>CM062811.1:402587775-405480344 GCA_031772625.1 Pinus tabuliformis | reverse complement strand
TCTCTATGACTGTGATTGCATTTTTCAAATCAACTGAGAATTCAAGCCAGCGATCAACAATGACTTTGTACTCATTGAGTTTTTCTTCGATGTGTTCATACGTTTCTTCGACAGATTGTGAGGTAGAATTTGGTGTGGTTGTTTCCGTCCATCGAGCCTTATCAAACTTGCACAGATCCAGCAGACGAAGGTGTTTTTCTAGGATCCATAGAACACTATACATGTGAAACAAATCTCTGAGCCCGTACCTCCTTTTCTTGGACATGTATTTCAGGATGTAAGATCCTTTTGCAAGTCAGCAGTTGTAATTGAAAGCTCTATTACAAGAGTGTAAGGGTGGGAGGGAGGATAAGCAACAAGAAATCACCGTCTGTTGCATAGCTCCCTACTATGTATGCCTTCCCTATTGCTTGTCATAAATTCCTTTGTTTCGGCTAGGTCTTGCTTGCATCTTTTCCCCGCAGCCATTCCTGATGCTTATGCATCAGCTCTTCGACCTCGCTTTTTTCTCTTGGTCCTCGCCTGTAGAAATATTAAAATTAGCTATGATTATGAGAGATATAATAGAAACGCCCAAAAACAAACCTTTCCTTCATTAAAACTTTCATAAAGAGACATAATCTATAACTGGGAGCTCTGTGAGTCCTTCGGGCTCTAAGTCTCAAGAGGCGCGATGATTTTTTGGGGACTGATGATTAAAAACAGATTGAAACCATAATCAATAACCATTGAACTGTTCATCTTTGAGGACGTAATTCCATCTGACAACTACGGTTATCATTCAGAGAGACGAAAGATTAAACTTCTCAAGGACCCATTCAAATTTGCCCCCAGAGCAGGTTTTAATAGGGTGGTGGTTGTGGCCACAATAAACTCAAAAAAGTGTTGTTCCCTTGAGGGAACAACAACTGTTCCCTGGAGGGAACAACAGCTGTTCCCCGGAGGAAACAACAGCTGTTCTGTGGAGGAAACAAAAAAAAAACCAGATGAGAGCTAATTCAAACTTATATCACCAATAGAAACAAGTTTTGAAAACAAAAAGAATTGATAGGGTGGTGGTTGTGGCCACAACAAAATGGCGAACCGCTGGGCGAACCAGTTATCTCTGTTACCAAATAAACTTTGATCCTTAGAACGTCAGGGTGTTAAGATAAAGTCGAAATGAAAACTGTATAGATGGATAGGCATGGGTTCCACTTTAGCATTAATCACTTTAGGCGGGATAAAGACAAATAACTTCTACTTACTGATAGGGTTTTGACATGCATTCTCCAATGGTTGTATTATGGGATTTATTGGCCCTCCTTTACCTATTTTCTACTTTCAAAATACTTTTGAGGCCATCACCGGTTTTTCAATACCTGTTTAGGTGTGTACCTCAGCTCTTTATCGAGCATCAAGCTTGATGAATATATGCAGATATGTTTATCCACACTTTATGTAAGAATTTTTAGTGTTATACTTTCGTACGTTCGAATGGGGTGCAGTCATGGATCGTGCCATATTTTTAAACCGCTTAAGCAAGGTTGGGCTTGCTGTGTCAACCAGTACTCTGAGTCCAGCAACAGTCCCTACTCCAACCAGCTTCCCAAACAACCTATCCTTCCAGATTGGCACAAGGACTCGACATTTCATTTTCTTTTAAATAAGTCCTTCCAATTTCGGGCACAAGGACTAGAGCACAATTAAATTTGCCATAGGATATACGACAGCGAGCTTATCCCATGAAAGGAGGTTTACTTGTAGATGATAGATATTGGAAATTTAGTGTGGTGGACGGAACCAATGGAGAATGACTGCAAATCTCATAGGCAAGTATAGGCTAGGTCTAGGTGGGATTTTTTTTAAATGCAGCATTCCGCCATGCCAGTCCAACCGTGGTTACACATTTTTTTCGTTTTATAAAGATGTCCCTACATGCTTCAGGTATCCAGATTATCAACAGAGCCTACCTAGTTCCCAATAGATGCTAGTGAGTGGTTTCGATTCGAATTTCACCCCTGATTTTCAGTTCTCAGAGGCTTATCAAAGGTTCGTTTGACTTGCAAGGTAATAATGAATTTAGGATCTGCAGACTCGTCAACAGGCCAGTGAGGGAAGCAAAATGCTGAAGATGAAGAATGAGGCAATCAAAATAAAGTTACAAAAGGTGAAAACAAAATTGAAAGACCGAAATCAAATGGCTGAAAGAGACTGAAGTTCGAAACAAAAGTAAGATAAAACTTTGCATAAAAACAAGAAAGGAAAAAGGAAAGAGAAATATACCTAAGCTAATAGCAAATAAAATAAATCCTAACCTATTCAGGAGGTAACCACCATGTGGTGGCTACTGGAAATACTCTTAAGATGCTGGCCATTAACAGGGACTTTTTGGTTTCTCCGTGTAAAGTTTTTAATCTGTAGGTTCCCTAACCAATTTTTTCCTCAACTTGGAATGGGCGATAAATCATAACGGGCCTGAGGGAAACGACTGGCTTTCTTTCTCGCCCTACGACAGTTTGACATACCTTGCACTTTCGAGCATAGGCATGCGAGTCTCTGAACACTGTGGGCCAATAATACCCAACTCGTAATATTTTGTGAGCAATGGTCTCTCCGCCATAGTGACCACCTACTGGGCCATCGTGCATTTCTTTCAAGACATGATCAACGTCATCCTTTTCCAAACACCTCAGCCAAACTCTGTCATAATTTTTCTTGTATAATGTATCATTGGCCAAGTGATACTGATTAGATTTTAATCTGAGTGCTCTTCTTCGTGATGCGTCCATGTGCTCAGGACATGATCCCCGTGTTAGATAAAAACGTATGTCGTAATACCACGAATTAGAGTCCAATGGGACTTCCAATATTTCGCGCTCATATATTAACATTTCGTTGTCCCATCTGGGCTCTTCCCTGAATGCTACTTGAGCATTCCGCACACACTGAGTTTCTAGTTCCTCTGACATCCCTTCTTTACCTGCCATGGATTCTGCTGCAAGCTTACATAACCCCTGCCCCCGAACTATGTTTGCTGGTTTAATCTCAAGGTCGTATTCCTGAAGAGCCATTATCCAGTTCCCTCTCCATTCTCCCATCTCCCTCTGCATGAAGAGGGTCCTTACAGTAGGGTGGGGAATGATCACCTTGGTCCTGGCTTTCAGTAAATAAGGGCAGAAATGTTTCACGGCTTTAAAAACTGCAAAAACTTGTTTCTCCATGTCATGGTAACTCAGTTATGACCCCTGAAGATTAGAGCTCATATAAGAAATGGGGACTTCGTTGCTGTTATCATTTTTTTGGGTGAGGATTGTGGCATATGAAACATCAGAATCGAAAGTGTATAGGAGGAATTCCTTGTCAAAATTGGGGCTAACCAACGCAGGAGCTTCTGCAATGGCCTCCTTAATTCACTGAAACGATCTCTTAGCTTCATCGCTCCACCTATACACGACGTCTTTCTTCATCATCAGCTGAATGGGATGCACTATTTCCACGAAGCCTGAAACAAATTTCCTAACAAAATTAATCTTCCCGAAAAAAGATTGCATTGCTCTTTTATTTGCAGGAGGTTGTATTCTCATGATGGTCTCTATTCTTTCAGGATTGATAATAATTCCTTCCTTGGAGAGGATATGACCCAGTAGCTTCCCTTCTGTAGCTGCGAAAACGCTCTTCTTGGGATTCAACGATATTCCGTACATTCAACATCTTTTGAAAATCTGTTTCAGGAGATAAATATGATCCCTTTTGCAATAAGAATACACAATAATGTCATCCATGTAAACCACTACTGATATGTTAATCAATCCTCGGAAAGCTATGTCCATAGCTCTCTGAAATGTGGTGCCTGCATTAATAAGTCCAAACAGCATTTTATGATATGCGTAGGTGCCCCATTTAGTGTTGAAGGTTGTCTTAAGTTGATCTCCATTCGACACAAACAATTGATTATATCCCGAAAACCCATCCAATAGGGATAGCATTTCAGACCTAGAAACGCATTGAAGAATGTGTTCCATAGAAGGGACAGGATAGTTATCCTTCTGCGATGCTCTGTTCAGGTTTCTAAAATCGATACGTAATCTAATGTCTCCATTTTTTTCTTACTAGCACGAGATTGGCTATCCAGCGGGTGTGCCTGACCAAAAAAATGATTTTAACGTCCAACATTTTGTTTAATTCTTTCTTTACCAACAGTTCCAGGCTTGGATGCATCTTACGAAGCTTTTGTTGGTAGGGCTTAAAATCCTTTTCCAAAGGAATTACATGCTACATGATGCCGGTATTGAAGGTTTTTAAGTCGCCATATGTCCATGCAAAGCCGTCCTTGTACTCTTTAAACAGCTTAACAAACACAAACTTTTCTTGTGGAGAGCATCCTAAGCCCAAATTAACATTTTTTTTGGGTCTTTTTTAGTTCCAAGGTTGACTGAATCATGCTTCATGGGTGAGCTATGCGTTTTGCAGTTAGTCGGCTTTTTAAATTTATCATGTAGGTCATAAAAGTGCTCCATCTTGACAACTGACTTGGGAATTATATTGGACTGATCTTTTTCCTCATCTTCACTCTCATTCATAAGCTTGTCATGCTCTTTTTCATCAATGAGTGCATTTTTGAATGTATTTTTGCAATGCAGGGACTCAAGGATTTGCTTGTCACCTTCGAATACCTGCCAATTTGAGATGTTATTAGGTACGGATGGTCTGAAAATCAATTCAACATAATATTTATTCTTGTTTAATCTAAGGTCAGGCAAAAGTTTTGAAGCCATACCAGCCATCAGATTGACATCTTGGTTTGCCCTCGAGGTATGTATGTGATATTAAAAGAATCAAAACTGTCAATTAAGCTCCATACCTCATGTTGGTATCTTACCAGGTGTGGTGAATTGCAATGTATCCTTTTCCTTACCTGGTTGACAATTATCTGTGAGTCACCAAAAACTTTAAGATTTTTCACCTTCATGTCAATGGCTTTCTTCAGGCCCTGCAGCAAGCCTTCGTACTCTGCCGTGTTGTTGGTGCACACGAACTCCATGGCTAGCCATCAAATGTTGGTTCCCTTGTGGGTCAATGAGAATGCTCCCAGCACCTGTGCCCTCTATGCAGTTAGAGCCATCAAAGTAGAGTGTCCAAAATATAGAATCTAATGTTACATCAATTGAACTGCTTTCTACGAAATTAGTCCTATCATCTACTATAATACAGGATAGTTCATCAGTTGGACTACAGGGGAGAGCTTCCAACTGTGTGTTCGTTGCAGTTTCTTCAACTATCTCTGCATGGAATTCTCCAAAATAGGTTTCCATGGCACAAATGTCAAAACTATAATTCCCAAGGATAGAGTTGGTAAACATTATAGGTTCATTGGGGTCATTTAGTTCTGTCACTACATACTTCATATATCTTTCTTGATCAACTCTCAGCATATCACCTTTTCCTTTTTGAGGCAACAAGAGATGGGACCAATCAGTTGAGAAATATCCATTCAAATTTGTTGACCAGTCCCTACTAAGAAGCATTCCATATGCCTCGAGTATGTCGACTACCACTATGTCAATGACTTGTGTGTACTGTGGTTTGGTAGTCATCTGAATCAGCACATCTTTCAATTCTCCAATTACTTTTACATTCATTTTGTCCAGTTGCATAATTCGAGTTCCAGTTTTCTTGGGCATTGCATGAAGACTTTTAGCAACAGCGTAAGGCATAATAGTGGACAAGGCACCAGAATCTACTAGGAAATTGTGTACGTTCATGTTGAAGATTTCAAATGTGATAAGGAAAGGTGGAGTCATGGATTTTGATTTCCTTCCTATCATGGCTGCACTGACATCTTGGGGGGTTCGATTCATTTTTGACAGAGTGGCTTCCATGGCTGATGGCGTTTGGGCTGTACTGGGGTTCTAACAGGTCTGGATGCCAACTTCTTGGTTTGGCTACTCGGATTGGTGGGAGATTTGCAATTCCGTTCATTCATAGCTTTCAAAAGCAGATCTCTTTGCTGCGTTAACTTTAACAAATCGAAGTATGTGATATTAGCTCGAGATTTCTTAAGATCATCTACAATATTGTAATCAATGTTATAAACAGGGTAGGGCAGAGTAAACATACCAGTTTTGCCGTTCTTAGGTGGGAGTTTACCATTTTGAGTCGCCTTCGTTGCATTTGGAGATGTATTATCTTTCTTTGGATAGTTCACGACTGGAATGCTCTTGGAATCACCACTAGGTTTATTCTTCTCAAAAGGAAATTTGGAAGCGGATGTCTTCGAAGGGTGAACATCTCTCTTTGTTTGGTCTATAGGCTTCACCACATATATAAGTGGCCCTTTACTTCGTGTGTGGATTTCATTAGTGTGAATTTCTTCTATACTATCTTCTTCATCATCATCATTCCCATTTGCATAGAAATCCCACAGTACATTGACTTGAGATACCTCGTCCATCGGCTCTTCTATATTGAAATTCCCTTCGTTGGGTGGAGCAGGCAACAACGCAAGTTGACCATGACCACCTTCTGTCTTCTTATGATATAAAGTTTTAAAGGATCTTTTGTTGTTATAATCTCCTCCATTCCCACTTATACTCTCTCCAGAATTTCTTTTCATATCGATGAATGTGTTCGTCAATTTCTTAATGATCCGATGCAAACCTTCCACATATGTGGTGTCCTTTTCTTTGATCTTATCCACTTTGTTATCACTCCCATTATTCTTCTTTGATGATTGAGAGGCTTTCTTTTCTTCAGTCGTATGATGACATGTCGTGAGACTGATCATTTCATTCTCAACTTTTACTGCTTCATCAATGGCACCCCGTAAGGTTTGTTCATTACTCCTTTTGACCCACATCGTAGTAAGGACAGGGAGAGTAGTGATGTCATCGCTAAACTTGTTTAAGAATGCCTGTTGAAAGGCACCCCATGAGGTGATCGATCCTATTCTCAAGCTAAAGTACCATGTGGAAGCCATACCAATCAGTGTAAAAGGGAACACGCAACATACCACAGCTTCATCGGCTTCCCCCAACGTGCACACGGCTAAGAAGAAAGAGTGAATATGGTTATCAACAGTGTCTCCCCGCTCAGGGTTGAATTTAGGCAATAATCTTTCTGCGTTCTTGGGTAAGGCATGCTGTTGCCCAGGTACCGCTACGGCATCCTGTGAAAGCTAGTGAGGGAGTGCTCCCAGAGGAGGTGGGGGTTGATTCCCACCTGGAGGAGGCGATGGAGGTTGATTCCCACATGGAGGAGGAATGTTAGCCATATTATGGTTGGGGAGGTTCTGGTTGAAGGTTTCCCCCGGGTGTTCTTTGTTAGGATTTCCCAAATCGAGCCAGGAATTATCTTTAGAGAGGGGGTCCTCAAGAATTTCTTCCCAAGGAGTGTCAATACTTTGCAAGGACTCTAGCACAATATCTTCAAGAGAAGGGGCTGCAGATGTCTCTTCATTTATGGGACAGATCCTTGGCTTTCTTTTAGTTGTTAGAGGTAAAGAATGAAAGATGGGAAGCTGAGATAGGGAACGAGCGTAAGCATGAGTAAGTACTCTGACTGGTTGTTCCTGAGTGATAGGATACTCCCACAGTCTCTCTTCCTTGGGTGACCCAAACACGGGACTTAGAGGGACCTCTGCTTCTTTGAAATGAGGCTCTTCTAAATGGGTGGAAGGATCTTTTCGACCTTTACGATCCATACATCAATCTTTTCGAATCCATGTGCGACGTTTATAGATGAAATCCTGAAAGCTGTGGACGGCAGTTCAGGCCCTCCTTCTAGCGCCAAATTTGTTGACATGACGAATTTTCGTGTGCCAACAAAGGGGAACCAACCTGATCGCAGACCCCGATTAGATCTACTTTCGTTTGGAATGGCTAGTTTCGACGAGTTTTAAAGGATCCCATAAACTGTTATAGGTTTTGAAAGATTTCTCCCTAGAGGAAGACTTCCATTAAATCAACAAAAGGAACAATTAACCTATATGTATCAAGTCCTATCTATACTGATTCTACCCACTTATGCTAGTCCTAACTATTCTAATCTATCTTGCAGGAGCGCAATAAATGATATTAAACATCATATATAGATTCCAAGTCCAAATGAATCAATTACTGAATTCACTAATGAACAAGATTGTATTTAAGCTCAATTGCAATCTAATTATTTATACAAGAATACACATTCCTGTTCCTACAGATAAAAATTGCAACTGATTTTTAATATAGCTTCGAATCAGAGACCGTTCATGAGTTAACCATGATAACGAATTATATTCGAATAACCAGGACTAATCATAAGTTATTTGTTATCACTGTGCACAAAAACAAAACATATATATCCTCATGCCAGTCACAACACCCTTCTTCCAAACATAAAAGAAAAAGGAAAATGAATATGAAAAAAGGCTTCTTCTTGACCGAAACAGTCTTCTTTATTAGCATAATAAAGACGACCCCTCTTCTGCCAAAACAAAGTCCATTTTTTTCCATCCAGAGGTGATACTTATGGAGAAAGAGAACTGACCGTCGCTTTCTCCCGACCTTCGGCCTTCCCTCTTCCTTTCCATATTCAAATTAAAAATATACAAAATATAACGGTTAATGAAACAGCGAACACGTTGAAGCCATTGCTACTGGAGCGTTCTATTTCCTGAAGAAAAATGAACAGATGTCGGTAAAAAGAGGAATGACTGCATGCCATCCCTTTAAACACATATTGACTGAATGTTATTCCTTTTTATTCCCTGAATGCAAATGCAGACAATACACTCATTTTTTAACATCTGGCTTGATTTAAGGTGTATCCAGAGGTAATAATAACTTGATGGATTTGCTCTATCAGGAGTACCTTTACTTACTATAGAACATGCCTCCATTATACAATGTGGTGGTTCCATATCCCTTTCTTGCGGAGTAAGTCTTTGCAACACCGACATAGATGATGCAAAGGTGTCATCTAGAGTCCCCAAAGAAACACAAGAACCCTTATACCAACATTTGTTCTACTTCCTGTCTTCTCAGAATTTTAGGACGTCCTACCCCATTCTGTCCCAAAACCACGACAAATGGCAACAAAATCCAGCTGGTAGAGGTATCATGTGGACTAGGCGTACTGTTCATGCTATGATCATTTAAAGGCTGCGTTGCTTTCTCGAATTTCATTACCACCTTCCGATCCCTTTGCATCTCGAAGTATTCTTTAGAGTTTAGCTATATGTTGTCCATGTGTATTTACCTCTCTATGACTGTGATTGCATTTTTCAAATCAATCGAGCATTCAAGCCAGCGATCAACAATGACTTCGTACTTATTCAGAGTTTCTTCGATGTGTTCATACGTTTCTTCGACAGATTGCAAGGTAGAATGTTGTGCGGTTGTTTTCGTCCATCGAGCCTTATCAAACTTGCATAGATCTAGCAGACGAAGGCGTTTTTCTAGGATCCACAAAACACTGTACATGTGAAACAAATCTCTGAGCCCGTACGTCCTTTTCTTGGACAGGTATTTCAGGATGTAAGATCCTTTTGCAAGTCAGTAGTTGCAATTGCATGCTTTGTTACAAGAGTGGAAGGGCTGGAGGGAGGATAAGCAACAATAAATCATCGTAGTCTATTGCGTAGCTCCCCACTATGTATGCCTTCCCTGTTGCTTGTCATAAATTCCTCTTTTTCGGCTAGGTCTCACTTACATCTTTTCCCCGCAGCCATTCCTGTTGCTTATGCATCAACTCGTCGACCTCCCTTTTCTTCTTTTGGTCCTTTCCTGCAGAAATAATTAACATTAGCTATGATTATGAGAGATATGATAGAAACGCCAAAAAACAAACCTTGCCTTCATTAAAACTTTCATAAAGAGGCAGACTCTGTAATTAGGAGCTCTGTGAGTCCTTCGGGCTCTAAGTCTCAAGAGGGCATAGTGATTTTTTGGGGACTGATGATTAAAAACGGATTGCAACCATAATCAATAACCATTGAACCATTCAGCTTTGAGGACATAATTCCATCTGAAAATACGGTTATCATTTGGAGAGACGAAAGATCAAACTTCTCAAGGGACCCATTCAAATTTTCCCCCAGATCAAGTTTTAGTAGGGTGGTGGTTGTGGCCACAACAAACTCAAAAAAGTGTTGTTCCCTTGAGGGAACAGTAGTTGTTCCCTGGAGGGAACAGAAAAAACCAAATGAGAGCTAATTCAAAGTTATATTACCAATAGAAACAGGTTTTGAAAACAAAAAGAGTTGATAGTGTTAGCTCTGCTACACTAATTTGGTTTTTGCCGGGTCAAAGGCACTGTGTCCGTGTGTTTTTTGTAAAAAGGGAGCTTGCAACAGTTCATTTGATCCTTCCCCCTTCATTTTCTTTATACCCTTATAACCCCCGCTACCTCTGTTTCCTCCTCCCCTTCCATTCTCCTTATTTTCCCTTAACCTTGTTATTGTTGTTTTCCTCTAATCCTTTATAAATCCCATATAAACCGTTTTTCCCTCGGGTCCCGGGCGCAAAGCTAAACCTATGAAACCATGGTCATATAACCGCATGCATAAAAAAAGCGTTACCGCTGATGCCCTCCCCTATCACATCAACCAATAAACATATATGTTAGACCCCCCGCCGTCCGATCATGCCTGCCATATGATCCGACGGCATTCGTTGATCCTCATCCCGCAAGCCGCGCACGCGATAACCCATGGGGAGAACAGTTTCGCGCCCATCACATCTGCCACGTGTCATTGTTGTATTCAATCGCGCGGTCGCGTACGAATGCCGCTCGCCTCTGATAAGAGGTGCAGGGAAACCGCTTACCTCTCTCCTATACGATTCCTGCGCGTTATCCCTTGCACTTGTTAGCCACCCGTCAGCCGTCAGATCTACTCGCCCATGATCCGACGGCCCTCGTTTTTCCGTCCACGTGTCCTCTCGATACTCTTGTCAAATGATCTCGCCATCCATATATGTGATCCTATGGTTCATAGTTGCTCCGCCCCACGTCTTCCCATCACCTCCGCCATGAAATCTCAGTCGTCCACCAGTTCCATCCAATGGCTAACATTATTCCCATCCCTTCGCTCAGTTTCCATGCAGTTTTCGTGTGTTTGGCCTTTACCATGCTTACAAGGGATGAAGGCGATCGTCTACCAGCTTTGTGCAGTTAAGCTTCAATGACTGCATTAAATGCATTGTACATCCGAAGGACAAGAAGGACAGCCTTGAGCAGATAAACACATTTACCAGTTATGGAATTCTTCCATACGGTACTTCGCCTGCTCAAGAAGGACATCAGAATATCTAAAAAGGCCTATTTTTGTTCATTAAAGCACACAGTTTGCAGCAGAGACCCATATTAAACAGTTAATGTGGTTGGTAGTCAGTTATGACCCCTCCACGCATAGGATAGCAGATATTTTTTGTAACTACCTCCATATATACCCAGAATCAAGATGTAATGAGGGTTGATGAATGTTATTTTGATGTAAAGTTCAACTTCTGGAGACTGTAACTACTGTGATACCTGCAGCGTCTGGTCTTCATTTTTAGCTAATGTAAGCTTCTTTTTGTTAATTGCTCACTTTCCACTTCTTCTTTGTTCCAGGCTGTGCCCGTTATGCATTTTCATGTACTCTTGATGTTTAGCATTAGAGGGGTTGTCATTCCACCTCTGTGTTAGAATCTTGTATGTATCATTGAGTGTATATGTAGGTTTCTGTTATTTTAATGCCAGAGAGTTGTCATCCTATTTGTGCATTAGGAAACAGATTTGTAGACCTTTCTACTGGTTGCAGCTGGCCATCACAAGGTCCTGTGCATCTGTTGGTGTAATCAATATTCTCCATGTTCACCTTATCCTCAAACTGTGAGTAATTGGTGGTCTAAAGCTGTAGTCTGAGGGTGTTCACCCATGTCTGGGGTTAAGCATAGTAGAAGTGGTTATCTGGCTTGAATATGAATCATTCCTTCCATTCATCCACCATTTTACAACATTTTTGTTGAGTTTGTAATGTTCCCGAGCATCTCTGGTATACAAGCTAGGAGAGTTTTTTGGGGTGATAACATTAATTGGCGCCGTTGTCGAGGAGAGGAGATTGAAGCTCAGCTTCCCTAGGAGAATGATACAATTCCAGATTTTGATGATAGACAAGGTCTGGGCACATTTTCTGGTTGTAATCATCTATCTGGTGACTCCACTAGAGGAAGACCAACCTTTGGCGACTTCACATTGAAGTTCTGGCTCAGTTTCTGAGACATACTCGAAAAAATCCTCAAAAATCACTAGCTGAATCAGTGCTTGACCCTGAGAGGACTGTCAAATCGAAGAAAGCATCACAGAAAGGGGCATCAGGATCAGGTAAGCCTAACAAATCTCATGTATCTCTGAAAGATAAAGTTATAGCTGAAGATATACAGTTTGAAGACTTAGAGCTCAGCACTGTTAATAAGGAAATCCCTTCAGAGACTAATTCAGCCCCTTGTTCAGTTAGTTCCCCTTTGAATCTTAGTCCAAAGAAAGTTTCCCATACAGTCCAGAACATCCCTTTGTCTCTGTCATCCATTTCATTGTTTCATACTGCTCAATCTGCTAGTATCCTTCCACATATCCCAATCATGGTAGGCCAGCAAGCACCCACGAAGATAGAAAGAATTGTAGCTGCTAGATATGGACCTTTGGTCTTGCCTGTCCCTTTGAATCCTATGCCTGTGGGAGAATATCAGAAATATATGCCTAAATTTACTGGCACAGAGGGAGTAACAGCAAAAGAACACCTTGAAGCTTTTTACAGTTATGTTGATAATTTAGATATAAGTGAAAACGATGTGTGGATGAGAGTTTTTGTCCAGAGCCTTGATGGAGAGGCTAGAAAGTGGTTCAAAGAACTAGCCCCTAGATCTATTGCTGATATTGAAGCCTTAGATGATGCATTTTTGAAGCACTGGGGAGATAAAAAGGACTTGCTGTATTACCATACTGAGTTTGGTAATCTGAAGAGAGAAAATGGGGAATCATTGCCTGATTTTAATAAAAGATTCAATCGTATGTATAGTAAGATACCAGCTGAGGTAAAGCCTACCCCCACCTCTGCCAAACTCACTTATGCCAATGCTTTTGACTCTGATTTCTGCCTGTTGTTGAGAGAAAGGAGATGTGCTACTCTGGCAGACATGCAGGATGCAGCCCTAGAAGTAGAGTCTAATATCATGGCTGCAGAAAAGCTCAAAGGTCAAGATGACAGAAGGAGGCAAAGACGTCAGGCTTCTACTTCCTTTGCATTATATTCAGAGCCTAATTTAGACAAAATGACTAAGATGATAGAGTCATTGGCTGCTGAAATTTCTTAGCTAAATGTTGAGAAAAATTCAGGAAAAACAAGGCAATAGAATACATTTTCTCCAAGAAATCCAAATCCATTCAGAAGAGCAAATGAGCAGTTACAAATAATTTAGAGGGGTGAAGAATCAAAAGAAGAACAGAAAGTTAAAGCTCCTTTCCAAAATGTAGTCATGGAGGAGGAACAATTTGAAGATGAGGATGAAATTCACTGCATGGAAAATAAAGGCAATGCTGCATTTTTGACGTTGTCTGCTTATGAAGAATCTTTGCTGCAGGAACAAGACAGTCAGGAGTGGAACAGAGAAGTTGTTCTACAAACTGAGGAGCAGTGAAGATATAATTTGAGGTCAAATGCAAAGAATGTCAAGGAGAATCCTGCCCAAAGAGCTGCTGCCCAAACAGAGTCACAGAATATCAGACAGAGAAGGCCAGCAGCTGATCCAGTCATCCTCAAAGCACCAGTGCAAGAGGTAAAAGGTTCTGATAAGTTGTCTTCTTCTTTCAACTTTGATTCATAAGTCCAGAAGATCAAAATCTCAGTGCCTCTGGTAGAGTTGGTAAAGAGTGAAATGTTCAGAAAGCCTATCCTTGAAGCCCTTGAGCTGGAAACCACACAGACCTCCACTGATTCCATCAATTTGCAAGATGATAAGCCTGCTATTGTGCTCAGCTCTATGATTGAACCTGCTGATAATAATTCTCCATCTTTTTATGTTCCATTGACCATTCATGACAAAATCCTCCATAACTGCCTGCTAGAGACAGGGGCCAGCCACAATTTGATGCCTAAAGGTGTCATGGAAGAGTTAGGCCTTGACATCACCAAACCATATCATGATTTATTCTCTTTTGATTCAAGGAAAGTGAAATGCCTGGGATTAATCAAAGACCTGGCCATTACCCTAACTCAGCTACCCATGAAGAGTATGATGATGGATATTGTAGTAGCAGATGTCCCTCCTAAGTTTGGCATGCTATTGTCCAGAGGATGGATTAAGAGACTAGGTGGCACATTATAGAATGATCTATCTTATGCCACTGTTCCAGTTTTTGGAGGAGAAAGCAGGAGATTATACAGAGAAGCACAACTGGCATACATCATTAGTGATGAGAAAAATCCTACCAATCATCCTATTTATGCTATGGACACTAATTTTGGAGCATGTATTCTCCAAATAGAAGAATCCCATAAGGCCTCATTGAAAATCAGGAAACCAACAGTTCAGGCCGAAAACGAGCAAGGAAGTCAGGTTTGGGAGATGTTCTTTGATGGAGCATGTTCTAAGGAGACTGCAGGAGCAGGGGTGGTGCTAGTATCTCCAGAGAAAGAAAGCACACAACTATCTTTTAAGCTGGCTTTTCAAGTCACAAACAATATAGCAGAGTATGAGGCTTTGCTATTGGGCCTTAATGTAGCAAAAGACAGAGGAATCAAAACATAAATGTGTTTGGAGATGCTGATCTGATCATTCAGCAAGTAAATAAAACTTTTCAAGCAAAGCACCCAAGGCTGAAAGCGTATAGAGATGAGATATGGAGGCTCAAATATTCCTTTGAAAATTTCTATATTTCATATATGCCTAGAGCTAAAAATCAGCTTGATGACTCCCTTGCAGTTTCTGCTAGTCTATTCATCCCTCCCATGCCTCCCAGACTGATGTATGAAGTCCAAATGAAATATAGACCATCCTTGCCTGATAATGTCCAGCATTGGAAATTTTTTGATGATGATGATGAGATAAATAGGTTTCTCCAAGTCATTGATGAATTTTATGAAATGAAAATTGACCAAAAGAATGAAGCCTTGCAAGAAAACCCCCAATCCCAGCATAGAAATAAAATTGGCAAAAATAGCATTGTCCAACTTCCTAGTAATCATATTCCAAATGGTCTAATTCCTCTTGAAACATTGTTTGACCAAAATGATGTGCCTTACAAGGTTTCCCAAAAAGAAAATCAATCTGCAGTCTGTAAGCATGGTATAGGAAGTCCAGGTTAGCCTAGATACATAAATCTGTCCACTCATCTGTCTTCTGATCAAAGTGCTGAATACTGCAATTTAATGAGGCAATTTGCTGATGTGTTTGCCTGGGAGTATAGTGATCTAAAAACGTATGATAAGAACATAATCCAACATAAAATCCTTCTAGAGAAAGACAATATTCCTTTCAAACAGAAGTTGAGACTAATAAATCCTATGCTTCTTCCTCTAATTGAAAAGGAAATTAAAAAGTTGTTGGCTGCCAAGATTATAGTCCCTCTCAGATATTCCAAGTGGGTAGCCAATTTGGTGGTAGTGAGGAAGAAAAGTGGAGAAATCAGACTGTGTGTTGATTTCAGAAACTTGAACAAGTGCTCAAAGAAAGACAATTATCCCCTACCGAAGATGGAGCATTTGTTGCAGAAGGTCTTAGGAGCCAAAGTGATGTCTTTCCTGGACAGATTTTCAGGTTTTAATCAGATTGTTGTGCATCCAAATGATCAAGAGAAGACTGCATTTATCACTCCTTGGGGCACTTTTATGTATGCCAAGATGCCTTTTGGATTGATGAATGTTGGAGCTACCTTTCAGAGAGCTATGGATATAGCATTTGTAGGAGAGAAGGATAAATTTGGCCTCATCTACCTAGATGACATAACAGTATACTCCAGTAGCCATCAAAATCATTTGCAGCATTTGAAAAAAGTATTTCTGAAGTGCAGAAGGTTTGGGATTTCAGTAAATCCTAAAAATCACAATTTTATTTAGAAGAAGGCAAGCTGTTAGGACATGTTGTTTCTGCTACGAGTGTTCAAATTGACCCATAAAGAGTCAAAGCAATATAGGCTTTGTCTGTCCCGAGATCAAATAAGGATATCTAGTCCTTTATGGGCAAGATTAACTTTGTAAGGAGGTTTAGCCTGAATTTCGTTGAATATGTGAAGCATATTACCTCCATGTTGAAGAAAGGAGCAGAGGTTAAGTGGACTGATGCAGCAAGAAAATCATTTGAGTCTATTAAAAAAGCCATTATGGAAGCTCCCACTCTAAGCAGCCCAAATTACAGTAAGGAGTTCCATATATTTTCATTTGCCTCTGAAGACACCATTGCAGCAGTTTTATTGCAAGCAGATGAAGAAGGTTCAGAGCATCCGGTGGCATTTTTCAGCAAAAACTTAAGGGATACTAAACTGAGGTATGATATTATTGAAAAACAAGCATATGTGCTTATCAAATCCTTGAAAGCTTTCAGAGTTTATATATTGCATTCCAAGATAATTGCATATGTACCCTCTGCTGCAATAAAATATGTTTTAACACAACTTGATGTTGATGGAAGAAGGCTAAATGGATTGCAAAGCTAATTGAATTCAATATAGAACTGAAGCCCATCAAGCTGGTCAGAGGTTAGGGTCTTGCCAAATTATTGGCTGAAGAAAATTGCAGATCATTGGATATTGATTTCCTGTGCACAATTGTAGAAACTGGTCAGACAGATAAAGAAGAGGAAGTAGCTGAACCAGAGAGAAAGCAGTCAGTGGCCGAAAATCTAGCTTCTTGTGATTGGTATTCTGCAATAATTAATTTCTTACTGAAGCTAGCAATCCCTTCAAAACTTACTCAAAGTCAAGCCAGAACTATAAAGCTTAGGGCAGCAGAATATTGTATCTATGAAAATCTTCTCTATTGGAGGGATCCATCTGGAGTGCTTTTGAGGTGTCTGGAAAAAGAACAGTCAACAGAAGTCATGTAGTAGTTTCATTCCAGCATGTGTGGAGGGCACCATTATTGGAAAACCACTGCCCATAAGATTCTCAAAGCTGGGTACTGTTGGCCCACTTTATTTTCTGATGTATTTCTATTTGTTAAATCTTATGACAGGTGCCAAAGATTTGAAGGAAAACAATAGTTGAAGTCCCTGCCCTTAAAACCAATACTTGCAAAAGGACCTTTTCAGCAGTGGGGCTTGGATTTCATTGGAGAAATCAATCCACATTCCAGTGGCCAGCACAGATGGATATTAGTAGCTACTGATTATTTCACTAGGTGGATTGAAGCAGTTCCTACCAGGAAGGCTGATCATAATGTGGTCATGAAGTTTTTAATTGAAAATATCTTTACCAGATTTGGTTTTCCATATAAATTAGTCACAGACAATGCAACAACCTTCAGGGAAAAAGAATTGGTGGAAATGTGTGATTCAATAGGTATTAAACTGGTTCATTCCACCTCATATTATCCTCAGGGAAATGGTCTGGCAGAATCCTCTAATAAAAGCCTGATAAGGATAATTAAGAAGCTGTTAGAGGATAATAAAAAGAATTGGGATTCCAAGCTCAAGTATGCACTGTGGGCTAACAGAGTGACCATTAAGAAATCCACAGGGAATTCTCCTTTCAAGCTGGTATATGGCACTGAGGCTGTATTCCCCATTCAATTAACTCTCCCTCTGGAAAAATTCCTTCAAGAAGAGCAGAATGAAGAAGAAGACATGGAAAAAAGGATCACTGATTTGGTAGAGTTACATCAGGTTAGAGAGCAGTTGGTTGAAAGGGCTGCAGCACATCAGAAAAGGATCAATGACGCTTTTAACAGGAAGACAAAAAAAGATAATTTTCAGGTTGGAGACTTGGTGTTGAAGTGGGATGCATTGAAAGAAAAGAAAGGCAACCATGGGAAATTTGATGCTTTCTGGATAGGGCCTTTCAGCATTTCTCAGATTCAAGGGAACAACACCTTCATATAGAAAATTATGGGAGGAGAGGCAATTTTTGATGGCCTAGTTAATGGGTGTTTTCTAAAGAATTATGTGTTTTGCGGTCTTTGGCCTTAAAAGTTGTAAATATTTGGTTTTTAGCAGTCTTGTATAGGCAAAGTAGACTCCATGCCCAATGGAAGACTAGGAATTTTTGGTTAATTTGTTTTCAACTGGAAAGGCATTGATCTATAGGTTCTTGAGACCTCACAGGGAGGATCTCATCCCCAGAAGGAGCCAGTGTTAGCTCTGCTACACTAATTTGGTTTTTGCCTGGTCAAAGGCACTGTGTCCATGTGTTTTTTGCAAAAAGGGAGCTTGCAGCAGTTCATTTGATCCTTCCCCCTTTATTTGCTTTATACCCTTATAACACCCGCTACCTTCGTTTCCTCCTCCCCTTCCGTTCTCCTTATTTTCCCTTAACCCCGTTATTATTGTTTTCCTCTAATCCTTTATAAATCCCATATAAACCCTTTTTCCCTCGGGTCCCAGGCGCAAAGCTAAATCTATGAAACCGTGGTCATATAACTGCGCGCATACAAAAAGCGTTATCGCCGAGGCCCTCCCCTGTCACATCAACCAATAAACATATATGTTAGACCCCCCGCCGTTCGATCGTGCCTACCATATGATTCGACGGAATTCGTTGATCCTCATCTCGCAAACCGCGCATGCGATAACTCGCGGGGAGAATGGTTTTGCGCCCATCACATCTGCCACGTGTCGCTGTTGTATTCGATCGCGCGATGGCGTACGAATACCGCCCGCCTCTGATAAGCAGTGCGGGGAAACCACTTACCGCTGTCCTATACGATTCCCGCATGCTATCACCCACGCTTGTTAGCTGCCCGTCAGCCGTTGGATCTACCCGCCCATGATCCGACGGCCCTCGTTTGTCCGTCCACGTGTCCTCCCGATACTCCCTGTCAAATGATATCGGTCATCCGTATATGTGATCTGACGGTTCATAGTTGCTCCGCCCCATGACTTCCCATCACCTCCCGCCATGAAATCTCAGCCATCCACCAGTTCCATCCAACGGCTAGCATTATTCCTAGCCCTCTGCTCAGTTTCCATGCAATTTTCGTGTGTTTGGCCTTTACCATGCTTACAAGGGATGAAGGTGATCGTCTACCAGCTCTATGCAGTTAAGCTTCAATGACCACATTAAATGCATTGTACATTCGAAGGACGAGAAGGATAGCCTTGAGCAGATAAACACATTTACCAGTTATGGAATTTCTTCCATACGGTACTCCGCCTGCTCAAGAAGGACATCAAAATATCTAAAAACGCCGAATTTTGTTCATTAAAGCACACAGTTTGCAGCAGAGACCCATATTAAATAGTTAATGTGGTTGGTGGTCAGTTATCACCCCTCCACACATAGGA
Organism: Pinus tabuliformis; assembly: GCA_031772625.1. NCBI lineage: Eukaryota > Viridiplantae > Streptophyta > Pinopsida > Pinales > Pinaceae > Pinus > Pinus tabuliformis. The sequence continues at coordinate 405,460,908 of CM062811.1, read as the reverse complement.
TAGCAGTTATTTTTTGTAATTACCTCCATATATACCCAGAATCAAGATGTAATGAGGGTTGATGAATGTTATTTTGATGTAAAGTTCAACTTCTGGAGACTGTAACTACTATGATACGTGCAGCGTCTGGTCTTCATTTTCAACTAATGCAAGCTTCTTTTACTGTTAATTGCTCACTTTCCACTTCTTCTTTGTTCCAAGCTGTGCCTGTTATGCATTTTCATGTACTCTTGATGTTTAGCATTAGAGGAGTTGTCATCCCACCTCTGTGTTAGAATCTTGTATGTATCATTGAGTGTATATGCAGGTTTCTGTTATTTTAATGCCAGAGAGCTATCGTCCTGTCTGTGCATTAGGAAACAGATTTGCAGACATTTCTACTGGTTGCAGCTGGCCATCACAGGGTCCTATGCATCTGCTGGTGTAATCAGTATTCTCCATGTTCACCTTATCCTCAAACTGTGAGTAATTGGTGGTGTAAAGCCTTGTAGTCTGAGGGTGTTCACCCATGTCTGGGGTTAAGCATAGTAGAAGTGGTTATCTGGCTTGAATATGCATCATTCCTTCCATTCATCCACCATTTTCCAACATTTTTGTTGAGTTTGTAATGTTCCCGAGCATCTCTGATATACAACCTAGGAGAGTTTCTTGGGGTGATAACAGATAGGATGGTGGTTGTGGCCACAACATAAGGAATGGTTACATGATTATTTTCTTTTGCTTCATTTTGTTGAGACATTGGCATAAACATTCTTATTGGATTTTATCTTTTAAAAACTTGGATTTTCCTTTCTACTCTTACCTTTTTCATTTTTATTTTTGTTTGTTAATTTCTTTTGTCAATTCAGGTTAGCAATTATTTTCCTATTATTTTTCATTTTTGAGTTTGGAGACTCTGCCATAATTTATACGAAATGCCTTTTTTTACCTAACAATGGTCGGCATATGCAAAAAAAGAAAGTTAATAGTCTACTATTTGCTTTGTCTTAAATCTCTTAATAAAGATTATTTTTCTTATTATAAAGGTAGACATACTTAGGGAAGAGATTACAAAACAAGAGAAGTTGACAAAGTATCATAAAATCTGAGAAATTTCCTTTTTCATCAAAATTGTAATTATTTTAAGATTTCAATATTTTGTTAATATCTTTAAATTTTTTATTATCAGTCAAGAAAAATTATTTTTAACCAAGTAAAGACACTTTACAGCGAAACATCTTTAACTCTAAAATTGTCATTCTTAACTCTTAAGGAGTTAATAAATCTCCCTGTCCAAAAAGTCTTGTTTTTCTAGAGTGTAATCCAAAAATATATTTAAACTTAAAAGATAAGAGGTCTCGTCATGAGCCTACTTACCATGATCATAGGGGGAAAATAAGCTGACATTACCAACACTGCTAAACAAACCAGGGTAATGGCTTATGATTGCAAACAATTATAAGACAATGGGTCTCACCACGAGCCAACTTGTTCAGTCCAATTATAACCAGTGAATGGCATTGTCAACTATCTGGCTACCAAACCAGGACAATGGCTTTTAAGAATTAAAAAATAAAAACAAATACAAAGAAAATAAACATATATAAATGGATTTATCTCTAGGTCAATAATTCTTAAATAGATGGGATTTTGAATCATTGATGATTAAAAGGTAACCTTGTCAAGACTATAGATATTTGCTAGCAACAGTGGCTCTACCTGTGACAAATGAGTATATTTTAAAAGCTAAGTTGTAAAGTGACCCCTGCTTTATCTCTACAACTAATTAAACACTAATATAGAGTTATGAGATATTTTGATTCATGAGGAATTTTAAGAAAAATTACAGTTAAATGATTCTTGTTTTTATTCTGACTAATGAACTTAGTCAAACATTGCAAAAATAAATTTGTCTTCTTTAATTATTTTTTACTTTAATTTTAGGAAAATCTTATTCATATAAAACAGAGATAATTGGTTCTTCTCCCGTGTGTCACCATTGTTGTGGTAAAACACAATCCCCTCCCCCCATTTTTTTTATTTATGTACTTCAATAATGGGGACCCTTTCTATAAATTTTTGACTAAGAATCTTTTTTATTTTTATTTAAGATTGTCATACAATTTTATCATTTTTTTTTATTTTTATTTTTTAATTTTCATCAGACTCAGGTTTTGATTGTTTCATTGAATCCAATTTTTCACAAGCTTTCCAACGATACTTGTTTCGCTCCATTTGGCCAACCGATTTGTAAATGACACTCTTTTGGAGTTTGATCATTTGTGTCGCCTAAGTTAGAAAATGTATTAAATGTACCAATATTTTAATTATTGTAGTTAAAATAATCGTTTATTGTAAATATTAATCTTTAGTTGAATTTCACTTAATTTTTAATTTTTCTCTAACGATCTTGCTAAATAACCCAACCAAATCATAGAACACTTAAAAACGCGTTTTTCGGAATCTCGGTAATTTATTCTAATTTCCTATTTTAAAACAAATTATCAATCCCGAAATCTTAAAATATCAAAGTGGTTGAAGTTCATTCCTTTTTATTACCAAAGTGGTTGTAGTTTATAATAGGAGAATCCCACTTTAAGTAGGCCCCACTTTGTTTCATCTCCATAATTCCACCAATACACAACAATCTTGGACCCCAATTAAAAAATATATAAAATTCTATAAAATCTATCAGGTCCATCACATCGCAAATTTACAAAGAAAATATTTTACAAACCCCCGATCAAAAGTTTCATGCGATTGCGATACGAAAGTTTAATGCGATGCGATCAAAGTTAAACCATGACTTTCATTTTTCATTCTCACATTCATTTGTTTTAAATTGAATTTGTTTTTAGTAAATGGTCTATGAAACGTTACGTTAACTTATGTTATAAAATGTAAATTAATTTCAATATAAATTAATTAATTAATATATATATATATATATATATATATATATATATATATATATATATATATATTAAATTAAAATTAATTATATGTTAATTAGATTAGTATTAATTAATAAATAATATAGTTATAATTAATTGTTATTAATTAATTAATAATAGCATTAATTAGATTAATAACTAAAATCTAATTTAGGATTAGAATTTAATTAAATAAATTCTGATTTTTAGCCTAACAATTGAAATTCCAGAATTCTGGCAGTTTTGACTCATCAACTTTGGAGGTTCATAGAATAAGTTTTACTTGGCCAAATGAGGCCCAGGACGGCTCATTGGAAAGATAAAATCAAGGAGAACATTTCTAAGGAGGTTTCACTAATAGATTTGATCATTTATTGGGTCTAAAATCCAGCAGAAGATCAAGCTCCGAATTTTGAATAAAACTAATTTTCCTGAGTTTTATTTTCTGCATTTTCATTTGCCCAAGCCTCTTCTGAATGAAAATCCATTCGTCAATGATATCCTTGGCTAATTAAATAATCACATGTATTAATACAAAGCTTGGATTTCCTTTTCAACTATTTATTTAATTAAATTTGATTAAATTTTGTTTTAATTCCATATTTGGCATTTTGATTTTATTTTTACATTTTAATTTTGTTTTGATTTGTTTTTATAGGAAAACAGTTGAAAAGATGAGGTGAACAAGATTTCAATGAATGAGAATGCTCCAACAATTGAAGAATGAAATTTTGAGCAAATGAAAATTGATTGAGCGGATCTCTTCTTCAACAAACTTTCTTGTTAAGAATTCCTTTGCAAATATTATAAATAGCGGATTGCAAAATGTAATAAGGGCTTCTCTCCTCTGCAATTCTGGAATTCTAAAAGAACTTTTGTAATAGGGATTTAGAATTGTAGGTGGGAGGAGTGGAAATCTCAAATCTGGGGATTATTGAGGTTTTTATTTTACACTCTGAGTTATGTATAATGAACAGAGTTTGCACTATTGTAGCTCTGCTTTTGAAAGCAGAAGCTTAGGCACTGTAAAAGGTTGTTGGAGACCGGAGCTAGAGAATGGATTCAATAAAAATGGTATTTTGAATACTATTATTTTAAATACTTGTTTCATTTTATGATGACAAGAATGTGTCAATTCACTTTCATATTTGTGCACTTTTTTCGGTATGGGTAATTTGTCTTAATTTTATGTTATTATGTATCTCTACTCTTATGGATTAAATTCTTATTTCTGAGTAACTATTTACTTAGAAATTTGTCTTATAAAACTGATTTGTTGAATAGTGATACGTTGTGAACTTCTTCCTTAGTGTTGTTGATTGATTATTTCAGTTAAGAGGTCTCAATAGGATGTGTTTGGTAGTCATAATGTTAGTTAATTGAACTACTTCGTTATCTTGATATTCATTTAAAGCCAGACATATTTAAATCCCAATACTTTAAATATCTTGCTCTTAATTGGGTTAGATCTATATCTGCCTAATTGAGATAGGATTAAGATAGTTCATTTTTCTTGCATCTTAGAATAATTTTGCATTTAGATTAATTTCTATATTCTTTTAAGTCCTTTTCCCAAAGAGGCAAACTTTAGTAGTTGATTGACTGAGCCCCAAATTAGCTTAAGGAACACTTTCTTGCTCGATCAACAAGAGGGTTGATCTGATGTCTCTTCTCCATTGGTGAATGAAAGTCATATTTTAAATCCATTGGAGATTGAGAGAAGGTAACTGGACCTAGTTGAACCAGTCGGAACCACCATTCCAAACGGAAAAGGAGTTGCTTTAAGGTCTTGACCGGGTGGTCATCCCCCATGTTGTTGCAACAATTTTCGAGGCTTCAACACACTCACAATTATAAAGATGGGAGTGTTGTTTCTCTTAGCCTTCCAAAACCTACAAGGTTGACGCCACAATAATTGAAAGAAAAAGGAGAAAATGACCTTTGTTACAGTTGTGATAGAAAACACACTAAAGGTCGTAAGTGTGCTGAGAAGAAATTATTTTACATTGATTCTGAAGAGGAGGAAGAAAATGATGTCAAAAGAAGAGGATATACACTAGGAACCAACCTTAGAGAAAGAAGAAATGAATTCAACCATATCTTGTAATGCATTGGCAGGAATTACCACTCCTCGAACTCTCAAGATAGAAGGACATATCAAGAAGAAAAAGGATAACCTCACTTTCGTGTAGAATCGAATGAAACAACAGGGAGATCAACATCGTAGTGAAAGAATTTTTGATATAGGCGACTAGGTATTTTTACGAATACAACCATATAAACAAATGTCCCTCAAGAAAACTAAGAAGGATAATAAATTATCACCAAAGTACTATGGTCCTTACAAGGTGCTACAAAATATTGGTACTATGGCATACAAATTGGAGCTTGTTGCATCTTCGCGAGTGCCCCTAATTTTCCATGTTTCATGCTTAAAGAAGGTTATAGGTGACAAGATCCCAATTCATACAATATTGTTGAAACTTGACGAGGAAGGAAAAATCATATTGGAACCTGAAGTAATCATGGAAACAAGAACTCGACAGCTACGAAATCGATCAATTTCAAAGTATCTCATCAAGTGGAAGAACTTACCCGCTCAATATTCCATATGGGAGGACGAGAATTTTATACAGAAGCATCCAGAACTACTCAAGCGTTGAGGACAACACTTTTTGAAGGAGAGGGGCATGTTAGGTCTCTATACTACTAGTGTAACCCCTTATTATTATTAGCTCAACTCCCTTATTATATTGGTGTGCCCATGTAGTCCCCATATTTTTATTATTGTGCCCCATAGAAGCCCACTATTCTTATTGTTGTGCCCTTACATTAGTATTGTTATGTCAGCTCTGATTATATTATGACCCCTTAGACTCCTATATATAGAAATGAGGTCTTGTCATTGGTACCATCCAAGAATTGTTCATTTGTGTAATGTAAAGGAGGTTTCCCCCTCGAAGAGGCTGATTTCTAAGTCATTGATATATCTTTTCTATCTTTATGTGAGTTGGTTTCATAACAAAAAATGGGCGAATAATTTTCCGAAAATATGGATATTGGTGATTTTGTTTTTGGAAAAAACATGGAAAATTAGCCCACTTGCTAATATTAGCCCCTAAAAGTTTCCTTGGGGCTAATTCCCAAGGGAACAACGCAAGGAAATATGGACTCAGACAAGCAAGAAATTGGCTAAGTATTGGCTTGAGCTTGTCTAAGAAGCAGTGAGATAGATATAGATAGTGCAAAGGTTGCTCGGACTTGAGAAAAGCATTTTAATCTTCTCATATTTTTGATTAATGCAATATATAGATAGCAAGGATTTTTGGCTCTGGATTTCCCCAAAAAATCATTGTGTTATGTGTGATTGAATTCTTTCTCTTTTATGCTTCATGATTTTGCAATCGTTTATTGTTTTTGTTGATGAGTAGAGTAGATTCAAGTCAATTGTTTTAGAATATTAAAATTTGTAGTTTGAATCTACAAGGAAGTTCTACATGGTATCAGAGTTGAAATCACAATAGAAGGGAAGAATTCAAAGTTGCCCTTGCAGATTGATGGAGCTCTAGTTCAAGGAAGATCTAGAAGACCCTATGTGCAGACTTCTTAGTGGAGCCAAAAGGCTGTTATTGGGCAGATCAGTGATCCAATGTTTAGTGACACAAAAAGGAGTTTTGGGAATTGATATTGGTAGATTGAGGAGCAGAGAGATTTCCCACAAGGAGATTGAGACTCAGAGGGAGTCTAGTTTCAAAGGGAACATCCCTATGGAAGCTAGTACTTGAGAATATGGGGAGATTAGACTCACTATTGTAGTAGTTGTAGCAACACTGTAGAAGCAGCAACAAAGCAATAACATCAGCGATAGGAGTGATCAGATTTATCTCATGCATGCAAAGCCTTGAGGAGCAAGGAAAATGTTAGATACTCGGTTGTTGAGAGGGAGCATGAATTACCTTTCAACATGTAGCCTCAAAAGAAACCTCAGCAAGTTGTGGAGCAGCCACAATTGGAGAAGCAAAGAGGAAGCCGAGTGGAGACATCAATTTAAGAAGAGACCTTTAGTAGGGGGAGATTTCAAGCCAAGTGGGCAAAGGGAGCACATGTAGCTATACCTCCATTTGAGAGGTGGGGTGATGCGAAGCAATAGTCCCAAGAGTGAAAAAATTTGGGTAGGATCCATTGAGGTCTTTTTTGTCTCATGGATCATTACCTTGCTATGGGGGGCCACAATATTTAGTAGCAAGAGAATCAATGTCAGTCAGATACCGAGGAGTGCAGAGAAGTGTTGAAAACAAAGAAAGAGGATCAGTAGCAAAGTCAGTAGCAACACGGTTTTCCCAGTAGACAGTTGCAGACACAATTGATTCAATTTATTTTTGGATGTTTTTTTTGGGTTGTAGGTGTTATAGTAGCAACACCAACAATGAAAAAGTTGCATGCAGAACATTCCAAAGGTACTAGATTGGGATAGATGTGAATCCCTTTCTTGCTGAGAGGGAATGTTGAAAATAGCAACAAGAAATGTTAAAAACAACATCAACAAAGATACTGATTTAACTTTGTCCTTGAATTAAATTGGGAATAAAATTGTAATTCCACATCTCATGACAACTTGTAATAGTTAACTAAGTTAATTTGACTTAGTTGGTTTAGTTAATTCGAGTGGAAGGTCTAACTAGAGTTATGTAGAGTGTTTCCAACAATTAGGAGACTAGTTGAGTTTATTTTGAGTTGTAATTATTTAATTCAATCTAACTGAGTTAAAGTCAATTAAATTAGTTGCAACTAATGGAGGAATTAGTGGGAGGTCCATTAGTGGGGTGGAACCTGCAGTAGTGGGGTGCAACCTGCAGTAGTGGGTCGTTGCCTGTAGTAGTGGGTTGCAACCTGCAGTAGTGGGGTGTTGTCTGTAGTCTAGTGTGGTGTTGCATAATGTACATTGTGGTGATGCATGTCAACTAGTTAGGTATTGCCTGAAGTGCAGTGTGGTGCTTCCTGCAGTGATTAACCATTAAACTTAAGATTCACTCATAATCAACTAATGCATGTCAAATCAAAGAAAGACCCAGCTGAGATTGGATTTCAGGGACAGTGTACTATCAGTTGTAAAAATCATCTAAATTAAATAGATGGTGCATGCAGTCAGAGGAAGGCCTATGAGGATTGCACAATTCATAATTGAGGAATTTCCTCATTAAATAGGGGCTAATTCCAAAGGGAAAAACGCAAGGAAATAGGGACTTAGGTAAGCACAAAATTGGCTAAGTATTGGCTTGATCTTGTCTAGGAAGCAATGAGATAGATAGAGATAGTGCAGAGGTTGCTCGGGCTTAAGAAAATCATTGTAATATTCTCATATTTTTTTATTAATGCAATATACAGATAACAAGGGTTTTTAGTTGTGGCTTTCCCCCAAAAATCATTTTGTTATGTGTGATAGAAGTCTTTCTCTTGTATGCTTCATGATTTCGCAATCGTTTATTGTTTTTGCTGATGAATATAGTAGATTTAAGTCAATTGTTTTATAATTTTACAATTTGCAATTTTAATCTACAAGGAATTTCTACAGTAATAATGCTCAATACTTTAGCTTTGGATACAATAGCTCAAATAGATGCACCAAAAGTAAACAAAAGCACAATAGGATTTAAATAAAATTCTTTTTAGATACAACAACAATATATGTCTAATTGAAAAATGGATAGTAATAACATGAAATAGAGCCAAGAATCTTAGTAATGGAGCAAACCATGAGATATCTAAGTAGATGCCATTTATTCTTTTGGGTTGAATTCTTTATTTTTGCTATAAACTAATATTAAATACATTCTATATTTATAGAGCATGCTAACTAGGGAATTCACCTAGTTTACTACATAGTAATAAAGTTATTATAACGTTATTAGATTAGGAATAAACAATGGCTACATAGTAGCTAGTACCTATTGCTTCGTTTAAATATAACTCAATTAAACTAAAAAACAATAAACACAAAAATAAAACAAATAATAAAAGATTGTATTGTTAAATGTCATCACGAAAAATTTAGAAATATGATTAACTAATATTGTTTATATCAACATATATACACTTTCATATATATGGTTATTATATATGTGTGTGTTTTAAACTTTTTTTTAACCACATGGTGAATCGGTAACTGCTTGGACTAATCTAAGGGAGACCTAGGATCAACCCTCGTTGCTACCACTATAACACCAAGAGTATATCCAACAACCTGCAAGCCAGATATACCAAATTCTTATGATTTAGCAAGAGTCGAGACTCACAGATAAGGGGAGCCTACTCCTTGAGCCTAGAACATAACATGATACTGTACTCAATGAGATTTGAACCATAGTCTCGTGGGTAGAGAAATTAGATTGGAAAAAGCTACCGGAGAAGCTTCCAAAAAGTCTCACTAAAGACAACTCATATAATTTTTATATAGAATTTATTAAAAATATATTATTAAGATAAAATATAAAATAATTAATGAATATATTATTTGTATATATTTACATTGTAAGGTGTTTCCCTTTAAGAAAAACTCCCCGAGATGCCACTCTGTACCACTCTTCACCCTCAGATTCGTTGTTAGATGATTGGGATTTCTTCCACAATTAGATCCCACTAGGTTAACTGTCAACAAAATCTTGATATAGGCAACCGTTCAACTTGTTCATATTTAAAATAAAAATAATTATAACCCATTAACATAATGCAGTCAGGTACCTCAGTGTTCGGTGTTGTTCACTAATTTTTTCAGGACGTCAATGTATCGGGTAAGTTATGTGAACCAAGAGAAATTATGCCTATTTAGATTAAGGAACCAATTCTTCTTTAAAATTTCGTGTAATCATGACCTGCAAATCTTTAAGAAATCAAGAATATTCTCAGGAGATGCAATCTGGGGTTGGGTTGGACAATGGATCTTATAAAGTTAGCCCACTTAACTGATGAGGTTCGACATCAATGATGATAGGAGACATCTTCAATACATTCCCTGAGCACAAGTACATAGTTGAGCCCGAAACACATTGCACAATTACTACCCATTCCCCATTAGAGAACTTCCCATAGCGCAATTACCATAGTTCCACATATGACCCTATTGGGGGGTGGTACAACGGATCACTCTCAAAAGATGTTATCCCAGGTAACTATTCATCGCACTGGATTTTCTTCGCAATCGTTACCATTTCCCTTTTTTTTAACGACCTTAACTCAATTCCTTTCTTGGTTATAAAGGAAGGCGACAACGTTGGAATTTGTTTTCAAGTTTTAGGAGTCACCTCCAGAATCAACAAGGTAACAGGTTTTTCTTTCCTCCTTTCGAATTATTTTGGATATAATGTGATTCGAATCCTACCATAGTGTAAAATTCATAAATGAATCCCTTCCATTGGGAATTGGACAACACATTTCAATATTTAGCGTCTCCCTTTGTTTCTCGTATGTTTGACATAACGACCATAGGATTTAATTTAGGGTGCTAAGGGTTTGGAGCCCGAGAACCCTGAGAAATTTTATTATCTTTTTACCAATGTTATGTCTCTATGGCTATGATACCGAAACTCATTCCTTTGATATGTTTAATGTTAGTGTTATGTTAGTGTTTAGGATGTTAATGTATCAGGTAAGATATGTGAATCGAGAGAAATTATGCCTATTTATATTAAGGAACCAATCCTGCTTTAAAATTTCGTGTGATTATGGCCTGCAAATCTTTAAGAAATCAAGAATATTCTCGGGAGTTGCAAATTTATATAAAATTATTTTGTTATTTATTGAATTACTTAAATAAACCTTTCAGAGGAATCTTTGCGTTTGAATTTAGGTAAACTTGTTAAAAGTTAGACAATAATTTCTATATTAAGAAAACTAGTTGAATTTAGGTAAATTTGTTAAAAGTTAGGCAGTGATTTCTATATTTAGAACACTATTTAAATCCTCAGAGGGTTTTCCCTTAAATTTGAGCAAATTTGGTAAAATATTGAAAGAATTTTTTGATATACCAAAGATAACGTTGAGAATAGTAAATTAATTTTATAACAAGAGAAAATAAATTCTATCTTTGCACTTGAATTTAGGTAAATTTGTTAAAAGTTAGATAGTAATTTCCATATTTAGAACAATATTTAAATCCTCGGAGGGTTTTCCCTTGAATTTGAGCAATTTGGTAAAATATTGAAAGAATTTTTTGATATACCGAAGATAACATTGGGAATAGTAAAATAATTTTATAACAATAGAAAATAAATTCTAACTAGTATAAGCAGTACAATTTGTTTTGCTTTACATATCATTATCTATGATGTTCCATTTTTTTAAAGAAAGAGACTTTCAATAAGGCACCCACCTTATATTAAATGCTACTCAATTTAAATAAGATCTTTTCTTTGCTTCCTACCTACTTCCTATTTCTACAAACCCTCACTAATATTTGAAGGGAAATAATATTTGTTATCACACCATACTAATATATATTTAATGATGGATACAAAATATTTCATGCATTCAAGTGGGAGTTTAGTGATAAAATATACTTTGCTTGAACAAGACATTTAATCACTTGTAAGCAAACATAGTTCAAAATTGAATCAATCTACATCAAATGTTGTTAGTTTTGTTTTGTCTTTCACTAATGCATCTTCAACATGCCTTTGAATTAAAAGCTTATGTTAACTTTTTATCCAATTCCATTCTATTTGTAATGGGAAGTTACAAATTTCTCATATGGTTACTTATTCATTTTAACATTCCTTAGTTTAAACTATAAACTATAGATGGTTATTTGATCTACCAGTCATGCAATCACATAGAGGTCAGTTATAAGCCTAAAATCACATTGATTGTTGCACAAAAGAATCATCATACAAAGCTATGTTAGCAACTAGGCAAGTATTCTTTGTAAATTTTATCATTTGGATAAGTAGAGCTTTATTAGAATCAACCATCATGTAGGTATCTAGACCATTAGTGTGAATCATTATTTAGTGGAAATCTTTCCTTTTGTGTTATGTGCACAGATTATGTATATAACTTTGATGTTTTGTGTTCAAAGCCATGTAGAGACCAAACATCCCCTGTAGAGAACTTCAACTTAACTTAACAATGGAATTATGAGAAATTATTGAATAGGCATTTGTGTGTGCAAGTTGAGCAAGGTATAGGGAATGGGGCAATTGGGAAGAACTGCAAATAGTAGTAGTCCATAACATTTAACAATTTGGTTCAAGATGATATACTTTTATTGCTTTGGCATGGGGGTAAGCTTTAAAATGTGCATATGGTTGAAATAAAAGTTCACAAACTATTTAACAACATAATGGAATGGAACAAGATGATCCCATTATCATGCAAGAAAATTATAATTGAAGATTCATAAATATATTTGGATCCTTTGTAGTTTTGGTACATCCACAAGGGAATGTTTGACAAGAGAGGAACTAGAAGAAGGTATAAAAAGGGTAGCTACAGGGAAAGCAAAGGATATCAAATGCCTCCAAGAAGAACACCTCAAATCAGGGCAGGAATTTATTAGTCACACTTATCAGCGATACTCAATGAAATGATTTGGGAAGGCCATTCAAGAATCGGGGCAAGAATATATTAACCACGCTTATCAACAATACTCAATGAAATGATCTGGGAAGGCCTTTCAAGTTCTAGCATACTAGACAACAAGTCTTATTATATCAATATTCAAAGGAATGGAGAAGAAGAACCTAGGGAACTACAGAACAATAATGATCAACATGGTGTTTGTGAAACTAATGGAAGGATTGATAGGAAGGAAATTTGGTAAATAGGTAAAAGATCAGGGGAAAAGGGCCTAAAGACAAGTTTGCTTCTGGCCCAAGAACTCTATTGTTGATCGTTGCATCAACTTAAGACACATAATAGAGAAAATTTGAGACTGAAGATGAAGAATATTAGTGCTACTTCACGGACATAGGATTCAACATATAACAGGAGACATTAATAGGAGATAAAGTTCTTTCCCACATATTACATGATAGGAAGATCATAGTGCTTGCCCCACATATGACTTGATAGGAAGATCATAGTGTTTTCAATCAAAGGGAACATGTTACTAATGGAAAAATCACATAGATAACCCTTCACTTCCATAGTCATTTAAGAAAAACAAAATATGATGTACAAAGATTGTCTATACACCAAGTCATTAGTGATAACCTAAGACCATTTTCTTAGGACATTGAAAATAAAGAACATAAGAGTGCTTATAAATTAACAAAAAAAACAGGTCATGGAAACATCAACATTCATATTATTCTTCATGTGAAGAATTGCACCATGTCAAACCCATATATCTTTCAATCACTAGGAACATATAAAGGTGAAGTAGAAGAAAATGCTTCTATAATAATTTAAGGGTTGCACATTAAGCACATGTAAATATGTGGGATATTGTATCATACTTTAGAGCAAATGCACACCCATACAGACAAAATGGCCACAACAACCACACTGTTTGATGGGAAAAACACACACTTATCAGGAATTGAACTCTGGTTGGGTGGATATCACCATCCCCACTTAAGCAACCAATCAAGCCCTTGGTGTGCTTTTAGTTAATATATATGACTAAATTATTTCCATTAATGCACATTTAGAGTTGCAAGTTGCAACAACACCAGAAAAACCAAATTGAAGAATAATATAGAATACCTTGACTCTCTCCTCAGCTCTTCCCCCTTCTTTCAACAAATGGCATGAACACCCACAACTCAGAAAAGATACCTAACAAATGAACCTTCGCTTATGAAATTTCCTTGAAAGGATTTTACATGAGACATAATACCCTAACTCTCTCCTCAACTCTTCCCGCTTGTTTCAACAAATGGCATGAACACTGATAACTCACAAAAGGTACCTAACAAATGAACCTCCACTTATGAAATTTCCTTTAAAGGATTTGACATCAGAAAAGATACATCAATTAAACATTCGTTATGACATTTCAAGTTATCATGTTACTTTTCTCTTATAGAAAAAAATACTTAGTGTTTACCATATGCACAATAAAAATTAAAAATTAAAAAAGATGATACCATGTTTGATTCATATTAAAAAAAAAACAATTTCCATAAAAATTGAAAAACATTCAAAATAATTTTTACTTTTATTTCCTTTCTTCACTACTCAATATCTTCATCTTTTATTATTATTTCCCTCTAACCTCTAAAGCTCCTTCAACATCTTCATGTACTCAAATTTTTTCTCGCTCTCTTGATTTTTTTTTACACATTGAATTTATACTCACTACCTTATTGCTTCTAACTTTTTCACTACCATAGGTAACAAGGTCAAATGTAGTCAAATTCCTTGAATTTAATAGCCACGCTTGCAGTTGGAGGTTTACATATACCTCAATCAAAATATTAGAAGAAAAAAGGGATGTAGTTTATGTCATTTCCCAGAGTGTGTGCAATCATTATACAAAGGGTTATTGTTGGAGTGCTTCATGAATTATTTTGAAAAGTTCATTTAGAATATAGTCTGTCTATTATAATGCATAATAAGAATTGGAAAATTTGATTGAATTATAGTGTAATGTTAGTCTCTCCCCAAGGTAGTTTTACTTGTCTATCATTGATCATCTAAATAAAGTGAGAAACATCGCCATTATTTTCTTTATGTGAAACCCTAGGACACTTGGTATTGTTGAAATTTAGTTTTTTCGAAAAGTGAAGTGAAGAAATGCAGAAAAATGATTGCAAACATTGAGCAGAGTACAATGATGTAAAATACGTCTTTGTATTTTTTGAAAGTATGCTAGTGTATGTGTGTATTATGCATGGTTGCTAGCATAAATGGGCCAATTTTATGAAGGAATACGAGAGATGAAATTAAAATGAAGGACAACCAATTATATGGGATCATAACTTTGAAATATATGTATAAGACATGCCTAACATATTCACCCCCATTGATAATGCCCTCATTGTGCTTTACTTGATGCATGTACCTTTATCCTCATCTTGTAGATTTTGAGGCCTAGCAGTGCTCTCTTTGTAAATGTTTTACATTACCTTGTTATCTATTTGATGGTTAAATGTTAAAATTATGTTGCTTTTTCTTTGTGAAGAGCTACCCTCCTCAAAGAAACATTATTGAATTTAGTTGACCCAGTGCAACGACATATAGAGAGGAAACATTTCAAACACAAGTAAGACAATGAAATGAATTGTTTAAATCAATATTTGCAAGAAGTATACTCTCTTTACTAACGTTGGAAAAAATTGTTCATATTACATGATATAAACTTGATAAGACAATAAAATAATCATGTACAAAATTTATACTTCATAATTAACCTTACATCACTTGACAAAATTCCAATGCTCACACTCAATTAATTGTCTCTATTATTCATTGTGAATAGCCTTGTAGGGTTGACATTAACATATCTCCAGGACCTCCTCGAAAAATTGTGCCCTATTCCCTCTTGACTTATTATGCTGAGGTTCTATTTTGTTCTAGTGTTGAACTAGCAAAACTCAAGGCTCAATCATAACAGAGAATTGTTCTAAATGATTTTCATAAATATGATCAATGAATCAATCATCAAGCTAATCTAGGTTGAAGTGTTCCTATGTAACTTCCACCCAAACACTAAATGTGTTAGAGGACTTGATATCTATTCATTGATGCTCAATCTGTTGATCACAGATGCCATGCACCAGAGACCTTAAGTCTCTAGCGAGTTTAAAAGGTTTCCTCACATGAGAAAACTACCACATATCAAGTTCTTTTAAGCTAGATAATTGCCCCAATTGATATGGGAATTGATTTAGGCAACCACATAATGAAATATAAGGGAATGTAGTTGTCTAAGTTTACAAATTGAATACGATAGTTATTCTAAACTCGGACATGCGTACAATTATCGTATTCTAAACTTGGACATGCGTACAATTTGAGCATTTTTAGTGACTTGAGATATTCTATATCATTAGATAACTTGTGAAGATCATGGCAATTTGTGACGAACACCTTTTGAAGGGAAGTCTATATTATATAAACTTATTTATTTCACTTATGACAGATGTATTAATACCTAATTATAGATGTGATTAAAAAACATGACATAAGCAATGCATCAGCAATCAAACAGAGTGTGGTTGAGGGTCAATTTAAGGTCGCGGGTTTAATTGAATAAGACAAATTGCTATCCCTTCCAACTACAATTAAACAAATCTTGAGGTGACATATGGTGAAGGAAAGGATGACGTGACATATATTGATTGAGATGGGGGTTACCATCACTTGGAGATGAGGCGCGGCAAAATATGAGTATACGGTGATGGAAGAAGTTAAAAGTCAAATTACTTTCATTTTTATTATTTTTTATTAAATTAAAATTTCGAAATAAATAAAAATATTTTTTTTTATTTTTTTGGCGATGCAAAACATTGACTTGACCATTTTTATCTTAGATTTGTCAAATAAAAAATAGTTTTATTATTTATAAAATTTGTAAAAAACCCTTATAGCTCCACGTGGCTCACTATAATATTGTTGTACTGACTCATAGTCGGGCAGTTTAAATGTGTCCTCCTACCAAGTACGGAAACGTTTTCAAGGCTGGTCCCCGACGGCGTACAGCTAACAAACTGCCACGCATACACTGTTCATATCATCTTCTCTGTTTTTATCGGCAACCAATATTTCCTATGCTATTAGGTATTTAATGCTTCTAAGACAGTGTCAGTACATATGCCAGGCAACCAAGCAATCGGAAAGCCCTATTTCCAACCCTATTACATAATAAATGTAGTTTGACATGAGGCCGATATAACACGATATAATCGCTGGGCAGTGATGAGAGAGAAAAAATAACAGCGTGTTAAGTATTATATCTGTCCCATATCAATATCAAGATCAAGAACATAAGGTAAAGAAAAGCATAGCGAGAATGCGCAAGCAAGCTCAACTGATAAGGAGAGGATTTCCCTGGGCTACGGTCTAGGTCTTACGTACGCATAGTTGCCGCATTTACTATACAATAGGTTGCCGCATTTACTATGCAATAGGTTGGAAATAGGGCTTTCCCCAGGAAATCCGACTTCCCCTTTTCCGGTTCTGGCCACTTCGTCTGTTGGATGTATGCATGCATGCATGGGTCCATTTCGTACTCCTGGATGGTGGATAATGATGAAAGGGTTAGGTTTAGTTTCAAATTCAAAATTTGAATGTTATTCATCACCATCTAGGTCACCGCTTTTTAGGGAGGCGGATTTCATTGCGGACGGGAATTCCTTTTCGCTTTTCATGAGCTGTTGGGCAGAGTGTAGCAGAGAAATTTCCATTTCTAAGAGTCCTCACTACATGAAAACAATATTTCAGCGGGACAATGGAGATCGCGCAATACCCAACCTTTATTTGAGGGCTGAAGAAGTTGTCACTGATTTGATTAGAGGCGCAAATTTTCAGGTTTGTCCCAGATAATTCGCTGCCCTTAAAATATTCAGAAATCAATGCAAGCGCTGGTGATCGCTCAGTGGAAAACATTGACATCAGTATTGTCCAGAATTCTGTCGAAGATGAAACAAATCTGGAAATATCAACATTTCATTTCAGCGAAAAAATAATTCAAGGTTTGAAGGAACGATCAGGCTCTTCAACTTCATTTGTAGCAGTTTCCGCGCAGTTTTGGAGATGCGTAATGAAAGCTCGACAAGTTCCAGAGAACGAGCCCATTTATTTTAGAGTGCCTATTGACTTCAGAGGGCGGGTAAAACCGCCATTGCCTCCAACATATTTTGGGAACTGCGTATGCAGCGGTATTGTCGGGACTACGGCGAAGCAGTTATTGGTGCAGGATATTGTCTTTGTTGCGACTCTCATCCAAGAGCTCGTCTCTTCCTGTGCCACAGAGGTGCAGACTTCGTCGAATCTCATCTTGGCAGCGGAAACATAGACCCAATTCTTGGAAATTTATGTAATGATTACATTGTAATGACATTCATGTCTCCGAAATTTCGTGTTTACGAGATAGACCACGGATGGGGAAGGCCACTGAATGTACAGGCTGCTTCCTTGAAAGAAATTGGAAGGATGAAGTTGTTCCCCGGAAGAGAAGGGGAAAGAGTATTGATGTGTCCACAAAACTCCCTCGCCATCAGATGGAAACTCTGAAACAGTTACTCATGGTCATCCCGTGCTTTATTGATGATGCTTCGTTCTTTATTAGTGTGCACCTCTTCTTTCTCGCTGCACATATGCCATGTTTGCGACTAGTTGATTTGTCATGTGAATAAACAAGAATTTAGGTTGAAGGGAACTGCATCCTGAAATCGGAATTCGACACGTCTCTGCAATGGAATCTAAGGATTCTGGATTGAGATAATATTTATATATATTAACTTGCTTTTCGTTAACGTATCTTTCCTTTTAGCTTTAATAATTTGTTCTATGCTTCGTTCTTTATTTAGATTTTCCAAGAAGTTGATATCATAATTATTAGATATAATTCAATCTCACATACAAGACGATTTGGTGGGAGTTATTTTTTCTTTAGTATGGTTAAAGTTGGAATTGGATTATTATCATCAAATGGAGCTTTGGAACAATTTTTGAGGTTGAAATGACCATGGATAACGTTTTAAGAGCAAGGTCATACTTGATGACTATATGAGGGTGCAAAGGGTCGATAAATATTGTTGCGTAAAAAATAAAATTTCATATAAAAAAATGTTATAAAAGAAAATGTCATTTATATTGTTATTGAATTGATTATATCATGAAGGTCTCTATGAATTTAATTGAGGCTTTATGTCAAGAATTTTTTCCTACATTTAAAGTAGACTTCATATAAATATGTTTGGACATATTTATATGAACATACAAAACAATAAAGGAAAACATAAAAGGACCTAAATAAGATACTTAATCAATAAAGCCCCAAGGGATAGCTCAGTTTTTCGAGTTCCCATTGCTAAGTACCTTGCTTATTATGAGGTCACGGGGTCAAATCTCCTTGACGCCCTTGGGGTTAGGCCTTGCTAGTTTGGCCGATGGGTAGATCCTTTCGGGTTGATCTACCTGGATTTTCCCGTGGATGTAGTGGTCACTCAGTGTCCGTGAACCACCCTTAAAAAAACATACTTAATCAATATTATAGTTCCATAATACCTACATATGATTTATCTAGATAAAACAAGTTGATGCAACCATTGGACCAATGATGGAAGATGGAAGTGAATGACTCATATAAGGGAAACCCAAGATTATTATATTTTGTAGTTACATATGTCAAATAATTATATATTGATAAAATATTCACTAAACAATTATATATTTTAGTATCGTGACCCATGCTATTGGGATATTAGGAGATCGGGTCTCCCGTGTCATGAGATCTATCGAGTGATGTAGCTGCTAGTAATTTTTCCTCATGCCCTTCAACTCTCTATCATCTATTTCTCCTTAGCATGCTTCATGACATCTAAAATGATTTTCATCAACCCACTAGAACTAATTCCTAACATTTGAAATTACCTTCATCTCTATTATAGGACATATCGGAATGTTGGCTCACTGGAATATCACAGATCCATGCACCTCAAAAATTTCTCTGGTACATTTCTATCCTAGTATAGATAGAATGTCAATTGATAGATACTCTTTTATATTAGTTAACATTACCAAATATTGAATTTTGGCATATTAAAAATTTAGAGGTTAAACACATTCATGAAACACATTACAAGTTTATTTCAAATCCTGATAGAAAGAAAATATTCCCTTTAACTAAATTTTGTTCCAAGGGATACCGGGATATCGAGTGTCGAGAGATCAAGGTATTAATTATCAGGGATTTCTTAATGCACTACTCTTAACAGAGTCTCATCCCGATCTAATATGTGGAACCTTGCTAATGGAACCTTGAAATATGGGGATTTCAAGAGATTGAGATATCAGGTGATGGGGTGTTCAAGTATCGATTGATCGGGGCTTCAGAGTTTCAAGAGACTAGGAAAAACAACTTTGAATTAAAATAACTGATGTGTTTCTATCCTGAATCTAGCAAAAACGTTATGCAATACACCTACTACTTGTCAATTAACATTTATTTTGGGAGTTGGGTATTGAGTTGTTAGATTTTAAAATTTAAACATTAAACACAATTCAAATGACCCAACCCTATATTTGATCTTATCTGTAGAACCTTGCAACACTGGAAACCTTTGTCTAATCAATGACCTATGCTAGAATGCTCCTTCTACTTAGTTTCTTAAATTGACCTCAATATTACACAATAATGCATAAATTACTTAGAATTCGATCTACAGAGAAATAAATACACATGTGACCATGAGTTGGGAGATAGTCCAATCTTGTAATATCAAAGCATGTGAAGAACAAAGGATCTCACTCAGAATTATACTATGTATTAACTCAAATAAAAACACATCAATCAAAGCGAGGCATACATTACTCAAAGGCATAAATACACTACACCATTACATATGTACATAGAATTTCTCTGTTATATTTGTCTTCCATTAATATCTACTCCTGGTCCTTTTCGAGATTAAATTCACTAGTTTATCTTGACCACTCTCTTGGCCTAATTCAACATAGTTTGGGCCTTTGTTTCAACTGATTACTGTAATAACTCTTAACTCTAACCTCTTATGGATCAAATTTATCTTCTAAATGTTATTTATACTCATACGAGGATCACATCTTCTTACAAAGACTTCACCTCATAATGATGAAAGGGCATGATTAATGCGATGGGAGGGTTTGGTTTAGTTTCAAATTCAAAATTTTAATGTTATTCATCACCATCTCCCGCTTCCCATTTGGTCAAAATATCTTTGTTCGCCATAAGGAATGCTTGAAGAACCATGCGGCCTGCATCAGGGACGACGCAAACGATGGTTGCAACAAATTCATGGCCAGCAGTGACTAAAGCACTCTGGAATCCCTCAGGTGCACTCCCAATGCCTGCCACTGTAATTTCCACAGGGGAGACAACAAAAATGGAGGAGCCGACCCTCGGCGCTTCCTGCTATTACGGCTGCTACAGTAGCAACCACAATGGCTCCTCCAAGAGGCCTGGTGGCGGGATTCACCTCTCGGTGCCTGCTCTCCATGTGCCCCTGGCGTTGCCCTCCATTCCATTCCATATCTTGCGCTCCCATCTGTAGATGATCATGGTGATCTTTGACATTGGCTGTCAGAACCACGACCACATGATGAGCGGTGTCAGTGTTCATGCCATGTACATGGCTGGCCACTCAAACCTAGATGCAGCAAAATGCTGAGGCGCAGCAAGATATACTGCAGCTATTCTACTCATGGCGGGAGTAACTTCTACGATGGCAGTTGTGAATCATATGTGTGGATACACAGTCCCACTCATTCTGCAATACATCAGCGTACTGTAGCACTGCGTACTGTTGTCTATGCCAGAACACAGTCCTAGCAAAACCATGTCTACACTTCTTTATAATTACAGGCAAAGCATTGCAGCCCAAAACGCCTACTCGCTTAGAGATAATGCTCATCAAACAATCGATCTAACAACAAAAATCCAGATGGTAGAAAACAGAGCAGAATCGCTGGACTGAGAACTTCATTTTTCCAAATTTGCGATCCCAAGGAACGATTCATGATTACAATTTAGATGATTGAAATAATTTTGTAACATACTATTAGAACTCGTGTATTTTAGAATAATATACTATGTTACTGTACAAATATTCAGAGGAATATAAGTCCATTTTTACTGAGAAATCTATTTGAGTTGTTCATATCAGTGCCATTGAGATTTCTGGTTCTACCGCTGTCACGTTCTATATTATGAGCAAAAATTTGTTTAATAGGCATCTCATAAAAATAAATACTATACAAAATGACATCACAGTAATAGTTGCTTATATTCATATATTTAAATCCAAGACATACAAATGGTTGCAGATTGTCACAATATATTTTAATCCATCATTGTGTTTTTTTATCACAGTATTAGTTGCATATAGTTATATATTTAAATCCAAGACATACAAATGGTTGCAGCTTGTCACGGTATATTTTAATTTATGATTGTTTTTTTAAACAGTTTGGTATTTTTCTACAGGTTTGGTATGAACATTGAGATTTTTTAGAATAGTAATTTGAGTATGGTAATATGTATAAAATTTAATAGAGATTTTGTAATTTGAGATATTTCTTTTTGTTAAGCTTTGTAGGACTCTTATTTTCGATTTTACATGTCCATTATTTACCCAGCAATGGGGGAGGGTAGTACAAGATTCGAACCCAAGATCTCCGGTTCAATGAGACTTTATTCCACAGACATCGCCACTTGAGCTACCAGAGACGGACAATAATTTGAGATTTTTAATTTGTATAATAAGAATGATTTAAATATTTTTCGATGGGTTTGAATTATTTATGTATTTGGGAACTTATTTTAAACAACAAGAAATTAAAATCTCATCTAAAATTGTATCATTTGATTTCTACCAAAAAAAACCTAAAATATCTATTAGTAACATTAAGCCAATTAAAACATGTGTTTTTAAACATCAAACTACACATATTATTTAAGGTAAACACTGATTTTATGATTATTTTATACTTTCAAAAATTTGTTTTGAGACTTTTTTCCACTTCTAAATAAATACCTAGTTATCTTTATGTTTTTGATAGAGTGGTAATGGGAATTGTTTTCATTGTCTTTATGTACTTAAATTAAATATAGTTTTGAGTTTCAATTGGAAGAGAACTTCATTCGAATTTTGTTGTCTAATTTCAAAATAGACATGGTGGTTCATTCATTTGATCATTGACATTAGAAGTGTTAGATTGAGCCATGTTTTAACCATCACATTAGAAGTACTATATGGAGCCATGTTAATCATTATTGTTTATCATCTAGTTAATGATAACCATAGTGTTGTGGGAACAAAAATCATAGTAGTATCATGTTAGTTGACTTTATATGGATGGTAGTATTACTATGCTTGTGGTGAATTTATTGAGAGTTATTTAGTTGATGAACTCAACCTTGAGGTATTAGGAATGAACACATAATTGGAACCAAATCAAAGAATAAATGTTAGAAGAAACTAATCTTAGTTAGTAGATAAAATTTCAAAAAATCCAACTGAATTTTGATGAGTTGCACTATTTATTTTCATTGATGATAGAATTTGTCTATTGGTTTGTACATCAAGCATCAATGTTGATTTGGTTGGGAGTCCATATTAATACTATAGTCACAAAACTAAGAACTCGAAGAAAAACTAGACTACAAGTTTCTATATATGCTACGCCATGTCATTCATGCAAAGAGAATAGGAGCCTTGGAATCCATTATCAAGACATATTTCTACATAATTCCTAAAATAGGCACAAAATTTAATTTTTGTAGAAGATCCAAGTTGGTGAGGTGTGAGGGCCATAAGTACCATATTCACAAGTCATACCAATCAAAGTATTTGAATATTTGATCTTGACAAAGCTATTAGTACTCAAGGAGAAAGCAAAGTCTACGTGGAAGAGAGAGGGATAGGAAGATACAATGGCCATCAATGCAGAGATTAAAGAGGAGAATTGGCACTTGAAGGAGAAGGTGCATATGTTTGAAGAAAAGTTAGCAGAGCTATAAAAGAAGTGAGACCTATGCAATTTTTTTCTATTACTATAGAATCATTTTGTTGGATAACAATTCTCCCTCACCCTTATTCTAGTGGATTGGGACAAGAGTAGAGTCCATCTTATGAAATGTTGGGATGGGGTCCCTTGGGTTAGTTTTGGGGTAAAAACCCAAGTTTTGATGTAAAGTTTCATAAAAAGATGTAAAGTCTCCACGAATTGTGGATGCAGAGCGCATAGTTAGTTAGGAGTCAAAAAGGGTTTTTACCCTTGTTTATGTAAAGTTGAGTCGGTTTTGAGATCTACCCATGGTCCATGGACCATGGGATTGTATAAATAGGTGTGTCTTAGAGAGTCTAAGGCAAATCTATGTCTTTGTCTATGGGTATGACGAATGGAGTCTTAGAGAGATAGCACAGAGAAGTAAGTCTTAGAGGAGGAAAAGGCTATGCAACTGAGTGCACAGAGCCCTAGAGTAGTGTCTGCAGCTGAGTGCGCAGACCCTTGCAGCTGAGTGCACAGGGAAGTTTTTGAGTCTGTAACCTAATACTGAAGATCAATAAAGAAGATTGTTGAAGAAATTCATGTGTTTTATCTATTTACCTTTGTTGTTCATGTCTGCGATATATGTTGTTATGAAAGAATGTCTTTATGAATTAATAATATATTGATGCACAAATCTATTGGATGAATCTCTTTAATTGAATGCAATGCATGTTAAGTATTTACGTGAAGGTTATAATACTTTCTATTAAGTTTATTAAGCAATTAAGGAAATCTGTGTGGATTTCGATCTGAGGCTAGTCTATGATGCGCGTAAGTAGATAACCTATCAGTTAAAGGTCCGCAGAAGCCGATCGTAGACCTTCGCAGAGGTCTAGGGGCCATTTGAAGGAAATTACAACGCTAAGCCCTAAGGGCTTAGAGATCTGCGCGAAGGCATATCTAGGACATAAAAAGACATCACAATGATCTCTGGATGCAGAAACTTGGTTCCAACATCCCCCCATACTGCTTCGGGTGAGACTTCAATCCGCGCTAAGCGGGTTGATGCCGAAAGGACCAGTAGTGTAGGGTTTTGTTTGGCGCAACTAACTCTGAACCTGGGTCGGGACTCACTAAGCCAACATGCAACTAGGAGACAAAATGATTCAATTGGATAATGGGAAAGAGGTGAGACTTACTTAGATTATGGCTTAGCTATACCAAGAATTGGAAATGAAGGAGGATGCATTGGCCAAGATACATGTCATTTCCCAAGAGACCAAGGAAGCAAAGAAACCTTCCATCACTATTATATAAGTTAGCACCATGGCCAAGACACACATGGCAAGCTGAACTTCATAGACATTTCTTAAGAATACTGGTGCTCATCACTTAGTAGACTGGTTAGTGAGGCTAACAGAAGGGGCAATTTGAAGGGTGTTGCAATGGCAGGCGATATTTTTCTGACTCTTCTACTAATTGTAGATGATGTCCTCATTTTTATTGATGGTTCTCATAGGGATATTGTTGCATTTAAACAGGTGTTTAGTTTATTTTGCAAGGCCACAAGCATGGAGACTAATCATCACAAATCCACTATATCTGCAACAGGGTGTTCCAAGGATGAGATGACTTATGGTCTCGGCCAACTCCCCTTCCAATCAATAAATTTCGATGATGCGCTTAAGTATTTGGGTTTTCATCTGAACCTAAATGATTACAGAAAAGCTGACTGGATGTGGTTACTAGTAAAAATTGAAAAAATAATTAAAGTTTGGATTCACAGGTCATTATCTCGTGCATGAAGGTTAGTGCTTATAAAATCTGTTTATGAAGCCATCTATTTTTTTTGGATGTCTTTATCATGGATTCCTAAGGGTATTTTGAATCTTATCCAGAAAATTTGTTATGGTTACTTATGGTGGGGATCGAAAGAAGGAAGAACTTTTGCATGGGTTAGATGAGATCATATCACTCTAGCCAAAAATGGGGAGGATGGGGCATTGAAAATTTATCTTGTTTTTTGCAATCCCTTGTAGCCAAAGTTGGATGGCAATTAACTACTATTGACATTATTTGGATAATGATGTAACAATGAAATATATTTTCCTGCTCTCTGCAGAATATGGATCTCTTTGAAAACCAAGGGAAGAGCAACTATATCGAAAATTTGGAAAGTTGTTTTAGACTCTTTCAATATCATTGGGTCTGGTCTTGCATGGAGAATTGGTTTGGGTGAGCGTGTGTGCATAGGGATCGACCCGTGGTCTAGGTGTGGTGATATGCACATTCTTCCTCTTGATTTAGTGAAATTTTTGGAAGATATTGGTAATAAAACTCTTAATCAAGTGGCAGATTCATAAAATTCTTCTGTTTGGGGTCAATGTTGGTTATCAACTCAAAATTTAAACTTACCAACACATTGGCATCAGGATTGGAATGAATACACAAATGCCTTATCAAATTCACATGTCAGAATTTAGGATAGGGAGGATGAATTGCTATGGATTCACTCGAAAATGGGCATTTATACTCTATAATAAGGTTACTTATATGGTTATGTGTCAAAGGAGTTAGAGGATCTATTATGGTGGTGGAAGCTCATATGGAAATTGAATGGTGCTTACTCTCAAATAAAATTCCTATGGGAGATAATCTTAAAAGGAGATCATTTTAGGGTCCTTCATGGTGTGTATTATGTAACAAAGATGAGGAATCGGTTGATCACCTATTTATCTTGTTTCCTTCCACACGAATCTAAAATAGGATTTATCATACTATAAATATTCGTATTAGGTGGAAGGTTAAAATTTTAATGAAGTGTTGAAGAATTGGTGGAATGAGGCCAACCCTAAAAAACTATGGAACATTCATGTGCTCATTTGGTGGGGCATATAGATTGGGAGAAATCAGAAAAATTTTCAGGAAATCAATTTCCTTCTAGAGTGGATAGGGGTTTAGGTGTTCGTGATTTATGATCTCCTTCCCATAGAGGAAAAATGCTCCAGTGCCTATATTATTTCCACAGAATCCATTGATCAGTCTAATCCATGGGTTTACTTTGATGGATTTTCTCAAAATGACAGGTGTGGTGGTGGTGCAATAATTTACTTTAGCAACTCTCACTTCTTCAAATCGATGTCTTGATTGGGTTTGGGCACAAAGAAGTTTGAAAAACTTTTCAACCTTAAGTTACTTCTTCTCTTTGCATTAGAAAAAGATTTTGAATAGCTAAAGGTTTTCAGTGAGTCCAAAGTGGTTATTGATTGGTTCAACTAGATTTATATTTGTCACACTCACACACTCAATAATTTATTGGATGAAATTATGATGTTAAAGGCACAATTTTATAATATTTCATATCAAAGGAATTACAGGGAAAGGAACACACTTTATGATCATCTTTCCAAAGAAGGTGCACAACAGGCACATGGGACTTGGCAGATAACTGAACACAATGGTTTGGAGAATTATGAATATTATCATCGTCCTTTTATTGATCATCTACAAGAGAATGCAGATCTAAAGTGACCATCTACAAGAGAATGCAGACCTAGGCCTATAAACAATTATTATATAATAAGTTATGTATTTAAAAAGCATATATACTTCTTGAAGTACCATAAGAAAAGTTGGAGTAAGAAGCACGAGGTTCCTATGATGGAGTGGATGATGCAACATTTTGCAATGGCTAGTGTTTTTCTCTAGCTAGTTCCCTATTTTTCTTGTGCGATTTTTTTCGTAGATCCTCGTTGTGTGGTTTCCAAAACTCACTAAGTAATGATGAACTCTTGTGATTTAGTGAGGAAATAACTCTCTCGAAGGAATGGTAGTTCGTTCATAAAATTATTCCTCATAGGAAAAGTTGAAGCCACAGTTTCGTACAATGCCTAGTTGAAATTCGAATTTGTTCTTCCAGTAGTTCAAGAAGCTCTTTCCTTTAATGTTCCTTTGGAAGAGGAAACCATTAGTTGTGTGTGTGTTTTTTTTTAGATCAAGGTTTGTTCTGCATATTTAATGGGTTTTCGCCGCATTTGATTGATCTCCACAAGTGGATTTTTTATTCATGGAAACCTCTCTTAACTGATGAACTGAATATTTACCCTCTACCTTGGTTTTTTTTGTCATCTTTTATAATATTGAGAATACGAATATTATTTGAGAATTTGGAGCCCTGGTCTCTTACCTTTGATCTAATTATGATGCCAATCTCCACGACTCTAGTTTGGGTCAAGCTCCTGATCATCCCCCTGCATCTTTGGAATCTCCCATCATTAACTTTTATTGGAAATGTAATTGGGAAGTTTTATTGTCGCAACTCATAAATTGAAAATTTCTCTAAAACCACTTATGCTCGAGTATGTGTGGAGATGGATTTTAATAAGGGTTTTCCTGCCAAGATGTATAGGTTTAAAAGCTTAATTATGAAAAATGTTTCATTTCGATGTCGAGTGTGTTATGAAATAGGGCATGTAATAAAAAAATACCCCGAGTATTTGCAGAATAATAGAGTCCAGAAAAATAACTAGATGATAAAATGGTGGGAATGAGCTCAGAGTGAACATTATACGATATAAAAGAAGAAGAGACTCAGGAAAAGAAAGAAGAAAAAGAAAAACTTGGAAGAAGTTATTTTCAAATAAAAATCACTAAGGGAAACAAAAATAAATTAAGAAGAAGTGCATTTCAATGAAGACCCTCTAGATTTAGTGACAACGAAATCCAATAGATAGAAAAATATTGTGAAATTTGGATCCCCTTCTGAATCCTCAAGGAATAAAGATGGTAAAGAAATATCATGGGCATATGAGGCAGGTGAGGAAGAACTTAAAGACAACAATGCTCACTCACTGTGTTGTAGCTCTAACCCAAGAATGCTATAGATATGATATAAAAATATGAGATAATGCAAATAACCCAGAAATAAGATGAAATGATTCTTTATTGATCAAACCCTTAAGGTAGGGCAACACCATACATCCACTCCTTAAGGAAGGAGAACACTCCACAAGCCATATGCTTGTTCATACAATAATACTTCTCTTCTTCTTCATATCCCTCCATGTGGAGTCTCTAGCCTCTATATAGGCCTCATACATACAATACCATGCATCATTACCATGGTTTCCTCATACCATCAACTAATACCATGGGCCCATTACATTACTATTAACTACTTGTGGTCCCTTACATGACATGGGTTAACCACCTTATTTATTACTATGGCCCATCCCATTATTACATTATTACCTTGGGTACCTCCCTTGGTACCCCATATTATCCCCCCTAGGTATATAACATTCCACCCCCCTAAGCATGTTTCGTCCCCGAAACATGGGAAGAACACAAATAATAAGATCTACTCAAAAGAGTAGTCCACTGATACCATGCACGTGCATCTAGCCATCCAAGAGAAAGGTGAACCCTCGATCTCGCTGGTGCCTCGCTCGCTTGAGATGGAATTTGACTGCGGTAACTCTTCTGTGTGGAAGTGTAGTAGGTGGATCTTTGTTCCTCTCGATCTGTCCTGCGGGGTTTGTTGTCCATGTGGCTAATTGGTTGCCATCTTGATTGTTGTCTTGCTGGGTGATGTGGGTGATGATATGTTGAAGTTTTAACCGACGGTGTCTTTTTCTTTAATTCACCCTGCTGTGGTGCCTGTTGTCGTGGCTTCTTTTCTAATATGACTTCAACCACTGAACCCTCGTCAGATGTGTCAGCACCTGTAACCTGTTTTGCTTCAGCCTCTATTTGTGTTTGATTGTCTACCATCAACTGCTCATCATCTGATATGTCAGTCCCTTGAACATCTTTTGCTTCAGCCTCCATGTGCTCTACCTGTTTATGGATGGAAATATCCTGTAATGTAATTTTCTTCTTTTTATACCATAGCTTCAGGAATTTCTTCTGCACATTAATATTGATAGTACCCACGGATTCCATCCAAGGGTATCCCAAAACAACATCCATGTTATCCATATCTGAAGCATAAAAATCACCATGAAACACATACTTATCCATAGAAAGCTTCAAATCCTTATAGATTTTAACATCCTTATCATCAACCTCTGTATGTTCAATTTGTTTTGCTGGAATTTGCAATGTTTTTGCCAAGTTGACATTTATGAGATTTTGTTTGCAACTCGGATTTATAGACACAATGACTTTCTCCTTCTGAATCAATCCATGAACTTGCAATAAGGAGATACCAGAAGAAAATAACCCTTTAGCTTCCTTGGTTTCCTTCTTTTCTATAAAATCTTTGCTAGGCTGTGTGTCTGTCTGTGTGATCTTATCCACAAGATTAGCTTTACGATCAAAGTGGTCCATAAGATCTTTTGTGAATGTGTCCCAAGTCAAGGGCCTTTCATAGCAACGTTGATGCCATTGCCACCATTGCTGTCTTTCATTGTCCAAGTACATTATTCCCACACCCAACTGAGTCTCATCATCCATGATGTAATTCAATCTAAAATATTTCTCCATTTGTGCTAGCCATTTGGCTGGATGAGAGCCATCAAATTTATACAAGTCCCTGAAATTCTGACCTAGGGCCGCCATAAAGAAAAAATTCACTTACTTGGAGAAAATTTGTAATTGTCACAATTTCGTCAATATTGCTCAGAATCTCTATTATAACCTGTTTTTGGAAATGGAGCAACCATTCTGCATCTGCCCCTATGATAGAAATCCTGATTCAGACACTGGAATTACAGATCTGCGCTGCTACTTTCCCGCCGTCACCCAAAAAAGAGCTGATTTTAAATCAGTGATATCTCCCTCATTCGGACTCCGATTCGACTGATTTTTTTTTTTTAAATTGGGTATTTTTTCCCAAAGAATCCAGATCTACAATTAGATTTTGCAGATCTTGTACCAAGACTTCTAGATCTGCGCCGCAAACTCGCTGCCATGAAAATTATCTGCAACCCCACTGATTTTTAAATCAGCGATATCTCCTTCATCCGGACTCCGATTCAACTGATTTTTTTTTTGAATTTGGGTATTTTTCCACAAGGAATAAAGATCTGTAATTAGATTCTGTAGATCTAGCACTAAACGTACAGATATGATCTACAATTTCGCCACCCAAAAATCCCTGCAAAAATAAAAAATAAAAAAAAAATCTCCACGGTTTGCCCAAGAAAGTGCTCCGATACCAATTGTTGTAGCTCTAACCCAAGAATGCTATAGATATGATATAAAAATATGAGATAATGCAAATAACCCAGAAATAAGATGAAATGATTCTTTATTGATCAAACCCTTAAGGTAGGGCAACACCATACATCCACTCCTTAAGGAAGGAGAACACTCCACAAGCCATATGCTTGTTCATACAATAATACTTCTCTTCTTCTTCATATCCCTCCATGTGGAGTCTCTAGCCTTTATATAGGCCTCATACATACAATACCATGTACCATTACCATGGTGTCCTTATACCATCAACTAATACCATGGGCCCCTTACATTATTATTAACTACTTGTGGTCCCTTACATGACATGGGTTAACCACCTTATTTATTACTATGGCCCATCCCATTATTACATTATTACCTTGGGTACCTCCCTTGGTACCCCATATTATCCCCCCTAGGTACCTAACATTCCACCCCCCTTAAACACATAATTTCAAAAAAAAAAAAATCTCCACGGTTTGCCCAAGAAAGTGCTCCGATACCAATTGTTGTAGCTCTAACCCAAGAATGCTATAGATATGATATAAAAATATGAGATAATGCAAATAACCCAGAAATAAGATGAAATGATTCTTTATTGATCAAACCCTTAAGGTAGGGCAACACCATACATCCACTCCTTAAGGAAGGAGAACACTCCACAAGCCATATGCTTGTTCATACAATAATACTTCTCTTCTTCTTCATATCCCTCCATGTGGAGTCTCTAGCCTCTATATAGGCCTCATACATACAATACCATGCATCATTACCATGGTTTCCTCATACCATCAACTAATACCATGGGCCCATTACATTACTATTAACTACTTGTGGTCCCTTACATGACATGGGTTAACCACCTTATTTATTACTATGGCCCATCCCATTATTACATTATTACCTTGGGTACCTCCCTTGGTACCCCATATTATCCCCCCTAGGTATATAACACACTGAAGAGTGGTCGACCCATCAGATTTAGCAGAAAGCACAGGTTGGACCCAAGTTGGGAAGAAGGGAAAAATGTTTCGTGAAGGAAAATAATAAGCTAGTCAAAATCAAATCAAAAGTAGTGAAAAATGGATTTTAAATGCACTTGGATCTTGGGAGCATTCTGGAAAATTTATAGGTGGAAAGGGAACAATTTTTTTGTATCACGTGGAACTCGCATGATGATTTGGATTGATCTTCGTGGGTAACTGGAGTTCACATCTTTGAAATCAAAACTTACCTATATTCATCATTATTCCAACGAAACTATACCATTTTCTATGACAAACAGACCATAGATGCATGGTTATATAACACAATACTCAATCTCAAACCCACAAGGAAAATTGGTAGCTTTGATGAAATGTGATATTTCTGGGATGGATCCCAACTTTATATTTTAGTAAAACTCTCATATCAATTTCATTTATTTATACTCTATCACAAATCCATTTTGTATGCATGACCACATACTCATATTTTTATTTATAAGGTCCTACTTAAGTCCAACTTGTCAAGTTGAAAGTTAAGGTTGATTTTTCCTTTTAAAAATACAATATAGTTAATGGTTTTGACCAAGATACTTGAAAACGTTTCAAGAATGGTTTAGCATAATTTGTAAAACCTTTGAAGTTACGTAAATAGTGACCATATATAATTGCACCAAATATTGGCTAGTTTGGCATTATGAATCTAGTTGAATATGTTTGATCTTTTTAAAGTAATATCAAATGTATACAAATGTGATATTACTTAGTTGAAGTTTATTTTATGGTCAAGTCAAAATTAAAAAAAATACTAAAACAAAATACAAAACATATATCAACAAAAAATGTTTCTGCACTCACAATAAAAAATTAACAACAAATGAATAATACATGATATTTAAATCATATGTAAAAATAAAAATAAAATTTCATGTGAAGGGAATTTTTAAAAGGAAATTGTCAATTCTATACCTTGGTTGCAAGAACTTGTTAGATAAGAATGAGATCGATAATTTTTTCACAAGTTCAAAATTGGATGGTGAAAAATGGAAGACAACCATTTAACATATTCCCACTATTCAATCTCAAAGCTCTTTTCCAGTCAAAAAATATATAGCTCTATTGGAATAATTATACCTATTTGTGACATAGTGTATGGTAATTAGTCCTCATTTAAATTGTTTTTATTTCAATTAACTTACACTATTTGGAATTTTTTATAAATTTTACCAAAATATATGTAAAATTTAAATTTCATTTTGGTATTGCTGGAAGCCATGTTGAAAATTATAATTAATTTGTTTATTTTTTATGTTTTATAAAAATATCTTGTGGCCATTTAAGAATCCATCCCCAAATTGCCATGTAAGCATCCTTGCAATTTCCATGTGGATGTTTCTATTCCCACATGTTGCCATCATACAATTCCATTTCAACTTACCACATAAATGACAGGTGGCACTTTCCTTCCACATGTCATCACCATACAATGCCACGTCAAAAAATACTACACTATCATGTCACATCAACCTGCCATGTCAAAACCTTATTAGGTTTCAATAGTATTGAGAGGGAAGTACAATCAAGGAGGTCCCAACCTTCTGATACTCAACACCCTATACCTCAATTTCCCAACATCTAATATCCTAATGGCCCAAAAGCTAGATTGCTTAGTGATCGATATACTATGGCTAGTTGCGAAAATTCTCATTAGTTAATAGGCATATCATGTTATGTTAGTAGCAAGGTTGGTTCGAAGTCCTACTCGTCTCTATCACCCAATACCCAACCTCCCCATCACTTGAATTTCGACACACCATCAACATATGATGGGGACTTCTCGATCCATCAATGGACATATTGGAATCTATCAGCATTAGAGGGTTTGTGTAAGGGTTACTCAATGGTGCAAAAGAATATCCTAAAAGCCAAATATTGACATCTATAAAGTTGAATAAACCTTTACCAAAGGAAATGGGTTATCTTAATTTATATTAGAAGGTTAGGAATGTGTTTATTCAAACCATAATGTGAGCATTGTTTAAATGTTGGTTTGGTATTTAAGATTACAAGCTAGGATCACTATAGAAGGTGAAGTCTTTGTAAGAAGATGAGATCCTCGTATGAGTATAAATAACATTTAGAAGATAAATTTGATCCATAAGAGGTTAGAGTTAAGAGTTATTACAGTAATCAATTGTAGAGCTTATGGATTTGTTAGATTTGTTATAATATGGAAGATTCATATTCTAATTATTTATGTAAGACATCAGGAATGGATTGAAGTGTGTGGCTAGGACAAACAAAGGCCCAAACTATGTTGAATTAGGCCAAGAGAGTGGTCAAGATAAACCAGTGAATTTAATCTCGAAAAGGACGAGGAGTAGATATTAATGGTAGACAAATATTACAGAGAAATTCTATGTACATATGTAATGATGTAGTGTATTTATGCCTTTGAGTAATGTATGCCCCACTTTGATTGATGTGTTTTTATTTGAGTTAATACATAGTATAATTCTGAGTGAGATCCTTTGTTCTTCACATGCTTTGATATTACAAGATTGGACTATCTCCCAACTCATGGTCACATGTGTATTTATTTCTCTGTAGATCGAATTCTAAGTAATTTATGCATTATTGTGTAATATTGAGGTCGATTTAAGAAACTAAGTAGAAGGAGCATTCTAGCATAGGTCATTGATTAGACAAAGGTTTCCAGTGTTGCAAGGTTCTACAGATAAGATCAAATATAGGGTTGGGTCATTTGAATTGTGTTTAATGTTTAAATTTTAAAATTTGACAACTCAACACCCAACTCCCAAAATGTTAATTGACAAGTAATAGGTGTATTGCATAATGTTTTTGCTAGATTCATGATAGAAGCACATCAATTATTTTAATTCAAAGTTTCTTTTCCAAGTCTCTTGAAACTTGGAAGCCTCGATCAATCGATACTTGAACACCCCATCACCAGATATCTCAATCTCTTGAAATTCCCATATTTCAAGGTTCCATTAGCAAGGTTCCACATATTAGATCAGGATGAGACTCTGTCAAGAGTAGTGCATTAACAAATCCCAGATAATTAATACCCTGATCTCTCGACACTCGATATTCTGGTATCCCTTGGAACAAAATTTAGTTAAAGGGAATATTTTCTTTCTACCAGGATTTGAAATTGTCTGCCTACTGAGACAACTCATATTAGAAAATTTGTAATGTGTTTCATGAATGTGTTTAACCTCTAAATTTTTAATATGCCAAAATTCAATATTTGGTAATGTTAACTAATATAAAAGAGTATCTATCAAAGAAATTTTTGAGGTGCATGGATCTGTGATATTCCAATGAGCCAACATTCCGATATGTCCTATAATAGAGATGAAAGTAATTTCAAATGTTAGGAATTAGTTCCAGTGGGTTGATGAAAAACATTTTAGATGTCATGAAGCATGCTAAGGAGAAATAGATGATAGATAGTTGAAGGGCATGAGGAAAAATTACTAGCAGCTACATCACTCGATAGATCCCACACGGGAGACCCAATCTCCTAATATCCCAATAGCATCATCCATCAATCGCGAGGATGACCATGAGTATGACCATGAGAACGAAGCATCATCCATCAATCGTGAGGATGACCATGAGTATGTGTTTCAGAGTTTGCATCTGAGGGCGAGGGAGTTTTGTACAGCCTTCATCCTTCCAATTTCTTTCAAGGAAGCAGCCTGTACAGTCAGTGGCCTTCCCCACCCATGGTCTATCTCGTAATTACAATGTAATCATTACATAAATTTCCAAGAATTGGGTCTATGTTTCCGCTGCCAAGATGAGATTCGATGAAGTCTACAAAATTATTGATGTGCACCTCTGAGGCACAGGAAGAGACAAGCTCTTGGATGAGAGCCGCAGCAAACACGATATCCTACCCCAATAACTGCTTCGCCGTAGTCCCAACAATACCGCCGTAGTTCCCAAAATATGTTGGAGGCAATGGCGGTTTTACCCGCCCTCTGAAGTCAATAGGCACTCTAAAATAAATGAAGTCCTCTGGAACTTGTCGAGCTTTCATTACGCATCTCCAAAACTGCGCGGAAACTGCTACAAATGAAGTTGAAGCGCCGGATCGTTCCTTCAAACCTTGAATTAATTTTTCGCTGAAATGAAATGTTGATATTTCCAGATTTGTTTCATCTTCGACAGAATTCTGGACAATACTGATGTCAATGTTTTCCACTGAGTGATCACCAGCGCTTGCATTGATTTCTGAATATTTTAAGGGCAGCGAATTATCTGGGACAAACCTGAAAATTTGCGCCTCTAATCAAATCAGTGACAACTTCTTCAGCCCTCAAATAAAGGTTGGGTATTGCGCGATCTCCATTGTCCCGCTGAAAGACTGTTCTCATGTGGTGAGGACTCTTGGAAATGGAAATTTCTCTGCTACACTCTGCCCAACTGCTCATGAAATGCGAAAAGGAATTCCCGTCTGCAATGACGTGATGAAAATTGGCTCCGATGCAAAATCCGCCTCCCTGAAAAGCAGTGACCTGCAATACCCATGATCGTTACTTTTGAAACATCGTCCATAGGTTCACCAAATGGGAAGCGGGAGATGGTTATGAATAACATTCAAATTTTGAATTTGAAACTAAACCAAACCCTCCCATCGCATTAATCATGCCCTTTCATCATTATCCGCCATCCACGAGTACGAAATGGACCCATGCATGCATACATCCAACAGACGAAGTGGCCATAACCGGAAAAGGGGAAGTCGGATTAAATACCGAATAGCGTAGGAAATATTGGTTGCCGATAAAAACAGAGAAGATGATACGAACTGTGTATGCGTGGCAGTTTGGTAGCTGTACGCCGTCGGGGACCAGCCTTGAAAACCTTCCCGTACTAGGTAGGAGGACACGTTTAAACTGCCCGACTATGAGTCAGTGCAACAATATTATGGTGAGCCACGTGGAACTATAAGGGTTTTTTACAAATTTTATAAATAATAAAACTATTTTTTATTTGACAAATCTAAGATAAAAATGGTAAGTCAATGTTCTGCATCAAAAAAACAAAAAAATATTTTTATTTATTTCAAAATTTTAATTTAATAAAAAGCATATTCTAGATTTAATAAAAATGAAAGTAATTTGACTTTTAACTTCTTCCATCACCGTATACTCATATATTTTGCCGCGCCTCATCTCCAAGTGATGGTAACCCCCATCTCAATCAAAGTTGGAAATAAAGGCAGTTCCAAAATAGATGCAGGGGAGCACAAAAAGTTCGAAATTCAACTGAACTTTAGCCCTTCTTTTCTCATGTGTCTCATCCTTTCCTTCACCATATGTCACCTCAAGATTTGTTTAATTGTAGTGGGAAGGGATAGCAATTTGTCTTATTCAATTAAACCCGCGACCTTAAATTGACCCTCAACCACACTCTGTTTGATTGCTGATGCATTGCTTATGTCATGTTTTTTAATCACATCTATAAGTAGGTATTAATACATCTGTCACAAGTTAAATAAATAAGTTTATATAATATAGAAATTACTAAAATGAAATATAAAAATAATTAATGAATATTTTATTTGTATATATTTATATTAATTTTGAATTTATTATAGATCGGAGGGAATAATTTTTTTGAGCTTTTAAGTTTTTTAGGTTTTTATTTTTCAATTTGATTTTTTTTTGTAGATGATGAATTTGGAATTAAAATGGATTTAAGATTTTGCTTTTTTACACACTACGTGTCAAGTTTTAAATTTAACATAGAAGGAATTACACATCCCATTGTGAGGGATCAAATATCTGGGTCTGTAAGAGGTGCAAACATTTCCTCAAATTTTTTTAATCCAAATTTTTTTTGCCCTGTGATGACTTGATCCCTCTCCTCTAGAGTCATGACAGATCCAAATTTAAGATGGATTTATGTTCTCCCTCTCACGTTAGGCTACATGTCAACTCCATATTCTAGATATATATTTGCTTTGAGTTTATATATATATATATATATGAAATTGGATATTTAACTTAATATTTTATTTATGATCAATATTGAAATATCTTCTTGTTATTAATATTTTTTTACATGACATGTTCAATTTCATTTTTAATATGGAAAGAATGATACATCTCTTTCATATTAAGTTGTAAAAAGTGCCTAAACCTAATAATTGCCTTTCAATGCAATAATTAATTAATGTTAAATAAATTTATGTTATTTCAATATTTATATGAAATAAAATTGATTAATGTTTAAAAAATGGATACGTTGGTAATGATACATAATGTTCAATATCCTTATTTTATAGGTCGGTGATTTTCTTTTTCTCAAAAATTCTAAAAAACTATAAATTTACAATTAATATTCATAAACTTAAGAATATGAAATTTACCAGTAATATTCATAAACTTAAGAGTATGGTGAAATAATGTATCATCAAACTTT
Organism: Pinus tabuliformis; assembly: GCA_031772625.1. Lineage (NCBI taxonomy): Eukaryota > Viridiplantae > Streptophyta > Pinopsida > Pinales > Pinaceae > Pinus > Pinus tabuliformis. Next base: position 405,422,735 of record CM062811.1, on the reverse strand, counting down.
GTATATTTAAAAACTTTAAAAATGTTTAATCTAATAAATACTTAGGCATCAATTTCAATGGCTATTTATAGTAGAACTATAATATCAATTTATTGTGGTTTTGAAAATAATTATATGTTGAAATTTAGGGTTATGTTTTTAAAACAAATGTGTGTTGAAATTTAGGGACAACATAAATTTCTTGTTATCTTGAAAACAATTGTATGTTGAAACACGTTCTTGAAAACAAATGTATGTTGAAATTTAGGGTCAAGATAAAGAAAAAAAAGATACTATAAAAAATTGACATAGTTTTGAAAACAAATATATGTTGAAAATAAAGTCTATGTGGAAAACAAATATATATTAAAATTCAAATTAGAATAAGAAAAATATAGCTTTTTAGGGATTTACTTATCATATTTATGCAATATAACTTGAACTTTGGGCTTGCAACAATTTTTTTAAACATGAAATACAATTTAAGCAAATCCAAAGATGTATTATAACTTATAATTTAAGCAATACTTCTTACCTCATTTTCTTTTTTGAGATTAAATTTATTTTTATGAAAATGTTATAATTAAATATCAAAATTTTCGTTAAATTAAGTATGATATTTTAAAAATTTAAACATCGTAAAATTAATTTTATAACATAAATATTTCTCTATATATTTCTAATATAAATTTAAATTATTCAAATTGAATAAGGATAGGGTTTAATGTTGTTGTTTCTAACACTACACAATATAAAAAAAATCTCAATTATTGTAATATAAAACAAGCACATCGTATTCCCTATAATTCAAGTGGGAAAATTAATTGCCTACTAAAGGACAAGGATTTGCATAAATTTTGATGGGTTGAATTTTTTCCAATTAAGAACTTACTCAACAGTTTCTTGCTGCTTTTATTGAATGTCTGTTGTCCATGACCAACATCTATTGTGGATATTTTAAGCTAGCCCTGTTTTATCAAAGTTCTATGTATTTTGTTAACTTTAACAACAACAAAAATTTAAGATTTAGGATATTGTAGAAATATCCAAACTCTTGGGATAATTTTTCTTAAATAAGATAACTTTAAATTTAGAGATAGTTGAGACCAAATTCAACACAAAATTTACATAGAAAAGCTAAATGAAATAAATGTAATTGATTCTACACTAACATAAACATCGTCTATCAAGGTACATTGAATTTGCACAAATAGAAAACCTAAAGATTGGAAATAAAGAAATTGTACATGTTAACTTATGTAAAAATTCAATATGATGAATTGGTCAAATGACTTGATGCATTTGAAAGTCAATAACATCCAGATACCTTCCTTCTTTTAGATCGATAACTCCCTTCTTTCAGGTCTCCATCATGGTGTAAGGAGCCACATAGTTGAATCTACACTCAACAACAAAAAATTGTCATTCCAGCGCTTATTTGTCTATTCAATCGTCACAATTTACAGTATTACTAATTTTAATTGTTAAATGATTTATTCTAAATATTTACTATTCAATAGTATAAATATATTCATTTTTTTCTAATAAATGATTTTGTTGATTACCTTTCCTTTTGTTATTGAAGAAAGCAATTCCAAGATAATTCCAAGTTTGTACACCCAACAAGAAGCTATATAAAAAAACTATTTTTTATCTTGAAAATGTTTTGTTATCTATTCAAATGCTATATAAGCACTATATCAATTAGTAAAAGTCTACCTAGATAAGGACTAATAACAACCATTAGATTTGATGTCAAATCTAATCTAAATTATTGTAAGAAATTAAGGGTCCACCATCATTTAAAATAATATATTGAAAGAGCCAAGACCCTTTAGATTACATTTAAAAATCCATATACTTATATATTTTTAATAATAATATATAATATTGTAGTAATTTCAAATTTAGAAAATCAACAATAATTTAAAATCAAATAATATTTACCAAACCTTAAGAGTATATTTAGAGTGCCCATGCATATATGTCGTAAATCCTTCCATTTTTAAGTCTTAAAAAGTGCATGCTTGGAGAGAAGTGCTAAATTTATTATTGAGTGACCTTTAAAACCAGCATAGATCCATCTTAAAAACAGATCTAACATGAGTCTAGAGAGATCCAATTTCTTCACATGCAAATTTTTTTATGAGCCAACATTATTTAAATGTTTTATATAGTTATTTAATTTTTTTGATTTTTTATTTTGGCGGACATGAGAAAAATTTCAACTTTGATGACCTTACACATCATATGGGTTGTAGAATGAACCTCTCGGCTCAACAACTCTATTGTAAGACTTCCAAATAAATATTACACTTCATAAAAATGCCTAATACAAATAGAGGCTAGACACATCATACTAGGTTGTAGAATGAACCTCTCCGCTCAACAACTCTATTGTAAAACTTCCAAATAAATATTACACTTCATAAAAACCCTAATCCAAATAGAGGCTAGACAGTGAAGCGTGCATACATTTTATAAGGATACTAATGAATTCTAAATAGACAACAACAAAATTTGATTTAAAAAAACACTATAAGAAATAGTGAAGAATTACATAACCATCTATATACGAAAGAAACAACTATTTTGGAAACCTCGGTAGTTTACCAGTAAAAACATGTTATGTATAAGGAATATTAGGAATTTTTTTAATCAAAAAAATTTGAAATGTTTAACCGATATCCATTTGAAATACACATGTATCATGGGTTGAGAGGGACAAATATCTGGGAGTGTAAGAGGTGCAAACCTTTCCTCAAATTCTTTTAATATAAAAAAATTCACCCTGTGATGACTTGATCCCTCTCCTATGGAGTCATGTCAGATCCAAATTTAAGATAAATTTATGTTCTCCCTCTCACATTCAGGCTACATGTCAACTCCATATTCTAGATATATATTTGCTTTGAGTTTATATATATATATATATATATATATATGAAATTGGATATTTAACTTAATATTTTATTTATGATCAATATTGAAATATCTTGTTATTATTAATAATTTTTTTACATGCCATGTTCAATTTCATTTTTAATATGGAAAGAATGATACATCTCTTTTATATTAAGTTGTAAAAAGCGCCTAAACCCAATAATTGCCTTTCAACTCAATAATTAATTAATGTTAAGTAAGTTTATATTATTTCAATATTTATATGAAATAAAATTGATTAATGTTTAAAAAATGGATACAGTGGTAATGATACATAATGTTCAATATCCTTTTTATAGGTCGGTGATTTTCTTTCTCTCAAAAATTCTAAAAAACTATAAATTTACAATTAATATTCATAAACTTAAGAATATGAAATTTACTAGTAATATTCATAAACTTAAGAGTATGGCAAAATAATGTATCATCAAACTTTGTATATTGAAAATTTTTTAAGATGTTTAATCTAATAAATACTTAGGCATCAATTTCAATGGCTATTTACAGTAGAACTATAATATCAATTTATTGTGGTTTTGAAAATAATTGTATGTTGAAATTTAGGGTTATGTTTTTAAAACAAATGTGTTTTGAAATTTAGGGCCAATATAAATTTCTTGTGATCTTGAAAAATATTGTATGTTGAAATTTAGGGTTACGTTCTTGAAAAAAATGTATGTTGAAATTTAGGGTTAGGTTCTTGAAAATAAATGTATGTTGAAATTTAGGGCCAAGATAAAGGAAAAAAAAAATGACACTATAAAAAAATTGACATAGTTTTGAAACAAATATATATTAAAATTCAAGTTAGAATAAGAAAAATATAGCTTTTTAGGGATTTACTTGTCATATTTATGCAATATAACTTTGGGCTTGCAACAATTTTTTTAAACATGAAATAAAATTTAAGCAAATCCAAAGATGTATTATAACATATAATTTAAGCAATACTTCTTACCTCATTTTTTTTTAATTGAGATTAAGTTTATTTTTATGAAAATGTTATAATTAAATATCAAATTTTTGTTAAATTAAGTATGATATTTTTAAAATTTAAACATCGTAAAAATAATTTTATAACATAAATATTTTTTTATATATTTGCAATATAAATTTAAATTATTCAAATTGAATGAGGATAGGGTTTAATGTTGTTGTTTCTAACACTACACAATATAAAAAACATCTCAATTATTTTAATATAAAAGGAGCACATCGTATTCCCTATAATTCAAGTGGAAACATTAATTGCCTACTAAAGAACAAGGATTTGCATAAATTTTGATGGGTTGAATTCTTTCCAATTGAGAATTTACTCAATAGTTTCTTGTTGCTTTTATTGAATGTCTATTGCCCATGACCAACATCTATTGTGGATATTTTAGGCTACCCTTGCTTTATCAAAGTTCTATGTATTTTGTTAACTTTAACAACAACAAAAATTTAAGATCTAGGATATTGTAGAAATATCCAAACCCTTGGGATAACTTTTCTTAAAGATAACTTTAAATTTAGAGATAGTTGAGATCAAATTCAACACAAAATTTACATAGAAAAGCTAAATGAAATGAATGTAATTGATTCTACACTAACATAAGCATGATCTATCAAGGTACATTGAATTTGCACAAATAGAAAACCTGAAGATTGGAAATAAAGAAATTGTACACGTTAACTTATGTAAAAATTCAATATGATGAATTGGTCAAACGACTTGATGCATTTGAAAGTCAATAACATCCAGATACCTTTCTTCTTTCAGATCGATACCTCCCTTCTTTCACGTCTCCATCATGGTGTAAGGAGCCACATAGTTGAATCTACACTCAACAACAAAAAAATGTCATTCCAACACTTATTTGTCTATTCAATCGTCACAATTTACAATATTACTAATTTTAATTGTTAAATGATTTATTCTAAATATTTACTATTCAATAGTATAAATATATTCATTTTTTTCTAATAAATGATTTTTTTGGTTACCATTCCTTTTGTTATTGAAGAAAGCAATTCCAAGATAATTCCAAGTTTGTACACACAACAAGAAGCTATATAAAAACTATTTTTTATCTTGAAAATGTTTTGTTATCTATTCAAATGCTATATAAGCACTATATCAATTACTAAAATTCTACCTAGATAAAGACTAATAACAACCATTAGATTTGATGTCAAATCTAATCTAAATTATTGTAAGAAATTAAGGGTTCACCATCATTTAAAATAATATATTGAAAGAGCCAAGACCCTTTAGATTACATTTAAAAATCCATATAATTTTATATTTTTAATAATAATATATAATATTGTAGTAATTTCAAATTTAGAAAATCAACAATAATTTAAAATCAAATAATACTTACCAAACCTTAAAAGTATATTTAGAGTGCCCATGGATATATATGGTCAATCTTTCCATCTGTAAGTCTTAAAAAGTACAGGCTTGGAGAGAAGTGCTAAATTTATTATTGAGTGACCTTTAAAACCAGCATAAATCCATCTTAAAAACGGATTTAACATGAGTCTAGAGAGATTCCATTTCTTCATATGCAAATTTTTTTATGAGCCAACATTATTTAAATGTTTTGTATAGTTATTTAATTTTTTATTTTATTTTTGGCGGACATAAACTAAATTTCAACTTTGATGACCGAGGAACAATGTTACACATCATACTAGGTTGTAGAATGAACCTATCGGCTCAACAACTCCATTGTAAAACTTCCAAATAAATATTACACTTCATAAAAATGCCTAATCCAAATAGAGGCTAGCTAGTGAAGCGTGCATACATTTTATAAGGATACTAATGAATTCTAAATAGACAACAACAAAATTTGAACTAAAAAACACTATAAGAAATAGTGAAGAATTACATAACCATCTATATACGAAAGAACCAACTATTTTGGAAACCTCGGTAGTTGCCCAATAAAAACATGTTATGTATAAGGAATGTTAGGAACCTTGGAGCTTTACATATGACTTCATTTTCTATTAAAAACATGTTATGTATGAGGAATATTAGGAACCTTGGAGTTTTATATAAGACTCCACTGTACAGATCTAACATGAGTCGAGACGGATCAAATTTCTTCAAGTGCAATTTTTTTTTAGAGTGAAAATACAATGTGTTATTTTCATTGTTTAAATTGTATTTTTGATTGCTAAATAGAATATATATATATATATATATATATATATATATATATATATATATATAGGACCAAATAAAAATTTTAACCATAAAAACTTATTTTTTTTCTATATATAGATATATATATGAAGTTGATATTGACATAAATTAGTTAACATAGATCTTCAAATAGTTTATTTAAATCTCTTGTTGTAATATTTTTGAAAAGTATAAGATTTACATCTTATTCACACATTTTTTTTTACTTTACAACATATTCATTGTTTTTAATTATAGCCTATATTATTTTCTATTTATAACATATTTTTAATTTTATTTTAAAGAGGCACATACTGATGGACAGACTTACACATCCTTTCATACTGGATTGTAGAATGAGCTTCCTAACTCAAAAATTAATCAACGCTTGCATTTTAACTACGGGTTTCCTTGACCTCCATGAAATCATGTTAGGAAACATATGATATTTTCGTTAGGGAGTGACTATGTATTTTGTCAAATGTCGTGGTTTTCAAAATCTAACTGAATCTAGTGAGAAATCATGTTATTTTATAATATGATAAAATTACTATGATTATATATGTTTAAATTCAACAACAATATTATAAAATATTAAATTAATAATGAAATTTTATATGGCTCAATGGTTTACAGGGATGAAGGGTTTACATCAATGGATGAAGCGTTTACATTTCTTTTACCTTTTATGAGAGTAAATCAAGGCCAAGGAATACGTTACTCATTAAGTTATAATATAATGATAAGATTACACGTTTAAATAATAAAATTTAAGATAACTGAATGGTTTAAACGGATGAAGGGTTTGCATCTCCTTTATCTTTCATTAATAGATATTGTCGAAGGCCAAGTACTATAGTAGTAAGCTACCCATTAATCTTTTATTATTTATTTTTGTCTTTATTTTTTATTATGATTAAATTTATTTATTTATTTTACATATGATTGATTTTGAAATCCTAGGTTGGTGATTCGGTATTAAATAAATTTATGAGTAGATTTGAATTTGTTTTTTATAATGGCTAAAGTTGAATTACATTTTTGTAATTGTAATTGTGTTTTTCAAATTACTATTACCATGTTAATATCTTCTTAATAGATCCAATTATCTTTGTATGTGGTGACTCTTTCATTTTCCTTATTTTCCATTCTTATTCTTATTTTCCATTTTTTCTTGTATATTGAAAACTCTTTTTTACATATTGATATATCACACTTCAAATTAACTTTGTATCTTTGGATTTTTCTCTATGTTGAGCTATATGTAAGTATGTCATTCAAATCCTCCAAATTTATGTTGAGCTATATGTAAGTATGTCATTCAAATCCTACAAATTTATATTAATATTCAATGCATGATTCAATGCATGTATCAGATAAAATGGTGAAATCTAATAACGATTTATTCTTATACAAGCTAGTTATGTGAAATATTTCTATTTGATAGTTAGAACTTAACGTCTTGAGTTACAATTGACTATAAACCTCTAGGTATAAACTATAAACACATGTAATTCATTACTAGGAATTCTTATGCTTATTTATCATATTATAAATTTATTAATTGCAAGTATGGAACAATAGAAATTCAATGGTATCTAGAGTTTATATGTGTTAAGAAGGGTGATTCAAGCACTCTTTGATGCTTTTGCATCTACAATTTGTAGAGTTATATGTCCTTCAAACTTAGGATTATGCTAGCTAAAGATTTTGAATCACTTTCTTCCAATTTATCGCTCTTGGACAAGAGTGAAGAAAAATTGATGGAACTATTGAAAATAGCAACAAGAAATGTTAAAAATAACATCAAGAAAGATCATGATTTAATTTTTTCCTTGAATTAAATTGGGAATGCAATTGTAATTCCACGTCTCATGACAACTTGTAATAGTTAACTAAGTTAACTTGACTTAGTTGGCTAAGTTAATTCGAGTTGAGGGTCTAAATAGAGTCATGTAGAGTGTCTCCTACAATTAGGAGCACTAGTTGAGTTTATTTTGAGTTGTAATTATTTAATTCAGTCTAACTGATTTAAATTCAGTTAAACTAGTTCCAACTAATGGAGGAAATAGTGGGAGGTCCAGTAATGGGGTGTAACATGTAGTAGTGGGGTGTAATATGTAGTAGTTGAGTGCTTCCTACAGTAATGGGGTGCAGCTTGCAGTAGTGGGGTGTTGTCTGCAGTAATGGGGGGCAACCTGCAATAGTGGGTTGATGTGTGCAGTCATGTGTGGTGCTGCTTGATGTAAACTGTGGTGTTTCATGTCAAACAATGGGGTGTTGCATAAAGTGCAATGTGGTGCTGCCTACAGTGATCAACCAGTAAACTGAAGGTTCACTCATAATTAACTCATGCATGTCATATCAGAGAAAGGCCCTATTGAGATTGGAGTTCAAGGAAAGTGTACCATTAGTTGTAAAATCATCTAAATTAAACAGATGGCGCATGCAGTCAGAGGAAGGCCTATGAGGATTGCGCAATTCATAATTGAGGAATTTCCCCATTAAATAGGGGCTAACCAGGAAAAAATTTAAGGATGTAATCTATCTTAAAGTTTAGAAACATTGGCAAATATTAGTAGTCCTTAATATTCAAACTATAAAATGTTTAGGTATATTTTTGTAAACTTAATAAAATTTCTAATAATTTTATATAAGTCTCTATAAAACTTTGGCGATTCTTAAGATAAAATAATTTTATACCATAAAAAATGGGCGAATAATTTTTCAAAAATATGGATATTGGCGATTTTTTTTGGAAAGAACATGGAAAATTAGCCTAGTTGCTAATATTAGCCCCTAAAATTTTCCATGGGGCTAATTCCCAAGGGAAAAACGCAAGGAAATATGGACTCGGGCAAGCAAGAAATTGGCTAAGTATTAGCTTGAGTTTGTCTAAGAAGCAGTGAGATAGTGCATAGGTTGTTTGGGCTTGAGCAAAGCATTGTAATCTTCTCATATTTACGATTAATGCAATATACAGATAGCGAGGGTTTTTGGCCCTAGATTTCCCCAGCAAATCATTGTGTTATGTGTGATTCAATTCTTTCTCTTTTATGCTTCATGATTCTGCGATCGTTTATTGTTTATGTTGATGAGTAGAGTAGATTCAAGTCAAGTGTTTTAGAATATTACAATTTGTAGTTTGAATCTAGAAGGAATTTCTACATGGTATCATAACTGAAATCACAATAGAACAGAAGAATTCAAAGTTGCCCTTGCAGATTGATGGAGCTCTAGTTCAGGGCAGATCTGGAAGACCCTATGTGCAGACTTCTTAATGGAGCTAGAAGGCTTCTAGTGGGTAGATCAGTGAGCCAATGTTTAGTGACACAAAAGGAGTTGTAGTAATTGATAGTTGTAGATTGAGGAGCAGAGAGATTTCCCATGGGGATATTGAGACTCAGAGGGAGTCTACTTTCAGAGGGAACATCCTTATGGAAGCTAGTACTTTAGAATATGGGGAGATTAGACTCACTATTGCAGTAGTTGTAGTAGTAGTGCAGAAGAAACAACAAAGAAATAACATCAGCAATATGAGTGATCAGATTTATCTCATGCATGAAAAGCCTTAAGGAGCAAGGAAAAGGTTAGAGATTTGGTCGTTGAGAGGAAGCATGAATTACCTTTCAACATGCAGCCTCAAAAGAAACCTCAACAAGTTGTGGAGCAGCCACAATTGGAGAAGCAAAGAGGAAGCCGAGTGGAGTCATCCATTCAAGAAGAGACCTCTAGTAGGGGGGAATTTCAAGCCAAGTGGGAAGAGGGAGCACATGTAGCCATACCTCCATTTAAGAGGTGGGGTGATGCGAAGCAATCATCTTGAGAGTGAAAACAATTGAACAAGATCCATTGAGGTTTTTTTTGTCTCATGGATCATTACCTTGTTACGGGGTCCCACAGTATTCAGTAGAAGGAGAATCAGTGTCAGTTGGATATTGAGGAGTGCAGAGCAGTGTTGACAACAGAGCAAGAGGCTTAGTAGCAAAGTCAGTAGCAACATGGTTTTCCTAGTAGATAGTTGCAAACACAGTTGATTCAATTTATTTTTGGATGTTTTTTTTTGGGTTACAGGTGTTGCAGTAGCAACACCAACAGTGAAAAGAGTTGCATGCAAAACATTCCAAAGGTACCGGATTGGGATAGATGTGGATCCCTTTCTTGCTGAGAGGGAATGTTGAAAATAGCAACAAGAAATGTTAAAAATAACATCAAGAAAGATCTTGATTCAACTTTGTCCTTGAATTAAGTTGGGAATAAAATTGTAATTCCACATCTCATGAAAACTTATAATAGTTAACTAAGTTAATTTGACTTAGTTGGCTTAGTTAATTCGAGTTGAAGGTCTAACTAGAGTCATGTAGAGTGTCTCTTACAATTAGGAGACTAGTTGAGTTTATTTTGAGTTGTAATTATCTGATTCAGTCTAACTGAGTTAAATTCAATTAAATTAGTTCCAACTAATGGAGGAATTAGTGGGAGGTCCAGTAGCGGGGTGTAACCTGTAGTAGTGGGGTGATGCCTGCAGTAGTGGGGTGTAGCCTGTAGTAGTGGGGTGTTGTATGAATTCGAGTGTGGTGTTGCCTAATGTACAATGTGGTGTTGCATGTAAAATAGTGGGGTGGTGCTTGAAGTGTATTGTGGTACTTCCTGTAGTGATCAACCATTAAACTGAGGATTCACTCATAATCAACTCATGCATGTCAGATCAAAGAAAGACCCAGCTGATATTGGAGTTCAAGGATAGTGTACCATCAGTTGTAAAAATCATCTAAGTTAAACATGTGGTGCATGCAGTCAGAGGAAGGCCTGTGAGGATTGCACAAATCATAATTGAGGAATTTCCCCATTAATTAGGGACTAATTCCAAAGGGAACAATGCAAGGAAATAGGGACTTGGGCAAGAACGAAATTGGCTAAGTATTGGCTTAAGCTTGTCTAGGAAGCAGTGAGATAGATAGAGATAGTGTAGAGGTTGCTCGGGCTTAAGCAAAGCATTGTTATATTCTAGTATTTTCCGATTAATGCAATATATAGATAGCAGGGGTTTTTAGTTGTGGCTTTCCACAAAAAATCATTGTGTTATATGTAATTGAATTCTTTCTCTTGTATGCTTCATGATTTTGTGATAGTTTATTGTTTCTGGTGATGAGTAGAGTAGATTCAAGTCAATTGTTTTAGAATTTTACAATTTGCAGTTTGAATATACAAGGAATTTCTTTAGGAATAATGCTCAATACTTTAGCTTTGGATACAATAGCTCAAATAGATGCACCAAAAGTAAACAAAGGCACAATAGGATTTAAATAAAATTCTTGTTAGATATAACAACATGTTGAAAATTGGATAATAATAACATGAAATAGAGCCAAGGATCCTAGTAATGGAGCAAACCATGAGATATATAAGAAGATGCCATTTATTTTTTTGGGTTGAATTCTTTATTTTTGCTATAAACTAATATTAAATACATTCTATATTTATAGAGCATGCTAAGTAGGGAACTTACATAATTTGCTACATAGTAATAAAGTTATTATAAAGTTATTAGATTAGGAATAAAGAATGGCTACATAGTAGCTAGTACCTCCTGCTTAGTTTAAATATAGCTCACTTAAACTAGAAAGCAATAAACACAAAATCATCACGAAAAATTAAGAAATATGATTAACTAGTATTGTTTATATTAACATATATACACTTTAATATATATGTTTATTATATGTGTGTGTTTTAGACTTTTTTTTAACCACATGGTGAATTGGTAACTGCTTGGACTAATCTAAGGGAGACGCAGGATCAACCCTCGTTGCTACCACTATAACACCAAGAGTATATCCAACAACCTGTAGGCGAGATATACCAAATTATTATGATTTAGCAAGAGCTGAGACTCGTGGATAAGGGGAGCCTACTCCTTGAGCCGAGATCATATTAGGATACTATACTTAATGATATTTGAACCATGGTCTCGTGGGTAGAGAAATTAGACTGGAAAAAGCCACCGGAAAAGCTTCCAAAAAGTTTCACTAAAGACAACTCATGTAATTTTTATATAGAATTTATTAAAAAAATGTTATTAAGATAAAATATAAAATAATTAATGAATATATTATTTGTATATATTTATGTTGTAAGGTGTTTCCCTTTGAGAAGAACTCCCCCAAATGCCACTTTGTACCACTCTTCACCCTCATATTCATTGTTAGACGATTGGGAGTTCTTCCACCAATAGATCCCACTAGGTTAGCTGTCAACAAAATCTTGATATATGCAACCATTCAAATTGTTCATATTTATAATAAAAATAATTATAATCCATTAACATAATGCAGTCAGGTACCTCAGTGTTCGGTATTGTTCACGAATTTTTTCAAGACGTCAATGTATCGGGTAAGATATGTGAATCAAGAGAAATTATGCCTATTTAGATTAAGGAACCAATTCTACTTTAAATTTTCATGTAATCATGACCTGCAAATCTTTAAGAAATCAGGAATATTCACGGGAGATGCAATCTAGGGTTGGGTTGGACATTGGATCTTATAAAGTTAGCCCACTTAATTGATAGGTTCGACGTCAATGCTGATAGGAGACGTCTTCAATACATTCCCTAAGCACAAGTACATAGTATAGCCCGAAACACATTGCACAATTACTACCCATTCCCCTGTAGAGAACTTCCCAAAGTGCAATTACCATAGTTCCACATATGACACCGTTGGGGGGCGGTACAACGAATCACTCTCAAAAGATGTTATCCTAGGTAACTATTCATCACATTGGATTTTCTTCGCAATCGTTACCAGTTCCCTTTTTTTAACGACCTTAACTCAATTCCTTTCTTGGTTATAGAGGAAGGCAACAACACTGGAATTTGTTTTTCAAGTTTCATGAATCACCTTCAAAATCAGCAAGGTAATAAGTTTTTCTTTCCTCCTTCCGAATTATTTTAGATATAAAGTGATTTGAATCCTGCCATAGTGTAAAATTCATAAATGAATCCCTTCCATTGGGAATTGGATAACACATTTAAATATTTAGTGTCTCCCTTTGTTTCTGGTATGTTTGACATAACGACCATAGGAGTTAATTTAGGGTGCTAAGGGTTTGGAGCCCCAAAACCTTTAGAGCTTTTATTATATTTTTACCAATGTTATGTCTTTGTTGCTATGATACCAAAACTTGTTCCTTTGATATGTTTCATGTTAGTGTTATGTTAGTGTTTAGGACGTTAATGTATCAGGTAAGCTATGTGAATCGAGAGCAATTATGCCTATTTAGATTAAGGAACCAAATTCTTCTTTAAAATTTCATGTGATTATGGCCTGCAAATTTTTAAGAAATCAAGAATATTCTCAGGAGTTGCAAATTTATATAGAATTATTTTGTTCTTTATTGAATTTCTTAAATAAACCTTTCAGAGGAATCTTTGCGGTTGAATTTAGGTAAATTTGTTAAAAGTTAGACAATAATTTCTATATTCAGAACACTGGTTGAATTTAGGTAAATTTGTTAAAAGTTAGGCAGTAATTTCTATATTTAGATCACTAATTAAATCCTCAGAGGGTTTTCCCTTGAATTTGAGCAAACTTGGTAAAATATTGAAATATTTTTTTGATATACCGAAGATAACGTTGAGAATAGTAAATTAGTTTTATAGCAAGAGAAAATAAATTCTATCTTTGCAGTTGAATTTAGGTAAATTTGTTAAAAGTTAGACAATAATTTCTATATTTAGAACAGTGTTTAAATCCTCGGAGGGTTTTCCCTTGAATTTGAGAAAATTTGGTAAAATATTGAAAGAATTTTTTGAAACACCGAAGATAACGTTGGGAATAGTAAACTAATTTTATAACAATAGAAAATAAATTCTAACCAGTATAAGCATTGCAATTTATTTTTCTTTACATATCATTACTTTTTTTTTTTTTTTTGTTAATGGAAAAACCTGTGAGCAAATTAGGAAACCGACGTTTCGGACTAGCTAGGTGAGTCCATCATCAGGGCAATGAGATCTGAATTGAGAAAGAGACTTTCATGTTCCATTTTTTTAAAGAAAGAGACTTTCAATAAGGCACCCACCTTATATTAAATGCTACTCAATTTAAATAAGATATTTTCTTTGCTTCCTACCTACTTCCTGTTTCTACAAACCCTCACTAATATTTCAAGGGAAATAATATTGGTTATGACACCATACTAAGATATATTTAATGATGGATACAAAATATTTCATGCATTGAAGTGGGAGTTCAATGATACAATATACTTTGACTAGAACAAGACATTTAATCACTTGTAAGCATAAATAGTTCAAAATTGAATTAATCTACTTCAAATGTTGTTAGTTTTGTTTTGCATTTCACTAATGCATCTTCAATATGCCTTTGAATTAAAAGCTTATGTTAACTTATAAAAGCTTATGTTAACTTTTTATCCAATTCCATTCAATTTGTAGTGGGAAGTCACAAATTTCTCATATGGTTACTTATTCATATTAACATTCCTTAGTTTAAACTATAAACTATAGATGGTTATTTGATCTACCAGTCATGCAATCACATAGAGGTTGGTTATAAGCCTAAAATCACATTGATTGTTTCACACAGAATCATCATACAAAGATATTGTAGTAACCAGGCAAGTATTCTTTGTAAATTTTATCATTTGGATAAGTACGACTCTATTAGAATGAACAATCATGTAGGTATCTAGACCATTAGAGTGAACCATTATTTAGTGGGAATCTTTCCTTTTGTGTTATGTGCACATATTATGTATATAACTTTTATGTTTTTGTGTTCAGAGCCATGCAAAGACCAAACATCCCCTGTAGAGAACTTCAACTTAATTTAACAATGGAATGATGAGAAATTATTGAATAGGCATTTGTGTGTGCAAATTGAGCAAGGTATAGGGAATGGGGCAATTGGGAAGAAGTGTAAATAGTAGTAGTCCATAACATTTAACAATTTGGTTCAAGATCATATACTTTTATTGCTTTGTCATGGGGGTAAGCTTTAAAATGTGCATATGGATGAAATAAAAGTTCACAAACTATTTAACAACATAATGGAATGGAACAGTTTGATCTCATTATCATGTAAGAAAATTATAATTGAAGATTTATAAATATATTTGGATCCTTTGTAGTTTTGGTACATCCACAAGGGAATGTTTGACAAGAGAGGAACTAGAAGAAGGTATAAAAAGGGTAGCTACCGGGAAAGCAAAGGATATAAAATGCCTCCAAGTATAACACCTCAAATTGGGGCAGGAATATATTAGCCACGCTTATCAGCAATACTCAATGAAATGATTTGGGAAGGCCTTTCATGAATTGGGGCAGGAATATATTAACCATGCTTATCATTAATACTCAATGAAATGATCTGGGAAGGCCTTTCAAGTTCTAGCATACTAGACAACAAGTCTTATTATATCAATATTCAAAGGAATGGAGAAGAAGAACCTAGGGAACTAGAGAACAATAATGATCAACATGGTGTTTGTGAAACTAATGGAAGGATTGATAGGAAGTAAATTTGGTAAATAGGTAAAAGATGAAGGGAAAAGGGCCTGAAGACAAGTTAGCTTCTAGCCCAAGCACTCTATTGTTGATCACTGCATCAACTTAAGACACATAATAGAGAAAATTTGAGACTGAAGATGAAGAATCTTAGTGCTACTTCATGGACATAGGATTCAACATATAACATGAGACATTAATAGGAGAGAAAGTGCTTGCCCACATATTACATGATAGGAAGATCATAGTGCTTGCCCCACATATGACTTGATAGGAAGATCATAGTGTTTTCAATCAAAGGAAACATGTTACTAATGGAAAAAGCACATAGAGAACCCTTCACTTCCAGAGTCATTTAAGACAAACAAAATATGATGTACAAAGATTGTCTATACACCAAGTCGTTAGTGATAACCTGAGACCATTTTCTTAGGACATTGAAAATAAACAACATAAGAGAACTTATAAATTAATAGAAAAAACAGGTCATGGAAACATCAACATTCATACTATTCTTCATATGAAGAATTGCACCATGTCAAATCCATATCTCTTTCAATCACTAGGAACATAGAAAGGTGAAGTAGAAGAAGAAAATGCTTCTATAATAATTTAAGGGATGAGCATTGAGCACGTGTAAATATTTGGGATATTGTATCAGACTTTAGAGAAAATGCACACCCATACAGACAAAATGGCCAGAATAACCACACTATTTGATGGGATAAAACACACACTTATCAGGAATTGAACTCTGGTTGGGAGGATATCACCATCCCCACTTAAGCAACCAATCAAGCCCTTGGTGTGTTTTTAGTTAATATATATGACTAAAATTATTTCCATTAATGCACATTTAGAGTTGCAAGTTGCAACAACACTAGAAAAACCAAATTGAAGAATAAGATAGAATACCTTGACTCTCTCCTCAGCTCTTCCCCCTTGTTTCAAAAAATGGCATGAACACCCACAACTCACAAAAGATACCTAACAAATGAACCTTCGCTTATGAAATTGCCTTGAAAGGATTTCACATGAGACATAATACCCTAACTCTCTCCTCACCTCTTCCCCCTTGTTTCAACAAATGGCATGAACACCCATAACTCACAAAAGATACCTAACAAATGAACCTTCACTTATGAAATTTCCTTTAAAGGATTTGACATCAGAAAAGATACATCAGTTAAACATTCGTTATGACATTTCAAATTATCATGTTAGTTTTCTCTGATAGAAAAAAATACTCAGTGTTTACCAAATGCACAATAAAAATTAAAAATTAAAAAAGATGATACGGGTTCGATTCATATTAAAAAAAACAATTTCCATAAAAATTGAAAAACATTCAAAATTATTTTTACTTTTATTTCCTTTCTTCACTACTCAATATCATCATCTTTTATTATTATTGCCCTCTAACCTCTAAAGCTTCTTCAACATCTTCATGTACTCAAATTTTTGCTCGCTCTCTTGATTTTATTTTACACATTGAATTTATACTCACTCCCTTACTGCTTCTAACTTTTTCACTACCATAGGTCATAGGGTCAAATGTAGTCAAATCCCTTGAATTTAATAGCCATGCTTGCAGTTGGAGGTTTACATAGATCTCAATCAAAACATTAGAAGAAAAAAGGGATGTAGTTTAAGTCATTTCACAGTGTGTGCAATCATTGTACAAAGGGCTATTGTTGGAGTGCTTCATGAATTATTTTGAAAAGTTCACTTAGAATATAGTCTGTCTATTATAATGCATAACAAGAATTGGAAAATTTGATTGAATTATAGTGTAATGTTAGTCTCTCCCCAAGGTATTTTGGTTTGTCTATCATTGATCATCTAAATTAAGTGAGAAACATCACCATTATTTTGTTTATGTGCAACCCTAGGACACATGGTATTGTTGAAATTTAGTTTTTTCGAAAAGTGAAGTGAAGAAATGCAGAAATATGATTGCAAACATTGAGCAGAGTACAATGATGTAAAACACGTCTTTTTAGTTTTTGAAAGTATGCTAGTGTATGTGTGTATTATGCATGGTTGATAGCATAAACGGACCAATTGTATGAGAGAATATGAGAGATGAAATTAAAATGAAGGACAACCAGTTAAATGGGATCATAACTTTGAAATATATGTATAAGACATGCCTAACATATTCATCCCCCATTGATAATTCCCTCATTGTGCTTTACTTGATGCATGTACTTTTATCCTCATCTTGTAGATTTTGAGGCCTAGCAGTGCTCTCTTTGTAAATGTTTTACATTACCTTGTTATCTATTTGACGGTTAAATGTTAAAGTTATGTTGCTTTTTCTTTGTGAAGAGCTACCCTCCTCGAATCAACATTATTGAATTTAGTTGACCCAGTGCAACGGCCCATAGAGAGGAAACAATTCAAACGCAAGTAAGACAATGAAATGAATTGTTTAACTCAGTATTTGCAAGAAGAAGTATACACTCTTTAATAACGCTGGAAAAAATTGTTCATATTACATTAAACTTGATAAGACAATAAAATAATCATGTACAAAATTTATACTTCATAATTAACTTTACATGAGTTGACAAAATTACAATGCCCACACTCAATTATTTGTCTCTATTATTCATTACGAATAACCTTGTAGGGTTGACATTAACATATCTCAAGGATCTCCTCGACAAATTGTGCCCTATTTTTTTTTGACTTATTATTTTGAGATTTTTTTTTCTTCTAGTGTTCAACTAGAAAAACTCAAGGCTCAAACATAATAGAGAATTGTTCTAAGTGATTTTCATAAATATGATCAATGAATCAATCATCAAGATAATCTAGGTGGAAGTGTTCCTATGCAACTTCCACCCAAAGACCAAAAATGCTAGAGGCCTTGATATCTAACCATTGATGCTCAATCTGTTCATCACAGATGCCATGCACGAGAGACCTTAAGTCCCTAGCCAGTTTATAAAGTTTCCTCACATGAGAAAACTCCCTCATATCAAGTTATTTTAAGCTAGATAATTGCCCCAATTGATCTGGGAATTGTTTTAGGCAACCACATAATGAAATATCAAGGAACTGTAGTTGTTTAAGTTTACAAATTGAATATTTTTAGTTATTCTAAACTTGGACATGTGTACAATTTGAGAATTTTTTGTGAGTTGAGATATTCTATATCATTTGACAACTTGTGAAGATCATGGCAGTTTGTGACGAACCACTGTTGAAGGGATGTCATATTATATATATTTGAAGGAATTTCCTCCAAATTTCTACAATGATCAATATTGAACTCGAGAAGACTGCGGAACTTCAAAAACAGCCCTCTATATAATTTGGTCATATTTCCACAACCCCCACATAGATGAACTATAACTTCTATAATTTTCTCTAGGATTGAAAGTATTTCTCAAGGGGAGGAGGAATTACTCTCTCTAATTGAACAATTTTTAGTCATGTTAATGAAGACAAGACTGATATTCCTTGGAGTGTGGCACGCTTAAAATTGTGATTGACAATTACCAACACCTTTAATTTATGCACTGATTGCATAAATGGTGGAAGAAAGTATTCACTTGCAGAAAAGTTTAAGATAAAAGCCTTGTCATTTGGAAATTTCATATGACACCAATGCTTCATTAGACCTTGACATACAATAATGCAGAAATCAACACATTTAGAAACAAATTATGTGCATGTATAATGTAAGGGATTGCAAGCTTTTGTTCAAGTGAGATAGTTCAATATTGAAAAATGGTAAGAAACAACTAGAAGAGGAGAAAGAAATATGCACCAAACATGTGTGGAAGGAAACAATCTTAGCATCAAATGTACTACTTTTTATCTTTAATGATTTTTTATATGTCATGATTCTTCTCAAATGTATGCCTTACAACGTTTCCTTTGCAACATCTAGTGCAATTGCTAGATATGTTAATTTTGAATTTATTATATGTGGAGAGGGAGTAAATTTGTTTAAGGCCCATTTTTTTAAATGTTTTTTAGATTTTTATTTTTCATTTTGAGTAATTTGATTCTTTTTAGTACTTGATAAATTTGGAATTGAAATGGATTTAAGACGTTGTTTTTTTACACACACACTGTGTCAAACTCTAAGTTTAACATAGAAGGAATTACACATCCCATTCATACTAAGAAACAAGCTTTTGAATTGTTTAACCAAGATCCATTTGAATTACACATGTATCATGGGTTATGAGGGATCAAATATTTGGGTGTGTAAGAGGTGCAAACCTTTCCTCAAATTCTTTTAATCTAAGAAAACATCACCCTGTAGTGACTTGATCCCTCTCCTCTAGTAGACTTACGATAAATACATATTTAAGGCGAATTTATGTTCTCCCTCTCACATTCACACTACATGTCAACTCAATATTCTAGATATATATTTTCTTTGAGTTTATATATATGAAATTGGATATTTAACTTCATATTTTATTTATAGTCAAAATTGAAATATTTTGTTGTTATTAATAATTTTTTTACATGCCATGTTCAACTCTATTTTTAATATAGAAAGAGTGATACATCTCTTTCATATTAAGTTGTACAAAGTGCCTAAACCCAATAATTGCCTTTCAACACAATAATTAATTAATGTTAAGTAAGTTTATACTATTTCAATAATCATATGAAATAAAATTGATTAATGTTGAAAAATAGATACTTTGGTAATGATACATAATCTTCAATACACTTATTTTATAGGTCGGTGACTTTCTTTTCTTAGAAATTCTAAAAAACTATAAATTTACCATGAATTTACAATTAATATTCATAAACTTAAGAGTATGGTAAAACAATGTATCATTAACGACTTTAAAAGGGTTTAATCTAATAAATATTTACGCATCAATGTTTATTTATAGTAGAACTATGATATCATTTTATTGTGGTTTTGAAAACAATTGTATGTTGAAATTGAGGGTTATGTTTTTGAAAACAAATGTGTGTGAAATTTAGGGTCAAAATAAATTTTTTGTGGTCTTGAAAACAATTGTATGTTGAAATTTACAGTTATGTTCTTGAAAACAAATGTATATTGAAATTTAGGGCTAAGATAAAGAAAAAAATAATACTATAAAAAAAATTGACATAGATTTGAAAACAAATATATGTTGAAAATGAAGTTTATATTGTAAACAAAAATATATTAAAATTTAAGGTAGCATAAGAAAAATATAGCTTATTAGGGCAATATATCTTTTTAAACATTTAATAAACTTTAAGCAAATCCAAAGATGTATTATAATATACAATTTAAAAATAAAATGCAATACTTGTTATCTCATTTTCTTTACTGAGATTAAGTTTATTTTTATAAAAAATGTCCATTAAATATTAAAATATTAAATATTAAAATGTCCATTAAATTAAGTATGATATTCTTAAAATTTAAACATTTTAAAATTAATTTTATAACATAAATATTTCTCTATATATTTCTAATATAAATTTAAATTATTCAAATCGAATAAGAATAGGGTCTAATGTTGTTGTTTCTAACACTACACAATATAAAGAAAAGCTCAATTATTGTAATATAAAACAAGCACAACTTAATCCCTATAATTCAAGTTGAAAAATTGCAAATCGATATATGAAGTGGAAAAATTAATTGCTTACTAAGGGACAAGAAATTACTTAGTAGTTTCTTGCTACTTTTATTGAATGTGTGTTGTCCATGAGAAGCATTTATAATGGATATTTTAGGCTAGCCCTATTTTATCAAAGTTCTAAGTATTTTGTTAACTTTAACAACACAAAATTTTAAAATCTAGGATATTGTATAAATATCCAAATCCTTAGGATAACTTTCATAAATAAGATAAATTTAACTTTAGATATAGTTGAGACCAAATTCAACACAAAATTTACATAGAAAAGCTAAATGAAATGAATGTAATTTATTCTACACTAACATAAGCTTGGTCTATCAAGATGCACTGAATTTGCAATATAGAAAACCTGAAGATTGGAAATGAAGAAACTACTTCGGTTAACTCATATAACAACTCAATATAATAAATTGGTCAAAACACTAATAATTTAAAACCAACAATAATTTAGAACCAAATAACACTTACCAAACCTTGAACTTATATTTAGAATGCCCATGGATATATGCCGTCTTTCCTCCCCTCTTTTAAGTCTCATAAAGAAGAGGCTTGGAGAGAAGTACTAAATTTACTATTGAGTGACCTTTAAAACAACTCTATTGTAAAACTTCCAAGTAAATGTTACACTTCATAAAAATGGCCTACTCTAAATAAGGGGCTAAATAGTGAAATATGCATACATTTTATAAAGATGCTAATGAATTCTAAATGGATGACAACAAAATTTGATGAAGAAAAAACACTATAAAACATAGTGAAGAATTACATAACCATCCATATCAGAAAGAAACAACTATTTTGAAACGAGGAATATTATGAACCTTGGAGCTTTACATAACACTCCGTTGTCTGTTAAAAATTAATGAGCACTTGCGTTTTAATTAC
The DNA here is from genome assembly GCA_031772625.1 of Pinus tabuliformis. Lineage (NCBI taxonomy): Eukaryota > Viridiplantae > Streptophyta > Pinopsida > Pinales > Pinaceae > Pinus > Pinus tabuliformis. The sequence goes on along the minus strand of CM062811.1, from coordinate 405,400,591 downwards.
GGGTTTCAAAGTTCAGAAAAAACTTCAAGCACATCAATACAGGGAGCTCCCGAGTAGATGCATTTTTCTATGTTATAGGGGGAGTTTGGATTGCACTATTTTTTAATGTCATATGGGGAGTTTGGATTGCAATATTTTCTAGATTAGTAATTTTTATTCATGTTTTTAATTTCAAGAAATTTTTAAGGGGTATATATCACACGTAGATATATTGCTTCTCTAAATTAACTGGATTTTTAGTATGTCTCTTTTTTTAGGATAGGGTACAACTATCTTGGTTAAGTTTGATCCTAGATCATCTTGCTAAGGAGACACATCCTCAACTTGTTGTGCTAATAAGACTCAACAAGATACCTAATTATTAATATTAACAAAATTTATGTATTATTAAAATTAAATATGAAATTTAAATATCTAAAATAAAATAAATAATTTAATTAATTAAAAAAATAATGTAGATTTATAGTGTAGAATTATTATAGTTTAATTTAATTAGTTAAAAATATTTTTATAATATTATAAATCTAAAAGAAATAAAAATATTTGTACGATATTTAAAAAAAAAAAAAAAAATCAAGATTAATATCTATCATTTAATCATTGAATTTTTCAAATAATAAAAAACAAAATTTATTATAAAATAAATAAAAATAAACATTATATTATATTTTTAAAATGTATAACTTTTATAAATCATAATAATTTTTATTTACTTTATTTTGTATAATTCAAAATATTATGGAGGTATTAGCCGCATCGAGTAGCACATCTCATGTATTCCTCACAGAGAGCTATGAGACTCTACTTTACTTTGAAGAACCCTACTCCTGTTGATTCTAGTGATGATGAGTAGAGTGACAATGCACAACGGTTTCAATTTTTAGGAGTTGTCAATTTATGTTTATAGTTATCTAGATAGTAGGAAAAACAAAAACGCTCAAACATATATAACGTGACTAGTAAAATTTATTGTTTTTTGTTTCTAGATGGTTTATCATGTTGTTAGATAGCCAACATACTTCATTTTTTATTGGGCAGGTTAAGACTACCTAATCATATAAAATGTAAATAAAACCAGCTCTTTGATAAAAATCTTAATGTAAAAAATTTAACAAACTTATATATATAATTTATTATTTATGTTTATTTTAAAATAATAAATTTATAGTTAACCATTTTCTTGATTATAAGATAAAATAGAGATTTGTTTCCCTTTTGATAATAACTCCCATGAATTGGATAATTAAAAATATAACTCTCAACTCCTTCGCCGGTCTACGGCTTTTCACCTTTCCTTGACCTCCATGAAATCATGTTATGAAACATATAATATTTTCGTTAGGAAGTGACTATGTATTTCGTCAAATGTCTTGGTTTTCAAAATCTAACTGAATCTAGTGAGAAATCATGTTATTTTATAATATGATAAAATTACTATGATTATATATGTTTAAATTCAACAACAATATTATAAAATATTAAATTAATAATGAAATTTTATATGGCTCAATGGTTGAAAGGGTTTACATCTCTTTTCCTTTATGAGTAAATCAAGGCCAAGGAATACGTTACTCATTATCATTAACTATAATGATAAGATTACACAATATTATAAAATAATAAAATTTAAGATAGTTAAATGATTTATATAGATGAAAGGTTTATATTTTTTTTATTTTTTTATTAATAGATGTTAAATTAAATACTATAGTAACAAGTGTTACATAGTAGTTAGTACCCGTTACTTAATTTAAATATAACTAAATTGAAGTTAAAAAAACAATAAATAACTAAAATTACATATAGTATTTTATAGAGATAAAATATAAGAAATTTCATTTTATATAAATACTTGTAATTCTTTTATTTGAAAAATAATAAAGATAATTAAAAATAAATTTTCAATTTCTATAATTTATTATAACTCAAATTTAATTAAATAACTTTTATATAAATATATTCTTAAATTATTGTTTATTAGGGTAGCTCAATTGGCAATGGTTGTGGAAATGAAGTCTCATTGAACGTCTTGGGTTCAAATATTGTGCTATCGCCCCAATCGGGATGAAAAGTTGGACATGTTAAAGATATAGTCCTACCAAACTATATATATATATAATTTTTTTTAATATATGATTAAAGCATATTTTGAATGTTAAGATAAAATGTCTATTAAGTGATTTGCTAATTAAAAAATAAATAAAATTAATATAATATCAAAATATATTTGTATTTCTAAAAAAAATTAATAAAATTAATATTTCTAATTAGAAAATATATTTAAATTAAAAATAAAATTTATCACCTAACAACTTGTAATTCTACTCCAAGGCAATTTAATATATATATATATATATATATATATATATATATATTTTTCTTTTAAATAAATTTATATATATATATATATATATATATATATATATATATATATATATATATATATATATATATATATTTATTTTTTTTTTTTTTTTTTTTTTTTCCTTTTAAATAATTTTTTTTTTTATAAAAAACATTTTCAATTTCTCTAATAAATTTAATTAATTTTTTTTATATAATTAAAATTTTAAATTAATAAATCTTTTATGTATGGCTAAAGCACAAACATGTATTGGTAAGTGTGTAAATGCATACAAATGAACTAGTGTATTTGAGAGCTCAGGCCCCAGATAAGGAAAATCTAATGATGGTAGAATAAAATTATTAGGCAATTGTAAATGGCACTCTTATTTTAGGAGGCTGGAGGAAGGTGGAAAATAAGAAAAGAAGGAAATTTCTTCTAGGTTGTTGCTTTATGTCACTATTTTTTTTGGTGCACCAACAAATTATAAAATATGTTTAAAAGTGTGTAAGCTATTAGATTTAAAAGACAAAATGTGTCTTTTCACTTGCATGTTTTGTAAAAGATATTTGAAAAACATGTTCCATTGTAATATTTGAAATCCAAACATTTTGTAAAAAAGTTTCAAAATATACTCTAGGAAATTATAAACCTCATTGTTTTGAGAAAATGTAGCAGACAAACCTCATTGTTGTATATTAATATCTCATTATTCTAATTTTTATCTCTTTAGAATTTTATTTAAAAAATTAAAATAATATCAATTTTAAAGCTACTATGGTTTTAGTATTATTATGGTAAAACACTAATCAAGAGTCATGCAAACAAACTAATCCATTTATGTGGGAGATGATGTACAATCCTGCATTTTCAAATATGTAAAAAATTACGGTAGAAAGTTAATCAACAATTATGCACAAAAGCTAATCCACTTATGTGTTGGACGTTGCACAAACATGCATTTTCAAATATGTAAGACTTTTAACACAAAAAAATTAAGATCATACCAATTTCAAGTTTGTGTTGTTTCAGTGTTATTATCGTAAAAATCTAATATGTAGAAAAGATAATGCCAATTTGAAGTTTGTGTTGTTTCAATATTAACATGGTAAAAGGCTAATATCTAAAAAATTAGATATTTTGCAACTCTAAAAATTTGAAAACATGTTTCAATTTTTTGTATATTGCTAGACTTACAAAAAAAAATAAAATAAGGACAATACCAATTTTGAAGTAAAACTCATATATATTGTTAGACTTACACTACAAAATAAAAAATCAAGGTAATACCCATCTTGAAATTTGTGTCCCTTTCAATATTATTATTGTAAAAATCTAATCAATGTTCATGAACAAAAACTAATATGTTTAAAACTTCTATATCATTAAACTTAAATACAAAATGCTCCTATTAGCTCTTTAGCATTTTGTTAAAAAATATTTTAAAATAACTTTAGATTTTAAAATATAAAAGAAAAAACTAAACACTTCATTAGTAAAAAAATGTTAAAAACACTTACTAGGAAATCATAAATCTCACTATTTTGAGAAAATGTAGCACACCAATAATCTATCAATTTGTTGAAATCTAGTTTAAAAAAACAACTAAAATCTCATCTACATTGTTGTTGCTCTTTTATAACAATCTGTTGAAAACTATAATTTACATAAAAACTTGTTCACTACTTCATAAAGAGATTAAAAAAATACATTTAGCTAAAAAACAACTTTGTTTCTCTTAGATACACTGTCACACCAATCAAATATTAAGCTTTCATGGTTTCTAAATACATGCTTTGATTAAATTATTCCATGCTTACTGTGAAATTGAAAATAAAACTCATCACCATAGAAAATGAATAATTATTATTGACTAAAAACAATGACAAATAGGAGGAGAAGTATCTTCATTTATTCCATCCAAAATTATTTTTAAAACAAAGTTACTCCCTATCCATTATTTAAATGACAACTTTTATGAGTAATAATGGCTAAATTTCTACAATACTTTTACAAAAAATTCATCTATTAATGGGATTTGGGCAACACAATAGTGGTTGGGAACAAGTGCCTTTGTCACTCCATGGGATATTATGCATTGGGGGATAGTCATTAGCGTGAAAAAATTTAGCCATTGTTAGAGTTCCTGTAAATAATAAAAAAATAATGATTAACTGAAATAAAAAATGAACAATAATGGAATTAAATAAATAAAAATTACAAAGATTGCCAACTTCAACTTTACAAGTTGTCATTTTCCAAATCTATGATATTTGAGTGCCCACGATAATGGAAAGAAGTCTTTAAAATTTGAAGTAAAATGAAGAATGATATGTGTATATATAAGACAATGGAGAAAATTACACTCAAATTATGTTTAATTTTATTAATTTCTTATTTTTACAATTGTTTTTTACTAATTTAATTATATTCATTGAAATGAAAGTTTTATTGTAGAGTTGTTTCTTCAAAAATTATAGAAAGGTGAGGGAAAATAATAAAGTCAAACTAAAAATTAACAAGAAACAAAAAAAACCATGATTAATGGAATTGATATTGAAAATAGAGAAAAAAAAAAGGCCAAAGAAAAAGACAAAAAAACTAAAAAAATGTTGGAAAATGTTTTAAAAATATTTTTTCCTCTTTAAATTTTGTTATAAAATATGGAGAAAAAACTATAATTCAGAGGAACAGAAATAATAGAGAGGGAGAAAAAAATCAAAATCACAAAAGTTAAGTAAAAAGGAAATAAGACTAAAAACAAAAAAAAAATAGTTACTAATAGAAAATAAGTCATTTTAACTCATTTTAAATTGAAACTATTGTGAAAAAATTATAATTCATGAAAATAAAAATAATAGAAAAAATCAAAAGAAAAAATAAAAAAGTTAATAAAAACAAAAAATTAGTAATTAATAGAAGTGGAAGTTACTAAACAACCCATAATAAGACCTCAACCAATCACCTTACAAATAAATGAATTTAAATAATAATAAAAAACAACAAAAAATGAATTCCTAATGTTAAAATATGGATAAGTGCCATAATTTTTTTGTGAAAGACAAACTAATACCCAGTCAAAGGCAAAATTGATATACCATGTTGAGGCACTTATAATAAGCTACCCATTAATCTTTTATTATTATTTTTGCCTTTATTTTTTATTATAATTAAATTTATTTATTTATTTTACATATGATTGATTTTGAAATCTTATTGTTAAGTTGGTGTTTGGGTATTAAATATATTTATAAGTAGATTTAAATTTCTTTTTTATAATGGCTAGAGTTGAATTAGACTTTTGTAATTGTCATTGCGTTTTTATAATTGCCATTACCATGTTAGTGTCATCTTAATAGCTCCAATTATCTGTGTATGTGGTGACTCTTCATTTTCCTTATCTTCCATTCTCATTCTCATTCTCCATTTTCTCTTGTATATTGAAAACTCCTCATTAGATATTGACATATCACACTTCAGACTAACTCTTCCATTTTTTGTATCTTTGGATTTTTCTCTATGTTGAGTTATATGTAAGTATGTCATTCAAATCCTACAAATCTATATTAATATTCAATGATTGTATTAGATAAAATGGTGAAATCTAATAACCATCCATTCTTGATACAAGCTAGCTATGTGAAATATTTCTACTTGATAGCGTTGTAGCAGCTACAACCACCCTCCCAAATTTTGGCTCGCATGCAAATTTTGGAGCCTACCTTTGATACTGCAATCAATTATCCTTGGTCTCTTGTTGGTAAGCTGATGATTTCAAGCTCCCCTCCTTGATCTTAAGAGTTGTTCGTGTTCTCATCTTTATGCAGCATGTGTCATCTTTGGGAATAGGGTTTGTTGTTTTTTATGCGAAGGGGATGTTGTTTTGCTTCAAAGGAAAGTATGTGCACATGAGTGGTTGTCATCACATAGATGTGTTTCACACTCACTTCACGCACTCCTGTCATGAAGGTTGTTGCATCAAGAAAAATACATCTTATGCATTTTGTATGGTCTACATTGTGTCACTAAGTGTTTGTGTGCAATCATAGTCGAGTCCTATCACTGTTTACATTTGTGTCACTGATCTCACACTTAGTCATTTCCTAAGCAACCTAGCCTCATTTAGATTCTCAGAACTTTGCAATTTGCTTCTGCAACCATCAAGCTTCCTCCTTTACCTACTGAAACCTCGCAGCCCATAGAGACCCCCACTATCACTGCTCTCTAGAAATGTGCAGAGCAGTCAGGAAGCCAACACTACTCTCTAGAAATGCGCAAAGCAGTCTAGTTTCCCTCCATTCAGAAACTGCGCAAAGGTGCCCTCCCAAGTCCCTCATCCCACAACAGTGTCGTGTGCCTAAAAAATGCACAGTGTTGTCCAAGTTGTCCTATTGGTATTGCATGCAGAAACTACGTAGATGGACCTCCCAGGGCCTCATCCCAACAATAGTCACTTCACGCTGAAACTGCGTTGATCCATCACCCAGTGACAAAAGGAAAAGGTGACATGCTAAGATCACCCCCAAGGAATTGAGGAGGAGGACCAAGAGAATGAGTAATGGAAAATATCAGGACCACATGCAAACTCCATCAGATGCATGATCATCTTGAGGGTAAGTATGGTAAGTAAAGAATACCTTTCGAAGTACACCTCTTAGTTGAGTTTGTAGGATTGCTTGACATTGCCATATTATCCTGTCCTTAGTAAAATGCATGTGTGCAAACACAAAAGGTATTTTCATGTGTTTCCTCTACATGTCTTGCTTCCTTTTCTCTTGTTTGGCCAAATGTCGTCTTCAGAATGTTGATTTCTATGTCATGCTTGCGACCTTGTTCTGCAGATGTTGAAGGTTTGTGTTTGAGTTGTGTTCACTATGTAAACATCTATCACACTCACACACGATGTTGTAAGCACTGTCGTGCAAGTGTCGTCACGGTCATTCGAAGGTCTATCCAAAGTGTTGCACTTATCGCTTTCATCATTAGATAGTCCTGTAGTCAGTCACACCGAGCGTATGTCGTCTTGTTGGTTCGAGATGTCTTGTCGTTAAGTCATGTTGAGTGTGTGTTCGAAAGGTTATGTATACACGAGTTCACTCACTCACACACTTAACCATTTTTCCAAAGATTCGTCGACCGGACCACCCTCCATTAGTCAAACATCTGTTGAGCTACACTGCGCAGTCTCATCCCTCAATGACCAAGTACTGCTACCTATAATTGTGTAGAGCTTGAGGTTGCCTCCCTAGCAGTTTGCACTGCGCAATCCTGGAATCGACCTAGCTGACTATCACCCAGAACATAGTAGAAGTTTCCTAAGAAGCCATCTCAATCTGCGCTACCCACAAGCCAATCCATCAAGCCTCCTGCTGGTCAACTAGAGAGTTTGATCGGGCAATGACCCCGGGATTCACTCCTCCCAAAAATTGCACAAAAGTTGTTAGCATGCCTACCTCCGCTGATTGAAGAAATTCCGCAGACAAGAGGGACAGGCACCCACTACCTCTCACTGCACTGTCTCTAAAAATTGTGTAGTTCTATTAGTCAGTCCCCCTGCCAGCCGACCTACTACTTCTCCTGAAAATTGCACAATTTTCTTGGACTATCCACCAGTTGCCCAATACCCTGCTCAGACCAGAAACTATGTAGATATGTTCAACGGGTCTGTCTCTCAGTTTTGCGTTGTTTTGGCCAGCAAGTTCCCGCAGCCTGCTCCTAGCCTCCCCTGAAAATCTATGTAGTTTTCGCTGCCAGTGTCCTCAATTGCCCACACCGCCTTCCCATGAAAAATTCCATAGTTCTGCCTCCCAACTAAGCCATATCCCACAAAATGTCACTGTTGTTCTGGACTTCTCATCCCAGCCTCCCAGTGACCTATGTGCAATTTTACTTGACAGTGCCTCGGAGCCCCGCATCCCAACCTAACATGTGATTTGTGTTGTTTCGGAGCTTTATCCTCTCTCCCAGTCACCTGCACCCGAAACGAAAGATGATGCTGTTGAAAAGTGTGCAACAAGAAATGCTAAATTTAGAATGTGCTAAAAATAGACCTGCTAAAAATAACATGTCTAAAAATAGCAGTTTGGCCAGTGAGGTCATTGGCCACATTGGGTGAGAGGTGAAACTGCTAAAAATAGAAAGTTCTAAAAATAGCATTTATGGGTCCCTTCCTATTTATAGCAATCCCTAGTCTATCTATAGGAAGTAAAATTAATTTTGGTCTTAACAGTAGTTGGAAATATTAATTAATTAATTCAGTTGAGTTAATTAGTTAAGGAAATTTGAATTTGAAGTCTTTGTGAGCATGCACATGAGTTGTCCCACTGATTGAGGAATTTATCCTTAATTTCCTCCACTGATTGAGGGAATAAGTATGAGTTCTATAATGAGAGAATCAGTTGACTTAGTTCTAACTAGTCAAGTCCAGTTAGATTATTTTAACAAGTTGTTAAAATAATAAAATATAGTTTGTTAATGCTTGCATGCATGTGACAACTATTATTTTAGATAACTGAGGATTCACTCATGGATAATTGTTGCATGTCAGTTCTGTCAGAGACCCAGTTGAGATCAGATGAGGGACAATGTACTATCAGATGCTTGGATATTTCTAGTAAGTATTCCTTGCATGGAGAAGGATCTATTATAGGAGATTGAAGGACTTGTGGCCTATATATTGAGGCCTAGGTAGTCTATGATCTTCATCTTCTGATTACAGAGAGAGTAGGATAGCTATTGAGCTGATTCTTTTTGTATGTTGTTGAGGATCTCCACTTGATTGATAATATAGAGTTTGGGTATTATGCTGGTGCTTTCCCCAGTGATATATTCTGTGTTATGTGTGATTGATTCCTTCTTATCAGTTATACATGTTTCTACTTGATGTTGCTCATGAATTCGATTATGCTTTCGCTTAATGTTTTGTAGAAGTAGAACAAGTATTGTGCTTTAAGACATTGCATATATCGGTTTGTTCTACAGGTGAAATTTCTATAGGGTATCAAAGTTAGCTGATTTGTAGAAAAAATCTACAAAATTCTACATGGTATCGAAGCACAGGTGATCAAGCAAGAAAAATATACTGAGAGGAGATTTCAAAATTTTGAGTTTTGGGTCAAGAGTTTGCAGAGCAGATTTGAAAATTTTTGTACAAAGTTTTCAGAAATAAATGGCAGATTTGGATTCCTTGCAGAAAAATACCCAAAAAATAAAATAAAAAAAAATCAGCTGAATTGGAGTTCGGATGAGGGAGATATCACTGATTTAAAATCAGCTCCTTTTCTAGAAAATTTCGTGACCCTGGGAAAGTGGAAATAGATTGATGTGCTAGCCAAGAACCTATATGAACTTTAGGTACAAGATGCATGCAAAGCCTTGAGGAGCAAGGAAAAGGTTAGAGACTTGGTGGTTGAGAGGGAGGGTATATTACCTCTCAACATGCAGAGCCAGAAGAAGTCTCAGACGATTGTGGAGGAGCCACGATTGGTGCAGTAGCTTCAGGAGGTTGTGTGCAGCCATAACAGGGGAAGCTGAGTGGAGATCAAGTAGAGACATCTACTCATGCAAAGACCTCCAGTAGGGGGAAACTTCGAGCTAGGTGGGCTGAGGGATCACATGCAGCCATACCTCCAGGTAGGAGGTGGGGCGATATGAATGATCGTCCCAAGGAGGAGGGGTAGGATCCTTGAGGTACCCAACCTCTTGGATGAGACCTTGCTACAGGAGCCCCGATGTGGAGTAGCACGAACTGACTGATTGGGTAGAGCCAGATGCGGATGGAGTGGCAGAGAGAGTGATAGTGCAGGGAATCCTAAGACAGCGCATAGCTAGCAGGTTGCAGCAATGTGAGAGGCACAAGTGTTTTGCACAATGCTAGGTGGCATAGAGAGGTGTGCAATGGTGCAAGATGCATGGAGATGTTGTAGTAGCGTAGATGTCAGAGAGGGAGCACTTGCCAGCAGTAGGTAGAGCTTCAGCATCAGAGTATGTTCCTAGCCCAACAGAGTGGTCAGTTGGGAGTGTTTTTGTTCCAAGTGTTGTTGGATCAAGTGGACCGGGTAGATGTGTTGCATACAGGACATTCCAGAGTTACAGGATCGTGTTCGAGAGAAAGCCTTTCTTGTTGAGAGGGAGTGTTGAAAAGTGTGCAACAAGAAATGCTAAATTTAGAATGTGCTAAAAATAGACCTACTAAAAATAACATGTCTAAAAATAGTAGTTTGGCTAGTGAGGTCATTGGCCACATTGGGTGAGAGGTGAAACTGCTAAAAATAGAAAGTTCTAAAAATAGTATTTTTGGGTCCCTTCCTATTTATAGCAGTCCCTAGTCTATCTATAGGAAGTAAAATTAATTTTGGTCTTAACAGCATTTGGAAATATTAATTAATTAATTCAGTTGAGTTAATTAGTTAAGGAAATTCGAATTTGAAGTCTTTGTGAGCATGCACATGAGTTGTCCCACTGATTGAGGAATTTATCCTTAATTTCCTCCACTGATTGAGGGAATAAGTATGAGTTCTATAATGAGAGAATCAGTTGACTTAGTTCTAACTAGTCAAGTCCAGTTAGATTATTTTAACAAGTTGTTAAAATAATAAAATATAGTTTGTTAATGCTTGCATGCATGTGACAACTATTATTTTAGATAACTGAGGATTCACTCATGGATAATTGTTGCATGTCAGTTCTGTCAGAGACCCAGTTGAGATCAGATGAGGGACAATGTACTATTAGATGCTTGGATATTTCTAGTAAGTATTCCTTGCATGGAGAAGGATCTATTATAGGATATTGGAGGACTTGTGGCCTATATGTTGAGGCCTAGGTAGTCTATGATCTTCATCTTCTGATTACAGAGAGAGTAGGATAGCTATTGAGCTGATTCTTTTTGTATGTTGTTGAGGATCTCCATTTGATTGATAATACAGAGTTGGGGTTTTATGTTGGTGCTTTCCCCAGTGATATATTCTGTGTTATGTGTGATTGATTCCTTCTTATCAGTTATGCATGTTTCTACTTGATGTTGCTCATGAATTCGATTATGCTTCCACTTAATGTTTTGTAGAAGTAGAACAAGTATCATGCTTTAGGACATTGCATATATCTGTTTGTTCTACAGGTGAAATTTCTACATGGTATCAGAGCTAGCTAATTTGTAGAAAAATTCTACAAAATTCTATAGATGCATCATGGTAGACTAGGATATTTATAGGTTTGATGTCGTCTCGTCATGAGTGAATGCAGATACATGTACATGGATGAGACATGGTGCGACTACAAATGAGATGAATAAGGAGCGCATGCCAGGAGACTTGTTCGCGAATGGACGAACACACAAAGTGTACCAAGTAGCAAGCGAATGAGACACATGCGCATGCATGAACTATCAAGCGAACACCAAGACCATTGAAGACTTTGCACACTCTGCCATATGGAGGTGAAGCTATGGTACACCATGGGCACACTCATCACTCAGCAGCACAACAGCTCGACATGAACAACATAGCCAACATGTGCATACCAACAATGTCATGAGTTGCCTCAGCCACATCACTACTTTGGGTCATAACTGTGTAATCAATGTAATGTAATGTGGAAGTCCAAGAGACCCACATATGAAGTCAAAGAGTCATGTAAGTTGAACAATCATGAGGGAAGTCGAACAGTCACAAGGGTCATTTTCACCCTTGGCTATATATACCCCTCATTTGTACATGCAAAAGAATTTTCACCTTGGCTCCTCCCACATAGCCTTGAGAGTCTGTAATCTTTTCTTTGAGGAGTGAGCAGTGGCTCCAACGCCCCGCTATCAGGGTTAGTGATGTAATGGTGTATGGATGTGTCTTGGAACTTTCACTTAATTCAAAAGCTTGTTAACATGCCAGCACATTTTCACACATGTATTGTATTTTTTTGTAAGACTATTCTTTAGACGCTTGTAATGCATGTTGCTTTAACTTGTATTAAGATAGTTGAACTATTTCAGTTGTTTTAGTGCATATGCAGTTGGAAATGTGTTGTATCAATTGTTAACTCTTTCTCGCCCATGTGGACTATTCTGTCGGACACTCGACAGATTCATTCTTGAAAACTCATTATAATGACCATCACACTCATGTGGACTACTCCACTGGGTGTTGTACGTGCTATCCGTTCATCTTGTGTTTATGACTGTCGCATCCGTGTGGACTACTCCTCGGGAAGCTGTGCATGTCCTGCTGTGTTGTGTGTCTCTAACAGAGTTGGGAGTATTCCCTTTAGACTTGAGAATCATTCTCACCCTCTCCCTCTATAGTGAAATAACCTTGAAGCGACACTAAGCACTCACTAGGCACGCGAACCTCGTTGTTTGAAGACTATGTAAACCACTCTCATGTGCTAACAAGAAAGAGCTAAGGTATATCTTTAAGATAATGGCAACCAGGCCATCATATTGGATGGGACTCCTACACCAAATGGTGTGAGGACTAGTTGGGACATCATACTGAGGAGATCCCCTGAATGTTGTCGGATCCAGCACCATGAGCATTTCTGGCACTAGAAGGAGGGCAAGATGACAAGATGAGTCCTCACAATTTGTTTGAATCTTCGCATACTTATCATGACTAACCACAAAATTTCTCTTTTGGAGTGTATGTCTTATGGAAATGAATTTGAAATCTCGAAAGAGCTTCAAAATAACTTATCACATAAAACATACCATCATGGAGGCCAGGTAGCCTTGGTTACACACGTGGTTGGCGTTGTAGGCTCTTGTGAAAGACATGAAATCTTTGAATATTACATGACCTACGCGTTGTTCGCATACATGCTTTGAGCGCACCCACTACATTGGTGTGCCACGCTGCCTAAAAAATCTATTCACTCTCTCCCTCATCTGGTCACAGAGACAGAACATGCTTTCAATCATTTTGACCATAAAGCACTCAATAAAGAAATTCTGAAATTATAGAAAGCACCTGATGAATCTGTTGAGAAATTTCACACATGCTTTTGTAATCTTGCATACCGATTTCCTGAAGATGAAATTGATTGGGAATTTCTCGATGGAAGATTTAAGTATCTTCTTTACATATTCGAAAATCCGCAATTCTTGGAATCATTCAAATACATCCTAGTAGAACTCGATGTTAGAGATGCTAAATCTAAGATGGACAAGGTCATTATCACAAGTGACTGTCCGTCCTCTTCTCATCAAATAACTCTAGCTCCACAGTGTGAGGTGGGAGAAGGTGTGCGCACATCTGTTGAACTGTCACATCCTCCTACCCCACTTGCTCTTAATGTCTGCGCAAATTTAGCTTGCAAGCATGTTGGTTGTCACATGGATTCATTCTCTCAACCTCCATCCTCGCGTTTCACTGATCCTCCAGATTGTATTGTCTTGTATTCTTTCGTTCCAGACTCCACACTTGTTGTGAACAAGGATCAAGTTGTCGATGGAGTTGGTGTTGTACAACCAACCTGCATTATCATTCATGATGAGTGTGTGCAGGAATCTGAAGAAGAACTTGTGGTGAAGGATGATCCCCTTCCATATGCGCCTCATCATCTCCATCCTAACATCCCTTTTGATTCTACCACTTCTGATTTCACTTGTGAAAACTCATCTCTGGATGTTTCTACTTTCGATCATTCATAGGACACATCAGATGTTAGCCTGTCATTACATCACGGAAAGGACACATCTTCCTTTGAAAATCTATCCCATCTGTCATCTGTCATTTGTGAAAACATAGAGGGTGAACATCCTTGTTTGTCGTCTACCCCTATGCACAATTCATCAAATCATGAGGATGTCGACGAACATCCCGAATTTTCTATTTGTGGTTGTTGTGATCTATGTACTTCTTCATTTGATCACGATGTTGATTCACTCGTTGTTAATATATCTAAGCCATTGGTCTCTGATGATCTATCTATTGACAGAGTAGAAACCCCACAGGCTATTGAGGCACTTCAACCTGGGCTTATGGTTATGTCAGGCCCTTGCTGTCATGAGGTTAGTTCCACTTCTGATTAGAAAATTTTTGAAACACCCAAGACTCCTCATCACTCTCTGCTTTGCATTGAAGATCAGACAAACACACAGATTTCACTTCCTCCACTCAAATCACATGATCCTGTCGCTTATGTACTAGAGGAATCATACACAACAAGCACACTTTTAAGGTGTAATTTGTCTCTCTTTCTCATGTTTTCTTGTCTATCACAGTCGAGAGAGTGTGCATGCTTATGATCTACACAGAGTGTGTCACAACACCATGTTAAGTCTGCATAATGTTTGTCTTGTGCATTCACTCTTTTTTTTTTCTATGGATGTTTTACAACTCGAAGCTTGTTGGTCTTCACTGTTGAATCTTTCTGGTTCACTGGTTTACATGCATATTTTTCATGCCTTTGCCAACATGGGCCATCCAATGTGCTGGTAGATGCATTGGAAATATCACTTCACATGAGTAGGCCTATGCACTATTTAGCGTAGGAGTATGAGTAGTCTTTTCTTCTTGCTTTATGGTTTTCATATATGTTTCTTTACTTACTTGGTTTGGTTTTCTTGCTTGCTTGCTTTTCTTACTTGTTTTTCTTTCACTTTACTTCTGCTTTTTCTTTTTTCTTCCTTTACTCACTTGCACCCATAGGTTAGCTTCTCATGAAACCGTGTTTGGCTCTCGAGACAAGTCAGACAAATCTAATAGGACTTGTACAACTATCAACACTTGGTTATCTAGTGTCCTCTCTCTTTATGAAGAGCTTGTTGTCTTCATTCGATGATGTCATGATGGAAATACGTTATGTTCAAAGTGAGTCTTGGTGAAAACACAAGGCTTGCAATGTTAACTAGTATCGTCTACTCTAATCAGTTCTTTTGGGTTAACCCTTGTCAACTCGATCAAGTAGAGTAAGGTGAGGGGGGAAACCTTAACAGGTATGTCAGAGGTATACATAACATACTTCTCTGAAGGAACAACCTCTTCTGCTCTCAATAAGTCGGGATCCCTCTTCCGCCTTTGAAATAAATAAGTGCCTATGCATAGTTCTTTGAAAAATTGAAAAATGAATAAGGTGAAAGAAGAGAAGGGCTTCCTGCGCAGAGAGGTGATGCAAGTAACTCCGCAGGGGTACTGACCAAGCTCTCTAGCAATGGAGTGATGCTTTTGTTCCTGCATGACTTTGCTGGAGTATTGTCCAGGCCTGCTGGCAGTGGAGTAACACCAGAGATGAAACTTAAACTCTGACAACTATATCACTTGTGCATCAATATACCCCTTAGCCCAATCAAAACAACTAAGTTGACTTGGATTGGAATGTGTGCTGATTGATCAAGAGAATGGTAGGGACTACATCTTTCACACAAGCTAGTGCGGAAGCCATCACGATCAAATAATCAAGAAATACTTTCGAAAGGGTTAGGCTCGCTTTTCATGAAATAAGTTCCATACAGAGAGTTGGAGTTCTACCATTATGTCGCCAATGTTGTAGCTACTACAACCACGCTCCCAAATTTTGGCTCACATGTAAATGTCAGAGCCTACCTTGGATCTTGTTATCAATCATCCTTTATCACTTGTTGGTAAGGTGATGATTTCAAACTCCCCTCCTTGATCTTAAGAGTTGTCTAGGTTCTCATCTTTATGCAACATGTGTCATCTTTGGGCATAGGGGTTGTTGTTTTTCATGCAAAGGGGATGTTTTTTTTTCTTCAAGGGAAAAAATGTGTGCATGAGTGGTTGTCATCACATAGACATGTTTCACACTCACTTCATGCACTCTTGTCACTAAGGTTGTTGCATCAAGCAAAGTATGTCTTATGCATTATGGATGGTCTGCGTTGTGTCACTAAGTGTCTGTGTAATATCATAGTCAATTTCTATCATTATTTACATCTGTGTCATTGATCTCACACGTAGTCATTTCCCAAGAAATCTAGCCTCATTCAACTTCTTGGAACATTGCACTTTGCTTCTACAACCATCAAGCTTCCTGCCTTGCCTACTGAAACCCCACAACCTGCATAGACCCCAGCCAACACTGATCTACAGAAATGCACAGATCAGTCTAGCTATTCTCCATTCATAAATTGCGCAAAGGTGTCCTCCTAGGACCCCCATCCCACAACAGTGTCATGTTCCTCAAAACTGCACAGTGTTTTCCAATTTATCCTATCGGTCTTGCATGTAGAAACTGCGCAGATGGGCCACCAAGGGCCTCATCCTAGCAACAGTCACTTCCCACTGAAACCGCTTTGATCTATCGCCCATTTACAACAGGAAAATATGACATGCTGATATGATTCCCAAGGAGTTGAGGAGAAGGACCAAGAGACTGAGTAATGGAAAATATCAGGACTGCATGCAAACTTCGTCGGATGCATGATCATCTCGAGGGTAAGTATGGTAAGTAAAGAACACCTTTCGAAGTACACCTCTTAGTTGAGTTTGCAGGACTAATTGTCATTTCATATTATCTCGTCCTCAATAACATGCATGTGCGTAAACATAAAAGGTCATTTCATGTGTTTCCTCTACATGTTTTTCTTCCTTTTCGCTTGTTTGACCAACTATCATCTTCGACATGTTTGTTGTTATGTCATGTTTGCGACCTTGTTCTGGTGATGTTGAAGGTTTTTGTTGAGTTGTGTTCGCTATGTAAACATCTATCACACTCACACACGATGTTGTAAGCACTGTCACTCAAGTGTTGTCACAGTCATATAAAGGTTTATCCAAAGTGTCACACTTGTCACTTTCATCATTAGACGGTCTTGTAGATAGTCACACTGAGCATATGTCATCTTGTTGGTTCGCGATGTCTTGTCGTCAAGTCATGTTGAGTGGGTGTTCGAAAGGTCATGTATACATGGGTTCACTCTCTCACACACTTAACCATTTTTCCGAAGATCTGTTGACCAGACCACCCTTCATTAGCCGGACCTCTGTTGAGTTACACTGCACAGTCTCAACCCTCAGTGACCAAGTACTGCTACCTAGAATTGCACAAAGCTTAAGGCTTCCTACTAGGAAGTCTGCATTGCACAATCCTGGAATCGAACTCGCTGACTGTCACCCAGAACAACGCAGAAGTTGCCCAAGAAAACATCTCAATCTACGCTACCCGCAAGCCAATCCATCAAGCCTCCCATTAGTCAGCCAGAGAGTTTGACCTGGCAGTGACCCTAGGCTTCACTCCTCCAAAAAATTATGCACAAGTTGTCAGCATGCCTACCTCTACTTATTGAATAAATTTCATAGACAAGAGGGACAGGCACGCGCTTCCTGTCACTGTGCGGTCTCTGAAAATTGTGCAGTTCTCTTATTCAGTCCCCCTACCAGCTGACCTGCTGCTCCTCCTAACAATTGTGCATTTTTATTGGACTGTCCACTATCTTCCTGACACCCTGCTCAGCCCAAAACTATGCATACATGTTCAACATGATGGCCTCCTAGTTCTATGTAGTTTTGGCCAACAAGCTCCCATAACCTGCTCCCAACCTCCCCTGAAAATATGCACAATTTTCATTACCAGTGTCCTCTGTTGCCCGCATCTCCTTCCCGCGAAAAATTGCACAGTTCTGCCTCCTAGCTAAGCCAGATCCCATAGAATTTCACTATTATTCTGGACTGCTCATCCCAGCCTCCTAGTGATCTCTGCGCAATTTTTCTTGACAGTGCCACGAAAATGAAAGATGATGAATCATGGTAGACTAGGCGATTTCTGGGTTTGATGTCATTTCGTCATGAGTGATTGCAAATATAGGTACATGAATGAGACATGGCATGATGAAAAACGAGATGAATAAGGAGCACATGCCAGGAGACTTGTTCGCGAAAGGATGAACACAAAAAGTGTACCAAGTAGAAAGCAAAGGAGACACATGTGCATACATGAACTATCAAGCAAACACCAAGCCCACTGAAGACTCCACACACTCTGCCATACAGAGGTGAAGCTATGGTACACCACGGGCACACTCATCACTTAGCAGCACAACAACTCGACACGAACAACATAGCCAACATGTGCATACCAGCAATGTCATGTCGAGTTGTGTCATGAGTCACCTCGGCCACATCACTACTTTGGGTCATAACTGTGTAATAAATGTAATGTAACGTGGAAGTCCAAGAGACCCACATATGAATTCAAAGGGTCATGTAAGTCAAATATTCTTGTAAGTCAAACAGTCATGAGGGAAGTCGAACAGTCACAAGGGTTAGTTTCACCCTTGGCTATATATACCCCTCATTTGTACATGCAAAAGACTTTTCACCTTGGCTCCTCCCACATAGCCTTGAGAGTCTGTAATATTTTCTTTGAGGAGTGAGCAATGGCTCCAACACCTCGCTATTGGGGTTAGTGATGTAATGGTGTATGAATGTGCCTTGGAACTTTCGCTTAATTCAGAATCCTGTTAATAGGCCAACACGTTTTCACACATGTATTGTATTCGTTTGTAAGACTATTCTTTGGACGCTTGTAATGCATGTTGCTTTAACCTGTATTAAGACAGTTGAACTATTTCGGTTGTTTTAGTGCATATTCTATTGGAAATGCGTTTTATTAGTTGTTAACATTGTCTCACCCATGTGGACTATTCCGTCAGACACTCGATAGACTCATTATTGAAAAATGGTTATAAAAACCATCGCACTCGTGTGGGATATTCCAGTGGGTGTTGTATGTGTTATCTGTTCACTTTTTGTTTATGACTGCCACATCCGTGTGGACTACTCCACCAACAGCTGTGCATGTCCTATTGTGTTGTCTATCTCTAACAGATTTGGGACTATTCCATTTCGACTTAAGACTCACTCTCACACTCTCCCTCTGCAGTGAAAGAACCTTGACACAAGTGACACTAAGCACTCATCAGGCATGTGAACCTCATCGTTCGAAGACTAAGTAAACCACTCGCATGTGCTGACAAGCAAGAGCTAACGCATATCTTTAAGATAATGGAAACTAGGCCATCATATCGGATGGGACTCCTACACCAAATGGTGTGAGGTCTAGTTGGGACTTCATACCTGGGAGATCCCCTGAATGTTGGTAGGTCCAGTACCGTCAACAGATAGTTAGAACTTAATGCCTTTAGCTACAATTGACTATAAACATCTAGGTACAAACTTTAAACACATGTAATTCATTAGTAGGAATTCTTATGCTTATTTATCATATTATAATTTTATTAATTGCAAGTATGGAACAATAGAAATTCAATGGTATCTAGAGTTCAGATGTGTTAAAAAGGTGATTCAGACACTCTTTGATGTTTTTGCATCTATAATTTGTTGCGTTATGTGTCCTTCAAACTTAGGATTATGCAAGCTAAACATTTCGACTCACTTTCTTCCACTTTATCGCTCTTGGACAAGAGAGGAGAAAAATTGATGGAACTATTGAAAATATCAACAAGAAATGTTAAAAATAACATCGAGAAATATCCTTATTTAAGTTTTTCCACATCTCATTACAACTTGTAATAGTTATGTTAGGTCCCCATAATACTAGTGTATTCCCTTATTATTATTGTCATTGTACCCCTTATTGTTATTCTTGTTCCCATGTTGTCCCCATATTCTTATTATTGTGCCCCATAGAAGCCCACTATTGTTATTATTGTGCCCTTGCATTATTATTGTTATGTGATGCAAGAGCATTTAGACCTAGTCAACAATGTGATGGGATGATCACATGTTGTGACTAACAAAGGGTTAGAAGGCAAAAGTTTATTTAATTTTATTTATTTAAATGTGTGAGAGTGTTTTATTTATTGTAAAATATGAGAAAAAGGGTATAGTGGTTGATTAATCCTCCCTGTGTGGAGATCAGGCCAAGTAGTTAGATTTATTTGGTTTGAATAGGATATGAGGAATTTGAAAGCTTGATTTAGCATTTGTTTAGAAAGGAGTGGAGTTGAAGAGACTCTTTAGGAGAGAGTGAGAGATTTCTGGATCTAAACCAAAATTGGTTCATGAATCCATTCTTATATAATTTGTAATATTTTAGATAATTAAAGAGGTTAGACAGGTTAGGAAAAAGGTTATATACTTTTGTGTATTTGTAAGCCTACGGGCGGAGTCGGAATGGAGGCCACTAATTAGAAGAATCGAGCCAGAGAGATAGAGTAACTTGATATGTAGTTCTTTGTTCATATATGTATATACAATGACTTAATTCCAGACTGTATAAATGTGTGGTTCGAATGTTGAATGATAATGTATGTGTGAATTAGAATTCTGTATAAATATGTGTGTATGCAGGCAGAGATCAGAGAATACATAGAGGAACAAGAATGAGACAGAGTCTTGTAATGGATCTTTGAATCAATTTGAAGGATTGAAGTAAAGACTGGAGTGCTTATGATTAAAGGAGCACATGGAGTTAAGCTCTGGAGGGAGTGCATGGTGGAACAACGAAGAGAGAAAACCTTGAAGAAATGGCATTAAAACACAAGTAAAGGGATGTGTGAGAAGTGAAGTATTGTTGCACAACAGCCATTGGATCTTTAAGATAAACGACCAAGATTAAGTCGCATTAGCGGGAATCTTTTGGAGGTATCAGTGTCGACCCTTGGACAGTTGCAATGAGCGATCGTCGATGAAGCGACAACCATCAGATCAAGTGCTAGATCGACGGTCGCGATTCAATCGCAAATCAGAGATTGGAGGAGTGTGGCGGTAATGGAATGCGACATGTGAAGAAGAGATAGCGATAAGCGATATGTTAAGTGGGCCGATAAGTCTGGCGATGAGCGATTGATGCGATCAACGATGTGATCACATCACAATATTCCATGGTAATGTTTCGGCTGATAAGGAATTGCGATGAGCGATAGGAAGGCGGACCCGATAAAGTATATGGGTGCGGTTATTATATTTTAAGTCTGGAAGGATAGTTTAATCGCATATCGGAGATGATGGAGGAACGCATGTTAATGAGACCCGCAGTAATGCCGATTGCGATTAGCGATAAAGGGAGCCTCGATAACTGTGTAGAGACCGTGTTAAAAGCGGAAAAGGTATGTTTATGGGTATTTCCATTATAAATGGTTGATAATGAAATAAAGCGCCTATATGGGGTTTTCGTGTGTTAGGTCCAAGATAATCGAAGTTTATAAAGTGGGTTTTTAATTATATATGCGGGTATAAAGATTAAAGGGTTAATGAAGGATGAGTATAGAGTTCCGATAGTAATGAAAGAATGGGTTTAGTATAGACTTTGTTAGCCTCTAAATCAGTTCGAGGAGTCAGATAAAAGGGGCCTTAACCATTCTCTATTGAAGATTTAACTCGTTGGGAGTTAAAATTCCTGGGAAAATAGAATTTATGCATTGATTATGCACACTGTGGGTACATTGAGGGTTTCCTGCGTCATTATGTCGGCTTTGATTATATTGTGACCCCTTAGACTCCTATATATGGAAAGGAGGTATTGTCATTTGTATCATCCAAGAATTGTTCATTCGTGTAATGTAAATGCATTTGCCCCCTTGAAGAGGCTACGTTTTAAGTCATTGATCTATCTCTTTCTTCTATTTGTGAGTTGGTTGCATAACAATTGGTATCAGAGCTTTGGATTCTAGGGTTTCGCTGCTTCAAACATGTCATCATGGAATTTTCGCTATAACGTTTTTCCTATGAATCTTCAGAATTTAAAATATAAAACCCATTTGAGACGACATCGCGATGCACCACATGACCTAATTTCAGATCTTATATCGCTATATTTTCGGGGATATGAACTGAGGAAGTTGGGGTTTTTGTAGGCTACTGAATTGGATATCAAACAGGTCACCTTGGGAAAATTGTCATAACTTTCTCTCTAAGCATATAATTCAAATTTCGTAAGCCATGACAGAAATAAGATAGACTGTAGTTTGTTCGGTACCGTTTTCAAAACCTAATGTTGAAACAATGATACATGGCATGTTGTACAAGTTTGTTCTACTGAACAAGTCTATAATTAGGTCATCGTGGGAGATTGGGCATAACTCTTTCTTCGGGAATCAAATTGTGATCATACTTGCGGGGTTGGAAAGAATACTCAAAGGGTTATTACATGTAGAAATTTGAGATCTTCGAGATCCAAAATTACAGAGTTACAGGAATTTGAAGATCGAGCTCATACAATAAAAAATGTGTAGTTTTTTTTTAAATTTGCATAAGCCTCGTTTTAGAAAGTAGCTTGAAGTGATTCAAATGGAATTGTGAAGCACAATTTTTATTCATTGATGACCTGAAGAAAGAAAATGGAAACACCTAGTAAGCAACTTGAAATATCTACTATGACACATGAATAAGAGGAAGAAATGCAACATGATATATCAAAATGATGAGACCAAGTGCAGCAAATTTCGCTCTCACAAAAAGAAACTGAAGCTAAGATGGATGGTTTAAAGAATGGAATGGAAGCTAAGATGGATGGCATGGAAGCTAAGATGGGTGGTATAGAAGCAAAACTTAAACGCAACATGGAAGATTTGAAGACGGATTTGACAAAGTTGCTACAAGAAATGCTTACTAATGGTGAAAGAGTAGTAAATGAAAGTTTTGATGAGAACAGAAGGAATGTTAGTCATGATTTCATAGACTCTATCATTGGATTGAAGACCCGCCATGTTCCAAAGATCGATATGAGGAAGTTTTATGGCAAGGATCCTGTAACATGGATACTATAGATGGAGCAATATTTCGATCTCCATAATGTGCAAAGAACACAAAGGGTATGCATTGCAACTTTATATTTGGAACCCAATCAGTTTGTATGGTATCAATGGCTTTGCTCTCGTAAACAAATTGTCACTTCGGAAATTTTTATGGAAGAAATGATAGAACATTATGAGGATACAAAAAGAAACACCTTTTTTAGCCAATTGATAAATCTCAAACAAAAGGATTCAATGGTAGTGCACATTGAGGACTTCCAAAAATTGAATATAAGGGTAAAATATATTCCAAAGGAGCATAGGATTGATGTGTTCATAGGGACTTTAAAGGATAACATCCAACATGAGTTTCGCCTTTGAGAAACTGATTCATTGGAGAAGGCATTCAGGTTGGCAAGAAACATTTAAAGCAAAATTATGGCAACAAGGAAGCCTACCACTCACAACTATAAAGATGGAAGTGTTGTTGTCCCTAGCCTTCCACAACCTACAAGGTTGACACCACAAAAATTGGAAGAAAAAAGAGCAAAAGGGCTTTGTTACAATTGTGATGGAAAATACACTAAAGGTCTTAAGTGTGCTGAGAAGACATTATTTTACATAGATTGTGAAGAGGAGGAAGAAAAGGAACAAGAAACATCAAAAGAAGAGGATACACACTGGGAACAAACCCTAGAGAAAGAAGAAATAAATCCAACCATATATTGTAATGCATTGGCTGAAATTACCACTCCTCGAACTATCAAGATAGAAGGACATATCAAGAAGAAAAATGTAATAGTGTTGATTGATTCGGGTAGTAACCATAATTTTATTCATTGTAAGATAGCCAAGGAATTGAATTGCTTCCTATTTTCACTGGAAATTTTTGAACAAAATTATTTTCTTGTCTGGGTACTCAGTTAGCTCATAGCTCATCTTATCATCCTCAAACTGATGTGAAAATTGAGATAGTGAAAAAATGTTTGGAAGGATATCTTCGTTTCTTTGTATCTGATAAATAGACACAATGGGTCAAATGGTTGCCTCTCACTGAATGGTGGTATAACACTTCCTTCCATACTGTAGCAAAAATGACCCCATTTATGGCGCTTTATGGATATCATCCACTGTCCATCACATCATATTTAAGAGAAAATTATAAGGTTCAAGCAGTGGAATATCACATTAAGCATCAACAAAAATTTCTCCAACTCTTAAAGGATAACCTCACTTTTTTGTAGAATAGA
Source organism: Pinus tabuliformis (assembly GCA_031772625.1). Taxonomy (NCBI): domain Eukaryota; kingdom Viridiplantae; phylum Streptophyta; class Pinopsida; order Pinales; family Pinaceae; genus Pinus; species Pinus tabuliformis. The sequence goes on along the minus strand of CM062811.1, from coordinate 405,376,350 downwards.
ATGAAACAACAGGTAGATCAACATCACAATGAAAGAAGTTTTGATATAGGTGACTGGGTATTTCTACAGCTACAACCATACAAACAAATGTCCCTCAATAAAACTAAGAAGTATAATAAATTATCACCAAAGTATTATGGTCCGTACAAGGTGTTGCAAAAGATTGGTACTGTGGCATACAAATTGGAACTCTCTGCATCTTCCCGAGTGCATCCAATTTTCCATGTTTCATGCTTAAAGAAGGTTATAGGTGACAAGCTCCCAGTTCAAACAATATTGCCAGAGCTTGATAAGGAAGGAAAAATCATATTGGAACCTAAAGTAGTCCACAAAAACAAGAACTCGATAGTTGCGAAATCGATCAATTTTGGAGTATCTCATCAAGTGGAAGAACTTACCCGCTGAAGATTCTACATGGGTGGATGAAAATTTTATACAGAAGCATCCATAACTACTCAAACGTTGAGGAAAACACTTTTTGAAGGAGAGGGGCACGTTAGGTCCCTATAATACTAGTGTATTCCCTTATTATTATTGTCATTGTACCCCTTATTATTATTGTTGTGCCCATGTTGTCCCCATATTGTTATTATTGTGCCCCATAGAAGCCCACTATTGTTATTATTGTGCCCTTACATAATTATTTGTGTAATGTAAAGGAGGTTGTCCCCTCAAAGAGGCTACGTTCTAAGTCGTTGATCTATCTCTTTCTTCTATTTTGTGAGCTGGTTACATAACAAGTTAACTAAGTTAATTTGACTTCGTTGTCTCAATTAATTCAAGTTGAGGGTCTAACTAGAGTCATGTAAAGTGTCTCCTACAATTAGGAGCACTAGTTGAGTTTATTTTCAGTTGTAATTATTTAATTTAGTCTAACTGATTTAAAGTAAGTTAAACTAGTTCCAACTGATGGAGGAATTAATGGGACGTCCAGTAATGGGGTGTAACCTGTAGTAGTGAGTTGTAACCTGCAATAGTGGGGTGCAACTTGCAGTAGTGGGGTGATGCCTAACATCAAGTGTGGTGTTTTCTGATGTAAAGTGTGGTGTTTCCTGTCAAACAGTGAGGTGTTGCCTGCAGTGATCAACCAATAAACTGAAGATTTACTCATAATTAACACATGCATGTCATATCAGAGAAAGACCCAGTTGAGATTGGAGTTTAGGGACAGTGTACTATCAGTTGTAAAATCATCTAAATTAAATATATGGCACATGCATTTAGAGGAAGGCCTATGAGGATTGCGTAATTCATAATTTAAGAATTTCCCCATTAAATAACGGCTAATTCCGAAGGGAACAACGCAGGGAAATATGGTCTTGGGCAAGCAAGAAATTGGCTAAGTATTGGCTTGAGCTTGTCTATGAAGCAGTGAGATAGATAGAGATAGTGCAGAGTTTTCTCGAGCTTGAGCAAAGCCTTGTAGTCTTCTCATATTTTCTGATTAATGCAATAAACAGATAGCAGGGGTTTTTAGTTGTGGCTTTCTCTAGAAAATCATTGTGTTATGTGTGATTGAATTCTTTCCTTTGTATGCTTCATAATTCTATGATCATTTATTGTTTCCGCTGATGAGTAGAGTAGATTCAAGTCAATTGTTTTAGAATATTACAATTTGTAGTTTGAATCTACAAGGAATTTCTACATGGTATTAGAGTTGAAATCACAATAGAAGAGAAGAATTCAAAGTTGTCCTTGCAAATTGATGGAGCTCTAGTTTAGGGTTGATCTAGAAGACCCTATGTGTAGACTTCTTAATGGAGCTAGAAGGCTGCTAGTGGGAAAATCAGTGAGCCAATGTTTAGTGACACAAAAAGGAGTTGTGATAATTGATATTGGTAGATTGAGGAGCAGAGAGATTTCCCACAGGGAGATCAAAACTCAAAGGGAGTCTAGTTTCAAAGGGAGCAACCCTATGGAAGCTAGTACTTCAGGATATGGGGAGATCATACTCATTATTGCAGTAGTTGTAGAAGTAGTGCAAAAGAAAAAACAAAGAAGTAACAATAATAGTATGAGTGATCATATTTAGCTCATGCATGCAAAACCTTGATGAGCAAGGAAAAGGTTAGAGACTTGGTGGTTGAGAGGGAGCATTAATTACCTTTCAACATTTAGCCTCAGAAGCAACCCCAGTAAGTTGTGGAGCAACCACAATTGGAGAAGAAAAGTGGAAGCCAAGTGGATACATCCACTAAAGTAGAGACTTCCAATAGGGGGGAATTTCGAGTCAAGTGGGCAGAGGGAGCACATGCAACCATACCTCGAGGTGAGAGGTGGGGCGATGTGAAGAAATAGTCCCAAGAGTGCGAAAATGTGGGCAAGATCCATTGAGGTTTTTTTTTCTCATGGCTCATTACCTTGTTATGGGGGCCCACAGTATTCAGTAGAAGGAAAATTAGTGTTAGTTGGATATTTAGGAGTGCAGAGCAGTGTTGACAACAGAGTAAGAGGCTCAACAATAGAGTCAGTAGCAACACGGTTTTCCCAGTAGACAGTTGCAGACATAGTGGATTCAATTTATTTTCGGATGCTTTTTTTTGTTGTTCTAGATGTTGTAGTAACAACACCAACAATGAAAAGAGTTGTGTGAAGAAAATTCCAAAGGTACTTGATTGGGATAGATGTGAATCCCTTTCTTGTTGAGAGGGAACACTGAAAATAACAACAAGAAATGTTAAAAATAGTATAAAAAAGATCTTGGTTTATTTTTTTCCTTCAATTAAATTGGGAATGAAATTGTAATTCCACATCTCATGACAACTTGTTATAGTTAAAACTAAGTTAATCTGACTTAGTTGTCTCAATTAATTCGAGTTGACAGTCTAATTAGGGTCATGTAGAGTGTCTCCTACAATTAGGAGCACTATTTGAGTTTATTTTGAGTTGTAATTATTTAATTCAGTCTAACCGAGTTAAAGTGAGTTAAACTAGTTCCAACTAATGGGGGAATTAGTGGGAGGTTCAGTAGTGGGGTGTAACTTGTAGTGGTGGGGTCATGCCTACAGTAGTGGGGTGCAACATGCAATAGTGGGGTGTTTCTTGTAGTAGTGTGATGTTGTCTGCAGTCGAGTTTTGTGTTTCCTGTTGTACATTGTGGTGCTTCCTGTCGAATAGTTGGGTGTTACCTAAAGTGCAGTGTGGTGCTTCCTGTAGTGATCAACCAATAAACTAAAAATTCACTCATAATCAACTCATGCATGTCAGATCAGAGAAAGACACAGTTGAGATTGGAGTTCAAGGACAATGTATTGTCAGTTGTAAAATAATCTAAATTAAGAAAATGGTGCATGTAGTCAGTGGAAAGCGTATGAGGATTGCACAATTCATAATTAAGGAATTTCCCCATTAAGTAGGGGCTAATTCCAAAGGGAACAACGCAAGGAAATAGGGACTTGGGAAAGCAAGAAATTGGCTAAGTATTGGCTTTAGCTTGTCTAGGAAGCAGTGAGATAGATAGAGATAGTGTAGAGGTTGCTTGGGCTTGAGCAAAACATTGTAATATTCTCATATTTTATGATTAATGCAATCTACAAATAATAGGGGTTTTTAGTTGTGGCTTTCTCAAAAAATCATTATGTTATGTGTGATTGAATTCTTTCTCTTTTATGCTTCGTGATTTCGTGATCGTTTATTGTTTTTGTTGATGAGTAGAGTAGATTCAAGTCAATTATTTTAGAATTTTGCAGTTTGCAGTTTGAATCTACAAGGAATTTCTACAGGAATAATGTTCAATACTTTATCTTTGGGTACAATAGCTCAAATAGATGCACCAAAAGTAAACAAAAGCATAATAGGATTTAAATAAAATTCTTGTTAGATACAACAACAATATATGTCTAGTTGAAAAATGGATAGTAATAACATGAAACAGAGCCAAGAATCTTAGTAATGGAGTAAACCATGAGATATCTAAGTAGATGTCATTTATTTTCTTGGGTTGAATTCTCTATTTTTGCTATAAACTAATATTAAATACATTCTATATTTATAGAGCATGCTAAGCAGGGAATTTACATAATTTGCTAAAGTTATTAGACTAGGAATAAACAATGGCTATATAGTAGCTAGTACTTGCGGCTTAGTTTAAATATAGCTCAATTAAACTAAAAAACAATAAACACAAAAATAAAACAAGTAGTAAAATATTGTAATGTTAAATGTCATCACTAAAAATTAAGAAATATGATTAACTATTATTGTTTATATTAACATATATACACTTTAATATATATGTTTATTATATATGTGTGTGTTTTAGACTTAGCAGTCAAATTGTTCCCAAGGTCCCTTGTCCCGCAAACAATGGGGTCTCATACACCAATTTGGTGTATGACTTGGTTGTGACCTTAAAATTAGATAATAATAATAATAATTTTTTTATAATTAAATTTATTAAAATATGTTTTTAATATAATAATAAGTCATCTTAAATAGAAAATATAGAAAAATAATTATAAGCCATGAAAAAGGAAATAAAAAAATGAAGAAATAATAAAAATAAGAAAGTTAAATAAAAAAGAAATAAAATGAAAATGAAAAATTAGTAACTAAAAAAAAATGGAAGTTACTAAACAACCTATAATAAGACCTCAACCAATCATCTTACAAATAAATAAATTTAAATAATATAAAAAAAAAACAAAAGATGAATTCTTAATGTTAAATTATAGATAAGCAAACTAATATACAATCAAAAGAAACACTAAATAAATAATACCATACTGCCATCATTGGTCTTGATAACAGGTGTTCCAGGTGGATCATGGCGTGTGTGGTGGAGGTTAATTATGCTGTCCTGATCAATGGAATCCCCACTCCATTTTTTAAAGCAGCCAGGGGGCTTAGGCAAGGATGCTCCTTGTCTCCGCTTCTTTTCATACTTGTAATGGACTCTCTTAGCCTACATATCAAGAGGGCGATTCAACTAAAAAACTGTCGGCCCCTTCCCATTTGTAGAGGAATCTTCATCTCCCATAATTTTTTTGTCGATGATATTCTTATAACAACAATTATGTGCAGAGCCACCTGGATTTGCTTACATGAGATCTTGGGAAGATTTCAAAACGCTACTGGCATGATTGTAAATGAAGGGAAATCATCCTTTCATGTAGAAGACGTAAATGGGGACCTGATTACTTTCCTTACACAGCTATTCAACATCAAAGCAATTCCACTTCGGAACGGGCTCAAATATTTGGGATTCAATTTGAAATCTGTAGGATATCGGGTGGCTGATTGGTCTTGGATAGTAGATCGATTTTACAAGAAAATTGCTGCATGGGAGTATAAATGTTTATCCATAGGTGGATGCACGATCCTGACTCAAGCTGTTCTCGTACAAACAATGGTATATTGGGCGCACCTGTTCTATATCCCATTTGCTATCATTAACAATCTGAACAGGATGACTGCCAATTTTATATGGGGAAGCAACAAAGAGCAATATAAATACCACCTAACCAAACTTTCTGTGTTGGCGCACCCTAAAAATATGGGAGGATGGGGCATATTGGACTTATCATTTTTTAGGAAGGCACTTCTATGTAAGTCTATGTGGAAAGCAATTATGGGTAAGTCGTTTTGGAGCATGGCCATTCGTGCTAAATACATGGACAATAAGGACATGTCTTACTGGTTTAGGGAAAACCACATTGGGTCCTCACTTGGCTCTGCTATTTGGAGAGGCTTTAGGAAACTGGAACCATATTTCAGGCAAAATCTAATCTGGAAATTTTAGACTGGATCAAAGATTATGATAGGATGGGATGAATTTGCTGGAGGGGCTGGAAAAATTCATATATCTTCTCGGTTAATGAGATCGCTCCACAACAGGGGTATCTTTTTCTGGGCCAGCGCCATTCGAAAATGGGAAGGAGCCATTCCTATTTGGAAAACTACGACTGAATTACAACTTTGCGATGATATGGCAGTTCAGTGGAATGCTATTATATCCTCGCTGCGGGCTCATGGCATATATCGCTCTGTGGATAAAGACTTCCTCATTTGGAAGGGACTTGGTGGCTCCTCGGTAGTCCATGTTAAGCATATATATCTACAGTTTCTAATCTCTGATGCAGGTAATACAGGAGACATCTTTCCTTCAACCTTTTGGAAATCGGGATGCCCCACAAAGATCATAATCTTTGCCTGGCTGGTGTTTCATAATAGGAATCTCACTTGGGATAACTTGCAAAAACGAAATTGGCATGGGCCTGCCATTTGCCTTCTTTGCAGGAATAACTCTGAGAATAACACACATCTATTTCTCTCTTGTCCACAAGTGCAACCTATCTGGCGGAATCTTGCTGCTCACTATGGTTTCACTCACAGCTCCTTCCCATCCATTCCTGAAGCCTTTAAAGGATGGAGTATTATGAACAAAGAATGGCGGGCCATCCCATTATTGACCATTTGGGTCATTTGGAAATGGAGAAATGGTATGATCTTCAGTTCAAAAAGGGAATCTCACTCTTCTGTTGTTGAATCTATCTTATCTCTATACAACGCCCTTGATTTGTCAAGTCAGAACAGGAACAGGAAAGGAAGAAGCTTATTGACATCGGTGCCCCCGGCTACTCCATGTGCCTATTTCGACGGAGCTGCACAACATGGGATGTGTGCTTGTGGTGTATACATCATTCCAACAGACGGTCAGGCTTTTGAAATTCATTGGAATGCTGGACCAGGGTCCAACAACAGAGCTGAGGCGGTGGCATTAGCTGGTCTTCTTTCCTTTTGTATCTTTCTTGACATACTAAATCTGCAAATCTTTGGAGACTCGAAAGTTATAACTGATCATGTCTTGTCAAAACACAACATAAAAAACATTCATCTTGCTGGATGGCTGGACAGGATTGCAGCTTTATGGAATACCAAGAGGGACTATTCTATTTCACATATTGACAGGAACAAAAACAAAAAAGCTGATGCTTTATCCAAAATGGGCCTAACTTCACCCCAAGGTGTTTGGAGGATGCAGATCACAATGGACAACAACAGCTTCCAGATCCAGGACTTTTGTCTTCCGGGTACATAATTCTCTATCAATGGGAAAATATCTGGTATGTTTTTTACTTTCCCATACTTTGGCCTATTTCACTGTGAAGGTTTGCACACATATATTTTGTTGCCATAGGAATCCTTTTTCTCTATATCTGTTGCACATATGAATCTATCTCCTATACAATCTTTTTGTAGCTGAACAAGAAATCTATCTCATGTTTTTTTATCCTCAAAATGTGGCTTGGACCACACATCTGCCTCTGCTATCGGCATTATCCATCGATACATGTATATGCTTATACAATCCTCTATCATGAATATAATACAAATATATAGCTTTTTTTTCGTGCTGAAAAAAAAAATACAAAAATACAAATATTAAATTATAAATAAATAACCTAAATTTTTAGTTAAAAATACCCTAATATATCGTAAAAAAAAAGAAAGAAAGATAGATAGAGCTTCTTCCATCACTGTATACTCATATTTTGCTGCACCTCATCTCCAATTGATGGTACCTCCCATCTCAATCAAAGTTGGAAATAAACGCAGTTGCAAATAGATGCAGGGGAGCACAAAAAGTTCGAAAATCAACATAACTTTAGCTCTATACATATTGTTTCGCCTTTCTTTTCTCATGTGTCTCATCCCTATGTCGGTTACTTTTCACACCCTTTTTTTAACAATCTTTTCCTTTCATTCAACATCTGTCACCTCATCCTTTCCTTCAGCATATGTCACCTCAAGATTTGTTTAATTGTAGTTGGAAGGGGGAGCAATTTGTCTGCTTCAATTGACTTAGATTTGAAAACAAATATAGGTTGAAAATGAAGTTTATATTGAAAATAAATATATATTAAAATTTAAGGTAGTATAAGAAAAATATAGCTTATTAACACTTTATTTATAGTAGTTATTGAATATATTTTTCTTTAAATATAAAATAAAATTTAAGTAAATTTAAAAATATAATATAATTTATAATTTAAAAATAAAATGTAATATTTGTTATTTCATTTTCTTTACTGAGATTATGTTTATTTTTATGAAAATGTCCATTAAATATTAAAATGAAGTATGATATTCTTAAAATTTAAACATTTTAAAATTAATTTTATAACATAAATATTTTTTTATATATTTCTAATATAAATTTAAATTATTTAAATTAAATAAAAATAGAGTCTAACGTTGTTGTTTCTAACACTACAAAATATAAAGAAAATCTCAATTATTGTAATATAAAACAACAGCACAGTCCCTATAATTCAAGTTGAAAAATTGCAAATTGATTTATGAAGTGGAAAAATTAATTGTCTATTAATAGACAAGAACTTGCATAAATTTAGTGGGTTGAAGTTTTTCCAATTAAGAAATTACTCAATAGTTTCTTGCTGCTTTTATCCTATAAACAAGAACTTGCATAAATTTAGTGGATTGAAGTTTTTCCGTTAAGAAATTACTTAGTTTCTTGCTTCTTTTATTGAATGTATGTTGTCCATGAGCAACGTTTATTATGGATATTTTACGCTATGCCTATTTTATCAAAGTTCTATGTATTTTGTTAACTTTAACAACAATTTTTAAAAAAATCTAGGATATTGTAGAAATATCCAAACCCTTGGGATAACTTTTCTTAAATAAGAAAACTTTGACTTTAGAGATAGTCGAGACCAAGTTCAACACAAAATTTACATAGAAAAGCTAAACGAAATAAATGTCATTTATTCTACACTAAGATAAGCTTGGTCTATCAAGGTGCACTGAATTTGCAATATAGAAAACCTAAGGATTGGAAATAAAGAAAATTCTTAGGTTAACTCATATAAAAATTCAATATAATGAATTGGTCAAAGCACTTGAAGCATTTGAAAGTCAATACCATCCACATACCTACCTCCCTTCTTTCACCATCTCCATCATGGTGTAAGGATTTCAACATTTATTTGTCTATTCAATCATCATCACAATTTATAGTGTTACTAATTCTAATTACCAAATGATTTATTCTAAAAATTTCTTATTCAATCCTATAAATATATTCATTTTTTTTAATAAATGATTTTGTTGATTACCTCTCCTTTTGTAATTCAAGGAAGCAATTCTCAAATAATTTCTAAAGTATTTCTAACTCTCTACATATAGCAAAAAGTTATATAAAAATTATTTTTTATCTTCAAATATTTTGCTATCTATTCAAATAATATACAACCACTATATCAATTCCTAGAGTTCTCCCTCCCTAGAACTAATCACAATCATTAGATTTAATGTTAAATCTAATCTAAATTAATGTCAAATCTAATTCTAATCTTAATTAGAGTAACAAAGTAAGTATTCACCATCATTTAAAAAATATATTAAAAGACCAAGATCCTTTTAGACTACATTAAAAAATCTGTATACACATATATATTTTAAATAATAATATATAATAACATAGTAATTTCAAATTTTGAAAATCAACAATAATTTAAAACCAAATAACACCTCCCAATTTCAGAAACTCTTCCCCTTTCCTTGACCTCCATGAAATCATGTTATGAAATATATATATTTTCGTTAGGAAGTGACTATGTATTTCGTCAAATGTTAGACTTTTCGAAATCCAACTAAATCTAGTGGGAAATCATGTTATTTTATAATATGATAAAATTACAATGATTATATGTGTTTAAATTCAACAACAATATTATAAAATATTAAATTAATGATGAAATTTGATAGGGCTGAAATATATAATATTTTCTTTAGGAAGTGACTATTATTTAGTCAAATGTCATGGTTTTCAAAATCTAACTCAATCTAGTGAGAAATTAGATTATTTTATAAAATATTATAAAATAATAAATTAATAATGAAATTTAATATGGATGGAGGGTTTACATCTGCTTTATCTTTTATGGATTAAAAGATTGTTTACCTGGATGAAGGATACGTTACTCATTAGCTTATAATATAATGATAAGATTACACGTTTAAATTCAATAACAATATTATAAAATAATAAAATTTAATAAAGCTGAATGGTTTATATGGGTGAAGGGTTTACATCTCCTTTATCTTTTATTAATAGATGTCGTCGAAGGCCAAGTACTATAGTAATAAGCTACCCATTAATCTTTTATTGGCTTTATTTTTTATTATAATTAAATTAATTTATTTATTTTACATATGATTGATTTTGAAATCTTATTGTTAGGTTGGTGATTGTTAAGTGGTATTAAAGAAATTTATGAGTAGTTTTTTTTTTTTTTTTTTTAAATGGCTAGAGTTGAATTATATTTTTGTAATGTCATTGCGTTTTTTTAATTCTCATTATTGTATTAGTATTATTTTAATAGTTCCAAATAGTGTATGTGGTGACTCTTCATTTTCCTTATCTTCTATTTTTATTTCCTCTTTACATATTGATATATCACTTTTTAGACTAATTTTTTTATTTCTTTTAGATTTTTCTCTATCTTGAATTATATGTAAGTATATCATTCAAATTCTATAAATTTATATTAATATTCAATGCTTGTATTGGATAAAATGGTGAAATATAATAACCATCTATTCTTTATATAAGCTATTAAGCTAGCTATGTGAAATATTTCTACTTGATAGTTAGAACTTAATGCCTTGAGCTATAATTGATTATAAACATCTAGGTACAAATTAATTATAAACACATGTAATTCATTAGTAGGAATTCTTATGCTTATTTATCATATTATAAATATATTAATTACAAATATGGAACAATAGAAATTCAATGGTATCTAGAGTTTATATGTGTTAAGATCAGTGATCCAAGTACTCTTTGAGGTTTTTGCATCTACAATTTGCAGAGCTATGTGTCATTCAAACTTAGGATTATGCTAACTAAAGATTTTGAATCACTTTCTTCCACTTTATCGCTCTTGGACAAGAGTGAAGAAAAATTGATGGAACTATTGAAAATAACAAGAAGAAATGTTAAAAATAGCATCAAGAAAGATCCTGATTTAATTTTGTCCTTGAATAAAATTAGGAATAAAATTGTAATTCCACATCTCATGACAACTTGTAATAGTTAACTAAGTTAATTTGAATTTGTTGGCTCAGTTAATTCGAGTTGAGGGTCTAATTAGAGTCATGTAGAGTGTCTCCTACAATTAGGAGTAATAGTTGAGTTTATTTTCAGTTGTAATTATTTAATCCAGTCTAACTAATTTAAAGTCAGTTAAACTAGTTCCAACTGATGGAGGAATTAGTGGGAGGTCCAGCAGTGGGGTGTAACCTGCAGTAGTGGGATGTAACATGCTGTAGTGGGGTGTTTCCTGCAATTGTGGGGTGCAACCTGTAGTATGGGGTGTTGCATGCAATAGTGGGGTGCAGTCTGTAGTAGTGGGGTGTAGCTTGTAGTAGTGGGGTGTTTCTTTCATTCAAGTGCGGTATTGCCTGATGTAAAGTGTGGTCCTTCCTTTCAAATAGTGTGGTGCTGCATGAAGTCTAGTGTGGTACTTCCTGCAGTGATCAACCAGTAAACCGAATATTCACTCACAATTAACCCATGTATGTTAGATCAGAGAAAGACCCAGTTGAGATTGGAGTTCATGTTATTTTTTTCATAGGTCAACATTGATTTTTACTATGGTAATTGCATTTCATCATTAATACATTAAGTTCACCCCATATCATCATTACATTATTCAGATCTACACCATTATACATCAGCATATGCAATTATATAGAAAGAAACAACATCGCCATCATCATCAATGCAGCAAAACAAAAAGGAACAATTGAAGAAAAGCATGCACACACATAGAGATATCAGGATTGGTCCAAGACCAAGGGAAAACCCACTATAGGGAAAACCATTGCAAATATTCTTCTTCTTAGATCATCATCAAATGATGTTAGCAAAAGAGAGTATAATGATCCATAACTTTATATATGCAGCAAAACAATAATGATATCCATGAAACAAATGTAATCATGCTAGAAGTAAGAACCCTCATGCTGATGGTTGTAATGTGCTGTCACAAACTGATGTCAACTGGTGCATACTGCTGCGACTGCCAATGAGCCTAATACATATGTTTGCAGCGGAAAAGGAAAAATCAAATCTACAGATTTGCGGATCTGTATAAAACCCAGATCTACCATATCAGTGAAGCGAAGATGTCAAACCCTAGATTTGAACTCGGGTCGCTCTCATGAAAACTATCTGTGTGCGACCAAAACTCCCCTGTCTCTCTCTTGGTTACTGTGTGAAGGCGACTGTGACTGCTCGGTCACTCTCAGGAAGACTTTGTGCATGTGACCAAGGTGGAACACACCTAAAACCCTTGGTTCCTCCCTTGAAGTTATTGTGCATGCGTCCGAGATATCCTGATAGCTCTCAGGACCACTCTGTGTGAGCAACCAGGGACCAATACCTCTAGATCTACCTCTGAAGCCATAGTTGCTCCCATAAGCCTCTGTGCCAGCGTCCAAGGGTCTCTGGTCACTCTCATAGAAGAAGAATATTTTTTTATCGGAGGGGAGCTCAGGCTACTACCCTCTATCCATCAGGTTGTTATTTGGAATCTTTGTCGGCAGGCTACTATGTGGAATATCATCATCTATCTTCATCGAAGAGCATATCATCATGGAGTACATCTCAAACTGGAATCACATCGGGGAGTAATAACTTCCACCCATATGAAGCAATAGGATAACTCATCACACATGGGAGTACACCCTCGACCCTAGATCACACAAGGGAGTACACCCTCGACCTTGGAATTTCATCAGGGGGCTTTACCCTCAACCTAAAATCCTATTACCTACCGATCTTCCCAATGATGACCCTGAATAGCCATGTGGTAGAAAACCTATATCATAATCACCTTGGGTTGTACACCCCCAAATACACTGTCAAATCATTGGCCAAATGAGGAGCGGTATTCCCAACAAGCCCGACTTGTGGGTATGATGCCAACTGGGGTATACTTTGCAAAGACCAGATAGGGGAGTAAAACCCTCAACCCTATGGGTAACAGATAGGGGTAATGCCCTATTGTCCAGAGTTCCCTCAACCCCAGGAACCCTCTATCTCAATTCCTCATCCTAGGAGCTCAAACAGGGTAGGAAGAGTTGGTTTAGTGTCCTCGATCAATGTTGCCCCTCATCCGAAGGGGATGCATCCATTAGTCCAAGCTGCTCTTTGAAAACCAAGGACTCTCTTTGGTAATGCCTTTGTGAGAATATCTGCAATTTGCTTGCCTCAATAGCAGTTGTTTCCTGTTCATACAGAACATCAAATAAAATATCATGTCAGATCATATATAATCATATAAATCACAAAAGGATACCATAATCATCCTCCCTCTCAAGGAGGTGCCAACCACAAGCCTGAGCTTGTTTTGAACAACTACATTGTCTCAATATGTGAGAGTATCTCGATCCCAACTATATATATATATATATATATATATATATAGATATATAGATATAACCATGCCATATCTAGATCATGCTCAAACAACTCTCTAAGGAGCTTTTGTATCCTACCTCATAGCTAGCCATGCTAACACAATCATGATCAACCTCGATCACGCTATGGACCTCTCATCCAATATATCATGGCATATATCATAATAAAGCAAGATCCAAATGTGCTTATCAACAGTAATCTCAAAAAATCAGCAATACATCTATGTAGACACATACCATAGGAGAAACACCTCATGCAGATATTTCAAAACATGCTCGGTGGCAACTCTGTGTGAATGAAGCAACTAAATCATTTAGTCAGGTTCTATGCACATCATATATGTACATATGTTCAAAAATGAAACATCAATGATTCAATTAATTGTCGTATGCCATGTCGAGTTCAACAACATCTTTGAATTTCAAATCAAAGTATCAAGGATTTAAAAAAACATTTTCCAATATCTTTGCAATATAGAATTTCTTTCCCAAATTCCAGAAATCAATTCATCATGCCATGATACGTCATTTCGGGCTTCAGAAGCCATCTCCCTTTGATTTAGATCATTAGAGGCTCATCACCTATCACAAGTAGATCATCAGGATATAAAATCAAAACCATAATCAATATCAAATCCATATCTTAGAACTCATCATCATGACTTCATCAAATAACTGTCAAATATAAACATATATTGATTGCAATGCTCTAAGCATAATTCCTTGCTAAACCATCATAATCATCCTTACATAAATCAATTTTGTATTATCATATCCGAAAAATCATATCATCGGAGTTTAGAAGCCAGATCACGACCATTATCAAAGTCATCATTATCAAAGTATTAATACTTTCAACTGGGAGATAGGTAGAGCTCATATCAAGTATGAATTCTATTATTATCATGTCAACAAGTTGTAATCAACCATGCAATATAAGTATGAGGCTTCATCAATTCATTCTCATAACCATAACATAATTCATTCTCATAATCACAACTATCATTATTTCATCCATTGTTCTAAGAACAAGGAGGCCAATTTCCAAATACCCACATGAGTCATAGTGTCCACATAGCATTGACATCAAGGCAAATCAACAATCATCAGATCGAATTATTAGACATCAATTCAAGTCCAAATTTTCTATCGTAGTGAGATCTATATTCAGATCATATCTCAATCATCAAAGTTAATTTCAAGCATCATGACAAAAGATTGTTCATCTATATCAATCAGTCAAATCAGGCCAATCTCTTGTAGCACAAACATAGTGACATATCCATATGTATGTCCTGATCACTTGCAAACACAAGTTCAATCTGCATGTTCATGTTATGGAAAATATTCAAGCTTTTCTTGCTAGAATATCTTGTTGTTATCTGCAATACATATATGATACTAACATCTTCTAGGTGACCATTTGATTTCATGCACAATACTTCATTATATGATCAACAATTTACCTCAATAATTTCAAAAATTAGTTAACAGTGGAAGAATATGTTAGGGACATCATGATTCAGAGTTCAGACAACTTCAAAAAGCTTTAGATGATGGTCAACAATAGTCAAACCTCTAGTAGCTTCCTTCAGGTTAGCATGAGAGCAAATTTAGCTGTTTGGACGATGTCTAGGCCTTAGCATGTGTGCGTCTAGGGACAATATCTCCTAGATCTGTGACTGCGTCCGGAGCAGAAACCCTAATTTTTGTACAGGCTTCAGATCTAAGAATTTGTTGCATATCATTACTGTCAGATGCACATAAAATCATATTTCAGCATCATAGAATACAAATAGTAATAAGGGTAAGTATCTTGAGAAGGGATTCTCCCTCTGACTGGAGATCTGCATCATTCATCTTCATTCATGTAAGCAACATGTCTCTACTAGAGTCATGCAACAACAGATCTGTTAGATCATAAACATATGGCTATCAACATCATGACATCAATCTTTCATCAAAGGTTTAGACTCAAAGCAATAGATAGATCTCAAAGATTATGAACACAATAAAACTTTCTATCAAGTCACTTTATCAAGTTAGGACATTCAGTTTAACCATATGTCGTCAAGACAAGACCATAGGTAGTAAGAGATCTGGAATATCAATCTTACACTTATACCTCTCACATCAAGGTTATCATGCTCTTCATGACCAATGAGATCAAATTAGGTCATTCAATAAAGCTTTATCAAAATAACAAGAGTGTCAATCACTCTTTCCATATGCTTTCATCATGCTTATCATAAGCATTACCAACAAACTCATGTATAGGAGTCAATGAACTATCCTTCTATATGAAATCCATCATGACAAGTATCAAGAGTATCATTTTCTAGAGCCAAGGTGCTAGCCTTATTTATAGGATCAAGATATCCAACAGATAGATCATATATGTTAGCCAAACATCAAGTGTATCAATGTATCAACGTTAGATAGCCTCATAGAATTCAATAAGGTCAACACTAGGAGAAACATTTCATTAGAAGAGACATAGATCCAAGTCACTTTTATATACATGTATGAGCCATTAAAGAAAGAGACATTCTCATCATACCTTAGGTCTTACCGAGCCAATAGCTGAAACATACCATGCATACCTTGTGGTATTACATGTGCACCTTTTCACTAGACATAGATCACTTGAAGAAATTTGTCATCTTTTCATCAAGTACCTCTTTATCTCTTTCCAGATATGCATCTCAAAATGATCCTCAAGAAGGATCTACTCATCACATCTCATCAAGGAGGTTAGAAACATCCATATACTCAAATACATATGCAGGAAGTACAAGCAATAAACATAATCATCATATCTATAAGTTTAAAAAGTAAGAAACATCATAAGTCAAGAAATACTTATCTTCAATGAGAGGTGATCCTCTCCCTCTTGAACCAATCTTCAAGAGCCATCAATGTTTGCTAGGGGTTATCCCATCTGTGTGAGTGACCGGGGACCGATACCTCCAGATCTGCCTCTGAAGCCATAGTCGCTCCCATAAGCCTCTTTTCTAGTGTCCAAGGGTCTCTGGTCACTTCCATAATATTATGTGCCAACATCCAGGGACCAAAATGCCTTGTTTTGTGCCAACGAATGAGATCCAGAAAACCCTAACCCAGAGCGAACCTTTCGCTTATGATTTCAGACCCTTGAGAAAAATTCTTCCGTTGAACCTATGCGAACCAAGACAAAATAGAAGAGAAGACATGTAAACATGATCTTGAGGTCTCTTCTATTTATAGGCTTCCCTAAGGGTTCACTTGGGGTTAATACTAACCCAAGCAGTTACTCATGTGGTTAGGGCCGATTCATTATATAATACATGTATGAATAAAATAATTCATAACTCAACTTCCACTTGACCAAATTGGGTGATATTTAGGTCGATTTTGGTCCTCTCAAAAAGAGGAATCCAATGAAATCATTATCTTGGTCATTTGATCTTTCCAAGGTTGAATTTTACCGCAGTTGAAAAAATTAATAGTCTAGGGACAATGTACTATCAATTGTAGAATCATCTGAATTAAACATGTGGTGCATGTAGTCAGAGGAAGGCCTATGAGAATTGTGCAATTCATAATTGAGGAATTTCCCCATTAAATAGGGGCTAATTCCCAAAGGAATAATGCGAGGAAATATAGACTTTGGCAAGCAATAACTTGGATAAGTATTGACTTGGGATTGTCTAAGGAGCAGTGAGATAGATAGCGATAGTGTAGAGGTTGCTCGGGCTTGATCAAAGAATTGTAATCTTCTCATATTTTCTGATTAATGCAATATACAGATAGTAGGGGTTTTTAGCTGCCGCTTTCCCCAAAAAATGATTGTGTCATGTGTGATTGAATTCTTTCTCTTGTATGCTTCATGATTTTGCGATCGTTTATTGTTTCTACTGATGAGTAGAGTAGATTCAAGTCAATAGTTTTAGAATTACAATTTGTAGTTTGAATCTACAAGGAATTTCTACATGGTATCAAAGTTGAAATCAAAATAGAAGAGAAGAATTCAAAGTTGTCCTTGTAGATTGATGGAGCTATAATTTAGGGTAGATCTAAAAGACCCTATGTGTAGACTTCTTAATGGAGCTAGAAGGATGCTAGTGGGTAGATCAGTGAGCCAGTGTTTAGTGACACAAAACAAAGTTGTGATAATTGATATTGGTATATTGAGGAGTAGAGAAATTTTCCACAGGGAGATCGAGACTCAGAGGGAGTCTAGTTTCAGAGGCAGAAGCCTATGGAAGCTAGTACTTCAGGATATGGGGAGATCAGACTCATTATTGCAGTAGCAGTGCCGAAGCAACATCAAAGAAGTAACAACAACAATATGAGTAGATTATATTTAGCTCATGCATGCAAATATTTGAGGAGCAAGGAAAAGGTTAGAGACTTGTGGTTGCGAGGGAGCATGAATTACCTTTCAACATGCAGACTTGGAAGTAGCCTCAACAAGTTGTGGAGTAGCCACAATTGGAGAAGAAAAGAGGAAGCCAAGTGGAGACATCCACTCAAGGAGACACCTCCAGTAGGGCGGAATTTCAAGCCAAGTGGGCATAGGGAGCACATGTAGCCATACCTCCAGGTGAGAGGTGGGGTGATGTGAAGCAATAGTCCCAAGAGTGCAGAAATTTGGGTAGGATCCATTGAGTTCTTTTGTCTCATACATCATTACCTTGCTAAGGGGGCCCACAATATTCAATAGCAGGAGGATCAATGTTAGTTAGATATTGAGGAGTGCAAAGTAGTGTTGAGAGCAGAGCAGGAGGCTCAATATCAGAGTCAACAACATAGTTTTCCCAGTCGACAATTTCAAACACAGTTGATTCAGTTTATTTTTGGATGTTTTTTTTGGGTTGCAGATGTTGTAGTAGCAACACCAACAGTGAAAAGAGTTGCATGCAGAACATTCCAAAGGTACTGGATTGAGATTGATGTGAATCACTTTCTTGTTGAGAGGTAATGTTGAAAATAACAACAAGAAATGTTAAAAATAACATCAATAAAAATCCTGATTTAATTTTTTCCTTGAATTAAATTGGGAATAAAATTGTAATTCCACATCTCATGACAACTTGTAATAGTTAACTAAGTTAATTTGACTTAGTTGGCTTAGTTAATTTGAGTTGAGGGTCTAACTAGAGTCATGTAGAGTGTCTCCTACAATTAGGAGCACTAGTTGAGTTTATTTTGAGTTGTAATTATTTAATTCAATCTAACTGAGTTAAAGTCAGTTAAACTAGTTCCAACTGATGGAGGAATTAGTGGGAGGTCTAGTAGTGGGGTGTAACTTGCAGTAGTGGGGCGTAACCTACAATATTAGAGTGTTGCTTGAAGTGGTGGGGTGTTTCTTGCAGTCGAGTGTGGTTTTTCTTGATGTACAGTGTGGTGTTTCCTGTCGAACAATGGGGTGCTTCCTTAAGTGAAATGTGGTGCTTCCTACAGTGATCAACAAGTAAACTGAAGATTCACTCATAATTAACTCATGCATGTCAGATTAGAGAAAGACCCAATTGAGATTGTAGTTCAGGGACAATGTACTACTAGTTGTAAAATCATCTAAATTAAACAGATGGTGCATGTAGTCAGAGGAAGGCATATGAGGATTGTGCAATTCATAATTAAGGAATTTCCCCAATAAATAGGGGCTAATTCCCAAGGGAACAACACAAGGAAATAAGGACTTGGGCAAGCAAGAAATTGGCTAAGTATTGACTTGAGCTTGTATAAGAAGTAGTGACATAGATAGAGATAGTGCAGAGGTTGCTCGGGCTTGAACAAAGCATTGTAATTTTCTCATATTTTCTGATTAATGCAATATACAGATAACATGGGGTTTTAGCGATATATTTCCCTGGAAAATTATTGTGTTATGTGTGATTGAATTCTTTCTCTTGTATGCTTCGTGATTTCGCGATCATTAATTGTTTCTGCTGATGAGTAGAGTAGATTCAAGTCAATTGTTTTAGAATTTTACAATTTGCAAGTTGAATCTACAAAGAATTTCTACAATAACAATGCTTAATACTTTAACTTTGGGTACAATAGCTCAAATAGATGCACCAAAAGTAAACAAAAGCACAATAGGATTTAAATAAAATTCTTGTTAGATACAACAACAATATATGTCTAGTTGAAAAATGGATAGTGATAACATGAAATAGAGCCAAGAATCTTAGTAATGGAGCACACCATAAGATACCTGAGTAAATGCCATTTATTTTTTTGGGTTGAATTCTTTATCTTTGCTATAAACTAATATTAAAGACATTCTATATTTATAGAGCATGCTAAGTAGGAAATTTATATAATTTGCTAGTCTCTTTATGGCAGAAATATGTTTGTTCACATATTGGGAATGAGAAGATTCCTTGTGCTATTTCTCATTATAGTGATAGTAAACCCAAAAATAATAACAACATTCATATTTTTTTTCTACATTGATGGTAAGGTTAAAAACATGCACGAACTTTTCATTCTAATGTCTGACGAGTTCGGGAACAACAAACAACGAACAACGGAAGAATAGCTAGGGTTTCAGGTTTCTGAGCTCCATGGAGGCGCACAAAGGGGGGAGCTCCACTCCCTCCTACAGGTAGGCAGTGGCCAGCAGAGGTAAGAAACCTATAGAATCTGTCAAAGGGCCTTCAGGAGAAAGGAAAAAGAATCTGGAAGAGGATCAAGATTTTACCAAACCAAGGGAGGACAACAACATGAAAGATAATGAGGAAGAAGACAAGAAACAGGGAGCAGAAAACAAGGCACAGAAGGGGCCATGTAAACCCAAGGCTGAGGTCACTCCCAGAGTAGTTTTAAATGATCCTGCTCTGCAGGCGCACAGGGACCACATGCGGACCTATGCTATCATTTGTAAATTCATGGGATTATGGCCCACTGAAAAGGCATTACAAGCGTGGATTAAATACCATTGGAAACCAAAAGGAAGCATAGACCTACACCTTGGGTCAAAGGGTTTCTTCACTGTGGTCTTTACAAATATTGAGGACAAAGATAGGGTGTTTGAAGGAGGACCCTACTTCTACGCAGCAGCAGGCCTCTACATGTGGCCGTGGATGATGAATTTTGTCCCGGAGCGAGAAACTTTTACTTTGGTCCCGGTTTGGGTAAGACTCTACTCCCTACCTCTTGATTACTGGCAAACAGAATCGTTATCAGCCATAGGAAATAAACTAGGGCATTTTGTTAAAGCCTTTGAGGCCACCAGAAGGGGAAAATACACCTCCTTTGCATGAATATGTGTGGAGATGGACCTATCGGGAGCCCTACTAGATGAGGTCATCTTGGAAGTTTTTGATGAAGAATGGGTGCAAATAGTAGATTATGAACATATTCCTTTCAGATGTCGCAGGTGCCATGAGCATGGGCACCTATTTAGAGACTGCCCTCTCAGCAAAATAGAGAACAGAAGTAAAGCAACCATAATGAAAGACACTAAAAGCTTTGACAAAGTGGGGCATAGAGGAAAAGGGGGAAAAAGGGGGCCAAAGCAATAGCAAACAGAAGGGCAACAAGCTAGTCTGAACAGGTTCCAAGTTCTCGAAGAAGAGGAAGGACTATCAAAAGCAGATCAGGTAATGGAAGGAGGCTTAGGGGAGAAGGAGAAAGAATAAGATAGGGAACAAGCACAATATGTTACTAAATAGAAAGAAACAATGCTGAGCGATGGAGAACTTGAGATGGATCAAGAAATGACTTAGAGTGAGATGGAAACGGAGGATCATGAACTGCAGGAGATTTTGGATAGAGAAAATCTAGATCTGGAAGGATTCTTGAAACAGGGAACCATGGGAGGGGTAGACTCATTACCTCAAGAAGAGTTCAACAGAGTACAATAGCTGTTCCTATGGAAAACTCAGGCCAAAGGGCTGGAAAGGCAAAGAAACAATGAAAGTCAGGGCAACAAAGGAGTGAAAACTATGAAAACCATAGTAGGATTAGCTCCCAGAAACCCAGGAAAGAAAAGAGGCAGGAAAAAGTAGAATGAGCTATTGATGGAATGTGGAAAGCTAATGATAGATTCAGGTAAGATGAAAGACCTATCCAGTTACTCCTTTACAAATCTTTAATAATGAAGTTCACATCTTGGAATATCAGAGGTTTAGGTAGTAAAAGAAAACAAAGAATACTTAGCAATAGAATGAAACAAGAAGCTCCAGATATGATCTTTATCCAGGAAACTAAATGTTCCATTCAAAAAATCAAAGAAATTCATAGCAAATGGCTCAATAGATTTGAGTTTCTAGAAGTTAAAGCAGATAATACAGCAGGAGACATACTCACTCTTTGGAACCCCCAAAAGATTGGCATAATAGATGTTGAGGCATCTAGGAATTATTTATTAGTGGTTATTCAGCTAGTGGGAGACAGTGAGACTTATTTGGTCACGAAATTTTATGGCCCACAAAGATTGGATGATAAACTCAAATTTATAGAGTCTCTTGTGGAACTAAGAGATAGACATGCAGGAGTTCCATGGATAATGGGCGGGGACTTCAACATGATCAAATAACTTTCAGAAAAAAAAAGGGGGAACAAGAACTTTAAGCAAAGATTCTATAGCATTTCAGACTTTCATAGATAATATGAAGCTAGTTGACATTGAAATGAATAATGGCCTCTTTGCATGGAACAAAAAGGGAGGAGGGGAGTCTCAAGTAGCCTCAAAGTTAGACAGATTCATAATTTTAGAGGACCTTATGCTCACAGACAAGGAAATGATAGTGAGAATTCTCCCCTTTGGTGGCTCGGACCATTGGCCTATACAAATGGAGGTACAGGGCATTGGCACCCCCAAGAACAAACCTTTTAGATTTGAGAATATCTGGCTTACCCACCCCGATTTTATCAGCAATATAGCAAGATGGTGGAAAGAAGATCTGCATATTCAGGGAACAAGAATGTTTCTGCTCCACAAAAGACTAAAATACATCAAGCTCATACTCAAAGACTGGAACAAGAATGAATTTGGCAATTTTTTTGTAGCGAAAAAAGAGGTTGAAGATAAAATGCAAACACTCAATCAAACTCTTATTACTAATGACTTTGATAGAGTCAGAGATGAATAAGTCACCAAACTTCATCAAGGCTGGGAGAACTTATGTAAACAAGAGGAAATATATTGGAGACAAAAATCTAGAGTTCAATGGCTAAAAGAAGGGGAACGAAATACCAGCTTTTTCCACAGATCCACCATGGCGAACAGATCCCATAATAGGATCTCTTCAATCAAGGACGAGGTAGGTCACCTTTGCAGTTCACATGAAGAGATAGAAACTGTGTTAGTCCAGCACTTTCAAGGTATAGCGAAGGAGACCACTGCAGATAAAGATCACTTTATAAGGGACTTAACAAGGCATATACCTAGGCTAGTTTCAAGAGAGGATAATTTCAATCTCAACAGGCCAGTGACGGAAGAAGAGGTCAGTGAGGCAGTTAAGGAAATGTAGAATGGCAAAGCGCCAGGCCCTGATGGTTTCAATGTGGATTTCGTTAAAGCCTGTTGGAGCATTGTTAAACAAGATATTATGAATGTAATGTAGGATTCCAGGTTGAATAGAGCCATTCTGAAGGTGCTCAATACTTCCTTCATCTCCTTGATCCCCAAACAGGATAATGCTCAGACTCCATAATGGTTTAGACCCATAGCTTTGTGCAATGTGGTGTATAAATTAATATCCAAAGTTGTTGCTAATAGACTCAAACCCCTTCTTCCTACTCTAGTTTTTGTGGAGCAATCAGGTTATGTGGAGGGTAGACAAATACTCAATAACACCATTCAAGTGCATGAAGTGGTGCATTCATTGTTAAGCAATAGGAAGGAGGGAATGATTATGCAATTGGACCTTGCCAAAGCTTATGATAAGTTGAAATGGACCTATATTAGGAAGGTCCTTCTAGCCTTTGGCTTTGATCATAATTGGGTAAGATGGGTTATGGCATTGGTCACTTCTTCTAGCTTTTCAATTTTGGTCAATGGTTCTCCTTCCAAGACCTTTACTCCTTCAAGAGGTCTCAGACAGGGAGACCCGCTCTCTCCCTTTCTCTTTATCCTCATGATGGAAGGACTTGGGCGGTCTATCAAGCATGCAAAAGAAGGGGGTAACATCAAGGGTATCCAACTTTATGAAACTGGACAAGCTTTGTCCCTTCAACAAATTGTCGATGACACTATGTTGCAGGGAGTCCCCACGGTAAAAGAAGCTCTTGGTTATAAACAAATCTTGCGTGACTTTTATATGGCCACAGGTATGGAGGTAAATCTGTCCAAATCTAAGATTTTTTTCTTTAACACTAATATCACCATTTGGAGAAATATCTCCAGAATTCTGGGTTTTCAAAGGGAGGTCCTTCCTTCCAAGTACCTGGGAGTTCCTCTAATTGATAAACCTTTGCACAAAAGAATCTGGGAGCCGGTAATTAGTAAGATGCAGGATAAAATAAAAAAATGGACTATCAGATCTTTAAAATTGGCAAGCCGGTTGGTGCTTACAAAAGCTGTTTTGCAATCAATCCCCATTTTCATGCTTTTAGCACTTCCAGCTCCAAAGGGAGTTTTACAACAAATTAGAACCATTCAAAGAGACTTTCTTTGAGGTAAGGGGGAGGAGATAAAGAAATGGGCCTTGGTAGCTTGGGATAAGATTTGCAAACCGAAAACCCATGGGGGCCTTGGATTGGATGATCCAGATGTACTCAACAAGGTTTTAGGGGAAAAATTATGGTGGCATTGGGTAAAAGATCCAAAGGTTCAGTGGACTAGTGTATGGAAAAAAAAATATGCCAGCACTTGGTAAGGTAATGATCACATAAGGATGACGGGTGTCATAAAAGGATCCCACATTTGGAATAAGCCCTGGGAGAATAGAAGCTTAGTTCAGAAAAACAGTTTCTGGAAAATCAGAGAAGGAGACTTTGCTCTGTTTTGAGAGGATAAATGGCAACAAGAACCTACCCTATTAATAGAGGAATTTTTGGACCTCAAGAAGAAATGGATACCAAAGGGCTTTTCAGGGTTTAAATATTTCTGGGAACAAACTAGTATAGAAGACAAATGGAGAACCTGGAAAAATATAGAATTTGGGGATGAAAACCCCTTAAAAGCAAAAGCAGATGCACTTCTGACAGTTTTGGACCAAAGGAAGATTCTTGTTTCAGAGGGGCATGACCAACTTAGATGGGGCAAAAATAAAGAAGGTACCTTCAATATTAAGGAAGCCAAGAAGATATTCCTTGAGCTGGATTCCTACGTACCAGACAGGGTTTGGCAGAACCTTTGGAGGCATCAAGGTTGGATGAAAATTAAACTCTTCATGTGGTTGGTACATCATAAGAAAATTTTGACTTGGGAAAATATTCGGAAGAGGGGTGTTCTGGGACCTTCTAGATGCCAGCTCTGTGAAGCCCAAGAGGAGACAATGGAGCACCTTCTCAATGATTGCATCTTTACCTCTAGGTTGTGGGACACTTTTGCCACAATTTTCCATCAGACGGACAGGGACAAAGAAAGCATTATCAACACCCTAAATAACTGGAGACGAAACTTCTCTGAGTATGAGTTTCTTCGCTTGGCTTGGGTTTTAATTCCAGGCTTCATAATTTGGAATGTTTGGAAAGAAAGGAACAATAGAATCTTAAAAAATGTTCATAGCATCACCCAACATATTTTTAAGCAGATCTTAAGACAACTCAAGGAGACAGTTGGCACTATTGTGCAAAACTCTCCAAAAATTCCACCTCAGAAAATGAGATGCAGATACTTCGCTAGCTGGGTATGTAGGGGCTTATACCATAGGGAATGTATAGGAAGGTTATGAATCTTGAAAATAGCCCAGATTATTGGCATCCTCCCCCTCAGGGTTTTTAGAAATTCAACATCAATGGAGCCTCAAAAGGCAACCCAGGTCTTGCTGGTTTTGGAGGAGTGCTACGAGATGATAATGGCTATATTCTTTTTATTTTCCATTGCCATTTGGGAAGAGCTACAAACAATATGGCTGAATTAATGGCTCTTGAACAATGTTTAGATTTCCTGAAGCAGGATAATCTCCAGAATATTATTATTGAAGCCGATTCTGAGTTGATCATTAACTCGGTTAAAATAATATGTTGTGGCACAGAGCCGGAAAAAGTCTCAAGTCATTGGAGGCTGATCCAGGTCTTTCAAAGGATCCAATTTCACCTCCTAGACTTACGCACAGTGAGTTTCACTCATGTGCGAAGGACGACCAATAAATTGGTGGACATTCTGGCCAATCAAGGAGTGGTTTGCACTAATAATAGGGTCAAGTTGATTTGGCAAGAGATGCCTCAGAACAGATTAAGGGAGTAGTGTTTTAGTTAGGCAGAAGAGGACTATAAGGTATACCAGAACAAAGCCACAGAGACGGGATCTGGTTGACTTTTATGTAGAGTTATGACACAGGTAAGGTCGTGTTAGGCCCCTATACTACTAGTGTAACCCCTTATTGTTATTAGTACAACCCCGTTATTATATTGATGTACCCATGTAGTGCCCATATTGTTACTATTGTGCCCCATAGAAGCCCACTATTGTTATTATTGTGCCCTTACATTATTATTGTTATGTCGGCTTTGATTATATTATGACCCCTTAGACTCCTATATATAGAAAGGAGGTCTTTTCATTTGTATCATCCAAGAATTGTTCATTTGTGTAATGTAAAGGAGGTTGCCCCCTTGAAGAGGCTTATTTCTAAGGCGTTAATATATCTATTCTATCTTTTTGTGAGCTGGTTTCATAACATTTGCTATCAGAGCTTTAGATTCTAAGGTTTCGCTGCTCCAAATAGTTCATCGTGGCATTTTTGCTATAATTTTTATTTTTTTATTTTTTTTATTTTTATTTTTTATGTTATTTTTATTTTTTATTTATTTATTTTATTTTTATTTATTATTTATTATTTATTATTTTATTATTTTATTTTATTTTATTTTATTTTATTTTTTATTTTTTATTTTATTTTTTATTTTATTTTATATTTATTTTATATTTTATTTATTTATTTATTTTTTTTATTTTTTTTGCGACGTTTCAGAAGCTAAAAAAAACCCATTTGAGACAAAATCGCACTGAACCTCAAAACCGAATTTCAGAGATTTTTGCACTATATTTACGGAGCTATGATCTGAGGAAGTTGGTCTTTGTGCCGACTCCTAAATTACATTCCAAACAGGGGACCTAGGGAAAATCGTTATAACTTTCAGTGTGAGCATCCGATTTAAATTTCATAAAAAGGTACAGAAAGAGGACGGACTATAGTTTCTTGTGTATATTTTTTAGAGCCAAAGGTCGAAATAGTGACTCGTGGCACGTCGTACAAGTTCACTCTACTGAACTAGTCTATAATCAGGTCACTGTAGGAGATTTGGCATAACTCTTCCCTGGATAATCGAATTTGGATCAGACTGTCGGCATTATAAAGAGGACGCAGAGGGCTACCGTAGGTTGCAATTTTAGAACTAGATGATCCGAAATTACAGAGATACATCAGATTCAATATCAAGCTCCTACAAAGTGAAAAAATGTGTGTAGTTTTTTTAAAATTTTTGTATAAGCTTGGTTTGAAAAATTAGTTTGAAGGAATTCAAAGGGCATATTAAAGCATTATTATCAGTAATTGATGCCCCGAGGAAAGAAAATTCAAACACCTAGTATGCAACTTGAAAGCTCTAGCATGACTCATGAAGAAGAGGAAGAAATGCAACATGATATATCAAAATTACGAGACCAAGTGCAACAAGTGTCACTTGCACAAAAAGCAACAGAATCTAAGATGGATGGTTTAAAAAAAGATGTAGAAGCTAAGATGGATGGTTTAAAGAAAGGCGTAGAAGCTAAGATGGATTGTTTAAAGACAAGCATGGAAGATTTGAAGATAGGCATGGAAGATTTGAAGACAGATTTGACAAAGTTTCTACAAGAAATGCTTACTAATGGTGAAAGGGTAGTAAAGGAAACTCATGATGAGAACAAAAGAAATGTTAATCATGATTTCATAGACTCTAATGTTGGATCGAAGACCCACCATATTCCAAAAATCGATATGAGGAAGTTTGATGGCAAGGATCCGATAAATTGGATACTTTAGATGGAGTAATATTTTGATCTACACGGTGTACCACTATTACAAAAGGTATGTATTGCATCTTCATATTTAGAACCGGATCAATTTTTATGGTATAAAGGGCTTTGTTCTCATAAACAACTTGTTACGTGGTCAATTTTCACGGAGAAAATGATAGCACATTATGAGGATACAAAGAGCAACACCTTCTTTAGAGTAACACCACAACAATTGGAAATAGTAAAAGGACTTTGTTACATAGTGGAAAGTAAAATTATGGCAACAAGGAAGTCTACCCCTCACAACTATAAATATGGAAGTGTTGTTTCTCCTAGCCTTCCACAACCTACAAGGGTTACACCACAACAATTGGAAGAAAAAGGAGAAAAAGGGCTTTGTTACAATTGTGATAGCAAATGCACTAAAGGTCATAAGTGTGCTGAGAAGAAATTATTTTACATAGAGTATGAAGAGGAGGAATAAAAGGATCTAGAAACATCAAAAGAAGAGGATATACACCAGGACCCAACCCCAGAGAAAGAAGAAATGAATCAGACCATATCTTGTAAATCATTGGCAAGAATTACCACTCCTCAAACTCTCAAGGTAGAAGGACATATTAAGAAGAAAAAGGTGCAAGAAGTGAAAGATCACATCGAGAAAGAAGAAATGAATCCAACCATATCTTGTAATTCATTGGTTGTAATTACCACTCCTCAAACTATCAAGATAGAAGGACATATCAAGAAGAAAAATGTTCAAGAAGTGAAAGATCACATCGAGCATCACGAAATGAATCTGACCATATCTTGTAAAGGATTGGAAGAAATTACCACTCCTCAAACTCTAAAGATAGAAGGACATATCAAGAAAAAAAAGGTTCAAGCAATGAAAGATCACATCGAGCATCAACAACAAGTTCTCCAACTTTTAAAGGATAACGCCACTTTGGCGCAAAATCAAATGAAACAATAGGTAGATCAACATCGTAGTGAAAAATGTTTTGATGTAGGTGATTGGGTATTTTTACTGCTACATCTCAAGCAAGCTATTTATGAGAAGGAAATGTTGGCAATACTATATGCACTTAAGAAATGGCGACCTTACCGAATGGGAAGACACTTCAAGGTAAAAATGGATCATGATAGTCTTAAAGACTTTTTAGAACAACTATTATCTTTAGAAGAACAAAAAAAATGGATCACAAATATGTTGGGTTATGACTTTGACATCATTTATAGAAAAGGGAAGCAAAATTTTGTTGCAGATGCACTCTCAAGAAAGAATGAGGATGTGGAAGCATTGTTTTGTGCTATTTCTATTATCTAACCAGATTGGATAAATGAAGCAAGGGATGAATGGAAGAAGGATGAAGAAGTATGGCCACTTATTCAAAAGTTGCAAAAGATCCCAATATAAACAATATTGCCAGAAATTGAAGATGAAGGAAAAATCATTTTGGAACCTAGAGCAGTCACAGAAACAAGAATCCGATAGCTACAAAATCGATCAATTTCAAAGTATCTCATTAAGTGGAAGATCTTACCCACTGAAGATTCCACATGGGAGGAAAGGAATTTTATATAGAAGCATCAAGAAGTACTCAAGCGTTGAGGACAACAATTTTGAAGGAGAGGGGCATGTTAGGCCCCTATACTACTAGTGTAACCCTTTATTGTTATTAGTACAACCCCCTTATTATATTGATGTACCCATGTAGTTCCCATATTGTTACTATTGTGCCCCATAGAAGCCCACTATTGTTATTATTGTGCCCTTACATTATTATTGTTATGTCAGCTCTAATTATATTATGACCCCTTAGACTCCTATATATAGAAAGGGGGTCTTTTCATTTGTATCATACAAGAATTGTTCATTTGTGTTGTGTAAAGGAGGTTTCCCCCTCAAAGAGGCTTATTTCTAAGGCGTTAATCTATCTTTTCTATCTTTTTGTGAGTTGGTTTCATAACAGGTCACTTTTGGTATGAAGGTCTATGATTGGCAACAATGAACCAGAAGTTTCAGGGGGATAGCTGGAAGAAGGGATATTCTTCTTCCTTTGGTCCAGGTGCTGGAATCCAGTCTTTTGCGACAGCCGCAAAACCCCGCTTTTTTGCCTGCGGTAGCTTTACCACCCTTGAAGTGGTTTCCGGTGTATTGCACCACCTTCATGCCAAAAGCAGTTTTTCTCATTTGGAAGCGATTCCACTCTCCACGCAGCACGTGGCTCAGAGTGGGGAGGAAATACCACCATCATTGCGTGGTAATCATCGGTGTGTTAAGGCCGTGCGATATGATTCGTAACCGTTGGATCAATCGTGGTCAATCTACGGCCAGGATTAATCGTGCTTGTTGGTGGGTTTGAAATAGAAGTTAAGTTTCGAGCTATTCGGACGACCTATCTGGAATTGCACGCACATGGAGGATTTCGGGAGGTGAAAATGATCATAGGTTATGTTAAAAATGGACCCAATGGAATTATCAATTATGGTCTACTGAGTTCATCGGATCCGTTTTGCTTGTTAAATGGTGCGCTTGTTGGCCACCCGAAATGTTTCTCATCTGCTGGATCTTTAGCTCAGGATCTAACAACTAGTTATGGGTTAAACCTTTTGTACACTATTTCTTTTTTTTTTTCAATTGATTAGAAAGATCCGTTCTTGCCTTAGCAAAAAAAAGGTTAAAAACATGCACATAAGTAAAAACACGGCTAGCTAACTAACTACTCTATTGTTTTGAAACTAAAATATGATATTCTTGGGCCTTTGTTGGGTAGTATTGGACATTCTCATTTATAATTGATTTAATTTTTCCACCTATTGCGCCATGTAACCACACATATTTCCTTACTCTATACCTGATAATTTCCAACTTTATCAGATGTCACCACCATTACCCAAGAGACCAACTAATAAATCCCACTAATTTAACTACCTCTAACTCTATATATTTATACACTACAAGGACAACACATTGTAGCAAACCTTTTTCCAAAAAAAATTAATGTTACAAGATTGGCTAAGATTAAAAAAAAAAATGTTCGCGACAACGTCTGTTATTTATAGTGAAGAATTTTATGGTAGGATTTTTTTTTTTGGGTAGGCAAGCGTTCTTGCATAAGTTTTTTCGATGCTTGTAGTATATATAAACATACTAATATATACTAGCAATTGCCCCAAAAGGTGCAAAGAGAGGCCGATAAGATTCTTAAATTGAAAAAAATGTATTTTGGTTTCCATAATCAAGTAATAAATGAACTTTGATTTGGAATATTGAATTTTGAATGATGCAATTGTCTTTGAGCTTCACATTGAAGGTAGCAAAGCATATCTGTAGGTGTTCATAGTACATCGTAGATCACTTTACTCAAAATCATAATGCAGAATAACACATAAAAGATTCTATCCATGAGATTAGAGATTGATAATGAAAAATAACACATAAAATATTATATCCATGAATTTGACAATCTTCTCGACATCTAAACAAGTTTTTCCAACCTAAATTTACTTTTCTTGTTTTTCTCTTTTGGTCGTTCTCTATGTAATTTGTGTACATCATAAAGCTCATATGCATGTAATTTGTGTACATTTTCTATAATACAATGTCTTCTAAGTTACCAACATAAAAAACACACTATACAATATAATATAATTGATAATATTTATTTATTTTTGCAAAAATACTCTAACAATATGCTTCTTATATACACTAAAGAAATACCAAAATTTTCCACTAAATCCCCATGTAAAAGACAAAAACATAATCAAATTTCAATATAAAAAACAAAAATATAATACGAATTCAATTTTTCTTCAAATCTTAATTGATTTAAATAATGGAAATATTAAATTTGTTCCCTA
This sequence comes from Pinus tabuliformis, assembly GCA_031772625.1. Taxonomy (NCBI): domain Eukaryota; kingdom Viridiplantae; phylum Streptophyta; class Pinopsida; order Pinales; family Pinaceae; genus Pinus; species Pinus tabuliformis. The sequence continues at coordinate 405,344,924 of CM062811.1, read as the reverse complement.
ATTAATTATAATTTTTAATCTTTCTCAGATTCGTAAACTTTAAGCTAAAATCACCTATATAAATTTAATAATATAGAAAAAATATTTTTACCTTTCTTACCTTCATGGAAAATGAATATTTCCTAATTTAAAAATATATAAAATAAATTTATAATATTTATACTGTTGGAGCATCTACAGAATGCAATTGGAGAAAAAGCAAGAGATCATTGTAGCAAATTCCTACCCTTATCTATAGAAACATGTTCCAACATAACTCACAAGCACACTAGCGATCAAATACTGGAGTTGTTGAAGAATCCAAGCCATAAATGCTCTTGTAGATCATAAGCTAACTTGCAAAAATCTCATGGAAAACTTTCTAAGCTGTTTCCTGGCCACCTCCTAGAGGCTAACTATTTTCAACCTAGAGGGGGTGTTTCCAGTCTTCTAATGTGGGATGCACACAGACCCTACAAACTTAAAAAGCACATTGCTGATAAAAAGAAAGAATCATAAAAAGAAACCCTAAAAGTTATGTTTTGTCTTGCATCTTTGCACCTTTCTTTCAGTTTTTAAAATTACAGGTACTACAGCCTTGATAGGTGTCACCATGACCTACTGTCACCGTAGTCCGCGTACAAGGACAAGTAGCTGCATATTCTGGAAGAAATCAACCCCTAATAGTAGTGGAGTTCTAACAAGGTGGGTGGCTTAGACTAAAACTTTCTGAGTATTGTTGGATGCCTTTGATGTATGGTTTGGAAATTTAATAGGTTTATAATATATGCGGATTTAATATATAATATTTATACTGTTGGAGCATCTACAGAATGCAGTTGGAGAAAAAGCAAGAGATCATTGTAGCAAATTCCTACCCTTATCTATAGAAACATTTTCCAACATAACTCACAAGCACACTAGCGATCAAATACTGGAGTAGTATGCTATATCCATGGTTATAGTTGCTACTTATACCGATTGCAAGGCAAGGAAAATCATATCCACTTCCAGTGTCAGAACCCCTTATATATCCGTGTGTAGTTGGAAGGAGTCATTTTGCAACTACCTTGAGATCTTCAGAACTCTATCAGGATTGAATAACAATGGTGCTTGAGACCTCTATATTTTGCAGAAGGCTTTGCTGTTGGCAACTGAACTGCGTGTACTCCTTTGTAAGTCATAAAACAAGCTATGAATCTAGCCATTTCGGTTAAAAATGTGCTTCAAGTAATGTTAAGAATCACGGTGTTAAGAAAGTTAAATATGTATCTCTCTGGAATGATGGTCCTATGGGAAATGTAACTGCAAGTGAAGAGCTTATAAAGGTACGTGGCATATAAGCGGCCCCTAAATAATTTGGTAAGGATGAAGGAACACATGCAAACAATCAGAAGAGCAAAAATGATATCAATTCCAAGAATTCTACGGAATTCAGGAGTCAGTATGATCATATGACAGATCAATGCTTGTCATTGACTTAATCATGACAAACGCCACAACTTCAGATCACATGTATATTCCAAATTTTAGACAGCTGAAGAACTTGCAAACCTATTATTCATTCTCCAAGTCCTAGGAGTTGATTGATTCTTGACATCTAACTTACCTAGAGTAATTTACTAAATGACAAAACTCATGACTCCTATAGATATTGCATCAAGCAAACTTCAAATTCAATTTGGGTAATGCAACTCTCATATATGACCAAGTGGGCTTCTATGGTTTAGCGTTGTTACTTTTCATAAGGCTCACTAACTAGTTTATATGGTTTTCTCAATAATTATGCTTTAAAGGAAACACCAAGGGAATTAAGAGAGTGGAACAAAAAAAACACATTGTTTTCATTCAAATGTACAACTGTTACACAAAATATTGTCACCATGACTATTTGCTGTCAGTATGGGTCTATCATCATTCATACTGTCCTCCTAAGCAAGTCTCAAACCTCAACTCTTCATGTCAAGCTTTGAAAATGAGAGAAAGACCTTTGAAAATCAATAAAGTTCTGGTTCCACACTTTCTCTCACTGTTTCCTGCGGACCTACACCCCCATGTTCATATTACTGGCGGACCTGCCCGCTCTGTCTCTAAAGGAGTGGGTGCGGACCCCTGTGAAAGTAAAAAAGGCACAAGTTTATTCTAAAAAATTCACTTTGGGTTAATTCTAGATGATTCTAGAAGGAATTTTGACGTGGATGGTTAGCTCTTAGATGGTTCATGCATCCCAAAAGAGAAGGAGCTAATCCCTTGATGAGAAGAGCTATCCCTTTGAAGGAGGGCTTTATCCCTTTGAAGGAGGACCTAGTAACTTCCCTCCATTGCACTATAAATTAAGGCATTGGGCTGGTTGCTAGAGAGGTTAGAAGCTGAACATTTTTGAGGGTAAATGCTGGTGGAATTGAGACTTCCTAGTTAAGCTTGAGAGGAGAGATCACATACCTTTTGGCTTCATTGGGAAGAGAGTGAAACTTGTCAAAGTAGAGGAGACTTCTTGTTGGACCCCGGGAGGAGCTTGTACAGCATCAAGGCACAGGTTGTAAAGTTCTTCTTTGATTTGAATTAATACATTCAGATTCATTTTTCTCAACAAATTGTCCTATGTCATTTGTTTCATGAATTCCTTGATCATCATGATAAGTATGCTTTATGATATTGGCTTTTCAGGTGCTATTTAATTTGTGTGCTTGTTTGTGTTTGTAGATTCGCTACAAGGGAGCTCATTTGGATCAAAGGAGCGAGGCTTCCACAAACTTGCATTGGACCCAAGGTAGGCCTAAAACACTTGTTTGCCTTTGTTTATGAATTGCATATTTAGAGAAAGATAGGATTTGATTGGCTTGCTCGTCACTAGATATCTTTAGATACTAGGGAGGTCGATCTTGTCTGCAAGAACGACTCATTCCATGTGACAAAATGGCGACTCCGCTGGGGACTTGATTTTTTCCTTGTTTTTACTTTGACCTGAGAAACTATGTTTTTGTTTCCGTTTTTGGCTTGTTGTGTGTGGAATTGGGTAGATTTAGTAGATCTTGGATTATTTTTTGTTTTTCATAACTTTGGGAGAGGACCGCACCCTCGGCTTGCAACATAGTGCGGACTTGTCCACACTTTTGCTTTACACACAGAGCAGTACCGCACTTGTGTGGTCTGTGGGCCTGCGGACCCAGTCAAAATTTTGGAAAACTTGAGATTTTCTCTTTCGGTCAGCTTAGTTTTTGTTTAGATGTTGTTATCCCCTGCCCAGACCTGCATATGACTTGTTAGGAACTTTTCTTAGGTTAATTCCATTGGTGTTAGGGTTTTAGGTGAAATTCCTAGAAGTTTTGGTTGCCGAGCTTGATTTTCATTTTGGTCTTGTAGTAGCTCAGAGCTTAGAAGCCTTAGAAGCCTTAGATCACCTTGGTTTTTACTGGCCTTCTTATGAGTCTGACCATTTGCAAAATCTACCTTTTTTGAGGAATCCATCTTGTGTTTTCTCTTTGCGAAACTTCTAAAAGGCTTGTGTTAAAAGTTTGGATTTCATTTTTAGAAAAGAAAACAAAAATTGGTTGTTTTTTGACTGTTTTGTGATTCTGGACAAATTAGTCCTTAGTTTGCTTATAGCTAAGTAAAACATCCTTGAAAAGACATCTTGTAAGCTTTTACTTCAAATAGTTCTTAGAATTTATAGATCTCAAGATTAGTTATTTCCATAGTTTTGAGTGTTTTATAAAAATATAAAAAAATCTCTTTTGGAAAAAGTTTGTTTTTGTAGTATTTGAGTGTTTGAAAGAAAAGAGAATTTTTTTTTGAATATAACTAGTTGTCTCGTTTTTGAGTGCATTGGAAAAGACAAAAAGCTCTTCTTTTGATTTGTTTGTTAAGAAATATTTGTGTTTACAAGCATTTGCATTCTCAAACTCTTTCCTAGCTAGAAATTCATTGAAGGGAAAAGATTGCTTATCATCTTAAGTGCATTTTTTAGTGATTTCGAGTTGAGTCTTCACACCATAAGTTTCATCTCCGCACCTCTTGACTTAAAGAAAAACCAATAAAAATAACACTTAAAGTAAAATCTATCTAGTAATCTTTTTGTTTCTAGGGTTCTACTACATCAACATAGCTTAGGCTAGTATCTTGGAGTAGGGAGTAATTAACTCTCCAAGATAGTAAAACAAACAAGTAGCTGTATCTTGCAGTAGGAGAAAAATCCAATTGTTACATCTATGCTCTGGGAAAGCTCCTCTTAAAGGAGAAGCACGAGATCATGTCCGAACCAGTGTGGGAATCAATCCTTCCTCATTGGGAACAATGCCAGATATTCACGTATTAAAAACGATAAACCTCGGATTAACCATTGTCTAGGAGCCCGGGGTCACTTGTTGGTAAACCTTGGATTATGTCAAGGAGCCTTCAAGGGGATTGAGCTTTTTACTCTACCCTTGCGTGTGTTTCGGATCGTAGACTGTTCCCCCAGGTATATTTGTTTCCGTTGGTAACCATAGTGACCATATTCTATAGGATTCCTCCTAAGGTGACGGTGGAGGGAAGATCCCACTGTACCTGGAGCAGACGTCGGCTAGACTCACTTGGATTTTCTGGGGGGTTCTCTTCACTCGAGACGGTTTAGTGGAGAAACTTGTGCCAGTCTATTCATTAAGCAGGTTGCCGGGGTAATTGTTCCAACCACCATTTCTGTATTGAACTCTGCGACGTTGGATTTCATCACCAACTAGTGTTTTTAGTACGAAAAGTTATTGTTTGTGTGTGGTTTGATCTCCTAGATTCTTTAGGCGTGTGATTCAATTTGTTTGGTTCTTTAGAGGCTTTAGGTGGTTTTCATTGAGATTTTACTTTGTTTGTGTGTGAAGTAGTTAAAATATTTAATCGTGGCTGAATTACCGAGGAAGTCCCATAGACTTCGGGGCCAACCTCCTGAGTTTTCACCGAGCCAACCTGAAGGGCTATGAGCCCTTGTAACTCCTAGAGACAGTAGAGTTGGGTCACCTGAAGAAGGAGAGTCTTCTTTAGTGGTACATCCTGATTATCAAGCTCTAGTAGCAGATTATAATCCACAATCTGTTTCTGTTTCCGAAGTTATTGGTAATTTTTCATCTACTAGTGATTTAGGTGAGGAACCTGAAATATCTGAACCTGAAACTGAATTTGTTGCTACTCCAACATCAGGGTTTACCTCTCCAACTTCTAGTGGTTCTGGTTCACCCAGGGTAGAAAGAATAATTACCCAAAATCTTCCTTCTGGACTTATAGCTATTGAAGAACTTGCTACTTCAGAAGAAGAAGGTATCCCTATCCCTGAAAATCAACCTGTTATAGAACTTAGGGAGTGTGAATCAATCTTTTACAGTCCACCTAGGAGAAGTGCTTGGTATCTTTCATTGACTAACTTTTTGGAAAACCTGGGACTAAGTTTTTCACCACCTCGTATTCCTTATCACCCAACACCTAAGGGTTACTATCCTCCATTAAATATGTCAAGACAGTCGTCCATGTTTTCTCAATCTCCAGAAACCTTTTTGTACGATGGTCCTTCTGTTCCCTCTGGGTATCAGTCACTTACTGGTACTTTTTCGGGAGCATCTCCTCAACCTATTGAACAAGGATTATTAACTGGAAATAATGGAACTAAGCCGTTGAGTGTAGAAGATATTCTCATGATGTCAGGTACTATTCCTAATCCTCAACCTTAAGGTGGCCAGTTACCACCTAGGGGGCAGCCTCAAAGTCCTCAATTATCGCCTCGAGGGCAACCTCAAGGTACTCAATTTGTGCCTGGGGGGCAACCTCAAGGACAGTACATACCTACGGGACAGTACGTTCCTCAAGGTCAACCCCAGACTCAATATGTACCTCAAGGTCAACCCCAGTATCAATATGTACCTCAAGGTCAACCCCAGTATCAGTACGTGCCTCAAGGTTATCAACCTCAAGGTCAGTACCCAAACCAAGGTTTCCAACCACCTTCCGGTCAATCATATGTCCAAGGAGCTGGAAATGTACCTTTGAATTATCAACCCTACCCTCAACCCAGTTATGGTCCTCAATATTCTCAACCTATTATGGGTCCGTACCCCGGAATGAACTTAGTGTGGGATCCATCTCAAACTCAACAGGTCTTGCAACCGAATGTACAGTTGTCATCTCAAACTGGACAACCCTTGGTTTCTGGTTCACCCCAGCAACCGGTCCAGTCTACTATTCAAACTTCTGCACCTTCTGTAGTTTCTTAGCCTGGGCCTAGTACGCCTCGTACTCTGCCTCAAATGGCTGCTGCAATTGCTGCAACATCTGTTCAATCTACCCCACCTACTTCTGGAGTATCGACAACTCCGGTTTCTACTGTTCATGTATCAACTCCTCAGACATCTTTACCTCAGTTTGGATCCACAATTCAAACTTCGGTAATGCCTGTAGGACAACCTGGTTCAAGTACGGTTGTCACAATTCAACCTCAATTTACTTATCAACCGTACCAGGGACAGTACCAATTCGGTCCTGTTGTGCAGTAGCCAGTCTATCAGTATCAACCATACCCTGGGTATACATATCAACAACCTCAACAACCCCAGTACGGTTCGGTTAATCCTGGTTGTCCGGGAGGATATAATATCCCAAATGCAATTCCAATTCCTAGTTATCCTGGATATCCTCCTCCCGGGGTTGGTCTCATGACCCAGAGTTTTAGGGACCCTAATCGTCAGTTACTGTTTATTGCAACTTTGGACTTGCCTGACTTGTCGCGCCTTACAAACGATCCAATTAACTATCTTCCGTTTTGGCCGCCAATGCTGAATAAGTTGCCTAGTGATATTCCTAAGTTTGAAGGAAAATCAGGAGAGGACCCGTCGAACCATGTGATGACTTATCACCTCTGGTGTGCGTCTAATTCCATTTCAGATGATTCAATATGTTTAATGCTTTTCTAGTGCACTCTAATTGGTCTTGCGGCCAAGTGGTACATTGAGTTACCGCGATCCACTTTTTGTAACTTTAGTCAGCTAGCTACTTCGTTTTTAACTCATTTTCAGTTGCCAGTCAGATATGACAATGGCACGGAACTATTGACTTCATTAAAGCAGTCAAAGTCCACTTATATTTCAGATCACATTCATGAATGGAGACGTCGACGGCGTTTAGTGAAAGTTTTTATCCCGGATCAGATCTTAGCCGAATGGTTTGTAAAATCTTTACTGCTGAAGATCACTGAGGATGTAGCTAAGGCCGAAGTCGTTACTGAGGAGCAAGTAATTGCTCAAGCACAATACCTTGACTTAGTTTATACCCATTCAGGTATGTTACATGAGAAAATCCCCGATCTTCCTAAGCAAAATCAAATCGCTGCAGCTCCTTCAGCGTCTCATGCCGCTGATGGTATGATTGGTACGGTTAATACCAAAAGTAAGAAGAAATCTTCCAAGAAATCTTCTCCTATCATAACCTTGCCAGATTCCCCGATAGGAGATTCTTTTGCGGAAATTTCCTTCGATATTCATGTTGTAGAGTCATCTACAACCAAATCAAAATCTGGCGGTAAGAAGAAAGGGAAGAAGAAAAATAAAACAGATAAAAATTCGAAAGAGAAACCAGAAAAAGCAGAATCAAGTGATGAGAAAGGCAAACCTCGTTATCCTTGTCTCATTTGTGACGAAGAACATTTTACAAGAGACTGCCCTCATCATGCAGAGGTTGTGAAAATTGTCAAAGGTTCCCAAACGCCTGCTGTTTTGAAGCATCCTTTTCCAAGTCAAGATAGTAAGATGATAGGTTCTTCCTCAAATGCCTCCGAGGAACCCATAATGATGATGTCCCATGATAGGATTGTGACTCAATCGCAAGATTATGGAAGTAAAAGTCCTGTTGATGGTAAAGAAGCAGAATCTTCTCATTCGGACCCATCAACTTCAGCTCCCGGTTCCGCTCCACTATAGATCGAGAAGCCTAACCCAGACTTAGCAATCAAACCGCCCGCCAAGGGTATACTTCGAAAGTCAGCTTTCAATCCACATGCGAGAGTGGCTCAGAACTATAACATTGTTGAAGATTTAGTTGTTTCACCTTCAGCAATGTCGGCTTTGGAAGTTCTGCAATCATGTCCAGCACAATGTAAATTACTGTTGTCGGCTATAGGAGCTGTTGATGTTCAGGACTCGAACTTTATAATTTTAGATCTAGAAAATAGTACACCGCGCTTACCTCATCAAATGGCTTTCCAGATCCCAGTGTTAGTAAAAAACAGACCTTGTTATAGGACTGTGATTGATGAGGGAGCCTCAACGTGTATTATGTCGATACAGTGTTGGAGATCGCTTGGTTCTCCTTCGCTAAATCAATCCCCGACGATTCTAAAGGCCTTTGATGGCCGTGGGTTTCATCCTTTTGGAATTCTATAGGATTTACCTATAGGGGTTGAAGGCAAAACTGTTAATCTAGATGTGGAGGTGGTTGATGCCCCTCTAGATTACAACCTTCTCTTGGGTCGTAGTTGGTCTTACGCCATGACAGCTGTCGTTTCATCGGTCTTTCGGCTTATAAATTTCCCTCATAATGGAAAGATCATAACTATAGACTAGTTGACTTACTTTTCGTTCGACCCAGCCTCTTTTGAAAGTATTCAGCATGTCAACAACACAACTATCCCGTATAAGGATGTTGGAGTAGGACTAGTTAAAGACTCTGGTTTACTGGGAACTTTTCCTTTTCCTCCTATTAACGCATCGTCTTCTACTGCAACCATTCATATGATTTCGTCAGACACCATTTTTTATGACGATCCTTGGATCATACCTTCCGAATATGAGATAGACTCATTTGGTGATGTTATGCCTTTGAGTCCATATGAAATTGTGTATCAGGGCGTGCAGTCGTTTTCCGACCCTTCTTCAACCAAAATTGACTTAATGAATGTGGTCCATGAGAAATCACTTTCAACATCAAACTCGAATTCAACAACGTTTTCTAAACTTGTTCACACTGATGAGAAAATTCGTGAAATCTTATGTGTCGATGATTTACCATGGGAAGATCTTCATCATAGATCTTCATTTTTGCCCGAGAGTGATTGTTTTGAAAATGATTTTTCATCTATTTTTACGACTGAGTATGTCAAGGAACCTCAGAATCCAATGAAAAATCCTGATTCAGAGTTAAATTTGGGAAACATTTCTCGAACTGTTCCTATTGATATTTCGGTTAAGCTTGGAATTATTGAGAACATTCATATAGGTGCCTCGTGTACGGAAGATGAAATTCAAACATATAAGGCCCTATTTCAAGAATTCCACGACGTGTTCACCTGGTCATATGAGGAAATGCCAGGAATTGACCCCGCAATTGTTGTTCATGAAATCAAAACTTACCCGGATGCTAAACCCGTCCGGAAATGTTTGCGTCAGATCCACCCGCGAAAAGCTGCTGCTATTAAAGCAAAAGTTGAAAAATTACTCAAAGCAGGTTTCATTTATCCGATTCCGTTAATGGATTGGGTATCGAATATTGTTCCTGTTAATAAAAAGCAAGGGACCATAAGAATATGTATCGATTATAGGGACATTAATCGAGCCTGTCCAAAGGACAATTACCCAACTCCCTATATCGATCAAATCATTGATGATTGTGCCGGCAGTGAAATATTCTCCTTCATGGATGGTTTTTCTGGATACAATCAAATCAATATTCTACTTGTTGATCAACCAAAAATGGCTTTCATTTGTCCATGGGGGACATTTTCTTATTGCAAATTACCTTTTGGGCTCAAGAACACCGGGGCAACTTTTCAAAGGGCCATGTCTTATGCATTTCATGACATCAAGCACATTGTGCAACCCTATCTCGATGATTTACCTGCTCATTCATTACATCGAGCTGATCATCTCATCCGTTTACGAGCAATCTTTATGAGGTGTAGGCATTATTGAATTAGGTTGAATCCACACAAGTGTGTTTTCTGTATAGAAACAGGTCGGTTACTGGGGTTTGTTGTTTCGAAAGCTGGCATTCGCGTCGATCCCTCGAAGGTTGAAGCTATTGTCAAATTTCCTCCTCCTTCGAGTCTTCACCAACTCCAAAGTTTGCAGGGGAAAGCAAACTTTTTACGTCGATTCATTCCTAACTACGCCAAGATCACAAAGGGTTTTACCCAGTTGTTGAAACAGAATACTCCATTCTTTTGGGATGAGATAGCTGATAAATCTTTTGATGCACTAAAACACGCGTTGACCCATGCACCGTTATTGCATCCTCCCAACTACAACCAGGACTACTTCTTGTATCTCGCCGCCTCCCATTCCACCATTGGAATGGTGTTAGTTTAGGAAGATGAGTTCGGTACTGAACATGTGATATATTACCTTAGTCGAACTTTAAATCCAACTGAGCTAAAATACTCACAAGTGGAGAAATTGGCATTGGCAGCTGTTCAAGCTGTCCAACGTTTTCGTCATTACATTTTACTGTGCAAGACTACAATAATTTCTGATTGCAACCCTATGATCTATATTTTAACCAAGCAATTGCTAGGGGGCGAGTACTCCAAATGGATTGTGATCCTACAGGAGTTCGACCTGGAATTTGAAAAGTCTAAGTCGAAGAAATCTTTAGTTTTTGCGGAGTTAATGTGTGACTTCCCACGTGCTGACACGGAAACTGTGGCGGAGGAGCCCATTGCAGACGAATCTTTGTTTCTAATCAGCACTTTAGATCCATGGTATGGGGATATCATCGTTTATCTCCAGACCCAATCCTTTCGGCCAGAAATTTCAAGGTCAGAACATCGGAAAATACGATTCCAGTCCCAACAATTTAGAATTATTGGAGATACTCTTTATCGTCGTGGGGCGGATTCTGTTTTTAGACGTTGGTTAACTCATGAGGAAGCTAAAAGGGTTCTGAATGACTGTCACTCTGGAGCATGTGGCGGTCATATGTCTGGGTATGCCACAACCCAAAAGATGTTGCGCACTGGCTACTTCTGGCCGTCTTTGTTTAAAGATTGTATTAATGCGGTTCGAAAATGCCACAACTGCCAAATTTTTGATCGAAAGATGCATGCTCCACCTGCTCCTCTCCACCCTATAATTGTCGTTGGTCCGTTTGCAAAATGGGGTATCAATTTTATTACATGTAATCCTCACTCGGCTGGGGGGAATGCGTATATCATCCTTGCGGTAGATTATTTTACCAAGTGGGCCAAGGCGATGCCTACATTGGAGGCAGACGGTAAAATATCTGCGATTTTCGTGTTCAATCATATAATTGCTAGGTTTGGTGTTCCACAAGCGATTATCACTGATCATGGGCATCATTTTCAAAACGTTATGATGACTGAACTTATAGACCAGCTTGGCTTGCGTCACGATAGTTCAACTCCATAGTATCCACAAGCTAATGGTCTAGTTGAAGCCATCAAAAAAGTTCTAGTCATCATGATCCGACGAATCATTGGGATTCATAGGTCGAATTGGCATAACATGCTATTTTCAGTGCTTTGGGTGCATCGAACCTCAGTAAAAACGTCAACAGGGTTCACTCCTTTCCAACTAGTTTATGGTCTGGAAGCTGTGTTACCCATTGAATGCGAAATCTCGTCATTGCAAATGGCCATCGAGTTACTTCCAGCCACTTCTGAAGAGGAAAAACATTTGTTATACTTGGATCAGCTAGATGAGAATCGACATGATGCTGCATTGGCAATCGAAACTCATGCCAAACGTATTAAAGCTCAGTATGATCAAAATGTTACCCCTCAAAATTTTTCGGAAAGGGACCTAGTATTATTGTACGATCAAGAAAATGATAAATTATGTGCTGGAAAATTCATACCTATGTGGCATGGTCCTTATGTTGTCAAGCGAAAGTTGGCAAAAGGGGCCTATGAATTGGTAGACTTGGACGGGGTCTCTTTAGGTAAACCCAGAAATGGTCTTTACCTGAAGAGGTATTATGCTTAAAAATGGGTGTGGAGATTTTTAGTTAGGTTAGTTTTCTTTCTAGCTGATGTGTTTTTAGTTTAAAAAGTGTGCTTAGCTTAGAGAGTGTTTTTCGTCATTATTCCTGCTTATCTTGGTTTTACTTTTGATATTGAAGATGTCGACGCCTCTCCAAACATACATTGGTTTTGCTGATGGTGCTTGTCGTAATACAAGGAACATTTCTTCCGTAGCTTGGGTTATCTATTCGCCCTTTGACGAGTTGGTATCTATGCATGGGGTAAGCCTCAGTCAAACAACAAACAACATTGCCGAGTATAGTGCAGTGATTGAGTTATTATCTGAATCTATTTCATTTGGGATTCGGAGTTTGATAGTGAGGTTAGATTCTAAACTCGTTGTATTACAACTTAATAGAGTATACGCCATTAGAAATCCAGTGTTATTGAGATTATTTTTGAGAGTGCGTCTCTTGGAACGTGAATTTGATTATATTGAGTATCAGCATATTCCAAGATATTTAAATACATTAGCAGATGCAATTTCTTCTCGAATGTTAAGTAGACATTTGCAATAATCATACAAGTAAATTTAAAAACATTCCATAACATGTTTTACAAGATAAGTCGGTAATAGTGATATAGTATAATATAGGAGTGTGTCAAAATATACATCGTCCTCGATCATAGGTTGAAAAACACCTTATGATCGGCAAAAATGATAGTACAAAAAGCAAAAATGTCATATGTGTCTACAATAGGCGATCATCCTATCACTAGTGATGATCTCGATAAGAAACCACTGTACGGGCCACCTTACAAAGGAACCTCCTAAAAGGTCCTGGGACCCCAATCACATAGCGCTGTAGTCGAAGAGGAATGTCATCTATGCCAGTCTCCGAAATGTCTCCTGTCAAATGCTCTAGATGGCTCTCCAATTCGGCCAAGGTCTCTGCTAATTCGTCCTGTGGGGCTGGTGCCGCTGCAGCTGGTTGTCTCCTCTCGTAGGGCTGGAGAGCGGCTGGTCACCGTGGACCGACATCTGCATTTGAAACTTTTACTATCAATTTTGGGACGAGATAAAAACAAAAAAAATTAAACACAGAAAAATGTTGAAAACGATTTTACCTTAGTCATCCCATTGCTCTCCTGGTGGAAGAGCCATGTCTAGGTCACCGCGAAAATCTACCCCAGCGTAAGGAAAGTCCTGAATAGCAAAAACCTAGTTTTCCAACCAATGGAAATACTCAGGTGTGAATCGAACGACCTCTGTCCCCTCCTCAGGTTGACGGGCCATAACTGCAACCCATCGCATCAATTTGGGCTCTCGAGGAAGTCCAGCTCCAACAGTGAGGTGCTGTGGGACCAATATTTGGACCCTCTCCAGACCAAAGCTCACAACTAAAGCACCATATCCAAAGGTCTTCAGTTGTCCGTTCTTGGCTCTAGTCAGTTGGCCTTTTATATTAGCCAACATAGCATCGCACCAGTTGAAGATGGTGCCTCGAAAGCAGTCAACTGCCATCCGCATCTGGGATCCAGTGGCTACATGTAGTGCTACGCTCCCACAGAGCCTGGTAACAGTAAACGCGATTACCTTGAGTTCAGGAAGGGATATGGTTTTGATATCTATCCCTTTGTCTCTAGTCTGGTTGTTGCAAAACTCTAGCCGGAGGCTATCGACAGACTAGCCACCTGGCCTAGTCCCGAATAGAGTCAAGTGTTCACCCCTCTTAGGAAAACCAGTCAAAAAGTATATGTCTTCCGGCTCCATTTCGAGCTGGTGGCCACCAATGAAGAAGCACTGGTCCTGTATGCTCCACCTGTCTACCAGCCACTGCAAAAAGTCCACCTGGGCCCTCATGCCAGGTATGGCCCAGAATTTGTATAAGCTGCATGCCTTCAATGCATCAATCGAAGGTTGATGATTCATTGCGGTGATATCTACGTCCTCATGCTCCCGTTCTCGCCAATCAAGCATGATGTATGCTCTACATTCAACAAAAAAGGCGAATTAGAATATGTAAAATTGAAATTTTTGGGTGAAATTTGAGTTTGTTAGGTTTAAAAAACCTTTGCGCGGGGTACACACCCTCTTTGTTAGAGACAATGCGTGGGTCCGCACGTTGCCTTAAGAGCAGGTGCGGACCCCTGACTTTTTTCCTTGTGCGAAAAAGTCAGGGTCCGCGGGTCCCCTGTGTTATACCTGCGGACCTCTGCGCGCGGGTTTTTTGACCTAAAAGCTCCTAAAAAATGAAATTAAAACCTAAATTCAAATTTGAAACGGATGAAATTAAAGAGTAGGATGATGTGGATTACCTGGAGGAGACGGCGTTCGATTCCAACGGACGGATTTTCCGCAATCTTCATGGGAAGTTTTTTACCAAAAGCTCTATTTTCTCACCCAAAACTCAAACGGTAAAAATGAATTTACGAAAGCCCTTTTTATAAGTTTTTTTGAATAAATGAGTTGTTAATTTGTTTATGTTTCACTTTAGAAAGGTAACTTTTGCAGCATTTTTATCCATTTTAAACAGGTATGAGTAATGTTTGAGTTTTTGTTCAGGATAACGGATTTCTCAGGCAAAATCAGTCATTTTCGACGAAAAAACATTAGAGTCACCTTTAAGCTCTTTTCTAACTCCTAAAATACGAAAAGATCGCCGAGTTTTTCTTTTTAAACTCGTTAAAATGGAACTAAAAAGACGGTCCACTTACAACTCTTTTTTTGACTTTAAAAACATGAAAATATTGCCGGATTTTTGTCATTTCAAATTCGATATTGGTTATAAAACGATGTGTCGTTGATCGTTTTTTTTAATTTTTCGGATCAGAGGCACTAATTACAAAAAGTACTCCTTGGTCGTAATAATCAAGTGGTTCTATCAAGTATTATTTTATACTTTTTCGGGCTTGGGAGACACAAATTTACGAAAAAGGACAACCATGGAGTTTTCTTAAGTTTTTTCAAACTCTCTAAAATTGAAAAACGTCGAGTTTCTCCTATACTGGACTCGTTAAAATTTAACAGTAAAGGACCTGTTCAATTACAAACAGGAACGGACCACTCCTTCTTAGGGTTCGAATTTAAACTAAGTTGGACTCATCCGAAGGATGAGATTATAATCAAGCAAATGTTATCCTCCTCAAGCTTGTCAAAAATAAAGAGGTACTTGCCAGAAATTGTGGGGGAAAAGAGAGAAAAGTGAGTCTGTTTGTCATACGTTGTAACCACTCTTGAACACGACATGTTTATTCACCTGGGTTGGGAAATCCTTTGCCTAAGAGTTGATCAAACCACATTGAAAGTCTTCAGCCGGTTTCTGGGTATTAACTTTGGGTCAATTGTCACCAAACCATCTGCTGTGTCATTATGTGTTCAAGAGGTCAGTGAAAATAAGCCATTCATCTGAAAAATATCTGTCATCCATCTTGACCATCCCTGAGTCAGTCCTTGCAACTAAATTTCTTCAAACTTGATCTATGATTTCGTGTTGTGGGCTTGCCTACGACGGATCGCTTTCTATCGACTTCAGCTCATTATCTAGAAAGATGATCCAGAAATCATCAGTACCTTGGGATCTGCATGCCTCAATGGCAGGTTTCTCGCCTTTGACGATAGGTTGCGTCATTGACCTTCGATCAAAGGATTCCGTGACATGTTCGACATCAACACATCTATTCACATCTCATGGATTGTACTGAGTACTTTGAGAGCCATTGACATTACTGGTGGTTTCTCTCACAGTTGTTAACACTTTACATCATTGATTGGTAATCAAGTGGTTTCTACCATGTTCGACTTCAACACATTCATTCGCATGGATAGAATCGTACTATTTCGGGAAGTAGAAATGAAGACCCTGTATCTAGTTTCCGCCATCCAGGCTGCGAGGAATTTTGTATTCATTATACTGTGGACTATTCATAAACAGATGGTTGTGTCCATACTATGTCTACATGTGTCTATATCTGTGATGTATTACAAGATCATTCTTATATCAGAGCAGTAGTTAGTTTTCTAGTTAGTTTTGATCTGAGTATGGGAATGCATACCTCAGCGATGATATGATCTCATATATATATTTTGCATTGAATGTTTTTACAGGTTCCAACTGGGCTCTCCACAAGATGATCCTCGAAATGATAAAGTACTTCACTCTTCCTAGATGATAAACGAAATCCTCATCTACTACAGACTTCGCACTTTAGGGGGCAATCTGTTACACAAAATATTGTCACCATGACTATTTGCAGTCAGTATGGGTCTATCATCATTCATACTGTCCTCCTAAGCAAGTCTCAAACCTCAGCTCTTCATGTCAAGCTTTGAAAATGAGAAAAAGACCTTTGAAAATCAATAAAGTTCCGGTTCTGCACTTTCTCTCACTGTTTCCTGTGGACCCGCACCCCCTGTTCATATTACTTGCGGACATGCCTGCTCTGTCTCTAAAGGAGTGGGTGCGGACCCCTGTGAAAGTAAAAAAGGCACAAGTTTATTCTAAAAAACTCACTTTGGGTTAATTCTAGATGATTCTAGAAGGAATTTTGACATGGATGGTTCGCTCTTAGGTGGTTCATGCATCCCAAAAGAGAAGGAGCTAATCCCTTGATGAGAGGAGCTATCCCTTTGAGGGAGGGCTTTATCCCTTTGAAGGAGGACCTAGTAACTTCCCTCCATTGCACTATAAATTAAGGCATTGGGCTAGTTGCTAGAGAGGTTAGAAGCTGAACATTTTTGAGGGTAAATGCTTGTGGAATTGAGACTTCCTAGTTAAGCTTGAGAGGAGAGATCACATACCTTTTGGCTTCATTGGGAAGAGAGTGAAACTTGTCAAAGTAGAGGAGACTTCTTGTTAAACCCTGGAGGAGCTTGTACAGCATCAAGGCACAGGTTGTAAAGTTCTTCTTTGATTTGAATTAATACAATCGGATTCATTTTTCTCAACAAATTGTGAATGGATTTCTAGTCTATTTTATTAGTGTTAGGACTCCAATATGTACCATTTTGTTATATATTTTGATATCATTTTACTCTCAAAACCATAAGCTCCAATGTCTTTTTCATTCACTATATCCTAAGGTATATGGAAACCTTCTCTTTATTATATGGTTAATCTGTCTTACATTTAATTCCATAATACTCTTATATTTTATCAATTATTGAAGTGCATTGTTGCTAACATAAGTTGAAGATCGCAGATAAAGTTATATGCCTTGATGAGAACGAGCGGCTGTAGCTGAAACAGCTGACTGAGTTGCGGGAACAGCCGACTACGTTGCTGAAACAGCTGGTCCCGTTGCTGAAACAGCTGGTCCTGTTGCTGAAACAGCTGGTCCCATTGCTGAAACAGCTGGTCCCGTTGCTGAAACAGCTGGTCCCGATGCTGAAACAGTTAACTCAGCTGCTGAAACCGACAAAGCACGCAAATTCCGTTATGCGTAATTTGCGATTCTGAAGAACTTTTTGTGGATAATAGCAGCAGGCCGAAGATACGGTTACCTGAATTATTGTAAAGATAGCATGACTGTTGTCTCGGTTGTAACAGTATCTCTTTTTAAAAAAAGAACAGAATAGTCTTGTTTTGAACAGAATCGAGATAT
This sequence comes from Pinus tabuliformis, assembly GCA_031772625.1. NCBI lineage: Eukaryota > Viridiplantae > Streptophyta > Pinopsida > Pinales > Pinaceae > Pinus > Pinus tabuliformis. The sequence goes on along the minus strand of CM062811.1, from coordinate 405,327,415 downwards.
CCGCTCTTGTGTAAAATTGTAAATGATGTCTCCTCTTTAAAAAGAGGAGACATCATCATTAGAGGGATTGAACGGTAATTTTGAGAACAGCATTGTGTGAGACAGGAGCTAGTCTCCTTTTTGTATGTACCAGTTTCTTGACAGATGAATAAAGACCTGTTTTGAGCATTCTAGTTTAATTCTTTCTCTTGGGGAATCTTGTGAGAAGGAAAGGGCCCGCCTTCCTCACAAGATCCACCCCTTTATTCCTGTAGTTGTTTATTTCCTATGTATTCGCATTGTATTTAGTTTTGTTGCTGAACACTAGTTACATGGTTTGTGATACTCTGTTTCTTAGCGCTACATGTATTGATTGCACGAGTGGATGATGAGAGCATGTGCTGAAGATCCCTGTACAGAGGGATAGGGTCTTGCTCCATTGATTGCTTTCTTTTACTTGCAGTGTGATTAGAACAGAGAGGCCAAGTGCTGAAGATTCCTGTTCCTGGGAATAGGGTCTTGACCTCTTAAGGTTACTACTTTTGCAGTGTGATTAGTGCCAAGCAGCAGGTGCTGAAGTTCCCACCAAGGAATAGGGTCCTGTTCCTGTTATAGTTGAATGATTTCTTTTCTTATACATTTATTTCCCTTTTGCTGTAACAGAGAAATCGTGTCTGCTATAAGTTAATTGACTTCAGCTTTAATTAAGTAGACTGTGAATTGATAGATTGCTGAATTTAACAATTGTGTGTGACTTTCTTTTACTACAACATTGAACTGCTTTTGAAATTGAGCATATCCAGTGCGCTATTACCTTTGGAATAAAAAGACCTTCTCGGGTTGACAATTTATGTGGAGCTCGAATTGTGAAAACAATTAGAGCGGCCAACATTTTGGCGCCGTTGCCGGGGAAGGTAATTATAGATTTCAAAAAGCATTTATCTATTTTTTTCTAATGTGCAGATTGTATGAGAGGACGAGGAAACCAGAAGAAAAATAATCGCGCAGGTGGCAAGGGCTGGGGAGGACGAAAAACGTTTATTGACGAAATCGTATCAAAGGCTGAATCATCACAAAGACTGAGTTCTCGAAAGTCAAAATTTCAGCGTTCCCCTCAGTCAGATTACAGAACAGAAGAAGTTGTGGGTCCTGAACATACAGAAGAAGTTGTGGGTCCTGAACATACATAAGAAGTTGTGGGTCCTGAAAATACAGAAGAACCAGCAGTCAGCGCTGAAGAGTCAGAGGAAAGTAGCAGAATAGAAGAACATATCGAGGAGATAGTAGAAAGCGCTGGACGACCGGTAGGAAATATTGAAGAACCAATAGAGGATTCTGACGATCGAGAAAGTGCAGTAGGAGGACCAACAATGGAAGACAACAATGATAATCTCCTCTTTGGAGGAGGACGTACAGGTCCTGAAGAAGAAAGAAGGGATGAAAATTCTCTTTCTACCTTGGGATTTCCCATCAGTGATCTTCCTGCAGGAACAATGAAAAATATCCCATTGTCTGCCCTACCTAACTTTCATGGTTTATCTACTGAGGATCCTGATGAGTTTCTTTTTGAATTTGATATTTTATGCAGAAGCTATGATTATGTTACTAATGCTCAAAAGTTGAAACTGTTTCCAGCCACCTTAAAAGGGAATGCCTTGAGATGGTTCATGAGCCTTGGGAGCCAGGTAATCACAACATGGGAGCAAATGAAACAAAAATTTTTGCTTAAATATCAGGACTACTGCCGGACAAGAGAGAAGAAGGATGAATTATTCAATATGGCACAAAAATCAGATGAAAGCTTGGAGGACTACATCGAAAGATTGCAATACAACATACAGAGATCCGATCATCCAGACATAAGTAAGGAAATTCGTAAAACAATATTACTTAGAGGGTTAAGGGATGATTGTTTAAATATGTTAAATATGCTTGCTAAGGGAGATATATCTAAAGAATCATATGATGAGATTTGTGAACTTGCTAAAAGATGTTCTAGGGGAGCTGCAAGAAACAGAATAAGAGATTCCACCTATTCAAGGGTACAGAAATCAGCCAATGGAGGAGCAACAAGAGCAGAGATAGGTAATTTGCTTGAAGAATTTAAAGCCGAAATGCTAAGTTCTTTTGCTTCGCAGATTGACACTTTGCAGGTTAAGAAGAAGCAGGCTGAGGCAGAAGCAACTCTGGCTGTCTACTGCCCGAAATGTAGAGATAAACATCCACTAAGGGAGTGCCCAAGAGATAAAGTACCAGTTTGCACCCTTTGTGAGAAAGATCATGAGACAGAACAATGTCCATCTCTACCGGGGATAAAAGCAGCGATGCAGCCAACAGAGGAAGAAGCTGAAGAAGTCTACCTGCTAACTCAAAGAAGACAGTGGCAACCTAAAGGGCAAGGTACGAATTCTGGTATGCCATTTAATCGTTGGAACAATTATTCTGCTTTTGGCCAAACAGGCTACCCCCCCTTCAACCAAATGCAATATCCACTTTTCAATCAAATGAGTTTCCCGCCCATGCAAATGCAAAACCCTCCCTTTGTTGATCCTTCAATGTGGACTCCTTGGCCTCCACAGCAACCACCTCCTTTCAATCCTTGGAACCCAAGTTGGAATAATCAATCACTTCCATACCCAAATCAGATGCCTCAATTCCAACAATCACTCTCTCTGCCATCAAATGCCCCACCAAACAACCAAATGAGACCCCAACTACCCGCGCAACCAAATCCTAACCCCAACAATAAAGCTGTGCAAGTTATTGAAATTCAGAATCAGTCTATATCCCCTACTATGCAATGTAATGATATTCATTTGAGATCTGGAAGAGTAGTAGAGCCTATTATTGATGATATAACTGATTCAGATAAAAATGAAACCGAAAAGCAAAAAGAAGCTCAACCACCTTCTAACAAAAATGCTGAATCAACAGAACCTCCATTCCCCGAGCGTTTGGTTTTAACCAAAACAACTGAAACACCTGCTTTTAATTTTATGGGGGAATTGCAAAATTTGTATATTAAGATTCCACTTTTACAAGCATTAAAAGATGTACCAATTTATGCCAAAACATTAAGGGATATTTGTGTGAAGAAACCTGGTAGGAAAACCAAGGATCCCCTTACAGTACATGTGATGGGAGACTTGTCTGCATTAATGTCCGGAAAAACCTCTCCTGTAAAATATGGTGATCCTGGCCATCCTACTGTTACAGTTCAGATTGGTAAAGCAGTAATCCCCCGGGTTTTGGTAGATTTAGGTGCAGCAATTAATATAATGACTCTGGAAACTTCACAATTGTTACAGCTGAATAACACAATCAGAGATACACCCACCATTTTAGAGTTAGCGGACCGTTCCACAATTAAGCCAGAAGGGGTTGTTGAAGACCTGCTCATTTCAGTTGAATCCTGGAAATATCCAGCTGATTTTGTTGTATTGCAAACTAAAACAAAGCTGGGGGGACATCCCTTAATTCTAGGAAGGCCATGGTTGGCCACAGCTGATGCATTTATAAGTTGCAGATCTAGTTCAATGACAATTTCTAATGGTTATGAAACAAAACAGTTAACTCTTTATCCTCATGCCACGCCAGTAGTTAATAATGAAGATTCTATATGGATGGATTATGATGATAATGCTGTTCAGCCGATTCTAACTATAGGACAAGCTTTAACTCTTAAAGACAATACAGAAGATGAAATAATCAATAATTTTATTTGTGAACCTTCTTCTGTTATTGCTGAAACACACAATCAATTGACTGCAATTTTTGAAACTGATATACAAGAAAAGATTGAACCTGAAGATTCATCTCAAACTTTAAACACGATCCCATCTAAGAGCGTAACAGTTGAAATTGAACCCGGTAAGACATTAAACATAAATCCTGATTTAACAGACACTGAAACAGGGCAGCTAATGAAGTTATTACACAAATATAAGGAGGCATTTGCCTGGGATTACACGGACATGAAAGGTATTTCTTCGGAATTATGTACTCATAGAATTTACATTAAAGAAGGATGCCGACCTGTTTGTCAACCCCAAAGACGGATGAATCCTAATTTACGAGAAATTGTTAAAGAAGAACTTCAAAAATTGCTTAATGCAGGGTTTATATACCCCATATCTGACAGTGAATGGGTTTCCCCGTTAGTAATTGTTCCTAAGAAAAACGGGAAATGGAGGGTATGTGTTGACTATAGAGCTTTAAACAAAGCTACCCAAAAGGATCACTTTCCCTTACCGTTCATTGATCAGGTGTTGGACAGTCTTGCAGGGAAGAAATTCTTCTCTTTTCTAGATGGATTCAGTGGTTATAATCAGATAAAAATTGCACCCCAGGATCAAGACAAGACCACTTTCACCAGTCCTTGGGGAACTTTCGCCTATAGAGTTCTCCCATTTGGATTATGCAATGCACCAGCAACCTTTCAAAGAGCTGTTATAGGAATTTTCTCAGATATGCTGAATGACTGTATGGAAATATTTATGGATGATTTTACCCCCTATGGTGTGTCTTTTGAAGAGGGATTACAAAACCTTGAGAAAGTACTAGAAAGATGTATTCAAGCCCACCTTTCCTTAAGTACCGAAAAATGTCACATGATGATGAGTGAGGGAATAGTGCTTGGACATTTTATTTCATCTCTAGGTATTCAGGTAGATCCATCTAAAATATTAGTCATTCAGAATCTTCCTGTTCCTAAAACTCAAACTGATGTGAGAAGTTTTTTAGGACATGCTGGTTATTATAGGAGATTTATTAAAGATTTCTCTAAAATAGCTTCTCCACTGTTTGTATTGCTTATGAAAAATGCTGAATTCAAGTGGACTAGTTCTTGTCAAAAAGCTTTTGAAGAACTGAAGCATCAACTGTCTACTGCTCCTATTTTGAGGGGGCCTGACTGGAATCTTCCATTTCACATATCCTCTGATGCTTCAGACAGTGCTATTGGAGCAGTCCTGGGACAAGAGGAAAATCATCTTCCTTATGCTATATACTTTATCAGTAAGAACATGACCTCTGCTGAGCTTAACTATACAGTTACCGAGAAAGAGTTCCTTGCAGTAATCTATGCCATTAATAAATTCAGACACTATATTACTGGTTATCCTACGTTTGTGCACACTGATCATTCAACTATTAAATACTTAATGAACAAATCTGTTACAAATGCTAGAGTTACCAGATGGCTATTACTATTGCAGGAATTTGATATTACAATTATAGATCGGCCTGGTAAAGAAAATGTGGTGGCTGATTTTCTTTCACGGTTAAAAACTGATAATGATATTCCAGTGGATGATAGTTTTCCTGACGAATATTTGTTTGCAGTTTCTGCTCATTCTCCATGGTATGCAGATATTGCTAACTACTTGGTTGCAGGAAAACTACCAGCACACCTGTCATATAGGGAAAAGAGAAGAATTGTTCAACAAAGTGCCAGGTATAGCTGGATCAGCGGATGTCTCTTCTATACTGGGCTTGATCAGGAGATTCGAAGATGCATTAGAGAAGATGAAGTGTATGACATACTGAAAGCTTGTCATGATGGCCCTTGTGGAGGCCATTTTGCTGATAAAAGAACAGCGCATAAAATTCTGAGGATGGGTTACTATTGGCCCTCACTATTCAAGGATGCAAAGAAGTATGTAAGGGCTTGTGATAGCTGCCAGAGAATGGGTCAACCCAATCATAGAGACCAAATGCCACTAAACCCCCAGGTAGTTTCTGAACCATTTGAAAGATAGGCCTTGGACTTCATAGGACCCATTAACCCTCCATCCAATCAAAGAACCTATATATTAGTCTGCACAGACTATATGACTAAGTGGGTGGAAGCCAAAGCACTTATTAGAGCCAATGAAGAGGCTGTTTTGTCCTTCTTGTTTGAAGATATTTTCACTAGATTTGGAATCCCCAGAGAGCTAGTTACTGATGGAGGACCTCCATTCAATTCTCATGGTTTTAAATCTACTCTTCACAAATATCATATTCAACATAGAATGACCACACCATACCACCCCCAGGCCAATGGGCAGGTGGAAAGCACAAACAAAGTTTTAGAAGCCATTCTAACTAAAACAGTGAAGGACAACCGAAAGGATTGGTCCCAAAGGCTCCCTGAGGCATTATGGGCTTACAGGACTACTTGGAGAAACACTACCGGTTTTTCTCCCTATGAATTGGTTTATGGTAAAAATGCTATTTTTCCTGTGGAATTTGAAATTAAAACTTTAAAGACTGCCTTAGCTGTTAATCTTGAGTTGAATGATGTGCAGACAGCTAGATTGCAGCAACTTTTGGAGTTGGATGAAAAGAGATTGGATGCCATTCACCAAACAAACATGATTCAGCAACAAAGGATGAAATGGCATGACAAAATTATCAAACACAAGCAGTTCCAAAAAGGTAATTGGGCCTTGCTGTATGATTCTCGGTTTGAAAATTTTCAGGGAAAGCTACGTACACGTTGGCTTGGACCGTATGAAGTAGAAGATGTCTTTCCAAACGGAACGGTAAGACTTGTAACAATTGATGATGCTAAAACACCTCTACTAGTCAATGGCCATAGGCTCCGTTTATACGAGCGCCCTGTTTCTAAAGAAGATTTCAAGACTGCTTGCATGACTGATATTCATTATCTTTTTCCAGGGGAGTCTTCTGCTCCTCACAGCACTTAATTTTCTGCACTATATTTTTATTAGTAGATTAGATTTAGCACTAATAATCCCTGTCAAGGATTGGCATGTTACAATTGAATTTTGCAGATTCTGGAAAGGCAATAAGGAGGACAGATTCATCATGAGAAGATCTGAAGCTTTAAATCAAGAAGCTTCCGCCCATCATTTTATTCTCTTCCCTAAAGTAATATCCCTCCATTACTTCTATCATTCCCACCACTCCCGAAATATCTTCCTTCAGTCTGTGTTACCCATCCCTTACTGCTGAAATAAACCCTTATCATTCACAGACCTAAGTCAGTTATCACAATTTTCTGATTTTTCCCGTTGCTGAAACACCTGTTTCAACAACGTAACACCAATTTTTCCCGTTGCTGAAACACCTGTTTCAGCAACGTAACACCAACTTTTTCCGTTGCTGAAATACCTGTTTCAGCAACATATCATTGATTCTACCCATTGCTGAAACACCTGTTTCAGCAATATATTATCAATTTCCTCCGATTGATGAAACACCTGCTTCAGCAATGTATCGTTCATTTGTCAATTGCTCACACATTAGTCTCAGCAACTTGTTATTATCAAAGCAGCATCTCTCTTTGACAACATATAAGCTTTCTGGTCCTTCACGATCATACTTCAGATCCTTTTGGTGAAAATTATTTGCAATATACCAGAATCAATTACACAGACCCTTCTATGATCATTCAAGGCTATTGCAACCGACACTTCGAATTATTAAAGGTAAAGTATAAGGTATATGGTTTTAATGTAATTCGGTTAAATCATATTAAAAGAGAGGATTTCATTTCATAATGATTGCATATCTCCCCACGTCCAATCATTATTATACCATACGTAGGGGGGGGGAATTCCAAAAATGGAATGATTATTTCGCATGCACCAACCTGCCGCCTGTTATCATATCCATTTTTGCCGTCATTTAGACTACGCAGCCATTGTTGCAACAACTAAGTCTGATCAGGGTCTGAGAATACTGAATTGTGCCTCTGCGGAAAAACTCAGAGCTTTAGCCATGGGAAAGGCGGCCATTAGAAATGAGCCCGGCTCCATAAGTCTTCTACAGCTCTTTCCTGAAGCATATCAGATCTTCCAACAAGCAGGGTGGACAGTATATTTTGAAAGGTTGGGAGATTTTAACGCAGAAGAAGTATTAGAATTCGCACAGAACTTTGAAGGCAATTTCTCAGTGGTCCGAGGGGTTCGCATTTCAGTGACAGAGGATGACATAGTTCAGGTATTAGGGTTGCCAGCTGAGGGCATTCGCTGGTTTAGCAGGAAGACGGTCGTTCTTAACGCGCAGCAAGACTTTTTGCGCCCGGACGAGCAAGTGGAACCTAGAGGCCGCGGGGTCAGTCTGCATTCACTTCCTCAACCATGGCCATCAGTGGCAGAATTCGTCAAACACTACCTCACATGCGAAGGGCGTTATCAGGTAGTGTACAACCATGACTTTGTTCTGCTGAATCATTTGAGGAATGGAAGATTGGTTAATATCCCTTATTATCTGCTTGGTTGTATTAAAAACATGTCGTATTATTGTAAGCAAGCCAAATCTCCAATGACATCCCTTACCCATCACCGCTTATGCCAGCTGCTAATACAGAGGGGTTTTGCTCAGCAAAATCCCCCTCTGCAGGCCCTACCTGAAATTCCTTTGCAGGCCCCACCTGAAGTCCCTCTGCAAGCCCCACCAGAAATTCCCCAACTACCTGAAGTCCCTCTGCAAGCCCCACCAGAAATTCCCCAACCACCTGAAGTCCCTTTGCAAACCCCACCCGAAACTCCTCAGCAAGAGAAAACGTCCCAATTGTCTGAAAATCCTCATAAAGAACAACAGGAGGAAACCCTGAATTCTCCCGTCAACCCAACCCCGAGCTCGCCTCAGTTAGCAGAGCTAACACCCTCTACCATTCCTGTCCCTAGTGACGATTCTCCAACACCCCCTTCTTCACCCATTAAGAAAAAAAGGAAAACCCCAGTAGTCACAAGTTCTAGACCACGGACAAGGTCCACATCCAAAATTCCTACCTCTCCGCAAAACCCTGTCCTGAAGAAAAAGCACTCCCGTTCAAGAAAAAGGAAAGGCAGCGATTTTGCTGCCTTCCTACCAAAAAGAAAAAGGACAAAGACTGTTGAGGCAGAATCTACCTCCATTTTCCCTAACCCTGCCACTATTGCATTGAAACCCTTATCCCCATCCCGAACTCCCCAGCCGGCCTCGTCCGAAGACACTGTCACACAAAAATCAGTGCCTCGGGATAATACGACATTGGTTATGGATCAAGGAGTGACTGCTCCACAAGAACCAGTCACTCGCCTAGTGACTGTAACACAAGAACCAGTCACTGAGGAAGAAGAATACACCAAGCAGGTCGATAATGGGAAATGCCCAGTGACTGTTCCACAAGAACCAGTCACTGAGGCAGAAGAATTTACAGAGCAAGTTGTTAGTGAAGAATGCCCAGTGACTGTTCCACAAGAACCAGTCACTGAGGCAGAAGAAATTACAGAGCAGGTTGTTAGTGAAAAATGCCCAGTGACTGTCCCACAAGAACCAGTCACTGAGGCAGAAGAATTTACAGAGCAGATCAATACTGAAGAATGCCCAGTGACTGTCCCACAAGAACCAGTCACTGAGGCACAGGAACACAACAAGCAAGATGATAGTGGAAAATGCCCAGAAACTGAAATGCCAGAACTAGAGACTGAAATACCAGAACTGGAGATGGAAATACCAGAACTCGAGATTGAAATATCAGAATTGGAGATTGAAACACAGGAATCCATTCCTAACCCGGTGGATGAAACACAAGAACCACCCACTGTGGTACCAGAACTGGAGACCGAAACACAGGAATCCATCCCTAACCCGGTGGATGAAACACAAGAACCACCCACTGTGGTACCAGCATTAGTCACTGAGAAGCAAGAATTCATGACTGGTCCGATAGAGGAAATACAAGCACCACTCACCGTGGTTTCAGAACTAGTTGCTGAGGAACAAGGATTTATTCCTGATAGAGCACGAGGACTATTTACTGTGGTATCAGAACTAGTTACTGGTGAACAAGAATCCATTCCTGGCACGATGGATGAAACACAAGAGGCACCCATTGTGGTGCAACAACCAGCTACCACTGTGCATCAGCAAAATATTCCAGCAGAAACAACTAGCATACAAGGCCCACATACGATGGCATCTCTACTGCAGGAAAATGAGTTCCTGAAGTCTGAAATAGAAGCTTACAAAGCTGAGTTAGCCATGGCTCGAGAGGCTTTTGAAAAAGAACTCAATCTCCATACATTAGCACAAGTAGCCTCAATGCAAAACAGGGAGACATGCATAGAATATATGTGCAAAGAGTGTGGCATCATTTATCAGAATGCAGGCTATAAAGTAGTTGAAATTTCACTCCCTGAGACAATTATGACAGAGGGAACACAAGAGGAATGCCCCACTGCTCCACAAGAACCAGTAGGACCTCCTATGATGCAAGAAGAAGAAGAAGAAATCGAACAAGAGATATCTCATCCTTTGGGGACTGATGCAGCTATCTCGGCAGAAGAAACACTGCCAGAGCACACCACTATTGATTCAGATATTCCAGCAGAAGAAACATTGCCAGAGCACATGACTATTGATTCAGATATTCCAGTAGAAGAAACATTGCCAGAGCACATGACTATTGACTCAGATATTCCAGCTGAGGAAACATCGCCAGAGCATACTACTATTGATACAGCTGTTTCGGCAGAAGAGACACTGCCTCAGCACACTACTGGTGTAAGTATCCCGACAGAAGAAATAATGCCCCAATGCATTTCCTCTGAGGCAGCCATACAGACAGAGGGAATAGTGCCCAAACCTACTACTTCTGTTAAAAAGACACAGACTCGGCCATGGGACCCATTGGAACAATTCAACAGATGGAAGAAGGAACATGCTGAGAAACAAGATATAGTATTACAACAGCATAAGTTGCAATGGCAAAACTTTGTATACACTAACTGGGAGAACTTGGAGCAATTACTGCAAGAGCACAGGGAATATAAGAAGGAAGCCAGATAGTCTAAGGAACGGATAGCCCTGATGTTTTCATTGGTGCGAAAGTTGATGGTTACACGGAAACCTTCTGTAAACTACGCTCTTTTTCTTGCTGAACGACTAGCTTACTTTCAAATTAAATCAATAGCACATGGTAGACCACATGAAGTACTGACTTCAGAAAAATTTGTTGAGACCTTCAAGGAGGCCCCTGAAAGCGACCAGCATCTGCTGTGCGAACTCTACCTTCATAATGAAGCCATGCCTGAAGAAAGAAGAATTAATCTTATTCCAATTGCAGGTGATATACAAATTAGGGCATTTGCTTCATTTTTGTCTAATCAGCTCACTTGGCAGACTGCGTTCAATACAAGCAGTCATAATGAGGAGAATAAACTCCTGTGGATTAGGCCAGAGCCGGTAAGCCCAGCCATGTTTATAGCACAGTACTATGAATTCTTGCAGAAGCCAGGTATGAGCGAGCACATAGAGCAATTACAGGCTTCAATCCTTTTTAATTGTCAAGAGCATATTCGAATGAAGGGTCCTGCTGCACTGAAGGCCAATGATCTCTTTTGGCAGCAATCAGATAAGGAAAGACAGGATTATCATCCTTTTAACCCTCTCAATTTTCACGCTGCATTGTATAGAGTCCCTAAGTATATTGATTGCATTCAGCATTGTGGAGTCAACTGGATTGGGTATCATTTCCGTTTTCCAATCTTATGGCTGCCTTCAGAAAAATATCAAAATCATTACCTGTTGACTGACGAAGAGGAAGCCTCGGCATGGCAACAGTTGCAGACCAACAGCGGATTCCGAGCTCCTACAGACGCCACTTTCTCCAGCTACTGCCTGAGTAATTTGCATTGCCAGTCCCAGTACTCAGACTCTGATTCAGACGAAGGGGTTGCCTGAGGACATGCAACATTTTTAGCTGGGGGGGATGTTAGGACTCCAATATGTACCATTTTGTTATATATTTTGATATCATTTTACTCTCAAAACCATAAGCTCCAATGTCTTTTTCATTCACTATATCCTAAGGTATATGGAAACCTTCTCTTTATTATATGGTTAATCTGTCTTACATTTAATTCCATAATACTCTTATATTTTATCAATTATTGAAGTGCATTGTTGCTAACATAAGTTGAAGATCGCAGATAAAGTTATATGCCTTGATGAGAACGAGCGGCTGTAGCTGAAACAGCTGACTGAGTTGCGGGAACAGCCGACTACGTTGCTGAAACAGCTGGTCCCGTTGCTGAAACAGCTGGTCCTGTTGCTGAAACAGCTGGTCCCGTTGCTGAAACAGCTGGTCCCGTTGCTGAAACAGCTGGTCCCGATGCTGAAACAGTTAACTCAGCTGCTGAAACAGCCGACAAAGCACGCAAATTCCGTTATGCGTAATTTGCGATTCTGAAGAACTTTTTGTGGATAATAGCAGCAGGCCGAAGATACGGTTACCTGAATTATTGTAAAGATAGCATGACTGTTGTCTCGGTTGTAACAATATCTCTTTTTAAAAAAAGAACAGAATAGTCTTGTTTTGAACAGAATCGAGATATCCGCTCTTGTGTAAAATTGTAAATGATGTCTCCTCTTTAAAAAGAGGAGACATCATCATTAGAGGGATCGAACGGTAATTTTGAGAACAACATTGTGTGAGACAGGAGCTAGTCTCCTTTTTGTATGTACCAGTTTCTTGACAGATGAATAAAGACCTGTTTTGAGCATTCTAGTTTAATTCTTTCTCTTGGGGAATCTTGTGAGAAGGAAAGGGCCCGCCTTCCTCACAAGATCCACCCCTTTATTCCTGTAGTTGTTTATTTCCTATGTATTCGCATTGTATTTAGTTCTGTTGCTGAACACTAGTTACATGGTTTGTGATACTCTGTTTCTTAGCGCTACATGTATTGATTACACGAGTGGATGATGAGAGCATGTGCTGAAGATCCCTGTACAGAGGGATAGGGTCTTGCTCCATTGATTGCTTTCTTTTACTTGCAGTGTGATTAGAACAGAGAGGCCAAGTGCTGAAGATTCCTGTTCCTGGGAATAGGGTCTTGACCTCTTAAGGTTACTACTTTTGCAGTGTGATTAGTGCCAGGCAGCAGGTGCTGAAGTTCCCACCAATGAATAGGGTTCTGTTCCTGTTATAGTTGAATGATTTCTTTTCTTATACATTTATTTCCCTTTTGCTGTAACAGAGAAATCGTGTCTGCTATAAGTTAATTGACTTCAGCTTTAATTAAGTAGACTGTGAATTGATAGATTGCTGAATTTAACAATTGTGTGTGACTTTCTTTTACTACAACATTGAACTGCTTTTGAAATTGAGCATATCCAGTGCGCTATTACCTTTGGAATAAAAAGACCTTCTCGGGTTGACAATTTATGTGGAGCTCGAATTGTGAAAACAATTAGAGCGGCCAACAATTAGATTCCATCTTTCTGGAATCCTGGTGAATTTTTGCAAGTATTAACAATTTAAATGTTTCTGCCTGAAGTCTTGGTTGGTCTATCATGTGCTGATAAATAAGTTTTATTTGCCATTTTGTCTTAGATGTTTGGGTTTTGGGATTTTGATCGTAAGGAGGATGTTTTCATTTGTTTTTCCTGGAAATGAAAAATTAGAAATGGAGTTTCTTGAAGAGTTTCATGATTTGATTTTCTCAATCAGTGGTGTAGGCTTCTCTAAATCTATGGATGTCATTTTTGGTGCAGTCAATTTTATGGAAAGACCAGCATTTGCTTAAGAAGTACTGCCCAGCTGTATGAATTATACAGTTTGTCAGAGCTTCATAGTGACAATGGTATGCACTGTCCATTGTGAAAATGCTACAGGGATTTACGATTCCAACTGTGAAGGAGAAACTATTTCTGAAGGAAAAGGTGACCCACTTAATAGGGCCAGCCTCATGAATAGGTCCTTCAACAGTTCTGTAAGTTCAATGGAAGAAGATAGAACTCAGGCATTTGAGGAGGTCAAGGAACCTTACATAGAATCAGTTCACACGCAGAATTTGGCAATATTTGACAAGGATCCCACATAACATGTTGCAGAGGGATCTGAATGAGTTTCCAAAAGATATTACTAAAGGTGAGTCTCCCAACAGTGATGAGGATAGTTGGGTTGATGTAAAGCTTTCTGATTCCCTTGGTTTGGATTCTTCTTGTGAGGCTAGAGCTGCATCTTGTCTTGAAATATTGAATGATAGGAGAAATATTGAAGGTGAAATGAACAAGAAACCAACAATATCAGTTGATGAGGATCGTTGGAAGATCAAAGATCTTAATGATAGGACTGGGCATGAACATCCTACTAGTAACATATATTTTCAAGTGCATTCTCTAGTAGAGAACATGGGAACAGTAAGCACAACTGAATGTTCAAAAGAAAACAAACGGGTTGAAGAAGCTAGACAAGAGGTTAATTCAATCCCTCCTTTTTTTCGCAAACAATTTAAGGCCGGAAAAGACATTCTACAAGGCAAAAAGTGAGATATTAAATGCTAAGCCGTGAATGTCTCTGACTATTCGACTGCCATCTGCTCAAGACAAACATTTTGTTGAAGTTGAAGAAATCTGTATCCATGCCATCCCTGTTGCAGTAGTCATGGAAGGAATGGAACACATGGGTTTCAGCAGTCATTTCAATCCTTTTGGTAGCTCAGTTGGAGGCTCTTTACTGGCAATGCTTGTTCCAAGTATTTTACAGATGTCACGGGTTTTGGATAAGTGGTGATCAGGTGCGCGGTTAAGGCACTCTTAGATGTTAATTCACCCGTTCAATTCCCAGCCTTATTCGTGTGTTATTTTTGGACATGACTATGATGTAGTCTCACCATTGCCAAAAAGAAAAGAAAGTGATATGGAAGATAAAAAAAAAAAAAAAAAAAAAAAAAAAAAAAAAAAAAAATTCACTAAGGTTAGTGAACAGCAGAGAAAGGCAGAGATCCAAGCCATAAGCAGAACAATACGAGCAAAGATATCACCACTGAGAAATTCAGTGCACCTAATAAAAATAGAATCAGCTGTTAACAATATAATTGATTGTCATGGGATCATAGCTGAGGAAGACCTTGGAGCAAAGAGGTGGGGCATTGTGCAGATTGAGTCATAGTTTGACCGGTGGAGAAAGCTGAAAAAAGGTTCAATGACTCCGAACCAGGAGATTCAGAATAATTTTTCAAACAAGGTAAGTATGATGCAGAGCATCCATCACCATTCTGTAAAGCTCTGCACAATCAATAGATTACACAACGCATCCCTAAACGCCACATTCTTGCAATGCAATAAGACCCGTTTATTAGTATTATTTTTATAAGAGGAGGTAGGCAGCAGTAGTAACTGGGAGGCTCAAGAACATTGTAAATACACTCAGAGGAGCAAACACTTATTCTCAGCCCAATAGTCTCTAAGTTCTATATTATCTCCCTAATTACCACTGAAGCAAGCATAACCCCCAATAGATGGGACCATGAAGGTATTTCACTGTTCATCCATCTTGGTCTCATCGAATACCAGACCTAGCCAATTAGTAGTTAATAGATACCCACTGGCATTACTGATTGTATAGTCACAACAACAACACCTTGGGATTTATCTTAAGATGTTGCAGCGTGTGAGTCCTCTTCCTTACCACTGTGAGAAACCTAACTGTTCTTACTGAACTATACTTGTAAGTATGTGTTGAACTAAATGACTATTATAGTTTTTCTTCAATATCGCTAATATAGATGGGGTCAGGAAAAAGTTTTCTGAAAATGGATCTCATGGCCAGTAATTTTATTATAAAAGCATAGACTGCATCTCTGTTATACAGAATGTAAAAAAAATTACTCAGAAAATTAATGATAGGAAAAAACAGAAAAGCCTCGATACAGTCTCAAACCAGTGGACTTTGTTCACTTTATACATGTTGCACTATGCAAACAGTACTGTGCAATTCTAACAAGAAGGATAGGAAAATAAATTATTAAAGATCTTACCGGATAGAACTGGCTGCACACTGTTGAGAAGCATTGTCAGTGCAAGCAAAGTTGCTAGCTTGGATACTGCATGCATAACCTCCTTGCTATTCGTAAAAGCCACTGGAAATTCATTTCTGGTGCCGAAAATAATGATCATACATGTTATTCCTATCATTAGTGAGGTCAAGGTTGCCACCACTACTGCAAACTGTCCAGCCTTTGGGCACCCAGCTCCAAGTTCATTCGACACTCTCACACTGCAGCAGAACAAACCGAATACAGATAGAGAACGTCATACTCTGGTTTTTGGGCACGACTCAAATGATTTTATTCAGTTCAATCAGACTATCATAGGGAAGAACTGGAACCACCCAACATACCTGACAACAGCATTGAATCCAAGGGCTATCATCATTTCCCATCCGTTCAAATTCATACTGCAAAGGCATAATGGTTGCCAGTAAGATAATTACTATACTCTGTAACTTTGATGTACCAATAAAGAATATTAGATACAGGAAATGTTTTTCAAATTATCATACCAAATGGAGATTGAGTCTACTACAATTTCTGGATTTTTCAGGCGCCCAACTAAAACGATCAATATCATAAGATACCAGAACTCCAGGCTGCCAATTAAAGAGTACAGGATCAGAACGAGTACTTTTGCTAAGATTTGAACGAACTAAACAGTAAAACCAGAGAGCATAGCAATAAATGATCGAAGAAAACAAACCATAGCATCACAGTAGAAGCCAAGGAAAGCCTGATGAAGGCAGGAAAATCCTAGAATGCCATTGTGACATTCCAGTCCATGAACCAGGAAAGGCACCCGACATTATATATATCAGCTGCCCCACATCAACTATCACCCATGCAAGGTTGAGAGTTATGGCTGCTCCTGGCAAACCCCATCCCAGCTTCAAAATAAAGAGCCAGCTCAAGAAAATGTGTATGACTAAAGCCACTGCAGCGATCCAGGCCATGGCCATGACCTTTCTCTGCGATTGAAGGAACTTATGCATTGGAAAATTTAGTGCATAGGCAAATAACTGAGGAAGCATCCAGATGGCAAACTTCCCAGCCAAGTCAGAAATCTCATCAGATTTCCCAAAGAGCTTCAATATGGGCGGTGAAAAAATGTAAATGAGGCTTAAGCCTAATGCTGTGACAAGAAGTATAATCCATGACCTCTGCATATACACTCCCAGCATGTGTATCTGCCCTGCTCCAAAGGCTTGACCACACAGTGTCTCCAGTGCACTGCCCATGCCAAGCTGCAATTCAATTCAAGTCAAACTTTACAAAACTGAAACAAACAGAAAAACTACCAATAGAAAATGGTTTTTAGTTTGGCCCACCATAGTTCCGAAGGCCAGCCCTGCTATAACAGAGTTCTCGATAGCCACTGCAGCTAGTTCAATAGTACCCAAATGCCCAGCAAAGGTCTAGGTGATAGCTCCCAGTGAACACTGGCATAGAGCAGTGAAAATCACAGGGCCTGAAATAGCCCACAACTTTTTGGATTCTATCCAAGTTTCTCATGCTGCCTCGTCATTTACATTTCGTCATAATGTAAATGCACCGAATTTGTTGATCGTGCACGGCATAACCAGGGTTTGGAGAGAGCTAAGGAATAATTACACCAAACCAGACTCGGAGAAACTCGGAATAATGATGCATGTGGGAAATAGATGTCAAGCGGATAGAGAAAAAATTGTGCCAGATGTCAAATAGTCAAAGATCCAGAGTAGAGGATCCAGATGTTAATCAGAGGATAAGAAAAAATTGTGCCAGATGTCAAACAGGAGAAGATCCAGATGTCAATCAAGAAATGAAAGTGTAGACTACTGAACTAATTCAAAGGAAGGCCTATCGGCCTAAAAATGTTTAAAGGATTTGGGACGTAAATAATCATACTAGTGCATATGTATTTTTATCACACCAATTAACATATTAACATATTGATTATGTGTACTGAAACTTTTAAAATAGATGAATATATTTTTATGTATGTCATTTTTATTTATTTATTTTCTAAGGAAATATTTGGGCAAATGCACCCAAAGGTATCAAATCTCATCGACATATTAGTAGAGCCTAACCCCGAGGGTGTCAAGGAGAATTGACCTTGTGACCTCTCATTAGCGAGGTGCTTTAGCGATGAGAACTCGACCAATTAATCTAACCCTAAATGCTCTTATGTATGTCATTTAAAAGAGTGGCGCTTTCTTATTTTTAATCATCAATGTGATATTTTAAATAGTAGGCACAAGGGAATGTTGTGTGTTAATACTTATAGATATCTATTTTATGGTAGTTAATATTGATTGAATTCAAAAGAATATAATGCATCAACATGCAAAATATATATATTTTGAGATCATTAATTGAAAATTTGTAATATATCTATCTATCTATCTATCTATCTATATATATATATATATATATATATTACAAAATTTCAATTAATGATCTCAAAATCAATCTTTTCTTTTATAATTATATTGATTTTTATTTGTTAACTATTGCAATTTTAATATAATCCAATGCATTATATATTAATTAGTTAACAATGTAACATCTTACAACATTGAACAATGCAATGATATAATTGCCCATTTTATTATTTGTAAATAGAAGACACTATGTCATACAAAATGAGACAACAAAAACATCTTCAATAATCAAAATATAACCAATATGTAATTGTTATACTTATTGGTAACATATCCACGTCTGATTTAGATAATATGTTCAATACTTTAATTATATTTAAAGATGTAATTGCTACAATTATTGGTAACATGTCCTCATGTGATTGGGGAAATATGTCATGGAGTACATTAATAAAATTCCCTATTTTTCATAAAGAAATATTATGAAGAATTCAACTTGAAGTAACATTCAATTATATTGATTGTTAATCATCACTTGAACTATTTTCACCCCTAGATTTGTGTGGATACTTCATTTATTCATCACTTGTAAATGATATTTTACTTAGTTCATTTAACCTAAAGTGATCTATAAATTGTTGTTGATATTCCACTAGACAATTTGTCACAATAGATCTGATAAAATTATACTTAAAAATATGAAATCAATACTATGAGGGTTTATTTCTCTTTATATTTTCGGATCTATAAATTATTGTTTATTGCATATCCATGCAAATCATAATTATGTAGTAAATAGAGAAAAAAAATAAAAAATCACAAAACATGATTGAAATAATATATAGCCTAGGAAATCGTTTCAGGATAACGCCTAACTAGAAGGTGAGGCCACTCTACTCTATTTCTCTAAATAGAAAATGGTTGCAAGTACAAATAAGTAAGGTGTGTGGCCCGTGGGCTACTACTATGCACAAATCCTCTGTGTTTTCTCTCTTTCTATCCCTCTCTTCTACTCTGTTCATTTATGGAACAAAATGGGCTAAAAAGGAATGGAACCCCTTTTCCTCCTAGTGGCCTAGTTATAACACAACCCAATAGCCCATTAGCGGTTAGGTTTGACTCCTTCAACTCTTAACTTGAGTTACAATATGGACTCATTTAGAGGCTTCTTCATAATGATCATGTGGGTAACCCATTTTCCATGAGTAATGGGGGATAATTTGGTATCCTCTCGAATTAAGGTGATAAAATTCAATAGATCAATTTTCAGGAGGCATAACTATCTCAAATGAACTTAATTTGAGGTTATTCTTATGTGATTCGATAGGAATCAGCGTGTATATTATGTAATATAGGTCCATACTAAGGTTGGGATCACAGAATGTGTTCATTTAGGGCCTCAAAATGGCTCCTAAATTTTTTACGTGAAATTTTCCATATTGGGATTGCCAGTAAAAATGATCTTGTGATTAATCCATTGTTTTTCATTCCAGAAGTATAGAGATGGATGGAAAACAATATAATGATAAATAATGGATCACATCTCCCAATTTTTGAAGGATTTTGGTCTCCAAAAGATTTTATTGAATGAGATGAGGAATTTTTTCCTCCATCTTCCCTTGGATGCACCATTTAGCTTTGCCTAGAAGTTGTCCTTTCAACCCAATTTGCAAAAGGTCATGTTGTCTTTGTATCATAGTTATATACCTATTCTAAAGCATTATTTCATTTATTAACTCTACATGATCCTATGGTGCAAAATCATCTACCAAAAGTAGGACTTGTTCCTCTTCCTCATCTAGCATGGAAGGATCATAGAGTTTTAGATTCTTCACATTCACCACCAAGTAAAGACACATGTATGGGAGCATATTGAGTCTATAGAAATTATATCCCACCTTTTATAGTATCTCAAAGGTATCATATTCCAGATCCTTGATTCTCTTATTAGGACCCTGTAATATTCAATTATAACCATACTCTGTCGCCCACTTTGAATTACTTCTTTGTTTTATGTTGATCATGCATGGCGTTATATTTTTCTTGTGGCTTTTGTAATGTCTCTTGTGCCTGTATATATATTTGTAACAATCTTGGTGAAAATTCCATGTAATAAAAGTTAATAAAGGAAAAAATAATAACCATGGTTCATGGGACACTTATTCCAAGCTGAATGTTGAGTAAAAGCATAGTGATCGGGATCACTTGTGGTTGTTTAATGGCTAAGGAAATTGGCAAAGGAAATGGCTAAGGCTTTGGAAAGGTAAATGGAATTTTTGACACATTTATTTATGAAAATAATGGAAACTAGGAGAAAAGGGAGGTGAAAGGTCACATGTGAGGAGGAAAATGAAGGAAAATAATGGAAAATGAAGAAACTAGAGGCCTCATTCATAAAAAGGCTTTTGAGGATCAGTTGGTAACCTTTTGTTAGTTTAGTGTTGGAACTCTCTCATTATTCTCTCTCTCTCTCTCTCATACTCTTGAATACTTAGAGTTTTCTTAAAACACTCTTGGAGGGTGTGGCATACTTGGATTTTTGGAGCAAGAAGGAAAAGGAAGAGAAGGAAAGCGTAAGAGGACATTGGGATCAACAACTACAGTGAGATTTTCTTGCAGGTACCAAGTTGCATGTATGTTTTCCTCACCATTTTTGGCATGCATGACATATTCAAGCAGATTATTTGTCATGATATGTTACTGGAATGGAGGATTTCCTAGATTTATAGTGGATTGACTAGCCTTGCCATTTCCTGGATAGTCATGGAGATTGTGGGTTTATTTCCTTGTTTTTTTTTTTGGTTGGTTCTCATGTTTCCTTAGCTTGGGTTGAGTTACTAGTTCTTGAAGCCTTAGTTGGAAAAATGATTTGAAGCACTGTACCTACTTGGGTTGAGTTACTAGTCCTATAGCCTTGGTTTGGCAAATGCTCTAGAGCCCTTGGTGGTTTGATTTACTAGTCTTAGAGCCTTGGTTGGAAAAGTGCTCTAGAGCCCGGTGGCAACTGTGGGTTGAGTTACTAGTCCTGGAGCCTTGGTTGGAACAAACACTTTGGAGCCCTAGAAGACTTGCATACAGACCAATCTAATGATGGTTTTGGATTGATGTGTTTTATGAGATCCCACATTCATGCTTGGAATATGGCATGGGGGTGAATGACTAAAGAGATATTGTGATTTCCTTGGGATTTTTGTTGCTATTATGCTGATTATATATGTGTTTTATGACAACAACTATGTATGGCTCTCATCATGTTTTTACCGGTAAATGAATGAACAAGGTATCTATGACCTAATGGATGAAATGGCAGTTGATGTGTTGAGGCATCGATGTTTCTTAGCGATTCTCAACTAAGTATGAGATCCCTATGCTCATACCTGTTATTTACACCTATAGATTACATATTCGTGATATGTTTGACGAAATGTCTGTCATGGCTAGTAGAGGTCTAGTCAAGGTCTTATTCAATTGATTTCACTTGTACTGTCATTTCCTTGTTAATTTACTATTCTAAAGATGTCATTCAATTCTGGGTAGTGACTTGGGATATGGACCTGAAAAAGTGGCTCAAATCCCTAGGAAGCTAGCACAACAATGTACAAAATAGTCCATGGATGCTGGCTTGTAGGCCTATGAGAGTGTTTAGAGGTCCCTGGATGCTGGCTTGTAGGCTTATGAGAGCGTCCAAGGATCCATGGATGCTTGCATGCCCATAGCATGAGAGCGTCTAGAGGTCAAGTGGTCCAAAATATTAGTGGGACCCAGGGGTTGGTTGTCAGAAAGGTTGGATTGGTTCTTGAGGGTCCTAATGTTGATGTTGAATGTCCATATGGTGTGTTTCTGTCAGTTCCACTTCCTTAACATGACTTAGGAGGTTGAATCATATCATAGTGTCCTCTTGTCACATCTTTACCCCGACTGGACAGTTGCTTGGGTAGATGTGGGAGGAAGGTGTTACAAAGTGGTATCAGAGCATGGTTCACCCCTCCGACTGGATGGGCTGTGTCAGTCATGCATGCATGTCAGATGCATGTGTGTCTCTTATACATGCATTCCATGTGCTTGTTGCATTTTCATAATCTTGATCATGGTTGTAGTGATGTCACCATGTGGAAGTTGATGTTGTTATTGTGGGATGCATTGTTGTGTGTATAAATGGTTACATGTTGTTATATGTCGCTTACAAGTATTATTTTGCATGCTTTGTTACATTCTTATATGTTTGGTTACATTCTTGTATTCTTGGTTACATGTATCATTCTTGTAGTTTTAGTTACAAGTATTGTTCATTTATGCTTGATTACATGTGTTTATGCATGGCTATGGTTAACTACGCATTGCTTATGCATGTTAATGTTCGCATGTGGTCAAGTGTACAGTGATGTAGTGGTTGTCATGCATGAGGCCGTGGTATGAGTTGTTGATAAGGCCATGCATTGATGATTGGACCCTAGCTAGAATGATGGTTGCATGGTTATATGCTTAGGTGTTATGCTTCTATATGCTGTGATGATTATTTTATACATGTATCACGCTGATTTTTTGATCTTGTAGACAAGGTATCCTCCCCGAGCCATACTAAGGTACATTGGTTTATTGTGATTTGGTTTAGCTGACATGATATACCTTGCACGAAGAAATATCAAATGGCTAGCAAAATGGTAGACTATAAAGGCTTTCCCTATGAATCAGAAGAGAAATATGGTGTTGGGAACTCTTCTGATTTGGAAAACTTAAAGGAAGAAATAAGGAGTTGTAAGGCAAATAATGACAAAATTATGCAGGCACAGAAGAAAGAAGCATAGGTAAATGTAGTGATACTTCAGAGTTTTTCAGATTTGCAGTGACAGGGACCACGTTGGAACAACTATGAGTAGGAGGACAAAAATAATGGGGCATATGGCAGTAGGTCGCATGGTGGTCACATGTCAGATATAGATGGCACGGTTAGAGATGGAAGATTGTTGGACACTACAGAGAGGAGAAGGGATGGACATAGGTATTATTCTTGTTTTGATTTAGATAGGCACTATGATCGTCATCGTTATCATCTGTATAGGAGGAATGATGGGGGATACTTGTTGGATGAGGTTAATAAAGAAAATCCACCTACTTTTCATGGAGAGATGAAGAAACCACGAGATGTAGAGGCATGGTTGCTTGGCATGGGGAAGTTCTTGAGGTTACATGATTATTTAGGGAACATGAAAGCTGGAGTAGCTACATTCAATCTCAAAGGTAAAGTAGACATTTGGTGGGAAGATGTGAATAATGTTAGGTGTATTCATGAGGAATAATTGACTTGGAGTGAGTTTGAGAAGCTATTCAAGAAGAAGTATTTGTCGGAGAGGTACTTGGTGGGGTCCAGTATTGTAGCAATAATGCTACAACTCCTGGAGCTTCCTTCTTCAATTTTATCAACCCGGTAGTTGATAACAAACTTGGAAGCGACGGTGCTGTATGCAAAAGTACTAGCTCTTGCCGCAGCTGTCACTTGGTCAGCTGGCACAAGTCCGCTAGGGGCTCAAGCCAACTTCTATGAGCTCTTAGAAGAAGCTTTTTAACTGATGGACAAAAGCTAATCTCAAAAGAAGCTAATCTATTTGCAGAAAGGAACTGAAAGCCAACAAGAAACGCAAACCCTAGCAAACCCTAATTCTACCAGCTAGTCTTACTGATGCAAAGATGGGAATGCAAACTACTGAAAGAGATGCCATTACTTCTATGAAGGTGAAATGCATGTGTCTAGACTACCTCTATCTGAAGAAAACATCTTTTGTATTTTTGTTTCAATTATTAGAATTATCATGCATGTGCTTTTAACTAGCTTTTTACTGTGCAGAGGTGGATCAAGGAGGAAAAAGGCTTGACAAAGGTTGGGAAAGTTCAGAGGGGGTCTAAGGGGTCCCTAACACCCTTCCAGAGAGTTTCACAAAGTTTGGCTACCAAGAGACCGCGTTTATGAGCTTCTACAGGAAGTCTACAGGGGTTCTACAGGATGCTTCAGAATTTCTACAGGATGTTCAGTAATTCCTACAGGATGTTCTACAATCGGATTTTGGGTGATGGGTGAGTGGAAGAGGCTGCATGGGTGGATAGGGAGGTAGGAGAGGGGTTTGTAATGCCTTAGTGACCGAGAGATGAGATGATGAGGGGGTGTGCTAAGCTAGTTTGTCTGAAGGAGGGTAGATGGAATGGAAGGCCGAAAAGGTAGGATAACGTGGGCAGTAGAGTAGTTGAGAGACAAGGGGTCTAGTCGGGAGATGAGCAGTTGGCCTGGGCAAGGCTTAGAAGGAGGAGAGGGTGAGAGGGTAGCACTGCACAGTGTAAACTGAATCAAATCATCCACGTCTTGCATATAATCAAAACATTCCTAACTGTTTAATGGAACCAATGAACAACAACATTATTCTTAAGGAAAACCATGTATGGTACTGAAGCAAAGAAACATTCCAAGAGGTCTGAACGCATGGAAAACTTCTACAACCGAAAATATTGCACCAAAGATTTGCATGAACACGTAAACCAATGTTTTTGGTGGGTGGCACTGTCTGCAATTCCAGCCCCTAGAAAGAGGTGAAAATGAGCGTGCAGGCAACCCTTTTCTAGAAATTTTATCAACTCCAATCTCTTCACTCTATTCTAAACAGCTGAAGCAACTCTGTATTATAACAATGACCTACTTAACCACACCAAGAAATCTAACTCAGCAAACTGCGTTTCAAATGCATGTAAAGAAAAAAAACATAATGCTGAAAGGAAAGATAACAATACAAAAGAAGGAGGCCTTAGGCTCTCAGGTTGGGCCCAACCCCGAGAGCTATGGCTCCTTTTAAAAACTCAGGACTGAGATCAAATAGGACTGCTTTCCATTAAAAAATAATAATCATAAGTCAAATAGCATGCCAATAATTGGCTACAAAAGAGCAAAACCAAGCTAGCAGCTCGTAGTGCAGAATGTGCAACAAAGTTTCAAAAGTCCTTTTCGAAGGCTAAAGCCTTAGCATTTATACATCACGAGGCCCCAAGCTGGCCTCCTAAATTAGTGGGACTCGGCTGACCAAACTAGGAGTGAACTGCTGCTTCCTCAAAATCTGTTTGGCTGCCTTCTAATCCGGTTGTGGTGGCTGTTAGAGCTCGGAGTTGGGGGTGAAGATCCCGAGGAAGGCCTTTTAATGCTGGACAACCCTCCTATGAATCCTCAACCCCATCTTGGCTGTCTCCTGGTTCTTATCTGCTCGGTTTTGTTCCAATCATGTGTCAAAAAACCTGAAATGAGCACATGTTAGCCACCTAGGAATAGTGACTGCCCTTATTCGTACAAATGACATAAACATACTAAAAAATGATGCATAATTTATGAAAAATGAAGGATTGAGCAAAGGTAGTTAGGCCAAATGAGCCCAAAATGTTACCAAATTTGGGGCTCATCATCACCCCCCAGCTAAAATGATTGCTCATCCCTGAGCAACTAATCCAGCTCCTCGTCCTTCATTGCTTTCACCGCCACCCTCACATCCCAGGCTTCTGAAGTGGTCTCCTCCTCACTGGCATGGAACCCAGCCTTCCTTTCCACCTCTTCCCACTGCTTATGCTCTTCTTTTTCTGTGCTGCCTTCCATCAATCCTAACAGCAGAGGTGGGCTTAGCTTGAGGCCAATCCAGCTAGCTTGGAGGTTCTGCATGGACTTTTTGTAGAGGGGCACCCGTGCTAGAGCTTCCCTCATTCGAGTTGGAGTATGGTATTCTCTGATTTTAAGGCTGTGGGACAATGTGTTCCATCGGCGGGTGCAAGCATGAACACAGTTGTCCCCTAACAGTCGCTCCATATCCTCGAAATGTGCTATGGCCTGTGCCTGCTGATCCATGTATTTCAATAAAGTTTGAGGGTTGGTGGCTAAGTGTTGGTGGGCCGATATCAATGCAGTGGGATCCCCTGGCTCTGCTCTAATCAGCAGTGGCTCATGTAATTCTCGGTCCATGACCTCTTTGACCTCTGCTGCCCTCTTTTCTTCATGGTTCAACCATGAGGCAAATGCCATCAACTGCCTATCCCCTATAACTGTGTTGGGATCCCATGTAGTCACATTTGGAAGGGCCAAATTATGGAGATAGAACTCCAAGAGTTTGGCCTTATCCTCTGATGAACTGCTATTACATAACGCTGTGAACTGCTGGGGGTCTTGGAGTTGGGAGATACCCCTCTGTGCCAATGCATTAATCTGAAATTGCAGCCACTAGTCTCGTAGGTACAGGCCATAGGATTTGGCCAGCTGTCTGCATTGTAGAGCATCCATGGCCCAACTGGCCATGCAAGCCAGTTGTGCCTCTTTTTGCTGCAACTGCTGTTTGAGAGCTTGTATCTCGATTTGTGCTTGCAGTTCCCTTTCTTGTAGATGCGAGGTTGGCTCCCCAAGACCAACTTGCAGTCCTTCTCTGCCTTGATGTTCTGCTGTAGTGTCCTATGAGGATGTGCCCTTTTCCTTCTTCAGTTCCTGTAGCTGCAGTCTAAGTTTCTCGTTCTCTTCCTGTAGGAATACCCGCTGGCAGTTTGCCACGTGTTTGGCCATAGCTAATTCTTTTCTCGCCTCCTTGAGTTGTTCCTCCAAGGGGCCTATATCTACCACTCCTTTTGATTTAGCTATTTTCATCCACGTGTGGGTCCTCACTCTTTCTTCCTCCAACGCAAAGAAGAGCGGCATGGTGAATTTTTGTGGAATAATTTTCCCAGCCTCCAAAAAGTTATAATACGAGCTCAAGCTTGGCTAGGGACTAGGTTCCGGAATATGCTCCTTCTCTTCTTCCCTCGGTGGCTCTACTTCGTCTCCCCTAAGTGGTGATGAGGGTGCCTCTCCCTCCATTCTCTCTGTCTCCTTAAGCCGGGCTAATGTTTCCTGTAGAGCGGCCTCAGCATCCTGTAGCCGAGCTTTTGAAGCCAACCTGTCCATCCTCTCCTTCCAAGTAGTTGTCTTCGGGCTCCCCCGCTCGTAAGTGACTGATATTTTTGAGGGGGACCTCTCCCTTGGTGAGGTAGGGGTATCTTCTATAGTAATTGGGCTGCTGGATGGAGGTTGGGGCCTGCCCGTTTTGATTCTCACACTTCTCCTAGCTTTGAAATACAGAGGGGTCTCCCTCTTTCGCTTTTCCTTTGGCTTAGGAGGTGTACTGAGGGTGGCCAGCACGGCTGCTGCCTCCCTTGCAAGAATTTCAGCTGTCTTCTCTTTTGGTTTTCCTTTCTCAGGGCTTCCTGTAGAAGGCCCTGTATCAGCTGATTTCTGGCTTCCTGTAGAAGCCGTTTTTGGTTTTCCTGTAGAAACAGGTGGCACCATTTTAGCCTGTTTGGCTGAGGGTGCTTTGCTTTTTAACTTGGTTGAGGCTGCCTTCGAGGTGCCTTTACTGACGTGGACTTGTCCCGTCCTTTCCACCCTACTCTGTAGCCTTTTCTCTCTGGGTGTCAATGTGGATTTGTCACCCTCCTTTTCGGCAACCTGAGGTTTCTCTTGCCTCCCTTTTTGTTCTTTCTTCGGTGCTTTGGCCGCGGGTTCTTGGCCTTTCCCTTTCTTCTCTGTGTGTGCTGACTCCTTCTCCTCGCTGCTGGAGGAGGTGAGCTCCTCGGTCAACATTTTGATATCACCATCCTTAGTCAGATTTCGGAAGGCTTCCCACGAGAGAGGGACTGTGTAGGTGTGGAGTGCATCCTCCATGAGGAGCTTAATGAGCCCATGATGGGCTACCTGGTCTGGCGTGCCCTCTCGTAATTTGGTGGCACATTCAGTCATGGACTGCAGAAGGAAGTAAGGAATACTTAGCTTGTTTTCTGAAGGTAGGTCCATTTGGTGCCTCAATTCTGTGAGCAGCCGGAAATGGTACCCATATACGATGCTGAATCGTCCTTCGCACGTGATATACTTCATGATTTGGAGGCTGACCTCACTCCAAAGCGGCTGTAGGCTAGCTCTGCGAACCCCGTTCTTATCCTCTGAGAATTGCTCCTCCGATGGAAAGAACTCTTTTTTAGCCTTCTGGCCTAATTTCCTTTCCTCCTTGTCCCATGGTACCCCCATTGGGAGGTCAGTGACCCTGCTGATGAATTGTGGGGTGAGTCTGAGATTCAAACCCCTGAAATTGACAATGGCCAGTGTTTTTGATTTTGGCTTCAAAGCTCGCAGGAACTCCTCTGCCACCTCATCATCATAACCTTGAAGTTTGTCGCAGAACGACATCCATCACGCACGGGTGAATAGTTCTACCACCTCCGGGTTTTCCCGTAGTTTCTTTGAGTCTGTCGGTTCCTTTCTGATGAATCCACCCGGCATGGTGAAAGCCTGCTATGTTAGCCGGAGGTGGCGGGTGCGTATCAAAAGATGGCCTTTTGGATTTCTTTGGGACAGAGCACAGAACTATGCCTCTGTCACGCACACAATTCGTGAATTCTTGGCTATCTACAGATGAGCCTTGACAGAGCCTTAATTACGAACCAAATCCTGTAGAAAACCCCGCATATACTACGACGACACTTTTCATGCAAAAGGAAGACGACGCTTGCAATTTTATGCTCAGACTGTAGTTTTACATTTTTGAGGACATCGACTTCGCCACCCTTCAAACCAATTGCATGGGAGGAACAGGTTCAGGCTTACCTTTTCCAATTCACCACCTTTGACGTGAATAGATCAATTTTCCTCCGTAGCGGCTAGCTTCCTGTAGCGCAGCTTCCTGTAGAAGTCGCGCACAGGTTCCGGAGAGCACGACAGTGGTTCTGCGCCTTCTGTGCCACCACCAGACGTCTGAACGAGCCAAGGACTTGGAGTAACGAGCTTCAGAGAAATTCGGACGCTTACTCGACTGCAAAACGGCTGGTGATAAATGAGTGGAGTGACGATCTAGCCGGTGGATTTGAATCCCGGCCGAACTCGTGGCGCGGGGGTGAGCTGTCCCTGTCGAACTGTTGGACGACATCACCTACTTAT
Organism: Pinus tabuliformis; assembly: GCA_031772625.1. Taxonomy (NCBI): domain Eukaryota; kingdom Viridiplantae; phylum Streptophyta; class Pinopsida; order Pinales; family Pinaceae; genus Pinus; species Pinus tabuliformis. Next base: position 405,298,328 of record CM062811.1, on the reverse strand, counting down.
TTCACTGCAAGTCTCCCTTACTGCCGCATCATTCCCTGCAGATCCGCCGCCGCCATTTCCGTTATATCACCGCTTCTCCCTGACTAGACGCTTCTCACGTGTCCATTACCCATTTTGCTTGCCACGACCAACACTTTCCAAATCTGACTAGACCATCTGACTGGTCGTGGTGGCCAGTTGAATGGCTACCCGACTGCTCAACCCATTCATTTCCACACTTGCAAACATTTCAAAGCATAGTTCATGTAATTTGACGAAAAAAGGGTGAGGCACTTACCTGTGCGGCCGCGACGTTATTTTCAGGTTTCAGGACGAGGGTGATTGGATTTTCTTGTTGCTGCTTCGTGCACAGGCACGGGGGTTCCTCCTCGCAGACTACTGTTGGTTGCGACGCTTATTACCTGGCTGCGGATGGTGCATGTGCCCGCTCTATGTGTTGCAGGTGCCTTGATGGTGTGCACTCTAGCTGGATGAACTGCTACGAGATTCCTGTAGGATGTCCTGTAGCAGTTTCTCCTCCTCGTGTGCATGCTGAAACGGTGGAGACGGTGGCATCATGGTCACGATCGCAGGACCCTCGGACGGCTTTGACAAGTAGTGCATGGTGTCTCTGCATCCTTTTTTCCATTTGAGAATCGCTTCCTCTGATAATTCAATGTTCTGATTTGACTGTGCAGGTATCTCCATTGCATGGCAACTGGGGCGGTAGAAGGAGGCGACAGCAGTGCGTGATGGAGAAAACATTAGCTTGCATGCCTCCGTGTCGGACCTCGGGTGTTAGATCTCCCCACACAGTCAGTTCTGGGCCGTCCAAAGCTTCTACAGGAAGTTTCCTGTAGAAATACAGAACTTCCTGTAGAAAGTCCTGTAGCTTCCTGTAGGAGGCTAAACTGTGATCAAATCACGCCCAGACCTTGGAAGAGATGAGTGTTTCCGGAGGGAGTGCTGGTGAGGTCGCCTGGTAGCATAGTAGGGACCCTTGTCTTTGAGTTGAGGGGCCTCTTTTCCTGCATGGAATACCTGCAACCTGCATGCATTGCCACATCTTGAACTTGTTTTCCCTGTTTTTTTTTTTTTTCTTTTTTTTTTGAAAGACAGCAGGGGCGCCTCCATGAGGTTTTCACCCTTACCATCTGCCTTGAGCGCCTCAGAGAGGTTTTCACTCAAGGGTCTTTTTCAAACATTTCCAGAAAGATAGCAGGGACGCCTCAATGAGGTTTTCACCCCTACCATCTGCCTTGGGAGCCTCAGAAAGGTTTTCACCCAAGGATCTTTATTATCTTTTTTTTTTTTTTTTTTTTTTTTTTAAGATCTTTAGGGTATGCCCAAAATAGAGGCAGAACCCTTCTCTATGACCAGCACTGATTTTTCCACAGTTTGGATGAATTCTTGCCTTGAAAGAGGTTTTCTGTAGATCTTTAGTCGATGCCCATTGACAAGCATAGGGATGGCCTCCTCATCAATGGTTCGAATAAGAACAGATCCATTGTCATTACATTTTTCCACTGCATATGGTCCCAGCCATCTGGTTCTCAGCTTCCCCTTGAAATCCTTATGCCTGGAATCATACAACAGCGCCCAATCTCCCGGCTGAAATTGCTTGTCATTGAGGTGTTGGTCATGCCACACCTTCCTCTGAAGTTGAACCACTTTTGAGTGGAGAAGGGCCTGCATTCGGTGCTCGTCCAATCCATTCAGCTGCAATAACCTTTCTTGTTGGGCATGGCTGAGATCCAGGTCCAGCTGAGCTGCCATCCTCAAGGTGTTGTATTCGAACTCAATTGACAACAAAGCTTTCTTCCCATAGACCAGCTCATAAGGTGTGAAGCCGGTTGTGGTCTTCCAAGTGGTGTTGTAAGCCCACGTGGCCTCAACCAGGCGATCTGCCCAATCTTTCCTGCTGCTGCTCACCACCTTAGTCAAGATCCCTTCCAATGCTCTATTGGTGACTTCCACCTGCCCATTTTCTTGAGGATGATAGGGGGTGGAAGTCCTATGTTTGATTTTGTGATGAACAAGTAGGTCTTCAATTAAGTTGGAGGTGAACTGGCTTCCTTGATCGGTGACTAGCTCTCTTGGGTAGCCAAATTTGTAGAAGATGTTCTCTCTTAAGAACTCGGCCACCTTTTCTTCTGTCGCTGCTTTGATTGCCTTGGTTTCTGCCCACTTTGTCAGGTAGTCTGTGCACACAATGATGTAATACCTTTGCCTCGAAGGAGGGTTGATTGGACCCACAAAATCCATACCCCACTTCTCAAATGGCTCAAGAGTCACTTGAGGTTGGAGAGGCATCTCATCCCTTGGAGTCGGTTTCCCCATTGTTTGGCATCGGTCACATTGGCTGATATACCTTCTGACATCTTGATGAAGCGTGGGCCAATAATAGCCTGCCTGTAGGATTTTGAAGGCAGTCCTTTTGGCTGCAAAATGTCCTCCACAAGGTCCGTCATGACAGGTTAGGAGGATATCAAAGACTTCCTCCTCCCTTACACAATGCCTTAAGATCTGATCAGGGCCAAGCTTGAACAGGTTGCCCCCGATCCAAGTGAATGAGGCACTCTTCCGTATGATCCTGCTCTTCTCTCTGGAGGATAGGTGCGGAGGAAACTGTACTGAGACAAGGTAGTTTGCTATATCAGCAAACCATGGAGAGAGTATTGAAATAGCAAACAGATGTTCATCTGGCATTTGGTCATCCACTGTTCCATCCTCTCCTGCAGGTAAATCCAATCTAGACAAAAAGTCAGCAACAACATTTTCTTTACCTGGCTTGTCAACAATAGTCAAATCAAACTACTGCAACAAAAGTAACCATCTAATAATACGAGCATTCACATCCGGTTTATTCATTAAATATCTAATTGCAGCATGATCAGTATGTACAAATGTTTGATATCCAGTGATATAATGTCGAAATTTGTTTAGTGCATGGACCATGGCCAAGAATTCTTTCTCAGTTACAGTGTAATTAAGTTCTGCCTTGGATAAGTTTTTGCTGACAAAGTATATGGTGTATGGAAGTTTTTGTTCAACTTGTCCTAAGGCTGCCCCTATGGCTTTGTTCGAGGCATCAGTGTGGATGTGGAAAGGTAGGGCCCAGTTTGGGCCTCTCAAGATTGGGGTAGACACCAACTTGTCCTTTAATTCATTCAGAGCCTTCTGACAATCGTCAGTCCATTTAAACTCAACATCTTTTGCCAAGAGGCTGAACAATGGCGAGGCTAGCTTGTTGAAGTCTTTAATGAATCTCCTATAATACCCTGCTAAACCTAAGAAACTTCGAACATCTCTTACCTTCTGAGGAGGTGGAACCTTCTTGATGAGAGCAATTTTGTTAGGATCCACCTGTAACCCTTGGCGAGAAATGGTATGGCCTAGCACAGTCCCTTCAGTCATCAAGAATTCACACTTTTCAGGACTAAGGGACAAGTTCATCTCAATGCACTTGGTTAGGACTTTTCCCAGATTGGACAATGCTTCCTGGAAGTTGGACCCATAAGGAGTGAAGTCATCCATATAGATTTCCACCGAATCATGGACCAGCTCAGAAAAGATGCTCAAGACGGCTCTATGGAAGGTGGCAGGAGCATTGCATAGTCCAAAAGGAAGAACTCGGTAAGCAAAGGTACCCCAAGGACAAGTGAAGGTGGTCTTATCTTGGTCTTCCGGGCTGATTTGGATCTGGTTATACCCGCTAAACCCATCTAGGAAAGAGAAAAACTTCTTCCCTGCCAGGCCATCCAACACTTGATCTATGAAGGGTAGAGGAAAATGGTCTTTCTTGGTGGTCTTGTTCAGTTCTCGGTAGTCCACACAGATTCTCCACTTCCCGTTTTTCTTGGGAACCAACACCAAAGGGGACACCCATTCGCTATCCGAGATGGGGTAAATGAATCCGGCATCCAACAGTTTCTGTAATTCCTCCTTGACGATGTCCTTAAGGGCTGGATTCATTCTCCTTTGGGGTTGCCTAACCAGTTTACAGTCTTCTTTGATGTAGATGTGATGGGTACAGACCGAAGGATGGACTCCTTTCATCTCCTTATAGCTCCAAGCAAAAGCATCTAGATGACTGGCCAATAGACGACACAGCTCCTTTTCCTGGGAAGGAAATAAGGAGGAGCTGATCTTTAACGCCCTCTCAGGGCCGAACTCCACATTTTTTACTCTGGGAGTGACAGGGTTGGTCACACAAAGGTCCACTACGGTGCTGGCTCGGGCATCCTTCACCAATTCTTCTAAGGACAATGCACTAGGAGGTGGATTCTGGATCAAGGTCTCAATCAAATCATCCTCGGTTGGGAGGCCTCCCCTAGTGGTGTCTAGGGTGCACAAAGGTGCTGAGTACACCTCATCCTCTTCTCCTTCCTCCAACCAAAGTGGTAAGTCATGCTCTAATAAGGGTTGGGCAGGAGGGTACAGGACTAGCTGCTTGGACATAGGACCATTTTTGATGGTCATGTTTCCTGCACGACAGCTTATGTAAGCATCTGCAGTGGCTAACCAAGGCCTTCCCAAAATAAGGGGGTATCCAGTAAGCTTTGCCTTTGGTTGCAGAACCAAGAAGTCGGCAGGGTACTCCAAAGAGTCAACAGAGACCAAGACATCCTCTACAATCCCTTCGGGAGTCACGGTGGAGCGATCTGCTAGTTGCAGGACTGTCGAGGTCTTTCTCAAGGAACCCTGAAGGTTGAGTTTGAGCATGGTATCTCTGGTCATTACATTAATGGCAGCCCCCAGATCAATCAATGTGTGAGGTATGATGGTGCCATTGATGTGGACATCCACTATAGGACTCCCAGGATCCAGATACTTTGGGCAGATGGCCTGCCCCAACATAAGATCAGATAGTTGTCCCATGACATTGATGGTTGAAGCATCTCTTTTTCGCCTGCCTGGGTGTCTGAAACACTTTTCCTTAACCAGTTTGTTGTATATCGGTACATCTTTGATGGCTTGGAGAAGTGGTATTCTCACACACAACTGTTTGAGTTCCCCCAGAAGCTCATCCTCTTCTGGGTTGGGTTGTGTGGTGGCCGTTAGTCTCTCAGGAAAGGGTGGAATGGCCTTTGGTTCACTTTCCTGTTTATCTTCCTCGTCCTCTGGGGGAGGAGGTTGGCGATCTGGAAGAGTCTTTCCAAATCGCAGATTGATCTCCTGGATCTCCCCAGCATAGGTAGGGCATGATGTTTCCCCAGTATATACCTGCTGGACCTATCTGTTGTTGGGGTTCGGGTTCGGTTGAGCAAGCATTTGGGGTTGCCTTGGAGGAGCAGGAGGTAATGGTTGTGGTTGAGCTGGTGGTGGAGGCAAAATGGTGAGGGGAGTATTGTACTGGGGCCTCCACCCCGATTGAGGTGCATTCCACTGAGGCTGTGGCTGGGCATGTGAATGAAACGAAGGAGTAGTGGGCTGAGTATGGTACTGAGGCGGGTAAGACCGTGGAGGAGGTATAGACCAGGAAGGATGAACAGGGGGTCCCCAGGAAGGCATAGGAGCATATTGGTTGGGGCTGTAATAAGCTTGGGGTGTCCCTTGCATCCCCTGTTGGTAAGGTCTAGGTCCATGTGGCCTCCTTTGGTTGAGGAAATAGAGAGGTTCAGTGGGTGCTTCTGTCCCTTGATACATGGCTTTAAGCCGAGGTAAGGTTGGACATTGGTTTGTGGGGTGGTCCTCCTCACAGACAAAACATACCTCAACCGAATGTAATGGGCACTCGTTCTTAGGGTGTTTCCTGGTACACCTAGGGCAGAAGATAGCCAAAGCCCTCTCAGCTTCCTCTTTCTTCTGCTGGATTCGGAGTGTATCAAGTTGCATGGCGATGGTCTGTCTCACCTCACTCTTGAGGTCCTCTAATTGATTTGCAAACTCATGTTTGGAGAAAGGAATACCAGCTGAGAGGAGGTTTCCTCTACCTCTTTTCCGGGCTGCCCTAGAGTGGTTTCTAAACACAGTCTTTATGTCCTCGTAAGGCAGTTGGTAAATATCTCCTCCAGCTAGCATGTGAAGGGTATCTAGGAGGTCTTCAGGGACTCCTCGGAGTAGGACCAACTTAAGAGATTCAGGGTCAAGTGTGCACCTGGCCCGTTTATAGCTGAGTTGGAACCTTTCCTCGTAATCTTCTAAAGACTCATCATTCCCCATGGTCATCCGAAAGATTTCTCCCTTGGTTTCCTTGGACCTACAGTAGTCCCGGTATTTGGTATTGAAAGCTTACTGCATCTGGGCCCAAGTGGTGATACTGTTCCCAGGTAAGCCCATGAACCAGCGCAGCGCTGCATCCTTGAGGGTAGAGGGGAAGAGTTTCAGTTTTTGCTCATCCTCGGTATAGTCATAGGTTCGACAAAGGACGGAAAACTCAAACAGGAAGGTATCAGGGTCTTCAGTAGTCAGTCCATGGAAGTGAGGTAAAGCAGAGGGGCTGATGTTCTTCATTTTCATGTCTCCATTGGTCTCTCGGATGGGGAAGGCACCTTCAATTCTCTCATCTTCTCCCCTATTGTCAGCCATAGCTTCAGATGGAGTGTTCTCTAAGTCTTCTTCTGCTATAGGATCTTCATATATCTCAGGAGGTTCACCTGTAGGTTCTTCTGGATCACTGTCACCAAAGAAGAGAGAAGGGTGACTCAGTGATGTGGTGGGGGTGTTGGGTAAGAATTTGCCTGTTTTATCTCGATTCCTACGAGGCATGAAATGAAAAGACTTCTGATTGCTTTTGTTTTTCTGGTACCTGCAAAACTGAAACAGATTGAACTGCAACTAACTATCTTGCTGAAATGGAAATGCGGAATTGAAATGAAAACATGAAAGAACTAATCTATTTTGCTCAAATGAAATTGCGGAATTGAAATGCTAATCTACGCTTGCAGAAATGAAATTGCGGAATTGAAATGTTAATCTATGAAAGCAGGAAATGTCTATGCTACTTTTGCAGAATGGAAATGAAATACTACTTAGCAGAAGGCGAGAGTAGGAAAGTAGAAGAAAAGCAACAATCACTAATACTCTAACGCTTCCCCGGCAACGACACCAAAAAGATGGTGGGCTCCAGTATTGTAGCAATAATGCTACAACTCCTGGAGCTTCCTTCTTCAATTTTATCAACCCGGTAGTTCGTAACAAACTTGGAAGCGATGGTGTTGTATGCACAAGTACTAGCTCTTGCCGCAGCTGTCACTTGGTCAGCTGGCACAAGTCTGCTAGGGGCTCAAGCCAACTTCTATGAGCTCTTAGAAGAAGCTTTTTAACTGATGGACGAAAGCTAATCTCAAAAGAAGCTAATCTATTTGCAGAAAGGAACTCCAAGCCAACAAGAAACGCAAACCCTAACAAACCCTAATTCTACTAGCTAGTCTTACTGATGCAAAGATGGGAATGCAAACTACTGAAAGAGATGCCATTACTTCTATGAAGGTGAAATGCATGTGTCTAGACTACCTCTATCTGAAGAAAACATCTTTTGTATTTTTTTTTTTAATTATTAGAATTATCATGCATGTGCTTTTAACTAGCTTTTTACTGTGCAGAGGTGGATCAAGGAGGAGAAAGGCTTGAAAAAGGTTGGGAAAGTTCAGAGGGGGTCCAAGGGGTCCCTAACACCCTTCCAGAGAGTTTCACAAAGTTTGGCTACCAAGAGACCGCGTTTATGAGCTTCTACAGGAAGTCTACAGGGGTTCTACAAGATGCTTCAAAATTTCTACAGGATCTTCAGTAATTCCTACAGGATGTTCTACAATCGGATTTTGGGTGATGGGTGAGTGGAAGAGGCTGCATGGGTGGATAGGGAGGTAGGAGAGGGGTTTGTAATGCCTTAGTGACTGAGAGATGAGATGATGAGGGGGTGTGCTAAGCTAGTTTGTCTGAAGGAGGGTAGATGGAATGGAAGGCCGAAAAGGTAGGATAACATGGGCAGTAGAGTAGTTGAGAGACAAGGGGTCTAATCGGGAGATGAGCAGTTGGCCTGGGCAAGGCTTAGAAGGAGGAGAGGGTGAGAGGGTAGCATTGCACAGTGTAAACTGAATCAAATCATCCACGTCTTGCATATAATCAAAACATTCCTAACTGTTTAATGGAACCAATGAACAACAACATTATTCTTAAGGAAAATCATGTATGGTACTGAAGCAAAGAAACATTCCAAGAGGTCTGAACGCATGGAAAACTTCTACAACCGAAAATATTGCACCAAAGATTTGCATGAACACGTAAACCAATGTTTTTGGTGGGTGGCACTGTCTGCAATTCCAGCCCCTAGAAAGAGGTGAAAATGAGTGTGCAAGCAACCCTTTTCTAGAACTTTTATCAACTCCAATCTCTTCACTCTATTCTAAACAGCTGAAGTAACTCTGTCTTATAACAATGACCTACTTAACCACACCAAGAAATCTAACTCAGCAAACTGCGTTTCAAATGCATGTAAAGAAAAAAAACATAATGCTGAAAGGAAAGATAACAATACAAAAGAAGGAGGCCTTAGGCTCTCAGGTTGGGCCCAACCCCGAGAGCTATGGCTCCTTTTAAAAACTCAGGACTGAGATCAAATAGGATTGCTTTCCATTAAAAAATAATAATCATAAGTCAAATAGCATGCCAATAATTGGCTACAAAAGAGCAAAATCAAGCTAGCAGCTCGTAGTGCCAAATGTGCAACAAAGTTTCAAAAGTCCTTTTCGAAGGCTAAAGCCTTAGCATTTATACATCACAAGGCCCCAAGCTGGCCTCCTAAATTAGTGGGACTCGGCTGACCAAACTAGGAGTGAACTGCTGCTTCCTCAAAATCCGTTTGGCTGCCTTCTGTTGGAAATAATACTGAGAGGGGGGGTGAATCAGTATTATCTAATTCTTTTAATAAATCTTCTTTATTTGTTCTTTGAATTATTTTTGCATGTCAGTACCATAAAATAATGAGCATGAACAAAAGAAAACAGATAGTCACACCAAAGAACACAAGATGTAAGGTGGAAACCTAATGTGAGTGAAAACCACCTGCTGCAATATGTCTCTATCTTCTTTCAAATTAGAAACTCCTTTTACAATGGTTTTGTACTGGTGCAGTCCTTTACCAGTACGCAGGCTGCAACCTGCAGAGAGCTACAACTCTCTCTCTCGTTTTCCAGTCTCTCCTGGAAGGGAGCTACAACCCCCTACTTCTTTTCTTACAAGGACCACTTTTAATAAATTTTCAAACTGGATCCATAAGCATCAAATGATCATCAAGTATAAGAGAATCACCCAGTCAACTGTAGTAACCAGATCAACAATAATAGGACCAAACCCAGAACACAACAATGATAAACAAAGATTTTAAGAGAAGTAAGCACCCTGCTCAACTGCTAGCCTGCTTATGTAAGCACCCTGCTCAACTGCTTGCCTGCTTACAGTACTCACCCTGCTCAACTGCTTGCCTGCTTACAGTACGCATCCTGCTCAACTGCTCGCCTGCTTACGTACGCACCCTGCTCAACTGCTAGCCTGCATACCTCGCTCTGAGTCCATTGAACTGTCTGCGGACCTCCGCACCTGCAACCCTTCTGTGTCTGCGTACCGGCGCACCTGCAACCCTTCTGTGCCTGCGTACCGGCGCACCTGAAACCCTTCTGTGCCTGTGTACTGGCGCACCTGCAACCCTTCTGTGCCTGCGTACCGGCGCACCTGAAACCCTTCTGTGCCTGCGTACCGGCGCACCTGAAACCCTTCTGTACCTGCATACCGGCGCACCTGAAACGCTTCGTTGCTGCGTATGTACGCACTTTTCTCTCACTATACCTGCGTACCTTCGGGCATAGATGATTTCAAGACTTCAGAAATAACCCAGACAGTCAGATCTACAGATCTGAACATGCGCCGAAGAGATCTCGGTCCATTAGTAGATTCGCCTTATTTAGATCTAGACCAGATCTAGCCCTCATAAGATATTCAACCAAAAACATGCTCAAGCCAAATGATCTCCTTTGCTTTATATAGGAAAGCTCTTCCTTAAATCATGGATCAATACCACGAGCCGACACCATAATAACACAATACCGTCGGCTAAATACCAAGAGTAAAACATAAGAAAACCCCACATGTGAATTTCTTTGCCTTGAAATGTGTGCACTGGGGGTACGCACCTCCTGAACGGGATAGCTGCGGGTATGTACGCACTTTATGTAACACTGACCTGCGTGTACGCACCTTATGCAAGGTGTACTTGCGTACCCCTTATTTTCTTCAATATTTGATAGCTGATCATCAATCTCTGCTGCTGACTTGAAGTACCGTGATCTATCACCTGAATGGGTTGCCATCAAGGACAACACTTTAGCCATAATGCCAACACCTTCTAATCCGGTTGTGGTGGCTGTTAGAGCTCGGAGTTGGGGGTGAAGATCTCGAGGAAGGCCTTTTAATGCTAGACAACCCTCCTACGAATCCTCAACCCCATCTTAGCTGTCTCCTGGTCCTTATCTACTCGGTTTTGTTCCAATCATGTGTCAAAAAACCTGAAATGAGCACGTGTTAGCCACCTAGGAATAGTGACTGCCCTTATTCGTACAATTGACATAAACATACTAAAAAATGATGCATAAGTTATGAAAAATGAAGGATTGAGCAAAGGTAGTTAGGCCAAATGAGCCCAAAATGTTACCAAATTTGGGGCTCATCAGTACTTTGATGACATGGAAAAATAATTCTATGAGCTAAAGATGGGATCGATGACAGATGAGGAGTACACTAGAAGTTTCTTGGAGTTACTGAGGTATTTACCTTATCTCACGGAGGAGAAGGCCAAGATTTAGAGGTTCATTAGTGGATTTCCGGTTGCATTTAAAGACAATATTGAGTTTGATGAGGCTAAATAATTAGGGGAAACCATTCAAAACATAAGGCATTGCTATGATAAATTGAAGCACAAGTCTAAGACTAAGTTAGACTGGAAAGGTAATGCAAGGAAAAAAGGAAAATGGGACAAGAAATGAGCAATAACTTAGGGTACAGATAATAAAGAGAATGTTGCACCATCTAAGAAGTTCAATGCATCAGATAGAGGATAGGGACATCGATCTGAGGAGCATAATAAGGAGCCAGTGCGGTGTTGGACTTGTGGAGGGGATCATTGTAGGAGAGATTGTCCATAGTATCAGGGCAATAGACCTCAGATATATAGTTCATAGGACACATAGACTGTTGGGGATGTTGGTTAGAGCATTCCTTGTATTTATGAAGCATTGGATAACAAACCAATAGACCATCAGACATCTACCATTGAGATGGATGGTAAGATTTGTGCTCAAGTTATTTCTATTTTGATTGATACTGGATCTAATTATAGCTATGTTAGTCCTAACTTGGTGGATAAGTGTATTTTGAGTATGGAATTGCATGCAAAATCTTGGTTAGTGCAGTTGGCTACAAGTATAAAGAAACAAGTTCATCATTGGGTAAGAGCTGGTGCATTTGATTTGAATGGTATGCCTACCATAACATATTTGAATGTATTACCGTTGGGGTCATACAATATGTTGTTGGGCATGGATTGGTTGTATCTTCATAGAACCAAGGTGGATTATTATGAAAAAGCTATTGAGTGTTTGGATGACAATGGGGAACCAAGAGTCTTACAGGGAAAGAAGAAAGCCACATCAGTTAGGATGGTGACAGTTATGCAAGCAAATTCGAGTCACAGGAGAGGGTGTATGTTATTTGTAGTGCACATTTCTAGTGACAAAGGTAAGGAAGTTGAGCATGCAGATGTTTTGAGAAGATACTTAGTTTTACAGTAGTTCAAGGATGTATTTCCTGAGGACATTATAAAGTTTCCACCTCATAGGGAGGTAGAAGTTTCTATTGAGTTGGTGCCAAGGGCAACTCCAACATAAAAATCACCTTACAGGATGAGCACACTTGAGTTGGTAGAGTTGAATCTACAACTGAAGGAAATGTTGGACAATGGATACATTAGGCAAAGTGTATCACCATGGGGTGCATTGGTATTGTTTGTGAAGAAGAAGGATGGTACTCTCATATTATGCATTTATTACATGTATTTGAACAAAGTGACCATCAAGAATAGGTACCCGTTGCTGAGGATTGATGACTTGTTCGATTAGTTGAAGGGAGCAACAATGTTATCGAAGATTGATCTGAGATCCAGATATCATCAAGTACACATCAAAGAGGAGGAAATTTACAAAACATATTTCTGGACCAGGTATGGGCATTATGAGTTTTTTGTAGTTCCATTTGGTTTGACTAATGCTCCAACTACATTTATGTGCTTGATGAATATGTGTTGTGTCTGTATTTGGACAAGTTAGTTATTATGTTCATTGATGACATATTGGTATATTCTAAAAATGAGGAAAATCATGTCAATCATTTAGTAGTAGTGTTGAGGTTGTTGAGAGAGCATCAGTTGTATGCTAAGCTCAACAAGTGTAGTTCTTTCAGACTGAGGTACATTACTTGGGGAATGTTGTCTCCAAGGAGGGAATTGTAGTAGATCCAGAAAATATAAGGGCCATCATGGAGTGGGTAGCTCCTAAGAATGTAGATGAGGTGAGATCTTTCATGGGGTTGGCAGGTTATTACAGGAGGTTCATCAGGAACTTCTCATAGATTTCTTATCCTATCACGTCGTTGCAGAGGAAAGGTAAGAAGTTTGAATGGACATAGGAGTGTGAGGCTAGTTTTGAGTAGCTCAAGAAATTGTTGACACATGCACTAGTGATAATGATTGCATATCTGGACAAAGAGTTTGTAGTATGCAAAAATGCTTGTAAGAAAGGACTTGGTGGAGTCCTTATGCAGGAGGGGCACGTGGTATGCTACAAGTCATAAAAACTAAACAAGCACAAGAAAAACTATCCCACACATGATCTTGATTTGGCAACGATCATACATGCATTGAAGATGTGGAGACACTACCTTCTAGGGAGGATATTTATGTTGATGAGTGATCACAATGGGTTACGGTAGTTATTTGACCAGCTGGATCTGAATGGTAGGTAGCCTCAATGGTTGGCCACGATCAGTGAGTTCAATTTTCAGATCATATATATCAAAGGTAAAGAGAATAGAGTGACATATGCTCTTAGTAGGTGGATACAAGTAAATCACTTAATAACTATGAGCTCCTATAGGACAGACTTACATGATAGGATCTTGCAAGCAAGTCAGTAGGATGTCAGATATATGGAGATTATGAAGAGGTTGCAGAAGAGTACAGGTACAGGTACATGTGGTAGTACAAGTGCAAGTAAAGGTAGTGGTACAGGAATAGGTTGTTGAAAATAGCAACAAGAAATGCTAAAAATAGAAGCGTTAAAAATAGCACTTCTATAAATAGCATTTCGGGATAAATTCCAATTTTAGTTAGTCCCTAAACTAAAATTAAGAATTAAAATTCGAATTTGATCTTAGTAGCTGTTTATAAAATCAATAATTAATTAATCTCGAGTTAATTAGTTGTAGAAAATCAAACATGAAGTCAATGTGAAGACATGCAACAGTTTCTCCATTGATTGAGGAAGTTATCCCTTGATTAAAGGAGATCAGGATGAGTTGTACTTTGAGTTGTAATTAGTTAGCTCAGTTAACTAAGTTAAGTCCAGTTAGATTAGTTCAAATAGTTTGTTGAACTAATTGTGAGTTCAGTTAGTAAATGCATGCATGCATATAACTGCTGCACTTCAGATAACTCAATATTCTCTCATAAATAACTCACGCATGTCAGTTCAGTCAGAGACACAGTTGAGATTAGATGATGGGATAGTGTACTATCAGTTGCAGGAATATTCCATGGAGGATATCTCTTGCATGCAGAAGGAATTCATTCCTTGGAGATTGCGCGGTTACTTTTGAGTTTGATGAGTGTGTGATGAGGCCAATTCACATAGCTGATAGCATTGGACCCCAAGAGAAACTGTGTAAGGAAATAGGAGGCTTGGGGGCCTGAGGGAAGGCATATTTTGTGTCTATTCAGTCTGTGAGCTGTATTGAGGGATTGTACTAAGAGCAGGATAGCTTGTGAGCTAATGCTTTGTGTAATTTGGACATATTTCCACTTGTATGATAATTTAGAGATCGAGGTTTTTAGCTGAGGCTTTCCCTAGAGTATTCTTCTGTGTTCATGTGTGATTGCTTTCTCATTCTCATTTATATGTGTTCTATTTGATCTTGCTCAAAATCGATTAAGCTTCCACAAGTTTTTTGTAGAAGTAGATCTTGTATTTTTCTTTAGTATATTAGATAATCTATTGATATACAGTGGGAAATTCTACATGGTATTAGAGCAAAGGTGATCAAAGCGAAGAAAAATATACAAAGAAGGGAGAAGTTCGAAGTTTCAAGTTCTTGATTATAGAATTCGAATTCTTATCACATCTCAAATTTCACCAATGGTGTTCAACAGTTTAAGACTCGAGTATGCGCTTGATGGCAACTTGAATTATATAGCTTGGAAGGATCACATGGAAGCAATATTAGAGGACAACAATCTAAAAGACTTCGTTGATCAAGAAGTCCCCAAGCCGACAGCAACTAATGCTACAAAATTGGCAGAATGGAAGAAATGTGTGGCTAGAGTGAGGAGAATCCTTCTGGAGGGAGTTCGAGACCACATAGTCTCGAGTCTCCATGGGAAGGAGACACCATTTTCAATGTGGAAAACATTGAAAGATCTATATCAGAACAAAAACGATAATAGGAAGTTGGATCTGAAAGACAAGCTTCGGAAAATCAAGTGTGAAAAGGGTGACACGATATCTACATATTTGAACAAGCTCACCAACTGCAGGAATGAGCTTGGAAGTGTAGGGATAATGATAGTCGATTATGACATGGTGATTCTTGCTCTCCTTGGTCTTCCTAAGAGCTGGCATAGCTACCAAGACTCAGTAAATGGAAGAGAGAAACTGCCAGATTGGGAATGACTTTGGTTAGATATGATGCAGGAGGAGATAAGGAGAAGCACCAGAGATGGATCTTCATCAAAGCAAGATGATGAAGAAAATCTAACCTTAGCGAGTAAGGTGAGGAAACGGAAAGGGAAGGTGTCCCATCCCAAATCCAGTGCTTCCTATGGTGGGAAGAAGTTTGAAAAATCGAAAGTGCAATGCTTTCATTGTCATGAGGTGGGCCATTATGCTACGAATTGTCCATAGAAGAAATCCAAGAAGGGATCCTCGAAGGGTTCAGACGGTGAGGAACTGGCCTCATAGTTCGAGTTGGATTTCTCTCTCATCGCATGCATGGTTTCATCCATGGTGGGATGTGTTTGGTAACCTGGATAGTGGAGACTCTTTCGACATGTTCGGCGAAAAGAATCTTTTCAGTACCTTGGAGGAGAAGGATCTCCAGATGCGGATCGAGATGGGCGATGATGGAAAGTACCATGTTTTAGGTGAAGGTACGGTTGTGTTTTAGAGGGAGCATGGAGCTCCTCTCACCCTGACTAATGTAAAGTATGTATCAGGTCTGAAGAATAATCTTATGTATGTCACTATGCTAGAAGACAAAGGCTATGATGTAGTCTTTAGTAAAGGAAAGGTATTCCTGAGGCATATCGGTACTGGAGAAAACAAGAGGATTGGGATTCGAGTAAAGAATCTCTACAAGCTGGAGGTAGATGACTGTGCTGCATTGAGTTCCAAAGCAGAGTTGGTGCAGAGCCAAGATGTTGGAGAGCTATGGCATAGAAGATTGGGCCATTTGCACCATGGGGACTTGAAGATCATGCAACAGATTTCTACCAGACTTACCAAGGGAAAACTGGAACAGACAGATACATGCAAAGGTTGTGCCTTGGGTAAGTATGCGAAATCTTCCTTTCCGGATCGAGACAGTAGAGTTGGAGAAATCCTGGAGCGAGTTCACACAGATGTATGTGGACCATTCTCTACAGCCTCCACCGCTAAACAAAGGTACTATGTTATTTTTATTGATGATTTTTCTCGTAGATGTTGGATGTACTTTATGAAAAAGAAGGATCAGACCTTCTTGAGGTTTTGTGAGTTTAAAGCCTTGGCAGAGAAAGAATCTGGAAAGAAAATAAAATCCTTGCGTAGCGACAATGGTGGAGAGTATGTCTGCCAATAGTTTAAGGACTTCTGCGCAATAGAAGGAATTAAACGGGAGTTGACAGCACCCCATAATCCACAACAGAATGGGGTGGTCGAAAGGAAGAACAAATCAATTGTGGGAGCAACTCAAGCGATGTTGCATGACCAAAGCCTACCACTTCATTTATGGGCTGAGGCATGCAATACAACAGTATACTTGCAGAACAGAAGCCGCATCGTATACTAGGGATGAAGACACCTATGGAGGCCTTTTCCGGGAAGCAACCAGATGTGAGTCACTTCAGGATCTTTGGATCATCGGTTTATTGCCATGTGACCAAAGATGCCTGGAAGAAGGTAGATCCAACAGCTGAGTTGGGGATACTTGTCAGGTACACTGATACACCCCACAACTATCGGGTGTTCCTGCCTACCAGTCAAAGGATAGTGGCACGCAGAGATCTAAATTTCGACGAGTAGAAAGCCATGCGAGTATCACTTGAGAGGGAGCTCAAGTTGCATGCAAAGGAGGAACTTTCAGTTCCTAAGGAGGAGGAGCCTCAGATTGACGCAGAGCAGCCACATGAAGAAGATCCGGGAGTGGAGACATCCACTCATGCTGAGTCTTCCAGAGATGGGAAAAAAAGCTCAAGGGAAGTTGACATGTTGATGCTGGATGTTCAAGAGAATGTGGGACAACCATCTTCTTAGTGCAGACAGAGGAGGTCACCCGATCGGTACATTGGTTACATGGCGTTGGTTGGGGAGTGTGTAGAGACCGAAACTTCTTCATTCGAGGAAGCAGTGCAGTAACTAGTATGGGTTGATGCTATGGTAGAGGAGTATGACACTATCATTCGGAACAGTGTGTGGGATGTTGTCCGAAGACCTCAGAACAAGTCAGTGGTGAGTTCCCGATGGATTTACAAGGTAAAGTAGGCAGCTGATGGCAGTGTTGAGAAACATAAGGCAAGGTTTGTTTCCCGTGGTTTCTCACAGGTCGAGGGGATCGACTACAATGATACCTTTGCTCTTATAGCAAGGTACTCATCTATCAGATCGACAACTCAGATGGGTTGGAAGATTCATCAGATGGATGTGAAGACAATGTTCCTCAATGGGATGATTGAGGAAGAGTTGTACACTGAGCAACCAAAAGGTTTTGAGACCTTCGATCGTGAGTTGCATGTGTTCCGACTCAAGAGGGCTTTGTACGGGCTGAAGCAAGCACCTTGTGCTTGGTACACCAGTATCGACAGCTATTTCACCAGGTTGGGCTTCACCAAGAGTGAAGCAGATATGAACCTTTACCACATCATGGTAGAAGGTAAGCCATTGATCATTGTTCTTTATGTCGATGATTTGATTTTGACAGGTGATGATCAGTTGATCAAGTCTTGCAAGGAGGACCTTGCAAGAGAGTTCGAGATGAAAGACATGGGTCTTATGCACTAATTTTTAGGCATGGAAGTGTGGTAGAAAGATGGGGAAGTATTTGTGTCTCAAGGAAAGTATGCCAATGAGATACTCAGGAACTTCCACATGGAGAAGTGCAAGCCCATGTAGACTTCTGTAGCTGGTAACTGGAGGAAGGAGGATGTTGTTGGGTTGTGTTATATTCTTTCCACAACTAGCCCAAGTAGTTAACTGGGGGATTAGAGGGTGGGCAGAGCCCCCCCTTTGTTGTGTCGATTTCGTAGTGGGGGGGTGGGGGTCACAGAGTGTTTGAGGAGTGCAGGTAACCCCCCTCTATGGGGTCCGAGGTAGCGCCCCGGAAAATTTTGTTTTTGGACCCTATATTAGGTTGGGCAGACCTACCTATGGTTTTGTGCATGATTTTCACACATGGTTTTGGACGCGATGGTTTTCGGTCCATGGTATTGGATGCTTCGGCATGTATAAATATGTATTGTAACACTGAAAGGAACATAATGAAAAATCAAGCTAGTAGTCCCAATTTTGGGATCCAAGGGAAAATCTCTGTGTATATGTGTTTTTATGTGTTATGCTCTTGCACTGTTTATTTTCTGTGTTTTAGAATTCGTATGCAGGTAATTTTTGTACGGGGTTAAAACCTACATTTGGTATTGGAGTTGTTTTTGGCTTCAAGGGGACGCCTTTGTTGCTGAGGGGTTTTGCTCAGGCCTATGGTAGATCATGTTTAGTGGGAGATCTGCGAGATCGATTCTGGTGGTGAAAGAAGATGGCAAGCAGTGGAAAGATAGAGATCGAGAAATTTAATGGTCAGAGTTTTTAGTTGTGGAAACTCAAGATGGAGGATCTATTGATGGATAAAGATCAGTGGATTGTGGTAGATCTTGGTACTAAACCAACGGGAGTCTCCAATGAAGAATGGAAGAAGTTGGATCGAAAGGAAAAGAGCACAATACAATTGTGTGTCTCAGATTCAATATTTCTAAATGTATCAGGGGAAGCTACGGCAAAGGCTTTGTGGGACAAGTTAGGGACTTTGTACCATTCTAAGTCTCTGGTGAATAAACTGTTCCTCCAGAAAAAGTTGTATAACCTGAGGATGAAATACAGAGACTTGGTGACAGAGCATCTCAACACATTTAATACTGTGGTAAGTCAGTTATTATCTGTTGATAATAAAATTTCAGATGAAGATAAGTGCATCAGTTTGTTGCGTTCTCTACCAGATTCATGGGATAGTCTGGTTATTGCAATAGGTAGCAATACAACTGCCTTGCAGTTTGATGAAATAGTCTCATCCTTGCTGACGGAGGAGATGAGATGGAAAAATATGGAGAGCCATAATGGTGATTTCTTGTCTGTACAGGACGGTCCCAGAATAGAAACAAAAATAAGTCATCGAGTGGGAGATCTAAATCTAGAGGGAGATCTAAATATCTAGGAAAACATGTAAAGGTGGTGTGCTGGAAATGCGGAAAGGAAGGGCACTACAAAAGGGACTATAAATCTAAAGCTCCTGATAAAGGAAAGGGATCTGATGATGCTCCTTCTGCAGAGTCGAAAACCACCTCAGATGAAGGTGGGAATGTGTACTTGGCTTCTTCAAGTACACATGTAGATCATGAGGCATGGTTGGTTGACTCAGGTGCATCCTTTCACTTCACTCTCCATAGAGAGTGGTTCTGCGAGTATGAGAAATATGATGGTGGTGATGTCTTCTTAGGGGATGATAGGAAGGCTAGAATCGTTGGTCGTGGAAAAGTAAAGTTGAAGTTGCAAGGTGGAAGGGTTAGAACACTTCCCGGTGTTCTGCATATTCTTGCATTGGCTAGAAATCTGATTTTTGTAAGCAAGTTGGATGATGCAGGTGTAAAAACAGTGTTCGAGAAGGATACCTACAAGATGGTCCAGGGAACACTGGTATTGATGCGGGGAGTTCGGATTGGAACTCTGTACAAGCTGCAAGGTATCACTGTTGTTGATGGGTGCAATAGATCTGTGGTTCTTGAAAGTGGAGTAGAAAATCTAGTGGTCTCTGGAGAGAAGACCATGTTGTGGCATCTAAGGCTTGGACATATTGGAGAGAAGGGCCTTCGAATACTTCATGGTAAAGGTATGGTAGAAGGTATGAGTAATAGCTCTCTGGATTTTGATTTCTGTGAAAATTGTGTATATGGGAAGTAGAATCGGGTGAGTTTCCCTTCAGGTGGTAAGAGGGCGAAACAAATATTAGAACTTGTGCACAGTGAGGTGTTTGGACCTGTGAAGGTTCCATCACTGGGTAAGTCTGTGTACTATGTATCATTTATAGATGACTTCTCAAGGAATACATGGATATATTTCCTTAAGAGAAGTATGAAGTCTTTGACAAGTTTAAAGAATTTAAGGCTCTGGTGGAAAACCAGACAAAGAAGAAGATAAAGGTGTTGAGGACAGATAACTATGGAGAGTTTTGCAGTAAGGAATTTGAAGAATTTTGTAAGAAGTGTGGTATAGCATGGCAGAAGACTACTCCATACACACTTGAGAAAAATGGAGTTGTAGAAAGAATGAACAAGACGTTGATGGAAAGGGCAAGAAGCATACTCAGTGGTGCCGGGTTAGGACATGAATTCTGGGTAGAGGCGGTGGAGACAGCATGTTACCTGGTTAACAGATCACCTTTATCAGTGTTGGAGGATAAGACTCCACAAGAGGTATGGACTGGTAAGAAACCCTCTCTTTCACATCTGAGGGTATTTGGATGTGATGCATATGTACATGTTCCAAAGGAGAAATGAACCAAGTTGGATAGTAAATCTGAAAAGTGCATCTTTATTGGGTATAAGGATGGTCTAAAGGGTTATAAGCTTTGGAACCCAGTAACAAGGAAGGTTGTGTACAACCGAGATGTGGTGTTCAGAGAGGTAAAAGATGTTATTAAACATGAATTTCAACCAAAGGAACCTGAGAAGATAGAGTTTGAGCTTAAGGAGAAGAATCAGACTCTACAACAGACGAGGAATCAGAAGATGAGGAGCCACAAACTCCAGGTGTGAGAAGATCAGTTCAAGAAAGGAGGCAGCCAGAAAGGTGCAGTCCATTTGCTTTCTGTTCAAATTTTTCTTTATCTATTACTGACAATGATCCCAGAACTGTGAAGGAAGCAGTAGATTTAGAAGATGGCAAATCTAGAAAGAGGCCATGGTTGATGAAATGGCATCTTTGCACAAAAATGAGGCTTCAGATCTGGTGGAGTTGCTAGTTGCAAGGAAATCCATTGGCAACAAATGGGTGTTCAAGAAGAATACAAATGTAGAAGGAAAGGCGGAGAAATAAAAAGCTCGGTTGGTAGCAAAAGGTTATTCCCAGGTGTCGGGAATTGATTTTGGTGATATTTTTTCTCTAGTTGCCAAGGTAACTTCTATTAGATTACTTTTATCTGTTGCTGCTGCTTTTGATTTTGAGGTAGAACAGATGGATGTGAAGACAACATTTCTTCACGGGGATCTGGAAGAGGAAATATACATGAAGCAACCTGAATGCTTTGCAGTGAAGGGTAAGAAAGAATTGGTATGCAAGTTAAATAAGTCTCTGTATGGGTTAAAAAATTCACCAAGGATGTGGTATAAAAAATTTGATACATTTATACGGGGACTTGGCTTCACCAGAAGCAAAGCAGATCAATGTGTGTATTTTAAATTAATTGGTGACCGTGTTATTTATCTGGTCTTGTATGTGGATGATATTATGCTGGTTGAAAATGACAATGAAATTATCTAGGATTTGAAGACCCAATTGTCCTCCGAATTTGAAATGAAAGATCTTGGTGTTGCAAACTATATTTTGGGCATGGAAATTAAAAGAGATCGACAAAAGAGGAAGCTCTGGTTAAACCAGAGGAAGTATGCCGAGACAAGACTGTAGAGGTTTGATATGCACGATAGTAAACTGGTGAAGGTTCCTATTCCTGTAGGTGTGAGGTTATCTGCTGAATAGTGTCCCAAGACACAAGAAGAGGAAGAGGACATGTCCCATGTTCCATATGCAAGTGCAGTTGGTAGCTTGATGTATGCAATAGTCTGTACTAGACCAGACATTGCACATGCAGTGGGAGTATTGAGCAGGTTTATGTCAAAACCAGGGAAGGAGCACTGGACAATAGTGAAGCGAGTTTTTAGGTATTTGTGAGGCACTAGTGATTATGGTTTGTGCTACCAAGGAAGAACAGGATTGGGCAGAGTGTTGGATATTCATGGCTTTGTTGATGCAGATGGGGCTGGAGATCCGGATCAGAGAAGATCTACAAGTGGGTATGTGTTTAACCTATTTGGAGGTGCAGTCAGTTGGATGAATGAGAAACAATCTATAGTTTTGGAGGTGCAGTCAGTTGGATGAATGAGAAACAATCTATAGTGGCACTATCAACTACAGAGGCAGAATACATGGCAGACACTCATGCAAGCAAGGAAGCAGTTTGGTTGTAGAGATAGTGTTCAAGTATGGGGTTAGTATAGGGAGCTATAAGGATAGACTGTGACAGCCAAAGTGAAATTTTATTGGCAAAGAACCCTGCATATCATTCAAAGACAAATCACATTGATGTTCAGTATCACTTTTTGAGGGATATGATAGAAGACAAAAAGGTGTTGGTGGTAAAGGTGGACACTTTGAAGAATACTACAGATGCATTGAAAAATCCTGTGAGCTTTGAGAAGTTCTCTTGGTGTAGAGAAATAATGGGTGTTGTAGGGATGGATAAATGACTAAGCTCTCTTATGGCCCCTTGTGGAAAGAAAACAACAAGTGAAAGAATGTTGGGTTGTGTTATATTCTTTCCACGACTAGCCCACGTAGTTAATCGGGGGGTTAGAGGTGGGGCTGAGCCCTGTTGCGCTGATTGCATAGAGGGGGGGGTGGGGGTGGGGGTGGGGTGGGGTGGGGTCACAGGGGGTTTCACGGGTGTAGGTAACCCCCCTCTATGGGGTCCAGGGAAATGCCCCGGGAAATTTTGTTTTTGGACTCTATATTAGGTTGTGCAGACCTACCTATGGTTTTGTGCATGATTTTTTCACATGGTTTTGGATGCGATGGTTTTCAGTCCATGGTTTTGGATGCGATGGTTTTCGGTCCATGGTATTGGATGCTTCAGCATGTATAAATATGTATTGTAACATTGAGAGGAACATAATGAAAAATCAAGCTGGTAGTCTCAGTTTTGGGATCCAGGGGAAAATCTCTGTGTATATGTGTTTTTATGTGTTATGCTCTTGCACTGTTTATTTTTTGTGTTTTAGAATTCGTATGCAGGTAATTTCTGTATGAGGTTAAAACCTACATATGCTACTTCAGGTGAGGTAGTAGCTACTACTGTTTATCGACAGCTTGTGGGTTCACTGATGTATCTAGTGAACACACGACCAGACTTATGCTTTGCAGTGAACCAACTGAGTCAAGCTATGGTTTAGCCTACCAAGCTGTTTTAGAAGGCATCAAAGTATGTGCTGCGATACTTCAGAGGCACATCTCAGTATGGATTGTGGTACAGATAGATAGAGGGAGTGAAGCTTCAGGGCTTCACAGATGTAGATTGGGCAAGGAGTCCATCAGATTGGAAGAGTACTTCTGGAGGAATCTTCAACCTTGGTTCGGCTGCAGTTTCTTGGTACAGCAGGAAACAGAGGCCAGTTGCACTTAGCTCAGCAGAGGCTGAATACATGGCTTCCAGTCAGGCAGCATGCGAGGCCATTTGGATGCAGAAGATTCTAATGGGATTTTTTGGTCAGAGGATGGATCCAACTGTGATCTACTGCGATAATTAGAGTTGTATCAAACTCTCTGAGACTCTAGTTTTTCGTGACAGGTCCAAGCACAATGATATCTGGTATCATCATCTCCAGGACTATGTGGTGAAGAGAATCATGTTGTTGCTGTATTTTTCAACCAAGGAATAGGATGCAGATATTTTGACTAAGGCATTGTCAAACTGCAAGTTCGAGTTTGACAGAGACAGGATTGGGGTAACTAATAATCCCTTTCTTGCTAAGAGGGAGTGTTGAAAATAGAAACAAGAAATGCTAAAAATAGCACTGCTATAAATAGCATTTCCGGATACATTCCAATTTTAGTTAGTCCCTAAACTAAGATTGAGAATTAAAATTCGAATTTGATATTAGCAGCTGTTTGTAAAATAATTAATTAATTCATCTTGAGTTAATTAGTTGTAGAAAATCAAACATTGAAGTCTATGTGAAGACATGCAATAGTTTCTCCATTGATTGAGGAAGTTATCCCTTGATTAAAGGAGATTAGGATTAGTTGTACTTTGAGTTGTAATTAGTTAGCTCAGGTAACTGAGTTGAGTCTAGTTAGATTAGTTCAAATAGTTTTTTGAACTAATTGTGAGTTTAGTTAGTTAATGCATGCATGCATGTAATTGTTGCACTTCAGATAACTGAATATTCTCTCATAAATAACTCATGCATGTCAATTCAGTCAGAGACCCAGTTGAGATCAGATGATGGGACAATGTACTATCAGTTGTAGGAATATTCTATGGAGGATATCTCTTGCATGCATAAGGGATTCATTCCTTGGATATTGCGCAATTACTTTTGAGTTTGATGAGGCTGTGATGAGGCCAATTCACACAAGTGGCAGCATTGGACCCCAAGAGAAACTGCACAAGGAAATAGGAGGCTTGGAGGGCTGAGTGAAGGCATATGTTGTGTCTATTCAGTCTGTGAGTTGTATTAAGGGATTATACTGAGAGCATAATAGCTTGTGAGTTAATGCTTTGTGTAATTTGAACATATTTCCACTTGTATGATAATACAAAGATTAGGGTTTTTAGCTAAGGCTTTCCCTAGAGTATTCTTCTGTGTTCATGTGTGATTGCTTTCTCATTCTCAGTTATATGTGTTCTATTTGATCTTGCTCAAAATTGATTAAGCTTCCACAAGTTTTTTGTAGAAGTAGATCTTGTATTTTGCTTTAGTATATTGCATAATCTGTTGATCTATAGTGGGAAATTCTACACAAGTACAAGTACAGGTGCACAAGATTTGGACTATTGCCTTACAATAGATGGATGGGTCTGATTCAGGGATAGGATATATGTGCTAGACAATAGTAAGCTCAAGAAGGTGATCTTGATGGAGTTTCATGCAAAACCATATTCAGGTCACCTGGGTTATTAGAAGACACTGACAGTAGTGAAGAGATTTTAGTATTGGTTGAACCTAAAGAGGGATGTAGCAGATTTTGTGGCTAGGTGTTTTGATTGTCAGCGTGTGAAGGTAGAGTGTAAACATCCAGGTGGATTGTTACAACTAATTGTGATTCCAAAGTGGAAATGGGAAGTCATTTCCATGGACTTCATCACAGGTTTTCCGAGGACAGTGAGACAACATGATTCCATCATGGTTATTGTGGACAGGTTGACAAAGGTTTCACATTTCATTCTAGTGAAGTCTACATTCTTAGCTAGCGATGTAGCACAGGTATTCATCATAGATGTGGTTAGATTTCATGGTGTTCCGAAGAATATTGTGTCAGATAGGGATGTGAAGTTCACTTCCAAGTTTTGGAAGGAGTTATTTGTAGGTTTGGGCACAAATTTGGCCTTCAGTACAACTTATCATCCGTAGACAGATGGACAGACAGAGAGGGTCAACAAGATATTGGAGGATATGTTGAGGATGTATGTGATGCATCAATAGTGAGAGTGGGAGGAGTACCTTCCACTGGTAGAGTTCGATTACAACAATGGGTATCAAGAATCTTTGAAGATGAATTTGTTTGAGGCATTGTGTGGGTGGAGTTGCAATACTCCCATCATTTGGAGTGATACAGTTAACATGGTGTTGATCGGACCAGACATGTTGGCGGACATGGAATAGGAAATGAAGGTGATAAAGAAGAATCTAAAGGCATCACAGGATAGGTAGAATAGCTATGTTTATCGGAACAGGTTGTTCAAGGAGTTCCAGGTTGGGAAATAGGTGTACTTACACATCAAACCAAAGAAGAGCTCCTTATGGTTTGGATCATGTGCCAAGCTGGCACCACCGTTTTGTGGACCCTTTAATACAATTGAGAGGATTGGGCCATAACCTATTGACTTTCACTGCCTCTGACAATGAAAGTCCATGATGTTTTCCATGTGTCATTGCTTAAGAAGTATGGTAAATATGTTGATCGTGTGATTGACTAGTATGTATTGCAGGTGGAACCAGATGGGGAATTCCAGCTGGAGCCTCAATGTATATTGCAGAAAAAGGTGCTCATGCACCAGAACTGAGCAATCGAGAAAGTTAAGGTGCAAAGGAAGCACTTTGGGCTCAATGAAGCTATATGTGAGATGGCAAGTCAGATGCGGGTTATGTATCCTTGTTTTCCAGTTGAGGCAAAGTAGTTTTGTTGTGGTGTTTTGGTATATGTATTGGTATTTGTTTTGGTATATGATTTGGTGATGTTTCTATATGTACATATGTATATGGATGTAATTATTGCCATGTGCTATGTTATAAAGCTCCAATCATGACATTATGATGTTATGTTTTTTTATGTTTTCATGTTGGTTTCCTTCTTAGTAGGATGATCATTGTAAATATTGCAACGAGCTAAGTTATAAAGCTCCATTGGTAGTATATTTTTCTTACAACAGTCTTGTGGTTATATGTGTTGTTGAACACTAAGGGCGGTGTTCTCCCAAAAGGGAGGGTTCTGTAACAACCCTAGTGAAAATTCCATGTAATAAGAGTTAATAAAGACAAAAATAATAACAACGGTTGATGGGACACTTATTCCAAGCCAAATTTTGGGAAAAAGCATAGTGATGGGGATCACTTGTGGTTGCTTAATGGCTAAGGAAATTAGAAAAGGAAATGGCTCAGGCTTTGGAAAGGAAAATGGCATTTTTGGCATATTTATTTATGAAAATAGTGGAAATTAGTAGAAAAGGGAGGTGAAGGGTCACAGGTTGCATGTGAGGAGGAAAATGAAGGAAAATAATGGAAAATGAAGAAAATAGAGGCCTCATTCATAAAAAGTCTTCTTAGGATCAGTTGGTAACCTTTTTTCAGTTCAGTGTTGGAGTTATCTCATTATTTTGTCTCTCTCTCATAATCTTGGATACTTAGAGTTTTCTTAGAGCACTCTTGTAGGGCATGGCATACTTGGATTTTTTGAGAAATAAGGCAAAGGAAGAGTAGGAAAGAACAAGAGGACATCAAGATCAGAAGCTACAATGGGATTTACTTGCAGGTACCGAGTTGCATGTATTTTTTCCTCACTAGTTTTAGCATGCATGGCATATGCATGTGGATTATTGGACATGATCTATCACTGGCATGGAGGATTGCCTAGATTGACAACAGATTGCCTAGCCTTGACATTTCTTGGATAGTCGTGGAGATTGTGGGTTTATTTCCTTGTTTTGTTTTTAGTTGTTTCTCATGTTTCTACAGCTTGGGCTGAGTTACTAGTTCCTAAAGCCTTGGTTGGAAAAACGATCTGGAGTCCTGTAACAACTTGGGTTGAGTTACTAGCCCATAGCCTTGGTTGGAAAAGCACTATGGAGCCTTTTGTGGGTTGAGTTACTAGTCTTGGAGCCTTGGTTGGACAAACTCTCTAGATCTCGACGATAGTTGTGGGTTGAGTTACTAGTCCTGGAGCCTTGGTTGGAACAAATGCTTTGGAGCCCTCGAAGTATTGGATAGAGACTAATCTAATGATGGTTTTATGATGTCCAATCATGAGGTGGAATCACTGTTTGATGGGTTGAGGTGGTTGGCCTCTGGAAGCCCTGTATGGTTCTAGATTGATGTGTTTTATGAGATCCCACATTCATGCTTGGAATATGGCACGAGGGTGAATGACTGAAGAGAGATTTGGCTCAGCCATTCTACGGTTGGGTGGAATGTGGAAGTCCCATCCTGGGTTTGGATTTTCCATCATCAATATGAGGTTATTTCTCCTTGTCTTTCTATTAGTATTATATAGGTATATATGTGGATTATATGGCTATGATTTCCTTGGTATTTCTATTTCTATTATGTTGGTTATGTATGTGTTTTATGAAATTTTCTATGTATGGCTCTCATAATGTTTTTACTAGTAAATGAATGAACAATGTATCTATGACCTAATGAATGAAATGACAGTTGATGTGTTGAGGAATCAATGTTTCTTAGCGATTATCAGCTAAGTATGAGACCCCTATGCTCAAATATGTTATTTACACCTATAGATTACATATTCGTGATATGTTTGAAGAAATGCCTATCATGGCTAGTAGGGGTCTAGTAAAGGTCTTATTCAAGTGACTACATTTGTATTGTCATTTCCTTGTCAATTTACTGTTATGTAGATGCCATTCAATTATGGGCAGTGACCTGGGCTCTGGGCCTGACAAAGTGGCTCATATCCCAAGGACTCTGGCACATCACTATGCAAAATATTCCTTTAATGTTGACTTGCAGGCCTATGAGAACATCCAGAGGTCCCTGGACGCTAGCATGCCCATAGCATGAGAGTGTCCTAAGGTCAAGTGGTTAAGAAGCTGAGTGGGACCCATGGGATGGTTGATAGAAAGGTTGGATTGGTTCTTGAGGGTCATAATGCTTATGTTGAATGTCTGTATGGTGTGTTTCCATCGATACCACTTTCTTAACGTGACTTAGGAGGTCGAATCATATCATAGTGGCCTCTCGTCGCATCTTTACCCCGACTGCTCGGTTGATTGGGTAGATGTGCGAGGAGGGTGTTACAATATTTTTCAGATCTTCTCAAAAAAAAATTCAACCCTGAAGGAATCCTTTGTAGGAAATTCCCTCACTCCTCCTTGCCACCCATATGCAATATCCAAAGGTGAAGGTGGAAAATATCCAATACAAGTTTCAAATGGGGACTTACCATTAGAAGTGTGGATTGATATGTTATAAGAGTGTTGTATATATACTGTATTTTAATCTAACGTCTCCATTTTATTTTGATTGTAACCCCTCAAAAGTAGCACCAAAGGGTTGTGGGAAAATTTTGTTTTCCCATTTGTCTATGGATGGAGTGTTGTAGACCTCTTTAACTTGATGCCCATATTCTCCCATAATATAGTCCAAAATGCAGTGAGAAATCTTATGTCCCTTTTTGAAATGAAGCTCATCAGTATCCAAAAGTGCACCCGAACTTGTCCAAAGAACAAGTTCACTACTTCTTTCCCACTTATGGTCTTTTTATAGGGCATTATAAACACATCATTCTAAACCTACCAAATACCATGAATAGGTTGTCATGTCCCTTCCTGATTTTGGAAAACCTCCCAAAAATTCCATGAAAATGCTTTCCCAAGGATGAGTGGGTACAAGTAAGGGATGATAGAGACCCCATTTCATGTTACTAGTCTTGATGGTACAAAAAATCATGTATCCTCTTATGAACCCAACCACCTATTCTTACATCTTGGGCCAATACAAATACCTATACAAGTTGGCCACTATCTCCCCTACACCAAAATGCCCTGCAACCTTGGACGTGTGAGCCTCTATAATTAGCTGCAATCATTCACCTTTAGGAGCACATAACTTATTCAACATGTAGAATAATCTATCCTAGAGATGGTAGTCAAGAGTTTTATCACCATCATGCACATGAATATGGCTCTATAATTGATGAAACACCTCCTTAAAGTCCTCATCATCTAAATATGCCTCTATATATGCATTATTGGTGAATGAATCCATGTGCATCAAATTCCCCAAAGCTATGATCTTTGATTTGGGAGGCCTTGAAAGCATGCTGGCCAATTTGTTTGTGTTTCCCTTCCTATACTTGATCAATAAACTAAATTGTTATAGGAAACCCAACCATGTGTATGTCTTGGTCCGTTGTAGCTTACTCTGGGCCTACATGTATTGCAGTGATTGGTGATATATGTGGATTACTGGCTTCTTTCCCATCAAATAATGTTTACACTTCTTCATAACATGCACCAGGGTACATATCCCCTTCTCATAGGTAGGGTAGTTAATAACTTCCCCATGAAATTCTTCAAAATTCTAGCATACAAGCTTTCCTTCTAGCATCAAGATCGCTCCCATAGTATACCCACTCGCATCTGTCTCCATCGTCTTCTCTAGCTCCTCAAATTTCCTTTGCTAACCCTTCCCCACTAGAACCTCTTTCCACTTTCTATTATGAATTTCCTTATGTATTGGGACACCCCAACAAAACTCATAACATTAGAAAGATTAGTAGGCATCGACCATTTCATGATGGTCTCCATCTTGGTAGGATATATTTTCAACTCTCCACCTATTGAATACCCCAAAGACACCAAATACTGATGTGTAAACTCACACATCATGAGATTTTCTAGCAGTCAGTTCTTCTTTAATGTCTCCAACACCTACGCCAAATGTAATATGTGCTCCTCCTAGGTATAATTTCATACTAGTATATCATCAAAAAAGGAAATAAAAAATTAATCCATAAAAGGGTACAATATATCATTCATTAAACTCATAAACATAGTTGGTGCATTGAATAGGCCTAATTGCATGACTAACCACTCATACAAACCTTTCCTAGTTTTGAAGGAAATCTTCCAGGTATCTTCTTCTTTGACTTGAGCTTGGTGATATCATGACTTTAATTCCGACTTGTTGAAGTATTTTTCTTGCTATAATCGATCTAATATATTATCTATTCTA
This sequence comes from Pinus tabuliformis, assembly GCA_031772625.1. NCBI lineage: Eukaryota > Viridiplantae > Streptophyta > Pinopsida > Pinales > Pinaceae > Pinus > Pinus tabuliformis. Next base: position 405,268,165 of record CM062811.1, on the reverse strand, counting down.
GGCAAGGGGTACCTACCCTTGAGTGTAATTTTGTTCAATGCCTTATAATATACACACATTCACCAAGTCCCATACTTTTTCGGCACAAGGATGATGGGTGACCCATATGGTGATGTGCTCTATTGAATGACACCCTGTTCTAGTAGATATTACAATTATTTCTTCACCTCACTTGCTTCTATAATAGACTTCTTGTATAGCCCAATGTTTGGGAATGGGGATTCCACCAATATTTGGATCTCATGCTCCACTTCCCTCTTGGGTAGTATCCCTTTAGACTCCTAGAACACTTCCTTGTTTGCCTTTAGAAACTCTTCAAGTTGTTGTTTATGCTTCTTAGTACACCCCTCTAAGGATGAGTTTGCTCTCACTGACTCTTCTACAGACTTATTTTTTCTTAAAAATAGTAAAATGTACTTCTTGCTAGAACATATTAGTTTCTTGGCTTGGTTAACACTTACTATGGAAATTTTTAACTTTCCTTTGTGCACATTGATGGTGAATGGTTTTCCATCCTTGATGAGATGGTACTGTTTGGATATCCACATGAATATTTCATCCCACATGTACATGTAGGGACTTCCAAACACCACTACACATACATCAATGGGAACTATATCTAGTTCTACTTCATCAATAAAATTAGCACTGATAGAAAATCTAATTTTGTACTATTTGGTTACCTTTATTTCTGCATCCTTATTTACCTAACCCAATGGATATGGGCTTGGATGATCATGAACTTACATTTCCAATTTATTGACCAACTCTGCTGCAATGAGATTCACTTGTGATCCTAAGTAAGACAAACCATTGATCTTGGACAGTTTAACTTATATCTGTATATAGAAGAGATTGGTCTTTTCATTCTCTTCTTATTGTTGAAGGATAGTCAAATTCAACTACTTTTGCATTGATTTACATATGATATTCTCATCCATGTATGGACTACTTTCAACCTAGTTTCTTGAATCATTGCCCATGAGATTCTTCATCTTATTATCCTTTTTTGTTCTTCAAGTTAAGATTTGGATGCAACTCTCCAAACTTATCCTCTATATGATCGTCAATGTTACAATGATTATAGTGGTTTCTAGGGTATTTGCAATAGTGTTTTCTGGCTATTGTCTTTTTATATTTTTTCCCATTCCACTTTTTCTTCCCCTCCTTAGAATCATCCTAGTGCTCCTTTTCCTTTGATCCTCTTGATTCCTCTTTCTTTAGGCATATGTTCTTAAGGTATTGTGCTTATACACACACCTCATCCATAATTTTTGGCTTGACAAACATCACTTGCTTCCGTAGATGACTGTGGAGACCCCCCAAATATTTGTGGAGTACATCTTGGTTATTTGGGGAGATAATCAACAGTATGGCCATCTTTCCAAATTTTGTGGTGTACTCCTATACATTATGCCCCCACTTTTGCCTGAAGTAGTTCCACTAGATCCATTGGTCCTCTATATACACAATAGGGTAAAATTGTGAATTTATGAGGGTCTTAGAGTCTTCCCACTTAGTCACTAGAGGATATCCGATTGGAAATAATACTTGGGGGGGGGGGGGGGGGGGGGGGGGGGGGTGAATTAGTATTAGAAAATCACTAACTTTTTCATTTCCATACTTAGATTCATATACGCTACTTCAGTTAAGGGAACCTGCGTGTTCACACAACCGTGTTTAATGCAACTAACGTATATCTTGTAAACTTATGATTCAGTTAATCCATTATATGTTGATCTTTAATCAGTGCATTAGAACATCATTAACCATATGAAAAATAAACAGGTGCAGTAAAATAGAACAGATCATCACACATAAGAAGCACACATGAACACCATGATATAAGGTGGAAACCAAATGCGGGAAAAAAACCACATGCTGTTGTTTTCTTTAAGATAAGAAAAACCTATTTACAATCTTGTACTGGCACATACTGATACCAGTATGCAGGCACCCACTTGCAGAAGGCTATAACCTTCACTCATTCTCCAGCTACTATTGGAAGGGAGCTACATTCCCCTAGCTCTTGTACTAGCTGATCCGTTTACTAGTACATAGGCGCTGGCCTACTGAAGGCTACAACCTTATTGATTCATCACAACACCATAATATGAAGGTCACATTTCATCCAATTTTCATACTGGACCCATCAACAACATTGAAGCACAAAATCAATCACCACTGCAATACAACCATCAACTACACTTGCATCATTCATTTCTGAATCACCGAACACTGAATCACTGAAACCCTGTCAACAAAACACAATCACCAGAACACAGAACTCTGCAACAACAACCAGATCCAACTGCAACTTCAAATATCATATCTCACAATGTATATGCTACTATGGTGAACCAAACCAACATGTATACATGCTTTTACCAAAGCCAACCTGCGTACATATCTGCAAATATTTACTCATAACTTTGCAGCTATTCCAAACATCAGTGATACCCAGATTATAACATTTATACAATAAAACATGCGTCAATAATTCAGATCTAGTTTATCCATGATCAAACCACATAATGATAATGCATTCCAAGCCTTATGATCCTAATCCATCATCCATCATCAACCGCATAGGTGCATCCTTGGTTTAGATCAAGCAAAGCATAACAAACCCATAACCAGCATACTAGATCTCAAACTTCATCAGATATTCAATCCTTGCACCCTTGGACTTTGGCCTAATGATCTTCTTCTCCTTACCATGGTCCAAAACCACATAGTACCAATACCTTGGACCCAATACCTGGGGTCAATATCTCGGAACAAATACCTTGGACCAATACCATGGATCACAATACCATGGACCAAATACCACAGACCAAAACTAAGTTCTCCAACATGTATGCACCTTTCCTTACGTGAAAGTGCGTGTATACGCATACGCATCTTTTTGTCAGCGAACCCGTGTATATACGCGGCTGGGTCAAAGGGAACATGCATATATCTCTTTTTCCTTCATTTTGAGAGCCTGGACTATGATCTGTCATCTGAGTGAGTTGCCATCAAGGACAACACTTGTGTCATACCTGTATCATAATGCTAACAATCTCCCCCTTTGGACTTGATGGCAACAACCACATCAAGTCACTCTCCCCCTTTGACAACAAGGGTGAAGGGCGGACCAAGATATTCTCTCCCTTGATATACATTCTGCTGTCCATACTCCCCATGAGTACATGTTGAAATCTCTAATTGAGCTCCCCATTTGTTCATGCCAAGATGTACCAATCCATCTATGCTCCCCCTGAGCACATGCCAAGTCTGCAAAAATATTTTTCAAGAGAATAACATGACTCTACAACTCAACTAAGTGAGTATGAACTTCCGATCACCAATGACTCATACATACATCAATCTCCCAATCAAGTGGGGATACACCATTTTAACTCATCCACCCAACCAAGTGGGGATATACCAAATGTTTATACATGACTGAAATAGACATTATTACATCATCCTTCCCATGCAAAGTTGGATTACAAATTGGGTCTTTTCATGATCTTTACATCAAATGATATACATTACTTTTATAACAATGACCAACAATCTAAACAAGAGCATGATAGTCATCAACAACTATCGTACACCATATGATCTGCACCATAGGCATCTCTCATCAACATCAACAACCTGTAACCTGCAATACCATTCTTTTGACCAAGTAGCAAGATGTATCATTTAGCCACATAAGCATTATCACCAAATACTTCTAACCATAATGCCAACAATGCATTATTCGAAGCATATGCTCCCCTGAACCTATGCCATCTATTCACTATCAGATCTGATCATGCATATATCAGCAAGAAGTATCAAGGCATCATCATCATCAAGTTAGGATGAAAAACAATTCTAAACAACATCTTATGAGTACCAACACATTTCCACACATCATCAACAGATTGTAACCATGATTAAACAAAGCAAATAATGGACTAAATCATATCAGACCCTTTTTCTTGAGTTTGTCCCACTGCTTTTCCTCAAACCAACATATACGCGACTGTGCAGCTTTGAACTCGCGTATACACGTGACTTGTCTTCATGAAACTTGCGTATGAGATTTAGAACATTGAGGTTCCACACTTTCAGCTCCCTCTGAGTCTGTCATGTCTGTATACTCTGCTATGCCACATCTTTCTGACTGTACTTCCTTTTTCTTCCATATCTTCGATTGTGATGATGTTTTTTTTTGGTATGGTGCATGTACTTTGTTCCTGCATTCCTTTGCTATATGTCCAAGCTTTTTACATGCATAACATCTTACATGATTCATATTCCTTTTGTAGCAATCAATAGCTTTGTGACCAACCATATTGCAAGAAAAACAATATCCCTTAAAGTACCTGGAACGTGATGATCTTTTTGTGTGATGGTCTTGAACCATTCTACTTCTGCATCTGGATGCAACATATCCAAAATATTTAGGAGCAAAATATTTTCTTTGAAGATTATCTTTCCTTGGTCGTTGATGGGCTTGACCTCTCATCTCCTTGTTGAGCATTTCAAATTTTACATTAGAGTTCCTTGTCTCACCTTGTGAGCTAGATTCACCTTCAACAAATTCATAAAAACCAAGACCATTTTTGGTAGCAGGTGACCTTTGACTACTAAGAATATCATCCAAAATCTTAGTACTGTCTTGAAATCGTAATAGTTTATCTTTTTCTTCTAATTTACCTTTCAAGATATTTACCTCAACCTGATGTTGTTCTTCCTTTTCCAGATATTGCTTCTTCAAGATTTCTTCAGATTTTCTTCCTTCTTCCACTTGTTGCCTTATTTTGAGAATCTCATTTTCTTGTTCTTCATTCTACTCCTACAGCATTTGACATACTCTGAACGCACACTCCAGCTGAGCTTTTAAGCTGATAACTTCTTCTTTGAGGGCACTCTCCCTTTTGTTAAATAGATCTTGTTGATCTATGAGTTTATCTGATGCTTCATTTTCTTGCACATATTCAATCTGAGGTGATTCAGAATCTGAATACTTGCTACCACTTAACAATAGGCTGTCATTGTTCCTTTGAGATGTCTTCTTCTTCTGACGTGCTTTCTTTCCCATTGTTCTACGGATCTCCTTCAAGTGATCAAGCTTCTACCAAAAGACCTGCTTTGATACCAATTGTTATAATACTGAGAGGGTGGGGGGTGGTGTGAATCAGTATTAGCAAATCACTAACTTTTTCATTTCCATACTTAGATTCATATATGCTACTTCAGCTAAGGGAACCTGCGTGTACACGCAACTGTGTTTAATGCAACTAGCGTATATCCAGTGAACTTATGATTCAGTTAATCCATTATATGTTGATCTTTAATCAGTGCATTAGAACTTCATTAACCATATGAACAGTAAACATGTGCAGTAAAATAGAATAGATCATCACACATAAGAAGCACACATGAACACCATGATATAAGGTGGAAACCCAATGCAGGACAAAAACCACCTGCTGTTGTTTTCTTTAAGATAAGAAAAACCTGTTTACAATCTTGTACTGGCACAGATTCATACCAGTACGCAGGCACCCACCTGCAGAAGGCTACAACCTTCTCTCGTTCTCCAGCTACTACTAGAAGGGAGCTACAACCCCCTAGCTCTTGTACTAGCCGATCCATTTACTAGTATGTAGGCGCTGGCCTACTGAAGGCTACAACCTTCTTGATTCATCACAACACCATAATATGAAGGCCATGTTTCATCTAATTTTTATACTGGACCCATCAACGAAATTGAAGCACAAAATCAATCACCACTGCAATACAACCATCAACTACACTTGCATCATTCATTTCTGAATCACTGAACACTGAATCACTGAAACCCTGTCAACAAAACACAGTCACCAGAACACAGAGCAAAACACAGAACTTTGCAACAACAACCAGATCCAACTGCAACTTCAAATATCATATCTCACAATGTATACACTACTATGGTAAACCAAACCAAAGTGTATACACTCTTTTACCAAAGCCAACCCACCTACAGATCTGCAAATATTTACTCATAAATTTGCAACTATTCCAAACATCAGTCATACCCAGATTATAACATTTATACAATAAAACATGCATCAATAATTCAGAACTAGTCTATCCATGATCAAACCACATAATGATAATGCATTCCAAGCCTTATGATCCCGATCCATCATCCATCATCCATCATCAACCACATAGGTGCATCCTTGGTTCAGATCAAGAAAAGCATCACAAACCCATAACCAGCATACTAGATCTCACACTTCATAAGATATTCAATCCTTGCACCTGTTTTCTCAAAATCAGGCCCTGGAAGGCTACAGAACAAGAAGAGTTCAAGTAACTATTTCAACCTACTTTAGGCTGAGGCTTAGCCTCCTCAACCTGAGAGGGCTCTCTCTTGATGGATTAATGATTTTGATTAAAGATAAGATGGCTAACTCTTATAGAACAACTGTGAAAAATATGAATGGTGGAAACACATTAAACAAAACTATCCATTGGGCTTATGGAGTCAACAACACCTCAATATAACAATGAACTCAACCTTACATGGAAGTCAGGGCATTCAGCGTTTAAACATTCAGAACATAAACTCATATGGGACCACACAGTTTATGCATGTATACAGGAAGTCAGAGCACATTCAGTGAATTCTGAGTGATTATACATCCATACCACTGTAAGAATTAAGAAAAGGACAACATCACATATTCTGAACATAAAAAACCCTTCATGAATCCTGAGAAGTAAAGTCAAGCATGCATTATTGAAAATGAGTCTTACATATGCCAAATACAAGCCTTTTCATAAAAATTTCCCCCTTTGTACATCAGATGTTCTGCTATATATAGAGCTCTTTACATGCTTAGATTCCTCTTCTAGGAAGAGGAAAATTCAAATTCTACCTGACCTGACACCTAATGACACTCAAAACTAACTATTAAATTCAAATGACACCTAACTAGCAGTCCTAGAGACCTAATACAACTAGGAGTGTAACTCCTTATTATGATTACAACAACCTTATCTAAACATTTAAAACATTCTTTGACACCTAAAAATCCATGAAGTCGAATTTGATGGTGCTCATAACCTTCCAGCTGGCCCTTGATGACTCATCCTTTTGGTGTTCCTAGAAACTAGGAGACTGTCCCTTGCTCTGTTTCTGGCTGAAAAATAGGTCTTGGGACAGAGCTCATAGCTTCTCGTACAAACTGTATTTGGAAAAACTGAAGGAGGCTTTTGTGAACCAATCCATTCTTAACAAAAACCTCGCTTGGTTTTTTGAAACACCTTTCCTACCGTCCAGAATACTTCTTTGAAAAACAGGTGTCAAACAGAGAAATATGCCTGTGGAAAACTTGCACCTACAGCAGTTTCGTAGCGCAAGTTTGATAACAACCATTGCCACTGTGTTTCTGTCTGCAATTGTATGAAGTTGATCTAGATTTATTTCCCAACCCCTTTCTGGAACTAAATCATGATGCCTTGCTTCCTTTTTCTTGCATTGCCAATATGATGGTAAGTGAAGATGACATGAGATATAAGCTTCTATTCTGGCTGAAAAATAAGGCTTGGGACAGAGCTCATAACTTCTCACAAAAAATGTATTTGAAAAAACTGAAGGAGGCTTTTGTGAACCAATCCATTCTGAACAAAAACCTCTTTTTGTTTTTTGAAACACTACTCCAGCTGCCCAGAATGTGTCTTTGAAAAACAGGTGTAAAACAGAAGATGAAAAACTGCACCTACAGCAGTTTCGTAGCGCAACTTTGGTCATTAATTTCTCTCAGCTCATAATGAATTTGAGGAAAATGGAAGAGGTTTTTGTACTTCAGTATCTTAGGAATTAAAACCTCTTTCACTTTTCAGAGATGAGTTTTCAAATGTTCAAAAACTCTTCTAGAAGCTGACTAGTAAAAATAAGGAGACAAAGTTCCTCATTTTTAGAGTTTCATTCTTATGCTTGTCTTGAAATCCTTCTGCTGACCATGTTGTCTATTTAACCACATGAAATGCATTAAATCAACCATATACCCTGCTCAAATAATTGTGCTAAGAAAAAAATTCTTTAATGGCGCCCAGAGCATTATGAACCTTACATGCCTTGCTTGAACCTTCAAAGAACTCTGATGTATGCTGACCCTGAGTTTGCCAAGTGCTTCTTATGCATGAAAGGAGCATGAGAATGACCAAGACCAATTCTCCCTTACCTTACCCTTTTCCTTTGAAATCTTTTCAGTGATAACAGCACCCTTGCACTTTGTCCTAATGATCTTCTTCTCCTTATATAGGTTTAGGCCTCTCTCAATACCATGGTCCAAAACCACGTAGGACCAATACCTTGTGTGGAGTACTAAAGAAGGTATGTTTTTATTGATTATTTTGTCATCTTTTCTTTAGAACTCGTAACATCTTTGCATCATAAACTAGGTAGATAATGGGAAATCACGAAAAATCTATAAGATTTATACGCAACATGGAAACACTAATAATTGCCATTTCTTATGCACGAAAAAGGAAAAACTAAAGATTGCCGCTCCAAAGAAAAAGACAGGGCCAAGCTAACCGTTGTCCCTTTGGCGGGGAACCATATGCAAACAAGACGATCTAAATTAAAACATCTTAGCCAAGGAAAGGAAAAGGAGGTATCGACTCGGTGCAAGAAAACGATCGGATAACTGAGGATTAACAGCTTGGCGAATCCCTCAGGATCCTTTGATCCTGAGGGATCACTGCTTTAACTATTTTCGCATCCTCAATATCTCCGCTTCAACTGTTATAAGTAGGGGAAGCAATGCGAGCCCGAGGGGAGGACTGTTAATTTTTATGTAACTTTGCTCTGTATTTGAAACTTTGATCATCAATTCTCGTTGAGAAGTGATCCACTCTAACTCTGTTTTAATGCTTTAATACAAATCTGGTTGCTGTTCCATCTTTGATCCTAGAATAATTTCAAGTGGTGTGTCCCTAGAGGCTAAGGGCCCAGCCCTGGTGGAACACTTGCTCCTCTATCATTATCTTTAGTTCGTGTATGGTTTTCGTTATCAGCTTTGATCGGTAATCTGGTGTGTTTTTTTATTTTATATCACAGTTCTGTTATATCTACAATATCATTCTCTACAACAAGAAATTCGTATTGTTCATTCTGACCTTATAATGTATTTTTGTTCCTTTAAGTCATTAATGTAACATTATTGTTCTTTACAGAATGCTATTGTTTCTCAATTCAGAGTAATCGAGCTATAATCTTCTTAAGTTGGTATTACTGTATTCATCTATGGTTTATACTTCATATGATTGTTGTTCAATTGACATTGTTGTTCCATTGTGAATTGCAACCATTATCCTTTCTAACTGAGATCAATATTTGTGGTATCAGACTCAGATTACTGTTTCTCTTAATATCTTTGTGTGCTGTGTGTGTTGTTTATTTCGGTACTGTATATTCCAAATTGGCTCTAAGCGTTGTTCTACATTCCATTGGTAATTGGTTGTCGTTCCATTTTTATTTGCTGTTTGATTTATCCTTTAAGTAAGGATTGCCATCTGATTTTTGTAGGATATGATTGCTGCACTTGTTCTTGTAGATTAAGGTGTTGCTGTTCATCAGACTTAGTTACTGTTACATTTTCTAGTTGCTGTTCCATTTCTTAATTGTTGTTCCATTTCCTGTTATCTGCATTATTGTTGCTTTGGGAGTGCAGAATGATCTGAAATTGTAGTGGTGTTGGCATCTATTGTCTAGTCCCCAGATTGATGATCTGTTCCTTGATTACCTTTAGTTACATCAGTTTCCAAAGGGATGAGTTATTGTTACAAGACCCTTGACTGATAAATTGCTTAGTTTTCCAAGTGCATGATTTAGTTTTTAAAGTATTTTGCTATAAGTAGATCTTGTTTCAAGCATCCGTTTACTCTTGTATTTTCTTGAGCTATACTACTAGCATTACTCTGAAAAATGACCGCCTCAAACTGAATACACTCTTTGAGATAACAAATCGTTCCTGGATTGACAAGTTAATGTGAGGTAATTAGAGGTGAAAAAGACCCTTTTTACAGCTCGACATTTTGGTGCCGTTGTCGGGGAAGAGTGTAGCCATTTGTTTCTTTTCCAGAGTAGCATAAGAACCTATTAGGAAAGAACTGGGTTTTAAAAACGGAAGGTAAGAACCTGCATGTGGAGTATGTAATAGCCCTGCTCCCCTGCCCGCTTTCCTCTAGACTTTTCGTTGTTTTGTTTGGGTAGAACCTAGCAGTTGATTTGTGTGCATGACTATGTAGAAAAAGCCAGAAAAGAATCCCAAACCACTACCCATGTCTGATAAAGCTAAGGGGCAGGTGACCCTTGGCCGATTGACCTTTATAGACGAAATCCTTAAGAAAGAAGAATCTCGGCCTTCAGTAGGACCTAGAAAAGTTACTTCTAGACAGCCTACTAGTTCCCTTCAGGCCACAGGATCACCATCTATAGCCTTTGCTGAGGTGCATAGTCAAACTGAAGAGCAAGATTTTCAAGAAATTGAAAATTCTAGCCTAAAATCATTGCAGGAAGGGAACCTTAGCAATCTCTAATAAGGAAGAGGAGAAACATGAGAAGATGAAAAACCAAAATCTCCTCTTAGCGTAATTCAACCATTAAGCAGCCCAGATAAGGGAAGTGCTGCAAAAATCATTTATAACAAAATTCAAGAACCTGAATCCCCCCAGACATTAGGCACTCTCATCATCCTAGATAAAGGTAGTGTTGTCAAGGCCATCCCCATTAGAGCCATTCCCCCTCGACAACCTAGGAATACCCTCCTAGATATCCCAGAAGGCTATTGGCATATATTTGACCAAATGTTCTAGAATCAACCTAACACCCAAACCTCTACACTGCAATACCCCATTGTGGATACTGTAGCTAATGCACCTATGAAATAAATTCCTCTCCAGCATATCCCTACATTTCATGGCCTTACATCAGAAGATCCGGACGCATTCCTGTTTGAATCCGATGTGCTATGTAGAGGATATGACTATACCACCGATCCCCAGAAACTGAAATTATTTCCCTCTACATTAAAAGGAGCTGCTTTAAGATGGTTTATGGGATTAGGTGGTGGTGTTATAAATAATTGGGATCAAATGAAAGAGTCTTTTCTAAAAAAATATCAGGACTATTGTAGGTCTCGAGGGTTAAAAGATAAAATATTTCAGATGGTAGCTAAACCAAATGAAACATTAGAAGAGTATGTTGAATGATTCCAGTATAATCTTCATATATCTCCTTATGCATCATTACCTTTACCTGATAATGTATTAAAAACAACATTAATTAGGGGAATGAAGGAACAATGGATTGAGACATTAAACATTATGGGGAAAGGAGATATTTATCAAGAAATTTTTTCTGACATTATTGATTTATGTATCAAGAACTTGAGAGGTAGCACAAGGCTAAAACCAGCAGAACATGATTGATTTGTAAGAGATAGTAGAATTTCGGCAGAAGGAGTAACTCGTGCAGAAATTGGAAATTTATTAGAAAATTTTAAAACTGACATATTGGGGACGTTGACAACACAACTTGATATTATGCAGGCCAAACAAAAGCAAGCAGAAGCAGAACAGAATTTTGCAATCTTTTGTCCCAGATGCAGAAAGAAACATAGCCACAGGGAGTGTCCATTAGATGCAGTTCAAGTTTGTGCCATTTGTACAAAAGACCACTCCACAGAGAGCTGCCCCTCACTTCCTAGATTGAAAGCAATATACAAATAAGCAGAAGAAGAGCCATAATCGGTGTATCTACTTAATTAGCGTTGTTAATAGCAGACGCGACAAACAGGTATGTTTTCAGACCCACCATCTTCTTTCCAACCTCCACAATATCATGCTCAACAATATAATTAAATGTGGCAAAATCAACCCCCCTTCTCGAATTGGTCACAACAATCATTCCCTTCATCATCTCCATGGACGAATCAAGCAAGCCAACCCAATTGGCCAAATTTTCCCTATACCCCACCATATTGGTAAAACAATGTTTTTCCACCACAATGGACTCCTCCTACTTCACAGAGTCAAACCTAGCAGACAAACTGGCAAAGACCGATGAATCAGCCAGTAGAAACCATCTCGCTCCCTCAACCTACACTGCTAGCCCTGCAACAAAACCCCAGTCTAACTTAAGGCCGCAACTCCCAGCCCAACCCAACCCCAATCCAAATAACAGACTGGTCCAGTCCATTCAAATAATCGAAACACTAGAGATAGGAACTGATCTAAAGGAGTGTGATGACCTTCAATTAAGATCTGGGCATATCATTGAAACAGAGGGAAATAAGACAATTCAAGTTGAAAATCAGTTACCTGTAGAACAACCATTACAAGAAGAGGACGTGACCAGACAACAAATTTGTGATCCAGCAACCACATCCTCTCCTCCATTCCCAGAACGCTTAATTATACCTCGACCTATACAATATCCTGATTTTGACATTTTGGGACAATTACGAAACCTGTACATAAAAATCCCGCTCCTCCAAGCCATTCAAGACATCCCAATATATGAAAAGACTATCAAAGAACTATGTATAAAGAAACCAAGGAGGACAATAACAAATAACCAAAAAGTCCAAGTAGTTGGAACTTTATCTGACTTATTATTAGGAAAAGAAACACCCATTAAATATGAAGACCCAGGAAATCCAATAGTAACCATACAAATCTTTGGTCAGACCTTCTCAAATGCCTTAGTTGATCTAGGAGCTGCAATTAACATTTTAACAACCACTACTTACCAAAAACTGGGCATTACATTAGTAGAACCGACCTCCACTTTATTATAACTGGCTGATTGATTTGTAGTTAGGCCAGAGGGCACACTACATGATGTTATGGTATCTGTTGACTCCTGGGAGTATCCGGCCGATTTTCTGATAATAAACCCCAAAAACCGACTTGATGGACATCCATTGATCTTAGGCAGACCTTGGCTCGCAACTGCCGATGCTTATATTGGCTGCCGACAAGGTAATATGACCATTACTAGGGGGACAAATATTAAGAATCTAGCTTTATACCCCCCAGCGCAGCCAAGTGTCACAATAATAAAAACTAACAAGAATCTTGTATCATACCTCACCGAAAATATTAGATCTCCATTAACCATACAAGAGGCCCTCGATTTCAAAGACCAAACAGAAGATGATGCCATTAATAATTTCATTAGCCAAGCTGAACCCAGATCCCACGTAGAAGCAGCATTTGATAATGAATTATAAGAGGATCTTCTTAAAGATACACATGATCAAACAATACCTATTACCTGTTTCGAATAGCAAAATTGTGGAAATTGAGCCAGGAAAGACTTTAAACATTAATTCCAACCTGACTTCTGAACAAGAAAACAAGCTCATCCAATTATTGAGGAAACATAAAGAAGCATTTGCATGGGACTACCCTGATATGAAAGGAATTGACCCCCAATTATGTACACACCACATTTACATAGAAAAGGATGCGAGACCTGTTCGCCAACCACAAAGGAGACTTAATCTTCATCTAAAAGACGTTGTAAAAGCTGAACTTCAGAAACTTTTAGATGTTAACTTCATCTTCCCTATCTCCGATAGTAAATGGGTCTCTCCACTTGTTTTGGTACCAAAGAAGAATGGAAAGTGGAGGATTTGTGTAGACTATAGAGAATTAAACAAAGCAACACAAAAAGACCACTTTCCCCTTCCATTCATTGACCAAGTATTAGACACTCTAGCAGGAAAGAAATTCTTTTCTTTCTTAGATGGCTTTAGTGGATACAATCAGATTCAGATTTCCCCTGAAGACCAAGACAAAACCACTTTTACTTGTCCTTGGGGAACATTTGCCTACAGAGTTCTACCTTTTGGCTTATGCAATGCTCCTGCCACATTTCAAAGAGCTATCCTCAGCATTTTTTCAGACCTAATAAATGAAGGGATTGAAGTCTACATGGATGATTTTACACCATACGGAGATGATTTTGACCTAGCATTGGACACACTGGAAAAAGTCCTACAGCACTGCATTGCCACCAGGCTTTTCTTAAGCCATGAAAAATGTTATATGATGATGACTGAAGGACTTATTCTAGGCCACTATATCTCAGCAGCTGGAATACAAGTAGACCCAACCAAAATTCAAATAATTTTTCTAATTCCCACTCCTACCACTCAAACAGAGGTACACATTTTTCTCGGATTCTCTGGTTATTATAGAAGGTTTATAGAACATTTTTCACATATTGTTGCACCTCTATATGCATTGACAGGTAATGTTGACTTTCTTTGGACAGAAAAATGTGACCATGCTTTTCAGGATCTAAAGAAGCTTGTGTCCACAGCTCCAGTCCTTCGAGGACCAAATTGGGACCTGCCATTCCAAATTTCATTAGATGCCTCAGATACAACTATTGGAGCAGTCCTTGGGCAGGAAGAAGATAAAAAACCATATGCAATTTATTATATTAGCAAGAACTTATCCCCTGCTAAATTGAATTATATTGTTACTGAAAAGGAATTTCTAGCTGTAATACATGCTGTCAATAAGTTCAGGCATTACATTACTGGATATCTTGTTATCTTGTATATATATCACTCTGCCATAAAATATTTAGCAAATAAACCAATCACAAATGGTAGAATAACTAGATGGCTGATTTTATTGCAGGAATTTGATATTACAATCAAGGTCAGACCTGGAAAAGAAAATCCTGTAGCTGAATTTCTCTCACGAATGCCAAAACCAGTGGACGCAACAATAGTTGAAGATCAATTCCAGATGAGCATTTGTTTGCTATCACTGTTAAAACACCCTGGTATGCTTATGTTGTGAATTACTTAGCAGTAGGTAAATTACCAAAACATCTGACCCCCAATGAACGAAAACAGATTGTCCAACGAAGTGCTTGATTTTCCTGGATTGGGGGCTACCTGTTCCATACAGGAGAAGATATGCACATCAGGAGATGTGTCTGGGAGGATGAAATTTTTGATATTTTGAAAGCTTGTCACGACGGACCATGTGGTGGACACTTTGCCGATAAGAGAACTGGACATAAGGTGCTGCAAACAGGGTATTATTGGCCTATGATCTTCAAAGACGCAAAGAAGTTTGTTCAAACTTGTGACAGTTGTCAAAGGGCAGGACGCCCTGGCTACTCCGATGAAATGCCCTTGAACCCACAACTGGTTATTGAACCATTCGAGCGATGGGCACTTGATTTTGTTGGTCCAATTAACCCATCCTCAAATTAGAAAACATATATTCTGGTGGCAACAGAATATGTCACCAAATGGGTTGAAGCAGAAGCATTACTAAGAGCTAAAGAGGATTTTGTCATATAGTTCTTGTTTCATATATTTGTGCGATATGGGCTTCCAAGAGACATAACTACAGATGGTGGACCACAGTTTGCTGGTAAAAATATTGCTGCAACACTTAAGAACTATCATATCCAGCATAAAATTACTACTCCATACCACCCACAAGCAAACAGTCAAGTAGAAAGCAGCAACAAAATAATAGAAGCAATCTTGACAAAAACCATTGCGTCACATAGACATGATTGGGCTGCAAGACTACCAGAAGCCTTGTGGGCCTACAGAAAAACATGGAGAAGCACTACCGGCTATTCACCATAACAATTGGTGTTTGGAAAGCAACTTATTTTCCCCATATAATTCGAAATCGAAACACTGCGAACAACACAAGAAGTAGGCCTAGATCTAAACGAGGCACAGATTAATAGATTACAGCAGATCAATGAGCTAGATAAAATCAGGCTCTCTACCCTTCAACATACTGCATTAATCCAACAACGGCGAGCTAAATGGCATGACACTCTCATTACAAACAAAGCTTTCCGCAAAGGAGACTGGGTGCTCTTATACGATTCCAAGTTTCAGGATTTTCCTAGGAAACTTCAGACTCATTGGTTGGGGCCATATGAAATCTAGAAGGTACATGATAATGGCACCCTAACTCTAGTCACTATTGACAGATTTGGACACACCTTTAAAGTAAATGGCCACCGAGTTCGATTATATCATAAACCACTTACTCGGGAATCCTTCTGCCAGCAACTACGTGAGGACTCCGATATGAAAATTCTACAGGAGGAAGAGCAATATTCCTCACCTATGATTCATTAAGTGATTCACCTGTTTTTATACTTTTTACATAATTTATTTGTTCTGTATATATTTTTTTATTTGCATTTTTTTTCTGCTATTCCTTTTTCAAGAGAAATAACCCTGTCATTTTTTATGTTCCTTTTCTGAAGGGATAGCATTTTTGTGCACTTTTGTCATTACTACTGTTCCTTTTCCCACAGAGACAACATCTTTGTTTGCTGTTCCTTTTTCAAAAGAACAACACCTTTTGTTTCAGCCGTTCCTTTTTCATTTTCATTCTACTATTCCTTTTCCAAAGGAACGACATTTGAGTGTTCTGCTGTTCCTTTTCCAAAGGAACAACACTTTTGATTTTTGCTGTTCCTTTTCCAAAGGAACGACATTTAAGTGTTCTGCTATTCCTTTTCCAAAGGAACAACACTTTTGGTTTTCTGCTGTTCCTTTTCCCAAGGAACAACACTTCTGATTTTTGTTGTTCCTTTTCCAAAGGAACGACATTTGAGTTTTCTGCTGTTCCTTTTCCAAAGGAACACAACTTTTTGATTTCTACTGTTCCTTTTCCAAAGGAACAACATTTGCGTTTTTGCTGTTCCTTTTCCAAAGGAACGACACTTTTGGTTTTCTGCTGTTCCTTTTCTAAAGGAATGACATGTTCGGTTTCTGCTGTTCCTTTTCTAAAGGAATGACATGTTCGGTTTCTGCTGTTCCTTTTTCCAAAGGAATGACACTTTCAGTTTTCGTTTTTCCTTTTTCAAAGGAACATCACTTGTATTCCTTTGCCCTTCCTTTTTCAAATGACAACATTCTTGTATTCCTTTTACTTATGCATAAAGATACTTGTTGTTCCTCTTGTTTCAGGTCTTTTGGAGCACAACTATACACATGCAATCGATATAAAGCTAGAGCATACTGAAATCAGAAAATTATATAAAATCACTACTTTTATAAGAAATCGCTGTGAATTGATAAAGAGGAATGAAGAAAGGACATAATTATTCATCATTTTTGCTACTAATACTAACATGATTGGTCATCTTTATCATGCTGGTTCTTTTTAAATTCCCATAATATTCTTTGATCATTATTAAGGAATAAGAACAAAGGGTTTATATTTTTCTATTGAGATGTTAAGAATTCTTCCACCATTCCTACTCTTAACAAGGGCTAAACCACCCTTTGTGTATAAATAAGAAAGCATTTTATAAAAAAGAAAAAAGAAAAAAAAAGAATGTTTTGAATTGTCAAATGCAGGATAGGGGGTCTCATCAAGAGCCACCCTACCATGATCATAAGGAAGAAAGTGAAGTGGTATTCCCACTATGGCCACCACACCAGGGATATGGTCCAAGAGGCACATTAGAAAAAATAAAGAGTCCTTGGAATAGGAGGTCTCATCACGAGCTAGCTTGTCCACCTTTCACTCATTCGCGGTGAATGGCATTATGATTTAAGTGGTTACCAAGCCAGCATAATGACCTCCATTTTGACACTAAACTATACTTCCTATGCATACACAAAGGATCATGGTTCCATGGGTGAAACAAACAACTCTGCCAAGGTTATGGACACTTGTCGGCAGTAGAGCTCTGTTAATGGTATTGAAGTCACATTTCTTATACACCAATAGTAATCATTAATACCCTTCTCTGTCTTATACCTTTGTAATCTGTCAAATAAGATTATGCATATCACTTCCCCGAACCATTAAACACATGAAAATCCATCATAACCAATCATGACAGAAAAAGTAGACAATGATCACATTACACTCGTTGTGCACGTCAGCTGTCCTATCCTCCCAGCCTCGCATCATGTAACCACATTTTCTTATTTATTAAGCGATCCTATTATACACCTCGATTTCGGTAACCTGCTCCTTTTGTAAACATGGCATCTTGGCATACGTTGTTCCTTTATGACCCTGTACCAGAACAGATCGGCCTGCCGCTCCTTCATTTGACGGCCGAGGATGGCCTATCACATTGTGGGGGGGGCTAACTTCATAATTTGTTGACATACGTGTCAGGCTATTATTCGGCAAACTCTTACTCGGGAATAGCAAGGCTTAACGGTATCTCGTTTTTCAATTTGCATGCCTTACTGTTCCTAAGATATTTTCGTATCATAGTCTGCAACAATTAGTAAGATTTGAACGAGCCTTGCGATTTTGCTATTTTCTTTGTGTTTCTAACAGTTTGAACAACCTGTTATTCCATTGCCGTCTCCGTGTTTTTACAGTGAAGCTAAAGCATGGGAGGAAGGTCAATTCGAAGAGAACCACAGGTATTGACAGTTTCTGACACTGCACGAGAAATCCTAGCAAAGGCAGGATGGTTAGTCTATCTTAATCATTTATAGGAATCCAACGAGACCGTGGCAATAGAATTCTTGCAGAACTTTTAAGAATACCACTCCACAGTAAGGGGAAAACATATAGCAGTTACCGATGACATAATTACAGAGGTCTCAGGACTGCCAGCCACTAGACCTGTGTGGACTCTAAAGAAGGAGAAACTGCAAAAGATCATGAAGATTTTCCAAGATGAAGGCCAGTACCTGATAGTCAGAGGAAAGGGAGTCCTACCAGCAGCATTAGGAGAGACATGGGCAGAATTGGCAAGGATCATCCAGAGCTACATCACCTTTGAAGGTAGGAAAGACGTGGTAAGACCACGACACCTTAAACTCTTAGCTATATGAAAAGAGAAATGCTCCGTGAACCTACTTGCATTTTTAAATTCATTACTTCATGATGTTGCCCAAAGCATGAAAAAGTCACAACATGTGGCATCAGTGGTAAGCCACCATGGACTGATACGACTAATAGTTAGCCACAGTCTTGCTCAGCAACAGAGCAGCTGGAAGAGATAATTGCTATGATAGATGGGGCACCGACTCCGCCAGCCCCAAAATGCAAACATACTGCTTGTACACTGAATAGACCATCAAAACGGAAAAAATCAGTTAGATTGGCATGGATTAGAGGGAGGTTGGACAATCCCCAAGGGAGTACCAGCCAACCTGTGGAGATGTACGACTCAAGGGACAAGCAACCCCCACAATTGGAAGGAGAAGAGAATGAGAAAGAAGTGGGAGGAAATGAGGAAGGAGAAATAGAGGAAGAGACCGAGCAATCTGAGCAGGTGGAGCAGAGGCAGAACAAAACGAAGAGATTCCATTGCAAAATCCATTGCAAGAGGACGAATTGGCCAAAATTATAGCCAATATGGGCGAATATGGCCAGCCTCTCAGCCCGCTAGGCCTCCAGATTGAGGAAGAACCAAAATAGCATTCTGCTCAGGACAAAAATGCACCCAAAGAATTGCGTGACGGGGAAGAAAACAAAGAGAATCATTCTGCAAGTATGACAGGAGAAGAAAATGATGAAGATATAGAAGGGGAACAATCTGCTCCCAGCCAGACTACACCAGAAGAATTGCATGAAGAAGAAGAGGTGAACAAAGAAGTTACCCAGGAAATAACAGAGCCAGCTAGGGTTTCTACTCCTGAGCAACTTGAACAAAACAGCGAAGGAGCACCCCAAGAGGAAAACCAGGGAATTGGCCAAGATAACAGTCCAGGCCTGAGTAAACAGACAACTGTTCCTTCCAAGGAAACAGAAGAAATTAAATGATTATGAAAAGAACAGTGAAGAATACTAAATGTGATAGCTCGACTTCGACAGCAAATTAGGGTTTTGAGAATAAGAAAGAGAGCAAAAAGAACTTCAGGGGGAAGACATGCAGCCACTCCGGTGAGACCCCCCAAGAAAAAGGTTCGAAGGACCCTTGTTCAGCCTGCTGTTCAAAACCTTATCGAAGAATAGTTCGCTGTTCAAACCGCTGTTGAAGAACAGTCTGCTGTTCAAACCCTTGTTGAAATGCAGACTGCTGTTCAAAAGAAAAAGGAACAGCAGTTCACTATTGCTCATGTTGAAGTGCAAACAAACGATATATCGGCCTGTGACAAGGAAGTTCAGACAGAGGCACAGTCCTTTGAAGGAATACAGACTATAAACACTAGGCGACGCAATAAGAAGATTCAAGTAAATCTTCCACTGGGCACTACTACGTGGGATAATGATCTGAGGACAGTAACCCTATGAGAGGGTTTGATGCAAGCTCAACAAGCAGTAGAAAAACTCACAGAACAAACGGTTTCTCGAGAAAAGTATGAAGAATTACAACAACAGCTAAGGAATGTCAATTTATCCGAAAGCCAAGCCTTTGAAGGATGGCGAAAAGAACAAGAAAAAGTCACAAAGGTAACTCATAGATTAGATGTAGTTATCAAACAGATGGATACCTTATGCTCTTTGTACACTGACGTCCTAGCATGTAGAGCCCCTGCCAAGAATTATGCCTTGTTTTTAATGGAACGATATTTGCAATTGAAAATTAAGGCCGTCAAAGCAGGAGCCCCTATACAAATTAATACCATTGATGATTTTATAAATTGTTGTAAGCACTATGGAGTAAAGGTTCAAAGACTCCTGGGTGAATTCTATTTGCATAACCTTGTGTTAGATCAAGAGATAGAACGGAACCCTGGCCCTTTCATTGGGGATATCTAATTGCAGGCATTTATTTCATTTGGATTTAATCAAATCAAATGGCTTAAAGCCTATAATGCCTTCCAAAGACAAGAAAACAGATTAGACTTATGGGTAAGAGATGAGCTTAGAGATCCATTACAGTTATGGAATAAACATAGGAGCCTCATGAGGACTCCGGGCATGATTGACATGTTAGGACCCATTCATACAGCAATCAATTGACAAGGGATAGAATACTTCTTTACCATTAAGGACCTTGCCATTGCAGCTGCTAAATTTCGATATCAGACCTCTAATCCGAACATCCAACTCAGGGAACCATTTAATTACGAGAACTTTAAGTTAGCCGTTGATCGTTTGAACCTCTATGTTGAAATTATCTTGAGGGCAGGGCAATCTTGGTTAGGATATAGGTTTCGGAGTCTGATTGTTTGGCATCCTGCACCTGGATACCAAGCCCTGTATGAAATGCCTGAGGGTCAGACAGGCCATCTTTTTGAACACCTAGTTAGGGATCATGGCTGTAGGCCACCACATGAGATCCCATCTCCAACCTACTCTCTCACTGCCTTACATGTCAACTACAATGTTTTCATGAGGGCATGAAAAAGGGTAAGCAGGGGGGTGTGTGGAGTACTGAAGAAGGTATGTTTTTATTGATTATTTTGTCATCTTTTCTTTAGAACTCGTAACATCTTTGCATCATGAACTAGGTAGATAATGGGAAATCATGACAAATCTATAAGATTTATATGCAACATGAAGACACTAATAATTGCCATTTCTTATTCAAGAAAAAGGAAAAACTAAAGATTGTCGCTCCAAAGAAAAAGACAGGGTCAAGCTAACCGCTGTCCCTTTGGCGGGGAACCATATGTAAACAAGATGATCTAAATTAAAACATCTTAGCCAAGGAAAGGAAAAGGAGATATCGACTCAGCGCAAGAAAACGACCGGATAACTGAGGATTAACAGCTTAGTGAATCCCTCAGGATCCTTTGATCTTGAGGGATCGCTGCTTTAACTATTTTCACATCCTCGATATCTCTGCTTCAACTGTTATAAGTAGGGGCAGCACTGTTAGCCCGGGGGGAGGACTGTTAATTTTTATGTAACTTTTCTCTGTATTTGAAACTTTAATCATTGACTCTCGTTGAGAAGTGATCCACTGTAACTCTGTTTTAATTCTTTAATACAAATCTAGTTGCTGTTCCATCTTTGATCCTGGAATAATTTCAAGTGGTGTGTCCCTGGAGGCTAAGGGCCCGGCCCTGGTGGAACACTTGCTCCTGTATCATTATCTTTAGTTCGTGTGTGGTTTTCGTTATCAGCTTTGATCGGTAATCTGGTGTGTTTTGTTATTTTATATCACAACTCTGTTATATTTACAATATCGTTCTCTGCAACAGGAAAGTCGTATTGTTCATTTTGACCTTATAACGTATTGTTGTTCCTTTAAGTCATTAATGTAACATTATTGTTCTTTATAGAATGCTATTACTGCTCAATTGCAGAGTAACCGAGCTGTAATCTTCTTAAGTTGGTATTACTGTATTCGTCTATGGTTTATACTTCATACGATCGCTGTTCAATTGACACTGTTGTTCCATTGTGAATTGTGACCGTTATCCTTTCTAACTGAGATCAATATTTGTGATATCAGACTCAGATTATTATTTCTCTTAATATCTCTGTGTGCTGTGTGTGTTGTTTATTTCGGTATTGTATATTCCCAATTGGCTCTAATCATTGTTCTACATTCCATTGGTAATTGGTTGCCGTTCCATTTCTATTTGCTATCCGATTTATGCTTTAAGTAAGGATTGCCATCTGATTCCTGTAGGATATGATTGCTGCACTTGTTCCTGTAGATTAAGGTGTTGTTGTTCATCAGACTTAGTTGCTGTTACATTTTCTAGTTGCTGTTCCATTTCTTAATTGTTGTTCCATTTCTTGTTATCTGTGTTATTGTTGCTTTGGGTGTGCAGAACGATATGAAACTGTAGTGGGCGTTGGCATCTATTGTCTAGTCCCCAGATTGATGATCTGTTCCTTGATTACCTTTAGTTACATCAATTTCCAAAGGGATGAGTTATTGTTACTAGACCCTTGACTGATAAATTGCTTAGTTTTCTGAGTGCATGATTTAGTTTTTAAAGTATTTTGCTATAAGTAGATCTTGTTTCAAGCATCCGTTTACTCTTGTATTTTCTTGAGCTATACTACTAGCATTACTCTGACGAATGACCTCCTCAAACTGAGTACACTCTTTGAGATAACAAATCGTTCCTGGATTGACAAGTTAATGTGAGGTAATTAGAGGTGAAAAAGACCCTTTTTACAGCTCGACACCTTGGACCCAATACTTGGGGTCAATACCTCAGACCAAATACCTTGGACCAATACCATGGATCACAATACCATGGACCAAATACCACGGACCAAAACCAAGTTCTCTAACATGTACACGCCTTTCCTTGCGTGAAAGTGCATGTATATGCATATGCATCTTTTGGTCGGCGAACCCACGTATATACACGGCTCGGTCAAAGGGAACCTACATATATCTCTTTTTCCTTCATTTTGAAAGCTTGAACTGTGTTTTGTCATTTGAGTGAGTTTCCATCAAGGACAACACTTGTGTCATACTTGTATCATAATTCCAACATATCCCTCCAACTTAAAGGTGTCTATGTGGTTTTCCCACCATATCAAGTCATGGCCCTCTAATTTCAGCTACACAAATGAAATTTTTTATTCTTCCCTTTGATTGGACCTTTGCATTAGAACTCACATCTTCTATGAATATCCTGAGCTTATTAGTCAAGGCCACCTTGAGTACATTCATGTTACGATTCATATCTACAACTTGTGTTTCTAGCTGTGAAAACCTTTCCTCTACAAGATCATGAGGGTTATTCATAGATTCGTCAACCATGACTTGGATTTTATGATTTTTAGCTTAGTTGATATATATCCTTACAGATATCTTAAACATACCCAATAAAACATTTTCTGATACCAATATGATTCGTAAACTTTTGTGGAAATTCGACTAGACAGTTCGTCACAACAATTCTGATAAAATTATACTTAAAATTTTGAAATCTACAACATGAGTGTTTATTTATATTTAGATTTCTAGATCTATAAATTACTATTTTTTGCTTATGCATGAAAATTGTAATTATGAAAAGAATAGAGAAGAAAGAAATACAAACTCACAAACCACAATTGACATAAGATATAACCTCGTAAACCCTTTCAGGAGAAAATCCAATTGGAAGGTGAGACTTCTATGCTCTCTTTTTATGAATCGAAAATGGTTGCAAGTACAAAGAAGTAAGGCCTGTGGTCCATGGGATACTACAATGAAAAAATCCTCTCTGTGTGGTCTCTCCCTATCCCTATCCACTACTCTACTCGTTTATGGGAAAAAAGGAACTTGGAAGAATGGAACCCCTTTTCCTTCTAGTGGCCTTGTTATAACACAACTTGATAGCCTACTAGTGGTTAGGTTTGATTCCTTCAATTCTTAAAAAGAGTTAGAATATGGGTTCTTCTAGAGTCTTCTTCATCATGATCATGTGGCTAGCCCATTTTCCATGTGTAATGGGGGTTGACGTGGCATCCTCTTGAATTAGGGTGGTCAATTTTGATAGGTCAACTTCCAGGAGGAAAAAAATTCTCATATAAGCTTCGATTGAGGCTATTATTATGTCATTGGAAAGGTATCAATATTTATATTATGTACTATAGTTCATAGTAACGTTCAAAGCACAAAGCCTTTTCATTTAAGGCCTCAAAATGGCTCCTAAATATTTTGACTTGAAATTTTCCAAACTAGGGCCATCGGTAAAAATAGTCTTGTGAGTGGATTCCTCCATTTTCTCTACTCCAAAAGAATCAAAATGGATGAAAGTAAATATAATGATCCAAGCTAGATCATAATTTTTTCTTGATCCACTTTTATTTTTATGTTTCATCTCTTCATGTTTTGTTCACAAATATAGAAACAAAGTGTAATAAGTATACCTACATTTATATAGTAAAATTCACATGATTACATAAATAAAAAAATATACCATAGAAGTGAATGATTCATAAACAATACACATTATTTTGAAACCATTATGCCTTCCTTCTCTCAAGATGTATTTCACTAGAAACAATCCACACTTTATTTCCTACATGTTTAATTATATATGTTGACAATACATAAATATAATTGATATAAATGTTTTTTGTTGTTGTTCCATTTTTCATAAAATGAGTGAAGTTAAACAACATATATAATTACAAATTATTCAATTAACCCTTGATACTTCAACATATACTAAAAAACTTCATTTAACCTAATGTTGACAAATTCTTCGATTGACTCTTCTTTGTAGGTTAGTACCTAGTAAGTGACATCCATGGATGAGTGTAAATTAGTTACGTAAATATATTAATATCACAACAAATATGAACATATTAAGTGAGATAAAAAATATAAGTACTCACAAATTTTGTGATCAACCCTTCCATGTATTCATGTCTCATGTGTTGAACAGTTTCCTTCTTGTTTTATTTTATGCAAAAAAATATTTGAAATTAATATTTCAAGCAATAATTAAATTTGAGGTATATAAAATAATAAATAAATAATTACATATCTCTAATGCATGTTGTTGTTGGAATGGCTCCTCCTGCGATCTAATTATGTTAATTTATTTTACCACCTCTTTGTACATTTTTTGGACATCCCTATTGGCATGTATTTGGTTTCCCTTCATTTGTCTTTTGAAATTCACATAATTTTCGTAAAACAAAAATCACAATAATTTTTTTTTTAAATCAACATGAAAGTAAATTTAGCGAAAAACATATTTGTTAACTTTTGGGATCATATTATAGAAAACCTTATTTAGTAATAATACTTTTTAAATTTTTTTTTTTTGGTAAGTTTTGTTATTACAAGTATGTGAGTCTCATTGGTCATTTCTCTAGAAACACTTCCTATAGTATATGTATAACTTGATTTTTTGACCCATTGGGTTGATTTTTCTATTTTAAGTGGAAAGTACATCTATATGTTCTTTACACTATATCTCTCATAGTTAATAATCTTCCCTGCCCCTCCCATTAACTTCTAGCACTACTCCAAGTGAACTTACTCCAAGTGAACTTGAGGAGTAATTCATTGCCATTGGCATACTTCATAATTTTTATTCTCATATGGTGGAATTTTGTTCTCTTGCTATTAATTTCTACACAAGATTAAAAGAACTATGAAATCAAGTATTTAAAACATGTTAGTGATTTATGTTAAAAAAATATTTTTAGTAAAATTAATATTTTATTATTATTATTAGTTATTTATTTTGTTATTTTGATTACAATTTGATCCACTCGAGTCCTCTTTTTGCAAGCTTTTATGCTCTTTTGAACTCATATTGGGAACAATATTATCAAGTTTCTTCAAGTCTTTGATCTAAAAGACATGAGTTATGACAATACATATCATTAATTTAAACATTATATAGATTATTCAAATATATTAATTTTTAAGTTAAACTTAAAGAACTTCCATGTCTTCTTGTTGGGACGAACTTCCATTGTACTTACCATAATAAGTTATTTTCCTTGAACTTCTCCTGGCCATATTGTATTTTAAAAATAAGAAGAAGAAAAAGGAATCAACATATATCAAAATTATCAAAATTTCTTTCAAAATCAAATAATTGTGTGCATGAAAACATATATATGTGTGTGCACCATCCCATGGGAATAAAACAATGGGTGAAAGGGTGCAATGTTAAGGAACTCCTTGCATAATGGTCATAGATTTGAAACATCGTGGGTGTCCCACCTGTGTAGCATCCAACTAAAGGTTATATTGGTAGCAATGAGGACCGACTCCATGTCATGCAAGTATGAGATGTACTTAGTTGTCGATTTCTCTATCCACAAAAAAAATTATGCATTTGTGTAGGAAAATCATTGACTCATGTGTCAATTTTTTGTTTTTTGTTTTTTGTTTTGTTTTTGTTTTTGTTTTTTTTTTTAAATTGTTATATTCATGTGGTTTTTACAAGGTAAAATATGTACCGATTCTACTTTAATATTTAATATGCACTATCAAATCCATGAAGAAATTTAAGACAATGTTTTTATTTTTCTAATTGATTTTTATGTAACAACATTGGTTGATAGATTATATGCACCAATGTGCAATTATTGTTATGTTTGCAATGGTGATTACAAATGAAAAACCCTCATTACAACATGGATATTTTGGATCCAACATAATCAAGGTTCAAATTGCAATGGATACCAAATGCTTGATATACAATTAAAATTCCTATAAAAACCTAAAAAAAAACCTATACAAACTCAATATTGAAGGTAACTATGAATCCTTCTTTGGAGAATTCACTAACAAATATTTAAATCAAATACAAAAAATATTGATATAATCAAGGGAATAAACTAATATGTTGTAGCATGTACAACAACCCTCCATTATTGCATGAATTATTCATAAAATTATGGGGGCCATTCTAAAATTTTCTAAAGTTATTCATTTAAGCTTGATTGTAGCTTGTTTGTTAATATTTTATTTTATTCTTGTAATATAAGTTGTTTAATATTTTCATAATTCACGGTTTTTCTTTATTTATTTAATCCAATTTTATTTCTAGATTAATTCATGTAAAACAAGCAAATCCATAATTTATTATTTTTTTTTAATTAATTGGTTAAAATTCCAAACACATGATCTGGAACAAACCTTAACAATTACCATTATAATCACCTAGATAAAATATGCCAATGTCATCAATCCGGATCTAAAAGGAATTTATTGTAATACCATTTAAACTTACCAAATGCCTAGATAATAAATGTTATCTTTGAAACTTCTTCCCTACTTTTTCATTTTTTATCATTAACATGTGGCTATCAATAGAATGGAATTTTTGAGGTCATGCCACGTCTTTTGACGTAACATATAATTGGTCAATCATGCTGATGTGGATTCATGTTCGTTTTTTGGGTTATGATTTTATATCTAGATTGAGAACCAAGTTAACCTTTCTCATTTTTTATACCAGATAAAAAATGATAACATTACATACCAGATAACATAATTTCATTGGATATGCATCTATATCTAGGAAGCATGTTTACTATAACTCATTTAAACATTACATACCTATATCTAGGAAGCATGTTTACCAATACCTCTCTAGACATTACATACCAGATAACATAATTTCATTGGATATGCATCTATATCTAGGAAGCATGTTTACTATAACTCATTTAAACATTCTAGATGTTGGATGTATTAAGCACAAGTAACATGTATTCAGATCCAGGACATATCTTATTGCAACTAATTTGAATGTCATGGATACTAGATATCATGCATTATCAATTGCATCTAGATTTGAAAGGGTTGTTTAGGTGCACTATTACTACATAGGGATGCTTCATATTTCATATATTTTTTATGTGTGATTTGTATCAATATATTTGGAGCCATGCAACATGGTGTTTCATTTGAATCATCTAGATATATGGAGACTAAGATATTTAGGACATGTAATGCATGTGGATGCCTATCCATGTGAACAAACAATCATATCTTATATCAGACTCAAACAAATTAGGATTTACATGTTGGTATGGCTATCCTATGTGTCTAGGATGAGGTGTACATGATGATGTGGAAACCAATGGTGAGGGTTTTTCATACATAATTAGATTTATGGTCTAAAGTCATAATTATATTATTTGTGTTATCAATTATATTGTATGCTATGTTCCACATCAAATTTGTTATGTTGATAAACTATTATAAACTTGGCTAATGTGATATAAACCTTCATGATTATGTTAATATAAAGTAATAAGCTACATGTCGAAGATTAACATGCAATTTTCCTATAATTTGTCAAGCATAGATCCTATTTCTTTGACAACTAAATTGGGCCAAATACAATTTCCATATGATTACTCATAGAAATTGATTGACTATCAATCTTTTTATAGTTTTAAATAAGATTATTTGGATAGTATATTTCAATTTTTTTCTAGCAAGTTTTTTAATTATCTTACTCTATTTAATTTTTTGTAAATTTGTAGATGGAATAAATAATCAGAGAAAATAAAGGAAGAATTGGACAAACAAAGATTAAGACATCTTCTCATGGACCAATAAAGCATAATATACATTCAACATCCTAAAGCAAACATAGTAATATATGTAACAAATTTTTATTTATTATATAACGAAAAAATCATTTATTTGAAAAAGAAAGTATTTTTATCATCATTATTGATTGAGAGAAATAACCAAAGGGTTTTCCAAATCACTTTCTAAATTATTTTAACTATTATAACAAAAAAATTAGGAATTTGAAAGAAAATAATGTGTTAGATTACTATAAAAGGAAACTCTTTCGAAGGAGAAAGGGGTGAAGAATTTTGTACGTAAACTATATATTATTATCAATGATGCAAATAATAAATTTTGAAATCTATTGCAGATAATTTTGCAATTGTTCATATTACATGCTTTGTAAGTTTATTCTATGTCTATCTTTCACTTTAACGCGTGAAATTATTTTATTGTTTCATCAATTTCTTCAATAGATATTTGATCAAATACAAGAGTATTTATTATTTCTGAATAACCAATTTTCATAAATAATAATATATATGCTTGAGTTTAAATATTTGATGGATTCTATGAATTGTTTCTTATGAGGAAATAATTATTTTTTTCTTGTGTCTAAAACATGTAATCTCTCTCTCTCTCTAATAATAATAATAATAGTATAGTAATATACTTATATTACATATATTTCCCCTTAGATTGATGCTATATTTTTTCTAAAATTCTCTTTTGGTAGAAAATGGGTCCACACACCAGTGGATGTCACTATACAAAACGAGAGTGAGATTGATTGAGACTTACCATTTGATGACACTCCCTCATTATTATTGGAAGAGTTTTTTCTAACTATAAATACATACTTGAAATTGTTGCTCTATAGATTTGTATGTGCCTCATAGTGATCCCTCACAAATTCTACTCTTTAAAATAATCTACCCACTTCACAACCTTTATTGGAAAATCATTTTGCAACACAAATATCATTTCTAAATTTTGGCAAAACAATGAAACAAATATTAGGATTTTATTTATAAGCAAACTTAAAAAAAATAAAAATATCTTATATTTTTTTGATAATACATGGGAAATTATTTGAGTCAAATAGGGAAAATATTGAGATGATCAATAGAATCAAATCATGTACCTAAAATCTTTGCTTTGAAAATTCATGTATGACCTACAATGAATCCTTACAAATTCAACTCTTTAGAAAAATCTACTCGCATTAAAGTTTTTATTGGTAAATTTCTCTTTTGCACATTTCCCCTCAAAAATTTGCCAAAATAATGAAATAGGGGTTTTGATTTTAATTTAGAAACACAAATTTCTTTAAAAAAAAAACCTCCTTTTTTGTTGTTGTATATTTTGACTCATTGATGATAAAGATATGCTTTATTTTTTTCTTAACTCACTTTAATGGTGTTCCTTTTTCATTACAAGTGCACCAATGCACACTCAATGATACAATGCACTGCTTTAGGATTTAAAAATGACAAAATGCAAATATAAGGCTCCACACAAATTTCGTTGCAGAGGTTTTACTTGGTGAATATAAAAATGGAGATTTGGGTTTGGTGCTTTTCATTATGTCATGCACCAATGCATATTAAGTAATTAAGCTCATTGATAACATTTACAAGCCCTTAGATATTCATTTTGAAGTTGGATTCTTATGTGCTTCCAAAACATTCATTTAATAATAAATTCATGTATTCATGATCGTTTCATATCAAATGTAGGGAAAATATGTTTATAATATCAAATGGTCAATTATTCAAGTTCGAGCTCATTACATAGTATTGCAAGTTCTTTAATCTCTCCCTTGTTTTTTTGCAGTAAGTCCAATTTTTTTAATGATTCATTTAAATGATTGAATTTATTTTTTCCAACATAAAATGATATTTTTTGGTTATTCAAAATGAATAAAACAAATTACAGTCTGAGCTTATAGAAATATGTAATTTCCAGACTTACAAAGAAGTTGTTATATAAGAAACAAAAAAATAACTTTAGATTGGTTGGAAAATTCAGAATTACAACTATGAATGATGGAGAACAACCAGTCAAAAGACAGAGAAAAATTGTCCCAAGTATTGTGTACAAATTGCCTGTAAAAACTATAGGTGAAATATGTTCCGTATGAACATTACATGTTGATTGAAAAAACTGAAGGTGGAAAAAACAAAAATAGTCAGGAAACATTGGACATCATAAATAGTTGAAGATTTCTTCTTATGATTGTTTTAAAAATGGAGAGATATAAGAAGAAATTTGCTTGCATAACTTATTGTTATTCGAAGGAATGTTTCCATCAATCTAAAGGAAATGTATGAGAATTTTGGTTGCTTGTTCCATTGATTTCTTCGTAATATGTAAATATAGGTTCCATTTGGAGAGATTTTTTATAGGCTATTAGTAGTTGCATTAAACTCTCTATAAATATGCTAGAAACTAATTTCCTAAAATTAGTTCTTCTTCTCTTCAATTTTTTGCTTCCATGCTGAAATTTTAAGAACCTATAGTTGTGCTTTTCTTGCCTGCCAATCAATCACACACTTGGAATCCCTTAAAATTTGAATATTTTTATGTTCTTTGATGATGCTAGGAACATAAGATCCCAAACAACAATTAATTTTGCTTTAGTATTTGTACCAATTCCTAACCCAACTCTTAAGAGCATGGATTTATCCCCTTCCATTTTGATCATGCCTCCCCCTCCACAATAATTTTTTTGTGTGACACCATTGAAGAAACCAATCGGATATTCCTAGAGCAAGGCAAGTGAATTCTTCTCAAATCTGTCTCGAATTGTAACAAAGAGTATTCCATGTAGTGAGAAACAATCCTAGTGGAGAGATGGAGAATATTCAAGTTTTTCTTTTTGAAGATTATCTTGTTCCTTAGAAGCCAGATACCCTAGGCCACAAAGATAGGAAGAGAAGAACGATTCTTAAATTTTCCCACCTAGAAATGCAGAAATTCCACAAAGGAGGTATGTGCAAGTTGTTCTCTAATGCCAAAGACCTTCAATACCAAATGCCATTTTTCTTAGTAAATTGGCAGCAAATGAAGATGAGATCAACTGATTCATCCTGATTTATACAAATACAACATTGGTTTGGACCTACGAAACCTCTTTTGTACAAATTTTTCCAGGTCAGGATATTATTTTTTAGCGCTAGACAAGAAAAACATTTAAGTTTGTTTGGTATGTTCCATTTCCAAATGTTGGTCCACCATCTGATATCTTGGTCGACAATTGAATAGGTAATAAATTTCTATGCCATATTTGCTTTAACCCTGCCTACAGTATTGTCCCAACCCCATGGGTGAAATCATGGAGTTGGGTTACACTTTTTGGCGAAAGAGGGCATATTTGGGTGGAAAAACTAATGGCTTGATCGAGCCTTTTTTAAGCGCTCGATTAAGCCTTTTTTAAGCACTCGATTGAGCTCCTTGGGCGCTAAAAAGGAAGCTTGATCAAGGGCTAAAAACTTATTCTTAATCGAGATATACGCTCGATTGAGATTTTGGGATCGATCAAGCCCCCCCTTTTTAATATATACTATGCCCATGGTCTGTCTGTGCCATTTGCACAGACCATGGGAGCTCGACTGAGAGTTTGAGAGTAGCTCGACCGAGATTATTCGAGCTTGATCTAGCAATGGAGCATTCAAATCAATCTTGCCAACCACCCCGTCAACATCACAAAATCTCAAATGAAGGAAGGTGCCCTATCCATTGTCTTTCTTATTTAATTTTTTTAACAAAATGTAAAAAATTAATTAAAAAAAAACATGTACAAAAACTATGAAAACCAATTAATTAAAAAATAAAAAAACAACCATACAAAAGCTACAAAAATCATAAATAACTTATAAAATCGTAAAATCAACCAAGAAAACAAAACAAAAAGACCCCTTCAAAAGAACTTAGAAAACCACAAAACCAACCTAGAAAACCATTAAAAAAAGCCTTCAAAACAACCTAGAAAACACTTCGAAACCAACAACAAAAAATCTATAATTTAGGTTTTAAATTTGTTTCTTACTTGTAATGTTTTTTTTTTTTTTTAACAATAAATGCAGATTTTCTGATTTTGAATGGTAAAAACATTTTTTTTTCTAATTATTTTTGGTTTTAAAGTTTTTCTTTAGGAATTTTGTGGAACAAATTTTCAATGTTTTTAATTTTTTTTGTTATTTAAAATGCATTTTAAATTTATAGAAAATTTGACCGAAAATATAGCCCAAAAAACCCCAAAACAGAAAACAACGAAACTATAACCAATAAATAAATAAATTAAGAGCTTGAGATTGACATAATGAATATGGTTGTTCATAGTCATAGTGAAACACTATTTATAAAATCAGAAATTTTACTTTATTTTATTATTTAAATTTAATTAATTTATAGTTTAAATATTTTTCTAATAATAAATATAGTACGATTCTAGTTTTAAAAATAAAATATTAATCTCTAAATTTAAAAATCTCAAAAAGAAAATTTTGTTTCATATATATATATAAACTTTATAACATCATGTGACAGTATATAATTATAAAAATTTTACATGACCTATATATAATTATATTTAACTATTTATTTATTTATTTTTTTAACTAGAACAGTTAATATATTATAGATCAATGGTTGGGCCGTGGCCTAATCAACCGACATTACAAGGAAATTTTAAGATCATTGTGCCTTTCTACTCCTAACAATATTCCTTTAAAGTTTTGAGACTTAAAGGTGCATCGCATCGACGATTGAAGGTTACAAAGAGGCGCCTTATGACACAAAAAGGTGCGATTAGCGAGCCCCGAGCAATCACATCGGAGGAGAGCTGTCGGCGGTATCGAGACAAAGACCCAGTCTTTTGGCGATGCGATCGGCCCCCGAAAGTTAAGGCCCCTAGATACTTGTCGGGCCTTTTAATATTGAATGTATATAAATAACCCATGAAGCCTTCCATCAGCATTGAATCCTTATAAACCATTATGAAGAGAATTTCCGCAAAGCAATCCTTTCCACCTTAGTATGATCTTGGCACACAATTCAAGGTTCCACCTTTATTGGTATCGGGAATCGGCACATCCTCGGTTCTCTTTGCAACACTCCTCCTCCACGACCAATATGCAATTTAAGCTGTCGGACTTCAAACTTTTTAGGCTTGTGCACATAACCATTTCGAGTCTGCGCCCATTGACGCTTCGCAATGCTCATGGCTCTACCAAGCCCCGATCCCGATCGGCCAACTTGTAAAATGAACTTCCATCATTGGTCTACTTTGGTTAGATCCAACGGTTCTCTCTCATTTCAGACTTCAGACTTTTTAAGCTTGGGCACATTACCACATCAGTTCCACACCCATCGACCCTTCGCAGAAACTCGTGTCTCTACCAAACCCCAATCCCTGATTGGCCAACTTGCATGTTGAATCTTCGTTGTTGATCTACTTTGATTAGATCTGATGGTTCTTATATGTTTCAGGTTGATAACACGTCCGTGGGTTAACCGCTCGATAAAGCAGTTTCCCCACCCTCTGATGCTGCTATGTGTCCTCCTCTTAGTGGAATCGGAACCAAGCTCATGATACCACTTACCACTGCTAATGCCACTCAAAAAACCACTCATGGCTAGAAAACCGCCTTTCCGCTGCGTTAACTTCTGTGCTCTTTCCCAAGCGATGACCCTTGATCTGCTCCAATGATCGGTTCCGGTAGTTCTGATTGGTTCATCTGATGCTAGATCTAGACTGTTGATTACTGAGATCCAACGGTTGCTCAGGGCATATTTTTCTTGGTGCATCACTGTTAAGCTATGGAATGGTGGTCCACACGGGTTCATCTGAGTTTTTTTTGAGAAACCCCTGAGTCAAACAACATCCCTCATTGGCTTTGATATCTGCCTCCTTATTTGAGGTGCGGAGAATGTGAAAGAAGGAGGAAGAGGTAAAGAAACTCAGCAAGCCCCGCAACCTCTGGAGAGTGTTGTTGAGAGCCAGATTGCTTAGGTGATCATCTGAGTTTATTGTCTTTATCAAGAGCTCTAAGTCTCCGAAGACCTGGAGAGTTGTGTGACCATGCTCCTGAGCAATTTGGTAGCCTTTAAGAAGCCCGAGAATTTCGTCCTGGTTGTTGGTACTCTGTCCTAGACCCCAGCTGTAGCTATCTATACAGGAGCCATCCTGAGAGTAGACCACACCACCAACACTAGAGATCCCTGGGTTGCCTTTAGAGGTGGCATCAAAGGAAACGGTTACCTTTCCCTACTTCCTCCACCAAGTTTGGAACTCTGCATATGGTGTTCTGATGCGCCAAGTAGGATTGAATGTGGGGTGAGCAAGTACTTCCTTGTTGACCCGAGCGAGGAGGGTACCCAGCCAGCTTCGTTCTTCATTTATGAGGGTATCATCTAACTTGCTGGGGTAGTTCCCTAGAGCCTCCATCAGGGATTCCTTAGCTTTGGCTACCACAAACAAGGGATAGGACGATACATTGTTGAATATCCAATTATTTCGGGCGAGCCAGAGCTTCCAGCAAATGAACTTGGGAATGGAGTGCCAAATCTGATTCCAAAGAGATTTTGTACTAAGAGCCCTAGGGTACCTTTTAGTCCAAGTGGAGAAAAGTTCCACTACTATGCACTGGATAGGGGCGGGTGCATTGAGACCATGAAGGACGAGAGCCCATACCGATTGTGTAAAGGGGCAACTTATAAAGAGGCGGTCTACATTTTCGGATGTCGATCTACACAAAATGCACCAGTGTGGCCCTATAATGCCTCTGTGGGCAATATTTTTGCCTATCAGCACTTTCCTGTGGATAAGTAACCAAGTGAAGAAATTCACCTTGGGTATACCATATGTGTCCCATGTGCGTTGCTAGATGGAAGGGTTGAGGACTTGATTTTGCATGGGTTGCAAGGCTGCAAAGCCAAGTGCAGGGGTGTAAACCCCTGCCTTTTCCCATCCTAGAGATCTGGTGTATGTAGGTTAACTAGCGTCGAGCCCTTTAGCTTATCTAAGAGAAGGTGTTTTTGATGTAGCAAATGTGTTTGCAGGTTGTGGAAGACCCAATCTTTCCAGTTCCCTTGGCTGTCCGAGGTAGAAATTTCGGCTAGGCTGTGTAATCTGTGCTGAGAGAGCCAATCACAGAGATTAGCTAACTCCACTGTGTGTTCAAGGGGGGAATTGCCCATGATTTTATCTTGCCATATCATGATATTTGCTCCGTTTCCAGGCACCCTGTAGAGCTGGTTTTGGAAGGTGGCAAGCCCTTTTTTGCAGAGATTCCAGAGCAGCGTGCCTTTGGGAACTCTGTCCACTTGGAGATTTCTCAATGAGACTCCTTTGAGGTATTTATTCCGGAGGAGTTGGCTGACTGGGTGGTGTTTATTGGAGTAGAGCTGCCAAAGGATTTTGCCACCTAAGGCGATGTTTGCCAGGCCAGGGTCTCTAATCTGGAGACCTCCTTCCAGCTTTGGCCTTTTCACTTTGTCCCAACTTACTAAGTGAAATTTATTTTCGTTTCCTTTGCCTCCCTGCCATAGGAAGTTTCTGAGCAGCTGTGAAATCTGGTCTGTGATTGTCTTTGGTGCCAGGAGGAAGGAGGCCTGATAGATAGGGAGAGAGGAAAGGACAGACTTTATGAGGATTAGCTTGCCAGCATAGTTAAGCCACTGCCCACCCCAAGCAGCTATCTTGGTTTTAATCTTGCTGATGGCTTCATTCCAGAGTGAGGCTCGGTTTTCCCCCAGAGTTAAAGGCAGTCCTAGGTATTGAATTTTGTCCCAGGAGGCATAGCTCGGGAAGTCCAGGATTCTAGCAATTCGGAGTGTGGTTTGCTCCTCAGTGTTCCAGCTGTACACTGCACTTTTTCTTTTATTAATGAGCACTCTTGAAATGGTACAGAAGCTATGTAGGGTCCCATTGAAATCCTTTGCTATTCTAGTGGAAGCTCCTCCCAACAGAAGAGAATCATCTGCAAACAAGGCATGGTTGATTGGTTCTAATCCAGTTGTCGGTCGGATGCCCAGGAGGGTACCTTTATTTCTTTCCGCTTTCAGTTTCCTACTCAAGGTGTCTACCATTATTATGTAAAAAAAGGGAGATAGCGGGCATCCTTGCCTTATCCCCCTTG
The DNA here is from genome assembly GCA_031772625.1 of Pinus tabuliformis. Lineage (NCBI taxonomy): Eukaryota > Viridiplantae > Streptophyta > Pinopsida > Pinales > Pinaceae > Pinus > Pinus tabuliformis. The sequence continues at coordinate 405,231,130 of CM062811.1, read as the reverse complement.
AATCTTGGAAATGACAGGTAGGTCGGCCATTAACCAGTGGGGCGATCCATGGTTTGTCAGTGCAAGCCTTGATTAGGTTCACAAAATTTGGGTTGAATCCAAAGGAAAGTAGAACTTTGTAAAGGAATGAAAGTTTTACCCGATCAAATGCATTGGTCATATCCAACTTGATCAACATCCCTTGCTCCTTCCTCTGATGACTGGAATGCATGGATTCTTGAACAAGTATCACATTATCTAAAATATGTCTTCCTGCTACGAACCCTCCTTGACTGGGAGAAATGAGCTTAGATAACAGAGGTTTTATTCTGTTTGCGAGCAATTTAGCAAGAATTTTGTAAGAGACATTACATAGTGAAATGGGTCTAAATCTATCAAAGGTAGTTGGATTCACTTCTTTGGGTATTAGGGCGAGAAAGGTGGATTTGGTATTGCCTCCCACTTTAGCCTTTTTTTGAAAAGCCTTTGCCATTCTTAGTAGGTCAGATTTGATGATTGTCCAACAAGCTCTGTAGAAGTGTGCCGAGAAACCATCTGGGCCTGGGGCTTTGTCAGGCTCCATGTCCCAAATTACATTACTGATTTCTTCCTCAGTGAAGGGCTTCATAAGGTTTGAATTATTCTCCTTGTTGACCAAGGAAGGGATCTGGGAGAGGAAGTCATTGGAAATCACCTCATCTCATGTTCCATCCTCTGTGTATAATCGCTGAAAGTGAGTTTCAACAACTTCTTTAACTTGGGCAAAAACTTTGGCGACTATCCCATCTGTTGTGGTGATTTCTGAGATGTGATTAAGGGAGAGGCATTCTCTGAACTTCCTGTGGAATAAAGCTGTGTTTTGGTCACCTGCTTTCAACCATATGCTTTTGGACTTAAGCCTCCAGAATTCTTCTTCTTTTCTGAAAGAGCTGAAAGAAGCAAGTTGGGCTACTTGTTCTTTCTCCAATTCATGTGTGGTTACGTCTTTATCCTCCATCTCCAATTGTAAATCTGCTAACTATTGGACAGTTTCTTTTCTATGTGTGGTGAAGTTGTTGGGAGGCATTTTGACTCACTCTTTCAGAGCTGCTTTGTTTGCATTTATTTTTTTCTCCCAAACATAACTGGGTGACCCGGTGACCATGATAGACCAAGCCTTGTCAACGACTTCCATGAACCCTTCCTTCTCTATCCACAAAGGGCTGAAGCAAAATGGTATAGGCCCTAGGTTTTCTTCCTTGTCCAGTTGTAAGAGGATGGGTTTATGGTCCGAGGTGAACTTTGGTAGGATTCTCGTTGATACTATTCTCTTATCCATCAAAAGAGTGCTCTGCACTAGGAATCTATCAAGCCTGGCTGAGATGTGAGTTGCCCCTGTTCTGTTGTTGGTCCAAGTGTATCTCCCCTTTTTGGGTTTAAGATCAAGAAGATCCCATTGCTAAATTATGTCCTCCACAAGGGGTAGCAATGGATCTCTGCTATTGTTACCCCCTCTTTTTTCTTTTGGGTCGAGAACGATGTTTAGATCTCCTACTATTACAATGTTCATGGGAGAATAGCATTCTACAAAATCGATAAGTGTTTGCCAACACTCTTTTTTCTCAAGGTAAAGAACAGGAACATAAAGATTAAACAGGGCAAGAGTGAGCTTACTTGCTTTATGTCAAAGTTCGGTGTAAATCCAATGTTGAGTCTCGAAGGAATTCTCCAGTTGGAACAGATCCTCCATCCAGACTGTGGCAAGTCCTCCTGAGGTTCCCCTTGCGCTTACGACCATCCCAGCTTTGGTCTTCTAGGTCGTTCTTCTTAACTCAAGAAGGGCTTCCCCTTCTATTTTTGTCTCTTGGAGCATGAGGATCTCTAGGGTTTCTATTTTCATAAGATCTTTAATAGTTGTAGCCTTCATGTGGTTCCCCAAGCCTCTATAGTTCCAAGAGACTATACGCATTATTTATTTGGGGTAATGGAGGAGAGGCCTCCCTTTGGTGGCCATGCTCTGGTGTTTCGACTTATGGACATTTCTAGAGTGGACTGACTTCCTTGCATTTTTTGCCTCTCTGCTTCTTCTTCTCTTTCTTCCTTGAGGGATTTCCTCCCTGCCCACTTCAAGGGTCTTTCAATTGTCTCCTCTTCCGATGAGCCTGTTAGTTCCAAGGGCTTCTTTCTTATCATGTCTGCATAAGAGGATGGTGGAGATCCTCTTTCTGGGGAGTCATTTTGGGCCAGGGAGGCCCCTGCATTTCCTTCCTCGATTAATGAGGGGTTTTCCTACTGTTCTGCATCACTTTCCGTAACAGGGGTTTCTTCCTGTGTGTTGAGAGTTGCGAAGGAGTTTGAGGGAAGGTCTATTCTAGTGGGTACTACCCCTTCTAGCTGTAGTTCTGTGGATGGCACACTGGTTCCCACTTGTGCCCCTTTCCCTCTCGGTTTGTTGTGCTTCTTTAATGAGGCTATTTTCTGCACCGTTGTCCATTGGTCTCCTTTCATTTTATCTACTTCTTTTTCGATTTTATTTTTACAGTTTCTTGCAAAGTGCCCGTATCCATGGAAATGTCTGCACTTGAAGGGCAATTGTTTGTAATCCAGTTCTTGCACATATGACCATTCTGCCACTGTTAGTTTTGTAGCTTTTGGAAGCCCAACTTCCAGATCTACCTCGACATAGATCTTGGCACAAGAGTATTGTTCGTTCCTGTCTACTCTGTTAATGTATTTTCCAAGGGTGTTTCCAATGGTTTCTAAAGTCTTCAGGCTCCAACAGTGCAAGGGTAAATAGGGGAGGCGCACCCAGATAGGAATAGCCTGTTAGAAAAATATTATATATGACAGAGAAATGCAAGACATATAATATGCGGAAAAACACAAACACATAAAACCAGAGAGACATAGATATACGTGGTTCACCCAGTTTGGGCTATGTCCACCTCAAACAACCAATCCTTCCTTTCTATTATCTAGCAAAATGAAGAGACACAACCTACAACAAATCCGATGTAATATCCTCTGTTTTCTCTCACAGTCTCACCTCTCTATTTATCGCTCTGAGAATACACATATATTCAATAGCCTCAATACAATACCCTCATACAAAGAGAGGGGTTGCCTTCTAGGGAAAAAAACCCAAACTAAACATAAATTCTACCATCAGATCATTCGCCTAATGAACAACCCAGATTGACTAGAAATTACTATACTTTTACAAGGCACCCCCCCCCGGCACCCCCATCATGGAGGGGTGTACAATCTTCCTGGGGCATACATTCAGCTGAAACAAAGACCTTTAAATTAGGATGATAATCATGCTCCACACCCAACACAGCCGAGGGAACATCTTGGGCTGGATCAAATTCCGGAGTGCATTTGTTCAGGTACAGGCCTTTGGGTCCCATGAAGTATGGCCCATTTCTAAAAATGAGGTTCCTATCTTCAATGCAGTCAAAAATGAAAACGAAGTAACCCTTACCGACGAAATGACATTTTATTCCTTCTGAGACTAGCGGTCTCCAGTTGCATTGCACCCATGATTCGATGGCTCTTGGTGATGGCCATAACCCAGTGAACTGGCCAATGAGTCCTCTTTCTGCAATATTCAGGGCAGCACGACAGGGTTCTTTAGCTGGAAGAGCAACGGTCGGGATTGTTTCCATCTTCTTGACGAACTTCTGCTGGGAGGTTGAAATTAGGCACTTGTTGCATTCGCCCACCAGTTGCTTGAAGGCCAGGAGCTCAGGGGGAGGGAGGAAGGAGGCTCAGAGCCTCCCTTTGGAGCCATGGCTGAGAGGAGGGTTTGCAGGGGATGCTCGCAGAGGAAGTAGCGGCGTGCGCACAAAAAATTCTAAAACTCCTAATTTAATTATTATATTTAGCTATTATTTAACTGTAACATCACATAGCTATATATTATAGTTCTATATATAAAATATATAAAATAACATATTTTTACAACTATTTAACATAGCATAACTTGTTATTTAACATTTAACATAAAACATAACATGTAACTATAACTAGATATATAATTTAACTATTATATATATATATATATATATATATATATATATATATATATATATTAACATGACATATCATAGTTTGATTTTGAGTAGCATTCAACAAGAGGAGAGGTTTACAGGAGGCGAAAAATCTAGGTTTGAGCGATAGCAAGTGCCGAATTTGTATCCCCTACGGCTCGTAGTTGCACGCACCGTGGTGCTTGGTCGCTAGGTTCGCGTCCACATTTATCATACCTCCATGGAAGAGATGGAGGGGGCTCCCGACGCCCCATCCATTTGTGACATGGTCACAGGAAACTCTAAGGAACCAGAGTCATCCTTCTTCACCAAGCTAACAACCTAAAATGCATTTCATTCATCAATAATGTTGTACCTCTGAGATAATAGTGGTCAACTATCAATGCCAGAGCATCTAAGATAATTGTTTTGGGGTTTTTGTTTAAGTTTGGAGGACCAATGAATAAAACAGATGTAACACTATAATGCCTAACCTTTTGAATAATATTAATCCCAAAGTAGAGGGCTGCTATAAAACTTCACACACTGATAAAGTTTGAATAGTGGTGAGTAGAAACAAAGAATAATATGATCATTACAGTTTTCAGACAGAAAAATAAACAATCATAAGTATGAAAACCTCTGACTGATGTTCCGAAGGTTTAAGAGAATATGATTATGCTTACAAAAAGATGTTGATGATTTATTGATTCAGAGAGAATTAATTAAATAGACAGTTCATTAATCCATTCTCTTTAATGATTATCACTTCAGAAGCTTATAGGAATAGATTGAGACACAATTATTCCTACCTAGGTATCTCTGTAAGACATAAGAATATGAAGAAAAACATAATGTGTAACACTGGAAAAACTTACAGGAAACACAAACTGTGTAAAACTAAATTCAGAATCCTTTGTTTTTTATTAAGGGTCTAGAAAAGCTAGTACATCAAAGGCTTACAAATGTTTCTTCAAGAGTGAACTCTCTTTCAATGGTCAACCTGGTTCAATGGTGAACAGTGAACCTTTAATAACTCGAGAAGAGAGTTATTTATACAATAGTAAAACTAAGAAAATATCCTAAATTGTTTAAGGATTTATTCTAGGAAAAAGAAATATCTTCACGCAAGAAGATAGAGACAACTATTGAATTGCTACTTGTTGTCCCTGTTGTTTAGGTTCTGCTGGCTTTGGTCTTTGATACTTTTCCCTTTAAGCTGTTTGTCTGTTTGATCTTCATGCTGGATGTCATATTTACTTATGACATTTCATCTGATACACTCTTATCTGATACTCTTTGACCTTGTTGACCTATCAATAACATTTACTATGCTTTTTACTTTTACTGTACATTTCAAGTTTTTACCATGTATTTCAATAGTAAATCATTTGGTTTTTTTATGTCTCAGCATTAGGTAGTTTGGATATTGATCATCTATTTGTCTTTTAACTGTATGTTTTATCTGCCTCCTCTGTTTTGTCTTTTAACTGTGTAAATTTTTTGTTTTAACATTTATTGTGTAAATGATTTCTTCTGCTCTGTCTTTGGTTTAGACTTGATTTCTGTTTGTACAGGAAAATCATTTGAATTCATTTCTCGAGAATCTAGAACAAAAAGGTTTTTAATTGGTATAAAAATAATTTATCCAGTCTCTTGGTCTTCTACTAATCACTTGCAAAATACAACAATTGTTAAGAAAACACAGGCAGACAGGGAGGGCTGCAATGGCTTCAGGGAACAGGATAGTGTGTGGATGGGGCCCTGGTGGTGTTTGGACAACAATCGGAGGTCAAAATAGGTTGCAGAGGCTCAGGGTGGCACAAGAAGGGTTATACACCTGTTTTACTGTGTAAACAGACAAAAAGAGCGAAAGTGAGGGTTTTTGTGTTTAAGCGGGTAAACGATTAACTTATTTAAAATTTGGCACAAAGTGAATAGTGGATGGTTTTACTGTACATGAGGGAGCGGTTTTGGAGGCTCATCGCACCACTTTTAGTCGTGGGGTGGTTTTTCTCCGAGGGCACGCGAGTTAACGTGGGAATGATGCGTAACCACAAGGGGTTCGAGCAAAACCACGAATCTCGCGTGCTCTCATGCCTTTAAAGATCGGAGATTGGGAGCGCGCGATATGGCTTTGGATCATTAGATCTAGGAGCAAATGATTTGATGGCTATCATGCGGTTGAGATGCATGAAGGGAACAAGCGCTGAGATTAGTGGGGCCCGGGGATTAATTACAAGTGTTTTGTAATTATTTTATGAATAAAGTGGATTTAAACACATTGCGATGGGTTTATGGAGTGGGACCAAGGTTAATGGTGGCGGGGTTTATTTAACCACACCAAGGGTGGTGGGTTAAAATATTTTTTATATCGGGAAATGGTAATTTGTAGAGGTTTGTTAAGTAATGCGAGGTTTTAATAAAACTTAGGTTAAAAGGGGTTTTATGGGTTTTAGGGAATTTACAAGGGGAAAATGATTTTTTCAAAAGGAAATGGGTTTCACACTAGGGAAAAGGGGTTTTTAGGTAGGGGAATGAGTTTGGAGGGTAAATTGATAGGAAAATGTGTGAAACCAAGGGAAAGGGTGAAAATGAAGGGAAAAGGTGGAAATGAAGGGATGATGAGGAAATTAGTAAGTATGTAGTGGGGGGTTAAATGAAATGAAGGGAAGTTAACCAAATCAACTTGTGAACATCTTTTTCTCCATAATTGCCCCTTCACACTACAACACATGATCAAGCATGATAAATGTGTGTATGCCTCAATAAGTTTTGCATTTCTGCAACCTTTCTTCTGCCTACCCTTTACTTACCCTAACATTTTCTCTTCACTTAATTGGGTGCATTTAGGCTAGCAGACCCTTTTCTTTCCTTTTTCTTTTGAAAAGAAAACTATCTAATTCTAACCTTATAACATCCAAGGGCTCAGATTAAACTAATGATCTCCTTATTATTCTCTACCTAACTATTGATCTACCAAGATTAAACATTTGGCTAGATCTTTATTCTCCAACTAAAAACATGAAATTTAAAGCATAAACTAGTCAAGATTAAACTATTTGACTATCATGGGTTGTGGCATTTATGACAAGCTGCACACAACTATTATTTTTCATAATAAAGTAAAAGTAATGGCACTTGGACTTGCACACTTTCAAATTTTATTGCTTTTTGCTTTTCTCTCAAACCTAACATTTTATCTTTTCCTTCATTTTTTAGGGCATCTATCCTAAAATTTTCTTTGATATGGACATGTTATCAAGATATTTCCTAACATTTTTTATTCAATATCCTTTTTGTCCATATCCTAACTTAACATTTTTTGAAAAATATTTTCATTTTTTGGACTAATTTATTCTAACTTATCAAAACCAAAAAATGCTACAACATTGGCTCCAACTGGGGACCACTTTCTCTTGTAGAATGCAAAGAACCTGCATATCCATGTGCCTTCTCCTTGGGCTATGGAGTCTTTTGCTGTAAAAAATCACATTGACAGCTTGAAAAGTAAAAGAAACTGGAGTTTTTACAATGGTAGTAATGAAATATACTTCAACTTCTCAGTACTGAATGTAATGTTTGAGAAACCTTCCATTCATAGGATAAGTGGAATATAGCCCCTCAAGATTTTGTAGTAGAAAAGTGTTTTTCCCTTCACTTCAGCAATTGCCAAAAATCCAAACCACAGGTTGTCAAACTTTGCCATGTTTTCTCTTTTCTTCTCTCCTGGAATCCCATCTTAGAACTAGGTCACCTTCCTTGAAGTCCCTTTCCCTGGCTCTTCTGTCAAACAGAATTTTCATCTTACTCTGATACTTTTTCAATTTGTATTGAACTTCATCTTTGTTTTCATTTAGTTCAATAATATGATTTATTCTCCTTGAAAAATTGTCAGGTTCAACTGTTGAATCCTACAAGAATTTTAAAACAAGGAAGGCCAAATTGGTAGGGAAGATTGCATCTTTCCCATAAACTAACTGGAAAGGAGTTTTTCCAGTAGATCTCTTTGGAGTAATTTTGTTTGCCCATATTGCATAGATTAAATGAGAGTCCCAACTCTTTTTATGTTCTGCTAGAGTCTTTTTTATTACCTTTACCAGACTTTTATTGGAGTATTCTACAAGTCCATTACCTCATGGGTAATATGGAGTTGAATGATGTAACAGAATCTGATATTTCTGGCAAAACTCAATCATTTTAACACTAGAAAAATCTGTTGCATTATTAGTGACAATTTGAGTTGGGCAACCAAATCTAAATAAGATGTTCTCTTCAATAAATTTGATTACTATTGAATCAATGGCATTTCTCATTGGAATTTCTTCCAGCCATTTAGTGAAGTAGTCTGTTGCATTGAGGATCCATTTATGTTGATTACTTGAAGTGGGATGAATCTCTCCAATAAAATCTAATCCCCATTGGCTAAAAGGTTATGAGACTATTGATGGAACCAGTGGAAGAGCTACTAATGTTTGATTACCAGCAAACATTTGACAAGGAACACAACCTTTGACCTTTGCTCCTACTTGTAAGAACAATGTTGGCCAATAAAATCCTGAATCCTCCTCTTAATATCTTATATGTTGTTGCTCTCCAAGCATAATGTCCTCCACAAAATCATGTATGAAATTGGTCAATGATTCCTTCAGTTTCTTATTATGTTAAACATAATAACAAAATATTTAGTGGGTCTTTCCAGTATAAATTTGCATTTATGATACAGTACTTGACTGCTTTCAGTTTGAGAGTTTTACACTGGATTTTGGAGAATGATGCTGGATATTCAAAATGGATCAAGAAATTTACAATGTATTGGTACCAATTTGACAACAGAAATTTGTCATCAATGTATAAAGGGCTAATCTGATATGAAGGTAAAGGTTCTTGTGGATTCTTTTCTTCAGGATGAAGGGAAGGTTCTTGTGTATCTTCTTCTCTGAAGTTTTAAAAGGTTCTTGTGTATTCTTCTTCTTTGAAGTTTGAGAAGGTTATTAAGGATTCTTCCCTTGTATCTCTAAAACAGAATTGATTCTGAGCACTTTACAGTTGGATTCAGCTAGAAGCTTAGCTAATCCTTGACCCTTCACTAGCTTTGCAGTTTTGATAGTTAGATCAAACTCTAGTATTTGAGTGACCCATCTACCTCTCTTTCCATCAGTGTCTGGTTGGGTTACAACAATTTTCACAGCACTGTTAGGAACATAAGAAGTAATAGGAGAATGTAAGACATACACCCTAAATGATTTCAGGGCTTGAATAAGGGCATAAGCTTGCTTCTCAATTATGTCATAATTAAGCTCGACATCTCTCATAACCTTATTGAAAAAGGCTATGGGTTGGTCATGGGAATCTTCATTCTTTTGTAGTAGAAAAACAACAATGGTTGTTTTTGAGGCAAAGCAAAATATATTGAATGGTTTAGTGTAATCAGTGTTGGCGAAGGTCGGAACTTTAGAGATATTTTTCTTGATCTAATCAAAGGCATGCCTGGAAGAGACAATCCATTTAACTTCATGATCCTTTCGGAGCATGTCAGTTATATCTTTTACAATCTCAACATAATTTGGGATGAATCTCCTTAAAAAATTAATCTTGCCTAGAAAAGCTTGAATCTCCTTCTTGTTTCTAGGTAAGGTCAATGTTTCAATGGTAGACACACACTTGGGATCAATCGCTACTCCTTTTTCTGAAATTATATGGCCCAACAGTTTTCCTTTGTTGATAGCAAAGAGAGACATTTTAGGATTCAATGATATTTAGAATTTTCTACATCTGTCAAAAACCTTCATCAAGTGCTTTAGATGTTTCTGATCATATTTAGAAAAAAACAGTTATGTCATCAAGATAAATGACTACAAATTTATTTACCTGACCCACAAAATCTACATCCATAGCTCTCTGAAATGTTGCTCTAGCATTGGTTAAGCCAAATGGCATCCTAGCATACATGAATGTACCCCAAGGTGTAGTAAATGTTGTCTTCTCTCTGTCTGTTGAATCAACATATACCTGGTTATAGCCTGAAAAACCATCAAGCATAGAAAGTCTTTGCGCTCCTGAAACCATTTGAAGTAACTGATCCATTTTGGGCAAAGGATAGTTATCTTTTAATTATGCTTTTGTTGAAATTTCTAAAGTCCACACAAAGTTTAATTTCTCCATTCTTCTTTCTAATAGGAACTAAGTTTGCAACCCAATTAGAATATCTAAGAGGGAGGATGATCTAGGCATCTAGCATTTTCTTAATTTCCTTCTCTACAGTTGGTAGAAGAGCTGGATTGATCCTCCTAAGTTTCTATTGATAAGGAACTGCTTCTGGCTTTAAAGGAATCTTATGCTGTATTAACGAAGTACCATAGGTTTTTAGATCAGCATAGGTCCATGCAAAAACATCCTTATAATTTTGAAGTAACTTAAGATATTGAGCTTTGATCTCAGGATCTAGAGATGCAAAAAAATTTATGTTTTTAATATCATCATTTGTTCCAATATTAATTTTTTCCATGTCATCTTGTGAAGAAATGCACTGAGGGTTTCTGAGGACATCATTTTGATCAAACAATTTTTCTGAAGGAACGAGGCCTTTGGGAATAAAATTGTTAGACAATTGAATAATGTCATGATCAACAATTTTTGAATTGAAATTTGAAGTATCATTTCATTTTCATTTTCATTTTCATTTATTTCTGTTCCATCTTCATTAATTTGTAGAACTGAAAAATCATCTATAACTTGTAGAAAAGATTTCAAATGTTCATCATCTTCAAATATCTACCAGTGTTTTAGATTATCTGGGATGGATGGTCTGTATTTGACTTGTATTTTATAGAGTACATTGGTTTGATCATAAATTTTAAATGAACTAGCAGAAACAGCTAATGAATCTGCATGAATATTCTAATCTCTTGGAATATAAGTCAAATTACAAGCATCAAAGAATTTTTCAACTGAATCCCAAAATTCATTTCGATAAGACCTAAGTCTAGGATGCTTAGACTGGCAAATATTTCTCACTTGTTTGACAACAAGTTCTGAATTAGTAAAAACACTTAACTTTTGAACTTTTAAGCTTTTGGCTAATTGCAGTCCCAAAAGGAAAGCTTCATATTCAGCCACATTATTTGTAACTTTGAAGTCAAGTTTCATGATTGGGTGATATTTTTTATTTTTTATTTTTTAATTTAATTTTTTTTTTATTATTTATTTATTTATTTTTTTCTGGTGAAATTAAAACTACCCCAGCTCATGCTCCATCTTTCGTACAAGAACCATCAAAAAATAGTTTCCATACATCAGTTTGATTTGGTTCAGGACTTTCAATTACATCTTATATTTAAAGCAACCAAAATCCTGGTCAATTGCATAAATGGGATGGTTCCTTGGCTAGTCTATTTTCCAAACAGTGTGCACAAATCTTACCTCTCTATATAACCTTAGTTGTTCTCCCCATAAACTAGAATAGCGGCATAAGACACATCCATCTGAAGAGTTTCCCCTAATTTGGCACAACAAGACCTATAAAGGAGCATTACAAATTTGGGAGGGATACCTGTGACAACTATATCAAGCACTACACTTTTCACTGGAATTTGGGAAAGGGTGACTACTAAATCCTTAATCAATCCTAAGCAGGGCACCCTTTTAGAACCAAAGGTGTACAAGTCATGATAGGATCTAGTTATGTAAGGTTTCAAATGATCCATGAAAGTTTTTGGCATGAGGTTATGTGATGCTCCAGAATCAAGCATACAATTATATAACATGGAATCATTTGTCTTAAGAGTTACATAGAAAGGAGGCACTATTTCATCTATCATATCTGAGCTAGGACCAAAGACAACTGTTGGTTTTTCATCTTGCAGACTAATGATATCACCTTCAGCATCAACGAGGTGTTTTGTATCCATTTTGAGACTTGATTTTTATACCTAGGGTTTTTGGAAAGTTCTAAAAGTGGAATTGGGATTTTAACTCTTTTTCAACATTAAATGTAGTCAAAGCATTTTTATCATTTTGAGCAATATCAGTTGACTGATTTAATGGTCGAATAACAGTTGTTTGAGTTTCAACAGCTTTGGTATGAGGTTCAATTATTGGAGTCTCCTTAGGAGGTCTTCTAGGGCCGGGTTTGGGCCTAAGATCATATCTCTTGTTCAACACTACAATCAAAAATTCAGAGAAGGCATGGTATTTAGAAACTCGTGAGGATTCTTCATCTTCTTGAACCTAATTTTGTTGTGAGAGAGGAATCATAACTGTTTGCTTAGAAGAAGTATCCATGTTATTGATGTCATCAATAATAGTCATATTATTTTCATCAGGTTGCTGGTCATTTATCAGTAAAGGAGTGGGAACCTACTAATCATTACTAGGTCTCTAAAGAATTTGTAATTGTGGATTCCTTCTATATTGACCTTGATTTTGATTTTGGGGTCTAGTAACTGTTTTTTGAACTGTCCTAGGTTGAGTCTCAATCTTGGAAATTCTATTAGATTTATTTCTAAGAGAGAAGTTATTTCATCTATTTTAGAATCTTCAGTTTTAGTCTTAGAAGAACTAGAGGAACTAGAGGCTTCTTGAATATATTTGAGTTTTCTTTGGGCCTTTTCCTCTTTAGCTTTCAAGGAAGTCAAAGCAGTCCTATTTGCTTCCACCTCTATACATTTGTTTGCATATCTTTAAGAGTTCTTGAAGTTCTCTCTCTTAACATTACAACAAAATCATCGTCAAAGGCTTTTGAAAACCTAGACTTAGTTGCTGCTATAGGGGGTTTACAATTAGGGGGCATCTTATGATAAAATTAATTGAACCTTTTGATAAAATCTAATACAGGTTCACCAAAGTTTCTTTTAAGTTCTTCAAACTCAGTCAGAAAGTAAAGAGGATCTTTCTTTACACCAGATTGGTTTTTAAATATGTTTGTAATCTCTTCCCAATTTTTAATGGAATTTACAGGTAACTACCTAAACCAGATTCTTACATTTCCTTAAAGTCACTGTACAAACAATCTCATGTAAACATTTTCTTCTTTGATATTCATGTTGTTTGCAAGGTCTAGAAAAGATTGCAGATGGTCCTCAGCTGTGGGACTAGTTTCTCCATTATATCTGGGAAGGTATTTTAAGTATCCAGTTGGGAATGCATCGAGGTTAGCAGGTAAGACTAAAGCTGCATATCTATCCTATACAATAGGTTGGAATGCCATAGTAGAAGATGGTGTATGAGGTATTTGTGTGGATGATGAAGAAGAAGATGAGGAAGAGGAAGAAGAAGGTGATTGAGGGGGTGTGTTACTACGTGGAGGTGAAGAAGGAGGGGATCTCTTGAATAACTTTAAAGGAGTGTTAAGAACTAACTTTGGGACCCGTGAAGGAATACCCTCTTTTGTTTCAAAGAGTGGATTTGTATATACAGAGATGATCTCTTCAGGTTGTTCAGAAGTAGAAGCTTCAATTCATTTAGAAGTGGAAAGAAATGAATAGGTGGTAGGGGATATGAAATCTATGGGTTTGTATTCAAGTAAATGAATGCCCAAGTCAGAGTTAGTTTTAGGTGATCCTGATGGTAGTGTGGGTTCTGGATGTGTTTCAAAAGAATGAATGAGGAAAGTTGAATCTAAATCAACTCCCCTATCTAATAGTTCAGAAACCCTAGGAGGTATTTGTGTCCTATCAGGATTAGATGGAATATTACTAAAAGGATCAAATGATTCTAAATATTTAGACTGCAAGGCTAAAGATGAAGAAGAAGATGGTTGATGTCTCCTTTTAGAACTAGCTTTTCTTAGAAGTTTTTCAGGATCTGACAGGGGATTAACTAAGTCAGATTTTGAATGAGATTTGGTGTGCTTAAAAGGTGCCATTTTGGGTTAGTGGAGTTGCCAGGTGAAAGATTTTAACCTGTCTAGACCTTTAATCACCTTAAAGGAATAGAATGAATATCGTTGTCCCAGGAAAACTTAATGAAATTCGATTCCCTGGCAACAGTGCCAGACTGATTTTGTACCTCTTAGATAATAGTGGTCAGCTATCAATGCTAGAGCACATAGGATAATTGTTTTGGGGTTTTTTTTTAAGTTTGGAGGACCAATGAATAAAATAGATGTAACAATATAATGCCTAACCTTTTGAATAATATTAATACCAAAGTAGAGGGCTGCTATAAAACTTCACACACTAATAAAGTTTGAATAGTGGTGAGCAGAAACAAAAAATAATATGATTATTAAAGTTTTCAGACAGAAAATTAAACAATCATAAGTATGAAATCCTCTGACCGATGTTCAAAAGGTTTAAGAGAATATGCTTATGCTTACAACAAGATGCTAATGATTTATTGATTCAGAGGGAATTAATTAAATAAACAGTTCATTAATCCATTCTCTTAATGATTATCACTTCAGAAGCTTATAGGAATAGATTAAGACACAATTGTTCCTACCTAGGTATCTATGTAAGACATAAGAATATGAAGAAAAACATAATGTGTAACACTGGAAAAACTTACAGGAAACACAAACTGTGTAAAACTAAATTCAGAATCCTTTGCTTTGTATTAAGGGTCTAGAAAAGCTACTACATCAAAGGTTTACAAATGCTTCTTCAAGAGTGAAATCTCTTTCAATGGTCAACCTAGTTCAATGGTGAAAAATGAACCTTTAATAACTCGAGAAGAGAGTTATTTATACAATAGTAGAACTAAGAAAATATCCTAAACTGTTTAAGGATTTATTCTAGGAAAAGGAAATATCTTCATGCAAGAAGATAGAGACAACTATTGAACTGTTGCTTGCTGTCCCTATTATTTAGGTTCTACTGGCTTTGGTCTTTGATATTTTTCCCTTTAAGCTACTTGTCTGTTTGATCTTCACACTGGATGTCATATTTACTTATGACCTTTCATTTGATACTCTTTGACCTTGTTGACCTATCAATAACCTTTACTGTGCTTTTTACTTTTACTGTACATTTCAAGTTTTCACTGTGTATTTCAACAGCAAATCATTTAGTTCTTTTATGTCTCAACATCAAGTAGTTTGGATATTGATCATTTGTTTGTCTTTTAACTGTATGTTTTATCTTCCTCCTTTGTTTTGTCTTCTAATTGTGTAAATTGTCTGTTTTAACATTTATTGTGTAAATGATTTCTTCCTCTCTGTCTTTGGTTTATACTTGATTTTTGTTTGTACAAGAAAATCATCTGAATTCATTTCTTGAGAATCTAGAACAAATAGGTTTTTAACTGGTATAAAAACGTTTATCCAATCTCCTGTTCTTCTGCTAATCACCTGCAAAATACAACAATTGTTAAGAAAAACACAGGCGGACAGGGAGGGCTGCAATGGCTTCAGGGAATAGGATAGTGTATGGACGGAGTCCTGGTGGTGTTTGGATGACAATTGAAGGTCAAAATAGGTCACAGAGGCTCAGGGTGGCGCGAGAAGGGTTATACAGGTTTTACTATGTAAATGGATGAAAAGAGCAAAAGTGAGAGTTTTCGTTTTTAAATAGATAAATGGTTAAATTTTTAAAAATTTGGCGCAAAGTGAACAGTGGATGGTTTTACCATACACGAGGGAGTGGTTTCGGAGGCTCATCGCACTGCTTTTGGCTGTGGGGTGGTTTTTCTCCGAGGGCACGTGAGTTAGCGTGGGAATGACACGTAACCACAAGGGGCCCGAGCAAAACCACGAATCTCGCGTGCTCCCAGTCCTTTAAAGATCGGAGATTGAGAGCGCGCAATATGGCTGTGGATCATTAGATCTGGGAGCAAATGATTTGACGACTATCGCACGGTTGAGATGCATGGAGGGAACAGGCACTAAGATTAGCAAGGCCTGGGGATTAATTACAAGTGTTTTGTAATTATTTTATGAATAAAGTGGGTTTAAACACATTGCGATGGGTTTATGGAGTGGGACCAAGGTTAATGGTGGCGGGGTTTATTTAACCACACCATGGGGGGTGGGTTAAAAGAGTTTTTATATTGGGAAATTGTGTTTGGTCAATTTAGAGTGTCCTAAATTGCTATATTAATTGTCAATCTAGGAGTCGTAAACTGCTGAAGTGAGGCGCACTATATATGCAAGATAACCAATTTCTTAATTTTTGTCGTTTTTTATTTTTAGTTTGTTTTTGGGTTAATCTTCGTTGATTCCCTAATGTGAAATGGTAATTCTAAAAGTCAATTATGGATATAAGTGTTCAAGGCAATGGTGTCCTTTAAAATGATTTCCAAACTTCAAAATTTTCAAAAAGGTTTTAAAACATGCAATGATGAAATTAATTCCTAAAAGAGAATGAAAATGTGCCACTATTCTAATTAAACAAATAGTGAGCTAGTGACCATGAAACCCAGTATCCTTGCTGCTGTATAAATATAAAAGAAACTGAACTCAAAGAAATCCAAAAATTGCAAGCAAAGTAAACTAAAATCACATTACATCAACTCATATTCTGACCCCTCACCATTCGACTCGCTCTGGCTTTCGGAGGTAATCATAAACAACTTGAGCAATCTGATATCTAATTTGCAGAAAATAAAACTAATATTAAACTACACACTCATACTTCAATCCCTCACCATTCGTCTCGCTCTGGCTTTCGGAGGTAACTGAAAATGACATGAGCAATTCAATAACTAACTTGCAGAAAAATAAACTAATATCAAACTACGCATTCATACTTCAATCCCTCACCATTCGTCTTGCTCTGGCTTTCGGAGGTAACTGAAAATGACATGAGTAATTTAATATCTATCTTGTAGAAGAGTAAATGAGCAAAACTGAAATAAATAAAACAGTGCTGGAACTAAGAACTAAGAAAAATGAATCAGCAGAAGGACAAGAATAATTCCATGTCATTAGTCATTATAAAACTATGTGTAAATGCCCGGGCTGCCTATTGTAATCTGAAACAAAGACACTGATCAGTTAACAGCATTAGAAAGCATAAAAACTATGGATAGCAATCAACGTGAATACCATAAGCAGTGCAATATATACAAGTAAATGATTATGGCATAAGGAACGTAAAGAAATAAAGCATGAAACTATACAGCAATTAACATAACCTCGGTGTGTACAGGGGCCCTCTGCACAACCTCGGGCAGTCAACAATAAACCACGAATTGAGCTTATAAACAGAGTCTTCTCATGTATTAAAATGCATTCATAACACAGAAATAAAGTCACGGCATAGTGGGCTCGTTAACAGTCAAAATTACATTACAAAAACTAGCTACTATGCGTATGAGAACGCTTTATTTATAATAGAGGATGACATAACTACTTTCCTAAAATCTGCACTGATAAAAGACACATGAACAACCACGTCCAAGAATCTAGCGTTATGGCAGTCATGAAGATTAAATCTAAGGAGGGTGGCTATTGGATTCGGTTCATGGAGCAGTCCACAGGTGTTAACACATCTCCTAAGATTTAGGAATGGCCACGCAAGTCTTCACGTGGTGAAAAATAGAGTTATGTCACTGTAGGACTCTTAGGTTGACCACCGCTTGACTATCTTTGACCACGGCCTTCTTTGATGGTTTCGATTGAGCCAATAGGACTTGGTCCATGTCCACGTCATTTGCAACTTTCCCATGTGGCTAGATTTTATTGAAGACACCTGTAACATAGAATTTAACAAAAACGCTGCAGAAAGTTGAACTGGCTGTGGAAAGTGACAAGATTCCGCAGCTGAATGAGCAAAAATCTAATTCAAACAGCAGACACAAAACATAGTTAGGAAACCACTTTATATGCTCTTTTTAAACTAATATGCAATGATTTGGCAGCTTAGGAGGTCCAGGTAAATGGAAAAAAAGGTTAGAAAGGTGTATAGGGAAGATGCAAGTTTGGGGCTCAACATACCCCCACTGTGAAGGTGTTGCATGTCCTCATGCAACCAAAATTTTGATCATCCTCCCTTTAGTCCATGTGCTCTGAAGCTTCTACCAGTACATCCAGTCCTCTTCTCCTCTTCCTTGGTACTACTACCATCCTGGGCTTCCTCATCAAACATCTGAATTTGAGATTGATCAATTCCCTACTCAACTTCCTGCACTTTTTCTTTAATTTCCTGTTCTTTTTCTGCCACAGTCCCAGATGTAACATAGTGTTGTCATGAATGATCTTGTCCAATCTACTTTGCTCCTTTAATGCTTCATTTTCTTGTTTAATGTGTCTGTTTAAGACCTCCAATTCAAACACTTCTTGTTTCAATGATTGGACTTGTGCTTCTTGTGCTGTGTGAGGCAGAGTGGATGACGTGCTTGGGCTTGCAGCTGTCTTCTCTCAAGATTCAAGATAATCATACACCTCTTGCTGATTTGGGTCTATTTTGGGTGTTTTCCTTGGGCTGACCCCAAAGTCTTGTTGAGGAGGACTGATTTCTAACTCTGGCCGAGAAGGACTTATATCAACATCTGGAGGACTGGTTTCAATATTTGGCTGAAGATGAGGTGGGCTACGGCCAGCTGGAGGTTTCTCGGGTGTTTCCCCACCCAAGTCAATAAAGTGGGGTCCTTTTATTTGTGTTTTCCTCCACTTTCCTCTAAGCCTGTTGCTTCTTCTTAAATGCTATGGGCTAGTACTCTTTTCTTCCATACTCTGTTTTCCTTTTTCTTTCTTCTCGGCTGTAGCCGCTTGTTTTTGAAGATGCACTAGTCTTTCAGACAACACTTGATGGTCTTCTTCTACATAGGGTTCTGGTGATTGGTAGATATCCTCTATGCTTCTTTTCCCTTTAAATTTTATCTGTTTTCTATCCCTGGTTCTTTCCTCCCTCTCTTTTTGATCAACTTCTTTAGTTTTGCTAATAGGAGGGTCTTGAATTATTGCACTTTTCTCCTTTCTCCTACTCCTTCTTGGTATACTGCTTTCAGGTGCCTCGGATGGCTCTTGAAAGTAGTTTCTCACCAAAAACCGTTCCCAGGTGTTATCTCCTAAATCTGCCTCAGGCTGAAGGAAGGAAAAAATTAGGGTAACCACAAACCACGCTCAGTCTAGTAGCTAGCCCTACTAGAGCAGCAGAGGGCTCTCTCCGAGTCACACTCAGCGAATGGATAGGCAAAATGGTCTGAGATGACTTGCAATGCGATATTTACCTTAGGCTAGTAAGTGAAAAAGGGTTTTGGAATTTTTTTTTGAAAGTGGCCGATCTTCTGGGATGTATATGGGACTGGTGCTTAACAAAGAACAGAGAATTGAGAATGAAGGCGCAGATTATTCCATGAGGCAAGGTAGGCGGGAAGCGTAGCAATTTCAACTTAAGGTGACACGGAATGGACAGATTGCAGAAGATAGTGAAAAGGGCATGGTCGCATGAATCCTTTTCAACAGAAATAACACTGCACATGAAATTTTCCCACAGGCAGAGCAATATAAATTGAATTCTATCTAATCTCACTTAGAAAATTTCACTGAAATGAAACATGAAATGAATTATGAAACATAACAAGATACATATGGAACACAAGAACACATTTTACACACTCACAACCACAAGAATCTCATGAAACAGAAATGCTGCCTTTCATTAACACTTTGTCAAAAATACACAGTGCAGAAACAGAGTTTCTTTCCCACAATCTCCCAGAAGTTACAACCCAGCCAACCCTTTGCAAATAACTTGCATACAATATATAGAAAGTGTAGAGAAGAGATGGGATGCCCAGGGGTTGGTAATTTACTCAAATCATTTTGAAAAGGAGATGGAGAGCCAACCATCAGCTACAGGTGCAGCGCTCTCAAGCATGACATTTGGCTGTGGTGACCCTTTGCATTCCTTTGCCACTTGGATAGATGCCCACCTGGAGAGAAAAGTCTTTAAAAGCTTCCCTTGGTGCCAAAAAACCGAAGAGTAGATGACCAGGCCCACTTGGAGAAGTTGCGACTCGAAATTTTGATAAAACGGGAGCAAATTGGCCGTTTTTTCCCCTGTGCGCCGCGCCAATTTATTTGTGCATCACACCACTTTGGAGCCTGTTTTGGGGCACTTGCAGGTGTCCAAAATGTGCCCAAGTGGGCTTGTTGGAAAGACTGTCCTGTCTACATTCCAACCCAACTAGAATTTCTGAATTTGAAGCTCATTTTCCCCTCCAAAACTTCATCCTCCCAAGACTGCTTTCTGTGTGTCCAAAAAGTGGCAGAGAGGCCATTTTTGGGTGTTTTTTGACCTTTAGGAGACCCAAAACTTGTCAAAATTTCTTGCCCAGACACCAGTAGACATATTTTTCGATGCTGAATCCAAATATGCAAGCGGTTCCTTGATTGGAGTGCTATAATTTTAGCGTCACGCCAGTGGCGCGACACACAGGGAGGAATTTCCTGTTTTGTGCCCAAAAATTTTGCCTATGACCAAAATTTGCCCAAATTTTTTGGAATTTGGGCTGGAGGTTCCCTATGAAGTGCTTTACTGTGCCAAGGAAGCCTCAGCCAAGATTCGAAGCTGATCTTGCTCCTTTTCCTCCTTTGCCTCTTTTGCCTCTTTTCTCGCTTTGCTCAATTTTGCCTTTAGGCTCCTGATTCTTGCCTTGGAACTCATGTTGCGGGCCTGGTAGTGATAATTCATGCACCTCAACATGTCTTTCTCCCTATTTTCTTTGTCCAACAGCCTCTCCAAATGCATGTTGACCCTCTCAAGGTTGGACTCCCGGTCTTCATTGATTTCTTGCTCCAAAGATGTGAGCAGAACCCTTCTTCTTTGAGCAACTTGGCGCTGCTCACAGATGTTCTGCAGCTCCATGATCGTCTATTGGTCCTCAAGCTATTTGCTTCTCCGCTCTAGGTAGTTCATGTTCCACTTGGCCCTTTCTAGATCAATGGTCAAGTCTTCAATCTCTGATTGCTGCTCCTTGATGATCTTTATAAGCTCCTCATTGGTGGGTTCTGCATCTGGCTCATCATCCTGGAGGAGAACAAACTCGGTTTCTCGCTCACCTGATGGCCCCTCCTCCTGCACTGGCTCCTTGCCCTTAACCTACTACTGTGGTGCTGATGGTGGAAGCACGGTCCCTTCCACCCCAGGTGGAGATAACACTCGCTTTGCTGCTGCAAACAACGGTCTGGTGCCTTTCGGATAGCCTCTCTGATATGT
Organism: Pinus tabuliformis; assembly: GCA_031772625.1. Lineage (NCBI taxonomy): Eukaryota > Viridiplantae > Streptophyta > Pinopsida > Pinales > Pinaceae > Pinus > Pinus tabuliformis. Next base: position 405,210,039 of record CM062811.1, on the reverse strand, counting down.
GATGAAAACTAGCATGGTGGCAGTCTCATGACTCTCAAACTGATGTGAAGGACTTCCCATCTCAGGCTCAAACTGATATGAAGGACCTCCCAGCTCATGCTCAGCCTGATGTGAAGGACCTCCCACCTCATGTTCTGCCTCTGATATCACCGGTGGTGCGCTGAAGAAATCACGGGAAATGAAGTCCTCCCAAGCTATACCCTGTAATCCCAACTGATGGTCCACCAAAATCCGGATGAGAGCAAAATGATAGACACTATTTAGCTGCTGTCGTGGGGTCTTGCACTGCATGAAGTTTTTCATCTTCTCAATGTTGTTGCAGATGAAAAATGGGAGGCTCATCATCTTCACCCTGGTGAAGTGCATGAGAAAGCGGATGTGATAGGCATAAAGGTGAGAAAACCTCCCCTCACAACTGAAATATTTCATGATCAATCTCATGAGTGGGGCATACTCATCCCTCAAAAATCTGAATGGAAAAACCTTGGTGAGCTGGCTCAAGCAGCTGTTCTTGATGTAAGGCTCATAGTGATGCCTCTCCACCTTCTTTTTCTTATGCCATTGCTCCCCAACGTTAGGTATCCCTATTGCCACTGATATAGCCTCCAGTGTCAAGGTGAAAGTGACCCCAGCCAGGACAGATTGGCCTCCCTGTAGATGAAGTGCAAAAAGGCGGGCCAACTCATGATGTACTCTGACATTTGCCACCCTTTGGCAAAATTCATAACATGCCAAGTGCTGGAAACAAGACATGGCAAGTGGGCATGCTTGTAGCTCTGTGAGGGTGTTTGGCTCGTCTCTGAGATGTCTCCCACTTCGGTGATGTCTCCTATGGGCCCTCTCTCCTGAAGATGTGTCACTGTGTGTATCCCCCTCATAATCTGATGAATTTTCTGATGCAATCACTGCTGCTTGTACTCTGAGTTTAATGCTGCCCTTTGAATCCAATGACACTGATGAATGTTCTGAAAATCTGTCACCAAGGGGACAATAAAATAGGGGATGTTAGGAGTGGAATGATGAAAAGGGGAATAGGGGTTTAAAGGAGAAATTTATCAGGGATTTGGGAGTGTTTGGGGTATGGTTTTTATGGGGTAGGGTTTGGGATTTTTGGGCTATAGGGATAAAAGGGATGAATGGATATGATTACAATATAGCTAGGGTGATGGTAAGGGGAAAATGCTACAGGGAAATTAGCTGATCAAAGTAGGATAGGAGCTTATTTAGCATTTGTGTTACTGTAGCAAAAACCCTAGCTTTTTTGCCATTCTTTGTGCCATTTTGGGTTTACTTAATAAAAGTTTTGCCCTTGATTTCACGGTCACCAAAACATATTTTTCCTTGAGTTAAGGATCAATGATTAAAATATCTAGGGCCACTTTTGCAATGTTTAGAGCCAATTCCAAAAAATTTGGGTGATTTCGGTGCTTTTTTAGGCTCACAGGCCTGTGCGCCACGCGCTTTGCCCAGTGCGCTGCGCGCTGGGTATGCGGGGCACCAGTGCAGTGTTAACACTGTGGCCAGGCTCCCAGTGCACCGCACGCCCTGAGTGCGCCGCGCCACCTTGTGTGTGCGCCGCGTGCTTTCAAACGGCACTCATTTTCTTGGAAAAACAGGGGAGAGGGTTTTAGGGTGATTTAGGGTGGTTTCTTAAGGAGACAAGGTGGAATGGAGGTGACTATGACGAGGAGTGAGGGGACAAGGGGAGGGGAAACAAAACCTTGGTGGTGTCTTCGAATTTACAAACCCCATTTATCATTTTTGTTTTGGTGATTATTTGCATGAACGGCCAATATGCTTTGGATCTTCACTCGATGTCTTAGAAACACTGCTATTGACCAAATTGACAGAGAAGAGGTTTCATTTGGGCCTACCTCTTGTTTGCTAGACTTCAACCGGGATATAGAACGAGTTTGCAAGTGTTTTTGAGCTCCCTGGCCCTGTGCGTCGCGCGCCAAGCCCAGTGCGCCGCACGCCCTGAGTGCGTTGTGCCCTTGTCGACTTTTCACTATGGGTTGGCTGCTGATGCGTCGCACCCTCTGCGTGCATCGCGTGCCCTGGTGTGTGTGCCGCGCCACCTGGAAATCTGCCCTCCTTACTCGAATTCCTCCTCCTTAGCTCTCTCTTCTTCAACAATGCCTCTCTCAAGCTTTTCCTCAGCACAATGACTTAGTTTTGGGTCAAAACAAATATATATAGGCTTTGAGAGAGTTGGGTTCAATTTTTTTCCTCTTTGAAAACCCACTTTATAATGTTTATGTTTTGCACTTTTTATTGACTTTAAAACACTCTGCTTTTTCCCATTTTCTTTGAAATTTTGGCTCTCATGATAAAATTTTCGGCATTTCTTTGCGGGGACTGTGTGACTGGGCCTCTAGCTTTGAAATCCATGACTGCATCTGAAAATGTTAACTGTCGATTTTTGGAAAATTTTGTCATAGTTAACCTTGTTTGACTTTTCTTCAAAACAGAGTTTTGAAGAAGAGTCGATGTCTCTTCCGGTGATGATGAAGCTTCCTGAATATTAGCTGTATAAGGTCTCCCTCTGGCCTGCATGGCTTGTTCTAGATATGTTTTTCAAGGACCACATTGATGATTTCCTAGACCCAACCATAAAAATGACTTTGTCTTGTAATATGACCAGACCTTGACTATCATGAACTTCAGTGATTATTGACCAAGGCCTGAACCAGTAGGGGCCAGAGATGAGAGAAAATGGGTAGCATGACTATCTCTGTCAGACCATGACATGTCCCTAGCATAATTCAGCTGAGTGGATGGAGCGAGACACCTAAATTTGAAATGCGCAAAGAGCTTTGATCTCTGACGGAGGGCTGACCATATTGACTCTAACATTGGCTCCAATGGGGGATGGTAGCTCCTTGGAGGTGCCAAGAACAACAGATCTCTGGAGGAGCTAGATAGTGCCTTTTTGTCCATTCGGCTATGGAGTCACCATTTTGATAAACAGCATAGACTCTGACTTATTTATAAAACTGGAATAACCAAGAAATTGACTCAAACTTGACAATTGGAATAACTCAAAAACTGACTTTACATACTGAAAAGAAACTGAAATAAAAATGGTATTTACAATGATAGTGGAAGCAGCGTTAATGGATCAACAATGATACCACTTGAGCAGCCGACCATTGATCGGCCCTCCAGGACAGTCTTCCCCATTCATTTCTTTTAGAAGAAAGGCATTCTGACCTCTGTATGTTGCAATCTTGAAAGGACCTTTCCATAGATTTTTGAACTTTCCGTGCTTTCCTTTCTCCTCATTCCTTGCATCCCACTTCAGTACCACATCATCCAACTGAAATTTATCTGCTTTTGCTTTTCTGTCATAGATTTTCTTTATCTTCTCCTGCAACTTGGATGTGTTTTTGAAAACTTCTTCTCTTGTTTGTTGCAAGTGGATCATTTGATTCAGCCTTCTCTGCATGGGATCTTCCTCACAGGCCTCCTGAAGAAGTTTGACCACCGGGGCAGCAAGGGAAGCGGGAAATACTGTGTCCATTCCATAAACCAGCTCAAACGGTGACATACCAATAGACTTTTTCTGACTGATTCGATCTACCCAAAGTGCATGGACCAGCCTCTTGTTCCAGCTCTTCTTATTTATTTCCAGCAGCTTCTTGATGATGTTGACCAAAGATTTATTCGAAGATTTTGCCAATCCATTGCCTTGCGGATGATAGGTAGTTGAATGATCCAAAATTATATGATATTTATGACAAAATTCTACCATCCTTTTTGATTTAAAGGCTGCTGCATTATCAGTGATTATTTTGTTTGGACAACCAAAGCGAGACAAGATGTTATTTTAGAGAAATGAGATGATTACCGTGCCCGTCGCTTGTTTGGTAGGTGCTGCCTCAATCCACTTTGTGAAGTAGTTCGTCGATGTAAGGATCCACCTATGCTGTTCGGAAGAGGCGGGATGAATTTCCCCAATGAAATCCAACCCCCACTACTGGAATGGAGCGCTCACTTCGATAGGCTTGAGTGGCAAAGGCTGTAGTTTTTGTTTTCCTTCGAAAATTTGACACCTATGACAACGCTTTACCATCTTATGCACATCAGAAAACAAACTAGGCCAGTAGTACCTTGCTCTCAAGATTTTGTTAGCTGTTGACTTCCAAAAAAGATGTCCCCCACACTCTCCGCCGTGGAAGTCCTCCATGACTTTCTTTTCCTCCTCTTCCACCAGACAATTTAACAAAATGCCACCAGGATCTTTCCAATACAGTGCAGAATTCAAGATACAAAACTTGGCAGCTTTCAATTTAAGTGTTCTCGCTTTGTTTCTAGCCATGCCAAGCAGTGGTGATAGATTATTCAGCACATATATTATATCAGAATACCATGGGGACAAAGCAAACATTTCGGATTCCTGAACTAAAGTTCCTTCATCATTCTCATCGGACATGGCAGCGATCAGATTTATGTCCAATGCATGAAAATTTGACTCAGCCATTAGTTTCGCCAACCCCTGTCCTTTGACCAGCTTTGTAGGCTTTATCTCCACATCGTATTCTAGAAAGGCTACGATCCATTTGCCTCTTCTCCCTTCCGGATCGGTCTGCACTAAAACATCTTTCACAACAGTATTAGGAACATAGGCCAGAATGTGAGAATGTAATATATACACCCGGAAATCCTTTAGTGCCTTCACCAATGCCAGGGCTTGCCTCTCAATGATATTGTACTTCAAAGCTGCATCCCTTATAGCCCTACTGAAGAATGCAATGGGTCTTTCATGATCATCCCTCTTCTGCAACAATACCGCTGCCATAGTGTGCTCAGAAGCAAATGAAAACAATATGAAATCTTGAGTGTAATCCGGGCTGACTAGAATTGGAGCTGAGGAGAGGGCCAATTTGACCAAGTCGAAAGATTTTACAGCCTCATTCGTCCATTTCACCTTGCTTTCCTTCTTAAGCATGTTGGTCATTTCTTTCAAGTGTTCCACAAGATTAGGCACAAAGCGACGCAGAAAATTCATCTTACCATTGAATGACTATATCTCCTTTTTGTTCCTAGGCAAATCGATTTGCTGAATTGCTTGGACACGTGCTGGGTCTATGCGGATGCCATCTTTTGAAATTATTTGCCCAAGTAATTTTCCTTCCTCCATGGCGAACAAGCTTTTCTTAGGATTCAGAGATAGGCCATATTTCCTACATTTTTGAAAGACAATTTTTAGGTGATGCATGTGCTCTTCATTAGATTTTGAAAACATCGTCAAGTCATCAAAGTACACCACCAAAAACACATCCTTCTCATTTGCAAACACCAAGTCCATTGCACGCTGAAATGTGGCACCTGCATTCTTCAAACCGAATGGAATTTTAGCATAGTGAAATGTTCCCCATGGAGTTGTGAATGCTGTCTTATCCCTATCATCTTCATGGAATAAAATTTGGTTATATCTGGAATAACCATCAAGCAGCGACATACGAGATGCCCCCACTACTCGCTAAAGTATATGGCCCATCTTGGGCAGCGGATAGTTGTCCTTCAATGAGACCTTGTTTAGATTTCTGAAATCAATGCATAGGCGAATCTCACCGGGCTTCTTTCGTACAGGCACTAAGTTAGATATCCAATCTGAAAATCTGATAGGCACAATGATACTTGACTTGTACAACCTATTTACCTCTTTTTCGATGGATGGCAGCAACTTTGGATTGATCCTTCTCAGCTTTTGTCTAAATGGTTTCTGATTGGGCTTGATAGGTATGGTGTGCTAAATGATGTTCGTATCATAGGTCTTTAAATCAGAATAATCCCAAGCAAATACATCTACAAATGAAGTCATCAAACTGATATATTTGTCCTCGATCTTTGGCTGTAGTGTCTTGGACAATTTTACCAATTTTGGATTTGCTACTGTACCGATGTTGACTTTTTCTACACCTTTCTCCGTGGGCTACAAAGTTGGCTTGCAGGCTACATCATCCTGATCGAAAAGTTCTTCTAGGGGTATCAAGCCTTTAGCAATGATGTTGTTCTTTAGTTGCAATACGTCCATTTGATTGATTTGTACTTCTTCTATACCATTCCCTTTATTCTCATCATTTTCCACATCGATTAAGGTTTCTTTGAACTTACCTTTGTTGAGCAGCAAATCCTTAATCTCCTCATCATCTTGGAACACTTGCCAATGTCGCTGATTGTCTGGAATGGTTGGGCGGTGCTTGACATGGATTTCAAATTTGTTGCTGGAGTTCATGGGGATCTTCAAGCTGCTCGTTGCCTTGGCAAGAGCATCAGCAATACTATTTTGTATTCGTGGCACACATGTCAAGGTGTATTCAGAAAATATCTTCAAGATGTCCAAAACTGCATTACGATAGGCCCGCATCCTAGGATGTTTTGCTTGATACTCACCTCTGACCTGCTTTATCACCAACTCGGAGTCGCCATATACTGAAATCCTCTTTGCGTTCAGCTTCCTAAGAATCTTCAGGCCAGCAATCAGAGCTTCATATTCCGCTTCATTATTGGAACATTCGAAGGCCAGCTTGTAGGAGCGCTGCTAGGTACTTTGTTTGGGGCGGAGAAAGGATTGGTACCCAAATACCAATACCAGCTCCATCATTTCCTACTGCTCCATCAAAATCCATGGTCCATAAGCCTTCTTCTTCTTCTTGCAAGTGCTGAAAATCTTTTTGCTGTCCATTGTTTGTTTGATGTCCATCGTTTGTTTGCTGTCCATTGTTTTCAACTGATTTCCCATTCTTTTGTTGCTTTTCTTGTATTTCTTTCTTCAAAATCTCTCTAAAATTTTCTGTTATCTCTGGAATGTCATCTTCTTCTACTATCTGGCTATCTATTTTATTTAAACTATTTGAAAACAAAACAAAAGACTCTAAATCTGTATGTACATAGTTTATAGGATGATTTATCTGTTTCTCCTTGCCTGTGATCATATACTTCATCTTTTGTTCCCGATATAATTTCTTCACCTGTCCAAACACCAGGATTGTCGCATAGTAGAAATCCAGCTATAGTGTCCCCTTCAATTTTGCCACCCAAGGCCTGGAAAGAAGCATACCAAACCTTGGAGGAATGTCTGCTACCACTACATCCATCAGAACATTTTTCATAGGAAGCTGATCTAGACTCACAACTAAGTCTTTGATGAGCCCTATGCATCTTACTCTGTTGGAGTCGAATGAATAGAGATCATGATATTGGCGGGTGATGTCCAGACCAAGCTTGTCCATGATAGCCTTGGGCATGAGATTATGAGAGGCTCCGGAATCGAACATGGCATTGTGTAGCACAAAGTCATGCAATCGTAAACTGATATAGAAGGGTGGTACCTCGCTCTCAGGAGACTCACCATTTGTCACTGGCCCAAAAATCATTTCAGGTTGATCATCTTCCATGTTTACCATGTCGGACATTGGGTCCAAATTCAACATTTTAGAAATCTGTCCTCTATAGCTGCTTTTCTTCATGATTTCATTCAAAGGGATGGATACCTTTAGCTTAGAAATCTCATTCTCTAGGTTGAAAGCGGGAGTTATTTCTACCTCTTTGACTAGGAGCTCTTTCCTTTCCTTGTATTTTGAGGTGGTCGGTTGCTGTGATTGTTCTGTTGATTTCGATTTGCTGCTCTCCGGAACAATCGCCTCCTTTCCCTTTCTTTGTGTAGCTGATAGATCTTTCTTTGTTGTTTCATCCTCCTTATTTTTCTGAATTTGTTTAGTCAATACATCTCTATTTCGAAGGGAATATCATTGTTGTTGTGTGGACAAAGCATTCATATACCCCCTTTGATATTCTTTTGACTCTTCTTCCAACACGGTTTCGTTAGCTAGGATAAAATCGGTGTCTTGGTGTGTAGCTGAATTCACTGCACATTCTTCTTCTTCGATGATGTAAGTAGGCAGCTCATCTGGAGTAAAAAGATGGTTTTCCTCACCTATTACATTCCCATCCTCATCTAATTCCAGTCCATGTACAAAATTCTGCTGCAAAGGTGTTTGTATTGGCTATTGTGCTGTCTGTTCTTGAGTCCACTGATCTCTTTGTCTTATCCTATATTGTGGCTACTGTTGGCCACGGAAGTTAGGATTCCTAACTTGTGGCTCTGGCCTGTCAAGTTTTACCCTTTCAAGCATCTGTTCTACCTTATTGAGCAGCTGATCCATTGAAGAAGATTCTTCTTTCACCGTAGTTTTCTTCTCTGCTTTCTCTCTTGCTCTTTTGGGCAGCAGGTTAGCCTCAACGCTGACTGCAATTTTCTGCATATCTTCCATTGTAGCCAGTTCTCTCTCTCATAATTGGTATGCCATGTCAGCATCAAAACCATCTGAAAAATTCATCATTGCTAGTCCCACAAGTGGCTTTAGATGGTCTGGGATGTTGTTGTAGACTACATTAAATCTAACACAATAATCTTGGACCGACTCCCCAGCATTCCGTTTGATTTGCTCGTATTCGGCCAGAATTTGAAGGGGATTCTTTTTGACTTCCCACTTGTTCAAAAATTGTCTTTATAGCTCAGCCAAGGTGGTGATGCTTGCAGCCGTCAAACCTCTGAACCATTTTCTCACATCACCTGCAAATGTTTGTACAAAGAGCCTCATTGCCACGTTCTCTGCATTGATCTCATGAAGTTCATAGAAATCTGCTATTTTATCCACATGTTGTTGAGCTGTAATGCTGCTAGGAGTTCCATAAAAAAATGGGATTTTACTTTGATAGTCATTTGGCATGTCATCTAGGACTTGGGGCAGAACAAGGGGTGCAAAGCGGGCAGCCATCATTCTCCGTGGATTTGGCCTTGGAGGTCTTGGAGGAGTGCGCACAGTTTGCAAGGGGCTTGCACTTGGAGTTTGGGACTGTGTGGCAATGTAGTTATCGATTAATCTATTAGCTCTTTCTGTCTCAAGGTCTACAAGAAATTGCGGATCGGGGACCGTGTAATCAATAGCCTTTTCGGATTTAGATTCAAACAGTGATATCTCAAACCGTTCGTCAAACTCAAGCTCCTCAAGATACTCAAAAATGTCGGGACATGAATGGGATTTGAACATGGGGGTTATGCTGATTTCTTGACAAAGGAGTCTTGGGATTAAATTTAGATTTTCGTAAATGTGAGGAGGGTCCGGGTCCGGATTCGCTCTGGTGTATTGTCTTGAAGCCAGCGTGCTATTGAGAGGAATTATGGGACACAACCAACTTACTCAGCCTTTCCAATCCTAAGCTCATCCTCCAGGAGCCTAGAATTCTTATGAAACAAGGGGATTTTATTTTCAACTTAATTCCCCAGTGGAGTCGCCACTATGTTATCGCCTAAATCTGCCTTAGGCTAAAGGAAGGAAAAAATTAGGGTAACCACAAACCATGCTCAGTCTGGTAGCTAGCCCTACCAGAGCAGCAGAGGGCTCTCTCAGAGTCACGCTCAACGAATGGATAGGCAAAATTGTCTGAGATGACTTGCAATGCGATATTTACCTTAGGCTAGTAAGTGAAAAAGGATTTTGGAAATTTTTTTTGAAAGTAGCCGAGCTTCTAGGATGTATATGGGACTGGCGCTTAGTAAAGAATAGAGAATTGAGAATGAAGGCACAGATTATTCCGTGAGGCAAGGTAGGCGGGAAGCGCAGCAATTTCAACTTAAGGTGACGCTGAATGGATAGATTGCCGAAGATAGTGAAAAGGGCATGGTCGCATGAATCCTTTTCAACAGAAGAATAACACTGCACATGAAATTTTCCCACAGGCAGAGCAATATAAATTGAATTCTACCTAATCTCACTTAGAAAATTTCAATGAAATGAAACGTGAAATGAGTTATGAAACATAACAAGATACATATGGAACACAAGAACACATTTTCCACACTCACAACCACAAGAATCTCATGAAACAAAGCCGCTGCCTTTCATTAACTCTCTGTCAAAAATACACAGTGCAGAAACAAAGTTTCTTTCCCACAGTCTCCCAGAAGTTACAACCCAGCCAACCCTTTGCAAATAACTTGCATACAATATATAGAAAGTGTAGAGAATATATGGAATGCCTAGGGATTGGTAAGTTACTCAAATCATTACGAAAAGGAGATGGAGAGCCAACCATCAGCTACAGGTGCAGCGCTCTCAAGCATGACATTTGGCTGTGGTGACCCTTTGCATTATTTTGCCACTTGGATAGATGCCCACCTGGAGAGAAAAGTCTTTAAAATCCACCCTTGGTGCCAAAAAACCGAAGAGTAGATGACCGGGCCCACTTGGAGAAGTTGCGACTCGAAATTTTGCGAAACGGGAGCAAATTGGCCATTTTTTCCCCTGTGCATTGCGCCAAATTCTCTGTGCGTCTTGCCACTTTGGAGCCTATTTTGGGGCACTTGCAGGTGTCCAAAATGTGCCCAAGTGGGCTTGTTGGAAAGCCTATCCTGTTTTCTTTCCAACCCAACTGGAATTTCTGAATTTGAAGCTCATTTTCCCCTCCAAAACATCATCCTCCCAAGACTGTTTTCTGTGTGTCCAAAAAGTGGCAGAGAGGCCATTTTTTGGTGTTTTTTGACCTTTAGGAGACCCAAAACTTGTCAAAATTTCTTGCTCAGACACTAGTAGATGTTTTTTCGATGCTGAATCCAAATATGCAAGCGATTCCTCGATTGAAGTGCTAGAATTTTAGCGTCACGCCAGTGGCGCGCTCACAAGGAGGAATTTCCTGTTTTGTGCTAAAAAATTTTGCCTATGACCAAAATTTGCCCAATTTTTTTGGAATTTGGGCTGGAGGTTCCCTATGAAGTGCTTTGCTATGCCAAGGAAGCCTTAGTCAAGATTCAAAGCCGATATTGCTCCTTTGCCTCCTTTGCCTCTTTTGCCTGTTTTCTCGCTTTGCTCAATTTTGCCTTTAGGCTCCTGATTCTTGCCTTGGAACTCATGTTGAGGGCCTGGTAGTGATAAGTCATGTGCCTTAGCATGTCTTTCTCCCTGTTTTCTTTGTCCAACAGCCTCTCCAAATGCATGTTGACCCTCTCAAGGTTGGACTCCCGATCTTCATTGATTTCTTGCTCCAAAGATGTGAGTGGAACCCTTCTTCTTTGAGCAACTTGGCGCTGCTCACGGATGTTCTGCAGCTCCATGATCATCTGTTGGTCCTCAAGCTATTTGTTTCTCCACTCCAGGTAGTTCATGTTCCACTTGGCCCTTTCTAGATCAATGGTCAAGTCTTCAATCTCTGATTGCTGCTCCTTGATGATCTCTATAAGCTCCTCATTGGTGGGTTCTGCATCTGGCTCATCATCCTGGAGGAGAACAAACTCGGTTTCTTGCTCACCTGATGGCCCCTCCTCCTGCACTGGCTCCTTGCCCTTAACCTGCTCCTGTGGTGCTGATGGCGGAAGCGAGGCCCCTTCCACCCCAGGTGGAGATAACACTCGCTTTGCTGCTGCAAACAACGGTCTGGTGCCTTTCGGATAGCCTCTCTGATATGTGATGAAAAATGGCATGGTGGCAGTCTCATGACTCTCAAACTGATGTGAAGGACTTCCCATCTCAGGCTCAAACTGATATGAAGGACCTCCCAGATCATGCTCATCTTGATGTGAAGGACCTCCCACCTCATGTTCTGCCTCTGATATCACCGGTGGCACGCTGAAGAAATCACGGGAAATGAAGTCCTCCCAAGCTATACCCTGTAATCCCAACTGATGGTCCACCAAAATCCAGATGAGAGAAAAATGATAGACATTGTTTAGCTGCTGTCGTGGGGTCTTGCGCTACATGAAGTTTTTCATCTTCTCAATGTTGTTGCAGATGAGAAATGCGAGGCTCATCATCTTCACCCTGGTGAAGTGCATGAGAAAGCGGATGTGATAGGCATAAAGGTGAGAAAACCTCCCCTCGCAAATGAAATATTTCATGATCAATCTCATGAGTGGGGCATACTCATCCCTCAAAAATCTGAATGGAAAAACCCTAGTGAGCTGGCTCAAGCAGCTGTTCTTGATGTAAGGCTCATAGTGATGCCTCTCCACCTTCTTTTTCTTATGCCACTGCTCCCCAACGTTAGGTATCCCTGTTGCCACTGATATAGCCTCCGGTGTCAAGGTGAAAGTGACCCCAGCCAGGACAGATTGGCCTCCCTGTAGATGAAGTGCAAAAAGGCGGGCCAACTCATGATGTACTCTGACATTTGCCACCCTTTGGCAAAATTCATAACATGCCAAGTGCTGGAAACAAGACATGGCAAGTGGGCATGCCTGTAGTTCTGTGAGGGTGTTTGGCTCGTCTCTGAGATGTCTGCCACTCCGGTGATGTCTCCTATGGGCCCTCTCTCCTGAAGATGTGTCACTGTGTGTATCCCCCTCATAATCTGATGAATTTTCTGATGCCATCACTGCTACTTATACTCTGAGTTTAATGTTGCCCTTTGAATCTAATGGCACTGATGAATGTTCTGAAAATCTGTCACCAAGGGGACAATAAAACAGGGGAGTGTTAGGAGGGGAATGATGAAAAGGGGAATACGGGTTTAAAGGAGAAATTTATCAGGGATTTGGGAGTGTTTGGGGTATGGTTTTTATGGGGTAGGGTTTGGAATTTTTGGGCTATAGGGATAAAAGGGATGAATGGATATGATTACAATATAGCTAGGGTGATGGTAAGGGGAAAATGCTACAGGGAAATTAGCTGATTAAAGTAGGATAGGAGCTTATTAGCATTTGTGTTACTGTAGCAAAAACCCTAGCTTTTTTTCCATTCTTTGTGCCATTTTGGGTTTACTTAATAAAAGTTTTGCCCTTGATTTCACGGTCACCAAAACATATTTTTCCTTGAGTTAAGGATCAATGATTGAAAGATCTAGGGCCACTTTTGCAATGTTCAGAGCCAATTCCAAAAAATTTGGGCGATTTCGGTGCTTTTTTAGGCTCACAGGCCTGTGCGCCACGCGCTTTGCCCAGTGCGCCACGTGCCGGGTATGCGCCACGCCAGTGCAGTGTTAACACTGCGACCGGGCTCCCAGTGTGCCGCGCGCCCTGAGTGCGCCGCGCCACCTTGTGTGTGCGCCACGCACTTTCAAACGACACTCATTTTCTTGGAAAAATAGGGGAGAGGGTTTTAGGGTGATTTAGGGTAGTTTCTTAAGGAGACAAGGTGGAATGGAGGTGACTATGATGAGGAGTGAGGGGACAAGGGGAGGGGAAACAAAACCTTGGTGGTGTCTTCGAATTTAAAAACCCCGTTTATCATTTTTGTTTTGGTGATTATTTGCATGAACGGCCAATATGCTTTGGATCTTCACTCGACGTCTTAGAAACACTGCTATTGACCAAATTGACAGAGAAGAGGTTTCATTTGGGCCTACCTCTTGTTTGCTAGACTTCAACCGGGATATAGAACGAGTTTGCAAGTGTTTTTGAGCTCCCTGGCTCTGTGTGTTGCACGCCAAGCCCAGTGCGCCGCGCGCCCTGAGTGCGTCACGCCCTTGTTGATTTTTCACTGTGGGTTGGCTGCCGATGCATTGCGCCCTCTGTGTGCGTCACGCGCCCTAGTGTTTGCGCTGCACCACCTGGAAATCTGCTCTCCTTACTCGAATTCCTCCTCCTTAGCTCTCTTTTCTTCAACAATGCCTCTCTCAAGCTTTTCCTCATCACAATGACTTAGTTTTGGGTCAAAACAAATATATATAGGATTTGAGAGAGTTGGGTTCAATTTTTTTCCTCTTTGAAAACCCACTTTATAATGTTTATGTTTTGCACTTTTTATTGACTTTAAAACACTCTGCTTTTTCCCATTTTCTTTGAAATTTTGGCTCTCATGATAAAATTTTCGGCATTTCTTTGCGGGGACTGTGTGACTGGGCCTCTAGCTTTGAAATCCATGACTGCATCTGAAAATGTCAACTGTCGATTTTTGGAAAATTTTGTCATAGTTAACCTTGTTTGACTTTTCTTCAAAACAGAGTTTTGAAGAAGAGTCGATGTCTCTTCCGGTGATGATGAAGCTTCCTGAATATTAGCTGTATAAGGTCTCCCTCTGGCCTGCATGGCTTGTTCTAGATATGTTTTTCAAGGACCACATTAATGATTTCCTAGACCCAACCATAAAAATGACTTTGTCTTGTAATATGACCAGACCTTGACTATCATGAACTTCAGTGATTATGGACCAAGGCCTAAACCAGCAGGGGCCAGAGATGAGAGAAAATGAGTAGCATGACTATCTCCGTCAGACCATGACATGTCCCTAGCGAAATGCAGCTGAGTGGATGGAGCGGGACACCTAAATTTGAAATGCACAAAGAGCTTTGATCTCTGACGGAGGGCTAACCCAGACTGACTCTAACACCAGGTATCCCTATTTTTCTTCAATTGGTCCTCAACTAGAATTCTCACAAGCCCATGATGATACAAATGAGGTTCTATGTCTTCTATGTTCTTTTGGACTGTTGTGCACATCTTTTTCAAGCTCAGCAATAAAAAATAGGGTAGAATGAGGGTTTGGTTCTCTAAAAAGTTCATCAATAACCGAGTATGATACATGTACATTGCCCCAAAATGGCCTTCACAAGTAATGAACTTTTGAATGATTAACAATAAGCTGGCCCACTCCTCTTTTAAAGCATGAATAGGAATTCCTCTTGTGAATACATTTACGTCTATACTTGGGTTGCGTAATATGACTCTCCAAGCCTGCTTGTCCAAACTCTTGTTCTTGAACCAGCGTTCACCTTCCTGGGGCAGGTTTGTAGCAGCTGCTATGGATGCTTCGGTGACTGTGAACTTAAGGTCCCCAATTTCCACCACCTGGCCGTTAAAAGACCTTGCAAAAGCTTTTGTTATCTCCTTATTGTGGCCCTTAAATTTTTGAATGAAACGTAGCCATTTTGCCTTCTTCAGTAAGTCTTTCACTTGAGGGTATCCTTCTAAGAACTTGGGCCCTTCCGGTTCTGCCCTCAATAACCGACCCATCCTTTCTTCTGTTTGAAATTCGTCTGCGTGTGAGGGGTTTAGCAGAGGTAAGACGGCTAGGTTACGGGGTTTATGGAGAAGAAAATAGTGGCTGAAAATGGAAACTGGAGAATAGGTAGCGGGAGTGTTCAGGGACTGTAAGCGAAAAACAGAGGACAGGTAGCCGAGGTGAGTTCACGAAATGGAGTGGAGACGTATGTGAATGAGGTGGTAATGTAGTCGTGGCTTCAATAAAATGGCAGGGGAGTGAAGTGAACCCAGCAGAATTTTTAAACTAAACAGTTGCGGAGGAAATGTTAACACGTTTATGAAATGGCTGCAGAAATTATGCGGTGGAGAGGAGCCGTAATTAAATTGGTCACATCCCATGATTACAGGTGGAGTGTGAAAGTGCAGTCAACTACGAGTTAAACCCGAGAATTAATCATGAGACCGTTTAGAGAATAAATGCATGGTTCATGGAGGAATGTCGTGGAATGGTTATGGAGCTATCATGGCAATCATTGCATATAGTGGAGCTTATGGTTTAATAACTATGCAAAATTGTGCTTTTGATTGCTATTTGAAAGAAATTTTTACTCATACCTTGGAATCTTTGCCATTTGTTTTCCATTAGCCCTTAATCAACTGCTCCTTATTGATGCCTTTAGATGCTCCATGTCTTCACAATATGTCTTCAGTCATACCTGCATTTTCATGATTACTAAACTAACATCTTGATTGTCAATTTGAAAAACAGAGTGGTGGCTGCGGAAACTGCTTCTGGCTGCGGAAACTGATTCCAGCTACGGAAACTGACACAGCAACCACTTGGCTAAATGAAGACGGTTAGATAATAACTAACTGAATGAAAATGGTCATGAAAGAGAAATGGAATGAAATGGATTAAATGGAGTGGAGTGGAATGAAAATGAAATGGAGTGGAATGAAAATGAAGTGAAGTGAAGTGAAAATGGGAAAGAAAGAGAGATTTTTTTTTTTTTGGAAAATATAGGGTGTCAGGTGTTCTTGATTTTCACTCTATATTTTCTGTATAAGACTGCCAATCAGTGATTGGTTTTCAGGCTTATACAATTTTTATTTTTATTTTTTAACAGAAAGGAACAAAAGCTAGGCTGGTGGAGAAGAAGGATTCTTCTTCACCAGCCTTATTGCAGAATTCTCTTGAAATATTTTGACAAATTCCTCTTTTGAGAGTGGCTTATGAGAGATCTTTAATCTGTGGCCATTTACAATAAGATGAGTTTGAAATTCATCAATGGTCTTGATTCTTACTGCTCCATTGCTAAAGACTTTGTCAATCTCATATGGTCCAAGCCAATGAGTCTGAAATTTACCTTTGAAGTCTTTAAACTTGGAATCAAATAGTAATGCCCAATCTCCTTCTTGAAACTTTTTCTCTTTGATGTATTTGTCATGCCACTTAGCTCTTTGATGCTGAACTAGATCAATTCTTAGGATTTCTTCTTATCTGATCTCATCTAGCTCATTCAACTGCTCCATTCTGTGCTTTTGGGCTTCTTATAGATCCATCCCCAACTGAACTGCAATCTTGAAAGTTTTGACTTGAAACTCAATGGGGAGCAGGACTTCTTTCCCATAAATAAGTTCATAGGGAGAATGTCCTGTTGTATTCCTCCATGTAGTTCTGTAGGCCCATAAGGCTTTAGGAAGCCTTTTTTCCCAATATCTTCTATGTAAATGAACAGTTTTGGTGATGATGCTTTCAATAACTTTGTTTGTAGACTCCATTTGGCCATTTACTTGTGGATGGTAAGGAGTAGATTTTCTGTGCTTGATTTTGTATTCTTCCATTAGCTTCTCCATCATGTTGGATGTAAATTGACTTCCCTGATCTGTCACAATTTCTCTTGGGACACCAAAGCGAGTGAAAATATCCTCATAAAGAAAACTAACAACTAAATTTTCAATAGGAGAAAGTAATGCTTTGGCTTCTACCCATTTAGTGACATAATCAGTACATACCAATATATACTTCTTTTGTTTAGATGGTGGATTAATAAGTCCAATGAAATCTAAATCCCATTTTTCAAAGGGTTCGATGAGTACCTATGGTTGTAATGGAATTTCATTTGAAAGAGTCAGTTTCCCTACTCTTTGGCAGCTGTCACACCTCTTGACATATTCTTTTGTATCTTTGAAGAGGGAAGGCCAATGATATCCTAAAGAAAGGATTTTATAGGCCGTCCTTTTGTCAGCAAAGTGTCCGCCGCATGGTTCATCACGACATGCCTTGAGGATGTCAGGCATTTCATCTTCCCTAACACATCTTCTGATCACAAAATCTGGTCCTATTTTAAACAATTCGTTAGAAATTCATGAATATTTTGAACTCTCCTGAATAATCTTTCTTCTTTCACTAGGAAATAGATGTGGAGGTAGTTTCCCTGTAACCAAATAGTTAGCAATATCTACATACCAAGGAGTCTTAGTAGTTACTGCAAATAAATATTCATCTGGAAACTTATCCTCTACAGGAGAATCTTCTTTAGTATTTTGGATCCTAGACAAGAAATCAGCTATTGTATTTTGTTTCCCTGGTCTATCCAACACAGTAATATTGAATTCCTGTAAAGGTAAGAGCCATCTTGTAACTCTGCCATTAGTAACAGGTTTGTTCATTAGATATCTAATCGCAGAATGATCAGTATGGACAAAAGTTTCATAGCCTGTTATATAATGTCTAAACTTATTGATTGCATGAACAACGACTAAGAAATCTTTTTCAGTCACAGTATAGTTCAACTCAGTGGGAGTCAAATTTTTACTGGTATAGTAAATGGCATAAGGAAATAAATCCTTTTGACCTAACACAGCTCCTAGAGCTGTATCTGAAGCATCTGTAGAAATATGGAAAGGAAGTTTCCAATTTGGCCCTCTCAAGATGGGTGCTTCAGATATTCTTGTTTTCAAAGTTTCAAATGCTAATTGAGAATCAGGATCCCATTTTAATTCACAGTCTTTTGTAAGTAATTTGAAGAGTCGAGATGCTATTTTGGTGAAGTTCTCTATAAATTGTCTATAGTACCCAGTAAATCCCAGAAAACTTCTAACATCTTTTTGACAATTTGGAATAGGCAACTTGGAGATGACTTCAACTTTTGATCTATCAACTTTAATCCCATCCCCTGAAATGTGATGTCCCAAAACAATACCTTCAGTAAACATCATAAAGCATTTTTCATGACTCAATGAAAGGTTTGTTTCTTTACATCTTATAAGGACTTTTTCCAAATTCTCTAATGCCTCTTCAAATGAATTACCATAAACTATAAAATCATCCATATAAACCACTACACAATCATGGATTAGATCAGAAAAGATTCCTAGTACTGCTCTTTGGAATGTTGCGGGTGCATTACATAATCCAAAAGGAAGCACTTTGTAAGCAAAAGTTCCCCATGGACAGGTAAATGTGGTCTTATTTTGATCTTCAGGTGCTACCTGAATTTGATTATAGCCACTAAAACCATCCAAAAATGAAAAGTACTTTTTGCCCGCTAGTGTATCTAATATTGTTGGAAATAATACTGAGAGGGGGGGTGAATTAGTATTATGAAGTCAAATATTTCCTTTTTCAATTCCAGATGATATACGCTACTTCTGTTAATAAAAACCGCGTATATACGCAACTACAGATAAAGAAACCCGCGTATACAAAGCAGACTTATAATTTGATTTATCTTTCAGATGTCAGTTCTTAATCTGTGTATCAAAAGCAAATAAATAGTACCAGAAACAGAGCAGAAGACAGTCACACACAAGAACACAAGATATAAGTAGGAAACCCAATGTGGGTGAAAACCCCCTGCTGCAATTCGTCTCTATCTTCTTTTTAATTAGAAACTTCTCTTTACAATGTTTTGTACTGGCGCAGTCTTTACCAGTACGCAGGCTGCAACCTGCAGAGAGCTACAACTCTCTCTCATTCTCCAGCTTTCCTGGAAGGGAGCTCCAACCCCCTAAGTTCTTGTACTAGCTTGAGATACTAGTATGCAGGCTCCTACCTGCAGAAGGCTGCAACCTTCTCTTTGCTTTCAGGGACCTCGTTTCATTAATTTTCAACTGGATCCACAAGTAACATCAATCAAACATCAGGAATTTCTACATAACCCAAACTCCTTTTCACCAATCAAAAGCTGAACCAAATAAACACTTCTCTGATCGCTGTACCCAGAACACAGTGACTGTAATCAAACACCAATTCTGAACCCAGAACACTGCAGTAATAAAACAGAAGCAGCTAGAACATAAATCAAGATATATACGCTACTTCACTGTTCAGCAACCTGCGAGTATACGCCTCTGTACCACAACCAACCTGCGTATATGCTTCTTTCACTCACAGAAAAAGCGTGTATACGCACCTGTAATTCACTGAACCTGCGTATAGATCTATAAAGGATAATTTATTCTTTTAAGCATTCAAACATCAGTTAACCCAGATTTATAGATCAAGAGTGCGCCACATATAACAGATCAAAATCATACAGAGATACCAATGTTCAAGCCTTGAGATTTTGATCCATCAATAGTCATTATCCTTCTTGTGCTCAGGTTCCTCCTTCATTCAGATCTAGATCTGCACCATAACCCAATCACCAGTATTCTAGATCTCATACATTATCAGATATTCAATAATAATTCAGATGATCCCTTGTCACATGATCTCCTTCCTCTTTTATAGTTTTAGGCCTTCCACAATACCACAGTCCAAAACCATAATTAACCAATACCAAGGGCCCAAAACCTGGGGTCAACACTTCTGACGAGATACCATGGTCCAAAACCATAGGTTCAAATTCTAAGGACTAACAACCATGGACCAAAAATAAGTTTCCCACCATGTACGTGCTTTTATGTGCATAAAAGTGCATGAATACGCATACGCGACTTCTGAACGTATAACCCGTGTGTATACGCGTGTTTGGCAAGGTGAACCTGTGTATACAAGATTTCCTTCATTCTGAGTGCTTGAACTGAGATTTGTCACCAAAGAGAGTTGCCATCAAGGACAACACCTGTACCATAGCACCACTCCTGTGCCAAAATGCCAACAATCTCCCCCTTTGGACTTGATGGCAACCCCAAGATCCTCAAAGTCATTCTCCCCCTTTGTCATCAAGGGCAAAGGGCTGTGCTCCCCCTGAGTACATGTAGATATCTCTGCTCTGCTGTGCTAAACATGCTCCCCCTGACTGTAGGCAAGATCTGCAAAGGATGTTCTTCAAGAAGAACCAAGACATATACATTATGAAAGACCTTCCTATCACCAAAAGACTCAATACATACATCCATCACCCAACCAAGTGGGGATCATCCACCCAACCAAGTGGGGATACATCAGAAATTTACATATGACAACCAATCACATTGCATCAATCATCCCAGGCATAGTGGGGAAACCAAAATAGGCCGTTACATGACCTTGATAAAAAAGATATACATGACATAGAAACGAAATATCAAGACTATGCAAATCACCAATAACTACTATCAGCAACATCTGACAATCACTGTATATATCAGCAACCATGTTGTTCTTCCGTTCTCCTTCTCGCAGCTGATCCACCTGAAACAAAAAAAGAGTACTAGAACCAAGAGCTTCTAAGGTAATGCCAACAATGCATTGTTAGAAGATTATCTGCTCCCCCTGAACCTGTGCCTGATGGTCTCTGACAGACCCATATCAGACTCTCTTCAACCAGAGTCTGTTCTTGCTGATTTTCTTCAGAATTCCATATACGCGACTGCACCTGCATAAATCTGCGTATGTACGCGGATTCCCCTCATCCAACTCGCATACACCAACTTTTCTTTGAAACAGACAAGCTTCAACAGTAGGATGAAGCATCAACTACTCCCAGCTTCTGTCTGAGATATTCAAAAGTTTCCCTGGGCAGTGGTTTGGTAAGGATATCAACAATTTGTTCCTTGGAAGGAACATACTCCAACTTGACTTTTTGCTCAAGCACTTGTTCCCGAAGAAAGTGATATTTGATAGGTATGTGCTTGGTCTTTGAATGCATGACAAGATTCTTTGAAATGCTTATTGCACTTGTATTATCACATAAGATAGAGACAGGTGGAGTACAAGTGATTTGAAAATCCTGCAAGGTTTGCATCATCCAAAGAAGTTGAGTGCAACAAGATGCAACAGCCACATATTCCGCTTCAGCTATAGATAAAGCAATCGAACTCTGTTTCTTGCTGAACCAAGATACTAATATGGAACCCATAAAGAATGCACCACCACTTGTGCTCTTCCTGTCATCCACACTTCCAGCCCAATCTGCATCTGTGTAAGCATGAAGTGTGAGATCTGTATCTCTAGGGTACCATAAGCCATAGTTTTGAGTTCCTTGAAGGTACTTGAAGATTCTCTTGACTGCCTGAAGATGAGTTTCCTTTGGATTTGCCTGAAATCTTCCAACTATTCCCACTGCATGCATGATGTCTGGTCGGGTACCTGTCAAATAAAGTAGACTTCCAATCATGGATCTATAGGTTGGTTGATGCACTGCTGCCGATTCATCATTTGCACTGAGGCTGCATCCTATAACCATGGGGGTACATACTGGTTTTGAATCTTCCATGCCATACTTCTTCAGAATCTGCTTGAGGTACTTGGTTTGAGACAAGAAGATACCGCCTTCATTTTGTTGGATTTGCAATCCAAGAAAGTATGTCAGTTCTCCGAGCAAAGACATTTCGAATTCTTTCTACATCACCAAGGCAAAGCTTTGACTCATACCTTCTTCGTTGCTGCCAAAGATAATATCATCTACATACACAACAAGTATTAGAAATTTGTCATTTTCAATTTTTATATAAAGATTGCTATCTGCTGATCCTTTTGAAAAACCTTGTTGATGAAGGTATTTGTCCAAGCGGTAGTACCAAGCCCTTGGAGCTTGTTTAAGGCCATAGAGAGCCTTTTTAAGTCTGCATACAAGATTTGGATCATTCCCAAGGATAAAGCCATCTGGTTGCTCTATGTACACTTCTTCTTCTAAGTCTCCATTCAGAAAGGTTGATTTTATGTCCATTTGAAATACTTTGAACTTCTGGAAGCTAGAGAGAGCAAGGAACATTCTGATGGCCTCAAGTCTAGCAACAGGAGCAAAAGTTTCTTCAAAGTCTATTCCTTCCTATTGAGCATACCCTTTACAAACAAGTCTGGCCTTGTTTCTAATCACTTCCCCATTTTCATTCAACTTATTTTTGAAGATCCATTTTGTTCCTATGACATTTTTGTCTTTTGGTCTAGGAACCAACTCCCAAGTGTTATTCTTTTCAATCTGCTCAAGCTCTTCATCCATTGCCTTAACCCAACACTCATCTTTGCATGCTTCTTTTACATTTTGCGGTTCAGTGGAAGAGAGCAATGCCAAATAGCTTGAAGCTTCTGCTATTGTTCTTCTTGTTTGTATACCTACTTCTTTCTGCCCCAAAATTTGAGATTCTGGATGATTCTTCTGAACGTACCTGGATGGAGTCTTCTCTTCTATCCTTATCTGTTCCTCTAGTGCCTTTTGGGGTTCTTCTTCATCATCTGTCTGATTTGGAGAGTAGTCTTCATCCTCATTGATATTTTCATGATTCACTTCCCTAGGGATGTATCCTTTTTCATCAACCACTACATCAATGCTGTCAACAATTCTTCCAAGTCTTTTATTGTAACACTTATATGCTTTGCTGTAGGAAGAATAACCAAGGAGAATGCCTTCATCTGCTCTAGGTTCAAGTTTGCCAAGCTACTCATCAGTATTCTTAATATAGCATTTGCTCCCAAAAATTTTGAAATGCTTTACCGAAGGAGTCTCACCATACCAGAGCTCATGAGGAGTTTGAGTGTTGTTCACTCGGACATTTGTTTTGTTGAGAATAACAACCGCAGCATATGCAGCTTCACCCCAGAAGGTTGTGGGAGTTCCAGACTCATCAAGCATAGCACGAGCCATTTGTTGGACTGTTCTGTTCATCCTTTCCGCCACTCCATTTTGTTGAGGAGTCCTAGCTGTAGAGAATTCCCTTCTTATTCCATGTTCTTCACAGAAATCAAAAAATTAATTTGAGGTAAATTCCCCACCTCTATCAGACCTGAGGCACTTGATTTTGTAATCTGATTCATTTTCAGCCAAGGCTTTGAAGGATTTGAATTTTTCGAATGCTTCATCTTTGTGCTTCATAAGTCCTAACCAAACAAACCTGGAGAAGTCGTCAATGAATAATATAAGGTATTCTTCTCCTCGAGGTGACCTTGTCCTAAATGGACCACATATATCTGTATGGACTAGCTCAAGAGGCCTGCTAGCTGATCCTTCCTTCTCAGGAAAGTTAGTTCTGGTTTGCTTACCAAACTGATATGATTTGCATATGGTGTTGTCTGGAATTTTGATATCTGGAAGACCACGAACTGCCTGGTATTTGCATGCTTTCCTTATTTGTGAAAAGCTTAGATGCCCCAACCTCCGGTGCCATAACCAGTGTTCATCATCCTTGCTTAAATAGCATTGTTGTTGTCCTTCTTCAAATATGTATAGATTATTTGGAGTTCTTCTGCCTTTGATCACTGTTTCTCCTGTATCAAGATCACGAACACTACATCCATTTGATCGAAATATTACTTCGGTTCCTTGATCTCACATCTGACTAACACTCAGTAGATTATGCTTCAAGCCATCAACATACAAAACATTTCCAGCCTTGACCTGTTCTTTCAACTGAGCAGTGCCTTTTCCTTTTATGGCTGTAGGGGTATCATTTCCAAAAGACACCTTCTTTCCCTTTTCTAATGCAGTATATGATTGAAGTTTTTCTTTATCCCCTGTCATATGCTTCGAACATCCGCTGTCGATATACCATATATTTTCCTGTCCTTCTGCATAGAAGGCTATCCCACATCTTTCTGGTTGTGGTTCCTTCATTCTCCATGTTCTGGCACTTGAGGTATGTTCCTTCTGAGTTGTCTTCCAAAACCTGCTCCTGCATTCAGAATCTTCATGACCAAAGTTATTACAAATAGAACATTCAACTTCATTTTCAAGGGCCGAAAAGTTGTTATAAGTCCTTTTCGTGATTCCAGTCATATTCCTTTGTTTTTGAGCTTCTCTAGTCATGATTGTCTTATAGGCAATACATTGAGCTGCTTTGTGACCAAAATTATGGCAAGAGAAACATTGGCCATTGAAGAAACTCCTGCGATTATCAAATCTATCATCCAACCGATTGTAGTTTCTACTGACATCCATTCTTGAGGCAAATTGGGAAGATTTTACCTGTGGCTGATTGTAGCTTCTGTTTGTCCTTAAGGTAGCTTGTCCCCGATTTTCTTGATAGTCTTTATTCATTCTTGAGGTAAACTGTCCCTGATTTACCTGATGATTTCTATTAGGCCTTTGCTCGCTCTTCTTTGCTGCATCAAGATAACTTTTGGAGGTAGAAGCTTGAGATGTTTCTCCATTATATCCCAGACCTGTCTTGATTAGTGGAGAACGCTACACATTGATAATCTCATCCAGAGTTTCAGATCCTTTAACAAATTTAAGATTAATAGCTTTTGTTTTCTCAATCTCCTTTCTAAGACAAACAATTTCACATTCCAATTTTTCAAGATGTTTTTCCCTTTCAGCCAGTTGACATTGTAGAGAATCAATATTTGTACTTTTCTCTTCTAAGCAGATTTTGAGATTAGTCATCTCTTCACAAAAGCCTTCTACATCTATAGCATCCATGTAGTCATCATCTTCAAAAGCCATTAAAAGTTTATACTTATTACCTCGTTCATCTTCGTCACTATTTGAAAGTCCATCACTATCTTCATGAGTGTAATAACTTTTCTTATTTGCATTCTGTTTCTTGTTCCATCTAACAGGTTCCTTCCCTTTGTCAATCTTATCCTTGTGAGGACATTTGGCAGCATAGTGACCGACTCTTCCACAAGCAAAGCATTTGAAAGGTGACTTACCTCGAAACCGTCCAGTACCTCGTTGAAGATTTCTGACAAAATTTGATTCTTCTTCTTCTTCTGACACGTGTCCTGACTCATAGTACTCACCTTTGCCTGAAGCCTTGAAGGCAGCTTCTCTCCTGTCTGATGGTCCTCCTTTCCTCATTTCATAAGCAGTTAGAATTCCGTGCAGCTGTGACATTTTAAGGCTTTGTAGATTCTCTTTTTCTTCTATTGCAGAAACTTTAGATTCAAACCTAGGGGACAAAGATCTTAGAACTTTTTCAACCACAACAACCTCTTTTATTTCTTCACCGAAATTTTTCATAAAATTAACAATCTCATCTACACGAAGAAAATAGTTAGCCACACTTTCATCATTATACATCTTGAGATTTTCATACTGAATCCTGAGGGTTTGAAGTTTTGCTCATTTTACCTGATCATCTCATTCATAGCTTAGGACAATCTTGTCCCATATTTCTTTTGCTGATTTTAACTACATAACTTTCACGAATTCTGATTGAGATAGACATCCCAATAGAGTATTGACCGCCTTTGCATTTGCTTCATATTTCTTCTTCTCAGCCGGATATGTAGGAGTTGCTGCTGGAAAAGTATATCCTGTATCTATGATATCCCAGACTTATGTACCCAAAGATTGAAGATAGGCAGTAACTCTTACCTTCCAATATACGAAGTTTGTCCCATCAAAAACCGGTGGCCTGATTGATGCTTCCCTCTCGTAGTTGCTCATGATGAAAGATCTTCCTTCAAGCGATCAAGCTTCTTCAGAAGGACCTGCTCTGATACCAATTGTTGGAAATAATACTGAGAGGGGGGGTGAATCAGTATTATCAAGTCAAATATTTCCTTTTTTCAATTCCAGATGATATACGCTACTTCTGTTAATAAAAACCGCGTATATACGCAACTACAGATAAAGAAACCTGCGTATACAAAGCAGACTTATAATTTGATTTATCTTTCAGATGTCAGTTATTAATCTGTGTATCAGAAGCAAATAAACAGTACCAGAAACAGAGCAGAAGACAGTCACACACAAGAACACAAGATATAAGGAGGAAACCTAATGTGGGTGAAAACCCCCTGCTGCAATTCGTCTCTATCTTCTTTTTAATTAGAAACTTCTCTTTACAATGTTTTGTACTGGTGCAGTCTTTACCAGTACGCAGGCTGCAACCTGCAGAGAGCTACAACTCTCTCTCGTTCTCCAGCTTTCCTAGAAGGGAGCTCCAACCCCCTAAGTTCTTGTACTAGCTTGAGATACTAGTACGCAGGCTCCTACCTGCAGAAGGCTGCAACCTTCTCTTTGCTTTCAGGGACCTCGTTTCATTAATTTTCAGACTGGATCCACAAGTAACATCAATCAAACATCAGGAATTTCTGCATAACCCAAACTCCTTTTCACCAATCAAAATCTGAACCAAATAAACACTTCTCTGATCGTTGTACCCAGAACACAGTAACTGTAATCAAACACCAATTCTGAACCCAGAACACTGCAGTAATAAAACAGAAGCAGCTAGAACATAAATCAAGATATATACGCTACTTCACTGTTCAGCAACCTGTGAGTATACGCCTCTGTACCACAACCAACCTGTGTATACGCTTCTTTCACTCACAGAAAAAGCGTGTATATGCACCTGCAATTCATTGAACTTGCGTACAGATCTATAAAGGATAATTTATTCTTTTAAGCATTCAGACATCAGTTAATCCAGATTTATAGATCAAGAGTGCGCCACATATAACAGATCAAAATCATACAGAGATACCAATGTTCAAGCCTTGAGATTTTGATCCATCAATAGTCCTTATCCTTCTTGTGCTCAGGTTCCTCCTTCATTCAGATCTAGATCTGCACCATAACCTAATCACCAGTATTCCAGATCTCATACATTATCAGATATTCAATAATAATTCAGATGATCCCTTGTCACATGATCTCCTTCCTCTTTTATAGTTTTAGGCCTTCCACAATACCACGGTCCAAAACCATAATAAACCAATACCAAGGGCCCAAAACCTGGGGTCAACACTTCTGACGGATACCATGGTCCAAAACCATAGGTTAAAATTCCAAGGACTAACAACCATGGACCAAAAATAAGTTTCCCACCATGTACGCGCTTTTCTGTGCATAAAAGTGTGTGTATACGCATACGCAACTTCTGAACGTATAACCCGCGTGTATACGCCTGTTTGGCAAGGTGAACCTGCGTATACAAGATTTCCTTCATTCTGAGCGCCTGAACTAAGATCTGTCACCAAAGAGATTTTCCATCAAGGACAACACCTGTACCATAGCACCACTCCTGTGCCAAAATGCCAACAAATACTTGATCGATAAATGGTAAAGGAAAGTGATCCTTCAAAGTTTCTTTATTCAATTCCCTGTAATCAATGCATACTCTCCATTTACCATTCTTTTTAGCTACTATAACCAAATGAGAAACCCATCAGCTATCTGAAATTGGATAAATAAAGTTTACATTGAGTAGTTTTTGGAGCTCTTCTTTCACTATCTCCCTAAGGTTTGGATTCATCCTTCTCTGAGGTTGTCTGATTGGTCTACTATTTTCCTCGATGTATATGTGATGAATGAAAGTCTTAGGGTCAATACCTTTCATATCAGTATACTTCCATGCAAATGCAGTAGAATGTTTTTGCAAGATTTTGGTTAGCTCTCCCTGTTGTGATTTTTCCAAGTTTTTGTTGATATTCAATGTTTTACCTGGAAAAATCTCAATGGCAGAACTACCAAACTCTTCCATAGAGTAGAGAGACATTTGTCTAGATGATAGATACTCAATGTCAGAATCTAACTAAAATTGTGTGTGGTCATATTCCGAATATTTTTCAAAATTTTCTAATGTGTTCAGAATTTGACTATCTTCACTGATTTCTGAAATGGTAAAGACAGGTTGTATAGTGTCCTCATCATAGACCCATTGATTATCTCCTACTTCTGTAATTTCCTTTGCTGGAGGATACAAATTGAATTTCTTTGTCGAGTTACCATCAGAAATGTACATATCCCCAGATCTACAACTAATGAAAGCATTAGCTGTGGCTAACCAAGTTCTTCTTAAGATGAGTGGGTGCCCTCCTAGATTACTCTTGGGAGTCAAAATCATGAAATCTACTTGATATTCCCAAGAATCTAAGGAGACTGAAATATCTTCTAATACACCATCTGGTTTGATAATTGATCGATTTGCAAGCTGCAGTAGAGTAGGTGTAAAAAGAAGATTAGGAAGTTTTAGCTGTTCCATAGTCCGTCTACTCATAATGTTGAGAGCAGCCCCTAAGTCAATCAAAGTATTTGGAATTTCTACCCCATTGATATGTGTCTTGACAATTGGACTACCGGGATCTACATACTTCTGCATGGTAATTTTGCCCATCATGATATCTGCAATTTTTCCTACCAGGTGGATTCTTCTTGTATCTCTTGGTTTCCTTCCTGGTCTTTTGCGACTCAACTCCTTTATTGTTTTTGCTAGAATAGGAATCTCTCTAATGGCTTGTGGCAAGGGAATCTTGATATAGACATTCTTTAATTCATCTAGGAAATCATAGTCAGGCAACAAGATTTGTTTTTCCACTCCTTTGTCAATTTGTAATCTTTCAGGAAAAGGAGGTGTGGATGACGATGCAGGTTGCTCAACTATAGGAGTTGTGGGGATTGACTCTTTTTCTTTTTCTTTTTGAGTGTTTGGGTTTTGAAGAGATGCTTTAGAACCTTTATTGGCTTCAAGAGAATCTTCCTCAGAAATACTTTGCTTTTGAGTATCTATAGAAGGTTTTTCTAAAACTCTACCAGATCTGAGTTGTACATCATTGAGAGGAACAATCATATAGGTAGGAAATTGTTGTCCTTCTACCATGTAAGCATTTTGAGGATTTTTATTATTGGGATTTGGCAATGGCTGGGAAGGTAGTTGATTTGTCTTTTGTTGGAATGGAAGCAAGAGTTGGGAATTTGGATTTTGTTGAGAAGTTTGTTGTTGTCGTTGTGGAAATGGCAATGAAAGTTGTGGATTTTGATTTGGAAGTTGTGGATCTTGTTGATTTTGAAAAGATGGAGGATATTGATAAAATTGAGCAAATCTCCCATAAGGACTTTGCATACCTTGTACCCATGATTGACATGGATTTTGAGGTTGGGACCAAGGTTGTTGCCAAGGATTCCAATTTGGTGGGGGTTGAAAGTTCATGGGGTTGTTAAACCCTTGATTTTGTTGCCCCTGCCAAGGTCTCCTTGAAACAAAGCAGAGAGACTCAATTGAATTTGGATCTTCTTGAATGACAGCTTTGAGCCCAGGAATTGAAGGACCATCCTTGGTCTCATGGCTTTCTAAGCAAATTATGCATGTTTCTACAACTTTTGCATCCAAGGGGCATTCCCTTAGAGCATGTTTCTTCCTACATTTTGGACAAAAGATGGCCAAAGCTTCAGCTTCTGCTTTCTGCTTGTTTTGTATTTTAAGGGTGTCTAGTTGCTCACTAAGGCTCCCTAAAATATCAGTTTTGAACTCATCAAGCATATTGCCAATCTCAGCCCTACTTACTGATCCAGTTACAGATTTGTTTGCTCTAATGAGAGAAGGATCTCTAGGCCCTTTTCCAGTTTTAGATTTTCCCCTTGAGAGATGGACACATAGTTCTGCTATATCATGAAGTGGAAGTTGAGAAATATCTCCCTTTCCCATCATGTTTAAAATATCTATCCATTCATCTCTAATGGCTTTTAATAGAAGGGCTTTCAAGGTCTCCTCATCTAGGTTATTCATTTTTGCTCTTTTCAGGTTGTATTGAAATCTTTCAAGTAAATCCTCCAAATTTTCATCCTCTTTTTGCACCATTTTGAATACCTCATCCTTATGATTGGTGGGCATGCAATAGTCCAGGTATCTATACAAAAATGTTTGTTTCATATCATTCCAAGTCCTAATATATTGAGTGACTAATCCCATGATCCATTTCAAAGCAGCTCCCTTCAATGTTGACGGAAACAATTTGAGTTTTTGAGAGTCTTCCATATAATCATAAGTTCGGCACATGACTTCAAACTCAAATAGAAATGTTTCAGGATCCTCACTTCACAACCCATAGAAGTTTGGGAGGACAAATGGTGAGATGTTTTTCATTGTTGTATGAGATTCCTCATCAACTATAGGAAATCCAAATGTGTTATCTCCATCCCTATTTCCCCCATTGTTACCTCTACCTCCTCCATTGTTTCCTCCTCGTCTACCTCTACCTCTACCTCTACCTCCTCCTCCAAATCCGTTTACTACTTCCTCTGTCATGATAGTTTCCTCATAGATTTCAGAGTCCTCTGGTTCCTCTACTAATGGCGAACGAGGAGGAATTTCTCCCTCTTCTTCTTCAGGTGATTCTACTTCCTTGATTACAATTTGTTCTCCTGTAGAAGTAAATAAAGTTTCTTTTCCTAAGTCATATTTGGTGGATAGTGTGGGAGAGTCTCCTATTTCAGTTGCTGCCCCTTGAATTCCAGGAATCCTAAGGCTAGGAGTGTGAGTTGGAGATGATGGAGGTGTATCTTGTCTATGCCTTGAAGTAGATGGAGTTGTAAAAATCGAACTCTTGGCCCTAGCTATAAACCTTCCCCTAGAATCTCTTGCTCTATGCATGTCATTTTTTATTTTTCTTCAAGTCGGGCTAATAATTCTCTTTCTGATCTTCCAGATCACTCTAGGTGCAGGAAGAGAGCATACTCAAGAAATTATTAAACCAATAACTCTCTTTTCTAATCCTCCAGATCACACTAGGTGCAAGAGGAGAGCATACTTTGAGAGGTTATCAATTTTTACCTTCCTTGAAATTTTTCTGTTTTTTTTTTTTAAGAAATTGGCTACCTAGTTTCACTTCCCCAGCAACGGCGCCAAAATGTTTGGTCAATTTAGAGTGTCCTAAATTGCTATATTAATTGTCAATTCGGGAGTCGTAAACTGCTGAAGTGAGGCACACTATATATGCAAGATTACCGATTTCTTAATTTTTGTCGTTTTTGATTTTTAGTTTGTTTTTGGGTTTATCTTCGTTGATTCCCTAATGTGAGATGGTAATTCTAAAATTCAAGTATGGATATAAGTTTTCAAGGTAATGGTGTCCTTTAAAATGATTTCCAGACTTCAAAATTTTCAAAAAGGTTTTAAAACATGCAATGATAAAATTAATTCCTAAAAGAGAATGAAAATTGCTACTATTCTAATTAAACAAACAATGAGCTAGTGACCATGAAACCCAGTATCCTTTCTGTTGTATAAATATAAAAGAAACTGAACTCAAAGAAATCTAAAATTTGCAAGCAAAGTAAACTAAAATCACATTACATCAACTCATATTCTGACCCCTCACCATTCAACTCGCTTTAGCTTTCGGAGGTAATCATAAACAACTTGAGCAATATGATATCTAATTTGCAGAAAATAAAACTAATGTTAAATTACACACTCATACTTCAATCCCTCACCATTCGTCTCACTCTGGCTTTCAGAGGTAACTGAAAATGACATGAGCAATTCAATAACTAACTTGCAGAAAAATAAACTAATATCAAACTATGCATTCATACTTCAATCCCTCACCATTCGTCTCGCTCTGGCTTTCGGAGGTAACTGAAAATGACATGAGTAATTTAATATCTATCTTGCAGAAGAGTAAATGAGCAAAACTAAAATAAATAAAATAGTGCTAGAACTAAGAACTAAGAAAAATGAATCAGCAGAAGGACAAGAATAATTCCATGTCATTAGTCATTATAAAACTATGTGTAAATGCCCGGGCTGCCTATTGTAATATGAAACAAAGACACTGGTCAGTTAACAAAATTAGAGAGCATAAAAACTATGGACATCAATCAACGTGAATACCATAAGCAGTGCAATATATACAAGTAAATGATTATGGCATAAGGAACGTAAAGAAATAAAGCATGAAACTATACAACAATTAACAAAACCTCGGTGTGTACAGGGGCCCTCTGCACAACCTCGGGCAGTCAGCAATCAACCACGAATTGAGCTTATAAACAGAGTCTTCTCATGTATTAAAATGCAGTCATAACACAGAAATAAAGTCACGGCACAGTGGGCTCGTTAACAGTCAAAATTACATTACAAAAACTAGCTACTATGCATATGAGAACGCTTTATTTATAACAGAGGATGACATAACTACTTTCCTAAAATCTGCGCTGATAAAAGACACGTGAACAACCACGTCCAGGAATCTAGCATTATGGCAGCCGTGAATATTAAATCTAAGGAGGGTGGTTGTCGGATTCGGTTCATGGAGCAGTCCACAGGTGTTAACGCGTCTCCTGAGATTTAGGAATGGCCACGCAAGTCTTCATGTGGTGAAAAACATAGTTCTGTCACCGTAGGACTCTTAGGTTGACCACCGCTTGACTATCTTTGACCACGGCCTTCTTTGATGGATTCGACTGAGCCAATAGGACTCGGTCCATGTCCACGTCATTTGCAACTTGCCCATGTGGCCGGATTTTCCTGAAGACACCTGTAACATAGACTTTAACAAAAAGGTTGTGGAAAGTTGAACTGGCTGCGGAAAGTGACAATATTCCATAGCTGAATGAGAAAAAATCTAATTCAAACAGTAGACACAAAACATAGTTAGGAAACCACTTTATATGCTCTTTTTAAACTAATATGCAATGATTTGACAGCTTAGGAGGTCCAGGTAAATGGAAAAAAAGTTTAGAAAGGTGTATAGGGAAGATGTAAGTTTGAGGCTCAACAAATGGTAATTTGCAGAGGTTTGTTAAGTAATGCGAGGGTTTTATGGGTTTTAGGGAATTTACAAGGGGAAAATGATTTTTTCAAAAGGAAATGGGTTTTACACTAGGGAAAAGGGGTTTTTAGGTATGGAAATGACTTTGGAGTGTAAATTGCTAGGAAAATGTGTGAAACCAAGGGAAAGGGTGAAAATGAAGGGAAAAGGTGGAAATGAAGGGATGATCAGGAAATTAGTAAGTATGTTGTGGGGGGTGAAATGAAATGAAGGGAAGTTAACCAAATCAACTTGTGAACATTTTTTCACCTTCATAACTGCTCCTACACACTACAACACATGATCAAGCATGATAAATGTGCTTATGTCTCAATCAACTTTGTATTTCTGCAACCTTTCTTCTACCTACCCTTTACTTACCCTAACATTTTCTCTTCACTTAATTGGTTGCATTTAGGCTATCAAACCCTTTTCTTTCCTTTTTCTTTTGAAAAGCAAGCTATCTAATTCTAACCTTATAACATCCAAGGGATCAGATGAAAATGATGAGCTCCTTATTATTCTCTACCTAACTACTGATCTGCCAAGATTGAACAGTTTGGCTAGATCTTTATTCTCTAACTAAAAACATGAAATTTAAAGCATGAACTAGTCAAGATTAAACTATTTGACTATCATGGGTTGTGGCATTTATGACAAGCTGCACACAACCGTTATTTTGCATAATAAGGTAAAAGTAGTGGCACTTGGACTTGCACACTTTCAGAGTTTATTGCTTTTTTCTTTTCTCTCAAAACTAACATTTTATTTTTTCCTTCATTTTTTAGGGCATCTATCCTAACATTTTCTTTGATATGGACATGTTATCAAGATATTTCCTAACATTTTGTATTCAATATTCTTTGTGTCCATATCCTAGTTAACATTTTTTGAAAAATATTTTCATTTTTTGGACAAATTTATTCTAACTTATCAAAACAAAAAATGCTACTACAAAGAACAAGCCTCTCAGTAAAAGGAAAACAACAGGAAAATAGTAAAGAGGTAGGGACCCTACCTACCGAAGGAACTACCTCTGCAAAAGCTTTGGCCTCAACGGAAATAGAGGGAGACCAACCGCAAAAGGTAAGAGAAAAATAAAAAAGCAACTGCAATCTAAAATCCAAGAAAATTCCTGTGTTGGAAATACAAGACCATGATGTAGCAGTGTATAGAGACTATATGTAGGAGCACGCAGTCATATGCAAGTTCATGGGAATTTGGCCCACAAAAAAGGACCTAAATTTGTGTATTCAAACCAAATGGAAACTAAAAGGATAAAGTAGGTTTCAGTTGGGCTCAAAGGGATTCTTCACAGTCATCTTCGACCTCCTAGAAGACAGAGATAGGATTTTCGAAGGAGGTCCCTATTTCTTCAACTCTGTAGGACTTTACATGAGATTTTAGAAAGAGAACTTCACACCAGAGAAAGAGGATTTTACAAGGGTCCCGGTCTAGGTCAGACTTTACTCTCTACCAACCGACTACTAGGCTTCTTCAATTCTCAATGGAATATGAGATGAACTAGTAGAACATATAAATATGTCAGAGGGCACAAAAATTAGACACTATGTATCCTATGCTAGAATCTGCGTCTACATTAACGTCTCGGGAGCCCTACTTGAGGCAATAAAACTGAGTTCAGAGACAAAGTCTGGCTTTAGAGTATTGACTATGAACACATTCCATTCTGCTGTAGGAAATTCCATGAACATGGACACCCTTTTAGGGATTGGCCACAAAACAAAACTCCTCAAAACAATGAGCACGCTCACAAGAAAAATTATGAACAGGGTTTCACCAAATTCAGTCCAAGAAACAAGAATAACAAGAAGACACAGGGAAAAAAAGATCAATATTAGGCAACAAACCCAAACAAATATGAGGCGCTGACCAAAATGCAAGAAGACCCTCTCTCGAAAAGAAAAAATAAAGAGGATGCAACTGGAAATCTACAAAACCATAAAACTAAGAGCTAGGAGCGCACTACTTAGAACACATGCATACAGAATATGAAAACATACAAGAAGATACTGAAATGGAACCAACACTATTGGAAACCACCTCGGAGGACAATGTGATAGAGGAGGCACTGGAGGGAGTTGACCTCTTATCGATTGCGGAAGAGTGGAAGGAAAATGGTCTAGCAGTGATTCCAAAAGACGAAATTTAGAAAATAGAAGGGGCCTATCTCCCACACAAGGAATTAAAATAAAGTACAAACCAAAATCCACCAAGGGACAGAGTAGAAAACGACACACTAGAAAATATGATAGCAGGAAAATATAACCCAAAAGGGCCAAGCAGAAAGAGAGGAAGAAAAACAACTGGACAACTCCTTCAAGAACTCGGTGTTAGACTCCTAAATGAAGAAAAGGTAAAGGCCCTCACCCTAACTCCTCTCCATTATCAATGAATTGCATCTCTTGGAACATTACAGGCCTCAATGGTCCTGGGAAGAAGAGAGTCTTGAAAAATAGACACAACTGATAAACTGGATATTTTTCTTATTCAAGAAACTAAACTTGATATGGTCAATCTCAACCTTCTCCAAAAAAACTGCTTCAAATCCTAAAGTTATATAGTGAATTCTGCTATTGGGCCGGCAAGAGGAATCTTGACTCTGTGGAAAAGCTCTCAGTATGAATTAATCTCCTATGTAGGTACCAAGCACTACATCACAACAATACTGAAAATCTTTGGTTCCAATGATAATATTTATGTAACAAACATTTATGCTCCTCATAGAGCCACAGAAAGAATCAAAATGCTTCAAAATATCAGCCATCTCATGGACTCCATCCACCTACCTTTCAAAATTATAGCAGGGGACTTCAATATGGTACTGAACCTTGGGGAAAAAAGGAGGTCTCTGAAAACTTGAAAAATACTCGGAAGCCTTTCAATCCACCATAGATGGGCTCAGTCTAATAGACATTCCCACGAACAATGGTACCTTCACCTGGAACAATAGACGGGGAGGAGACCGAAAAATAGCCTCTAGGCTTGACCGTTTCCTCCTTTCTGAAGAAATTTATTTGACCTCCTGGGAAACTGAGGCTAGGATCCTCCCTCAATCAGGTTCCGACCATTGGCCCATCTCCTTGAAAGTGAAAATTCCTCATGCCCGAAAAATAGGCCCTTCAAATTTGAATCCTTCTGGCTTGAGCACCTAGATTTTATGGAAAAAATAAAGGAATGGTGGAGAATCCCCATGCCTCAATCAGGAAATAAGATGTATCAATTCCAACAAAGGTTGAAACTCATTAAAAATGAGATCAAAATCTGGAACAAAGAAACATTTGGCAACATCATTGCTGATAAAAAAAACCTAGAACAAAGAATGGAAACTCTCCAACAACAAATCATTAGCAATGGCATTAATGATTAAATGAAGCAGGAAGAGCTCAGTCTCCAAAAGCATATGGGAGGAAAGTTTCTCTCACGGTGAAAAACTATGGCAACAGAAATCCCACATCAATTGGCTCAAATGCGGTGAAAGCAATTCAACCTTCTTTCACCATTCTATGAAACAACACATAAGACATAACTGGATCCTGGGCCTAAAAACTAGAGTGGGGAACCTAATCCACAATCATGAGGACATTGCTACTGAACTAAATCAATTCTTTAGCAATATCCTTACTGAACCAAGAATAGATAGAGCAAGGGCTATACAGAAAATTACCAACAACATTCTGGTCATCCTCACCCAAGACCACAATAAAATTCTCCTAAGGAAAGTCTCTATGCAAGAGGTTGAGGAGGTTGTTATGTCAATGCCAAGTGGCAAAGCTTCAAGACTGGATGACTTCACCATCAATTTCTTCAAATCTTGTTGGCCCCTGATTAAAGATGAGGTTCACGCCTTGGTAGAGGAATCCAGAATCCACAAATTTGTTTTAAAGGCTCTAACTGCAACTTTTCTATCTTTAATTTCAAAGGAAGAAGGGGCTAACTCTCCAAACAAATTCCATCTAATCACTCTCTGCAATGTCATCTATAAAGTCATTTCAAAAGTCCTAGCAAATAGAATAAAGGATGTCCTACCTCTCCTTATATCCCCGCATCAATTTGGTTATGTGGAAGGCAGAAAATTTTTGGATAGAATCATCCTCTCCCATGAGTTGATCCATTCCCTTAAAGTCCAAAAAAATCTAGGCATGATTATGCAACTGGACATGTCAAAATCCATTGACAACATCAACTAGGATTATATGAAAGGCGTCCTAGAGGCTTTTTTCTTTCACAAGGACTGCATAAAGTAGATCATGGTTATGGTTTCCAGAGCATTTGTTTTAATTCCCTTGAATGGATCCCCTTCTCAACCTTTCTGCCCTTCTAGAGGTATTCGACAGGGGGATCCCATTTCTTCCTTCCTTTTCTTCATCATGGCCGAAGGCCTCAGTAGATCGATTTCGGCTGCCTCTTCCAGCCTCCTCCCTCCACTCATCAGCAATTTTTTGATGATACCTTGCTAATGGGCCTCCCTATAGTCAAATAAGCCTCTTCCTTCAAGGCCATCCTATCTAAATTTTCAGAAGCTTCAAGTACCTCTATAAACGTGGAAAAATCCAAATTGTTTTTCTTCAACACCCCCTTGGCTATTCAAAGGAACATTGCCAGAATTATGGAATTTCAAAATTGTTGCCTCCCTTGCAAATACTTGGGAATCCCCTTAACTGACAAGCCCCTTGCCTGGTCCATTTGGGAATATCTTATTACCAAGCTGGGAAAAAAAAATAGCCAACTGGACCTTCCACGCCCTCAATTTAGCAGGCCGGTTGGTCTTACTCAAGTTTGTCTTTCAAGCAATACCAGTATATGTTTTCCGCTCTGGCTTCTCCCAAATCCATCTCCAACATCATTAGGAACCTCCAAAGAAATTTCCTTTGGGGGAGCATTAAAAATAAGAAAAAATGGGCTTTGGTGGCTTTAGGCAAGCTGTGCAAACCAAAAAATGCAGGTGGACTTGGCTTAAGGGACCCAGAAAGTTTGGGGAAAACCCTTGGGGCCAAAACTTGGTGGAGATGGCTTGAAAACCAAAACTTCCCCTGTGGTATTACCTGGAAAGTGAAATACATCCCAACCCATTCAATTGAGCACCTCATCAATCTCAATGGGAATATCAAAGGCTCGGCTATATGGAACCAAGCTTGGGATAACAAAGAAATCATCTAGAATCACAGTTTTTGGGAAATTGGTAATGGCGAAAAAGTCCTTATTTGGGAGGATGTCTAGCAGCAAATAATGGACTTGAACAAAGATCAGTTCAGACAAATTCGTAATACCATGAAAGACAAGGGAAAGAAAAAATTTGCCCACTACTGAAAACCTTGCAATGTCAGGGACAAATGGAGGGAATGACTGGAAGAATCATAATGGGAACCTATACCAAATCAATTGGATTGGCTAGAGCTATCGAGAGAACTCCAAGAAAGATAGATACAACTTGCAACAGAAGTAGACAAGATCAGATGGGGAAAGAATGTAGCATGTCACTTTAATCTCAAAGAGGCATATGGTTACATGGCTTTCCATGTTCAAATCCAACTTGAGCGTGAGTGGAAAACTCTGTGGGAGAGAAAAAATGGCCTAAAATCACCCTATTCTTATGGATGACCATGCAAAAGAAAATTTTAACATGGGACAACCTAAGAAAAATAGGTTTCGTTGGTCCCTCCAGATGTAACCTCTATGAAAAAAATGAAGAAACTGGCAACCACTTGTTGAATGAATGTGTCTACTCTAATAATCTATGGGTTAGGGTCAATATGGTTTTCAATGACTCAGACAGGGATATCTCCTCTATCCTAAACACCATCGAGAATTGGAGAACTTTTTTCTCCCTCAATCCTTCTAGGTTTTAACCCCATACAGAAATTATGTGCATGCGAATTCTAAAACACATAAAATAAACAATGCGAGAGCATAACACATAAAACACATATACACAGAGATTTTCCCCTGGATCCCAAAACCGGGACTACCAGCTTGATTTTTCATTATGTTCCTTTCAATGTTATAATACATATTTAAACATGCCGAAGCATCCAATACCATGGACTGAAAACCATCGCGTCCAATACCATGGAACGAAAACCATTGGATCCAAAACATGTGTGAAAATCACGCACAAAACCATAGGTGGGTCCACCCAACCTAACATAGGTTCCAAAACCAAAATTTTCCAGGGTGCTGCCCCAGACCCCATAGAGTGGGGTTACCTGCACCCCTCAAACCGCCTGTGACCCCCCTGCTACACAATCAGTGCAATGAATGGGGGGCTCTGTCCCCCCGATTAACTACCTGGGCTAGTCGTGGAAAGAATATAACACAACCCAACATTCTCCCACTTGTTGTTTTCTTTCCACAGGGGGCCATAAGAGAGCTTAGCCATTTATCCAGCCCTGCAATGCCCATTGTTTCTCTACACCAAGAGAACTTCTCAGAGCTCACCAATTTTGTCAATGCATCTGCAGTATTCTTCAAAGTGTCCACCTTTACTAGCAACACCTTTTTGTCTTCTATCATATCCCTCACAAAGTGATACTGAACATCAATGTGCTTTGTCTTTGAATGATATGAAGGGTTCTTTGCCAAGAAAATTGCACTTTGGCTATCACAATCTATCCTTATAGCTCCCTGTACTAACCCCATACTTGAAAACAATCTCTGCGACCAAACTACTGCCTTGCTTACATGAGTGGCTGCCATGTATTCTGCCTCTATAGTTGATAGTGCCACTACAGATTGTTTCTTACTCATCCAACTGACTACACCTCCAAATAGGTTAAACACATACCCACTTGTAGATCTTCTCTGATCCAGATCTCTAGCCCAGTCTGCATCAACAAAGCCACGAATATCCAACACTTTGTCCAATCCTGGTCTTCCTTGGTAGCACAAACCATAATCACTAGTGCCACGCAAATACCTAAAAACCTGCTTCACTATTGTCCAATTCTCCTTTCCTGGTTTTGACATAAACATGCTCAATACTCCCACTGCATGTGCAATGTCTGGTCTAGTACAGACCATTGCATACATCAGGCTACCGACTACACTTGCATATGGAACACGGGACATGTCCTCTTCCTCTTCTTGTGTCTTGGGACACTGTTCAACAGATAACTTTACACCTACAGGAATAGGAACCTTCACCGGTTTACTATCCTGCATATTAAATCTTTGCAATATTGTCTCGACATACTTCCTCTGGTTTAACCAGAGCTTCCTCTTTTCCTGATCTCTTTTAATTTCCATGCCCAAAATATAGTTTGCAGCACCAAGATCTTTCATGTTGAATTTGGAGGACAATTGGGTCTTCAAATCCTGGATAATTTCTTTGTCATTTCCAACCAGCAACATATCATCTACATACAAGACCAAATAAATAACACGGTCACCAATTAATTTAAAATACACACAGTGATCTGCTTTGCTTCTGGTGAAGCCAAGTCCCCGTATAAATGTATCAAATTTCTGATACCACATCCTTGATGACTGTTTTAACCCATATAGAGACTTCTTTAACTTGCATACCAGTTCTTTTTTACCCTTCACCGCTAAGCCTTCAGGTTGCTTCATGTAGATTTCCTCTTCCAGATCCCCGTGAAGAAATGTTGTCTTCACATCCATTTGTTCTACCTCAAAATCAAAAGCAACAACAACAGATAAAAGTAATCTAATAGAAGTTACCTTGGCAATAGGAGAAAAAATATCACCGAAATCAATTCCCAGCACCTAACAATAACCTTTTGCTACCAACTGAGCTTTGTATTTCTCCACCTTTCCTTCTGCATTTGTCTTCTTCTTGAACACCCATTTGCTGCCAATGGGTTTCCTTCCAGCTGGCAACTCCACCAGATCCCAAGCCTCATTTTTGTGCAAAGATTCCATTTCATCAACCATGGCCTCTTTCTAGAGTTTTCCATCCTCTGAATCCACTGCTTCCTTCATAGTTATGGGATCATCATCAATAATAGATAAAGAAAATTTTGAACAGAAAGCAGATGGACTATACCTTTCTAGTTGCCTTCTTTCTCGAACTGATCTTCTTACACCTGGAGTTTGTGGCTCTCAATCTTCTGATTCCTGCTCTGTTGTAGAGTCTGATTCTTCCTCCTTTAGCTCAAAATCTATCTTCTTAGGTTCCTTTGGTTGGACTTCATGTTTAATAACATCTTTCACCTCTCTGAACACCACATCTCAGTTGTACATAACCTTCCTTGTTGCTGGGTTCCAAAGCTTATAACCCTTTAAACCATCCTTATACCCAATAAAGATGCACTTTTCAGATTTACTATCCAACTTGATTCATTTCTCCTTTGGAACATGTACATATGCATCACATCCAAATACCCTCAGATGTGAAAGAGAGGGTTTCTTACTAGTCCATACCTCTTGTGGAATCCTATCCTCCAACATTGATGAAGGTGATCTATTGACCAGGTAGCATGCTGTCTCCACTGCCTCTGCCCATAATTCTTTTCCTAACCCGGCACCATTGAGCATGCTTCTTGCCCTTTCCATCAACGTCTTGTTCATTCTTTCTACAACTCCATTTTGCTGAGGTGTATATGGAGTAGTCTTCTACTGTGTTATACCACACTTCTTATAGAATTCTTCAAATTCCTTACTGCAAAACTCTCCACCGTTATCTGTCCTCAGCACCTTTATCGTCTTCTTTGTCTGGTTTTCCACCAAAGCCTCAAATTCTTTAAACCTGTCAAAGACTTCAGATTTCTTCTTAAATAAATATATCCATGTATTCCTTGAGAATTCATCTATAAATAATACATAGTACACAGACTTACCCAGTGATGGAACCTTCACAGGTCCAAACACATCACTGTGCACAAGCTCTAATATCTGTTTCGCCCTCTTACCACCAGAGGGGAAACTCGCCTGATTTTGCTTCCCATATACACAATTTTCACAGAAATCAAAATCCAGAGAGCTATTATTCATACCTTCTACCATACCTTTACCATGAAGTATTCGAAGGCCCTTCTCTCCAATATGTCCAAGCCTTTGATGCCACAACATGGTCTTCGCTCTAGAGACCACTAGATTTTCTGCTCCACTTTCAGGAACCACAGAGCTATTGCACCCATCAACAATAGTTCTATCTTGCAGCTTGTACAAAGTTCTAGTCCGAACTCCCCGCATCAATACTAGTGCTCCCCAAACCATCTTGCAGGTATCCTTCTCGAACACTGTTTTTACACCTGCATCATCCAACTTGCTTACAAAAATCAGATTTCTGGCTAATGCAAGAATATGCAGAACACCCAGAAGTGTTCTAACCCTTCGACCTTGCAACTTCAACTTTACTTTTCTGCGACCAATGATTCTAGCCTTCCTATCATCCCCTAAGAAGAAATCACCACCATTGTATTTATCATACTCGCAGAACCACTCTCTATGGGGAGTAAAGTACATGTGTACTTGAAGAAGCCAAGTACACATCCCCACCTTCATCTGAGGTGGTTTTCGCCTCTGCAGAAGAAGCATCATTAGATGCCTTTCCTTTGTTAGGAGCTTTAGATTTACAGTCCGTTTTGTAGTGCCCTTCCTTTCCTCATTTCCAGCACACCACCTTTACAGGTTTTCCTTGAGATTTAGATCTCCCCCTAGATTTAGATCTCCCAGATGATGGCTTATTTTTGTTTCTGTTCTGGGACCGTCCTCGTACAGAAAAGGCATCACCATTGTGGCTCTCCTTATTTTTTCATCTCATCTCCTCCGTCAGCAAGGATGAGACTATTTCATCAAATTGCAAGGTAGTTGCATTGCTACCTATTTCAATAACCAAACTACCCCACGAATTTGGTAGAGAACACAACAAACTAATTCACTTATCTTCATCTGAAATTTTAATATCAATAGATGCTAACTGACTTACCACAGTATTAAATGCGTTCAGATGATCTGCCACTGAGTCTCCATCTTTCATCCTTAGGTTATACAGCTTTTCCGTAGGAACAATTTATTCACCAGAGACTTAGTTTGGTACAAAGTCCCTAACTTGTCCCACAAAGCCTTCACCGTAGCTTCCCCTGATACATTCAGCAATACTAAATCTGAGACACACAATCGTATTGTGCTCTTAGCCTTCCGATCCAACTTCTTCCGTTCTTCATCAGACACTCCCGTGGGTTTAGTACTTGGATCTACCATGATCCATTGATCTTTATCCACCAACAGATCCTCCATCTTGAGTTTCCACAACTCAAAACTCTGACCATTAAATTTCTTGATCTCTATCTTTCCACTATTTTCCATCTTATTTCACCACCAGAATTGATCCCTCAGATCTCCCACTGAACAGGGTCTACCACAGGCCCGAGTGAAACCTCTTAGTAACAAAGGCGTCCCCTTGAAGCCAAAACAACTCCGATACCAAATGTAGGTTTTAACCCCATACAAAAATTACCTGCATACGAATTCTAAAACACATAATATAAACAATGCGAGAGCATAACACATAAAACACATATACACAAAGATTTTCCCCTGGATCCCAAAACCGGGACTACCAGCCCTATTTTTCATTATGTTCCTTTCAATGTTATAATACATATTTATACATTCCGAAGCATCCAATACAATGGACCGAAAACCATTGCATCCAATACCATGGACCGAAAACCATCACGTCCAAAAACATGTGCGAAAATCATGCACAAAACCATAGGTGGGTCCACCCAACCTAACATAGTTTCCAAAACCAAATTTTCCAGGGTGTTGCCCCAGACCCCATAGAGTGGGGTTACCTGCACCCCTCAAACCCCCTGTTACCCCCCTGCTACACAATCGGTGCAATGAATGGGGGGCTCCTCCCCCCCTCTAACCCCCCATTTAACTATGTGGGCTAGTTGTGGAAAGAATATAACACAACCCAACAATCCTATGGTGAACAAATCCTGGAATTTAATCCCAGGAATCTTATGTTGGGCTCTGTGGAAAGAAAGCAACGAGAGAATCTTCATGGGTATTCACAGGGTGAAAGAATTCATCCTAACCCTCATCAAGCAAATGATGAGAGAAATAGTCTCATCTCCTATTCTCCAGATCCCCAACGACCCTCTAAGTCAATCATACCAGTGTATCCTTTCCCTCCTAGATCTTTGTCTCCCATCTCATATCTCCATTTCAAAGGGACCTGATATTCAGGTTGTCGTGGACCAGTGGACTCCTCAGGAGAAAGGTATTATAAAATTAAATTATGACAGAGTGGCTAAAGGAAATCTAGGGGCGCCATGCTTCAGAGGAGTCTTTAGAAATTCCCAGGATAAAATTATATGGATATATGCCAGAAACTTAGG
Organism: Pinus tabuliformis; assembly: GCA_031772625.1. NCBI lineage: Eukaryota > Viridiplantae > Streptophyta > Pinopsida > Pinales > Pinaceae > Pinus > Pinus tabuliformis. The sequence continues at coordinate 405,165,935 of CM062811.1, read as the reverse complement.
CAATACCACCAACAATTATGAAGAACTATAGACATTGGAGCCTGGGTTGGATATCACCAAATTTCAATGTTTTTGGCCGTTGATTATTGAAGGTGAATCCACACTTACAACCCAAGCTAACCACAAGTTTCAACAAGGCGTGGTAGCCTCACGAGTCTCTAATAACTGGTGCTTAAATAAAATACTTCAATCAATCAAACGCCACATAGATGAAGCTAAAGGGCTTCACTTCCTATCAGGTGCAAAGGGAATTTCCTAGTGGACAGGTTAGCAAATGAGGGTACTGCTGAAAACCTCAGAATTCTCTCACTCTCTTGGATAAACTTGGAGCAAGGTATGCCATGTTAGGACTACGAAATCATAAATGACAAGGGAAATATCACTACATCTCCAACCATAAGGAAATCCCTAGTCGCGCTCATGATCAGAATGGTCACTCCTTCGGAGGTGTATCATTATGAGTATTTCCCTGAGCAGTCATCCCAAGGCTCGAAACGATGCATGCACAAATTGTAGATGTGTGTTCCCTCCCCGACGCCACCTTTCGAACCTCTTATACATAATTTGTACATCTGCCGACATCATTCCTTCGTACCACTTTCTTCTTGCATTTATTCTCCTCCATTTGTTACCCTGCCCCTCCATGATCACCTGCCCCTATGAATACCCCCTTCCCTTTTCTCTTCCCCTCCATCATGCTCTCCCTGTCCCTCTTCTGTTGTCTTTCCCTATTCAAAGCTCCCCCCGCTTCATGGCCTCCAGGCATGGTGTCAACCTAGCTCCCTACTGCAGTCGTGGTCGCGTTCGCAATCCCTCAAGATAGAACACTCCCAGCATGTCACCCACTACAAGAGCTGAGTCCTTGGCCATAAGGGTAGCTTTAAATTATGTTACTGTTTTCAACCAGAGGATATCCAAATTTGAAGCATAGGCACACACCATTCGGCATAGGGTTTCCTTGGAGGAGGTTGCGGCGGATTTCAAGTGGATCCCTGACTCGAGATCCACAAGGTCCAAGGAAAACCTCTACAACCAAACTATTGAACTGTCATGGCATCTAAAAACAATCCTGACACTTGCTATCCAGGAACAGGCAAAACACTCCAAGGCTATGGAGAACAAAATCGACAAGCTCACTGACAAATTCACTGTGTACGTAGAGTTTGTACACCATTGTCGATTCGTTACCAGAGACTCACCTCACAACAATCTACTTAATAAGCGTATGGCTAGCAGCGGGGGCTCTTCTAGCATTAAAAAAGAAGCAGCCGAAGCCTCCTCGAGCCGTTTGGCAGCAACTAAAGCGCAGGTTGGCAGATTTTATGATCAACCTATCAGCCTTGATGATGACCCTGTGGAGGTCACTGAGCAGCGCCCTTGGGCAATGCTCTTTTTGTATTGTCACCTATGAACCCAATTCCAGCTCTTAGGAAGTTGTCGGCTATATATGGCTTGCAAGATAAGGGTATCAAGGAGTGTCGCCAGACTCTCACATCCCTCAACACTCCACCCAACATCTCGAGGGAATATTTCTCCATCTTCTGCGGTTCTCTTTCATCTGACAATTCCTACCTTCCTTCTTCACAAAATCAAAGGAAATAGTATTTTGTAGAAGGCCCCAATTGTAAAAGAAAAATTTCTCGCAGTCATGGTGACTCTCTTTTTGTAAAAATTACTGTAAAAATATGTTCTACAAAGGCTAAGAAGGTTTGTTTTGTATACTCTAGGACATGAAAGTATGGCTTTGGTGCTGGAGCACTTAGCACACACCATCCATCTCATATTGTAAATACCTCTTTTTTGAAGTAATATATCCTATCTTATTTACAAAAAAAAACATGACATAACATAGTGTAACATGTACATTGTGCATAACTATAACATAATATAATTATAATGATAACATTTAACATAACATAATTATTTAAAACATAACCCATATATATATCGTTAGTTAGTTAGTTAGTGATATAATTATATATATTTATATGTTTAATAACTATATATAACATATAACTATATATAACTAATTAACTAACTAACTAACTCTATATATATATATATATATATATATATATATATATATATATATATATTCATGTTTCAACAATGCATTATTGATAGATACATTAAATCCATTACGAAAAGTGAATTTGGTCTAGTGAATAAAAACATTTAGACTCTTTTCGAATTCGTACCATATTGTTTCATTATGTAGTGTGTTGTACAGGAAACATTTCATGCCATGTATCAAAGTCAAACATTAAGAACGTAAATTTTGTTGCATTATTTGGCTAGCATGAATTTTTATTAGTTTTATAAATAGGTTTATTTCAATTTTTACATATGTCTTTACATATTTATGTGCTATGAATAAAATTCATTATTTAGAAACGAGAAAAAGTGTGAGGGTATATTTGAGCACTTCTTTCAATTGTGTTGACATGGAACTCAATGTACTTTGGTTGATAAATTAACAAAAAATGGACTCTAAAGTTCAGGACTTAAGGCTAGATTATTCTTCGTGAGTTTAGAAATGGTTTTTTTTATCAATATTTTTTTCTTGGATTAGTGTATATGTATTATATGTAATATGTTGAGGCATCCCATATACGCACCCCAACTGCAAGTCATCGTAGTGTGAGAGGTTATGTTATACGTGGTCGGGCTCGTGATAAGTCAATTATCCCACCAAGAGTTCATGTTCCCCTCATAGATCTTGCCTTTGACACCAGTCAGAGTGTTAGAAGCAGTGATTTTGTCTCTGTTGATGATAATGATACATCTAGTGGACCTTCTTCGTCAATTTCAAGTACACCTCCCACAACATTTTTAAATCCTCACTAAACTTTATGTGTTTATGTCTTGAGATTTTCTTTAATTTTTAAATTGTCTTCAAATGATGTGTTTGAATTAATGTATATGATATTATGCTTCTAGTTTGTTAGTTATATATATGTTATATTATGTTTATGATTTATAGGTCCTCAATATGCCAAACTTGAGGATTAGACTGTAGCATTGATCCCTCCATGGGATGATGCTACAACTCATATCACATTATAGGATGTTACGATCTGTTATACATCAATCACAACATATATAGAGAATATTCCTGCCAATTCACCGACTCATCTTGCATTATCTTTGATGCTAGATAGCATGACTAGGTTGATCGAGACATAATAGAGGTCAAGACCACATAGCCACATATTACAGTTCATACATAAGGTCAAGAGGCATGAGGTTAGAGGCCTAGATTCTTGCGAGGTGGTGAAAGAGGCCACCAAGGACATTGATGTTCATGGGGAGTTGTTCGAAATCCCTCTGAATCTCCCTGCTAGACATAAAGGTCTGATCCCACTGAAATATTTTAGTAATGTTCATGCAACCCCTTTCATGTATGATAGATATATTGGAGCTTGGGAAAATTTCCCCAACAATGACCAAGTCGCTATTTATTTTTATAAGCATTTAGATGCAAAGTTTGTGTTACATATGAGGCCAAATTACACTGATACCTAATCGCATTTTTATGGTATCGACATGGGATGTACCTATGAGCGCAAGGGGGATCATAAGGACCCTAGGAATGTACCACCATCTACGATATTCTTGTCACTATAGTCTCGAAGCTTAGTATTACCGACATAGCTAGAGGAGCTATCACAACTCGGTGGTGAGACATGGGATACTATTGTAGACAAAATGCGAGTGTCATTGACTAGTGTGGCATGTTGCATTGGATGGAGAGATTAGGAGACCACCACCACTTCCTCGTGACCCACCAGTGCCCTTATATGATGATGCATTTCTCACGAGTTTACCCTTTGACCAAATTTTGATACATACATGTATGTATCGTGATGCCATTCGTGAGACTTGGAGGGTGCATGGCCTACGTGACATAGACCAGGTACATATATACACAAAACTTTTGACTCTTATTGTCAAATTATGCATAATTATTTATATTAAAATTTCTAGTTCATATTAGATTGCATTTATATTAATAAGTTCATGATAACATGTAGACACATCCCAACTACATGGATGAGCTTATGAGGTCATCCGATGAAGCAGTTTATTAGCCAAGGAATCCTTGACCAAACCATGTTTCCATGGATTCTCCTCCACCTCCACCTCCACCTTATATGTTCACTAATGTGGAGGAGAGTTAGTATGTACAACCACATGGACCAACAGTTGAGGTAAACTTTTTTATTCCTAAGATTTCAACATTTTCTTTTTTTTAAGTTACATAAATATGCTAATTAATTTGTAGACAAATTATAAATTGTCCTTGCCATTGTGTACACAGGCCCATATGCAAAGTGTTTTTGATCTCACTGTTATTGGAGACATGAGTGGGATGTTAAGTTTAGAGGCATTGGTGATGTGGGTCAATCGATGCAAGCCCCAATCATCAAGCCACAAGAAGGGGAGCACCAAACCCAAAGTCATGATCAGACCCAAATCTTATTTGACTTGCATTTCGACTCGATTGAGGTTAGTATATTAATGTATATGTAATTAAAAATGTGGTTCAATAGCATTTATTTCCATATTGTTTATTTTTTACAAATAATGATCTAATTATTTTGAATTTAAATTTTTTATATTGTAGTACCAACTTATGAACATTTAATTTGTGTGACAAAACTCACATAGGAGTTCTGGTGGTACTTAGAGTGTCATAATTTGTATATTTTCAGGCTCATTTCATAGGGCATATCCATATGTGTGGTACAAAATTTGTATATTTTCATACATGGACAATTTATGGATGTACATCATGGACATTATTTTAGTTTATGGATTCTTATTATCTCAGTTTATTGATGTTCATGTGATATTTGTATATATTTTCATATATGGATAATTTATTGATACATATATTCACTATCTCAATTTATGGATTTGTATTAATCTTATTTATGGATGCTCGTTAATTTTTTAAGTTTAAATGTATCTGTTAAAATTATTTTGCTAATTTAATAAATTTATATATACTATAACTTTTATTATTAAAATGTATCTTCAATTTTGATTTCCATATTTATAGACTAAGAAAATAAATACAATCTTAAGTTATGATGCAAGTCACTTTGATACTCAAAATGAACTAAAATATGTCATGTATCAATTTAATATTGAACATGGAAATAATTCCAATCATGCTTAATATTGGCTTGTAGAAAGTGTCTTTTAGTGCAATCAACATATATGTTATTACAATTCAATTTTAAAAATAAATTATTTGAATTATAAAGTCATCCATATACATGTATATGAAACTTTTTGTGACCCACCCATATACCATTGCATAGACAACTTTTTTAAGTATTTCAATCAATTTATTATCTCAAGGTTCAATTTAAAAACACAAATATGATTGAAATATGTTTTATTTAATTTTAATATTAAAAGATGTCATGTAAACAACAAATAAGGTTTATTATACATTATTTATTTTGAGATTATCTACAAGAGATTAGTCATAACATGATATAAGTCAATCATATTGAAATTTAATATATAGGTCAAACAACAATATATGGCAACATTTCTATAATTTTATATAATGTTATCAACTTTCCTAAATTTACAAGTAGTTATCCAAGTATTTCAATCAATTCCTTATGATGGAAATTTAAGTTTTATTCAATTTTTAAAAACTTAAATATGATTGAAATAAGTTATATATTCAATTTTAAAAGATGTGGAGATGTAAAAGTTACAAATACAAGTTTTATTCAATTTTTATTTTGTTTGAGGTTATCTACAAAAGCTTAGTCATAATGCATGTTGTCAATAATTTTTTTGTGCTTACACTGAAATCAATGCACAATGTTAAACTAATTACCTTGAAATTAATGTACACCATATATCTAGTTACATCATTTATCATAAATCAACATCTTCACTAAAATCAATGCATCTAATGCAAACAATCAAATAGGATGAGAAATCAACATCTACACTAAAATCAATGCATCTAATGCAAACAATCAAATAGGATAATTAGAAATCAACATCTACACTAAAATCAATGCATATAATGCTGCAAGCAATCAAATAAGATTAGAAATCAACATCTACACTGAAATCAATGCATCTAGTGCTAGCAATCAAATAGGATTAGGAATCAACATCTACACTATAATTGTTGCATCGAATACAAACTCAATCAAACAAGATATAAATTAACATATTTAATTAAATGAATGGATCTAATACAAGTAATGAAATAGAATTATAAATCAATGCATCAAATTTGTAAGAAGTCAAATAGGATTAGAAATCAACATTTGTACATTGAAATCAATGCATCTAGTGTAAGCAATTTTCTTCCCTTTCTCTCCACCCTCCATCTATATCGATATCTCCATCCAATCTTCTTATTTGTATATCTATCTCAGCCCCCATAAATAAACACTCTCTCTCATCATATCTATTTATATCTCCCTCCCTCCCTCTATCTCTCTCTTCTTCCCTCTCTCCCCCTTCCATCTATATCTCTATCTTCCTCTATCTCTCCTTCTTCATCTCTCTATATCACCCTGCAAACATACACATTGTTTCTCCATATCTATCTGTATCTCCCTCCCTCTCCCTCTCCCTCTCTTTCTCCCCCTTATCTTCCTTTGTCTCCCCTTATATATATATCTTCCCTCCTACTCTCCCCTCTCCCTCTCTCTCCATCTCCTTTGTTACTCCCTCTCCCTCTCCATCTCCCTTGCCACTCCATCTCTCTCTCCACCTTTCTTTATTTATATTTATTTCTTCATACCTCCCCATATCTCCCCCTCTAACTCCATATATCTCTCTCCATCCATCTCAATTCCTCTCTCTCTTACTTTCTCTCCCACCTCCCTTTGTCTCTCCCCCACGTCACTCACTCACTCATTCTCTCTCTCGAGCTTCATCCTACAACTTTGTTGACTATCTCCCTCCCTCTCTCATTCTCTCTCCCCTTTTTCTCCATATAGAGTCCTTATGTGTCTTTCTATCTCACCCCCAAACATACACACTCTCTCTCCATATCTCCCTTGTCACTCTCCCTCTCTCTCTCTCCACCTCTTCCTCTCTATATGTCTTGAACTTCTTCCTTCCCTATCTTTTCTTCCAACCCCATCTCTCAAGCTCCCTCTCTTTCTTGGAGACTCTCTCCTCTTCTCCCTCTCTCCATCTTTGTGTCCCCCTCTCCCTCTTACCCTTCTCTCCCATTCTCTCTCACTCTATATTTCAAAAAATTAAAATACTTTGACAATTAAAATATCATGTTTAAATTTTTTAATTTTTTTTTCAAGTCGTACAACAATTTAATTTTTTGATATAATACATATTTAAAATGCAATATTTCAAATGTGTGTTGCACATTCACCCAGAAGGAAAATGATAATTTTCCATGGAAATAAATTATCCAAAATTTTCTAAAATATTAATGTTCTAGCTACCTCCATCAAAGATACATAGAGCACTTCATGTCTTCCAATTGAAACTGTTTAGGTTTTATTTCTTTAAAGGTAGCTTTAGGATATGATTACTTCAGAATTTGAAAAATATTATATATTTTATTATGTTAGATTTATAAAAAAAATAGGTTAAATAAAATTAACATATATTGAGTCAGTTTATATGAATCTTTTTGTGCTAATGATTCATTTGTCGATTCCTATGGCATATATCAACCACATTTATTAATGTGATTGTGCTAGTATATATTATAATATAAGAAATTTTATATTATATTAAAGCTAATAATGTTATATTAATCTGAAATTAATAAGTTTAATATTAACATTAAAATATATTAATATTATTTTTTTTATATATTAATATCAATTCATCATTTAATTTAATAATAATAATATTTTATCAATAATATTAAATTTAATAAGGCTTTCACATGACATTATAACAAAAATTCTAATAATATTTGGAATTTTAATATGAGGTAAAAGTTTTATTTTAGACCATTCAATTTTTTTTTTATAGAGGCTCAAACGAACCATAGCACTTGATCAAGCCCCTATTAACAATGTATATGGCTCGACCTAGGGGCTACAAAACCCTCGATTGAGCTATTTTAATTTTAATTTTAGCCACTCAATCGAGCCTCTTAAGTCCTAAAATCAGAAATTTCAACACCCCTTCTGCAAAATTTTCAACAACTCCATTTTGTACCCTTAACAACTTAGGGCTAAATTTGACCTTAGGTGACGGATTTGATCATGTTGGATTCATTAAGGAATCCTCTTTTCAATGGTATATGAGTTTGACATTTTCTAATTCATATGATATTTTTCATATAATTTCGTTTAAACATAATGCTTGAAATTTGTTTGAACTATTTTAAAGAGGTTGAATAAAAAATAAATAGCATAAAATATACACAATGAAAATTTTTCAAAAAATACCACTATCTTTGTTTACGAGTCCTATAAAAAAGGGTACTTTTGGTTTTTCAATTTATTTAAATAGTTGAAACTTTTTTTACATGAACACACGCGTCTGCAAAATGTAATTGAAATATTACTTCACCAACTTCGGAAAATAATAAAAAAATATATTTTTACATAAAAGAATAAAATTTTTAATATGAAAAACTAAGCTCTCTCCTTGTAGATCATGCTTATATCTATCTATCTATCTATCTATATATGCTTCTATATATATATATATATATATATATATATATATATATATATATATATATATATAGATATATATATATATATATATATATATATATATATATATATATACACACTAAAATTACACATTTTAGACTATGTTATGCTACATGAACACATGTATACCTCTTAAGATTTGTGAAAATTTGCAAGGAAAAGCATTTCGTTTAATGGAAAATTGACATAATTCTCCACAATTTGTATTTTTACTCCGAATCGAAATTCATAGTACTTATATGAATTTTGAGGGTTTCAATTCAATAAAAGAGGAAACATTGGAAATTTCATCACCACATTTGTCCCAAAAGTGTAACCCATGTTCATACTTTCATGTCCATACTAGTTGATCATCTGAATCATTTAGGAAGACCCCACTTAAATTTAACTCCTTGATGAAGGAGCTTCATTCTTCAGCCAAAGATTCTTCCAAATCTAAATCTAAAGATGTCAACCATTTGCCTTGAGAAGATACATGAAAAATTATCAACATGGGCCCCTCCTATAAAGGGTTTGTTGCCCAATATCAATTTTTTTCTATCTCCAACCTTCCAGGCCAACCATTTGTAGAGGAAGGGAAAATAATCCATAAGTTCCTTCTAGACAATGGAACCCCAATTGTCATGTTTTTTTGGCTATTCCTTTAAGCCAATCCACCACTGGTTGTTCTTTTAGATACTTCTCCTTAATCACTTGGCTCCAAAGACCGCCATCAAATGATCCTCTCCACCAATTTTTTAGGGCTAATGCCTTACCAAAACAAGAAATATTCTTGAATATGCAATCCAAAAAGCTAAGACATTTTCCAGCACAAATTTAACTAGGATCATTCTCCCCCCCCATGATAGCTAGTTGTAACACCATAGATTGATTTTCTATTCAGTGTTTTTGAGCAGCCACTTCCAGTCATACTTAAGATAACCATTTGTCTTAAGGAACAAACAAAGGTACTGGAAGCCATAATCCATAACAACTATCTGATAAGGAAGAATAGACTAAATGGATGAGAGTAGTTCCTCAGTGACTGCATTATGATAAAAGGATGATTTCTGGGCACTTATCTCCATATCAGAGGCTTCGCAAAATGTGTAATGGACTTGTGAAAAGCATTCCATTCTAGAATATATCCTAACCCCATCAACAAAACATCATCCACGAATAATAAGTGATTCATGAATTGATTACATGTGATTTTAATTCCTTTTATGTTTTTGTGACAACACTAGTTAAAAATCCATGTAAAAATATATATAAGACCATGGTCATAGGACACATATTCCATGTTGAATAGTGGGAAAAGCAACCTAGTGGGTGTTCATTTCAGTTATTATGGATAAAGGAAATTGGCAAATGCAATGGAAAAGGCTTTGGAAAGGACAATGGTATTTTTGGCACATTTATTTATGAAAATAATGGAAATTAGGAGAAACAAAAGGTGAAAGGTCATAGGTTGCATGTGAGGAGGAAATGAAGGGAATAAATGGAAATTGAAGAAATTAGAGGCATCATTGATAAAAGGCTTCTGAGGATCAGTGGGCAAGATTTTGCTCAGGGATTGGTCAATGTTGCTTTTTGCAATTTAGTTTTGGATCTTTCTTTCGATTCTCTCTCACTCTCTTTCTCACACTCTTTGACACTTAGATTTTTTCTAGAGCACTTTGGAATTGGATCATGCAAAGAAGCCAAGAGGAAGGAAGGAGAAAGAAAGGAAGAGCAAGATCAATCAGATACAACAAGATTCTTTGCAAGTATTGATTCGCATGTGTGATTTCCTTGCTAGATTTGGCATGCATGGTATTGCATGTGGCTATTTGTTGTCATGGCATGGGTTTTAGCAAGTGTGATAGTGTTTTCATCCTATCGTTTCCATTTTCAGATAGCCATGGTGTGATGGGGTTCTCATTTTTTGGTTGAGCTGGATTTCCAGATTGACTCGAAGCTGAATGAGGTGAATCTCTAAATAAAAGAGCAGATGCCCTAGTAACCCTTGAACCATAATGTGGGTTGCAGTAAAGACATATTTTGTGTTTCCTCGTGGGCCTAGGAATCCTTGACTAGTGAATAGACGGATATATGATAAAGCCTAGAAGTGGGTGCTCTTCATCAATCCTAGTATTCCCGGGATGGGATATAGGGTAAATCCTGGAGAGTGGAGTCTTGGTTAGGGCCTAGTGATTTAGTGTGGATTGCTGTAAAGCCTAGAGATTGGTGTCTCAATTAGGGCCTAGTGATCCGGTGTGGATTGCGGTAAAGCCTAAATTCTAGGAGACAGGAAAATTCCTCATGGTGTAGGTGGAGAAATCTAGTGGCATCCATGCTTGTTTTGGCCTAGTGATTAGGTGGAGATCATTGTAAAGCCTGTTATTACATGTTTATTATTTTGGCCTAGTGATCCGATGTGGATTGCGTTAAATCATAGTTTCTATTGATGAGGATGAGGTGGTTTAGCCTCGGGATGCCCTGGTTGGTTCTTTTGGTTTGAGTCCCACATTCATGCTTGGAATATGGCACGAGGGTGATTGGATTAAGAGAGATTTTTCTCATCCAATCTATGGTTAGGTGGCACGTGGTAGTCCCATACTGGGTTGGATTTTGCATTCATTAATAAGAGGTTATTTCCTTGGTATCTTATGTGTAAATATATTGGTTTATATGTGGATTCTATGGCTAATGTATCCTCGATATTTTTGTTGTTATTACGCTGGTTATAAGAATGTATTATGAGAGTGATGATGTATGGCTCTCCTCAAGTTTTGATTGGTAAATGAATGAACAATGTACCTATGACCTAATAGATGATAATGAAACTAATTAAATAAGGGAACAATGCTTCTTAGCGATTCTTAGATCAGTATGAGACCCCTATGCTCAAATTTGTTGTTTAAACCTACAGATTACATATTTGTGACATATTTAACGAAATGCATGTCATGGCTAGTAGGGGTTGAGTCTATACCTTGGAAATGTTTTTGCAAATGTATCATTGTTCTGTTGACATGTAAATTCATTTATGAACCTGTCATTAAGTTCTGGGATTTGGGCCTAAAAAAGTGGAAAAAATCTTGGAGTCGTAGACACAGGTCTGAGGATAAAAGTCCCCAATCACACGCATGCCTTGTTGTGTGAGCAAATGGAGCCTCCTAGACATACCCTTGTCCATATCAAGGGATCGTCCAGGGGTTTAATGGTCTAAAACTTCAATTGGTCTCATGGGTTGGCTACCTGAGTGATTGGGATGGACCCTGGGAGTTCTGTTGCTGATGTGGAAGGTATGTGTGGTGTGTTTCCATCGATTCCACTTCATTAAGGTGACTTAGGAGGTTGAATCTCATTATAGTGGCCTCTCGACACATATTTACTCCGATTGGCCAGTTACTTGGGTAGATGTGGGATGAGGGTGTTACAATTTCCTTCTGGCTTTTCTTTGAGCAACAATAGACTCAGTCCTTCGGTCACTAGTAGAAATAGTAAGGGAGAGAGAGGGTTCCCCTATCTAAGCCCTCTTGAACTGGAGAATTTGTTTGTGGGAGAAGTATTAATCAAAATGGAGAAATTTGTTAAAGTTACACAACCCATAATCCAATTGGTAGTCTCCAATCCCAAACCAATTTGAAGAAGGACTAATCAAAGAAAAGTCCAGTTTACCTTATCGAAGGCTTTATTAAGGTCCATATTAAGGACTAAGGCTTGAATCTTTTTTGACTTAACCAAGTGGAGGAATTCTTAAGCGATGCTAATAACATCATGAATCTGCCTATTGGCCAAGAAACCGAATTGGTTAGTGGACATATTATTAGTAAGGATAGGCTTGATTCTATTAGAGATAATTTTTGAAATGATATTATAAATCAAGTTACATAGAGAGAAGGACCTAAAGTCAAATAATGCCTTAGGTTTAGAGCACATCCTCTAAGATAGTTCAGTAGGAAAACATGAGCTCGAGAAGGAGTGAGTGATTTTTTGATATTAAACTTCCAGATTCACCAGTTCCTCCTTTTCTTCCTTTTTCCATTTCTTTTGACAATCCATTGCTTCCTTTTTGAGTTTCACATGTTTATGGACCATGGAGTCCATAGTAGAGAGATCAAATTTGTCTAAACTATTTTTCCAAGTACTCTTCACCATCTCTCTAAAAGACTCAAATTCTAGCCATGTACAATTGAACTTGAAGGGGTATTTGTGTATATGACTCTCAAAATCCGATTCTAGGAGGATTGGAAGGTGATCCGATAGTTTATCTTGTGAGATCCAAGATCTATATTTCCCCACTTTATTTTCCAAATGGTCAGCTATTAAAAACCTATCTGGGCGCTTTGCAATCCATTCCTCTCCAATCCTACCATTTCTCCAAGTAGGAGCTAAAGGAAAATGGGCAGCATCACGGAGGTTGTAATGAAGCAACATCTCTAAAAAATAAGAGGTCATAGGGTCTGAGTTGGATCGAGGTCCCCAAGACTCCCCAATAGAGACAGTAAAGTTTAAGTTGCCTTGTAAGAGGAGAGAGGGATTCAACATAAATTCGCTAGATTGGACCTTTTCCCAAAAGTCCCACCTTTCTCCATAGGTGTCGTAACAATTAACTAACTTTATCAAATGAGTGAATCCTCTTAAAATCCCTTCTAAAATGATACGAACAGAAGAGGAAAAGGCCTGAAAAGAAGAAACATTCAATTTCCAAATGGGGAGTAGTCCTCCAGATAGGCAATAGAGTCCATGGAACAGGAAAACCAACCTGGACTCATGTACCATATGGCTTCTTTATACCCCTAGAAGCATTGTCTCTTGTAGCAAAATAATAGATGGTATGCATTTCTCCACCAGCCTTTAATTGAATTTATGTCATGCATGCATGTCCATTTGAATATTTTTTCATTGAACTGTGCAAGATCATGTTTTAAAACCAAGTTTGTATGCACAAGATATTCCATTAGTGAAAAATGTTGCAAGTTCTTATCAAGACAATGATACCACAATTAGATGTATGATGAAAAATGACAACTATTTTACCCTATCAATTGTAGCATTGCATCTTCTAACAACAAAACTTGGTTAATAGTACTACACCATGAATTTAATCTCTTAATTTGTAATGGCACCTCAGTTGTGAATTGATTTATCAATTGAACTATGTAAACATATTACTTAAGTTTGACAATTGTTTTATAAATTGGTTGGTTGCATATTTATTATTATGAAAAAAATTCCACTCTTTTAACAAATGTTACATATAATGTTTGAACATACTAAAGGATTGTGTTACTAATATTATCGATATAATGTTTTAATTTCTTTACAATTAGGATTGATGAGGGGTGACATATCTACCATCTACACTATTACACCACACTAAGATGCTAAATCAAGAGCTTGTTGTTTAACAAGCATAGTTACAAGAGGAAGCATACTGAGCATAGTTGAATTAACCACCTATTCAATTACCACTACATCATGAGCCACCAATTTATAACCTCTATAATATCAATGGTTCTTCACATGTTTTCCAAGAGAAGGAAATGGCTTGGCATGGATGATTTGTTATGGGATAGTCATGCTATGGAGGAAACATGGTTAGATGCATTCTAGTAAAATGTACTAGGGGATGACATTGATATCGCTAACACCTTCTCCAAAAGCCCTAAATCTACTTCCAACACCCCTCTCTTTCAACATGGGACGTCAAAGTCTACCCAACTAGTGATAATAGTGTTGTGTACAACTTGAAAGCAATGTATGGTATGTCAAATGCACACTTCTTAGCACTTTTGAGGTGACTAACAATTAAGTTCCATAATTAAGGAATATTGTCACACAATAAACATTGAAAATGGTTGAATGTTTGAATGGTTCGAAGTCCCCCAAGTATTTTGTAACAATTTTAACTAACAATGACTATAGCTATCTAGAAAGAATCATCTAAAAAGGGAAATAGATTAAACATTAGGGATAGGGGTTAGAAGGAAGAGAGAACTATGCTTCCTCTTGTCTGAGTGATCATTGGGAATCAGGGAATTGCTTTCAAAATGAGATTATTGACATTTTGAGGATCCATCCTTATTTGACCCACTTTTATTGTTTTATTTTTGAGACATTTATCTTTAAAGTCAAAAAAATTAATAATAATAATAAAAACAAAAAAAACAAAAATTTTCTTATATAAATTTAGTTCTATAACAATTAAAAGTTGAATACTACAAGATTTTACTATCACTTCAATGTAGTATTGAGTTATCCCATTAGTGGAATGTGATATTGTTTTACTTATGTCTTATTTTTACAATATGTACTATTGATAATGAACATATACGTAATTATATTTCATAATTGTGTATGAGTCTCAAACATTGTTTTCACTTTCTTTTTTTTTCTCATTTTTTTGTAATTATATTGTATTTTTTCTCACTTTTTTGTAATTATCTTGTATTTTTTTTCTCACTTTTTTAATTATCTTATATAATTATGTTAGAAAGGTGATGTGGCCACAACAACTATCCCTTTTAGTTTTTTAGATAAGTAAAAGAAAAAGGCTTTTCACCAGTTTTTTAAATTTTTCCTAATCTTATAAGTATACTATCTATTTTTGAATAAGATATATAAATTTTGATTTCCTTTTATTTTGATTTTGATTATATTCAATTTTTTTTGGGTGATAAATCATAAATCCATATGCTATTTATTTTTATTGTATTAAATACATTATAAAATTTTATTTTTATTGTATTAAATACATTATAAAATTTTGCTTCTCTTAATTTCATCATTTCCTAATTTTAAGATCTTTTTAGTTATATAATTTTTCCCGTATAAATTTTTTCTCATTCTCAATTCATGAAAAAATATATATAGCCCTCAGAAGTTTTGTACTATCTTCCTATCTAGTGATGTAGCAAAACATATGGCACTCCACATGGCAATAACTGTTAAATCATACTTACGTGGTAGGCGATATGATTTAATGATGTGTCTATTTTTTTGGATATTACATATGCATTTGGAGCCTAAAAGATTGAATTCTTATGGATACCTTTTGGATGTCAAATGACTTGAACAACTTCACTGTGAACTATTTTATATGTGCATTATTTTATTTCCAGGATACATCTAATGCCAAATTTTCATTATTTTAGGTTAGTTATTATTTATTTTATTTTATTTCATTGTTTTAGATTTTTATTTATTTTTATTATTTTTTAATTTTAATTTTTGATTTATTTATTTATTATTATTTTGATATTTAAATGTATTCAAATCTTTTCGCATTACATGATTTTTGGTTTTCACAGATTCTGGATATCTATAAGTTAGATGGACCCAACTATATTTAGATTTGGATGTCTCTTTGGTTGTCCCAAATCCCAAACATATTTAGATATGGATATTTTTTTGGGTGCTTTGGATCCCAAGAAGAATCTAAATTCCTTTTGGGTTTCCCGGATCCCAAACATATTTAGATATGGATATTTTTTTGGGTGCTTTGGATCCCAAGAAGAATCTAAATTCCTTTTGGGTTTCCCGGATCCCAAATATATTTGGATTTGAATGCCTCTTAGGTTTTACAAATCCCAAGAGGAATCTAAATTCCTCTTGGGTTTCCCGGATCCCAAATATATCTAGATTTAAATGCCTCTTAGGTTTTACAAATCCCCACTGTATACCAAATTTAAATGTCCCTCATTTTCATTTTATATATTTTTTATAAATTTTATTTATTAATCTGCATGTTTTTTTAGATGTCCTTAATTTTCATTTTATTTATTTTTTATAAATTTTAGAATTTTATTTATTAATCTGCATATGTGATAAAATTTTAATGTCGGCTATATGTTCCACACTCGTATAGGTTCACATAGAAATAAAACTAGGTGAAAATTTGAAAGAATAACTTCGGCGTAAATCACATGTAGATAGACATTTGTCGATGGGTGTTCTGACGATGAATCACACTAGTTGATTCGAAACGCGTCGACAAATGTCTATCTACATATGATTTACGCCGAAGTTATTCTTTCAAATATTATGAATCATAGAAGCTTCAATTCAACTATAGGTGAAAATTAATATAA
This sequence comes from Pinus tabuliformis, assembly GCA_031772625.1. Lineage (NCBI taxonomy): Eukaryota > Viridiplantae > Streptophyta > Pinopsida > Pinales > Pinaceae > Pinus > Pinus tabuliformis. The sequence continues at coordinate 405,149,179 of CM062811.1, read as the reverse complement.
AAACCAAAAAATACCTTTCCAAAATATACGTGAGATAAGAAATTAACCCACAAATTAACCAACTATAACTAATTTGAAAACAAAATCAACATAATGTTGGGTGTTAATTTCTACGAGCAATGCATTGAGTGTTAATTTATAGGAGCAATATATTGAGTTTTAGAAGGCCAAATTACATAAGAAATGGCTGGTTCAAAAGTTAGGAATATGAGGAACGTTTCGGATGGATTACATTTGCCAGATAAATAGTATTTTTTTTTTAAAGTTTGATAAATTTTTTTTGAAAGTTTGGTTAAAGAAAGGGCTACGGATTTGCTTAAAAAATAAAAATGCCATGGCATTATAAAAAGAAAAGGGAGAGAAGGTTAAACTTAATAAATAATATTTATTTTTTAAACTTATATTGTGTGATTTTATTTATAATTTAATTTTATGCTTCAATTTTTATTTGATGGGATTTATTAATATTTTTTATTTAGAATTTTTGAATAATTTCAATTTTTTTTAAATTATGTAAGTATTTAAAATCAATTTATAAATAAAACAAAACAAAATAATAAATATTTATGGTATATATTAGGATTTAATTAATATTTTTAATTAAAGTTTTTATTAACGTTTAGTTTCTATGTTAATATTTTTTTAATTATTTAAAAATAATTAAAAAGCCATTATCCTAAATAAAAGAATGAGTTAGCAAATGTCTTAAACCATATTTCTTTTATTAATTTATTTATGTTTTATTGTTTTAAGGGAATTTTTCTTTTAATGATTATTAGTGAATCTTTTTGAATATTTAAATATTAATTTTATTTGAATTGCTTTGTGCAAGTGCTAGGTGGAAAGAAGAAAAGAAACTTTAGAAAAGGAAGAAACTTGTAACCATACACTGGCTTAGGAAGATATTATAGTTGATTTAATCATATCTAAGGATGAGTACAAAGAGTTAAACATTTACAATAAAAAGAAGAGAAAGAAGATCAATTATAAAAGACTTCTATTTCTATATAGAATAGGGTTGGAAAACTTTGTAATCAAGACTTAATATTTTTATCAATTTGAGTGTAACTTTGAATGCCCATGGGTTAAAAATCTAGAATGGAGATCAGATATTTATGTCAAGGTTTAAGGAAGGAAAAAGGAAAAAGGTCATGACAAGGAAAATAAAATAAAAGAATAAATTAACTTATGATAATCACATTGACATCTATAAGAACATGGGAGGGAACATATGTGAATCAAATACAATAGAAAGAAATAAAATTTCTTGGTCCACGTATATAAAGAATTATAAAATGATTCATACATTTAGGATCACGAGAGCATTAGAAAACATTCACGAGATTCTTAATTCTTATTTGGAAATTAATGTTTCAGAACCACAAATGAAATGATTTCTTGAAATAATCTCTCTACAAGATTCAAACATAACATTCTGGATTTGAAGTCTCAGAATATAATTTAGTGCCTAAAGCATTACTTTCAAAATCATTTTACTTAATCCTAAAAGTAAATGCATTCACACCCTAATGGCGTTGGGATTGGGCTCTCGTGGACCAATAGTAATGATAAAGTGTATCTAAAAGAAAAGAGAAAATATAGTTATGGGTTAGAAAAAACATACAAGAATTCAATAAAGTCAGTATAATCTAGGGCTGAGAAGATAGAAGGGAATTTATTTAGAGAAAAAAACACTCACAAAATTGCAGAAGGATCAAATGTGGAATTATCTCTTTGTGTTGTCGAAGAAGTGTCCAATATATATGGCTACAGGAAAGAGTGTTATCTAAATTGCTTGGGAAACTATTGAGAATTAATGATTTGTTTTAATGATTGTTGGATCCTTTCTTCAATATATTATTTCATGAGGGTATTGCGATGTCTTGCTTTAAAAATAGCTCAAATATCTCTTCCTCAATTTCTCATGCTTCTAATCATAGTTGTCCAACCATAGATAATTAGTCCTCATTGCCATTAACAAAGGTAACCAACCACTTTTTAATCTAGCCTTAAGAAAGTCTATTATGTTTTCAAATTCAATATGAAATAATGTTTTAATAACTTCTAATTCTTCTTTAAATACATATTGTGGAATCATTAAGGAATCGTGGGCCCTAAAGGTCCCTGACAACTTTAAAAGCTTTAACAAAAATATTACTTCTACTGATCATCAATATTTGAACACTTAACGATAACATCCTTTAACATTTTACTTCTAGCAAAACCATCCAACATTGATATGCTTTATTCTCTTTGGATTAGGAAGGTTTTTATATGTTCTTTGAAAATCATTTAGAGTACCAAATTTATTCATAAAGGTGGGAAATTGATTATCAACAAAATGTTGATCATCCTAGAGATATTTCTTTAGATATTCAACAAATGAACAAATCCTCTAGGATAATTTCCTTGAATGGAAATCATTTTCCCATACTTCCTCGATAATTCGTGGTCTCTTATGGATATTAATTGCAACATATAATTTGAAACCATTCAATAAGTGTGCTAGTTTCTTAATTCTTTGGGGTGTTCTAGGGGTAGTGACTGCAATATCTGGTCCTTGAATAGCCAATGGAGTCATAAATATTAGTGGAGGATTTAGAGATTCTTCAAGGTCGTTTATCCACTTCTTAAGCTTCAATTTTTTTGTTTCTTGTTCACTAATAGTGTGCAAGGTCCTTTCCTATAGTTTGATGTAACTTTAAGAGATCTGTAGATCCAAATCTAGAAACAAGAACTTCAGACTTCTATTAGTTATTCACCTTCTTCTTTTGAACCTTGACATTTTCATATCAAATTTTCTTAGTATCCTTGTCATATTGGGTATTTTGAATAGTCAAATACTGGTCCTGAAATATCACTCGCTCTTCATCAACAATATTGTCATTCATTTTCTGAGTTTTGGAAATACATGCCATAATACAACTAGGCATGGTGGTACTATCAACTTCCATATCATTGTGTCCTTCTACAACTTTAGACCCTTTCATGGTATAAATTTTACTCTTAGATGAACTGACAATATGTAACTTTTCTAAAGTTACTTAGGGAGGTGGCTCCTCTCCATCTCCTCCACCAAAGTGCCTATCATTACTCTTTCATCTAATCTCGACAAGATCTCTTTTCCTGTGACAAGGAGAGGAACTTGAGAAAGGATATGGTGTTGAAGTTGGTTGAAAAAAAACAGAATTTCGTCCTTCTTTGCTTAGTTTCTCCTCCTATATTGGTGTTGGTTTCCATGATTTCTTGTGTGGAAGGGGTGGATACTTCCTTTCCTTTGCATGGGCCTATGTGAATTTATCCACTTTATTCATAAATTCTCATTAAAAAAATCTATGACCACAGATGCTTTGAAAATATATCTTCCAAGACAAATCCTTGGATAGGTTCTATCTCAATCAAGGTTAAAAAATTCAGTAACTCAAAATATTTTGGTAGATGAGAAAAATTATTTACAGTAATCTCCCCAATGTTAAATGGTAATGAAATGAACTACGTTTTATTCTTTTATTCAAATAGAATCAACCATGGGTGGTACTTCTTGCAAATTTTAGCAACAAAATATTTATCAAGCACAAACTTGGGCAATAAGAAGGGTTTATCTTGAAATCCATAGATTTTTACCAAAGTATGGTCTTCCCTCTCTTTGTGTATTCCCTTTCTCCATAGGAAAGTCTATGCTTCAATAGAAATTATTTGGGGCTCTAACCTAGTCAGCATGTTATTGACCTCTTTAACAAATGTGTACTAAATTTGACAAAAATGGAATGGAGCCTTATGCTTCCATAGAAATTCTCTGGGGCTCTAACCTAGTCAGCATGTACTTGAACTCTTTAACAAATGCATATTGAATTTGACAAAAATGGAATTGAGCCTTATGCTTCCATAGCATAAGATAACAAAATTGCACTAGCTCCACATCAAGATTCAAATTGATTTTATGTTGTAGTCCTTGAAAGATGTGGCATGAGACAAGATACATTACTAAACAAGTAGTCATGAAAAATATTTGATCCTTGAATAAATTCACTAACTTAAAGGAAACCTCACTAGAGATGAAGTTCACCAAGTCAAAGATGACATCTCTTTTGAAAGAATAATATAATACTTATAAAACTGACCTATGAACTATTCATGTTATTTCTCATCCCATTAGTTGTATGAAAAAATAAGAGAAATTTCTATACAACTGTGTTAGTTTAGAAATACAAATAAACGAGATATTGGGTGGGATTGGTGATCTAAGAGGATCCTACAAAGCCAAAATTTTGAAGTCCTCAAATCTTAGTGAAACATATATCAAATATAAGAGCTCATCATTCTTAATCCAATGGCATGAATGACAACTCAATCTGACATTTTATGTGAAAGTTATAGTCTGCTGATGTTTTTGACAAAAATAAATAAATAAATGCAAGCAAGATCCATAGACTGCCACGTGGCAACTAATAATAGCAGTATGATCAATAGAAATTGGAATATCCCTAGACAATCTAAAGCAGACATGTGGTAGGCTCAGATTGGCTAGATAGGGACTAATCTAGGGGCACCATTTGGCCCAATCATAGGGTGTCACATGGTACCCCCTGATTGGTCGGTTGGGCCTCGACCCGGCTAGATTTACTAGGTGACCTAGTTGAAGTTTGTTTGGTAGTTTTTGCTATATTTGGCAGTCCAACTATCTGACAGGTGCCATCGGCAGATACATTTGGGGGATGGGTTAGTGGACCCACCAAACCCAAGGTCAATTTGGTGGAGCGGACAAAAAATGACGCATTGTTTTTAATTTAAAATTATATATGCATTGGGTGGGTCACCTGGGGGGTCGAATTTGTGACCTCCAGGACGGACAAGGATCCTCACCTGCCACCATAACCACCGTACCTAATGGACGCTTTGTAAACTCCACCCTCAGAGTGGTATTTAAATTTTTCATTTGCACACTAATGGGGTAGGATGGGTGGTGCAGCATGAGAGGGTTGAGGCCGAGTTGTAGAGGAACCAAGGGCTTGAACTCCATGTGGGTGGGTGCATTTTTTGACAGAATCTGCAGAGAATATTTTACATGAATATTCCGATAATATTCTTGTAAGGAATCTCTAGATTCCGTGGAGCCCCAAAGGTCACAATGACAAAAACAACCAACTTTATACTCAAATTTCATGAAATTTCACCATGAATCCAATGGTGGAGTCTGGCTTTTGATCTAAGAAGTGCATTTTCGAGCCATCCCTAGAATCAAAGGTATAAGGTGTAATTTTTCCATGTATGCATTTTGATTTTGCTGCGATTAATGCAAGAGGCCTTCCCACTTTGAGCAGGGCCCGAAGACATAATCCACATTGGATGAAGTCTGTTATAAAGTTGTGTGTGTTAATTGTCTTTATGGTTTCCTTTTATTTTCATCTTCTTTGAATTGTATGAAAATGTGGTTTTCATGCTCTTTTTACATGTAGTGCTGAATATATCCATGAAGTAAAATGATCTGGATCAATTTTGGTAGAAGAGAAGGTCTTCTTGATGTGAATTGCATGAGTGAATGTTAACCAGGAACAAGCTCCAAAAGGGTGAAGGTAAACTTAATTCCTTTAATCCAAAAGCGGGGTATGCAACATGAAGAAGGAAAATGGAATATCATGATGTTGAGATGAAGGAAGAGAAAGGTTTTTGCAAAGCCTTTTAGACCATGGAAAACAAATTTGACAAATCGTTTGGAGAATATGAGAAGACAAGGGCAAAGAAGGAGAAGAAAGAACGAGCATAAGATCATGCTTTGGTAAATCAAGGAGGAGGAGAGCCTCCTAAACCCCCATCTCCATCTTCTAGTGAATTCTCTTATTCTTCTTCTTCTCACTCTCATCATTCTAACAGGAAACTTAGGAATGCTTCTAAAAAGCCTTTTTTTAAGTTAGATGTAAAGCTTGACTTGCCCATGTTTATCAAAGAATGTAATTCAGAAAATTTAAACAATTAGATCAGATAAATTAAAGTATATTCCTAGATTCAGCAGATCGAAGAAGATAAGACCAAGATCCAGTTAACATCTCTTCACTTGAGTGGCACCTCTCTCATCTGGTGGGAAATCAAGCTTCATAAAGGTAGTAAACATATGGGTAAACTCCTTTCCTCCTAGTTTGAATTTGTTTCTGCATTGAAAGATAAATTCTTCCTTTGGACTATCGAAAAAAGGCCATGACAGAATGGCGGTACTTGAGACAGGGAAAGAGCCAAAGTATGTAAAGATTCATAGAAGAATTTAGAAAACAAGCTTTAACATTGGTCATTCCTTTATATTCACCTGAGACTGTAATGAAGTATATTGGTGGATTACATAGTTATATGAGGCATTCTTTATTGATGTTTGAACCTACTATTATTGATGTGACCAGTGTGAAGGTTGTCCATATTGGAAATAGGGGTAAACATGACAAAGAAGATCATCCCAAGAAGTCATCATCCAAACCTTGTAATGGAAAATTCGAAGGAAAAGGAAAGGGAAAGAACAGTAAGACAACTACAACCAAGAAAAAAGTAGGAGGAAATCCATCTTGTACACGTTACAAAAAGGAAGGCCACAATGATGAACATTATTAGAAGTTGCATCCATAATTGAAGCTAAAGATATTTGGTGGAAAGGGAAAGAAAAATACAGCGGAAACTATACAATAGGACCTTGGATCTAACTCTAGTGCGAGATGCATATTACAGTAGTGGAAATACATGGTAACAGTTCTATTCATGTTAATGCAAATTATGAAATTCATGCAAGTTCAAGTTCTTCAAATGAGTCTCTTGTTGATGAACATAAGAAGAGTGAATTGTTCCATATTAGGGTTGTGGTTAAATATACTAAAGTTAAAACATTATTTGTCCTTAGCTCTCAATTAAACTTGATTTCATAATCTATAGCTAAAAATTTGGGATTGGAGACCAAGCCTCATCTAAAACCCTACCCTCTTGGATGAGTATGTGACAAAGAAAAACTTCATGTAACCAAGAAATGTAGGGTTAGGTTGGTTATTGCATAAAAACTTGTAGATGATGTAGATATGGATGTTGTACCATTGGATATATGTGGCATTGTTTTGGGGAATCCATATTTGTATGACAGGAAAGCAGTCTTCTTCCAACATGAAAACAAATGCCATATCATGAAAGATGAGGTGGAATATATTTTCAGAGCCGATCACGTGAAAATCAATGAAAATTTTGTTAGTGTTGGTCAAATGAAGAGGTTTATTCACTCTAGCAAAGGTTGCATGCTAATTTTTGTGAGAGAAAAGAATGCAAAAGCATCTAAACATTTCTAGGGTTGTGATCCCACTCATAAGAAAGAGATGTATGAGACTATTTCTAACTTTGGTGGTATTTTTCAGGAACCAAGTGGGTTGCCTCCAAAAATAGAGATCCAACATGAAATTCATCTCCAGTAAGATGCTCCTTTACCTTATGTGGGTATATATAGGTTTTTGGCTATTGAAATGGAGGAGATCGAGAAACAGGTGCAAGAATTGTTGAACCAAGGGGTCATAAGTCATATCTCTTCTCCATGTGGTTCACCCATAGTGTTAGTTCCCAAGGAGGATGGCACACAGAGGAAGTGCATGGACTATCAGGCACTCAACAAGGTTATGGTGAAAAACCACTACCCTCTCCCTTACATTGATGATTTATTATATTAGTTGAAAAATGCTATTTATTTCACCAAATTTGATTTGCGAAGTAGCTATTACCAAGTTAGAATTACAAAACATGAAGTGTGGAAGACTACATTCAATATGAAGTAGGGGTTATTTGAGTGCTTGGTGATGCCATTTGAACTATGCAGTGCTCTGACCACATTAATGAGGGTGATGAATGATATTTTTAGACATTTTCTTGATGATTTTGTGCTTGTGTATCTTAATGATATACTTATTTTCAATAGAAATTGGGTAGATCATGTGACTCATGTTAAGAAGATGCTTGATGTTTTCCATAAATAAAAACTATATGTAAAAATGTCAGAGTGTGAATTTGGTAAGACTTCTTTGGTTTACTTAGGTCATATTATTGGAGGAGGATAGTTGAAAATTGGCCCTTCATTAGTTGATGTGATTGTTAAGTGGCCTAAGCCTACCAATGTTACAGAAGTTCGCAGCTTTTTGGGTGCAGTGTAGTATTGGAGAAGGTTCATTTCCAACTTCTCCATCATAACATCTCCCTTGCATGCTTTAACAAGTGTGAAGAAAACCTTTTAGTGAGGAGGAAAGCAAAATAATACTTTCGATACTCTAAAGGAGAATATTAGTACCACACCAGTCTTGGCTTTACTTGACCTCCAACAACCTTTTGAAATTGAGACATATGCCAGTGGTTATGCCATGGGTGCAGTATTGATGCAACAAAGGAAACAAGTATGTTACCATTCATAGAATTTCTCCCAAGTTGTTGTGAATTATCCCACTTATGACAAGAAGTTGTATGATTTGGTGCAAAGCATCAATAAGTGGAAACCCTACTTGATTGGTAAGGAGAAAATTATTCATACATATCACCAACCCTTACAATACCTACAATCTCAAACCAAGTTGCAGTAGGCATGTCATTTCAGGTGAATGAGATTTCTTCAACAGTTTCATTTTGTAATCAAATACAAAAAGGGAACCAAGAGTAAAGTATAAGATATGCTCTCTCATCCTCCTATTTTTGCATCTGTTATTTTACAAAATTCTTTGTTGACTCATGAAAGTTATGTTTAGCAATATGTTTTTAATGAAGATTTCAAGGAGATTTATCGCAAGTAGACAATTACCAATTTTAGGGCAAACTCTTGTACCATCTTGGAAAACTTTGTATTCCCACAAATGATAGAGTCCATGTAATCATAGAAGCACATACTCCTCTTGTGTCAGGCCATTTTGGTGTAGGGAATGATGTGTATAATTTATAGAGGTTTTGATATTAGCCTCATATGAAAGGAAGTGTATCAAAATATGTAAAGGAATGTGTGATGTGTTCTTTTTGTAATCCTGCTAATAGAAAATTGGGGCTATACACACCACTCCATATTCCTTGTTGTCCTTGGGAAAGTCTGTTTATGGACTTTGTTGGGGGTTTGCCTTTGTCTAGGAAAGGTCATGACTATTTGTATGTCATGGAGGCTATATTTAGTAATATGTGTATCTTAATGCCATATAAGAAGCAAATAACTCCAAAGTAGACAGCACAACTCTTCTTTCAATATGTGTGGGTCAACTTTGGGTTGCCCACATCCATTGTATCTAATCGGGACTCTCAATTACTTGGGGATTTTTGGACAAGTTTGTGAAGGATTATGGACACCAAACTAAAGAGGAGCATGACATTCCATCCACAGACCAACAAGACAACAAAGGTTGTCAATCACACATTGTTTCACTTTATTTGAGGCTATTATGGAAAACATCCCAAGCTATGGGATGAGCAGCTTCCTTATGTGTAGCATGCATACACTAGGGACATGCACTCATCTACTCATAGCTCACAGTTTGAGACATGTTTTGGATACCTACTGAATGATCCCTTAGACATGGCCTTTGGGAAGGATGAATATTCTAACAAATAAAGAGACAAGGAAAAAGAACGAGCGTTCATTCGGAAAATCCAAATCATTCACCAAATAATAGATGAAAACTTGGAGAAGAGTCATGCCCAATACAAGGATCGACATAAAAAAAACTAGGTTGATCACCAATTCCAGGTTGGAGATAGGGCATGTATCCATATTAGAAAGGACAGAATCAAGGGGGACGGCAACAAATTGAGACCATTTCGATATGGTCCTTTCACAATCTTTGAGAAGATTGGAGACAATGTTTTTCGTCTTGACATGCTATCATACATGCAGATGTATTCCATGGTGAATGTGGAAAACTTGAAGCTCTATGAGTATCCTTTTATCATAGACACAAAGTAGATTGGACAAGTCCCTACCATGGATGATTTTGCACTAGAATAGTTGGAATATTTGTCCAAAGACATCATTCTTGACAAGAGGACCAAGACTTCATGATGAGGAGACATGGAGTATCTTTGTGTAGGTTTCAAAAGCATGCATTGAAGTAATGCCTATTGGATTGAAAAGGAGAAAGTGAGGGAAAGATTCCCTCACTTTCTAGTTGATTGATAAGGCTTTTGGAGGCCCAAAATCTCCTTAGTGGGGAGGAATGATTTAGGAGGATCCTAAAAGGCCAAATTTTCAAATTCCTCAAGTCTAAATGAAACCTATCTCAAATCGAGGAGCTCATCATTCTGAATCCAATGAAATGAATGACACCTCAATCAGACACAGTATGTGAAAGATATGGTCTGTTGAAGTTTTTGACAAAAAATAAAAAAATTTGCAGGCAGGACCCATAGGCTACCACATGGTAGCTGACTTCAGCAGAATATGGAATATTCCTACACAATCTGAAACTAACATGTGGAAAGCTCGTATTAGATGAATAAGGCCCAATCCAGGGGTGGAATTTGACCCAATCACAGGGCACCATGTGGCACATAGTGATTGGCCATGTAACAACTCTGGTCAAAATTCCATGTAATCAAGTAAATAAAGGAAAAATAATAACCAAGGTCATGGGACACATATTCCAAGTTGAATTTTGGGAAAAACATCCTAGTATGGGTGTTCATTTGGTTTATTATGGCTAAGGAATTTGGCAAGGGCAATGGAAAAGGCCTTGGACAGGAAAGGTTGCATTCATTGGCATTTTATTTATGAAAAAAATGTAAATTAGGAGAAAAGGAAGATTAAAGGTCACAGGTTGCATGTGAGGAGGAAAATCAAGTAAAATAATGGAAAATGAAGAAAATAGAGGCCTCATTAATAAAAAGGCTTCTAAGAATCAGTTCAACCTTTTTTCAATTTAGTTTTGAAGCTTTCTCTCTATTCTCTCTAATCTCTCATACTCTGATACACTTAGAGTATCCTTGGAGCACTCTGAGATTAGAGGAAGGAAGGAAAAGGAAGTACAAGAAAGAAAAGAGAAGCAAATATCGAGCAAGGAAGAGCGGGATTCAAGCGGCTACAATGAGATTACTTGCAGGTATTGAGTTGCATGTATGACTTCCTTGTTGTTTTGACATGCATGATACATGCATGTGTGTTTTTGGTTCTCTTGTTGTCATTGCCATGGGTCTTGCCCGGTGTGACAGTGTATTTCGTCCTTGCCTTTCCATTTTCGGATAGCCATGATGTAATGGGATTCTGTCTTTTTGGTAGATCTGGATTTTCAAATGGATTCAAAGCTGAGTGGGTGGTCTCAGGATTAATCACAAGGCCTAGGAATCCCTTGGTGGGACATACAATAAATCCTAGTTGTGAGTACCCTTGATGGGCCTAGGAATCCCTTGACTGGTAATGGTGGGATACATGGTAAAACCCAGAGGGTGGATACCTCGTAGGCCTAGGAATCCATTGACCAGTAATGGTGGGATACATGGTAAAGGCGAGAGGTTGATATGGACAAATTCGTCACGTTTTAGGTGGAGATATCTGGAGGCATCCATGCTTGTTTAGGGCCCAATGATCCAGTGGGATTACGATAAAGCCTGGTTGTATTGATGAGGTTTTTAGGCCTAGGAATCCCTTGGTAGATAATGGTAAAGCCCTAGGAATACTTGATTGGCACTGTTATGATTCCCACACTCATGCTTGGAATATGGCACAAGGATGGTTGGTCGAAAGAAAGATTTGGTTTAGCCCAATATATGGTCATGTGGTTCATTAAAGTCCCTGACTTGGTTTTCTTATGCATACATTAATAAGAGATCTTTCCTCTTATGTTTTATGTGTAAATATACTTGTTAATAGGTGATTTTAATGGTTTTCCTATCATTGTTATTCTACTAGTTATATGTTGGTTATAAGCATGGTTTTATGACAGATCTTAGTCATGGATCTCATCATGTTTTGATTTGTACATGAATGAATAATTAACGTATGACCTAATAGATGATAATGAAACTATTTTGAGAGGGCATCAATCCTTCTTGGCTAATCTCAGATAAGTATGAGACGACTATGTTCAGATCTGTTGTTATGACCTATAGATTACATTTTCATGATGTTTTTGATGGGATGATTTTCATGGCTAGTAGGTTTCAGGTCAAGTACTTGTACCAATTTTTTCATTAGTATATTTAATTCATTGTTATTTATCATTTCTATATGTTTCATGAAGTTTTGGGCAAAGGCCTAAGACCTAGCCCTGAAAAAGTAACACAGAATCGGGGGTTGCTGACTCAGAGTGACCTGAAAAAGGACACAGTCACATGCATGCCTTGTTCTGTTAGTGACTGGAGGGTCTCAGTCGCATGCATGGTTTTTCATGGGAGTGACTAGGGCTCTAGCTCAACAAAATGACAAGTTGTCTCAGGGGTTGGGCACCTAGAAGGGTTGGTTGTCTCCTGAAGGTTTTGTACCTCCTGATAAAAGTTGGATTCGTTTTGTTTTGTCAGTTCCACTTCCTTAACTGTACATGGGGAGTTGAATCACACCATAGTAACTTTTCATCATATGTTTACCCCAGTGGAATGGTTATCTTGGTTAAATGTGGGAGGAGGTGTTACAGAGTGGTATCAGAGCATGGTTCAACCCTTGGATTGGATGGGTGGAATGTGTTGGTCATGCATACATTTCAGTTGCATATGTGTTCTTTATGCTTGTGGTCTATGTACCTATTGTGTAGGCATGGTTGTAGTTCTGTCACCACGTGAAAGTTTATGGTTTTTTGTTGGATGTATTTATCATGAGTGTGTGTCGATTATACACTTGTTATGCATGTCAATGTCTATATGTCATTATGCATACATTGACATGGTTATAGTTGTCGTGCATGAGGTCATGGTATGTGGTTTGTATGGTCATGCATGATAACTGGATAATGGTTGAAATGATGTTTATGTACTGATATGATTATGTTTATACATGTATTGCACTAATTTGGTTGATCTTGCAAATGAGATATCCTCCCTTGAACTATACTGAGGTATGTTGATTATGTTATGTTTTGGTTTAAGCTGACATGGTATACTTGAAGGAAGAAGATCAAATATGACTAGAAAGATGGTATACTACAGTTCACGAGACTCTCCCTATAGATCATATGAGCAGCATGGTGGTGGGCTCTCTTCTGACTTAGCAGACACATTGAGAAGTTTAAAGGCATAAATAATAAGTTGCAAAGAAGATAACGCTAGAATCATTTAGGCATAGGAGAAGCGAGCATAATTTAATGTAGTAATACTTCATATTTTGTCAGACTTGGAGAGATAGGGACTGCTTAGGATCAACCATGGGTAGGAGGATAGGACTAATAGGGCATATGGAATTATATATCATGGTAGGCACAGGTTAGATAGGGATGAAATATTGAGAGATGGAAGGTTCTTGGATACACCAGATAAGAGAGGTGATGGGCACAAGTTCTATTCTAGTTCTAGTTCTGATAGGTACCATGGTCATCATCATTATCATCGTTACATAACAAGTGACAGGGGATATTTTCTAGATGAATTCAACAAATCCAATCCACCTACCTTTGATGGGGATTCGAAGAAGTCAGAGGATGTAGAGGCATGGTTACTTGGGATGAACAATTTCTTTGAGTTGCATGGTTATATAGTGAACATGAAGGCCATAATAGCTATATTCAGCCTCAAAGGGAAAACATACATCTGGTGGGAGGATGTGAAGTGGGTTAGAGACATCAGGACAAAGGAGTTGAGTAGGAATGAATTCAAGAGAATTTTCAGGAAGAAATATTTGTCATAGAGGTACTACGACAACAAATCCAAGGAATTCTATGAGCTATCGATGGGTTCGATGATGGATGAGGAGTATATGATCATGTTCCTGGAGTTTTTGAGGTATGTACCATATCTTAAGGATGAAAAAAAAAAAATTTAGAGATTTTTCAGTGGATTTCCATTAACATTTAGAGATCTGATTGACTATTATGAGCCTCGATCACTTGAAGAACTCATTAGCAAATTGAAGCATTGTCATGAGAAATAAAATCGTAAGACAAAATCTCAGCAAGTTTGGAAAGGGAAATATAAAGCTAAAGGTGAATGACAGTTGAGATGAACAAGACCTCAAAATGCAGGAGAGAAAGAAAATGTTTCACCTTACAAGAAGTTTAATGGATCATAGCCTAGAGAGAAACAAAATAAAGGTGATGGTAAGAGACATTTTCAGTGTTGGATATGTGGTAAGGAGCATCTCAAGAGGGATTTTCCATAGAATGAGAGTGGTAGGTCTCATATTTATAGTGCACAGGAAGCACAGAAAATTGGGAATGTTTGGCATAGAATTCCATAGATTTATGCAGTGCTTGATAACAGGGAGCCAAATCACCAGGCATCTATTATCAAGATGGATGATAAGCTTTGTGATAAAGTTATTTCTAATTTTATTGACCCTGGATCTAATTATAGTTATGTAAGTCCTGAACTGGTTGATAAGTGTGGCCTGAATAAAAAAGCGCATGCAGAATCTTGGTTAGTGCAGTTGGATATAGGTACAAAGAAAGTTGTTCATCATTGGGTAAGGTATTGTGCATTTTGTAGAAATTCTCACTATATATTAAACTGATTATGCAATGTACTAAAGAAAAATACTTAATCTAGTTCTACAATCAAACTTGCGGAAGCTTAATCAATTTTGAGCAAGATCAAACAGAACACATATAAAAGAGAAGAAGATTTAATCACACATCAAACACAAAAGAATACTCTGGGGAAAGCCTCAGCTAAAAACCCTGCTATCTGTATTATCATACAAGTGGAAATATCTCAGGATTACACAAAGCTTTAGCTCTCAAGCTATCCAGATCTCAGTACAATCCCTCACTGCTACTCATAGATAGAATAGACAACACATATGCCTCCTTCAGTCCTCCAAGCCTCCTATTTTCTTGCACAGTTTCTCATGGGTCCTCCAGCTACAACCTGTGTGATTCTCACCTCATACACAACATTGACCTCTCAAATAACTGCACAATCCTGAAGGAGTTAATTCCTTCTACATGGATGAGTTTCCTCTATAGAAAAAATCCTCCAACTGATAGTACAATGTCCCTGTCTTTAATGTCAACTGGGTCTCTATCAGAATTGACATGCATTGGTTATTTATGAGAGAATATTCAGTTATTTTGAGAACACTAGTTGCATGCATGCATGCATTAACTGACTGAAATCACAATTAGTTCCACAAACTATTTGGAACTAATCTAGCTAGACTTAACTCAGTTAACTGGGCTAACTAATTACAACTCAAATACAACTCATCCTTATCTCTTTAATTAAGGGATAACTTCCTCAATCAAAGGGATAACTGTTGCATGTCTTCACAAAGACTTCATGTTTGAATTTCTCCAACTAATTAACTCAAGATGAATTAATTCATTATTTTTCAAACAACTAGTGAGACTAAACTCAAATTTTAATTCTCAATTTTGACTCAAGGACAAATCAAAATTGGAATATATCCTAAAATGCTATTTTTAGCATTTCTATGTTTTTCTATTTCCAATAGAGTTGGAGTATATCCCGAAATACTATTTATAGCAATGCTATTTTTAGCATTTCTTGTTGCTATTTTCAACACTCCCTCTCAACAAGAAAGGCATTCAACTCGAACCCGATCCTAAACCTTTGGAATGTTCTACATGCAACACTTCTCTCAATTGTTGTTGCTCCAGCAACTCCAGAAGCACAAAAAATATCCAACCTGAATCAGAATGATGCCTCTGTCATCAAAGTCTCTAACTTCTATTGCCTCTGTCGACTGAAAACTCTGCACCTCTATGCTCTTCAGTATCTGATTGCTCTAGCCTCTGTCACTTTGATATCTGACTGCATCAATCCCATTGATTCTTCCTGCTGCATCCATGCTGCTGCTGGTCATATCTCCCAGCACTGCATCTGCACTGCACCTCCTCTCATCATGTTGCATCATGCTGCCCAATGATGTACTGCAACTTAGTTACTGAGAAGTAAGTAACTGATCTCCCAACTGACCTTCTTGTTGGGCTAGAAACACCCTTTGATGCTAAAGCTCCCTCTACCACTCCATCTGCATCTTTCTCTACCCACTCATCCAATCCTGTTACTCCTTGTCGGGGCTCCCGTAGCAAGGTCTAATTAAAGAGGCTGGGTACCTTAAGGATCCTTCCCCTATTTCAACCTTCTTGGGACTATCTCTTCACATTGCCCCACCTCACACCTGGACGTATGGATGCATGTGATCCCTTTGCCCACTTGGCTCAAAATTTCCCCCTACTGGAGGTCTTTGCATGAGTGGATGCCTCCACTCGATCTCCTCTTGTCTTCTCCAGTTGTGTCTGCTCCACAACCTCCTAAAGCTGCTTCACCAATTGTGGCTCCTCCACAATTTTCTGAGACTTCTTCTGGCGCTGCATGTTGAGAGGTAATGTGCTCTCCCTCTCAACCACCAAGCCTCTAGTAGCTACCTTGCTCCTCAAAGCCTTGCATGCATCTTGAACCTCAAGAGCATACAAGTTCTGTACCCGTGAACCGATCTATTTCACCTGACCCGTGGTGATGTGTCTAAGGAAAACCTTTCCCTTACTAAAGACAACATCATAGCCTTTGTCCTCCAACTTCGCGATTGATACCAAGTTCTTCTTTAGT
The DNA here is from genome assembly GCA_031772625.1 of Pinus tabuliformis. Taxonomy (NCBI): domain Eukaryota; kingdom Viridiplantae; phylum Streptophyta; class Pinopsida; order Pinales; family Pinaceae; genus Pinus; species Pinus tabuliformis. The sequence continues at coordinate 405,132,499 of CM062811.1, read as the reverse complement.
CCTGGCACATACTTCACCTCTGTCAAGGTGATAGGAGCTCCATGCTCCCTCTGAAACACAACCATACCTTCACCTGAAACATGGTACTTTCCATCATCGCCCATCTCTATGCACATCTGGAGGTCTTTCTCCTCCAAGGTACTGAATAAAATCTTATCGCCGTTCATGTGGAATGAGGCTCCACTGTCAAGAAACCAACCACAAACCATCATCGATGAAACCATGCATGTGATGAGGGTAAAATCTAATTCGAACTGAGAGGCTAGGGCCTCATCAGATCCTTCTTAGGATCCCTTCTTGGACTTCTTCAATGGAAAATTAGTTGCATAATGTCCCATCTTGTGAATTTGGTTTGCACTTGCAACCCCAAACATCAAACTTCGAATTCTTCTCAGTAAACTGTTCACAACTATGATAACCTTTGCTCCGATGCCATGTAGAACATTTTCTACAAAACCTCGCTCTGATATCATGTAGAAATTCTCACTGTAGATTAAACTGATTATGCAATGTACTAAAGCAAAATACTTAATCTACTTCTACAATCAAACTTGCGGAAGCTTAATCGATTTTGAGAAAGATCAAACATAACACATATAATAGAGAAGAAGATTCAATCACACATGAAACATAGAAGAATACTTTGGGGAAAGCCTCAGCTAAAAACCCCACTATCTGTATTATCATACAAGTGGAAATATCTCAGGATTACACAAAGCTTTAGCTCTCAAGCTATCTAGCTCTCAGTACAATCCCCCACTGCTACTCATAGACAGAATAGACAAAACATATGCCTTCCTTCAGTCCTCCAAGCCTCCTATTTCCTTGCGGAGTTTATCCTGGGTCTTCCAGCTCCAACCTGTGTGATTCTCACCTCACACACAACATTGACCTTTGAAATAACTACGCAATCTTGAAGGAGTTAATTCCTTTTGCATGGATGAGTTTCCTTTATAGAAAAATTCCTCCAACTAATAGTACAATGTCCTTGTCTTTAATCTCAACTGGGTCTCTGTCTGAACTGACATGCATTGGTTATTTATGAGAGAATATTCAATTATCTGGAGAACACTAGTTGCATGCATGCATGCATTAACTGACTGACCTCATAATTAGTTCCACAAACTGTTTGGAACTAATCTAACTGGACTTAACTCAGTTAACTGAGCTAACTAATTACAACCCAAATACAACTCATCCTTATCTCCTTAATTAAGGGATAAATTCCTCAATCAAAGGGATAATTGTTGCATGTCTTCACAAAGACTTCATGTTTGAATTTTTCCAACTAATTAACTCAAGATGAAATAATTAATTATTTTTCAAACAACTAGTGAGACTAAATTCGAATTTTAATTCTCAATTTTGATTCAAGGGCAAATCAAAATTGGATATATCCTGAAATGTTATTTATAACAATGCTATTTTTAGCATTTCTATTTTTAGCTATTTCCAACATAGTTGGAGTATATCCTGACATGCTATTTATAGCATTTCTATTTTTAGCATTTCTTGTTGCTATTTTCAACACGTTTGAGTTGAATGGTATGCTTACATCATCACATATGAATGTACGTCAATTTGGATCATATAATATGATTTTAGGTATGGATTGGCTATATCTTCATAGGCCTAAGGTAGATTATTATGATAAGGCTATTGAGTGCTTGGATGACAATGGAGAACAAAGAATGTTACAGGGTAAGAAGAAGGCAACATCAGTTAAAATGGTGACAACTATGTAGGCAAAGCACAGTTGCAGAAAAGGGTGTGTGTTATTTGTAGTGCATATTTATAGTGATAAAGGTAAGGATGTTGAGGATGCAAAAGTTATGAAGAGGTACTTGATCTTGCAACAGTTTCAGGATGTGTTTCTAGTAGATATTTTAGAGTTGTCTCCTCACAGAGAAGTGGACTTCTCTATTGAGTTGGTACAAGGGTCAACACCAACATCAAAGGCACCATAGAGGATGAGCACACTAGAGATAGTAGAGCTAAAGTTTTATTTGAAGGAGATGATTGAAAAGAGATATATTAGGACAAGTGTATTACATTGGGGCACCGATGTTGTTTGTGAAGAAGAAGGATGGTACTCTCAGGTTATGCATTGATTATAGGGATTTGAATAAGGTGACCATCAAGAACAAGTATCTGTTGTCGAATATTGATGACTTGTTTGACTAGTTAAAAGGAGCAGTAGTGTTCTTGAAGATTGACTTGAGATATTGATATCATCGGGTATGCATTAAAGAAGAGGACATCTATAACACTGCTTTATGGACTAGGTATGTGAATTATGAGTTTGTTGTAGTTCCATTTGGTTTGACTAATGTTCCAACTACTTTCATGTGCTTGATGAATAGTGTGTTGCATCCTTATATATCGACATATTCTAAGAATGAGGAAGAGCATGTTGAACACTTAACAATAGTGTTGAGATTGTTAAGAGAGCATCAATTTTATTCCAAACTTAGCAACTACAGTTTCTTTCAAACATAGGTACATTACTTGGGGCATTTTGTTTCAAAGGAAGGCATATCAATGGACTTAGAGAAGATAAGAGCTGTCATGGAGTGGGAAAATCCTAGAAATGTGGATGAAGTAAGATCATTTATGGGGCTAGTAGGCTATTATAGGAGGTTCATCGGGAACTTCTCTCGGATTTCATATCCTACTACGTAATTGTAGAGGCAAGGTAATAAATTTGAATGGACAGAGGAGTCAACAAGTTTTGAAAAGTTAAAGTAGTTGTTGACAAATGCTCCAGTATTAAATATTGCATATCCAGACAAAGATATTGCGGTGTGTATCTGTTTGGGAAAATTATAGACTTATAATTTGACAGACATAAATTATCGACCAAGGGTAGGTAAGATTGTGAGATGTCGCGCAAAATATATGCATGCTAATACTGTAAGTGTTGTTCTAAGTAAAATCACACACACACAGCTTCAAGGACTATTTTCCTCTATCAACACTTGGCAATAAAGGCTATGGAGCAGATTTAATCATCCCTTTATAGCACCTACTATTGCTGATGCATATCAAGAAAAGATGCAAACCTAAACAACAACAATTAAATCAATTCACACATTGCATAACAAAAATGAAAGCCTATTGAACAACTCCAAATAATTCATCAAATAAGCTCACATTTAACCATCATTCGCAAGCTATTATAAATTAGAAAATAAAATTGCAAACTGTGTACTAATTCAATTGATGCATGACAAGAATAAATGGATATAAAACAAATCTACAGCTACAAGAGTTGTGAGTAAAGGGGGCCCTCCCTTACTCACAACCCCTTCAACTACGAAAGGAGTTGCTCAATGAAATTTAGCAGAACATGAAGTATTATATTAATCTGGAATATATAAAGTAATATACGTCTAATATATTCAATCTGTCTTCTTCTCTTCAGATCCTCTCTATCTCCTCCTAATAAACATAAAGGTCTTTTATACAAATACATGGGAATAATCTACCTCAAATTATAAAATCGAACATCCTACAACTGCTGGCTAACAATAGCTGACAAAGATAGTATAAATAAGCATGATGAGTTTGATCCATGACTGAAATAATGGATCGAATAGATTTCGTGAAGCTGTTGGAACTGCCTCTTAATATGGCCATCCGAAAAAGGAATGAAGGTCTGGGTGGTTTCAATGGCACTTTTGAGGCGACCCATAGGACAACATCCATATTATTGACTTTCTCAACAAAACCCATGTCTTCGTTTTCCTTGAGGTTGAATAGAACATGCTCAACAATGGATATCATTGCAGGAAATCGGGGCAGTTATAGGAAATCTTCGCATCTACAGGAAACCAGCGAACTTGCAGGAAATTGTGGAGTAGCTGTAGGAATCTCAGAACCGCTTTAGAAAATGGTTGATCTGCACAAGATGTGGTTATCACCTTTGACATTGTAGGTGATTTTATTAGATAACGTTTTAACTTCGAAAATACTTAGGAATTAAAGTAAAATGATACATTTAAAAATAATTTTCATACCTTCAAGTTCACAGTACCTTCTTGGTCAAAATACACAAAATATGGTAAAAGAGGGTGTTCAAGGATTAAGAAAGGTTCAAAATAAAGGGGTTAAGACCTGAGAAACACCATCAGAAATGAGCAAAAATGGGACCGAACATCTTCCCCACACCTAGATTCTTGCATGTCCCTTATGAAAGCAAAAAAGTTCCTCTAGGAAGAAAATTCACTCCTTGCTCTGGGCCACAGCTACTGAAGCCAGGTGGTCTAGGTGTGCCCTGTTAGATTATGATTTCTATACCCCGTTCTGATACTCTTCATTCTTCTTCTACAAATGATCAATATGAACTTGATGTTTCTTCATAATACGATAGGTATTCTGATGTTTTTCTTTCCATTCTTCCACCTCTTTTTGTAATCGTAGACTATTCTCCTTCAAGGTCTTATTTTCTCTTTGGAGCACCTATTCAGACATGGTGAGCTCATTAATGGTCTCTTCCATCTCCTTACGAGATTTATTTTTCTTAGAGGTTCCTTCATCCCCATTCGTCCTAGAGAGGACTAAGGTGGACTTGGGTCTTCCCGTTCTCATCCATCTTCAACTGTTTTCTCCCCGCTTTCCTGTAGTGGTGGTTCCTGGAAAGACATAGTTTTCCACTCTTCTCTGTTGATAAACTCAGCCAATTCAATCCTATTCCCCTTAGACAAGTCCTCAGGCTTTTATCCTTCTTTCTAGCCTTAATTTTTTGTTCCTTCTCCTCTGAAATTTCCTTTATCACTAACTTTGTTGTCTGGCTTCTCGTGAAACTCCTAGCAGGAGTAGAGGTACCATTTGATGCCTTAGGATTTTTCCCCACAGTTTCCCTGACTACCACGACTTCTTCATATTTCTTCACCTCCTCAATTAGCTGACCACGGGTCCGAGGTTTCTTTTTAGGCCTCTCCACCAGTTCTTCTTCTTTAGTTTCAGGTACATTAGGCTCCTTCTCATCGTCAACAAAATAATTCTTAGTCAAGAACTCATCCCATGTTTTTCCTTGTTTCTGCAAAAATTATGTCATAATGATTTTTACCAGTCCATGATGATAGAGGTTCTCCTTTATATGGGTAGCCCTCTCCTTAGCATAAGTAGCCCATTTCATGAGGGACATTCTAAGATAGTAGGGTAAATTTAGGGGCTTGTCTCTAAAATGGCCTAAAAGACGAATATGAAACATAAATGCTAAAACATAGCGGCCCTCACAAATGATATATTTCTACACCAAATAAAAAAGTTGGCGGTACTTACTTCTAAGGAATTCCTGGGAAATTCCCTTACTCCAATCCAGTTTTGCATGTTATTTCCTGAGAAAGGGCACACACATTTCCTTGTTAAATCACTAGTTCTTGAACCGATGCTCTCCATCTTGTGAAATCCCGCATGCTTGTGCTACTAGTTTCTCTGTCAACTTAAAATTCACATTCCCCACTTGCACCTTGTCACCATTTAAGTTTAAGGCAAAGGAATTTGTAGCCTCTGAATTGTGGCTGCTATATTTCATGAACAGAGGTAGCCAACCTGCCTTATCCAACCTCACCTTACTCTGTGGGTAGGCATCAAGTAGTGCGGGACCCTGCAGCTCATATCTCACAACAAACCTCATTTTTACCTTAGCTAGGAGCGGAAGAGGGAGAAGATCTCAATTTCATTCACTAATAGGTTTCAAAAGAAGGATTAATTAGGAAAGACTCGGGAGAAATGGGCAACTTCGAGAGACATGGAACGTCATCATGATTTTCATCATGATTCGTTCTGCAGAATAAATATCGGGAAGATAAACATCATACATGTCAAGATAATAATCGGGAATGGGGACTAACATTATGACACAAACGGCTCATAGTTTCCTTATTCCATGAGGGTGGCCATGACTCGTACTTATGCAAATTCAAAATTTTCATACCATTAACTTTTCTTACCTTAAGTATTATGACGTCAAAACATACCTTCGATATTACCTTACAACGGTCAGTACTTTTGATGATGCCTATTCCTACCTTGAAATTATAAACCACTTCAAAATCATGTCAGAGGAAAGATCATGTAGCTATGTGGCCTCAAATAATAATGATGGTACTTTCCAAATTTTGTAGAATATGCTCTGCTTGAACTCGTTCTTTAGGAAATAATTGTTTTTGCTGCAGGAAATGTAGCTGCTGGAATTTTCTACAGGAAATCCATCTACAGGAAACCATATTCTCCCCTTCTTGTACAGTTCACTACACACAAATAAATGTGCTCAGGTCGAATGTATAGTGGACTCACTGGATTACCATCTATTAAGGTCAGCTGTTAACTAACGCGAGGCCCATCACTGATGATGAGAGTGAGGACCAAGATACATCTGATGCATCCTTTGAAGTGTGAATGTATGAGTTGTTGTCAAACCCCCTGTAGGATCCAACAGTCAAGGAGCCATAATGAATCCCCATTATTGCTAACAAGATAGCATGTCATTAAGGTATACAAGCTTCAAGGAATCATCAGTCTCTAATCTTGAAACCTAGATAATTTTCTGATGTTGATGGGCCAAGATCGTTGGAAGGAGGGCCTTAAGAAATCCCACATCAGTCCAACACGAGAAAACCAAAAATTGTCTTGAAAAACGAAATTTATTCTAAAGATCCAAAAGAATCTACTGACCTCTTATTTTAATGAGCTTAGTACAATCCATGCTAACCAAATTTCAATTTTAGAGAGTCCGAAATATTGAAAAAGAAGACTCCAAGGGGGCTCCTTTTTCGTAATTATTCCATTGGGCCCAGAAAAAGGAATAAACCTATACGCAATAGAAATTCCTCTCATGGTTTAATGAGCACAAGAGGGAACAAAGTAAGCTCAGTTTATTGTAGCAGAAGATCAATAACAGGTAGTGAAAGGAATGACCCGCTTTCCCACCATTTCCAGCTCTTTCTTCTTCCAAATCACTTCGATTTTTGCCATGTCAACTTTAATCACTGTAGCAGAAACATGATGATACAAGACAATGCCTTTAGTCATGATTATAAAACAATTTTCACTTCTTAATGTAATATTAGTCTCTCTAAATCTTTGCAAAACCTTCCTAAGATTAAGTAAAGCCTCTTCAAAAGTATCACCCACCACCATAAAATCATCCATATAAACCTCTATGCAATCATATAAAAGGTCCGAGAAGATACCAAGTATCATATTTGTATCTTCATATTCCCAAGAAAATGTGTCTGAAAAATCTTTCAATATCTGAGTTAATCAATTTTCCTATTCATAAGTTAGGGCAAAATTGATAATTTTTTTTGGGGAAGGATCTCAATTACCTTGCTTCCACCTTCAGTCGTTGATTATACAAGAAACACAAATAGGAGGGATGAATCTAAGTCAACTATTGTACTATGGTCTTAGAATTTATGCTTAGTAATGACATCTATCTCATGACTTGACTTCCCCTTTAAGTGTTGGGAAAAATCAGGGTTTGAAATAGAGCAATTAATTAAATTATCTCCAGTGTTTTCTTTAAGGCTCATAGCTTGGGCTATTGTCAAAACTGGTTGAATAATTTCTTAAATAAGTTCTTCCTCATCCAATGAATATTTTTTGATTTCAAGAGGGGTTTAGTAGGGGGATATAGATTGATGTGCTTAATTTTAGCCTCATGAGTGATGGTCATGTTCCCTGACCTATACCTAATGAAGTCATTCGTTGTGGCCAACCAAGGTATCCCTAAGATCAAAGGGTGCCTCCCTAAATTAGTCTTAGGCTGAAGAACATAAAAATCTGTAGGATATTCCCCGGAATCTAATGAAATGACAATGTCTTCCAATACACCCTCTAGCTTGACCTTAGATCTATCTGCTAATTCTGACACAGTAGGGGTAAGAAGCAAGTCAAAGGATCCTATATGGGACAATGTTTCCACTGTCATTTTTTTTTTGGTTGATAAGTGGGTGAATCCTGAACATCACTCTTACCCTGTGGCTGAGAGGCCATGACTCAGGGGTGTCTAAGCTGTCAAAGTCACCTGGGGATCGCACCCGGCCTGAGCCGCACCAGTGGAAACCATGCTGGATTTTTTGGTATCGGTGAGACTAGAACTGGTGACCTTTGCTTACGGAGCCCCTTAACAGTGTGCTTCTTCACCGACTGTTCTAAATCTCTTTGATAATGTTTCCATTGTCATTATAGTAGGGCTACACCTAAATAAATTATAGTATTTATTATTGGATATCCATTTATGAAGGTGTAACCACAAGAATTCCAGGGTCTTCATATTTTTCAGTGGCAAATACGGTAGACATAAGGCTTGCAATTTCCCCCTACTTGAATTGTAGAGGGTTCTTTCTTTTGTCTCCCCATTTTTTTGATACATAGTTCCCTAACCATTTTAGCATAGATTGGGATATCCCTAATCACTTGCAGTAAAGGAATCTTAATGCATAAATTTATTAACTTGGATACTAAATCAAATTTGGGTTGTTTTGTCATTTCTTCCACCCCCAAACTCTTAGGAAATGGAGGCTGGATAGTTTGAGATGAGGAAGGTTCTTGTGATCTTAGAATGCTTTTTTTTTCTATTTTTTTATTGTACATTTTCTATTTCAGGTGTATTAGGGGTTTCTTCCTCTATAATCTCTTCAATCTTTTCTGGTTGGGTCACCACTTTTCCTAACCTTAGTTTAATTTCCTACAGAGACGCAGGAAACTCCTGCAACAAAGGTACATAAATTTCCTGCAGAGGCTGAGGTGCAATGTAATAGGTAGGATAAGTGGGATAAATGGCCATTCCAATATTGTGAGTAGATTGGATGGATTTATTGTTGAGATTGGATATTGGTTGGGTAGGAAGTTGTTGCTGTACCATTTGTTGTAAATAAAAGTTTTGAGGGGAATAATTTGGTGTAGTAGGGTAAGGGAAATTCCCCTGCCGAGGCTAGGGCTTCCAAGGCATTGGAATGTTCCACATCTGATTCTTGGCATACGGAAATTGAAAATGTTGCAGTAACATACCTACAGGACGTGGTTTCCATGGCCTTTGAGGTGCCATTGCAAATTTTGAATGAGCAGTAACAAAGGATTTTCTAGCAGAGGAAGTTGTTGTGGGAGTATTAGTCTGCTTAGGATCAACTATCAAACCTTGCTCAGAGTTGTAACCCCTTGTTGGATTCCTCTGTCTCCTTTTCCTTTTTATTTTATGAACTTCCTCTTCCTTACCAGTTTATTAGTGAATGAAGTGGTGCTCACAGCACCACTAAAAATATTTGAAAATATTGGACCCTATTCATATATTATTTAGAAAATTTAAAAAATTCTACTTACCAAACAATCAGGACATGGATTTGGCGAATTATGAGCTCCGTGGGTGCGTAGGCCTTGCCCCACATCTTACCACTTTGACTCCCCTAGTCCTGAAAAAATTAAACAAAAGAAATCATAATAAAACACTTCTAGTATCATCCCTTAGCACCTCGTAGGCAAAAACACCAAAATGTTTGGGAAAATTATAGACTTATAGTTTGGCAGCCTTAAATTATCGATCACGGGTAGGTAATCTTGTGAGATGTTGCAAAAAATATATGTAGGTTAATACTGTAAGTGTTGTTCTAAATAAAATCACACACACACAACTTAAAGAACTCTTTTCCTCTATCAACACTTGGCAACAAAGGCTATGGAGTGGATTTAATCATCCCTCAACAACACCTACTATTGCTGATGCAGATCAAGAAAAGATACAAACCCAAACAACAACAATTAACTCAATTCACACATTGCATAATAGAAATGAAAGCCTATTCAACAACTCCAAATCATTCATCAAATAAGCTCACATTTAACCATCATTTGTAAGCTGCTACAAATTAGAAAAGAGAACTACAAATTGTGTACTAATTCTATTAATGCATGACAAGAATAAATGGAAATAAAACAAATCTGTAGCTACATGAGTTGTGAGTAAAGGGGGCCCTCCCTTACTCACAACCCCTTCAACTACGAAAGGACTTACTCAATGAAATTCAACAAACATAAAGTATTATATTAATCTGGAAAATATATAGTAATATAGGTATGATATATTCAATCTCTCCTTCTTCTCTTCAGATCCTCTCTATCTCCCTCCTATTAAACATAAAGATCTTTTATACAAATACATGGGCATAATATCCTCAAATTAGAAAATCTAGCATCCTACAATTGCTGGCTAACAATATCTGACAAAGATAGCAGAAATAAGCACGATGAGTTTGATCCATGACTGAAAGCATGGATCAAACAGATTTCGTGACACTGTTGGAACCGCCTCTTAATACGACCATTTGAAAAAGGAATGAAGGTCTGGGCAGTTTTAATGGCAGTTCTGAGGTGACCAATAGGACAACATCCATATTAGTGACTTTCTCAACAAAACCCATGTCTTCGTTCTCCTCGAGGCTGATTGGAACATGCTGAACCATGGATATCGCTGCAGGAAATCGGGGCGGTTACCAGAAATCTCCGCATCTACAGGAAATCAGTTAACTTGCAGGAAATTGCGAGTAACTGCAGGAATCATAGAACCGCTTCATAAAATGGTTGATCTGTGCAATATGTGGTCAGCTCCTTTGACTTTGTAGGTGATTCAATTAGATAACATTTTAACTTCGAAAATACTTGGGAATTAAAGTAAAATGATACATTTTAAAATAATTTGCATACCTTCAAGTTCACAACACCTTCTTGGTCAAAATACACAAAAGATGGTAAAAGAGGGTGTTCAAGGATCAAGAAAGGTTAAAAATGAAGGGGTTAGGACCTCAGAAACACCATCCAAAATGAGAAAAATTGGGGCGCAATAGTATCGATGCCTGAAAGAGAGGATTTGGTGGAGTCTTAATGCAAGAAGGACAGGTAGTGTGCTATGAGTCACGAAAGTTGAATGAACACGAGAAAAATTATATGACACGTCATATTGAGTTGGCAGTGATCATCCATGCATTGAAGATGTGGAGGCACTATCGTCTTGGTAGGAGGTTTGTATTGATGAGTGATTATAGTGGATTGAGGTATTTGTTTGACCAACCAAATCTGAATGTCAGGAAAGATAGATGGTTAGACATGATTAGTGAGTTTTAATTTGATATCTTATACATTAAGGGAAAGTAAAATGGGGTTGCAGATTCTCTTGGCAGGAGAGTGCATGTTATACAGGAACATGATCTCCTCATTAACTCAGAGGAGAAAGATAGTTTGGTTAAAGACATGACCTAATTCACAGGCCTATTTGCCAAGGTAATGCTCCCTAGAAATAGGCAAGAAGAGTTATAACACTCTCCATGAATGAGCCAAGGGAGTTAGTCCCTAGGGTAACTCACTATTTTTCCTAAAGGATAGTGTTACCCAAGTTTTGTGAGATTCTGGAGGTCAAAGAGCGGGTTGACTGACTGACACTCCGATTTTCACTCAAATGTCAGCCTGAAAAGAAGGAAACATCTACCTCTGACCTAACTAAGGACATTTCTATTCCTAACAGAGTCTCATGAAAAGGGAAAGAGAAATAAAGCAAGGAAACATCCTAGCTTTTTCCTCAATGGAACTCATGAGACAATTGGCAAGAATAAGCCTCACATCATCTATATATTGGAGGCTTGGAAATATTGATTGAGGTTGAATGGTTGTCAAATGATTGTTGAAACTTTTTATGCGATACAGTTTTTATGTTGCCAAGAGGTTGAGAGAGAGAGAGAGAGAGAGAGAGAGAGAGAGAGAGAGAGGAGATTGAGGACTAGAGGAAGCTTGATCCAGCCAAGATGATTGTAATCATTCTTCTTCAATCTAATAATATAGATCTATTGTTGTGTTGTCTACTTTATGGTGTTGATGTAGTTGTTATTTACATGTTGATTCAATACCATAACTTATAAGTAGCTTAGATGCATGTTGTCTTATATCCTTATGTGTGAATGCTTTAATTACCAAACTTTATATGTTGTAGGATTACTCTTTATCTTGTTTATGTGTAGGTGTTGATCTAGGAGCTAGAAGAATGGTCTTCCACTTTGCTACATTGTGTTCTCTAGCATGGCTGCACCAAGGACTGAGGTAATCTCTCTTCTTCACTTTGATTATTATGCATTGGTATAGATATATGTATGATTCTTTGTGACAACTGCAGTTAATCTGAATTATTTTCCTTGGATCCTAGGAAGATCCTTAAGGGTATTCCAGCCACAACCACCTATGCATTAATCCCTATAGAAGAATTGGCGACTCCACTAGGGACTATACTTAGTTCCCAGTTTTATCAACCAAGTTCCTGGATCTCTCTTTCTTTCTAAGCCTTCCTATTCTTCTTGGTTCCCATTCTAACCACTCAGGACACTTCACAACCTTATTTATTATGCTCAGTCTTTGATCTGACCCTAAAAGACTTTGTTTACAGCCTCTGCTCCTGTAACACACCCTTGCTGTGAAAACCAATGATTTATAATGCTCCCCAGGGTTGCAGACAGAGCATTAGTCCTGCCATTAACACTCTTTAGCCTCTCCTGAAGTGCGTTAGCTAGCCAATATCTTGATAAACAACCCTCTCTATGAATTCCTAGGTTGGGGAAGCTGTTTATAGTATGTTTAATGGATCTGCAGCTATGCACTATGTTTGGTTGCCCGCCTGATCATTTTTTCTTTTTACATAAATAGCTTAAGCACATTTGTTTTTTGAAAAGAAAAATGAAAAACAATTGTTTAATGTTTAATGTTTAAGTTGGTTAGATCTGCATCTGTATATTGGGTTAGCTGTTAAAGAGAATTGCATGTCTGCAAGTTGTGCATGTGTTTACGGCATTGGATGCATGGCGCTGAATTGATGTATAAATGATTCTCGCATTGTAGAAATAATTCATTTATTGAATTGAAATTGACAAGAATTTTCTACATGGTTTGCATCAAAGTCTCATAAAACTCCATACATCAACACCCCTTCCAAAGACATTAATAAAGTACATCTAAAATCTATCTCATAATAAAAGCAATAAACAACTCTTTTTTGAGTATACACACATATTATTCTAGGCTAGGATCTTGGGCTAGGTAGTTGTGATATAACTTCCCAAGGTTGTAAAAATGAGGCTAGTGTTGTTAAAGAGGGTAAAATCCTACTGCACTCATACTATCTGAGACTGCTCCAGTCAAAGAAGAGTTAAATGCGAGACAACATTGGAATGTGAGATAACGTAGCCCAACTTCGATTGCATATCCATTGGGTATTCTATGTATTGCGGATCCCTTCAGGGATATCGGAGATGAGTCAGGGACTCAGGTATTGTGCCCACACAGCATATTGTCTATGACCATGTCCCCCCCAGTAGTGTCTATTATTTGAGGTAACCATAGTGGCTAGAATATTTTAGGGATGAACATATGGTGATTGGGGTAGGCTTCCATGGTACCTAAATAGACGAACCTACTTTTTCTTTGGTTTTTGGGAGGGTGCTCATCTTCATGAGAGTACTTGGCCCCTTAATCTGAGGTTCGGGCGAAGCTCAAGAGTAATCATAACTGTACATTTGGCCAGCTCTCTCTTTTAGCCATTGTGATACTGGGTTTCATGTCTAGCAAACAATGGTTATCAGACAGAGTCATATCCCCTAACTACTTGTTGATTGACTTTTAGAGTATTTTTTATTTTTTAGGTGTTGGTTTGTTATCACTGAGACTATAATAAATATCACTATAATTTTTTTGATAAAATATATCAATCACCATGGCTACATACGGACCTCAACGTTAATCTCGGCGACAACAAGGTCTTCCTCTTTTGACTGCAGAGGATCAACCGAGCCTTGGTGAGCCAGATTATCCCTCTTCGAGTAATCAGTCTCTAGTATCTAGCACAAAATTACACAATACCTTATAGGACACTATATTGCCAGAGGACTTTTTCACTGAAGGAGTTGTACCTCCTTATAATGCTTCTCTCAATGATCCTCTCGGACCAGTATTGATTCAGGTAGCACCTGTACCTACCATGTCTTCAAATGTACCTACATCCACCATTCCCTCGGTGACTAATGGGTCATGTATTTTGTGGAAAACTTTGGTCCACCCTCACTTCCCCTTCCCCCGCCAATAGTCAGGAAAACACAGTTGATTAGTTACCTCACTATCCAAACTATGCCAAGTTTGAGAAACTTAGTTACACCAACTATGAGTGGCGTTAGTGTCAGTCTTTTTAGCTTTCCTCCAGTGATCAAACATGCTCTTAGAAAGTGATTTTAAGGTGTCAAGGTCAAATTTTGTCATTTCAGTGAGTCTTCAAGTAAAATTTGGTCACTAGGTATTAGGTCTAGGGTTTCCTTTGACTCCTTTCAAAGTTGTCCAAATTTCGGTCCATGTCACCATTTAGCTGAGTGTACCATCATTCAGAGGGTTTTCATCATCATGTCAGGTTCCAATGGGTCATTTTACACCTTGTTCTTGCTTCAGTTGTGCCTAGGTAAGGTTCATTTCCCTCTCCTAGGGTTTTGAAGGTAATTTTTCTTGGATGGTCAAATCATCAGCAAAACTTGTATCCTGATGTTCATACACCTTCCCCTATCCTTAATGTACCTTATTAAATACTTCCCATCACTGAGATCCCCCAAATTCCTCATTTTCGCACAAACCCTAGTTTCTTGCTACAACTTGACAACTTTCTAGACTAGGCCTGTGTTTTGCCCTTTTGGACCCCTTCCCCTCACTCAATATTTGAAATTCCACTTACCCCTACTTCCTAACATCCCTCCATACTTCCCAAAATTTTCTTAAGAATTTAGAAGCCCTTTATCCCCTTCATTTCGACAAATCCCCTGTTCCACACATCGGGATAGGTTTTACTCCAATGATGTTTCTGAGCAGGAAAAGATGAATTGGGAAAATTGAGAGAGGTTTTTGTCCAAAATAGGCCAAGGAAGAAAAACCTCCTTCACTTTTTACACAGGTGTCATGGTTTTAGAGAAATGTCAAAAATACAGTTGCCTCAGGAGAATTGATGCACCTCCGAAGTGACCTTGGGAAAATCAAGATTTGTCTAGCTTGGTTGGCCAAATGACTTGCTTGATGAGTCAAATGATAACTAGACACAAAGATATTTCCAATGAACTATCATGAGCTCAATTTGGGGTTGAGGAAGATCTTCAAACGTTGACTGCAACAACACTCTGCCTTTAGGAAGCCTCATTTTGCACATTTTGACTAGTCTTGGGAGATTTTACTTTTGATAGGGCAAATGAAATCCAAATTGAAAAATTCAAGTTGGTTTGGAAATTAGACTCAATAAATTTTCCAACGAGCTATTTTTCACCCAATTTAGGCACTAGGACGGCCCTCAAAACTTCTCTGGAAAAATGCGCTACGCATAGAAATTTTTAACATAGAATTTTCTGCCCTATGCGCCGCGCCACGTGGTGCTCGCTTTTGATAGGAGCCTCAAAATCACAAAACTTAGAATTTTTGGATTTGGCATGGAAAAATATGCTTTCCTACCAATGGAAAAGAAATTTTGACAGGTTTTGAGCTCTCAAAAAGGTCAAAAACACTCAAAAAATGACCTTACTGCCCCTATTTTGACACACAGGAAGCAGTGTTGGGAGAATTGAATTTTGGAGGGGCAAAGGGAGGCTAAATTGGAAAATTCCACTTGGTTTGGAAAGTAGACAGGTAGACCTTTCCAAAAAGAACACTTGAAGTTAATTTGGACACCACAAAGTCCTTCAAAAGTGGGTCCAAATAGGTGCTACGCATAAAGAATCAGGCACGACGCATAGAGGAAATTTTGCCAGTTTGACAAGTATTACTCTGTTTTTCACCCAGCTTTGGCCAGTTTGACTTTTTCACTTTCTTAATGGAAAATTTGTGATGTAATGCAATGTACATTGATGGATCATGATCTAAATGTGTCAAATGTTCACTTATGGAGGTAGATTCATCAGTTTAAAAGTTGTTTGAAACTGAATGAATCAGTTCCCTTGTTTCTAGAGGCATGTTGTTCTGTTGCCTGATTTCTAGTTCTCAGTTTAGAATTAGGTGAAAAAGCTCCTAAACATGTGAGCTTGACCCCTAGAGGCTAGTATGAGCTATGGTTTGTTTATATTATGTGGATTTTCAGTCATTAGCATGGTTGGACTCTTGAGAAAGCCTTGAGCTTCATTGTACACTCACATCATCATTTTGGCTAAGGAATTGAGACCAGGGTTTTCAGCGCTCTTTGGGATCCATGTGGCAATTTGTCTTGGTATAGTGCTTTCCTTTGTAATTTTGAATTTATTTTTGCGATTGTAGGCCATTATCTCTCTTATTTCTTCTCAACTAAATCAAACAAGAGTGTAAGTAGAATCCATTGAAATTGTAGTGCTCTACTTGAGGTTTGCTTTAGTCTTTGATGTTTTCAGCTGTTTGGAGAGGATCCATGAGTTTTCTTGCCCTCTTCAACTCCTCACCTGTTTAATCTCTCCATCTCATTCAATTTGAAGTGCCAAATCAGTTGCCTACCTTGCCCCATTGAGATCTCTGCAAGACTGAGCCTCATTCCCTGCACCCAAAATCTGCCTTTCCATTAGAACCAACAAACACATTATTTTATTCAATCAAACCCTTTGCACATATACCTAGCCTAAGATCAGTATTTCTATCAGTCATCTCAAGCCCTCATCAATCATAATTTGCTGAGATTGACCCAGAGAGAGCCCTCTCCCGACCTGGTAGGGCTAGCTACTAGGTTAAGCGTGGTTTGATGTTGGCCCTGGATCCTACCTCCCTCAGCCTAAGGTAAATCTAGGCTCTAACATAGTGGCAACCATACTCGAGAAGAAATTGTTTGTTTGTTAGTGTTCTTGCTTTATAAACTACAGACGGAGCCTGAAGTTATGCCAGCTAGTCTTCGAAACACTTTTGCTTTGCATCAACGAAAGTAGATAAATGCTACTTCAGTCAATCTCCAGTCTAGTCTTATAAATGGAACATCTGACTTGCAAATTGCCCCAGTAACATGTATCATGTTCAGATCTGATTGTTGATGGTGGACAGTAGTCAGACACAGGAAGGCTGAAACCATTCACTTGGCGACGCTAGTGTCGAAATCCCAAGGTTCAGACTTTTTATGGCAACTCTACTCTTCAAGAACCAGTAGCCTGAAGGAATTTTTGGTCAATTCATTGTTATCAAAATGGTTTCACTAGATCAAAGGTATGCTCCGATGAGCCGAGATCACATTCCAGGTTTTCCAAATAAAATTCCTAAGGTAAATTGGAAAAGAAATTTGCCTATGTTTAAAGATGATGATAAGAATGATGTTGCTTTACATCTGGTTAGATTTCACATACATATTCGCAAGTTGAAGGTTGATTTTCCTGAAGATTACTTGACGAAGATATTCATGGCCACTTTGGAAGGTGAAGCCTGAACTTGGTATGAAAGTTTGTTGCCTACTTGTATTTACTGTCTGAAGGATTTTCATGCCATGTTCTTTGAAAGGTATAAATATTATTATCCATCCTTAACCTTAGTTCAGGACTGTTGTAAACATGTTTATAGTTTTATTGAACATCTTGAGAAAGTTTATGAAGATGATGACTTCATGGATGATGAGATCATGGAAGCCCTGTATGAAAATCCATTTCAGCAGCATAAAGAGAGTGATACTTATCAATATGATCAGGAAAATTTGTAGCAGGATCAAGATCTTAGCACAATGGAAAATGAAGAAAGAGAAGGTTTTATTTTAGATCTGTCCATAGAAGAAGACAACATGCATGAAAGTCAAGTTTCAATTTCATAATGTGATAAAGTCAAGTCAGTTATTTCAGATCTAGATTCAGATTGTGATGATGTAGACTTCCTTGTTTTGAATCCCATTAAGGAGAGCTCTACTGTTGAGATCATCTGGAATGAAGAAGACAAATTTACTAACCAAAGCCTTCATGAGGAGGTAATCTAGTCATTTTATGAAAAACAAGATGAGATCTTTGTTCAAGTAAGTGAAAAATCCTCTTTCGATAACTCAATAGTAAATGATAATTTGATTTCCATGTCATATGAAGATGATCAACAATGTTTTCAAATTTCAGAAGATCAGGGAAATGAGGATTGTCATTCAGGTTTTTCATGTTTTTCATGTTATTTCATGAAGACAATCACTGTTTGAGCAAAATAAAACAAAAAGTATTATCTCCTTTGTCTGAAGATGAGATAGATCTACTTCTGAAAGGTTAGATTACAGCCCAAGCTAATGCAGGTTTGCAGTGCGCACAGGTTCAAGAAAGTGTTGGTAAAACTTCTTCCTCTTTTGAAAATGATGACAACCTTGTAATTAGCTTTATAGATCAGCAAATAGATAATATTTTCTTTCATGAAGATGATAAGGCTGTCATGTTTGATCATTTTGAAGATTGTTTTCTGTTTAAGAATGACCTAGACCATGAAGTTGAGGAATATGAGCTTGAGAGAGACAATATGCCAGAATTTATCATGGTCAAGGAATTTACAGCTAACACTCAGATGGTAGAAGCTTATACCTCTTTGTGCCTTCCTATCACTCAGCAACCAGTTGTTCTTTCAGATCAGAATGAAGGGAGTACTTGTATTTTTGCTACTGGATCTCAAGCCAAGCTAGTGCTTCAGGACTTTCAAGATCCTTTCGAAATTCTTTTGCAAGCACTAGAGAAGATGAATGTTGCCTGGTTCATTATCATAAGCCTTGGTTTCAGTGGTTATTGTAAGTTGCCTACATGTACATCGTTCTACCCGCTCGGGAAAAGTGAGAGCAGAATTTCGGTATGTAGCCATCAGATGGATTGGTTACATTGGAATGCCCACTTCACATGATTGTACATATTTCATCAGTGAGCAAGTAGTCGTCGTCATGATTTGAAGCCCTCAAATCTCGATGGTCTGCTGCCATCCAAAAAGCTTTGTAAGTACTTGTTTTAGTTAAGTAAGTCATGAGTCATTTTTTGTTTTAGTTAGTTTAGTATTGAGTCATTTCTGAGTTATAATTGAGTTATGTTTTGAGTCAACATATTGGTTTTTGGGTGTTTTGAAGTTATTGACTCCATTGCCCAATGGATGAAGGCACTTGTTTGCTATCCCAAAGATCTGTGGTTCTTGGCACCTCCAAGGAGCTACCATCCCCATTGGAGCCAATGTTAGTGTTAGTATTTGCAGCCTTCCTCCAGTGATCAAACATGCTCTTACAAAGTGATTTTAAGGTGTCAAGGTCAAATTTTGTCATTTCAGTGAGTCTTCAAGTAAAATTTGGTCACTAGGTATTAGGTCTAGGGTTTGCTTTTACTCCTTTCAAAGTTGTCCAAATGTCGGTCCATGTCACCATTTAGCTGAGTGTACCATCATTCAGAGGGTTGTCATCATCATGTCAGGTTCCAATGGGTCATTTTATACCTTGTTCTTGCTTTAGTTGTGCCTAGGTAAGGTTCATTTCCCTCTCCTAGGGTTTTGAAGGTAATTTTTCTTGGATGGTCAAATCATCAGAAAAACTTGTATCTTGATGTTCATACACCTTCCCCTATCCTTAATGTACCTTATTAAATACTTCCCATCATTGATATCCCTCAAATTCCTCATTTTCGCACAAACCCTAGTTTCTTGCTATAACTTGACAATTTTCTAGACTAGGCATGTGTTTTTCCCCTTTGGACCCCTTCCCCCCACTCAATCTTTTAAATTCCACTTTCCCCTACTTCCTAACATCCCTCCCTACTTCCCAAAATTTTCTTAAGAATTTAGAAGCCCTTTATCCCCTTCATTTCACTTCATTTCGACAAATCCCCTATTCCACACATCGGGATAGGTTTTACTCCAATGATGCTTCTGAGCAAGAAAATATGAATTGGGAAAAATGAGAGATATTTTTGTCCAAAATAGGCCAAGGAAGAAAAACCTCCTTCACTTTTTACACAGGTGTCATGGTTTTAGAGAAATGTCAAAAATACAGTTGCCTCAGGAGAATTGATGCACCTCTGAAGTGACCTTGGGAAAATCAATATTTCTTCTAGCTTGGTTGGCCAAATGACTTGCTTGATGAGTCAAATGATAACTAGACACAAAGATATTTCAAATGAGCTATCATGAGCTCAATTTGGGGTTGAGGAAGATCTTCAAAAGTTGACTGCAACAACACTCTGCCTTTAGGAAGCCTCATTTTGCACATTTTGACCAGTCTTGGGATATTTGACTTTTGACAGGGAAAATGAACTCCAAACTCAAAAATTCAAGTTGGGTTGGAAATTAGACTCAATAAGATTTCTGTAAGGACTCTAGGCACCACATATCTCCACAATGGTATGATATTGTCCACTTTGGGCCTAAACCCTCATGGATTTGTTTTTGGGCTTTACCCCAAAAGGCCTCATACCAATGGAGATATTTGTCCATCCTTATATACCCATGATCCTTCCCACTTCTAATCAATGTGGGAATTTGCTTTTGGGCTTTACCCCAAAAGGCCTCATACCAATGGAGATATTTGTCCATCCTTATATACCCATGATCCTTCCCACTTCTAATCAATGTGGAACTTTGTTCGTATGCCCAACAATCCTCCCCTCGAACAAAGGACCGTCGAGCCTCCCCTCAAACGATTATCCATCCGCAGGATTCTCCCCTCTCTACCAACCAGGATTCTCCGCTCCAATGCATTGGAAGCACACGCCTTACATGGAAGCACCACCTGTCTCAAGAGCTTGCTCTAACCGAGCTCATCCACAGGCTTACCGGTGTTGGGTATACGACCAAAGTCCCACATTGACTATAAGTGGGGAGGATCATGGGTATATAAGGATGGACAAATATCTCCATTAGTATGAGGCCTTTTGGGGTAAAGCCCAAAAACAAATCCATGAGGGCTTAGGCCCAAAGTGGACAATATCATACCATTGTGGAGATATGTGGTGTCCAGAGAATCCTTACAAGTGGTATCGGAGCCAGATTTGAAGTTATCCAAATCCTCGGAATGCCGAACAAAGGTGGTGAGCCTCGGTTGTTGGGTATACGAACAAAGTCCCACATTGATTAGAAGTGGGAAGGATCATGGGTATATAAGGATGGACAAATATCTCCATTGGTATGAGGCCTTTTGGGGTAAAGCCCAAAAACAAATCCATGAGGGCTTAGGCCCAAAGTGGACAATATCATACCATTGTGGAGATATGTGGTGTCCAGAGTCCTTACAAGTGGTATCAGAGCCAAGTTCTAAGTTAGCCAAGTGGATGAATCCTCGGAATGCCGAACGAAGGTGGTGGGCCCCGGTAATACAGGCGGTGTGCTCTGGATTCTTCATGGACGTGTCCTGGTCCCAACACGGTGAAGAGGAGTTGACCTGGGATAAAGCAAGCTCTCGAGGAAGGTGGTGCTTCCATGTAAGGCATGTGCTTCCAACGCATTGGAGCGGAGAATCCTGGTTGGTAGAGAGTGGACGGATGGATAATCATTCGAGGGGAGGCTCGATGGTCCTTTGTTCGAGGGGAGGATTGTTGGGTATACGACCAAAGTCCCACATTGACTATAAGTGGGGAGGATCATGGGTATATAAGGATGGACAAATATCTCCATTAGTATGAGGCCTTTTGGGGTAAAGCCCAAAAACAAATCCATAAGGGCTTAGGCCCAAAGTGGAAAATATCATACCATTGTGGAGATATGTGGTGCCCAGAGTCCTTACAATTTCCAACGAGCTATTGTGCACCCAATTTGGACACCGGGAAGGCCCTCAAAACTGGTCTGAAAAAATGCGCTACGCATAGAAATTTTTAACATAGAATTTTTTACCCTATGCGCCGCGCCACGTGGCGCTCGCTTTTGATAGGAGCCTCCAAACCACAAGAACTTAGAATTTTTGGATTTTTCATGGAAAAATATGCTTTCCTACCAATGGCCAAGAAATTTGGACAGGTTTTGAGCTCTCAAAAAGGTCAAAAACACTCAAAAAATGACCTTACTGCCCCTATTTTGACACACAGGAAGAAGTGTTGGGAGAATTGAATTTTGGAGGGGAAAATGGAAGCCAAATTGGAAAATTCCACTTGGGTTGGAAATTAGACAGGCAAAAATTTCCAACAAGCACACTTGAAGCGAATTTGGACACCAGTAAGGCCTTCAAAAGTGGGTCCAAACAGGTGCTACGCATAGAGAATCAGGCGCGGTGCATAGAGGAAATTTTGCCAGTTTGACAAGTATTACTCCGTTTTTCGCCCAGCTTTGGCCAGTTTGAATTTTTCACTTTCTTAATGGAAAATTTGTGATGTAATTCAATTTAAATTGATGGATCATGATGTAAATGTGTCAAATGTTTACTTATGGAGGTAGATTCATCAGTTTAAAAGTTGTTTGAAACTGAATGAATCAGTGCCCTTATTTCTAGAGGCATGTTATTCTGTTGCCTGATTTCTAATTCTCAGTTTAGAATTAGTTGAAACAACTCCTAAACATGTGATCTTGACCCCTATAGGCTAGGATGAGCTATGGTTTGTCTATATTATGTGGTTTTTCAGTCATTAGCATGGTTGGACTCTTGAGAAAGCCTTGAGCTTCATTGTACATTCATATCAGCATTTTGGCTAAGGAATTGAGACCAGGGTTTGCAACACTCTTTGGGATCCATGTGGCAATTTGTCTTGGTACAATGATTTCCTTTGTAATTGTGAATTTATTTATGTGATTTTAGGCCATTATCTCTCTTATTTCGTCTCATCTAAATCAAACAACAATGTAAGTAGAATCCATTGAAATTGTAGTGCTCTACTTGAGGTTTGATTTAGTCTTTGATGTTTTCGGCTGTTTGGAGAGGATCCATGAGTTTTATTTCCCTCTTCAACTCCTCACTTGTCTAATATCTCCATCTCATTCAATTTGAAGTGCCAAATCAGTTGCCTACCTTGCCCCATTGAGATCTTTGCAAGACTGAGCCTCATTCCCTGCACCCAAAATCTGCCTTTCCATTAGAACCAACAAACACATTATTTTATTCAATCAAACCCTTTGCACATATACCTAGCCTAAGATCAGTATTTCTATCAGTCATCTCAAGCCCTCATCGATCATAATTTGTTGAGATTGACCCGGAGAGAGCGCTCTCCTGACCTGGTAGGGCTAGCTACCAGGTTAAGCATGGTTTGATGTTGGCCCTGGATCCTACCTCCCTCAGCCTAAGGTAAATCTAGGCTCTAACAAGTGGCCTAGTACATGTCGGTTTCTACCCCTTTTGTATCTTCTCCTGGACCTTCATCTATCACTCCGAATGGAGCTATTAGCATGGGTACCTTCAGTAATCCCTTTGGTTGGAATCCTCTGTTAAGTTCAAACCCCCAGGCTCAAATGCTAGGGGGAAATGTTCCCAACATGCACATATCAGTAAGGTGAATTACAATACCCCCTCCACCTATAGGACAAGTTGGACCATCATTAATTGACATAACTCCTCCAAGTGGACACTACCCCAGTGTCAGTCATGTGCCTATGGCCAACTACATGGCTAGTAATATCCCTGAACTCTGTCCTGCTCAATCCATTTGGATAACCCCTCCTCAACCTCAATTTAGTCAAGCAGGCAATATTTATCCTAGGGGAAATCAACCTTATACCCCCCAGCCTAACATCCCAAATGGAAAGCCACCCTATATTATTGTTCCACCACCACAAGGAAACTATTGTCCAACCAACAATATGTATCTTGTTGGTAACAATATGATGGGAGGACCTCAGGGTCCTTCAAGTCATTCATCATCACCCTGGTCAGACTCGGGGGCACCAAAAGCTTTTCCTTTTCTGGCAACACTCAATATTCATGATCTGTATAAACTAACTAATGATCCCATCTACCATAACTTACATTGGCCCCCAATCCTACATAAAATACCTACCGACATCCCGAAGTTTGAAGGGAAACAAGGGGATGATCCGGGTACACATGTCACCACCTACCATCTATGGTGTGTATCGAACTCCATGGTGGATGACAGTATCTGGCTCCGGCTCTTCCCCCGCACCCTTACTAGCAATGCTGCAAAGTGGTACATTGAGTTACCACGCACATCAGTTAATACCTTTGGTGCCCTGGCAATGGAATTTTTAAAGAACTTTCAGTTGCCCATCCACTACAAAACCAGGACAAAAATTCTTACTACCTTGCGCCAAGACACCTCCACCCACATCTCTGATCACATTCATGAATGGAGACGTAAGTAGAGGTTGGTCAAGGCCCCCATTCTGGATTACCTATTAGCATATTGGTTCTGCAAATCTCTTTTTCCCCAAATTGCCAAGTACATTTCCTTAGGTGGTGCAGTCACTGAAGACCAATCCATTCGTCTTGCCCAACTTTATTCGCAGTATGGCACACTATACGACGTAATCCCCAATGCCCCCCCGAATTTCCAATGCTCTCGCTACTTAGCAAACCGGTGCACACGCTAACTGTCTCGTTGGCACTACCTTTGGGGTTGTTGTAAAACAACATAGCGGGCACATTTCCCAGTTGTTTGTTGATACTACTACATCTACCCAATCAGATTATCTTCCAATTGTTGCGATCAACTTTGTGAAATCTACACAAAAGGCCAGCGACAAGAACAATAGTAATAAGAAAAACACCTCTCCTTCTGAAGAACAGCCCACTATGCAATCCAACCCCAAGAAGAAAGCTACTGCAAAATATGGTAGAGGAAAGGACAAAGTTGTCAAGTTCCCTTGAAAAATCTATTTGGAAGACCATATGACACACTAATGTCCGCATCTCTAAGAATGCACAGATTTTCTTTCGCAAAAGGAAACTGGCTGGAAGCCAACAATCCTACATAACCCCTTCCCTACTTAGCAGCATCAACATCTTATTACAAACCTGCCTCAACCCCCACAAGTGGGAAACTAAAATTCAAACCATCCTTCCCCTGGTGAAGGATCATCGATCATTTACACCTTTGAAATGGTTGATCTTCAAACACGAGCCAAAACTTATGGAGCTCCAGTCGCTAACACCCTGGACACTACCTTGAGTTCAAACCCACCACCAACTAATGATATTCATATCAAAAGGCCTGTTGCTGATCTTGTAATTCAACCCCAAAAATGGGCACTTCATTGCACAACACATAATACTTCTGCATGTGCTGCCCATAACTACAATATTGTAGAATAGTTGGTGCAAGCACTGTCAGCTCTATCGGCACTCAAAGTATTGCAAACCTGTCCAGCACAACAGAAAGCTTTGCTTTCAACCATTGGTAGGGTTGACCCTCAGGATTCCATGCTAGCAATATTTGACATGGAGAAATGTAAACCTCGCCTTTCCCACCAACTTGCATTTCAAGTGTAGGTTTTTCCGAAAGGGAGAGTTCTCCATAGAATAGTTGTTGACAAAGGTACCTTGACATGTGTCATGTCTAATTCATGTTGGCTCACCTTGGGTTCTCCAACTCTATCTCCACCATCTAATTCCCTTCAAAAATTTGATGGCCACACATTCATCCCAAAAGGATACCTTGCCAGCTACCCCATCACTTTGAGTAGGAAAATGGTAATGGTGGGCATTGAAGTCGTAGATCGTCATCTCAACTATAATATGCTTTTGGGCCATAGTTGGTCTTATGCCATGACTGCCATTGTGTCTTTGGTCTTCTGCCTCATCCTCTTTCCATTAGATGGGAGAATAGTCATAGTGGACCAGATGTCCTTCTGCACCCCAGGTTACTCCCTGTTGCCTAGCGACATTGTACCCTTAGTGGGTGGCATACCTAGATCTTACATCAATGTTGGTATCAATATTTTGAAGGGTTTTTCCTTGATGGGTTTCTTTCCTCTCCCATCACCTGAGGTTCCACAGATGGTTTCTATGGTCTCCACCATTCCTCCTGACCCAACTAATCCTTAGATCCTCTTGGCCCCTTTTGAAATTAAATCTTATGGAGAACAAATGTTTTTGTCACCAATCAAATTGGCTTACCAAGCCATTCAATCTACATCTGATTCTTCCATCACTTTGATGATGACCAATGGTACCATCTCCCCTCCCATAATGGCTCCCTCTAATGATCTCCTCAACGAATTCCTACCTAGGGACGAATATATTCGATAGATATTGTCTTTAGAGTAGCAACCTTGGGAAACCTCTAACCATCGCGCTTCGATATCTGATTCGGACGTGAACCCTGTAAAAATCCTCTCTTTTGAACCTCCTGAGGATGTGTTGATGGTGCTGGACCTGCTAAAATTTAGGGGATCTCCCCGATATGAAGTCCCAACTAGACATCACACTGTTTGTTGTAGGAATCCCATCCAGTACAATGGACCAGTTGCCATTATCTTAGAGATTTTCCTTAGCTCTTACAGTTCAACACATGAGAGTGTTATGATTGAAACTTCAATAAAGTGAGGTGAGTATGCCTGGTGAGTGCGTAATCTAACTTTGTGTCTGGTTTCTCTTACTATAAGGGAGAGGGTAAAAGTGAGCATCTAGATGAGAGGTTGTAGTACCACCTAGGGAGAGACATAGGTGAAAAACAACAAGGGTCTGTCCAGCATCCAAGAGAATAGTCCATAGTGAATGTGGCAGTATTTAAAAGCAAAGTGTAAGGGAAAAAGCGTACACCTTCCAGCAGAGTAGTCCACATGGGGGTGATGGTTGTTATAACCAAGGAAAACAAGAATGGTCTGTCTAATGTCCGACGGAGTAGTCCACATGAATGTGTAAACAGTGATCAAAAATACAACACACCTTCAACAATGTAAGTATTAAAATAACCAAAGTATTTCAATTATATTTGTACAGGTTAAGAAAACATGCATTACAAATGTTTAAAGAATAGTCTTACAAACGGATACAAAACATGCTTGAAAATGTGCTGGCCTGAGACAGGTTTCAGAATTAAGCAAAAGTTCCAAGACACATCTGTACGCCATACATCACTAGCCCTAGTAGTGGGACATTAGAGCCACTCCTCGCTCCTTAAAGAACAAACTACAGACTTTGAAGGCTATGTGGGAGGAGCCAAGGTGAAAAGTCCTTTTCTCATACAATGAGGGGGTATATATAGCCAAGGGGGATACTTGATCCTTGTGACTCTTCAACTTCCCTCATGACTGTTTGACTTCAATGAATTTTTGACTTACATGGTTATTCAACTTCATATGTGCATCTCTTGGACTTTCACATTACATTTCATTTTATTACAACAAGTATGGTCCTTAGTAGTGATGTGGCTAAGACAACTCATGACACAACTCAACATGACACTTCTGACATGTACTAGTTGACTGTGGTGTCTGTGTTGAGCTACTATGGTTCTGAGTGATGAGTGTGCTCTTAGTGTATCATGTCTTCATCTCTGTATGGAAAAGTGTGCGGGGTCTTCGATGGTATTGATCTTTGCTTGATGGTGCACATGTATGTGTCCCTTTCACTTGCTGCTCAAAGTGCTTCGTATGTTCATTCAACTACGAGAAATTCTTGTAGCATGCACTCCTTCTTCATCCCGTTAATTGTTGCGCCATGTTTCATCAATGTACCTATTCCTGTGATCACTCATGACGAGACAATATCAAATCCAAAAATGTACTAGTCTAGCATGATGTATTTGTAGGTTTTAACCCTGTACAAAAATTTCCTGCATATGAATTTTAAAACACATAAAATAAAAAATGCGAGAGCATAACACATAAAACACATATACACAAAGATTTTCCCCTAGATCCCAAAACCGAGACTACCAACTTGATTTTTCATTATGTTCCTTTCAATGATATAATACATATTTATACATGCCAAAGCATCCAATACCATGGACCAAGAACCATCGTATCCAAAACCATGGACCGAAAACCATCGCATCCAAAATCATGTGCGAAAATAATGCACAAAACCATAGGTGGGTCCACCCAACCTAACATAGGTTCCAAAACCAAAATTTTGCAGGCGTTGCCCCAGACCCCATAGAGTGGGGTTACCTACACCCCTCAAACCCCCTGTGACTTCTCCCCCCCCCCGTGCTACTCAATCGGCGCAACGGAAGGGGGGCTCCACCCCCCCTCTAACCCCCGGTTAACTACATGGGCTAGTCGTGGAAAGAATATAACACAACCCAACATTTTCCCACTTGTTGTTTTCTTTCCATAGGGGGCCACAAGAGAGCTTAGTCATTTATCCATCCCTGCAATGCCCATTGTTTCTCTACACCAAGAGAACTTCTCAGAGCTCACAAATTTTGTCAATGCATCTACAGTATTCTTCAATGTGTCCACCTTTACCAGTGACACCTTTTCGTTTGCTATCATATCCCTCACAAAGTGATACTGAACATCAATGTGCTTTGTCTTTGAATGATATGCAGGGTTCTTTGCCAAGAAAATTGCACTTTTGTTGTCACAATCTATCCTTATAGCTCCCTATACTAACCTAATACCTGAACACAATCTCTGCAACCAAACTGCTTCCTTGCTTGCATGAGTGGTTGCCATGTATTATGCCTCTGTAGTTGATAGTGCAACTACAGATTGTTTCTTACTCATCCAACTGACTACACCTCCAAATAGGTTAAACACATACCCACTTGTAGATCTTCTCTAATCCAGATCTTCAGCCCAGTCTGCATCAACAAAGCCACGAATATCCAACACTCCGTCTAATCCTGGTCTTCCTTGGTAGCACAAACCATAATCACTAGTGCCATGCAAATATCTGAAAACCCGCTTCACTACTATCCAATGCTCCTTTCCTGGTTTTGACATAAACCTGCTCAATACTCCCACTACATGTGCAATGTCTAGTCTAGTACAGACCATTGCATACATTAGGCTACCGACTGCACTTGCATATGGAACATGGGACATGTCCTCTTCCTCTTCTTGTGTCTTCGGACAGTGTTCAACAGATAACTTTACACCTACAGGAATAGGAAACTTCACCGGTTTACTATCCTGCATATTAAATCTTTGCAATATTGTCTTGACATGCTTCCTCTGGTTTAACCAGAGCTTCCTCTTTGCCCGATCTCTTTTAATTTCCATGCCCAAAATATAGTTTACAGCACCAAGATCTTTCATGTCGAATTTGGAGGACAATTGGGTCTTCAAATCCTGGATAATTTCTTTGCCATTTCCAACCAGCAACATATCATCCACATACAAGAAAAAATAAATAACATGGTCACCAATTAATTAAAAATACACAAAGTGATCTGCTTTGCTTCTTGTGAAGCCAAGTCCCCGTATAAATGTATCAAATTTCTGATACCACATCCTTGGTGACTATTTTAACCCATACACAGACTTCTTTAACTTGCATACCAGTTCTTTCCTACCCTTCACTGCAAAGCCTTCAGGTTGCTTCATGTAGATTTCCTCTTCCAGATCCACGTGAAGAAATGTCGTCTTCACATCCATCTGTTCTACCTCAAAATCAAAAGCAGCAGTAACAGATAAAAGTAATCTAATAGAAGTTACCTTGGCAACATGATGAAAAATATCACCAAAAACAATTCCCGGCACCCGGGAATAACCTTTTGCTACCAACCTAGCTTTGTATTTCTCCACCTTTCCTTTCTGCATTTGTCTTCTTCTTGAACACCCATTTGCTGCCAATAGGTTTCCTTCCAGGTGGCAACTCCACCAGATCCCAAGCTTCATTTTTGTGCAAAGATTCCATTTCATCAACCATGGCCTCTTTCCAGAGTTTTTCATCCTTTAAATATACTTCTTCCTTCACAGTTCTGGGATCATCATCAGTAATAGATAAAGAAAAATTTGAACAAAAAGTAGATGGACTATACCTTTCTGGATGCCTTCTTTCTCGAACTGACCTTCTCATACCCGAAGTTTGTGGCTCTTCATCTTCTGATTCTTCCTCTACTGTAGAGTTTGATTCTTCCTCCTTTAGCTCAAACTCTATCTTGTCAGGTTCCTTTGGTTGGACTTCATGTTTAATAACATCTTTCACCTCTCTGAACACCACATCTCGGCTGTACACAACCTTCCTTGTTACTGGGTTCCAAAGCTTATAACCCTTTAAACCATCCTTATACCCAATAAAGATGCACTTTTCAGATTTACTATCCAACTTGGTTCGTTTCTCCTTTGGAACATGTACGTATGCATCACATCCAAATACCCTCAGATGTGAAAGAGAGGGTTTCTTACTAGTCCATACCTCTTGTGGAGTTTTATCCTCCAATGTTGATGAAGGTGATCTGTTGACCAGGTAACATGTTGTCTCCACTGCCTCTGCCCAGAATTCCTGTCCTAAACCAGCACCACTGAGCATGCTTCTTTCCCTTTCCATCAACGTCTTGTTCATTCTTTCTACAACTCCATTTTGCTGAGGTGTATATGGAGTAGTCTTCTACCATGCTATACCACACTTTTTAAAGAATTCTTCAAATTCCTTATTGCAAAACTCTCCACCATTATCTGTCCTCAGCACCTTTATCTTCTTCTCTGTCTGGTTTTCCACTAGAGCCTTGAATTCCTTAAACCTGTCAAAGACTTCAGATTTCTTCTTAAGGAAATATATCCATGTATTCCTTGAGAAGTCATCTATAAATGATACATAGTACAAAGAATTACCCAGTGATGGAACCTTCATAGGTCCAAACACATCACTATGCACAAGTTCTAATATATGTTTCGCGCTCTTACCACCAGAGGGGAAACTCACCCGATTCTGCTTCCCATATACACAATTTTTACAGAAATCAAAATCTAGAGAGCTATTACTCATACCTTCTACCATACCTTTACCATGAAGTATTCGAAGGCCCTTCTCTCCAATATGTCCAAGCCTTTGATGCCATAGCATGGTCTTCTCTCCAGAGACCACTAGATTTTCTGCTCCACTTTCAGGAACCACAAAACTGTTGCACCCATCAACAACCGTGCTACCTTGTAGCTTGTACAGAGTTCCAATCCGAACTCCCCACATCAATACCAGTGCTCCTTGAACCATCTTGCAGGTATCCTTCTCGAACACTGTTTTTACATCTGCATCATCCAACTTGCATACAAAATTAGATTTCTGGCCAATGTAGGAATATGTAGAACACCCAGAAGTGTTGTAACCCTTCCACCTTGCAACTTCAACTTTACTTTTCCATGACTAACGATTCTAGCCTTCTTATCATCCCCTAAGAAGACATCACCACCATCGTATTTCTCATACTTGCAGAAGCACTCTCTATGGGGAGTGAAGTGAAAGGATGCACCTAAGTCAATCAACCATGCCTCTGATCTACATGTGTACTTGAAGAAGCCAAGTACACATTCCCACCTTCATCTAAGGTGGATTTCGCCTTTGCAGAAGGAGCATCATCAAATTCCTTTCCTTTATCAGGGGCTTTAGATTTACAGTCCCTTTTTTAGTGCCCTTCCTTTCCACATTTCTAGCACACCACCTTTACAGGTTTTCCTAGAGATTTAGATCTCCCTCTAGATTTAGATCTCCCACTCGATGACTTATTTTTGTTTCTATTATGGGACCATCCTCGTATAGACAAGGCATGACCATTTTGGCTCTCCATATTTTTCCATCTCATCTCCTCCGTCAGCAAGGATGAGACCAATTCATCAAACTGCAAGGCAGTTGCATTGCTACCTATTACAATAACCAGACTATCCCATGAATCTATTAAAAAACACAACAAACTAATGCACTTATCTTCATCTAAAATTTTAATATCAATAGATGCTAACTAACTTACCACAGTATTAAATGCATTCAGATGTGTAGTCACTGAGTCTCCATATTTCATCCTCAGGTTATATAGCTTTTTCCGCAGGAACAGTTTATTCATAAGAGACTTAGATTGGTACAAAGTCCCTAAATTATCGCACAAAGCCTTTGTCGTAGCTTCCCCTGATACATTCAGCAATACTGAATCTGAGACCACAATCATTTGTGCTCTTTGCCTTTCGATCCAACTTTTTCCATTCTTCATTGGACACTCCCGTTGGTTTAGTACCCTGATCTACCATGATCCACTAATCTTTATCCACCAACATATCCTCCATCTTGAGTTTCCAAAACTCAAAACTCTTACCATTAAATTTCTCGATCTCTATCTTTCCATTGCTCGTCATCTTCTTTCACCACTAGAATTGATCTCACAGATCTCCCACTGAACAGGGTCTACCATAGGCCCGAGAGAAACCCCTCAGCAACAAAGGCATCCCCTTGAAGCCAAAACAACTTCGATACCAATTGTAGGTTTTAACCCTGTACAGAAATTTCCTGCATACAAATTCTAAAACACATAAAATAAAAAATGCGAGAGCATAACACATATACATAGAGATTTTCCCATGGATCCCAAAACCGAGACTACCATCATGATTTTTCATTATGTTCCTTTCAATGTTATAATACATATTTATACAAGCCGAAGCATCCAATACCATGGACTAAAAACCATCGCGTCCAAAACCATGGACTGAAAGCCATCATGTCCAAAATCATGTGAAAAAATCATGCACAAAACCATAGGTGGGTCCACCCAACCTAACATAGGTTCCAAAACCAAAATTTTTTGGGGCGTGGCCCCGGACCCCATAGGTTGGGGTTACCTACACCCCTCAAACCCCTTGTGACCCCCTCGCTACGCAATCGATGCAACGAAGGCGGGGCTCCACCCCCCCTCTAACCCCCCGGTTAACTACATGGGCTAGTCGTGGAAAGAATATAACACAACCCAATAGTATTATTTTCTGTTTCAGGTGTAGGTGACCACAAGGGAGGAAAAGGAACTTAAATTACGCAGAGCGTAGCTCAGGCCAGGATGGGAGGCTATGGAGCACTATCGAGAAAAACTGCGCAAATGTCACTAGGAGGTAGATTTGTGTAATCTAGGACAACAGTGACAATTGCAAGGTAGAACCCTGTTGGACAAAACTACGTAGTTCCTTGGAGGAAGATAAGGCAAGGTGTTTGGAGGAACTACTTAGAAATTATGCACAATTTTCAGGATGAGGACTCGGCAGGACATCTGGGGGTCCACCTAGGAATTTTTGTAGTTTCTCTAAGGAAGACATAGCATGCAGTGGGAGGCAATGGCAGACATTTCTGCGTAGTTTTCAAGAGTAAGGCTGGATCGGGCTACATGGAGCTGCTAGTCACAACTGCGCAATTTTGAAGGACATTGTCGGACATACAACAGAGGCCTTCCGAAAACAACTATGTAGTTTTTGAGATGAGTGCAGAGCGAGGCAGCAGGGAGACTGCTAGTCAAAACTACACAATTTTCAAGGACAAAGCAAAGCAAGACAATAGGGGGGCTTGCCGGTCATATCTATGCAATTTCTTGGAACAATGTAGTGCCAGGAAGTAGAGGCCTGACTCACATGACTATGCAGTTTCTATAGGTAGTACAGGGCAAGCAGCTGGGCGTGTCTACGTAGTTTTTGAGAGAAATGCAACTTTGGGTTACAATGCAATTTAGGTTTCCAGTAGACCAGAGGGGGGCTTGATGAGTGATCTTGCAAGAAGCACATATTGGATCAGACTTGGGTACAACTTCTACTTAGTTCTGAAGATGGTTAGCTTTCTCGTTTCTAGGATTGTGCAGTGCAGGCTGCCCCAGAGGACAACCTCAATCTCTAGGTAGTTTTGGGAAACATAGCAGGGTCACTGGGAGCTAAGACTACGTAGTGAAACTCAGTTAGTGTTCAGTTCAAGGAGGGTTGTCCGGTCGAAATATTTTCAAGAAAAATGGCTAAGTGTGAGAGCAAGTGAACTTGTGCATACATGACATTGTGATCACACACTTAGCATGACTTGATGACAAGACACCTCAAACCAAAAAGACAAACATGTGCTTAATGACACTGTCTTAAAGTTAAGAGTGACAAGTGTGACACTTGAGATAGAACTTCGAATGACCATGACGATACTTGTGTGAAAGTGCTTGAAAATCTGTGTGTGAGTATGGCTAATGTTCATAGAGCGAAAACAACACATGCACACAAAGACAAACCTTCAAAATTTCCAGAACAATATTGCAAGCATGATATAGAAATCAACACACCAAAAGACGACCGATGGTCAATCAAGAAAAAGGGGTGTAAAGACTCGATAAGAGCTCATGGAATGAGCCCAAGTGTTTGCAAACATTAGGGGAAAAACAAAGGAAGGATCTGAAATTTGGATGCAGGCCAAAATTTTGGAGGGTGTTGCAGCACACTGGTTGAATACCAACTTCTCTGTTTTAGTTCTTTTTAGCACAGGGCCTTGGCCTTTCAAGGAGTATTGATTCGTTGTGCAAGTTACTTTGGCTTCCCCACTTACCCCATGTATAGACATGGTTCACCTTGTACCAACTTAGTCAAACACAACAAAAGTTTCAACTAAATCACAATGTTTTAAAATTAAGAAGGGTAGTTTGGATCATGAGCTTAAGATTTTCAAAGTATAAGTTTTCTCCACTGCCAGTGAGCCTGGTCAGTACCCTAGTGGAGTTGCCTACTTCACCTCTTTGCGCTGAAAGCCTTTCTCTCCTTTCACCTTTGTATTTTTGAAAGAGAACAATGCATAGGAATTTGTTTATTTTTGGGGTGGAAGAGGGATCCTGACTTATTGAGAGTAGGAGAGGTTGTTCTTTCAGAGAAGCATGTAATACATCTGATTTAGGTTTTCTCATTTAGATTTTTTCCTTCTCCATTTCTACTAATTGGATAAGCTTGAACACACAGAGTAGAAGACTGAGTATAAGCATGGGGTTTCCCAGTTTGGACATAGGTTCATGGTTTGACCAAAGATTTCCTTACAAACGGGTCTTATTTTTCGTTGAGACTTCATCGGCCATAAGCTACAACCAAGCACAGAGAAGATGAACACAAGACTAGTCAAGCATTCAGTGTCACAAGAATCTTTAACTCCAGCCACATACTTATTCATAAGCCAAAACACAATATAGGACAACACTTATTTATAAAATGAAATGGAAAGACATCCAAAAAATCATAGCAAAATGAAGAAAAAAAAGTAAAGCAAAACAATAGAACAACAATAAAAATGTTATGTACATAGGGTAGGGTGCGACCCTAGATCATTGAAAATAACATTTTAAATCTTGGCCATTGACAGGAAGGTTGTCAATCCTCCCGTCAAGTGATTGTAGATGATATGTGTGTTGGCCAAGTTTTTCGTGAACTGTGAAAGGACCAATCCACAAGGACTGGAACTTCATGTGTTTGCCTTTGTCTTCGTGGGGTTTATCCCACTTCAAGACTAAGTCACCCACAATGAAGCTAGTGTTCCCTGCAGAATTTCAATCAAACCATCTCTTGATATGGTTCTGGTGGAGTGAAATTTTTTCTTTTTCTTTCATCCATTCTTCCTGTAATTTGTGTAATGTGTCATCATATGTTAAACCAACAAACACAACTTGCCTTGGAATTCTTGGGATAACTGGAGAGTAGGCAAGTAGATATTTGGTGGGAGGATGGCTTCTTTTCTGTATACAAGGAAGTATGGAGATGTTTTCAGAGAGGGTTTGGGTGTAACTCAGTTAGCCCAAAGAGAATTCACCAAAGCAGAATGCTAGTTTCATTGTTCAAAGTAAATGGTTCTTTTTATGATGCAAATTAGATTTTTGTTTGTAGATTCGACAAGACTATTTCCCAATGGGTAGTAGTTAGCTAAATGCTTAAGCACAATACCATAATGCAATGCAAATCATAGTTTCAATGAACAAAAGTAAGTTGCATTTTCAAAATCAAGTGATACAGTAACTCCAAACCTCAAATGATGTGTTGTTGAAGGAAGATGATGACTTCTTGGTCATTCACTTGTTTGAGCGGAACTACTATTGTCCACCGCATGAAGTAATCTGTAGCAGTTAGGATGTAGTGGTGCTACTTTGATGAATGTGCGAAAATCTCCCCAATGATGTCTAGGCTCCACTTGTTGTAATGGTTTGTCCACTGCAACAGGCTGCAGCGGGGCTATTTACCTTTGAGTTGTGTCGGCGAATCGCTGATAGACTGAGCACTTGCAGGCATAAGCATGTGCATCTTTGAACAATGTGGGCCAATAGAAATCATCTCTCATGAATTTATGCACTGTTTTGTTACCCGGGAAGTGACTCCTGACTGGTCTATCATGCAGATCATGTAACACTCTCTCTGTATCTTGTGGTTCTAGGCACCTGAGAAAAATGCCATTGTGGTGCTTTCTGTAAAGCACTCTGTGCACCAACTGGTAAGATAAGGCTTTGAGTCGGAGTGCCCTCTTTTTTCACATAGAGAAGTGAGAGGACATGGTGCCATGCTCAAGGTACTAGTGCACTTATTCGTACCAAGAGTTACCGTGTGAAGTGGGTGGTGCTCGCTCTACATTGTACATGTCAATTTCTTGCTCCTAACTAACAAGCTCTTATTATTCCTCTTGCGCATGTACTTCTTCCATTGCAAGTCTGCAAAGACTGTGATCCTTGACAGTGTGAACTAGCTTGATATCAAGATCATACTCTTGCAATCTTGTCATTTAGTTCACACGTTCTTCACCTAGCTCTTGTTGAACAAGCATTGATTTAACTACTGGGTATGACACAAAGACTATGCAATGATTTTTCAGCAGGTAGGGTCTAAAATGTTTCATTGCCTTATACACAACATATGCTTGTTTATCCATGACGGGATAGTTGAGCTCGAGTCCCTGTAAGCTTGCACTCATGAAGGAGATGGGACGTTCATTGTTGAGCTCATCCTTCTGAATGAGCACTACAGCGAGTGAAGCGTCAGAAGAAAATGTGTAAAGCAATAAATCTTTGTTGAAATCTGGGTTGTACAACATAGATGCTTCTTCTATTTCCTTCTTGATACAAGCAAACGTGTCCTTTTTCCTTCTTCCCCCACTTGTAAACTGCATCCTTCTTGATAATGTCTTGTATAGGTTTGACAATCTGTGCATAATTTGAGATGAAATTCTAAAGAAACTTGATCTTCCCCAATAAAGACTACATGGATTTATTGTTTAGGGGATGAGGAATTTGCATGATGGTATAGGGTTAGTCTGGATCTACATTGACCCCATTCTTGGAAATGTTGTGCCCAAGGAGTTTCCCCTCAGAAACTACAAAGACGCTCTTCTTGGAATTCAAGGATATCCCATACTTGCGACATCGCTCAAATATCTTCTTGAGATGGCGGAGGTGGTCTAACCATTTTCTAGAAAAAACTGTTATGTCATCAAGGTAGACCATCAAACTCTGTCAGATGAGCCCACGGAAGGCGATGTCCATAGCACACTGAAAATTTGTGCCTGCATTGTACCAGTCTAAATGGCATTCTTTAATAAGTGAATGTACCTCACTTGGTATGGAATGTAGTTTTAAGCTTGTCAAGTTCTGCTACCAGAACCTGGTTATATCTGGAAAAACCATCAAGTAGAGAAATTTTTTTTGCTCCAGATACTGTCTGCAAGATGTGTTCCATAGACAACAAAGGGTAATTGTCTTTGTACAAGGCACGATTCAAATTTCAGAAATCAACGCATACGCAGTTCTCCCTAAAATTCTTTTTGACAGGAACTAAGTTTGAAACCCATGTAGAATGATGAAATCTATAAATGATTTGAGCATCCAACAATTTAGTCAACTGTTTATGAATGAGGGGCTCCAGCAGTGGATGTACTTTTTTGAGCTTCCATTGTAACAGTTTGGCCCCTTCCTTATTAGGGATGATGTGTTGGATTATTCGCGTGTCATATGTTTTCAAGTCATCATATGTCCACGCAAATACATCATGGTACTGTCTAAACACGCAAACAAACGATTTCCGCTCTT
Source organism: Pinus tabuliformis (assembly GCA_031772625.1). Classification (NCBI taxonomy): domain Eukaryota; kingdom Viridiplantae; phylum Streptophyta; class Pinopsida; order Pinales; family Pinaceae; genus Pinus; species Pinus tabuliformis. The sequence goes on along the minus strand of CM062811.1, from coordinate 405,094,706 downwards.
CCAGTGTGCAACACGTACCGAGATTCACAAACTTCAGATCTTTGTCTCTTCCTAGATTAATATGTTCGTGCATCAATGTGGAACTGTGGATTTTAGTGTTCCTTGGTCCCTAGAAGTGGTTCTGCAATTCATATAGCTTCTCGAGTGAAACCACACCCTTGGGATGAGGTTTCCTTCACTATCATCAACTGTGTCTTGCAGAGACTTCTTGTGCTCATCTTCATCTATCGCTACGCCCTTAAAGACATCAGCATTGGCCATGAAGTGTAGTATCTGTTCATCATCATCAAAAACACATAAATTAGTTATGTTGTCAGGTATAGATGGCTTATACACAATTTCAACAGAAAATCTATCCCTAAGCGGTGTCATCCTAGCAGTTGCATTTTCTAGAGCATCTGTAGTTGCATTATGCATTCTTGGTATAGAGATGATATTGAAAGCTTGGAAATTAGAGATAAGTTTCCATACCTCTTGTTGCTAACTCTTAAGATGAGGTGAAACACAATGTATGGTGTTACGTACTTGATGTACCATGATCTCTGAATCACCTACCACTTTCAGCATAACATTGAGGCTGATGGCTTTCTGTAAGCCCAAAACGAGTGCCTTATATTCAACAGTATTGTTCGTGCACTCAAACTACAAGTGGCTTGAGACTAAGTGTTTCCTTTTCCTTGGGTCTATCAAAACACACCCGACTCTAGGGCCATCCTGTGTTTTGGATCTGTTGAAATACAAGGTCCACAAGTCATCTATACAAGGACCACTTGCCACACTAGTATTGCTAACACTACTGCTACTACTATTACAATGTACTGTACAAGTTTCATTTCTGTTAGTTGGGCAAAGGAAGGAGACCCAACTTTGTATCTCGTGGGGTGGGGCTCGGTTGTGCAAGATAACATCCCAATTGCATTTCTAGAAAGAAATTTCTAAACAAAAGTTATGCGAAAGCCAATGGTTCATTTTGACCATCCAAGGGAGTAACGTTATGTTTCATATATCTCTTTGAAAACACCCGAATCTAGTTGTTTCTACCCTAGCACGGAAGCCATAACTGTGACCAGTCTGTAGAAATATATCCTTGCAACTTACTGGACTAGTCTCTACTGATAAATAAGCCATATGTTTCTAGGATGTACATGATCACAATGTTAATGCAACGGTGTACTCGTCCGTTGGACAATAACTGGATGATCACATCCTGGATTTCACCAATGCCTAGTACACATTTTCGGTCAAGTTGGATGAACTACACGATTGTACTGCTCCATTGCGCATTGATTTGTTTAGTGATGGAGAGTGTAATGACATTGACTGATGCACTAGAGTCAACCAAATAGTTATGGACATTGAAGCTGAATATTTCAAATGATAACAAAAATGGTGGGTAGAGCGAGTTCGCTTCTTCCATGCGAAGTGCATTGAGAACAGATGTGAGTGATCTGGGAGACTTGCTTGGTCCCTTGCTGGAAGAGGCAACATTATCTATGGATGTTTTCCCTAGTGCGTGCAAAAGAATATCCCGCTATCCTGTGAGCTTCGTTAGCTCGTATAGAGAAATGTTTGCACAGGTCTTCTTCATGTCTTCAACAATATTGTAATCTAAATCGGGGAGACTCATTGAGGTTTCTGGGGGTAGAATTGTGTTCATACTGTTTGATGGAGTGTTTTAGAGTTTGCTTCTCATGGACATATCTTTCATTGTAGCTGTCTTCCTAGACTTGCTTTGTGTTTTCTGTGTTGAGGAGGCTGGTGGATCAACTATTCTGAGAAGTTGTCTAAATTTTTCTTTTGGTATCTCAAACACAGTGGGAGGCCCTTGACTTCCTAAATTGTATCGAATTTTTTTCTTTGGGGGCTCCTTCTCAGTGATTGCTTTCTTCTGGGTAACATTAATACATAGATACATATTCATTACATGCCTAGAACTTGGAGCTTCATCAGATCTTCATCCTCTGGCTGAACCTACTCATTAGCTTTAAAATGATCAACCAAGCTTGAAGCCATAGTGCTCATAACTCGGTTCCATTATGGACAAGACTTCTATGAATGTTGGTCTTCGTGGATCACACAGTAGTGATCCTTCACAATTTGGTCCATTTGGAACACAACATTGGAGCTCTGCGTATATTTAGATGGGTGGCTACTGCTGCTACCTGATGTCACATTCTTCCTCTACACAAATATGGTAATTTTGCTACTCATAGCTGTCTCATTCATCTATTGCTTAAGTTCGGACACTTCATTTGTCAAGGACTTGAGGAGACGAGTAAGGTTCTCAATTTCACTTGCTTCCTTTCCCTTTACCTTACTGATAGTAGTCTAAGACCTCCTGCTTGTGTCTTTGGAGTCCTTAGCTGGTTCATCATCTACAATGACTCCAATAGTGTGCAGGTCTTTCTCCACATCAATTACCTCTTGGAAATTTTCTAAAAGTGTTGGTTTCGCATCTCGCTTGACGAACTGGGCAATGCTGGTTGGTAGTGCAGATGTGTAGTAGTCAACTATGATGGAGTCATGAGGTTTTGTGTCTACAGTGAACTTGTTCAAGATACGTTAAACCTCTAGTTAATATATTTCACTTTTTATTTATGCTTCATCTTGAGACTACCCAACTCTTTCAACAACAGGGCGAGGTTTTTTCCATCAACAAACTTCTCAAGGAAAATTCTCTTGAACATCCCCCAGTTCTGAATGGAGTTGACACGAAGGCTATGGTACCATATAGTTTCTTCCATCCAAGGTATATGGAAATAGTTTACATGCAACATCGTCATAACTTACCTCGAGTGTCTGCAGATGTAGGTTGAACGTGTCTAGATGATCTTCCACTTTCACTGTTCTTTCAGAGTCATACTTTGTCAACAGATTCTCTGCGTGTATTGGCATCTTATGCAAGGCACCCGGGAGTGCCAATGGTCCCTGTGTCATCTATTCCATATTTTGATCAGCTATATTTTCCTCTTCTTCATTCTCCTCCTCTTCTTCTGAATCTGATGGTTCAACCTCTGAATTTGTTGGTTCGTCTCTACATCCACCTCCTCCATTGCCTCCACCAGGACCTGAGCCCAAGATTAAGTTGTTAACTTGTTCTTCTTCTAGGGAAACATGAGATTCCTCTTTGTTCTCAACAGCTTCTGCCAGCTCTTTAAGAGTGGCGAGGATTGCTTCTTCAATAGATGAGACTACCACTCCAGTGGGCAAAGTCTCTTGCTTCCTCTACGAAGAGGAAAGAGTGTGTACTCCTGGAATCAGTGGACCAACTTTGGAAAACTGACGGGTGATGGGATGGACAACATGGATGTGATGATATGAAATTTCTTGTTCAGGTCTGGGAGGCAAGGAGTAACCAACTTCAAAGTTGTGTGTGGGAAAGAGGGAGTTTGTGTTACTGCCTTGGCAAAATGATATTGATGTGGGGTTGAGAGGAAATTCAGCCGTAAACTACTAGCGACCCTCCTTCTAGCACCAGAAATGTTGATAGTGCTAGACCCACCAACATTTAGGGGATCTCCTTGGTATGAAGTCCCAACTAGACCTCACACCATTTGGTGTAGGAGTCTCATCCGGTATGATGGCTCAGTTTCCATTATCTTAGATATTTTCCTTAGCTATTTTTGTTCAGCACATGAGAGTGTTATGCTTGTAACTTCAAGAAAGCGAGGTGAGTATGCCTGGTGAGTGCGTAATGTAACTTTGTGTCTGGGTTCTCTTACTGTAAGGGAGAGGGTAAAAGTGAGCCTCTAGATGAGAGGTAGTAGTACCACCTAGGGAGAGACACACGTAAAAAAAAACAAGGGTCTGTCGAGCATCCAACAGAATAGTCCACAACAGATGTGGGAGTCATTAAAACCAAAGTGTAAGGGAAAACAAATACACCGTCTAGCAGAGTAGTCCACACAGGGGTGACGGTCGTTATCACCAAGGAAAACAAGAATGGTCTATCTAATGTTTGATGGCCGGAGTAGTCCACATGGAAGAGACAATAGTGATAAACATGGGTGATGGTCATTATAACCAAGGAAAACAAGAATGGTTTGTCTAATGTCTGTTGGAGTATTCCACATGAACGAGACAACAGTGATAAACAATACAACGCATCAACAATGTAAGTACTAAAATAACCAAAGTGGTTCAACTATATTAGTACAGGTTAAGCAAACATGCATTACAAAAGTTTAAAGAATAGTCTTACAAACGGATACAAAATATGCGTGAAAACGTGTTGGCAAGAGGCAAGCTTCTGAATTAAGAAAAAGTTCCAAGACATGTCTATACACCATACATCACTAGCCCTTAATGGGACATTGGAGCCATTCCTCACTTCTCAAAGAACAAACTATAGATTGTCAAGGCTATGTGGGAGCCAAGGTGAAAAGTCCTTTGCTCATACAATAAGGGGGTATATATAGCCAATGGGGATACTTGACCCTTATGACTCTTCGACTTCCCGCATGATTGTTTGAATTCCATGATTTTTCAACTTACACAACTCTTCAACTTCATATTTGCATCTCTTATACTTTCACATTACATTACAATTGATTACAACAAGTATAGCCCATAGTAGTGATGTGGCCAAGGCAACTCATGACATAACTTGACATGACACTGCTGACATGTACTGGCTAACTGTCGTGTCCCTGTCAAGTTGCTATGCTACTGAGTAATGGGTGTGCTCTTGGTGTATCATGTCTTCACCTCTGCATGGAAAAGTGTGTGGGGTCTTCGATGGTCTTGGTCTTTGCTTGATGGTGCACATGTATGTTTCCATTTCGCTTGCTGCTCGATGTGATTCATACGTTTGTTCAACTGTGAGAAAGACTTCTAGCATGCGCTCCTTGTTCATCCTATTCATCATCATGCCATGTTTCATCAATATACCTGTTCCTTCGATCACTCATGACGTGATGACATAAAATCCAAAAATATCCTAATTTAGGATGATACTTTTCCATTTTGGGTGCAAGTGATTAGGAGGGAGGACAAGGCACTAAAAATGCATAGAGCACAACTCAGGCTGGGATGGGAGGCTCTAGAACATTGTCAGGAAAAATTGCGTAGATGTCGTTGGGAGGCATATTTTCACAATCTGGGATAAAAATGATAGCTATAAGGTAGAACTCATTTTGGCATAACTGTGTAGTTCCTAGGAGGAAGACAAGGTAGGGTGTTGGGAGGAATTGCTGGGAAATTCTGTGTAGTTTTCAAGACGAAGATTGGATAGGTCATCCCAGGGTCCAGTTGGGAATCTGCGTAGTTTCTCCGAGGAAGACAGAGCGAGAAATGAGAGGCATTGGCAGACATTTCTGTGTAGTTCTCCAGAGCAAGGCTAGATTGGGCTACGAGGAGCTTCTGGTCACAACTACACAGTTTTGAGGGACAGTGTTGGACAGGTAGCATGGGCCTTCCTGACACAATTGCACAGTTTTCGGGATGAGTGTAGAGTGGGGAAGTAGGGAGAGTGTCGTTCAAAACTATACAATTTTTAGGGATATAGTAGAGCAAGCCAACAAGGGTCCTTCCAGTTAGATTGCGCAATTTCTTGGAACAATACAGTGCCAGGAAGCAAAGGCGTAACTCACATGATTGTGTAGTTTCTGCAGGAAGTGCAGGGCAGGAAACTGAGCATGTTTGTGCAGTTTTGGAGAGCATTGCAACCCAAGGTTACAATGCAGTTCTGGTTTTTGGTAGACTAGAGGGAGGCTTGATGAGTGATCTTGTGGGAAGCGCAGATTGGATCGGACATGGGGAAAACTTCTGCACAATTCGAGGAGAAAATCAGCTTTCTCAATTCCAGGATTGCGTAGTGCAGGTTTCCCTGGAGGACAACATCAAGCTCTGCGCATTTCTAGGAAGCAGAGCAGGGTCACTGAGAGTTGATACTGCATAGTGTAGCTCAGTTAAGGTCTGGTTGAAGGAGGGTTGTCTGGTCGAAATATTTTTAGGAAAAATGGCTAATTGTGAGAGAAAGTGAACTTTTGCATACATGAGATTATGATCACACACTTAGCATGCCTCGATGACAAGACACCTCAAACCAGCAAGACAAACATGTGCTTAGTGAGACTTGAGATAGATCTTTGAACAACCATGAAGACGCTTCTGTGATAGTGCTTGCAAATTTGTGTGTGAGTACGACTGATGTTCACAGAGCAAAAAAGAAACTCATGCACACAAAGGCAAACCTTCAAACTTGCTAGAACAAGATCACAAGCATGACATAGAAATCAACACATCAAAAGAGGATCGATGGTCGATCAAGAAAAAAGGGTGTAAAGAATCGACAAGAGCTCATGGAATGAGCCTAAGTGTTTGCAACCATCAGGGGAAAAACCAAGGAAGGCTCTGAAATTTGGATGCGAGCCAAAATTTTGAGGGTGTTGCAGCTACTACAACCGGTTGTTCCCTCGAGTTACGCAACTATCCAAACTTTGGATTCAGAAGGGAACATGGGAGATGTTTCTAGGACAATGTTCATTGATATCTTAGTAAATACAAACATTGTGGAAAGTATACAGATTGGAGCCGATTGCAATCCTGACGAAATTGCAAGCTTCACCTGCCTTTTCGAGGAATTCTGCGATGTATTCACTTGGTCTTATGAGGAAATTCCTGACATAGATCTGTCTATTGTTGAGCACAATATCAAGGTCTATGACAATGTCAGGCCTATCTACCAGAGACTCCAACCAGTCCACCCCTGCAAAACTACAACCATTAAGACTGAGGTGGAAAAATTATTACATGTTGGTTTCTTCTATCCTGTTCCCTTGACAGAATGGGTTTCCAATTTGGTTCTTGTAGATACAATTTATGGAACCATCTAGGTCTGTGTCAATTACCAAGATTTAAACGTTATGTGCCCAAAAGATAATTATCCAACCCCGTTCATTGACCAGATAATCGAAGATTGTGCTAGTTACAAATCCTTCTCCTTTATGGATGGTTTCTAAGGCTATAACTAGATTTCCATAAAGCCTACAGACCAGCACAAAACCAAATTCATTTTCCCTTGGGGAATATGTTCATATATAAAGCTCCCATTCAGTCTAAAGAATGGTGGAGAAACCTTTCAAAGGTCCATGGACTATGCGTTTCATGATATCAGACACATTTTGCAAGCTTACTTGGATGACACTCCAACTCATTCCAAGAAGCGAACCCAACACCTAGCTCATCTTAGAGAAATATTTCTTAGGTGTAGGTTCTATAACATATGTCTAAATTTGCACAAATTCGTATTCTTTGTCAAGTTTGGACGCCTACTTAGTTTTATTGTCTCGAAACACAAGATTAGGGTTGATCTTGATAAGGTAAAGGTAATTACTCAATTACTTGCACCACAATTGATTTTATAGCTCCAATGTTTGCAAGGGAAGGAAAACTTCTTACGATGATTCATCATGAACTACGTTGAACCGCTGAAAGTCTTTATGCACCCGCTAAAGAAAGGAGTACCATACTTATGGGATGATCAAGCCCAATGATCATTTGATGCCTTGAAAGAGGCACTTATATCTGCCCCACTTCTTAATGCTACCAACTATTCATGTGACTTTCTCCTATACCTGGCAGCCTCGACATCCTCCATTAGTATGGTGTTGGTCTAAACCCACGATGATATTAGCAAGAATGTGATGTATTATCTCTCAAAAGTCTTGTTGGGCCCAAACTTCGATATTCACATGTGTAAAATCTATCCTTGGTAGTTATCTTTACTGTCAACCACTTCCGACATTATATAATTTTGCAATAGACTACCATCATTGCATTGGAGAATCCTATGAGACACATTTTGTCTCATCAAGTCATTGAAGGAAATATTCCAAATGGATTGTTATCCTCCAGCAATTTGATTTGGTTTTCACCACTGCCAAAGAAAAAAATTCCTTGGTCTTCATAGAATTATTGTCAGACCTTCCCATAGTTGATCCAGACGAGGTAGCCCATGATCCTCTTCTAGATGAATCTATGTATCTGATCGACTCAACTGATCCTTTGTATGGAGACATTCTTGTCTACCTCCAAGCACAACGATTCCACCCAGATATCTCATCAGGCAACCGTCATTGCATTGGCCAACAAGCCAAGCACTATTTAGTGTTGAATGGTACTTTATATCGTCATGGCGCTAATACAATTCTTCAACATTGTCTCACTCATGCAGAGGTGGAACACATTCTAAATGACTACCATGCTGGGGCATGTGGCAGTCATCTTTCTGGAATGGATACCACCCATAAAATTCTATGCGCAAGATACTACTACCCAACCTTGTTTAAAGATTGTATTACTGCAGTCTAGCAGTGCCATCCTTGCCAAATCTTTACCAAGAAAATGCGTGCACTATTGGCCCCCCTACACCCAGTTATCTTCGTCAGCCCCTTTGCCAAATGGGTATTGACTCCTTCACCTGTAACCCCACTTCCTCTGATGGACACAACTTCATTATTGTCACTATGGACTACTTTACGAAATGGGTGGAAGCCATTCCCACTTTTCGGGCTGATGGAGAAACCACAACGTTATTCCTATTCAATTAGGTGATTTTTTGTTTCGGCGTGCCCCACATGATCATTACAAACCATGGTTCTCACTTTCAGAACCACATGATGTCTAAATTAACCTTGTTGCTAGGTTTTAGGGAAGAACATTATTCCTCCTACTACCCACAGGCTAATGGCCAAGTGGAAGCCGTTAATGACATCCTAAAAACCATGATCCACTAGTTAGTAGGAAATCATAAAACTCACTAGCACTGTATGTTATATCATGCTCTTTGGGCATACCGAATGTCAGTCAAAACTACTACAAGCTTTACACCATTTCAACTTGCTTATAGCCTAGAAGTAGTTCTTCCTATCGAGTGCCAGATTCCCTCCCTAAAATTAGCCGTTGAACTCCTGCTCGGCACCACAGCCAAAGAAGAGCACTTTCTATCCCTCAATTAGCTGGATGAGACTCGCTGAGATGCCACATTGGCTCTCGAAGCCCATAAGCATCAATTCAAAGCCCAATATGACAAAAATGTCAAGCCTTGTTCTTACCAAGAGGGTGACCTTGTTTTACTTTACGATCAAAAGCATCATCTCTTAGGGGAAGGTACACTTTAGCCATTATGGGTTGTTCTATACATTCTTACTAAGGTCCTTTCAAAAGGTGCCTATGAACTTCAAGACTGTGAGGGAATTCCACTCGTAGAGCCCTGCAACAGACTCTATCTAAAGAAGTATTATGCCCTAGTGTTTCATTGGGCATTTTCTTTGTAATTTTATGTATTTATAAGTTTTTCTTATTTTATTATGACTGAGCTTTTTTAGCTTTTCATGAGTATTTGTCTCATACACATCTCTCGCTGTGGAGATGTCTTCAATAACCTTACTGTACGTAGGATACACAGATGGTTCCAACTGTCACATGACACATTGCATTAGTTGCTTGGATCCTTTACCCACCTAAGTTGGAACTACTTAGTTTCGGGGGAGATTTTCTTGGTAATGCCACTAACAATATTGTTGAGTATATGTCTGTAATCAAACTTCTTACTAAATCATTATATCGATACATCTCCAATCTAGTAGTCAGGTTAGACTCTCATCTATTTGTTATGTAATTGACTAATCACTATCACATTCACAATCCAATCTTGTTACGTTACTATTTAAGGGTACGAATCTTGGAATGCCAATTTGATTTTATTACATATCAACACATTCCTCGAGAATTTAATTCATTAGCTGACTCATTGGAAAATTATGTATTAGATTGGCATATATCTCATTCATTATAGGTACATGTATGAAATGTAAAATGTTGCACAGTTAAAATTTACAAAAAATAAAAACAATCATATCACCAATACATATACATATATATATATATATATATATATATATATATATATATATATATATATATATATATATCGAGTCCAATCTTTTTACATCAAAAATTCCCAAAACTTGGGTGTTTTTAAGTACAAAATGGCTCTACTAAGCCTCACTATAACACCCGTTGGCTATACCCTACTACTGTTGAGCCTGCTGCTCATGATAACTCATAAAAACTCTAGCCAACCTCCTAAGAGGAACCAGAAACCGCTCTCACACCCACTGTGTGTCGCTACATATGAGTTGGTATCTCCCGCATGGGAAGAGGCAGCACACCCTTGCTCAAACCCTCGAGGTTCCTAGCAACCTCGTGGAGACTCTGTGTGTCATCTCCCTCTTTAGCGGCTGCTGAACCTGCTCCAGCCCTAAGTAGCTGATCACTTCGCCTGACATGGCGGGGCATGCCTACAGGAAATACTGGTGCCACATGTGTCAAGCAAATGTTTCATGTCAGTACTTGTTCACCCGTAATTAAAAAACATTACATAAACTTCAAAAGTTAAGAAATACTTTTTACTTTGATCAAATCCTCTTGCCTTGTGGCCCCCACTGAGTGTCAGGTGTCAAAGTCAATTTCGAATCTCTTGTGTAATCCATGTCTACATAGGCATAATCATCGATCATGAGGATCTAACCATTGAACCACTCAAAGAAGTCATCTTCGAAGAAGTGTCTAATTGGTCTCCCTCCAATATAAGGTGCTAAGGAAGCCCATCGCTCTTCTCTCGGCTCCATGGGATCAGTTAGACCCAGACTCATATGAGGCCTCATCATGGGCACTCTCTAAAGGATAAAGGACATGATCAAAGTACCATACCCAAACTCTCTTTGGCCTGAGTCTTGCAAGTTGTCAACTTTGCTGTCACTTGGAAAAGGACTCCCTCACACTAGTTGAATATCTGTGGTGTAAGCAGTCTATGGCTAGTAGCAACTAAACCTTTGTAGTTACATGTTGGTTCTTAGACCTCGCCAAGCATACGATCATCCATAGAATGGCCCTCATCAGCCTAGTTCTGATCCGCTTAATAGGGACCTCGTTGCTCACTAACCCACTACCTGGCCTGGAGTATGTCTGAACCAACTCCACGGTGCTCCTCGGATCTGCTCCACCTCTGGTCAAGTTTACTCATGCACCTCTGCACGATAAACCAGTAAGAAAGTAAATGTCATCTCTTTTAATTGAGAGCTCATGATCCCCGATCCTGAACACACCTTGTTGTTCATCCCATTGTTGGATAATCTAGCTAAGGAGATACTCCTGACCTTTCATGAGGTCAAGTCTGACATATTTCAACAAACTTCATCTATGCAAAGCTGTTAAGCTTGCCAGAAACAATGTAAAATTTGAAACGAGAAATGATACGATTACTCGTTTTGTTGAGGTAGCAAAAAAATCAATCGATTTTGAAAAGTGGTGATGTGGAATACATATACATATTTTTTAGCATAGTTTTTGACACTTTAAATTTTTTTATGTACATTAGTTTTTAGAATGTTAGTGATTTGCATGATGATTTTAAAAAGTATTGATTCTGCATTAGGCCCTTTTTTTAAAAGACTTATTTTTTGACTTTAAATTTTCTAATGTATTAAATGTGAATAATTATTTTCTAAATTTAACAATTTTTGAAATGGTCTTCTTGATATTTTCTTGTTTTTCTTTAAAAAAAAATTGTTTTTGTAGTGAGGTCTTCTTTTTTTGCATAGTTAAAGAAGAAGGTCGATATTTTAAAGTTTCGATATTCTACATATTTATATATCGTTAATTAATTTTTCAATGCACATGAAATAATTGTCTCTAAAAAAACCAATAATTTTTAACAATTGACATAAAAATAAACATTTTGAACATAAATATAACTAAAAAGTTACACATTTTGATATTTTTTTGCTAGAAATGACATGTCAAAATCACATCTTTTATAGGAAAAATTTAACAAAAAATGGTTAAATAATAGTTTTCTTTTATGAATTTCATGTCAAAAAATAATAATAATCACAGTTTTTTTCAAAAAATAATGATTCACATAAAAATTAAAGCGAAAATCACATAATACAAATATTGAACATATAACAACATTAATTGAATGCTTATTCTTCTCATAAAATTTCAAAGTCAAAACATTAAAAGTTATAAATAATTAATAGTTACAAAAAATGAGTTTGATTTCCAAGCATAACTTAAATTTAATCAACAATATCATGTAATCCAAACTCTTCATCCTCTAGAGTTTCATCATTGTCTTCTTCCACAATATTTTCTGCTTCATTTTACTCATTTTCCTCTTCTAATGGATCTTTGATGTCTGCGAATCTCCCAATGTATGCCTTTCCAATCACTCCATGTAATGGTGGTTGAGGTTCCTTTGCCTTTTTTTCCACACGTGAATCATTAAAATCCCCTTTCTTCAACCCAATTTCTTGTATTGCATCTAGAAGAAATTGAAGATCATTAATTCTTTGCTGAATAAATTTGCACTGTACTGGATCTTTTTCAATGGAAATGCAATTTCTTCCTTTTTGTAGGCAACATGCTAGTGTTGTACCTAATTATCAAGCACAAAATAAATAATGAAGTAAATTAGTATAATGACATATAAATTAAGAAAGAATATATTGAAATTCAATTCCATATAATAAAACTTACCTGAGCCTGAAAATAAATCCAGAACCCAATCTCCTTGATTTGAACATAAATCTATAAGATAGTTAATCAATGACTATGGTTTTTGATAAATGTTAACTATCTCTCCTTTTGCTTCTTTATCTTCATATGTTATTTTTTTCACAACAAAATCATAAACCAATACTTGCCTATGACTCTTTCCATCTACCCAATTAAAAATCATAGACATATAACTATCATGTTTTGTCCAACTATCAATATGGATGAACTTACAATCATTTATAATTGGTTGATCTTCATGGGTAAGAAGATTTGACATTTTCATGTAACATGTTATATTAAAAGTCAATTAACTTGTACATAAATGATTTTTTTTAATGTTAATCAAACATACAATTTCAACATCTTACCATGCAATTTGCATCCTTGAGTTTGTTTTCACCTTGAAGCTTGTCAATAACATGTACAATTTTGTGTCTGAATGAAATGTCACAAATCCCCATAATGGTGATGATGTGACCTCTATAAATCCCGAAACCACTTTACTAAGAGATTGATAGGGGCACTATCATAGTTAATGTTTGGGATATTGAAACCATGGGGAATGTTTGCAATAAATAGAGAATAATCCCTTTTAAGTATGCATTTAGCAATGTCTTCACAGTCACCTTGTATTACTTGATATTGAATAGTGTCAAGCCCATTCCAAATGAAATGAGTAAGAGTTGGATCAAGTTCAACATTCCTAAGACGCTGCTTTCTTAGTCTTTCGATCTTAATTTTTTCAATAAAGCTTCTGAAACTATATGGTGCTCCATTTGCATCCTTCCTCATCTTTAATAAAATAAACAAATAAATGTATAAGCTATAAAATAAAAATAGTATATAGATGAATAAAAATAAATGTATAAAACAACATACCCTTTTAAATGCAAGGTAAAAATATTTTAGTGCTGATGTAGAACTTGAATCTGGGTAGTTGCATACAACATCATCCCAACTATCTTCATTCAACAATTTAACCATTTGTTCTTGTAATTTCATGTAAATTTTATGACTGAATAGATAAAGAAAAAAAAAATTATATAATGATATGTATAACAAATACTACCAAGAACAATATGTTTTTTTTGCTGAAGCAAGAGTCGTACCTTCTATTTCATTAAATCTAAAACCAACTTACATAAAATACAACAGTGCCAAAGGAACTATGGGCCAAAGAAAAAATTATCCGCTTACTGTCGAGGGCACCGAGCCACAGTCCCTCAAAAAAACTACAATATCCACGAAATACAGACAACGCTGAGACCGTTAGATCTCCCCTGAGAGATCTGACGGACGAGGCTCAAAACGGGCCGGAAACAAACAAACAATTTAAACTAGTGTCAGACCCGATGAGGAATTAGGGACCAAACTAAAAGGATATTAGGTTGGAATGGGTGGATAACCCTCGAGCATGTAGAGCACGTGAAATCCACCAATTCCCACCATGATGCAAAACAAGCCTGGAAGATATTATTCCCCCGGATCTGCACCATTTTCCTTAACCGTCGATTCTCCTCGCCAAATCCAATGACGGAGGATGATATCGCAATACCTAGTATCACGATGATTAAACACGCAATAACCATCCTAGACCCACCAACATGCTCGCTTGTTCCTGACTGTAGATCTGTCTTTCATGATCTGGCAGCCAAGGAGCATATCGCATGAGCCTAACGTACCGATAATTACCGTGCAATGAGAGTGGTATTCTTTCCCCTTCCTAGGCCACGTGTTTCTTGGTGAGTGGAATCGCTCCCAACTCTGAAAAACCACTTCTAGCTTGAAAGGCATGTGATGGACGATAAACCACCCTACGAGCGGTATTGCTTCCACAGAAAGGAAAACGGGGGTTTTAAGTCTACCGTGAAAGCCTGAATTCCGGCCCCACGCATCATCCCATCTCCGTGGGCGCATGAACTAGTGTAATATGAAAATCCATTTATTCTGCTGACCATTCGAAGAATAGTGTCTTCTTAGCAACTTCCACCTGAAACTTCTTTGTTTGTACTAGTGAGGGTTGAGGAGGCCGACAGTGACCTGCATCCCCAGAATGTTCTTACTTCGGAAAAAACACATCAAAAAGAAGTCTAATAAACTAGACCCCGCCTCTGTGTCTTTTTTTCATAACACCATTATGTCCTCATCCGCCTGGTCAAGACAGTGTGCCTTTAATCTATTCTGAGGCATCTCAAGCCAACTTAGCGTGACCTTGCTCTTGGTGTAGAGCACTCCTTGATTGGCCAAGATGTCTGCCAATTTATTTGCTGTCGTTTGCACATGGTTAAAACTCATGGTACGTAAGCAATGGGGGTGTAGTTGAATCCTTTGAAAGACCTGGAGTAGCCTCTATTGTTTTGAGACATTTTCCGGCTTCGTGCCATAGTTGATTCTCTTAATCGAGTTTATGATTAACCCAAAATCAGCTTTGACAATAACATTCTGGAGATTATCCTGCTTCAAGAATTCTAAACATTGCTCAAGAGCCATTAATTCCGCCATATTGTTAGTGACTCTTCCCAAATGACAATGAAAATTGAAAAGGAGACAGTCGTTTTCATCCCTTAACACCCCTCCAAAACCAGCAATACCCGGGTTATTTTTGGAAGCCCCATCAATGTTCTATTTCAAAAACCCCTGAGGGGGAAGATGCCAATAATCCTGCTTAGTATCCAGCTTCAATACCTTCCTATCCAAGCCCTGTGGAATAAGCCCCTGCATACCCAACTTAAGAAGTATCTGTGTTTCATCTTCTGAAGGTGGATTCTTAGGGGAAGTTCGCACTATGGTACTTACTGTCTCCTTAAGTTATCTTAAGATTTGCTCCAAAAGGCATTGGGAGGAACTTTTTTCATTCTTAAAGATTCTGTTGTTCCTTTCTTTCCAAACATTCCATATTATGAAGCTTGGCGTTAAAGCCCAAACTGAGCCAAGAAAATAAGAAAAGTTGCGCCTCCAATTGTTTAGGGTATTGATAATGCTTCCTTTGTCCCTGTCTGTCTGCTGGAAAATAGTAGGAAAAGTATCCCACAACCAAGAGGTGAAAATGCAATTATTGAGAAGGTGCTCCATTGCTTCCTCTTGGGCTTCACAGAGCTGGCATCTGGAAGGACCTAGAACACCCCTCTTCCGAATGTTATCCCAAGTCAGAATTTTCTTATGATGAACCAACCACATGAAGAGTTTAATCTTCATCCATCCTTGAAGTCTCCATATGTTCTGCCAAATCCTGTCCTGTACATTGGAATCCACCTCAAGGAGTATGCATTTTTCCTCCTTAAGATTGAAGGTGCCTTCATTGTTGTTGCCCCATCTAAGTTGGTCATGCACCTTTGTCACTAAAATTTTCCTTTGTTTCCAACATTGTCAGAAGTGCCTGTGCTTTGGCTTTCAAGGGCTTGTCTATGCTGTGCTCAATATTCTTCCAGGTTCTCCATTTTCCATCACTATTGGTTTGATCCAAAAAATCTTTTACCTTAAATAACCCTTTGGTATCTATTTCTTTCTTGAGGTCTAGAAGGTCCTCTCTTAACAATGTAGGTTCTTGTTGCCATTTGTCCTCCCAAAACAATGCAAGATCACCCTCTCTGATTTCCCAGAAACTGTTTTTTTGTACTAATCCTCTATTCCCCTAGACCTTATTCCAGATGTGTGAGCCCTTTATGATGCCAGACATCCTTATGTGATCATTTTCTTGCCAAGTGCTGGCATATTTTTATTTCCAGGTACTAGCCCATTGAACCTTTGGGTCTTTTACCCAACGCCGCCATAATTTCGCCCCTAAAACTTTACTTAGTGCTTTCGGATCATCCAATCCAAGACCCCAATGTTTTTTAGGTTTGCAAATCTTCTCCCAGGCTACCAAGGCCCATTTCTTTCTTTCCTCCCCCTTACCCCAAAGAAAGTCTCTTTGAATGGTTCTAAAATGTTGCAAAAATCCTTTTGGAGCTGGAAGGGCTGATAGCATGAAGACGGGGATTGATTGGAGAACAACTTTTGTAAGCACTAACCGACCAACCAAGTTTAAAGATCTAATGGTCCATTTCCTGATTTTATCATGCATCTTATTAATCACCGGCTCCCAAATGCTCTTGTGCAAAGGTTTATCGGTTAGAGGAACTCCCAAATATTTGGAGGGAAGGATATCCCTTTGAAAGCCTAGAATTCTGGAGATATTTCTCTGAATAGCAATATTGATATTAAAGAAAAAAATCTTAGATTTGGAGAGATTAATTTCCATACTAGTAGCCATGGCAAAGTTAGACAGAATATGTTTGTACGCTAGTGCTTCTTTGACCGTGGGGATTCCCTGCAGCATAGTATCATCAACAAATTTTTGATGGGTCAAAGCCTGACCAGTCTTAGAAAGTTGGAGGCCTTTGATATTACAAACTTCTTTTGCATGCTTGATAGACCTACCAAGTCCTTCTATCATGAGGATGAAGAGAAAGGGAGAGAGCGGATCACCCTACCTGAGGCCTCTGGAAGGAGTAAAAGTCTTGGATGGAGAACCATTAACCAGAATTGAAAAGCTGGAAGAAGTTACCAGGGCCATGACCCATCTTACCCAGTTATGATCAAACCCAAAAGCAATAAGGACCCTCCTGATATAGGTCCAATTCAACTTATCGTAAGCTTTGGCTAGGTCCAATTGCATAGTCATACTAGCCTTCCTATTGCTTGTCAATGAGTGTACCACCTCATGCACTTGAATGATGTTATTGAGAATTTGTCTGCCTTCCACATAACCAGATTGCTCCACAGAAACTAAAGTAGGAAGAAGTGGTTTGAGTCTGTTGGCAACAACCTTGGATATTATCTTATATACCACATTGCACAAGGCTATGGGTCTAAACATGTTTGGAGTTTGAGCATTGTCCTGTTTGGGGATCAGGGAGATGAAGGAAGTGTTGAGAACCTTCAAAATAGTTTTGTTCATCTTGGAATCTTCCACTACGTTCAGTATATCCTATTTAACAATATTCCAGCAAGATTTAAAGAAATCCACATTGAAACCATCAGGGCCTGACGCTTTACCATTCTGCATTTCTTTGATGACCTCATTAACCTCCTCTTCTGTCATTGGCCTATTAAGATTCAAATTATCCTCTCTAGTAACCAGTCGAGGAATATGCCCTATTAAATCCTTGATAAAATGCTCTTTGTCTGAAATGGTTTCCTATGCTATCCCATGAAAGTGCTGAACTAACACATCTTCTATATCTTCATGGGAATTAAGAAGATGACCTCCCTCATCCTTGATCAAAGAGATCCTATTATGAGATCTGTTTGCTATGGTTGATCTGTGTAAAAATCTAGTGTTATGCTCCCCTTCTTTTAGCCATTGAACTCTAGATTTTTGTCTCCAAAATATTTCCTCTTGTTTACATAAATTCTCCCAACCTTGATGGTGTTTGGTGACTTGATCATTTCTAACTTTATCAAAGCCATCCGTGATAAGGGTTTGATTGAGTTCCTGCATTTTATCTTCAACAACTTTTTTCGCTACAAAATATTGCCAAATTCATTCTTGTTCCAATCTTTAAGTTTGAGCTTGATGTGATTTAGTATTTTGTGTAGTTGGAACATTATTGTCCCCTGAATATGCAGATCTTCTGTCCACCATTTTTTAATGTTGCTGATGAAATCTGGGTGGGAGAGCCAGATATTCTCAAATCTGAAAGGTCTGTTCTTGGGGGTACTAATTCCCTGAACCTCAAGTTGAACAGGCCGATGGTCCGAGCTTCCAAAGGGGAGAATTCTTGCTATCATTTCCTTTTTGGTGAGCATAAGGTCCTCTGAGATTATGAATTTTTCTAACTTTGAGGCTACTTGAGACTCTCCTCCTCTTTTGTTGTTCCAAGTAAAGAGACCATTACTCATGTCAGTATCAACAAGCTTCATATTATCTATAAAAGTTTGAAATGCTGAAGAGTCTCTGCTTAAAGATCTGGTTCCCCGTTTTTTATCTGAAAGTGATTTGATCATGTTGAAGTCCCCACCCATGATCCATGGTATGCCTACATGTCTATCTCTAAGCTCCATAAGAGAATCTAGAAACCTGATTTTATCATCCATTCTTTGACGGCCATAAAAATTCGTGAACAGATAGGTCTCCCTATCTCCCACGAGCTGAATAATCATTGATAAATAATTTCTAGATGCCTCAGCATCTATTATTCCAATCTTTTGGGGGTTCCAAAGAGTAAGTATGCCCCCTGCTATGTTATCTTCTTTGACTTCTAGAAACTCAAATCTATTGAGCCATTTGTTCTGAATTTCTTTTATTTTTTGAATGGAACATTTAGTTTCCTGGATAAAGATCATATCCGGAGCTTCATGTTTCAATCTATTACTAAGTGTTCTTTGTTTTCTTTTACTACCTAGACCTCTGATATTCCAAGATGTGAAATTCATTATTAAAGATTTGTAAAGGAGTATCTGGTTAGATCTTTCATCTTACCCGAATCTATCATTAGCTTTCCACATTCCATAAATAACTCGTTCTGCTTTTTCCCGCCTCTTTTTTTTCCTGGGTTTCTAGGTGCTAATCCAGGTGTGATTTTCATAGTTTTCACACCTTCATTGCCCTGCCTTTCATTTTTTCTTGCCTTTCCAGCCCTTTAGCCCGATTTTTCCATAGGAACAACTGTTGTACTCTATTGAACTCTTCTTGAGGTAATGATTCTACCCCACCCATGGTCCCCTGTTTCAAGAACCCTTCCAGATCTAGGTGTTCTCTATTAAGAATCTCCTGCAGTTCATGATCCTCCATTTCCATCTCACTTTGGGTCATTTCTTGGTCCATCTCCAGTTCTACATCGCTCAGCATAGTCTCTTTCTGTTTGTTAATATCCTATGTTTTTACACTATCTTCTTTTTTCTCCTTCTCCATTGGGCTTCCTTCCATTACCTAATCTACTTTTGTTATCTCTTCTTCTTCTTCGAGTACTTGGAACTTATTCAGACTAACTTGTTTCCCTTATGTTTGATGTTGCTTTGGTCCCCTCTTGCCCCCTTTTCCTCTATGTACCACTTTGTGAAAGCCTTCAATATCTTTCATTGTGGTCGCTTTACTTCTGTTCTCTATTTTACTGAGAGGGCAGTCTCTAAATAGGTGTCCATGCTCATGGCACCTCCGACATCTGAAAGGAATATGTTCATAATCTACTGTTTGCACCCATTCTTCATCAAATACTTCCAAGATGACCTCATCTAGTAGAGCTCCAAAGAGATCCATCTCCACACATATTTGTGCGAAGGAAGTGTACTTTCCACTTCTGGTGGCCTCAAAAGCTTTGACAAAATGCCATAATTTGTTTCCTATGGCAAATAACGATTTCGTTTGCCAGTAATCAAGAGGTAGGGAGTAGAGTCTTACCCAGATCGGGATTGAAGTGAAATTTTCTCACTCCGGGACAAAATTCATCATCCACGGTCGCATGTAGAGGCCTACTGCTGCATAGAAGTAGGGCCCTCCTTCAAACACCCTATCTTTATCCTCAATATTTGTAAAGACCATAGTGAAGAAACCCTTTGGCCCAAGATGTAGGTCAATGCTTCCTTTTGGTTTCCAGTGGTATTTAATCCATGTCTGTAAAGCATTTTCAGTCGGCCATAATCCCATGAATTTAGAAATGATAGCATATGTCTGCATGTGGTCCCTGTGCACTTGTAGCACAGGATCATTTAAAACTACTCTGGGTGTGACCTCAACTTTGGGTTTACATGGCCCATTTTGTGCTTTGTTTTTCGCTCCCTGTTCCTTGTCTTCTTCCTCATTTTCTTTATTGCTATTATTCTCCCTTGACTTGTTTGAGTCTGGCTCCTCTTCCATGTTCCTTATCCCTTCACCTGAAGGACCTCTGACACTCTCTATTGGTTTCTTACCTCGGTTAGCCATTGCTTGCCTGTAGGAGGGAGTGGAGCTCCCTCCTTTGCACCCTTCCATGGAGTTCAACACCTGCGTATGCCTGAAAACTCTAGCTCTTCGACCCTCGAGCTCTCCTAAATCAAATACTACAAGTACCAAGAACAATATGTTATATATAAAAGAAAATTATAATCTAGAAATAAGTAAAAATAATTCAATAAACATACTTTTGAAATTCCTTAGACATTTCCTCCGATGATAATTCACCTGATTTCACACGAGATAATATTTCTTTGACAAGTTTTTCATCCTTCACTCCTTGTAATGCTCTCCAAGGTGTGATAGTCATATCTTCTGGAAGCTGCTTCATTTTAGGACCTGATTTACTGTTGCTACATATCAATGGTTTAGACTTTTTGACCTTCTGGTTTTTAATGCTAATGTTCTCCCACATGCTAAAAATCTCATTAATCAATTCCCATATCTCTCCAGTTCTAAATGGAAACTGGAAAATGTTATCAATACTTCTGAATATATCAGAATTTACTTTGCAACCTTTTGTATTGATTTTCTACTCAATTTGATAGCCTATTTCCATACAACATTCCTTTCGAAATTCTAGAGTAACATTTATCTTATCCCCACCACCTTTTTCTTCAAATTCATTATGAATAAATCTA
This sequence comes from Pinus tabuliformis, assembly GCA_031772625.1. Classification (NCBI taxonomy): domain Eukaryota; kingdom Viridiplantae; phylum Streptophyta; class Pinopsida; order Pinales; family Pinaceae; genus Pinus; species Pinus tabuliformis. The sequence goes on along the minus strand of CM062811.1, from coordinate 405,073,586 downwards.
ACCCTTTGTATGAAAATCACAACCATCATATATTCATTATCTATATTATGATCCCATGCCAATAATTTTCTTCTGTATATGATAAACTAGCATAAATGATGCATTTCATTGTTTCAAAACATGGGTTATTGGGATATTCCTCCATCAATTTCTTTTGAGCTTCTACAGAATGGTTCCCCCCAAGCACACAATAATCGTATTCAAAACATTTTGACTTATCAAATGATTCTTTGTTGGGAACTTGAACTGGATCAACAAGAAGCACATAATTAACCACATGAGCATATGGATTGTACCTCATCAATGTCTTCAAGTTTTGAGCATGCAGGTGGTGTGGCTTTCTGATTTGATATTTAAATTATGCTTCACTTGACTTATAGATTTGTCTCACATTAAGATGAAATGTACGACCACCCTCAATTAAGTTTATCTTTCTCAAGTTATGTTGAATGGCATTCTGTTTTTCTTTTAATAATGTCATCCTGTAAATCAACTCTTGGTGTATTGATTTCCCTACCTTCTTTTGAATTTTCACTAGGATATTCACTGTTTGCATTGACTACTTGAGAATGTTCAACTTTCACTTTATTCCTCCTAACATTCTCATCATTAACTAGAATAAAGACATTCTTGGGAATTATTACTTTTGGTATTTTATGGCTCTTCTCCTTTCTAACATCAATTCTAATGTCATCTTCAGTAATGGAAACATATTCTTCAACCCCAGTTTCAACTTCCTCATCTTCAAAAGTGACTTGTCTACCTTTGCTAGATCTATCCAGTATAAAGATTCTTTGCTGATCCCTTGGATGTAGTTTTGTAGCATCATGAATTACTATTTTTTTCTTCTTTGTCATATCTTCTTCTAACCCTGAGTAGAAACTTCTAACAACATTCATAATATCTTACTCTATGAAATAAATGACTCCCAACATAATTGAAAGATTTTCAATAAAATTATGTCAATCAAAATATCATATGTCAGTAAAAACTAAGTTATAAAAATATAATGATGCAGTTACAATAATGCAAAACACAAATAAAAATAAAAATCTTACCATATCTTCTGCAATGCCATTTATAATTTGTTTACACATCTTTGTATATTCCTCTGTTGTGTCATACAATGACAATGATAACTGATATTTAATCTTGTCATGTGACTTGGGTGGTTTTGTAAGTACATAAACAACTTAAGTGTCTAGTATCAAATAGATGCCTATGAATTTTCCCAGCACCTCATAAAGTCGATTATCATTAGGCATATCAACATATAGATATATCTGCAGTTGTTGTTTGCCTTCTCTATCATTCACATACCATACATTTTCTGTAAGCTTCGCTTGTTTTGATTTCTTCTAATATGAAATTGTCTTCTTATCATTTGAAGCACTTAATATATTTGTATTTATTAGCCCAGTTTTGTTTCATTCAATGATGCTTTTTCAGGATCCACCTTTAATTTTAGTAGTTTTTGGTTCAGAAAGATTCACAAAAATATTCTTTGATGGCATTTTACTACAAAAAATATACATATATATCTATCTATCTATATATATATATATATATATATATATATATATTACAAAAAAGCAATAGCTTAAATAAAAATAAAAACAAAATGAAACAAAATCTAAAAATGATAAATAATCATAAATCATAAATAATTTTGTAAAACATAACCTTAAAAAAAATATTAAAAAAATGCATCCACTCTACCCCACCCTCACGGTCCATCAGGTCCGTGGGGGTGGAGGCTCGGTTCTGAGAATTGAGCCACCACCCCCATGGGCTCAATGCGTAGTAGGGGTAGGGCGGAGGGGTTGCAGAATCGAGCCACCACCCCCACGGGCTCGATGGGTCGCAGGGATGGGGTGGAGGGGTTGCACCTGCAGCCCCCCACCCCACCCTTGTGACCCATCGGGCCCGTGGGGGTGGGGCAGAGGAGTTGTGTCCACAGCCCCTCGCCCCTCCACCATGGCCCAATGGGCCTGTGGGGTTGGAGGCCCGATTTTGAGAATCGGGCCTCCACCCCCATGGGCCCGTTGGGCCGCGGGGGTGGGGCAGGAGGGGCTGCATGAATCGGGCCTCCACCCCCAAGGGCCCATTGGGGCGTAGGGGAGGGGCGAGAGGGCGCTGCACGCAGTCCCACTTGCCCCACCCCCGCTTCCCAATGGGGTTGTGGGGTCGCAGGGGTGTGGCAGGAGGGTATGCACACAGTCCCTCCCGTCCCACCCCCGCGGACCCACGAGCCCGTTGGGCCGCGGGGGTGAGTCAGGAGGGGCTGCGTGCAACCCCCTCCCGCCCCTCCCTCGAAGCCCAATGGTCCCGTGGGGGTGGAAGCCTGATTCTAAGAATTAGCTCTCACCCTTGGCGGGCTGGGCCGTGAGGGTAGGTGCCGCCAGTGGGCACGACTGAGCCCACCATGCCCACTGTGGACATAGTGACCTTCTGCCTACCATGTGGATGTTGGGTAAGCCTAACTCATTTAAATTTTTAATTTGTAAAAGAAATATAAATTTCATTAATAAAAAATTAAGTATTATTTTACTGGAATATGTTTTTGTTCAGGTATTTTACATGAAGATAACAACCCAAATGACACATAATTACAAGTAAACCTATTGAATTTTAAAGTTGCACATAGCAAAAGGGAAACTAACCTTTCAAATGCGATAATATTCCATTGAATATGTTGTCGATAACAATGTAGTTGCTCCATAAAATCACTCCAAGTCTTTTAACGAACCTGCTAAAACCTTGATGTGATGTGAGGAATAGCGATAATGAAATTTATGATATAGTGGGAATTACGGAATTGTTTTACCGCATGGTTAATGTGGGATTAATTTGTTTTTGTAAGAACTTTAACATATAAATTTTGTTATGGCGATATAGGGAACTATGATAAAATGAACATTACATAATTGTTTTACTGCATGGTGAATGTGGGATTAATTTTCTTTTATAAAAACTTTAACATATAAATATTGTTATGGTGATATAGTAAATTATGATAAAACGAACATTACGGAATTGTTTTACCACATGGTGAATGTGGTATTATTTTATTATTATAAAAACTGAACATATAAATCATGTTATGGTGATATAGAAATTTATTTTAAATGTGTGATAGAAGATATAATAAAAATTAAAAAAACATTCAATTGTCTAGTTAATGTTATATAGTTTAAGTAAAAAATTAATTTAAGTAAATGATTTGGTTTACAATTTTAATTTAAAGATTTAGTTTAAAAGATTAATTTCATAATAAAATTTTAGTTAAAAGTTTTCAATAAATTGTATTAGAAAATTATGGAGGAAAATAGATGAAACTAAATTTTTGGAGGGAAAAATTTCGGCGAAAAATTTTAGAGGGAAAATTTGGAGGGAATTTTTCATTATTTAAGCTATATATTATCATTAGGAGAGAGTGCATTTGTATCATTCAACCTCTTCTGTTTGAAAGGCATGGATTCTTCTGATAGTGAAGTTTCTCTTTCTGAAGCATCAACATCTTCGTCGCGTAAGAACTATATTCATATTGATGAATATAACGAAAATTCTTCCACTATGAATAGAGAGTCAAATCTTCCACTTAGACCTAATCCTAAGGACTATGAGAGAATCACCGATGAAGGGAAAAATTAAGAATTTAAAATAAATAAAGAGTCACGGTTTCCACTTAGTCCTAATCCTATGGACTATGGGAGCAGCAGTGATCAAGAGCACGATGAATATTTTCAAATAAATAAAGAGTCGTTGTTTCCACTTAGTCCTAATCCTATGGACTATGAGAGCAGCAATGATGAAGAGCATGATGAATAATTTCAAATGAATAAAGAGTCATGGTGTCCACTTAGTCCTAATCCTATGGACTATGAGAGCAACAGTGATGAAGATCATGATGAAGAATTTCAAATGAATAGAGAGTCACGGTTTCCACTTAGTCCTAATCCTATGGACTATGAGAGCAGTAGTGATGAAGAGCATGATGAGAAATTTCAAATGAATAGAGAGTCGTGATTTCCACTTAGTCCTAATCCTATGGACTACGAGAGCAGCAATGATGAAGAGCAAGATGAAAAATTTCAAATGAATAGAGAGTCACGGTGTCCACTTAGTCCTAATCCTACGGACTATGAGAGTATCAGTGATGAAGGGCAGGATGAAGAATTTCCAATAAATCAAGAGTCACATTTTCCACCTAGTCCTAATCCTAAGGACTATGAGAGCAGTAGTGACGAAGGGCAGGATGAAGCACTTAGTCCTAATCCTAAGGACTATGAGAGCAGTAGTGACGAAGGGCAGGATGAAGAATTTCTAGTAAGTAAAGAGTCACATTTTCCACGTAGTCCTAATCCTATGGACTATGAGAGCAACACTGACAATGCACATGATGAAGAATATCCAATAAAAATCGAGTCAAATTTTCCATTTAGTCCTAATTCTAAGGACTATGAGGGTAGCACTGAAGAAGGGAAAGATGAAGAATATCCTCCAAGTTAGTATTTCAAAAGCACAGATGATCATATTGAGGATAATATTCCTCATAATGATGATGAAAATGCTTATACAGATGATGATCGAATGATGGAGATGTTACTATCAAATATTGTATCGAGGAGTAGGAGAAGACCTTTTCGTATCAATCCAAGATGTTCTATTTATACAAGGGGTACATAAGAATATCTGATGAGAAGAAGTTCTATTAGTTCTCTCATTTCAAGTGAATGTTGTCAAAAATATTGTTTGAAACATATGGATTTCAAGTTTGCATTGGAGAAAAGAAAGAGATATTTGTCAATGAATAAAAGCATGCAAAATTCATATTTAGTGGGGTGCATGCAATGTACATTGTTAGGTTATGATTATCATATTAGGTATTTATTTATCTGTAGAAAGGCTTTCAAAATGTTTGATTCAATGGGTAATGTTTGTCTTTCAAAAATCCAAGAAAATTTGGAAAAGGATCCCACACTTTATTCAAAAGTATGTCATAAACGATAGTTTGGGCCATTATCAAATACCGCAATGTCATGGATGAAAGAGTTGTTTTCAAAGCATGGAGAGTGTATGCCAAATAGAGAGACAATACATATTCCATATAATTTCTCAAGACAAGAAATCTACAACTTATACAAAGAAAATGCATAATGAAGGACATGGTCGATTTATTACATATCGATATTTTGTGAAGATATGGAAGAAATAATTCAACAATGTTTATATTCCTAAGAAGGAAAGGATGGGGATTTGCAGTACATGTGCTTCTCTTAAGTAAAAAAGGTATAAATGTGAAGGGGCAGAAAGAGGTAAGCATTCATAACATTAATTCTTAAAATTGTATAGTCATCAACTGTGAAAACGTATTTATTAATGACTTTCTTTTATTGTGTGTAGATTTCATTGTCAAATCAATTCAAGAGCATCACGAACAACAAACAAGTGAAAGGAAAAAGTTGTACAAGCATCGAAAGGAGTGTTATGATAATCAAAATAAATATTTGGGTTTGATAATTGATGGTATGGACCAGAAGAAAACACTTCTACCACATTTTGTTTGCACACCCAAAAATTTAGAGGAGGAAAATTTTATTCAGTATAACTTGGTCGGTTGTATGGTATTCAATGGGAAAATGTTTCCAAGGTTATACTTCATAGCTCCAAATATTCATATGACACAAATATGATAATAACCATAATTCATGATGTGCTTTCTCATTGGTCTGGTAATCTTCCTGAAGTTTTGTATCTACAATTGGACAACACTTGTCTTGAAAACAAAAATCAGATTATTTTTGGATATCTAAGCGTGCTTGTTGAACTAAGAAATTTTCAGAAGGTAAAGATTGGTTTCCTTCTTGTTGGGAATGCTCATGACCATATTGATCAATTGTTTAGTCATTTTTCAGTCACATTGAGGAGGGAGGAAGTTGGGAGCTTGCCATCATTAATTGAATGTATTAAGAAATCATACATTCCAGAGCCAATTTTTGATGTGTTGGAAGAAACTGTTGACATGCAAAGGTTTATTCTGGGATCTCATGGTGAGGAGAAATGCATTGAACAACTTAATGACATTAGCTTCCAACATCAATTTCATATCAAAAAGATGATGGGAAAACACTAATATGTGGCAAGAAGTATTCAACCACTGCAGAATGGGTGCAGTCATCAGGTTTGGCATTTTTGAAGTTCATTCTAGATCATCCAATATTTGCATCAAATATATTGTTATTACAATCAGTTGGTAAAGTTCATAATGCACACAGGAAGAATAGAGATATAAATTATTTTGATTTCCTGGAATAAATTAAAAAATCTATTAGATATACATATGAGTACTTTGATATTGTTGATTCAGTTTGGTGGGAATTTTTTTTCAATAATCAAAGTGATATCATTTCAAGAACAACAAATGAAGATATACCTTTAAAAACCCCATTTATTTGGCCACAAAATGTGTCAAATGAACATGAGGAAAGAAAAATTCTTGAACAACAACAATCTTAAAGTATTACTAATTCTTCATAGGTAGAGGAAAGAGAAATGTATATTGGTTACAGGGGTTCAATACAAGATATTAAGGAGGGTTGCATGATTGGAGTGTTAGCAGATGGAGATCCCAATGGCTATCCATTTTGGGTTGCTAAGTTTATAAAGGTAATTACATAAAATGAAGATATTGCAAGGATTGAAGTATATTGGTATGCCACAAATACACACCCATTCAATGGTGTGTACAAGCCAGAGATGGTAGTTGATAAAAAAATTAGTGGAAAGAGAAAAAGAAATGGTACAAATATAAATCTTCACTGCACAAACCTCTTAAAATTGGAGGATATTGGTATAATTGTTTATGAATTCAATTTAACAAAGGGAGGAACTCTTCGCTTCAAGATGATAAAGATTCTGAAGAGGTTGTTACCAAAAGGAATAGTGTTGATATGGGAGTCTGCTAAAACCAGTCGTAGATACAGAAGAGTTTTGAAACTTGAAATGGTGGGCATGCATGTGGACTCAGATGGGGCACTAGTAGATGAAATAGAAGAATATGGAACATCTTCATATGCATCCAATCATTCATTTGAAGATGCAAATTTTGATGGTGTGCAAGAAAATATGAATGATTTTGAATAATTGTTTAAGACAATTTATATCACTGATGTTTGCATCATATCTTGAAATAATAATTTCGATTTCCATATGGTGTTAAATGAAGTTATGAGTCATTTTAATGTTTGTATAATTATATGTTTTAATTATGATGATTTTTATTGTTTATAATATCTACAATGTAACAATAACTTAGAGATATAATTTATGTTTCATTCAATCTACAAGTATTGACATTTTGATTCATTTAGTGATGTAATTTGTTCATAATGTCATCATTTAAATGTGTTGAAAACTTAGAGTTTTTTAAATCTATGGTTGAAAATTTTCCATTTTTTTTTTATATCTTAAATGTTATGGTTGAAAACAATTAGAATTTTAGCAATCTTTAGTGTCATGTTATTATATGTTTAACATGGATGAAAACTAATGGAATTTTAACGTGTTTCGGATCACATTATTTTATTTTTGTCGTCATTATTAAAAAATGCTGAAAGTATACCTGGAAAAGAAAAATGTTATTCTACCAAAAACATTAGTGTGTTTTTTCCTCAAAAACAATTTCTTTTTGCACAAAAAAATCAGTATTGCTTCCATTTTTTAAATATGTTGAAAATTAACCCTAAAAAAAACATCGTTCCATTATACACACTTTTCATTTTTACCACTGTTTTTCATGTTTTTTTGGGTTTTTTGGCTAGAGTTCCCATTTTGAATTTATAGTACTCATTTCAAATTTTACATTGTTTGGATCATTTAGCATCTTTAGTTCCTTATAATCATGAGCTCTTTCCCTCCAAAAACTCATGTTGCTGGCTCAAAACTTGCATGAAACTGCCCATAAATCACTCTCTCAACTTGAGAAAACCATGGTAAAGCAAGCAGGGGTTTTTTGACTTGCACCTAGCTAGCTAACGATGACACCCAAGATCCACAGGGCGTGCTAACACACCCCTCTGGAACAAGTAGAGTTTTTAACGCTCCCCTTGTCCTGGGAGACAACGTTAGCTGCCCAAGATAACTAGGGCTTGCCCCAAAAAAAAAAATTAACCTCAAAACTAACTGAAAAGGGTACTGAAATGCAAGATAAATGTTAGGCCATCTACCTAGAATAGATGACGTGTCAAATGGTTTCCTAGATTGCTCACAATCTCTTGGGGAATATCTTCTCCTTTTTCACTCCAGAACACTCTCACAAAACTCAAAATAGTGAAAATCAAGGCCTCAAAACCTTCTTATAGTTACTTTGGAGATATGAATCACCTTAGCTAGTCATTGAAATAGAAGTTTTTCATTCCTATGTTGTTAATCATACACCATTTTGATATGTTATTAAAATTTACTTATGCTCTAATGAAATTTTAGTATTGAAATGCAGAATTGACCACGTTTGACTCTGGATGAGCACTTTATTTTTTGGGACCTTTTCTCTCTCTTGAAACAAAAAATCCCCGAGTTACCATCTTTGAGCTCATAAAACTCCTACGAAGATGATATGAGCACTTTCTTTTTTGGGACCTTTTCTCACTCTTGAACTGAAAAAATCCCCGAGTTATCTTTTTTGGACTTGTAAATTTTTTATGAAAAATACTTGAGTAGTTATTTTATCTCTTTTTCCTCACTCGTTAAATTGAAAAAGACATATCAAGTTTTCTTCATCTGACTCATTAAAATTTTATGAAGATCTATTGAGTTTTTCTTCGTGTGACTCATAAAAATTTCATGAAGAGTATCAAGTTTACCTTGTCCCCTTGTACTCATAACAAAATGAGGCAAACGTCTATTGAGCATAGGTTTATCACTTTATCCGGACTTGGTAGACTAGCTTATGGAAAAGGAATTGTGTTGAGTATAGTATTAAACCTTTGTCACACCTGTTTATCAACGATGACAAAGGGACCCCCCTGGAGTTGCTCTTTAATATATTTTCAGACTCTCTAAATATGAAAATACCACCGAGTTTACCCATTTGGACTCGTTGAAATTAAACAGATGGGGAAAATTTGGACAACACAATGACTCAATATCTGTATTCAGAAGGATTTTTTGGCAGTAGTCATTCCCTTGAACATGGAACTCCCTCAAAAAACCTCTTTTGTCAGCCTCTCAGATGAACCTTACCATCCTATGAGTTTAGCCTATATACTCTGATGTTCCTGCATCCCTGTATCCTAACAATATTTGGTGTTCATGAGTCTCTAATCTCTGGCAAACCTTTGTGGCATGCCTTATATTGTTCAAGGGAACCACCTACCCTTTACTTCCTGCATCAACCATTGATCATATACTTCCATCATGCCCTTCGTCTGTTTGACCCTTTGCTCAAAATTTATCTCCAAAACAAATCATTCTTGTCCTGTTTCGTGTTGACTAATGTAGGACACCTTATTGCCTACCTTTCGATAGGTCTCTTCCTATCGACTTCAACACTCTATCTAGGAAGTAGATCTGGAAACATATCAGTACCCTAGAACTTGCATTCATTAGTGTAAAGTTACCTTGTGTTTGATTAGGGGATTTCATCATTGGCTCCCAGTTGAATGATTCTATGAGTGTTCAACAACAACATCATTCTTCACACTCGCTAGATTGTACTGCGCATATTGGAGACCATCATCATTATCGATGTCCATCCTCACGTCTGTTAACAATTTTCATTATTGACTGGTAATCAGACAATTTCTCACATGTTCGACATCAACTCCTTTATTCACATGTGCAGAAATATGTTTTTTTAGATAAAGCAGTGACCAAGACCTTGGGTAGAGGCTTGCATCACCCAACCTTGTTTCCTCTCCCAAGATGCGTATATTGTTTTCGAAGACAACTCGTTAGGATGACCATATTATGACAGTTTCACATTGTGCTTATCGGTGGACAAGCTCGTCATACCTCTTTTGAGAAATCACTCTAAAATAGATACTAAGCATGGGAATGCCCGTCTTAGGACATGATTTTATATTTTTGACATATGTGGTTTGTTTTAGGTTTCCCACAGTCCTAAAGATCCAATCGTCTCTCTCTTTGCACAAACAAAATTTATAAAGTATTTCAGCCATCATCTTCATCTTTGACCTCACACTTTAGGGGGGCATCTATTATATCGAAAAATTACCTCCTCATTAGCTCAAAGGAGAAATATAGTTTGGTTAAAGACATGACCTAATTCACATGGCTATTTGCCAAGGTAACTCTCCCCATAAATAGCCAATAAGAGTTATAATGCTCTCCATGCATGAGCCAAGGGCATTAGTCCCTAGGGTAACTCACTATTTTCCATAAAGGATAGTGTTACCCAAGTTTTGTGAGATTTTAGAGGTCAAAGAGTGGGTTGACTGACTGACACTCCACTTTTCACTCAAATGTCATCTTGAAAAGTAGGAAACATCTCCTCCAACCTAACTAAGGAAATTTCTATTCCTAATGGAGTCTCATGAAAAGGGAAAGAGAAATAAAACGAGGAAACATCCTAGCTTTTGCCTCAATGGAACTCATGAAACAATTGGCCAGGATAAGCCTCTCATCATCTATATATTAGGGGCTTGGGCATTGTGGTTGAGGACGAATGGTTGTCAAATGATTGTCAGAACTTTGGATGATATATAGTTGTTATGCTGCCAATAGGTTGACAGAGAGAGAGAGAGAGAGAGGACCTTGAGGACTAGAGGAAGCTTTTTCAATATAATAATATAGATCTTCTATTGTGTTGTCTACTTGATGGTGTTGATGTAGTGTTTATTTACATGTTGATTCAATATCATAAATTATAAGTAGCTTAGATGCATGTTTTCCTATATCCATATGTATGAATGCTTTAATTACCAGAGTTTATACGTTGTAGTATTACTCTCCATCTTGTTTATGTGCAGGTGTTGATCTAGGAGCTAGCAAAAGGGTATTCCACTTTGCTACATTGTTCTCTCTAGTAGGTCTACACCAAGGACCAAGTAATCTCTCTTCTTCGCTTTGACTATTATGCATTGGTATAGATATATGTATGCTTCTTTGTGACTATTGCAGTTAATATGAGTGGTCTTCCTTGGATCCTGGAAAGATCCTTTAGGGTATTCTATCCACAACCACCTGTGCATTAATCGCTAGAGAAGTGCAGGTGAATCATATTAAAGCTATGAGTTCTTCTGGGACAAACTTACATGATCTGGTTTACAGGTAGGACAGCAGGATGATAGGTACATGGAGCTAAAGCATAGGTTACAACAGGGTACAGGTGATCATGACCTGGAATATCATCTCATAGAAGATGCTTTGGTAAGATTTAGGGACATGATCTATGTGTCAAATGATAGTGAGCTCAAGAAGGCTATCTTGCTAGAATTTCATGCTAAGCCATATTCAAGTCACCCAGGATATCAGAAGACATTGGCAGCAATGAAGAAGTTTTATTATTGGTCGAATTTGAAGAAGGAAGTGGAAATGTTTGTGGCTAGATGCTTAGATTTTCAATAGGTAAAAGGAGAATGTAATCACCTAGGTGGATTACTACAATCAATTTCGATGCTAGAGTGGAAATGGGAGGTCATTTCCATGGATTTAATTAGATATTTTCTGAGGACATCTAGAAAGCATGATTCCATCATGGTTGTGGTGGACAGGTTGAAAAAGGTAGTGCACTCCATTCCAGTGAAGTCTACCAATTCATCTAATGATGTAGCACTTCATCCAAGATGTAGTGAGTCTGCATGGTGTTCCAAGGAATATTGTGTCAGATGGGGATGCTAAGTTCACTTCTATATTCTAGAAGGAGTTGTTTGCATGTTTGGGCATAGAGTTGGCCTTCAACACAACTTATCATCCACAGATAGATGGATAGATAGAGAGGGTCAATAGGATATTGGAGGACATGTTGAGTATGTATGTGATGCATCAGTAGAGGAGATGGCTGGAGTACCTTCTGTTGGTTGAATTTTCTTATAATAATGGGTATCAGTAGTCACTAAGGATGAGTCCATTTGAGGCACTATATGGGCGGAGTTGTAATACTTGCATTGGTTGGAGTGATCTAGTGAACAAGATGTTGATAAGAGCAGACATGTTGGCAGAGATGGAACATGAAATGAAGGTAATAAAGAAGAATATGAAGGTAGTGTAGGATAGACAGAAAGGCTATGTATATCAGAATAGGATGTTTAAGTAGTTTAAATTTGGGGAACAAGTGTACTTGTGCATAAAGCCCAAGAAGATATCTGTGAGTATTGGATCATGTGCTAAGTTGACACCTCATTTTTGTGATCCTTTCAATATTCTTGAAAGGATTGGACCAGTAGCCTATCAACTTGCACTGCCTTCAACAGTGAAAGTCCATGATGTTTTCCATGTGTCATTTCTTAAGAAGTATGTTAAATATGTTGATCATGTGATTGACTCATCTGTATTGCAGGTGGAGCTAGAAGGATAATTGTATCTAGAACCTCAATGTTTATGGATGTAAATACTACCATGAGTTGTGTTATAAAGCTCCAATAAGCAGTATGAATGTCATGTTGTTATGTTGTCATGTTGGTTTTCTTTCAGGAGTTTGATCATTGTAAATACTGCGTCGATCTAAGTTATAAATATCCATGGGAAATATGTTTTTCTTTTCAATAGCTTTGTTGGTTGTAGGTGTCATTGAACACTGAGGATGGTGTTCCCCCAAGGGGGAGTGTTCTATAATAGCCTTGGTGAACATTCCATGTAATAAAGTTAATAAAGGAAAAATAATAACCAAGGTCATCGGACACATATTTCAAGTTGAAGGTTGGGAAAAGCATCCTAGTGTGGGTGTTCATTTGGTTTATTATGGCTAAGAAAATTGGAAAAGGAAATGGCAAAGGCTTTGGTCAAGTAGAGTGGCATTAATTAGAATTTTATTTATGACAATAATGGAATTTGGGAGAAAAGGAAAACGAAGGAAAATAATGGAAAATGAAGAAAATAGAGGCCTCATTAATAAAAAGGATTCGAAGGATCAGTTCACAACCTTTTTTTAGTTCATTTTTGGATCTCTCTCTCTATTCTCTTTACTCTCTCATACTCTCATACACTAGTATCCTTGGAGCACTCCAGCATTGAGGAAGGAAGGCAAAGGAAGGACAAGAAAGAAAAGGGAAGCAAAAATCAAACAAGGAAGAGAGCAATTCAATTGGCTACAACAAGATTACTTGTAGGTATCGAGTTGCATGTATGATTTCCTTACTAGTTTTGGCATGCATGATACATGCATGTGTGTTTTTGGTTCTCTTGTTGTCATTGGAATTGGTCCTGATAGGTGTGACTGTGTATTTCATCCTTGTCTTTCCATTTTTGGATAGCCATGGTGTGATGGGGTTCTCTTGTTTTGGTTGAGTTGGATTGCTAGATATAGATTCAAAGCTAAGTGGAGTGGTATTAGTATTAATCACAAGGCCTAGGAATCCCTTGGTGGGATATACAATAAAGCCTAGTTATGAGTACCCTTGTTTGGGCCTAGGAATCCGTTGACCGATAATGGCAAGATACACGGTAAAACCCAGAGGGTGGAGACCTCATAGGCCTAGGAATCCCTTGACTAGTAATGGAGGGATACATGGTAAAGACAAGAGGTGAAGTCAGAAAAATTCCTCATATTTTAGGTGGAGAGATCCAGAGGCATCCATGCTTGTTTAGGGCCTGATGATCTGGTGGGATTGCAGTAAAGCTTATTTTTATATATGAGGGTTTCATGCCTAGGAATCCCTTGATTGATATACGATAAAGCCCAGGGAAGCCTTGATTGGATCTATTGTGACTTCTACATTCATGCTTGGAATATGGCATGAGGGTGATTCGATGAAATAAATATTCGGTTCATCCCAATCTATGGTTGGGTGGTTTGTGGAGGTCCCTGACTTGGTTGGCTTATGCATATGTTAATAAGAGTTCTTTCCACTTGTGTTTTATGTGTAAATATAATTTTTAATATGTGATTTTAATGGTTGTCTTATCATTGTTATTCTGTTGGTTATATGTTGGTTATAAGCATGGTTTTATGACATATCTTAACGATGGCTCTCATCATGTTTTGGTTAGTAAATGGATGAATAATGAATGTATGGCCTAATAGATGATAATGCAGCTATGTTGAGAGGGAATTAATCCTTCTTGGCGAATCTCAGATAAGTATGAGATCCCTATGTTCATATATGTTGTTATGACCTATAAATTACATGTTCATGATGTGTTTGACATAGTTCCTATCATGGATGGTAGGGGTGAGGTCAATTCCTTGAGCCAATGTTTTATTAGTAGCTTTAAATCATTTTTATTTACCATTTCTAGAAGTTGCATGAAGTTCTGGGAAGAGGCTTTAGATCTAGCCCTGAAAAAGTGGCACAGAATCTGGGGTCGCTAACTCATAACGACCTGAAAAAGGCCACAGTCGCATGCATGCCTGGTTTTGGGAGAGACTGAAGGCTATCATTCACATGCATGACTTTTCATGGTAGTGACTAGGGGTCTAGCTCAGTTAAAAGACAAGTTTTCTCAGGGGTTGGGCACCTAGAAGGGTTAGTTGTCTCCAAAAGGTTTTGTACCTCTTGAAAAAGGAGATTGTTATAGGCTGGTTAGGCCTAGATCAGCCAGATTTAGCAGGAAAATTGGTTGAGGTTTGTTTGGCAGTTTTTGTTAGCAGTCAAACTAGTGGATAGGTGGCATCGTAGATAAGTTTGGGGGATGGTTTGGCGGACCCACCAAACCCACAGTCAATTTATTGGAGTAGAAAACATCTGTCACATTGTTTTTTAATTTAAAATTATATATGTGTTGGGTGGGTCACCTGGGGGGTCAAACCTATGACCTTCAAGCCGGCAAGTGACCCAAACTTGCCACCATAAATAGCGCTCCTAGCATGTGCTTTGTAAAAAATGGTCGTGGAGTTGTATTTAAATTATTCATTTGCACACTGATGGGGGAGGTTGGGTGGCACGGCATGAGAGAGGCGAGGTCGAGTTGTAGAGGAACCAAGAGATGAAAGTGTGAGCGGGCAGGTGTGATTTTTTAGAGAATTTGCAGGGAATATTTTGCAACAATATTCCTATAATTAATCTTGTAGGGAATCTTTAGATTCCCTAGATCCCTAGATGTCATAGTGACCAAAACCATTCAACTTTATGCTCAAATTTCACCATGAATCCAATGGTGTAGTCTGTTTTCTAATCTAAGTAGCACATTTTCAGGCCATCGTCATAATCAAAGGTATAAGGTGTAATGTTCCATTTATTAATTTTGATTTTTCTAATATTAATGCAAGAGGTATCCCCACTTTGAACATGGCCATGTGATGTAGACCACATTGGACAAACTCGATTATCAAGTTGTGTGTGCTCTCTGCCTTTATGGTTGCCTTTTTATTTTCCTCTACTTTGAAGTGTATGCATATGTGGTTTTCATGCTCTTTTTACATGCAATTATGAATGGATCCATGAAGTAAAATGATCTAGATCAACTAGTGTTCAATGTGGTAAGAATTCTTAGATTATATTCATCTCATCACCTTGAGAGTCAAGAAAAGCATTGAATTTAGATAAATCGAGCTGCCTAGTGGGCTCTAGTAATTTTTTTTTTAATACATTGGGAGTCAAAGGAATTAGACTCTTCTTTATGCCAAGTTTGATAGTCCCATTCTTTGGGTTAAAATGTATGGCACAAAGATAAATTACTTCTTTGAATTCAAATAATTTAGGAACATAGACAATGTTCTCTAGAACCATGGTCCAATTTTTTTTTTCTATATTTCTTTGAGTTCCAAATTCAAATATCAATTGTATGTTGCGGACCACTGAGAGCTCTTATCAAGGTATCTGAGTGAATTAATTGTATCCCTAGAAAATACCTCATTTATTTTGGTCACCATCTTTTCAATGTACTTAGAAATGTATGAGAAATCAATAAAGCTTTAGTGGAACTCAATTGTTAAATCCTCAATCTTTGGTATAATTAACAGAATGGTGTTTTCCTTCATACCACTCTCGGTGGCCATGTGAAACAATAATGGGATGTTAATTATTATTGCTACTCTTCGTAAGATAATGGGGGGTAATTCACATTATACAAATTCAATAGAATGAAGAGTTATTGATATCATACCAGATCCAATGCTTCCTTTACATTGAGGAGCAAACTTCATTACATGGGCTTTTAATTAACCTCGATATGAGAAAGTGGTAGTTTTGCTTAAAGGCTTGAAGTAAATTTGGTGAGGTGGCCTCTTGAAGTTTCATGTATGATGAACTACTATGCATGGGTATCAATGTATGTGAAGAAATGGATGTGTGAAAGGATGGAATGTGCAAGAGTGAAGGATGCGTGGAAGAAAAATGTGTGGAGGTAAGATGTGCCAAAGTTTGGTTGTGTAGGAAAATTAAGATGTGCAAGGGAAGATATGAATGAAATCCTTCTGAACATTATATTTTTGGCTAAGTACTGAGTGTGGAGAAGATGTGTGAGGAGAAAAATTGTTGTGAAGAGATAACTTATGCAAGTTTTCTTTGCACAAACCCATGAGGAAAATAACTAAGTATGGAGCTTGGTTATAATGCATAGAATTTGGATCAATATTTGACTCTTACTATAGATAGTGATCCCTTATGGCCTACTAAGAAACTAGAACATGACCAATAACTTATTTATTTTGTGATATCCCTTTTTTCTACCCCTCTTGTAAATGTCACTATGTATATTGGATCCATGTAAATAATGTGGAAATACAAATAATGTCTGGGTTAGAGGAGTCGACATGGATTCAAAGACTGAGAAAAATAGGTTTCTTGGGAAGTGATTAACCCAAGCTACTTCGTTTATGCATTCTATGTATTCCCTCACTAAATTAAATGGTCTATGCAATAGACAAGGAGGTTGAGTATGGGTCACTTGAGAAGAAAAGTATGAACCCCATACTAACTATGTTCTTATGGGATGTGTTGATAAATTCAACATGCAAGAGAAGGGAAAAAGAGTGGATAACAAAAGAGAAAAGGGTATGGATAGGGAAATAAGTAGAGAAACATAGAATCAAATATGGTCAAGCATAAGCATGGGAGCATAGTGCGATATGAGACACATAGAGAAGTTGAGTACAAGGAGCATTTAACATAAGAACTAATGAAGTGAAGACAAGAGAAGAAAAGAAGGGATGTGGATCCCTGTATTTTATACTATATTATTAGTGTTGTGTATCAGTTTTGTGATGGGCCAATGAAGACTCGATGGAGAAAGTGACTCACTAGTGCTAGTTGTCTCAACTCATAAACATTTAGGTTCTTTCCTTGGGGTTGATAAACCACTTAAAGCTTGTTGAATAGCTGAAAATCCAATAGGGTTCTTGTTGGAAGGTTGATAAACCACTTGGAAGGTGGATACACTATGGTGTTTACTATTAGAAGTAGTTGATAAACAACATGGGAAATTTGCTCTGGATTCCTGTAGTGCTTGCCTTGAAAATCAAGTTGAAAAACCACCTTTAGACTGATATCATACTCCTAGACTGAGAAAACCTTCACTATGCCTAGGGTGAATCCCTATTATCTATTTCTGAGAGGTAGTAGAGTCACTATGGTGCTTTCTACTGGAGTTAGTTGATAAACCATCTAGTCAGTGCAATATCTCTCTCATATGATTGCTTGTATTGGTGTGAAATTCCCCTGTGAACTCAACTCCTCAGACTCTCAATATGGCTTAGGGGTGGTCATATGTAAGAAATATTGCAATGTTTTTGGCCTATTTTTGGGTGGAGAGTTGAAGTCCCTCCCTTAATTGTCAGTCATTCAAGTTAATCATATAAGTGTATTTGATTATATATATGTTACGCTATGAATTATGAATAATGTTTTGTTTTATGAAAGTTTATGTATCAACATTACTAATGGAAGAATTGGATATTCATGTTTGTTTATGATGAGATTCATTGTATGTATGTTTTGATGGTTATGAGGGACCAATAGGTCTTTGTGATTATTGACGTGGTCATGAGTTGCAAAGTTATTTATATGGTTATGTATGATTTCTTGAGGTGCTTAACCAAACTATTACAGGGCATGATTTCCATGGTGTGATATACTATGAACATCATGGATATATGTTTGTTTAAGACTATTGACTATATTTCCTAGTAAAAGACTATGTTTTGTGTTTTGTATGGCATGATTGATTAGTTAAACTTGATAAGTATTTGTTTGGGATCCATTTTATGGTTTGGTATGATGCTATTGTATATGAAATTATAGAGAAGTATTAGCTATATCTTAGCTTCTTATGGTTTCTAATAGCAAGCATGTTGATAATTCTATGGAATGTGTGATGGCTAAGTATAATGAGTAAAATTCTTAGTGTTTAGATAAGGGTGTTATCCCTGTAGAATTGGTGTTCTCAGCAATGCCTTGCTTAATTCCCTTGAAGATTTCATATTTTATAAATTGTCTAAGTATGATAGGTGTTGGAGCTTGTATCTAGGGTCATATGGATCATTGGAAGAACCAATTATATGGGTTATATGCCTTTTTGGAAGGACTTTGTTGTTTAGTGTGTTGTCACCTATCATGTCCTCTCATAATTATATAAAATGGTCTTATTTTTCATCCCTATTACAGAATAGAATGGGTGCAATCTTGGTTAGCCAAAGGAAGGGCCGAAATCTGAAATCTAAAGGAAGAGCCGAATTTCAAATGTCAAAGGGAAGGCTGACTAGCAGGACTTGATATCAAAACCTCAAAGCAGAGGGCATATCGGGATATCAGAGGTTGAAACTAAGGGACCTCAGTGCTCTATTCAAAGATAGACCTGAAATGGCATATTGGGGTAGGTAGCAGAAAGGGAGGTATATTGGGACCTCAGAGCGATCTAATTTTGGAGCCTAGAGCTTTCAAAGCCTCGAAGTTTTGTAACTCCGCAATTACAATTCTTTAGAAGCCCTAAGGTTACCGAGAAAAGGAAATACAAAGGAAATAATTGGAAAACCAAGCACCCAGGGATCCTTTTCTCTCTCCTCCAATAGGACACACAACAACATGTGATTGGCTCTAAGAATTCGATAGGCATATGACATCGGCATGATGTCATCTCAGAGGTTAGTATATCGGAGGATATCGGTTTCATAACTCCTATGCAAATGATGTTTGAAAGATGTTACGATGGAAGGGGGCTCCGATGTCAAGTGGCACTTGGTTGTGGAGCTTAGAAAAATCAGAGGCAAGCCCATGCTTAAATACTGAGAAGCTAATGGGTATATCACCATTCATCATGCCTCGACCAACTCAGAAAGGAATTTCCGGGGGGGGAACTTGTGCGACTAATACCTGGGTGTCACCCCCCAGAGTTGAAAAGTCAATAGGGCGGGAATCGCCGATAGATGACCTAGATTAACTCTTGGAGATCTCGACTTGATCCCATCTCCTGCTCTCTCACCCTCGAGAGAGAGGTGGGGACCACACCCACCATTTATCCAATCACCAAAAAAGCCAACAAGTGAGCGCTGAAGGTAACGGTAAAGTATCCCCTCCTACTCATCCACCTATCACCCCTCCTACTTGTCCACCTGTCACCTCTCATATCATTTTTCATCATGTGTCTCCCCCTTCTGACCTCATATGACGTCAAATGAACATATTTACACACCTACAAAAGATTCTCCCGTTTAGCCTTTTGAATTTAAATTTGTTCTTCATGTAGCCAAGCCTCAGTCAAAGATTCACTCTCACATTTGTGCAGTCCTCGTTCTAGAGAATCCTCAGAACCGAACTAAGTAGCTCACTAAAACTTTTCCTGAGCTACAACTCTCAGAAGGATAACTCAAGAAAGCATAGGTGTATTTAAAAAATGCTAAATATACTCTTTCACAAAAGGATAAGAATTTGGATACTTCCAAGACCAATGCAGAACTGATCAACAAAAATCTGCAAGTAGCAACTCAAGAAATCATGGAACTGGAAGGCAAATTGAGAGGAAACATGTCTCTCCTACATGATAAACAACCAATATGGGATGAATTGATAATAGAGATGAAGAATAATTGGGAGTATATCACTCTAATGGTAGAAAAAAAAATTGTAATCAAGGACTAGGAGTTCTTCATCTTGGCTACCAAGGAGAAGGATGAAAGGAATGCTCATACAACTATGAGATTCATCCAATATTTCAATAAAAAACCACTTAGTGAGTTGAGGACCATATCGGGTGTCTATAATTGTGGAAATATCCAAAGTGGTCCAGAAAGAAGATGCCAGAGCAAAAGCTGAAGAATGTATAGAGAGAGTGTCAAAGGATGTAGCTGCTTTTGATTCAAATTTCTAGCAAAGGGTCAAAGCAGGATTTCCTAGCTGTTGGGACCTTGTAGGAGGATTAATACCATAGGAACAATATAGTCAAATGTTGGTAGAGGTGAAGATAAGATTCGACTCCTCCCACAAGAAGACCTCCACCCTAAAGGGAAAGAAAGTGGTGAAGTATCTAAGGAGAGACTTCCAACTGCTAGGGATGGTGAATAGCTTGTTTCGCTCCAAGGAAAAATATGTAGGGCTCACAGGTATTAAGGTTGCTTATCATGTTTTATTTTTCTCTCCTCAATTGATTCTAGCATTATGGTAGAGATGTGACTAGTTCATCAACCCTCCACTACTCCAGATCATCGATCCAACAACTCAGCCTCCTAAATTGGCCTACCAAGAATGAATATTTTTCTGATCGTGTCAATCATGACACTTCATTGTTTTATGTTTTCTGTAAATATTTTATTTCAATAAATGAACTTCAATTAGTTAGGGTTTAGATAGTACAGATTTGTTACTATAATGCTCACATCTTTTTGTTATGATGAAACATCGGGAGATCAAGAAGGAATATTTTGTAAGGGGTTCTCGTCCTGAGGCCTTATAAAAATAGTTTATGATACATTATCAAAGGTTCTGAATTTTTTTTTTTAAAGGGGATTTAGCATTGTGAATGAAGAGAATGAAAAATGTATGCTCTGTCTGAAGATTAATAAAAAATTTGGTGATTATGGCTCACATGAAGTTGTAGTATGTATTTTTCTCCTGTGTTCACTCCATTTATCTTTGTTTTCTTCTCAGATGACTTGTAATTGTAGCTGTTGGGTGTATTTTATGTGATCATGGATTCATATAAGTCTAAATGCTAATTTAAGATGACCATGTCTAGTAGGATCTAACATCCTTAATATGCGTTCCATGTAATTTGATATGTTATTCGTTGTTTCATTCATCCATTTCTTGTTGAATTCTAGTGCATTGGATTCTACACTTACCCCTATGTATTTGATTTCATTTCTTCATAGTCTTCTAACTCACTTACTATAATGGAAAATGAACTATGTTCTTTAAGTTTAGCCACCAAAGTTGGATATTAATTCTTCTATGAGTCTGCTTTACTATCAATTGCATTTTCTCTCTTGAAAGAGGTTCTGAACCAATTATGTTTTAAAAATGTGTTAAATGTTGAGTGTAAGTGAACAATTTTAGCAAATCTTGCAAACACTCATTAAGATGTCCTAGGCATTGGTCTCTCCTCAACCCAAGGGTTATCTTTAGGAGCTACAACATCTTCTGTCGTCATTGCTAAGGATGAATAAGAACATTTTCCCTGGGTACAAAACTTATACACCCCTCAGTTAGGTGAGGAAGAGGGGGTGTGGGTTGAAGATCTATCACCTTGGCAACTCCACTATTTAAATATTGATTTGATCACCCTGGCTTTCAAAAGGCCTCATACTCATTCTCAAAAAGAAACCCCCCTGTATTTGACCCTGAAACAACCATATCCAGGAGGGTTTGGAAAGAGAGGACTCATATTACTCTAGATCCTGTAATCTATTTTCGTGAAATGTCAACCTCCAGCTCTCAAAAGGTTGAGGTAAACTAGTTGAGTCATCTTCTAAAGCCTTGGAATATTCAAAAGAACATTGCCATCTGTTTAGTTCATTTTCCTCAAGAATAAAATCCGAAGAGGTTTCTGTCAGTACACCTCCTTTCACGTTCTAGAAATTCCCATAAGTTGAGGAAATCAAATATATCCTCATAAATAGTCCAACTCAAAGCCTTGCTAACAGTTCACCTCAGATCCAGTTAGCTACAATCGATATAGCTCCTCAACAAGGCCCTGTAGTAAATTTTGTACCACCTCCATTTCAATAGATATGCTCCACTCAACTTTCCAAAACCTCTTAATCGGAAGCCACAAGATTATCTTAAAATATTGCCAAGGTTCAATGGAGAGGATGATATTTCATCCTAAAAGCATATAGAGACTTTATGTGCATTCAATAAGAATTTGAATGTCAAACATCTGGATGTTGTCCTAAGAATATTTGTTCTATTTTTGGATTGAGAGTCCAAGAAATGGTTTAATAACCTACCTAATGTTTCTATTAATACTTGGGAGGAGATGGAGAACTATTTCATGCAAAAATGGGGGGTGAAAAGTGACCATGAGTATATCCTAATAGAGTTTAATGGAATGAAGAGAAAACATAATGAAGACGTCTCATAATTTATAAGGATATTTAATAAATTATATAAGAGCCTTCTTGCTTAAATTAAACCCTCACGGGACGCTGCTAAAGTGGTTTTTGCTAAACCCTTTGAACCCGAGTTTGGGTTTACCCTTAGAGAAAGAAAGCCTCGAAATGTGGACCAAATTCAAACAGATTCCCTAGAAGTTGAAGAAAATTTCACCTCCACTGGAAAGTGGAAAGGGAAGGTTGAATATGGTGGTAGGAGGAGGGGAAAAGAGGAAGCCAATTATTTAAGCCATGTAAGGGAAAATCAAGAACATAAGCTAGATGAGATGAGAAAGTTAATAAGTAGTTTTCCCAACAAAATCATAAAACTAGAGTTGGAGAACAAAAACCCTCCTTTTCATAGTCAATCAGCTACCAACAGAAATTTTAACCACTAGTATAGGAGCCCGCCCCTGCAGCGTTTACAAAGGGAGAAAAAGGATCAACAAGATCATAATCAAGCTCCTTTGTATTTAGAAGATGATCTTGAGGAGATTGTTGAAGAAACTATAGAAGTTCAAGAAAACCAATTCTCTTCTCTCTCAGAGGGAGAAAATGAAATAGAAGCAACTAAAGGAGAAGGGGATGATTTGGATGCCCCACTGGATGATGATGAGATGGATGACTATTTCATATAGTTTGCTGACTTCATGAAAGCTCAACTACATAGGAATTATGATCTCAGGTCATCTAGGAAAAGGTTTAGGGGGAAATATCAGAATGAAGAAACTCTTCACCCAAGTCCCCCTCAACCATGAAATAAAGGGAAGAAACCACTCAACCATGTCTCACCTACCAAAAAAGAATCCTCCCATCCCATTCCAAGTGAGTATGGAGCCTCGAAAACTGAGCAATTTACCCCGCAGATAAAGCCAATCTGCAATGAGAACAAAGAACCTATTGATTATGTTAAAATTGGTAGGAATCCCTCTGCCTTCAATCTCCAAAAAGAGTTAGAGAAATTCAAGGCAGATGTTCCTTTGGCTGAAATATTGAGATAACCCCAATATAAATCTCAAGTGTCTTAGTTTATGAGTTCACCCACCACTACTCCCTTGTAAGATAACCTTAACCTCTAAGAAGAAATGCCTATGGTTGTGTTTGGACTGTATGTGGAGGATTAGGACCCTTCCACTCCTCCATTCTATGTCACCAGTTGGTAATTCATGACTTGCTACTACATAATTGTATGCTTGACTCAGGAGCATCTCATAACTTAATTCCATTATCTTTGATGGAACAGTTGGGATCGTAGATAAAAAAAACCATACAAAGACCTATACTTGTTTGATTCCAAAAGGGTAAAGTGCTTGGGTATGATCAAGGGAATGGTAGTCAATTTGGATCAAATACCAGTAAAAAGTGTAGTAATGGATATTGTAGTGGCTATATCCCTCTAAGATTTGGTGTGCTTTTGTCCAGGTCATGGGGAATGAAGCTTGGGGGTTCCATTAAACTGGATCTAACTTATGATACCATTGCTATGTTTTGTGGAGAAGAGCATCAATTATACAGGGAGTATAGATTTGTGAAGATGGTTATAAAGGTAGATTGTTCCAACAATGCTCCTCTGTATGGTAAAGAGAAGTATTTTTCTTATATTCTATTAGAAGAAGATGATCAAATCATGGGAGATACCCAGGTGGAATTTCCTACTCAGTTGGGTAAATAATCATTGGAGCATGATAAGATATGGAAATTGTATTTTGATGGTGCTTATTCTAGGGAAGGAAATGGGGCAGGTGTGATATTGGTATCCTCAGGAGGTAGATTGATCCCTCTCTTTTTCAAACTGGAGTTTGAGGCCATAAATAATGTAGTTGAATAAAAATCCTTGATGTTGGGGCTGCAAGCCACTAAAAACCTTAACATTGGTTGCTTAGCTATGTTTGGGGACTCAAATCTGGTGACGAAGCAAGTGAAGAATCAATGTTAAAAGAAACACTCAATATTGAAGTCTTACAGGAATGAAGTATGGGATTTGGTTGAAAACGTTTTCTTGTCCTTCAATATTCAGTTCCTTCCCAGAGAATGAAATAGGATGGCTGACTCTTTGGAAACTATTGCTAGCAATTTCAAACCACCTCAGAACCCATTTCTTAGATACGAGGTTTAGGTTAGGTACAAGACTATAGTACAAGAAAATATAAATCACTGGTAGGTGTTTGAAGACAAGGATCAATTCAAATGCTTTATGGAGGTTATTGGGGAGTTCTCAAACTTAGTAATTGATTAGGAGGATGAGGAGATAACATATGAACATTAGGTTATGTTTATGTAGGAGTCTATTATTGGTCATAAAATCTTACAGCTAAAGGGAAATATCATCCCCATGGGGTTGGTTCCATTGGAAAGGCTCTTCAACTCAAATGAAGTGGCTACTAAGCCAACTGAACAAGAACTTGAGGAAGATGTGGAAGATTGTAATATTGGCATAGAAGACGAACCTAATCAAGATATCTAAAGGAGTTCCTATAGAATAAAAATAAAGATATATGGACTATATATGCAATATATGGATGTGTTTTCTTGATACTATGATGAATTAAAAACATTTGACACCAGTTTCATAGAACAAAAAATTCCCTTAAAAAATGGATTGAAGCCATATAATCAGAAGGTTGGGCTGATAAATCCTATGTTGCTTCCATCAATTGAAAGGGAGGTGAAGAAACTATTGCACGATAAGATTATTGTGCCTATGAGGTATTTGGATTAGGTAGAAAAAACAGTTCTTGTCAGAATGAAAAATGGAGAAATAAGGATATGTGCTGATTTCAGAAATCTGAATAATGCCTCACTGAAAGATAACTATCCTTTTCCTAAAATGGACTACTTTCTACAGAAAGTAGTAGGGTATGCCTGAATGTCGATGATGGATGGTTCTTTTGGATACAATCAGGTCTTCATATACCCCGGGGATCAGAAGAAAATACTTTTTACTATACTATGGGGAACATTTATGTATGTTAGAATGCCTTTTGGCCTAATAGATGTTGGATCTACTTTCATGGAGAAATGGATATAACATTCATTGGAGAACAATATAAATTTGTAGTGATTTACCTGGATGACATCATTATTTTCTCCAAAATAGATGAAGAACAGATTAAACACTTGCAACTCACCTTTGAAAAATGCAGAGGCTATCATCTATCCTTAAACCAAAGTAAATCTCAGTTTGATTTAAGTGAAGGAAAGTTGTTGGGCCAAATTGTGGTGAAGGAAGGAGTAAATATTGATCCCAAAAGGGTGGAAGCTATTAAAAATATTCCATTACCAAGGAATAGGAAATAAATTCAGGTTTTCTTGGGTAGAATAATTTTTTTAAGAAGATTTATACCAAACTATGTTGAAATTGTCAAAGAGATCACTGAAATGTTGAAGAAGGATAAGGAAGTCAAGTGGACTATAGAAGCCTGAGATTCATTCTCCATAATTAAAAAGGATTTTGTAGAATCCCTAGTCTTAGATAGCCCAGATTATTAGAGGCCATTCCTCATTTTCTCTTTTGCTTCTCCTAACACGGTGGCAACTGTTTTATTGTAAAAAAATAATGAAATACAAGAGAAACCAATTGCATTTTTCAATGAGCTATTACGAGATGCTGAGTTAAAATACAATATTTTAGAAAAGCAGGCTTATGCCTTGGTCAAATTTTTGAAGGCCTTTAAAATTTATGTCCAGCAGTTGAATATAACAACTTATGTTCCTACAACTATTGTGAAGGATATCCTTGTGCAGGGTAATAGTTAAGGAAAGAGAGGCAAGTGGATTGCAAAGATACAAGAATATGACATGGATATCAAACCCACTAAGTTGATCAAGGGGCAAGGGATTAGATAAAATATTGTCTGAGGCTAACTTCCAAGCCTTGAGCATAAATCTGTTGGCAAGTCAAGAAGGATAAAGTAGAGAAGAAGAGGAACAGAAGAATATTGAGACCTCAACCCAAAAAATCCAAATGAAATACCTAGTCTCACATTGGTATAAGTATATTGTCCATTATTTACTCTTTCTGAATTGTCCACCGAATTTTTACAAATTTAAATATAGGGCATTGAGACTATAAGCTCAATTTTTTTTATTTTCAAATGGCCAGTTGTACTGGAAGGACCCGATGGGGATCTTATTATTATGTCTAGTAGAAGAGGAGATTCATAGAGTAATTGATGAATTCCATAATTTTTTTGTGGGGGACATTATAGCTGGAGATCCACAACTGATAAGATCATCAAGGTTGGTTTTTATTGGCCAAATTTATTCAGTGAGGTTCATACATATGTTAGGGCCTATGAGAAATTCCATATTTTTGTAGAGAAGCAAAGGTTGGCAACCCTCCCCTTGATCCATGTTTTTGTAGAAGAACCCTTTAGAGAATGGGGGATGGACTTCATTGGATAAATACATCCACCATCTAATGGTTAGCACAAATGGATACTTACATCCACAAATTATTCCGCAAAATGGGTGGAGGCCATCCCATCCATAAATGAAATTGATGTAGTGGTCGTCAAGTTCATGGAGGAGAATATCCTTGCTAGATTTGGCTTTCCAAGGAAGATTATCACTGATAATGCTCAGGTATTTAAGTCAATTAAGTTTATTAGTTTCTGCCAAAATTATAACATCGTCATGGGCCACTCCACCACTGAATATACACAAGGAAATGGATTGGTTGAATATTCAAACAAAACTCTTCTAAGGATTCTGAAAAATACCATATCAAAAAATCAAAAAAATTAGGACTCACAACTGAAATTTTCTTTGTGGGCCAATAGATTTACCACCAAGAGGTCAATCGGGAAGTATCCTAATGAGTTTGTGTATGGAAAGGTTGCAATTTTCCCTTTCCAACTAGCCATGCCAGTGGCTAAAATTCTACAGGATGTCGAGGAGGAGCCAAATTCTCTGACTAGGAGAATCAATCAACTATTAGAACTTCAAGGAACCAGGGAGGAGGTAACTCAGAATCTGATTAAATATAAAAAAAATACGAAGGCTCTTTTTGACAAAAGGGTAAGGGATAGATCCTTACAGCTAGGATATTTGGTGCTTAGATGGGATGTTAGGATAGAGGATAAGGAAAAGCATAGGAAGTTTGATCCCTTGTGGTTTGGACCTTTCAAGATATCTGAATCAAAAGGAAACAACACCTTCTTATTGAAAAAACTTGGATGGTGAGGTGCTTGAACTGCCTGTGAATTGGAAGTTTCTCAAACTCTATTTTAGCATTAAGGAGGTCCATTTTTGTACATACCACTAATGCTTTAAGTTCTCACTACTTATGCTTTTTATTTTTATGTACTTGAATAAAACGACTCCATGCCCAAATGATAGAAGGCCCAATCTTCAGGTTCTCAATTCATTACTTGCAGTACATTGTCCCCAATTGGAGTTGGTGTTGTCACCTATCGTATCCTCTCATAATTATGTCAAATGGTCCTATTTTTCATCCCTGTTACAAAAGAGGATCGGTGCAATTTTGGTTAGCCAAAGGAATGGTCAAAATCCAAAATCTAAAGGAAGAGTAGAATTCTAAAGACCGAAGGAAGGATGACTATCATGACCCAGTATCAGAACCTTAGAGCAAAAGG
The DNA here is from genome assembly GCA_031772625.1 of Pinus tabuliformis. Taxonomy (NCBI): domain Eukaryota; kingdom Viridiplantae; phylum Streptophyta; class Pinopsida; order Pinales; family Pinaceae; genus Pinus; species Pinus tabuliformis. Next base: position 405,045,347 of record CM062811.1, on the reverse strand, counting down.
AATATCAACATATCAGAGGTCGAAACTAAGTGACCTCGGTGGTCTATTCAAAGACAGACCAAAAATGGGGTATCGAGGTAGGTACCAGAAAGGAACGTATATCAGGACCCTATATCAAAACCTCAGAGCGATCTAATTTCAGAGCCTAGAGCTTTCAAAGCCTCAAAGTTTCATAACTTGTTAAAAATTACAATTCTTTAGAAGCACTGAGGTTTTTGAGAAAAGGAAATACGAAGGAAATCATTGGAAAACCAAGGACCCTAGGGACCCTTTTTTCTCCTCTAATAGGACACACAATAGCAGGTGATTGGCTCTAAGAACTCGATGAAGCAGATGACATCAACATGACATCATATCAGAGATCATTATATTGGAGGATATAGATTTTGTAACTCTTGTGCAAATGATATTTGGAAAAATTTATGATGGAAGGGGGCTCCGATGTCGAGTAGCACTTGTTTGTGGAGCTTGGAAAAATCAAAGGTGAGCCCCTGCTTAAAGAATGAGTAGCTAATGGGAAGACCACCATTCATCATTGCTTGACCAACTCAAAAATGCATTTCTAGGGGGAAACGTGCACCACTAATACCTGGGTGCCACCCCCCGAAGTTTAAAATTTAGCAGGGAGTGAACCGTCGATCGATGACCCATATTAACTCTGGGGGGTCTCAGCTTGATCTTGCCTCCCACCCCCTCACCCACCAAAGAGAGGTGGGGACCATAGCCACCATTCATCCAATCATCAACAATGCCAAGAAGTGAGCACCAAAGGTAACGATAAAGGATACCCTCCTACTCGTCCACCTGCCACCCATCCTATCATTTCCCACCACATGTCTCCCCCTACTAACCTCATATGACATTAGATGACCATTTCTCCCCACCTACAAAATCCCCTCCCATTTATCCATTTGAATTTGAATTCTTTCTTCCTATAGTTGAGCTTCAACAGAAGATTGACTCTCACATTTATGTTGTCCTCATGCTAGAGAATCCTCATAACCCCATTAAGTAGCTCACTAAAACTCTTATAGAGTTGAAACTCTCATAAGGAGAAATAAAGAAAGTACATGTGGATTTAAACAATGCAAAATATACTCTTGCACAAAAGGATAATCAGTTGGAGACTACCAAGACCAATGCAGAATTGATCAACGAAAATCTGCAGGAGGAAAATCAAGAAATCACGGAAATGAAAAACAGATTGAAATGAAACATGTCTCTCCTAGAAGATAAAAAACTAATATGGGATGAAGTGATAATGGAAATGAAGAATAACTAGGAGTATATCACTCTAATTGTAGAAAAAAAATTGTAATCAAGGACTATGAGCTCTTCATCTTGGCTTCCAAGGAGGAGGGTGAAAAAAATGCTCAAACAAGAAAGAGTTTAATCCAATATGTTAGTGGAAAACCACTCAGTGAGTTGAGGGCCATAGATGTGGAAGATTGGGTGTATAAAGTCATGGATTTCTCCAAAGTGGTCCAGAAGGAAGATGCCAAAGCCAAAGATGAAGAATGTATAGATAGAGTGTCAAAGGATGTCTCTGCTTTTGATTCAGCTGTTGGGACCTCATAGGAGGATTAATCCCATAGGAACAATATAGTCAAATGTTGGTAGAGGCGAAGATAAGATTCAACTCCTCCCACAAGAAGAACTCCACCCTAAAGGGAAAGAAAGTGGTGAAGTATCTAAGGAGAGAATTCCAACTACTAGGGATGGTGAAGACTTTGTTTCACTCCAGGCCAAAATATGTAGGGCTCATAGGTCTTAAGGTCACTTATCAAGTTTTATTTTTCTCTCCTCAACTAATTCTAGCACTATGGTAGAGATGTGACTAGTTCATCAACCCTCCACTACTCCAAATCATCGATCCAACAACTCTTCCTCCTAAACTGGCCTACCAAGAATGAATATTTTTCTGATCGTGTCAATCATGACACTTCATTGTTTTATGTTTTCTGTAAATATTTTATTTCAATAAATGAACTCCAGTTAGTTAGGGTTTAGCTAGTACAGATGTGTTACTAGAATGCTCACATATTTTTGTTATGAAGAATCATTGGGAGATCAAGAAGGAATATTTTGTAAGGGGTTCTCGTCCTGAGGCCATATAATAATACTTCATGACACATTATCAAAGGTTCCATTTTTTTTTTTTAAAGGGGATTTAGCATTGTGAATGAAGAGAATGGAAAATGTATGCTTTATCTAGAGATTATTGAAAAAGTTGTTGATTATGGCTCACATGAAGTTGTAATATGTTTTTTTCTCTTGTGTTCACTCCATTTATCTTTGTTTTCTTCTCAGATGACTTGTAATTGTAGCCGTTGGGTGTATTTTATGTGATCATGGATTCACCTAAGTCTAAATGTTGATTTAACATGCTTGTGGCTAGTAAGATATAACATCCTTAATATGCGCTCCATGTAATATGATACATTATTCATTGTTTAATTCATTTGTTTCTTGTTGAAGTGTTCTGCACTGGATTCTAAACTTTTTCCTATGTATTTGATTTTATTTCTTCATAGCCTTCTAAGTCACTTACTACAATGGAAAATGAACTATGTGCTTCTATAAGTTTAGCCACCAGAGCTACATATTAATTCTTCTACGAGCCTACTTTACTATCAATTTGATTTTTCCTCTTGAAAGTGGTTTTGGACCAATTAAGTTTTAAAAAAGTGTTAAATGTTGAGTGTAAGTGAACAATTTCAGAAAATCATGCAAACACTCATTAATATTTCCTAGGCACTGGTCTCTCCTCAACCTAGGGGTTGTCTTTAGGAGATACAACATGGTGCATTTGGAGATGTGAAAAATGAGTGAATGCATTTGGTTCTTGCAGCTCTTTAGGAATCCAGGCATGACTAGTCAATATTCATGCACTTTCAAAGTGCACTATATTTCAAATAAGTTTGGATGTTCTGCAGACAATATGGTTGTGGCAATATCTAGTGAGGGCCCCACCTGGGTAGAGTGAAATGATAAGTCATTGGAGAGAGAAGTCGGATTTGGGCACTACGGGAGATTGCACATGATGTAATTATTTGCAGAGTCTTATATTGAATTTGGTGGATGAGTTATCTGGGATATGGGGGATTTGATTGTGTAACAAGGTTGCACACTTGCATACTTACCTGATTTCTCCTATGGAATGGATATAACATGGAAATGTGGTAAATCACGAAGGTTGTGGGCACTATGGGACCAATGAGTGGAGATGACGGGGAGGATGTCATGATGGTTGGAGTAGCTACATTGATGCCTCATGGGCTCCATGGTATGTCTCATGGAAGGAGAATATACAAAGATATAGAGAATCCAATTGCCCCAAAAACAATGCACAATGTCTTATGTTGTACATCTTGGATTTCCTTTGAAACTGGATATAAAGAAAAATATGGGGGCCGAGTCTGGTAAGACCTATGACCGTAAGTCCACATGGATGTCATACAACAGTGTGTTGTGGATATGGAGCCATGTGATAGGTCAAAATTTTAACGAGCACAACTCTCAATATATGAGTCAGATTTAGGAAATGTTTATATGACTGGAAAGCTCTCGATGAGTTGAATCTGAAAATTATATCAAAAATTAATTCCACAAGTTTTGGAGGAGGATTTTTAACTCCATCTTCATAATAAACCATGGGGTTTGGGTTAATTAAAACGTGACACTTTTCATAGCCTGAGAAGGTACAAGGGGGTCAGAGGGAGCATTATAGAGTGGTATTAGAGCAAAGGTTCAATACTGGACCTTTGGGAAAAACATTTTGGTTCTCTATTATAGAGTGATCTCGAAGTGAAGGTTCTACATTGGGCCCTTGAAGATGAAATTTGGGACTTTGTTACACCGTGACAGAGTGTTGGTTCACCACTCATACTGAATGGGCCAAGGAGGATAATGTTAGAATCTATGTTAAGGAATTTTAGAGAATAGTACTTAGAATGATAATTTTTTTCTATTTGGATATGTGTGTTGATTGTAGAATTTGAACTCATGGTTGTGTGTTGTATGCATATATGTGTTGATTCCAGAATTGAAAAAATGATAATATGGTGGTATGGAAGATTCTAATATGTCATCCTATTTTCTAACTAGAATACTGACCTAAGATTTTATGTTACAACCAGCCTCACATTAACAAGTTTATTGCAAGTATGCCAAGGTGATGGGTAAATATGTTTAATTGTATTTTTGGTTGACTAATAGTTATGTGTGTGTAACAACACATAAGAATACACAAGAAACAATAGGAAAATAAGGGGATAAGAAACAATATGGCATGGTACAACACTGATAAAGACCAACATTACTATGAAGAGGACTTAGTTGGGAAAATGAGAGAGGAAGACTCACCTAACTGGGTGAACACCCTTAAAAGCTTGAAGGCTGAGTTGAGAAAATGTAGGGCTGAAAATGAAAGGAATTTTAGAGCTCAGGAAAATAAATAAAAAGTTAATGCAGTAATAATTTAGATCTTATCAAACTTTCAAAGACAAAATTAGCACGAGCTAGGTGCTAGCTACCCAGGAAAGCATGAATCCAAGAATAGTCCATTAAGACCTTGGAGGCATGAATTTGAAGATAACGATGAATACGGTAGTGATATAAGAAAAGGAATAGGTAAGCAAGTGAAGATACAATGAGAAGATTAGTTCCAATTAGCACTCTAGAGAGAAGAATAGGTGGTCACGATCAACTGTCTAACTTGTCCAACCAACCCAAATTCTATGAGATGGGATGCATAGTATTCATCAACCAATGTTTTTTTTTATTTAACGCTTCCATGAATTTTGGGTGTTTCAAGCCCTATATACAGATGGGAAAGTACCTAAGATACTCCAAAGAAACATTTTTCCTACAAGCCCAACCTAGATGCTTCCTCCCTAAACCATTAAGGAGATTGGAAAAAATACCATTGGGAACATGATCATAGGCCAACAACTTTTCTCCTTGTTAATCCTCACAAAATTCCCTCAAAGACACTAAATTATTATGTCAGAGAGGCCCAAATTAGTAACTATAGGAAAGAATAATTATTTATTGTTAGTAAAGCCTTACTTAAAGCAATTCAAACAACATGGTGAATATTTGCATTGGGAATATGTACTACAATCACTTTACTTGAGTTTCATTTGTTCATTATAGTTCATGTAGAATTGATCCAGCCTTGTTGCAATCTAGTGCTCCAATCCATGGGGAAAATATTCTCTTGATCCTATTGCACTAGTTTTAGACGAAAATTTACTTGACCTCCAATGTTGCCTTCATTAAGAATTTAGCTAGGCTCAAGGGTTTGTATTTTCCCTCGGCTTTGCTTCCTGCCTTGTTATTGTTTCCTCTTCTGATTATGGATCTTCTCTCCATTTCCTTTCTCATTGAGTTGATGTCTAGTAGTTTCTTCTACACTATTCTCCATCCCTTCTATAAAATTATTGCCCACTCATCCCTTTCTCCAATCACAATTGATTCATTGCTCGCAAGCTTAGAGGGGTTTAACATCTTCTCCTTGTTTCACTCAGTTTTCTCTTCATATTTGGGGTTACACAACTGTGTGTACCTCTTCCTCACATGCACAACCATGACTAAATGACACACATGCTATTGTGGGGATGGTGGAGGTAGGAGAGAGGATGGTGGTTTGCATGCTAAGTATTAGGTGGAAGTGTCATCTTCACAATTTCATGCTCATACCCTTATGAAATTTTAGTCTGATATTAATGACATCAAAGAGGAAGCTCATCTTGAGAGACAACGAGTTTTAGACATAAATTTTTGGCAACCTAATCACTTAGAGACTCGACATTGGGAACAAAAGAGGTTGGAAAACCCACTACTTGTACATGGTTTATTTGCACTAACAACTCAAAAATATACTCAACGAAGTGTTGGTGGATCATAGGGAAATGCAGGAACAAATTTTAGTTAAATTGGATGTTTTGAAGATGATTATCATGGATATAGAAAGCCACTTGACACATTTGGAACTTGGTGTTGGAAAATGGATAGTGGCAGTTATTAATCTTATTTTCCTAAACCTTGATATTTGCTTATGAATCTTATTTAATCTTCTTTATATTCTTTAGTTAGATATTTCCATCAAACAAGATCAAGAACAATAATAATAACTATAGATGACACAAATATTCAGCTCTTAGCAGGGAAAAACCCCTCCAAGGGAAAACCTGGAAACCCTTCTCTTCTTAGAATCTGCTTCAAATGAGATACAAATATCTAAACCCTAGACCCATTCCTTCTCCTCATACCAAATAAACCCTTCCTCAAGTCCTTTCTTGATTTTGCACCAACCAGCTGCAATATTACAATTTTGACTTGCCAACTTCAATACTAAAACTTGTCCTGCAACTTCAACCTATTAGCTTCAGTACTGCAACTCGTCCTACAAATTCGACCTTGCAATTTCAAACCTGTAGCTTCCACATAAACCCTAATCCAGCCTCCTCTTGAGACCTACCTAGAGCAAGGAAACTCTGCCAAGGTCAATGTGGTCAAGGTAGGGTTTTATTCCTTCTATCTACAAGATTCTATACTTTGTCCTACTGCAACTCGAACCTGCAACTTCAACATCCTTCTGCAACACCAAAAATTGTTATCACCAAAAAAATATCACCTAGCCATTTCTAACTAGGTGGATCGAAATACACCATGTAGGATTTAATTTTACCATAGTAAAATTGCTTTCATCATGGGAAATAATTTAGTAAACCATTTTTATTAAATTATTTCTGATTAAAATTTAAAAACCCCATGAGAATAATTGAATAAATCATTATTTATTTAATTTTCTCTAGGAATAATAATTAAATCATTGTTTGATAATTATTCCTTGTCACATTTAACTAAATAACCTAGGAATAATTAAATAAATCACTATTTAATAATTATTTTAATTTCACACCACTCTTAATCCTCGTGAAATAATTAATAAATCATTTTATTTGTTAATTATTTCTAAATAAAGATATTTGACCATTTTGAATATCTTTTCCCTCTCCAAAAAATATAATAAAGTATTCCTAACGGATAGATTTTGATTTGGTGAATATTAATTTATTATTTTCCATTTTTTAGATCAACCCAATACTTTGTTATAAATAAGATGGTTTTCCATTCATTCTTCACCATGATTATTATCGTCGTCACCATTATCGTCTTCTTGCTTTTGAGCTCCCACTTGAGTTCTACAAATTGTTTTGGGTTTTTCATATATTGAGAGAGAGAATAGATTACTAAAGCATCAAGGACATCAAATGACCCATCCCATGGAGTGGGGTTTGCAGACCCTTTTTGTAGATCTCCTTCACCAGGTGTTATCAGTAAAGATTATTATTCATTTTAAAGTCTTTCCATATAAGGTTATTACATTGGATATATATTGTTGTTTGCTATTTTGGATTGCATGTCTTCTTTTTGTAGGTTTTTCTCATTTTATTATTGCATATCTGAAGCATAAGAAGCCACAAATTGTTGATAGGGTCACTTGTCACCAGTGACTTAAGTGAATTGTTTTTGATACACCTTCCAGGAAATTTCATACTAATAAACAATGACTCCACTGGTGTAGTAATTCAGTTCTTGGGTTACTCAAGTTTTAGTAAATTTCAAGGTTTTCTACAACTATTTTTAGTCTATCAATTTAAATTTATAGTTTTCTTTCCTTTTTTGTCAATTTTTTGGATTTTGGTGGTTTTATGGTTCTTTCCACAGGTCACAAGTACCAGTTCAGAAGGAGATGGAAAAATCTATGTGAGATCTACAGACCAAGAGTCTTAGGATAAAAACACACTTTTCAGCCCCAGATATGCATTCCATAGTGTAATTTTTGTCCTAATATCTTCTTTTTTCACTGTTTCCAGGTCAGTGCTTGCGTTTTGGATATTTTCGTAGAAACTTTCAGAATTTTTTTCAGACTTTCTAAGAGTGTTGTGTGTGGACTAGGAAAGGTTTCTTATCTCTGTTTTAGTCTCCCCTAGGCCTATATTCTCTTATTTTTTCTCTTTGAGGAAGGAAAAATCCCCCTAGGGTTTATAGTACACCTCCACATTTTTAGGAAGAGATTGGTTGGGTGAGGAGTCTAGGGTTTCAACATTTCAACCATTGATTTTCATATTCTGATTCATTACTTTACAACACTTGTGGATAGGTTTATTTCACATTTTCTTTAGAGTTTGGGTTTTTCCTTTCCCCCTTAGGATCTCCTTGAAAATCCCAAGTTTTGGAGCTTCATACCTATCCTTTACAACATTTTCCACCTCTGATTTTTTTTGTGTGTCTTCACGATTTACAGTAGATTAGTGCCTCTAGATATCATTCCCTTTAACACTAGGTATTTTTTGAATTTTATGTGTCTTTGAATATCTTGTTTCCCTTCTCTTGCGTAGCTTCTTGATAGCCTTTTTGGGTGGGGTTTTGTGTGCTTTATTGACTGTTTATTTTTCTGTCAATTTCAACATTATTTACAGTGTTTCAACACTTTATTTTTAGCAGCACATGGCATCATAAAACATGCTCAATTAACTCAGCTACTTGACACATAATTTTCACACACTCACACCCTAAGAGAACGTGAGCTTTGTTAACATCACCAAGTCAAGACTTGAAACACTACACCTTAATAATTTAACATACATAGATTAAGCCCACTTGGGCACTAAGGCCAAACAATATGTGTAGTTTAGGTGTAGGATCAGTGGGATAGGCTTCCAATAAAACCCATCTATCGCTTACAATGAGACATAGAAGTTGACATATTAGGAAGCTTAATATGCTTCACCATCCCATGATCCAAAGCTGGAGTGCAAAAAAAAACTCGATTCAGAGGGGGTTAGGTTAGGCCATTATGCAAGTGGTTCTCCTTGGGGCTACCTAACCCATGGTAGGGAATCTTGTGCAATGGTCGATCACCAATAAGCTTAAGACTCGACCACCCCCGTGGGATGAAGGTATCCATAATGACCAATCTTAGGAAACACCCTATAGGGCTGGTTATGGGAAGTGGTTGCTTCTCTACCCTACCTTTCTCTAGGAAACTCTTCTTGCAGGGATGAGATTTCTTCAAGTAAAAAGTTCTTTGGGAGGCCATCTGAAATAGTAGATTTAGTATTTTTTGAGGATTTAGACCACCTATAGGCTAGAGGTATTTTCATTGATAGGAAATGGTTGCTTATATTATAGTAGCATCATTAATATAGTTAGTTTGCACTTGGCACCATTGCACAAGGTGTTTGTGTGATGCTTGTTTCTCTTTTTACTTCTATCATCACCCTTTAGTCCTTAGAGTCATCAGTGTCTTGAAATCATTGCGCCCCGTAGGTATCCTTCATGGAGAATTTGAGGCCTTCGCCCTTAGTTTTCGTTAGGACATATTACTCCTCCCCGTCGAGTTAGAATCCATTTTCATAATCCTCCATCGTGTCTTCATTCTAAATCTGGTTCTACTGATTCTTCGAGTTCTTCCTTTGATTCCACGTCTTCTCAACTCCGTACCATCACCATGTCAGGCACCAAGGTGGGTGCAGGAAACCAAGGTGGTAATCGAGGTACTCATTAGGGTAACACCACAAGTGTAACCTCCACCGGTATGGTCACTCCTACTCCATTGATTCCTTTTATGGATGGTTTGAGTCTACCTGATTTCAACCAGCTCATCAACGATCCTCTTCTCCATGACCCCAATTGGCCATCTATTCCTACTAAACTTCCTTCAAACATCCCCAACTTTGAAGGTAATCTCGGAGAAGATCCCACAAATCATATTCGCTCATTCCAAAAGTGGTGTTCATCCAATTCTATCACTGAAGACTCCATCGGTCTTCACTTATTCCAGCACACTCTTATTGGAGCTACTACTAAGTGGTATGTCGATCAACCCAAAGCCACACATTCCACTTTTCTGACTCTTTCCAAATTTTTTCTATCCTATTTCCACTTACCTCTCTGTTATGATACGAGTACCAAACTATTTACTTCTTTCCATCAAACTTCTATCACTTGCCTATCCAACTGTGTTCAGGAATGGTGTCGAAGGAGGAGCATATGTAAATCTCCTGACTTCGAAGACCGCATCTATATGAATTGGTTCATTAGATCGCTTTTGGCCCCCATTTCTAAAGATGTCCCTTCTCACTTCCCCCAAACTGAGGAAGATGCACTCCAAGTAGCCTTGAAATTTGATCTAATCTATTCCTAGTCTGATTATGTTTATACTGTCATTCCCGATCTTCCTCGATTTTCCACTTCTAATGCACCAGGGCATCTCATGCTACTTATGGTATCATTGGAACCATTTCACATGCTCAAATTCAACCATATGATCATCCTTTGATGAGTTATGGTCAACCCCCTGGAGGGACTAGTTCCTCTTACACCTATCCCTCCCCTAATCTTCCACATGGAAATTCTTATCCAGGTCCAACACTTCATATGCATATCCCCATCCACATTAACATATCTCAAGGCTAGTAGTTGCTCCACCTGTCTATGCTAACGTTGCCCCATATCCTTACTATCTGTATGCCCTACCTAATGCTCCAGCTCTGCTGACACCAGCACCCCTACCCCCCATGCCTCCTCCAACTATGCCACAATAACAACATCATCCATAAGGTCTAATGTATGCTTAGAATATTGCAACTGATCCCCCCAACTCAAAGAAAAGTAACAAGGGGGATGGTAACTAGAACCAACAATCTCAAGGTAATCAAGGTAGCTGAGGTCCACCACCTAATGTACCTCAGGGAAACTAGCCTAATCTCGCAACCCAACCATAGGGTGGACAACCAAAGAGAAACATGGCTCTTCATATGAACAAAACTTATGAATTTTGTGGTGTATACGGCCATTATACTCATGAGTGTCCCCTTTTACCTTAGATGCGTCAAGCATGGGAAGCTCAAGCAACTACTTCTAGAGGATCACAACCCATAACTCCTCCTCCTCCTCCTACTTCATCTCAACTAGATATGCTTACCAATCCTTTTCCTCACCAAGGATATCTTACTGCTCAACCTACGCAAGGTCATGTAGCTCCCCCACCTCCACCATCTGGTCAGAACGATGATCAGATTCTTATGATGAATTCTGACGAAGTCAATACTGAACAAGTCAACCTTTAGACTTGACTGCACCAATATGAAAAGCCACTCGCAAGTCAACAACTGATTCCCAACCCCAAGTTTCTAGCAAGCCTCTATCATCATCCCCTCTGCCCAAGGTAGAGGTTATCCCCAAGATCACCAAAGTTCCATTACGTAAAAACATTGCTTTTGCTAAAGCCACCCATACCTGTAGCATAGTAGATGACTTGGCGCAATATCTTGCTTCCATGTCAATGCTGGAAGTCATCCAGATGTGCCCATCCCAACGAAAAGCTCTACTCTTTGCTTTGGGTGTCGTGGACCCTTCTGAAAATAATATGATTTTCTTTGACGTTCACAAGTCATAACATCCCCCCTTCCTTCATCCATTGAATTTCAAATACTAGTCTCCATAAGAAACACCATTGTTCAGCTATGTATCATTGATGAAGGCACCTCCACCTATGTGATGGTTGCTACTATTTGGAAGCAACTTTTTTTCTTGAACTATCTCCTTCCACCATCACTCTTCGTGCTTGGGACGGTCATCCCTCTTAGGACCTTTGCTTGTATCGCAATTTTCCTATCACTCTTTCCAACAATACTATCTCTATTGACATCAAGTTCATTGATTCCCCATTAGATTATAACATACATTTGGGTCGTACTTAAATCTATGTTAAGCTAGTGGTCACATCTACAGCTTTCCGTAAGATGTGCTTCCCTCATAATGAAAATATTGTCGCTATCGATTAGTTGTCTTACTATATTCCTAAGTCTTAGACTTCACCTCAGTATATTATCGCATAAATCATTGGCAATAAGAATGTCCCATCCCTCACCAATTTCTCTCCTAGAGCCTAAAAAGGTTCCACCTTGCTTGATGCTTATTATGTTCCACCACCTACCCCCTCAGAGCCAAGCTCATCTAATGTTTTCATGCTTCAAGCATCATGGGTTGCTTAGAAGTGATCTGGTATGCCTTCACAATATCCAACACCTCTACAACCTGTTGTTTCCAACTCAAACTAGCCTTCCGGTACTACTCCTCAAGGTCCTCTTCCTTTTGCTAGTATCTCTCCTAGTCCTCTTTAGCCCGGAACCATTCCCCGAGGTCTTAACCATCTTGGAGAAATTCCTCCAAGTCATAACCCTTCTGGTCACATATCATTCTTATTTCCACCCATAGGAGTTTATTCCTCACATTTTATGGCTACATTGAGTTTACCTAACATTACCTTGGCGATCCCAGTCTGGTACATTGATCCTCCCACAAACACACCCCCTAATCAACTCAAACCTTAGACTTCTTTGACCCTCGGTTCAACCTATTCTTCCTACTCATTCCTTTGCTTCAATTCCACAACAAACTCAACAAGAACCTACTCATGTTTTGAAATCATCTGATGAGGGGGGAAAAGCCTAGAAAAAGGAAACCAGAGACAAGGCACCATAACCAACTCCATCTCCTCCTAAGTCGCCAAAGTCTACTCCTCCATGTTCTTTGTGTGATGTTGTTGGTCATGTCACCAATAATTATCCTGAACTGCCTCATATCAAGAATGTGGTCTCTAATAACCTACCTGATTCTAACATTCCCAAGGTCCATGTAACCTTACCCGAGTCAGCTAAGAAGAACAGATCATTACGCACAATTCACCCTTGTTCTTTGTGTGATAATTATGGCCATTATTCTCATCATTGTCCTCATCTCAAATACTTTCATGATACACTTCAAGTGCTTCGCAAATTAGAGGTCGCTCATACTTATTCCACCTCTCCTCTACCCATGGGTTCTAGTCCCACTCCTATACTAGAGAAGGAGGTCTCTCAAACATCCATCATGATCCCTCCCCCTGATGTTGAGATGAATAATAGTACCGCTCCTATTATCTACCTATCGTTATCCATGGGATTGATATATTGGCACTCTCTAGATGTCTCCTACTCTGATTATGTCGAACCTTCTTCAACGAACGCTTCGGTATAAACATCAGTAGATCTCACATCTATTAATCACCCATTTCCCAGCCTTGACAGTGCATATGTGAACCTCTTTTCTCATGAATATGCCTAAGATAGATCGTATTCATCATGTGGTCTCTCTTCCTCCAGTCTCCACATCTTCCATTATGATGAATACATCATGGAAACCATGACCACCCTTGATTATCTTTGGGATGATATGCACCATTGTGCATACTTCCTTCCGCAACAAACTCATGATCAATATGTTGTGGAATCCAAAGACTTCATCCATGGTGAGGTCGATTGGTTCAATAACCCCTTACTTCGAACCCATGAATTTGAAACACATACAACTTGTGGACATTACATTTCCACTCAATGTTTGGGTAAGGGGGCATCCATTTGGTAGTGTTGACCCTCCTAGTGCATTTGGTAGTGTTGACCCTAGCACGATTCTTATTCCCCATTTAGAAGAAGCTCTATAGTCTCATATCACTTTAGATCACTCTAAGGATGATCCACCTAATCATTCCTCGATATTACATCAACAACCCATCCACTTGGACATCGTGGTTGGTCAACCACCATGTTGTTTAGGTGAGCTTCAGTTCATTATATTCGAAGCCTCTCTTTGGTATAGTGACACCATGTATGCAAACCCAAAAATTTGGTCCATTTGATTCATATATGCAATGCCAAATGAGATTGGTAATCCACCATTTCCTCTCCCTTACTGCACTATTTATTCATTATTCCCAGAAGAAGACATCTATAGCATAAACAAATGGAGAACAACAATCGTCACAAAAGATGCATAACCATATTATGTATATCCAACATATAGTTTTTGGAGTCCACTACTCTAAATACATTTAAAATCCTCATTCACATGTTATAACAAAACAAAAATAGGGACCCACATGTCCCTATGCATAATCATTATCATTTGCAAGCTCTTGAACCCATGGCTCCATCCCACTAGCCCGTAGGTCTTGTACTACTTGACCATTCATAGAAATGCATTGCATGATTCCTCACCACTCGTTGGGAAACCTAGTGCACTCATCTATATATCGTTCTTCTAACTCATTCCACCCATGCTCTGTCACCCCCAGTTAGTAGCACATCGAATAGACGTCATAGATCCTCTAGTAGAGCATCACTAACCGATCTCTGTTGTGATGTGGAACCACCCTGATCTGTAGCCCCAGGCACTGTGACTTGTCCCATGTATCCTACCAACCTCACCGATGCTATATATATGCATACCGCAAAGTTTAGAAATCAATACCACATACACATTTTTCTTAAAATATAAATGCATCAAATATTTAGCAACTTTCGCTTACCATCTAGACCCCATGCTCATCTCGACGGCGATGGTAAGTCAGAATCTCCTTGATAGTTCATTCCACTATATGTATAATCATCTATGTATAGTGGCATATGGTCCCAATTTGCAAAAAACTAAGTCCAAAACACTCGTCCGACTCCCCCTCCTTCACCTTATCGTAGCTTCCCTCAACGGTGCATCCTGGGCTCCTGTGGGTTCCCATCATGGATCTATACATGAGGACTAATGGTTGAGATCTTCTTAAAGAAAAATGAGCATAATGTTGTCCCAAAAGAACAATTATCATTTTTCCTTCACCCGCATAGTGTCAACTATCATTTCAATGATGAAAACATCATCTGGGCCCACCCATAGTAGTTCCCTACCAACACACTCTCCACTAGCATCATCTTCCCCCCAGTGTATGATGGAAGGCATGACTACCCAAGATTTGCAACATTTCTGCAGTTGTAGCTCGTGTCTCAAGCCTCTCTAATTCACTGATATGAATGGTAATTCCCTTTGGGCAAACACCTGTTACACAATCACGATAAAAAAAAACTCTCCTATATGCCTCCCATGAGGTAGCACTAGATGTATCTCCCCCACCACCCCTAGGGGGGGAAATAATGGCAAAAAATATATGTCCTAGATCGTGATATCGATCCTATTCCCATGTACTATAAAGGCCTCCTAATTTGGGTCCCAGTAGCTCAAAATCATTGACATGAAGGGCTCACCAACCCTCATTAATTGGTTCTCCAAGAACTTTAGCATCCAATATCGTGTCAAAACCCCTCTCATTGCTTGATTCCTATGAATATCATAACGAAGAGTCTCCAAATATCTTTCTTTCCATGACACCTTTAGCTCTACCATACCTGCAACATACCATTATATTTTTTTAGTTCAGAGTCAAAGGCACACATCATGGGTACAAAGCTTCAGCTCAATAGAGACCCCCATCCTACTCTTCCTCTTTGTCTAGAATGCAATTTTTTCCTTCAAATATGCATTGGACACACTTCTTGGCCCATTTTCTACATTCCAGAATGCATATCAAGGCCCAAAAAGTGCATTATGACCATGAAGAATACTAGGGGTTTCCCCTAGTGAGTTGAAGAACTAATATGAAAATCTGTTCCACCAAAAATGATGGGTAAGTTTAGGCCACCTACCTCCAACCTACAGATCTTGATTTTGACGATTGCTTTTTCTGTTACAATCTCCATAAGATTTAGGGCCTTCTCCTCCTCTTCATATTCTCCCACAACTCACTATGAAAATGAATTGGATTTGGGGGCAAGAAGCAATTTTATAGGAAAAACCCTAGTTTTTCTATCACCCACTATGACCAAACAATAGCTCCGTTTGATGAACCGTCAGCACCATTAGAAAGATCTCACCGAGTTCTATAATGGGTATCCATTTTTTTTTAGTGATTTTAAACTTCACCAAGAAACCATTGTTTCCATGAAGTCTCACTTTGCCACCTATTAAAATCGAATTTCTTCATTTGAGAAATCTATACTTTGGTACCACTTTACTCGCACATCGCTTGACTCATGTGTCAATTTTCATCATGAGTAACCATCATTTACTCATGTTTTTATGGTCCCCTCTGGGCCTCCCCAATGTGGCAGCATCATCGAGTCACCCTTGTTTAGAGCATCTGAGATGAGTCACCCTTACATCTATGGAGTTTGTTTCGAGTCCCCTTGAGTCCAGTTACAATGTTCCATACATCTTTGTGTCACATCCATCCCATCGTGTTCATATTTGACCTCCAGCTATACTTCTTTGTCTTTGAAAAGCTCTCGTTTGAGTAATTGACCATCCCCTCTGAAATCGAGTCAGTTGTTGCCAGGTCAACCATGCATATTATGCTCTGACAAGGGAAGTCATCTACCCACCACTCATTTTTTTCCTTCCATCATCATCCCCGAGGTCAATCCATCAGTCACTCTACTATGATCCTCGTGCCTTTGATAAGGATTCCTCATTGCATTAACTCTGGCAAGCCCTCTTTTATCGAATTCAGCACATTTATTCCAGAAGTTTCATCTAGAGGATGGTGTACCTTGGTCATATCCTTCATCATTGTTTGGTGCTTCGGATCAAGAAAATGGAATCACCATTTCCCTTTGACTTGGTTGTTTCTCACGTGATAGACGCCAGCTCATTATTGCATGCTTTAGAATCATAAACTTGGTGGTTCCATGATCCAAACAATTATACCAGTGGTTCCTTGGTGTGTGTGAGATGTTCCAAAACTCATGAGGGGGTGGCCCTTCAAGTAGCCCCCCACATGCCCAGATATATGTAGATGTTGATCCAACCTCAGATGCAGTTCTACAAATGTGATGGGTTCAGTTTCAGCCACTTACATCACCCACAACATGCATATATCCTTCAGATGATCCATTCATATATTCAGAGCCCTTTCCTGTGAAACAGGGCTTCTTTAGTTATGATCCCCCCTCACCATATCAGCTTGAGGAGCATTATGTCTCACGTCCTTAGATGTTATTGTATTCAATCTTGACCTATGCCTTTCCAGGCACATTATTTATATGGGATCATTGTATTATTTTATGTCCCATTGATGGCACATATCACGTATCATGTACTTTGTAGCTTAGTCCCACCTTGTTGGGCTCACCAATATTCTTTGTACTCAGTTATCTCCATGGTTATGGGTATGCCTCCCCTGCCTCATTTGAGATCATGTACTCCAACATAAAAGGAGACTTCTATCAGTTTAGTAGATCTTGTCCCATCCATTTTCTTCCTTTCTTGAATTGCTTCAGCTCTCTCTCTCTCTCTCTCTCTCTCTCTCTCTCTCCCCCCTTTGGTGTCTCGTGGAAGTTTAACCTACAATATATTTTAGTCATACAATTTACTCCTAACACTCATATGTTAAGCGGGAATCTGTTATCACCAAAAAGTGATCACCTAGTTGTTAAAAAATTATATATTATAGAGCAACGGAACACATAAAATATTGTAAAAAAACAAACATATAAAACACATTAAACAAGAGAGACACAAATATACGTAGTTCACCCAATTTGGGCTACATCCACAAAGAAACAACCAGTCCTTCCATTTATATTATCCAGCAAAATGAAGAGATACAACCTACAGCTGATCCATTGTAATTTCCTCTTTGCTCTCACATAGTATCCTCTCTCTTTCTCGCTTAGAATACACATATACACAACCGCAATACAATTCCCTCATATAAATTGAGGGATTTCCTTCTAGGGGAAAAAAACCTAAATTAAACATAACTTCTACTGTCAGATCATCTGCTTGATGAATTGCCTAGATTGACTATGAAATTACAATATTTTACAAGGAAATTTTACATCTATTTTTTAGCATTGGGGGTAGTGCCCTCGAACCCCTGCTACCCCCTAATTCCCCTGTCGGGGGGGAGTACCCATCACATGGTGGGTTGTAAAGTCTTCCTGGGGTATACATCCAACTGAAACAAAGACCTCTGAATCAGGAAGATAATCAGGATCCACATCCAACAATCTCCCACTTGGAGACTGATTATAGTAACTCCACTGCTACTTCATTTGTTGGACAATGAATCCAATTTGGACCTGGATGTTTCTCATCTCCATCATCATACTTGAAGACCAATTGAAACTGACCAAAATCTTAGTCTCTCCATGGTTACATCTTTTGTTAACATATATGTAGGATTTTGGCTAGTGTGTATCTTTTCCAGCTTCAACTATCCATCTTCCAACACTCACTATATGAAATGGTACTTGAGTTGTATATGCTTAGCCTTGAAATAAAATTTTGAGTTCTTTACAATATGGATGACACTTTGAATGTCCATATATAGCTTTCCCATCTCTTACTTCTTACCCAATTCATCCATAAACCTTTGTAACCAAACCATTTCTTTACTAGCCTCTGTAGTAGCAACATACTTTGCTTCCATTGTTGAAAGTGCAACAACACTCTACATTTTTGAAACCCAACTAACAGTTGTTACACCTACAATAAACACATACCTTGTGGTGCTCCTCTTGTTATCTCTATCACCTGCCATATCTGCATCAACAAATCCCTGTAAAGTAATGTTTGAGCCACCAAAGCATAATGATTGATTTGTGGTACCTCTCAAATACCTAAGAATCCACTTCACTATCGTCCAATGTTCTTCTCAAGGATTTTTCATGTACCTATTTACAACTCCCACTGCATGTGAAATATTAGGTATTGTTCATACCATTGCATACATTAAGCTTCTAACTGTTGACGCATATGGAACTTTAGACATATAATCCATCTCTTCTTGAGTTTTGGGACACGTCTCCTTACTTAGTTTGAAATGGCTAGACAAAGGTATACTAAGTGGTTTTGCATTTTGCGTATTAAATCTTTCGATCACCTTTTATATGTACTCACTCTAAGACAATGTTAATTTGCGATTTTTCCTGTCTCTAGTTATTCTCATACCAAGGATTTGTTTTGCAGCACCCAAATCCTTCATTGCAAATGAATTTGCCAATTTTTCCTTGAGCACATTTATTTCTTGCATGTTAGACCCTTCAACAATCATGTCATCTACATACAATAACAATATAATATAGCTGCCATCATTTTTCCTTTTGAGATAAATACAATGATCAGAGTGACATCTAGTATAACCTTGTTCAGACATAAACCCATCAAATTTTAGATACCATTACCTTGGAGCCTATTTTAGGCCATACAAGCTCTTCTTCAACCTCCACACTAGTTACTCCTTCACTTTGACCTCATACCCTTGTGGTCGCTACATATAGATCTCTTCCTCCAAATCCCCATGGAGAAGGGTTGTATTTACATCTAACTTCTTAAGATGCAAATATTTTGTTGCTACTAGACTTAAAATAGTTATGATTGAAGTCGTTTTAACAGCAAGAGAAAATATTTCATCAAAGTATATACCTTTCTTCTATGAAAACCCCTTCACCACAAGTCCAACTTTATACCTTTTTCTACCTCCATCTTCTCCTTTCAACCTATAAACCCATTTATTCTACAATGTTGTTTTACCTACAGGAAACTTGACTAAGTCCCAAGTGTGGTTATGTACCAAGGAATCCATCTCTTCTTTCATGGCCAGCTTCCACTTCTTCATGGTTTCTACATGCATTGCTTCATCATAACATTCGATTTCACCACAATCAATCAACAATACATAATATAATGAAGGAGAGTATCATTCATGGGGTCTACATATCTTGATATATCTTCTAACACCACTTTCAGGTGTTTGAGGTACATGTTGTTGTTGTGGTTGGGGCTATTGATCATTATGATTTTCAAACACCTTTACTTTTTCTATAATATCATCAAACATTGTGTACTCTTTGTTTTCATTTTCTTGTTTCTTTTCCTGCAGCTAATCCTTATACAAGACCCTTTCATTGAATATGACATCCCTAATCCTAATGATTTTTTGATTTTCGTAATCATATAAGTGTCAACCAAAATCATTAACACCATATCCAATAAAGGTACATTTCTTTGATTTTGCCTCAAGCTTTGTTTTATTTTCTTTATTAATGTGGACAAAAGCTTCACAACCAAAAGTCTTTAAAAATGAGTAGTTTACCTTTTTACCTATCCATGCCTCCTCTAGAATACCACCATCCAAGAAAATTGAAGGCCCTCTGTTTATTAGATAAATAGTAGTATCTACAACATCTGCCCAAAATTGTAAAGGCAATTTTGTATGCAATATCATGCACCTTGCACGCTCCATGATTGTCCTATTCATCCTTTCTGACACACCATTTTCCTGTGGTGTTCCTAGAACTGTCTTCTCTCTACGAATTCCATGCTTTGAATAATACTTATCAAACTCTTTGTTGTGATATTCACCTCCATTTTTTGATCTAAGACACTTCAACTTATTTCATGTCTCATTCTAAACCAAAGCTTTCCATTTCTTGAAATTATCAAATACATTAGATTTATTTTGAATACAATAAATCCATGTTTTTCTGGTTGTATCATTAATAAAAGTAACATAATATTGAGAGCCACCAAGAGATGATACCTGAGTAGGTCCCCATACATCTGTATGCACAAGATATAATTTTGTCGCTCTTCTTTTCTTTCCCAACTCTGAGAAATCTAACTCTCTTCTATTTTCCATAAACACAATTCCCACAGAAATCCAAATCAACATGCTTCAAACCCGGCAACAAATTTCTTGGGTGAATAATTTGCATCCCCTTCTTACTCATGTTCCCTAGCCTATGATGCCACAATGTTTTATCTTCTCCCGTGGAGGTTAAAGCATTAACATAATTAGAAATACCATTGCATAAATACATGTACCAACCTTTTCTCATTTTTCTATTACCAGGGTTCCTTTAGTGACCTTCCAGATTTTATTTGTAAAAGTAGTTATGCAGTCTTCACCATGCGAAATAATTTAGTAAACCATTTTTTAAAATTTATTTCTGGTTAAAATTAAAAAACCCCATGAGAATAATTGAATAAATCATTAATTATTTAATTTTCTCTAGGAATAATTATTACGTCATTCAATTTGATAATGATTCCTTGTCACATTTGACTAAATCACCTATGAATAATTAAATAAACCACTATTCATTTATTATTCCTTAATTCTATTATTGGAATAATTGTTAAATCACTATTTAATAATTATTTCAATTTCACACATCTTAATCCTCTCAAAATAATTAATAAATCATTTTATTTGTTAATTATTTCTAAATAAAGATATTTGACCATTTTGAAAATCTTTTCCCCCTCCAAAAAATATAATAAAGTATTCCTACGGTTAGATCTTAATTTGGTCAATATTGTTTTATTATTTTCCATTTTCCAGATCAACACAATACTTTGTTATAAATAAGAGGGCTTTCCATTCATTATTCACCATGATCGTTATCATCATCACCATTATCATCTTCTTCCATTTGAGCTCCCACCTAATTTCTACACATTGTTTTGGGGTTTTTCATATATTGAGAGAGAGAATCAATTACTGAAGCATCAAGAACATCGAAGGAATGTAGCCACGGAGGGGGATTTTCATACCCTTTTTATATATCTCCTTCACC
Organism: Pinus tabuliformis; assembly: GCA_031772625.1. Lineage (NCBI taxonomy): Eukaryota > Viridiplantae > Streptophyta > Pinopsida > Pinales > Pinaceae > Pinus > Pinus tabuliformis. The sequence continues at coordinate 405,023,826 of CM062811.1, read as the reverse complement.
AGGTGTTATCAATAAATATTATTATTCATTTTAAAGTATTTCCATATTGGGTTATTACATTGGATATATATTGTTGTTTGTCATTTTGAATCATGGATGTATTTGTGTTTCAGGTGTTTCTCATTTTATTATTGCATATCTGAAGCGTAAGCAACCACAAATTGTTGTTAGGGTCACTTGTCACCAGTGACTTAAGTGAAGTGTTTTTGTTACACCTTCCAAGAAATTTCATACTAACAAAAATCTTAGAAATTTTCATGTGTGAGAGAGATCCCAAAAAAAGAGATTTTTCGTCCTTCATTCTTCTCTAAGAATTGTGCTCTTCTTCTTCCTACTTTCCAGCTTTAGATTAAACTCTTTCTTGATAGATCAAACTTGTGAAGCGAGTAAGTCCAAACAAGGTTGAATTGCTTCTTTATATAGCATTCTCAAGGGGTCGATTTCCCTCCTTTAGGCCTACTTATAACTATTAGGGTCGACTTTTACTTTTGGAGTTTCCTGGACTATCTAGACTCAAAATAATTCTTTTTTTTACAATTATATTTTTCCGAAAGGGCCTTGTAAACATTATGTTGAGTCCTTTGACTTAAGACAATAAATCCTAAGACCTAACAAACCCTAGAAGCACGAAGAACATGATTTTACTTAGAATACCATCAATAATGAGTATGAAAATCATACTTTAATAATAATAACCCTTTTATTTTATTTTCTTGTTTGTTACATAGGATACATGTTGAAATGAGTACAACAATTATGAAGACTAAAACTAGTTACATTCTCAACACTCCCTCTTAACTAGGGAGGTATTCATAATTGTACAACCAATACAACATCATATCTCAAATTAAAGAGTTGGATTGACAAGCCATACTGTAAGCATCATTATCATGAACAACACTATCTTTGAGGCCTAACTAGAAAATATTTGCTTTAATCAAGAGCATTATGCTAGGAGGATTTACGTGTGATACCACACTACCTCTACAAGGTACATACCCCATATGAATGTCTACAAGGAATATCCTTTTAGGACCATTCTTATCTTAGATATCGAATCTTGGTCCTTAAAGAATACAAGTCTTCTTCAACCACTCTTCTCCTGGATACATATCACATCCTCAAAGAGTCTCAATACCTTTCCTTTCTTAGATTTATTATCCTCAAGAAAAGCATAAATGCTTATTCAATCCTCTGTCACTCTCTCTTCATCACCTGAAGAGGAGAATGCACATGTGATGTCCAAAATAACTCCCTCTCAACTACAAAGGACATCCTTATTATCCTTTAATCTTGAGAATGTAACCTTTATCCTATACAAGGAGACTCTTTTACTCCCTCTCAAAATCAGAGGAGATCTAGACTTCCTTTCTATTTGGGAAGTCATCATCATATGGCCTACATCTTGTCTTCATAAGAGTATAAAATACCAATTATTCATAGCTACATGGCTCCCTCTTTCCTTTGCATCATCTATATTTATTTCTTTCGAGGTATCATGGAGCCACCCTCTCTATTCAATCTTGTGACAGGTTCCAGGCCAATCTTCTTGCTCATCACTTTCCTCTTTGATATGAAGGAATTACATTGATCCTTTCCAAACTTCAAGTTGACCATAGCTTCTTCTTGAAAGTGATCTTCCTTTGAGCTTCAGGTTATCTTCTCTCACTTATACCTTCATCTTGACTTCACAGTTGCTAGGTACCAGATATTGATCTTCCCTCAATAATCCTCATACATTTTCATCCATACATTTTAACTTTCCTCAAATGTCATCATGTATCCCTACAACATTCTACTAGGTCGAATTTAATAATATGTTAACTAAATAACCAACAATAATGAAAATTAGACTTACCTCATTATGATGACCTTCTCGTTCCATCAACATTCTCATGGTCCATCTCCATATGAATCTTCCTCCATGCATCAGAGTTCCCAAGGATCAAACTTGATTACCAAGTCACAACTTTTCTTCCAGACACTATACTGGATGTTAATTGTTATCTTACATATTCTATAAAAAATCTTCATCTTTTATATTGTTATAAAATTATATATTACAGAGAAATGGAACACATAAAATATTGTGGAAACCTAAACATAGAAAACGTATAAAATAAGAGAGAGACAGATATACATGGTTCACCCAGTTTGTTGCGTCCATGGAGAAACAACCAGTCCTTCCTTTTATATTGTACAACAAAATGAAGAGATACAACCTACAAAAGATCTGTTGTAATTTCCTCTCCTCTTTCACACAATCCCCTCTTCCTTTCTCTCTTAGAATAATAATACGCAGTCGCAATACAATTCCCTCATATAAATCAAGGGTTTACTTCTAGGGAAAAAAAAACTCTAAATTAACATAAATTCTACCGTCAAATCATATTCCTAATGAATGACCCAGATTGGATACAAAATTACAATATTTTATAAGGAAATTTTTCATCTATTTTTAGCTTCGGGGGTGCTTCCCCAGGACCCCAACCTGGGGGATGAGCCCCTGCAAACCCCCGCAGGGAGGGAATGCCCCACCACGTGGAGGGGTGTATAGTGTTCCTGGGGTATACATCTAGATGAAACAAAATACCTCTGAATCAGGAAGATAATCAGGCTCCACATCCAACATTATACATCCTTACGTAAGTCAAATTCTATTCTTTCTCCAAAATCATATATCCATATACCTATGAATATTTTATGATCAACTTTCTCTCCACAAGATTCTATACATATGAATCTTATCCAAAGTTTTATATCCAACATGAATTCCTATGCTTTCATCTGATCATCCAAATATCCATATATCTTAAAAAGAAACTATAACCTATCTCATTGCATTCTTTCATCCCTTTACCAGTATTTATTTCACATTGAATGGAATGTCTACTAACCTTTGTCATAGTGCTTCTTCCAAGAACATTTCATAATTATGGTTCTTCGATGATCTTGATGACTGACTTAAAGAAGATGACTTCCTCTAACATAATGTTAGATAATTCCTGGATGATCAATATGTGAAATGGTCTATCTATCCATCTGTCTAGATGATCTCTACAAAACAACTTAATCGCACAAATTCTATACATGCTACTACCATATGCTTCTTTCTATGATGCAAAACACACTATCCTAAAAGAAAGATTAATCTTCATAAATAACTTGACAGTTAGTGAACCTTCTTTAGTAGTAAAGATCCTTCACTTTTTTGTTCTTTGCCTTCTTCTTAGGTTCTCCCACTTCCTCGACTACATGAGCTTCACTCCTTTCCTTTATCTTGTTGATTTGTAGGCTTGGAAAATCCCTCTTAAAGTTTCCAAACCCATTGCACTTAAATCATTGAACCTTGGACATATATTTCTTCTTGGACTTTCCAAACTTTCCCTTCTTCAACTTCTTGACTCAGGCTAGAAAGGCTTGAGACTGCTCATCTGATCCAACATCATCTTTGACCTTTATCCTTCATTCTTCCAATATAAAATGATCCCACAACTTATCAAAGAGATTTGAATCCTTCTTGGAGTAGATGTTTGTTACAAAGTTGTTGCATTTTGGTGGCAATGCATTTAGTACACAGATGGTTACTTTTGAATCAGTAATTGGTTCCTCAAGTCCTTGCAGATGGTCTCTTATTTGAGAGATTGTTATGATAAAGGATGCCACATCCTCATCCTTTGATTTCTTCAGTATATATAACTTGTTCCACAAATACATATTTTGTCCTATTGTACTTACAGAGTGCAAATTCACTAACGTTTCATACATGGCCTTGGAAGTCTTCAGGTTTGCAACAAATGGAACAAGAGAATCCTTAATTGATTCAACTATGATCCTTTGAGACGTTACTTCCCCTTTATTGTACTTTGTTAGTTCTTGTGTCTTGTCCTTGCTTGATTCAACGATTTCCCTAGTCACATATTCCATTACTTCTTGTTTTGTGAGTATGATCAAGTCCATTATTTTCTTCCATACTAGATAGTTTGATGCCCCAACGAGGTTATTGCTCCTTGTAGAAAGAACCCATATGACTTGAAGATTCATACATGATGTAATAATATGATACTTACTTGAGATCAAGATTCTCCTTGATGATGTCTTCAATCTTCTTGATGCCTTCAAGATCCTTGAAGGGTCTTCAACAATGTCTTTGAAAGATGTTTCCTAGGATTCTTCCAACAAATCTTAAAAGATCATTGATTCCTTCTTCAAAGATGGCTTTGAAATAGATCTTCTTTCAAGAGAGATCAACACCCTTCTTGTACCTTTCCTTTGATGTAGTATTGGTCTTCTTTAGTAGAAACCCTCCTACTAGGTCTTCAATGAGTCCTCAGTCCTTCTTGAAGTTTTCTTCTTTAGTCGTTTCTTGAGAGTTTCCTTTTCCCTCCCTTGATAAAAATGCCTTCCATTGTCCTTACAACTACCTTCCTTGTTCACCTTAGTTATGATACCATGTTTGGAAATGGATAGTGGAAGCTATTAATCTTATTTTCCTTAACCTTGATATTTTTTTGTGAATCTTATTTAATCTTCTTTATATTCTTTAGTTGGAGCTTTTCATCAAACAATATCAAGAGCAATAATAGCAATAATAGAGGACACATCTATTGGGCTCTCAACTAGGGAAAAACCCCTCAAAGGGGAAAACCTGTAAACTCTTCTCTTCTTAGAATCCACTTTAAATGAGATACAAACACCTAAATCCTAGACCAAGTCCTTCTCCTAGTACCAGGTCAACTCTTCCTCAATTCCTTCCTTGATTTTGTACCAACTAGCTTCAATACTGCAAATTCAACTTGTTAGCTTCAATACTGAAACTCGTCCTGCAACTTTGACCCAACAATTTTGGACTTGAAACTTCCTCAGAAACCCTAATCCAACCTCCTCCTAAGACCTATCTAAAGCAAGACAACTATCCCAAGGTCAACGAGGTCAAGATAGGGATTTCTCCCTTCTAGATACAAGATTCTTCACTTTGTCCTACTGTAACTTAGGCCTGCAACTTTGACCTCCTTTTGTAGCATTAGAAACCCTAGAACTTTGCATGTGTAAGAGAGATAGAGCCCAAAACAGAGATATTTCATCCTTCTTTCTTCTCCTAGATTTTTTCTTTTCTTCCTCTTGCTTCACAACTTCAAATCAAACTTTTTCTTGATAGATCGAACTTGTAAAGTGAGTGTGTCCAAATGAGGTCGAACTGGCTCTTTATATAGCCTTCCTAAGGGATCAAATTCCCTCCTTTAGGCCGATTTGTACTTTTGGAGTTTCCTGGACTTTCTAGACTCAAAACAATTCTTTTGTTTACAATTACATTTTCCCTTAAATGGTCTTATAAACATGATGTTGACTCCTTTGGCTCAAGACAATAAATCCTAGGACCTAACAAACCCTAGAAGCATGAAGAACATGCTTTTGCCTAGAAGAACATCAATAATGAGCATGAAACCCATGCTTTAATAATAATAACTTTTTCTTTTCTTTTCTTGTTTGTTTGTTTAAGTTTTTTTCTTTGTTGTTGAGCTTCAGGGACAACTCTTAAACTTTGTTGTCTATTATTCTCATATTTAGCCTTCTTCTAGTTCATTGCTTCCAAACAATTCTTATGTCTCTAGTCCAGTTTCCCTAATGACAGGAAAGAGATAAAAAAGACTTTGGATTTTGTAATTGTGATGAAATAGCAATGAAACTTTAACTTGTATGTTAATGGTAAATTCATAGTTTTTAGAATTTTTGACAAGAGGAAAATCAACCTATAAAATGAGGACATGAACACTATGTATTATTACCAATGCATGCTTCTTTTAAACATTAATCAATTTTATTTTGTATAAATATTAGAAAATGTATAAACTTACTTAACATCAATTATTGTGTTGAAAGACATTTTCTACACTCTGACATGAGAGAGATATGTGATTCCTTCCATATTGAACAAAAAGTTGACACATATATATATATATATATATATATATATATATATTTCAATGTCGGCCATAAATAAAATGTTTCATCTGTTTTTTTATATAAAAAGGGAGATGAAGTAATTGAAAGTGTAAAAGATTCTTATTCCAACCATACATGCATTCTACTTCATATAGTTAATATGGAGTTGAAATGTGTCATTTAAAAATTATTTCAATATAAGTTATAAATAAAATATTAAGTAAAATATTTCGCTGTCAACTTTTTTTCTTTATATATAATGTATAATTTCTTCAATATTCAACATGGAGTTAACATATTGTGTGTGTCAAAATCAATCCATCTTAAATCTAGATTTATCATGAATTGAAAGTGATCAAATGATTGGAGGCCAAAACTTTTTAGATTAATTTTTTTTTTTTGAGAAAAAATTGCACATTTTACACCCATGGATTTGATCCCTCTCAAAACATAATTCATCTTGAATTCAAATAAATTCTACTTAAAATATTTTAATAATATATTACTTAATATGAAAGAAATTGTGCAATTCTGCCTGAGGAAAAAGAATAATGTAAATTCATATCTCATTTTCTAATCTATCATGTACCCAAGAAAAATTATGTTCTTCACAAATGAAAAATAAAATTTAATTTTAAAAACTACTTCTGCTTGGCTAAGAGCTCGTCTTCCTCGGACGTAAGGAAACAGGTTAACGGCCCAAGACCCAGAGGCATCTGGCAGGAGTGAAACCCTGCTCCCTTACGGACCACCAACGGGTTATTTCAGGTGGCGTGGTTTTCCTTGATAACAGTGATGTGTCAACTGACATTTGCGGATAGCAGCCAGAGATGGCTGTCCTCACTGTTGGTTTGACGAACTGAGTTTGATAGGTTTTTCCACCTTTTGAAAAAAAAGAAAAAAAGAAAAAAGAAAAATAAAATTTAATTTAAAAAACTTGAATTAAAAAACTTGAATAACGTGTCTAAAAATTATTTATTTAAAAAATGATCGAGAGTATGTTAAAGGGTCAGCAAGGTCACGGGTTTGATTGAGGAAGACAAATTGGGCCCACTTCCAAACAAACAAATCTTGAGTTGACACATCTTGAACGAAGAGATTTATTACACCGAAAGCAATCTGTATACACCGAAAGTTAAGCCGTGCATCTCTAATAATGATGGAAAGGGTGCAGACATTTACAACTTTGATTGATTTGATCTTCTTTCGTACGTATGTGGTGAAAGGAAAATGAAAAATTCAAACTGTAATGATTTTTCATTACAATGCACTCTAATTTTTTCACCATTAACTCTTCCTTTGTGTTTGTGATTTTTTCCTTTCTAGAAAATTATTCTGGAATAAGGTGTATACATGATGTCATCACACGTTTTTATGTCTAGTCAGCACACGGAAGTTAACAATCACTTAAAAATGGGAATGAATGAGGCGAGGGACATTACTGCTGTTCACTTCAAACACATGGTATTTGAAAACGGTTACTATTACTTATGAATGTAATAATGGAATTGTAAGGAATGTAGCGACTCATTTTAGTGACGGTTAGAGAGACTTTTAGTCTTAACCTGATCTTTGTGGCAAATTCTATAGCTTACATCTTAATCTTTGAGAACATTAAGCATTGATGATTTAGTAATTATTTTATGTGATTATTGTTTCTTAATATACTTAATTTCATTATCAATATAGATTATGCTAATGATTATAATGTTAGTTGATATTAATGATTTTGATGTTTGTTTATCATGTATATAATTTATTGATATGTTATTATGAGCAAATGTTATTGGTAGTTATTTGAGTATGGCAAGAGACCACCCTAGTGCTCATGTGCCTGATGATGTAATAAATTTGGTTTAGTTATTCGAGTATAGTGATGTTGAAAATATTATTTATTAATAGTATATTTTGTCACAAAATATATAATGATGACATGTTAGTGGTTGTAGGCACAAAACGAGTGTTTGACCAAATGCCATATACATGGGTGATGGGGTTTTACAGTGCAGATTGGAATTTCATGGGAGGAGATGAAGATTGTCCCTAATTCCACCATCACTCCCACCATGACTTTGGTTGGAAATTGGAGGGATGTCTTCACCTTGATATTCACAATGTCATGATGGTGGACCATGGATTCAATCACTCGCGACGATTTACTAAGGGAATTGCATCAGGGTAGAATCCTTGATCCTTAGCAGCATAGTCTCACAAAATTTCATGGGAGGAGATGAAGATTGTCCCTAATTCCACCATCACTCCCACCGTGACTTGGGATGGAAATTGGAGGGATGTCTTCACCTTGATGTTCACAATGTCATGATGGTGGACCATGGATTCAATCACTTGCAACGATTTACTGAGGGAATTGAATCAGGGTAGAATCCTTGATCTTTAGCAGCATAGTCTCACAACAGAGGATGACCTTGGAGTTAACAATGACCTCCACTATTGCACCTATGTTCACGTTTTCAGTCATAGATGCCTCAAGGGAAAGTAGAGTTGCAACTCTTGGAACTTCATGAAGAAGTTCTTGAAGGACACAACCAACCTGTCTCCCTTAGCATAAAAAAAAACATAATGTAATTGATGGTCTATATTCATTAATATAAACATTAAAGTAAATAAGATTAATAAAATGGGTAATTAAGTTGAATCTTAATTGAAAAGTAATAGTTTGGGGATGGGGAAATACAGGTGTAGAGATAAAGTTGAACCTAAAAATATAACTTAAATTTTCCTTCTAATCACCCTTATACTTAGAAAAATTCAATAGAAAAAAAATCCTCAGAAACATCTTTGATATCCTAAAACATGGGGAGGAATACACTCTAGATCAAAAGATAGGGACAAAAAGTTGTTGATGAGGTGTGCTTGAAATTAGAAAGAAGTAATTTAAAAATAGAGAAAAATGAATTTCATAATAAAACCTCCATGTGACTAAAGCATAAATTAGAAATTCCCAACTAGGATTTAACTTGAGAAAATGTAGGGGGTAGTTGGGGACAAGTATCAAATACCTATCTTTTGACTATAGTTGATGAAACATTTAAACAAAAAATAGGGTGTTGAAATTGAGATAAAGGGAAGACTACCAAAAGAAATAGGGAAACATGTGTTTGAGAGGGAAATTAACCATTTTTAAAAGAAAATTAAAAAAAAATAATTAATGGAAACCTTGATGAAAGACTAACACATGGATAGATGATTAATCCAATTTTTAAGTTACAAAAAATAATTATTTTGTATGAGGAGCCATGTAGCACTACTAAAACCATCTGTAAATAGAAGGGCAAGCTATGAGAAAGGGACCTTTTGCACCCTATTGTTGGATAAGAGTCTTAATGCTATTTTTTCTTTGGAGTGACTACTACAATTTTGTTGTGAGTTTGTTGAGTGTGGAGTTTCCTTGAGTGGGAACCTCTTGAGCTGAGAGCTCATCTCCACGTTGCTAGTGTACTCATCTTCTGTATAGCCTCATTGCAGCTCTAGGGTTCACGGGGAAGAAGAGTACCCAAGAAAAAAGTTGGAAGGTCAATTTGGGAGTTGAATTTTTTCAGTTGGGTGAGAGACATCAATGAAATTGGGATGCAAGGAGTGCAAGAACTCATCAAGAGCACTCAATTTACTTGAATTGATATAATCTAGCAAATGATATTGTTATTGTATAATATAATAATATGAATGCAAGGTTTCATTTAAAAATTATTGAGTATGTATAATATATATTAAAACGAAAGTTTAATTTCTTCTCTAAAACTTATCAACTCTACTTTTGAGCGGATAAATATTGCTAATACTTTATTAATAGAATGTCTTGTAAAATTAGTTATAGACACAATTGGAATAGATGTTTTATATATTTAGTGATAACTTAGATCATAAAGATCAAACATAGTTACACCTGTCACCTTAACTAATACTTGTTATATATATATAAGTTCCCATAACCAAACCCTCAAGCATTACAGTGTAAACCCAAAATTTATTTAAATAAATTTTCTTCGAAAATAAAAAATAAATAAATATAATATAAAATTAATAATAATCCCACAAATGAATGTCCTCTATCCTCGATAGTTACATTTTTTTTGTTACATCTCTTTCAGGATGTATATGAGCAACAACATATATACTGCATGCAATATCGCAAGTTAGATTTTTTTTACGTTATATCTCTTTCAGGATGTATATGAACCACAACCTATATATACTGCATGTTTTTCATGCAATATCGAAAGTTAGAATTTTTTTAATTACATCGCTTTTAGGATGTATATGAACCACAACTTATATACTTCATGTATTTCATGCAAAAGTAAATTATTGATGAAATCCAGAAACATTCTAATCATAAAAACAGAGCGATGTGCGAGTGAAACATCTACAACGGTGGCTCTCCATTGTAATTTACTTGACTTGAAATACTTCTTGTAATTTTTAGCACGTAGTAATTTTTGGTAAATTGACTATTGGATCCATATCTTCCGAGAGAATGCTCTATGCATTAGTTGTAGCAAGTGCTGGTAAGAAATACTTGTTTATAGCCATAACATTACTTACCCTCCTTAAATTCCATAACATTTCTCTCATACATTAAGGGTACTACAATGGCAACCACTATATTACCAACTGTTGAGTTTAATCACCACCCAGAATTACACTGATACAAGGGTGATCACCATTATAGCAAGTTGTTGAATGTATGTATATATTCTTGATTTATGTTCCGTTCAATGTCTAGTAACATTCAAAGTTGCGATAATACAAAATTCAAGTCAAAGTAATAATGCTCACCATAGCCCATTCAATATGTGTAGTGGATAATGGCATCACTTAAAACTTGATAATGTATATAGCAATTGGAACTCTTGTTTGTTAATGTATTTTTTTTGTAAACTTAAATAATAGATTGTAATACGCTATTTTATTTTATTTATATATAAATTGTTTGAATGATTAATTAAAGTTAATTAAAGTAATTTTTGGTCATTGGTAGAATGGTTGTTATCTCTCTTACTTAGATTCAATTAATTGCAAAGTGATATGATGATGAGAATTATTGTTATAATGGCTACGTGCCTATGAATATTGTTGTATTGACTCACACTCTTACTCTCGGACTGAGAGAGAAGATGATTTCTCTTGAATGTATATATATATATTAAACAATAATATATTAATATTATGTATAGATCAATTGACCATAGCCTGACAAATTAAAAATTTGTTGGATTAATGGCTAAGCTAATATTGTGGGATAGATTAAATACAACACGAAGAAATCTATGATTATATTTGATTTTAGTCATAATGAGAATTTCATTATAGCCAATTTCTTTAGAATATATCTTTGTGAGTAATATAGTGATGACATCAAGACCAAACCAAACTAAAAGAAAAATTCACGCATAACACCACCATTTACTCAAAAAAAAAAAACTTTTATTTAATTGAAAAACTCAGGATTTTCCTTGCTTGCCCACCAAATGCATTACATCCCTATTTAGTCTTGGCGAAAGAAAAATCTTGATTTTCCAATAGATAATTCTTCTCCTACATATTTGGAGGAAGTTTAGAGAAATATTCTCAAATTTGGGAACCTATCTTAACCATATTCTAAACAAATACAATTATATAATATAATATTTTTTATAACCTTCTTAGACTTAGGAAAAATCAAATGCATCTATTTTTCATAATGTAAGATGATCTTACATCAAACTCTCAAGGAACAAGTGTCTTCACGGACTCATGTCCATAAATTCTTCTTTATCATTTCTTTGATTCAAAACTATGAGATAATTAAGGTGCATGGGTAAAATAAAGTATTTTCTTCAAATATTTTCCTCTTGGATCCCAAGGCCTATTTGTTGGATGTAGACCTGGTTTGCTTCTCAATTGTACCCAGGTGTTTTGATCTAGAAACTTGATTTCTTCTTGAAATTGGGTAAAACATAATAATCTTATCTACATAAATGACATATTTTCATGATTTATTTCTTCAAAATTTACCTTTAAGTTATTCTTGTCTTCTCTCATTTCACCTGCACATGAAGCAAACATGTTAAAGAAAACATTTTTTCATTATGCTTCTAAATCCTATCTTCATACATCAAAATTACAGCCAGGACAAATTGAAAGAATTTTTTCTTCTTATTCTCCTACCCTTCCTTCCTTTCTTCCACGCATATATATTCCCCTACCTCATTTTTCACCTCATTGAATTGCACCTATATATCACTTGATCATGCTCATCCTTTCTCGAACCCACAAATACTTCCTCTTCCATAACTTGCTCACTCATATAATTTTCAATAACACAAAATCCCTCATCGTTTCTGAAGACAACCTCTCGCTCTTGATTTTCCTATTGTTCACACTTGACACTTTCTTCACTATTTCCTTCCTTTATAATCAATTTTTGAAAATTATCTTCTGCAATATATGCCATTGAGTGATATATTCCTAATATCATCAACACTTCACTAGACAATTCATTATTCATCATATTATTATGCTTATTTAACAAAATCTAATTTTATAAAAGAAAATCAATTACCTCAGTGACTGCTTTTGTCTCATAAGATAATCTATATCATGTTTCCTATTCGGTTTCGTATTTCAAAACTCCTTCTCACTCATCATTATAATTTGGCCACTAATCTTTGCTACTTCACCTTCATTCTTTAATGGTACCAACGTGTGTTTCTCACCATCTTTTTCAAAAGCGTATGTCTTGTTCCTTCCATCGTGCATCACTTCTCTATCATATTGCCAAGGTTTGCTTAAAAAAATGTCACATGCATCAATGGACATGATCTAACATAAACGCCACATACATCCATGGGCATGATGTAACAAAAATGTCACATACATCCATGGGCATGATGTAACAAAGTATTTTATCTTTGTAGCATACAATTTGGAACTCTTCTTCAAATTGTTATTTTACCAATATATGGTATCCTTTTTGCAGCCATGACATTATGTATGGAGTAGGATGCATTGTCCTCTTTAGGTTTAACTTCTCCACCATATCTATAGACTCCATTCAGTACTTCTATTGTCAATAACAACTTTATATCATTTACCTTTTGATATATAGGTGGTTCTCAATAATGTTTTTATTTTCAAAGGCTCCTTAATCCCCTTGGAAAGTTTCAACTGGACCCTCTTCATTATCAGAGATTCTCCAACTTCTATTGTATTCTCATGCAAAAATGACTTCACACATTCTATATATGTCTATGTAATGTGGATGCTTCCTGTATTTGTGGAGTTTTATCTAGACATTAATTTTATTTATGGTTGATTATGTTGCATGTGTAGCATCTAAAACGAAAATATCTTCCTCTACCTCTTTGATATGGTCTTCTTCCAATGAAATATCCTCCTCCTGATGACTATTCCATCTGATATGAATTTCTTCCTTCTTTTGTGTGGGATGGGAATCTTCCTCGAATGCTTGTTTGTCCTTAAATGCTTCCCATTGTATTTCGCTCCTTTTCTCTCTAGCTTTTTTTCTTGCTAGTTTCTCTTCCACCTTGAGATATACTTGATATGCTTCGTCAATATTTCTTAGAGTAAAAATACTAAGCTCATATTCGATTTCATATCTTAAACCATTAATATATATAGCTACCTTTTCATTGCCCTCTTCTACATGACCAACCCTTATACTTATTTGATAAAATTCTCCTATATACTATTTCACAAACAATGATTTCTGTTTGAGGTTTTGCATCTATCGAAAGAAATTTAACTGATAATATTAGGATATAAATTTACCTTTTTGTTTCTCCACCATTCTATCCTAGTTGGTAATATTCTTCTTTCCTTTGTTCATTCACTTTGCTTGCTTGTTGTTCCACCATAGTGAGGCATGCCCCTTCAATTTGGTAAATGCAAATTTCACCTTCTTCTTCTCTACTACATTGTTACAGTCAAAATAATTATCCATGGCATTGATCCAATCGATAAATGCTTCAGAATTTATGTTTCCTTCATACATAGATGCTTCCAATCTTGGTTTGGTGCTAAATCCTGCAGTTATCTTAATCATTTTTTCTGCTTGAGTTTCTTCTTCAACGCTAGCTTATTATTCTTCTAAAGATTCTTCTCGATCACTAATGCCATCTATGTCGATGCCTCTCTTTTGTTCAACCTCTATCACATCTAGTATTGTTCATATGATTCTTACTTCTTTGAGTGAGATTGGATTTTCTGTTGATCTTCCTCAGCAAGTTTCCGCTCCTTTGGCTACTCTAGCTCTAAATGCCCTATTTTGCACAATTTATCTTACCATTTTGTTTTAATAAAACCATATATATGTATCAACATATCCCCAAGACAAGCATGATGGCTCATTTTCGAAAAGTAGTGCCACACTTTTATCTAAGAAAACATTCTCAAGTGAATATTCTTTCATTTAAGAACATGTCTCACACTCCTAGGAAGAACTGTAGACAAATATATTCCCTCAAAAGTTTCATCAAAGGATAGAAATAAAATTATGAATTATAACGTACTGAAACAATTTGGAAATTGATTTTAAAAAATCATTGCATTTCATCAAATAGAGAACTAGATGCTTAATGACTAGAATCCTCATTTTCACATAATTCCATATATTGATCTACAACAATAAGTCCACATATAATTTTCCATTGACTATCACACCAAGGGAAGAACCGCAAAGAACACTACTTCTTGATCTAGGGATTTATTTAAATTGACTTTAAGCAATGAATGGTTGACTAGGAGGCCCACAATAGAGTTTGAAGTAATCTAATTCAAGTAATTGAAGTAATGCTCACTCCGCAAATTCAAACCCATTGTAGTCTAACTGATCTCTTACAGTAATAGCTTAGCTTGACTCCTCCACATTGTTTGATCCATGTAGCTCTAATTTTCTCCAAAACAAATGTATGCTAGCTCTACACGACAAGACATGCCAACACTCACAATTGTCACTTGATACACATTCCAATGCTCACACCATCATACAAAAGTGCGGTCACCCAACATCATTTGGATGAAAATTATCATTGGGACTCCACCAAACACCAAACCATTTTCAAAATTTCCAAATAGATATTAAAATCTATTTATACAACATTCTCGATCCCTCATATGGTTCAAATTATCCTCCATATGGTTTAACTCCTCCATACACAATTCAATGCTCCTCTAATGGTGATACACTGCCCTCCATGCTCTAAGCATGATACACACTCTACCTTCGACACAAAACTTCACACTACCCTTCACACTAAAGGTTGATGCATTAAAAAAAAAAAAAAAAACGAATGTATTTTGCATCCCCGCTATAGGCTACATGTGGTTTATTCAGTAGTTACACAAGAAACTTGGCAACAAATTTCTAAGAAAATGGCTTAGTGATGGCTTTAGAAACCTCCAAAATATATGACTGTTCACTAGATAGTTTACACATAACATATTGACTTTCACAACAATTGACTCACAACTTCAATCTCTTTCTCTAATAAAAAACAAGCGTAATATGTAGTTTTACTTCTTGGTACTTGTTTCTTATGTAAAGAGTAATTGATAGTAGAATTTATATTGTAACTAAGATAAAAATAATACTACTACTATGTAAAAGATATTCTATATTTATAGCAATTTTTTAACATATTTTCCTAAGTAGATTACTATGTTGAATAGAAAAATTACTTTTATATCTACTATATTAAATGGAATGAGAAACAAATCAATTTTTATATTGATCCTATACATAAAATTAATGTTATAGAGGTAGATGAATCTACTTTGTAAATAAAATGTTAAAATCTATAGGTTAGAAATAAATTAAATTGAAGTAGTAGAACATTTTAAAATTAATTTTGTAACTATGAATATTATTATGAAACTTATTTAAAGTATATCGTAATTCAAAATTGAAAATTCCATAAGTAATGATATGCCATAATTTTCATTATTCAATCTTCTAAGAAACCATCAAATTTTACCAAATGTTTCAAATTTGAAATTCCTAACCTGGGTGGAAGAAAGAGTATTTGGTATGAGCGTTGGGAATAATCCAAGGTAATATGGTGGGTTAGCATAAGTCGTCAAACATTGTGAATTATAATAGGGTAGGGTTATGGAGTTAAGTTTTTGGGTTGAATGGTTAGTCATTGCAGTTTTATGAAAAGGTAATTTAATGATAAGACAAAGAAACTTATAAATTAACAATGTTATGTTTGATAGTGTATGAGATTTATTTTTTTATTTTTTATTAAATTAATGGTTTATTAGTTGATAGGATTTTGGCTTGGATTATCACTTCTTTTGGATATACTTATTATTTGGTGGTTTTATAACTTGCTTATGTGGTTTTTTTGTGTAACTAGTTTACTTGCTTCTTTATATATTTATTGGAAATTAACATATTCAAAATCAATGTATTATTTTTTATGATATGGCTTTGGCCATAAAAATTTTCCACAAAAATGTCATAGAAAGAAAATGAAAATGGAAGCTAATTATAAAAATTACATTATCCCATGAAATATCCAAACCTTAACATATTAATATGAAATAAATTAATTTTTAATCCAACAAATAATCTAACCCTAACCTAAATACAATGTAATATTATATATATGGTTGCACTACCCTCTCATCATTATTTACCAAGTTGTTATAGTTAGCTCTCAGATAGGCATTTTAATCCTGGTTATTGCTCTGTCTATTCAATCTTTGGGTCACTCTACCTTCAATTACTGGTTATTGTTAGAGGCAAATACCGGTCTGTGTTAAGTCAAGTATCATTGTTACTTACTGGGTTTAGTTTCATTTTGTTTGAAATCATTCTATCTAGGAAAATTGACGCCTAAACACAGGACATTGTTCCATGCTACTATCCTAAAGTTTCAATTGGTTAAGGGTTATGTATCATAGACTCAATGCAAATGTTTTTTGCATGATTTCTCCATAACAATTCCTCTATGCTTGTGTTTGAGCTTGTCATGATTTTACCCTTTGCTGATCTCCAATCCCTTAAGCCATCTGGTATTTCATTTAATTTTCCAGTGTTATTGGCAGGTCTTTGGTATAGCGAGTCCTTATCAATTTGGTTTTGACCTCATACTTTTTCCATCTTCTTTGAAGACTCCTTTTGTGAATTCCTTGTTTTTAAGTTTTACAAGGTTTCAAGTTACATCGTTTTAGCATTTTTCTCTCTGTATGTATATTGATGATATCTACTTTGTTTCTCTCATTTATCAGCATGACTCTTGGGATGAGTCATGTTTAATCTTTCCCACTCTTACTAGGTTATTTCATATACTCTTTAGTCCAATTTGCCTTGTCTAGTCCAAAATTACTAGGGTTAAAAATTATGACAAGTCCTTGATTATTATGGCCCCCGTCAACATTTAACCAGCTGAAGAGGAGGAACACATGCAAAGTCCTCTTCTAGGCACCACACATGCTTTGGCTAGAAGTCCATTGCAAATTTCTTCAATGCAGTTCCCTTTGAAGTTAGGAAGGAAATCAAAACTCTAGAAGCCAAAGCATTTAGAGATCGCATGTATTTCTCTGATTCTGAGGTTAGTACTAGAAGCACCAAATGGTTGTCCAATCCTAAAAATCTCTGGAAGAGGAGGCTATAATTCATGAATTCCATATTCACATGTAGGCAGATGGAGACTCTCCTGAACATGGTGATCTATGATAAACAGGTTGATAGTTACAAGCTTTTTGTGGGTGGAGGACCTGAAATGAATTTATAGGGACCTCCACCATGGCATGGACGAGATCGTGGTTATATTGAGCAAGATAGAACCTTACATCAACTCTGATTCAGATACTGATTCAAATGCTCTTGTAGATGGTTAAGCAGTTATAAATTCTCAACCAATCAATATGGTTACTATAGACTCCTCTTCGGACCAACAGGTGATTATCCTGTATGAATAAGTCTCTCTCAAGTTCTGTTTATGGTTAATGGGTTTACTGTACTTGGTTGTTACTGTGTTTTGGTTATGCTCTTTTTGGTTTGTGATGGCAAGTTTATATGGCGATGAATGCTTCATAGTGAAATCTCTTTGCTTATTTTGTTACACCAGTTAGTCAATATCTCTATAATAGTGTTTTCTGTTAAAATTATCTTGATTTCGGTCTTCTGACAAGGACAATTTTTGGCTAAGCACATTTATCATATGTAATTTTGGTTTTTGGATATAAATGAAAACTATGATCGAATTATATATCTATATATATATATATATATATATATATATATATATATATATATATATATATATATATATATATATATATATATATATATATATATATATATATATATATATATATATATATATATATATATATATATATATATAAATATATAATAAACTAAGTATTTATAAAAATACTCTTGATATTTTACAAAAATTGAATGCTAAACTTGTTACATATGCAATCTGATGAAAGCATTTATCATAGATATATTTGGTAGTTAAAATTTTCAAGTAAATAAGTTTTTTTTTTTTAATTATAGAGATTATAAGTTTAACATTTTTACCTAAATATTAATTAACTAATATTAAAAATTTAAATACATCTATCTTCCTTCGTTATTCATATTTATCATACTAGTTATTATATGTGATTGTATTAATTCGTAGATTTTACTTTAGTGCAACCATAGCTTTTATTTTCAATTACTAAATCCAAAGAATTAGATTACTAAATCCTAATATTCATAACTTTTACTTTAATGCAACCATAGCTTTTACTTTCGATTCATGTGAGCAAAGTTGTTCTTGGACTTTAACGTAATTAAGGGATAAGCTTCTATTATTGTGCAGGGACCAATAGTTGTTATGGTACTAGTCCCACACATCCATAAAAAAATTATAATAAAACATCAATAAATTTCACATAAATAGTTAATATTAAGGTATATAACTTATTAACCTATGTCCAAAATGGTCTCATATATTGATTGGACCAATAATTGTGAAACACTAATCCTTTAAAATGACAAGTTGAAAAGACATCTTGTCACAACTACCTCTAGATATAAATTAACACTTAAGTCAAAATGTACTACAAAACATTCCATTAAATTCTATCTAGTAGTACACCTATCCCATCAAAAAAGCACCAACGGATTTCCACTGGAGAAACACTTCCCATGGCTAGGTAATACCCGCACAAGAATAGGTGAAATGTGTGTTAGCCATATCTACATGCGTGTTCAACCATTCAACCTAATGAAGGTAATAAATGGCACCATTCATATCAGGAATTAATCCACAAGATGCAATAAATGACACCAACCCTTTCAATTCGAGAATTAAACACAATAAAGCACAAGGATCAAGCATAAAATTTTATCATCCGTTAGATCATGTACAAATCAATCTAGAACACACATTTGAGTTTGGGAGATGGAAATCCATGCCAACCTTCCCTACCATTCAAATTCTACATCAAAAAACTATAAAACAACCTCGAACCTTACTGAATTGCATTTGAAACATTCATTCTACTCGTCAGCCACTGGAGACATAAAATCGAAGTGTGTGTGCAGTGTTACATTCATTCTATTCATCGACTTTTGGAGACATACAATCAGAGTGGGTGCACAGTGTTATCAGGTTGATTTTGTTGTTGTTAATTTTGTTTACTTTTGTTGTTGTTATTGTTTATATGATTCATCCATTGAAGAAACACCTATAACACCTAGAGCAGAGACTAGAGATGCACGAGCAGTTTTAGGTCCAAAAGTTGTAGTTAAAGTCCCAAATAATCCACCTATAGGAACACACATCACAAATAGGCATTATAACTAGTCTTCTATTCACCCATCTTCTCTTCTATTTTATGGATTAACCTCAGTATATTACACAATAATATATCACATGTAGGAAAAAAAACGAGAAAAAAAATGAGTATTCCCGTAATGTCTACACAATATATTCCTTGATAGATAGATTCTAACATCATACATTATTTGAAAGACATATTTCACATGCCTTAGAGGTAATACTTGATCAGAAAAAGGACCCAAAAAATGAATAGCTAAAATGCATAACCAAGCAAATAGGGAACCCATGAAACGTTATTACTCTTCCATGATTCCTATCCACATTTTGATATTGATGGATCCTTATTCTCATGTAGAAGAGGGATTAATATAAGGACTACACCCTAAACTGTATATTAGGAATTCAGAAGATATGAGGAATAAGTAAGAAGATAAAACTTTTGAAATATTATGTATTAGTTTATTGGAGATAAAGTTATATAATATATCATTTATAGGAAGTAAAAACAAGAACTATGTAATTACATGCCCAATTCCACATAGATTGTTCACCAATTACCATTGCAGATAATATGCACTGACACAAAAATATGACTGAGAAAAATTGACATTCTTTTTTCTAGTAATGTATGATCTCTGGTACAAGTTAGGTTATTGTTTATACCTCATTTATAAGGCACACATGTAATTTTACCTATCAAATAAGTAACTACAATCAAGCTACAAACTAGGATTTTTTGTTTGTTTGTTTGTTCGTTTTTTCTAGTAATTTAATCATCTAACCACAAAATAAACAATTTTCAATTATTTGCAACGATAATTGTTTAGGGACACATGACTTACCACATGCATAGTCCTAGAATTTAGGAAAAGGAAATTTAGATTGAAGTTACAATACATAGTCAAATCACCAATTGTTGTTGCTTATTGATTACAAATCCCAATAAATATCCTTATTTGCTAATACTACATTGTAATGGTTTATTCTTTCTATACTTATTTTCAAGATTTGTGTACCTATAATTTACTAGAGTCTTAGTGGGTTTTGTTGTCAGTCCTGTAGGAATTCAAGTATAATGAGTAGTGAACTAGGATTTTTGTTTGGTTAGATTAGCAAGTCTAGTTGGGTTAATATCAAGATCAACAATTTTTATGTTCCAGTTTTTGGATCAAGCATATAACACTTATATACCTTGAAAATATACATCAAATTCCATGCAATAATCCTTATTGTCACTGATAAATTGCTAATGGATGAATGGTTGGTGATCTACTGAGAAAAGTCAACATTTGTATTAATCAAAATTTTGTGGTAAATCTACAGGTTGTTGCAACAATGCCAATTTTTTTTATTGTATCTCATAAAAGGAACAAGGGAAGGTGAGGGACAAGGGAGGAAAAAATGTGATCTAGTTCATCATATGAGGACATGGGGGGTGATTTGAATTCTCCCAATTCTCCCAAAAATGTCGTTGAGAATGACAGTGTGGTGGCAGATCATGTTGCCGCACCATGAACCACAAATCGACCATCAACCACAGTGTAAGGTGCAAGGTCAACAATGAAGATCAATGCCATAAGAGGTTAGACAAAAGAATACATGCTAGTTTCAATTGATGACATGGCTTTTAGGGGATATTCAATTATTCCTTTGCAAAAGTGTTAGCCTCCTGCTGCAGCAGGTTAATCATCTTTCATGATCGACATTTTTACATGCCAAATATGTCATACTTTGCTTGCTGCAATGCTCCATATTTGCTACAGATGACCAGAGAAGTATCCATGAAGGTGTGCCAGTTTTAATGCTACTGCTTTGTTCCAGTTTTGATAAGTAATCCATTTTGATCAGTTTTCAGTTAAGGGTAGGCCAAACAGCTTAATCTTGGCCTCCCTAGGTTTCAATTTCATGTTGTAGAATATAGAGAATGAACATCTGTCCAAACAGCTTAATCTTGGCAGATTTGTAGTTAGGTAGAGAAACAAGGGTGCTCAACAGCTTAATCTGAGCCCCTGGCTGAAATAAGTGTAGAAGTAGATAGGAGCACAAGCAACAAGAAAGAATGAAAAGCTGGGTATGCTAGTTCAAGTGCACCCAAACCAAAAGAAGAGAAAATGCTAGGTGAGTAGGTCGGGTAGGTAGCTTTGTGGTTGCAGAATCATGGCTTGTGATCCATTTCATATTGTCAAGTGTTATATCTATTCATATCACAAGTGTGAGGCAGTTTTCCAGTTGGAGGACTTCAAGCGAGGCATGACTAACTTCCCCTTCTTCCTTTTTCCCCAAATCACTCACTAACTTCCCCTAAAGAGGTCAAGATCTGCTTGATACCTCTTAGATTCATCATTCTCCATATCATTTGCCTTGGTGGAGATCTGCTTCACTCAAGGAATGTTCACATCTCTTCTATCAGTCATTTTCCCCCATTGATAGCCTAAGACATCATTCTTAGCGCTTTTCTCATCATTATCATATTAACTACTAACTCTATTATGTAATTCCCTATCTATTTCCCCTCCCCCTACTAAAACTATGTTAATAGCTCCCCTATATACTTATCCCTCCCCCTGGTTGAAAAATAACCATATACATCCTTGGGAATTGCTAAGTTTATCAGAAACTCAGCAAGAACCCACACTGCCCCCCTCAAACCATCTTCTCATGAATTTTGGACCCTTTCCAATGCATAGAACCCTTCATCACCCCTGTAACTATCTTCCAAATGCATAAGGACTCATTCCTTTGCATAATTCTCCTTCACATGTTTAAAAATCACCCCTTTTACCTTGGTTTGCCTTTATAAGGCATGAAACCCTCCTTGGCCACTAAACCCCTCTCAAAACCACATCACTCTCCTCCTAAATGCCTTTGGACTCCTTCCAAGGCATAAGAATACAAAAAGCATGCAAAAACCATGAAAAACCTTCAAAAAAGGATAAAATCCTCCCTTTTTGGGCTATCGGACCCCTTCCAATGCCTTCAAATCCATGCCAAAATATAAAGGAACCCTTCCGATTTCCCAAAAGGCTTGGCAGTTCACAAAAACATGGGTCCGATATAATAAAGTTTCATTTGGTCCCCCTCCGATGCGATATCGCTATCGGGAGGGGGCAGTGGCATATATGAGCGAAAATGGCTAAGTCTCAAGGCATGGGGCATAGTGCCGATGGGCCGGACCCGAAAACATATAAAGTGGACCGGTAAAAGCATATCGGGTCCGCACAGTTCGGCGATTCCATATGTGTGCCACCCCCCGGTCCCTCCAACTGCCGATCCGCCGACAGATCCAGGACCGTTGGATCGGGCCCCAGATCTGACGGTCCAGATCTTGTCGCGCGGCCCCCACTTCGCAGCGCCCATATACTGCTCCGATTTCACGGAGCCGAAAAGTTATCAAAAGCCAGTGTTAAAGGGTTTCGGGTCCGTTGGACCCGTTTCAATTGTAAATCCCCGATTTGGGTTTCCGTCGATAGGTCGGACCCGAAATAAAATAAAGAGGGCCTGTATAAACTTATCGGGTCCGATGGGTTTTCGGCGTTTTTATGTGGCAACCCCATGACCCCGCCGATAGCGAATTGCCGAGTCAATCTCAGCCGCCCATTCAGGCCCAGAGATCAACGGCCCATATTTGATCGCATCACTCCTATATGGCTCCGACCAGTGGAGCCGAAAAGTAATAAAGCGCGGCATAAAGGCATATCGGGTCCGCAAAGATTGGTACTGTGCGCCCCATATCCGGATCCGATAATTTATAAAGAGCAGTTGAAAGGGATTTCGGGTCCGATGCCCATTTTCATTCAAATCCACCGATAAGAGTTCGCCGATGGGCCGGACCCGATCTCAATAAAGAAAGGGCCTATAAGCATTTCGGGTTCACAGCATTTCGGAAGCATTATGTTTTGGGACCAATGGTCCGGCCCGATGCGATTTAGCGTTGCCCGTTGGATCGGCCTGCGCCAGATCCAACGGCCAGGATTTAAAGGCTGCTACAGTGCCCGCCAAAAGCCAATTTTCCATTAAAATTTCATGTTTGTGACACATTTTCTGTGTTATTCGGAAATGGGCCGTTTTCAAAGGTTTTGTATGCGGCGCCCATGCTCGCCCAGGTTTAAAGAAATAATGGTTTTTTCAGGCCATTCTTTGATCGCTCTAGGCCCAAGTTGCCCCAAATAGCAGGCTTTCATCTCGGCAGGCCTTCAGTGACCCTTTACCCATCCAGTTCATGATGTTAAGTGTTGCTAAAGCATTTTGAGTCGGCCAAGGGCCGACAAACACCCAGAAGCAACAAAGCGCCTCGCAGCAGATACTTGGGCCAAATAACGACCCCTAATGAGATGATGTGACAATTTAGAGCATTTTTAAAGCCAAGAAAGATCGGGAAGCGTCAAAGAGTATCAGGGAAGCGACAGAGAGTATCAGTCAAGATCTTCCAAAGCAGATGAAAACAAAAGGGCCCCAGCAGATTCGGCAAAGCATCATCAAGCCGTTATGGCTCCCCAACTTATAGTTATGGCCATGAGGCTAGCACACTACTCAAAGACCTCTCTCCACTCATTTTTGAGGCTGCTGCCTCATGCGCAGCCCTTGTTTACATGACTTGAGATGCCAGCTGCCCCAGCGCAGCTGTTTCAGATATTTTATGCATTTATTTCCAGCATAGATTAGGTTCAAAAACAGTGATTGCAGAGATCTCTTTTGATCTGGTTTCAGAGATATTTTTTGGGATATTTTCCCCCTTGACACCTGTTCAAGGGAAGTCTGTAGCTATTTTTCTTTATATACCACCCTCTGCACTGTTTGAAGGGGTTGGTTGGTTGTATGACTCCTCTAGAGACTCGCTCTGTATCTGATATGATTTCTTTAATCAAAGACTGCTAAAAGCTTGGAGGATGGACTGTTTGAAGTGTTTTTAATGGTTGAAGAGTGAATGATGGAATTCATGTGCTGCTATATGGATCAATAAGTGTTTCTCACCTCTGTTATTTCAATTTCATACATGCTCAAGTCACAGAACAAAAGATTGGTTTAGAATTTGCTCAGCTGCTCTCTATGCTCAGTTTCTGTGGTTTCTTAATGTTTTCCTCTTGATTTAGGCATAAATATGAATTCCTTTATGGCTCATGTTTGATCTATTTCACATATGAATGACTGTTGTTTAAGAATTCTTAGCTGCTCCTAGATAGAGCTCATTCATCTTCCCTCTGTTAAGCTGAGTGAGAGTTTCTTTATTGCCTCTCATTCCTTAGCCCTCATTCTATCCTTTTAAACTTAAGTGTTGTTTCATGAGCAGCTACCTTGCTCCTCATTCCTCTTGTGACCAAGAAAATGCACCAGCAGTCCTACTCCATGACTCCATGCCCAATGGTTTGAAACTTACCACACTATGCATTGCCTCTCTACTTGAAAACATCCCCCTTCCCACCAAACATAAACAAAACCCCTTGAACTCAATAACTAGCCTAATATCATCTTCAACAAAGCTAAATCATAAAGAGAGAGCCCTCTTTGACTGCAGGTAGGCTAGGACCTGCAGTCCAAAGATTGGTTTGTGGTTACCTCAGCCGTATCCCTTTAAGGAGCTATAGGGACAACCTGAGTGATAACATAATGGCGACTCCACTGGGGAACATCCTCAGATAATTTCACAAATCAAGGTGGAAAGCTCCACTGGGAAGGAACCAGACCTTCAAAAGTTTCTTTCCAACCCTTATATTCTTAGAAAAATCCCCAAAAAACAGGCTAGAAGCTGGCTCCCAAAAAGAATTCACGTTATACAAGGTCAAATCCAGACCCAAATCCCCCAGCAGCTTTTGAAAATCCCAATATAATCCCAAGGAACCTCAGGAAGCTAGAGCGAAGAGAGGATTTTGCTGATAATAGTCCTGAAGCAGTTCACCCACGCTGTGGCCCAACCCCTGTCAAAGTTTTATTTCGTTCAACCCCTAGTTCCCCTTGTTCTTCATCCACCTCTCAAAGCACTCCTTCCACACCTCCATTCACTGCACATACTACCACTACTACTCCTATTATCCCAGTTGTTCCTATTGTCCCTCTTATCCCTGTGAATATGGCTAACAGATATGCACCTTTACAGCTGCCTGCAAATCCCGGGGCTATGCCTCAGGATTACCAAACTAAAATCACATATTTTGATGGCACAAGTGCTTGCACAGCCCTTCAGCATACAAAGAAAATGTAGGATTACTTTGAAAGCTATGAGATTGACGGTGATGGTGTGAGAACGAAGATTTTTGTCCAAAGTTTGACAGGCGATGTCAGGACTTGGTTTAGAGCACTCCCAGCCAATTCCATAGCAGACCCAGAAGCATTATACCAGTCATTTATCAACAGATGGGAGAAAAAGAAAGATCCCTTGCACATACTAGCTGAATACGATACAATCAAAAGAGGTCCACAAGAAACAGTCTTGGACTATTGTGCAAGGTTCAATAGCGTTTATAATGCTATCCCACAAAACTTAAGGCCCCCACCTGACCTTGCCTTAAATAAATTCCCTGATGGATTCGACCCAGATATGGCCTACCAGTTAAAAGAAAGAGCCCCTAACAGCCTTGCAGACATGCAAAACGTGGCCGTCACTGTGGAGGCAAATTTAATTGCTAAAAGAAACAGAGCTAGAACTGAGAGAAGAACCACCTTCAAGGAAGAGCCCTCAGCATTAGATCAAAAGCTAGATGCTATTATCAATGGCATGCACAAGCTGGGAGACAGAGTAGAGAGTGTTGAGAGGAAATCATCATGGGACGGGCAACAAGCTAACACTGTCAGGAACCCGAATTTCAGAAAAAATAAAAATCCAAACGCTGGTAGGTCTAGCCCAGACCATGATATAAGACCTCCTTTTCAAGAAAACTACGCAGAGGCATCCACTTCTAATGAATCCATAGAAGACACTCACATGAACTTAATGGATTTGAAGGGTGAGCAACAAATTTTTCTAACCCAAGAAGACCAAGATGACCATGAGACAAATCAATTTCAGACTAACTCTGGTGAGTCTTTTGACTTTAAACAAGGTTATGATTCAGCTATTTATGAAGTCCACAAACAGTATAAGCTGAGGACAAGAACCATAGATGTGCCCGAAAAAGTTAAACCAAAGGAGGGCAAACAGCCCAACCAGATTAGAGGCAAGGCTATTATAACAGAAACAGCTGATATAACTGTCCCAAACCTGCACCAAGTGACTGTAGAGGACATAACAGACATACAGCCTTCTGTTGATCAGCCTCTGCCACCTTCTTCCTCGAAAGAGAACTTGAACAGCGTTCCAAAAATCCCTCTTAAAACTGAAAAACCGCAAGCAATCAATTCCCATAACGTTGATATACAAGAGCAAATCGCTGATAATTCAAATGAAAAAGAAAAAACTGCCGTCATCAACACCAAGACTCCATTGGAAAGGCCATTTAATTTAGAGGCAGAGATTGGAAAACTTAAAATATCCATCCCCCTCTCAGAACTTGCCAAACATGATGTGTATAGGCAACAAATTCAAAGATCACTTCAAATGCCAGAGGTCAAGGATGATGTAAATGTTTTAGATGATACCCCTGAGCTGCTGTTTGGTCCTGAAGTTAATGGAAAATTAGCATATGGATCTATTCCACCCTTTTATGTCAGTTTGCACATTCATGACAAAGTCTTGCACAATGCTATGTTTGACTCAGGTGCCTCACACAATCTTATGCCCAAAGCTGTAATGGAGAAACTAAACCTTGATGTCACAAGACCCTACAAAGATCTATTCTCCTTTGACTCAAGTCAGGTCAAGTGTTTAGGCTTAATCAAAGACTTATGTGTCTCCTTAGTCCAATTTCCCAACAAGACAATCCTAATGGACGTGGTGGTTGCTGACATCCCACCAAAGTATGGCATGCTCTTGTCAAGATCTTGGGGGGCAAAACTCCAAGGATCTCTCCAATTAGACCTCTCCTATGCCACTATTTCAGTCTTTGGGCAACCAAAGAGACTGTATAGAGAAACACTGATGAAGTATGTGGTAAGTAGTGAGGAAATTTTCCTATTTATTCAATCCATTCTGATATGGATTCTTTTATTTTGTTTAATGATGAAACAAGTCCTCCAACTGATGATAAGCTGATGGCTTTAGTACAACAAGCACACATCAATGAAGAATCGGTTGCACATACCCATGAGACTGTCACAACAGCCAATGCAACTAGCACACAAGAAAAACCTCCCGAAACACAAGACTCGGGTCTGCCCAATCCTAAAATGACTGAAACTCTTAATACTAACCACAAGCAAGAAATCACATGGTATTTAGAGTTTGATGGTTCTGTTAACAAGTTAGGAGCAGGGGCAGGAATATGGATTCACAATACACATAACAACCATGCAGAGGGTCATGCTTATAGACTGAATTTCAAATGCACCAACAACATGGCTGAGTATGAGGCACTCCTCTTAGGCCTTAAACTGCTCAAAGCTTTAGGAGCTGCCAAAGTTTCCATTCTAGGTGACTCAGACCTAGTAATCCAACAAATGAAAGGCAACTTTGTTACCAATGATAGAAGGCTAAGAGCTTATAGGACTGCTGCCACTGCAATACTTGATACATTCACTGAATCCAAACTTGCTAAGATTTCTAGAAGCAATAACATGCATGCTCACAGCCTAGCCACTTTCACTAGTACATGCAAGCTTCCCTTTGAGCCAAATCACCATTTCACTGCTGAAATAAAACATAGGCCTGCTGTCCCAAATAACATTAAAGACTGGCAAGTGTTCGAGGATGATGCTCAAATAAACAATTTTCTTACCTTACAGCATGAATTTGCAGGCCTAAACATTGATGAGGATACTATGGAGGACCCACAACAACAAGCATTAAACGAAAATCAGCAAGTTGTAACAACTGTAACAGCCAGACAGATCCTAAGCCCAACAGTCTTTGACAATGCAAACATTGAAGAGCTGAAACAAATGCATTTGGAGGAAATAGATAAAACAGAGGCCGAGATTATTGATCTAAAAGACAATTTTCTCCCGGTTGGCCTCACTCCACTAGAAGACATGTTTGATGCAAATGATGTGCCCAAAAAGCCAAAAATGCAGCCTATAAACACTGCCATAGAAGAATACAACATTGGGACAGCAGAGAAGCCCAAAATGATCAAACTGTCTAAATCTTTGCCTCCTGATCAAAAACCAAAGTATGTGGATTTGTTCAAAGAATTCCAAGATGTCTTTGCTTGGTGTTATGAGGACTTGAAGTCTTATGATACCTCAGTAATCCAACACACCATTCCCTTAAAACCAAATCAAAAGCCTTTCAAACAAAAACTTAGAAGAATCAACCCTGTGCTCCTTCCCTTGGTTGAGAAGGAGGTAAAGAGAATATATGAGGCAGGAATCATAGCACCAATCAGATTTTCCGAATGGGTGTCAAACTTAGTTCCCACAAGAAAGAAAACAAATGAGATCAGACTTTGTGTAGATCTCAGAAATCTAAATCAAGTCTCCCTAAAGGACCACTATCCTTTGCCCAAAATGGATCACATTCTACAGAGAGTAGTGGGGTCATCACGAATTTCCCTGCTCGATGGCTTTTCAGGGTTCAACCAAATACTTGTTCACCCGGATGACCAAGACAAGACAACATTTACCACACCGTGGGGAACATTCAAGTATGTTAAAATGCCTTTCGGCCTAAAGAACACTGGTGCCACCTTTCAAAGGGCAATGGACATTGCATTCGCCAAGGAAATCCATGATTTCCTAGTTGTCTACCTTGATGACTTAACCCCTTTCTCAAAATCTGATAAAGAGCACCTCAAACACCTAAGGCAAATATTCATCACATGTAGGAAATATCGCATTTTCTTGAATCCTAAGAAGTCTCTCTTTGGCCTTGAAGAAGGCAAATTACTTGGACATATCATCTCAAAGGATGGTATTAGAGTTGATCCGGAAAGGATCCAAGCCATATTGCAAATCCCATATCCTAGAAATATAAAAGAATTGCAAGCATTCCTTGGGACTTTATCATATTTTCATTTGCATCTGATAATACTATAGCTTCTATCCTTTTGCAAAAGGATGATCAAGGAACTGAAAAGCCAATTGCATTTTTCAGCAGAGCCTTAAGAGATGCACCCCTAAAATACCCAATCATGGAGAAGCAAGCCTATGCCCTTGTTAAAGCAATCAAGGAATTCCGAATTTATATTTTATATTCACATGTGATTGTTTATGTGCCAAATGCTATTGTAAAAGACATATTAACCCAAGAGGGGTTAGAAGGCAAAAGAGGCAAGTGGATTGCTAACATTCTTGAGTATGACATAGAGATAAAACCAACCAAGCTGATAAAGGGACAAGGTTTAGCTAAACTGATGTCCAAAACAAACTTTCAAGCCTTAGACATCAACCAACTGGACAATGAACAGGAGCTGGCGACTCCACAGATCAGTGACACCTTTTTGCAATCCCCATGGTATGCTGATATTTGCTTCGTATTGTTAAACCTGTGTGCTCCCCCAGGATTGTCCAGGACCAAGAAGAGATTTTTAAGAATGAAGGCTTTGAAATTTTGTGTCTTAGATGGTGCATTATTTTGGAAAAATCACGAAGGTATATTGCTTAACTACTTGATTGTGAATGAAACTAACAATGTCATGAAAGAATTCCATGCAGGGGACTGTGGAGGACAACTATACTGGAAGTCCACTGCTGATAAAATTCTAAGGGTTGGTTTCTATTGGCCCACTTTGTTTGCAGATGTAAAGAATTTTGCCACGTCATGCCACAATTGCCAAATCTTTGAGGGCAAGAGAAAGCTGCTCCCTTTGCCTCTTAAACCCATCTCAACCGAGAAGCCTTTTCAACAATGGGGTCTTGACTTCATTGGAGAAATCCATCCCTCTTCCTCAGGCCAACATAAGTGGATCTTAACAGCTACCGACTATTTCACTAAATGGATTGAGGCCATCCCATGTAGGCAAGCCAATGACACCACCATTATCCAATTCCTTGAGTGCAATATCCTTTCTAGATTTGGCTGCCCTGAGAAGATCATCACTGACAATGCCGCTGCTTTCAAATCCAAAAAGATGATCAATTTTTGCCATAGATTCCATATCACTTTAGGCCATTCCACAGCCTATTACCCTCAAGGTAATGGCTTAGCCGAGTCATCCAACAAAAGCCTGATCAGTATTATCAAGAAGACCTTAGAAGAAAATAAGAAGAACTGGCATAAAAAGCTCACCAATGCCCTATGGGCAGACAGACTTTCAACAAAGAGATCCATTGGAATGAGCCCTTATGAGCTAGTATATGGCATGGAAGCCAGATTTCCATCTTCTTTAGGCATTCCTGTTATCAAGCTGCTGCAGGAGGTTCAAGCTGAACCAAATGATATTCAACGAAGGATCAATCAGACCATTCATCCTCAGCCAACCAGAGAGCAGGTGTATGACAAAGCTCAAATGTTACAAGAAAGGCTGAAGAAGGCATTTGACCAGAGGGCTAAAGCTAAGGATTTCTTTATTGGTGACAAGGTTCTAAAGTGGGACTCACGAAGGGAAGACAAGGGAAAGCATGCAAAGTTTGACTTTCTGTGGAAAGGCCCATTTGTCATCAGCGCTATTCAAGGCAACAATACATATTTTCTCAAAACTCTAGATGCCTACGCAGCTGAAGAGGGCCCTGTGAATGGCCGCATGCTGAAGCATTACCTTGACCCAGTGATCTAAGGGATACAGGGTTCTGATGTATATATTTGTATATTAATGCGTGTACATATAAGCGTTTTCTTTTATGTTTTTATAAGCAATCCGATTGCTTGGAACCAAGCAGCGAGGTTATGGAGGCAGAGCAGCGCAAGTCCCCCATTTCAAAGCTCTCTCTTTGCATTGATTTTGGGAAAAGAGCGCAGTCCCGAAGAAAAGACCCAAAGGAACGTGACATTCGAAGCCTCTGTTCTTTTGAAGTGAAGTTCGAAGAGAAGCACATCAATTTTTGCCCCCGGCTATGAACTTACTTCAAAGGGTGCACAAGGCAGGTTTTGATATACTTTAAATGCTCTCAATGGTAAAAAGGGTATCGCTGTTATTTATAACAGCAAGTTCTATTAAAAATGCTGCATTCAGGCTTCCAGTTCTTCAGTCAGTAGTATCAAAATAGAGGAGTTTTTGTTAGCGTTACATCTACAGCCTTTTCAAAGACAGGAAAAGAAGAGCTCCAGTTTTGTTCCCTTTTTGTGTTTATTTTACAAGGCAGTTCTCAAGCAAAAGTGTATGCAATATCAAGCACGCAGAAGAAAGCAGGCGATGCTTTATTTTTCACAGTGTTTCAGTTAAGGAGGAGTGCTGCATTCAGAAGTTAAAGTTCTAGTCATTCAGCAGTTAGCACAGAAGAAATTTTTGATTAACAACAACTACAGAGGATTAAGGCATTTTGACTTGCTGTTCTTGGCTTGTCACAAGGAAAAGCCATCCCCAAGTGGAGCCACTGTTAGCCTCCTGCTGCGGCAGGTTAATCATCTTTCATGATCGACATTTTTACATGCCAAATATGTCATACTTTTCTTGCTGCAATGCTCCATATTTGGTACAGATGACCAGAGAAGTATCCATGAAGGTGTGCCAGTTTTAATGCTACTGCTTTGTTCCATTTCTGATAAGTAATCCATTTTGATCAGTTTTCAGTTAAGGGTAGGCCAAACAGCTTAATCTTGGCCTCCCTAGGTTTCAATTTCATGTTGTAGAATATAGAGAATGAACATCTGTCCAAACAGCTTAATCTTGGCAGATTTGTAGTTAGGTAGAGAAACAAGGGTGCTCAACAGCTTAATCTGAGCCCCTGGCTGAAATAAGTGTAGAAGTAGATAGGAGCACAAGCAATAAGAAAGAATGAAAAGCTGGGTATGCTAGTTCAAGTGCACCCAAACCAAAAGAAGAGAAAATGCTAGGTGAGTAGGTCGGGTAGGTAGCTTTGTGGTTGCAGAATCATGGCTTGTGATCCATTTCATATTGTCAAGTGTTATATCTATTCATATCACAAGTGTGAGGTAGTTTTCCAGTTGGAGGACTTCAAGCGAGGCATGACTAACTTCCCCTTCTTCCTTTTTCCCCAAATCACTCACTAACTTCCCCTAAAGAGTTCAAGATCTGCTTGATACCTCTTAGATTCATCATTCTCCATATCATTTGCCTTGGTGGAGATCTGCTTCACTCAAGGAATGTTCACATCTCTTCTATCAGTCATTTTCCCCCATTTATAGCCTAAGACATCATTATTAGCGCTTTTCTCATCATTATCATATTAACTACTAACTCTATTATGTAATTCCCTATCTATTTCCCCTCCCCCTACTAAAACTATGTTAATATCTCCCCTATATACTTATCCCTCCCCCTGGTTGAAAAATAACCATATACATCCTTGGGAATTGCTAAGTTTATCAGAAACTCAACAAGAACCCACACTGCCCCCCTCAAACCATCTTCTCATGCATTTTGGACCCTTTCCGATGCATAGAACCCTTCATCACCCCCCTAACTATCTTCCAAATGCATAAGGACTCATTCCTTTGCATAATTCTCCTTCACATGTTTAAAAATCACCCCTTTTACCTTGGTTTGCCTTTATAAGGCATGAAACCCTCTTTGGCCACTAAACCCCTCTCAAAACCACATCACTTTCCTCCTAAATGCCTTTGGACTCCTTCCAAGGCATAAGAATACAAAAATCATGCAAAAACCATGAAAAACCTTCAAAAAAGGATAAAATCCTCCCTTTTTGGGCTATCGGACCCCTTCCGATGCCTTCAAATCCATGCCAAACTATAAAGGAACCCTTCCGATTTCCCAAAAGGCTTGGCAGTTCACAAAAACATGGGTCCGATATAATAAAGTTTCATTTGGTCCCCCTCCGATGCGATATCGCTATCGGGAGGGGGCAGTGGCATATATGAGCGAAAATGGCTAAGTCTCAAGGCATGGGGCATAGTGCCGATGGGCCGGACCCGAAAACATATAAAGTGGACCGGTAAAAGCATATCGGGTCCGCGCAGTTCGGCGATTCCATATGTGTGCCACCCCCCGGTCCCTCCGACTGCCGATCCGCCGACGGATCCAGGACCATTGGATCGGGCCCCAGATCTGACGGTCTAGATCTTGTCGGGCGGCCCCCACTTCGCAGTGCCCATATACTGCTCTGATTTCACGGAGCTGAAAAGTTATCAAAAGCCAGTGTTAAAGGGTTTCGGGTCCGTTGGACCCGTTTCAATTGTAAATCCCGAAATAAAATAAAGAGGGCATGTATAAACTTATCGGGTCCGATGGGTTTTCGGCATTTTTATGTGGCAACCCCATGACCCCGCCGATAGCAAATTTCCGAGTCAATCTCAGCCGCCCATTCAGGCCCAGAGATCAACGGCCCATATTTGATTGCATCACTCCTATATGGCTCCGACCAGGGGAGCCGAAAAGTAATAAAGCGCGGCATAAAGGCATATCGGGCCCGCAAAGATTGGTACTGTGTGCCCCATATCCGGATCCAATAATTTATAAAGAGTAGTTGAAAGGGATTTCGGGTCCGATGCCCATTTTCATTCAAATCCACTGATAAGAGTTCGCCGATGGGCCAGACCCGATCTCAATAAAGAAAGGGCCTATAAGCATTTTGGGTCTGCAGCATTTTGGAAGCACTATGTTTTGGGACCAATGGTCCGCCCCGATGCGATTTAGCGTTGGCCGTTGGATCGGCCCATGCCGGATCCAACGACCAGGATTTAAAGGCTGCTACAGTGCCCGCCAAAAGCCAATTTTCCATTAAAATTTCATGTTTGTGACACATTTTCTGTGTTATTTGGAAATGGGCTGTTTTCAAAGGTTTTGTATGCGGCGCCCGCGCCCGCCCAGGTTTAAAGAAATAATGGTTTTTTCAGGCCATTCTTGGATCGCTCCAGGCCCAAATTGCCCCAAATAGCAGGCTTTCATCTCGGCAGGCCTTCAGTGACCCTTTACCCATCCAGTTCATGATGTTAAGTGTTGCTAAAGCATTTTGAGTCGGCCAAGGGCCGACAAACACCCAGAAGCAACAAAGCGCCTCGCAGCAGATACTTGGGCCAAATAACGGCCCCTAATGAGATGATGTGACAGTTTAGAGCATTTTTAAAGCCAAGAAAGATCGGGAAGCGGCAAAGAGTATCAGGGAAGCGGCAGAGAGTATCAGTCAAGATCTTCCGAAGCAGATGAAAACAGAAGGGCCCCAGCAGATTCGGCAAAGCATCATCAAGCCGTTATGGCTCCCCAACTTACAGTTATGGCCATGAGGCCAGCACACTACTCAAAGACCTCTCTCCACTCATTTTTGAGGCTGCTGCCTCATGCGCAACCCTTGTTTACATGACTTGAGATGCCAGCTGCCCCAGCGCAGCTGTTTCAGATATTTTATGCATTTATTTCCAGCATAGATTAGGTTCAAAAACAGTGATTGCAGAGATCTCTTTTGATCTGGTTTCAGAGATATTTTTTGGGATATTTTCCCCCTTGACACCTGTTCAAGGGAAGTCTATAGCTATTTTTCTTTATATACCACCCTCTGCACTGTTTGAAGGGGTTGGTTGGTTGTATGACTCCTCTAGAGACT
This sequence comes from Pinus tabuliformis, assembly GCA_031772625.1. Taxonomy (NCBI): domain Eukaryota; kingdom Viridiplantae; phylum Streptophyta; class Pinopsida; order Pinales; family Pinaceae; genus Pinus; species Pinus tabuliformis. Next base: position 404,988,430 of record CM062811.1, on the reverse strand, counting down.
CGCTCTGTATCTAATATGATTTCTTTAATCAAAGACTGCTAAAAGCTTGGAGGATGGACTGTTTGAAGTGTTTTTAATGGTTGAAGAGTGAATGATGGAATTCATGTGCTGCTATATGGATCAATAAGTGTTTCTCACCTCTGTTATTTCAATTTCATACATGCTCAAGTCACAGAACAAAGGATTGGTTTAGAATTTGCTCAGCTGCTCTCTATGCTCAGTTTTTGTGGTTTCTTAATGTTTTCCTCTTGATTTAGGCATAAATATGAATTCCTTTATGGCTCATGTTTGATCTACTTCACATATGAATGACTGTTGTTTAAGAATTCTTAGCTGCTCCTAGATAGAGCTCATTCATCTTCCCTCTGTTAAGCTGAGTGAGAGTTTCTTTGTTGCCTCTCATTCCTTAGCCCTCATTCTATCCTTTTAAACTTAAGTGTTGTTTCATGAGCAGCTACCTTGCTCCTCATTCCTCTTGTGACCAAGAAAACGCACCAGCAGTCCTACTCCATGACTCCATGCCCAATGGTTTGAAACTTACCACACTATGCATTGCCTCTCTACTTGAAAACATCCCCCTTCCCACCAAACATAAACAAAACCCCTTGAACTCAATAACTAGCCTAATATCATCTTCAACAAAGCTAAATCATAAAGAGAGAGCCCTCTCTGACTACAAGTAGGATAGGACCTGCAGTCCAAAGATTGGTTTGTGGTTACCTCGGCCGTATCCCTTTAAGGAGCTATAGGGACAACCTGAGTGATAACAAAAAGAACATGTGATTGTTGCCTCAAACCTACATTATTGGATAAATGGGTTAACTAATACAAAGTGTAGAGGGCCTATTATAGTTATGAATGAAGAGGAGAAGGAAGAGGTGGTTGAGTGATGTAAGGATATGACCTAATTAGGACATGCATTAGAGATGATACAACTTAAATCCATAGTAGCTCAAATATGTCAAGGGAGGCAAAATCCCTTCAAAGATGGTTTTCCTAGTAAATCATGGTGGAGTGGGTTTATAAAAAGGAATATAGACCTTGTGTTACATACATCCAACGGCCTTGAAAGAGGCAAGGATTTAAATCTATGCCCTGTAATTGTGTCCAAGTTTTATGACACTCTTTCTGTTGCATATGAGAAACACTCATATGCCCCAAACCATATATGGAACTATGACGAAATAGGCTTACAGGCAGGAAGGAATTGTGGTATGTGAATAATTACCAAGAGAGGGATCGTAAATGTGCCTAATATTTTTCCTAAGAGTAGGGATTGGATCACTATTCTTTTTTGTGTCAATGCAATTAGGTCTTAAATCCCAGGTTTTTATCTATTCAAAGGTAAAAATCAACTAAAAAACTATATGCATAATTTTGAACTAGGTGCATGCATGGTTGCACATCCCCATGCATGGGTGACAAAGGAACTATTCTTGAATTGGATTTGTAACTTTGTTGCATCTGTACTAGGTGGTGTCTCGCCTAAAAATAGACACCTACTGGTTTTAGATGGCCATGGAAGCCACATGGTTGTGCAGACAATTAAGGAGACCAATAATTTGGGCATTGATATGTTAACACTGTCGGGTCATACCACTTACAGATTGGAACCCCTTGATGTCTGTGTGTTTGGGCCTTTCAAGAAATATTCTAAGGTCGAGAAAGATTCATGGATGCCAAAGAATCTATGGGTGGAGGTGTAACAACCTCGGGTTAAAATTTCATGTAATAAAGTTAATAAAGGAAAAATAAGATGAAGGTCATGGGACACATATTCCAGTATGAATGTCAGGCAAAACATACTACTGGGTGTTCATTTGGTTTATTATGGTGAAGGGGAAATTGGCAAAGGAAATGACACAGGCTTTGAAAAGGCAAGAGGCATTAATTGACATTTTATTGATGAAAATAAAGGAAATTAGGAGAAAATGAAGGTGAAAAGTCACAGGTTGCACATGAGGAGGAAAATGAAGGAAAATTAATGGAAATTAAATAAAATACATGCCTCATTAATAAAAAGGCTTCTAAGGATTAGTTCACAAGTTTTTTCAGTTCAACCTTTTGTTTGTTCAGTTTTGGAGCTCTCTCTATATACTTTCTCTCACATAATATTGCACACTTAGAGCATTCTTGGAGCACTCTAGCATTGGATAAGGGAAGGAAAAGGAAGGAAAAAAGAGGCAAATGCAAGCAAAGATCAAGTAAGGAAGATTTGGGTCAAGCAGCTACAACGGTATTACTTGTAGGTATCGAGTTGCATGTATGATTTCCTTGCTTGTTTTGGCATGCATGGTACATGCATGTGTGTATTTGGTTCTCTTATTGTCATTGTCATGGGTTTTTCTAGGTGTGACAATGGTTTTCAGCCTTGCCTTGCCATTTCCATATAGCCATGGTGTGATGGAGTTATTTATTTGGTTGAGTTGGATTTCTTGATGGTTTCAAAACTGAGTGGGGTGGTCTTTAGAAAATTCCCAAATGCCTAGAAATCCCTTGATCTATAATGGTGGGATACATGATAAACCTTGAGGGTGGAGACAGGAAAATTTATCATAGTTTAGGTGGATATATCTGTAGGCATCCATGTTTTTTTAGGGCTTAGCGATCACTCGACCACTATATGGCGAGATTGCAGCAAATCTTTGTAGTGTCTGTTTATTGTTTGGGCCTAGGAATCCTCTGACTGGTAATGGCAGGATACACGATAAAGACCGTTGATATAGCTGAGGGTTTTGGGCCTAAGAATCCATTGACCCATAATGGCGGGATACATGATAAAGCTTGAGAAGCCCTGGTTAGTTTTGTTGTGAGTCCCATATTCATGCTTGGAATATGGCACAGGGGTTATTGGCTGAAAGAAAGATTTTTTCAACCCAATCTATGGTTGGGTGGTATGTGGAAGTCCCTAACTTGGTTGGATTTTTCATATGAATAATAACAATATTTCCTCGTGAGTTTACGAGTAAATGTGCCTGTTGTTATGTGATTTTAATTATTTTTCTATAATTTTTAATCTGTTGGTTATAGGTTGGTTATAAGCATGCTTTTAGGATAGACTTTGGTTGTGGATCTCACCATGTTTTGTTTATGTTGATGGTGCTGGACTCGCCAACATTCAGGGGGTCTCCCAATATGAAGTCCCAATTAGACCTCACATCGTTTGGAGTAGGAGCCCCATCAAAAATACGACCCGGTTGATGAAATAGTGGGATTTAGTGTTATGTCTTGGCTGCGATAATGCATAGAATGATGTAATTGTGACATTGGTGAAACATGTGTATAGCTTTGTGAAGGGTCAAGTGTGATGCATGAAAGGTTATAACATGATGATGGGAAAGTGAGTGAGCCCCTTAGAAGCATGTAATGATAAGAAGCTTGAAAGGAACACATGAGCATAAAAGGCATCACAAGTTAGTGTGCAAAATAGTTCACAAGTTAACCGTGACGAAAATATACAACAACATGCATTCAACAACTTTAAGACAAATGAAAATGAAATAGTTCATAAGTGTTAATGTAAATGAAATAACATATATTGCAAACATAACAAGAATAGTCCTACTAAATCCATAGCATATGCATGAAAACATGTCGGCTTTGAGCATTTATTAAAGTGAAAGTCCCAAGCATACATATAAAATTGATGAACCACTAGTCCCAATAGTGAAACATGAAGCCAACACTTGCTCCTCCAAATAAATATACTCCCTTTATGCTATAGAGAATCCAAGGCTCAAAAATGCCCAAGATTCTTCTCCTAAGCCAAAAGCCCAGCCAAAATCCCTTTACATGACTAATGAGGGTATATTTATAACAAAAGGGGTGACTATTCATCTTCCTTTGTGAATCTTTGACTTCCCTCATGATTGTTTGACTTCCTTCAACCATGACCTTTGGACTTCATTACAAAATTACTCTTCACATACCACAATTGAAACTTGCAATTTCACTTCCAATTAATTACAAAAAATATTACAATACTGCTCATACCCATGTAAGAAAAAATTAGGTAGAGTCAACTAGACAACCTAATATGATAAGATAATTTAAGCTTGAGTTTGGAGAAAATCTAGCTCATCCAACTCAACTTGTGTCTCCTTGGTCACATAGTCATGCCAAGCCTTGTACTGTGCGATGAATTCCCCAAACTGTGCAATGGGATCAAGCTGGAAGCATATTTTAACCTCCATTTCATATGGGTAGATTCATTTGGAAATGGTTTGAATTTCCTTCTTTAGTAGGAGAAACATGGTGTTCATCTGGATAGGGCCACCAATTTACTTCTGCATATTGTTCCTGTTCACTTCTAGATCTTCCTTGGTGGCAATCTTCCTAAGTTGGTCCAATTATTCTTCAACCTTCTTCCTAACTTTATTCCTATGGTTGGCTTCAATGAGTGAGCCAACTAAAGGGATCTTATGTGTTTTCAACATGAAATATGTGATATTGTATAATCATGCATATGAGGCCTGAATGTTGGTGATGAATGAGGCGAGTTTTTTGTTACTTTGGATGACCATATGAACTTGTGCTTTCTCTAACTTTGCCCATTGCCTTGTTTTATTTTCCAATTTGGATGGTGCCAATTTGTATTGCATTGACCACTCATGTATGGAAATAATGGTTGTATGAACAACCTTGAGGGATTTAACATTATATTTTCACTTCTGTTTCATGCCATGCAAACACACAACTTCTGTATGCATGATGACAAGCTCCTCACAAAGGCTCTGCATGGTTTCTCCCAATGACGATACTTCACCAAGTATGGATGCCTTAAGTTCTTCCAGATATACCTGTGCGGGAGATCCTTTCTGGATGTCTTCTTGGAGATGCTCAATTTGTTTCCTTGCAGCCTGTAAGTTATTTTCCATCTACCTATTATCAGCCATAAGATACCTTGTATTTGACTTGGTAGCACCTGAGAAGGAACTATTTGTTGCAACAATGGCTTCTGGATTTCTCTTGGTATCCATCACAATCACCCTTTCTCTAATAAATTCAGGAAATGTAAGATTGTCCAGAAAATGTTTCTTTCTTGCTTGCACATTCTTCTTCTGAAGCTCATCATAAGTTAGATTGTATGTATCCATGACCATACCATCATCAAGAGGAATAATTTCCTCTTCTTCATTTGGAGAATGCTCTGATGTCGGAGGAGGGGGGGATTGAATGGTGACCTTCTGAGTACTCGACATATGATCAACATCTTGGATTAGCAGCTGTGAATCCACCTCCATATCTTGAATCACAATCAATTCTTCGATTTCTTGAGCAAGTTCCTTCTCCTACAATTGTTTTCTCTCCTCTTCTAGTAGCCATTTCTACTCTTATTCTTCGACCTGTTTCCATGTTGCTTCTTCTCCTTCTATTCTTTCCTTTCTTCTTCCAATCATTTCTTCTCTTTTTCTTCCCTCTGCTTCATCTATTCTTCCTGCTTTCTCTATTTCCTCCTCTTTTCTAGTGCTATGGCCACTTTCAGGATTATTGGATATGCTTTCATCTTGTGTCTCTACTCTTCCATTGTACTATGTGAAACTTTCCTCTTTCCCTTTTCATGCAGTAGGTTGCACCTTTATGTTTTTTGTGCCTCTAGAGTGACTTCTCTCTAAGGAGTAACCTTGTGATGTTCTTGCAAATATGATTGGTTCGTGGGAGTTGGAGGCATGGTAACAATTCTTGATCTCTTCCTCCTTGGGGTATTAAAATGTCCTTCTTAGCCATTGGAAATAAATCCTCACACAATCTTATTTGCAAACATTCCTGGGATCATACGAATTGAAGTCAAAATGAATGAATGAAAATTTCTCTATCTCCTTTCCTTCGGAGCCTGCAACCTTCAAATTCTTGATCTCGTACAACACAATTTGCAAAGGAAGAACGGGCCAAGGTGCCTTCTTCTTCTTGTGCAAAACTCCTGATAACCCTGTTGTTATAGGCCATTTTGTCATGTCTAGTCAATAGGCTTACAAATTGGTTCAATCAACATCCATGAACACCTTGTCATCATCCCCACACAAATCCCTAAGCATGACTCTCCCAAATCCCCATGTTTCTGACCTTGACTGCTTCATTTTATTGCTTTTAAGGTCCATTTCACCCTGTCCTTTTAGGGACTTGCGTTCAACAACAGGTTGCTTAGCTCTGCACCTACTATGATCAACAATAGGTTTTCCCTTATTGGGAGTGCGTTGATTTTATAAATTCGAAAAAAATAAAAAGAATCCCAAAGTTTTCTCTTCCATAAGCTTCTAGGTATTGTTAGGACCATTTACCTTGGAGAAGAACTTTGAATCCTATCTAATCCTACCTTGGATATTTCACCTCTTATCCCTTGAGCTCATCCTCCCCTCCTAAGTGGATCTCAAGCCTAGATTGGTAAATGGATAAGAATTCCTAAACTACCATTCTATCCTATAGATTTACTACCATCCACAAGCTATGGGTTAGCTTTTAGAGACTAATCATACCCTTATGATGTTGCTTTGATCATAAGAGAGTTATCATTCCAATGCATTAGGGTGACCTTGAGGTGTGCATTGTGACAAGGAAGGACAAGTCAACTTGGGGAGATCTCTACAAGATCAACTTCCACTTTTGGTTGTAAACTCTTCCCCTTTCATATTAATACAAAGAGTATATCATTTTCCTATATGTGTTATGTTATGTTTACATTCATATATTTCAATGTTATGTTGATCCATTGAATAGAGTGATTGGATAATGCTACATAGATGTCGTAGATATTTGGCTTGTGTTGATTGTTTGTGCAGGTTCTAATTATAGCGATCAGAGCTATGGTTGGAGCTTACAAGCCAAGAGGAGAGAAGATCTTGTGATAGATCACAAGTAAGCATCTTTCCATTCTCCAATTTCTCTAAGGAGAAATTTATAGTCTTTTTTATTTGTTGTTCTAGACCAAGCCATTAGGTCTAGGGAAGATACTTATGTTCACAATCATAGATTTCATATAACAAATGGGAGACTGTTGAAAATGGAAACAAGAAATGCTAAAAATAGAAGTGTTAAAAATAGCACTGCTATAAATAGCAATTCAGGTACCAGTGCTGGACTAAGCAACAAGGAATGAAAAATGGAAGTGCTAAAAATATCATTGCTATTTTTAGCAATTCGAGATAGATTCCTATTTTAGTTAGTCTCTAAACTAAAATAGTGAAGTAAAATTCGAATTTGATCGTAGCATCTGTTTGTAAAATAATTAATTAATTCATCTTGAGTTATTAGTTATGGAAAATCAAACATGAAGTCTATGTGAGGACATGCAACAGTTTCTCCATTGATTGAGGAATTTATCCATCAGTTAAAGAGATAAGGTTGAGTTGTAATATTGAGTTGTAATTAGTTGGCTCAGTTAACTAAGTCAAGTCCAGTTAGATTAATTCAAACAGTTTGTTGAATTAATTGTGAGTTCAGTTAGTTAATGCTTGCATGCATGCGATTGTTGCTCTCCAGATAACTGAATATTCTCTCATAAATAACACATGCATGTTAGTTAATATAGAGATGCAATTGAGATTAAAGATAGGGAAATTGTACTATTAGTTGGAGAAATTTTCCTATAAAGGAAACCCATCCATGCAGAAGGAATTAGCTCCTTTAGGATTACACAGTTACTACTGGGCCAAGTGAGCAGTGTGAGGTGGGAATTCACATGTGCGGAAGCATTGGACCCCAAGAAAAACTGCGCAAGGAAATAGGAGGCTTGGAGGGCAGAGGAGAAGGTTTGTGAGAGGCCTTTGACTATCTATGAGTAGCAGGGGGATTATACTAAGAGCTAGTTGGCTTCCAAGCTAAGGCTTTGTATAATTCTGTGACTATTTTCCACTTGTATGATAATATAGAGATTGGGGTTTTAGGCTGAGGCTTTCCCCAGGTTATTTCTTCTGTGTTATGTGTGATTGATTTTTCATTCTCAGTTATATTTGTTCTCTTGATCTTTCTCAATTCGATTAAGCTCCACAAAGTTTGATAGTAGAAGTAGATCTAGTATTTTGCTTTAGTATATTGCATTATCAGGTGATCTACAGTGGGAATTTCTACATGGTATCAGAGCTAGCTGATTGTAGAAAAATTCTACAGAGACTTCATTAGGGATTGACTCATTCCCTTAGTGGTTTCCTTGACTTTATCCCTTGTTACACCTCTTAAATAGACCTCCAATGCCTCACTTAGTTTGAATTGACCCTAAGAAGACCTTTCATTGAGCTGCATTTGATTTTTTGTGTCGGAAACTGGATTTTCCTTAATCAATGTAGCCTCTAGTCTGTTGACAAAGCATTGTAGAGAACCCTAGCCTTCCCTAAACCTATGTTGTAGAGCACTGATAGCCTATCTGCACCTGTGCTGACCCTTGTTTCATGCATTTTTTTTTCATGCTTTTATTTTTTATTAACATGGTTCCAATTGGTTCTCCTTCTGTCCCTGAGTGCGTTTAGCTTTCTCAGAAGCCTTCATCTTGTTTTCTTTTGGTTTTGAGTGCCTTTGATAAGAATTTGTTTAGATTTTTCTTTGTTCTTGTCATTAGATCATTAGCAAACTGATTAATTGACCATTGGGTTGATTGAAGGAATTGGTGTTTCAATTATCATTCTGAATAGTTTATTTTATCAATGATTAGGTGAATATCTTAGTTTTCATCTAAAAATTAAGTGGAATTGAAAAGAAAAATCTTATGCATCATGCATTGCATCTAGGGTTTTGTGAGTGAAATTGTAATTAGAAACAATTGCATTAGGGAAATTTCTTAACAATCTTGTTTGTTTAAGCTTGTATGTTGCATATTCTTTGTACTCTTCCCTCCCATATATATATTTTCATTGTATCATGATAGTTTTCATTTTAAGATATTCAGGTGAAATTTGTTGCGAGCCTTGAAAATTGAAACTTAACTCAAGATAAACTTTAAAATTTATTGAATCAACCTAAGGAGCATTTGTAACGTTAACGCACTCATCTAGAGGACTAGGCTAGAGACGTATTCTGACATCTATAAACATAGGAGTTGCCTTTTTTCTAGCATTGCATTTCGGGGGTGATATCCCGTTCCACATATAAGTGTATCAGACTATTATCCATGTACCTCTAGGTATATTGGATGGCACTCCACACATGAAAAGTATATGGGAATGCTCTCATTGTACGGTTACACATTAGACAACACTAACACGGATTGCACTTCCATGTACCGTTGAGTATAATTTTTAAGTCCACCATAGGTAATCAAGTCGGCCTCCTTGTACACTGTGATACAATGAACAGAACATTTAGGGAGATTTCATGCCATACATAAATCCTTGGTTCTCCAAGGTTGTATATTGAAGTTCACAGTTGCCTAATTTACTGTCTTTGATTTATTTTTCTGTTAATTGTTAAAATTCATTAATCCAACGTGGAAGAACAAAACCCTTTACCCTGTCATTCGCATAGAATGAAAAATAAGCCTCCTCTTACACTTGAGGCAACTCCTAGCCATTGTCAGAAGCATAAGAAAACATAGACTACTGAATCTAGTACTTCAGGATCTATTACTTATGTTCTTCCATCTGGGATAGATCCATCGAAATCATCTTTTGTTGTGAGTGGGGAGCCCAATATTACCTCTCCATTGGCTAGTGAAGCTAACATAGTAAAAAACAAAGAATCTAAAATCTCTTTACCTGAGATTATTGTACCTAAATTTAATGAATCAGAGACAACTCAACCTAAGATTATACAACTTGAGGTACCTCAACCATCTACACCTATTACTTCGAGATCTTCTTATTCTCTTCCTTCGTCTTAGACACAACCCAAAACTATATATGTTGGACCCAACGATGAACCATTTCCACATGGTCTTGTTAGTATTGAAGAGATTCCATAGGAAGAGCCTAAACCCTCCTCTCCCATTCGAGTAGGGGCCTATTTACATCATGCACACCCTTTCCCTTCTCCTCATACACCATTTCATCTTCCTTGTTATTACCAAAAAATTGATTATCTAGCGTAATTTACTAGATGGATCGAAGTACACCATGTACAACCAATTTTACCATAGTAAAATTGCTTTCACTGTGAGAAATTACCCAATAAACCACCTTTATTAAGTAATCTATAGTTAAACCCATGAAGAACAATTAAATAAATCATTATTTATTTTATTTTCTTCTAGGAATAATGAATTTAACCACTATTTTATTTTTTGATGTTATTCCTTGTCAAATTTGACCCAATGAAAATAAACAGATAAACCATTATTTTTCTTATTTTTCTCTAAGAATAATTAATTAATCACTAATTAATTATTATTCTTTGTTAAATTTGACTAAATCCCTTAGGAATAATTAAATAAATCCTTATTTGTTTATTATTCCTTAACTAATTCATTGAAATAATAAATAAATCATTTATCTATTTATTATTTCTGAATAAACTTTTGAATACTTTTTCTCTCCTAAACAAATATAATAAAATATTCCAAGTGGTAATTCCAAGAATGGGATCAACAATATTTTATTATTGCTCATTATTCAAGGATAACTCAATATTTTGTTATAAGTAGGAAGGTTTTCCATTCATTATTCACTTTTTATTATTTTCATTGTTGCACTCACTATTGTAATTCTGATTATTTCCATTGTCGCACACCATATTTTTGCTGAGTTTATGCATTATAGAGGAGAGAGACTCTACAAAAGCTGAAAGTGTTTGAGAATAGCCAAGAACCCATCCCATATAGGGGGACTGGTAACATATATTTGTTCCCTTCACAAGTGTTATAATAAAATCATTCTTTACGTATCTAGTTTCCATTGGATGTTTTGGGGTTATTACTCTTTATTTCACTATTTAGATGTGATTGCAGCATAGATCAGAATTTTGGCAGGTTTTGTTTCTATCAATAGTTACATAACTACAATGTTTAACAATCATTTCTATTGTTGAGATTGTTTTTCATCCACAATATTAAGTGGGTTATTTTCATACATCATTAAGAAGAAAACACTACAACAAATTGGTGATTCCGCTGGGTTTTATACTTCAGATCCAGAAAATTGGGTGACCTTTAGTTTTCAGCTTAGGGTTTCTTATTTTTTCATTTCTATTAATGTTTCCTAGTGTTTTCACCCTAGATCTAATAAGTTTATGACTTCCGTAAGCTTTCTGGTTGTTTCCGCAGGTCACAGGAACCAGTCGCGGCAAAGGTGGCACTTTTTTCTGAAATTTGCAGACCGGGAGTCTCAGAGCAAAAAGCACAATTTTCAGCCCAAAAGTTGTGATATAGGTTTTAGAATGCATATTTCTACCCAAAAAGTGCGATTTCATCAAAAAACAGGTCAAAACCTGTGATTTATGGGTTTTAGGGTTTTTCTCAGATCTATTTATGGGTTTTGCTGAGAGCTGTCTGTTGGGTGTCTAACCTCTTTCTCATCCTAGTTAGGCCTTGATCCATTCTATTTTACTTGTTGAAGTCGAATTTAGCCTCCCTTAGGGCTTCTAGTACACTTCCGCCTTTCTAGGAGGAGTTTAGCTTAGTGAGAAGTTTGAGTTTCTGCAACACTTTCAACCACATTTTCCAGATCTATAACCTTTTGTTTCAAATCTGATAAGATAGGTTGCTACCATCCATAGTTTCACAATTAAACTTGTTTGTACATTCCTTTAGGGTCCCATCGTTTGCCCTAGGTGTTTCAACCATCCCCCCATCTTTTTGCAGTGATCTTCCCCTCTGGTTTTTTGTTGTTGCTGCACCACTTTCTAGCAGCTTAGAGTCACTTGATCCCAGTCACATCGACATTCAGATCTCTTGACTGTTTCAATGTATTTTCTGTTGGTTTAGCTACCTAGAAGTATAGTGTTTGCAAACCCAGTTTGGGTGGGGTTTAGTTAATTGTTTTATTGTTTATTTTCTGTTATTTATTTCAGTTTATTTGCAGCAAGATTTTTTCTTTTTTACAAACACAATTTGGGCTTAATCAATTAATACACTTGCACACACAAGCACACCTTAAGCGAAGGGCGCTTGGTTTACACCACCAAGCCAAGACTTAACATAATAAATTTATCTCACTGCATTAGAGACAAAAGATATATTATTGATCTCCCTTCACCTTTTCCGTGTGTCCTTCCATCATTGTGCCACCAAGGCGTGAGTCATGGAGACTACTAGGCCTTCAACCCTAGTTTCCGCTTGGGCGTATTATGCCTCCCCGTCGGGTTCGAGTTCATAGCCCTCCGAGTCCCCATCCCGACTCTTCTCCTGATCCTTCTGATTCCTCATCTGATTCCGAACCTCCTTGACTGCATATCGTCACCATGTCTTGACCCACAATAGGTGCAGGAACCCAAACTGGTGGTGGCTCCGGTAATATACTGATGGTCACAACAGGCAGAACAGTATCAGGAACCGTTCCAGTAGCCCCCATGCTCCTCTTTATGATTGGGTTAATTCTACCGGATCTTAACGAGTTGATAAAAACCCCATACACCATGATGTCGGTTGGCCCTCTATGTTGACTAAGCTTCCCTCAGACATCCCAAAGTTTGATGGTATTGCTAGAGAGGATCCTACCAACCATGTCTGATCCTTACACATGTGGTGTTCGTCCAACTCTATAACCCATGAATCCATTCGTCTTCGACTCTTCTAATGCATGCTCATTGGAGACACTGCAAAATGGTATGTAGACCAACCTCTACCTTTCATTCCATTTTTGTGATGCTTGCTAAAGCATTCTCATCATATTTCTAGTTACCTCTCTGATATGACACTGGTAGTGATCTTTTGACCACATTCCATCAATCCTCTTATACTCGCCTTTCTGACCATGTTCAAGAGTGGCGTCAAAGGAGGAGCACATGTCATGCCTCGCCTTTCAAAGACCGTGTTTATCTAGATTGGTTTCTCAAGAGCCTTTTATCCCCCATCGGGAAAGATGTCGCGTCCCATTTTCCTCAGACTGAGGAAGAAACTCTCTATACCTCTTTGAGATATGATCTGATTTATGCTCAATCAGTTTATGTCTATACCATTATTCTAGACCTCCCTTGTCATGGCAGTGCTAATGCACCGGGGGCATCTCCCACCACTAACGGTATCGTTGGATCCATTTCACACGCTTCGTCATGAGTTATGGCTATCCGTAGGGGGACACCAGTTCCTCCAACATTAATGCCCCTCCTACTAGCAACATGTTTCCAGGGTCCCAACCCATCTACCAAACGGTTACTCCTTCTTATGCAAAGCATGGCACTCTAGCCCCTCAAGGATTAGCGTCGCAGCCTCCCAGGCATCCTCAGCTCCAGTAGCCACCACCCCCTCAGGGTTAGGTGTTTGCGTAGCAAAGTGATACCAATCCCCAGAATTCGAAGAAAAAGAATAAGGGGAAGGGTAACAAGGGTAACAAGGGTAACCAAGGTAATCAACCTAGTGAACCCTAGGGGAACCATCCTAACACCAACAACCAGCAATAGGGTGGCCAACCCAAGTAGAACAAGGTTATTCGTATGAACAAGCCTTGCACATATTGTGGTGTACATGGCTACTATACACATGAGTGTCCTCTTTTATCCAAGGTGCACCAAATGTGGGAAGCTCAAGAAGCCTCTCGAGGTCAACAATTGCCTTAGAATCCTGCGCGACCTAAACCAACCATGCTCACAAATCCTTTCCCTCAACAAGGATTTGTTTTTTCTCAACCCTAGCAAGGTCAAACAAACCACCTCCCTCAACCTTCTAGTCTCGGTGACTACCAGATCCTGATGATGAACTCTGATGAGGTTAACCCCTCCAATATCAACCTACAAACTTGATTGCGTCAATATGACAAGCCCTCCACTTCGTCAGCTACCGAGTCCAAAACCAAAGTGTCCACTGAGCCTCTTACGACACCAAATGGTCCTTTATAGATCCCTCAACCCAAAGTTGAGGCCATTCCCAAGATCCCAAAAGGACCATTACATCGTAATGCGGCTTCTAATAGAGTTGCCCATACATACAGTATAGTAGATGACTTGGCGCAATCACCTACCGCCATGTTGACACTGGAAGTCCTCTAGTCATGCCCTTCCCAAAAGAAGGCTCTACTAACTTCCTTGGGTGCAGTGGATCCTTCCGATGATCGTTTAATTGTCTTCTCATTGGTACATCAGAGCACCCCCCATTACCTTCATCTATTGCTTTTTAAATACCAGTTAGATTCCATAATGCCATCATCTCCAGATGCATTATTAATGAAGGCACATCCACCTATGTGATGTTTGCTACTATTTGGAAACAACTCAAGTCACCTAAGTTTTCCTCCTCCACCATCACTTTGCGTGCGTGGGATGGACACTCCTTCCAGCCCCTTGGCATGTATCGCAACTGTCCAGTGACTGTTGCAGGCAAGACTGTCCATGTTGATATAGAGTTAATTAATGCCCCTTTGGATTACAACATCCTCTTAGGTCGTAGTTACACATATGCCATGTCAGTTGTCATGTTTGCGGTGTTCCGCAAGATGTGCTTCCCCCATGAAGGGAAGATCATTACCATTGATCAATTGACTTACTACGAGCCAACATCCGTGACCTCCCCTGAGTCCATCATCTCATCGATGTTCAACAACCAGTCTTCAACTCCTTGCACCAGTGTCTCACCCAGAGTCTATAAGGATTCCTCATTATTAGTTTCCTTCCCTAGTCCTCCGCCTCCCATTTCTGAACCTACTTCCATGAGTGTTTGCATGTTACAAGCATCACGGTCTACCCTAAAACTATCTGGTACACCTGATCAACAACTAACTCCTCAGCATCTTGTTGTTGCTCTTCCAACTGAACCCTCTGGACCCACTTCCCCAGGACCTCCTCCGTTTTTGGGTGCCTCTCCTATGTTCCCTCCAAGAACCATTCCTCTAGGTCTCAACCATCCAGGAGCTATCCTGTCGGTGCATTATCCTACTGGCCAGATACCTTTCTTATTCCTCCCTCCAAGAATTTTTTCTGTACCTGTCATGGCTTTATTGGTCCTTACTAACATCACTCTTTGGATCCCAGTATGGTACATCGATCCCACTGCAAACATTCCGCCTGGTTAGCCAAGACCGTATCATGCTTTGACCCTAGTTCAACCGGTCCCCATGACCCCTGCCGCTGCTTCAGTACCATCACCAACTCAACCAGAACCAACTCTTTTTGTGAAAGAATTTGGCTAGGGGGGCAAAGCCAAAAGGAAATATTTGAAGGAAAAGGCTCCCCAAGCTCCTCCAACCCCTAAGGCCCCAAAGTTGTGTGCTTTGTGTGAAGTTGTTGGACATGCCACCAACAATTGTCCCGAACTTCCTCAACTTAAACCATTGGTTCATGAAGCGTTCCTTGAGTCAAATATTCTAGAAGTCCATGCTGACATACCGGTCCCAACTAAGAAACTCAAAACGCTTCACACAAACCACCCTTGTACCCTTTGTGATCTTCATGGTCACTATTCCCATTGTTTCCCTTGTCTTGATGAGTTTCGCAATTTCCTTGGGGCGATTCGTGAATATGAGGCCACTTGTAGTAGAGCCTCTACTCCTCTAACTATGGATTTTGGTCCCACCAGTCAACTAGAACAGGGAAACTCTGGCCCATCTATTGTGATCCCCTCCCTTGATGTCGAGATGATGGACACCACAGGCCCCATTCTTTACCTATTGTCATCCTTGAGTTCCTCATCGACAAACCTTCCTGAGGTTGCTGCGCACATTTCTATCGAACCTTTTTCGACAGAATCCAATGTCTCAACATCAGTAGACCCTTCGTCTACCAGTTCACTATTTACCATTCTAGACGATGCATATGCGAACCTTATTCCTCAGGTTGATGCACCAGGTAATGCCGCCGCATCATGTAGTCAGTCTTTCTCTCATCCACCAATCTCCCAATCTGATGAAGACACCATGGAAGCTATGTCTACCCCTGATTACCCCCACACTTGAGTAAGGGGGCATTCCTTCATGAGGATTTCGAAGGCCATCTCCTTCCTAATTTTCCCAATGCACGCTACCTCCAGAAATGTGGCTCACAGTACATTACTTTGATTTACGTGTCTCTATTTCTGCCATAACGTTAGGTAGGTTGCATCATCTCATCCGTTTTCCTTTTCACCTTTCAGATGGATCCATCATCCGCACCATATATCGCCCATGTCGATGGTGCAAGTCGCTTCTCTCGAAATCTAGCCTCGGCAGCCTGGGCTATTTTTACCCCCTTACATACGTTGGTCCTGCCAAATGGCATGTGCATTGGATCTGCCACCAATAATCAGGTTGAATATGATGCAATGATAGGTTTCTTAGGCGATGCCCTTGCTCATCGCATCCTTCATCTTCATGTTCATTTATATTCCTTGCTAATTGTCATGCAATTGAATGGTGTGTATCATGTGCATAACCAAGTCCTATTTAGAAAATATCTATGAGTGAAGCTACTGGTACGTGAATTTGAAACCATTACATTCAGTCATGTGCCTAGAACCCAAAATCAATATTTAGATACCATTGTAAACAACATTCTAGATTGGCATTTATCACATGTATACCACAAAAGATAACCACACAAATGGTGAACCATCATCATCATAGAAAATGCATAATCATATTATGTATCATAAAAGTGTTTGTTTCCATAGCTCTAAATACATCTAACATGCCCATAGCATGTTACAAAAATCAAAATCAAAGGGACCCACATGTCCCTACATCTATTCATTGTCTGGCGGATCTCGCACAAAAGGCTCTGTGCCGCCTAGATGTAGATCACGTACTGCCTGACTTTCCATCGCAATGCGCTGCATGATACCTCGCCACTCTAATGGAAGACCAGTGCACTCACATGTGTATCGATCCTCTAATCCATTCCATCCATAATATAAAACCCCAGTCAAGAGTACATCAAACCTACGATGCAAATCAACAAGCAGCGGAGTATCCTCTTGACCCTGCTGTGATGATGATGTCCCCTGCTCTACAGCCCCAGGCATTGCGGCTTAGCCTGCATATCCTATCAGATTTACCGGTGCTATGTATGCATACAACATGTTTCACACTCAGTACCAAATACATGTGACATAAATATAAAATGCACCATAAAACATAGCAACTTAACACTTACCATCTAGTCCCCATGCTTGCCCAGGCGGAAGTGGCAAGTCAGGATCCCCATGATAATTCATCCCACTATAAGGGTAGTAGTCAATGTAAAGGGGCATCTGGTCCCAATGTGTGAAAAACTCGGGTAGAAACACCCACTCGACTCCCACTCCTCCTCCTCTCCATATTAACTGCCCCCAATGGCACATCTTAGGCTCCCATGGGCCCCCATCTTAGATCTGTACATGATGACAAATAGTGGGTATCTTCTCAAAGAAGAATGCAAATAGTATTGTACCAAAAGCACATTCATGATTCACTTGTCTCTTACAAAGACTCAATCGTCGTTTCACCGATGACAAAATTATCTAGGCCCACCCATAGTAGGTCTTGGCCAAAACACTCTCAACTAACATCATCTGCCCTCCAGTGATGTGGTGGAACGCCTGGCTGCCCAAGAGTCGTAGCACAACTGCGGCAACCGCATGTGTCTCTAGCCTCTCTAGATCAACAAGCGGGATAGTCGTGCCCTTGACACGAACACCCCATTGAAAATGATGCTCCACGAACTTAGCAATGTTCCTCCCACGAGGTAACATCAGATGAATATCCCCCATCACTCCGGGGGGAGGCAGTCAGGTCTGTTAGGTTCCTATACCAATAGGAGTCATAATTCTTGAATGACTAAGGTCAAATCTGTAATATGCACATATCTTTGCTTTCTGCAAATGTTTTCCATATTGAAAAAATAAAATAAAAAAATGTAAAGAGGGTATGTCCTTAAAGAAAAATCAAAGGAAAAAAAGAATGAAAAAAGGTTAAAAAAGATGAAAAAATAAACCCCAAAAACAAAAAGACCATGAAAGTGTGCAAGTCCAAATGCCACTACTATTTACTTTTTTGCATAATAATGATTGTGTGCAACTTGTTATTCATGCCACAATCCATGGTAATCAAACAGTTTAATCTTGGTTATTCCATGTTTTGAACTTCATGTTTATAGATAGAGAATAAAAATCTGACCAAACTGTTTAACCTTGGTAGATAAGTAGATAGGTAGAGTAAATAAAAGGAGCTCAACTGTTTAATCTGAGCCCTTGGATGTAATAAGGTTAGATTTAGATATATTTTTATTGTAAAAGAAAATAAAAGTTTTGATAAAGGGTTTGCCAGCTTAAGTGCACCCTAATAAAGAGAAGTAAAAATGGTAGGATGAGTAGGTGGGTAAGTAGAAGAATGGTTGCAGAATTGTGATGATTGTTAGATAAAAGCATGTTTATCACCTTCATCATCAAAGTTCCAAGTATGGATAATAATTGGGCATGTATCAAATCCACAAAGTCAAATTTATTAACCTCCCTCACTCATTACACTTTTCACTTAACTAATTTCCAAGAAAAATCTTAAGTACCTAAAATCTTAAGTCAAAAGGGCTCTGAGCATTTCTCTGACTTTTGGATGGACCAGACCCTCGGCCTAATGAGTTATAGACCTTAAGTACAAAAACTCCCCTCATAAACATTTACCCCTCTTCACTCCTCCTCATTCCCCTCATAAAACCCCTTTTCCTAAGGTTTAAACTCTATTTCCTAAGGGAAAGCAATTACTACCATGTAAACCCTTTTTCCTAAAAAACCCTAAAAAATTACCTTTTTAGCCTAAGTTACAATGTGTTTATAAAAGCAAATAAATTATAAATACACATTTAACTTGGCACTAAGTTATTTTCCGCTTTCAAACTCATATTAACTTTAACTTTATATATTAAAATCCCAAAAAAGAAATATAAACCTTCTCGTATATAATTATAAATAAAACCCCTATATTAATATCCCACTCCGAAGTTTGAAACATAAAATTTATTAATGAATGATTAATGGGTTAATTAAGCCGATCAGTGGCTAATTAATAACCAAAACCCTCCACCGAATAAAAGAGATTAATTAACCGATCAGCATTCTTTGGTTCACTTTTCAGTTTCTCTTGTTACTTTTAGTTGAGACCATTCCACATTATATGTTGCAGTCTTTCACAGCAACATCTTATATGTTGGCATCCGAGTTTCGATGTAGTATCATATTATTCCATCATGTTCATTTGGTACTTTTGGGATTAGTTTTTGACATCAGTGATTAGCTTCATTGATCATCTTCTTATATGTGATATTTAGACATGTACTTGTTCGATCATGATTAGATGATCCATTATGTACTTTCAGTTCTTTATACTTGTATACATAGTGGATCTACTTGTACTTGATATGTGAACATGCATTACTTTCTCTAAGCATGGGTATGCCTGCCTCAAAAAGTTTTTTCTTTCTAATCTCTTTTTGATGGCTTGGCAGGCTGAAATCTAGTGAAGTCCTTCTGAGTTTTCAACAGGTTTCCTTTCCATATACTTAATACATTTCGTCCATCATGTACCCCTTTTGACCTCATATATTAGGGGGCATCTGTTATAGCTCCAAATATCACCCTTGGTATTTGTGATGCTTGGTTTATGGCCTAGGGCAACCCCTCCTTCCAGACTTGGTCCAAATATTTTAAAAACAATGTTTTACTTCCTATACGCTACTTTTCCCTATGATAAAAGTGTGTACACGTGGGTTAGTCAATACCCAACCCACGTATATGTGTTAAAACACTTAAAAAAATTAAATTTCCTTAACTATGGGCGGAGTTCACGGGTTTTACCTGTTGATTACCTCCTAGTGCCTGTGGCCCAACTATTTCCCAACTAAAAAACTAATTGGGAGAAGTATAAATAGACTTCAATGGGAAGGCCTTAAGGAGGAGAGAAGAGATAGAATTACTATACTGAGATTATCCCCTAATCAAGTCTGAAGTATCCCTGTGCTTCAAGCACTTCCCCAAGTTCAGGAAACCCTTGTTTCCTTGAGTGTTGATATTCTCCCACTTGCTTGAGATATCATGGTATTGGTTATGGAAGGAGGCTATTGAAGACTGGGACTGGATGGACCTGGAGGACGGTTCCGCTTGGAGCCGGAAGAAGGAGACTCAGGTGAACTCTTTCTGTGTTTATTATAGTTTTCTACAATAAAAAGAAATGTTGTCTTGTTCCTGAGATTGACCTTGTTTATGCATCAGATGTTGTTGTAATTCATGTATGAATGATTATTTTGATGTATAACTAACCATTTGCTTATATGATATAAATTCAATTTCATTAAAATGCTTTATCTATATGTTGTTATGTATGTTCAGATTGGTTGATTTGCATATTCGAAGATCATCAGGAGTTGCAGAGGGTTTGAACCCTACTTGGAATACCCAAACGAAGGACATTCAAGTATGTTCATCCTTACATAGTTTGTTTATTTAAGCATGTTTCCTGAGTTGTATGCGTGTTTCTTACTGTAGATTACTCTTGCTCTGTTGGGGTTTTGACCCAAAGCCCTAGGGTACTTATTCTCATAACAACAGGTACATCTACAAGCACAAGGACATTCACAAGACAATGGAAGAGTTGGGAGACAAGCCAGAAGAGGCCAACCAATTGATAGCACTCTTGAACAACAAGAACAGGTATCAGCTGGATGAACTAGGCATAGAATATAGAATAGTGACCATCATAGAAATCAAGAAGATTCTTACCAAAAGGAACCTTATGATCAATCTTGAGAAAAAATACCAAAGCATTCAAGCTGATATTGATAGATTTATGACAAAGTTTGGCATTTTAAGGGAGAAAGGTCTCCCTAGTCCTATGGTAATCCATGACAAGCTTATGACCCAAGATGTTTACATTGAAAGACTAAACAAGTTGGCTAGTAGCCAAGCTAGTACTTCATGGGTAAAAGCCCCACCCACGGGAAAAATATTATATGATAATTTGGAAAATTTGTTTTTTCTAGCGCATGAGGTAAAGCCCCTGTTCATCAACAAGCCAAATTTTTCCAAGTACACCGAAGCTGACGAAATATATAGAAAGATGATAAAGATGAAATTACTTGAAGTTGAATGGTCGAGGAAACTAACATATTTACTATAAAGTTACTGTAGTAAATCTATATGGCAGCTAGGTAAAACAGATGAAACAAAGTCAAAGTGTAGTAGGTAAAGAGTATCAGTAGGTAGAAGACATAAAGTGATTCTAGCACATAAGTATCAAGCAACTCAAAGAGCCAAATGTGAATTACAACAACTAGCACAGTCACAATAAAAGGGACATCAAGAAGATAGTTCTCCATCTGTCTCTATCTTCATGGTTGAAGATATTTTCTGTTTCCTAGAATAATTCTCATATTGTTATGAGATATTTTGTAAGACTTTTTGTATAAATACTTCATAATTTGAAGCAATTAGTGTGGATTAAAATTCATTTCTATAGACATTTCATATCAAGTTAAGGAGCTATTGTAATCAACACTGGACTGGCTTGATGGATCATGGAATAAAGTTAAAGACATTTCACAGGATTCTTGTGCATGGCGGAAATCAAATAAGTATTATCTCTCATGTTTATTATTATTTTCTCTTCATGTTTATAAATATTCACATATATCTCTATGAAATCTGAATGGTAAAAAAGGAACGATATTTCAGAATTAGCTTTAATGCTCTCTGTCTTGATTTTTTACTTTCTCTATGTTTTCTGCTAAACTATCTTGGTTTGAGAATTCTTAATTTCTCTCTTACTTCCATAGTTTCACCTCCTTTGGTCCATACTAAAGGATTCTTAGTTTCCATTTGCTACTGATCATCCTTCTTTTCTTCATCTTGATCCCAGTTTAAGGATTCTTTATTGCCCTTTTACCTTGGTTAGGACTATCTCATCCATTTGAACCTACAAATTTGCTTTTTGTTGTGCTAGCCTACCATGTGAACTCCTCCTTTATTAATTGATCTGATTCAGTTAAGCCACTCTTTGATTGACTCCATAGCTCAATGGCTTGAAGGCCTGCTTTACCCATCTATTCCCAGAAGTCCACCACCCAATCAAAATCAAAACCTCATAAGAATTAAGAACTAGCCTATAATCCCATCCAAAACAAAGTTAAATTATAAAGAGAGAGCCCTCTTTAGACTTAGGTTGGCTAGAACCCGAGTCTAAACGATTAGGTTTGTGGTTATCTTGGAAATTTATTTCTTTAATCTTGAGAAAATTCTGAGTGATAACATAGTGGCGACCATACTGGGGAGAACTAACATTTTCTTCAGAATTGTTTTAGAGGTTTAGATCTGAACTATGATGGTGGACAGTGATCAAACACACAAAGGTTAAAATCATCCACCTAGTGACTCCAAAATCAATTCTACAATGAAGACTCCACTGGAGGAATGAACCTGAAATAACTATGTGAAAAGATCAGGCTTTTAACTTGGATTGTTATCCAAGACATTATGTTCTTTCTCATCAAGAAAGCTTTCAATGTATATAGTATTTTAGAGAAGATATTAGATTAGTTTTTAATTATTTTCCTTTGGAAATTGTAAATATAAAATATCCTTACACATTTGAGCATCATTCTTCTGACTCTTATGATGATCATTTTCCAATCAAGAAGCCTCAAATAATCAAGACTCCACTGGTAAAAGAATCCAAAGTTGTTGAGAACCTATGGTGACTCCATTCTAGCATTAAAGTGTTTTCAAGATGTATTTAGGAATACAACGCAGGTATGCTCCTTTGGATAGGTCAAAGGTTCCAGGTTTTCCAAATCCTATTCCCAATGTTGATTGGTCAAAAAATCTTCCATTATTTAAAGATGAAATAGGAAATGATGCTGCTTTACATTTATTAAGGTTTCATATGCACATCCGAAAGTTTAAAGTTAAATTCCATGAAGATTATCTTATGAAAATATTTATGGAAACTTTAGAGGAAAAGGCTAGATCTTGGTATGAAAATTTACCAGCCTCTAGCATATGTTCTTTAAAGCATTTTCATACTATATTTCATGGAAAATACAAGGAAAGTTATTCATCTCTATTGCTAATTCAAGACTGTTGTGACAATTTTGAAAGTTTTATTCAATATCTTGAAGATTACTATGATGATGATCAGTTCATGGATTATGAAATATTAGAGGCTTTAGAAGAAAAGCCTCGCTTGAATTATCTTCTCCTCAATAAGAAAAAGATGATGTATGTTGTTTATAGGTCCATTTAGTTTCCCCATAGGAAACAATTCTTGCAGCACAACAAAATGATTAGTGTAAAGAAGAAATTCAGCTCCCTGAACTGGCTCAAGTAGAAGACAACAGTGAAAATCAACAACAGATCAGTGATCTAGAGATAGAGCTGGTAGAACTTAAAAGTATTTATCCACAAGAGCATATTCAGCAAGTAGTGGTTTCTTCAGAAATTAAAGACCAGTTAAATTTATTTGATGAAAATCATCTCTCAAATGTTCTCTCCTTGGATATAAATAAAATAAGACAACATACTTTAATAGATCACGATCTTTCATCTAAAATTAATGAGAGTTTGCAAATCCTTTGCAAGCTTCTACATGACAAAGATAATCATGATCTCTCATATGAAATTAATGAGAGTTTGCAACTCCCTTGCAAGCTTCTACATGAAAAAGATAATGATAAAGACTTCCCTGTTGTATATGATATGGTTGATGAAGATCAAGAGCATTCAGAGCACTTGGTTATAGTGGATAACAAGGTGGAGAAACAATTAGAGAATCACTTAAATCAAGCAGTAGTTTGGAATGAGGTTTGTTTTCCTATTGCAGTCATCAGTAGAAGAAGAGTTTTCCAAGTTCATTAATAGACCTATTAATTCTAGTGGAAAAGTTAAAATACTATTTTCTGAATTTACTTTTCTACCTAGAAAAGTGGAATGCAAACTTCTGTTAAGTATCTAATTACTTGATTGGTTGCATTGGAAATTTGTTATTACTTGATATGGCAGCCTTTTTAATCAGACTAGAGTAGGTAGACGAGTGCAAATAAGCTCAATAGTCTGAGCATAGATCATATTTTAGTTTGTAGAAAAGGCTACAATTTCAGTTCAAGATTTTTAGTCACAAAGATTATACAATAGAGCATATACATGTGTGGGATTGGCCCAATGGATCATGCTACTAGTCGACGGTGTTCTTGACATTTCACAAGGAAATGCCATCCCCAAGTGGAGCCACTGTTAGGTTCCTATACCAATAGGAGTCATAATTTTTGAATGGCTGAGGTCAAATCTATAATATGTACATACCTTTGCTTTCTGCAAATGTTTTCCATATTCAAAAAAAATAAAAAAAATTAAAAATGTAACGAGTGTATGTCCTAAAAGAAAAATCAAAGGACAAAAAGAATAAAAAAAAGTCAAAAAAGATGAGAAAATGAACCCCAAAAACAAAAAGACCATGAAAATGTGCAAGTCTAAATGCCACTACCATTTACTTTTCTGCATAATAATGATTGTGTGCAACTTGTTATTCATGCCACAATCCATGGTAATCAAACAGCTTAATCTTGGTTATTCTATGTTTTGAATTTCATGTTTATAGATAGAGAATGAAAATCTGACCAAACTGTTTAACCTTGGTAGATAAATAGATAGGTAGAGTAAATAAAAGGAGCTCAGCTGTTTAATTTGAGCCCTTGGATGTAATAAGGTTAGATTTAGATAGATTTATATTGTAAAAGGAAAGAAAAGTTTTGATAAAGGGTTTGCCAGCTTAAGTGCACCCTAATAAAGAGAAGTAAAAATGGTAGGATGAGTAGGTGGGTAAGTAGAAGAATGGTTTTAGAATTGTGAAGATTGTTAGATAAAAGCATGTTGATCACCTTCATCATCAAAGTTCCAAGTATGGATAATAATTGGGCATGTATCAAATCCACAAAGTCAAATTGATTAACCTCCCTCACTCATTACACTTTTCACTTAACTAATTTCCAAGAAAACTCTTGAGTACCTAAAATCTTAAGTTAAAGGGGCTCTGAGCATTTCTTTGACTTCTAGAGGGACCGGAACCTCAGTAATGACTTATAGACCTTAAGTACAAAAGATCCCCTCATAAACATTTACCCCTCTTCACTCCCCCTCATTCCCCTCATAAAACCCCTTTTCCTAAGGTTTAAACTCTATTTTCCTAAGGGAAAGCAATTACTCCCATGTAAACCCTTTTTCCTAAAAAAACCCTCAAAAATTACCTTTTTAGCCTAAGTTACAATGTGTTTATAAAAGCAAATAAATTATAAATACACATTTAACTTGGCGCTAAGTTATTTTCCGCTTTCAAACTCATATTAACTTTAAATTTATATATTAAAATCCAAAAAAAGAAATATAAACCTTTCCGTATATAATGATAAATAAAACCCCTATATTAATATCCCTCTCTGAAGTTTGAAACATAAAATTTATTAATGAATGATTAATGGGTTAATTAAGTCAATTAGTGCCTAATTAAGAACCAAAACCCTCCACCGAATAAAAGAGATTAATTAACCGATCTACGGTTAATTAATAATCGACCCCCACCAATAAAATCACCCGCGATGCCCTTAATCCACCATAATCCATCATTAATTAAATTCTGCCACACTTAGACCCCCGTCAGGCTCCTCCATTAAGCTTCATGTCAAAATCCTTGCCCCGATCACCGTACAATCAAGTCCCATTTGATCTGACGTTTGATGATCATATCAGGGGGCCTTCGAAGGACGAACTTTACCCACCCAATATGGGTGGTTTCACTTTTCACCTTGTTGCTACATGGTGCCCGATGAATGGCATCGGGTTGCCCCCCCCCAAACCACTCCAGCCTAAAAGCAATGCAATCTAAAACCACTTACCGCCTCTCGTTAGACAACAAAAGGTCTCATCTCCCACTTAATTCCAATTGTACCTTTCCCCGTGTACCCGCCAAAACATTTGACTTTGCAAATAAAACTGAAAAAACTCATTGTTTTTAGTTTTATCGTGAAAAAGACCACTCAGACCTCCATGCAAGCACCAGAGTACGTGTGACCATTAACCCATGTCTAACTGCCAACCTGCTGAAGTTGCTGAACTTCCCGACCACCTTTCAGTCACGTACTCTTCTTGCAAACCGTGCACAGTCACCCATCAATCTGTTCAGAGCCGAAACCAGGTATTTACCCAAATTCACTGAGAAACCCTGTTTAATTCCCAAACCTTTACTCAATTGCTTTAAGTTATTAAGTAATTAAGTAAAACAATTGCCCAGCAACTCCAAACCATTCTGAATTAAACCAATTTGCCCCCAATTTGACTAAAAACCTTTCGCCCCCATCTTTGAATCCACAAGAACCAAGGATGGCTGCTCCAGTTGCATTGAATGTCCTACCAATTTCTACTCCCCATAGAGACTTAGACCATCTCCCTTTGGAAGATAAAGACTTTCAAATCAAAGATACCTCTGTCCAAGAATCCCCACTGAAGCTATACTGCAGGTACAGAGACCAATACTTAAACCATGTAGACAAAATAGGTCTTTGGGAATCAGGTTTACCCAAGTATCAATTCCCTAGAGTTCATATCTTCCCTGAGATTTTCCACTATTGCCATATGAACTATAGTCCCAGCCAAAGAGCATTGATGACTTTTGACCATACTGTATTATTTACCATCACTTCTGAATCCATAAATGAAATGTTGCGGTTGCAACCAGGCCAAAAACTGACCCCCCTTTCTATTGGAGACCTGCTCAACAGATTCCCTACACTCACCTCCATCAAACTTGCTTAGTTATTCCAGACCTTCATTAGGGAAGAAAAATACATTCCAAAGGACACCCCCCCCCCCCCCCCCCCCCCCTTACATGTGGACTATATTCTCTGATCTTGGCTGAGACATCATAGCAATGATATCTAGTGTGTTAGGTCAGACTACAAGTGAATTTGTTGATGAGTTTATTATCGCTTTCATGTCCATTTACACTCCTAGACAACCCCTTAGCATCATGTTTGACTATGCTAAGTTCATTGCAGATAAGATGCATGATTAATTCATGAGGATGGACAATGAAAGAGTATTCAAATATTCATCAGTTTTATATCATCTTTTTATGTACTATTAAGCTGATAAATTCTCATTTACACTCCAAAAGCTTGATACCAGAGGCAACCCCAAATCAATAGTCTTCTGGACTTCATTAATCCACCAATATGACTCTCCATATACTTATACAAATTTCATAGATCTCTTTGTGAACCCAGTGGAAACTATGTTGTTAGGAAGTCCTCCCCCCAGAATCAGTGCAGATATCAAGAGGGTCCTACAGTTTTCCAAACAATATAGAGTGGGAGATTTGTTATAGACATTTTTGGGCACTACAACCGCAAGAATGAAATGTCCATAAACCAAGGGCTCCTAAGTCCCTAAAAGTGTTGTTCTAACCCCTAAAGGAACAAGGTCAACTGATTACAGCTTCTCCTAGAAGTTCTCCATGAAAAACTGGTCAAAACAGGATCATTTCAGCTGCTCCATAGGCAAAGTGCGTTACATCTCACCTAAATACACTGTGTGGGTGCGTTGCATTTCAAAAATCCCTTCTATGGGGTGCGATGGGCGAGAAGTGACAAATGGCAGTGTCATTCCGCGAGGTGGAGAGGCATGGAATCTTCCAGAAACTTCTCCTATGACACTTGCCTCTTTGAATTCGACCAAGGATGAGTCAGAGATCATCAATCTCCAAGTGGAAGCAAGAACTATCAGAGGGAAGACACTAATCAAATCACAAGCTGACTCATCTCCCTTACAGATATCTATATATGGATCCCTCATTCCAGAGATCCAGAGGCTGGAATTTTGCATATTGTAAGGAATTGTTGTTGGTTTCTTGAGACAACATCAGAGTGTTGGGTGATCTAAGCTTTGTATGAGGTGAAGAGGGGCTTACTTGCTGAGAGGATGATGTTGGGTCAGAAAAACTGGTTGTAACTCCCTTGGCTTTTTCTTGTTTATCAATAAAAGCTATTCAAGTTTTCCTCCATACTCTTGTGTCATTTATGTTTTATGCATTTGTATGGTAAATTTACATTTGATCCTAGATTGTTTATGATTATAGATCCATGTTCTTATATAGTGCTGTGCTACTGTGATCTTACAAGTACTCTGTGAAGCTGGGCGTACAAGGGAGTAAGTGGCGAAAGACTATCAAGAGAGAGAGGAATCGAACTAGGAGATTAGCGCAAGACAGAGGTTGGTCTTCTTTGTTCTTCTCTCATCTATATTTCATAAAGGAAAACGAAAGTAGCTTTACTTTGTTTGTTTCTAAGGTAGCTATCACACCTTAGTGGGATAAGCAGTTCTGTGTAGACACTTTTCCCTGTAACAAGATTGGTACTTGTACCAAAATCACACTGAAATCAGAATATATGGTTGTGATTTAGCACCCTACAAACTGCCAAAATACCTCCCCATGAGATTGTTTGCTCTGGAGTACTACAGGAAAATGATTAATTCAGATGAGGTACATTTTGTGAAGGCCAAGAAGAAATCTCAACTCAGAATAAAGGTCCAGCTTGGCCCCTTTATATGCAACAGTAAGGAAGCAGGAAAGGGAGCAGAAGAAATCCTTCAAAGGATGAAACTGAAACAAAGTTTCATATGGAGATATGACCCATTAGATTTCATCTGCAATAGAAGAAAAAAGAACAAATTATCTCCTTATGTCCACCACAGAATTCCTAAAATAGAATAGTGTGCAAATCAACTAGAATGGGTGGAGAACACTTTAGTAGACCGAGATAGCACAGAAGTTGTTGTCAATAATGTGTTGATTGATCTAGAAAGAAGACTTGATGAAGATTACTTTGTACAAGTACTAGGAGAATCCCGGTCCCAAAGGGAAGCATAGGAACATAGTGAGCAACTAGCAGAAGAAGGACCTCAAGAGAAAGAAGAATCAGAGCAGCCAGACATATCAAAAGAGTTGGCTTAGCCAGAACACATCATGAGTAATCCTCCTATTGTACAGACTCCTCTAAATGAGGAGAAGAATCCCAAAAGAGATAGAGAGGAGGCCACTCCTTCTAGCAGACTTGTTACACAGACTTATGTTAAGAGGCAAAGGTTAAATCCTTTTTCAAAAAAATAGTTCATAGAGGAAACATCTGGAACTACAGGCGCAGAAAGAGCAAAAAGCAGGCAGACCACTCCCTCTAGAGGTACACAAGAACCTTCCACTTGACATGCTCAAATGTTGGAGAGACAACAGAGCGTGGAAGTATCCTCATTCAGGGATCCAACTAGCCAGAACCAAGACATTAGAAAGAAATACAAAGAAATAAAGGCTATAAATGAAAGATTGAATGTCCAAAGCTATGCACAATACCTTAAAATGGCTCCCACTAATCAAACAAGGCTAATGTCAGCCTTTGATGTAAAGAAAGGTAAGATGCAGATGACTTTCATGAAGCCTACCATACAGCAGCCCAGGTCAATAGTAGATTACTTGAAGACAGACTTTGAAGTGTTGGCAAAGGATATACATCCTATCAACCAAATAGATTTACACAAGCAGACAGGGGAAATGGTATATTCCACATTGACCAGCAAGGCCATTGCAGCACATCAACTCCAAAATTCACTGAATAATATATCAACGCAATTCTAGTTAGAGAAGGCCTCCTCACAGGCCAAGGATACCAGGATAAAATCCTTAGAGGACTTAATCATAGAGCTGGGGCATGATCCCAAGGATGTAAAGGCTGCAGAAAAGCTAATCAAAAATAAAAATGATGACATAGCTGCATTAAAAAAGCAGCTCAAAATTCCTCCTCTGCATCATCCACAAACTGCTGAAGTATTGGAAAATTAGAAGGAAGAGGAGCTTATGGACTTAGTCCTTAAGCTGAATGATCAACTAAAAGAGATAGAGAAAGAGATGGATAACTTGATACAATCTAGACATAGTGAGTTGGCCACCACTCCACCGACTGTCATTCCTACAATCTCCACAGCAGTGCCCTCCACATTCGCTGCTTCCTTAGCACCAACATTTCCACTAGCTATAGTTATGCCAGTCATAGGTACATCTACAAGCGCAAGGACATCCACAGAAAAGATAGTTGAACTGGTAAAAGTGGCCACAAAATAAATTCACAAGATAATGGAAGAGTTGGGAGACAAGCCAGAGGAGGCCAACCAATTGATAGCACTCTTGAACAGCAAGAACATGTATCAACTGGATGAACTAGGCATAGAATATAGAATAGGGACCATCATAGAAATCAAGAAGATTCTTACCAAAAGGAACCTTATGCTCAATCTTGAGAAAAAAAATTCCAAAGCATTCAAGCTGATATTGATAGATTTATGACAAAGTTTCTCATTTTAAGGGAAAAAGGACTCCCCAGTCCTACAGTAATCCATGACAAGCTTATGACCCAAGATGTTTACATTGAAATACTAAACAAGTTGGCCAGCAACCAAGCTAGTACTTCATCGGTAAAAGCCTTGCCCATGGGAAAAATGTTACATGACAATCTGGAAAATCTGTTTTTTCTAGAGCATGAGGTAAAGCACCTATTCGTCAACAAGCCAAATTTTGCTAAGTAAATCAAAGCTGATGAGATATATAGAAAGATGATAAATATGAAATTACTTGAAGGTGAATGGTGGATGAAACTAACATATTTACTATAAAGTTACTGCAGTAAATCTATATGGAAGCCAGGTAAAACAGATGAAACAGAGTCAAAGTGTAGCAGGTAAAGAGTATCAGTAGGTAGAAGACATAAAGTGATTCCAACACATAATTATCAAGCAATTGAAAGAGCCAAATCCGATTTACAACAACCAAGATAGTCACAATAAAATGGACAACAAGAAGTCAATTCTCCATTCGGTCTCTATCTTCATGCTTGAAGATATTTTCGGTTTCCTAGAATAATTCTCATATTTTTATGAGATATTTTGTAACATTTTTTGTATAAATACTTCACAATTTGAAGTAATTAGTGTGGATTAAAAGACATTTCTATAGACATTTCATATCAAGTTAAGGAGCTATTGTAATCAAGACCAGATTGGCTTGCTGGATCATGGAATAAAGTTAAAAGACATTTCACAAGATTCTTGTGCAGAGCAGAAATCAAATAAGTATTATCTCTCATGTTTATTACTATTTTCTCGTCATGTTTATAAATATTCACATATATCTCTATGAAATCTCAATGGTAAACAAGGAATGATATTTCAGAATTAGCTTTAATGCTCTCTGTTTTGATTGTTTACTTTCTCTATGTTTTCTGCTAAACTATCTTAGTCTGGGAATTCTTAATTGCTCCCTTACTTCTATAGTTTCCCCACCTTTGGTCCATAGTAAAGGATTCTTAGTTGCCCTTTGCTACTGATCATCCTTCTTTTCTTCATCTTGATCCTAATTTAAGGATTCTTCATTGGCCTTTTACCCTAGTTAGGACTATCTCATCCATTTGAACCTGCAAATTTTCTTTTTGCTGTGTTAGCCTGCCCTGTGAACTCCTCCTTTAGTATTGATCTGATTCAGTTAAGACACTCTTTGATTGACTCCATATCCCAATGGCTTGAAGGCCTGTGCTTCCCATCTATTCCCAGAATTCCACCACCCAATCAAAATCAAAACCTTATCAGAATTAAGAACTAGCCTAAAATCCCATCCAAAACAAAGTTAAATTATAAAGAGAGAGCCCTCTCTGGATTTAGGTGTTGGCATTTTGGCACAGGTGTGGCGCTACGGTACAGGTGTTGTCCTTGATGGCAACTCTCTTTGATGACAGATCTCAGTCCAGACTACAAGATGAAGAGAAATTTCATATACGTAGGTTCATTAAGCCCAAGTTGCGTATACACGCAGGTATGGTATATACTAAGTCGTGGATACGCAGGCTCGCTATATACGAAGTCGCGTATACATGCAGTTTCATGAATAGAAAAGAGCGTACATGTCGAGAAGCATCCCTTGGTCCGTGGTAGTTAGTCCTCGGTACTTGAGCCTATGCTTTTGGACCAAAGTATCTCGACAGTCGTGTTGATCCCGAGTTTTGAAGTTGATGGTATTGTATTACTATGGTTTTGGACCGTGGTATTGAGAAGGGCCTAAGGCTATATAAGGAGAAGAAGATCATTAGGCAAGTGCACTAAAAAAGTCTTGAATATCTGATAAACAAAGAGATCTAGTATGCAGGTTCTGGGTTGCTTGATCTAAACTAAGGAGAGATCACACCGATTGATGGAAGACTAGATCTAAGGATAGATCGGGATCAAACGATTTGAAATGAACTATCGGTATATGGTTGATTACGCATATTTTTAGATCTGCATACTAACGCAATGTTATGTTCTGGGTATGACTGATGTCTGGTACAGCTGCAAGTTATGAAAAATTATTTTTAGATCTGTACGCAGGTTGTCTTTGGTAAAAGCGCGTGTATACGCGGGTTGGTTTCATTGAAGTAGCGTATATCTTTTGAAGCTTAATTTTTGGGTTGCAGTTGGGTCTGACTGTTATTGCAGAGTTCTGTAGTCTTCTCTGTGTTCTGGTGACTGGGTGTTGACAGGGTTTCAGTGGTTCAGTGATTCAAAGATTGATGATGCTAGTATTGGTTGTTTTGTGCTTCAATGATTTGTTATGAGAAGTGAATGAATCGTGGTCTTCAGATTGTAATGTTGTGCTTCAGGAGTATCCAGTCTGAAAATTGATGAAAAGTGGTACCTGAAGGAAAGAAGATTGTAGGCCAGCACCTACGTACTAGTATCTTAGCTAGTACAAGAGCAAAGGGAGTTGGAGCTCCCTTCCAGGAGATTTTGGAAAATGAGAGAAGGTTGTAGCCTTCTGCAGGTTGTAGCCTGCGTACTGGTATAAGGCTGCACCAGTACAAAAGATTGTAAACTGAAGTTTCTTATTAAAGAAAGATAGAGACGACTTGCAGCAGGTGGTTTTCACCCACATTGGGTTTCCACCTTATATCATGGTGTTCATGTGTGTGGCTTTTGTGTGATGATCTGTTCTGTTATACTGCACCTGTTTACTTTTAATATGGTTAATAATGTCCTGATGCATTTACTGAAGATAAATTAACTGAATCATAAGATTTCTGGTTATACGCTGGTTGCTTTAGACACAGTCGCGTGTACACGCTGGTTCACTTAACTGAAGTAGGGTATATGTTTCTGAGTATTGAAAAAGTTTTATTGATCTGATAATACTGATTCACCCCCCCCCCCCTCTCAGTATTATTTCCAACAATTGGTATCAGAGCAGGTCCTTCAGAGAAGCTTGATCGCTTGAAGGTAGATCGTTCATCATGAGAAACTACGAGAGAGAAGCATCAATCAGGCCACCAGTTTTTGATGGGACAAACTTCAATTATTGGAAGGTAAGAGTTACTGCCTATCTTCAATCTCTTGGTACAGAAGTTTGGGACATCATAGAGACAGGCTACACTTTTCCTTCAGCTACTCCTATAGATCCAGCCGAGAAAAAGAAATATGAAACAAATGCGAAAGCAGTCAGTACTCTATTAGGATGTATATCCCAATCGGAATTCATGAAGGTAATGCACTATAAATCCGCAAAAGAAATATGGGACAAAATTGTCACGAGCTATGAAGGAGATGAACAGGTAAAGCGTGCTAAACTTCAAATTCTTAGGATTAAGTATGAGACTCTCAGAATGTATAATGATGAGAGTGTGGCTAACTATTTCCTTAGGGTAGATGAGATTGTTAATTGCATGAAAAACTTGGGTGAAGAAATAAAAGAGGCTATTGTGGTTGAAAAGGTTCTAAGATCACTGTCCCCCAAATTTGAATCTAAAGTGTCTGCAATAGAAGAAAAGGAAAATCTACGAATTCTTACTATGTCTCAGCTTCACGGAATTCTAACTGCTTATGAAATGAGAAAAGGAGGTCCATCAGACAGAAGAGAAGCTGCTTTCAAGGCTTCAGGCAAAGAAGATTATTATGAAGCAAGTCACATGCCAGAAGATGAAGAAGAAGAATCAAATTTTGTCAGAAATCTTCAAAGGGGTTCTGGAAGGTTTAGAGGTAAGTTACCTTTTAAATGCTTTGCTTGTGGAAGAGTAGGTCATTATGCTGCCAAATGCCCTCACAAAGATAAGAACGACAAGGGAAAGGAACCTGTTAAATGGAACAAGAAACAGAATGAAAAGAAGAAAAGTTATTACACTCATGAAGATAGTGATGGTCTTTCAAATAGTGACGAAGATGAACAGGGTAATAGATATAAACTTTTAATGGCTTTTGAAGATGATGACTACATGGATGCTATAGATGTAGAAGGCTTTTGTGAAGAAATGAATAATCTCAAAGTTTGCTTAGAAGAGAAAAATGCTATTATTGATTCTCTACAATGTCAACTGGCGGAAAAGGAAAAACGTCTTGAAAAATTGGAATGTGAGATTGTTTGTCTTAGAAAGGAGATTGAGAAAACAAAAGCGATTAATCTTAAATTTGTTAAAGGATCTGAAACCTTGGATGAGATTATCAATGTGTAGATTTCTCCTCTGATCAAGACAGGTTTGGGATATAATGGAGAAACATCTCAAGCTTCTACCTCTAAAAGTTATCTTGATGCAGCAAGGAGGAGCGAGCAAAGACCAAATAAAAGTCATCAGGTGAATCAGGGATAGTTTACCTCAAGAACAAATAAAGACTACCAAGAAATTCGGGGACAAGCTGCCTTAAGGACAAACAGAAGCTACAATCAGCCACAGGTAAAATCTTCCCAATTTGCCCCAAGAATGGATGTCAATAGAAGCTACAATCGGTTGGATGATAGATCTGATTATCGCAGAAATTTCTTTAATGGCCAATGCTTTTCTTGCCATAACTTCGGTCACAAAGCAGCTCAATGTGTTGCCTACAAGACAATCATGACTAGAGAAGCTCAAAAGCAAAGAAGTATGACTGGAACCATGAAAAGGACTTATAACAACTTTTCGGTTCTTGAAAATGAAGTTGAATGCTCTATTTGTAATAACTTTGGTCATGAAGACTCTGAATGCAGGAGCAGGTTCTGGAAGACAACTCAGAAGGAACAAACCTCAAATGTCAGAACATGGAGAATAAAGGAACCACAACCAGAAAGATGTGGGATAGCCTTTTATGAAGAAGGTCAAGAAAGTCTATGGTACATTGACAGCGGATGTTCGAAGCATATGACAGGGGACAAAGAAAAACTTGAATCATATACCGCATTAGAAAAGGGAAAGAAAGTTTCCTTTGGAAACGATATCTCTGCAGCCATAAAAGGAAAAGGCGTTGCTCCGTTGAAAGAGAAGGTCAAAGCTGGAAATGTTTTGTATGTTGATGGATTGAAGCATAATCTTTTGAGTGTCAGTCAGATGTGCGATCAAGGAACAGAGGTAATATTTAGATCAAATGGATGTTGTGTTCGTGATCTTGATACAGGTGAAACAGTGATCAAAGGAAGAAGGACTCCAAATAATCTATATATATTTGAAGAAAGACAACAACAATGCTATTTGAGCAAGAATGATGAACACTGGCTATGGCATCAGAGGTTGGGGCATCTAAGCTTTCCACAAATAAGGAAAGCATGCAAATATCAGGCAGTTTGTGACCTTCCAGATATCAAAATTCCATACAACACCATATGCAAATCATGTCAGTTTGGAAAGCAAACTAGAACTAATTTTCCTGAGAAGGAAGGATCAGCTAGCATGCCTCTTGAGCTAGTACATACAGATACATGTGGTCCATTCAGAAAAAGAACACCTCGAGGAGAAGAATATTTGATATTATTCATTGACGATTTCTCCAGGTTTGTCTGGTTAGGACTTATGAAGCACAAAGATGAAGCATTCGAAAAATTCAAAGCCTTCAAAGCCTTGGCTGAAAATGAATCAGGACACAAAATTAAGTGCCTCAGATCTGACAGAGGTGGGGAGTTTACCTCGAATGAATTTTTCGATTTCTGTGAAGAACATGGGATAAGAAGAGAATTCTCTACAGCTAGAACTCCTCAGCAAAATGGAGTTGTGGAAAGAATGAACAGAACAATCCAACAAATGGCTTGTGCTATGCTTGATGAGTCAGGTACTCCCGCAACTTTCTGGGGTGAAGCTGCACATGCTGCGGTTATTATTCTCAACAAAACAAATGTCCGAGTAAACAGCACTCAAACTCCTCATGAGCTCTTGTGTGGTAAGACTCCTTCGGTGAAGCACTTCAAAATCTTTGGGAGCAAATGTTATATTAAGAATACTGATGAACAACTTGGAAAACTTGAACCAAGAGCAGATGAAGGCCTTCTTCTTGGTTATTCTCCACATAGCAAAGCATACAAGTGCTACAATAAAAGACTTGGCAGAATTGTTGACAGTATTGATGTTGTGGTTGATGAGAAGGGATACATTCCTAGGCAAGTTCATCATGAAGACATCGAAGAAGATGAAGGATACCCTCAAAGACAGAATGATGAAGAAGAACCTCAGGAAGAAGAAGAACCTCAAGAAGAACCAGAGGAGCAGACAAGAATAGAAGAGAAGACTCCATCCAGATATGTTCAGAAGAATCATCCAGAATCTCAGATTGTGGGGCAGAAAGAAGCAGGAGTACAAACGAGAAGAACAATTGCAGAAGCTTCAAGCTATTTGGCATTACTCTCTTCCACTGAACCACAAAATGTGAAAGAGGCATGCAAAGATGAATGTTGGGTCAAAGCAATGGATGAAGAACTTGAGTAGATCGAAAAGAATAACACTTGGGAATTGGTTCCTAGACCAAAGGATAAGAATGTCATAGGGACAAAATGGGTCTTCAAAAATAAATTGAATGAAAATGGAGAAGTAATTAGAAACAAGGCCAGACTTGTTTGTAAAGGGTATGCGCAGCAAGAAGGAATATATTTTGAAGAGACCTTTGCTCCTGTTGCAAGACTTGAGGCCATCCGAATGTTCCTTGCTCTCTCAAGCTTTCAAAACTTCAAGGTATTTCAAATGGACGTGAAATCAGCCTTTCTGAATGGAGACTTAGAAGAAGAAGTATATATTGAGCAGCCAGATGGTTTCATTCTTGGGAATGATCCAAACCTTGTATGCAGATTGAAAAAGGCTCTCTATGGTCTCAAACAAGCTCCAAGGGCTTGGTACTATCGTTTGGACAAATATCTTCACCAACAAGGTTTTTCAAAAGGATCAGCAGATAGCAATCTCTATATGAAAGTTGAAAATAACAAATTGCTAATACTTGTTGTGTATGTAGATGATATTATCTTTGGCAGCAATGAAGAGGCTATGAGTCAAAACTTTGCCTTGGTTATGCAGAAAGAATTTGAAATGTCATTACTTGGAGAATTGACATACTTCCTTGGATTGCAAATCCAACAAAATGAAGGAGGTATTTTCTTGTCTCAAACCAAGTACCTCAAGCAGATCTTGAAGAAGTATGGCATGGAAGATTCAAAGCCAGTTTGTACCCCCATGGTTACAGGATGCAGCCTCAGTGCAAATGATGAATCAGCAGCATTTCACCAACCAACTTATAGATCCATGATTGGGAGTTTGCTTTATTTGACAGGTACCCGACCAGATATTATGCATGCAGTAGGAATTGTTGGAAGATTTCAAGCCAACCCAAAGGAAACTCATCTTCAGGCAGTCAAAAGAATCTTCAAGTATCTTCAAGGGACTCAAAACTATGGTTTATGGTATCCTAGAGATACAGATCTCACTCTTCATGCTTACATAGATGCAGATTGGGCCGGAAGTGTGGATGACAGGAAAAGCACAAGTGGTGGTGCTTTCTTCATGGGTTCCAGATTAGTATCTTGGTTCAGCAAGAAACAGAGTTCGATTGCTTTATCTACAGCTGAAGCAGAATATGTGGCTGCGGCATCTTGTTGCACACAACTTCTTTGGATGATGCAGACCTTGCAGGATTTTCAAATCACTTGCACTCCACCAGTCTCTATCTTATGTGATAATACAAGTGCAATCAACATTTCAAAGAATCCAGTCATGCATTCAAAGACCAAGCACATACCAATCAAGTATCACTTCCTTCGGGAACAAGTGCTTGAACAAAAGGTCAAGTTGGAGTATGTTTCTTCTAAAGAACAAGTTGCTGATATTCTCACAAAACCACTGCCCAGGGAGACTTTTGAATATCTCAGACAAAAGCTCGGAGTAGTTGATGCTTCATCCTGCTGTTGAAGCTTGTCTGTTCTAAAGAAAAGTTGGTATACGCGAGTTTTGTAAGGGATATCCGCGTACATACGCTGATTTATGCAGGTTAAGTCGTGTATATGGAGTTCTGAACAGCAAGGGCAGATTCTGGTTGAAGAAGGTCTGAGATGGGTGTGACAGAGTCCTTCAGGCACAATTTCAGGGGGAGCAGCAAGCACAGTTTCAGGGGGAGCAGCTTAAAGTCTAATAAAGCATTGTTGGCATTTAGATGCTTTTGGTTCTAGTTCACAACTGTTGTTGGTTTCAGGAGAAGGGGCTCAGAAGGAAATCTTGGTTGCTGATCGAAAAAGATGATTGCCAGATGCTGCTGGTGACTTTCATAAGTCTTGGTCTAGATTTTTCGTCTCTATGTCATGTATCTCTTTTGTGATATCTCTTTTATGATGTCAAGGTCATGTAACGGCCTATGTTGGTTTCCCCACTATGCCTGGGATGAATGATGTAATGTAATTGGTTGTTATATGTAAATTTCTGATGTATCCCCTCTTGGTTGGGGAGTATGGATGTATGTATTGAGTCTTTTGGTGATAGGAAGGTCCTTTATGATGTATAAGTCTTGGTTCTTTTTTGAAGAACATCTTTTGCAGATCTTGCCTACAGTCAGGGGGAGCATGTTTAGCATAGCAGAGCAGAGATATCAGCATGTTCTCAGGGGGAGCACAGCCCTTTGCCCTTGATGACAAAGGGGGAGAATGATTCTAAGGATCTTGGGGTTGCCATCAAGTCCAAAGGGGGAGATTGTTGGCATTTTGGCACAGGTGTGGCGCTACGGTACAGGTGTTGTCCTTGATGGCAACTCTCTTTGATGACAGATCTCAGTCTAGACTACAAGATGAAGAGAAATTTCATATACGCAGGTTCATTAAGCCCAAGTTGCGTATACACGCCGGTACGCTATATACTAAGTCGCGGATACGCAGGCTCGCTATATACGAAGTCGCGTATACACGCAGTTTCATGAACAGAAAAGAGCGTACATGTCGAGAAGCTTCCCTTGGTCCGTGGTAGTTAGTCCTCGGTACTTGAGCCTATGTTTTTGGACCAAAGTATCTCGACAGTCGTGTTGATCCCGAGTTTTGAAGTTGATGGTATTGTATTACTATGGTTTTGGACCGTGGTATTGAGAAGGGCCTAAGGCTATATAAGGAGAAGAAGATCATTAGGCAAGTGCACTGAAAAAGTCTTGAATATCTGATAAACAAAGAGATCTAGTATGCAGGTTCTGGGTTGCTTGATCTAAGCTAAGGAGAGATCACACCGATTGATGGAAGACTAGATCTAAGGATAGATCGGGATCAAACGGTTTGAAATGAACTATCGGTATATGGTTGATTACGCATATTTTTAGATCTGCATACTGACGCAATGTTATGTTCTGGGTATGACTGATGTCTGGTACAGCTGCAAGTTATGAAAAATTATTTTTAGATCTGTACGCAGGTTGTCTTTGGTAAAAGCGCATGTATACGCGGGTTGGTTTCATTGAAGTAGCATATATCTTTTGAAGCTTAATTTTTGGGTTGCAGTTGGGTCTGACTGTTATTGCAGAGTTCTGTAGTCTGCTCTGTGTTCTGGTGACTGGGTGTTGACAGGGTTTCAGTGGTTCAGTGATTCAAAGATTGATGATGCTAGTATTGGTTGTTTTGTGCTTCAATGATTTGTTATGAGAAGTGAATGAATCGTGGTCTTTAGATTGTAATGTTGTGCTTCAGGAGTATCCAGTCTGAAAATTGATGAAAAGTGGTACCTGAAGGAAAGAATATTGTAGGCCAGCACCTACGTACTAGTATCTTAGCTAGTACAAGAGCAAAGAGGGTTGGAGCTCCCTTCCAGGAGAGTTTGGAAAACGAGAGAAGGTTGTAGCCTTCTGCAGGTTGTAGCCTGCGTATTGGTATAAGGCTGCACCAGTACAAAAGATTGTAAACTGAAGTTTCTTATTAAAGAAAGATAGAGACGACTTGCAGCAGGTGGTTTTCACCCACATTGGGTTTCCACCTTATATCATGGTGTTCATGTGTGTGGCTTTTGTGTGATGATCTGTTCTGTTATACTGCACCTGTTTACTTTTAATATGGTTAATAATGTCCTGATGCATTTACTGAAGATAAATTAACTGAATCATAAGATTTCTGGTTATACGCTGGTTGCTTTAGACACAGTCGCGTGTACACGCTGGTTCACTTAACTGAAGTAGCGTATATGTTTCTGAGTATTGAAAAAGTTTTATTGATCTGATAATACTGATTCACCCCCCCCCCCCCCCCCCCCCTCTCAGTATTATTTCCAACATTAGGTTGGCTAGAACTCGAGTCTAAAATACTAGGTTTGTGGTTACCTCAGAAATTTCTTTCTTTAACCTTGAGAAAATTCTGAGTGATAACAGGGTCAAGAAGTAAATATCCTGTAATGTGAGATCGATCTTGTGCCCCTGCATGACAAAGACCTCTTGGTTTGGATCCCAATAGCTCATGATTCTCAATAGAAAGGACTCACCTATCCTCATAAGTGGGTTCTCTACCAACTTTAGAACCCCATAATGAGCCAATGCCCCTCAAATTGCCTGATCCCCCTGGACCTTGGATCAAAGAGTATCCAAGTTTCATTCACACCAATTGATTTTCAGCTCTGCCATATCTGCAAAACACCACATGTCTTGTCAGTTCAGAAAATAAAACAACCAACTACACTGATCAGCCTGTAGCCCCCACCAGGCCAACAGACCAACCCTTCCTCCAGCCACAAATCACAGTTTTTAGCCCAGAAAGTGTGAGCTCATAGGTTTCCAGTTGTTTCTAGCGAGCCAGATTACACTTTTGGCCCCA
Source organism: Pinus tabuliformis (assembly GCA_031772625.1). Classification (NCBI taxonomy): domain Eukaryota; kingdom Viridiplantae; phylum Streptophyta; class Pinopsida; order Pinales; family Pinaceae; genus Pinus; species Pinus tabuliformis. The sequence continues at coordinate 404,947,334 of CM062811.1, read as the reverse complement.
AAAAGTGAGATGTGATTGTGACCAAGGGCAAGGGTCTCTCAGGGAGCTGTCAGGTGCCAAAAAATAAGGAAATAAACCACTGAAATTGAAGAGATGAGTAAGGCCACCTACCTGAAAGTCACAAATCCTGATTCCGATGGTCGGTTTATCTGCTATGATCTCTAGAAGATTTAGGGCCTTTTCCTCCTCTCCAAATTCACCACAACTCACTTAGAAAATTAATCCAAATTGGAGGGAAAAAGTCCTTTTATAGGAAAACCCATGGTTTTTTGTCGCCCATTGCGACTAGACCCTATCTCAGTTTGATGAACCGTAAGCACCATTGGAAAGCTATCACCGAGCTCTAAAATTGGCCTACTTTAGTTTTAGATGATTTGACACTTCACCATGAAACCATTTTTCCAAGAAGTTCACTTCATCGTCTCTCAAAATTGAATTTTGTCATAAAGTGACACTTGTACTTTGAGGTCCACCTCCTCTAAATAGTTGTCATACCATATGTCAATTTTTGTTGTGAGTAACCATCATTTACTCATGTTTCTATGGTCCCCACTGAGCCTAGTCTCTATGGCAGCGTCATCGAGTCACCCTTGTTCAAAGCATCCGCGATGAGTCACCCTTGCATTCTTGGAGTCTATTTCATGTCCCATCATCTCACGTCACAATATTCCATCCATATTTGCATACCGTTCATCATGTGTTCCCATCTTGGCCTCCAGTCATACTGTCCCCGTCCCCTTCGGAGTTGAGTCAGTTGCTACCAGATCAACCATGCACTTTATGCTCTAATAAGGGTAGTCGTCTGTTTTTCCCTTAGTCCCCTTTTCCCTATTATACATGGTGTCAATCCATCAATCACGTTACTATTTTCCCTCGTGCTTTTGTTGAGGATTGTCATTGCCTCATCTATTGTGGGCCCTATTCTATCGACATCCACTCATTTATTCCAGAAGAATGACCTAGAGGGTGGTGTATCTTGGTTCCAGCTTCCATTCTTATTCAACGCCTTGGATCGAGTAGAGGGTCTCATTATTTCCCTTTGACTTGGTTGTTTCATGTTCGTGATCCATACACTTGATGGTCCAGTGATGTAGCCGATTGCAACAGTGATCCCTGGGTATGTGTGAGATGTTTCAGACCTTATGAGGGGGTGTCCCTTTAGGTAGCCCCCCACATGCCTTGATGCATACCTACTATGCTTCAGCCTCAGATGTAGTTCCGCAAAGTTGATGGGTTTGGTTCCTACCGATTGCAGTGTGCATAGCATCCACATCTCCTCCAAATGATCCATTCAGTTCTGCAGAGCCCTTCCTTGTTAATCAAGGATTATTTAGTTGTTCTATCCTCCCTCCCACCCATTTTTTGAGGGAAGGGACTTTGTTTCTCATGTACTCAAATAGTATTGTATTCAATCCTGGATCATGTTTTTACCAAGTACATTATGTATATGGGACACATTGTATTATTTTCTGGCTCTGTTATGCCAGTGTGTCATGTACCATTCAACATGTACTTTATTGCTCAGTTTCATATTTCTGGGTGAACCATTATTTTTGTACTAAGTTATCTTGGTGGGTATGGGTATGCCTCCCCCACCTCATTGAGGTCTGGTACCACAACAAAAAAGGAGACTTACATTAGTTTCACCCCCTCTGTCACTATCCTCTCTTAGCTTTGGCTTCATTGGTCTCTCTCTCTCTCTCTCTCTCTCTCTCTCCTTGACTCCATTGTGTTGCCAAAGTGATTGTGTCTTTACAACATACTTCAGTCATACATTTTTCTCCTAACACTCGTATGTTGGGGGCAAATATGTTATCACCAAAAAATTGTTCATCTAACCCAATTTACTAGATGGATCGAAGTACACCATGTAAAGCCAATTTGATCATATTAAAATTCCTTTCACTGTGAGAAATTACTTAATAAACCACCTTTATTAAGTAATTTATATTTAAACCCATGAAGAATAATTAAATAAATCATTATTTATTTGATTTTCTTCTAGGAATAATTAATTTAGCCACTGTTTTATTATTATTCTTGTCAAATTTGACCCAATCATGAAAAATAAACAAATAAATCATTATTTATCTTATTTTTTCTCCAAGAATAATTAATTAATCACTATTCTTTATTAAATTTGGCTAAATCCCTTGGGAATAATTAAATAAATCCTTATTCGTTTATTATTCCTTAACTAATTAATTGAAATAATAAATAAATAATTTATTTATTTATTATTTCTAAATAAAATTTTGAATACATTTTCCCTCCTAAATAAATATAATAAAATATTCTAAGTGGTAATTCCAAGAATGGGATCAATAATATTTTATTATTGTTCATTATTTGAGGATAACTCAATATTTTGTTATAAATAGGAAGGTTTTCCTTTCATTATTCACTTTTGATTATTTTCATTGTTGCACTCATTGTTGTAACTCTAATTATTTCCATTGTCACACACCATATTTTTGTTGGGTTTATGCATTATAAAGGAGAGAGACTCTACAACAGCTAAAAGTGTTTGAGGATAGCTAAGAACCCATCCCATAGAGGGGTACTGGTAACATATATTGTTTCCCTTCATAGCTGTTATAATAAAATCATTCTTTACATATCTAGTTTCCATTGGATGTTTTGGGGTTATTACTCTTTATTTCACCGTTAAACTATGATTGCAACATAGATCAAAATTTTGGAGGGTTTTGTTTCTATCAATAGCCACAGATCTACAATGTTTAACAGTAATTTCTATTGTTGAGATTGTTTGTCATCCACAATATTAAGTGGGTTCTTTTCCTACATCATTGAGAAGAAAACACTACAATGCTCCTTTGTCTTATTCTTTTCCTTTCAACTCACATTTGAGTTTCCCTTGGCAATCTTCTTTGGGAGAGATAACTATGATGGAATTTGCTATGGTTTCCCAGCCTATATCTATTACCATGGCTGAACAACCCAAATTGCAACTTCATCCATGTTTGTAAGGACACAAGAGGCACATTTGTATAGTGGTTTGTCCATCTCCCTTGGTTACCAATCTTTGTCTGGTACCTTCTCTAGTGTAGCTTCCATTCCATGGACCTATCCCATGATATCTACATCTGGAATTTCATATGGCACTTATTTAATGAGCACTACACAATCTAATCTTCTTCCTATGTCTACACCTATAATTTAGAAACATACTGGCCCTTATGTTAGTGGACATGGTTATCTACAACAGCCCAATCCATCTCTTATTAGGGACCCTCCTCTTCGGGGGTAGTTGCCTTCATATTATCGTCCACTTTCAGTACGTTGGAAACCTATTGTAGGTTCATTTCCCTCTCCTCAATTTAGTACTCAGCCTCAAATAATACCTTTGTATTCTTGAATGGATACTAATGTTTGGAAACCTATTATGCCTATCAAACCTGGTTCAGTTATGGCTTCATCTTTAGCCTCTCAACATGTTCCACCTACACCTCTGATTTTTGTTCAACAACCCATATCTCAACCTGTTCAAACTCAAATTAATGTGAGCCAAAATTTACAGGTTGTACCTTGAACTCAACCTATTCTGCTGGTATCTGGTGCATCTCAAGCCATGTATAACCATCCTCTTCAAGGTAATTTACAATCAACACAATTTGGGCAGGCTATTCCTCAAACTCAAATGGATCAGAATGTGTATGGTATGACATAGGCACAACCGCAACCGAATCCAACTTATGTTGATATTGTCACCTTCTAAAAATAAAGTTCCAGTTGTACAAAGAGTACCAAAGAACAGAGAATCTTGCAGCCATATTCCAAGCCACAAAAGCTCTCAAAGCCAAATCAGACCCTCTCCACTAGATAGTCCTGAGAATAAGCTTTCCAATAGTAGGTGGAAGTCCAATACCCTTTAGAGGAGATTGAAGATACCCTTTGAAAGCCACAAAACAAAGAGGAAAAAACCAAGGGGAGGCTAATCGCAATTGTAGTTTCCTAAGAACAGCAGTGGGGAAGGAAAGAGCAACTTGTGATCAACAATCGCTAACATCAGTGATCGCAAACTTTAGAGGTCCATGGTCATCGCAATCACATGTCATACTTAGACAACATGACATATTGGCGATCGACGGATCCAAGGGCAGTGAAATCGGCGATTGGCGGAGCCCACACATATCGCAATCGGTAGCCAGCGTTTGTAATGGATCACCCTTAAAGGAATTGTGGGAGAAATATGTCGATAGCGCTGAAAAGTCGAAATTTGGGCCTATAGTGTTAAAGCATCGGGAAGGGCCAAAAACCATTTAACAAAGGATTGCAGCAAAAACTAAGGCCAAGCGGGCCTTTTTCTCTCTCCCCCAGGGGCTACATGGCTAAATGCCATTGGTTCTTATGAATCCACATGGCAGTTGATGTCATCATGACGTGGCAGTATGGAGAACACGTGGCATGCTGATTTGGCATTTTCAGAGGTCCTAAGGGCAAATTTTAAGGTGACACATGTCACCACTCACAAAGTGACATGTGGTAGTGATGAAATCATCAATCAACAATTGGTGAACACACAAATCAAAGTCCCTCCTCCATCAAAGTCCCTTTCGACTTGCGATTATGATATGCAAACACCCTCCCAGATGTGATATTTTATATGTCATGCCTTATGAAAATTTTGCGTCTGGAAAATCAGTGAGTGCTACGAAAGAAGGTAAGGAGGCCCTCTCTCCCATATTTTGATTGTGATACCCTGAGTGGGCCCAAGTATCTAGATCAAAGATCGAAAGTGTCATGAGGAGATATGAAAGGTAAGCATTGTAAAACACCGGTGTGCGGGATTCTATATAACAAAGGATAAAGACCCCCGGAGGGCGTTCCAAAGGCCCTAACACACAAATACTAAGCACTTGATCATGGCCAGTGGTCACATGAAGACAAAGGGGCTAAAGTGGATCGAAAGGCCCCATCGTGTAAATATTTTTTAATGGAGATCCCAATGCGATAACTCCACGACTAGGTAGTGCAGAACTTTAAAGGCGTGATGGGTCGGTAGCTGTGGCATTTAAGAAATGAGGTGGAGCATTCAAACTCGGCATGGACCAACCCAGACAGGCCTCTTGTGACATGAAACTAGGCTCAACACTGACAGAAGTAAACAAAGACTTGGAATTTCGAGAGGACTTGATTATCTAGCATGGTGCTCCATATAGAGGGAAGATGAAGTACTTCCTAGGGGTCCTCTGCTTTCGTACTGCGGCATGAAATTGATAGTTTCCCACTCCCAAATTTCAAGGATGAATGGTTCAAGTAGTAAAGGCCGAAGAGATGAGAGTTTGTTGAGTAACACAGGAGGCCAAAATGTGAGAAAAATACAACCTGAAGTAGAGGTGATCACTGTTGGGTCATGGAAAAGGTATGCATTTACTATTAACTTATTATCCTTTTCCTTTGTTCTCATCCTTTCTATATCTCAATGCACTAATCTATTAAGGAATTACGGTAAGAAATACCGAAATTACTTGCAGTTATGATTTTGCTAATTATTATCCTTAGGCAAGAAAGTACGAAAAGGGACAACTTTTGTTCTCTAACTAAGGGACAACGAAAAAGAAACAAGCTAAGGAAGGACGTGCCAGCTGCAGATATGTCCAAAAGCAAATCAACAGGATCAACGCAAGAAGGGAAAGATGTCTGAACTTAGAAAATTGCGCGAATCCCTTTTACTATTTATCTTTGTACCCTTTTCTCATTATAAAAGGCAACGATTGTGAGCAGAAAGGGGACGATTGTTATTATTATTATTGTAATTCTCAATTACAGACTTTCATTGTAGCGAAGAACGCAAATACGTTGTAATATTCTTTCATGATTAATACATAAGAGGAGATGTTGTTCCTTTTCATTTATCTGAAGTAACCAGCAGTGTACGCTGGCGGCTAAGGGCCCAACCTCTAGTGGAATTCACTGCTTCACCTGTGTCATACATTTTCAATTATTGCAAGTGTGACAATTGATAGTTTATTGCTTTCTGCTATTATTATTTCATTGTTGTTCCTTATTTCTTTACGTTGACAGAATAAGCTCTGAACAATGTAAACTTTGAAACAAGAACTATAAACTCAAAATGAAAACTCTGCCCAAAAAACCCCGAAAAAACCTGAAAAACAGTGCTAAAAACGAAAAGTGTGTATACCAGAATGATGGTTTTTTTTTAGGGTCAATTTTGAACATGTTTTAAAAATGGCAGTGAAAACGATTTTTTTGTGCAAAAATTGTGCAAAAAACAACTTGAAAATGAAAAGTGCTAATAATGGAACGATGGATTTTTTTTTTGGTCAATTTTCAACATTTTGAAATAATGGTGTAAAATATTTTGTTATGACTCTGAAAAACATTAAAATTCCAAAAAAATAATAAAAACATAAAATTAGAAATAAAAACAAAAATAAAAACGATGAAAAAAACACAAAAACAAAATGTTAAAAAAAAAATACCAAAATGTAAATAAAAATATATTAAAAATAGAACATAGAATAAAAAATAAAAAATCAATCATAAAAAAAAAAAAAAAAAAAAAAAAAAAAAAAAAAAAAAAAAAAACCTATAAAATATAGGAATTAAAAAATTAAAAAAATTTAAATCAATAAATAATAAGAAAAATATATTTTCAAAAAAATAACATTTTTTTAATGTGGTAAACCATAAAAAAATTTGGAAAAAAAAATTAAAAAACTATAAAATTAAGTAAAAATAGGAAATCTTAAAAAAGCATTAAAAAAAAATTTAAAAACAAACTAGATTAAAAAAAATAGAAAAATAACAAAAAAAATTAAAAAAAATTAAAAAACTACAAAAATTAAGATTAAAAACATTTTCAAAAAACCCTAAAAAAAAATATGCTAAAATTAAAAATAAAATAAAAACCCGAAAAACAATTAAAATTAAAAAAATACATATTTTCAAATTAATATATATATATATATATATATATATATATATATATATATATAAACATTAAAAAAAACAATATATTTTTGATTTAAAAAAAAAAAAAAAAATTCAAATTTTATATTAAAAAATTTAAAATTTGGATTTAAAAAAATAAAATAAAAAAATAAAAACATTAAAATTAAAAAAAACTTAATATATTTTTGATATTTTTTAAAATAATATTTAATATATATATATATTTTACATATATATATATATATATATAGATATATATATTATTATATATATATATATATATATAATAAACATATTTAACAAAATTTATTTTTTATTTAAAAAGCCAATTTTATTGGCCACTGCCCACACGGGCGGCCGGTTGGGGGTTATCCGATTCGCAGAATCGGATAGCCACCGCTCGGCCACTCGTAGCTATCCGATTTTGAGGTTCGGATATCCATCTCAAGGGCGGTCAGGGGGTGGTTATCTGATTTCGAGAATTGGATAGCCACCGCTTGACCACCGATGGGGGTGGTTATCCGATTCTTAGAATCAAATAGCCATCACCCGACCGCTCATGGGGGTGGCTATCCGATTCTTGGAATCAAATAACCATAGCCCTTATGCTCGTGGGGGTGGCTATCCAATTCTCAGAATCGAATAGCCATCGCCCGGTTGCCCATGGGGGTGGCTATCCGATTCTCGAAATCGGATAGCCACCGCCTAGCTACATGTGGGGGTGGTCGAGTGGTGGCCATCTGATTCTGAGGTGGTTATCTGATTTTCAGAATCAGATGGCCACCACTTGACTGCCCGTGGGGGTGGCCGAGTGGTGGTTATCCGATTCCGAGAATCAGATAGCCACCCCCACAGGCACTCGGGTGGTGGTTATCCAATTCCGAGAATCAGATAGCCACCGTTTGATCACCCATGGGGGTGGCTATCCGATTCTCGGAATCGGATAGCCACCGCCCATGGGGGCGTGACCCTAGGTGGCAGAGCTGCGTGCATATATATTTTTTAAAATTTTAATCGTAAATATATGTTTTTTTTTTTTTAAATATTTTTTTTTAAAATCCAATATATATATATATATAATTTAAAATGTTTTTAGGCTTTGTTTTGTTTTTTGTTTTTTTTAATATATATATAAATTTTAATTTTTTTTGGTTTTTTTTTTTTTTTAATCTGAGTGTATATATATATATATATATATATATATATATATATATATATATTTGATATAAAAAATTTAAAGTGTCAAAATTTGTTAAATTTAAAAAATAATTATTTACATTTCATACATTGGAAAATTTAAACTCAAAAAATAGGTCTTTTAAAAAAAGGGCCTGATGCAAAATTACCACCTTTTTAAATCAACATGCAAATTACTAACATTCTAAAATGTAATGTACATAAAAAAATTGAAGTGCCAAAAACTATGCTCTAAAAAAAATATATGTGTTCTGCATCCCCCCTTTTCAAAATCGGATCACTCTTTTTCTATCTCTACGAAACGGGTAACAGTATCAGTTCCTGTTTCAAAGTTTACATTGTTTCTGTTTTATATAATTTACAATAGTGTTGTTTAATTAGTTTTCTTTCGCTATGGATTGAGTTTTCTAGATGAATATCCTGCTCGATGTAATCAACTGTAATGATAATTAACTACTGCTGTTAGGCTCTCAGATTGATGCCATCGTTGTTTTACAGACTAGTGCATTTGATTCAAATTCAAACAGTTTCTAAGAGGAGTTATCAATGTTGTGCTCTTAACTGATACTGCTGTTACTTGAATTTCATATTGTTGTTACCTGAATTATTGTAGGATTTGATTTCATTAAAGGATTGAGTCTTCTTTTAATTGCAATTAGAATTTACCTGTTGCATCCATTTACTCTTGTATGTAAAACATATATAATGCAATTTAGAAACATTACTCTCTGAGTTAAATATCCGCCACATACTGTGTATACTCTTGGAATAGAAAGACCTGCCCAGATTGATAATTAATGTCAAGATAATTAAGAGTTGAAAATGCACTTTTTATCACTCAACATTTTGGCACCGTTGCAGGGGAGAGTGTAGCCATTTCTGAGGAGTAATGTACATATGATGATTGTTGTTGAAGAAGAATTGGGTTTTGAAAACAGAAGGTAAGAACCTACGTAACGAGTAAGTAAAGTGCTTGCTCCTTCGCCCGATTTTCAGCACAATTACAGAAATTTGAAGTAGGTATTTGCTTCTTATCTGTTAGGAGAGAACTGGGTATTAAAAACAAAAGGTAAGAACCTGCATACGAAGCACATAAAATTCCTGCTCCCCCGCCCGCTTTCCAGCAGAATTGTTAAGAACTTAGGGTAGAGATAAACATTTGAATTGTTTTCATGACTAAGAAGAAAAATCCTGAAAACAATCCAATTCCACTACCCAAACCAGACAGATCTAAGGGATCGGTGACCCTTGGACGATAAACATTCATAGATGACATCTTAAAGAAAGCCGAATCTCAGCCATCAGTAGGTCCTAGAAACATTGCTTCCAGACAACCTATTATCTCCCTTCAAGCCGCAGGCTCACCATCTGTAGCCTACGCTGAGGTCCACAACAAAATAGTGGGAACTAAGCAGAGTTTTCAAGAGATTGAAAATTCGCACCCAATTTCCTCACAAGAAGGGAATTTTTGTAATATTCGTGGAGGAGGAGAAACAGGGGAAATAGAGGAACCAAAATCCTCTCAGGTAGTAATTCAACAAGGAACACCTAGCATCCCAGATCGAGGGAGTGTTGTTAAGATCATTCCCACCCCTTCTAATCATCTTTGTAATAACTCTCTAGAGATCTTGGAAGGGTATTGGCACATATTTGATCAAATTTCCAACAACCCACAAGCACCTCAGACCTCTACGTTGCAATATCCCATCATTGACACAGCAGTCAATGCACCCATGAAAGCTATTCCTCTCCAAAATATTCCTACCTTTCATGGATTAACATCAGAGGATCCAGATGCATTTCTATTTGAATTTGATGTATTATGTTGGGGTTATGATTATACCACCGACCCCCAAAAACTAAAACTGTTTCCTTCCACATTGAAAGGAGCAGCCTTGCGATGGTTTATGGGATTAGGTGGAGGAACAATAAATGATTGGGATCAAATGAAAAATGCTTTCCTAAAAAAATATCAGGACTATTGCAGATCTAGGGAATTGAAAGATGAAATATTTCAAATGATAGCAAGACCCAGTGAAACATTGGAAGAGTATGTAGAACGCTTCCAATATAATCTCCAAAGATCTCCCTATGCAAATCTACCTTTACCTGATAATGTGCTGAAAACTACACTGATTAAAGGGATGAAAGAACAATGGATAGAGACATTAAATATTATGGGTAAAGGTGACATATATCAAGAAGATTATGCTGATATTATTAAATTGTGTATCAAGTGCTCAAGAGGCAGTACGAGATTGAAACCAGTAGAACGCGACATGCCCACTAGGGACAGCAAAATCTCTGGCAGAACTATCACTCGTACAGAAATCAACAATCTGCTAGAGGATTTTAAAACAGATATCTTGGGAACTCTGACCACGCAATTAGACATCATGCAGGCCAAGAAAAAACAGGCTGAAGCAGAACAGAACCTGGTGATATTTTTCCCGAGATGCAGGAAGAAGCATAGTCACAAAGAGTGTCTGCTAGATATGGTACAAACCTGTGCCATATGTATGAAAGATCACGCTACAGAAAGCTGCCCATCACTACCAGGATTGAAAGTAGTCTATAAGGAGGCAGAGGAAGAAACAGAACCAGTCTACTTGCTAAATCAGCATCGCCAATGGCAACCACGACAAACAGGTACGCCAACTGATCCATCCTCTTTCTTTCAAACTTTGCAATATAATTCGCAACAATACCCAGGAGCCATGTGGCAGAATCAACCACCTTTTTCCAATTGGTCACAAAAACCATTCCCTATGCCACCTTGGCCCAACCAATCAAATCAAAATAACAATTGGCCAAATTCCTCTTACTTCCCACCATTTTGGTAGAATAATGCATATCAATCCCAATGGCCACCCTCGACTTCACAGAACCAGAACTGGCAGTCAAGCTGGCAAAGACCTACAAATCAGCCAGCAGGAACAATCCCCCTACCTCAACCCACACTGCCAGCACCCTACACATTGCAACAGAACCCTCAGACCAACCTACGACCGCAGCTCCCAGCCCAACCCAACCCGAACCCCAACAACAGATCGGTTCAATTTGTGCAAATTATTGAAGGACTAAAGCCAAAAACCGAGTTAAGGGAGTGCAATGAGCTTCAATTAAGATCTGGGCGGATAATAGAATCAGAGGGGGATAAAAATAAAAAAATTGAAGATTAGTTACCTATAGAACAAGCACCACAAGTGGAGAACATGGTTAAACAGAAAACTCACGATCAAACGATCACCTCTTCTCCACCATTCCCAGAAAGATTAATCATACCCCACCCAATAGAATACCCCGATTTTGATCTTCTAGGAAAATTAAAATTTTTGTGTATAAAAATACCGCTCCTCCAAGCTATTCAGGACATTCCAATTTATCCAAAAACTATTAAGGAATTGTGTATGAAAAAGCCAAATAGGAAAATAAAAACAACCCCAACTGTCCATGTAGTTGGTACCTTATCTGATTTACTATTAGGGAGAGAAACACCTGTAAAATATGAGGACCCAGAAAATCCTATAGTCACTATGCAAATAAATGGATGCTCCTTCCCCAATGCATTAGTCGATTTAGGAGAAGCAATCAATATTATTACAACCACAACTTGTCAAAAGCTTAGCATTACATCCTTGGACCCAACCATGACCTTGTTGGAACTGGCTGACCAATCGGTAGTCAAACCAAAAGGCACATTACAGGATGTAATTGTGTCAGTAGACTCCTGGGAATACCCTACAGACTTTCTGATCATCAATTCTAGAAACCGACTCGATGGACATCCCCTAATTATAGGTAGACCTTGGCTAGCAACCGCGACTGCTTACATAAGCTATCGAATAGGCAACATGACTATAGCAAGAGGAACCAATGTGAATAATTTAGCCTTATATCCTCCAGTTCAGCCAAGTTTAACAATAATCAAAACCAGAAAACAGCCTGTATCATATCTAACTAAAAACATTAGATCACTGCTAACCTTAGAAGATGCTCTCGAATTTAAGGATCAAATAGAAGATGACATCATTAACACTTACATTAACCAACCAGATGCCGTATCCCATCTAAAATGTCACATGATTGAAGCAGCCCTCGATAACGAAATAGAAGAAGATCCCTTAAAAGATATTAACGATCAATCAATACCAACAACTTCTGTTTATAATAGAAAAACTATAGAAATTAAGCCACAAAAAACTTTGAATATTAACAAAAATCTGATTGCTGACCAAGAGCAGAAGCTTGTTCAACTCCAGAGAAATATAAAGAGGCCTTTGCATAAGATTACCCAGACATGAAAGGGATTGATCCCCAATTATGCATGCACCACATTTATACAAAGAAAGATGCTAGGCCCATTTGACAACCTCAACGAAGGTTAAATCCTCATCTTAAAGATATTGTTAAAGATGAACTACAAAAATTGTTAGATGTAAACTTCATCTACCCCATATCTGACAGCAAATGGGTCTCTCCATTAGTACTAGTGCCGAAAAAGAATGGAAGGTGGCATATATGTGTTGACTATAGAGAGCTTAATAAAGCAACCCAAAAAGACCATTTTCCCCTTCTATTCATTGAATAGGTCTTGGACACATTGGCAGGAAAAAAATTCTTTTCTTTTCTAGATGGCTTCAGCAGATACAATCAAATTCAGATTGCCCCTGAAGATTAGGATAAGACTACCTTTACCTGCCCTTGCGGAACATTCGCTTACAGTGTCTTACCTTTTGGGCTATGCAATGCACCTGCCACATTTCAGAGGGCTATACTTAGCATTTTTTCAGATCTGATAAATGAAGGGCTTGAGGTGTACATGGATGACTTTACACCTTATGGAGATGACTTCGAGCCAGCATTACAAACATTAGAGAAAGTTCTGCAAAGATGCATTGCCACCAGACTCTGTTTAAGCCATGAAAAATGCCACATGATGATGACCGAAGGCCTTATCTTGGGTCACTATATCTCAGCAGCTGGAATCCAGGTAGATCCAGCAAAAATTCAGATAATTCTTTTAATACCTACCCATTCCAAACAAACTGAGGTACACAGTGTTTTGGGATTTTCTGGCTATTATAGAAGATTTATAGAGAATTTTTCTCAAATTGCTGCACCACTATATGCATTAACAAGAAATATTGATTTCATTTAGACTGATAAATGTGACAGTTTTTTTGAAGATTTAAAGAAGCTTGTATCAACAGCCCCAGTCTTAAGGGGCCCAAACTAGGATTTTCCATTCCAGATTTCATCTGACACTTCAGACACAGCCATTGGAGTATTTCTCGATCGGGAGAAAGATAAAAAGCCATATGCAATATACTATATCAGCAAAAATCTCTCTCCTACTAAATTAAATTATACTATTACTGAAAAAAGAATTTTTGGCTATAATCTATGCTATCAATAAATTCAGACTTTATATAATAGGATACCCTGTGGTTTTATACACTAATCACTCTGCTATTAAATATCTAGCTAATAAATCTGTTACAAATGGAAGAGTGATAAGATGGTTGATTCTTTTGCAGGAATTTGATATCACTATCAAAGATTGAACAGGAAAAGAAAATCCAGTAGCAGATTTCCTTTCACGTATGCCAAAGACAGATGACTCCGAAGCAATAGAATTCCAGTTTCCCGATGAACATTTATTTGCTGTAACCGTGAAAACACCATGGTACGTGGATGTCACAAATTACTTGGCAGTAGGCTAGTTACCCAAGCACTTGATGCCTAATGAAAGAAAACAAATAGTACAGCACAGCACACGATTCTCTTGGATTGGAGGCTATTTATTTCATACAAGGGCTGATATGCACATTAGAAGATGCGTCAGGGAAGATGAGATCTTCGACATATTGAAAGCTTGCCATGATGGGCCTTGCGGCAGACATTTTGCACATCGCCAGACTGGTCACAAGGTATTACATATGGGCTATTATTGGCCCACCATTTTTAAAGATGCCAAGAAGTTTGTCCAAGCATGTGACAGCTGCCAAAGAATGGGATCCCCTAGGAAGTCTGATGAGATTCCCCTGCACCCGCAGATAGTCATTGAACCCTTTGAGCGATGGGTGTTAGATTTCATTGGTCCAATAAACCCATCATCTAATCAAAATACATATATATTAGTTGCAACAAAGTATGTGACTAAATGGGTGGAGGAAGATGCACTACCAAGGACAACAAAGGACTCGGTAATCCACTTTCTTTTTCAACTATTCGTGCGATATGGATTTCCTAGAGAGGTAATTACTGATGGAGGACCACAATTCATAGGCCATAAGATTGCTGCAACATTAAAGAACCATCATATCAGGCACAGAATCATGAATCCATACCACCCACAAGAAAATGGCCAGGTAGAAAGCACCAATAAGGTAATCGAGGTAATAATCACAAAGATAGTTGCATCACGTAGACATGACTAGGCTACCCAATTGCCTGAAGCCCTGTGGGAATATTGCACAACATGGATAAATACCACGGGATATTCCCCATATCAACTAGTGTTTAGCAAAGCCTATCTTCCCAATTGAATTTGAAATCCAGACATTGAGGATAGCTCAAGAGGTAGGCTTGGATTTAAACAAAGCACATATTAATAGGCTACATCAAATCAATGAATTGGATGAAATCCAGCTATCAGCTCTTCAGCACACTGCACTAATCCAACAACAAAGAGCGAAATGGCATGATGCCCTTATCAAAAAGAAAATATTCCACGAAGGAGATTGGGCACTCCTGTATGATTCTAGGTTCCAGGATTTCCCGGGAAAACTCCAGACCAGATGCTTAGGACCTTATGAGATACAAAAGGTGCATGATAATGGCACCCTCACATTAGCCACCATCAATGGGTCTGGCTATCTTTTAAAGTGAATGGACATCGAGTACGACTCTATCACAAACCGCTTACCAGGGAGTCATTTTGCCAACAATTACGGGAAGATTCCACCATGCAAATTCTTGCTATGGAAGGCAACCTGCCCTTAGTATCGACCCAGTGAATAATTCATTTGTTTTTGAAATTTGTGCATAAAAATTTTCTTTCTGTTTTGATTGAATTTGCTTGTGCAATTGTATATAAATTCTCTTTTTCTACTTTTCCTTTGTTGTTCCCTCTAAGGAACAACTGTTGTTCCCTCCAAAGAAAAATTGGCGTTCCCTCTAAGGAACAACAATTTTGTGTACAGATTTTTCATGTTGTTTCCTTTAAGGAACAGTTGTTGTTCCCTCTAAGGAACAGTTGTTGTTCCCTCTAAGGAACAGTTGTCGTTCCCTCTAAGAAACAACAATTCCCTGTATATTTGATTTCCGTGATGTTTCCTTTAAGGAACAGTTGCTATTCCCTCTAAGGAACAACTATCGTTCCCTCTAAGGAACAACAGTTCCCTGTATATTTGATTTTCGTGTTGTTCCCTCTAAGTAACAACTGTTGTTTCCTCTAAGAAACAACTGTTGTTCCCTCTAAGGAACAACAGTTTCGTGTGAATTTGTTTTTTTGTTGTTCCCTTTAAGGAACAACTATTGTTCCCTCTAAGGAATAACAATTTCACGTGTATTTATTTTTTTGTTGTTCCCTTTAAGGAACAATTGTTGTTCCCTCTAAGGAGTAGTTGTTGTTCCCTCCAAGGAATAGCAGTTTCGTGTGCATTTGTCTTTTGCTATTCCCTTTAAGGAACAACTATTGTTCCCTCTAAGGAACAACAGTTTCGTGTATCTGTTTTTGTTGTTCCCTTTAAGGAACAACAGTTTCATGTGCATTTGTTTTTTGTTGTTCCCTCTAAGGAACAGCAGCTTCGCGTGTCTTTATTTTCTTGCTGTTCCCTCTAAGGAACAGCAGCTTCGCGTGTCTTTGTTTTCTTATTGTTCCCCCTAAGGAACAGCTGTTGTTCCCTCTAAAGAACAACTGTTGTTCCCTCTAAGGAACAACTGGTGTTCCCTTTAAGGAACAACATATTCGTTTGGATTTATTTTCTCGTTGTTCCCTTTAAGGAACAGTTGTTGTTACTTCTAAGGAACAACTGCTATTCCCTTTAAGGAACAACTGTTGTTCCCTCTAAAGAACAACAATCCCATATGTATTTTTTTTCTCGTTGTTCCATCTAAGGAACAACTGTCATTCCCTCTAAGGAGCAGATGTTGTTCCCTTTAAGGAACAACAGTTTCGTTTGTATTTGTTTTCTCGATGTTCCCTCTAAGAAACAACAATCTCGTTTGCATCTATTTTTCTGTTGTTCCATCTAAGGAACAACTGATGTTCCCTCCAAGGAACAACTACTGTTCCCTCCAAGGAACAACTATTGTTCCCTCCAAGGAACAAAAATTTCGCATCTAATGATTTTTCTCTTTTCGCTGTTTCTTGTAAGGAACAACTGTTGTTCCTTCCAAGGAACAACTACTGTTCCCTTTAAAGAACAACACTTTCGGTGTGCAATTTTTCTTCCTGTTGTTCCCTATAAGGAATAGCACTATCATGTATATATCCTTTTGTTGTTCCCGACATGGAACAACACCATCCACGTGTATTTTTCATTCTCTGTTCCTTACAAGGATCAGCTGTTGTTCCCTTTAAGGAACAACACCTTTTTGTGTGTCTTTTCTTGTTGTTCCCTTTAAGGAACAACACTCTTTGTGTGAGGTTTTCTTTAGGAAATAAGCACCTTGTGAATATTATTTCACTCTCTATGATCCTCTATGGGGCAAGAATACAAACATATATGTAAGGATACAAAATTTGAAGGTTACTGGAACAAGCAAATAGAATATTATCATCTTTAATGAGATTTTTTTGTATTGATTATAAAGGGAAGGACACAACCATCTATACCACTTTTTTGTCCTTATCTTCACTATAAATCAAAATGATTGATTATTTGTACCATGCTGGTTCTTCCCTAACCCCTATAATTCTCTTTGCTCATTATCATTGAATAAGATTAAGGGCATATTTTTTTCTATTGGTATGTTCAGACTTCTTCCACCATCCCTACTCTTAAGGAGTGTTGAGCCACCCTCTATATATAAATAGGAAGTGTTGTCTAAAAAAATATATATAAATAAATAAAAGGAAGGAAAAAAACAAATATACATATGTTTACTAACAATTTTATGATTTGTCAAATGGAGGATAGGGGGTTTCATCATGAGCCAACCTACCATAATCATAAGGAAGCAGCGAAGTGGCATTCCCACTATGGCCACCACACTAGGGATATGATCCAATGGATGCATCAGAAAAATAAAGTCCTTGGAATAGGAGGTCTCATCATGAGCCAGCCTACCCACCTTTTGCTCCTCCCCAGTGAATGGCATTGTGTTCATCTGGTCACCAAGCCAGCACAATGGCCTCCATTCTGACATAATAAGGCACTTTCCTAATTATACATAAATGATCATGGTTCCAAAGGGTGAAAAAGCAACTCTGCCAAGGTTATATACACCTGTGGGAAATAGAAGCTCTACTGATGGTATTGGAGTCATATTTTCAACATAAATAGCTATTATAACTCCCTTTTCTTATTCTTTATTTTTACTACAGAGAGATTATGTTCCTAATTTATTTTTGAACCTTTATGCATGAGATATATTTTAAAAGGTCAATCATAGTGGTTTAAGTGAAATAATGACCGGAAAGCATCTTTTCCACGTCAAATGTCCTTTCTCCCTTTTTGGATCACTCCATGACATCTCCACATTTATTCATAATTCTCGTTCTCCACATTGATTTTAGCACCCTGATATCTTTTGTGATCTTATCATAAATATGTATACCTTGCAATTTTTACCACTCTTGTACGTCATCACCAGTACGTCATTCCTTTATTTAATCAGTCGAAGGCAACCTATCATTCAAACGGGGGCGAGGGTGACTCCCAAAGTACTTATGAATGCGTGTTAGTGTTTTATTTGGTTATGCCGAACTATATACCATTCCATAATAGCAAGTCTTTAACGGTATTTATGTTGAAATATCATCCCATATAATGATCATAACAACTTGTTGTTCCATCGTTGGCTCTCTCTATTGCTGTGTTACTTGTGCTAACTTGCAGTGTGTAGAATTCAGACAATATGGGAGGAAGAATAGTGCACAGGGAGCCGCTGATACTAGTTGTTTCTGAGGCCGCCAGAGAAATTCTAGTCCGAGCCAGGTGGGTAGCATATTTCACACGACTGCAGCAACCCAATGAAGCAATTTCTATCGAATTATTACAGAATTTACAGAACGAACATTCTATGATAAGAGGAAGGAAAATTACAGTGACAGACGCAATAATAGCTAAAGTGTCCAGATTACCAGCAGTCGGACCCATATGGACTCATAAAAAATTGAGGTTGCGGGATGCTATTGCAGTCTTTCAGGATGAGGGACAGGACCTGATTGTCAAAGGAAAAGGAGTTAGACCTTCATCCCTTGGAGAACCGTGGACAAAACTGGCCAAAGTCGTTCAGAGCTATATCACATGCGACGAGAGAAAAGATGTGGTAAGGCCACGTCACCTTAAATTATTAGTAGTTCTGAAACAAAAATGTTCTATAAACTTGCCTACATATTTGAATTTCTTATTGCATGACACTGCTCAAAGCATAAAAAATCCTGCCATATAGAGACTGTCGTGAGCCACCATTACTTGATTAGGCTGATAGTAAGTTACAGCCTTGTCCAACAACAGTCAAGTTGGGAGGAATTAGTATTTGCCATTGAAATGGGTTTGGATCTGCTTGCACCTAACCTTATTCCGAAAAGGAAATGGACTAACCATACCACCAACATTCCCCAAAAACACAGAAACTTTGCCAGAATAAGGACAATATTGGGAACAACTGAAAATCCTCAGGGTAGCAGCAGCCAGCCCATAGAACTAGCTAGTCCAAAAAATGAGCAATATTTACAGTTGGAAGGTTGGGATGACCTGGAGTCAGAACTTGAGGAGGAAATATAGCACTTTAGAGAAGAGGAAAGAAATGAAACAGAACTTCCCTCAACACCAAACACAAGTCCACCATGATGTTGGAAATAATACTGAGAGGGGGGGTGAATCAGTATTATCAAATCAATAAAACTTTTTCATTTCCATACATAGATACATATACGCTACTTCAGTTAATGGAACCCGCGAGTATACGCAACTGTGTCTAATGAAACTAGCGTATATCCAGAATACTTATGATTAAGTGAATCCATTATGTTGATCTTTAGTTGGTGCATCAGAAATTTATTAACCATACGAATAGTAAGCAGGTGCAGTACAACAGTACAGATCATCACACATAAGAAGCACACATGAACACCATGATATAATGTGGAAACCTAATGTGGGTGAAAACCACCTACTGCAAGTTGTCTCTATCTTCTTTTAATAAGAAACTTCATTTTACAATATTTTTGTACTGGTGCAGTCTTATACCAGTACACAGGCTTATGCCTGCAGAAGGCTACAACCTTCTCTCGTTCACCAGACTCTCCTGGAAGGGAGCTACAACCCCCTTAGCTCTTGTACTAGCCAATCCATTTACTAGTACGTAGGTGCCAGCCTACTGAAATGCTCCAACCTTTACTCGTTCTCCAGCTACCACTGGAAGGGAGCTACCACCCCCTTAGCTCTTGTACTAGCTGATGTACTAGTACATAGGTGCCGACCTACAGAAGGCTACAGCCTTCTATTTCTTCCTCCAGGTACCACATTTCATAAATTTTCAGACTGGATACTCCTGAAGCACAACACAATAATCTGAAGGCCATGTTTCATCCAATTTTCATACTGGACCCATAAATATCATTGAAGCACACAATCAACCAACATTAGCATCATCAATCTTTAAATCACATCAGTACTGAATCACTAAAACCATGTCAACAAACTACAGTCATAGAGCAAATAACAAAACTCTATAATAACAATCAGACCCAACTGCAACTTCAGATATCATACTTCATAATGTATACACTACTACGATGAACAAAACCCGCGTACATACGCGCTTTCACCAAAGCCAACTCGCGTACAGATCTATAAATATTCAATCATGACTTGCAGCTATTTCAAACTTAATTTATACCCAGTTCAGAACATTACATGCGTCAGTATACAGATCTAGAATATGCATAATCAACCATATAGATATAGTTCATTTCAAACCATTTGATCCCGATCTATCCTTAGATCTTGTTCTCCATCAACCGGTGAGATTCCTCCTTAGCTCAGATCAAGCAATGCATCATAAACCCATAACCTGCATACTGGATCTTATACTTCATTAGATATTCAAGACTTTCTCAATGCCCTTGCCTAATGATCTTCTTCTCCTTTTATAGTCTTAGGCCTTACTCAATACCATGGTCCAAAACCATTGAAAACCAATACTAGGGACCCAATACCTGGGTTCAACACTTCAAACGCAATACCAAGGACCAAAACCATAAGTCTAAATACCACGAACCCAAAAATAAGCTTTCCCACATGTATGCGCTTTTCCGTGCATGAAAGTGTGTGCATACGCATACACGACTTTTGATCAGCAATCCTACGTGTATATGCGCCTTTGTAAATAGGAACCTGCGTGTATACCCTACTTGGTATATAGCGAACCTGCGTATATACGCGACTTGGTACATAGTTAACCTGCGTATAACCTGCATATGTACACGACTTGGTATATAGTGAACCCACGTATATACTCTTCTTTCTTCATTCTTTGTAGTCTGATCATCAATTCTTTGCTACTGACCTGCTGCATTATAATCTATCATCTTGCCATCAAGGACAACACTTGTATCATAATTCCAACAATCTCCCCCTTTGGACTTGATGGCAGAGCTAACTTGTCATACTGAGAACTGTCATCTGATTCCTTTGAGTTGTCCTGCATCCCATGTATTCTGTCACATCTAATATCTCTTCTGTAGATTCATCTAGATATATATAAGTGAGTTGTTCTTCTATGAGTGGGTTGCCATCAAGTACAATACATGCATCATAATGCCAACACATGAGACTTACTACGCGATATTGAATTGGCCTATATTTTGGCCAATATGGATGAGTTCATATAGTCTGAAAGTCCCCTCAATTTGAACATTGGGGCAACACAATTTGCAGAGATCTCTAACCATGATAGAACTATATCAGAAAACATAAGTGGCGGAGTAGAGACAAGAGTAGAACACATCCAGGAAGAGGTGAACCAATTTAGTAATACATCTCCAGGAGAACCCAATCGGGTCGGTTTAAATACAGAGGATGTGGGCCAAACAAGAGAAATAGAAACAAGCCAGGGTAAGGACACAACTCTTGTAGAACAAAGCTTAGAAGAGCAACTGATCTCGCTAAGAGTGGAAATGATTAGTGGAATAGTTGTTCTTCATGAAAAGAAGAAAAACAAAATTAAAAATCTTAGAAAGGAATAGCAGAGGCTACATAAATTAGTAAAAAGACTTAGGTAAAATATAAGGACATTAATAGTAGGGAAAGTTTCAGACAAAACCCCAGAAACAATAGATGCAGCCATTCAAACTGAATTTCATATGCAAAGGTTAATGGGACTCAAACTGAGCCCATATTTACTCAAATTGTTAAGGAAAAACATGCAACTGTTGTAGAAGTAGTTGCCCAAACAGAGAGTATACATTTTCGTAACTTATCTGTTTAAACAGAGGTGGTACCCTCTGACAGCACGACCACCTAGACAGAAGGACAGACTGTCCATAATAAAATTACACAGACTATAAGCATTTAGTCCCATAATAAGAACACACAGACAATAAAAATCCACTCTCATAGCAAGAATACACAGACAGATATTCAAGCCAAAGATATTATGACAAGAAACGACCTTAGTATAGTAAATCTTCATGAAAATCTGGCACAAGCTTGGCTTACCATAGAATGCCTTGAACTGGAAATAGTCCCCCAGCAAAAATACCAGGAATTACAAAAGTAGCTTCGGAACATGAACATCTTAGAAAGTGAGGCATTTGATAAATACAGAAAGGCAGAAGAGAGGACTGAGAAAATAAAGCTCAGATTGGAAAAGGGAAGGAGTCAAATGGATACTATTTTCTCCTTATATACTGACATATTGGCATGCAAATCTCCTGTCAATAACTATGCCCTATTTTTGATGGAAAGATAATTACAATTAAAGATCAAAATTGTCAAAGATGGAAAACCAATAGAGTTGAAAACAATTGATGATTTTATAAACTATTGTAAACATCATGGGGTAAAAGTACAGAATTTTGTATTAGAAGAAGAAACTGAAAAGAACCCCAGTCCTTTTGTAGGGGATGTACAATTTCAAGCTTTTATTTCATTCACTGTTAACCAACTGATATGGTTCAAGGCTTACAACACGTTCTAGAGGCAGGAAAATGGATTAGACCTTTGGATTAGAGGTGAACCAAAATGCCCATTACAAATGTTGGCCAACCACAAAAGTTTGATGAAGAGGGAAGGAGTAATCAAAACTCTAGGGCCTATGCAAAAAGAAATTGTCCAAAAAGGAGTCAAGTATTTCCTCTCCATTTAGGAAAGCTCCCTGGCCGCAGCAAAGTTCAGATGGACAGTTTCCAATAACAATGTACAGAGTAGAGAGCCATTTAATTACAAAAATTTTAAACTGGTTGTAGAACGCTTTGTCATTTATAGTAATCTCATCCTAAGGGAAGGTCCTTATTGGCTAGGCTATCGGTTCCGCAGCCCTATTATTTGGTATCCAGATGAGGGGTACAAGGCTATATATGAGCTACCTGAAGGACAAACAGGGCACATTTTTGAAATCTTGGCCAAGAATCATGGTTTTAGACTGCTTTACGACCTTCCTTCTCCATCTTATTCCTTGACTGCTCTCCATACGAACTACATGGTTTTCATGAGGACATGAAAAAAGGTAAGTAGGGGAGTATGTTGGGTCATGGAAAAGGTATGAATTTACTATTAACTTATTATACTTTTCCTTTGTTCTCATCCTTTCTATATCTCAATGCGCTAATCTATTAAGGAATTATGATAAGAAATACAAAAATTACTTGCAGTTATGCTTTTGCTAATTATTATCCTTCCTTAGGCAGGAAAGTACGAAAAGGGACAACTGATGTTCCCTAACTAAGGGACAATGAAAAAGCATCAAGCTAAGGAAGGACGCAGTAGTTGCAGATACGTCCAAAAGCAAATCAACAAGATCAACGCAAGAAGGGAAAGATGTCTGAACTTAGAAAATTGTGCGAATCCATCAGGATCGAGAGATCCTGAGGGATCGCTTTTACTATTTATCTTTTTACCCCTTTCTCATTATAAAAGGCAATGATTGTAAGCAGAAAGGGGGAAACTGTTATTATTATTATTGTAATTCTCAATTACAGAATTTTGCTGTAGCGAAGAACACAAATACGTTGTAATATTCTTTCATGATTAATACATAATAGGAGTTGTTGTTCCTTTTCATTTATTTGAAGTAACCAATAGTGTATGCTAGCGGCTAAGGGCCTAGCTTTCAGTGGAAATCACGGCTTCACGTGTGTCATACATTTTCAATTATTGCAAGTTTAACAGTTGATAGTTTATTTCTTTATGCTATTATTATTTTGTTGTTGTTCCTTATTTCTTTGCGTTGACAGAATAAGCTTTGTTTTATATAATTTACAGCAGTGTTGTTTAATTAGTTTCCTTTCACTTTGGATTGATTTTTCTAGATGAATATCCTGCTCGATGTAACCATTTTTAATGAGAATTAACTACTGCTGTTAGGCTCTCAGATTGATGCTATTGTTGTTTTACAGACTAGTGCGTTTGATTCAAATTCAATTAGTTTCTAAGAGAAGAGTTATCACCACTGTACTCTTAACTAATACTGTTATTACTTGAATTGCATATTGTTGTTACCTGAATTATTGTAGGATTTGATTTCATTAAAAGATTGAGTCTTCTTTTAATTGCAATTAAAATTTACATGTTGCATCCATTTACTCTTGTATGTAAAAGATCTATGCTACAATTTAGAAACATTACTCTCTAAGTTAAATAGCCACCACATATTGTGTACACTCTTGAAATAGAAAGACCTGCCTGGATTGATAATTAATGTGAAGATAATTAGGAGTTGAAAAGGCACCTTTTATCACTCAACAATCACAGGGATGGGAACAGAGATATTTTATTCACATTTTCATCGAATTGTTGATTGGTTTTGTTATCCTATAATGTGCCACCATTTAATGAGGCAATTAATAATTTTTAATGTTTTTGGGCCACAGAGCCATCACTGGCTGAGACAGCTAGTCAATCTGACAGCTGATACTTGACTAAAGATATTTTTTTGTAATCAATGTTCAATGCTCCCCTCTTGATATAAATAGAGGGAATCAACACTTAACAAAGGTTCATAAATCCTAAAGAAAAAGATACATGTTATTTTCAGACTATATGACTGTATGATATGCATCTTTTGGAATATAAAGAAAATGGTGGTGATTCCCCCTTCGAGTACTACAGTATGTTCTCCCTCTGTTAAAATCCATTATGTTCATGTTTCTTCTCTGAATTCATGTAATCATAGCTGCTAGAAATATTTCAAACTTCCTCACAAATTCATTTGTATTGACTTGTTAATGCATGTGCCTGTATGGATTATTGAGATTATATCTTTAAAATTGTGCTCCATGAATCATAGCACCCAGTCTCTCTTTTGTCCATTATATCTACCTATAACTCAAATAAGTGTAGAAATTCTTGATGCTTCAAGCTCTATGTGTTAAGTGTAGAATTATTTATGCTTTAAGATCTATGTGATGAGTTACTCCTCCTCCTTATCCTCTCTCATTGCTCTATCAAAGCTTATTAAACTATAGGTCCTTGAACTACTTGGCCTCCACTATTTTATGCACATATTTATGTGAGCTGTATATGTGAAGAAGTACCAAAAACTCATGGCTTACTCCTTTAGATGAATGAACCAACCCATTTTGTTTAATGTGTGTGTGTGTGATGTCTCCATTTTCCTGAGAATCATACAAGACACACAAAATCTAGATGTGCCCAGACACTGGTCTTTTAAGCAATCGAAGACTAACTCTGGGAGTGAAAATATCTTCTGGCGCCATTGCCAGGGAACACATTGAAGGATTTTTCCCCTGGGATATGAAAAGTTGATCACTCTATTTGTATGTGAGAAAAGGCATTCTGATTACATCCACATCACCTTGGAGACTCCACAAACCCCATTATCATTCATCATCCCAGCTTTTGAAAATCCTCACACTCACTTAGATACCTCTCAGTAGCCCATTTGTATATGACCAAGAGAAATTGACTTTTAGAAAAGTCTGGAAGGAGAAAAGTCCTACTACCTTTGCTACCATCTCATCAATTTTTTAGGCTTCCTCACCCAACTCCCAACCCATTGTTACTCACTACTTAGTATTTACTCCTAAGACCCTTACATACCCTATTTTTAGTCTAGCCACTCCGATCACTATGGTTTTGGCCCAAGTTCCTCCATAAAATCTTACCCCCCCTCCATTAATCCAGATGAATGTTTCGGATTTTTTACTGAATAAATATGCCCCTATTGATTTACCTCAACCCCTAAGTGTTATGTCCTAGGAATAACTAAAGCTTTTTCCTAGGTTCAATGGGGAGGATGAAAACACTGCACAGAGACACATTTAAACCTTCTATGCTTTTTCTAAGAATCTAAATGTAGAACAACTAGATGTGGTCTTGCAACTCTTTGTGCAATCCCTTGATGGAGAAGCCAAAAAATGGTTTAAAGCCCTACCTAATGCCTCCATCACTACCTGGGAGGAACTTGAAAACAATTTCACACAAAAATGGGGTTAAAAGAGAAATCATGAGTACCTCCTCACAGAGTTTAATGCTATAAGGAAGAAGTTGAAAGATGATATTTCAAAATTTATAAAAAGGTTCAATAAGCAATATAATAACCTGCTTAGTGAGATAAAGCTTCCTCTAGCTACTGATTGCATAGTTTTTTTGGGAGCTTTTGAATCTGAATTTGGTTTTACCCTAAGAGAAAGGAAGTCTCTCACTTTAGATCAACTCCAAGCCAATTCTCTTAAGGTGGAAGCGAATTTCACCTTGGCAGGGAGGTCAAGAGCAAAAAAGGAACCTTCTGAGAGTAAAAGGGGGGAAGAAGAAGCATCCTCCTCTAGTCAAGTGAAAGAATCACCAGATATGAAGTGGGATGAACTGGATAAACTCATAAGGAGTTTATCACATAAGGTTGGAAATCTTGAACTTGAGCACAAGAGTCTCCCCAAACAGAATGCTCAAGGAAACAACCGGGGTTATAACCCACAATACAGAAGGCCACCATTGCAGATAATTCCAATGGAAAGAAAGGAAAAACTCGATCAAATCTCTCATCCTCTATATTTAGAAGATGATATCAATGAACAATTGTCGAATACACATGAGATGCAAGGAAACTTGTATTCCACTTTCTCTGAAGAAGAACATGAAAATATGGCTCACCAAGAGACCAGTCATGATAGAGAAGCAACAACAAGTATGGAGGACATAGATTATTATTGCAAACGGTTTGTGGATTTCATGCAAGCACAACCACACTGAAAGTATGATCTAAGATATTCAAGAAAGAGGTTGAGGGAACCAGAACAAGAAGAGGGAAATTCTCCCCAAGATATTTTCCCAGTACCAGATAAAGGAAAGGGAAGCTGAATCTTGACTCGTCCAAGGTAAAAGTCTCCTAAAATAAGGAAAGCAATAGTTCTGAGGAACACACAGAAAGGAAGGGACTTGTTTTGCAAAAACCTGCCAGTGGTAAGGAAGGAGAAGTAGAGAATGGAGGTATAGATAAGGGCCAACCTACATTCAATATTCAAAGGGAGCTCGAACAGGTAAATATTCTTGTCACCTTGATTGAACTTCTAAGGTAGCCCACTTATAAAGCTCAAGTCTCTCAGTTCATGGTTCCATCCACCTCTTCACCCACCCATGACTATTTAAACCTTAAAGAAGAAATTCCAATGGTTGTTTTTGGGCCTCATGTGGAAAAACTCGATCCTTCTACTGAACCCTTCTATGTGACCCTGTTAATCCATGACCTCTTATTGCATAATTGCATGTTGGAATACGAAGCCTCGCACAAACTCATGCCCTTAGCAGTGATGAAACAAATCGGCTTGCAAATCACCAAGCCCTACAAGGACCTATACTCCTTTGACTCTAAGAGGGTGAAATTCTTGGGAATGATAAAGGATCTAGTGGTAAACCTGGCTTAAATCCTTGTGAAGAGTGTAGTAATGGAAAGAGCAGTGGCTGATATTCCCCCTCAGTTTAGCATGCTCCTATCTAGGTCTTGGGGTTCCAAGGTGGGGGGATCTATCAAGTTAGATATAACTTATGCCACTATTCCAACTTTTGGAGGCGAACAAAGGAGGTTGTATAGAGAGTCCCGATTTGTAAAAATTGTGACCCCAGCTAAAGGCTCAAAAAACTCCCCATTGCAAGCAAAAGAAAACAACCTCTCCTACCTATTCCTAGAAGAAGATGATTCCATCTTAGAATAAAAAAAAATACACCTAAAAATGAAGTTAGAACACCAGCACACAAATGAAAAAAAAAGTATGGAAATTATACTTTGACGAAGAAAATTCCAAAGAGTGAAATGGAGCGGGAGTATTGTTGGTATCTCCTGAAGGTAGCCTGATACCCCTCTCATTCAAGCTGGAGTTTGAGGCAACAAACAACGTGGCTGAGTATGAAGCATTGCTCCTTGGGCTATAGACAAGAATGAATATGAATGTTGAATGCTTAACTATGCATGGAGACTCTGAGATGATTGTGAAATAGATCCAGAATCAGTGCCAAGCCAAACACCCCAGATTAAGGACATACCAGAATGAAGTATGGTATTTGATTGATAACTTCTTCCTGGCCTTTAATATCCAATTTCTGCCGAGAGAAGGAAAAATAGGATGATCAAGAAACCACTTCATGGGAGGACATAGTGGCTGGAAACAAAATTCTACAACTGAAAGGGAATACCATTCCTTGTGGACTAGTCTCACTGGAAAGACTTTTTAATAAGGATGATGTAACATCCAAACCAATGGCTTAGGTGATGGAAAATCAAGTAAAAGATTGCAATAATGACTTAGAGGATGAACCCAAAATGGTTAGACTATCAAAAGGAATCCCCTTACAATATAAACAAAGGTATTTAAATCTATTCAAAATCTACAAGGATGTTTTTGCTTGGTCTTATGAGGATTTAAAAGCATTTCATACTAATATCATACATCATAAGGTTCTGTTAAAGAGTGGAATAAAACCATGCAAGCAGAAGCTCAGGAGGATTAATCCATTCTTACTCCCCTCCATTGAAAAAGAAGTGAGGAAACTTCTATAGGCAAAAATCATAGTTCCTTTAAGGTACTCGGAGTGGGTGGCCAACTTAGTCCCAGTCTAGAAAAAGAATGGAGAAATAAGGCAATGTGTAGATTTTAGGAATCTAAACATGACACGACATCATTGAAAGACAACTACCCGCTTCCTAAGATGGATTATATATTGCAGAAGGTGGTTGGCTCAGTTAGAATGTCCATGATGGATGGGTTCTCTGGTTACAACCAAGTGATAGTTCACCCTGATGATCAGAAGAACATTGTTTTCACAACCCCGTGGGGAACATTCATGTATACTCATGTTATCACTTAGATGTATTCCCTAGAAGTTATAAAAGAATGAATAGTCTGAGGTAACCACAAACCTAATCTTTTAGACTCAAGTTCTAGCCAACCTAAGTCCAAAGAGGGCTCTCTCTTTATAATTTAACTTTGTTTTCGGTAGGATTTCAGGCTAGTTCTTAGTGCTCATGATGTTTTGTTTTGATTGGGTGGTGGAATTAAGAAAACAGATGGGTAGAACAAGTATTCAAGCCATTGGGCTATGGAGTCAATCAAAGAGTGGCTTAATTGGATCTGATCAATCACTAAAGTAAGAGTTCATAAGGCAGGCTAGCATAGCAAAAAGCAAATTTGCAGGTTCAAATGGATGAGGTAGTCCTAACCAGGGAAAATGGAAATGAAGAATCCTTAACCAAGATTAAGATGAAGAAAGGAATGTTGATCAGTAGCAAAGGGCAATGAAGAATCCTTTACTATGGACCAGAGGGGGGAAACTACGGAAGTAAGGGAGCAATTAAGAATTCCCAGACCAAGATAGTTTAGTAGAAAATAGATAGAAAGTAAATAGTTAAAACAGAGAGCATTTAAGCTAATTTTGAGATCTCATTCCTTGTTTACTTTTCAGATTTCATAAGAGACACATATGAATATTTATAACATGAATAGAAAACAATATTTAAACATGAAGAGATAATACTTATTTGTTCCAACTGTGCACAAGAATCCAGTGAAATTTCCTTAGCTTTATTTCATGATCCAACAAAACCAGTCCAGTCTTGAGTACAATAGCTCCTTGGCTCAATATAAAATGTCTACAAAAATGTATTTTAATCCACCCTAATTACTTCATTTTGTGAAGTATTTATACAAAAATTGTTACAAAATATCTCATAACAATATGAGAATTATTCTAGGAAACCGAAAATATCTTCAAGCACGAAGATAGAGACAGATGGAGAACTGTCTTCTTGCTGTCCCTTTTATTGTGACTGTGCTGGCTATTATAATTCATATTTAGCTCTTTTAGTTGCTTGATACTTATGTGCTGGATTCACTTTATGTCTTCTACCTACTGATACTCTTTACCTGCTATGCTTTGACTCTGTTTTACCTATTTTACCTGGCAGCCATGTTTTACCATATAGATTTACTGCAGTAACTTCATAGTAAATCTGTTAGTTTCATCCACCATTCATTGTCAGGTAATTTCATCCTGATCATTTTCCTATATATCTCGTCAGCTTCTGTATACATAGAAAAATTTGGCCTACTGGTGAACATGTTCTTTACCTCATGCTCTATGAAAAATAGATTTTCCAGACTATCATATAATACCTTTCTAGTGGGAAAAGATTTTACCCCTGAAGTACTAGCTTGGCTTCTAGCCAGCCTGTTTAGTCTTTCAATATAATCATCTTGGTTCATCAGCTTGTCATGTATTACCATAGGATTGGGGAGTCCTTTTTCTCTTAGAATACCATACTTTGTCATAAATATATCAATGTCTGCTTGGATACTCTGGCATTTTTTTCTCAATATTGAGCATAAGGTTCCTCTTAGTGAGAACCTTCTTGATTTCTATGATTGATCTTATTCTGTCTTTTATTTCCAGTTCATCAAGCTGATATCTGTTTCTGCTGTTCAGGAATGTTATCAATTGGTTGGCTTCTTTAGCCTTATCTCACAATTCTTCCATTGTCTTGCGAACTGCTTCTGAAGCCACTTTTACTAGTTCAGTTTGTTCAAAAATATCTTGAATAGATGGCCAAACATCATTGATGGAGTCAATGATGTTGGCCCAAAGAATTTCTTTCATGTCTCCAAGTGGTTGTTGCAATGTCAAGTCCTTTTCAAGGACTTTTATTCTCTCTCCCATTCTTTGATTCTTTTGAGCTTCTTCTTTCTGTTGTATCTGTGCAAGTTTGCAATCAGTTTCCAGACTAGACACTTGTTCTCTAATTTTTTTGAGCTCAATAGCCTGGATGGTCATCTTCTCCATGGATTTTACCAATTCGGCTGTATTTTGTATTGATGTCCCTGTGCTTGTTGATGTACCTGTAATTGACAGAGCAGTAGTTGGTGGAACTGTTGGTGCTAATGCAGCAGCCAATGTGGAGGGTATTGCTATAGAAAATGTAGGAATTATAGTCTAAGGAGTGGTGGCCAACTCACTCTGTTCAGACTGTATCAAATTATCCTGCTCTTTATCTATTTCTTTTAGTTGTTCACTCAGCTTAAGGACTAAGTCCATAAGCTCTTCCTCCTTCTGAGTTTCCAATACTTCAGCTGTCTGAGGATGATGTAGAGGAGGAATTTTGAGTTGCTTCTTTAGTGCAGCTATGTCATCATTTTTTTTTTAATAAGCTTTTCTACAGCTTTCACATCTTTGGGACCATGGCCTAGTTCTATGACTAATTCCTCTAAGGACTTTATTCTGGTATCTTTGGCCTGTGAAGAGGCCTTTTCTAACTGGAATTGTGCTGATATATTATTCAGCGAATTTTGGAGTTGGTGTGCTGCAATTGCTTTGCTGGTCAAGGTGGACTAGACCATTTCCCCAGTCTGCTTATATAATTCTATTTGGTCAATAGGATGGATATACTTTTCCAATACTTCAAACTCTATTTTCAAATAATCTGCAATTGACATGGGCTACTATGTTGTTGGCTTCATAAAAGTCATCTGCATTTTTCCTTCTTTCACATCAAAGGCTAACATTAGCCTTGTCTGATTAGTAGGAGCCAGTTTTAGGTAATGTGCATAACTTTAGGGCTTAAATCTTTCATTCCTGGCCTTTATTTCTTTATATTTCTCTCTGATGTCTTGGCTCTAGCCAGTTGGAGCTCTAAATGAGGATACTTCCATGCTCTGTTGTCTCTCTAGAATTTGAGCATGTGAGGTGGAAGGTTCTTGTGTACCTCCTGAGGGAGTAGTATGCCTGCTTTCTACTCTTTCTGCACTTGTAGTTCCCATTGTTTCTTCAGTAAACTCTTATTCTGAAAATGGATTCAACCTTTGCCTCTTGACATAAGTTTGGGCAACAAGTCTACTAGAAGGAGTGGCCTCCTCTCTATCTCTTTTAGGATCCCTCTCCTCATTTAGAGGAGTCTGTAAAATAGGAGGATTTCTCATTATATGTTCTGGTTGAGCAAGTTCTTCTAATATCTTTGGTTGTTCTGATTCCTTTGGATGCTCTGATGGTTGCTGCTCTTGAGGTCCTTCTTCTACTATTTTCCCACTGTGTCCCTGCGATTCCCTCTGACATTGGGACTCTCCTGGCACCTCTACAAATGAACCTTCGTCAAGTATTCTTTCTAAATTAATCAATACATTATTGACAACAACTTCTGTGCTATCTCAGTCTATCAAAGTGTTTTCTAGCCATTCTAGTTGATTAGCATACTGTTCAATTTCATGAATTATGTGGTGGATGTAAGGAGATAATTTGTTCTTTTGTCTCCTATTTCAAATGAAATCTAAAGGGTCATATGTCCAGATAAAACTTTGTTTCAGTTTCAGCCTTTAGAGGATTTCCTCTGCTTCCTTTCCTGCTTCCTTACTATTACATATGAATGGGCCAATCTGATCTTTTAATTCTAAGTTGAGATTTATTCTTGGCCTTCACAAAATGCACCTCATCTGAATTGATCATTTTCCTGTAGTACTCCAGAGAAAACAATCTCATAGGGAGGTATCTAGGCAGTTTGTAGAGAGCCAACTCACATCCATATATTCTGATTTCAGTGTGGTTTTGGTACGTACTAGTTCTAGGGGGAGGGCTTCGTAATAGCATAGTTGCCACTGGGTGCACAAAGAGATCTATGAAATCAATATAAGAATATTGAGAGTCATATAAGTGGATTAATGAAGTCCAGAAGACTACCGATCTAGTGTTGCCTCTAGTATCAAGCTTTTGGAGTGTGATTGGAAATTTGTTAGCTTGATAATACAAGAAAAGATGATATAAAACTGAAGAATATTTAAACACTCTTTCATTATCCATCCTCATGAATTAATCATGCATCTTATGAGTAATGAACTTAGCATAGTCAAACATGATGGCTGGGGGCTGCCCAGGAGAGTAGATGGACATAAAGGCTACAATAATTTCATCAACAAATTCACTTGTGGTTTGGCCTAACACATTGGATATCATTTCTATAATGTCTCAGCCAAGATCAGAGAATATAGTCCACATGTAAGGGAGAGGCTCCTTTGGAATGTATTGCTCGTACCTAATGAAGTTCTGGAATAACCAAGCAAGTTTGATTGAGGAAAGTGTAGGGAATCTATTAATAAAATCTCCAACAAAAAGAGGGGTCAGGCTTTAGCTTGGTTGTAACCACAACATTTCATTTATGGACTCATCAGTGATGGTGAACAATACAGAGTGGTCAGGGGTCATCACTGCCCTTTGGTTGGGACTATAGTTCATATGTAAGTGGTGGATAATCTTTGGGAAGATATGAACTCTGGGGAACTGGTATTTGGGTAACCCTGATTCCCAAAGTCCTATGTAGTCTACATAGTTCAGTTACTGGTCTTTATACCTGTAGTATAGTTTCAAAGGGGATTCTTGGACAGAGATATCTTTAATTTGAAAATCTTTATCTGCGAGTGGGAGATGATATAAATCCCTGTGAGGAGTAGAAATGGGCAAGACATTCAATGCAATTAGGGTAGCCATCCTTCATTCTTGTGGATTCAAGGACAAGGGCGAAGGGTTTTCAGTGAAATTGGGGAAAACGGGTCTAATGCAAAGTATTTTGGAGTCACTGGGCAACTATTTTACTAAATTACTTAGTAATTTGAAGCAACTGAGTCCAGGTTTGGGAATAAAACAGGGTTTCTCAGCAAATTTGGGTAAATACCTGGTTTCAGCTTTGAATGGAGTGACGGGTGACTGAGCACTGTTTGTAGGAGGTGCACACGACTAAAAGGTGGTCTAGAGTTTCAGCAGCTTCAGCAGGTTGGCAGTTAGATGTGGGTTGATGGTTGCATGTACTTTGGTGCTCGCATGGAGGTCTGAGCGGTCTTTTTCATGATAAAACAAAAAACAATGAGTACTTTAGTTTTATTCGTAAAGTCAACTATTTTGGCAGGTACTCTGGGAAAAGGACACTTGGTGTTAAGCAGAGGATGCAACGTTTTGTTGTTTAACGAGAGGCAGTAAGCGGGATCATATCTTACTACTTTTGGGCTTGAGCGGTTTTGGGGGAAGGCCGCCCGATGCCATTCATCAGGCATCACATAGGAGTAGGGTGAATAGTGAAACCACCCATATCGGGTGAGTAAAGGTCGCCCATCGGATACCGCTCGATATGAGCGTCGACCATTAGATCAAAAGGGGTCAAATCGTATGGTGATCGGGGTGATGATTTGATATGAAGTTTAATGGAGGGGCTTGGTGGGGTTTTAATGTGGCAGGATTTAATTAATGAAGGATTATGGCAGTTTAATGACGGCAGCAGTGATTTCATTGGGGGGGTTTATTATTAATTAATTGAAAATCGGTTAATTAATTTCTTTTATTCAGTGGTGGGTCATGGTTATTAATTAGTCGTTGATCGACTTAATTAACCCATTAATTTTGTGTAGTATTTACCGGATTATCCACAGTATCATATTCATCATGTCGACGTTTCGAACCCCAAAGGGGATCCATCATTAGGACCAAAAAATGGTAGATATTGTTCTTTGAGAGAAGAATCCTCCGACTAGTGTATATATAAACCTAATTAATCCTAAATAGTGAAAGCCGACTAAGCCTACATATATTAGTTTAATTTTATTCTTTATTTTTATTTATTTATTTATTTCAGTTTTTAATTTATTTGTTTTGATTATTTATTTATTTTAATTATTATAATTAATTTTAATTAAATTATTTATTAATTGGTTTAATTAATTAATTGGTTAATTAATTAATTAATTAATTTAATAAACTTATAATTACTTTATTTTAATTATTAATTAGTTTAGTTGATCAACTTATGATAAATTTATTTTAATTTTTATGTTAATTAATTATTAATTAATTTGGTCCGTAACGGGTAGCTCAAGTGGCGATGGCCGTGGAAATGAAGTCTCACCGAACCAGAGATCTTGGGTTCAATTCTTGTGCTACCCTCCCCGTAAATGGGGTGAATAATGGACATGTAAAAACTCGAAAATGAGAAGGTCCTACCAAGCTTACAAAAAAAAAAATTATTAATTAGTTTGGAAATTAGTTAATTAGTTTAATTTTGATTAAATTTTTGTTTTTATGTTTCTTTTAATTTTACTAATTAATTAATTAGTCTAATTAATTTTAATTATTTTATTATAATTATTTTTATTTTTATTTTTATGTTTAATTAATTATTAATTAGTTTTAATTAATTTAATCCTAAGAATCTAATTTATAAACAAGAAACCTATCTAATTATTTAATTAATAAATAAATAAATTTAATTGATTAATTTAATTGATTTATAATTTTTATATAATTTTTAAATGTTAATTTATAAACTAATGTTAATATAATCTAAATTTATTTTGTTATTTATTTTGCTATTATTAATTAGTTTTAATTATTGATTGCTTTTGATTAATTAATTAATTTATATTTTATTTCATTTTATTTATATTTATATTTTAACTGGGGAGAGACCAGTGATACTAAGCTACAAAGGATTTCGACGGGTTTATTTTTCTAATAAGGGGAAGCTAGTTTCCACTAATTTTTCTCCCACTGTCCCTGTTGAGGTTTTGAGGAAATTTTATGATTTCGATGACCTCTCTGATTTTCCTCTTTTGATAATGATCTTCTCTTGCAATGATTTTGGCATTTTCTAACATACATGATGTTTAGTTTTGGATGAGTGTTCTCCAAGGGCTAATGTACAGGATCTTCCATTCTTAATATCAACTCCATGCTCCTATTAAAGTTTATGTTTCAAACTTTGAGGCGAGATATTAAAATTAAAGGGGTTTAATAAAATATACATGAAAGGGGTATTTTTGGGATTTAATAAATATAAATAAAATTAGGAGTTAATATGAATGAAAACGGAAAAATGGATTTGCGCTAAGTATAATGTGTTTGAAATTTGTTTACTTTTCACATAGAACATTATAACTTAGACTAAATGTGCATTTGTGGGTTTTTGTGAAAAATGGGTTTGCTTGGGGGTGATTACTTCCCCTAGGTAAGTGGTGCTTTTACCTTAGGAAAAGGGATTTTTGAGAGGAATGAGTGAATTGAAAGGGTGAATGGTTATGAGGGGATTTTTAGTACTTCGAACTTATAAGTTATTGGGCTAAGGGTCCAGTCCTTCCAGAAGTCAGAGAAATGCTCTGAGCCCCTTTAACTTAAGGTTTTAGGTGCTTTAGACTTTACTTAAGGGAAACTAGTAAAATTAAGGGTGAAATGAATGGGGAAATTAATTACTTTACTTTGTGTAAATACTCAATTATCATCCACACTTTAGAAATTGGATGATGAAGGTAAATGATATGATTTTATCTAATCAATCATCACAATTCTGCAACCATTCAACTACTTACCCATCTACTCATCCTACCATTTTTCTACTCTTTATTAGGGTGCACTTAAGCTGGCAAACACTCATCAAAACTTTTGTTTTCTTTTACAATAGAAATTTATTTAAGTCTATCCTTATTACATCCAAGGTCTTAAATTAAATAGTTGAGCTCCTTTGATTAACTCTACCTATCTACTTATCTACCAAGATTAAACAGTTTGGTCAGAATTTATTCTCTATCTACAAACATGAAATTCAAAACCTAGAATAGCCAAGTTTAAAATGTTTGACCATCCATGGATTGTGGCAAAGGTAACAAGCTGCACACAATATTTTTATTCTACATCAATAAGTAAATGGTAGTGGCATTTTGACTTGCACACTTTCATGGTCCTTTTTCTTTCTTGGGGTTCATTTTTCATCTTTTTTGACCTTTTTATTCTTTTTGTCCTTTGATTTTTCTTTTAGGACATACCCTCTTTACATTTTTTTTTTTTTGAATATGGAAAACATTTGCAGAAAGTAAAGGTATGTACTTATTACAGATTGACCTCAGCCATTCAAAAATTATGACTCCTATTAGTATAGAAACATAACAGTGGCTCCACTTGGGGATGTCATTTCCTGATGAAATGTCAAGAACTAGTAGATCAATGGCCTTCTGAATTATTGTGATTCTACTCTGCAACTTTCCCTTTTACTTTACTGCTTTATTGATATTTATGAAAGTGAAACTTTTGAATCTTAGGGCCTTCTTTTCGGGCTTCAACTCCAAAATTTACCATCCAATCAACACTAAACTTTGTGAAAAATAGAATATGTACAAGTGATCAGCGAAATTAGTGACTGGGATCTATATAGTGCTTAAGCATTCGAACATTAACTGGTCCTCCTTCTACTTCTACACCATCCAATTCTTTGAGGAAATATGCATTATTACATCTGAAAACATAAATGATGCAAGGGCCTTTCCATAGGAAGTCAAACTTCCCATGTTTACCTTTATCCTCCCTTCTTCAGTCCCATTTCAAAACTTTATCTCCTAGATAGAAATCTTCTGCCTTGGTCTGTTTTTCAAAAGCTTTCTTGATTCTTTCCTGCACAATTTGGGATTTGATATACACTTCTTCCCTGGTCTACTGCAAGTGAATTGTCTGGTTGATCCTCCTTTGAATATCATTTGGCTCAACATGTGCTTCTTGGAGCAATTTCATTACTGGTGTTCCCAAGGAAGATGGGAAAGCAACCTCCATTCCATAGATTAGATGGTAAGGATTGGTACCAATGGATTTCTTAGTGGTCAGCCTATCTACCCACAAGGCATTTACTGGCTTCTTATTCCAGGTTTTCTTGTTATCTTCCAACAATTTTTTGATGATATTCACTAAGCTTTTGTTGGAAGACTCTGCTAGTCCATTTCCTTAGGGATAGTAGGCTGTGGAGTGACCCAGGGTTATATGATATTTGTTGCAAAAATCAATCATCCTCTTTGATTTAAAAGTTGTTGTGTTGTCTGTGATGATTTTGGTGGGGCAACCAAATCTGGACAGAATGTTGGCCTGAAGGAAACCTAATATGACAGTATCAGTAGCTTGTCTTGAGGGTATGGCTTCTATCCATTTTGTAAAATAATATGTGGCAGTGAAGATCCATCTATGTTGGGCAGAGGAAGGGGGATGAATCTTACCAATGAAGTCAAGACCCCATTGTTGAAATGGTGTTTCGATAGATATAGGTTTCAAAGGTAATGGCAATAGTTTTCTTTTTACTTCAAAAATCTGACATTTGTGGCATGAGATTACAAATTTCTTCACATCAAAAAACTGAGTGGGCCAGTAAAATCCAGCCCTTAAGATTTTATCAACTGTGGTCTTCCAGTAAAGATGTCCCCCATAGTCACCTGCATGAAATTCCTGTAATATTTTGTCAAATTCTTCCTTTAACAAACAATTAAGAAGGATGCCTTCATGATTTTTCCAAAATAAAGCATTGTCAATTATGTAAAACTTCAAAGATTTCATTTTTAAGAACCTACCTTTAGTTCTGGACAACTCGGAAGGAGCTTTAAGATTTTGTAGAACATATATAATGTCAGCATACCATGGTGAGTCTATAAAGGCCTGCTGATTTGTGGAGTTGCCATCTCCTCTTCATTATCCAATTCTGCAATGAAATTTATGTCTAGGGCCTGATAATTTGATTCAGCCATGAGCTTGGCTAAACCTTGGCCTTTGATCAATTTTGTAGGTTTAATTTCTTAATCATATTCTAATATGGTAGCTATCCACTTCCCTCTCTTTCCATCTGGTCCATCCTGTGTTAGAATGTCTTTGACTACAACATTGGGAAGATAAGCTTCTATATGAGAGTACAAGATATAAAATTTGAAATCTTTAATAGCTTTAGCTAGAGCAAAAGCTTGCTTTTCCATTATATTATACTTTAAAGGTGCATCTCTTAGGGATTTACTAAAGAAGGCTATAGGGTGCTCAAAACCCTGATCATTTTTCTACAGTAGGACTGTAACAATTGTATGTTCTGAGGCGAAAGAAAAAATTATGAAATCCCTATCAAACATTGGACTGATGAGAACTAGTGTTTGTGTTAAGGCTAACTTTATATCTTCAAAAGACCTTTTAGCCCCTAGAGTCCATCTAATAGTCGAATCTTTCTTTAGCATGTTGTTTAGTAATCTAATTAGTTCAGCTAAGTTAGAGATAAATCTTCTCAAAAAAATTATTTTACCTAAAAATGCTTGTCGTTCTCTGATGTTCCTAGGATGTGGTATCTGCAAAATGGCTTCAATTCTTGTTGGGTCAATCTGGATACTATCTTTGGAGATTATGTGGCCTAGTAATTTTCCTTCTTCCAACCCAAATAAAGATTTTTTAGGATTCAAAGAAATTCCATACTTCCTACACTTGGTGAAGACCTACCTGAGATGATCCAGGTGTTGCAGATCTGATTTAGAGAATACTGTGATATTATCCAGGTACATTACTAGGAAGTCATGGATTTCCTTAGCAAAGGCTATGTCCATTGCTCTTTGAAAGGTGGCCCCTGCGTTTTTTAACCCAAAAGGCATTTTCACATACATGAAAGTGCCCCATGGAGTGGTGAATGCAGTTTTTGCCTGATCATCTGGGTGGACTAGGATCTGGTTATAACCAGAAAACCCATCTAGCAGTGAGATTTTGGTTGAACCTACTACCCTCTATAATATGTGATCCATTTTAGGAAGAGGGTAGTTATCCTTGAGTGAAACTTTATTTAAATTCCTAAGGTCAACACATAGTCTAATTTCGCTAGTTTTCTTTCTTGTAGGTACCAAATTAGAAACACAATCTGAGAATCTAATTGGTGCAATAATCTTAGCTTCATACATTCTTTTGATCTCCTTTTCGATGGAAGGCAATAGAATGAGGTTAATCCTTCTAAGCTTCTATCTAAAAGGCTTCTGGTTTTCTTTCAAGGGAATGGTGTGTTGTATTATGCTGGTATCATAGGACTTAAGGTCCTCATAATTCCAGGCAAAAACATCTCGGAATTCCTTTAGCAGTTCTATGTATTTCACATTTTCATTGGGAGGTAAATATTTTGAAAGTTTTATCATTTTGGGATCTTCTTAGGAGCCTATGTTACATTCCTCAATGTCTGATTTTAAGGGTTCCATTTTCGGCTTTTTTGGGACATCGTTTGAATCAAATAAGTCCTCCAAAAGAATTAATCCTTTGGGTAAAAAGTTGTCTTTAAAATTGATTACTTTAGATTCTTCATCGATTGCTTCATCTGTTGGGTTGTGTTGTATTCTTTCCATGACTAGCGCACGTAGTTAACCAGGGGGTTAGAAGGGGGGTGGAGCACTCCCTTCATAGTGCCAATTGTGTAGTGCAGGGGGGGGGGGGGGGGGGGGGGGGTCGGGTCACAGGGTGTTTGAGGTGTACACGTAACCCCACTTTATGGGGTTCGGGGAAGCGCCCTGGAAAATTTTGGTTTTGGACCCTATGTTAGGTTGGGCAGACCCACATATGGTTTTGTGCATGATTTTCACTCATGTTTTTTGGATGCGATGGTTTTTGGTCCATGGTTTTGGACGCGATGGTTTTCAGTCCATGGTATTGGATGCTTCAGCGTGTATAAATATGTATTGTAACATTGAAAGGAAAATAATGAAAAATCAAGCGGGTAGTCCTGGTTTTGGGATCCAGGGGAAAATCTCTGTGTATATGTGTTTTATGTGTTATGCTCTCACATTGTTTATTTTCTGTGTTTTAGAATTCATATGCAGGTAATTTTTGTATAGGGTTAAAAACTACATTTGGTATCGGAGTAGTTTTGGCTTCAAGGGGACGCCTTTGTTGCTAAGGGGTTTCGCTCGGGCTTGTGGTAGACCCTGTTCAGTTGGAGATCTGCGAGATCGATTCTGGTGGTGAAAGAAAATGCCGAGCAGTGGAAAGATAGAGATCGAGAAATTTAATGGTCAGAGTTTTGGGTTGTGGAAACTCAAGATGGAGGATTTGTTCGTGGATAAACATCAGTGGATTGCGGTAGATCCGAGTACTAAACCAATGGGAGTGGCTGATGAAGAATGGAAGAAGTTGGATCAAAAGGAAAAGAGCACAATACGATTGTGTGTCTGAGATTCAGTATTGCTGAATGTATCATGGGAAGCTACAACAAAGGCTTTGTGGGACAAGTTAGGGACTTTGTACCAATCTAAGTCTCTGGTGAATAAACTGTTCCTGCGAAAAAAGCTATATAACCTGAGGATGAGAGATGGAGACTCAGTAACAGAGCATATGAACGCATTTAATACTGTGGTAAGTCAGTTAGCATCTGTTGATATTAAAATTTCAGATGAAGATAAGTGCATCAGTTTGTTGTGTTCTCTACCGGATTCATGGGATAGTTTGGTTATTGCGATAGGCAGCAATGCAACTGCCTCGCAGTTTGATGAAATAGTCTCAGCCTTGCTAACAGAGGAGATGAGACAGAAAAATATGGAGAGCCAAAATGGTGATGCCTTATCTGTACGAAGACGGTCCCATAACATATACAAAAATAAGTTATCGAGTGGGAGATCTAAATCTAGAGGGGGATCTAAATCTCCAGGAAAACCTGTAAATGTGGTGTGCTGGAAATGCGGAAAGGAAGGCCACTTCAAAATGGATTGTAAATCTAAAGCTCCTGATAAAGGAAAGGGATCTGATGAGGCTCCTTCTGTAGAGGCGAAATCCACCTCAGATGAAGGTGGGGATGTGTAGTTGGCTTCTTCAAGTACACATGTAGATCATGAGGGATGGTTGATTGACTGATGTGCATCCTTTCACTTCACTCCCCATAGAGAGTGGTTCTGTGAGTATGATAAATATGATGGTGGTGATGTCTTCTTGGGGGATGGCAGGAAGGCTAGAATCATTGGTTGTGGAAAAGTAAAGTTGAAGCTGCAAGGTGGAAGGGTTAGAACACTTCTGGGTGTTCTGCATATTCCTACATTAGCCAGAAATCTGATTTCTATTAGCAAGTTGGAAGATGCAGGTGTAAAAATAGTGTTCAAGAAGGATACCTACAAGATGGTTCAGGGAGCACTGGTATTCATGTGGGGAGTTCGGATTCGAACTCTGTGCAAGCTGCAAGGTAGAACTGTTGTTGATGGGTGCAACAGTTCCATGGTTCCTAAAAGTGGAGCAGAAAATCTAGTGGTCTCTGGAGAAAAGACCATGCTGTGGCATCAAAGGCTTGGACACATTGGAGAAAAGGGCCTTCGAATACTTCATGGTAAAGGTATGGTAGAAGGTATGAGTAATAGCTCTCTAGATTTTGATTTCTATGAAATTTATGTATACGGGAAGCAGAATTAGGTGAGTTTCCCCTCTGGTTTTAGAGCTTATGCATAGTGATGTGTTTGGACTTGTGAAGGTTCCATCACTGGGTAAGTTTGTGTACTATGTATCATTTATAGATGACAACTCAAGAAATACATGGATATATTTCCTTAAGAAGAAATCTGAAGTCTTTGACAAGTTTAAAGAATTTAAGGCTCTAATAGAAAACCAAACAGAGAAGAAGATAAAGGTGTTGAGGATAGATAATGGTGGAGAGTTTTGCAGTAAGGAATTTGAAGAATTCTACAAGAAGTATGGTATAGCACCACAGAAGACTACTCCATATACACCTCAACAAAATGGAGTTGCAGAAATAATGACAAGATGTTGATGGAAAGGGTAAGAAGCATGCTCAATGGTGTCGGGTTAGGACAGGAATTCTGGGCAGAGGCGGTGGATATTGCATGTTACCTGGTCAATAGGTCACCTTCATCAGTGTTGGAGGATAAGACTCCACAAGAGGTATGGACGGGTAAGAAACCCTCTCTTTCACATCTAAGGGTATTTGTATGTGATGCATATGTACATGTTCCAAAGGAGAAATGAACCAAGTTGGATAGTAAATCTGAAAAGTGCATCTTTATTGGGTATAAGGATGGTTTAAAGGGTTATAAGCTTTGGAACCCAGTAACAAGGAAGGTTGTGTACAGCCAAGACGTGG
This sequence comes from Pinus tabuliformis, assembly GCA_031772625.1. Classification (NCBI taxonomy): domain Eukaryota; kingdom Viridiplantae; phylum Streptophyta; class Pinopsida; order Pinales; family Pinaceae; genus Pinus; species Pinus tabuliformis. The sequence continues at coordinate 404,904,440 of CM062811.1, read as the reverse complement.
TGTTCAGAGAGGTGAAAGATGTTATTAAACATGAAGTCCAACCAAAGGAACCTGAGAAGATAGAGTTTGAGCTAAAGGAGGAAGAATCAGACTCTACAACAGAGGAGGAATTAGAAGATGAAAAGCCACAAACTCCGGCTGTGAGAAGATCAGTTCAAGAAAGAAGGCAACCAGAAAGGTATAGTCCATCTGCTTTCTATTCAATTTTTTCTTTGTCTGTTACTGATGATGATCCCAGAATCGTGAAGGAAGCAGTGGATTCAGAGGATGGAAAACTCTGGAAAGATGCCATGGTTGATGAAATGTCATCTTTGCACAAAAATGGCATCTTAGAAGTCTTCCCTAGAAGTTATAAAAGAAGGAATAATCTGAGGTAACCACAAACCTAATCTTTTAAACTCAGGTTCTAGCCAACCTAAGTCCAGAGAGGGCTATCTCTTTATAATTTAACTTTATTTTGGGTAGGATTTAAGGCTAGTTATTAGTGCTCATGATGCTTTGTTTTGATTGGGTGGTGGAATTAAGAAAATAGATGGGCAGAACAAGTATTCAGGCCATTGGGCTATGGAGTCAATCAAAGAGTGTCTTTAACTATATCTGATCAATCACTAAAGTAAGAGTTCACACGGCAGGGTAGCACAGCAAAAAGCAAATCTGCAGGTTCAAATGGATGAGATAGTCCTAACCAAGGCCAAGGGCAATGAAGAATCCTTAACCGAGATTAAGATGAAGAAAAGAAGGATGATCAGTAGCAAAGGGAAATGAAGAGTCCTTTACTATGGACCAAGGGGGGGAAAACTACAGAAGTAAGGGAGCAATTAAGAATTCCCAGACCAAGATAGTTTAGTAGAAAATAAATAGAAAGTAAATAGTTAAAACAAAGAGCATTTAAGCTAATTTTGAGATCTCATTCCTTGTTTACTTTTTAGATTTCATAAGAGACACATATGAATATTTATAACATGAAGAGAAAACAATATTTAAACATGAAGAGATAATACTTATTTGTTCCAACTGTGCACAAGAATCCAGTGAAATGTCCTTATCTTTATTTCATGATCCAGCAAAACTAGTCCAGTATTGAGTACAATAGCTCCTTGGTTCAATATAAAATGTCTACAGAAATGTATTTTAATCCACCCTAATTACTTCATTTTGTGAAGTATTTATACAAAAATTGTTACAAAATATCTCATAACAATATGAGAATTATTCTAGGAAACCGAAAATATCTTCAAGCATGAAGATAGAGACAGATGGAGAATTGTCTTCTTGCTATCCCTTTTATTGTGACTATGCTAGTTGTTGTAATTCGGATTTGGCTCTTTCAGTTGCTTGATACTTATGTGCTGGATTCACTTTATGTCTTCTACCTATTGACACTCTTTACCTGTTATACTTTGATTTTTGCTTTACCTCTTTTACTTGGCAGCCATGTTTTACCTTATAGATTTACTGCAGTAACTTTATAGTAAATCTGTTAGTTTCATCCACCATTCACTGTTAGGCAATTTCATCCTTATTATCTTTCTATATATTTCTTCAACCTCTGTATACTTAGAAAAATTTGGCCTGCTGACGAACAAGTGTTTGACCTCATGTTCTATGAAAAACATATTTTCCAGACTATCATATAATACCTTTCCAGTGGGCAAAGATTTTACCCCTGAAGTACTAGCTTGGCTTCTGGCCAGCTTGTTTAGTCTTTCAATATAATCATCTTGGGTCATCAGCTTGTCATGTATTACCATAGGACTGGGAAGTCCTTTTTCTCTTAAAATACCATACTTTGTCATAAATCTATCAATGTCTGCTTGGATACTCTGGCATTTTTTCTCAAGATTGAGCATAAGGTTCCTCTTAGTGAGAACCTTCTTGATTTCTATGATCATTCGTATTATGGCTTCTATTTCCAGTTCATCAAGCTGATACATATTTTTGCTGTTGAGGAATCATATCAATTGGCTGGCTTCTTCAAGTTTATCTCCCAATTCTTCCATTGTCTTGTGGATTGCTTCTGTAGCCACTTTTACTAGTTCAGTTTGTTAAAAAATTACTTGAATAGAAGGCCAAACATCATTGATGGAGTCAATGATGTTGGCCCAAAGAATATCCTCCATGTATCCCAGTGGTTGTTGCAATGTCAAGTCCTTTTCAAGGACTTTTATTCTTTCTCCCATTATTTTATTCTTTTGAGCTTCTTCTTTCTGTTGTATCTGTGCAATTTGTAATCAGTTTCCAAACTTGACACTTGCTCTCTAAGTTTTTTGACCTCAGTAGCCTGGATGGTCATTTCCTCCATGGCTTTTACCAATTCAGCTATTTTTTATGTAGATGTCCACGTTCTTGTTGATGTACCTGTAACTGACATAGCAATAGCTGGTAGAAATGTTGGTGCTAATGAAGCAGGCAATGTGGAGGGTACTGCTGTAGAAACTATAGGAATTACAGTCTGAGGAGTGGTGGCCAACTCACTCTGTTTTGACTGTATCAAATTATCCATCTATTTCTTTGTTTCTTTTACTTGTTCATTTAGCTTCAGGATTAAGTCCATAAGATCTTCCTCCTTCTAAGTTTCCAATACTTCAACTGTCTGAGGATGATGCAGAGAAGGAATTTTAAGCTGCTTTTTTAGTGCAACTATGTCATCATTTTTCTTTTTAACAAGCTTTTCTGCATCTTTCACATCTTTGGGATCATGCCCCAGTTCTATGACTAAGTCCTCTAAGGACTTTATTCTGGTATCTTTGGCTTGTGAAGAGGCTTTCTCTAACTGGAATTGCACTGATATATTATTCAACGAATTTTGGATTTGGTGAGTTGCAATAGCCTTACTGGTCAAGGTGGAATAGACCATTTCCCCTGTCTACTTGTGTAATTCTATTTGGTCAATAGGATGGATATCCTTTGCCAATACTTCAAAGTCTGTTTTCAGATTATCTGCAATTGCCTAGGCTGCTGCGTAGTAGGCTTCATAAAATTCATCTGCATTTTTCCTTCTTTCACATCAAAGGCTGACATTAGCCTCTTTTGATTAGTAGGAGCCATATTTAGGTAATGTGCATAACTTTGGGCCTTCAATCTTTCATTCCTGGCCTTTATTTCTTTATATTTTTCTCTAATGTCTTGGCTCTGGCCAGTTGGATCTCTAAAGGAGGATACTTCCATGCTTTGTTGTCTCTCTAGCATTTGAGCCTGTGAAGTGGAAGGTTCTTGTGTACCTATTGAGGGAGTAGTATGCTTGCTTTCTACTCTTTTGGCACCTGTAGTTCCTACTGTTTCTTTAGTAAACTCTTGTTTTAAAAATGGATTCAACCTTTGCCTCTTGACATAAGTTTGGGCAACAGGTTTGCTAGAAGGAGTGGCCTACTGTTTATCTCTTTTAGGATTCCTCTCCTCGTTTAGAGGAGTCTGTAAAATAGGTGGATTACTCATGATATGTTCTAGCTAAGAAACTTCTTCTGATATCTATGGCTACTCTATTGATTCTTGCTCTTGAGGTCTTTCTTCTGTTGTTTTCCCACTGTGTCCATGTGATTCCCTTTGAGATTGGGACTCTCCTGGAACCTGTACAAATGAATGTTCATCAAGTCTTCTTTCTAAATCAATCAATACATTATTGACAACAACTTCTATGCTATCTCGGTCTACCAAAGTGTTTTCCACCCAATCTAGTTGATTAGCATATTGTTCAATCTTAGGAATTCTGTGGTGGTTGTAAGGAGATAATTTGTTCTTTTGTCTCCTAATTGCAAATGAACTCTAAAGGGTCATATCTCCAAATAAAACTTTGTTTCAGTTTCAACCTTTGGAGGATTTCCTCTACTTCCTTTCTTGCTTCCCTACTGTTACATATGAAGGGGCCAAGCTGATCTTTTATCCTAAGTTGAGCTTTCTTCTTAGGCTACACAAAATGCACCATGTCTGAATTAATCATTTTCCTATAGTACTCCAGAGCAAACAATCTCATGGGGAGGTACCTGGGCAGTTTTTAGGGAGCCAGCTCACATCCATATATTCTAATTTCAGTGTGGCTTTGGTACAAGTACCAATCCCCCACTCTATATTGTTTGGAAAACTGTAGGACCCTCCTGATGTCTGCATTGATTCGGGGGGGAGGGCTTCCTAGTAACATAGTTGCCACTAGGTGCACAAAGAGATCTATGAAATCAGTATAAGAATATTGAGAGTCATAGAGGTGGATTAATGAAGTCCAAAAGACGACCGATCTAGGGTTGCCTCTGGTATCAAGCTTCTTAAGTGTGATTTAGAATTTTTAAACTTGATAATACATGAAAAGATGATATAAAACTGAAGAATATTTGAAAACTCTTTCATTATCCAACTTCATGAATTGATCATGCATCTTATCAGCAATGAACTTAGCATAGTCAAACATGATGGCAGGGGCCTGTCTAGGAGAGTAAATGGACATAAAGGCTATGATATTTTCATCAACAAATTCACTTGTAGTTTGGCCTAATACACTGGATATCATTTATATGATGTCTTCACCAAGATTAGAGAATATAGTCCACATGTACGGGGGAGGGTCCTTTGGAATGTATTGTTCTTCCCTAATGAAGGTCTGGTATAACCGAGCAAGTTTGATTGAGGAAAGTGTAGGGAATCTATTAAGAAAATCTCCAACTGAAAGAGGGGTCAGGTTTTGGCCTAGTTGTAACTGTAGCATTTCATTTATGGATTCAGCAGTGATGGTAAACAATACAGACTGGTCAGGGGTCATCACTGCCCTTTGGCTGGGACTATAGTTCATATGGCAGTAATGGATAATCTCTAGGAAGATATGAACTCTGGGGAATCGGTACTTGGGTAAGCCTAATTCCCAAAGTCCTATGTAGTCTGCATGGTTCAGGTGCTGGTCTCTGTACCTACAGTATAGTTTCAAAGGGGATTCTTGGACAGAGGTATCTTTAATCTGAAAATTTTTATCTGCCAGTGGGAGATGGTCTAAATCCCTATGAGGAGTAGAAATGGGCAGGACGTTTAATGCAATTGGAGCATACATCCTTGGTTCTTGTGGATTCAAGGATGGGGGCGAAGGGTTTTCAGTGAAATTGGGGAAAACTGGTCTAATTCATAGTATTTTGGGGTCACTAGGCAACTATCTGACTGAATTACTTAGTAATTTGAAGAAATTTAGTTCAGGTTTGGGAATAAAACAGGGTTTCTTAGCGAATTTGGGTAAATACTTGGTTTCAGCTTTGAACGGTGTGATGGTGAATGTGCACTATTTGTAGGAAGTGCACGTGAATGAAAGGCAGTTTGGAGTTTCAACAGGTTGGAAATTGGACGTCGGTTGACGATTGCACGTACTCTGGTGCTTGCATGGAGGTCTGAGCAATATTTTTCACAATAAAACAAAAAAAAATGAGTTTTTTAGTTTTATTGGTAAAGTCAACTATTTTGGTGGGTACACTGGGAAAAGGACACTTGGAGTTAAGCGAGGGATGCGACGTTTTGTCGTTTAGCGGGAGGCGGTAAGCAGGATCGTATCGCACAGCTTTTGGGCTAAAGTGGTTTTTGGGGGAGGCCACTCGATGCCATTCATCGGGCGCCACGTAGCAGCGGGGTGAATAGTAAAACCACCCATATCGGGCGGGTAAAGTTCAGCCTTCGGAGGCTGCCCAAGATGAGCGTCAACCATTGGATCAAAGGGGGTCAAATCATATGGTGATCAGGGTGATGATTTGATATGACATTTAATGGAGGGGCTCGAAAAAGTTTTAAGCACGGAGGGATTAATTAATTGCGGATTATGGAGGTTTAATGATATCGAGGGTGATTTCATTGGTAGGGACAAATTATTAATTAATCATTGATTGATTAATTAATCTATTTTATTTGGCGGTGGGTTTTGGTTATTAATTAGCCATTGATTGACTTAATTAACCCATTAATCAGTGTATTAATAAAGTTTATGTTTCAAACTTCAGAGCGTTATATTAACATAGGGGTTTTTAATAAAGTATACAAGAAAGGGGTATTTTTGGGATTTAGTAAATATAATTAAAATTAGGAGTTAATATGAATGAAAATGGAAAAATGGATTTTCATTAAGTATAATATGTTTTGAAATTTATTTACTTTTCACATAGAACATTATAACTTAGGCTAAATGCGCATTTGTGGGTTTTTTTGAAAAAGGGGTTTGCTTGAGGGTGATTACTTTCCCTAGGCAAATGATGGTTTTACCTTAAGGAAAAGGGATTTTTTAGGGGAAAATGAATGAATTAAAGGGGGTGAATGCTTGTGAGGGGAATTTTAGTACTTACGACCTATAAGTTATTGGGTTGAGTGTTCGGTCCCTCCAAAAGTCAGAGAAATGCTCTGAGCCCCTTTAACTTAAGGTTTTAGGTACTTTAAACATTACTTAAGGAAAATTAGTAAAATTAAGGGTGAAATGAATGGGGAAATTAATCGCTTGACTTTGTGTAAATGCTCAATTATCATCCATACTTTAGAAATTTGATGATGAAGGTAAATGATATGATTTTATCTAATCAATCATCACAATTCTGCAACCATGCAACTACTTACCCATCTACTTATCCTACCATTTTTTCTAATCTTTGTTAGGGTGCACTTAAGCTGGAAAACCTTTATCAAAACTTTTATTTTCTTTTACAATAGAAATCTATCTAAGTCTAACCTTATTACATCCAAGGGATCAGATTAAACAGTTGAGCTCCTTTTATTAACTCTACCTATCTACTTATCTGCCAAGATTAAACAGTTTGGTCAGATTTTCATTCTCTATCTATAAACATGAAATTCAAAACATGGAATAACCAAGATTAAACTGTTTTACCATTCATGGATTGTGGCAAAGGTAACAGGCTGCACACAATCTTTTTATTCTACATCAAAAATAAACAGTAGTGGCATTTTGAATTGCACACTTTCATGATCTTTTTTCTTTCTTGGGGTTCATTTTTCATCTTTTTTTGACCTTTTCCTTCTTTTTGTCCTTTGATTTTTCTTTTAGGACATACTCTCTTTACATATATATATATTTTTTTAATATTTTGAATATGGAAAACATTTGCAGAAAGCAAAGGTATGTACATATTACATATTTGACATTAGCCATTCAAAAATTATGACTCTTATTGGTATAGGAACATAACAGTGGCTCCACATGGGGATGGCATTTGATGGTGAAATTTCAAGAACTAGTAGATCAATGGCCTTTTAAATTACTGTGATTTTACTCTGTAACTTTCCCTTTTACTTCGTTGCTTTATTGATATTTATAACAATGAAACTTTTGAATCTTAGGCCTTCTCTTCGGGCTTCAACTCCAAAATTTACTATCGACTCCACACTAAACTTTGTGAAAAATAGAATATGTACAAGTGATTAGTGAAATTAGTCACTGGGATCTATATAGTGCTTAAGCATTCGACCATTAACTGGTCCTCCTTCTACTTCTACACCATCCAATTGTTTGAGGAAATAATCATTATTACCTCTGAAAGCATAAATTATGTAAGGGCCTTTCCATAGGAAGTCAAACTTCCCATGTTTACCTTTTTCCTCCCTTCTTGAGTCCCATTTCAAAACTTTATCTCCTAGATAGAAATCTTCTGCCTTGGTCCTTTTGTCAAAAGCTTTCTTGATTCTTTCCTGCACAAAATGAGATCTGATATACACTTCTTCCCTGGTTTGTTGCAAGTGAATTGTCTGGTTGATCCTTCTTTGAATATCATTTGGCTCAACTTGTGCTTCTTGGAGCAATTTCATCACTGGTGTTCCCAAGGAAGATGGGAAAACAACCTCCATTCCATAGACTAGCTGGTAAGGACTGGTACCAATGGATTTCTGAGTGGTCAACCTATCTGCCCACAAGGCATTTACTAGCTTCTTATTCCAAGGTTTCTTGTTATCTTCCAACAATTTTTTGATGATATTCACTAAGCTTTTGTTGTAAGACTTTGCTAGTCCATTTCCTTGGGAATAGTAGGCGGTGGAGTGACCCAGGGTTGTATGATATTTGTTGCAAAAATCAACCATCCTATTTGATTTAAAAGCTACTACGTTGTCTATGATGATTTTAGTGGGGCAACCAAATCTGGACAGAATGTTGGCCTCAAGGAAACCTATTATGATAGTATCAATAGCTTGTTTTGAGGGTATGGCTTCTATCCATTTTGTATAATAATCTGTGGCAGTCAATATCCATCTATATTGGGTAGAGGAAGGGGGATGAATTTCACCAATGAATTCAAGACCCCACTATTGAAATGGTGTTTTGGTAGATAAAGGTTTCAAAGGTAATGGCAATAGTTTTCTTTTTCCTTAAAAAATCTGACATTTGTGGCATGAGGTTAGAAATTTCTTCACATCAGAAAACAAAGTGGGCCAGTAAAAACCAGCTCTTAAGATTTTATCAGCTGTGGTCTTCCAGTAAATATGTCCTCCACATTCACCTGCATGAAGCTCCTACAATATTTTGTCAGAATCTTCCTTTAACAAACAATTAAGAAGGATTCCTTCATGATTTTTCCAAAATAAAGCATTATCAATTATGCAAAACTTCAAAGATTTCATTTTTAAGAACCTACTTTTAGTTCTGGACAACTCAAGAGGATCTTGAAGATTTTGTAGAACGTATATAAAGTCAGCATACCATGGTGAGTTTGTAAAGGCCTGGCTGATCTATGGAGTCACCATCTCCTCTTCGTTATCCAATTTTGCAATGAAATTTATGTTTAGGGCCTGATAGTTTGATTCAGCCATGAGCTTGGCTAAACCTTGGCCTTTGATAAATTTTGTAGGTTTAATTTCTAAATCATATTCTAATATGGTAGCTATCCACTTCCATCTCTTTCCATCTAGTCCATCCTGTGTTAGAATGTCTTTGACTACAGCATTGGGAACATAAGCTACTATATGAGAGTACAAGATATAAACTCTGAAATCTTTAATAGCTTTAACTAGAGAAAAATCTTGCTTTTCCATTATATTATACTTTAAAGGTGCATCTCTCAGGGCTTTACTAAAGAAGGTTGTTGGTCGTTCAAAACCCTAATTATTTTTTTGTAGTAGCACTGCAGCAATTGTACGTTCTGAGGCGAAAGAAAAAATGATGAAATCCCTATCAAACATTGGAATGATGAGAACTGGAGTTTGTGTTAAGGCTAGCTTTATGTCTTCAAATGACTTTTAGCCTCTAGAGTCCATTTAAAAGTCAAATCTTTCTTTAACATGTTGTTTAGTAATCTAATTAGTTAAGCTAAACTAGAGATAAATCTTCTCAAAAAGTTTATTTTACCTAAAAATGCTTGTAGTTATCTGATGTTCCTAGGATGTGGTATTTGCAAAATGGCTTCAATTCTTGTTGGGTCAATCCAGATACCATCTTTGGAGATTATGTGGCCTCTTATTTTTCCCTCTTGCAACCCAAATAAAGATTTTTTAGGATTCTGAGAAATTCCATACATCCTACACTTAGTGAAGAACTGCCTAAGATGATCCAGATGTTGCTTATCTGATTTAGAGAATACTGTGATATCATCTAGGTAAATTACCAGGAAGTCATGGATTTCCTTAGCAAAGGCTATGTCCATTGCTCTTTAAAAGGTGGCCCCTGTGTTTTTTAACCCAAAAGGAATTTTCACATACATGAAAGTGCCCCATGGAGTGGTGAATGCAGTTTTTGCCTGATCATCTGGGTGGACTAGGATCTGGTTATAACCAGAAAACCCATCTAGTAGTGAGATTCTGGTTGAACTTACTACCCTCTGTAATATGTGATCCATTTTAGAAAGAGGGTAGTTATCCTTGAGTGAAATTGTTAGAAAAATATTACATATAACAGAGAAATGCAAGACATATAATATGCAGAAAAACACAAACACATAAAACTAGAGAGACACAGATATACGTGGTTCACCTAGTTTGGGCTACGTCCACCCTGAATAGCTAGTCCTTCCTTTCTATTATCCAACAAAATGAAGAGACACAACCTACATCAGATTCGTTGTAATATCCTCTATTTTCTCTCACAACCTCACCTCTAAATTAGGATGATAATCATGCTCCACACCCAACAATCTCCCACTTGGAGAATGATTGTAGCAACTCCATCGCTACTTCATTTGCTGGACAATGACTCCTCTTTGGACCTGGTTGTTTCTCGTCTTCACCGTCATCCTTGAAGACCGACTGAAACTGAGCATATTCTTAGTTTCTCCCTGGTTACAACTTTTGTTAGTACATATCCTGTAGTGCTCCTCCTCTTATCTCTGTCGCCTACCATATCTGCATCAACATATCCCTTTAGAGAAATGTCTGAACCACCAAAGCATAATGATTGACTTGTGGTACCTCTCAAATATCTAAGAATCCATTTCAATCCAATGTTCTTTTCCTGGATTATTCATGTACCTTCTTACAACTCCCACTGCATGTGCAATATCAGGCCTTGTGCAGACCATTGCATACATTAAGCTTCCAATTGTTGATGCATATGGAACTTTAGACATATAATCCATGTCCTCTTGGGTCTTTGGGCACATCTCCTTACTAAGTGTGAAATGGCTAGCAAAAGGTGTACTAACTGGTTTTGCATTGTGCATATTAAATCTGTAGGTTTTAACCCCATACAAAAATTACCTACATATGAATTCTAAGACACAGAAAATAAGAAATGCGAGAGCATAACACATAAAACACATATACACAGAGACTTTCCCCTGGATCCCAAAATCGGGACTACCAGCTTGATTTTTCATTATATTTCTTTCAATGTTACAATACATTTTTATACATGCCGATGCATCCAATACCATGGACTGAAAACCATCACGTCCAAAACCATGGACTGAAAACCATAGGTAGGTTCGCCCAACCTAATACAGGGTCCAAAAAAAAAAAATTGTGGGGCACTGCCCCGGACCCCGTAGAGGGGGCTACCCGCCCCCCTCAAACCCCCTGGATAGGGGGGCTACTGCCCCCCCTATGACCCCCCCACTACGCAATCGGAACAACGAGAGGGGGGCTCCACCCCCACTCTAACCCCTCGGTTCACTACGTAGGTTAGCTGTGGAAGGAATATAACACAACCCAAGATTCTCCCACTTGTTGTTTTCTTTCCACAGGGGACCACATGAGAGCTTAGTCATTTTTCTAGCCCTGGAACACCCATTGTTTCTCTACACCAAGAGAACTTCTCATAGCTCACAGATTTTGTCAATGCATCTGTATTATTCTTCAAAGTGTCCACCTTTTTGTCTTCTATCATATCCCTCACAAAGTGATACTGAACATCAATGTGCTTTGTCTTTGAATGGTAAGCAGGGTTCTTTGCCAAGAAAATTGCACTTTGGCTGTCACAGTTTATCCTTATAGCTCCCTGTACTAACCCCATACTTGAACACAATCTTTGCAACCAAACTGCTTCCTTGCTTGCATGAGTGGCTGCCATGTATTCAACCTCTGTAGTTGATAGTGCCACTACAGATTGTTTCTTACTCATCCAACTGACTGCACCTCCAAATAAGTTAAACACATACCCACTTGTAGATCTTCTCTGATCCAGATATCCAGCCCAGTCTGCATCAACAAAGCCGCGAATATCTAACACTCTGTCCAATCCAGGTCTCCTTGGTAGCATAAACTATAATCACTAGTGCCACTCAAATACCTGAAAACCTGCTTCACTGCTGTCCAGTGCTCCTTCCCTGGTTTTGACATAAACCTGCTCAATACTCCCACTGCATGTGCAATGTCTTGTCTAGTACAGACCATTGCATACATTAGGCTACCGAATGCACTTTCATATGGAACACGGGACATATCCTCTTCCTCTTCTTGTGTCTTGGGACACTGTTCAACAAATAACTTTACACCTACAAGAATAGGAACCTTCACTAGTTTACTATCCTGCATATTAAACCTCTACAGTATTGTCTTGACATACTTCCTCTAGTTTAACCAGAGCTTCCTCTTTGCCCGATCTCTTTTAATTTCCATGCACAAAATATAGTTTGCAGCACCAAGATCTTTCATGTCAAATTTGGAGGACAATTGGGTCTTCAAATCCTGGATAATTTCTTTGTCATTTCCAACTAACAACATATCGTCCACATACAAGACCAGATAAATAACACGGTCACCAATTAATTTAAAATACACATAGTGATCTGATTTGCTTCTAGTGAAGCCAAGTCCCCGTATAAATGTATCAAATTTATGATACCACACCCTTGGTGACTGTTTTAACCCATACAAAGACTTCTTTAATTTTCATACCACTTCTTTCTTACCCTTCACCGCAAAGCCTTCAGGTTGCTTCATGTAGATTTCCTCTTCCAGATCCCCATGAAGAAATGTTGTCTTCACATCCATCTGTTCTACCTCAAAATCAAAAGTAGAAGCAACAGATAAAAATAACCTAATAGAAGTTACCTTGGCAACATGAGAAAAAATATCACCAAAATCAATTCCCGACACCTGGGAATAACCTTTTGCTACCAAACGAGCTTTGTATTTCTCCACCTTTCCTTCTGCATTTGTCTTCTTCTTAAACACCCATTTGCTGCCAATGGGTTTCCTTCCAACCGGCAACTCCACCAGATCCAAAGCCTCATTTTTGTGCAAAGATGCCATTTCATCAATCATGGCCTCTTTCCAAAGTTTTCCATCCTTTGAATCTACTTCTTCCTTCACAGTTCTGGGATCATAATCAGTAATAGATAAAGAAAAATTTGAACAGAAAGTAGATGGACTATACCTTTCTGGCTGCCTTCTTTCTCGAACTGATCTTCTTACACCCGGAGTTTGTGGCTCTTCATCTTCTGATTCCTACTCTACTGTAGAGTCTGATTCTTCCTCCTTTAGCTCAAACTCTATCTTCTCAGGTTCCTTTGGTTGGAGTTCATGTTTAATAACATCTCTCACCTCTCTGAACACCACATCTTGGCTTTACACAACCTTCCTTGTTACTGGGTTCCAAAGTTTATAACCCTTTAAACCATCCTTATATCCAATAAAGATGCACTTTTCATATTTACTATCCAACTTGGTTTGTTTCTCCTTTGGAAAATGTACATATGTATCACATCCAAATACCATCAGATGTGAAAGAGAGGTTTTCTTACCAATCCATACCTCTTGTGGAGTCTTATCCTCGAATGCTGATGAAGGTGATCTGTTGACTAGGTAACATGTTGTCTCCACCGCCTCTGCCCAGAATTCCTGTCCTAACCCGACACCACTGAGCATGCTTCTTTCTCTTTCCATCAATGTCTTGTTCATTCTTTCTGCAACTCCATTTTTTTAAAGTGTATATGGAGTAGTCTTCTGCCATACTATACCACACTTCTTACAGAATTCTTCTAATGCATTACTGCAAAACTCTCCACTATTATTTTTCCTCAACACCTTTATATTTTTCTCTATCTGGTTTTAGACCATAGCCATAAATTCTTTAAACCTGTCAAATACTTCAGATTTCTTCTTAAGGAAATATATCCATGTATTTCTTGAGAAGTCATCTATAAATGATACATAGTACATAGAATTACCCAGTGATGGAACATTCACAGGTCCAAACACATCACTGTGCACAAGCTCTAATATCTGTTTCGCCCTCTTACCACCAGAGGGGAAACTCACCTGATTCTGCTTCCCATATACACAATTTTCACAAAAATCAAAATCCAGAGATCTATTACTCATACCTTCTACCATACCTTAACCATGAAGTATTCGAAGGCCCTTCTCTCCAATATGTCCAAGCCTTTGATGCCATAGCATGGTCTTCTCTCCAGAGACCACTAGATTTTCTGCTCCACTTTCAGGAACCACAGAACTGTTGCACCCATCAACAATAGTGCTACCTTGCAACTTGTACAGAGTTCCAATCCAAACTCCCCGCATCAGTACCAGTGCTCCCTGAACCATCTTGTAGGTATCCTTCTCGAACACTGTTTTTACACCTGCATCATCCAAATTGCTTACAGAAATCAGATTTCTAGCCAATGTAGGAATATGCAGAACACCTGGAAGTGTTCTAACCCTTCCACCTTGCAAATTAAACTTTACTTTTCCGCGACCAACGATTCTAGCCTTCCTATCATCCCCTAAGAAGACATCACCACCATCGTATTTCTCATACTCATAGAACCACTCTCTATGGGGAGTGAAGTGAAAGGATGCACCTGAGTTAATCAACCATGCCTCATGATCTACATGTGTACTTGAAGAAGCCAAGTACACATCCCCACCTTCATTTGAGGTGGTTTTCACCTCTGCAGAAGGAGCATCATCAGATCCCTTTCTTTTATCAGTAGCTTTAGATTTACAATCCCTTTTGAAATGCCCTTCCTTTCCTCATTTCCATCACACCACCTTTACAGGTTTTCCTGGAGATTTTGATTTCCCTCTAGATTTAGATCTCCCACTCGATGACTTATTTTTGTTTCTGTTTTAGGACCGTCCTCGTATAGACAAGGCATCACCATTCCAGCTCTCCATATTTTTCTGTCTCATCTCCTCCGTCAACAAGGCTGAGACTATTTCATCAAACTACAAGGCAGTTACATTGCTACCTATTGCAGTAACCAGACTATCCCGTGAATCTGGTAGAGAACACTACAAATTGATGCACTAATCTTCATTTGAAATTTTAATATCAACAGATGCTAACTGACTTACCACAGTATTAAATGCATTCAGACACTCTGTCACTGAGTCTCCATCTTTCATCCTCAAGTTATACAGCTTTTTCCACAAGAAAAATTTATTCACCAGAGACTTAGATTAGTACAAAGTCCATAACTTGTCCCTCAAAGCCTTCGTCGTAGCTTCCCCTAATACATTTAGCAATACTGAATCTTAGACACACAATCGTATTATGCTTTTTGCCTTCTGATCCAACTTCTTCCATTCTTCATCAGACACTCTCATTGGTTTAGTACCTGGATCTACCACGATCGACTGATACTTGTCCATGAACAGATCCTCCATCTTGAGTTTCCACAAATCGAAACTCTGACCATGAAATTTCTCGATCTCTATCTTTCCACTACTCGCCATCTTCTTTTACCACCAAAATCGATCTGTCAAATCTCCCACTGAATAGGGTCTACAACAGGCCCAAGCGAAACCCCTCAGCAACAAAGGCATCCCCTTGAAGCCAAAAACAGCTTTGATACCAAATGTAGGTTTTAACCCCGTACAGAAATTACCTGCATACGAATTTTAAAACACAGAAAATAAACAATGCGAGAGCATAACACATAAAACACATATACACAGAGATTTTCCCTTGGATCCCAAAACCGGGACTACCAGCTTGATTCTTCATTATATTCCTTTCAATATTACAATACATTTTTATACATGCCAAAGCATCCAATACCATGGACCGAAAACCATCGCATCCAAAACCATGGACCTGTTGTGGCCAGCAACAACCCCCCCCCCCCCCCCCCCCCCCCCCTTTTTTTTTTGTTCATTTAAGTGTTGACCAAAATACTAAATGAATGGGGACCCTTAGTTAATTTTTAGGAAGAGCAAGAGTTTCCTTTCCTCAAAATAAGGTTACCATCATAAGCTTAGGTAGGTCTTTAGAATATTTTAAACCTAAGTCTATGATAAGGAGAAAATCTTTAACCATTTCCCTTTAATACCAATATGCGCAAGACCCTTGTGTTCAGTATAACATCGCGTCGCAACAAAGTAATGCTCATAAGGAAAAACTTAAAAATTTTACCGATCTGCGATAACGCCGATCGCAAGATCGCATATCGCAGAAATGAGCCGGCAGGACTTGGCAAACATCAAACTTCTGCGATCTGCGATATTGCGATCGCTGCGATATTGCGTTCTCACGATCTGCGATGGTGCGATTTGCGATGGCGCGATCTGCGAGGTTACGTAAGCAAATCATAAATCACTTCATTACGAATCCTTCGGGCACGCCATTCAAGGAAAAAGCCACTTACCATAATCTGACTCCAAATCATGCGCTTTTAATGATAGTAAATGAATTAGTTGTCAGTTATTAATGGAAGTAAAGACGCGTGCCTTTATAGAGAATTACTTCACGTAAGGTGGCATATTTGATACATCTGTTGCATTTAAAACTCTCCCATCACCTTTCTGAATCAGTCATTTCCATTTCACTCGTAATCTGCAGGAACGAAGAGCCAAGACGATTCAAACCCAAACGCAGTAAGAAATGGGAAAGAAAAATAAAGCCCAAAGCTCTGAAGCGAAGGAAAAGACGAAGGAGATGGCGCCTTTGTATACAGACACAGCCTGTAACAGAGACGCAGGGATATCGACATGGGAAAGCATGTACAGGCTGCTTGAGGAGGAAAATCCTAGAATAATGAAGGTTGCTGCTGTCGCGGGCTCACAACGCTCTTCCGAGGCATCCTTAGAGGAGCTGGCATGTTCATTTCTTCACAGGATAGCAGCAAGACCCAAAATTCTACCATATACGGATATGATCAAGTGGATACTTGATAATGCAGACATGAACAACAGACAATTCAAAGTTCAAGGACACGGGCTCATCGGATCATTCGCTGCGCAAGATTTGAAGCTTATGTATCATCTTCCTGAACCGCAGGCGACTTACAATGCACAATTCGTCAAGAAATTTGCGGCCGAAAACCCAGACCTATCAGAGACCACCAAAGATTGGTCCAGAAAAGAGGAGCCGCTCAAAAAGGACAAAAACGGTATGTACAGCACTGGTTCCCTCACCTCTCCATATTGTTTTGCTGCGGCCATGCTTTGTAGGTTATTTGGTATGCCGGATATCAATAAGTTTTCGTCTGAGTGGCTACCATTAATTGATGCTGCCACAAACGCCGATATTATGGATTGGGCCAAGATCCTTTCTGATAATCTATACACGGCTGTTATCAATTACCGGTCTAAAAGATCCTTGTCTCAGAGGATCTATCCTCCTTTTTATCTGTCTGCATATATTATGGATTCTATTTGTTATGTGTCTAAATTTCCCATTATGGGTTGGAAATGGACTACCCAGGACCCATTACCTATCCATGTTTATCATAAGGTGTTATGGGATTCTCAGTTCGTCCCTCACTTCTACCAGATTTGCCACGGGCTTATTTTGCCCTTGTATAGAATAATGTATGATGAAGACCCCCCGAGGTGCTCACCTGAGGCACAAATAGACATCATCCCCATCGCAAGATGGTTCGGGGAAGAATGGTTTACCTATATTAGAGTGTTTGGAAGCACTGTACCTCCACATGTCCTACCTCTATATATTCCTGATAAACTGTTGGCTCGGGAAATTTCTTATCAAACTTGCTCAGAAGGCAGCCTCACCAAAGACCTAAAGGACAAAAAGAAGGCCATATGGCCTCAATTTCCTGTAGCTTGTGGGGCCTTCTCATTGTTCGATGTAGGACACGATTTCTCCGAAGTGGAGAATGTGACGTGTCTACAATTATTTAAATTCCCAGCAAGGCCATTTGACCCAAATGATGTTGCCCAAGATTTCACAACGAACGTCAAAATAAAAGTATTCGTTGGGAAGAAAGATTTGTTTGATGATTTGTTTCAGAGTAGAAGCTCACTCCAAGAAATTTTGCGGGAAGCTCGGTCGAGGTTGTCTTCAGATGACCTCCAAAGATTCATGTTATACAGGGAAAGAAGGTTGGCCAGTGTTCCTCTAGAGAAGCTGCGACTGCCTGCCAGAGAACCAACTCCAAGCATTAGCCTCAGTGGAAATTCTAGCACTTCCAGATCTAAATACAACACTACGCAAGGAGTACCAGAACATCCTAAAGAGTCCGGATGCGACCAAGGAAAAAACGAAGAAACAACTAAAGATACAGCTCAGTCAAGTGCAATGTCGCAACAGCAAGTTATTGCCTCCCCACCAAGAGATGTCCCCCCTACTGTCATCGAAGCACCACTCGTCACAACAGAACTGGACAAAGAATGGGAAACCTTCAATGAACTGATCAATCTTGAAGGGAAAGCCCCCAAAACATCTGTGAACAATACGCAAGTAGTGCAAGAAGTGGTTTCAACCATAGTCAGCAGTGTCACAGAAACGGAGCACATTCCTATCGCTCCGCCTTCTGAGCTTCTATTTAATGTAGAAGAAATTCCCCCACTGGATGTATTCTATAGTCCCCAACACAAAGCAGTTGTAAGGAGACAGAGGAAGAAAAGAAAACTGGAAAATACACTGTCACAAGATGCTGAACATTTGGACGTCTTATGGAAAGACCCCAACAATAACCCGACTAAAAATCTCACTAAACTGTCTCAGATTGCAGGAGCATATGCTTCTGCAACTATTGACAAGGCATCGGAAGTTCAGCAACTATTGAAAGAAAAAGAAGATCAAATACAGCTGCTACAACGACAGTTGCATCAAGCCAATACTAATATTGAAGCTTCCAAACAGCTCGAGAAGCTGCAGGAAGACTTTTAGCAGATGCAGATAGACTATCAAAGAAGTCTAGACGAGAAAGGAAAACAATTGCAGACTTTATAGGCAATGCATAAAGATGAGCCTAAGCTAGCAGAATTTATTTCAGTATCTATTGGCTTAAATGAGTAACTACTGCAGCAACAGGAAGAGTTGGGACGTAAAATATCACAGTGGAGTCACTATTGCGAGCTGAGCGATAAAATCACCAATCAAGTGGTAGACTTGCGGAGTGACTATGATCAGAGTGACAGGCGGGTGACGGAATACTTAACTTGGCAGGATGAAGATGCAGGGAAAAGAGCAGGTGCACCCAGGATAAACGAAAATCATAAAGAATTGCTCTTTAATAAATGGGATGATCAAATCAGGCAGGCGGAGCGAGCAGCGGAGACAGCGGCTACACAGGCAAGCATTCTTATCGACTGTGTAAATGAGAATTTACACAGGACCAATTTAATCGCAGAGACCACCCCGGGGTACCTACCAAATAAGTTACAACTGGAAGCAGAATGGAAGCAGAAAGCGCAGGCAAAGGGAAAGGCGATCCAAGCATTAAACAGGTTGGATTGGGAATGTTACTGGACATACTTGGTCAAACCACACAGTCAATGGATGACGGTGAAATGCATCACAAACGCGGCCGAAAAAGTAGTGCCAGCTCTCATAGATGCTATTTTCGCAGCCCAGCTCAGTGCAGAAGTCAGTCAGCCGACTCTCCTCAAGCCCATGATGAACACTTGCAACTTTAAGGACCAAATTCAGAAGTAGCCTTATTTTAGAATGTTGTTTTTTCTTTTAATTAGATTAGAAAAAGGACGGTCATTTGAAAACCGTATCCTAAATTTTGTAAAATACTGTTATTAGAATTAGGAAGTAGTATTTTAACCCTTCTCATGCATTTAGAGAAGGGTCCAGAAATTTGTCAAAAACTTGTCCTCGGAACATGCACTTCTGCACCCTCAGAGGAGGTTTTGATGAATGAATGGATCGAGATTTATTAATGTTTGCATTTGATGTCTGCTACTGATGTTGCACTTCTGTACTCTTAGTAGATGTTAGAACAAGTAGAGATAAATCGTTTTTGCTTGAAGTTTGTGAGTAGGATTAGTCATAAATGGTACTTTTATCTCTTGACCATTTCTGCTTATATTCTTAAAGTGATATACAGTTTTCAGTTGTTTATATGTTAATGCATGAACGTGTGGGTTACTATTTGGCACTTCTGTACGGTGGAGTCACTTATTTGTGTTTGATATATGAATAACTTATTATGCGATATGCTGTTCACAACTGTTTTGCTTAACTTTTTATGCAGAGTGGTTTATCTCAATTGATTTATATTCTTATGATAGCTGAATGATCTTTATTACCAGTTATTGTTTGAAATCTCTTTAGATCGCATAATAGAAGAAATACACCTCGGGTTAGCGTAGATTAGATGTGTTGTTTCCTATTAGATTATGGTAGCATAGAGTTAGTTTATAAGTTTGAATTAAATTAGCTTTAAGTACTCCTAGATTAGCATCATCCAACTCTACACACACACACACCCCTTAGATTGGGAAACTAGTCCCATTATCCCCAGTCGGACCCGCTATACCAAACGGATAAGGAGCTGCCAACCAAGGTCCGGACCGGATGGGTATCCCCCTTGTTGTCGACCCGATTTTCGGGGCTTCAACAGGACCAAAAACCATAAATAGGTTCGCCCAATCTAATATAGGGTCCAAAAAAAAATTTCCTGGGATGTTGCCCCAGACCCCGTAGAGGGGGGCTACCTGGCCCCCTCAAACCCCCCTACTACACAATCGACGCAACAAAGGGGGGCCTTCGCCACCCCACCCTCTAACCCCTCAGTTCAGTACATAAGTTAGTCGTGGAAAGAATATAACACAACCAAACAAAATCTTTTCAACACCTTTTGTATGTACTCATTCTGAGACAATGTTAATTTGTGATTTTTCCGATCGCTAGCTATTCTCATACCAAGGATTTGTTTTGCAGCTCCCAAATCCTTCATTGCAAATGAATTTTCCAATTTTCTTTTGAGCACATTTATTTCCTGCATGTTAGACCCTGCAACAAGCATGTCATCTACATACAATAACAATATAATATAGCTGCCATCATTTTTCTTTTTCAGATAAACACAATGATCAAAGTGACATCTAGTATAACCTTGTTCAGACATAAACTTGTCAAATTTTAGATACCATTGCCTTGGAGCCTGTTTTAAGCCATACAAGCTCTTCTTCAACCTGCACACTAGTTTCTCCTTCCCTTTTACCTCATATCCTTGTGGTTGCTGCGTATATATCTCTTTCTCCAAATCCCCATGGAGAAAGGTTGTCTTTATATCTAACTGCTCAAGATGCAAATCTTCAACTGCTACTAGACTTAAAATAGTTCTAATTGAAGTTATTTTAACAACAGGAGAAAATATTTCATCAAAATCAATACCTTTCTTCTATGCAAACCTCTTCATCGCAAGTATAGCTTTGTACCTCTGTATTCCTCCATCTTCTTCCTTCAGCATGTGAACCCATTTATTCTGCAATGTAGTTTTACCTGCAAGCAACCTGACTAAGTCCCAAGTCTGGTTATGCAATAAGGAGTCCATCTCTTCTTCCATGGTTAGCTCCCACTTCTTCCCGCTTTAAACCTGCATTGCTTCTTCATAACATTTGGGTTCACTAGAATTAGTCAACAATAAATAATATAATGAAGGAGAGTATCGTTTAGGGGGTATACTTATCCTGGTAGATATTCTAACACGACTTTCAGGTGTTTGGGGTGCTTGTTGCTATTGTGGTGGTTGTTGTTGTTGTGGTTGTTGATTATTATTATTTTTTAGCACCTTTACTTTTTCAGTGATCCCATCAAGAACTGTGTATTCCTTGTTTTCTTTTTCCTGTTTCTTTTCCTGCAATTGATTCTTATATAAGACCTTTTCATTGAATATTACATCTCTGCTCCTAATGATTTTGTGATTTTCATAATCATATAAGCAATAACCAAAATCATTAACACCATATCCAATAAAGGTACATTTCTTTGATTTTTCCTCAAGCTTTGTTCTATTTTCTTTATTAATATGGACAAAGGCCTCACAACCAAAAGGCTTTAAAATGGAGTAGTTTACCTTTCTACCTGTCC
The DNA here is from genome assembly GCA_031772625.1 of Pinus tabuliformis. Lineage (NCBI taxonomy): Eukaryota > Viridiplantae > Streptophyta > Pinopsida > Pinales > Pinaceae > Pinus > Pinus tabuliformis. The sequence continues at coordinate 404,882,821 of CM062811.1, read as the reverse complement.
ATGCTTCCTCTAGAATACCACCATCCAAAAAACTTGAAGGCCCTTTGTTTATTAGATAAACAACAGTATCTACAACATCTACCTAAAATTGTAAAGGCAATCCTGCATGAAATCTCATGCACCTTGCATGCTCCATGATTGTTCTGTTCATCCTTTCTGACACACCATTTTCTTGTGGTGTTTTTGGAACTGTCTTCTCTCTATGGATTCCATGCTCTGAATAGTACCTATCAAACTCTTTGCTACAATATTCACCTCCATTTTCTGATCTGAGACACTTCAATTTCTTTCTCGTCTCAATCTCAACCAAGGCTTTCCATTTCTTGAAAGTATCAAATACATCATATTTATTCTGAATACAATAAATCCAAGTTTTTATAGTTGCATCATCAATAAAAGTAACATAATAATGAGAGCCACCAAGAGATTATACTTGACCAAGTCCCCATACATCTATATACACAAGCTCTATTTTTTCACTCTTCTTTTCTTTCCCAACTCTGAGAAATCTGACTCTCTTCTATTTTCCATAAATCCAATTCTCATAGAAGTCCAAATCAACATTCTTCAAACCAGACAACAAATTCCTTGAGTGAAGAATCTTCATCCGCTTTTCACTCATGTGTCCGAGCCTATGATGCCATAATGTTGCATCTGCTCCTTTGAAAGTTAAAGCATTAACAGAGTTAGAAATACCATTGCATAAATAAAACATACCAACCTTTTCGCCTTTTTCTATTACCAAGGCTCCTTTGGTGACCTTCCAAGCTTTATTTGTGAAAGTTGTCACACAACCTTCACCGCCTAACTGCCTTATTGAAATCAGATTTTTCTTTAGATCTAGAACATGCCTTAACTCGTTTAGTAGCCATTGGTTTCCATTCTGCTGTTTTACAAGAACCTTACCCATTCCAACAATTCCACAGGGTTTATCATCACACAAACGGACTTGTCCAAAATCTCCTTGAACATAGTCATGAAAATATTTCTTATTAGGTGTGGCATGGAATGAGGCCCCTGAATCTACTACCAAGGAATCAGTAATATTTTCGAAAGAAAGAATCAAAGCATCTTGTAACACCTCACCTGTCACATTTGCTTCATGATTGTTTTCTTGTTGTGCATCTCCTTCTTTTCCCTTCCAAGATCTACACTATTTCTTTAGGTGTCCTTTCTTTCCACATTTCCACCATGCTATCCCCGATCTGGACTTGGATCTACCTTTCCTTGATTTACTGCGATATCCTGAGCTCTTTCCTCTTTCCCTTTTTATTCCCCTAGACTCTACACTCAAAGCATTACCCGATTTCTTACCGAAGCTTTTCTGTCGCATTTCCTCACTAAAGATAGCACCGACAACATCATCAAAGTTTAAAGTACTAGATCCAAAAACAGAGTTACTAATGGCCATTACTAAACCATTCCAACTTTCTGGCAATGAGCACAAGAATAACAGAGCTCTAACTTCATCATCAAAATTTACCCCTACAGAACTTAACTAACTTGTAACTATATTAAAATCATTTAAATGGTCTGCAACAGATCCACCTTCTGACATCTTCGCATTAAATAACCGTTTCATAAGAAATACCTTGTTTGAGGCTGATGGTTTTTCATATAGTTTTGCCAACGCCTGAATCAAACCCTCTATCTTTTTTTCCTTCCAAATGTTGAAGGCAACCGACGCTACGAGGCACAACTGTACTGTTGCGAGTGCCTTTATATTGAGAATGTTCCATTCTTCATCTATCATAGTCGTCAGCTTCTTTGTTTTTCCGCTCAATGGTAGGTATAGATCTTTCTGATACAGATAATATTCCATCTGCATCTTCCACAGTGGGAAGTTTTGGCCATTAAATTTCTCGACCCTAAAATTACCATCTTCTGCCATTTCTCCCACTCGAACAAGAAACCCTTCTTTCTTATGAGTTTATCATCCAATTAGACCTTTGGCTCTGATACCAGTGGTTAGAAAAATATTACATATAACAAAGAAATGTAAGACATATAATATGCGGAAAAACACAAACACATAAAACCAAAGAGACATAGATATATGTGGTTCACCCAGTTTGGGCTACGTCCACCCTGAATAGCCAGTCCTTCCTTTCTATTATCCAACAAAATGAAGAGACACAACCTATAGCAGATCCGCTGCAATATCCTCTGTTTTCTCTCACAGTCTCACCTCTAAATTAGGATGATAATCATGCTCCACACCCAACAAAAACTTTATTTAAATTCCTAAGGTCAACACACATTCCAATTTCACCAGTTTTCTTTCTTGTAGGTACCAAATTATAAACCCAATCTAAGAATCTAATTGGTGCAATAATCTTAGCTTCATACATTCTTTTGATCTCTTTTTCGATGGAAGGCAATAGAACAGGGTTAATCCTTCTAAGATTCTGTCTAAAAAGCTTCTGGTTTTCTTTTAATGGAATGGTGTGTTGTATTATGGTGGTATCGTAGGACTTAAGGTCCTCATAATTCCAGGCAAAAGCATCTTGGAATTCCTTTAGCAGTTCTATGTATTTCACTTTTTCATTGGGAGGTAAAGACTTTGAAAGTTTTATCATTTTTGGATCTTCTTCAGAGCCTATGTTACATTCCTTAATGTCTGATTTTAAGGGTTCCATCTTCGGCTTTTTAGGGACATCGTTTGAATCAAGAAAGTCCTCCAAAGGAGTTAATCCTTTGGGCAAAAAATTGTCTTTAAGATTGATGACTTCAGATTCTTCATTGATTGCTTCATCAATTTCCATTTCTTTTAGGTTTCGAATATCTGATTTTGTAAACTTTGTGGGATGAAAATTATCTATCTTTTCATCTTCTACTTTGTTAATTTCTACTTCATCAATGTAATCAAAATATAATGTTATGTCTATGTCTATGTTGCTATTTACAAATTCATCATCTAAAGTTAGAAAAATGTTAATTTGTTGATCATTATCTAACACTTTCCAGTTCCTTAAGTTGTTAGGAATAGTAGGTCTATGCCTAACCTCAGCAGTGTACTGATGGTTGGGTTGAAATGGCAACTTGCAAGTACTAGCAAACATTGCTAAACTGTGAGCTTGCGTATTGTGTTTTCTTGGAATAATAACAAGCTTAGTTTCTAAAAAAGTATTTAGTATTTCTACAACTGTTCCTCTATAAAATACTAACCTAGGATCCCTAGTCATATAAACAACATTAATTTGTTTTATTACAAACTTAGAATCTCCTATAATAGAGACTCTTATGGCTCCTAACCTTTTGACCAAATTCAAACCTAACAGAAGTGCTTCATATTCGGCCATGGTGTTTGTACATTTAAAGTTCAATATGTAGGCATGACCCTCTAAATGATCATTTTCTAAGTTTAAATCCATACTCCTGCTCCTGCACCTAGTTTGTTTACTGACCCATCGAATTCAAGATGCCATAGAATTTCGTGTTCATAATTCTTACTATATGGGGGAATAAAATCTTCTTTGACTAAAGTATTTAGGTCATCTTTATTATCTAAAATTTCACGAATTTGGACACTTTGATTTTCTTTTGTTACTATAATTTCTTTTGGTTTTGCCATGAAGCATCTGAAGTGTTTTCTTGGTTAGATTCAGAATTATAAAGAATGAAAGAATCAATATTAGAATGCATTCAATACGTATGAAAGTTTTGAGGCCTCTCTTGGGTACTCACTACATACTTCATCAGAGTTTCTCTATACAGTTTCTTAGGATGTCCAAAGACTGAAATGGTAGCATATGACATGTCAAGTTGCAGAGATCCCTGAAGTTTGGCACCCTAAGATCTAGACAACAACATACCATACTTAGGTGGTATATCAACAACAACTATGTCCATAAGAATAGTCTTAACAGGACACTGCACTAGGGAAACACACAAATCTTTTATAAGTCTTAGGCACTTAACTTGGCTTGAATTGAAGGAAAAAAGGTCTTTGTAGGGTCTAGTGATATCCAAGTTTAGCTTCTCCATAACAGATTTAGGCATAAGATTGTGTGAAGCCCCAGAGTCTAGCATGGCATTATGTAAGATTTTATCATGGATGTTAAGGTTAATGTAGAAGGGTGGTATCCCTTCTTCCACTAGTTTTCCATTAACATCAAGACCGAGAATTAACTCATGTTGATCATCAAATAGGTTAACCGAGTCTTCATTTTCAATGAAGTCTAAAGATTTTCTTATTTGAGATCTGTAAGTTTCATGTTTAACCAGTTTTGTTAAAGGAACTCATATTTTATGTTTGGCCACCTCTGCTCCCAAATTGAAAGGTAGAGGGGATTTGTCTGTTTGAACATTTGAAGTCTGAGCAACAGGGTTTGGAGTAGTTTGTTCTTATTTTTCAGTGTTTGAAGTCTTTTTAATTAGATTTTCTAATATAATTTATGGAGATTGTTCCACTATTTCCTTGAGGGGAACTGAAGTGGAAGGTTGCTGATTAGAAGGTTGGTCCTTGGTTACATCTTCAATGATGGGATTGGGAGGTTTTTGATTTGGTCTAGAAAGGATTTGCAGAGTTTTTGTAACTGGAGGATTCTGATATGTAGCTTTCATTTTCTTAGGCTGATTAGGTACTACTTTCTTGTTTTGGTTTGGAACATCAGTGTTCTTTTTGCTCCTTAAATTGTATTGTTTATGCACTTCGAAGATAGTAGAATCATACCCTTGTTTGTAGTCAAAAGATTCTCCAGTTTGAGTATGTAATTGTTGAAGCATATATAATTCCTGATCATCCTGAGTTAGAAAAACAGTTTCTTCTTCATCTAACCCAATTAAGTTTATTTGGGTGTCTAGCTCAAGGTCTTCTTGATGGGAAGTTTCAGCATAATTCTCTTAGAAAGGTGGTCTAACGTTCTGATCAAGCCCATTTTTACCAGTGCTTTGGTTCTGGTACTTCCTAAAGTTCGGATTCCTTACTGGAGGTGCCTGTTGGCTATCCCTGTGAGGTTTCCTTTCAATGTTTTCTATTTTGTCCATCAATTTTTCCATTCCTTTAGCTAAAAAATCCATTTTTGATCAAAAGGTGAAGTTTCATCTTTCAGGGGTGTTCTCCTTTTGTTTCTAACCCTAGCTCTTTTGGATAGCAGATTGGCTTCTACACTAACTGCTTCACTTTGCATATCTTCTAGCATAGGGGGATTCCTTTCTCTAAGTTGAAAATCCATGTCAGTGTCAAATCCACCTGGAAAATTTATTAGGGCTAAGCCAGGTGGAGACCTGAGGTCAAGTGGTATAGCGTTATATACATTGTTGAATCTAGTACAGTAGTCCTGAATGGTTTCATTTAGTACCCTCTTAAGGTTTTCATATTTAGAAAGAATTTGAAGAAGGTTCTTTTTCTTCTCCCACCTATTTAAAAATTGTTGGTAAAAAATATCTAAACTATCTATACTATTAGGAGGCAAAGATCTAAACCATGTTCTCACATCTCCAGTTAGAGTTTGGGCAAAAATTCTCATTTGGACATCTCCTATGTCAATTTCATGCAGTTCAAAATAATTTGTCATTTTCTTTGTGTGTTGTTGTGCAGTGTAAGATCTAGTGCCATCGAATAAGGTAATTTTACTCTGATAATCTGCTGGTAAGGCACCTTGAGGAGCAGGCATCACAAGGGGGGCATATCTGAGTGCCATAGCTCTAAGTTGGATAGGATTGAGAACAGGAGTTGGGGTAACAAGGGGATTTGGGACAACAGGGGGAGTTGGGGTAATAGGGGTAATGGGTATTTGAAGGGTAGTGATAGGCTGATGGGGGAGTGAAGGTATGAATGGATATGAGGGATGATCTTCAGAAGTGTGGGGAAATGATGGTAAGTTAAAAGAAGTTGACGTAGTTTCAGAAAGTTCAGGGATTCTATTAGAAGGGATGACTGAGGGGAGTTTAGAAGATACTAATCAATTGATAAGTTTACTCATTGGACTTCAAGTTCTGTTGTAAATTCTGGATCTAGAATTGTGTCATCAAGTTTACTCTCAGACTTGGTTCTAAATAGGGAATTATCAAAATACTCGTCAAAAGGGAGGTCTTCTATGAAAAACCACTCAACAAGGCAGGAATTGGATTTGAATAAAGGTCTTGGGCTTACTGAACTTTCTTATCTTCTGATTATTCTTGGAATAAGGTTGGGATTGTCAAATACAGGGGGAGGATTGGATTAGGGTTGGCCCTGGTATAGTGAGTTCTCCCTGGAGCCAGATTTCGAGCTTTTTCTAATTATTTTCTTTTTTATGAATTTTTTGAAATAACTTCTAATAAACCCTTTAAAAGGCTTAAAAATAAAACTTTGAATTTCTCAAAGGTTTATTAAGACTGGGGGTTTGAGTCCCCAGTATGGTCACCACTATGTCATCACTCAGAAGTCTTCCCTAGAAGTTATAAAAGAAGGAATAATCTGAGGTAACCACAAACCTAATCTTTTAGACTCAATTTCTAGCCAACCTAAGTCCAAATAGGGCTCTCCCTTTATAATTTAACTTTGTTTTGGGTAGTATTTCAGGCTAGTTATTAGTGCTCATGATGTTTTGTTTTGATTGGGTAGTGGAATTAAGAAAACAGATGGGCAAAACAAGTATTTAGGCCATTGGGCTATGGACTCAATCAAAGAGTGGATTTAATTGGATTTGATCAATCACTAAAGTAAGAGTTCACAGGGAAGGTTAGCACAACAGAAAGCAAATTTGCAAGTTAAAATGGATGAGGTAGTCCTAACTAGGGCCAAGGGCAATGAAGAATCATTAATCAGAATTAAGATGAAGAAAAGAAGGATGATCAGTAGCAAAGGGCAATGAAGAATCCTTTACTATGGACTAGGGGGGGGGGGGGAGACTACGGAAGTAAGGGAGCAATTAAGAATTCCCAGACCAAGATAGTTTAGTAGAAAACATATAGAAAGTCAACAGTTAAAACAATGAGCATTTAAGCTAATTCTGAGATATCATTCCTCGTTAACTTTTCAGATTTCCTAAGAGACACATATGAATATTTATAACATGAAGAGAAAACAATATTTAAACATGAAGAGATAATACTTATTTGTTCCAACTGTGCACAAGAATCCATTGAAATGTCCTTAGCTTTATTTCATGATCTAGAAAAACCAGTCCAGTCTTGAGTACAGTAGCTCCTTGGCTCAATATAAAATGTCTATAGAAATGTATTTTAATCCACCCTAATTACTTCATTTTGTGAAGTATTTATACAAAAATTGTTACAAAATATCTCATAACAATATCAGAATTATTCTAAGAAACTGGAAATATCTTCAAGCAGGAAGATAGAGACAGATAGAGAATTGTCTTCTTGTTGTCCCTTTTATTGTGACTGTGCTGACTGTTGTAATTCGGATTTGTCTCTTTCAATTGCTTGATACTTATCTGCCGGATTCACTTTATGTATTCTACCTACTGATCTTCTTTACCTGTTATACTTTGACTTCTATTTTACCTGTTTTACTTGGCAGCCATGTTTTACCATATAGATTTACTGTAGTAACTTTATAGTAAATATGTTAGTTTCATCCACCATTCACTGTTAGGTAATTTCATCCTTATCATCTTTTTATATATTTCATTAGCCTCTGTATGCTTAGCAAAATTTGGCATGCTGACGAATAAGTGTTTGACCTCATGTTCTATGAAAAACAGATTTTCCAGACTATCATATAATACCTTTCCAGTGGTCAAAGATTTTACCCCTGAAGTATTAGCTTTGCTTCTGGCCAACTTGTTTAATCTTTCAATATAATCATATTGGGTCGTCAGCTTGGCATGTATTACCATAGGATTGGGAATCCTTTTTCTCTTAAAATACCATATTTTGTCATAAATCTATCAATGTCTACTTGGATACTTTGGCATTTTTTCTCAAGATTGAGCATAAGGTTCCTCTTAGTGAGAACCTTCTTGATTTCTATGATTGTTCCTATTCTGTCTTCTATTTCTAGTTCATGAAGCTGATACATGTTTATGTTGTTGAGAAATGTTATCAATTGGTTGGCTTCTTCAGGTTTATCTCCCAATTCTTCCATTGTCATGTGGATTTCTTATGTAGCCACTTTTACCAGTTCAGTTTGTTCAAAAATTACTTGAATAGAAGACCAAACATCATTGATGGCCCAATGTTGTTGGCCCAAAGAATTTCGTTCATGTCTCCCAGTGGTTGTTGCAATGTCAAGTCCCTTCCAAGGACTTTTATTCTTTCTCCCATTCTTTGATTCTTTTGAGCTTCTTCTTTCTGTTATATCTATGCAAGTTTGCAATCAGTTTCTAAACTTGACACTTGTTCTCTAAGTTTTTTGAGCTCAGTAGTCTAGATGGTCATTTCCTCCATGGATTTTACCAATTCAGTTGTTTTTTCTATAGATGTCTCTGCGCTTGTTGATGTACCTGTAACTAGCAAAGTAGTAGCTGGTAGAATTGTTGGTGCTAATGAAGTAGCCAATGTGGATGGTACTGTTGTAGAAACTGTAGGAATTACAGTCTGAGGAGTGGTGGCCAACTCACTATGTTTTGACTGTATCAAATTATCCAGCTCTTTCTCTATTTCTTTTAGTTGTTCATTTAGGTTAAGGACTAAGTCCATAAGCTCTTCCTCCTTCTGAGTTTCCAATACTTCAGTTGTCTGAGGATGATGCAGAGAAGGAATTTTAAGCTACTTTTTCAGTGCAGCTATGTCATCATTTTTCTTTTTAATAAGCTTTTCTACAGCTTTCACATCTTTGGGATCATGCCCAAGTTCTATGACTAAGTCCTCTAAGGACTTTATTTTGGTATCTTTGGCCTGTGAAGAGGCCTTCTCAAACTGGAATTGCACTAATATATTATTCAACGAATTTTAGAGTTGGTGAGCTGCAATAGCCTTACTGGTCAAGGTAGAATAGACCATTTCCCCAGTCTGCTTGTGTAATTCTATTTGGTCAATAGGATGGATATCCTTTGCCAATACTTCAAAGTCCATTTTCAAATAATCTGCAATTGACCTGGGCTATTGTGTAGTAGGCTTCATAAAAGTCATCTACATTTTTCCTTCTTTCACATCAAAGGCTAACATTAGCCTTGTCTGATTAGTAGGATCCATTTTTACGTAATGTGATAACTTTGGGCCTTCAATCTTTCATTCTTGGCCTTATTTCTTTATATTTTTCTCTAATGTCTTGGATCTGGCCAGTTGGAGCTCTAAAGGAGAATACTTCCATGCTCTGTTGTCTCTCTAGCATTTGAGCCTGTGAAGTGGAAGGTTCTTGTGTACCTCCTGAGGGAGTAGTATACCTACTTTCTACTCTTTCTACACCTGTGGTTCCTGTTGTTTCTTCAGTAAACATTTTTTCTGAAAATGGACTCAACCTTTGCCTCTTGACATAAGTTTGGGCAACAGGTTTGCTAGAAGGAGTGGCCTCCTCTCTATCTCTTTTAGGATTTCTCTCCTTGTTTAGAGGAGTGTGTAAAATAGGTGGATTACTCATGATATGTTTTGGCTGAGCAAGTTCTTCTGCTATCTTTGGCTTCTCTATTTCCTCTTGCTACTCTGATGGTTCTTGCTCTTGAGGTCTTTCTTCTACTGTTTCCTCACTGTGTCCCTGTGATTCCCTTTGAGATTGGGACTCTCCTGGCACCTATACAAATGAATCTTCATCAAGTCTTCTTTCTAAATCAATCAATAGATTATTGACAACAACTTCTGTGCTATCTCGGTCTACCAAAGTGTTTTCCACTCATTCTAGTTGATTAGCATACTATTCAATTTCATGAACTGTGGTGGACGTAAGGAGATAATTTGTTCTTTTGTCTCCTATTGCAAATGAACTCTAAAGGGTCATATCTCTAGATAAAACTTTATTTCAGTTTCAACCTTTGGAGGATTTCCTCTGCTTCCTTTCATGTTTCTCTACTATTACATATGAAGGGGCCAAGTTGATCTTTAATTCTAAGTTGAGCTTTCTTCTTGGCGTTCACAAAATGTACCTCATATGAATTGATCATTTTCCTGTAGTACTCCAGAGCAAACAATCTCATGGGGAGGTACTTGGGCAGTTTGTAGGAAGCTAGCTCACATCCATATATTCTAATTTCAGTGTGTTTTTGGTACAAGTACCAATCCCCCACTCTATATTGTTCTGAAAACTATAGGACCCTCCTGTTGTCTACACAGATTCTGGGGCGAGGGCTTCCTAGTAACATAGTTGCCACTAGGTGCACAAAGAGATCTATGAAATCAGTCTAAGAATATTGAGAGTCATATAGGTGGATTAATGAAGTCCAGAAGAATACTGATCTAGGGTTGCCTCTGGTATCAAGCTTCTGGAGTATGATTGGAAATTTTTCAGCTTGATAATACAGGAAAAGATGATATAAAACTGAAGAATATTTGAACACTCTTTCATTATTCATCCTCATGAATTGATCATGCATCTTATCAACAATGAACTTAGCATAGTCAAACATGATGGTAGGGGGGTGTCCAAGAGAGTAAATGGACATAAAGGCTATGATAATTTCATCAAAAAATTCACTTGTAGTTTGGCCTAACACATTGGATATCATTTATATGATGTCTCGGCCAAGATCAGAGAATATAGTCCACATGTAAGGGAGAGGGTCCTTTGGAATGTATTTTTCTTCCCTAATGAAGGTCTGGAATAACCAAGCAAGTTTGATTGAGGAAAGTGTAGGGAATATATTAAGCAAATCTCCAACCGAAAGAGGGGTTAGGTTTTGGCTTGGTTGTAACTGCAGCATTTCATTTATGGACTCAGCAGTGATGGTAAACAATACAGACTGGTCAGGGATCATCACTGCCCTTTGGCTGGGACTATAGTTCATATGGAAGTAATGGATAATCTCTGGGACGATATGAACTCTGGGGAATTGGTACTTGGGTAAGCCTGATTCCCAAAGTCCTTTGTATTCCACATGGTTCAGGAACTGGTCTTTGTAACTGCAGTATAGTTTCAAAGGGGATTCTTGGATAGAGGTATCTTTAATCTGAAAATCTTTATCTGCCAGTGGGAGATGGTCTAAATCCCTGTGAGGAGTAGAAATGGGTAGGACGTTTAATGCAATTGGAGCAAAAATCCTTGGTTCTTGTGGATTCAAGGATGGGGGCGAAGGGTTTTCAGTGAAATTGGGGAAAACTGGTCTAATTCAGAGTATTTTGGGGTCAATGGGCAACTATCTTACTGAATTACTTAGTAATTTGAAGCAATTTAGTTCAGGTTTGGGAATAAAATAGGGTTTCTCAACGAATTTGGGTAATTACCTGGTTTTGGCTTTGAACAGAGTGATGGTGACTGTACACTGTTTGCAGGAAGCGCACGTGAATGAAAGGAGGTCTGGAGTTTCAGCAGCTTCAGCAGGTTGGCAGTTGGATGTGGGTTGACGGTTTCATGTACTCTGGTGCTTGCATGGAGGTCTGAGTAGTCTTTTTCATGATAAAACAAAAAACAATGAGTTTTTTAGTTTTATTCGTAAAGTCAACTATTTTGGAGGGTCATTGGGAAAAGTACACTTGGCGTTAAGCGAGGGATGCGACGTTTTGTTGTTTAGTGGGAGGTGGTAAGCGGGATCGTATCGCACAGCTTTTGGGTTAAAGTGGTTTTGGAGGGAGGCTGCCCAATGCCATTCATCAGGCGCCACATAGCAGTAGGGTGAATAGTGAAACCACCCATATCAGGCGAGTAAAGGTTGGCCTTCGGAGGCCGCCCGATATGAGCATCGACCGTTGGATCAAAAGGGGTCAGATTGTATGGTGAGCGGGGTGATGATTTGATATGAAGTTTAATGGAGGGGCCCGACAGAGGTTTAAGCATGGAGGGATTAATTAATTGTGGATTATGGAGGTTTAATGATATCGGGGGTGATTTCATTAGTGGGGACAGATTATTAATTAATCATTGATTTATTAATTAATCTCTTTTATTCGGCGGTGGGTCTTGGTTATTAATTAGTCACTAATCGACTTAATTAACCCATTAATCAGTTTATTAATAAAGTTTATGTTTCAAACTTCGGGGCGGGATATTAACATAGGGGTTTTTAATAAAGTATACGGGAAAGGGGTATTTTTGGGATTTAGTAAATATAATTAAAATTAGGAGTTAATATGAATGAAAACAGAAAAATGGATTTGCGCTAAGTATAATATGTTTTGAAATTTATTTACTTTTCACATAGAACATTATAACTTAGGTTAAATGCGCATTTTGTGGGTTTTTGTGAAGAAGGGGTTTTCTTAGGGGTGATTACTTTCCCTAGGAAAATGGTGGTTTTACCTTAGGAAAAGGGATTTATGGGAGAAAATGAATGAATTGAAGGGGGTGAATGCTTGTGAGGGGACTTTTAGTACTTAGGACCTACAAGTTATTGGGCCGAGGGTCCCGTCCCTCCAGAGGTCAGAGAAATGCTTTGAGCCCCTTTAAGTTAAGGTTTTAGGTACTTTAGACTTTACTTAAGGGAAATTAGTAAAATTAAGGGTGAAATGAATGGGGAAATTAATCACTTGACTTTGTGTAAATGCTCAATTATCATCCATACTTTAGAAATTTGATGATAAAGGTAAATGATATGATTTTATCTAATCAATTATCACAATTCTGCAACCATGCAACTACTCACCCATCTACTCATCCTACCATTTTTTCTACTCTTTATTAGGGTGCACTTAAGCTTGCAAACCCTTATCAAAACTTTTCTTTTCCTTTACAATAGAAATCTATCTAAGTCGAACCTTATTACATCCAAGGTGTTAGATTAAATAGCTGAGCTCCTTTTATTAACTCTACCTATCTACTTATCTGCTAAGATTAAACAGTTTGGTCAGAATTTCATTCTCTATCTATAAACATGAAATTCAAAACATGGAATAACCAAGATTAAACTGTTTAACCATCCATGGATTGTGGCAAAGGTAACAGGCTGCACACAATATTTTTATTCTACATCAAAAGTAAATAGTAGTGGCATTTTGACTTGCACACTTTCATGATCTTTTTCTTTCTTAGGGTTCATTTTTCATATTTTTTTGACCTGTTTCATTCCTTTTGTCCTTTGATTTTTCTTTTAGGACATACCCTCTTTACATTTTTAAATTTTTTTTGATATTTTGAATATGGAAAACATTTGCAGAAAGCAAAGGTATGTACAAATTACAGATTTGACCTCAACCATTCAAAAATTATGACTCCTATTGGTATAGGAACATAATAGTAATTATTATATGAAATTTACAGTTTTTGGTTAGAATTCCACTTTCAAAAAATTATTGTTTGTTTAGAAAAGATTCCATGCCCAAAAGGGAAGTTCATAGTTTGCAGGTTCTCAGCACCTTGCTAGCAAGGCACTATCCCCAGGTGGAGCCAATGTTGTCAACTTTTGAAAACAGAGTTCTAGTTGTCCAAAGAGTACCAAAGAACAAAGAATCGTGTAGCCATCTTCCAAGCTGCAAAAGCTATCAAAGCCAAATTAGACCATCTCCACTGGATAATGCTTAGAATAATATTTCCAATGGTAGGTGGAAGTCCAAGAATCGACTCTTGAATTAGAAGTTAGAGCAGATTGAAGATACCCTTTGAAAGCCATAAAACAAAGAGGAAAAAACCAAGGGGGTGATAATCACAATCGTAGTTTCCTAAGAGTAGCAACGATGAAGGACAAAGAAAATTGCGATCAAAGATCACCGATATCGGCGATAACAAACTTCAGAGGCCCATGGTCATTGCAATCGCATGCCGCACTTAGGCAGCTCACATATCGCACTTAGGCAACACGACATATTGGTGATCGACAGGTCCAAGGATAGTCAACTAAGTAGTCGGCGGAGCCCACACATATCGAAATTGGAAGTTGGCATCTTTAACGGATCACCCTTAAAGGAATTGCAGGAGAAATACGCTGATAACATTGAAAAGTCGAAATTCTAGCCTATAGTGTTAAAGCGTCGGGAAGGGCCCAAAACCATTTAACAAAGGATTGCAGCGAAAAACCAAGCCTAGGCAAGCCCTTTTCTCTCTACTGCAAGGGGCCATGTGGCGGAATACCATTGGTTCCTATGAATCCACATGGAAGCTGACGTCATCATGATGTGGCAGTATGGAGGACACGTGGCATGTTGATCTGGAATTTTCAGGGGTCCTAAGGGAGAATTTTCAGGTGACACATGTCACCACTCGCAAAGTGACACGTGGTAATGATGACGTCATCAATTAGCAATAGGTGATCACACAAATCAAAGTCCCTCCTCCACCGAAGTCCTTTTCGACTTGCGACTGTGATATGCGAAGACCCTCTCAGATGCGATATTTTATGTGTCATGCCTTATGAAAGTTTTGCATCTAAACAATCAGCCAGTGCTATAAAAGAAGGTAACGTGGCCCTCTCTCCCATATTGTGATACCCCAGGTGGGCCCAATCTCGTAGATCAACAATCACAACTATCAAGGGGAGATATCAAAGGCGAGCATTATAAAGCATCAGTGTGCAGGATTCTATGTAACAAAGGAAAAAGACCCATGGAGGACAGTCCAAAGGCCCTAGTGCCTGAGGACTAAGCACTTGATGACGAGCCCCAGTCACATGAAGCAAAAGGGGCTAAAGTGGATCAGAAAGCCCTGTCCTGTAAAGAACTTCTAATGGAAAGTCCTGATGTGATAAGTTTGTGACTAGGTAGTGCAGAACTTTAAAGGTGTGATGGGTCAGCAACTGTGGCATTTAAGAAAGGAGATGGAGCATTCAAACTCGGCATGGACCGACCCAGATAGGCCCCTTATGACATGAAACTAGGGTCGATGCTGACAGAAGTAAACAAAGACTTGGAAGTTCGGGAGGACTTGATTATCCAGCATGGTGCTCCATACAGGGGGAAGACGAAGTACTGCCCAAGGATCCTCTACTTCTATACTACGACATGAAATTGATAGTTGTCCACTCCCATCTTTAAGGGATGAATAGTTCAAGTAGTAAAGGCAAAAGTGACGGGAGTCGACTAAGTAACAAAGGAGGACAAAATGTGAGCAAAATACAACCTGAAGCAGAGGCGATCACAAGGATGGGCACGGAGATATTTTATTGATGTTTTCATCTGATTGTTGACTGGTTTTGTTATCCTGTAATGTGCCACCATTTAATGAGGAAATTAATATTTTGTAATGTTTTTGGGCCACAGAGCCATCCCTGGACAAGACAACTAGTCAATCTGATAGATGAGACTCGACTAAAGATATTTTTTTGTAATTAATGTTCAATGCTTGCCTCTCCAAATAAATAGAGGGAAGCAACACTTAACAAAGGTTTAGAAATCCTAAAGAAAAAGCTACATGTTATTTTAAGACTGTATGATATGCATCTTTCAGAATATAAAGAAAATGGTGGTGATTCCCCCTTCGAGTACTACAATATGTTCTCCCTCTGTTAAAATCCATTATGTTCATGTTTCTTCTCTAAATTCATGTAATCATAGTTGCTAGAAATATTTCAAACTTCCTCACAGATTCATTTGTATTGACTTGTTAATGCATGTGCATGTATGGATTATTGAGATTATATCTTTAAAATTTCACTCCTTGAATCATTATACCCAATCTCTCTCTTGTACATTATATCTACCTGTAACTCAAATAAGTGTAGAAATTCTTGATGCTTCAAGCTCTATGTGTTAAGTGTAGAATTATTGATGCTTTAAGCTCTATGTGATGAGTTACTCCTTCTCCTTATCCTCTCTCATTGCTCTATCAAAGCTTATTAAACTGTAGGTCCTTGAACTACTCGGCCTCCACTATTTTATGCACATATTTCTATGAGCTGTATATGTGAAGAAGTACTAGAAACTCATGGATTACTCCTTTAGATGAATGAATCAACCCATTATGTTTAATATATATGTGTGTGTGTGTGTGATTTCTCCATTTTCCTGAGAATCATACAAGACACACAAAATCTAGATGTGCCAAGCCACTGGCCTTGTAAGCAATATGAGATTGTTTCTAGGAGTGACAACAATTGAGATGATGCAAAATCCCACATAGAAACAATATCAACCGTATCAAGGTATCAATCAAATGCCTTACAGTCAACAAGTCCAAACTTAATAGTTTAAACCTTTGAAAGGTTATCCTGGAGCTGAACAACAAGGCTATGTGTATAATGGATATCGAAATACTCCCTATCTCGGGACACAGATATCTGTTGCTTAGGCTATCCCATCTTATCTAAGATATCCTCCACTGGACCTCAATAGGAAATTTCCATTCGTAGCAACTCTAGAATTTCCAGGTTTGACCAGACTCACGAATGATCCCATTGCTCATTCTCCTTGGTGGCCATTTATTCCTATGAATATGCATTTTGATATTCCTAAATTTAATGGAAATCCTAGAGAAGACCTATCCACACACGTGATGACTTATCATTTTCGGTGTTCCTCGAACTCCCTTAGTGATGATTATGTTTGTTTGTGTCTTTTACATCGTACACTCACTGGTACGATAGTAAAGTGGTATATTTAATTACCTCGAGATTTGTTTGATAACTTCAGTGCCTTGGATACCACATTCCTAACACATTTCCAGTTACCCATCGAATATGAGACTAGAACATAACTCTTAACCAGTTTCAAACTTCTAATGCCACTCATATATCTGATCATATTCATGAGTTTCGACATCATCGTTGTTAGGTTAAAACTTTTGTTCCTAACCAATTGTTAGTTGAATGGTTCATTAAGTCTCTATTGCCATCTATCATAGAAGATGTATCCAAAGGCAAAGTCATAAATGAAGAGCAAGTGATTTCTCATGCCCAGTACTTGGATCTCATCTATACCCAATCTGACATGCTTTATGATAAGATACCAAATGTTTCATGACCTACCAATATTGTTTCTCAAACTCTTAGTAAAGAATCACATGTTTTCGATGGTGTGATTGGTTCTACCAGCCAGCAGTCGATGAGTAAACCATCTAGTTCAACTCTTGCTGTCACTGCTCAAATCCCTCCTTCCACTCTTGTGGCTTCTACTTCTGAGATCAATGTCATTCAATCATCCAAAGGAAAATCTCTACAACTAGGAAGTAAGAAGAAAGGCAAAGGTAAGAAGAAGAAAGAAAATTCTCTGCAGGATAAACAAAACAATCAGTCTTTTGAAGAAAAGTAGAAACCTCATTACCCATGTTTGATCTGTAATGAGGATAATTTCACTTGTGATTGTCCACACTAGGCGGAGGTGAATCAATTCCTTAAATCATCCACTACACCCGTTGCGTTAACAGACCCATTTCTGAATCAGGAGACCAATATGGTTGCCCAGGACCCTGCTTCCTCTAACTCGGTTTTGATGCTTTCCTCTACTAAGCCCAAAAATGATGTTATGGTGGCTACCCAAAGTAAGGACTATGGTAATGTGAATCCATCAAATGGCCAAGCTACTTATTGCCCTACTAGTTCGACTGCATCTCCATCAAATACTAGTCCAAATTTTGTGCCTATTGAATTAACGACTAAGCCTCCCAAAGGAATTATCCATAAATCAACATTCAACCCTCACATAAGAGCTGCTCAAAATTATAACATAGTTGAAGATCTCACTCAGGCTCCATCAACGATGTCAACTCTTTAGGTGTTGCAAAACTACCATGCCCAAAACAAGGCTTTGATTTCGGAAATTAGATGTATTGATCCTTCAGATTCCAACCTAGTAGTTTTTAACCATGAGAACTATACACCTCGACTTCCGACTCAATTAGCTTTCATGATCCAGGTTGTTGTTCATGGTAAGAATATCCATCGTTCCATTGTGGACGAAGGAGCCTCAACCTGTATTATGTCCATGTCTTTTTGGAAGGCTATTGGTTCTCCCCAATTAAGCTAGTCACCAACCACTCTAAAAGATTTTGATGGAAGGACATATAAACCATGTTGGATTTTGAATACTTTATAGTTGAAATTAGGCGGAAATATTGTATCAATAAAATTCGAAGTTATCAACGAAACTATATATTATAATATTATACTGGGTTGTACGTGGGTCTATGCCATGGCTGCGGTTGTTTCCACATATTTTATAATGATTGATTTTCCTCATAAAGGCAATATCATAGCCATCGATCAACTCACTTTCTTTACCATTGATTCTTGATTTATGAGAAGTGTCCCTCTCATGGGGGAAACCCCTCACCCATATTAGCATGTTGGGGTTCGACTGCTTAAGGATTCCTCTCTCATGGGAACCTTTTTGCTTCCTCCTCCCTCACTGCCTGATAAATCTACTTCGATTTCCTATATTAATATGATATCTTCTTGTACTGATCCATTTGATCCATGGGTAGTACTAGATCAATCTAATATCGACATTTTTGGTGACCGTATGGTACCCAACCCCATCAAGCTTGACTATGAAGGAATTTATTCGACTTGCACGGCCTATTCTGATCTTTCCTCTTCGATTAATTGGGTTGATCATTCTTTAGATTATGGTACATCATCTAATCCTTTCTCTCGTACATTTTCCACTGATAAGAGCATCATGGAGATCATGATCCGGGATGATGCACCATGGGACAATCATCAACATTGTTCCTCCTTGCTCGATTCCTTCGAGGACAATCTTAATGAACTTTATGGACCCAATATCGTTGAGCTATTTATAGATTCCGCATCCATCTACAGAGTCGATTTTGAGAAGAACTTGTAGAACATTGAAGAGAGTATCCCTCTCGAAATTTAAATTAAACTCAGAATTGTAAAAAAAGTACATATCGATGCATCTTTCTCTCCTGATGAGGTCAAGACTTATAAAGTCCTATTCCATGAATTTAGAGATGTTTTTGCCTAGTCTTATGAATAAATTACTGGTATCAATACAAACATTTTTGTGCATGAAATTAAGACGTACCTTGATGCTAAACCAATTTGGAAACACCTTCACCCTGTTCATCCAAAGAAGGATGTCACTATCAAATATGAAGTTGAAAAACATTTATCCACTAGTTTCATCTATCCCATACTGTTATAGACATTTTTGTGCCTTGCAACTCCAAGCATGAAATGTCCATAAACCAAGGGCTCCTAAGTCCCTAAAAGTGTTGTTCTAACCCCTAAAGGAACAAGGTCAACAAATTACAGCTTCTCCCAGAAGTCCTCCACCAGAAACTGCTCAGAATAAGTCAAAACAGGATCATTTCAGCTGCTCCACTGGCTAGGTGCGTTGCATAGCACCTAAACACACTGGCTAGATGCGTTGCAATGCACCTAAATGAACTATGAGGGTGCGTTGGGCAAGAAATGACAAATGGCAGTGTCATTCCGCGAGGTGGAGAGACAATGGAAGCTTCCAGAATCTTCTCCTATGACACTTGCCTCACTGAACTCGACCAAGGATGAGTAAGAGGCCTTCAGTCTCCAAGTGGAAGCAAGAACTGACAGAGAGAAGACACTAATCAAATCACAAGCTGACTCATCCTCCTTGCATACATCTATATATGGATCCCTCATCCCAGAGATCTAGAGGCTGGAATTTTGCACATTGTAAGGAATTGCTGTTGGTTTTGAGACAAACATCAGAGTATTGGGTGATTTATGCTTTGTTGGAGGTGAAGAGGGGCTTCTTTGCTGGGAGGTAGATGCTGGGTCAGGAACCATCGGTTGCAACTCGTCCTGGATCTTTTCTTGTTTATCAATAAAAACTATTTGAGTTTTTCCTCCATGCTTTTGTGTCATTGATGCTTGTTACATTTGTATGGTTAACTTAAATCTGATCCTAAGTTGTTTATGAATATAGATCCATGTCTTTGTATAGTGTTCTTCTTTTGTGATCTTACAGGTACTTGGTGAAGCTGGGCAAGTAAGGGAGCAGGTAGCTGGAAGCTGTCAAAGAAGAGAGAGATTGGATCAAAGAATTAGCGCAAGACACAGGTTGGTTCTTCCTATTCCTCTCTATCTATAGTTCATAAAGGAAAGACAAAAGTAGTTTTTCTTTGTTTGTTTCTAAGGCAGCTGTCACACCTTAGTGGGATAGAGCAGTTCTAAATAGACACTTTTCCCAGTAACAAAATGGCGACTCCACTGGGGAGAATGTCTAATTAGTTTGTTTGTGTATCTCTTTGTTGTTTGTTTCATAAACTTATAAGTAGCATTCGAACTGCATTTGCCATAACAAATGCAAAGTAGACATCTGCTACTTCAATCCATTCACTGGATCTGTTTATGATTTGAACAGCTGATTCACAAACTATTTGATTTCCCTTGTGATAGCTCTTAGACCCTCCTTAGATCTACCCCTGATTGTGCATTACTGATTGCTTTCACTCGGCCAAAAACCAAAGACTGAACTGCAAACTGTGACCCAGAGCCCGGACAGATTCTCGTTTCTAGCCCAGTGCAGGTACTGTTAAGAGATCCTGCATTTCAATGCACTTCCCGAAAGGGTAACCTGCACTGCAATTTAGTTTCTCTGTGTTACAGGTGCGCTGATCAGACTAGCCCCGTGTAGCTGAGGTTCTTGTGCTTCATTCTTTTCAGTTCTATCTTTGAATTTTGCTGTCTGTGATCAGTATATGCCTGTTGAAAACCCCTTTTCCTTGCTGTTATTCCGCCTCCTTTGTACAAAAGAACTGTAGATGTTTTTGTGTGTTTGTTGAGTCGTTTACAGTTTTCCATTGCAAAAGTAGAATAGTCGTACTGTTGTCCTTTGATTTAGATCTATCATATGTGTCGATTTCGATCATAGGAGAAAGTTTGATTGCTGTTGATGGTCGATTATACTTTTACTATTGCCTTTGGACTAAATTTGTGATTTTCTAGTGTCAAAAACGAGTATTCGTTTCAAAATCGTAAAGTGTCGTAATCGTCTTTATCTTTTGATTTTGAAAAGAAGCTTGTTTGTGTTTGTCGCTTGAAAGCAAATTCAGATTTGTATAACAACTTTCTTTTTAGCATCAATACTAAGAAAGTCGAAAACAAATACATGCATGTGCATTTGCATATAGACAGTCTGTTTGGCTTGATTTAGGAAATTGCATTTACAGTGTGCTCTTTGCTCTTTGTGAAAAGATTGTGTCTTTATTTTCCTCTAGTAGCTAGGATTTTCATTGCACAAAAGAGATAAAAGTTTGTTTATCATCTTTAGATTGCATTTTAGGAATTACATCTACATCTCGTGGTGAACCCAAAAGGCAAACTTCATAAGCAAGATCAACTTAAAATAAATTCAATGAATCTAACAACGCTTTGGAACTTAACGCACAACATTTAGAGGTCTAGGCTAGAGACGTATTCCGGTGTCGTAAAGCCTGGTAAATGTTGTCCTCACTGATGGTTGGGTGATTCCTCCACTTTGAGACGATAAGTGCCAGTACGGACTTGTGCTCCCACGTACCGTCGAGTATATTTTGGGAGACCCCTATAGGCTTAAATCCTTTATCCATAGGAAGCCGTGTCTGCCGCCCTATCGATCGCAATGCACTGAACACAGCATTCGGGAAGATTGACTGCCGTACCGTAAAAAGTATTCTGCAGTTTTGCGATTGGTTTGGTACTCCCTCTACCTAGACCTCCAGAGCAGTCCCTTTCGTTCCTTTTTAGACTCCTTAACGGAAAAGGTCCATCTGAGCACTTGTCACTTCAGGCTCATTAAAAATCGAAGGCAACTAGAGTCATCTTTTGTTTTTTTTTCGACTCTTAAAAACTGAAAAAACAAGTTGTGTCAAAGCGTATAAAATTTATTTTAAACGAAATATTCATTACCCTTTCCTACGTTGATCTTGGGTTGAGAAAATGGAGTCTACCAACCAAGGAATTCCCCTTGGAGGAAATCCTAGTCCCTTCTCCTCTTGGGGAGATGTTGGTGCGCCCCATATGGCCACATTGTCGCTTCCAGGACTGACAATTGGTTTGCCTGTATGGCTCTTCTCAACCTCTATCGTTCAGAACACCACTATTCCTGAACAATCGAATCAACAATTAGACGAGTCCAGAGTTTCCCACCAACCTTCTACTTCCTCTAATTCTTCCTCTCCTCCTTCCTCTTCGCTTGATGGGGCTGGTAAAGCCAAAAGTCAAGTTCCTAAGGAGAAGAAGGAAAAGAAGAAGAAAGAGAAGAAGAAGAAGGAGCCAAAGGCGAATGGGGGAAAACGAGTGTCGTCTAACGAAAATCCACACACTGCACCGACCAGGCCTAAATCACCATGTGTCATTTGCAAAGGAGACCACTTTCATAGAGATTGTCCTTGCATCCCTCGGATATTAAGGGACTAGTCTCCTTGTTTGCACAACCCGGTGTCGTCAACCTCTGATGATCATGTTGAAAACACACCGTCAACTAGTGAAAGTGAAGCCCCAGGACAAAAAGGAAAATATAGATTTCCTTGTAAACTGTGTGAAGGCAATCATGCCGTTCACCATTGTCCCTTCTTAGACGAAGCTAAAAGATTTTTGGATGATCATCCGGTTTCACCGTTACGACTTCCTCCTGGATATAAAAAACTCTTGCCGAGTCCATCACTAGTTGAAAATCCGGCTGGCCCACTCAGGTGGTCGGCTGAAGCACCTATCATTGAAGATAAACCATCTGGATCCATACCAGACGAAAGTCAAAAGGTCGAGGCGGCAGTTGACCCGGTCTTGCCTTCAGAGGTTTCATCTTCAGATGATACAATCACTGAAGAGAACAAGGATGACACCATCCAAATTCTTTTCATAAGCACAGACTCCAACGAACATGGGGGAAATTTACCCGTTCCTTTACCACAGGAAGGAAGTTCGTCAGAGTCGTACCCGGCTGTCTATTCGGTCCCACCTCCAAGCAACCTAGTTGTCTCCTTCGACTGGAATCAACTAGGCAGACCCTGTTTACCAGCAAGCGTACCATTCCGAATTATCGTTCAAATATATAGAATGGTTATGGATGGTACCATCATAGATGAGGGGGCTTCTATGAGTATCCTTTCCTCAACTGCTTGGAAAGCGCTTGGTTCACCATCGCTTTTGCCTGAGATGAGAAATCTGACAGGCTTTGATAAAGGAACCAGTCGACCTTTAGGGATCCTTCCCGATGTGCCCATAACATTGAGAGGGAAAACAGTTCACATGAACGTAATGGTAGTTCAACGACCCCTGGATTACAATCTACTCCTTGGACGAGACTATATTTATTGCATGGGAGCAATTGTCTCCTCACTCTTTAGAGTAATGTGTTTTCCGCACGAAGGAAGAGTGGTCAAGCTCATGGACCAGCTTTCATTCCCCAGATCATACAGAGCAAATAGTCATATACCATCCCTAAATGGTCTTTTCACGCAAGAAATGTCTCAACCTCCAGTCTGTCCTCCTGATGAATGCGAGTAATTCATAGGGATATGACTGAAACCAAGGGGGCATGCACCCTGGTCTGCTTCGGCAGGAAAACTTCGGGTATAGGGTAGGTTTCCGCGAGAGAATATGACTAGTCTGTACCCCCGTTCGTGATTGGAAGAGGGGGTTATTCTAGAACAAGATTCTCTTGTCAAAGTTATGTGAGTTGGCGGGCATTGCCGCTCACCTTTGTTTATTTCGGTAGACATCGCCAGAGAAGTGTTTTGTTTACGCCGTAAATAGAACTATCTTTGGGTAACCTGTAAGAGGTAGGCCTCTCTCGATAAAACAAATGTTTTGGCGGAAAGAAGTAGAGGTAACCTTGAAACTCTGTTTTATACCTGGGGGCATGCAAGCCTTTTGGCGTGCAAGCGAAGAGCGACTATTTATTTTTTTTAAATTTTTAGGACCTCTAACCCTTTAAACCCGTAGGATTGGTCGTTTCCTAACTTGCATAAAGAAAGGATGTGGAGCAAAACTCTAAAAATTGTTGTTTTATATGAGACATTCTTATCATACGACTGGATTGATCGAGCAGTGTTACCGCAAGGTTCAAGCTCGTTAAAAAATAAACCCGCACCGAGCAAATGTTTCCACCCGCGTTTAGGCTCATTAAAAAATGAACTATTCCCTGGTAAATAACCACCGTGAATGTAGTACTTCAGCCATTAAAGCCTTGGTCGTGTTTGCACCGTCACCTCCACTTTTTCATTGGCCGATCATTCACCTCCACTTGATTGTTTACCCATTTTGAGGAACAGCTGCGAAGAGTGATTTCACTAGCCATCCTTGTGACACTGCCGTGATTGGAAAATTCCAAACCTTACCTGGAATCAGCTGCTACCCGTTTTATGACTCGTTCCTCAAAAGACGAGTCTCCTTTAAGCTCTTTTCAACTGACTCGTAAAATATGAAAAGATTGCCGAGCCATTGGCCTCTCCAGCTCGTTAAAGGGACAGGAAGTGCTATCCCTCATCTAGATTTTAATCTTTTTGGACCTGAGGGATTATTGCACAAAAAGATCGAGCGCTTGTTTTGTTCGGCTCGTTAAAACTATCGAAAATTCATCCCTTCTGTATTGTTTTATACTTTTTCGGACTTAAGGGATTAGATGACGAAAAAGGAATTTTGGAGTTACCTTTACGTACCTTTTCAGACTCTCTAAAATTGAAAAGGACCGAGTTATCTTTGTTGTTAAACTCGTTAAAAAAATTAATAGCGACAAACTTGTCTTTAGACGAGAACGATTTTCACTATCGCTAGGGTCGTTAAAACATAGCGATGGGTTTGCCCGAAGGGAAAATTATAAAAAAATCATATGTTATCCTCCTCAAGCTTGACAAAAATAAAGAGGTACTGGTCAGCAATGACTGGGGAAAAATTGGGAAGAAAACTCAAAGAATCTTTATTGGTAGCAAGTCGCTCTTGAACATGACACTTCCACTCTGTGTCCGAGTCGGGTTGGGTTGTTTCATTCAGCGGTCACATCGCCATGGTCACACCATACCATCCACATTTGGAGTTAATGCTACCAATCAATCGCATCAGTGTCGTCGACATGTTCAAGAGAAGTCGTCTAGAGAAGCCACCTGTGTCCCACCCACTACCATACATTATACTCCATTTTTTCATGACCGCCACCCTGAACCGTATAATCAGATCGTTTTCACCTCCATCAAAATCATTTGCTCCGTTCTGTGTCATTGATGTGGGATTCATTAAGGCCCTCCTGTGACGGATCACTTCTTGTTGACATCAGCTCATTATCCAAGAAGTTGGTCTAGGAACACCCCATTCAGTACTTTGAAGCTTGCATGCCTCAATGGCAAGTTTCTCACTTCCGGCGACAGGTTTACATAAATGACCTTCAACCGAAAGATTTTGCGTGGTGTTCGACGCCAAGTCCTTTATTCACACCACGTGAATTGTACTGCAGTACCTTGAGGATCATTATCATTATCGGTGATTCCTCTCGCGCTTGTTAACAATTTACATCATTGACTGGTAATCAAGCGATGCCCTTCCATGTTCGACTTCAGGACATTTCTCACATGGATCGACTTGTACTTTGAGTGAAGATCGGACGAGATTGAAGACCCTGGATCTAGTTTCATCCATCCGGGCTACGATATATATTCAGGAAAATAAAGACATTAAATGTACAAGCATTGCAACACAGATAATCATCCTACCAAAAGGATGATGGCTCTATCAGAATCATCAGTCTACACTCAGACGATTGTTTGTCCTATGTACATAAAAATGAATTTATAAAGCTGACCATGGGAATGCCCGCCTCAGCTAGGTCATGAAAATAGTATGAAGATAATGTATTGTATTGTATCTTATTACAGGTCTCCTCCCAGCATTGAAAGAACTTCAAATCCTCATAATAAAGCATTTCACCCGATTAACGACCTCATACTTTAGGGGGCAACTGTTATAGACATTTTTGTGCCTTGCAACTCCAAGCATGAAATGTCCATAAAACAAGGGCTCCTAAGTCCCTAAAAGTGTTGTTCTAACCCCTAAAGGAACAAGGTCAACAAATTACAGCTTCTCCCAGAAGTCCTCCACCAGAAACTGCTCAAAATAAGTCAAAACAGGATCATTTCAGTTGCTCCACTGGCTAGGTGCGTTGCATAGCACCTAAACACACTGGCTAGGTGCGTTGCAACGCACCTAAATGCACTATGAGGGTGCGTTGGGCGAGAAATGACAAATGGCAGTGTCATTCCGCGAGGTGGAGAGACAATGGAAGCTTCCAGAATCTTCTCCTATGACATTTGCCTCACTAAACTCGACCAAGGATGAGTAAGAGGCCTTCAGTCTCCAAGTGGAAGCAAGAACTGACAGAGAGAAGACACTAATCAAATCACAAGCTGACTCATCCTCCTTGCATACATCTATATATGGATCCCTCATCCCAGAGATCCAGAGGCTGGAATTTTGCACATTGTAAGGAATTGCTGTTGGTTTTGAGACAAACATTAGAGTATTGGGTGATTTATGCTTTGTTGGAGGTGAAGAAGGGCTTCTTTGCTGGGAGGTAGATGCTGGGTCAGGGACCATCGGTTGTAACTCCTCCTGGATCTTTTCTTGTTTATCAATAAAAACTATTTGAGTTTTTCCTCCATGCTTTTGTATCATTGATGCTTGTTACATTTGTATGGTTAACTTAAATCTGATCCTAAGTTGTTTATGAATATAGATCCATGTCTTTGTATAGTGTTCCTCTTCTGTGATCTTACAGGTGCTTGGTGAAGCTGGGCAAGTAAGGGAGCAGGTAGCTGGAAGCTGTCAAAGAAGAGAGAGATTGGATCAAAGAATTAGCGCAAGACACAGGTTGGTTCTTCATATTCCTCTCTATCTATAGTTCATAAAGGAAAGACAAAAGTAGTTTTTCTCTGTTTGTTTCTAAGGCAGCTGTCACACCTTAGTGGGATAGAGCAGTTCTAAATAGACACTTTTCCCGGTAACACATACCTTTAACTGACTGGGTGTCTACCATTGTTCCCATCATGAAGAAAAATGGAACACTTTGTGTGTGTGTTGATTATTGGGACATCAATCGTGCTTGTTTGATGGACAATTATCCCACCCCGTTCATCGACCAAATTGTTGATGATTGTGCCAGTTGTGAAATATTTTCATTTATGGATGGTTTATTTGACTATAAAAAATCAACATTCTCTCAATGGACCAACATAAAACTACATTCATTTGTCCCTGGGACACATTCGTGTATAGAAAAATACCTTTTAGATTAAAGAATGTTGGGGCTACGTTTCAGAGGGAAATGAATTATGACTTCCACGACATCAAACATATTGTGCAACCTTATTTGAACGATTTTCCTGTTCATTCACGACATTGGGCTGATCACTCGATCCATGTTAGGGCCATCTTTTTACAATGTATACATTATACATTTGACTCGATCCACGTAAATGTGTATTTTGTGTAAACTTCGTTCATATTCTTGGTTTTGTTGTATCAAAACAATGAATTCATATTGATCCATTGAAAGTTCAGGTGATCATTGATTTTCCTGCTCCTTCTTCACTCCTTCAGCTTGAATGACTCCAAGGGAATTATAAATTTCTTCAAAGGTTTGTTCCCAACTACGTCGAACTAACCAAAGGATGTACTCACTTATTAAGAAATGGGTTCCCTTCCATTGGGATGATGATGCTCAAAAGGTGTTTGATGCCTTAGAAAATGTATTGATTCGGGAATCCTTGTTATATCCCCTAGATTACCACTGTGATTATTTCATGTACCCCACCGCTGTAGTTACTACAATTACTATGGTATTGGTTTAGGATGATGATCCAGGAACTAAACATCCTATTTATTACTTGAGTTAGAATCTCAATGATACCAAATTTAAGTACACCCATGTCAAAAAGTTAGCTTTGGCGGTTGTCCAAGTTGTCCAAAGATTTCACCATTACAAACTGCTTTGAAAAAATATGGTTGTTTCATATTGCAACCCCATGAAATACATCTTATCATGACAATTGCTGGGGGGGGAAATTCTCTAAATGCATTATCATCCTACAAGAGTTCGATTTGGAATTCATCAAATTCAAGTCAAAGAAATCCTTAGTTTTTGCTGAGCTAATTTGCGACCTTCCAAATTTTGAAACTGAAACAAAAGCTAATGATTCTATTCCAAATCATTCATTGCTTCTGATCTCGTCATCTGACCCTTGGCATGCAGACATTATCAGATATCTCTAGACCTGGACTTTTTGGTCCAATACCTCTCCTTCTGACCAACGACGTATCCGATAGCCAAACATTATATCATAATTGATGACATTCTTTATCGTCATGGTATCGATATGGTTTTCTGAAGGTGCCTCACCCATGAGAAGGCCAAGAAAGTATTAAATGAATGACATTATGGGGCATGTGGCAATCATTTTTCTGGATATGTCACTGCATAAAAGATATTACGTGCTGGTTACTTTTGGCCCACCATATTTCACGACTGCATCCTCACCATCTAAAACTGTCATGCATGCCATATATATGACCATAAGATCCATGCTCCACCCACTCTGCATCCTATTATCACCATTGGTCCTTTTGCGAAATGGGGCATTGATTTCGTGACATGAAACACTCACTCAGTCGGGGGGCATGGCTATATCATTGTAGCGGTTAATTATTTTACCAGGTGAGTCGAGGCAATGGCTACATACAATAATACCAGTGAAACAACTGCCCTATTTTTCTTCAACCATGTCATTTTACAGTTTGGTTTTCTACAAGCTATGTCATGGACCATGGAAAAAAATTTCTCAATCACATGATGTCTGAACTGACTACCAAGCTAGGACTGTCTCATGAAATTTCCACTGACCCTACTACTCTCATGAAAATTGGAAAGTTGAGGAAATTAATAATGTTCTAAAAATGATGCTTCAACGTATAATAGGGGTCAATAAATTAGTCTGGCATATTATTATTTATGCAGGCTTGTGGGTGTACCAAATTTATATTAGGACTACTACCGAGTTTACACCATTCCAATTGGTTTATGGTTTGGAAGAAATCCTTCATATTTAATTTGAATTTCCATCCCTCAAACTTGTTATCAAACTCCTCCCTGCCATTTCCACAGAAGAGGAATGTCTCTTACATTTGACGCACTTAGATGAAACCCGATGTGATGATGCGATGACTAATGAATCCCATAAGAAATGTATCAAGGTGCAATATGACAAGAGTGTCAAGCCTCATGTCTTCTCAGAAGGAGAGCTTGTTTTGTTATACAATCAAGAGTATGATAAAATAGGATCAAGGAAGTTAAAACCAATGTGTCTGGGTCCATATATTGTCAAACATGTTCATGCTAAAGGGGCCTATGATCTAGTTCATTTCGATGGAGTTCCCTTGGTGCAACCTAGGAATGGGTTGTACCTTAAGAAATAATGTTCTTGAGTTTTTTCATAGTGCATTGTGTACATACTGTATATAGGTGTGATTGAGTGTGTTTACAGTGTAGTCCCTTCAAATTTTCCTAGGTTTCTATTAATTTTGCTTACATTTGGTTTACACATGTCAACATCTGTTTAACCATGCATTGGTTATGCTAATGGTGCTATTTGTAGTACTTAGATCCTATATTTCATAGCTTGGGCTATATATGCTCGAAATGGAAAGTTATTGAGTTTACAAGTTATTTGTATCGATCGCTCTACGAATAACATCATGAGTATAGCACAATGATTAAATTGTTGTTTGATGCTATTTCCCATGGTATCCGCCATATAGTTATCAAACTTAACTCATATCTTATAGTACTATAATTGACTAATGTTTATTTGGTTAGAAGTCCAACTATGTTTTGCATGTTCATGATGGTTCGCCTTCTGGAAAGATATTTTGATTTCATCCAGAATCAACATATTTTTGGAAATATAAATACATTGACAGATGCATTGGCTAATCATGTTTTAGATAGACATTTGCGACACATGTAAATTAATTTAATACACATCACATCACATTGAAAATAATGATAGAACCATAAGTATATATATATCTATATATATATCAAATTTTTGATTCTAAAAAATTTGTGCCCAAGACACATGTGGCCACACGACCTAAAATATACATGTGATCAAAATATGGCTATAAGCCTCCTAGTAGACTAATCATAGTGCTCATGATAGCACGCCACTGCGCGAGCCATTTTTCAGAATAGTTGACTGATACGGCCAGGCACGCCAATAGTATGTCACTGCAGTCTCACAGGGAGCTAGTCAACCCTAATCTTAGTTATGCCATGGGTCAATGCCTCCTTGAGAAACTCAACCTCTGCAAGGCTCTCGACCACATTGAGATCTTGTAGTACCTCTCACTCTATTGCAACAACCTGTACTATTATTGGTACCTATTGTGGGTCTCTTGCATGATGTAGATAAGAAGAGACCACAGGTCAAACAGGTCCAATATCTGCATACGTATAAACCAATAGTTTAGTATCATATACATAAAAAATAAAATAAAATTTTTAAAACTTAAAAATACCAAAATGGTCAAAATGTTACCTATGGCACCCCAACGCTCGCAATCAGGAAGCCCGAGCTCTGGGTCTCTACAGAAATCCAAGCCTGCATATGGATCAACTTATATCATAACGAGTTTCATGTGCAACCATCTTAAGAGGAAAATTGTGAAGCTCATTGACGACGAACCTGCATGCTTAGATATGAGATACACCCATCTCCTCATCCATGGGACTCTCAGATCTGTGGGATCGAGCACGATATGTTGTGGCATGAGAAATTGAATCTGCTCTAAAGAAAAATAAATCAGAATCAAACCATACTCAAAATTATTTAGCAACCCATGTTTTTCCTTAGTGAGCTACTCTTTCATGTTTACTATTACCCCCCACTCTATTTGAATATTGTTGACTCCAGACATTGTAGAGCATACTACATATGTGACTTGTTCTCCACATGAAGAGATGCTCTGCTAATGAATATGGAAATAATGAACAAGGTCGTTATTAAAGGAAAATGGACTACATCCTTGATGTCGATTTTTCCATCCTTAGTTGGTTGGGATCTCAGTCGACAATGTGCATTGATATAATATTTGATTTTCTCTCCACCACTCCTTGAACTAGATAAAGAGATGGGGGAACCTCTCCTTGACATACCAGTCAAGAAATATATATCCTCTACCTATATTTCTAGTGTATGTGCACCAAGTCTAAATGCTTGTGCTTGAACATCCCATGCATGGACAAGATACCTCAATAATTCCATTTGCTGCCTCATACCAGGAAGCCAAAATAATTTTTTTATGCTCTTGACTCATGAGAAGATGCTAGAATACCAAATATACGAATAAATACAACCCAGAACACAGAACAAAATGAGAAAAAAAAATATTTTATTATTTAGTGATGAAAGAAATGTTCACTTGCCTCTTCGAGGGGGAAACCTCCGACAGAGCAGAGCTCGAATACAAAATAAGACACGACGCTCCTCAATGGGGAGTCTCTATCATTTATATAGGATTCATACATGCAATACCATGGGTTAGTACCATGGTTCTCTCAATACCATCTATCTAATACCATGGCCCATTTACAACTTACTGTGGTCCCTTTCTTTAAATGTAGGTCAACCACTTACAATTATTAATATGGGCTTTATTGAATCTTTGACTAACTATAACTATGACTCAACCCTATTGCATATATAAGGGGGTTAGGGTTGGACCCTAACATGCCCTCCCCCATAAAAACAACCTTGTCCTCAAGGCTGAAGCTGCGGAAACTTCTGAAGAATAGTGGTTGGTTCCCATGTTGCATCTTCTGGAGAGGTGTCTTTCCACTTGACGAGGACTTCCTTGATCATGCGGCCATGCAGATGTTGTTCTCATGTGTCGAGGACCTGTTCAGGTTGGAGCCAAAGTGAAACCTCTTCATCCAATTCAGGTAGACTGGTTTGAATTCTGCAATTGTTCCCCACCACTTTCTTGAGGCATGATACATGGAAGATGGGATGGATTTTTGCAGTTGGTGGCAAGGCTAGCTTGTAGGCTACTTCTCCAATGCGTTGAAGTATTTGATAAGGTCCGTAGAATTTTGGAGCTAATTTCTAACAACCCTTGTCTTTGAGTGATGTTTGCTTGTATGGTTGTAGCCTCAAGAATACCTGATCCCCTTCTTGAAATGTGCGCTTTGAACGATGTTGTTCTGCCTATTGCGTCATGTGATTCTGAGCTTGATGGAGATTATCCTTGAGATGGGCTAGCATGGTTGCACAGTTCTGTAGGATTTGATCCACTGCTTATACCTTAGAGCATCCAGGGATATAAGAAGTAGGTGAAGGTGGGAGTTGACCATACACTGCTTCATATGGAGTCATCTTGGTGGTGGCATGATAGTTAGTATTATACCACCATTCAACTAGAAGTAAGCACTGTACCCATTGATGTTGCTTTTCGGAAGTGAATCACCTTAGGTAGGTCTCCAAACATTTGTTGACTGCTTGAGTTTGACCATCAGTTTAGGGATGATAGGAAGCACTTAGTTGGAGTTGGGTGCCTTGTAGCTTGAAAAGTTCTTGCCAAAAATTACTGGTGAATTTTGGGTCACAATCAGACACAATGGAAGTGGGCATGCCATACAGTTTGAAGATCTAGTCCATGAAAGCTTAGGCCACCAAAGTGGGGCTAAATGGGTGGGGTAGGGTGAAAAAATGAGCATATTTAGAAATTCTATCCATAACCACCATGATGACTGACTTGTTGCCTGACTTTGGAAGACTAGTAATGAAATCCATAGAAACATCCATCTAGATTGAGGTAGGAATGGGCAATGGTTGTAAGGTGCCTGGGGACTTAACAGTTTCTCCTTTGTGGTGTTGACACATATCACATTCAGCTAAAAAAGTAAGAATTCCATTTTTCATTCCTATCCGAAAGAAGGAACGACGAGTGCGAGCATAAGTCTTCTAAAAGCCTGCATGGCCTGCAGTGGGAGATGAGTGCAACTCTGCCAAAATGCATGTTTTTAGGGTGGATGTTGGTGATATCACTACTCTATCCTTGTAGTGAAGAATATCATCCTTCCAAGAGTAGCCCATTGTGGAATTAGGATCTGCTCTCAAGTTATTAATGATTTGGGAGAGAGAGGGATGTGAAAACCATTCCTTGCGGGCTTCTTCAATCCAATCTAGAATGGGAAGAGAGATTGATAGCAGGGTGTTGTCATCCTCAAATTGGCATGATAAAGCATATGCTACTACATTTTCGCACCCTTTCTTGTAAATTATCTCATAATCATATCCTAGCATTCTGGCTAGCCATTTATTTTGCTGGGGCAAGGATAGATGTTGCTCCAAAAAATATTTGAGGCTTTGATGGTCAGTGCGGATTTGGAAACGCCGCCCCAATAAGTATGGTCGCTAGGTATCTATTGCATGTAAGATGGCCATCATCTCCTTCTCATAGATATATTGTCCCAGATGTTTCCTACTTAGTTGTTGGTTGGTGAAAGCTAAGGGTCGACCTTCCTGCATTAAGATAGCCCCAATACCCATGCTCAAAGCATCACATTTGATCACAAAATATTTGGTGAAGTCGGGTAGTGCCAATATGGGAGTGGAACACATGGCTTGTTTGAGACCCATAAATGAATGGTGTACTTCATCATTACAGAGGAATGATTTTTTCTTGAGAAGGTTAGTGAGGGGTCTAGCAATGTGAGCATAATTGCGGAAAAATTTGTGATAGTAGCCTATGAGACCCAAGAATCCCCTCAAACTCTTCAAGGTCTTTGGTTGGGGCCAATCCTGCATTGGCTGGATCTTTTTGGGATCCACCCTAACACCTTCACGACCCACAATGTGGCCCAAATACTCAACTTCTTCCATGCCAAAAGAGCACTTGGACAATTTGAAAAATAATTTATGCTTCTAGAGTAGTTGCAAGAACAGGTCTACATGTTGAAGATGTTTTTTCTAGGTGAGGCTATAGATGAGAATGTCATCAAAGAAAACGAGGAAATTTTTTTTGAGATATGGTTTGAGCAGGTGATTCATGAGGATCTGAAAAGTGGATGGAGCATTACAGAGACCAAATGGCATAATGGCCTTCATGAGTTCAGAAAGCAATCTTAGGAATGTCTACCTCTTTCATGCGTATTTGGTGATAGCCTGAACAAAGATCTAGCTTAGCAAAGAATTGAGCACCATTTAGTTCATCCAGCAAATCATCAACAACTGGGATATGGAATTTATCTTTGACCATGAGCTTGTTGAGGGCCCTGAAGTCTGGACACATGCACCATTCCCCATCTTTCTTGAGCACCATGACCATTGGTGATGAATAAGGACTGATGCTAGGATGAATGACACTGACTTCCAGGAGTTCCTTGATGATTTTTTCAATTTCATTCTTTTGGGTGAAAGGATATCTATATGGGCACACATTCGACGATTGTGCCCCTGGGACCAAAGTGATGCTATGATCATGTTCCCCTCTAGAGGGTGGAAGCTCTTTAGGTTTGTCAAAGACCTGCTAGTGGTGGTTTAAGACCTATTGCATCTCAGGATGAATATGAAGAGTAGTGGGCTCGATGGCCTGGATGGCATTAAATTGGGCGATAACTCCATGATGGCCCTTTTTCAACAACTTTTCCATTCGATGTGAGCTGATGATAGAAGGAGAACCTGCCTGGAGTCCACAGAGGGTATGCATGTGGTCATTCTTCTTAAAAATCATATATAACTCCTGGAAATCCATTGTGATTGGGCCTAGTGTGTGAAACCATTCAGCACCCAAGACAATGTCACAACCACCCATGTTGATGGCAAACATGTGGGCAGGGAAAATTTTAAGAACCCCCCCTAAATTTATAAATATAATAAATGGGCGAATCTCCATGGTATATAGGAAAAATTGAAGGCGATTTTATCAATAATATAATATGTATATATAATTTTTTGGCGAATCTCTCACCAGGCATGGCGAATATTTTACTCAATTATAAAATCTTGTAAGATCTTGGCGAGTCTTTCACTAAATAATAAAACTTTGTAAAGTCCTAGTGAATCTTAGCATAGGCTACATGCTAGTTTGATTCCCCCATTTAAATAGGCTACATTCCAGGTGAATACCATGGGTCAATACCATGTGCCATTTTGGTGAATACCATGGGTCAATACCATGTGCCATTTTTATTTTTATTAGAATATTTTACTCAATTATAAAATCTTGTAAGATCTTGGCGAGTCTTTCACTAAATAATAAAACTTTGTAAAGTCCTAGTGAATCTTAGCATAGGCTACATGCTGGTTTAATTCCCCATTTAAATAGGCTACATTCCAGGTGAATACCATGGGTCAATACCATGTGCCATTTTTATTTTGGGTCAATACCATGTGCCATTTTGGTGAATACCATGGGTCAATACCATGTGCCATTTTTATTTTTATTAATTCTAATATTAGGGTTAATAATGGTTTTTTGCATGGTATTAATAACAATCTAGTCCATGGTATTTGTCCCATAGTATTTTGGCCATAGGTTTCACCTAAATATAACCCATTTTTTGAGTGTTCGTAAATATAAGGTGACTTATGGAGTAAATATAAAAAATGTTTTATTTGTTTACCATACCTCTCGTTTATTTATATTTTTATTAATTTACCATACCTCTTTTACAAATATGGTATTTGGCCCATAGGATTCACTTAAATAAAACCTCTTTCTTGAGCCTTCATAAATAGAACGAGGGTTATGCACTAAATATAAAAAGAGGTTTTATTTATTTACGATACGTCTAGTTTATTTATATTTTTATTTATTTATCATACCTTTTGAGTAAGTATAAAAAGACGTTTTATTTATTTACCATACCTCCACTTTACTTATATTTTTATTTGTTTACACCCTTGCATGTATATAAGGTGACTTATGGAGTAAATATAAAAAATGTTTTATTTATTTACCATATCTCTCATTTATTTATATTTTTATTAATCTACCATACCTCTTTTATAAATATGGTATTTGGCCCATAGGATTCACTTAAATAAAACCTATTCTTGAAAATGGGTGAATGGAATCACTTAAATAAAACCTATTCTTGAAAATGGGCGAATGGAAGGTTGTAAGTCCTAATTTCAAGGGCTAAATTTACCTTTTTTACCCTCTCCCTTAAAATAAGGTGGGCTATTTGAAGTGATTTGTAAAAATGTACTATGATACAAAATATTCGCCCACTAAAAATTTAAAACCCCTTAATTTCGCCAAAGGGCGAACATTCGCCCCTAAAATTATCCTTGCATGTGGGTCTTTAGGTGGTAATCTCCCATCTGAAGTTTGATATTTTCGTAGTGGCCTTCACATTTCGTTGTGCCCCCATCAGCAATTTGGACCTGGAAATTAGAGTCTTCCCTCACAAAAAAATGACCAGCTTCGACGACTCTTTGATGGATAAAGTTATGAGTGCTTCCAGTATCAATCAATACTACTACAGGGCGATGTTTAATAAAACCTCTGATTTTGAGAGTTTGCGGTGCTGAAATGCCTGCCAAAGCATGTAGCGAGATAACTGGTTCTTCTGGCATAGCTGGGAGCTCATTATCTTGCTAGGTGTCCTCATCTTCCTCCTCTGGTCCCTCAAGGGGTGGTGCTTCCTCAGATGAGTTGTGATCAGTAACATCAATTTGAAATAATTTGTGTTCCTTGCATTTATGCCCCGGGGAGTATTTGTCATCATAGTAGTAACACAATCCTTGTTTTCTTTGTTCAACCATTTCTACAGGGGACACCTTTTGAACCTTAAGCATTTGGGTAGTGCCCTAAGCCTGGGTGGGGCATCCTTTGGCTATGAAATTTTGACGAGGTGAATGGGCAGCTAAAACATGTTCCACTTCGATAGCCTTGTTGCAAGCGTCCATCTAGGTGGGTGGGTGGCACATCCAGACATGGGCTTGGATGGCTTCTTTGAGACCACTTATAAAACATTCCAAGTAGAATGCATATCCCATACCTTCTGTGCGGATGGCCAATGTCTCAAAGGTTGCAATGTAGTATTTTACTATGCCTGTCTGTCGGAGCTTAGTAAGACGACCCAAAAAATTATATTTGCAGTCAAAGCGGTCACAAATGGATTTTGCGAACACCTGCCAAGTAATCTTCCTAGGATAGCATTTCCAATGCCATTGCCACCATTTCCATCTGTCTTGGTCCAAGTAGGGGCCCCCCACATGTAGTTTAGTTTCATCATCTACAATATGATTCAGAGTGAAATATTGGTCCATTTGTGCTATCCATACTGCCGGATTAAAGCCATCAAATTTGTACATGTCTAGCTTGGGTGGTCGAGGGTGGGAATGTTGGTGATTTCCATGGAAGTGAAGATGATGGCTAGAATCTCCTTCAAGGTCTTCATTAAAACCATGTGCCTCATATTGCAAGTCAAATTTCCCCTTGTGAATGTGGCCATGAATTGCTGCATCTAGTCTGCTAAATAAGTCAATTCTTTTTCAAGGCTCTCGATCTTCTCGTTGGCCATGGCTTGAGCTCTCGTTTCTACCATACACAGATCTTGGTCACTTGTCGTCACTTTGAAAAAATTTGGGACCACCCGAAAATTGAATATGAAAAGTAAATGGTACCACCTTGATCAGCTCGTCGTCCTGATTCTTATGGGCTAAGTCTCTTATAAGCGTCCTGGGAAGGCTTCAATTTTTTTTTATTTTTTTTTTTATTTTTTTTTTACTCTGAAAGGAGTTTTACTCCCCGCTTATCAATACTGCAGTGGCCAATTTCCAGAAAAATTAATCCTACCCAATGCCCTGCGAGAATCGCCCTAGGGTATAGGAGCCATAGGCCTCCCTACACAAATAGTTAGATCTACCTGTGAAACCCTTACTGCTGAATGTGAGTTGGATTGCAGTGATGACAGACCCTATTTGCTAGATCTGAATGGTACTGTGGCGGTAGACCCTCAACTAGTGGATTTGATTGTTGCAGCGGTGACAGAACCCCAACTGCTAGATTTGATATGGAAAATAAGATAATGGGTGATCTTCAGAGAGATGAGGGAACTATGGTCTCAAGGAGTGTTAGGTGCTATAGATCACAATATACGTAAGGGTCCAACAATAGTACTTAGCCAAATCTTTCAAGGCACTAACTAAGGAGGATCAATCGTACCCTTGGCTATACTACCCGACTACCCTATTGTATGTGCGAGTAATTTCCCCGAGTGTTGTTCTCCGTGTACTGTAGCAGCAAGATGGCCGACGGTTTATCCAAGCTGAGGTTTTAGGTGAGCCTAGGGGGCTTTTGATATACCCAAAAGGTACATGGAAGACAGTCCATGCATGGTTCTGTCTAATGCGCTACTACTCGAAGGGGTACCCACAGGGGTTACAAGGGAGTCCAAAAAGCATGACCACCTCTTGTATTTCCTGCGTGCACGCCTCCCCCAATCCACAGGTTTATGTGCTCAATGATAGATCCCATGGTTTAAAGACGTCGGAACACGTCTCTAGCCTAAAAAAAAATTCTGCTAAAATGGATATACCACCAGCCCTGGAAAGCACTCTGATACCACTCGTTATGCTCTTGACCTATGAGAAGATGCCAGAATAACAAATATACAATGAAATACAACCCAAAATACAGAACAAAATGAAAAACAGAAAATATTTTATTATTCAATGATGAAAGCAATGTTCACTTGCCTCTTCGAGGGGGAAAACTCCAACAGAGCAGAACTCGATTACAAAATAAGACACGAAGCTCCTCAATGGGGAGTCTCTATCCTTTATATAGGATTCATACATTCAATACCATGGGTCAGTACCATGGTTCTCTCAATACCATCTATCTAATACCATGGCAAGTTTGCAACTAACTATGGTCCATTTCTTTAAATGCAGGTCAACCACTTACAATTATTAATATGGGCTTTTTTGACTCTTTAACTAACTATAACTATGACTCGAGCCTATTGCATAAATAAGGGGGTTAGAGTTAGACCCTAACAAATTTTAAGAATCCACAATCTCTTAAAGCCTGGGTAGTGGTAGTATCATTAGCTGCAACCAAATATTCTTCTTCATGTTCTCTTTCCCTCCATATCAAGGCCATTTTGTTCCAATAGAAACCCGAAACATCACAAGAAGGATCATTTGGACAAATTTCATGCAAAAACCCAGAGAAACTATGAGGTAAAGAAGAAAAACAAAGTTGGGAATTGTGCCCAATGCACCCTCCTAAGGGTAGAAAAGTGCATAGCAGTTCTCCCCCAGTGTATTTTTCCATTTTTCAGCACACCTCTCGACCTTCTAGGGGTGCGTTGGACCCAGGACAAAGAATTATAACCCTAGGGCCATTAAAAATTTGAAAAATATGCATGAAATAAAAAAAATATGGAACAATGAAACGAAAAAAGAAAGGTTATAGGTCCTACCTAGAAGTGATGACCCTTGAAATGATCCACTATATTGGTCGCAATCAGTTGCAAAATATTGGGGACAAAAGCACACAAAACTCACTCTCCAAGAGGTAAATGTGAAATGGTAAAAATGAGTTACCTTTTGCCTATTTTATGGTCATTTTCATCATTAATGTATTAATTTATTAGTCTTTTGACCTAAATACGACTTATTTTTATCATGAAACATGTATTTTTAACCTTTTGGTTTTGTTTTGAGCAAGATAACAATTGTTTTAATGGATGTAATGATGTTTGAAGTGAAACAGGTCATTTTGACCAGGGAGTATACTTTTATCACTTTTTTGGGCTCTAGAAACCTACAAAAAAAGGAACCCCTTGGAGTCCTCTTTCAACTCTTTTCTGACTCCCCAAACATGAAAATATTATCGAGCACTTATCTTTTCAAACTTGTTAAAGTAAATGAAAATACATCTACTCAATATAAGTTTAACCCTTTTCCAGATTGAGCTAGACTATCTACAGAAGAGGAATATAGTCAAACATGGCTAAGAGGTTCTCTTGAGTATCATTTTTTGCAGACTCAAGAGACTATCTACGAAAAGGAACCTTCACCTCTTTTTCAGACACTCTAAAAATGAAAAAGTAGTCGAGTTATACCTTTGCTAGACTCGTAAAAACATCAAACAACAATGGACTCATCGAACATGATAGGACTGAACCACTCCTTCTCAGGGTTCGTTAAAAGCACTAAGAGGGATTCATCCGAAGTATGAACTTACAGATCAAGAATATGTTATCCTCCTTAAGCCTATTAAAAAATAAGGAGGTACTAACAGGAAATGGTTGGGGAAGTTGGGAAAATGGGATACTCCACCTATTAATGGGAGCAAGTTTCTCATGAACATGACACTCTTCCACTTCATCTCCATGGTTGTTGGGTCGGAAAATCTGCTTGTCTTTTGGTTCATCACACCATTTCAAAGTCTCTATTTTTGGTTTTGGATCAATGCTGCCAACTCCATTCAGTGTCATTGATGTGTTCAAGGGAATTCATTCAATTGATATTTGCTAGATGATACTCCTAATCCTTCATTCCATGTCTATCGTTCTTGAAACAATTCCACATCAAAGTCATTCTATCTCAAATAACGATATCCATTTCATGTCGTTGATGGGGGATACATCAAGGCCCTCCTGGGATGGGTTGCTCCCTATCGACATCATCTCATTATCTTGGAAGTTGACTTAGAAACTCCTTCTTCAGTACCATGGGACTTGTATACATCGATGGAAATTTTCCTCACTCTTGGAGACAAGTTTATATCATTGGCCTTTGACTGATATATTTTGTGTGGTGTTCGAATTCAACTCCTTCATTCACACCATGCGAATTGTATTGTTGTACCTTGAGATCCATTAACATCATCAGTGGTTTCTCTCACATCTATTAAGGACTTATATCATTGGCTAGTAATCAAATGGTGTCTACCATGTTCAACTTTATCTCCTTTATTCAAATGGTTAGACTTGTACATTGGGCGATCAAGTGAACGAAATAGAAGAGCCCAAATCTAGTTCCATCCATCCGAGTTGCGATTTCAGGATTAATGTAAGATTACAAAGCATGATGGCTATGCTCAAACAAACATTCATCCAATAATGGCTCCACTCTTCGTCATCAAAGGACATGTGTCTTCTTGATCATTGTGCATGTAATTTTATCTTATATGTTGAGCATGGGTATTCCTCCCTTGGCAAAGATATCATGATGAAAATGTATTGTAATAGATGATGATCCAACTAGTTGTTATTGATCCAAACTTATCACAAGGTAAAGCACTTCAGTCATCACTTTCCATTTCTGACATTATGCTTTAGCGGACAATCTATTATAGGCCATTTTGTCACGTCTAGTTAATAGACCTACAAACTGGGTCAATCAACATCCATGAATACCTTGTCATTATCCCTACACAAATGCCTAAGCATGACTCTCCCAAATCCTTGAGTTTTTGACCTTGACTGTTTCATTTTAGTGCTTTTAAGGCCCAGCACAACCTAGCCCTTTAGGGACCTGTGTTCAACAACAAGTTTCTTAGTTTTTCACCTACTCTGAT
Organism: Pinus tabuliformis; assembly: GCA_031772625.1. Taxonomy (NCBI): domain Eukaryota; kingdom Viridiplantae; phylum Streptophyta; class Pinopsida; order Pinales; family Pinaceae; genus Pinus; species Pinus tabuliformis. The sequence goes on along the minus strand of CM062811.1, from coordinate 404,841,401 downwards.
CAACTACAAGTTGTCCCTTGTTGGTGATGCACTGATTATAGAAATTTAGGAAAAATAAAAATAATCCCGAAGCTTCCCCTTTCATAATATTCTTGGAGTTGTTAGAACCATCTACCTTGGATAAGAACTTTGAATCTTGTCTAATCCTACCTTGGAGATTTCACCTCTTATCCCTTGAGCTCATCCTCCCCTCCTAAGTGAATCTCAAGCCTAGATTGGTAAATGGATAAGAACTCCTAAACTACCATCCTCTCCTATATATTTACTACCATCCACAAGCTATGAGTTGGATTTTGGATACTAATCATAGCCTTATGTCATTTCTTTGATCATAAGATATTTATCATTCCATTTCATTAGGGTGACCTTTAGATGTGCATTGTGACAAGAAAGGACAAGTCAACTTGGAGTGATATCTACAAGATCAAATTCCACTTTTGGTTATAAAATCTCTCCCTTTAATATTAATACAAAGAGTATATCATTTTATTATATGTGCTATCTTATGTTCACATTCATATATTTCAAAGTTATGCTGATCCATTAAATAGAGTGATTGGATAATGTTACATAGATGTCGTAGATCTTTAGCTTTTGTTGATTGTTTGTTCAGGTTCTAATTATAGCAATTGGAGCTTAAAATCCAAGAGGAAAAAATATCTTGCGATGGATCACAAGTAAGAATATTTCCATTCTCCAATTTCTTTAAGAAGAAGTTTATAGTATTTTCTTTCTATTTTTCTAGACCAGACCACTAGGTCTAGGGAAGATAATTTTGTCTGCAGTCACAGATTCCATATAACACTTGTGGAGAGATGGTAAGAAACTTCTTACATGACCAACTTGTCAGTGGCATACCTCAATAGAAGATGTATAGACTTCTAATCTTTAAACACTCTGAGGAAAGTGCCATCCAGTGAGGCAAACCAATTTGCTAACTTTGAAACTGCTTCCATTGCCCCACGGGACATGCAAAGTAGCTCTTCTTGAAAGGTTAACTTGTACAATGGAATGAGGACATGATCAGTCAACTTTTCAATTACTCCTTTGTAATTGCACTCCGAAATCAGCTTGTAGTAAATATGCATGACATGTTCTTTTGGTGACCAGGTCCAACTCATGCTAGGAAAAGAGTTCCGAGAACAGATTTCTTCCAACAAGTAAGAAGACATGTATAACTTGGATTTATTAACCTTGGGAGGGTTTTTAGCATTATTTACATGGATCCTCAATTGTTGAGCCAACAAATTTGACTAGTTGAATGGTTTTCCTTCATTCATAACCTTAGTAAGTAAGAATTCTTAGCCTTCTAGAAATGTCTTAGTACTTCTTTGGCCATAGATTTGACAACATAAGACTATCAAGTACTGATAAGCCTTCCTGAGATATTTGGTCTTGTAAGTGTTGTTGGGTGTTTGGTAGAATTTGGAAGGCTCTTTCACCCAACTTTTGATGATATCCTTTATGCTCAAGTAGCTGGTGACTGCATAGAAGTGGGAATCCATGTAAGATTCTAGCAGTGAAAAATGATACATACTCTGAAAATCATGTGCCATAAAAGATGCAAGCCTTTGTCCACTGGCACTATTGAGAGTCATGGTCTTGTTATATGCATGGGACAATATCCAGCTGACAAATTCTGCACTTGGAAAAACTAGGTACCTGCATGAAATCTTGTGTAATCCTAACCTTTGGACATTGATGTACACCTATCGATCTTCAATATTTGCTTTGAAGATTTTTGTTGAGAATACCTCATTCACCTTCTACCATGTAATGTCTGACTATTTGTCTATGAACAACTGAGTGTCTGAGAAATTTGGAAAATTCACTTGAGAACTCTCAACTGCCTCCCTAGGTTTTCTCTCTGTAGTGGTCTTTGAGACAAAACCCTTGAGAGCCATAGTGACAGTGAATGATCAAGATAATCATTAAAAAAATTGTAGTACTCGTAGGATAAAAATTCACTCATGGAAAACATAAATTAGCTCAATAAAAATGACTCACAAATTTAGATCAAGGAAGAAACCACAAGACTGAGAGGGAAAACCATGCAATTCCTAAATTGAAGGAAGATACTGGCCTAATGAACTACTCATTGCATAATCTCGACAGTTAGGGGAGGGGCTTGAGGCTTGAGACTGCACAATGTGTAGTCTCAGCTTAGGAAGACTGAGGGAGAGACTACACATTATGTAGTCTCAGTGGCCAGGGATGAGGATTGAGCCCTGAAACTATGCAATGCGTGTTGGCATTATGGCACAGGTTTGGAGCTATGGCACAGGTGTTGTCCTTGATGGCAACTCTCTTTGGTAACAGATCTCAATTCAGGCTTTCAGAATGAAGGAAAAGTCATATACGCAGGTTCATCTAGACGAAGACGCGTATACACGCGGGTTAGACATTACAAAGGCGTGTATGCGTATACATGCACTTTCACGCAAGGAAAAGCGCGTATATGTTGGAGATCTTACCTTTGGTCCGTGGTAGTTAGTCCTTGATATTTGAACCTATGGTTTTGGACCATGGTATCTCGTCAGAAGTGTTGATCCCAAGTTTTGGGTCCATGGTATTGTGTTATTATGGTTTTGGACCGTGGTATTGTGAAAGGCCTAAGACTATAAAAGAGGAAGGAGATCATTTGGCAAAGGATCATCTGAATTAATTGAATATCTAATAAGTACTAGATCTGAAATATTGGTGATTGGGGTTATGGTGCAGATCTGGATCTGAATGAAGGAGGAACCTTAGCGCAAAGAGAAGGATAAGTTCTATTGATGGGTCATAATATTAAGGCTTGAATGATAGTATCTTTGTATGATTTTGATCTATTATATGTGGCGTAGGCTTGATCTATAAATCTGGGTTAATTACTGTATGAATATTTGAAAGAGTGAATAATCCTTTATAGATCTGTACGCAGGTTTAGTGAAGCGAAGGCACGTATACACGCTGGTTCAGTGAATACAAACAGCGTATACGCAGGTTGGTCCACACTCAGAAGCGTATGCACGCAGGTTTCAGGTTATTGAAGTAGTGTATATCTTTTGAGTTGTGATCTAGCTGCTTCTGTTTATTACTGCAGTGGTCTGGGTTCAGAATTTGGTGTGTTATTACTGTCACTATGTTTTTGGGTGCAGCTGTCAGAGAAGTATCTACTTGATTCAGTTCTAATTGGTGAAAAGGAGATTGTTTGATGCAGAAATTCTTGATGATTGATTGATGTTCATGGATCCAGTCTGAAAATTTATGAAACGTGGGCCCTGGAAGAAAGATAAGGTTGTAACCTTCTGTAGGCTAGCACCTACATACTAGTATCTTGGCTAGTGCAAGATCTAAGGGGGTTGTAGCTCCCTTCCAGGAGAAGCTGGAGAATGAGAGAGGGTTGTAGCTCTCTACAGGTTGCAGCTTGCGTACTGGTAAAGGACTGCACCAGTACATTGTAAAAAGAAGTTTCTAATTAAAAGAAGATAGAGACGAATTGCAGCAGGTGGTTTTCACCCACATTGGGTTTCCACCTTATATCTTGTGTTCTTGTGTGTGATTGTCTTCTGCTTTGTTTTATTGTTTCTAGTTACTGGTTATTTAATTCTGATACACAGATTAATAATCAACATCTTAAAGATAAAGTAAATTATAAGTTTGCATTGTATACACGAGTTTCCTTCTACATAGTTGCGTATATACGCGGATTTAATTAACTGAAGTAGCATATATTATCTGGATTTGAAAAAGGGAATATTTGACTTGATAATACTGATTCACCCCCCCTCTCAGTATTATTTCCAACAATGCGTAGTTTGAAAATCCAAGGACTACACATTGCATAGTCTTAGAGGCCAAGCATTAGGCTTGAGCCTTGGAGTTATGCAATGCCCAGTTGATCAAAACAACTCCTATCCAAGAAAAGGGGTAGATCTGCCAAGGAAGAGGATGGGAAAGTGCATATTTGAGTGATGTTGCAAGTAAAAGTGAAGATATCTATAAGGGAAAGTTAGATTGGTGAAAATTAAGTGCATAAGATCAACATGCAAAAGGAAAAACAAGCATGCATAGGGAGTTGCTGAAACGACGACCACTAATGGGTAAAAACAAGAAGTTAATGTGACACTTGTAAAAAGTGAACAATGGACCAAACCAACACTTATACAAGCTAATATAAGATAAAAATACATCAATTATGAAGAGAAATAATAAAATAACACTCATAGAAGTGAAATGACAAAAAGTGACAGAAAGAGTGACAAAAGCAAAAATCACTAGGAAAAGCGTCGTAAAATCAATTGAAGGTTCCTTTATCTCCTTAAGAAAGATAGAGCTCCAAGATCGAAGGTGAAAATGAGATCTAATGGTGTCTATTATATAGATCTAGGTTGGTTAGAGTTTCTTACGCACATGCCTAAAATCAAGGAGAAAACACCACTTGTTTGAAAGTCATAATTAGTAAGTTAGTGGACTGAATTGGACATCAATTGGGAAACTCCTATTTTTAAGGGATTCCAACTCTCCTTTTTTGGGAAACTTATTTTTCACACTAGAAAAGGAGATTTCACAATTCCCAGACTCAAGGGCTTGGGAAATTCCTTGCCTTAGTGAATTGCACAGTTTATGAGGGGAAGGATAGCTTTATGCAATTTCTGAGCTCAAGGATGGGTTGTGCTCTAGGATTATGTATTTTCTAAGCTCAAGGTTGGCCCACCTCTCTGGATTTTGCAATTCAAATCCCCAAGGCTTCATGCCTTCCAATATTGCACAATTTATGAGAGGAAGATGAGAAAATCTACAAAGTCAAGGCAAGAGATGGCCTGCATTTGAAAAGGTTCCCTTCGAGATAAAAACATTACATTATAAGCATTGCATGAAAGATAAGTCTTTAAGATAGCATGAATAATTGATGACAGTGAATGGTGAGCTCCCGTGGACAAAAGGGAAGCTCCAAAATCTAAGCATGGGAAAAATTTTGGAGGGTGGTTCTAGCAACTACAACACTTGGCGACACACTGGTAGAAATCCAAATCTTTGTATGAGTCTTAACTCATGTAGACCAGATCTAACTCTTCAGGCCATATTATTCATTTCATTGATCACCATAAATTCTTTACTTAGCTTGAGTTAAATATATAGCCTTAAATGGCGGCACACTAAAAGATACAAGTCAAACTTAGTTGTTTCGATTGGGGATGGGGAGTATATATATACACAAGTGAAAAAGGATTGTCAAATTATTGTTTTTCATCTCTAGTGTTGCTCCACTACTAGAAACCCTAGACAGTATGCTGATAGGGTCACTTTAGGGACACAAACATTGCTCTACTGCCAGCGAGCCTAGATAGTACCCCAGCGAGTTGCTTGTTTCACCTCCCTACACAGGAAGTCTTTCTCTTCTTTCGCCCTTTTTTTTGCATTTTATTCATAGAATTGCGCATCGATACTTATTGATTTCATGGAGTGGAAGAGGGATATAGACTTATTGAGAGAAGAGGAGGTTTCCCCTTTAAGGAAGGATATCTAGACACCTCTGAAATATTGTTCGTCTATTAAAGTTTCTTCCCCTCCTTACTCTACTCAACTTAGTTGAAAAGGAAAAACCAACCAATCACATTAGGTGGAACTAGTTATATATTCAAGCATCATGATTTCACTATGGTTTTCTACGAAAAATAACATTTTTCCCATCAGGGTATCATTAACTAAAGGTGCAAGATCCATGCAAAGAGAGGGAATAAATAGATAACCAAGCATTGATAGTGGCACACTTTCCTCTTGAAATTCACCATGATTTATTCGAAAACCAAACATGGTCTCATGTAAAAGATATTCATAGTGGAAAATAAAGAAAAGGGGAGGGAGGAAATAAAATCAAAGCCAAAAGAAACAAGAAAACAAACAAAATTACCCCAACTCCTAAACTAACTGAGAAAAATCTAGGCTCATGTAAAATGAAACTTCCAATGTAACCACCAAAGTGTTTCCTCGCATGAGTGGGTGAGGGTATCAAAAACAAGAGAGATATTTAAGAATAACATCAAATGTGATAGATACATCACGACATGCTACAACATTCGAAGATTGAAAATGAAGGCAAAAAAATACATCAAGATAGCAGATATAAAACATTCTGAGGATGCATGATGGTGATCATGCATATTGCAATAAGATGACATGCAAAATATTTTTTTACAAACTTTTCGAACATGGAAAAAAAATTAAGTGGAAAACTTGTATTTCTCTAATGGTCTTGCTAGGTATGACTCCTCCAATGATTGAGTGATAGGATCATGCAAAACAAATGGAGGATGTGGAAAAGGTTTATTTTCAAATTGCACAATCACTTGATGAGGATTTCTGTGAGATGAAGTACTATCCTGATCATGATTGGGACTAGCACCAAGGCTGCGAGAACCTGACATAACCATCAACGTGAGCTGATGTGCCTCAACAACTTGCAGTAGTTCCAAGAAATCAAAACGTAGATCATCAAAAACTAGTGGGTTAGAAAAATTGATAGTAGAAAACACAGAGTTGTGACTAAATGAGTTGATGAATAAATCACGACAACCATGATTATAAATTCTATCATCAAGAAGAAAATAATCCCCATGATCTGATGAATCAGAGAGAGGGGGAGATTAAGAAAAAAATCACTCTCTATTTCCTCACAATAATCATATGATGGATGGGAGAGATCAGGAACAAAAGATTGTCCCTCTCCAAATTTAGATGTCAAACTGGCATTCCACGACTCTTGAGTATGATCAAAATTAACATCGTTAGAAACTAACTCTTTGAAAGATACAACATGTATGAAATAATTACAAAATATTTTAGGATAATGAGGGAGAGACGAGGAAGGAGAAAGATCAACTTTCATCGCAAATTCTTGTTCAGAAATAGAATCCCACACATAATCATCGTAAATGATATCGCAAGTTTGCTAGACAACACCAACTCCATACTTAATTTGATCCTCATGAACATCAAAAGAAAAAATTGAAATAAGTGAATATAACTACTCACAATCCAGAGGACCAAGGGAACCAATAGGTGAAGGATGAAGAGAAAGATCATCGCTAGAAATATCAGATCTGCAATCCAAACTTGCATTTAAATTTTAAATATGTGTGGTGGGAGAAGATGGCGATAGATAAATGGATGGGCTATCAAGATCTAAAACCTTACCCTATGTAAATGGAGTTGTTCGATGAGAAGAAGACAAAGAGTCACTTGGGACAGAAACTTCCTTTACCACATATTTAAAAGCTCCATAACTAGTATATGTTGGGAGACTTTTGAAAGATTCATATTCTGTTGGGTTCATCAAAATATGAAAATAATTTTGAACTTCTCTTTCAAGAAATTCCATTCCATATCATCTTCAAAAAATTCATAACATAAATGAATAAAGCGATCGTGAAAATCATTAAGAGATTCATTAGGTGATTTTCTTAGATGGATGATTTTTCTTTAAACAACTTTATAATCATACTTGTCAAAGGGGTTGTAGAGATCCTTGACAATATGTTCAAAATAGTGAAGAGAAGTGGTTGGAAATGTGTAACACCATTCCTTAATGCATGCTTCGAACGTGAGATTGCACAACCTGCAAGTAGTATCCTGACAGTGAATATCATGATGAGTGAAAAATTCAAGAAAGTGAGTAGTGTGCTCAAGAATGGTTGTTCCACTCTCACCATTGAACTTCAGATTTGAAAATTCATTAATTATCCCCTTGGGCATGTTCAGATTTATAGTTTTGAAAACTATGCTAAGGTTAAGATATGGAAAGAAACCATTTAAAGATAGGAAATTTCACAATAGATTTCATGGGCTTAGCTTGTCATCTGGCCCTCCTTCTAACACTAGAAATGTTGACATTTCTAGACCCACCAACATTTAGGGGGTCTCCCCGATATGAAGTCCCAATTATACCTCACACCGTTTGTAGTAGGATCCCCATTTAGAATACGAACCATTTGCTAAAATAGTGGGATTTAGTGTTATGCCTTAGTTGTGGTAATGCATAGAATGATCTATTCGTGACCTTGGTGAAACAAGTGTATAGCTTTGTGAGGGGTCAAGTGTGATGCATGAAAGGTTCTAACACAATGAAGGGAAAGTGAGTGAGCCCCTTAGAAGCCTGTAGTAGTACACAAATTGAAAGGAATACACTAGCATAAAAGGCTTCACAAGTTAGCTTGCAAAATGGTTCACAACTTAACCATGATGGAAATATACAACAACACAGATTCAACAAGATTCATACTAATGCGAATGAAATAGTTCATAAGAATTATCATAAATGAAATAACATATGTTGCAAACATAACAAGAATATTCCTACTATATCCACAATATATGCATGAAAATATGCCAGCTTTGAGCTTTTATTAAAGTGAAAGTGCCAAGCATACATATACAATCAAAGAACCACTAGTCCCAATAGTGGAACAGGAACCCAACACCTACTCCTCCAAAGATAGATACTCGCTCTATGCTATGAAGAAGCCAAGGCTCAAAAACTCCTAATCTTTTGCTCCTAAGCCAAAAGGATAGACAAAATATCTTTACATGAAAAATTAGGATATATTTATAACAAAAGGGGTGATGATTCCTCTCCCTTTCTGACTCTTTGACTTCCCTCATGATTTTTTGACTTCCTTCAACCATGAACTTTTGAATTCATTACAAAATGACTCTTCACATTCCACAATTGACACTTGGAATTTCACTTACATTTAATTACAAAAATATTACAATACTGCTCATACCCATGTAAGACAAAATTGACTAGAGTCAATTAGACAACCTAATAAGATAAGACAAGTTAATCTTGAGTTTGGGGAAGCTCTAGCTCAACCACCTCAACTTGTAGCTCCTCATCCACATAGTGGTTTCAGGCCTTGTACTATGCGATGACTTCCCCAAACTGTGCGATGGGATCAGGCTGGAAGCAAACTCTAACTTCCATTGCATCTAGGTAGATTGATTTGGCACCAGCTTGATTTTCCTTCTTCAATAGGAGAAACATGGTGCTGATCTGGACAAGGCCACCAATGTACTTGTGCATACTATTCTTGTTCACCTCCAGATCTTTCTAGGTGGCGATCTTCTTGAGTTGGTCCAAGTATTCTTCAACCTCCTTCCTAACTTGATTCATGTGCTTGCCTTTGATGAGTGAGCCAAATGAAAGGTTCTTATGTGTTTTCACCATGAAATCCATGCAATTGTATAACTATGCATATGAGGCCTGAATGTTGCCTTGTTTTCTTTGCCTATTCAGATGGTGCCCCTTTGTGTTTCATTTACCACTCATGCATGACAACGATGGTTTTATGGTCAATCTTGACGGCTTTAACATTATCCTTTCACTTCTGTTGAATTCAATGTAAGAAGACAACTACTTTATGCATGGTGACAAGCTCCTCATAAAGGCTCTGCATGGTTTCTCCCAATGTCGATACTTCACCAAGTATTGTTTGCTTAATTTCTTTTAGATATACTTATGTGGATCTTTTTTAGGGAATTTCTCTTGGAGATTCTCAATTTTTTTTGCCTTGTAGCATGCAAGTTCCTTTCCATCTTCCTATTCTTGGCCATGAGATACTTCATATTTGACTTGGTAGCACCTGTGAAGGATAATTTGGATACAACAATGGCTTTTGGATTTCTCCTGGTATCGGTCATAATCGCCCTTTCTCTAATGAATGCAGGAGATGTAAAATCATCCGGATTTTTTTTCTTTCTTGCTTGTACAATATTCTTTTGAAGCTAATTGTAAGTTAGATTGTATGTATCCATGACTAAACCATCATCAAAAGGAACATTTTTCTCTTCTTCTCTTGGAGCTTGCTCTGCTGTTGGAGGAGGGGGAGATTGAATCGTGACCTGCTAAGTACCTGTAATATGATCAACATCTTGGTTTAGTGGCTTCAGTTCCACCTCCATGTCTTGAATCACAATCACTTCTTCAATTTCTTGAGCAAGCTCCTTCTCCTAAAACTATTTTCTCTCCCCTTCTAGTAACCGATTTGTCTCTTGTTTTTCGACTTGTTTCTGTGCTACTTGTTCTCCTTCTATTCTTCGAATTTCTTCTTATTTTTGTTTATGCCTTTGTCTTCCAATTTTTTTTCTCTTGTTCTTCCCTCTTCTTCAGCTCTTCTTCTTGCTTCCTCTATTTCCTCCTCTTTTCTGTTGTTATGGTTGCTTTCAGGATGGTTATATCTTCTTTCATCTTGCGACTCTGCTCTTCCACTAGACTATGTGCAACATTCCTATGCCCTTTTTATGCACTGAATTGCACCTTTGTGCTAGTTCTACCTTCGAAGTGACTTGTTTTTTAGGAGTAACTTATGATGTTCCTGTAAAGATGAATAGTTTGTGGGAGTTGGAGGCATTGTAAAAGTTTTTCTTCCTCCTTGAGCCTGTAAAATGTCCCACTTGGACATTGGAAATAAATCCTCACAAAATTTTCTTTGCAAACATTTTTGGGATCGTACAGTTTGAAGTTCCAATGACCAAATGCGAATTTATCTATCTCCTTACCTTCAGTGTCTGCAACCTTCAAATTCTTGATCTCGTACAACCTGATTTTGAAAAAACGTATGCACCAAGGTGCCTACTTCTTCCTATGCAAAACTCCCTATAACCCAGTGGAGAGATGGTAAGAAAATTCTTGCATGACCAACTTGCTAGTGGCATAACTCGGCAAAAGATGTGGCATACCTCTGACACTGCTTCCATTTCCCCATGGGACATGCAAGGTGGCTCTTCCTATAATATTAAATTTTATAATGGAATGAGGAAGTGGTCAGTCAGCTTTTCAATTACTTCTTTGTAACTTCACTCACAAAGAAACTTGGAGTAAATACACATGGAAAGTTCTTTTGGTGACTAGGTCCAACTCATGTTAGGAAAAGAGTTATGAGCACAAATTGCATCCAACAAGTAAGAAGACATTTAGAACCTGGATTTCTTACCCTTGGGAGGGTTTTTATCATTATTCACATGGGTCCTTAATTTTTTAACCAACAAATATGACGATTTGAATTGTTTTCCTTCATTCACAACCTAATTAAGAAGGAATTCCAAACCCTCTGGAAAGGTCTCAATACTACCTTGACCATAGATCCGACAACATAATATTATCAAGTACTGATAAGCCTTCTTGAGATATTTGGTCTTATAATTGTTGGGTGTTTTTCAGAACTTGTAAGGCTATTTCACCCAACATTTCATGATATCCTTTGTGCTCAGGTAGCTGGTGACTGCATAGAATTGGGAATCCATGTAATATTATTGCAGCGGAAAATGATCCATACTCTGAAAAACCATGTGCGATAAGAGATGCAAGCCTTTGTCCACTAGCACTGTTGAGAGTCATGGCCATGTTATCTATATGGGACAGTATCCAGCTGGCATGTCTACACATGGAAATTTCGGGTACCTGCATGCAATATTGTGTAATCGTGACCTTTGGACATTGATTTACACCTACCAGTATTCAAGATATTCTTTGAAGCGTTTTGCTGAGAATACCTCTCTTATGCGAGATTTATGACGACGAACAAAAATATCTCCCCTAGGTATGGTGGACTGACCTAAAACAACAGAAAGAAAAAGGACCTAATGTTTTTCTTAAACTAAGTAGATGAAGGGATGAAACCTACTTAGAATTTGTCATATGTTTCACTCATTTGGCTTGAATGCTCCAATCTGGCTCCAACTGCCAAAATTAGAAACTGCACAACCAAGCAACACAAGCCAAGAAACTATGAGATATATGTAGCATCATCTATATAATTAATTCAAAATATCAACATGGTATTGAAATACATGAAATAATGACATCAAATATAGGAAAATAAAGAACTCTTTGTATTAATATAAATAGAGTGAATTACAACCATAAATAGGTGTTGATCTTGTAGAAGAGTTCCTCCAAGTTGTTGACTTGTCCTTCCTTTGTCACAAAGTGCACCTCAAATCGCCCTAAATGCATGGAATGATAAATCTCACAACAACAACATAAGGGTAGAATCACTCTCCAAAAGCCAACCCCTTGCATATGGAAGGATGTAAATATATAGAGAAGTGAGGTAAGTTGGGAGTTCTTATCCTTTTACAAATACTGGGATTTTAATCCACTTTTGATGGGAGGATGGGATCTAAGGATAATGGATGGAAACTCCAAGATAGGATAACATAGGATTCAAAAGCTTTATTTGAGGTAAATGGTTACAACATATCCTGGAAGCTTCTAGAAATGGAGGCTTTGGGATTCTCTCTCTTTTTCCTAAATTTCTAGAACCAACATAGGTGCAAAGGGGAGAAACCTATAGGTGATCAACACAAGCGACAATGGAGCAACCTATAGGTGAACATAGTCCAACAAGAGGCTAGGGAACGTTGGTCCTGAAACTGGCTTAGATGGCGCAGTTTAGGGTAGAAAATCTAAGGAATGAGAGAGTCATGCATAAGGTTTTATGCAATGATGATGTGAAGGGGGGAAATGATGTGAATGATCCAACTCAGAGTGAATCAATGAGTTGAGGTCAAACACGGTAGACACCATATGATTACCGAACAATGATGTAAGCCATTAAAATATGTGAGAGAAACCACCAATAATGTTAATGGATCTCAAGGTGTTTCTAGGAAAACTAGTATTCCTAAAGAATGCTAGCCCTCTAGGTTTGGCAGCTACCTTAGAAACAACAGTTTAAAGCAATTCAATGGTTTCTTCTATGTGTAACAAATAAAAGAATGATAGTGGAACCAACCTGTAACTTCTGCTTAATCCCTTGCTTGATCTCTCTCCCTTTTGACAGAGTCTGCAACTCCTCCTCGTACTTAACATGCTTGGAGAGTACCTACACAAGTACAACAACAAAGAACCGTCAAAGCATTGTGATCTATTACAACATAAACATTACAGAATCAGATATATAATGAACAAATGATAGCATTCACAAATGATAACGTTCACAATTGCACAATCATATGGAATAAAACTTGAAGAACTCTATTAATAGAAGGGAGAATTACAACCCTATTGTCTGATCCAACATCATCCTCCAAACTTCAATCCTTCTTCACCTCATGAAATAGCAAGATCACACCAATAATACATGCTCCTTCCTCAATTACAAACTATCAGCACTTCATTGTAATTCACAACATTCCAGCCTCTAGATCTTTTGAATTGGAGATCTATTTATAGATGTGTGCAAGGGTGTGAGTCATCCATGGGGTTCGATTAGTGTCATTCCACTTGTTACAATTGGTTCCACTTGGAGATTTCTTAGATCCCTTATTCGTCCTAGGGCAAATTCATAGATGCAAGTGGCATAGGAGAAGTTTCTAGAAGATTCCATGAGCAACCACCTAGCAAACTATCTTGGACATTTGTCCATCCTCACCCATCGCACTCTATAGAAGGCCTAATCAATATGAATCCCTGGTAGTGTACCACTTAGTATGCATCGCACTTTGCCAATGGAGCAGTTAGTATGGTTTAATTTAGGCCATTTCTGAATGGTTTCTCAGGTGGAACTTTTTGGGAATGATGTATTCAGATGACTATGTTCCTTTAGGGCATGAAACAACTCTTTTAGGGGTTGATGATCCCTAGTTTATCGACATATAAGTTTGGGGTTGTTGTGCCCAAATATGTCTATAATAGTTGCCCCCTAAAGCATGAAGTCGTAAATATTGATGTCGGGTGAAATGCTTTATCAAGAGGATCCGAGGTTTCAAACTGTAAGGTGACCTGCATAAGTTACAATACAATACATCATCATAATATAATTTTCATGATCTCGCTGAGGGAGGCATTCCCATGCTCAGGTTTATAAATCCATTTCATGTACATATAGATTGGTGATTCTTCAAATATAGAGTCATCATCCATGGTTAGGATGACCATCTGTGTAGAGCCTTTGTACATTTGATGTTTTTATGTCCCTGAATATATCGCAGCCTGGATGGATGAAACTAGATCTGGGGTCTTCAAACTTGTTCAATATTCACTCAATGCACAATTCAATCCATGTGAAGATATGTTCTGAAGTCGAACATGGAAAGACATCGCCTGATTACTAGCCAATAATGTAAGTTGTTAACAGACGCGAGAGGAATCACCGATAATGATAATGACCCTCAAGGTACTACAACACAATTCATGTGGTGTGAATATATGATCCAACTTCGAACACCAGAAAAAATATTTTGGTCGAAGGCCATTAATGTCAACCTGTTTCCGGAAGCGAGAAACTTGCCATTGATGTATGCAAGATTCAAAGCACTGAAAGGGTTGTTTCTAAGTCAACTTCTTGGATAATGAGCTGATGTCGACAAGAAGCGACTTGTCGTAGGAGGGTCTCATTGTATCACACATCTACGACACGAAACGATGCAAATGATTTTTGGAAGTGAAAATGAATTGACGACATAAGGTTCAGGAATGGCGGCCATGAAAAAAAATGAAGGTCGGAGGTATTGCAGTGGATGAGACATTAACTAGATGGTGGTTTCTCAACTGAATGACTTCTCTTGAACATTTCGTGACACTGAGATGAATTGGTAGCATTAACCCCAAAATATGGATGGTATGAAAGACCAATGGTGAGATGACCGATGAACGGAATAACCCAACTCGATTCAATAATTGTGATGAAGTGAAAGTGTCATGTTCAAGAGCGACTTTCTACCATAAATTCTTCAAGTTTTTTTGCCCTATTTCCACAGTAATTGTTGACCAGTACCTCTTTATTTTTGTCAAGATTGAGGAGGATAACATATGCTTGTTCTATAATTCACCCTTCGGGCAAACCTGTTGCTATTTAATGTTGTAACGAGTCTAGTGACAATGAAACTCGGTCTTGTCTAGATGGACAAGTTTGTCGCTATTGTTTTAACGAGTTTAACGACAAGGATAACTCGGTCCTTTTCATGTTTAGAGAGTTTGAAAAGGGACGAAAAGAAAACTTCACCAATTCTTTTTCGTAAAATAATCCCTCAGGTCCGAAATAGGATAAAATAATACAGGAGGGATGAAATTTCCAATCACTTTAATGAGCTGGAAAGGACAAGCGCTCGACAATATTTTCATGTTTAACAAGTCTAAACAGAGTTTAAATAGGACTCTATTTTGAGGAATGTGTGGTGTCTAGGGTAGATATTGGTTCAAGGGATTTTGGAACTTCTCAAAACATCATGATTTCTGTGAAGAGGCTGGCTAATAAGACCATTCATTGCGACTGTTCCTCAAAAAGGGGTAAAACAACCAAGTGGAAGCGTATGATCGGCCAAAGGGATGGTGGTGATGGGATGTACACGACCAAGGTTCAAAAGGCTAATAGAATGGCAGTCACAAAGGTTAATTACTTGTAAATGGGTTCATTTTTTGACAAGCTTGAACAATGGGGAACTATGCTTGGATTCAGTTTCATGTTTACACAAGATTGAAATGAAGAAACTATGCTTGGATTCAGTTTCATTTTTACACAAGCTCTAAACGAGAAACTATGCTTGATAAAAATGGTTGCATGCCTCCAGCATGTTGAAAAGGAGAATCTCCAGTAACTAGATGGAAATCGCTTTGGTGAAGCAGGATGGTTATCCAACACTTCTTTGGCTTCATCCAGAATAGACAAAGGTGAATGGTATGATAGACCAATCATATAACCTACAGGGAAACTTATCTTTACTACTAGGTGCATCCCCCCCAAAGCTTCATTACATTCACCAGACTACTCATGGTTATCAGGTGGATGGAATGAAGGTTCAATTGATACTGTTGATGCAAATGGACCATTTAGGGATGATGATTGACTTGGACCTATGTTTGGACTGGGAAATGAAAGCTGGTCAATGGTGACAATCTTGCCCTCATGCGGGAAATGCATCATTCGGAAGAGTGTTGAAACAATAGCTTCCATGTTATAAACATAGTCACGTCCAAGGAGTAAATTGTAGTCTAAAGTTACTGGGACTACCATCATGTTCAGATGAACAATTTTTCCTCCCAAAGTGATAGGTAACTTAGGAAGGATCCCTAACGATCCACTGGTTCCTTTGTTAAATCCTAACAGATTCTGTGTAACAAGCATAAGTGGTGGCGAACCAAGCACTTTCCAAGCAGTTAAGGAAAGGATACTCACTGATGCACCTTCATCTATAATAGTGCCAAACATGATCATTTTACAAACTTGTGCTATGATCTAGAAAGGTACATAAGAAGGAAGGTGGGATCTTGCCAGTCGATTCCAATCAAAGGAAGTGACTAGACTACTTGGAGGGGGTACCGAAGAAACGGGAGAATTGACCCCTTGAGTTATGAGAACTGGAGGGTTTTCCTCCTATCTTGATGGAACATGAAGATTGCCCCCAAGTTCATTAGCATTTGAAGTAACAAAAATAACCTGAATGGTATCATTTTCACTCCCTTCGGAAAAGGTACGATTAGCTGAAGGTGAAATTGGGTCAATTGTTACTTCAACCTATTGATTTTGTTTGGGTATGGACTCATAAGATTCACTTTCAAAGAGAGTGGTTTCGACTGACGGTTGATTTAAGTCAGTTGGTTTTTCAACTAGTGAAGGACTTAGGGAGAGTTTCTTGTAACCAGATGGGAGTCACTGCGGTGAAGTAGGACAATTATCCAACACTCTTTTGGCTTCATCCAAAAAGGGACAAAGGTGAAGGGAATGGTTACCTTCACATAACCTACATGGAAACTTAACTTTTCTCCTCAGTCCATGAACTTTACTATCACTAGTTGAAGGTGTGTTATCAACATGATCTCCAAAATTTGATGACACGGGATGGTGTGAACGGGGAGACCATTCTTTCAAGATCCAAGGAAAGCAAGAAAAATCTTGATGAAAATGGTCTCCCGTACAAATTATGCATGGAAATTTGGCTTTGGGAAGTTTAATGGGTGGATTTTCATCAGATGATGCATTCAAAACAATGGCTGCTTGGTTGCCCCTTTGCTAAATTGGCTTCTTCTTCTTCTCCTTCCCTTTCTTCTTCTTCTCAGCCACTTGATTACTAGTATCACTACTTTCACCAAGCGAAGAGGAAGAAGGGGAGGGAGAAACAAATGAGGAATAAGGCGAAGGGTCAACTTCAGGATCAACTGGAGATCGATTTTGTCCAGTTGAAGGTGTACCCCCATTTTGAACCAAAGAGGTTGAAAACAGCGATACTGGCAGGCCAATGGTAAGTCCCGGAAGGGATAATGTAGCCATATAAGGAGCACCAATATTTCTGAAGGAAGTAAAGGACTAGGATTCCCTTCAAAAGGGATTCCTTGATTGGTGGACTCTGGATTTGTCTCCATATATCTCAACCTAATATCAACTAAGGAATAGGGATGTTATTCCGAATTCAATTAATTTTAATGACGCTTTGACACAACTTTTCTTTTTCAGTTTTTAAGAGTCAACAAAAAGCTAAAGATGACTCTAGAATCCTTTGATTTTTAATGAGCCTGAAAGGACAAGTGCTCAGATGGACCTTTTCTTTTAAAGAGTCGAAAAGGAACGAAAGTGACTACTCTGGAAAATCTAGACAGAGGGATTACCAAACCAATCGCAAAACTGCAATATACACCTTGGTGATAAATTAAAGAGAAATTACCAAGGACTTATGTACGGCAGTCAATCTTCCCGAATGCTGTGTTCAGTGCATTGCGATCAATAAGGTGGTAAACTCAACTTCCTATGGATAAAGGATATAAGCCTATTGTGGTCTCCCAATATATACGCGACGGTACGGGGAGCACAAGTCCGTGCTAGCACTTGTCGTATCAAGGAGGAGGAATCACCCAACCTTCAATGAAAACGATAGCCACTAGTTTTAATGACGTCGGAACACGTCTCTAGCCTAAACCTTTAGATATGTTGCATTAAGTTCCAAAGCATTGTTAGGTTCATTGAAATTTATTTTAAAGTTGATCTTGTTTAGATTTTTCCTTTCAATGGTTCACCATGTGATGATGACTTGAAATTCTTAAAATACAATCTACAATGATAAACAATCTTTGTTTATTTTGAGCAATGAAAATCCTAGCTACTAGGGAAAGAAAATAATAGTACAAAGAGCAAAGAGAAAAGAGCACACCCTAGTGCATTTCCCTAAATCATATTTTTGTAAACAAATCTACAACTGCTAAATGTAAATGCATGTATACGTTTTCGTTCTCCTTAACGTGAAAAATTCCAAAAAGGAAAATAAAATGTAGCAAAGATTTGAAATATTTCATTCAAAATGACATTTTCGACAATTTCTTCTTCAAAAGAGAAAGGAAGACTCAACGACACTTTTCAACTTTGAATAAAAAATGCTTTCAACACTTCGAATATAAACAAATCAAACCAAAAACATGAAGAAACATTCAATCAATTTATCAAGGGAAGGAAGAATTCACAACACTTCTCTTTTCAACACAAAACGACAATTACGACACTTTTGTATCAAAGCGACAAATCGATTTAAACAATTTTTTGAAAAGGGATTGTAAATGATGAATAAACACACAAAAAACTGTTGGAAATAATACTGAGAGGGGGGATGAATCAGTATTATTAAGTCAAATATTCCTTTTTCAAAATCAAATGCTATACGCTACTTCAGTTAATTAAACCCGCGTATATACGCAACTATGCAGAAGAAAACCCGCGTATATAATGAAAACTTTTAATTTACTTTATCTTTCTGATGTTGATTGTTAATCTGTGATTCAGAAGCAAATAACCAGTAACCAGAAATAGTAAAACAGAGCAGAAAGACAATTGCACACAAGAACACAAGATATAAGGTGGAAACCCAATGTGGGTGAAAACCACCTGCTGCAATTCGTCTCTATCTTTTCTTTAATTAGAAACTTCTTTTTACAAATGTACTGGTGCAGTCCTTTACCAGTACGCAGGCTGCAACCTACAAAGAGCTACAACCCTCTCTCGTTTTCCAGCTTCTCCTGGAAGGGAGCTACAACCCCCTTAGCTCTTGCACTAGCCAAGATACTAGTACGTAGGTGCTGGCCTACAGAAGGCTACAACCTTCTCTTTCTTTCAGGGACCACGTTTCATAAATTTTCAGACTGGATCCACAAATAACATCAATCAACCATCAAGAATTTCTGCATCAACCAATCACCTTTTCACCAATCAAAACTGAATCAACATAAACACTTCTCTAACGACTGTACCCAGATCACAGTAACAGTACCACACACCAAAACTGAACCCAGAACACTGCAGCAATAAACAGAAGCAACAAAAACACAACTCAAAATGTATACGCTACTTTAATGGCCTGAAACCTGCATGCATACGCTTCTGCGTATGGAACAACCTGCGTATACGCTATTTTCCTTCACTGAACCTGCATATATACGCGCCTTAGCTGAACTGAACCTGCGTACAGATCTACAAAAATAATTCACTCTTTCAAGTATTTAGGCACTGATTAACCCAGATTATCAGATTTATAGATCACGCATGCGCCAGATATAATAGATCAAAATCATGCAAAGATATTATCATTCAAGCCAAGAGATTATGACCCATCAATAGAACTTATCCTTCTTTTCGCTAAGGTTCCTCCTTCATTCAGATCCAGATCTGCTCCACAATGCTAATCACCAATATTTCAGATCTCGTACATTATCAGATATTCAATAATAATTCAGATGATACCTTGTCACATGATCTCCTTCCTCTTTTATAGTTTTAGGCCTTCCACAATACCATGGTCCAAAACCATAATAAACCAATACCAAGGGCTCAAAACCTGGGGGCAACACTTCTGACGAGATACCATGGTCCAAAACCATAGGTTCAAATTCCAAGGACTAACAACCATGGACCAAAAATAATTTTCCCACCATGTACGTGCTTTTATGTGCATAAAAGTGCGTGTATATGCATATTCGACTTCTGAACGTATAACCCGCGTGTATACGCGTCTTCGGTAAGGTGAACCTGCGTATACAAGATTTCCTTCATTCTGAGCACCTGAACTGAGGTCTGACACCAAAGTGAGTTTCCATCAAGGACAACACCTGTACCATAGGGCCACAATTGTGCCAAAATGCCAACAATCTCCCCCTTTGGACTTGATGGCAACCCCAAGATCCTCAAAGCCATTCTCTCCCTTTGTCATCAAGGGGAAAGGGCTGTGCTCCCCCTGAGTACATGCTGATATCTCTGCTCTGCTGTGCTGAACATGCTCCCACTGACTATAGGCAAGATCTGCAAAAAGGTGTTCTTCAAGAGGAACCATGACTTATACATCATAAAAGACCTTCCTATCACCAAAAGACTCGATACATACAACCATCACCCAACCAAGTGGGGATCATCCACCCAATGAAGTGGGGATACATCGGAAATTTACATATGACAACCAATCACATTGCAAGAATCATCCCAGGCATAGTGGGGAAACCAAAATAGGCCGTTACATGACCTTGATAAAAAATATATACATGACATAGAGATGAAATATCAAGACTATGAAAATCACCAATAACTACTATCAGCAACATCTGACAATCATTGTATATATTAGTAACCATGTTTTCCTTCTGTTCTCCTTTCTGCAGCTAATCCACCTGAACCAAAAACAACTTGAGTACTAGAACCAAGAGCTTCTAAGGTAATGCCAACAATGCATTATTAGAATATTATCTGCTCCCCCTGAACTTGTGCCTGATGGTCTCTAACAGACCCATATCAAACTCTCTCCAACCAGAGTCTGTCCTTGCTGATTTTCTTCAGAACTCCATATACGCGACTGCACCTGCATAAATTAGCGTATGTACGCGGATGCCCCTCATCCAACTCGCGTACACCATCTTTTCTCTGAAACAAACAAGCTTCAACAGCAGGATGAAGCATCAACTACTCCCAGCTTCTATTTGAGATATTCAAAAGTTTCCCTGGGCAGTGGTTTGGTGAGTATACCAGCAACTTGTTCCTTAGAAGGAACATACTCCAACTTGACTTTTTGCTCAAGCACTTGTTCCTAAAGAAAGTGATATTTGATAGGTATTTGCTTGGTCTTTGAATGCATGACAGGATTCTTTGAAATGCTTATTGCACTCGTATTATCACATAAGATAGAGATAGGTGGAGTACAAGTGATTTGAAAATCCTGCAAAGTTTGCATCATCCAAAGAAGTTGAGTGCAACAAGATGCAGCAGCCACATATTCCGCTTCAGCTGTAGATAAAGCAATCGAATTCTGTTTCTTGCTGAACTAAGATACTAATCTGGAACCCATAAAGAATGCACCACCACTTGTGCTCTTTCTGTCATCCACGCTTCCGGCCCAATATGCATCTGTGTAAGCATGAAGAGTGAGATCTGTATCTCTAGGATACCATAAGCCATAGTTTTGAGTTCCTTGAAGGTACTTGAAGATTCTCTTGACTGCCTGAAGATGAGTTTCCTTTGGATTTGCCTGAAATCTTCCAACTATTCCCACTGCATGCATGATGTCTGGTCGGGTACCTGTCAAATAAAGTAGACTTCCAATCATAGATCTATAGGTTGGTTGATGTACTGCTGCTGATTCATCATTTGCACTGAGACTGCATCCTGTAACCATAGGGGTACATACTGGTTTCGAATCTTCCATGCCATATTTCTTCAGAATCTGCTTGAGGTACTTGGTTTGAGACAAGAAGATACCACCCTCATTTTGTTGGATTTGCAATCCAAGAAAGTATGTCAGTTCTCCAAGCAAAGACATTTCGAATTCTTTCTGCATCACCAAGGCAAAGCTTTGACTCATAGCTTCTTCGTTGCTGCCAAAGATAATATCATCTACATACACAACAAGTATTAGCAATTTGTCATTTTCAATTTTTATATAAAGATTGCTATTTGCTGATCCTTTTGAAAAACCTTGTTGATGAAGGTATTTGTCCAAACGGTAGTACCAAGCCCTTGGAGCTTGTTTAAGTCCATAGAGAGCCTTTTTAAGTCTGCATACAAGATTTGGATCATTCCCAAGGATAAAGCCATCTGGTTGCTCTATGTACACTTCTTCTTCTAAGTCTCCATTCAGAAAGGCTGATTTTACGTCCATTTGAAATACTTTGAACTTCTGGAAGCTAGAGAGAGCAAGGAACATTCTGATGGCCTCAAGTCTAGCAATGAGAGCAAAAGTTTCTTCAAAGTCTATTCCTTCCTGTTGAGCATACCCTTTACAAACAAGTCTGGCCTTGTTTCTAATCACTTCCCCATTTTCATTCAACTTATTTTTGAAGATCCATTTTGTTCCTATGACATTTTTGTCTTTTGGTCTAGGAACCAACTCCCAAGTGTTATTCTTTTCGATCTGCTCAAGCTCTTCATCCATTGCCTTAACCCAACATTCATCTTTGCATGCTTCTTTTACATTTTGCGGTTCAGTGGAAGAGAGCAATGCCAAATAGCTTGAAGCTTCTACTATTGTTCTTCTTGTTTGTATACCTGCTTCTTTCTGCCCCAAAATTTGAGATTCTGGATGATTCTTCTGAATGTACCTAGATGGAGTCTTCTCTTCTATCCTTATCTATTCCTCTGGTGCCTCTTGGGGTTCTTCTTCATCATCTGTCTGATTTGGAGAGTAGTCTTCATCCTCATCGATATTTTCATGATTCACTTGCCTAGGGATGTATCCTTTTTCATTAACCACTACATCAATTTTGTCAACAATTCTTCCAAGTCTTTTATTGTAACACTTATATGCTTTGTTGTAGGGAGAATAACCAAGGAGAATGCCTTCATTTGTTCTAGGTTCAAGTTTTCCAAGCTGCTCATCAGTATTCTTAATATAGCATTTGCTCCCAAAAATTTTGAAATGCTTTACCGAAGGAGTCTCAACATACTAGAGCTCATGAGGAGTTTCAGTGCTGTTCACTCGAACATTTGTTTTGTTGAGAATAACAACCGCAGCATATGCAGCTTCACCCCAGAAGGTTGCAGGAGTTCTAGACTCATCAAGCATAGCACGAGCCATTTGTTGGACTGTTCTGTTCATCCTTTCTGCCACTCCATTTTGCTGAGGAGTCCTAGCTGTAGAGAATTCCCTTCTTATTCCATGTTCTTCACAGAAATCAAAAAATTAATTTGAGGTAAATTCCCCACCTCTGTTGGACCTGAGGCACTTAATTTTGTAATCTGATTCATTTTCAGCCAAGGCTTTGAATTTTTCGAAAGCTTCGTCTTTGTGCTTCATAAGTCCTAACCAAACAAACCTGGAGAAGTCGTCAATGAATAATATAAGGTATTCTTCTCCTTGAGGTGACCTTGTCCTAAATGGACCACATACATCTGTATGGAATAGCTCAAGAGGCCTGTTAGCTGATCCTTCCTTCTCGGGAAAGTTAGTTCTGGTTTGCTTACCAAACTAACATGATTTGCGTATGGTGTTGTTTGGAATTTTGATATCTGGAAGACCACAAACTGCCTGGTATTTGCATGCTTTCCTTATTTGTGAAAAGCTTAGATGCCCCAACCTCCGGTGCCATAACCAGTGTTCATCATCCTTGCTTAAATAGCATTGTTGTTGTCCTTCTTCAAATATGTATAGATTATTTGGAGTTCTTCTGCCTTTGATCACTGTTTCTCCTGTATCAAGATCACGAACACTACATCCAGTTGATCGAAATATTACCTAGGTTCCTTGATCGCACATCTGACTAACACTCAGTAGATTATGCTTCAAGCCATCAACATACAAAACATTTCCAGCCTTGACCTTTTCTTTCAATTGAGCAGTGCCTTTTCCTTTTATGGCTGCAGGGGTATCGTTTCGAAAAGAAACCTTGTTTCCCTTTTCTAATGCAGTATATGATTCAAGTTTTTCTTTATCACCTGTCATATGCTTCGAACATCCGTTGTCGATATACCATATATTTTATTGTCCTTCTGCATAAAAGGCTATCCCACATCTTTCTGGTTGTGGTTCCTTCATTCTCCATGTTCTGGCACTTGAGGTTTGTTCCTTCCGAGTTGTCTTCCAAAACCTGCTCCTGCATTCAGAATCTTCATCACCAAAGTTATTACAAATAGAACATTCAACTTCATTTTCAAGGGCTGAAAAGTTGTTATAAGTCCTTTTCGTGATCCCAGTCATATTCCTTTGTTTTTGAGCTTCTCTAGTCATGATTGTCTTATAGGCAACACATTGGGCTGCTTTGTGACCAAAGTTATGGCAAGAGAAGCATTGGCCATTGAAGAAACTCCTGCGATTATTAAATCTATCATCCAAACGATTGTAGTTTCCACTGACATCCATTCTTGAGGCAAGTTGGGAAGATTTTACCTGAGGCTGATTGTAGCTTCTATTTGTCCTCAAGGTAGCTTGCCCCTGATTTTCTTGATAGTCTTTGTTCGTTCTTCAGGTAAACTGTCCCTGATATACCTGATGATTTCTATTAGGCCTTTGCTCGCTCCTCCTTGCTGCATCAAGATAACTTTTGGAGGTGGATGCTTGAGATGTTTCTTCATTATATCCCAGAACTGTCTTAATTAGTGGAGAACGCTACACATTGATAATCTCATCCAGAGTTTCAGATCCTTTAACAAATTTAAGATTAATAGCTTTTGTTTTCTCAATCTCCTTTCTAAGACCAACAATTTCACATTCCAAATTTTCAAGATGTTTTTCTCTTTCAGCCAGTTGACATTGCAGAGAATCAATAATCACATTTTTCTCTTCTAAGAAAATTTTGAGATTAGATATCTCTTTATAAAAACCTTCTTTATCTATAGCATCCATGTAGTCATCATCTTCAAAAGCCATTAAAATTTTATACTTATTACCTCGTTCATCTTCGTCACTATTTGAAAGTCCATCACTATCTTCATGAGTGTAATAGCTTTTCTTATTTGCATTCTGTTTCTTGTTCCATCTAACAGGTTCCTTCCCTTTGTCAATATTATCCTTGTGAGGACATTTGGCAGCATAGTGACCGACTCTTCCACAAGCAAAGCATTTGAAAGGTAACTTACCTCGGAACCGCCCAGTACCCCGTTGAAGATTTCTGACAAAATTTGATTCTTCTTCTTCTTCTGACACGTGTCCTGACTCATAGTACTCGCCTTTGCTTGAAGCCTTGAAGGCAGCTTCTCTCCTGTCTGATGGACCTCCTTTCCTCATTTCATAAGCAGTTAGAATTCCGTGCAGCTGTGACATTTTAAGGCTTTGTAGATTCTCTTTTTCTTCTATTGCAGAAACTTTAGATTCAAACCTAGGGGACAAAGATCTTAGAACTTTTTCAACCACAACAGCCTCTTTTATTTCTTCACCCAAATTTTTCATACAATTAACAATCTCATCTACACGAAGAAAATAGTTAGCCACACTTTCATCATTATACATCCTAAGATTTTCATACTGAATCCTGAGGGTTTGAAGTTTTGCTCGTTTTACTTGATCATCTCCTTCATAGCTCAGAAAAATCTTGTCCCATATCTCTTTTGTAGATTTAAACTGCATTACCTTGACAAATTCTGATTGAGATAGGCATCCTAATAGAGTATTGACCGCCTTTGCATTTGTTTCATATTTCTTCTTTTCAGTTGGATCTGTAGGAGTTGCTGATGGAAAAGTATACCTTGCATCTATGATATCCCAGACTTCTGTACCAAGAGATTGAAGATAGGCAGTAACTCTTACCTTCCAATAAACGAAGTTTGTCCCATCAAAAATCGGTGGCCTGATTGATGCTTCCCTCTCATAGTTGCTCATGATGAATGATCTTCCTTCAAGCAATCAAGCTTCTTCTGAAGGACTTGCTTTGATACCAATTGTTGGAAATAATACTGAGAGGGGGGGTGAATCAGTATTATTAAGTCAAATATTCCTTTTTCAAAATCAAATGCTATACGCTACTTCAGTTAATTAAACCCGCGTATATACGCAACTATGTAGAATAAAACCCGCATATATAATGCAAACTTTTAATTTATTTTATCTTTCTGATGTTGATTGTTAAACTGTGATTCAGAAGCAAATAACCAGTAACCAGAAACAGTAAAACAGAGCAGAAAGACAATCATACACAAGAACACAAGATATAAGGTGGAAACGCAATGTGGGTGAAAACCACCTGCTGCAATTCATCTCTATCTTTTCTTTAATTAGAAACTTCTTTTTACAAATGTACTGATGCAGTCCTTTACCAGTACGCAGGCTGCAACCTGCAGAGAGCTACAACCCTCTCTCATTTTCGAGCTTCTCCTGGAAGGGAGCTACAACCCCCTTAGCTCTTGCACTAGCCAAGATACTAGTATGTAGGTGTTGGCCTACAGAAGGCTACAACCTTCTCTTTCTTTCAGGGACCACGTTTCATAAATTTTCAGGCTGGATCCACAAATAACATCAATCAACCATCAAGAATTTCTGCATCAACCAATCACCTTTTCACCAATAAAAACTGAATCAACATAAACACTTCTCTGACAACTGTACCCGGATCACAGTAACAGTACCACACACCAAAACTGAACCCAGAACACTGCAGCAATAAACAGAAGCAGCAAAAACACAACTCAAAATGTATACGCTACTTTAGTGGCCTGAAACCTGCGTGCATACACTTCTGCGTATGGAACAACCTGCGTATACGCTGTTTTCCTTCACTGAACTTGCGTATATACGCGCCTTAGCTGAACTGAACCTGCGTACAGATCTACAAAAATAATTCACTCTTTCAAGTATTCAGGCACTGATTAACCCATATTATCATATTTATAGATCACGCATGCGCCAGATATAACAGATCAAAATCATGCAAAGATATTATCATTCAAGCCAAGAGATTATGACCCATCAATAGAACTTATCCTTCTTTTTGCTAAGGTTCCTCCTTCATTCAGATCCAGATCTGCTCCACAATGCTAATCACCAATATTTCAGATCTCGTACATTATTAGATATTCAATAATAATTCAAATGATACTTTGTCACATGATCTCCTTCCTCTTTTATAGTTTTAGGCCTTCCACAATACCACGATCCAAAACCATAATAAACCAATACCAAGGGCTCAAAACCTAGGGGCAACACTTCTGACGAGATACCATGGTCCAAAACCATAGGTTCAAATTCCAAGGACTAACAACCATGGACCAAAAATAAGTTTCCCACCATGTACGTGCTTTTCTGTGCATAAAAGTGCGTGTATACGCATACGCGACTTCTGAACGTATAACCCGCATGTATACGCATCTTCGGTAAGGTGAAATTGCATATACAAGATTTCCTTCATTCTGAGTGCCTGAACTGAGGTCTGACACCAAAGTGAGTTGCCATCAAGGACAACACCTGTACCATAGGGCCACACCTATGCCAAAATGCCAACAAAAACATTCACTAATCCTAATGTAATTGAGACTTATCTATGTGATGCAAGTAGGCTTCAGTAAGGAGGCACTGTTCATGTGCAACAAAACAATTAAACAAAACTAAAAACAAGGTCAAAAAACCCTCAATTTCTAGAATGGAAAAAGAGTTCAGTCAGTCATCGCACCTGGGCTTCACAGAAACAGAGATGCATCACACTTACTACACTTGGGAGGTGCGATGCATACTGAGTTACAGTGGAAGACAGTGCGATGGTCCAGGGAGTGCAACTGAAATGGGTTTTGGCTCAGATGTGTAGCTGTTTTCAATGAGTTAAGCTGAGCTTTGATGAATAGTAAAGAGCAAAGTATGAAGGAATGTCTTGAGAGGTTACTGAGCTACCAAAAGGGCATCTAGATGTGCTTGTAAGTCAAATTTTTAATTCATAAACTAAACCAGAGATTGACTGAAGCAACATTCATCTACTATGCAATTGTAGAGCAAGAGCAGTTCAAAGGCTACTTGGCTAACTTCAGGCTCTGTCTATAGTTTATAAAACAAACAAACAACTGTTCACTCCCCAGTGGAGTCACCAATTTGTTTCTGGGAAAACTAGTATTCCTAAAGAAAGCTAACCTTCTAGGTTTGGCAGCTACCCTAGAAACAACAGTTTAAAGAAATTCAACGATTTCTTCTATGTGTAACAGATAAGAGAAAGATAGTGGAACCAACTTGGAACTTCCGCTTAATGCCTTGCTTGATCTCTCTCCCCTTTGACAGAGCCTGCAACTGCTCCCCGTACTTAACACGCTTGGAGAGTACCTGCACAAGTACAACAACAAAGAATCGTCAAAGCATCATGATCTATTACAACATGAACATTACAGAATCAGATATATAATGAACAAATGATAGTATTCACAAATGATAACATTCACAATTGCACAATCATATGGAAGAAAACTTGAAGAACTTTATTAATAGAAGGGAGAATCACAACCCAGTTGTCTGATCCAGCATCATCCTCCTAGCTTCAATCCTTCTTCACCTCATGAAATAGCAAGATCGCACCAAAAATACAACTCTCCTTCCTCAATTACAAACTATCAGAACTTCCTTGAAATTCACAACATTCCAGCCTCTAGATCTTTTAAATTGGAGATCTATTTATAGATGTGTGAAAGGGTGTGAGTCAACCATGGGGTTTGATTAGTGTCATTCCACTTGTTACAATTGGTTCCACTTGGAGATTTCTTAGATCCCTTATTCATCCTAGAGTGAATTCAGAGAGGCAAGTGGCACAGGAGAAGTTTCTAGAAGATTCCATGAGCAACCACCTAGCAAACTGTCTCAGAGATTTGTCCATCCTTACCCATCACACCCTATAGAAGGCCTAACTAGTATGCATCGCACCCTGGTAGTGTACCACTCAGTATGCATCGTACTTTGCCAGTGGAGTAGTTAGTATGGTTTAATTTAGGCCATTTCTAGATGGTTTCTCAGGTGGAACTTTTAGGGAATGATGTATTCAGATGAATATGTTCCTTTAGGGCATGAAACAACTCTTTTAGGGGTTGGTGAGCCCTGGTTTATCGACATATAAGTTTGGGGTTGATGTGCCAAAATATGTCTATAACACAAGGTAGTCAAGTACAATCTGTATGGTGTGAATAAATGAGTTGATGTCAAACACCACACAAAATCTTTTAGTCAGAGGCAAATGATGTAAAATTTTCGTCGAGAGTGAAGAAAATTGCGATTGTTGCATGCAAGCACCAAGCTATTGATGGGTGTTTCTAAGTCAGCTTCCTAGATAATGTGATGATGTCCACATGAAGTGACCCGTTGTAGGACGTCCTTGATGTATCCCTTGTTAGGGTCCTATAATTTATAGGATCTCAAGGTGATTGAGTATTTCACAGTTTACAAATTTCAAATTGTTCATAGATTGCAATATTCAATTGATTTCACAAAAACAAAAATTAAAAAAAATGAAAAGAGGGTATATAAATATAAGAAAAGAAAAAAAGAGAAAAAAATAAGAAGAAAAAGAAAACCCCAAATGTTGTTCAAATCATAAAGTGTAAGCATGATTGAACAAATTTCAATTTCTATTGATAGGGTAGAAAATAAAGATCTGCCAAATATTTTAATCTTGGCAAATCAGTAGCTAGGTAGAAATAAAATTGGTTCATCTGTTTATCCGGACCAATGGGAGAAATAAGTGATAGAGTAGGCTAGAAATAAAAGAAAAAATGAAAGGGCCTGCCATTCCAAGTGCACCCTGCAAATTAAAAAGAAAAAATGCTAGATTAGAAAAATAAGGGTAGGTAGATTGAGTAAAATCCAAATAAAGAAAGACATTAATGTTCTTTCAAGGTTGGAAGACATATCCTATTGTTTTTCCTAAGGTCGAGAGAAGAAAATTAAAAGGGGAAGGGGTATCATATTGTTTTTCAATATTATTTCCCCTAACCTTATGCTGTACTATCTATCCCTATAGTCTGCACCCCTCATTTATTTCCCTACCCCACCATGCACTCATTTGTCACATCCTATCTTATCTACCCCCCATCTCTCACCAAATCCCCGCTCACCCCTCATGATCCGATGACTCGTGTCCTTTTCCATCCCCCCCTCACCCTCTGAAAGTTAATCTGGGGGGGCCTGAAATCAGTGGTTTCCAACCGCTGACGCGTCGTGCCCTCATCATTTCGCACCCCCCCCCATACCACTTAGCACTCCCCAGCCCCCCCAAAAAGTGGTTTATGCCATTACTTAAACTGCTCCACCATTGTGAATGTTTGGTTGCTCCCACCACCTCACGATGTTGACCCATCCCATCCACCCTATCACCTTTGTTCCCACCGTTATGCATTTAATTGGTTGGACCGTTAGCCAACAGACCCACGCCAAGTCAAGCCAATCCAACGACATCACTCCAAATCCATAAAAGCACCATTTCATATTCATTTTCAAATTTTAGTGTGTTCTCACTATTTGCAGGCATAATTCATTTCCCTCCAGACATACACAGAGAGTGCACAGTGCATACAGAAACAATAGTACAATTGCAGAAAGATCCATTTTTTTTGCAGTGATCGAATATTCCCATTCTCAAATCCCATTTCTGGTTAATCCCTTTTCTTTCTCCCTCACTAAATTCCCATTTCTTCCTATCCCCTTCTATTACAGATTCAACACAGGGCAGTTTCAGAGGTTTTTCTTAGAAGACAACCATGGCACCAAAGAAAAAGGAATAAGAAATATTTAATCCAATGGTTCACCCACCATTGGATTTGGATCGCATACCCCTTCCAGACAAGGATTTTAAGATACATGAAACATTCTAATCGTTTGATTTGTTTGACATATACAGCTGGTGGCAGGATAAATTTATGGAGGAGATGGATGACATAGCTCTCTGGGACACTAATATACCTTTTCATATTTTCCTAAAACACACAGTTTCCCAGAACTGATCAGGAAATGCCACTCATGCTACAATCCACAGCAAAGGGCAGTGATGGCCCCAACATGACATATTTTTTTTACCATTGATGCCAAGTCCATTATGCAAATGATGCAGGCCCCTGTTATTGAAGGAACTACTCCCTTTTCCCATGAGATTCTCACTAAAATGTATCAGAAGCTTGATTTTTCTAAAAGAGACAAAACCTTAGAACTCTTCATGACTGAGCAAACTCCTCTGCCAAACAAGAATCCTCCTTATTCCTCCTCTGTTTTCCCTAATAAAACTAGACACATTGTCATTGTTCTCTCTTATTTACTTGGCTATTATTCAGATCAATGGCTTGATGAAGCTATCATAGCTTTCTTGTCTATTCTGTCAACAGAATCCAAGCCCTCTGTTCTCTTCAATTTCAGCCAATTTTTAGCAGATGCCATTCATGAGCATCTTGTCAATTTCTTCACAGAGGAAGTGTTTCATTACTCCTCAGTTTTGGTGTATATGTTGGTTTATTTTCAGGCAGACAGGTTCTAGTTTACAATGAGCAAGATGAATGAAGAAGGTGAACCCCAATCTGTGATTTTCTGGACAACATTAGTGATGAAGGACTCAAAAGACTTTAGCTACAAAACATTTGTAGAAATGTTTGTTCACCCAGCAATGAGCCTCCTCAGTGGGACTGCAGAACCTTGGATTAGTGAATAAATTAGAAGGATTATGCAGCTAATAGACCAAACAAGAATAGGTGATTGGTACTCATACCAAAATTACATTGAATTAGGAGTATATGGCTGTGAGTTGGCCCCTTACAAGCTACCAAAGTTCCTCCCCATAAGGATATTTTCACTTGAGTACATCAGACAAAATATTAATGCAGATGAAGTGCACTTTGTAGCAGCTAAGAAAAAGTCCCAGTTCAAGATCAAATCTTAGATTGGTCCCTTCATTTGTAATAGTAGAGCAGTAGGGGATGAGGTAGATAAAAGATTGAAAGAAATGAATTTCACCCACAATTTTACATGGTCATATGATCCATGGGGTATCATCTCCAAGAAGAGTGTGGAGAACAAGTCAAGTGTCATCATCTACAAATGTGAGTGGAGAAAAGGAAGAGACAATCTTTGACACATTCAGGGAGATTAAAATCAGGAATGAGATATTAAAAAGAACACTTATGCTCAATTTTGGAAGCAAAGTGTAACTGCACAAGGTAGACTTATCTTTTCCTTTGATTCAGAAAAAGGAAAAATGCACATGGAATTCTTGGAATCATAGATAACAAAGCCCAAAACTCTAGCAGATTACAAGAAAACTTCTTTTGAGTTTGATGCCAGAAGTGTCCATCCAATTGACCAACTGGAAATGCACAAGAAAACAGGTGAAATGATTTCATCTACTCTAACCAACACTTCTATGAACTTGTTTAAAATGCAGGTAGCTCTGTCAAATTCTCAATCTCAATTAAATATGGAAAGGATTTCATCACAATCAAAGGACAATAAAATTAAGTCTTTAGAAGACTTAGTAGTGAAGATTGGGTATGATCCCTTAGATATAAAAGTAGCTGAAGAAATAATAAAAAAGAAAGAGATAGATATAGAAGCTTTGAAGAAGCAACTCAAGATGCTTGCCACACATGATCCATTGACCAAGGAGATAGAGGAAATAGAGAGCAAAAAGGTAGATATGATGAAATTAATAGTGGAGTAGTCTCTCCAAATCAAACAAATGGAAATAAAAATGGAATAAATGGTGCAAGAGAAAGAAAAGGTAGCACAGATGGCCAACACAACAATGGAGGCCCTTCCTCTAACAACCCCTCCCATAACCACTCCAGCAAGTGTTGCCACAGGAGCAGGAAGCAACACAAAACAACTGGCCAGATCAATGGAAGGCATGAATCTGTAGACTAAGGAGATTAAAAGACTAGAAACTCAAGTTAATGTGCTGCAAGATCAAATCAAAAGGGCCAAAAGTAACCATTTGGTGGAGATGCAAAGGGAAAAAACATTGATTGAAGCACTACAAAAATCAGAGAAAGAATTATCTATTGGGAACACTCTAGGAAGAGTGAAGGAGATTGTTTGGAATAATATAATCGATGGAATGAATGAAATTTGGCCCAACATCCAAATTATCTTTGAGCAGAAAGAATTAATTGAAAAAGCCAAAGAAGCTATTTCAGCTACTAATGAAGAGCTGGGAGACATTCCAGCAAAAACCAACAGGATAATCAAATTTTTAAATTCAAGAAATAGGTATGAACTAGAAGATTTGGGAGTAGCAGATAGAATAGAGACTATACTTCAAGTGAAGAAGGTGTTGACTAAGAAGAGCTTGAATGTATAGCTAGAAGAGAAATGTCAAAATCTAGAGTTGACAGTCAACAGGTTCTTCAACATAATGCAACCTTTACATCAGAAAGGTCTCCCCTCTCTGTTTGTCATAAATGACAAACTCATGTCCGGATAGTATTATGCCAAGAGACTTCAGGGCATAGCCATAGATGCTGCAAATCTTTCCAACATCAAAGGAAACATAACAGGAAAGGAATTGCTGGAAGCTATCAACAATCAAATTTACATCGAGCATGAACTGAAGCACGTGTTTAAGGTCAAACCAACTTTTGCTAAATACACTGAAGTTGATGAAATATACAGAATATTAATTAAGGTCAAAGTTCCAGATGAGGAAGCATGGAGTGATCTGTGTGACTATCAAGAGGAATGAGACAAGGATGATTAAAGTGACAGCACAAACTTGAGTTAGCACCAACCACATCAGTAGAACCACTACAATTAAATTAATGTATCAAGCAAAAACATACCTAAAAAATAGGAGCACATGTCCCATTTTTCTCAGCATGGCCACTTCATGGTTACATTAGTCATTTTTCCTTTCATTGTAATTAATAATAGATTGCCAAGTGTATAAGGCAAATCGTTGTAGGTTTTTGTTAAATACTTCATGCATTGGAAGTATTAGGGGTTGGACCCAAGTCATTTGAATTATCTTTTCTGTTTGGAGCATTGTAATTTCGAGTTGGAGCATCAATAAAAGGACAGTTTGCAAGATACTTGATTTGTTTTGACTTGGTGATGTCTTCCTTTCTGTACTGAATGTATCTCTGTTTATTCATTTATGCATCTTTGAGTCTTATTGCAAAGCAGAAATTCTAGTTTAAGATATGTTGTTGGAGCACCTTATTACTATCTGTATTTGCAATCTAAATGTTTTCCTTTGAGGTATGATTAAAAAATACTTAACTTCTTTTTAATCATTACTAATATCACTTTTCTGTCATTTCACTTTCCACTCTACTTTTAGATCCAGTAAAGACAATTAGCTCGCCTTGTAAATTCTCTGGAAAATTGATGCTACCACCCAACCTTAGACTCCATAGCCCAATGGAAAGGATTCAAATATGATCTACCCCAACCAAACAAACAAACAACCAAGCAATTAAGTATTAAATTTCCTTCATTTTTATATATAGCCTAACACATTAGAACTCTGAAAATAGAGTCAAATACTAAAAATATAGAGAGAACCCTATCTGAGTCTAGGAGGGTTAGATCCTAGACTCCTGAGTGGTTTGATGTATCTTTTGTAAATTTTTTCTTGCCAATCTTCAAAATCACAGGACGATAACATCCCCCATAAACAAAACGAAATGGGTATGATGATTGAGACAGAATGATCAAAATGATGTTGATATGGAATTGGATCAAGAAAGGCAAACATGGAACTAATACTTAAGAGTATTGCAACAGATATAATTTGAAAGACTTCTCTTGAACACATTGGCAACACTGAAATGGAGTTGGCATCATTGACCCAAAACTGAAATGGAGGTTCTATAAAGGTATGATGAATTGAAAGATAAGGAGATTACCCAACCCAATAACCATGGATATGAAGTGGAAGAGTGGCGTGTTCAAGAGAAACTCACTGCCATTAAAAAATGGAGTACCATGTTTTCCAAATTTCCCCAACCATACTGGTCAATACGTCTTTATTTTTAACAAGCTTGAGGAGTATAAAATATGCTTCATTTGTAAGTCCATCATTCAGATGAATCCCTCTGAGAATATTTAACAAACCCAAAGAAGGAGTGGTTTGATACCATCATGATCGACGAGTCCATCGTTGTTCTATGTTTTTACGAGTCTAGCGAGGGTGAAAAATCCACTTATTTTTAAATTTTAGAGATTTTGAAAAAGAGGCGAAAAAGAAAACTCCAGATGTTCCTTTTCTTAGATAGTATCTCAAGTCCAAAAGGGTAGAAAACAATAGTCAAGAGAACCTCTTAGCCATGCTCAATTAAGGTGTTCCTTTTTCGTAAATAGTCTATCTTAGTCCAAAAAAGGGTTAAACTTATACCGAGTAGACATATTTTCATTTACTTTTACGAGTTCGAAAAGACAAGTGCTCAGAAATCTTTACATATTTTGGGAATCTAAGAAGAGATTAAAGAGGACTCCTCCTTGAGGAACAAGTGGTATAAAGGGTAGCAACTAGTTCTGATCGTGATGGAACTAGTCAAAACATGCAAATGTCAAGAGGTTGGCTAATAATCTCACTCATCACAGCGATTCCTAAAGAAAGGGTAAAAACCAAGTGAAAGCGTATGATAGGAAAAGAAGATGGTGATGATGGAATGAGAAAACCAAGGTTCATCTGGCATAAATTTGTTGATAAAAATGGAAATCGCGTAGGATAAAATTGGAATGGTTTCATTTTTACATAAGTGTGAAACATGGGAGACTATGCTTGAAATTGGTTCCATTTTTACACAAGCCTGAAACAAAGGAAAACTATGCTTGATATAAGTTTTCATGCCCCCAGCATAATGAATCAATTTGAGGTACATGCCCCCAAAAATTCATTTCATGCACCTAAGTAGACTATTGGTTACTAGCAGGTGTATGGAATGGAGGTTCATTTACGAGATCAAGTGAAAGACTTGACTGAGAATTTACGAGATCTAATCAAAGGCTCGAATTAGAAGGGGATCTATTTCATTTTTTAACGAGCTTGACACAGGAAGAGAACTATGCTCATAGGAACCTATTTCATTTTTTTAACGAGGTTGACATAGTAAAATAACTATCCTCATAAGATCTTATTTCATTTTTTAACGAGCTTGACATAAGAAAATAAACTCTTCTCCGAAAACCTTGTTTCATTTTTTAAGGAGCTTGACAAAAGAAGAGGAACTCCGCTCTAGGAACCTTGTTTCATTTTTTAAGGATCTTGACACAAGACAAGGAACTCTGCTCTGGGAACCTTGTTTCATTTTTGGAGGAGCTTGACACAAGAAAAGGAACTTTTCTCCAAGACCCTTGACCATGACCACCAAGAGGTCATCACTTCCAAGAGGTTCTCATTAGTTTGGAGAACAACACTCTAGAAGGGATACATATCCAAAGATCCAATGGAAATATCAAGCTCCAATGCCACCAGTAAATGATTCACCATATCACCTACCAAATCATTAGTAGACGCGGGCATCGAACAGGTTGCCACATAAGTAACTTGTGGCGAGGGGGATACTAGTTGTATATAAGTACCATTTAGGGATTTTGGTTGATTGGGAGTCAAATTAGGACCAGCAAATTAATGTTTATCGATAGACACAATTTGTCCATCATGCGGGAATCACATCACTCGAAAGAGTGTGGATACAACAACATTCATAGCATAAACATAGTCTCACCCTAGGAGAAAATTGAAGTCCAAAGGGTCTATGACAACCATAACATCAATACATACATTTTTTCCTCCCAAGGTAATAGTAAACTGAGGAAGGATCCCTAAGGGTTGACTAGTTCTTCTATTAAAAGCTAACAGATTTGGAGCGGTGGACACAAGATGTGGGGAACCCAAAGCTTTCCAAGAAGAGGAGGATATAATACTAACATAATATCCCTCATCTATAACAGTGTGATGGATGTCCTTATTATAAGCCTTTACCATGATCTTAAAATTCATTTAAGAAGGGATATGAGGTTTTTTCAATTGACTCTAATCAAAGGAAATGACCCGTTTCCTTGGAGGGGATTTCATATGGATGGGAGAAATTCCCCCTTGTCTGGTAGAATTAGAAGAAATAAGAAGAATCATAGCAGTATGAAATTCACTCTCTATGAGAAAGGTACAATCAATTGAAGGTGGAATCGAGTCAACCATTTTATCAACTAATGGTTAATCAAGAACGAACTCATGGGATTCACATTTAGAGGGAACATGATTGATTCGATTGAGATTATGATTAATCACTTCATCAACTAGTGGAGGATTGGGAGAAAGCTTCCGATAACCAGATGGAAGTCGTGGATGAGAAGCTGTAAGGTTTTATAATAGTTTTGAGTCTTCATCCATATAAGGACAAAGGTGAATAAGATGATTCCCTTGACATAACTTAAAGGGAAATTCTAATTTACCCTTTTTCCCATGGACTTTAGTATCACTAGTTGAGGGTTTGTCACCAACATGATCTCCAGAAGCTAATGACAAAGGTAGGTGTGAGCCTGTGGACCACACTTCAAATACCTTGGGAATACCAGGACAATCTCTAAGAAGGGGATCACCCTTACAAAGCATGCAAGGGAATTTAACTTTGTGGGGCTGATGGGAAGGTTCCTCCATATGAGTTTCATTCATAGAAATGGTTGCTTGGTTGTCCCCCTTCTTATTTATATTCTTCTTAATCTTCCTTTTCTTTTTTTTCTTGTCCACTTGGTTACTAACATTATGGCTTTCACCAAATGAAGAGGAATAAGAACGAACAGGAGAAGAGGGAAAATGGTCAACTTTGGGATCAACATGAGGTTGATGTTGTTCAAGTGAAGGAGAACTTGGTTGAGAAGAAGTTTGGGAATTACTAAACATAGGGGTCAAAAATAACCAACTAGAAAACCAATGGTAAATCCGAGAAGGGATAACATTTCCATATAAGGAGCACCAATATTTCAAAAGAAGGAAAAGGACTAGGATTCCCGATAGAGGCATTCCTTTTATTGGTAGACTCCGGAACTATTGCCATTAGTCTCAACCTAAGATTTATTAAGGAGTTGTTCCATGGGGAGGATGTTATTCCATGGTCAATTAATTGATTTTAGAAATTAACACAAAATAAAAAAAAATGGGTAAAATAGGAAAAAGGTTTACTAAGCAACCCTAAACTGCAATATACACCTTGGCGAACCAAGGACATAACATACGTGTAGGAAATCTCCCTGAATGTTGTATTTGGTGTATCATGGTATACAAAGAGGTCGACTCGGTTACCTATGGATGGATAGAAACCTATAGGGGACTCCCAAAATATACTCAACGGTGCATGGGAGTGCAATCAGTAGTAGTGTTGTCTAATGTGTAACCATTTGATGAGAACATTCTCATATACTTATCATGCATGGAGCACCATCCGATATACCCGAAGGTACGTGGAGAACGATCCTATACACTTATGTATGTGGAACAATATATCACCCTCGGAATGAAACGTTGGAAAAGAAAATCAGATCTTATGTTTAAAGACGCTGAAAGACATCTCTAGCCTAGACCTCTATGGGTGTCGTTAATTTTTAAATGCTCCTTAGGTTAATTGAGATGAATTTTAATGTTTACCTTTAATTAATTTTCAATTTTAAGGCTCAAAATTTGATGTCACCTGAATACACCTATCATGCAACTAATATGAAGAAAATAACTCTTTTAATTTTCCTTTGAATAATGAAAGGCCTAACTAAGTAGGGGAAGAAGAAATTAATCAACAATGCAACAAACAAATGATGCAACATTCAATCTCTATAACTTCACTTTTCAAATAAAAATCAAAGCCCTATATGCAATGCATGATGCATAAGATTTTTCTTTTCAATTTCACTTAATTTTGAGATGAAAACTAAAATATTCACTTAAGCATTGATAAAAACACTTTGCAAAACGATGACTAAAACAACAATTCCTTCAAGCACTCAATGATCAAACAATTTAATTTGCTAATGATCTAATGACAAGAACAAAGGAAAATCTAAAAAAAGTATTATAAAAGGCACTCAAAACCAAAAGAAAACAATATGAAGGCTTATGAGAGACCAAGACACACTCAGGGACACAAGGATGACCAACTAGAACAAAGTTAATAAGAGAGAAAATCAAAAAAAGGAAATTTTTTGCATCAAACTAGGATCATAGCAGGTGCTGAAAGGGCTAGGGTGCACTACAAAACAGGTGCAAAGAAGGCTAGGGTGCACCATAACACACTGCCTCTAGACCATAGGGTGTGGTGATAAAGGAATGCCAAGTTCTGACCCAAAAAATGAAAGTAAATCTCAATGAAAGGTCTTCCTAGGTCTATTCAGGACTGAATGAGACATTAATGCTCTGAAGAAGAGGTAAGACAAACACAATGGAAAATTAAATGATCAAGGGAATAAATTATTCCCCAGTATGGTCACCAATGTGTTATGCAGGATTTATGACTATGGACAGAAATATCTCCCCTCGGTCTGGTGGACTGACTTAGAAAAATAGAAAGACAAAGGACCCATTTTTTCCCTTAAAATAAGTAGATGAAGGGATAAAACCTACTTGGAATATGTCATATGTTTCACTCCTTTTTTGGCTTCAATGCTACAATCCTAGCTCCAACTCCAAAAATTATAATCTGCACAACCAAACAACACAAGCAAATAAAATAGAAGATCTATGTAGCATCATCTATCTACTTTATTCAACAAATCAACATGGTATTCAAATACGTGAAATAACGACATCGCATATATGAAAGCAAAGAAGTATTTGTATTGATATAAATGGAGTGAGTTACAACTATAAATAGGTATTTATCTTATAGAAGATCTCCTCTATGTTGTTGACTCTTCCTTCCTTTGTCACAAAGTGCACCTCTAATCACCCTAAATGCATGGAAAGATAACTCTCACAACAACAACATAAGGGTAGAATCACTCTCCAAAATCCAACCCCTTGCATATGGAAGGATGTAAATATATAGAGGAGTGAGGTAACTTAGGAGTTCTTATCCTTTTATGAATCTTGGGATTGAGATCCACTCTTGATGGGAAGATGAGATCTAAGGATAAGGGATGGAAACTCCAAGGTAGGATAGGATAAGATTCAAAAGTTTTATCTAAGGTAAATGGTTACAACAAATGCTAGAAGCTTCTGGAAATGGAGGCTTCACAATTCTCTCTCTTTTTCCCAAATTTCTAGAACCAATGGAGGTTCAAAGGGTAGCAACCTGTAGGTGATCAACATAAACCATAATGGAGGAACTTGTAGGTGAATGTAGTCCAACAAGAGACCAGTGAGCATTGGTCCTAAAATTGGATTAGATGATGTAATTTAGGGTAAAAACTTTGGGGAATGAGAGAGTCATGCATATGGATTTGTAAAATG
Source organism: Pinus tabuliformis (assembly GCA_031772625.1). NCBI lineage: Eukaryota > Viridiplantae > Streptophyta > Pinopsida > Pinales > Pinaceae > Pinus > Pinus tabuliformis. The sequence continues at coordinate 404,801,152 of CM062811.1, read as the reverse complement.
ATAATTTAAAGGGGGGGAAGCATGTGAATGATCCAGTTTAGAGACTGATTGATTAGATGAGACAAAATAACCTATAAAAACCTCATTCACCTTATACCATGTAATGTCTAACTCTTTCTCTATGGACAATTGAGTGTTTGAGAAAACCGGAAAAATCACTGGAGTACACTCAACTACCTCCACAGTGCTTCTCGCTATAGCTTTATTTGATATAGATCTCTTGGGAGCCATAGTGACAATACCTAATCAAGAGAAGTTCTTAAATTCACTCATGGAAAACATAAATTAGCTTAACTAAAATAAATCACAAAGAAAGTTCAAGGTAGAAAACACAATATTGAGAGGGAAAACTACGCAATTCTTGGATTAAGGGAAGATACTAGCCTCATGAACTATGTATTTTGTAGTCTCAGTAGTCAGGGGAGAGGCTTGAGGCTTGAGATTGCACAATGCATGATCTCATCATGGGAAGATTGATAGAGAGATTGCGCATTGTAGTCTTAGTGACCAAGGATGAGGCTTTAGCCCTTTATTCAGGTGGATATTGGTGGCCACCCACCTATTCCACTTGGACCGCCACCATTGTTTCTTTCAGTTTCCTTATTTGTAGCACAGTTTACTATTTTTGGCAGTTTTTTGGGTCCTAAACTTCCGGAGCCATTTTGAGGCCCTAAACGACATTTTTTTTTGGGGAAAATCGAGAGCAACATGGGTCATTGACTAAAGTTTCTAACTAAACAGGTGTAGTCCTGGGATAGATCTTTCTAACGAGGTATTTTGTGCGTCAAATGGAGATCGTATGCCAAAGTTACGACCCCAAGAAGTTGATGTACCAATTTACCAAAACAAGGCCCATAGTTTGGCGCTTCATCTCCTAGGGTTAGGTTTTTGGATGTTTAGGGTTTTCCATTGTTTCTCAACAATAAATAGGCCTTGGAGCCTCATTGTAACATAGTTTAGAGGCATGTAGCCACCGCATCTCTTCTCAAAGATAAGCCACGATTGCCTGAGCTAGTCTTATTTTGATTATGTTTGTAAGCATATTTCAGTGTTTGATATTAATGAAATGAAGTGTTATTTCTACTGCATATTTTCATTTATGGTTATATCTACAATTTGTTTCATTCTTTTTTAAATTTGGATCAGTTGTATCAGAGTAGTCTGCTCTTTCTCTATTTTTCTTTTCATGTCCCCAATGAGGTCGGGATATAAGGAGTTAGGGCTTAAACTGGTCGAACCTTTGCAAGACCAACCTCACAAATCCCGATGGCCTCCAATGGCAGATGAAAAGAAAGATGAGGAAGTAGGATAACCTATCAAAATCTTGCTCGAAGAAGCCCTCGAGTGACAAAGGAATGTGATGATGGACAACTTTGCCCAGATCCTTCAGCGGCTACCCAGGGGCGATGCATCTACTTTTAGCAGCTACTCTGGAAGTGCCACACCCTTTAAGGTATAAGTTAAATTTGACATTCCCATATTTGAGGGTCAGATAGATGCAGACACTATAGATAAATGGTTAAATTTGCTAGAAGGATACTTTTCCATTCATGATTTTTCCAGCCAAGAAAATGTCACTTTTGCACTTCTCAAAGAAGCCCCCCACGTCAAGGACTGGTGGGAAACCTACTCTAAGCAGAAGGATTTAAGTACGAACTCACTATTTTCAGCCGCACCCACTTGGAACTCATTCTAGGATGCCATCAAGGAGCAGTACTACCTTGTCAGGAGCTATGAGGATAAATACATAAATTGGACAATGTTGTGATAGGGAAGGGACCAATATGTGCCAATGTTTACCAATGTTTTTCATACCCTTTGCATGAACTTGGGTATCAAGGATTCTGAGAAGCATTTGGTTCTCATGTACCTTGGCTACCTGCACAGGTACATCTAGGATGAAATGGAATTCCTGGACATCTCCTCACTCAACAGGGCATACCGATATGCGAGCAAGATCAAGCAAAATTTTAAACAGAAGAAGTGAGACTTTGGATCTGCGAATCCAAAGCAAGGGAAAGGTACTCCCAAACCACACAACAAAGGAAAAAGCCAAGGCATGGTGGCCCGGGACAACCCGCAAAAGTTGCAAGAAAAGAACAACACCGTGAAGCCAAAGAAGGAAACGGGGAAGTGGTGTGAGTTCCATAAGAGCTCCACTCACAACAAAAGTGAGTGTCGAGCCAAGCAATCACTCATGACTGAGCTAAAGGATTTGGAATTAGATGCCTATTCTGACTCTGAGTCAGAACCCAATAAGGGGAATGACAAAGGGAAGAAGATTATTGACGCGGAGCTCAATGCCATCGTTGCCACCATGAAGATCCAAAACGAGGAACCCGAAGATCTAGAGGAGGAGGAGCGCCTCTTCCACTCCCAAATGTGGGTAAAGGGTTCCCCGCTACAGTTCATTGTTGATAGCAAGAGCCAAAAGAACCTCATTTTGGCAAAGGTCATGAAGTAGCTAGGCTTACTGATCATATCACATCCACAACCGTACACCATCAGGTGGCTTCCCCAAGGACAAGATCATCGTGTGTGCCTTCCATACAACATCAATCCCTCCACGAATGAGGTATTTTGTGACATTTCTCCCATTGATGTTTGTGATGTATTATTATGCCAACCATACTTATGGAAGCGACATGCTGTGTATGAGTCAAGGCCTCGTACTGTTATTGTTACTTTGGGAAATAAGTTGTACAGAATACTGGAGGTAGCATTGCCTACCGCCATCTCTTTGGTTACTACAAAACTATGTAGTAAGCTCATTTCCAAAACTGGGAAATTTGTTTTCCTGATGATATGCCCTTAGGGAAAGAAGAAGACAGTGACCATGACCTCCAGATAGGGCCCCTTCGCATGGAAACAACAGATGGACAAGGTCGTGGAGTAGTACGAGGACATCTTCACCTTCCCCACAGGGGTGCCTCTGCACTATCAATTCAAGCACTCCACCGATCTAACCCCAAGTGCGTCACTGCCAAATGGACCAATCTATTGGGGCTTCATGCTAGAGAAAAATGAAATCAAGAGGCAAATTCAGGAGTTGTGTTGGCTTGTTGGGGCCTGACCTAGGTTTGAAAATGATTTAGCCAAACAAATCCCAATGCTATTGGCCCTTTCGGCAACAGTCCATAGAGCACAGATTGAGGTCTCACCTAAAGTAGTATGGGAGGATGCTAGAACCAGGTTTCTGTACCCTGGGGATGTATGATGGGTTCAAAGGTCCACGGTTTGACCCTGTGCGCACATCACTACGCACACTTATCAGTACCTTGTAGCTGGTGATGCTACCTTCGCGCAACCCTACTCGAGGCCCGAACAACATTATTACCCAAACCCTTACTAGAAACCCAATATTAGTGGATTAACTTAGCTTATATGTATGCTTTCATTTATACTTAAAAATATTTATCATTCATACAAAAGCACGCAATAAATAAACAGTATAATTGTACTTGATATCAAACATGTAATAACATAAGAACGGATACATGAAATTTAGATAAAACTTCTCTTTATTATTCTTCTTCCTTGGTTACAGACTCGACTCTACCCTACGCACTCAGCTACAGGGGTCCATGCACTCAGCTGCAGACTCTACTAGGCCTCTGTGCACTCAGTTGCAGAGCCTCTTCCTACTACAATGACCTAAGATACTAGACTCTTGCTCTATGTTCGCTATCTTTCAGACTCCAGCCGTTGGTTCTTCCTACTTTACAACTTAGAGCCTCGCTCTATTTATACAATCCCATGGTCCCCAAACCATGAGTAGGCTAACACTACATTCAAAACTTAGGGCAGACAACCCTATGACTCTAACATACAATTCGCGCTCCGTGCCCGCAATTCACGGAGTTCTTACAATAATATTACTCAAAACTTGGGCTTTGAGCCCCAAACCATGTTATGGGGGGGGATTCCATGCCCAACATGCCCCCAACACAAACATCATGACTCACCCTTGAGTCACTCTATCGGTGTGGTGATCTTGGTGCCGAGTCCCTCCAACTTTTCCCATACTGTGTTGATGTCTGCCGCACACTGAGCTGCTGCTTGCTGAACCTATTGCATTCATTCCTCCATGTCTGAATTGTGTCCTTACATCTGTATCGGCATCCACTGCGTATGTTTATAGTCCTGCGCCCTTTTCCGGCTCCTCGAGTCGTGAAGACTCTACTTCGGCCAGTTAGTCAGACAGTCAGCCCACCCATGTAGGGCTTCAAGCAACCGTCGTTTACTTTTACTGGCAAGCGTTCTCCATTTAGTTTGACTAGCTAGACTATGCCTCTATCTGTGACATCCTTAACCATGTATGGTCCCAGACAGTGCATTCTGAATTTTCCCGGAATTTTTTCAAACTTACTGTCATACAGCAGCACTAAGTCGTTAACCTTGAAGGTGCGCAACTTGATATGGTGGTCATACCAGGCTTTTTCACTTTGATTTTGTACCTGCTGATGAAATCCAGCCAAAAACCATTCTTCCTCGAGTTCTTCTAGTTGTGCGAAACTTTCTTCTAGAGCTTCGCAGTCCGTGCCACAAACTAACCAGAAAGGTGTCTGTGCTGTCAATTTCTTGCACGTTGTTCTGTAAGCCCATAGCACGGCAAGTACGCACAGGTCCCAATCGTTTCACTGCATGTCTCTCGTATTTTGTTGAATGCCTCTACTGTCCCATTAGCTTGAGGGTGGTATTGTGTAATTTTCTGATGATACACCTGGAACTCTTCTGTGAGGTTTCATTCAGGAAATGTGTTCTATGATCACTCATTAAGATTTTCAGACAACCAAATTGGGTCAACATGTTTTCGAACAAAAACTTCGTAGTCGTGGTGGCCATGCAGTCTTTGACCAGCTGTGCTTCCGACCATCGTGTCAAGTACTCCATTGCGGTGATGTAGTGTCTGCCTGTCTTTCCCTGAGGTTTGATCGGTCCTACAAAGTCAATTTCCCATTTCTCAAATGGCTGTAGTGTTATTTGTGGATTTAACGACATCTCGTCCTTCCACTATGGTTTTCCATTCCTTTGACATATATTGCAGGCCTTACAGTGTGCTTTCAAATCCTGGTGCAGGGTTGGCCACCATAACCCTGCACGAAGAATCTTCTATGTAGTCGCATGTCCTCCATAGTTTCCTCCTGTAGCACCCCCATGTGCTTCCACGAGGATTTGGCTTCGTTCGAATTCAGGTACATATCTTTGTAATATCTCATCATTTCCTATTTCGTATAGGTGCCCTGCGATGACAGAAAAATCCATCATGCGCACCACTAATTCCTTCTTCTGTTGGATGAAATATTCCTTTGGCACTATCCCTATTGTCAGAAAATGGATTATATCTTCGAAGTTCCCGTCTGCGACATGCACCACAAAGAGTTGTGCATCAGGTAGTCCCTCCTCCAAATTAGTAGGTTCTTCGCCCATCTCAATTCCCGACAAGTGATCTAGTCCTGTGTTTAGGTATCCCAACTTGACTATGACCTCAAAATCATATCCCTAGAACAATAAGATCCACTTGTATATGCGGCCCCCCAACACAGGCTTATTGACCAGGTATTTCAACACGGAATGGTCAATATACATCTTGAAATTTCCTCCGAGTAAATAGTGTCGATACTTTTGGAGTGCATACACCATCGCTAACCCCTCGCGCTCAATTTTTGAATAGTTCTTCTCTTCCTTGGACAACCTCTGACTTGCAAACACAATAGGGTGATCCAAACCTTCCCCACCCTCCTGTGTGAGCACTTCTCCCAGCGTGATACACGACGCATCAACATGGACATGAAACTCCACATCCCATTTTGGGAAGACCAAGATTGGAGTGAAGGCCAATTTCCCCTTCAGGACATCCAAATTTTTCATACAATCATCATTCCAGCAAAATGTAACATCCTTTTTCAATATTTTTTTCCATCGGTGCGGTGATTTGGGCATAGATTTTGGTAAACTTTCTGTAGTATTCGGTGTGTCCCAAGGTAGCGTACAGTTGTTTAACACTTCGTCGTGCTTCCAAATTTAGAATAATGAAAATCTTCACAGGGTCCACCATCAGTCCTTGTTTACAGACCACATGTCCCAACAGGTTTCCAGATAGACCTCTAAGAACTAGTGGATGTATTCTTTGAATGTAACCACAATGATGCATGAAAAGATGGCTGGCATGTTCTTCAGTCCAAACGACATAATGGTGTATTGAAAGCAGCCCTATTCCGTTGTGAAGGTCATTTTTCTCTTGTCTTCCAGCATGATCTTGATGATGGTACCCCGAGAACCCATTCGTGAATGAGTAGGCTTCCTGGCTACCAACATTCTCCAATACTTCATCTATGAATGGTGTCGAGAAGGGATCGTGTACACAGGTGTCACTCAGCTTCCTGAAGTCCACACATATTCTTATTTCGCCATTCTACTTTTTCTCCTACACTACCATAGGACTCACCCAGTCGGATTCTTCCATTGGCTCAATAATTCTGGCTGCGAGCAGTTTTCTAATTTTTCATGAACCTTTTCCTTATATTTCGGATTCAGGCGATAAGGCCACTGCTTAACCGGCTTCGCGTTGGGTTTCAGGGTAATCTTCATCATCCCTAAGTCACCAACGATCCCTTTCAAGTCTGTATTTTTGGTCAGGAACAAGTCTTGGTATTCGCAGAGTATCTCAGCGACCTTATCCACCGTGGCATCATCCCAATAGTCCCCAAGCATTGTGTACTTCAACTTCCCCTCCATTCCAATGTTTACGTGCTTTATTTTTAATATCATGGTGGTGTCGGGATCCTCAATCGATGGTCCTCGAACCTTGTGACAACCTTCCATTTCTAGAATGTTAACATTTCATGGGTCCTCATCATCCTCCTAAATAATTACATTGTAACACTCTAGCGTGCAGCTCAGCTGTGTCGTCGATTCTGGCTTAAGTACTTCCATTGGCTCCTGTAGTATTTTGAAGATAGCTACTTTTACTGCCTGTAGTGCATCATCAACAGTATCTCACCAACGATCTTCAAACATGAAAGTTAACAGAAATCCCTCACGCAATATATCCCATTCACTCGTACCATGGCAGAGCTCCGTCTCAGTATACCAATTCATGGGTATGATATCCAGGGTATGATAGAACAAATGTACCTATTTAGGTTGTGGCTCTTCTCCATATACCTTAGTCCATTTTTCGAGGTGTGTATGTGGATCATTCCATCCGTCATACTTTTCTACTAGCCACATTAGTGGTTTCCCAAATCATAGGCGCATCATCCTTCTACATCCGTGCCAATCCTCAAAGCTTCTCTGATGTGTACCCCACCACCTTGCGGGCGTTGCACACAGTGCCCATTTCAGAGCATCGAACCGCTATTGTTCTGGCATTGCACTTTCAAATCTATTCAGGAATTCATCCACTGCTGTCAACCCGTCATACATAGGCAGATCCCTTACCTCTTTTGTCATGCAATGCAGTGATCTAATCATCATGTTGCAATTTAGCGTGGTTACCTCATGTAACTGGTTCTTCCATCATTCTGTTTCCTCATCCAAATCTGATGTGCAGGAGCTTTTGCACTCCCACGAAATCTGGCCATCCACTGTAGGATTCACCCAATCCTATTCTTAAGTGGTTATCTTGTAGATACAATCTAGCTTGTTTTTGCTCTTGTTGTCACGCACTGGCTCTGTGTAGCGTGCTCCTTTTGCAGGGTCTAAAGGCACCACTACGCGTAGTGACTTTTTCTCAAAAATCATTCTACACTTCTTTAGATTTAGTACTTCATTCATATCGGTGGCCCAGTCTATTCCTAGTAGTGTGGGATAGGGATTGTTGTCATTGACAATCTCTATCACTTCAAAATCCGCCAGTGCACTCGCACCTTTAATATCCACCATTACTCCTTGCAATCCTCCCATGGGTAAGATCTTCTATTGGTTCGCCATTCTCAATTTAATAGAAGACTATTGTAGCTTGGGTCTTCCCATGTGCTCCCATGTTTTTTTTGGCAGTACATTCCTGTCGGATCCTAGATCCAAAATTACTTGATACATTTCATACTCCCCAATTTGTGCAGTCAATCTCATTTACCTTCCTGTTCGTGATGTGTGCTTTCCAAGTTTCCAAACTACGCATGGTTCTCCTAACCTAGCGCACCTAGTGATAAGTTCCTGCAGCCCTTTCAAGCCTTGTTGTCATGCAACAGTTTCAAGTAGTGATCGTTGAAGGATCCATCTCCGGCTCTAGTTGATCCTTACTACCTGAAGTGGAGGCCTCTGTGAAGCTCTTCTTAGCTTCCATGAATGTCTCCTTCGCGTGATCTAAATCAAATTCAGGTTCCTTTGTAGGAGCCTTGTGAACCCACACACTTTCTTCAGGTTTCTTACCTTTGTCATCTCCTATTGTGATACCACTTCTGAGCACTATGTTTACATTCAGGTCCTCTTTGCGTAGCTCAAACCTTATCATTTGAAAATTCTGAGTCGGGGGAGGTTGGAGTACTCCTTTCTCGCGCAACCTTGCTATCAATGTAGGGCAATCCTCTGCCTCATGATCAAACTAAGTACAATATAAACATGATGTTCTCATCGGATTCGTACAATCATGGGCATAGTACCCTGGCCCTCCACAATTGTAACAAATTAGTTGTCCCCGACCCCTTCCTAGTCCCATTCCTCCTCGACCTCGTCCGCGTCCCTGAAATCCAACACACGCCATTCCCACATTTGGGTCGAGGGCTCGTGTTTCAGCCTACACCCTATAGGCAAGAGTCTAATCCATCATTAGCTCGTAACTTTTGTAGGTGCGCTCGTCATGACCTACCGACCTATAGAAATTACATAATAATTGTTGGGACATCTGCGTATACTTCTGCAATAGATGACAGTTATCCACAGTGTGCTTTCCTCCTATATGACAAATCACGCACCATACTGTAGGTGCCATGCTCAGTCTTTCTTGTGCCTCTAGTCTTACTGGAATCGGCCCTTATCCTACCAATTAATTCACGAAGACTGAACAACGGTCCTTTTCGTGCCCCTGGTCGTTGCATTTTATGCACCATACCTCCTCGCATGCTTTTGGGTGAGTTGCCCTATCCTGTTTCAAACTCTGCATTTCCAAACACAATTTTTGTAGTTGCGCATGGACCTTTTGGAGTCCAAAACCAAGATCTTGTATTGGGGTCTCGTGCAGTCTCATTGCAATCTCCAAAGTTTCGGCCTGGGTGGATAACTCTTGCTGCGAAAACATCGTTCTTATATGCAGTGTTAGTGATGCTAAAAACCATGCGAGATGTTGCCCATATATCAAGGTCATGTTGGCTTCACGAATCATACTCTTCAGTCTCTGGTCCATATCCCATGGGGTCTCTCTTGGAAGCATCGTGATCTCCTTAAACCCAATAATTGATTATGTCTTTGACTTTTGGCCTGCTAAATTCCCAGTTCAATGCGGCCTAGATATCTGCAATCCCCACGTTCAGATGGTCATTAGAATGCTTAATGTACCATGTCAGTGCGCGATCCTACAACACGCTCACCAACGTTACCTTCTTTATATTGTCTTCCACAACTCCTTGTGCTTCCCATAAGGCCCTTACCATGAAGCAAAATTGGTCTGAATCTTCATTCCCTACTCCCCTGAATACTGGCAATTTTATCGCGCTCGCCATATTGAATGTTGGTGGTGGCGGATGTGGTGTGGGCAGATATGGAGGGGAAGATGGTCAGATTGGTGGTGGTGTAGGTGGAGGTGGTAGGCATGGAATTCGCTGCCTTATCAAACTGACCGTGCTTCTTGGAGAAACTTTCGCAAGCTCTTCCTCACTTTCCCGGTGAGGCGAAATCAAGGGGTTATTCTCTATATCTATGCTACCTTCGTTTCTATAGATCTTCCCACTTTGTGTAGCCCCAAACATTAATTTATTCGCATAACCTACTTTTCACGCAATAACATCTTAATCCAAGTGTTCAGAGATTTAATGTACTTACCTTGTGGTCCTTTGAGGAAGTGTTGTTTCGCCTCACTGTTGCTGACTGTTGTGTCTACCATGAACTCGGTGATAAACCCTCCTATAATTCAATCGAGCCAATAGCCCACAGTGCGTGCGATCTTATCTTCTGATGCTTCTAGTCTGCGCACTAATTCTGGGGTCCACACAATTGGTTTGTCAAGTCTACACCTTCCATGACTGTCTGCTAGCTTCGCGATCCACTCATACAACTCATAGGGAAAGGATGCAAAGAAAATTTCATGGATTTCCGTATATAAGTAGCACTCCAACCACTATTTCTTTGATACTCGCGAATTCCTATTTTCTTGCGTCGCGAACTTGTGAATCTTTTTGTCTAACCACCCTTCAATTTCTTTCTTCATTGGATTCTAGTGACACGACATCAGACATCCCTTATGAAGATCCTGATCCCGACAATGGAACCATTTGTTGGATTGTTGGGGCTTGATCCAGGTTCAGAAATGATTTAGCCAAACAAATCCCGGTATGATTGGCGCTTTCGGCAATAGTCCACGGAGCACGGACTAAGGTCTAACCCAAAGTAGTATGGGAGTGTGCTAGAATTAGGTTTTCGTACCCTGGGGATGTATGATGGGTTCATATTTCCATGGTTTGACCCTGTGTGCACGTCACTATGCATACTTATCAGTACTCGTAGCCAGTGATGCAGCCTTGGCGCAACCCTACTCGGGGCCCGAACACTGTTATTACCCAAAACCTTACTAGAAACCCAATATTAGTGGATTAACTTAGCTTATATGTATGCTTTCATTTAAACTGAACAATATTTAACATTCATACAAAAGTGTCCAGTAAATAAATAGTATAATTTTACTTGATATCAAACATGTAATAACATAAGAATGGATACACGAAATTCAGATAAAACTTCTCTTTATTATTCTTATTCCTTGCTTACAGACTCGACTCCGCCCTGCGCACACAGCTACAGGGGTCCACGCACTCAACTGCGAACTCTACAAGGCCTCTGCGTACTCAGCTGCAGAGCCTCTTCCTACTACTACTACCCAAGATACTAGACTCTTGCTCTATGCTCACTATCTTTCAAACTCCATCCGTTGGTTAACTTCCTACTTTACAACTTAGAGCCTCACTTTATTTATACAATCCCATGGTCCACGGACCATGGGTAGGCCGACACTACATTCAAAACTTAGGGTGGATAGCCTTATGACTCTAACATACAATTTTCATTCAACACACGCAATTCGAAGAGTTATTATAATAATATTACTCAAAACTTGGGCTTTGAGCCCCAAACCATGTTGTGTGGGGGGATTCCATGTCCAACAAGCTGCTACAAAAATGTCACATCCGTCTGAGTTCATCGCCCTATGGGAACTCGATCGTGTTGGTACAAAAGAAGGATGGGACTTGGAGACTCTTTATTGACTACCAGGTGCTAAACAAGATCATTGTCTGAAATAGGTAGTTGATCCCACGAATTGATGACCTTCTAGACCAACTGAAGGGGGACAAAATATTTCACCAAGATCGACTTGAAGTCCAACTATCACCAAGTACCAATCGAACCCTCCGATGTGTGGAAGACTACCTTCAAAGCCAAGGAGGGCATTTTCCAATGGTTGGTTATGCCTTTTGGGTTGAGAATGCTCCTGCAACCTTCATGAGGCTGATGGATGACATCTTGTGGCCATTCACCAACTCATTTGTAGTGGTATACTTGGCTAACATCCTGCTCTTCAGCCAAAGTTGGGAAGAGCACCTCCAATACATCCAACAGGTTCTTCAAACACTGTGGCAACACAAGCTATGTGCAAATTTGGAAAAATGCACTTTTGGCATGACCCAAGTTCAATATCTAGGATACATTATTGATGAATGAGGGGTGCATGTGGATACAACCAAGATCCAAGTCATTCGGGATTGTCCAGCCCCAACCATTCTGATAGAGCTTCGTAGCTTTTTGGGTCTTGCCAATTTCTACCGCAGGTTCATGTTGGGATTCTCTCATATCACTTGGCCCTTGAGTCAAGTCACCAAAGGAGGAGTGAAAGAAAAATTCTTTTGGTATGAATCTCAACAAAAGGCATTCGCAGAGTTGAAACATTGCCTCTACTCTGCACCAGTGCTCACTTTACCAGACTTGCAACAACCATTTGAGATCGAGATAGATGCCTCTGACTATGTTATTTGGGCAGTACTTACTCAACGGGGGCATCCAGTGGCATATCACAGTGAGACACTTTCACACACAATCCAGAAGTATCCCACTTATGACAAAGAGATGTATTCCATTATGCAGGCCTTCCGACAATGGAAGCATTACATTTTGGGGAAGGAAACGATCATCCACATAGACCACCAACCCCTGCAGTTCATACAGATGCAGGGGAAGTTGCAGAATGATCACCATCAAAAGTGGTCCACATACCTGCAGCAGTTCCATTTAAATATCAAGTATAAGAAGGGTAGCACCAATAATGTTGCAGACTGCCTCAGCCGACTGTGCTCAACTCTTGTGGGCACGAGACTTATGATTGGCCACTTCTCTACAAAAGCAACCCAGAGTCTGGCCAAACATACCAGATTCTCTTGGAGGATCAGCAAGTTCTAGATTGTCACCTCCATAATGCCTTACTATGCCATCTGGGACACCTTTTTGTTCCTTCAAGAAAGCGAGCCAAGATGATTTCGGAAGTGCACTAGAGTCAGGCCACTATGCATTTTGGGGTCGAGAAAACAATGGCAGTACTCCAAAAGTATTTCTACTGGCTGAATCTTCGACAGGATGTCCGGAAGTACATCAGATCCTACACTGCATATGCCATTTCCAAACCGGCCGTCAAGAAGAAAGGCCTCTATAATCTGCTTCATACCCCTATTTGGCCTTGGGAATTCATTTCCATGGATTACATGTTGGGCCTTCCTTCTACTAAGAATGGCAACGACTACTTTTTTGTGGCCATCGACAGATTCTCGAAGATGGCCATTTTGGCGACCTGCAAGAAGAATATCACAGTAGAAGCCACTGCTAAACTCTTCTTTGAACGAGTGTGGGTACACTTTGGGATCCCACAGTTTATCATCTCAAATCAGGACAGCAGGTTCCTCAGTACATTTTGCTCCAGTCTCTGGTTGATGCTAGACACCAAGCTCACTAAGTACACATCTTTCCATCCCCAAACTAATGGCCAGACAGAGGTCATCAACAAGATGATCGTACACATTCTGCACATGTACAACTCAAAGTATCCACACAAATGGAATGAGATGTAAAAATTTTCTACAAATCAGCTAGCTCTGATATCATGTAGAATTTTCTCTACAAAATAGCTAGCTCACTGATATCATGTAGAAATTTCACCTGTAGATCCAACTGATATATGCAATGTACTAAAGCATAATACTAGATTTACATCTACCATAAACTTAGCGGAAGCTTAATTGAACATGAGCAACATCAAGCATGAGGACATATAATTGATCAGAAGGAATCAATCACACATAAAATAGAAGAATTTATCCAGGAAAAGAACCAGCCTAAGACCCCATCTTTACATTATCAATCAAGTGGAAGTCCTCGACAACATACAAAAAGAATTAGCTCAAAAGCTATCCTGCTCTCTCTATACTCTAATGATGTAGCTCATGGACTACCTAGGCCTATATATATAGGCTACACAAGTCCTCCAAGCTCCTATTTCCTTGCGTAGTTTTGATTGGGGTCTAATTACATAACGTGTGTGAATTGGCCAAATCATACCTGCTGTCACCTCTGGTCCAACTACACAGTACTAGAAGGAATAATATTCCTTCCTCATGCAAGGAATATTCACTAGGAATATCCTAGCAACTGATAGTACATTGTCCCTCATCTGATCTCAACTAGGTCTCTGTTTAAACTGCCATGCATAAGTTATCCATGAGTGAATACTCAGTTATCTAAAAATACCAGTTTTCACATGCATGCAAGCATCAACAAACTGAATCTCATTAATTTAACAAATTCTTAAATTAATCTAACTAGACTTGACTAAGTTAAACTAAGTCAACTAATCCTCTAAATATAGAACTCATCCTTAATTCCTCAATCAGCGGAGAAAATCAAGGACACATTCCCCAATCACTGGAAAAAATATTGCATGTTCTCACAAAGACTTCATGTTCATAATTCCTTAACTAATTAACTCAAACTGAATTAATTAATTAAAATTCAAACGGCTGGTAAGACCAAATTCAAATTTTACTTCCTATTTCTAGTCCAGGGACTGACTAAAATAGGAATTCACACTGCACTGCTAAAAATAGAACTTCTATTTTTATCACTTCCATTTTTCATTCCCTGTTGCCCAATCCAGCACTGATGCCCAAACTACTATTTGTAGCATTGCTATTTTTAGCACTTCTATTTTTAGCAATTTCTTGTTGCCAATTTTCAACACTCCCTCTCAACAAGAAAGGCTTCCTCTTGAACCTGATCATGTACCTCTAGAATGTTCTGCATGCAACACATCTACCAAGTGTGGTTACTCCAACAACTCTTGGAACAAAAAAAACTCCCAACTGACCTCTTTATTGGGCTAGAAACATACTTTGATGCTGAAGCTCTACTTTCTGTTGACAAGTGCTCCCTCTCTGACCTTTGTGCTACTGCAACATCTCCATGCATCTCACACCATTACACCCTTCTCTGTGCTACCTTGCACTGTGCAACACACTTGTGCCTCTCACATTGTTGCAACCTGCATGCTCTGTGTTGTCCTGGGATTCCCTGCACTGTAGCTCTCTCTGCCACTCCATCCGCATCTGTCTCTACCCAATCAGTCATTTCTTGCTACTCCCCATCCGAGCTCCTGTAGCAAGGTCTCATCCAAGAGGTTGTGTACATCAAGGATCCTGCCCCTCATCCTTGGGACAATCACTCTACATCACCCCACCCCCTACCTAGAGGTATGGTTGCATGTGATCCCTCAACCCACCTAGCTCGAAGTTTCCCCCTACTGGAGGTCTCTACATGAGTAGATGTCTCTACTCAATATCCACTCAACTTCCCCTGTTGTGGTTGCTCCACAACCTCCTGAACATGCTGCACCAATCGTGGCTCCTCCACAATTGTCTGAGACTTATTCTGGCGCTGCATGTTGAGAGGTAATATACTCTCCCTCTCAATCACCAAGTCTCCATCAGTTGCCTTGTTTCTCAAGGCTTTGCATGAATCTTGAACCTCAAGAGCATACAGGTTCTTGACTTGTGAACTGATCTGCTTCACCTGTCTAGTGATGATGTGTCTAAGGAAAACCTCTCCCTTACTGAAGACTACATCATAGCCTCTGTCTTCCAGTATCACGTTCGACACCAAGTTTCTCTTTAGTCCTGGTACATACTTGACATCGGTCAAGGTAAGGCGAGCTCCATGCTCCCTCTAAAAAATAACCATGCCTAGACCTGAGACACTATACTTTTCATCATTACCCATCGCAATGAGTATTTGGAGATCTTTCTCCTCCAAAGTACTGAAAAAGCTCTTGTTGCCGGTCATGTGGAAAGAAGCTCCACTGTCAAGAAACCAAACACTTCCCACCATAGATGAAACCATGCATGCGAAGAGTGTGAAATCCAACTCGAACTATGAAGCAATTGCCTCACCTTCAGATCCTTCCCCAGATCCATTCTTGGATTTCCTTAGTGGAAAATTTGTAACAAAATGGCCCACCTCATGACAACGAAAGCATCACACTTTCGATTTTTCAAGCTTCTTCCCACCATGGGAAGAACTGGACTTGAGAAGAGAAACCTTCTCCTTCCCCTTCTTTGCCTTACTCACTAAGGTACAGTTCTCTTCATCCTCCATGGATGAAGAACCATCTCTAGTGCTCCTTCTGATCTCCTCTTGCATCAAATCTGACCATAGTCATTCCCAATCTAGCAGTTTCTCTCTTCCATTAACCGAGTCCTAGTAGCTATGCCAGCTCTTAGGAAGTCCGAGGAGTGCAAGACTCACCATGTCATCATCAGCTGTCATGAACCCTACACTTGCAAGCTCATCCCTGCATGGGTGAGCTTGTTCAGATACATAGAGATCATCTCATCCTTTTCACAGTTGATCTTTCGAAGTTTGTCCTTCAGTGCCAGCTTCCTCTGATCACTACTATTCTGATAAAGATCTTCCAATGTTTTCCACATTGAAAACAAAGTCTCCTTCCCATGAAGGCTCGAGACTATGTGATCTCGAACTCCCTCCAGGATGATTCTCCTAGCTCTAGCCACACACTTCTTCCATTCAGCCAATTGAGTAGCATCAGTCGGTTTCTGGACTTCTTGATCAATGAAGTCCTTTAGACCGTTATCTTCTAATATTTCTTACATGCGATCCTTCCAGGCTATAGAGTTTGAGCTACCATCCAGTGCATACTCAAGCCTCAAACCATAGAACACCATCGGTGAAATAGATGTGATAAGAACTCAATTCAATATTTAGAAACCACAAACTTCAACTTCTCCCTTCTTGTATACTGTTCTTCCTTGATCACCTGTGCTTCGATACCATGTAAATTTTTTCTACAAATCAACTAGCTCTGATACCTTGTAGAATTTTCTCTACAAATTAGCTAACTCATTGATATCATGTAGAAATTTCACCTACAAATCCAACTGATATATGCAATGTACTAAAGCATAATACTAGATCTACATCTACCATAAACTTGGCGGAAGCTTAATTGAACATGAGCAACATCAAGCATGAACACATATAACTGATAAGAAGGAATCAATCACACATAACACTGAAGAATTTATTTGGGAAAAGCACCAGCCTAAAACTCCATCTTTGTATTATCAACCAAGTGGAAGTCCTCAACAACATACAAAAAGAATCAGCTCAAAAGCTATCCTACTCTCTCTGTACTCTGATGATGTAGCTCATGGACTACCTAGGCCTCTATATATAGGCTGCACAAGTCCTCCAAGCTCCTATTTCCTTGCACAGTTTTGATTAGGGTCCAATTACATAACATGTGTGAATGTGCCAAATCATACCTGTTGTCACCTCATGTCCAACTGCACAGTACTAGAATGAATAATATTCCTTCCTCATGCAAGGAATATTCACTAGGAATATCCTAGCAACTGATAGTACATTGTCCCTCATCTGATCTCAACTGGTCTTTGTCTAAAATGCCATGCATCAGTTATCCGTGAGTGAATACTCAGTTATCTGAAAATACCAATTGTCACATTCATGCAAGCATCAACAAACTGAATCTCATTAATTTAACAAACTATTAAATTAATCTAACTGGACTTGACTAAGTTAAACTAAGTCAACTGATCCTCTCAATATAGAACTCATCCTTAATTCCTAAATTAGTGGAGAAAATCAAGGACACATTCCCCAATAGGTGGAGAAAATATTGCATGTTCTCACAAAGACTTCAAGTTCATAATTCCTTAACTAATTAACTCAAACTGAATTAATTAATTAATATTCAAATTGTTGGTAAGACCAAATTCAAATTTTACTTCCTATTTCTAGTCTAGGGACAGACTAAAATAGGAATCCACATTGCACTACTAAAAATAGAACTTATGCTTTTAGCACTTCCTTTTTTCATTCCCTGTTGCCCAATCTAGCATTGATGCCCAAACTGCTATTTTTAGTAGTGCTATTTTTAGTAGTTTCTTGTTGCCAATTTTCAACATGAGAGCCTTCCATATGTCCAACACAACTATAACCAGGCTCTCCACAGCTCGACTGGCCACAACCCTTTGCAGGTGGGCTTGGGATTCCAACCACTATGTCCCATTTATGTGGCCATACCATTTGCAGCTACTCAGGCATATTCATCTCATGTCCAAATGGAAGCTGATAAGGAAACAACTTCATTGAGAACATCCAACATATCTGCCAAAATGTTCATGACATTCTGGAGAAATCAAATGCCAAGTACAAGCAGGGACATGACCAACATCAGGTGCCACAAAAGTTTCAGGTGGGCAACAAAGTCTGGTTGCATTTGCAGAAGGAACACCTTACTAGAGCCTATCAGAAACTTAGACCACTTCGATATGGTTGCTACACCATTACCAAGGTTGTGGGAGATAATGCATTTGAGATCAACATTCCCCCATTTCTTGGCCTGCACCCAGTGATCGATGTGGATTGCCTTTGATCATACTTCCCACAATTGTTGGACACATCAGACATTACAAAACAATTCATACCTACAGAGTTAAAGCCAGATTAGATGAAGCAAGCCACGACTGATCGGAACATGGACACACAGATCAAGAACACCCGATAGCAAAGGATCCAACTATATCGAGTTGTCAAAGTAGGTCAACTCCTTCACCAGGGACCAAGTTCAACAGAAGTTTCCTCGTCTCATGGAGGAACTCAATGCAATGGGGACCATTTCTTCCTAAAGGGGGAGGAATGATCTGGTTGGATATTGGTGGTCACTTGCCTATTCCACTTGGATCCCCACCATTGTTTCTTTTAGTTTTTCAGTTTCCTTATTTGCAGCACAATTTACTATTTTTGGTAGTTATTTGAGTAGTGAACTTTCAAAGCTGTTTTGAGGCCCTAAACAACATTTTTTGGAAAAATTGGGAGCAAAATGGGTTATATATTGATGTTTCGCACTCAAAAGTTGCAGTCCTCAGATAGATATTTCTAACAAGGTATTGTGCACGTTAAACAGAGATTATATGCGAAAGTTACAAACCCGGGAAGTTGATGTACCAATTTACCCAAACGGTGCCCATAGTTTGGTGCTTCATATCCTAGGGTTAGGTTTTGGATGTTTAGGGTTTTCTTTGTTTCTCAACAATAAATAGGCCTTGGAGCCTTGTTGTAACACAATTCAGAGGCATGTAGCTGCCACATCTCTTCTCAGAGATAAGCTACCATCACCCAAGCTAGTCTTATTTCCATTCTGTTTGTTAGCATTTTTCATTATTTGATATTAATGAAATGAAGTGTTATTTCTACTGCATCTTTGTATTTATGGTTATATCTGTAATTTTTTGTTTTTCTGTTTAAATCTGGATCAACCTTGGAATTGCACAATATGCATTTGGGAAAGCAAGGGACTGTGCATTGCATAGTCTCAGAGGCCAAGCATGAGGCTTGAGCCTTGGAGTTGCACAATGGTCAGTTGATCAAGACAACTACTAGCTAAGTAAATGAGCAGATCTGCCCGGGAAGAGGATGGGAAAGTGGAAAATCTAAGTGATGGTGCAAGCAAGAGTGCATATATGGCTAAGGGAAATATATATATCAATGAAAATAAAGTTTAGAATATGAACATGCAAAAGGAAAAACAAGCATGCATAGGGAGTCGCCAAATCAGTGACCACTAATGGGTAAAAACAAGAAACTTATGCAACACAGTAAAAATCAATTGACAGATTGAACAAACACTTGGACAAGCTAATATAAGATAAAACTCTAGTAACTATGAAGAGAAACAAGCAAAACAACACTCATAGAAGCAAAATGACAAAAAGCGACAAAAGCAAAAATCACCCAAAAAAGCACTACAAACTCAACTGAATGTTCCTTGATCTCCTTGGGAAAGCTATAGCTCCAAGATCGATTGTGAAAATGAGCTCTATGGGCATCTATTATATAGATCTAACCTAGTTATGGTTTTTGATGCACATGCCTAAAATTAAGGAAAAAGAACCACTTGTTTAAAAGTCATAATTAGCAACTTAGTGGATTGAACTGGACATCAATGGGGCAACTCCTATTTTTTAGGGATGCCAACTCTGCTTTTTGGGAAACTTTCTTTTCACACTAGCAAAGGAGATTGCACAATTCCTAGACTCAAGGGCTTGGGAAAGTCCTTTCCTCAGCGAATTGCATAGTTCCTGAGGGGAAGGATAACTTTGCAGAGTTTCTAATATCAAGGATATCCTGCCTCTCTGGATTTCACAATTCAAATCCTCAAGGATGGCATGCCATCCAAGATTGTGAAATTTCTAAAGGGAATACTAACAAAGCTACATAGTCAAGGCAAGAGATGGTTTGTGTTTGAAAAGGCTTCAATTGGGCTCAAAAAAGGCATGACGAGCACTGCAAGAATGATAATTCATTAAGATAGCATGAATACTTGACGACAGTGAATGATGAGGTCCTATGGACGGAAGGAAGGCTTGAAAATATAAGCATGGGCAACATTTTGGCTGCTGGTTGTAGCAGGTACAACACTTGGTGACACACTGGTAGAACTCTAGTTCTCTATATGGGTATTGACTTATGTAAACTGGGTCTAACACTTCAGGAATTATTTTTCATGCAGGGATTCAATTGTCAAATTGAGGCTTCTGTGATCCATATCAATTTATGAGAGATTCTTCAACGTAAATCACATAGAATATCATTTGTCGACGCGTTTCGAACCAACTAGTGTGGTTCATCATCAGGACAAGTTGAAGAAACAGATCCAGCTTAGCATGTTAAATAGTCTGAGCAGAGTCTCCAACGGCTAATTCGACCAACGACTAATTTTGACCTTGGGACCAGGGTCAAATTATTAATATTATTATTACTATTATTTATTTATTTATTATTATTATTATTATTATTATTATTCAAAAATAAAATAATTTTAATTGGTGTTAATGGTTAGTTAAAAAACTAATTCATTTATTTATTTAATAATTAAAAATTATAAAGATTATAATAATAGGTTGTTAATAAAAGTTAGTTAGAATTAATAAAAAAATATAGGAACGATGTAACTTAAAATATATATCTATATCTATATATATATATATATATATATCTATATATATATATATATATATATATATATATATATATATATATATATATATATATATATATATATATAATTGGAACGAGGTAATAAAAATAAAAATAAAAATACATAAATAAATATTAATGTATGTAAATTAAAGAAGCTGGTTATAAAAGGTACTAAAATAAATAAATAAATAAAGAATAATAAAATAAAAATAAATAAATAGATAAATAAATAAATAAATAAAATAAAAATAAAAATAAATAAATAAATAAATCATCAACAACAACAATAATAATAATAATAATAATAAGTAACAAGAAAAGATTATCAAGTTAAATAAGTTAATTAATAAAAATCATAATCTTTCAATTACGAAGAGAGGGCTGCGATCCAGCAACTGCTTATCTTCCATCCGTCCTCTCTATTGAGATTGTTCGGTCTTTTTTCAATTAGAAGATCCCTTAATCAGCTCTCTCTTAATCTCTTGGGTTTACATCTGATGCTTGCGAATTTAATTCCCGCCTCCCTTTGGGCCAGAATAGATGCGTGTTCGGCATTAAAATCTCTACGGTTAGAAGAGATTTGGAAGCAGAAGCAGGCCTCTAAGTTTCAAAGGTTAGCGCTGAAATCTTCGGACGCTGTTTCACATAGCCGTATTTCTGCGTTTCAGAAGTCTGCGTTGAAAGAGTGGGTATCTGGTGGGTCTTCCGATTTGGTCCCTCATGAGGATAACTCTGCAATCACTAACATTGAGGCCAATCCGCTCTCATCATCAGATCTCGCATGCTCCAGCATGGAGGAGAGTGGCCAGCAGTCCAATCTATTCGCGGCTGGAGATCTGATCTCTTCCAAACCTAACCGTAATTTTCTTTCTCCTCTTATCTCTGATGGTAAGTTGCCTGAAGATAATCTCCATTCGGATCTGAAGGTTACGGTAGACGGTTTAAAGAACAGCGCTGTCTGCAATTTGTGTCTAGGGCATGGTTGTGATACGCAGGTTTCCACTGCTGAATGTCCTGGACGTGGTTGTGAGACGCAGATTTCCTGTATTGCTGGTTATAAAACGCAGGTTTCCTCTATTGCTGGTCCACCGGAATGTGCTTCCTTCTGCTGTCTGGGTAAGGAATACCGTTGCGCCGATCTACGGGCTCCCTTACATAATCTCGGTGACAGTGCTGTATGCAGCTCTTCCTCAGGGCGCGGGGATGGTTCACCGTCACCCCCTCCATGTTCTTCCCTGCTGGTTATCTCTAATCCGGCTATCAAAACTGGTTTTGAGTCATCCGAGCAGGTGATTGATGGTTTGGCTCTAGTCGCGGCTGATAAATCTGTTCATGAGCCATCCGATCAGCTGAGTGATGACTTGGCTCCCGTCGTTGGATCTGCCTCTCAGTTGTCTGATCAGCAGATTGGTGACTTGGCTCCGCTCGTTAATACAGCCCGCCCAGGTGATAGCGCAGTCCTCCCCCTTTCTCATTTCAACTCGTTTCGTTTTGATTCTCATTATAATTTTAATTATAATTATAAATATAATAAGGGGAGTGATTATAATTATAAAGATACGAATGGTAATAAAAACATCAACGATTATAAAAATGACTTTAAGTTTGATGATCATGATATTAACGATTATAAATATGATAATGGGAATGACTATAGGAATTTTAATAAAAACATCAACCGGTTTGATAATGACTTTAAGCATGATAATAATTATAATAACGATTTTATCAATTATAATATTAGTAATAATGATATTTATATTAACAATAATAATAATAATTATAACTATAATAATAATAATAATTATAATAATAACAATAATAATAATATTAATAATTACTATTATAATAATGATATTAATAACAATAATAATAATAGTAATAATTATATTAATAATGAGTTGGATGGTTCTACTGATGGTAACTTTAGGGGTAGAATAAATTGTAATATAAATAATAAGGTTATTAATTTGTCCAGATTTTCTTTTCCCCTGCTGTGTTTAATGTTTTAAGTAAGGGGTTAAATTTTTCCTTAGCCCCTAAGAAGATTCCCGTGGAGGATATTATTTGTGACATAGAGTTCGGGATTAAGGGTTTACCTGATAATATTAAAAACACTATCAGGCAGGATTGTGCAGTAATCTTGAGGAAGGCAAAGCCCCCTAAGAGCAACCTTAGCAAGGAGGAATTGGTAGCTCTTAGATCCTTAAACCAGAACAATGATATCGTTGTTCTGAAAGCCGACAAAGGTGGGGCTGCTGTCATTCTCAACAAAGTCGATTACCGCAGTAAGATGTTGGATCATCTTTATAACAGTGGAAGCTATAAAAAGCTTCCCAAAAACCCTTTAAAGAAGATTTCTAAGAATGTGGCGCTTGCCATTAAATCCTGTAAATCTTTGTGTGACTTGCACCATAAGCTCATTGAGAGCAGTCCCATAACTCCTAGGATTTATGGACTTCCTAAGATCCACAAAGAAGGAGCTCCCCTTAGGCCCATTGTCAACACCATTGGTGGGCCTACCTATCTTCTTGCTAAGTTCCTTGCCTTCAAGCTTAAGCCCTTAGTGGGTCGTACAGAGTCCTTTGTCAAAGACTCTGCTTCCTTTATTAAGGAGCTCAAGGACGTTAAGCTTGACCCCGAGGACATCCTTGTTAGTTTTGATGTTGTTTCCCTGTACACCTGCATCCCTATAAATGAGGCTATGGAGGTGGTCAACCGCCTAACTGATCCTGATACTGCTCGATTAGTGGAGATCTGCCTAACCTCCACCTTCTTTAGTTTTGAAGGAGAGTTCTTTGAGCAAACCTGTGGTGTTGCCATGGGCTCCCCCCTTTCCCCTGTGGTTGCTAATCTTTTTATGGAAGATTTTGAATCCAAGGCCCTTAGCTCGGCACGCCTCCTGCCAAAGCTTTGGAAGAGATATGTAGATGACACTAATGTCATCTGGTCTCATGGCCAAGAGGAATTGGATCTCTTCTTTGATCATCTCAACTGTCAATCGTCAGCCATTAAGTTCACCAAAGAACAGGAAGTCAATGGTTGCCTCCCATTCCTTGATATTCTTATTTCTAAGAATATTGATGGTTCCCTCTCCCACCAAGTGTTTCGAAAGAAAACACATACGGAGCAGTATCTTCATGCCAATTCCCACCATTTCCCGGCCTAGAAGTTGGGTGTTCTTAACACCCTAGCTACTCGGGCCCTTAGGATCTCTGATGAAAAAAGCTTTGAGAAAGAGAAATCCCACCTCCTTAATGTTTTCATTGAGAATGGTTAAAGCAAGTACCTGGGTCGGAAAGCTTTCCTCAAAGCTGCCAAAAATTCATTGCCTATAAGAGAACCGAAAGAGCAGGTCCCAGGTGTCCATCTTCCTTATGTACAGGGGACCACGGATAAGATTGCTAGGATTCTTAAGAGCCATAATGTCCCCTCGACCTTTAGACCCCTCAACACCATCTGTAAATCCCTCAGATCTGTGAAGGATCCTATCAACCCTAAGGACATGAAAGGGGTTTATATTATTCCTTGTTCCTGTGGGGCACCCTATATTGGTGAGACTGGTCGCTCCATTAGTCAAAGGATTAGTGAGCATGCAGTTGACCTCGGGCATAGGAGAACCAAGTCTTACGCTTTAGCTGAGCATGCAGAGAGTACCAATCATCATGTTTGCATAGAGGAGGCGAGTGTTATCGCTAGGGTTTCGCAATTCCATCACCGAAAATTTAGGGAAGCCCTTGAAATTGAAAAAAGACCGAACAATCTCAATAGAGAGGACGGATGGAAGATAAGCAGCTGTTGGATCCCAACCCTCTCTTCCTAATTGAAGGATTATGATTTTTATTAATTAACTTATTTAACTTGATAATCTTTTCTTGTTACTTATTATTATTATTGATTTATTTATTTATTTATTTATTTTTATTTTTATTTTATTTATTTATTTATTTATCTATTTATTTTTTTTTATTTTATTTTATTTTTCCAAGGAAAAAAACGGTAACCTTTTATTAAAGAATTAATGAAAAGTTACACTAGCAGATGCAGTGAAGCATTCAGTAATTGCCACATGGGCTCAAGTGCTTTCGCACCCTACGCAACATTAGAAAACTAATGTGCACAAAGAATAAGAGAAGGAAAGAGAAAAGAGAAAGAAAATTTTCACGTTTTTCTCCCCTTTTTCTTTTCGACCTTGCGCCACTCTCCTTGAGTGGGCTCGGTCGAAACAATGACTAACTGTGTTGATACATTCGGAGGCCCTGTTTCTTTGTCTGAGTCTGATGTATCTGAGTGATGGTGCCACTTGATGCCTCCCATGCTTTGATCCACGTTTATCATCTCTGCCTGATTTTGCTGTGTTTCTGCCTGATTTGAGTGGGACTGTGAAGCCTTGTTGTCGGCTATATTTTCCTTCTGATTTTCTATTTCAACTTCCTCTATGGTGGTATCATCCTCTTCTGCTTCTGTTTCTTCGTCTTCTATTACCGAAGGGGTTCTCTTCTTTATAACATCATCTATGTTCTGCCATCCTTTGGGCTTCCTTTGTTGAGGCTTGTTCTTGTTGAGGCTTTTGCATGCATTGAACAGGTGACCTGTTTGTTGACATCCCCTGCATCTGAATGCTGTATTCTCATAGTCCAAAGGCTGTTTCCACTGAGAATTGTTGAAATTCAGAATGATGCTTTCAGGTAAGCCTTGGCTAAGGTCTACCTCGACACATATCCTAGCAAAAGTAAAGATTCCTTTTAAGTGTCTCTCTGAATCAATCTTTAACATTCTTCCAAGGGTATTCCCTATGGCTGATAAGGTCTTGTAATGCCAGAAATGTATTGGGAGGTTATGCATCCTTACCCACACTGGCATCCTTGATACCACCATAGTATTTGCATCAAAACCCGGGAACCATGGGGTCACAAACAATCCCGCACTGCCCCAGAACCATGGTCCTTCATTGAGAATTTTTTCCCTTTCTCCTTCTTCTAGGAAGACTACTATGAAAAAACCCTTCGAACATAGGTGGATCTAGCAGTTTTTTGTCCAGACCGTGTGAATCCATTGGTATAAAGCATCCGTTCTAGGCCAGAAACCGTTAAATCTACAAATAACAACATTTTTTTGTAGGTCTGAAAATATGCACTTTACCTCTGGAGTATCCAGCAAGATGGAGGGACTCTCTGGCATTTGATCCACGATATACTGCCCTGGAGGTATATTGACAGCTGTGGATTCTTTCCCCTTTGGAAATTCTTTCCCTTTGGCTGCTTCGCGATAGTTGCCTGTGGGTTGGTTCTAAGGTGTTGATTTCCCCTTGCCTCCCCCTGAGGAGCTTGGCTGTCCCTGAGGCATAGCCCCTCCTCTCAGCCTCAGGTTTAGAGCAATGATTGTTCCTAGGCTGATCTCATAGCTTTTCATGGTTCTACAGTCCTGGAGGGACCACCTACCACTGACCAGATGTTGAATCTGGACTGGATATCCCATCTCTGCCCAGATCTGCTGTTTTAACTGCAAGATGGTGCCTCCTGCATGAACCCACACTAATCGGGATTTCCCCTCAGGGGTTTTAATAAATATCTGAATAAGGGTTGATCTTACCTGCTCTGGCTTTGAGCAGTCTTCCAGATCTGGCATCGTATTGGATTGCATGCCTCGTTCTACAACCCCTCTGTTCGATCTGTGCTTGCTGCCGTCAATCTGTTGTCTGGGGTCTCGAAAGATGACACGATCAGGTAGATTTGGGCCGGATCTGCAAAGTTTTAACCACTGCATTGAGTGAGGGGGGAGATCTGCAGTTGGATCTGCCCCATGAAACCCTACTACTTTGCATGCATGCCTAGGGTTGGCAGATCCGGGATATGCCAGACCAATTACTGACATAGATCCGTCCCCAAAACGAGTTCTGAACCCAATAAAAACCGGCTGCAGATTTCTTGTCCCGGACGGATTTGTTTTCTTCTTCAAATCAGCTCCAGTTTCATTTGACCCCTCATGCGTTGGGCGATATGGCCGAAGGGTAAAACCTGTAATCATAAACTCCGGTAGCTTCCAGTTATTTGCCCACATAACCGTGACTGCTTCAGGGATTTGAGACAGGTAAAATTCCCGCAGTCCGTTCTTGCTTTCATTCCTGCGGCCGGCTGCGTCCTTGCCCCCCTCGCTTCCTCTAACGAACAGCTTGCCGAGGGTTCCATTCCTTGCCCAGATCGAATGCGCAGTGGAAGCCATCTCTCCGTCTGTTCCGGTTTATCACGTATTCTATTTTTTTTCCTCAGCCAATTTTTGTTCCTATTTTTTATTTATTTATTTATTTTTTAATTTAATTTATTTTTTATTTTTTAATTTATTTATTTTATTTTATTTTATTTTAAATTTTTTTTTTTTTTTTTTTTATTTATGGTTATTTGTTATGTTCTAATTAATTAACTAATTTATTTTTATTTATTTATTTATTTTAGTACCTTTTATAACCAGCTTCTTTAATTTACATACATTAATATTTATTTATGTATTTTTATTTTTATTTGTATTACCTCGTTCCAATTATATATATATATATATATATATATATATATATATATATATATATATATATATATATATATATATATATATAGATATATATATATATATATATATATATATATATATATATATATATATTTTAAGTTACCTCGTTCCTATATTTTTATTAATTCTAACTAACTTTTATTAACAACCTATTATTATAATCTTTATAATTTTTAATTATTAAATAAATAAATGAATTAGTTTTTTAACTAACCATTAACACCAATTAAAATTATTTTATTTTTGAATAATAATAATAATAATAAATAAATAAATAATAGTAATAATAATATTAATAATTTGACCCTGGTCCCAAGGTCAAAATTAGTCGTTGGTCAAATTAGCCGTTGGAGACTTTGCTTAGACTATTTAACATGCTAAGCTGGATCTATTTCTTCAACTTGTCCTGACGATGAACCACACTAGTTGGTTCGAAACGCGTCGACAAATGATATTCTATGTGATTTACGTTGAAGAATCTCTCATAAATTATTTTTCATTTCATTGATCACCATAGCTTCTTTTCTTAGCTTGAGTTAAATATATAGTCCATACCATTCTCTTCATCGGTGACACACTAACAAAGACAATTCAAACACGGCTATTTCAATTGGGGATGGGAGTATATAGATACACAAGTGAAAAATGAATTTCAGAGTCTTGGTTTTCATCTCTATTATTTCTCCACTACCAAAAATCCTGGACAGTACCATGATAGAGTCACTTCAGGGACAAAAACATTGCTCTACTGCTAGTGATCCTAGACATTAACGTGACGGAGTTGCTTACTTCAGCTCCCTGCGGAGGAAGCCTTTCTCTTCTTTCACCCTTTATTTTTTTTTCATTTTATTCATATAACTATGCACCAACACTTATTGATTTCATGGCATGGAAGAGGGATCCTAACTTAAGAAGAGAAGAGGAGGTTTCCCATTCAAAGAAGGATATTTATACACCTCTGAAATACAATTCACTTATTAAAGTTTCCTCCCCTCCTTACTCTACTCGACTTAGTTGAAAAGGAAAAACCAACCAATCATTAAAATTGATTAGAGTATCTGGCACTAGTTATAGAATCAACATTGTGATTCCACTACGGTTTTATCCAAGAAAGAATGTATTTTCCATTAGGGTATCATCGACTAAAGGCGCAAGATCCACGTAAAGAGAGGGAATAAACAGATAACCAAGTATTGAGAGTAGCACAATTTCCTCTTGAACTTAACCATGTTTTCTTCAAGAAACCAAACATGGTCTCAGGTAGAAGATATTCGAAATGGAAAAGAAAGAAAAGGGAAGTGCAGAAAGCAAATCAAAACCAAACAAAACAGGCAAACAAACAAAACTACCCCTACTCCTAAAATAACCAAGAAAAAACCATGCTTATGTAAAATGAAACTTCCAATGTAACCACTGAAGTATTTATTGACCTAAGTGAGCGAGGGTATCAACAACAAGAGAGATATTCAAGAATAACATCATATATGATAGACACATCACGACATGTTGCAACATTCGAAGATTGAAAATGCATGTAGAAAAATACATCAAGAAAGCACATACGAAACATTTTGTGGATGCATGATGGTGCTCATTCACATTGCAAGAAGCTGACATGAAAAAGAATTCTTCTGAACTTCCAAACTTTGCAAACAAGAATAAAGTGGAAAACTTGTGTTTTGCTAATGGGCTTGCTAGGTGTGAATCCTCTAATGATTGAGTGATAGGATCATGAAAAAAATGGAGGATGTGGAAGAGATTGTTTTTCAAATTGTGAGGACTCCTACAAGATGATGTATTATCCTGATCATGATTGGGACTAGCACCAAGACTATGAGAAGCTAACATAACTATTAGCGCGGGCTAAAGCTCCTCAAAAAATTGTAGTAGTTCCAAGACATCAGAAGCTATATCATTGAAAACTCGCGGCTGAGAAAAATCGATAGTATAAAATTTGGAGTCGTGACTAGATGAGTTGGTGAATAGATCATGACAACCATGATTAGAAATTTCATCGTAAAGAAGAAAAGGATCCACATGATATGATGAATCATAGATAGGGAGATATTGAAAACAAAATATTTCACTCTTTGTTTCCCCAAAATGATTAGATGATGGATGGGAGAGATCAAGAAGAGAAGATTTTCCCTCTCTAAATTTAGATGTAAAACTAACATTCCACAAGTCCTAAGTATGATCAGAATTAACATTGTCAGAAACTGATTCTTCGAACGATACAATAGGTATGATAGAATCATGGAAGATGTCAGGATAAAGAGGGAGAGGGGAGGAAGGAGAAATACCAACTTTCATCACATGTTCTTGTTCAAAAATAGAATCCCACAAATAATCATCATAAATGATATCCCAAGTTTGTTGAACAACACCAACTCCATCCTAAATTTGATCCTCATGAACATTGGAAGAAACAATTAAAATAGGTGGATATAAAATCTCACATTCAGTGTTGGGTGTGGAGCCTAATTATCTTCTTTATTCAGAGGTATCGCCGAATTGGACCCCAGTTTGTAATGCGGTGGAAACACTTCTCGTAAATGTGTGTCACCACGGGGGTCTGGGGGGGCGACGATTATTTGGAGCCCCCCCAAGTAGGGGATCGGGGGCAGTGCCCCCGAAGCTAAAAATAGATGTAAAATTGCCTTGTAAAATGTTGTAATTTCGTAGTCAATCTGGGCCATTCATCAGGCAGAAATCTGACGGATGAAGTTATGTTTAGTTTAGTGTTTCTTTTCCCTAGAAGGCAACCCCTCACTATATATGAGGGAATTGTATTGCATCTATGTAGATCTGTATTCTGAGTGAGAAAGAGAGAGGAGATTGTGTGAGAGCGAAGAGGGAATTACAATGGATCTGTTGTACATTGTATCTCTTCAGTTTGCTAGATAATATAAAAGGAAGGACACACTGTTTCTCCATGGACATAGCCGAAATTGGGTGAACCACGTATATCTGTGTCTCTCTTGTTTTATGTTTTTTCTATGTTTATATTTCTGCAATAATTTTATGTGTTCCATTGCTCTGTAATATATAATTTTCTAACAACTGGTATCAAAGTCGAAGGTCTATTTGGTTGATAAACTCGCAGGGGTGAAGGGTTCCTGGTTTGATTCAGAGCAATGGCGGAAGATGGTAGGTTTAGGGTTGAAAATTTTGATGGCCAAAAATACCAGTTGTGGAAGATGCAGATGGAAGATTACTTGTATCAGAAATATATGTACCTACCATTGAGTGGAAAGACAAAGAAGTTTACGAGTATGATAGACACAAAATGGGATATTCTCGACAGAAAGGCACTTGGAACAATACGACTCTGCCTAGCGGCATCAGTAGCCTTTGATATTTCAAAGGAAATGACAATAGAGGGTTTAATGTCGGCATTGGCCAAACTATATGAAAAACCATCAGCCTCAAATAAAGTATTTATTATGAAGCATTTATTTAATATGAAGATGTCAGAAGGTGGATCTATTGCTAATCTTTTCAATGAATTTAATACAGTTACCAGTTAGTTAAGTTCTGTAGGGGTAACTTTTTCTGATGATGTTAGGGCTCTGTTATTTCTATTCTCATTGCCAGAAAGTTGGAATGGTTTAGTTATGGTGGTTAGTAACTTTGTCTCTAGATCTAGTACTTTAAAGTTTGATGATGTTCTCGGTGCAATCCTTAGCAAGGAAATGCGATGGAAAAGCTCTGGTGAGACATCAGGTAATGATTTGACTGCAGAGACTAGGGGAAGAAAAATGGAAAGAGGAAAGAGCCTATGATATCACAATAAGTCAAGGAAAGGAAGATCCAAGTACATATAGGGGATAGTGTGCTAGAAATGAGGGAAGAAAGGACACCTGAAGAAACACTGCAAGTCTCAGAAGGGAAAAAAGGAGACGCGCAACAAAAAAACAATCATGAAGCAAATGTGACAGGTGATGTGTTGCAATATGATTTGATTCTTTCATTAGAAAATGTTATTGATGCTTAGGTGGTAGATTCAGGGGCCTCATTCTATGCCACACCTGATAGGGAACATTTTCATGATTATGTTCAAGGAGATTTTGGACAGGATCGATTGGGTGATGATAAAACCTATAAAATAATTAGAATGGGTACAATTTTAATAAAATAATAGAATGGAAATAAATGGCTATCAAAGGAGGTAAGGAATGTTCTAGATTTGAAGAAAAATATAATTTCAATAGGGCAGTTGGGAGGTGAAGGTTGCGTAACTACTTTTATAGATAAAACCTAGAAGGTCACTAAAGGAGCACTGGTAATGGAAAAAGGAGAAAATGTTGCTACATTTTATTTATGCAATGGTATTTCTAATTCTATTAATGCTTTAACCTCTACAGGAGCAGATACGACATTATGGCATCATAGGCTTGGGCACATCAGTGAGAAGGGGATGCAGATTCTTCACTCAAGAAATTTGTTACCGAGTTTGAAGCATGTTGATTTGGAATTCAATGAGAATTTTGTTTATGGAAAACAAAAGAGAGTAAGATTCCTCAGAGTTGGGAAAGAAAAGAAGAGAAAAAAATTAGAGCTTGTGCAAACAAATATATTGGGACCTACTCAGGCATCATCTCTCAGTGGCTCTCATTATTATGTTACTTTTATTGACGATGCAATGAGAAAAACCTAGATTTATTGTATTCAAAATAAATCTAATGTATTTGATACTTTCAAGAAATGGAAATCTTTGGTTGAAAATGAGAGAGGAAAAAGGTTGAAGTGTCTCAGATTAGACATTGGAGGTGAATATTGCAGCAAAGAGTTTGATAGGTATTGTTCAGAGAATGGAATTCGCAGAGAGAAGACAGTTCCATGAACACCACGAGAAAATGGTGTGTCAGAAAGGATGAACCGTACAATCATAGAGCATTCAAGGTGCATGAGATTGCATACAAGATTGCCTTTATAATTTTGGGCAGATGTTGTAGATATTGTTGTTTATCTAATAAACAAAGGGCCTTCAAGTTCCTTGGATGGTGGTATTCCATAGGAGGCATGGATAGGTAAAAAGGTAAACTACTCATTTTTAAAGACTTTTGGTTGTGAAGCCTTCATCCTCGTTAATAAAGAAAATAGAACAAAGCTTGAAGCAAAATCAAAGAAATGTACCTTTATTGGATATGGTGTTAATGATTTTGGTTATCACTTTTATGATTATGAAAAAACAAAAAATCATTAGAAGCAGAGATGTCATATTCAATAAAAAGGTTTTGTATAAGGGTCAAATGCAGGAAAAGAAACAGGAAAAAGAAAACAAAGAATACATAGTGCTTGATGAGATCACAGAAAAAGTGAAGATGCCTGAAAATCATAATGATCAGTGGCCAAAACAACAACAATAGCAACTACAACAACAACAACAACCTCAAACACTTTAAAGTGGTGTTAGAATATCTACCAAGATAAGTAGACCCCTTGAGCAATAATCTCCTTCATTATATTATGTATTGTTGACTGATTCTAGTGAACTAGAATGTTATGAAGAAGCAATGCAGGTAGAAACCAGGAAGAAGTGGGAGCAAGCCATGAAAGAAGATATGGACTCCTTAGTGCATAACTAGACTTGGGACTTAGTCAGGTTGCCTGTAGCTAAAACAGCATTGCATAATAAATGGGTTTACAGGTTGAAGGAAGAAGATGGAGGTAGAAAAATGTATAAAGCTAGACTTGTGGTGAAGGGTTTTGCACAGAAAAAGGGTATAGAATTTGATGAGAGATTTTATCATATTGTTAAAAATACTTCAATTAGAATTATTTTAAGTCTAGTAGCAGCTAAAGCTTTGCATCTTGAAAAATTAAATGTAAAGACAACCTTTCTCCATGGGGATTTGGACGAAGAGATATATATGCAGCAACCACAAGGATATGAGGTCAAAGGGAAGGGGAAGCTAGTGTGCAGGTTCAAGAAGAGTTTGTATGGCTTAAAACAGGCTCCAAGGTAGTGGTATCTAAAATTTGACAGGTTTATGTTTGAACAGGGTTATACTAGATGTCACTCTAATCATTGTGTTTATCTCAAAAGGCAAAATGATGGCAGCTATATTATATTGTTATTGTATGTAGATGACATGCTTATTGCAGGTTCTAACATGCGGGAAATAAATGTGCTCAAAAGAAAATTGGCAAACTCATTTGCAATGAAGGATTTGGGCACTGCAAAAAAATTCCTTGGTATGAGAATAACTAGAGACAGGAAGAATCGAAAATTAACATTGTCTCAGAGTGAGTACACAGAAAAGGTGTTGAAAAGATTTAATATGTATAATGAAAAACTAGTTAGTATACCTTTGGCTAGCTTTTCAAACTAAGTAAGGGGGTGTGTCCAAAGACTCAGGAAGAAATGGCTTAGATGTCTAAAGTTCCATATGCATCGGCAATTGGAAGCTTAATGTATGCAACGGTTTGCACAAGGCCTGATATTGTACATGCAGTGGGAGTTGTAAGCAGGTACATGAACAATCCAAGAAAGAAACATTGGATGGCGGTGAAGTGGATTCTCAGGTATTTTAGAGGTACCACAAATCAAGCATTATGCTTTGGTGGTTCAAACATTGCTCTACAGGCATATGTTGATGAAGATATGGTGGGTGATAGAGATAACATGAGGAGCACCACAGGGTATGTGTTTATTGTTGGTGGAATAGTTGTTAATTGAGTTTCAAAACTGCAAAATGTTGTTGCACTCTCAACGACGGAAGTAGAGTATGTTGCTACTACAGAGGCTAGTAAAGAAATGATTTGGTTACAAAGGTTTCTAAATGAATTGGGTAAGAAGCAGGAGTTGGGTAGGTTATATAGTGACAACCAGAGTGCCTTACATCTTGCAAAGAACTCTTCATTTCATTCCAAGACTAAACATATACAGCTCAAGTACCATTTCATACGGTCAGTGTTGGAAGATGGACAGTTGAAGCTGGAAAAAATACACACTAGCAAAAATTCTATAGATATGTTAACAAAAGTTGTAACCGGGGAGAAACTAAGATTCTGCTTGGTTTCAATTGGTCTTCAAGTATGATGATGAAGATGAGAAACAACGAGGTCCAAATTGAAGTCATTGTCTAGCAAATGAAGCAGCGGTGGAGTTGCTATAATCATTTTCCAAGTGGGAGATTGTTGGGTGTGGAGCCTGATTATCTTCTTTATTTAGAGGTATCGCTGCATTGGACCCCAATTTGTAATGTGGCGGCAATTGCACCCATAAATGTATGCCGCCAGGGGGGTCCAGGGGGGGCGACGACGATTATTTGGAGGCCCCCCCCCCCCCCCCCAAATAGGGGATCAGGGGTAGCACCGCCGAAGCTAAAAGTAGATGTAAAATTTCCTTGTAAAATGTTCTAATTTCATAGTCAATATAGGCCTTTCATTAGGTAGAAATCTGACGGTCAAAGTTATATTTAGTTTAAGGTTTTTCATCCCTAGAAGGTAGCCCCTCGCTATATATGAGGGAATTGTATGACGTCTATGTAGATCTGCATTCTGAGGGAGAAAGAGAGAGGAGATTGTGTGAGAGTGAAGAGGGAATTACAACGGATCTATTGTAGGTTGTATCTCTTCAGTTTGCTGGATAATATAAAAGGAAGGACTGGCTGTTTCTCCATGGACATAGGCCAAATTGGGTGAACCACGTATATCTGTGTCTCTCTTGTTTTATGCATTTTCTGTTTTTATATTTCTGCAATAATTTTATGTGTTCCATTGCTTTGTAATATATAATTTATTAACATTCAGGAAGACCAAGGGAACCAATGGATGGAGGATGAGGAGAAATATCATCACTAGAAACATTAGATCTTCAGTCCAAACATGCATTTAAGTTTTCAATATGTAGGGTGGGATAAGATCGTGGTAGATCAATGGATGGACTCTCAAGTTTTCCAACCTCTCCCTATGTAAATGGAGTTGCTTGATGAGAAGAAGACGAAGAGTCACTTAGGAAAACAAATTCCTTCGTCATAGATTTAAGATCTCCATAACCAGTATATGTTGGGAGACTTTCAAAAGATTCACATTCTGTTGGGTTCATCGAAATATGAATAAGAAATTCAAACTTCTCTTTCATGAAATTCCAATCAACATCAACTTTAGAAAATTCATAACATAAATGAATGAAGAGATCATGAAAATCATTAAGTGATTCATCAGGTTCTTTTCTTATATGCATTATTTTTCTATAAACATATTTATGATCATATATTTAAAAGGGGCAATATACCTCCATGATAGGATGTTGGAAAGATTGAATAGAAGCAGTTGGAAACATTTAACACCATTCCTTAACGTGCACTTCGAACTTGAGAACGAACAACCTACAAGCAATATCCTCACAGTGAATATTGTGATGAGTGAAAAATTCAAGAAAGCGAGTAGTGTACTCAACAATGATTGTTCCACGCTCTCCATTGAACTTCAAATTTGACAAGTCATTCATTATCGTCTTGGGTACTTTCAAATTTGCAGTTTTGGAAAAACATTCTAGGGTTAAGATATGGGAAGAAGCCATTTAAAAATAGGAAAGTTCACAACACACTTCACATGATCAATTTATCATTTATCCCTCCTTTTAGTGCCAGAAATGTTGACAGTGCTGGACCTGCCAACATTCAGGGGGTCTCCCTGGTATGAAGTCCTAGCTAGAATTCACACCATTTGGAGAAGGAGCCCCATCTGGAATCTGATCTGGTTTCTGAAATAGTGGGATTTAGTGTTATGCCTTGGTTGTGATAACACATAGAATGATGTATTCATGACTTTGGTGAAATAACTGTATAGATTTGTGAAGGCTCAAGTGCAATGCATGGAAGGCTCTAGCGCGATGCAGGGAAAGTGAGTGAGCCCCTTAGAATCCTATAATAGTACACAACTTGAAAGGAACACATGAGCATAAAATTCATCACACATTAGCCTGTAAAATAGTTCACAAGTTAACCATGATGGAAATATACAACAACATGCATTAAACAAGATTCGTACTAATGAAAGCGAAATAGTTCATAAGATTTAGCGTAAATGAAATAACATATATTTCAAACATAAGAAGAATAGTCCTACTATATCCACAACATATGCATGAAAACGAGACAACTCTAAGCTTTTATTAAAGGGACAACATCCCAAGCATACATATACAATTGATGAACCACTAGTCCAAATAGTGGAACATGAACCCAACACCTACTCCTCCAAAGAAAGATACTCCCTCTATGCTACAGAGAATCTAGGGCTCAAAAACTCCAAAGCTTTTTCTCCTAAGCCAAAATCCATTTACATGACTAATGAGGGTATATTTATAACAAAAGGGGGGATTATTCACCTCCCTTTGTTAGTCTTTGAATTTTGTCATGACTGTTTGACTTCCTTCAACCATGGCCTTTGGAATTGATTACAAAATGATTCTTCACATTCCACAATTGACACTTGGAATTTCACTTAAAATTAATTACAAAACTTATTACAATACCGCTCATACCTATCTAAGAAAAAATTGGGTAGAGTCAACTAGACAAGTTAAGCTTGAGTTTGGGGAAATTCTAGCTTAGAGACCTTGACTTGTAGCTCCTCGATCACATAGTGGTGCCAAGCCTTGTACTATGCGATGACTTCCCAAAATTATATGATGGGATAAAGCTGGAAGCAGACTCTAGCCTCCATTGCATCCGAGTAGATTGATTTGGAACCAGTTTGAATTTTCGTATTCAGTAAGAGTAACATGGTGTTGATCTTGACAAAGCCACCAATGTACTTCTACTATTGTTCCTGCTCACATCCAGATCTTCCTTGGTGTCGATATGCTTGAGCTAGTCCAAATATTCTTCAACCGCCTGCACTTGGCTTTGATGAGTGAACTAATTGAAGGGATCTTATGTGTTTTCACCATGAAATCTATGCTATTATATAATCATTCATATGAGGCCTGAATGTTGAGGATGAATGAGGTGAGCTATTTGTTACTCTGGATGATCATCTGAACTTCTGTCTTCTCCAACCTTTCCTGTTTCCTTTTTTTTTTTCAAATTCAGATGATGCCCCTTTGTGTTGCATTGACCACTCTTGCACAAAAGTGATGGATGTATGGACAACCTTGAGGGATTTAGCATTGTATTTTCACTTATGTTTCATTCCATGAAAGCACACAATTTATTTATGCATGGTGACAAGTTCCTCATAAAGGCTCCACAAGGTTTCTCCCAATGTTGATACTTCACCAAGTATGGTTTCCTTAAGTTCTTTCATATATACATGTGCGGGAGTTTCTTTCTGGACCTCTACTTGGACATGGTCAATTTGTTGCCTTGTAGCTTGCAAGTTCTTTTCCATCTGCGTATTCTCAGCCATGAGATACTCAATATTTAACTTGGTAGCACCTGCAAAGTCCAAATTGGTTGGAGCAATGGCTTCTGGATTTCTCCTAGTATCTATCACAATAACCCTTTCTCTAATGAATGCAGGAGATATAAAATCATCCGGAAAGTGTTTCTTTCTTTCTTGTACAATATTCTTCTGAAGCTCATCACAAATTATATTTTACGTATCCATGACCGAAGCATCATCAAGAGGAACAATTTCCTCTTCCACTCTTGGAGTTTTCTCTACTATCGGAGGAGGGGGAGACTGAATTGTGACCTGATGAGTACTCAGCATAAGATCAACATCTCGGTTTAGTGGCTCTGGTTCCACTTCCACGTCTTGAATCAAAATTAGTTCTTCGATTTATTGAGCGAGTTCCTTCTCATACAATAGTTTTGTCTCCTCTTATAGTAGTTGGTTTTTCTCTTGTTCTTTGACCTATTTCCATGTTGCTTCTTCTCCTTCTATTAGTCTCCTTTCTTCTTCTTCTTGTTTCTGCCTTTATCCTTCCTATTGTTTATTCTCTTGTTCTTCCCTCTACTTCATCTCCTCCTCTTGCTTCCTTTATCTTGCCTCCTTTTTGCTGTTATGGTCGCTTTCAGGATGATTGGATTTTCTTTCATCTTGCAGCTATGCTCTTCCACTCACTATGTGAAAATTTCTTCTTGCCCTTTTTGCACACCAAGTTACGCCCTTCTATTAGTTTTGACTCTATAGTGACTTCTTTCTGAGGACTAACCTATGATGTTCCTATGGAGATAACTAGTTCGTGGGAGTTTGAGGAATTGTAAAAATTCTTAATCGTTTCGTCCTTGGGCTTGTAATATGTCCCATTAGGCCTTTGTAAATAAATCCTTGCACAGTGTTCTTTGCCAAAATTCCTAGGATCATAAGGATTGAAGTCCAAACAACCGAATGTAAATTTCTCTATCTCCTTTCCTTTGATGTTTGCAACCTTCAAATTCTTGATCTCATACAACCAAATTTGCAAAGGAAGAATGAGTCAAGGTTCCTTCTTCTTCTTGTCCAAAACTCTTGATAACCCTACGGAGAGATGGTAAGAAACTTCTTGCATGACCAAGTTTTCGGTGGCATACCTCGGTAGAAGATGTGGAGACTTCTAACCTCCAAAAAATCTAAGGAAAATATCA
Source organism: Pinus tabuliformis (assembly GCA_031772625.1). NCBI lineage: Eukaryota > Viridiplantae > Streptophyta > Pinopsida > Pinales > Pinaceae > Pinus > Pinus tabuliformis. Next base: position 404,762,294 of record CM062811.1, on the reverse strand, counting down.
TCCAGTTAGGGAAACCAATTTTCTAACTCTAACAATGCTTCCATTTCCCCACGAGACATATAAGGTGTCACTTCCTAAAATATTAACTTGCACAAGAATGAGGAAGTGATTAGTCAAATTTTCAATTACTCCTTTGTAACTGCACTGTGGAAGCAACTTGTAGTAAATATGCACAAAAGGTTATTTTGGTGATGAGGTACAATTCATGCCAGGAAAAGAGTATTGAGAACAAATTTCATCCAACAAGTAAGAATATGTGTAGAACCTAGCTTTCTTACCCTTGGGAGGGTTTTTAGAATTATTTACATGGGTACTCAATTTTTGAGCCAACAAATCCAACCAGTTGAATGATTTTCCTTCATTCACAACCTGATTAAGAGAGAATGCCTAACCTTATGGAAAGGTCTCAATACTACTTTGGCCATAGATCCAACAATGTAACACTATCAAGTATTGATAACACATCTTAAGATATTTGGTTTTGTAAGTGTTGTTGGATGTTTGGCAGGACTTGGAAGGCTCTTTCACCCAAATTTTGACAATATCCTTTGTGCTTGGGTAGCTAGTGATTGCATATAATTGGGAATCCATGTTAGATTTTAGCAATGGTAAATGACACGTACTCTGAAAATCATGTGACGTAAAAGATGCAAGCATTTTTCCATTGGGATTTTTGAGAGTCATGGTCTTGCTATCTATATGGGATAGTATCTAGTTGACAATGTCTGCACATGGAAAGAATAGGTACCTACATGCAATCTTGTTTAATGCTAACCTTTGGACATTGATGTACACTTGCTGGTCCTTAGGATACGTTTTGAAGATTTTTACTGAGAATACCTCATTCATCTTCTACCATGTAATGTTTAACTCTTTCTCTATGAGTATTTGAGTGTCTAAGAAAACTGGAAAATTCACTGGAGTACTCTCAAATACCTCCTTGATGCTTCTCTCTATAGCGTCCTTTGAGATCAATCTCTTAGGAGCCATGGTGATAGTAACTGATCAAGAGAAGTGCTAAAAAACAATAGTAGCTGTAAGATAAAATTAAATCATGGAAAACATAAACCAATTTAAGGAAAATGACTCACAAAGAAAGATCAAGGAAACAACCAAAATAATGAGAGGGGAAACTGTGAAATTCTTGGACTGAGCAAAAATACTGGCCTCATGAACTGCATATTGTATAGTATCGGTAGTGAAGGGAGAGGCTTGAGGCTTGAGACTATGTAATGTGCAATCTCAGCCTGGGCACACTAAGGTAGAGACTACATATTTCACATTCTGAGTGGACAAGGATAAGGCTCAATTGCTAGCCAAGTAAAGGGGTAGATCTGCCTAGGAGGAGGATGGGGAACTAGTAGATATGAGTGATGGTGCAAGTAAGAGTGAAGATACGAAGAAGGGAAATATATATTAGTGAAAATAAAATGCATAATATCAACATGAAAAAGGAAAAACAAGCATGCATAGGGAGTCCTTGAAACAACTACCACTAAAGGGTAAAAACAAGAAGTTGATGCAATACTTGTAAAAATCGAAAAACGGATTGAACCAACACTTGTACAAGCTAATATAAGACAAAATTCTAGAAACTATGAAGAGAAACAAGAAAAAAAACTCTCGTAGAAGTGAAATGACAAAAAGCAATAGAAAAAGTGGCAAAAAGAGACAAAATCAAAACTCACCCAAAAAAGTGCCACAAACTCAACCAAAGGTTCCTTAATCTCCTTGGAAAATTCACTAGAGTACTCTCAATTGCCTCCCTGATGCTGCTCTCTATAGTTTCCTTTGAGATAGATCTCTTGGGAGCCATAATAATAGTAATTGATCAAGAGAAGTGCTAAAAGACTACAATACCTGTAGGAGAAAAATGCACTCATGGAAAACATAAATTAGCTCAAGGAAAATTACTCACAAAGAAATATCAAGGAAACAAACAAAAGAAAAAGAGGGAAAAATACGCAATTACTATACTAAGGGAAAATATTGGCCTCATGAAATGTGCATTGCGTAGTCTCGACAATCAGGGGAGAGGCTTGGGGCTTGAGACTATGCAATGCATAGTCTCATCCTCGATAGACTAATGGAGAGACTGTGCATTGCACAGTCTTAGTGACCAAGGATAAAGCTCTAGCCCTGGAACTATGTAATACACAGTTGGGAAATTTAGGGATTGTGCAGTGTAGAGTCTCAGAGGCCAATCATGAGGCTTGAGCTTTGGATTTGCGTAATGCCTAGTTGATTAGGAGAACTACAATCCAAGTAAAGGGGTAGATCTGCCTGAGAAGAGGATAGGGAAGTGGCATATCTGAGTGATGGTGCAAGTAAGAGTGTGGATATGACTATGGTAAAAATATATCAATGAAAATCAAGTGTATAAGATCAAAATGCAAAAGGAAAAACAAGCATGCATAGGGAGTCCCCGAAACAGCTACCACTAATTGATAAAAACAAGAAGCTAACACAACATTTGTAAAAAGTGAACGATGGAATGAACCAACACTTGTACAAGCTAATATAAGATAAAATTCTAATAACTATGAAGAGAAACAACAACAAAAAAAACTTACATAAGTAAAATGACAAAAAGCGATAGAAAAAGGCAACAAAAGGAAAACTCACTCGGAAAATTGCTACAAACTCAATCGAAGGTTCCTTGATATCCTTGGGAAATCTAGAACTCCAAGATCGAATTTGAAAATAAAATATATAGGTATACATTACATAGATCTAGGTTCATTAAGGTTTCTAATGCACATGCCTAAAATCAAGGAAAAAGCACTAGTTCTTTGAAAGTCATAATTAGCAGCTTAGTGGAATGAACTAGACATAAATTAGGCAACTCCTATTTTTTAGGGATGCCAACTTTGGTTTTTGGGGAAACTTCTTTTTCACACTTGCAAAGGAGATTGCACAATTTCCAGACTCAAAGGATTGGGAAATTTCTTGCCTCAGTGAATTGCGTTGTTTCTGAGGAGAAGGATAGATTTACACAATTTCTATGCTCAACACTGAGCTACCTTCCAGGATTGCATAGTTTCTGAGCTCAAGGCTGGCCTACCTCCCTAGATTATGCAATTCAAATCCTCAAGGCAGTCATGTCTTCTAAGATTGTGTAATTTCTTAGGGGAAGACCGGCAAAGCTACAAAGTCAAGGTAAGAGATGACTTGTGTTTGAAAATGTTATAGTCAGGATCAAAACAATACATCACAAGCACTCCATGAAAGATAAGTCTTTGAGATAACATGAATACTTGACGATAATGAATGATGAGCTCCTATGGACAAAAGGGAGGCTCGAAAATCTAAGCATGGGAAAGCATTTGGAGGGTGGTTGTAGCAGCTACAACAATTTAGTAAATGAAATGTCAATGAATGTATTACCTAATAGATGATAATGCAGTTATTGTGAGAGGGCATCAGACCTTGTTGACGAATCTTAGATAAATATGAGGTGTGTATGTTTAGTTGTATTTATATGACCTGTACATTACATGTTCATGATGTGTTTGATGAAATTCATGTCATGGGTAGGGTAAGTCAGGTTAGGTCCTTATTCAAGTTCTTGCATGAGAGGCTTTGTATTCTTTTTATTTATCATATCAGAAAATTTCATCAAGTTATGGGCAGAGGCCTAAGTCCTAGACCTAAAAAAGTGGCTAGTTTTTGGTGTCATTCACAAAAAAAAATCCTAATAAAGACTGCAGTCGCATGGAGGCCTTGTTGTGGGAGTGATTGGAGCCTTTTAGTCATATGGAGGGCATTTCATGTGAGTGACTGGGATTTTAGGATAGTTAAAATAAAGTTAACTTAGGGGTTGAACATCTAAAGTGGTTGGTTAGCCCCTAACAGCTCTTATAGCTCCTAAGGAAGGTAGGTTTGGTTTTGGTTTGTCGATTCCACTTCCTTAACTCTACTTGGGGAGTTGAATAATATCAAAGTAGCTCTTTGTCACATTTTTACCTCGGTGGACCGATTAGTTTGGGTAAATGTGGGAGGAGGGTGTTACAAGAGTGGTATCAGAGCGGGTTCCATTCTCTTTGGGTGTTATCTGATACCATAAAGTTGTATCAGAGCCATGGTTCACCCCTTGGACTAGATGGATGGAATATGGTTGTCATGCATGCATGTAGGTTGTATATGTACTTGATGTGTATGCATGGGGATGGTTATTGTTGTAGTTGTGTTTGTCGTGAATGAATGTCAGTTGAATATGCATTTATTGTGTATGTATATTGTCTATGTGGTTGTATGCATGCATTTTCATAGTTATAGTTGTCGTGCATGGGGTCATGGTATGCGGTTGGTACGGTCATGCAAGGTAACTGGATGATGATCGAAATGATATCTACATACTATTATGATTATGATTATACATGTATTGTTCTAATCTGGTTGATCTTGTAGATGAGATATCCTCCCCTAAACTATATTGAGGTATGTTGATTATGTTTATATTTTGGTTTGGCTGACATGGTATGCTTACAAGAAGAAGATCAAAGATGACTAGCAAGATGGTAGACTACAATTAATGAGACTCTCCCTATGTATCAAATGAACAAGGTGATGATTACTCCCCTCACATAGAAGACAGTTTGAGAAGTTTGAAGGAAGAAATAAGAATTTGTAAAGAAGATAATGACAGAATAATTCATCCACAATAGAGACTTCCCAAGGCACAGGATAAACAAGCGGCGATCAATGCAGTGATTCTTCAGATTTTTTTCAAGTATGTAAAGACATGGGCCACTTAGGACTAGTCATGAACATGAGGATAGAACTAATGGAGCCTATGGTAGCAGATCTAATGATTGGCACAAATATGACAAGGATGACACTGTGATGGATGGTATATTATTGGATGCACCTTATAGGAGGGGAAGTGGACATGGGCATTACTCTAGTTTTGGTTTGGACATGTACCATGGTTATCATCACTATCATCCTTACAAGAGAAGTGACAGGGGATATTTTATGGATGATTTCAAGAAATCCAAGATACCTACATTTGATGGAGGAATGAAGAATTCACAAGATGCAAAAGCTTGGTTGCTTGGAATGAATAAATTCTTCAGATTTCATGATTATTCAGAGAACTTGAAAGCCAAAATAGCTACATTCAGTCTTAAAGGTAAAGTAGACATGTTGTAGGAATACATGAAGAATTTCAGAGGAATTTTTGAAGAGGAGTTGACTTGGAGGGAGTTTGAAATACTTTTCAAGAAGAATCACCTATCAGAGATATATTATGATGACAGGGAAAATGAGTTCAATGAGTTAAAGATGGGGTCTATGACCAATGAGGAGTATACTAGCATATTATTGGACTTGTTGAGGTATGTGCCTTAACTTAAGGAGGAGAAAGTGAAGATCAAATATTTATCATTGGGTTTCTGGTAGCGTTCAAAGATAATATCGAGTTTGATGAGCCTAGATCATTGGAGGAATCCATGAGAAAGTTGCAACAATGTTATGAGCAATCGGAGCGTAAGACAGAGTCTCTGCAAGGTTGTAAAGGGAAAGACAAAGCTAAGGGAAGGTGTCCACCAAATCGAAGAATACCTCAAGATGTAGATGAGAAAGAGAATGTGGTTCCTTACAAGAATTTTAATGTAGTTGGACAGGGACATGGGTCACATTCTGGAGGGTAGAAGAATAAAAGTGATGGTAAGGGACAGTTGCAGTGTTGGATGTGTGGCAAGGAGCATCTCAAGAAGGATTTTCCACCATATCACGGTGGTAGGCCTAAGATCTATAGTGCAAAGGAAGCACATACAATTGGGGATGTTGCAGAGGGCATTCCTGACATCTATGCAACATTGGATAACAGGTAGGTGGATCACCAGGCTTCTATTATCAAGATGGACGATAAGCTTTGTGATCAAGTTGTTTCTATTTTGATTGACACTAGATCTAATTATAGTTATGTTAATTCTGACCTCGCAATAAGTTTGGTTTGAATATATAAGTGCATGAAGAATCTTGGTTAGTGCAGTTGGCTATAGGTACAAGAAAAGAGTTCATCATTGGGTGAGAGCTCATGCATTTGAGTTGAATGGTATACCTACATCAGTGCATCTGGATGTACTTCCGTTGGGATCATGTAGTATGATTTTGGGTATGGATTGGTTGTACCTTCACAAGACCAAAGTAGATTGTTATGATAAGGATATTGAATGCTTGGATGATAATGGAGAATAAAGAATTTTGGAGGGTAAGAAAAAGTCAACATCAGACAGAATAGTTACAACTATGTAGGAAAAGCACAATCATATAAAAGGGTGTGTGCTATTTGCAGTACATATTTCCAATGATAAAGGTAAGGATGTTGAGGATGTAGAGGCATTGACTAGATATCTGATATTGCAGTAGTTTTAGGATGTATTTCTCACAGATATTTCAGAGTTGTCACCTCACAAAGAAGTGGACTTTTCTATTGATTTGGTAGCAAGGGGAACACCAGCATCAAAGCCACCATACAAGATGAGCACACCAAAGTTAGTGGAATTGAAGTTGTAGTTGAAGGAAATGCTTAACAAAGGATACATTGGGCCAAGTGGATCATCGTGGGGTGCACCAATATTATTTGAGAAGAAGAAGGATGGTACTCTTAGACTATGCATTGATTATAAGAAGTTGAACAAGGTAACCATCAAGAATAGGTATCCGTTGTTGAGGATCGATGACTTGTTTGATTAGTTGAAGGGAGTAATAGTGTTTTTAATGATTGATTTGAGATCAGGATACCATCAAGTACACATTAAAGAAGAGGACATGTACAAGACTACTTTTCAGACCATTTATGGGCATTATGAATTTGTTGTAGTTCCTTTCAGTTTGACTAATGCTCCATCTACTTTAATGTGCTTGATGAATAGAGTGTTGTGTCCTTATCTAGCCAAGCTTGTTATTGTATTCATTGATGAAATCTTGATATATTTTAAGAATTATGAAGAGCATGCCCAACACTTAGTATCTACATTAATATTTCTAAGAGAGATCAGTTGTATGTCAATATTAGCAAATGAAATTTCTATCAGGTAGAGGTGCATTACTTGAGACATATTGTTTCCAAGGAAGGCATGGTAGTGGATTCAGAAAATATCAAAGCTATTATGGAATGTGAAACTCCTAGGAATGTGGATGAAGTTAGACCATTAATGGGGTTAGGAGGTTACTACAAGAGGTTCATTAGGAACTTCTCAGAGATTTCCTATCATATCACATCATTTCATCAAAATGGGAAGAAATTTGAATGGACAGAGGAATGTGCAACAAGTTTTGATTAGTTGAAGTAGGTCTTGATAAATGCTCTAGTTCTAAAGATTACAAAGCCAGATAAAGATTTTGTAGTTTGTAAACATTCTTGCAAAAGAGGACTTGATGGATTCTTTATGTAAGAGGGACAGATGGTATGTTATGAATCAAGGAAATTGAATGAGCACGAGAAGAATTTTGTTAGACATGATCTTGAGTTTGCAACAATCATCCATGCATTGAAGATGTGGAGACACTATCTTCTTGGTAGGATGTTTGTACTGATGAGTGACCATAATGGATTGGGATACTTGTTTGACCAATTAAATCCAAATGCTAAGCAAGCTAGATGGTTGGACATGATCAATGAGTTTGACTTTGAGATTAGTCTTATAGACATTTTTGGGCACTGCAACCCCAATCAATTATGTCCATAAACCGAGGGCTCCTAAGTCCCTAAAAGGGTTGTTCCAACCCCTAAAAGAATAGGGTCAACTGATTACATCATCTCCCAGAAGTTCTCCATGAAAAACTACTCAGAACTGGTCAAAACTAGACCATCTCACCTGCTCCATGGTCAAAGTGCGCTGCATCCCACCTAAATGCACACGGGAGGTGTGATGCATACTGAAAATCCTTTCTATGGGGTGCGATGGGTGAGAGTGGACAAATGGCAGAGTCAATTTGCGAGGTGGAAGATCATGGAATCTTCCAGAAACTTCTCCTGTGACACTTGCCTCTCTCCATTCGCCCAGGGATGAGTAAGAGATCATCAATCTCCAAGTGGAATCAAGAACTATCAGAGAGAGGACACTAATCAAATCTCAGAAGCTGACTCACCCCCCTTTGCAAACATCTATATATGGATCCCTCATCCCAAAGATCTAGATGCTAGAATTTTGTATCTTGTAAGGAAGTGACGCTGGTTTCTTGGTGTAACATCATAGTGTTGGGTGATCTAAGCTTTTCATGAGGTGAAGAAGGGCTTTCTTGCTGAGAGGATGACACTGGGTCAGAACAATTGGTTGTAATCCTCTTTGCCATTCTTGATATTAATAAAGCTATTCAAGTTTTCCTCCACATTCTTGTATGATTGATGATATATGTATTTGTGTGGTCAATATATATCTGGTCCTATATTGTTTATGATAGTAGATCTCTATTCTTGGATAGTGTTATGCTGCTTTGATTCCATAGGTGCTCTTTGAAGCTGGGTAGGTGAGGAAGTGAGTGGCAAAGATCTATCAGAAGGGAGAGGAATCAAGTAAGGAACCAAGCGCAAGACAGAGGTTGGTCTCCTTTGTTCCCCTCTTATCTACTTCTCATAAAGGAAAATGAAAGTAGTTTGAGTTTGTTTGTTTCTAAGATAGCTACCAGTCTTAGTGGGACTAGAAGCTCTACATAGACACTAGATTTCCTGATAACAAAATGGCGACTCCACTGGGGAGCAAATAGATTGTTTGTTTGTCTATATTTGTTTGCTTTATAAACTTACAGACGGAGCCTGAAGTCAAGCTAGCTAGCCTTCGAACTGCATTTGCTATGCAAGTGCAAAGTAGATCAATGATGCTTCAGTCTATCTCCAGGTTTTGTTTATGAACTGAAAAATCGATTTACAAACTCTCTAATTGCCCTTGTGGTGGCTCTAGTAACCTCTTTAGATCTACCCCTGTGATTTATTTACTGATTACCACTTTCTCGGCCTAAATCCCTAAACCGTGCTGCAAACTGTGATCAAGAACTGGATCAAAAGTCTCGCACTGTACCATTGCACCCTCTCTTCAAGGATATCAGTATGCATCGCACTTCCCATGTGCTATAGGTGGGATGTATACTAGAATCCCTGTGTAACAGGTGCGCTGATCAGAAAAGGCTAATTTTGCCTCCAGACTTTGGTTTTTCTTCACTCTTTTCAGCTCTATTCAGGAGTTTTGTTGTCTGTAGTCAGTATGCCTCTGTTGGAAACCCCCTTCCTTGCCATTATTCCACCTCCATTGTGCAAAGAACTGTAATTTTTTTTATGTATTGTGAGCCATTTTCAGTTCTATTTTACAAAGAAGTAGCGTAATTGAACTATCGTTTCTTGATTTGGAAGTGTCGCAAGTGTCGTTTTCAGTCATAGAAGAGAATACGATTGTTCTTGATAGTCAATTACATTGTTACTCTTCTATTTGATTTGAATTAGTAGTTTTTCAAGTGTCGAAAGCAAGTTTTCAATTCCAAATCGCAAAGTGTCGTCATTGTCTCCATTTTGTCTTGAAAAGAAGCTTGTTAGTAATGTCGCTTTGAAAAATAATTCAGATTTGCGCTTAGCTTTCTTTTTATCATTCACACATTAAGAAGGCTGAAAAAAATACATGCATGTGCATTTGCATTTAGACTGTTTGTTGGTTTGATTTAGGACAGTGCATATAGTGTGTGTTCTCTGCTCTATGTTGAAAGAATATCATCTCTCTTTCTTTAGTAGCTAGGATTTTCAATGCAAAATAAGATTAAACGATTGTTTATCATCTTAGATTGCATTTTAGGAATTGTATATCTGCATCATGCGGTGAACCTGAAAGGCAAATTTCTTAAGCAAGATCAACTGTAAAATAAATTTAATGAATCTAAAAATGCTTTGGAACCTAACGCACAACATTTAGAATTCTAGGCTAGAGATGTATTCCGGCGTCGTAAAGCCTGGTAACTGTTGCCTTCATTGCTGGTTGGGTGATTCCTCCACTTTGAGATGATAAGTGCCAGTACGGACTCGTGCTCCCACGTACCGTCGAGTATATATTGGGAGACCACAATAGGCTATATCCTTTATCCATAGGAAGCCGTGTCTTCCGCCCTATCGATCGCAATGCACTGAACACAACATTCGGGAAGATTGACTGTCGTACCGTAAAAAGTATTCTGCGGTTTTGCGATTGGTTTGGTAATCCCTCTGTCTAGATTTCCAGAGTAGTCTCTTTCGTTCCTTTTCAGACTCCTTAAAGGAAAAGGTCCATCTGAGCACTTGTCACTTCAAGCTCATTAAAAATCAAAGGCGACTAGAGTCATCTTTTGTTTTTTCTCGACTCTTAAAAATTGAAAAAACAAGTTGTGTCAAAGCGTCTAAAATTTATTTTAATCGAAATAACACCACCTTTCCTACGTTGGTCTTCGGTTGAGAAAAATGGAGTCCACCAACCAAGGAGTTCCCCTTGGGGGAAATCTTAGTCCTTTCTCCTCTTGGGGAGATGTCGGTGCACCCCATATGGCCACATTGTCGCTTCCAGGATTGACAATCGGCCTTCCCGCATGGCTCTTCTCGACCTCTATCGTTCAGAACACCGTGATTCCTGAATAATCAAGTAAGCAACTAAACGATACCAAAGCTACCCCCCAACCTTCTACTTCATCTGATTCTCCCTCTCCTCCTTCCTCTTCGCTTGATGAAGCTGGTAAAGCCAAAAGTCAAGTAACTAAGAAGAAGAAGGAGAAGAAGAAGAAAGAGAAGAAGAAGAAGGAGCCAAAGACGGCAGGGGGCAACTAGGCATCATCTAGTGAAAATCCACACACTGCACTGTCAAAGCCTAAATCTCCATGTGTCATTTGCAAAGGAGATCACTATCATCGAGATTGTCCTTGCATCCCTTGGATCTTAAGGGACTGGTCTCCACGTTTGCACAACCCGGTGTCAACAACCTCTGATGATCATGTTGAAAGTACACCATCAACTAGTGAAAGCAAAATGTCAGGACAGAAAAGGAAAAGTAAATTCCCTTGTAAACTGTGTGAAGGCGATCACGCCGTCCACCGTTGTCCCTTCCTAAAAGAGTTTTGGACGACCGTCTAGTTTCATCGTTACGGCTTCCTCCTGGATATAAGAAACTCTTGCCAAGTCCATCACTAGCTGAAAATCTGACTGACACGCCATTATGGTCAGTCGAAGCGTCTATCTTTGAAGATAAACCATCTGAATTCACACCAGACGAAAGTCAAAATTTCGAGGTGGCAGTTGACCTGGTGTTGCCTTCAGAAGGTCCATCTTCAGATGATATAGTCACCAGAGAGAACAAGAATGACACCGTTCAAATCCTCTTCATAAACACAGACTCCAATGAACATGGGGGAAGTCTGCCCGTTCCTTTACTGCAGGAAGGAATTTCGTCAGAGTCATATTCAGCTGTCTATTCGGTCCCACCTCCAAGCAACCTAGTTGTTTCCTTCGATTGGAATCTACTAGGCAGACCCCATTTATCGGCTAGTGTACCATTTCGAATCATTGCTCAAATATACAGAATGGTCATGGCTGGTACCATCATAAATGAAGGGGCTTCTGTGAGTATCCTTTCCTCAACTACTTGGAAAGCACTTGGTTCGCCATCGCTTTTGCCTGAAATGAGAAATCTAACAGGCTTTGACAAAGGAACCAGTCGACCGTTAGGGATCCTTCCCAATGTGCCGATAAAATTGAGAAGGAAAACCGTTCACATGAACGTAATGGTAATCCAAGGACCCCTAGATTATAATCTAATCCTTGGACGCAACTATATTTATTGCATGGGAGCCATTGTCTCCTCACTCTTTAGAGTAATGTGTTTTCTGCATGAAGGAAGAGTGGTCAAGCTCATAGACCAGCTTTCATTCCCCGGATCACACATAGAAAATAGTCAAATACCATCCCTGAATGGTCTTTTCACGCAAGGAATGTCTCATCAATCCCCAGTCTGTCCACTTGATGAGCGCGAGTGATTCAGGAGGGCATGACTGAAACCTAGGGGGCATGCACCCTGGTCTGCTTCGGCAGGAAAACCTTGGGAATAGGGTAGGTTTCCGCGGAGGATATATGACTGGTTTATGAGATTATACTGGAATAAGATACCTCTGTCAGAAGGTAGGCCTTTCCCGATAGAACAAATGTTTTGTCTACAAATTGAGGGGTAACCTATAAAAGGTAGGCCTTTCCCGATAAAACAAATGTTTTATCTGCAAATTGAGGGGTAACCTAGGAAACTCTACTTCGCTATACTTGAGGGCATGCAAACCTTTTAGCATGCAAGCGAGGAGCGACCATTTATTTTTTAAATTTGTAGGTCCTCGAACCCTTTAAACTCGTAGGATTGGTCGTTTTCTAACTTGCATAAAGAAAGGGTGCGGGGCAAAGCTTTGAAAAATGCCATCTTAGATGAGATATCCTTACTATATGACTGGATCGAGCAGATTTTATGTGGAGTTCAAGCTCGTTAAAAATTAAACATAAGCAGTGAGCAAATGTTTCCCCCAGAGTTTAAGCTCATTCATTAAAAAATGAACCAATTTCCAGTAAATAATCATCGTGAATGCATTATCATCAGCCTTTGAAGCCTTGGTTGTGTTCTCATCATCACCTCCACTCTGTATTGGCCAATCATTCACATCCATTTGATTGTTTACCATTTTTGAGGAACAGATGCAAAGAGTGATCCTGTTAGCCATCCTTGTGACACTGTCGTGATTGGAAAATTCCAAACCTTACCTAGAATTAGCTGCTACCCGAATTTATCACTCGTTCCTCGAAAAACGAGTCTCCTTTAAGCTCTTTTCATCTGACTCGTAAAATATGAAAAGATTGCCGAGTAATTGGCCTCTCCAGCTCGTTAAAGTGACCGGAAGTGCTATCCCTCCTTTAGATTTTAATCTTTTTGGACCTGAGTGATTATTACACAAAAAGATTGAGCGCTTGTTTTATTCGCTCGTTAAAATTACCGAAAATTCATCCCTTCTGTATTATTTTATACTTTTTCGGACTTAAGGGATTATATGACAAAAACGGATTGTTGGAGTTTTCTTTACGCCCTTTCAGACTCTCTAAAATTGAAAAGGACAGAGTTATCTTTGTCGTTAAACTCATTAAAACCGAATAGCGACAAACTTGTCCATACCAACAAGAACGAGTTTCACTATCACTAGGCTCGTTAAAACATAGCAATGGGTTTGCCCGAAGGGAAAATTATAGAATAGGCATATGTTATCCTCCTCAAGCTTGACAAAAATAAAGAGGCACTGGTCAGCAATGACTGGGGAAAAATTGGGAAGAAAACTTGAAGAAACTTTATTGGTAGCAAGTCACTCTTGAACATGACACTTTCGCCCCGCATCCGATTCGGGTTGGGTTTTTCCGTTCACTGGTCATATCACCGTTGGTCCTTCAGACCATCCACATTTGGGGTTAATGCTACCAATCCATCATGTCAGTGTCGCTGATATGTTCAAGAGAAGTCGCTCAAAGAATTCACCCATGTCTCATCCACTGCAATACATTCACGCTCCATTCTGTCATGACCGCCACCCTAAACCTTACATCATCAGATCGTTTTCACCTCCATTAAAATCATTTGCTCTGTTCCGTGTCATAGATGTGGGATTCACTAAGGCCCTCCTATGAAGGATCACTTCTTGTCGACATCAGCTCATTATCTAGGAAGTCGATCTAAGAACAACCCTTTCAGTACTTTGAAGCTTGCATGCCTCAATGGCAAGTTTCTCACTTCTGGCGATAGGTTTACATCAATGGCCTTCGACCGAAAGATTTTGCGTGGTGTTTGACGCCAAGTCCCTTATTCACACCATGTGAATTGTACTGTAGTACCTTGAGGGTCATCATCATTATCGGTGATTCCTCTTGCGCATGTTAACAGCTTACATCATTGGCTGGTAATCAGGCGATGTCTTTCCATGTTCGACTCTAGAACATCTCTCACATGGATCGACTTGTACTTTGAGTGAAGATCGAACAAGATTGAAGACCCTGGATCTAGTTTCATCCATCCAGGCTGCAATATATATTCAGGAAAATAAAGACATCAAATGTACATAATTGTTGCATAGATAATCATCCAATCTAAGGGATGATGGCTCTACCAGAATCATCAGTGTGCACACAGACGATTGTTTGTCTTATGTACATGAAAATGAATTTATAAAGCTGAGCATGGGAATGCCTGCCTCAGCTAGATCATGAAAATATTATGAAGATAATGTATTGTATTGTATCTTATTACAGGTCGCCTTCCAGCTCAAAAAAACTTCGGATCCTCATGATAAAGCATTTCACCCGACATCAAAAAGATTAACGACCTCATGCTTTAGGGGGCAACTGTTATAGAAATTTTTGGGCACTGCAACCCCAATCAATTATGTCCATAAACCGAGGGCTCCTAAGTCCCTAAAAGGGTTGTTCCAACCCCTAAAACAACAAGGTCAACTGATTACATCATCTCCTAGAAGTTTTCCATGAAAAACTACTCAGAACTGGTCAAAACTAGACCATCTCACCTGCTCCATGGTCAAAGTGTGTTGCATCCCACCTAAATGCACACGAGAGGTGCGATGCATACTGAAAAGCCCTTCTATGGGGTGCGATGGGCGAGAGTGGACAAATGGCAGAGTCAATGTGTGAGGTGGAAGATCATGGAATCTTCCAGAAACTTCTCCTGTGACACTTGCCTCTCTGCATTCACCCAGGGATGAGTAAGAGATCATCAATCTCCAAGTGGAATCAAGAACTATCAGAGAGAGGACACTAATAAAATCTCAGAAGCTAACTCACCCCCCTTTGCAAACATCTATATATGGATCCCTCATCCCAGAGATCCAGAGGCTGGAATTTTGTATCTTGTAAGGAAGTGCTGCTGGTTTCTTGGTGTAACATCATAGTGTTGGGTGATCTAAGCTTTTTATGAGGTGAAGAAGGGCTTTTATTCAAGTTTTCCTCCACATTCTTGTATGATTGATGATATATGTATTTGTGTGGTCAATATATATTTGGTCCTATATTGTTTATGATAGTAGATCTCTATTCTTGGATAGTGTTATGCTGCTTTGATTCCATAGGTGCTCTTTGAATCTGGGTAGGCGAGGAAGCGAGTGGCAAATATCTATCAGAAGGGAGAGGAATCAAGCAAGGAACCAAGCGCAAGATAGAGGTTGGTCTCCTTTGTTCCCCTCTTATCTACTTCTCATAAAGGAAAACGAAATTAGTTTTAGTTTGTTTGTTTCTAAGATAGCTACCAGTCTTAGTGGGACTAGTAGCTCTGCATAGACACTAGATTTCCCGATAACAATTAGGTACATTAAAGGAAAGGAAAGTAGGGTTATAGATGCTCTTAGAAGAAGACTAAAGGTAAATCTCGTTGCAACTATGAGTTTTTATGGGACTGATTTACAAGATCAGATGTTACAGGCAGGTCAACAGGATGACAGGTACAGAGAGCTCAGGCACAAGTTACAACAACAAAGTACAGGTGATCAGGATGTGGACTATCGTCTCACAACTGATGGTTTAGTTAGATTTAGGGATAAGATCTATGTGCCAGAAAATAGTGAGCTGAAGAAGATTATCTTGAGAGAATTTCATGCTAAGCCATATTAAGGTCACCCAAAATACGAGAAAACATTGACAATGGTGAAGAATACTTCTTCTATTGGATGAATCTAAAGAAGGGGGTGACGGATTTTGTGGCTAGATCTTTGGATTGTCAATAGGTAAATGCAAAGTGTAAGAATCCACGTAGTCTACTACAACCAATTTTGATTCCAAAGTGGAAATGGGAGGTCATTTCCATGGATTTCATTATAGGTTTTCCGAGGACATCTAGACAACATGATTCTATTATGATTATGGTTGAGAGGTTGGAAAAGGTAACACATTTCATTCCAATGAAGTCTACGAATTTAGCTAGTGATGTAGCACAGGTCTTCATCAAGGAGATAGTGAGGCTACATGGTGTACTGAATGTTGTGGGGAAAAATGCCTATGCAGGACGATCCTATCCACCTAAGGTGTGACAGTGCCTTAGCAACAAACAGAGACAACTATTTTGGTTTCTTCCTTTATGAAATGTGAAAGAGGAGAGATCAATGGACTTACCGGTGTCTTTCGTTTGTCCCTCGATCCAGATCCTCTTCTCTTTGGGTGTTCACAGCTACTTGCCTCCTCGCTCGCCCAAGAGAACAGCTACTTGATTCCTGCGAGATCACAAGAGAACAACTACTTGCGACAAGAGAACAACTACTTGTGACAAGAGAAGAACACAACACAAAGGCAGATATTCATATTCATAAATGATTCAGGATTAGAAATAAATCAAATACACTAATGCAATCATACATCAAAGATACATCAGTATATAGGAGAAAACCAAGATAGCTTTATTGATAAATAACAAGGTTCAGGAAGAGATACAACCCAGAGGGCTCCAATCCAGCATCTCCTTCCCAGCAGAATGGAATTCCTATCTTCACCTCCCTTCAAAGAATTAAGCACCCAATGATTCCAGTCTCAAACCAACAGCAATTCTTTGCAATAACAAAATTCCAGCCTCTGGATCTCATGGAGGAGAGATCCATATATAGATGTTTGGAGAGAGGATGAGTCAGCTTGAGATCTGACTAGTGTCCTCTTCCTCTGTCAGTTCTTGATTCCACTTGGAGGTTCTTGCTTCCACTTGGAGATTTGGAACCTCTTACTCATCACCAGTCGAATTTCCTGAGGCATGTGTCATTTTGGAAGCTTCCTGGGTTTTGACACCTTGAGGAATGAGCCTGCCACATGTCCAATCTCGCTCAGCGCAGGTAGCCAGTGTTGGAGTTGACATTCAGTGCAGGTAGCCAGTGTAGCCATTGACATTCAGCGCAGATGGTCAGTGGAGCAGTTGACATGATCCTGAATTGACTTGTTTTTTGAGCAGTTTCATGTGGAGAACTTCTGTGAATTGCTGTGGTTTGTTAGCCTTGTTCCTCTAGGGGTAGGAACAACATGTTTAGGGACTTTGGATCCCTTAGATTATGGACATTTCATGCTCAATGCTGTAAGGCACAAAAATGTCTATAACAGTTGCCCCCTAAAGTATGAGGCCGTTTATCGGGTGAAATGCTTTATCCAGGAGGGTCCGAAGTTCATCCATTTGTTGGGAGGAGACCTGTAATAAGATACAATACAATACATTATTTTTCATACTGCTTTCATGATCTAGCTGAGGCGGGCATTCCCATGCTCAGATTTATAAATTCATTTATGTACATAGAACAGACAATCGTTTGATGGTAGACTGATAATTTTGGTGAAATTATCATCCTTTGAGTAGGATGATCATCTGCTGCAATGATGTACATGTCAAATGTCTTTATATTTCCTGAATATATATCGCAGCCCGGATGGCTGAAACTAGATCCGGGATCTTCAAACTCATTCGATCTTCACTTTAGGTACAAGTCGATCCATGTGAGAATTGTTCTGAAGTCAAACATGGAAAGACATCGCTTGATTATCGGTCAATGATGTAAACTGTTAACAAGCGCGAGAGGAATCACCGATAATGATAATGACCCTCAAGGTACTGCAGTACAATTCACGTGGTGTGAATAAAGGACTTGGCGTCGAACACCACGCAAAATCTTCTGGTCGAAGGTCATTGATGTATACCTGTCGCCGGAAGTGAGAAACTTGCCATTGAGGCATGCAAGCTTCAAAGTACTGAAGGGGTTGTTCCTAGATCAACTTCTTGGATAATGAGATGATGTCGACAAGAAGCGATCCGTCAAAGGAGGGCCTTAATGAATCCCACATCAGTGACACAGAACGGAGCTAATGATTTTAATGGAGGCGAAAACGATCTGTGACATATGATTCAGGGTGGCGGTCATGAATGGATGAAGGATAATGTATGGCAGTGGATGGGACCCGGTTGACTCTTTCTGAATGACTTCTCTTGAACATATGGCGAAACTGATGCGATGGATCGGTAGCATTACCCCAAATATGGATGGTATGGCGAGACCATGGATGTGACCGGTGAATGAAACAACCCAACCCAATTGTGGTATGGAGGAAAAGTGTCATGTTCAAGAGCGACTTGCTACCATCAAAGTTTTCTTTAGTTTCTCCCAATTTTTCCCCAGTCATTGCTGACCAGTACCTCTTTATTTTTGTCAAGCTTGAGGAGGATAACATATGCTTGTTCTATAACCTGCCCTTCGGGCAAGCCCATCGCTATGTTTTAACGAGCCTAGCAATAGTGAAACTCGTTCTCGTCTAAAGACAAGTTTGTTGCTATTTAGTGATTTTGACGAGTCTAACGACAAATACAACTCGGTCCCTTTTCATTTTTAGAGAGTCTGAAAAGGTACATAAAGTTAACTCCAAAATTCCTTTTTCGTCATCTAATCCCTTAGGTCCGAAAAAGTATAAAACAATACAGAAGGGATGAGTTTTCGATAGTTTTAACGAGCCGAATAAAACAAGCGCTCGATCTTTTTGTGCAATAATCCCTCAGGTCCAAAAAAGATTAAAATCTAGAGGAGGGATAGCTCTTCCGGTCGCTTTAACGAGCTGGAAGGCCAAAACTCGGCAATCTTTTCATATTTTACGAGTCAGTTGAAAAGAGCTTAAAGAAGACTCGTCTTTTGAGGAACGAGTGATAAACAGGGTTAGCAGCTGATTCCAGGTACAGGTTGGAATTTTCCGATCACGGCAGTGTCACAAGGATGGCTAGGTGAAATCACTCTTCGCAGCTGTTCCTCAAAATGGGTAAACAATCATATGGAGGTGAACGATCGGCCAAATGAAAAGTGGAGGTGATGGTGCAAACACGACTAAGGCTTTGATGGCTGATGATATTACATTCACAGTAGTTATTTACCGGGTGGTGCTTATGTTTATTTTTTAACGAGCATGAAGTCCGCGTTAAAACTGCTCAATGATAAGTTTGCATGCCCCCAGCATAACAACGCAAATCGAGGTGCATGCCCCCGAAGCTTCATTGCATTCAACTCGGTGGTTGGAATGAAGGTTTACCTTTGAGATTTGGAAAGGGGATTGTTTCATTTTTTAATGAGGTTGACACGGTAAAAAGAACCATCCTCAAGACTCCTTGTTTCATTTTTTAACGAGGTTGACACGAGATAAGAACCGTCCTCGGAGCCCACTGTATTTACAGTATTTCTATTAGGGCGATGATCCACACTGACAAAATGTTTAGGAATCTTCCGAATCCATTAGATATAGAAGATTTCATATTGTAGGTTTCCACTGTGGCCACTTCTGCAAGATTACTTGCAGGCGGTAGGGCAAAAGTACCCATTAAGGCAGGGTCTTTTAGGAGACCTACTCCAATATTTTGAAGCGAATGATTGCTTCCATGGATCACTGGAATGCTTCCCGTAACTTGTGAACTGTCGGGGAGGAAAGTTTGTTGGTC
This sequence comes from Pinus tabuliformis, assembly GCA_031772625.1. Lineage (NCBI taxonomy): Eukaryota > Viridiplantae > Streptophyta > Pinopsida > Pinales > Pinaceae > Pinus > Pinus tabuliformis. The sequence goes on along the minus strand of CM062811.1, from coordinate 404,742,825 downwards.
GACGACTGTAATTCCTCCTTGAAAGGGAAATGCAATCTTCCTGAAGTAGGTCGACACAACTGCGGCCATGGCATATATCCAGGGCCTTCCTAGTAGGATGTTGTAATCGAGGTTTCCATCAATTACTTCAACATCAATTCCTATTGTTTTGCCCCCTAGTTCAACTTGCAAGTTACTTAAAATCCCGTATGGAGTGTATGATCATCCATCAAATGCTTTTAACGTCGTTGACGATCTCGACAAGGGTGGTCAGCCTAAATTCTTCCAGCAACTCATCGACATAATACACGTAGATGCCCCCTCATCAATAATTGTTCGATGAACAGTTTTGTTGAGGGATTTCACTTGAATAAGGAAAGCTAGTTGAGCTGGTAACTGAGGGTCATATCCTTTATGATCAAAGGCCACAAGATTGGAGTCCATTGGGTCAATTTCACCTATTGCTGATAATAAAGCTTGCTCTTGGGAGAGGCAATTTTGCGGTACCTCAAGTGTCGACATAGCGGACGGCGATTGGGCCAGGTCCTCTATTATATTATAATTCTGTGCTATTTTTGCACAAGGATTAAATGTCGACTTGTACACTACTCCCTTTGGCGACTTTATCATTTGTTCAGGAATGGTGGGTGGCACAACTTTGGTCAAAGTTGTTGTCGAACTACTAGGTTGTTCATTAGCCTTGTTATTCGACACCTGTGGATTCCCGTAATCTTTATTCCTTGCCAAAGCATCATTTTGCTGCTTTGAGATAGACAACATAAGCACTTGGGATCGGGAAGCATTTTGATTAGCAACCAGTTTGGTACCCGGGCTTGGAAACGGATCAGTCAATACCGCTGGGGTTTTTGAACTCTTAAAGAGTTTCTTAACTTCAGCTATATGTGGAAAATCTCTCGTCCAATGATCCTCATCACATATATGACACCCCGCAGGGGGTTTCCTTTTTCTCCCTTTCTTTTTCTTCTTGCCCCCTGGTTGCTTCAGTTGTTTTCCCTTGTCTGTCGACATGGCATTTACTTCCGAGGCAAGAAGTTCCTCATTTGCATTTTGACTAGAAATCTTATAGGCCTTTTTAGATTTAGCCTTTGTCGATTTCGTATCTGTTTTGCCAATCACGCCATCGCCGGCGTGAGAGTCATTGTTTGATTTAGGAGGAGGAGGAATTGAGAATTCCGGTCTAGGGGCATCAGGTATTTTGTCGTAGAGCGTGCCAGACTGAGTATAGACCAAGTCTAGATATTGCGCACGAGCGATAACTTGCTCTTCCGTTACGACTCCTCCCTTTGCCACATCTTCCGTTATAGCGGGAAGTAATGACTTGATAAACCATTCAGCTAATAGCTGATCGGGAACGTATGTTTTTACCATCCTACGACGACGTCGCCATTCATGTATATGATCAAATATGTGAGTGGTCGTTGTCTGTTTGAAGTTGGTTAGGAGTTCCGTTCCCATTTCATACCTTATCGGTAATTGAAAATGGGTTAAGAAAGTCGTGGCTAAGGTACTGAAGTTGTCGAACGAAGCTCTAGGCAACTCAATATGCCATTTTGCCGCTGGACCCGTTAACGTCCTCTGAAAAAGGCGAAGCCTTATCGAATCATCGTTTAGGGTGTTTGATGAACACCATAGATGAAATGTTATCACGTGATTCGATGGATCTTCACCTGGATTTCCATTAAATTTAGGAATATCTGACGGAAGTTTATGTGGAATCGCTGGCCACCAAGGGGCATAAGCAATTGGATCATTCGTTAGCCGGTTTAGATATGGTAATTCTAGAGTTGCTACAAAGGGCAACTGTTGATTCAGGTTAGGCGAAGCAAACCCAGGATACGATGGAATTGCCTGAGCAGTGGGTCTTTGCATACCAGCATAATGCTGGCAACTTTGACAAGGTTGATGGGCATAACCACTATAATATGGTTGCCTATTACTTACAAAGACTTGTTACTCAGGTCCTTGATATGATTGCTGCAGGGAAAATTTTAAGAACCCCCCCTAAATTTATAAATATAATAAATGGGCGAATCTCCATGGTATATAGGAAAAATGGAAGGCGATTTTATCAATAATATAATATGTATATATAATTTTTGGGCGAATCTCTCACCAGGCATGGCGAATATTTTACTCAATTATAAAATCTTGTAAGATCTTGGCGAGTCTTTCACTAAATAATAAAACTTTGTATGGATCTAAGACGATAGAATTTCCCCTTTAAATAGTCTATGCTCACATGAATACCATGGTATTACCATGGGTCAATACCATGGGTTATCATAAACCTGGAGCTTAAAAATTACTATTATTAATTTATAAAAATTAATAGTTGATTTTTATTTTAACCAAGCTAAAATGTTTAACCTACATTAAATTACAACATCCATTTTTACTCTTGACCAAGCCCCAAGAGGATCAAATATTTTTTCACTCTATGCCAGTTTGCATATCACGATATTTGATACCTCTCGGGGGTTAGTAGATCTAGAGTAAAGATGGATCTATGCTGGTTGAATTCCCCCATTTAAATAGGCTACATTCCAAGTGAATACCATGGGTCAATACCATGTGCCATTTTGGTGAATACCATAGGTCAATACCATGTGCCATTTTTATTTTTATTAATTCTAATATTAGGGTTAATAATGGGTTTTTTGCATGTATTAATAACAATCTAGTCCATGGTATTTGTCCCATAGTATTTTGCCCATAGGTTTCACCTAAATATAACCCATTTTTTGAGTGTTCGTAAATATAAAAAAATGTTTTATTTGTTTACCATAACTCTTGTTTATTTATATTTTTATTAATTTACCATACCTCTGTTACAAATATGGTATTTGGCCCATAGGATTCACTTAAATAAAACCTCTTTCTTGAGCCTTCATAAATAGAACGAGGGTTATGGACTAAATATAAAAAGAAGTTTTATTTATTTACCATACGTCTAGTTTATTTATATTTTTATTTATTTACCATACCTTTTGAGTAAGTATAAAAAGATGTTTTATTTATTTACCATACCTCCACTTTACTTATACTTTTATTTGTTTACACCAGGTGACTTATGGAGTAAATATAAAAAATGTTTTATTTATTTACCATACCTCTCATTTATTTATATTTTTATTAATTTACCATACCTCTTTTATAAATATGGTATTTGGCCCATAGGATTAACTTAAATAAAACCTATTCTTGAAAATGGGCAAATGGAAGGTTGTAACTCCTAATTTCAAGGGCTAGATTTACCTTTTTTACCCTCTCCCTTAAAATAAGGTGGGCTATTTGAGGTGATTTGTAAAAATGTACTATGATACAAAATATTCGCCCACTAAAAATTTAAAACCCCTTAATTTCGCCAAAGGGCGAACATTCGCCCCTAAAATTATCCTTGGATTGCTGGAATGGCGGTTGTTCCGATTGAACCATCCCTGGTCGTTGGACCATTTGCTGTTGTCCAATACTGGATGATTGACCAAGATGAGGAGTCATAGTACTTGTTTGAGCCTAAGTCGGTCCAGATAAGGAGGCACTAACCTGAGGTTGTGATTGAGTCGTTGAGACAAGAGGCTGTTGTATTGCAACCTGAGGCTGTTGGGGTTGACATACAACAGGTAGCGCTTGTACTTGCGATGCATTCACCATAGCAGGTATAGTGGGAATATTCGACACAGGGTGGACTGGTTGCATTGAATATACAACCCTTGGTTGCTGAGGCAGTATTGGTACCCAACCGCTGGATGTAATTCCAGTTTGACCTGAACTTTGTTGTAAACTCCCATATGGTTGTTCTCTGGGAGGGAACAATGAAAAAGCATACTGCCCTCCATATGGTGGCAATCCAGTACTTAAAGGGCAGATTGGCCTTTGAAGACACATTGGATCAATTTGTTGAGTTTCAACATAAGAAATACCAGATGATAATCCGGATGAAGAAATAGGAACTAACAATGTCGTCGAAGCAGTTCCTGATGGGACTCCGGCTTGTTGTTGATAACTTGCCGGGACAGATGGTATACCATCGAACATCATTGGGGTAGCAACAGGAGGCTCTGCCACTGCTGCGTCGGATGACACAGTCCTGGATGTCGACGGTTGTTCAGACATATCTAGTCTATCCAAAAGATTTTCTAGCGATTCTACAAGAACTTACGATGAAAAGAGACTAACTTCGAAGATCAACGAGGGAATGGTGATGATTATTCCGTTTAAAATAAATTTTAACGACGCTTTAGACACAACTTGCTTTTTCACTTTTAAAGAGTCGAGAAAAAGCTAAAGATGACTCTAGTCTCCTTCGATGTTTTAACGAGCCCGAAGTGACAAATGCTCGGACGGACTTTTTCTGTTATAGAGTCTGAAAAAGGCCAAAAGAAACTGCTCTGGAGTTCTAGGCAGAGGGTGTGCCAAACTTTTCACAAAACCGCAAAATACTTTTTAGGGTACGGGCGGTCGATCTTCCTGAATGCTGTGTTCAGTGCATTGCGATCAGTAGGGCGGCCGACACGGCTTCCTAAGGATAAAGGTTGTATTCCTATAGGGGTCTCCCAATATATATGCGATGGTACGTGGGAGCACAATCCGTACTGGCGCGAATCACCCACCTTCCACGAGACCGACAGTCACCAGGCTTAACGACGCCGGAACACATCTCTAGCCTAGACCTCTATGTTGTGCGTTATGTTGCAAAGTGTTGTTAAGTTCATTCAGTTTATTTTAAGTTGATCTTTTTAGAAGTTTGCCTTTCTGGATCACCACGAGATGTATGATACAAATTCCTAAATGCAGTCTAAAGATGATAAGCAAGCTTTATATCTTTTCAACTTTGAAAATCCTAGCTACTAAGGGAAAAGAAAGACACCATCTTTTCTCAAAGAGCAATCAGCACACTCTAATGCACTGTTCCTAAATCAAGCATGCAAACTTATCAAAATGCAAATGCACAATGCAGGTGTTTGTTTTCCGCTTTCTTAGTATTGATGCCTACAAAGAAAGCTTTTTGTACAACTTTGAATTTGCTTTTAAATGACAGATACAAACAAGTTTACTTTTTCGAAATCAACAAGGGTAGAAGAGATTACAACACTTTGCGACTTTCGAAATGAACACTTGTTTTGACACTTAAAAGAGGCAAACTCAAACCAATAAGCAAAAGTAAATTTATAATCAACTGTAAACAACCAATGAACTCTCTCCTAAGATCACAATCAACAGATCTGAATCGAGGGCTACAGGATGATTATTTCACTCATGCAAAGGAAAACTGTAAATGATGCCACAAACACATAAAAACACTCACAGTCTTTTTGTACAAAAGGAGGTGGAGTTTAAGCAGAGAAAAGGAGTTATCAGACTGGTACCTATGCTGGTTACAGGCTTCAAAAATCAGAGATCAAAACAAGGAAAAACAGAGCAGAGAACCCCAGCTGCACAAGGCCAAACTGGTTCAGCGCAACCTCAACACTGTGGTTTTGACATTCAACGCAGGTAGCCTTCACGGGAACTGCGTTGAAATGCAGAATGCCTTCACAGCAGTTGCGCTGAAGGAGAAACTCTCGTTTCTCACTGGGTTCTGGGTCACAGATTGCTCAATAATCAACGGTTTCAGGCCAAATCAGAAACACAAGCAAGGTATAATCAAAGGGATGCTTTGAGAGGGTACTAAGATCTATCACAAAGGATCATCAAATCATTTGTGAGTCCATTGTTCAGATCATAGACAAAATCCAGTGAAGGATCAAGGCAGCAACTGTCTACTTTGCAACTGAGAATAGCAGAAGCAGTTCGATTGTTGATGTTGAGTCTATGAGGTAAACAATGATAGAGACACAAATAAAATGACTAAAACAAATCTCCCCAGCGGAGTCGCCAATTTGTTGTGGGGAAAAATGCCTATGCAGGACGATCCTATCCACCTAAGGTGTGACAGTGCCTTAGCAACAAACAGAGACAGCTATTCTGGTTTCTTCCTTTATGAAATGTGAAAGAGGAGAGATCAATGGACTTACCGGTGTCTTCCATTTGTCCCTCGATCCAGATCCTCTTCTCTTTGGGTGTTCACAACTACTTGCCTCCTCGCTCGCCCAAGAGAACAGCTACTTGATTCCTGCGAGATCACAAGAGAACAGCTACTTGCGACAAGAGAACAGCTACTTGTGATAAGAGAAGAACACAACACAAAGGCAGATATTCATATTCATAAATGATTCAGGATTAGAAATAAATCAAATACACTAATGCAATCATACATCAAAGATACATTAGTATATAGGAGAAAACCAAGATAGCTTTATTGATAAATAACAAGGTTCAGGAAGAGATACAACCCAGAGGGCTCCAATCCAGCATCTCCTTCCCAGCAGAATGGAATTCCTATCTTCACCTCCCTTCAAAGCATTAAGCACCCAATGATTCCAGTCTCAAACCAACAGCGATTCTTTGCAATAACAAAATTCCAGCCTCTGGATCTCATGGAGGAGAGATCCATATATAGATGTTTGGAGAGAGGATGAGTCAGCTTGAGATCTGACTAGTGTCCTCTCCCTCTGTCAGTTCTTGATTCCACTTCGAGGTTCTTGCTTCCACTTGGAGATTTGGAACCTCTTACTCATCACGAGTCGAATTTCCTGAGGCATGTGTCATTTTGGAAGCTTCCTAGGTTTTGACACCTTGAGGAATGAGCCTGCCACATGTCCAATCTCGCTCAGCGCAGGTAGCCAGTGTTGGAGTTGACATTCAGCATAGGTAGCCAGTGTAGCCATTGACATTCAACGTAGATGGTCAGTGGAGCAGTTGACATGATCCTGAATTTACTTGTTTTTTGAGCAGTTTCAGGTGGAGAACTTCTGTGAATTGCTGTGGTTTGTTAGCCTTGTTCCTCTAGGGGTAGGAACAACATGTTTAGGGACTTTGGATCCCTTATATTATGGACATTTCATGCTCAATGTTGTAAGGCACAAAAATGTCTATAACACTGAAGAAGATCGTGTCGGATAGGGATAGTAAGTTCACTTCTAGATTTTTGAAGGAAATATTTGCAGGATTGGGTAAAAATTTGGCCTTCAACACAGCTTATCATCTATAGACAGATGGACAGAAAGAGAAGTTCAACAAGATTCTAGAGGACATGTTGAGAATGTATGTGATGCATCAACAACGAAAGTGGGAAGAGTGTCTTCCACTCATTGAGTTTGCTTACAACAATGGGTATTAGGAATCATTGAGTATGAGGCCATTTGAGCCCCTATATGGGAAAAGTTTTAATACTCCCATCAGTTGGAGTGATCTAATAAATAGGGTGTTGATTGGATCGGACATGTTAGCAGTGATGGAATAGGAAATGCTAGTAATCAAGAAAAATTTAAAGGTAGCACAGGACAAGGAAAAACTTTATGCAGGTCATCACATGACATTTAAGGAGTTTCAGGTTGGGGAACATGTGTACTTGCACATCAAGTCCAAGAATAGCTCCTTGAGGATTAGGTCATGTGCGAAGCTGGCACCTTGGTATTGCAGGCCATTCAAGATCCTTTAGAGGATCAGACTAGTGGCATATCGGCTTACACTTCCTCCAAGTAGTGAAATTCCATGATTTTTTCCGTGTTTCCTTACTTAAAAGATATGTGAAATATGTTGATCATGTTATTGATTGGTTTGTATTGTAGGTGGATCGACAAGGAGAGTTCCAGTCGGAACCTCAATGCATTTTTTTGAGAAAGATTATCATGCTTCGGAACCGAGCAATCGAGCATGTTAGAGTTTTGGGGAAACACTTTGGGCCCAATGAAGCTACATGGGAGATTTTTGATAAGATGTGGGCTATGTATCCTTCATTGTTTTATAGATGAGGCCAAGCAGTTTTGGTATATGTACATATTTATTTATGGTTGTTACTATAAATACTGCAACGATCTATATTATAAAGCTCTAATAAGAGGTATGGTTGTGATGTTGTTATATTTGTCATGTTGGTCTGATTTTTAGTAGGTTGATCATTGTAAATACTACATCGAGCTAAGTTATAAAGCTCCTTGAGTAGTACGTTTTAATTTTTAGTGGACTTGCTAGTTGTAGGTGTCATAAAACATTAAGGAAGATGTTCCCTTAAGGGGGAGGGGTTTGTAACAACCCCGGGTTAAAAGTTCATGTAATAAAGTTAATAAAGGAAAAATAATACCAAGGTTATGGGACACGTATTCCAAGATAAATGTTGGGAAAAACATCCTAGTGGGTGTTCATTTGCTTTATAATGGCTAAGTGGAAATTGGCAAATGCAATGGAAAAGGCTTTAAAAGGAAAGAGGCATTAATTGGAATTTTATTTATGAAAGAAGAGGAAATTAAGAGAAAAGGAAGGTGAAAGTTTACTGGTTGCATGTGAGGAGGAAAATGAAGGATAATTAATGGAAATGGAAGAAAATAGAGGCCTCATTAATAAAAATACTTCTGAAGATCAGTTCACATCTTTTGTTAGTTCAAACTTTTGTTAGTTTAGTTTTGGAGCTCTCTCTCTATTCTCTCTCTCAAATAATTTTGCACACTTGGAGAATTCTTGGAGCATTTTAGCATTAGAGAAAGGAAGGCAAGGGAAGGACAATGGGACGAAGGGAAGCAAAGATCAAGCGAGGAAGAGTTGGGTCAAGTGGCTACAACGGAATTAATTGTAGGTATTGAGTTTGATCCAGGTGGATATTGGTGGCCACCCACCTATTCCACTTAGACCTCCAGTCAGTTTCATCTGTTTCCTTGTTTATTTCAGCATTTACTATTTTTAGTAGTTTTTTGGGCCCTGAACTGCCGGAGCAGTTTTGACCTCCTAAATGACGTTTTTCTGAGGTCTTCTGCAAGTCCATAGACATAGGTTGGGGCCTACTACAAATATTGTAGTAATCAAAGAGACCTATCCAACAAGGTATCGTACACACCAAATGGAGATAATATGACCAAGTTACAATTTCAGGAAGTTGGCTGCCCAACTAACCCCAATGGGGCCCACAAACTCTTGGCGTTACATCTCCTAGGTTAGGGTTTTGGTTGTTTAGTGTTTTCTCTTGTTATTAAATAATAAATAGGCTCTTGAGCCTCATTGTAACATAGTTCAGAGGCATGTAGCCACCACATATCTTTTCATAGATAACCTACCATCGCTAGAGCTATTTTATTTCCATTCTATTTGTAAGCATAGTTCAATATTTTTCTATTAATGAAATGAAGTGTTATTTCTCTTGCATCCCTATATTTATGGTTATATATGTAATTTTTTGTGTTCATGTTTAATTTTATATAAGGGTATCAAAGCAGTCTCCTCTTTCTGTGTTTTCATTGGCATGTCCCCAATGAGGTCAGGGTATAAGGAGTTAGGGCTCAATCTAGTTGAATTGTTGCAAGACCAACCTCACAAAACCTGAAGACCTCCTATGACAGAAGAAAAGAAGGACGAGGGGTAGGAGATCCTTTCAAAATGTTTCTCCAGGAATCCCTCGAGTGACAGAGGAATGCAATGATGGATATCTTTGCACATATCCTTCGGCAGCTACCCATAAGTGACACATCTTCATCTAGCAGCCACTCTAGATGTGCCACTCCTTTTAAGGTACAAGTTAACTTCAATATTCCCATATTTGAGGGCCAGATAGATGTAGACACCATAGAAAAATGGTTAAATTGGTTGGAAGGATATTTTTTAGTTCATGACTTTTCTAATCTGGAAAATATTAATTTTGCACTTCTCAAAGTTGCCCCACATCTCAAGGACTGATGGGAAACCTACTGTGAACAAAAGGACGAGAGTGAACCCTCATTATTTTCAGTCACACCCACTTGGGATTCTTTCAGAGACACCATTAAGGGACAATATTACCTTGTTAGGAGCTATGAAGATAAATAAATAAAGTTGACCATGCTACGACAAAGAAGGAACCAAGATATACGTGAGTTCACAAATGTTTTGCATACCCTTTTCACGAAGTTGGGTATTAAAGATTCTGAACGGAATTTGGTACTCAAGTATCGTGGCTATCTACACAAGTGCATATAGGACAAGATGGAGTTCTTGGACATTTCCTCACTCGACACGGCGTACTGATACACTTTTAAGATTGAGCAGAAGTTTAAATAGAAGAAGCGGGACTTTGGATCTGCGAATTCAAAGCAAGGGATAGGCACCCCCAAACCACAATGAAAATGACAGAGCCAAGGTAGGGCTACCTAGGAAAACCCACCAAAGCCGTAAGAAAAGAACAACACCATGGAGATAAAGAAGGACATGGGAAAATGGTGTGGGTTCCATAAGAGCTCCACTCACAACACAAGTGAGTGTTGAGCCAAGCAGTGACTAGTGGCTGAGATGAAGGCCTCCAAAATGGTCACATCTTCTGACTCTAAGTCAGAACCCAATAAGAGGAATGACAAAGGGAATCAGATCATTGATGCGGAGCCCATTCCCATTGTGGCCACCACCAAGATCCAAAAGAATGAACTAGAAGATCCAAAGGAGGGAGAACACCTCTTCCACTCACAAATGTGGGCGAAGGGTTCTCCGATGCAGTTCATTGTCAACAACAGGAGCCAAAAGAACCTCATTTTAGTAGAGGTCGTGAATCAGTTGGGCTTAAAGACTATAACACATCCACAGATGTACATAGTTGTGGCTTCATGAAGGATAAGATCTCTACGTCAGCTAATAGTGTCATCTTCCATATAGCATTAAGCCCTTCACAAATGAGGTATCGTGTGATGTTGCTCCTATTGAATTTTGTGATGTATTATTAGGACAACCATACTTGTGGAAGTGACATGTAGTATATGAGTCTAAAATTTGCTATGCGATTATTACTTTGGCTAATAAGTTATATAGGATACTGGAGGTAGCCTTGCCTACTGCCATCTCTTTAATCATTGCAAAGTAATGGAGTAAGATCATTTCCTAGACCAGGAAATTTGTTTCCTTATGAATCGCTCTTAGGGCAAGAAGAAGGTTGTGGCCATGGCTCCTAGACAAGGCTCCTCCGCACAACAGTAGGAGATGGACAAGTTCATGCAGGAGTACAAGGACATTTTCACCTCCCCTACAGGGGTACCTCTACACTATCAGGTCAAGCACTCCATCGATCTGACCTCGGGAGTGTTGCTTCCCAATGGACCAATCTATCAAAGATCTATTCCATAGAACGACGAGATCATGAGGCAGATTCAGGAACTGTTGTAGAAAGGGCACATTAGGCCAAGCTCATCACCTTGTGGGAGCCCGATTATATTGGTACAGAAGAAGGATGGAACCTAGAGACTCTGTATTGACTATCGGGAATTGAACAAGATCACTGTCCAGAATAGATACCCAATCCCATGGATTGATGACCTTTTGGACCAGATCAAAGGGGCCAAATATTTCAGCAAGATTGACTTGAAGTCAAGTTATCACCGGGTGCCTATCGAACCCTCTGATGTGTGGAACATTGCCTTCAAATCCAAGGAGGGTCTTTTTGAATGGTTGGTCATGCCTTTTGGGTTGACAAATGCCCCTGAAACCTTCATGAGATTGATGGACAACATCTTACAACCCTTCACCAATGCATTTGTGGTGGTGTATTTAGATCGCATCTTGATCTTCAGCCAAAGTTGGGAAGAACACTTCCACTATATTTGACAGGTCCTTGGAGAAATTCAATTTTTTCATGACGCGGGTTCAATATCTAGGGTACACTATTGATGAGAAGGGGGTGCATATGGACCTAGCCAAGATAAAAGTCATTCAAGATTGGCCAACCCCAACTACTCTAATAGAGCTCCAAAGATTTCTGTGTCTTGCCAATTTCTATCGTAGGTTCGTGTCGGGGTTCTCTCATATCAGTTGGCCTTTAAGTCAAGTCACCAAGGGTGGAGAGAAATAAAATATCTTTTGGTCTAAAACCCAACAACAGGTGTTTGCCGAGCTAAAGCATTGCCTCTACTCTGCACCAGTACTCACATTAATAGACCTGTAGAAACCATTTCAGATTGAGACAGATGCTTCCAACTATGTTATTGGTGTAGTTCTTATTTAGCAAGGTAATCTTGTGGCTTACCACAGTGAGACACTTTCAGACACATTCTAAAAGTATCCCACTTAATACAAAGAAATGTATTCCATTGTGCAAGCCTACCATCAATGGAAGCATTAAATTTTGGGTAAGGAAATGGTCATCCACACAACCACCGACCCCTACAGTTCATACAGACACAAGGGAAGTTGTAGAATGATAACCATCATAAATGATCCAACTACCTACAACAATTCCATATGAAAATTAAGTTTAAGATGGGCAGCACCAACAATGTTTAAAATTGCCTCAACCAACCAATAGTCATGGCGTCTATCACTGTGCTCGACTCCTATGGGCACGAGACTTCAAAGTGGCTGTAGAATTACTAGAGTGATCTCAAATTTGGTAGCACATACCAGACACTCCTAGAAGGGAAGCAAGTTCTAAATTCAGGATGCACTTTTATGCCACCTGGGACACATTTATGTTCCTTCAAGCAAGCGTGCCAAGATGATTTGTGAGGTGCACTACAGTCGGGTCGCTAGACATTTTGAAGTAGGGAAAATAGTGGTGGTACTGCAGAAGTATTTTAATTAGCTAAAACTTCATCCAAATCATGGGAAGTACACTAGATCCTACATCGCCTATGCCATTGCCAAACCAACCATCAAGAAGCAAGGCATATATACTCCTCTACCTTCTCCTAGTCTACCTTGGAAATCTATCTCCATGGATTACATGTCGGGCCTTCCTTCTACTAAGCATGGCAAAGACTACATTTTCATGATCACTGAAAGATTCACTAGGATAGTCATCATGGCGACTTGCAAGAAGAGTATCATGGTAGAGACCACTGCTAAGCTCTTCTTTGAGCGAGCGTGGGTACACTTTGGGATCCCACAGTCCATTGTCTCAGATCATGAAAAAATATTTGTAAGTGTATTTTGGTAAAGTCTCTGGTCAATGTTGGATACGAAACTTACTAACTCCATGGATTTCCATCCCCAAACTAGTGGCCAAATAGAGGTTGTCAACAGGATGATCGTACACATTTTTCACATGGACAACTCAAAGCATCCACGCATATGGGATGAAAGTCTACCCTATGTCCATCGCAACTACAACAAATCTCTCCATGGCTCAACGGGCCACAACCCCTTTCAGGTAGGGTTGATATCTCAACCATTATGTCCCATTGATGTGGCCATACCATTTGCAGCCACTCACATAGATTCAAATCACATCTAGTCCAAAGTTGACAGGGCTAAAAACTTCATTAAGCACATTCAACACATATGCTAGTAGGTCCATGATATATTGGACAAAGCCAATGCTAAGTATAAGCAACACCATGATCAACATTGAGTGTCACATAAGTTCTAGGTGGGCGAGAAAGTTTTACATTTGTAGAAGGAGCACCTCGTTTGATCCCACTGCAAGCTTCGCCCACTCATATATGGGAAATGCACCATCACCAAGGTTGTCAATGACAATTCCTTCTAGCTTAGTATCCCACCGTTCCTTGGTCTACACCCAATATTCAATATAGACTCCCTTCGGCCATACTTTCCACCATTGTTGGACACATCTGATATTTCAAAACAACTCACACCAACAAAGATCAACCCAGACTTCATGGAATAAGTCACAACTGATCATATCATGGACAGGTACATCAAGAATAATCACCAATGGAGGATCCAACTATATCGAGTTGTCAAAGCAGGCCAACTGCTTCACCAAGGAAAGTGGTTCACCAGGGACTAGGTTCAACATAAATTTCCTCACCTTATGGAGACTTTGCACGAAATGGTGACCATTGGTTCCTAGGGGGGGAATGATCTAGGTGGATATTAGTGGCCACCTGCCTATTCCACCTAGACCTCCAACCAGTTTCATATATTTTGTGTTTATTTCAACAATTACTATTTTTAGGAGTTTTTCAGGTCCTGAACTTCTGAAGCAGTTTTGACTCCCTAAACAACGTTTTTTTGAGGTTTGTTGCAAGGCCATAGCCATAGCTATGGTCCTATTGCAAATCATGTAGTACTCAGAGAGATCTTTCCAACAAGGTATTGTATGCGCCAAATGGAGATAATATGACCAAGTTACGACTCTGGGAAGCTGGCTACCAACTAACCTTGATGGGGCCCACAAATTCTTGGCATTACATCTCTTAGGGTTAGGGTTTTGGTTATTTAGGTTTTATCTTATTATTCAATAATAAATGTTCTCTTGAGCCTCATTTTAATTGATCCGAATTGGATCATTATATTGTTTTTCATCCATCTCAGTGCATTTGGAGTGGAAAAAGTGGAGGAATCAGCGCATGGGACCCTTTTTACCAATGGGACCCAGCTTGGCAAAACAGGGTCCGAATCCTTCCACGAGCATTTTTAGGCATCAAAATATGTTTTTTGGGGGTAAAATTTTCCGCCAAAGCACCGCAACTTTGTATGTTATTCTACACACATAGAGCTTTCCAACAACACAAGAATCTCGTCAATCAGAGTCCATATGCAAAATTTATGCCACTCAGACATTGACCTTCCCGTTTTCACACTTATAGTTCAGAAGGATGCCGCACCGGCCTCAATTATTCATGGAAAAGGGGCTAGCCATGTGTTTTTATGTAAAATACTCTAGAAGAGTCTATTTTGTAACCTTAGTTAAGAGTTGATGTAGTCAAACTTAACCACTATTAGGCTATTGGGTTGTGTTATAACCGGGCCACTAGGAGGAGGAGGCATTCCATTCTTTTAAGAAAATTTTGTTCCATATCTTAGTAAAGATAGCCAGGAGAGACAGAAGGTAGAGCATACAGAGAGGATCTATGCACTGTAGCAGCCCATGAGCCACATGCATTACTTCTTTGTATCTGCAACCATATTTCGATACAGAGGAAGAGAACGAAGCAGCCTCACCTTCCAACTGGATTTTCTCCCAAAAGGGTTTCCTAGATAGCATATATTGTGTATTATGTGTGTGTGAGATTATTTTTTCATTCTCTACTTTTCTACTTGATTTACTTTTACATGCATGCACTAATTACAATTAATTTTACAGATCTAGAAATTAAATAAAACTGTAATAGTGTAGAATCTCTAATTTTTAATATAATATTATCAGATTTGTTGTGACGAACTATCTAGTGGAATATACATGGTAGTTTATGGATCAGTAACACAGTTCAGAGGCATGTAGCTGCCACGTCTCTTGTCAGAGATAAGCTACCATTGTTAGAGCTAGTTTATTTCCATTATGTTTGTAAGCATAGTTTAATATTTTTCTTTTAATGAAATGAAGTGTTATTTTTGCTACATCTTTGTATTTATGGTTATATTTGTACCTTTTTGCATTCTCTTTAAGTTCGGATCAGAGTTCCATGTATGTTTTCCTTGCTAATTTTTGCATGCATGGTACATGCATGTGTGTATTTAGTTCTCTTGTTATAATTAGCATGGATTTTTCTAGGTGTGATAGTGGTTTTCAGCCTTACATTTCCATTTACAGATATTCACGATGTGATGGGGTTATTTTACTTGGTTGATCTGGATTTCTAGATGGTGTTGAAACTAAGTGGGGTGGTCTCAGGAAAATTCCCAAATGCCTAGGAATCCCTTGACTAGTAATGGCAGATACATGGTAAAGCCTAAGGGTGGAGAAAATTAAATTCCTCATGGTTTAGGTGGGGAGATCTGGAGGCATCCATTCTTGTTTAGGGCCTAGTGATCCCTTGAATGGTATACGATAGGATTTTGGTAAAGCCTAGTAGTGTATGTTTATTATTTGGGCATAGGAATCCCTTGACCGGTAATGGTGGGATACATGGTAAAGCCTAGTGGTATAGATGTTGGTTTTGGGCCTAGGAATCCCTTGGCCAGTAATGGCAGGAATAATGGTAAATCATAAGAATCCATGGTTGGTTTTGTTGTGAGTCCCACATTCATGATTGGAATATGGCATGGGGGTGATTAATTGAAAGAATTAATTTGTTAAGCCCAATCTATGGTCAGATGGTATGTTGAGGTCCCTGACTCGGTTGGATTTTGCATATGAATAATAATAATATTTCCTCTTGAATTTTATGAGTAAATGTGCTTGTTACTATGTGATTTTAATGGTTGTTCTATCATTTTTAATCTATTGGTTATATGTTAGTTATAAACATGGTTTTATGACAGAGTTTGGTTGTGGCTCTCATGTTTTATTTAGTAAATAAAATGTCAATGAATGTATTAACTAATAGATGATAATGAAACTATTGTGAGAGGTCATTAGAACTTCTTGAAAAATATCATATAAGTATGAGGTCCCTATGTTCATATGTGTTTATATGACTTGTACATTACATGTTAATGATGTGTTTGATGAATTTTTTGTCATGGTTAGGGTGATTCAGGTTAGGTCCTTGTTCAAGTTTTTGCATTAGAGGCCTTGTCTTATTGTTATTTAGCATTTCTCATAATTTCATCAAGTTCTCGGTAAAAACCTCAGTCGTAGCCCTAAAAATGTGGCTCATATTTGGGGGTCACTGGCATAGAATGACCTAAAAGTTACTACAGTCACATGGAGGCCTTGTTGTGGGAGAAACTAAGGGCTTTTAGTCACATGGAGGGCTTGTCATAGGAGAAAATGGTAGTTTAGGATAGTAAAAAGAAAGTTAACTCAGGGGTTGGGCACTTGGAGTGGTTGGTTAGCCCCTAAGGGGTCATGTAGCTCATGAGAAGGGTCATTTTGGCTTTGGTTTTCTGATTCCACATCCTTAACTGTACTCGGGGAGTTGAATCATATTATAGTAACTCTTCCTCACATGTTTGGGTAATATGTTAGATGAGCATAGATCATTGGAGGAATCCATTAGAAATTTGAAACAATGTTATGAGAAATTCGAGAATAAGACAGAGTCTCAACAAGGTTATAAAGGGAAAGAAGAAGCTAAGGGAAAGTGGCCACCAAAGCAAATAAGACCTCAAGATGCAGGTGAGAAAGAGAATGTGGTTCCTTACAATAATTTTTATGTAGTTGGATAGGGACATGGGTCACATTTTGGAGGGTAGAAGAATAAACGTGATGGTAAGGGACAATTGCAATGTTAGATATGTGGCAAGGAGAATCTCAAGAAGGATCTACAGTGCAAAGGAAGCACAAACAATTGGGGATGTTGCAAAGAGCATTCCTCATATCTATGTAACATTTGATAACAGGTAGATGGATCACCAGGGTTCTATTATCGATATGGATGATAAGCTTTGTGATCAAGTTGTTTCTATTTTGAATGACCATGGATCTAATTAAAGCCATGTCAATTCTAACTTGGCAAATAAGTGTGGTTCAAAAAAAGAAGTACATTTAGAATCTTGGTTAGTGCATTTGGCTACAGGTACAAATAAAAGAGTTCATCATTGGGTGACAGCTTGTGCATTTGAGTTGAATTGTATGCCTACATTAGCGCATCTAAATGTACTTTTGTTGGGTTCATATAGTATGATTTTGGGTATGGATTGGTTGTACCTTCACAATACCAAAGTAGATTTTTATGATAAGGATATTGAATGCTTGGATGACAATGGAGAACATAGAATCTTGCAAGTTAAGAAAAAGGAAACATCAAATAGAATAGTTACAACTATGTAGGAAAAGCACAATTGTAGAAAAGGGTGTGTGCTATTTGCAATACATATTTCCAATGATAAAGGTAAGGACATTGAGGATGTAGGGGCATTGAGTAGGTATCTGATCTTGCAGTAGTTTCAAGATGTATTTCTCACAGAGATTTCAGAGTTGTCACCTCACAAAGAAGTGGACTTAGATTTCTATTGAGTTGGTAGCATGGGGAACACTAGCATCAAAGGCACCATACAAGATGAGCACACCAGAGTTAGTGGAATTAAAGTTGAGTTGAAGGAAATACTTGAAAAAGGATACATTGGGCAAGTGGATCACCGGTGGGTGCACCAATATTTTTTGTAAAGAAGAAGGATGGTACTCTTATACTGTGCATTGATTACAAGAAGTTGACCAAGGCAACCATCAAGAATAGGTATCTATTGTTGAGGATTGATGACTTGTTTGATTAGTTGAAGGGAGTAGTGGTTTTTTCAAAGATTTATTTGAGATCAGGATACCGTCAAGTAAGCATTAAAGAAGAGGACATGTACAAGACTGCTTTCCAGACCATCTATGGGCATTATGAGTTTGTTGTAGTTCCTTTTGATTTAACTAATGTTTGAGCTACCTTTATGTGCTTGATGAATAGAGTGTTGTGTCCTTATCTGGACAAGATTGTTATTGTATTCATTGATGACATCATGATATATTTTAAAAATGAGGAAGAGCATACCAAACACTTAGTATCTGTATTGAGATTTCTAAGAGAGCATCAGTTGTATGTCAAGCTTAGCAAGTACAGTTTCTTTCAAGAAGATGTAAATTTCTTGGGACATGTTGTTTCCAATGAGGGCATAGTAGTGGATTTGAAAAAGATCAAAGATATTATGGAATGGGAAAATCCTAGGAATGTGGATGAAGTTAGACTATTCATGGTGTTAGGAGATTACTACAAGAGGTTCATTAAGAACTTCACACAGATTTATTATCGTATCACATCATTGCAGCAAAAAGGGAAGAAATTTGAATGGACAGTGGAATGTGAAACATGTTTTGATTAGATGAAGCAGGTCTTGACAAATGCTGTAGTTTTAAAGATTACAAACCCAGATAAAGAGTTTGTAGTGTGTACAAATGCTTGCAAGAGAGGACTTGGTGGATTCTTTATGTAAGAGGGACGGATGGTATATAATCAATCAAGGAAATTGAATGAGCACGAGAAGAATTTTATTACACATGATCTTGAGTTGGCAAAAATCATCCATGCATTGAAGATGTGGAGACACTATCTTCTTGGTATGAGGTTTGTACTAATTAGTGAGTTTGGCTTCAAGATCAGGTACATTAAAGGAGAGGAAAGCACGGTTATAGATGCTCTTAGTAGAAGAGTGCAGGTAAATCATGTTGCAACTATGAGTTCTTATGGGACTGATTTACAAGATCATATTTTACAGGCAGTTCAACAGGATGATAGGTACAAGGAGCTTAGGCACAAGTTACAACAATAGAGTATAGGTGATCACAATGTGGACTATCGTCTCACAATGGATGGTTTAATTAGATTTAGGGATAAGATTTATGTGCCTAAAAATAGTGAGCTCAAGAAGATTATCTTGAGAGAATTTCATGCTAAGCCATATTAAGGTCACCTACAATACCAAAATACATTGGCAATGGTGAAGAATAGTTCTACTATTGATTGAATTTGAAGAAGGGAGTGACATAGTTTGTGGCTAGATGTTTTGATTGTCAACAGGTAAAAGCAAAGTGTAAGCATCCAGGTAGTCTAGTACAACCAATTTTGATTCCAAAGTGTAAATGGGAGGTCATTTCCATGGATTTCATTACAGGTTTTCCAAGGACATGTAGACAACATGATTCTATTATGGTTGTGGTTAACAGGTTGACAAAGGTAACACATTTCATTCCAATGAAGTCTATGAATTCAGCTAGTGATGTATCACATGTCTTCATCAAGGAGACAGTGAGGTTGCATGGTGTACCAAAGAAGATTGTGTTGAACATGGATGCTAAGTTCACTTGTAGATTTTTGAAGGAATTATTTGCAGGTTTGGGTAAAAATTTTTCCTTCAACACAACTTGTCATTTGTAAATAGATGGACAGAAAGAGAGGGTAAACAGGATTCTAGAGGACATGTTGAGAATGTATGTGATGCATCAACAACGAAAGTGGGAAGAGTATCTTCCACTGGTTGAATTTTCTTACAACAATGGGTATCAGAAGTCACTGAGGATGAGTCCATTTGATGCACTCTATGGGTAGAGTTGTAACATTCCCATCAGTTGGAGTGATCTAATGAACAAGGTTTTGATTGGATTGGACATGTTAAAAATGATGGAACGGGAAATGCCAGTAATCAAGAATAATTTAAAGGTAGCACAAGAAAAGAAAAAAAGTTATGCAGGTCATCACATCACATTTAAGGAGTTTCAGGTTAGGGAACATGTGTAATTGCGCATCAAGTCCAACCATAGCTCCTTAAAGATTGCGTCATGTGCGAAGTTGGCACCTTGCTATTATGGGCCTTTCAAGATCCTTTAGAGGATTAGACTAGTGGCATATCGACTTACACTTGCTCCAAATAGTGAAATTCCATGATTTTTTCCATATTTCCTTACTTAAAAGATATGTGAAATATGTTGATCATGTTATTGATTGGTTTGTATTGTAGGTGGATCTAGAAGGAGAATTCCATCTGGAACCTCAGTGCATTTTGCAGAGAAGGATGCTCATCCTTCAGAACTGAGCAATTGAGCAAGTTAAAGTGTAGTGGAAGTACTTTGGGCCAAATGAAGCAACATGGGGGATGGTTGATTAGATGTGGGCTATGTATCCTTCATTTTTTTCTAGTTTAGGAAAATAAGTTTTGGTATATGTACATATTTATGTATGGTTGTTATTATAAATACCAGAAATATCTATGCTATAAAGATCTAATAAGAGGTATGGGTGTGATGTTGTTATGTTTTTCATGTTGGTTTTATTTTTAGTAGGTTGATCATTGTAAATACTACATCAAGCTAAGTTATAAAGCTCCATGAGCAGTACGTTTTACCTTTTAGCAATCTTGTTTGTTGTAGGTGTCATAGAACACCAAGGATCATGTTCCCCTAAGGGGGAGGGGTTGTAACAACCCCGGGTTAAAATTTCATGTAATAAATTTAATAAAGGAAAAATAAAACCAAGTTTATGGGACATGTATTGCAAGCTAAATGTTGGGAAAAACATCCTAGTGGGTGTTCATTTGCTTTATAATGGCTAAGGGGAAATTGGCGAAGACAATGGAAAAGGCTTTAAAAGGAAAGAGGCATTAATTGGAATTTTATTTATGAAAGAAGAGGAAATTAAGAGAAAAGGAAGGTGGAAGGTCAATGGTTGCATGTGAGGAGGAAAATGAAGGAAAATTAATGGAAATGGAAGAAATAGAGACCTCATTAATAAAAATACTTCTATAGATCAATTCACATCTTTTGTTAGTTCAGTTTTGGAGCTCTCTCTCCATTCTCTCTCACATAATTTTTTAGACTTAGATCATTCTTGGAACACTCTAGCATTAGAGAAAGGAAGGCAAAGGAAGGACAAGGAGCCGAAGGGAAGTAAAGATCAAGGAAGGAAGAGTTGGGTCAAGCGGATACAACAGGATTACTTGAAGGTAACGAGTTTGATCGAGGTGGATATTGGTGTCCACCCACCTATTCCACCTAGACCTCTAGTCGGTTTCATCTGTTTCCTTGTTTATTTTAGCATTTACTATTTTTAGTAGTTTTTTGGGTCTTGAACTTCTGGAACCGTTTTGACCGCGTAAACAACGTTTTTCTGAGGTCCTCTGCAGACTCATTGAAATAGGTTGGGGCCTACCAAAAATATTGTAGTACTCAGAGAGACCTAACCAACAAGGTATCGTACGCGCTAAATGGAGATAATATGACCAAGTTATGACCTCGGGAAGTTGGCTACCTAACTAACCCCAACGGGGCCCACAAACTCTTGGTGTTACATCTCCCGGGGTTAGGGTTTTGGTTGTATAGTGTTTTCTCTTGTTATTAAATAATAAATAAGTCCTTGAGCCTCATTGTAACACAGTTCAGAGGCATGGAGCTACCACATCTCTTCTCAGAGATAAGCTACCATCGCCATAGCTAGTTTATTTCCATTCCATTTGTAAGCATAGTTCAATATTTTTCTGTTAATGAAATGAAGTGTTATTGCTGTTGCATCTCTATATTTATGGTTATATATGTAATTTTTTGTGTTTCTGTTTAAGTTCAAATAATTGGTATCAAAGAAGTCTTCTCTTTCTCAATTTTTCTTTGCATGTCCCCAACGAGGTCAGGGTATAAGGAGTTAGGGCTTGTTCTTGTTGAACCGATGCAAGACCAACCCCACAAACCCTGACAACCTCCCATGGCAGAAGAAAATAAAGGCGAGGGGGCAGGAGATCCTTTCAAAATTTTCTCGAGGAAGCCCTCGAGTGACAGAGGAATGCAATGATGGATAACTTTTCCATGATCCTTCGACAACTACCCATAAGCGACGCATCTTCATCTAGTTGCCATTTTGGATGAACCACTCCTTTTAAGGTACAAGTTAACTTCGATATTCCCATATTTGAGGGACAGATAGATGTAGAAGTTGTAGATAAATGGTTAAATCTGTTGGAAGGATATTTTTCAGTTCATGACATTTCCAATTGGGAAAATAATAAGTTTTCACTTCTCAAAGCTGCCGCACATGTCAAGGAATGGTGGGAAACCTACTGTGAACAAAAGGACGAGAGTGAAACCTCACTATTTTCAGCAGCACCCACTTGGGATTCTTTCTGAGACATAATCAAGGGACAATATTACCCTATTAGGAGCTATGAAGATAAATACATAAAGTGGACCATGCTATGGTAGGGAAGGGACCGAGATGTGTTGGAGTTCAAAAATGTTTTCCATACCCTTTGCACAGAGTTGGGTATCAAGGATTCTGAGCGTAATTTGGTACTCAAGTACTGTGGCTGTCTACAAAAGTACATCCAGGATGAGATGGAGTTTCTGGACATTTCCTCACTCAACATGGCATACCGATACACTGTCAAGATCAAACATAATTTTAAATAGAAGAAGCAGGACTTTGGATTTCAAATTCAAAGCAAGGGAAGGGTACCCCCAAAACACTTAGCAAAGGACTTAGCCAAGGTGGAGCTACCTAGGACAACCCACCAAAGTTGCAAACAGATAACAACACCATGAAGATAAAGAAGGACATGGGAAAATGGTGTGGGCTCCATAAGAGATCCATTCACAACACAAGTGAGTATCGAGCCAAGCAGTCACTGGTGGCCAAGCTGAAGGCCTCCGTATTAGATGCATGTTCCAACTCTAAGTTAGAACCTGATAAGAGGAATGACAAAGGGAAGTAGATCATTGATACGAAACCCAGTGCCACTATGGCCACCACCAAGATCTAAAAGAATAAGCTAGAATATCCATAGGAGGGGGAATGCCTCTTCCACTCACAAATGTGGGTGAAGGGTTCTCTGTTGCAGTTCATTGTCGACAACGAGAGCCAAAAGAGCCTCATTTCAGCAGAGGTCATGAAGTGGTTGGGATTAATTCCTACAAAAAATCCACATCTGTACACCATCAGGTGGCTTCACCAGGTATGACATCTCAGTGTCAGCCAACAGTGTCGCCTTCCCTATAGCTTCAAGCCCTTCACGAATGAGGTATTGTGTGATGTTCCTCCACTTGAAGTTTGTGATGTATTCTTAGGAAAACCATACTTGTGGAAGTGACATGTTGGATATGATTCTAGACCTTGCCCTATGATTATTACTTTGGCCAATAAGTTGTATAGGATAGTGGAGGTAGCCCCGCCTACCGCCATCTCTTTGATCACTAAAAAGCAATGTAGTAAGATGATTTCCTAGACCAAGAGATTTGTTTTCCTTATGATTCACCCTCAAGGCAAGAAGAAGGTTGTGGCCATGGCTTCTAGATAGGGTTCCTCTGCACAGCAGCAGGAGATGGACAAGGTCATGCAGGAGTACAAGGACATTTTCACCTCACCTACAGGGGTACCTCTGCACTGTCAGGTCAAGCACTCCATCAATCTGACCCTAGGCACATCACTGCCCAATGGACCAATCTATTGATGCTCTATTCTGGAGAACAATGAGATCAAGAGGCTGATTCAAGAACTGTTGCAGAAAGGGCATATTACGCCAAGATCATCACCTTATGGGAGCCTGATTATATTGGTACAGAAGAAAGATGGAACCTAGAGACTCTGTATTGACTATCGAGAACTAAACAAGATCACTGTCTAGAATAGGTACCCAACCCCATGGATTTATGATCTTCTGGACCAACTCAAAGGGGCCAAATATTTTAGCAAGATTGACTTGAAGTCAAGTTATCACTAGGTGCCTATCAAACCCTCTGATGTGTGGAAGATTGCCTTCAAATCCAAGGAGGGTCTTTTTGAATGGTTGGTCATGCCTTTTAGGTTGACAAATTCCCCTGAAACCTTCATGATATTGATGGACAATATCTTATGACCCTTCACCAATGAATTCGTGGTGGTGTATTTAGATCACATCTTGATATTTAGCTAGAGTTGGGAAGAACACTCCCACCACATTCAACAGGTCCTTGGAGAAAATCACTTTTGGCATGACCCAATTTCAATATCTGGGGTACATCATTGATGAGTAGGGGGTGCATGTGGACCAAGCCATGATACAAGTCATTCAGGATTGGCCAGCCCCAACCACTCTAATAGAGCTCTGTAGCTTTCTGGGTCTTTCTAATTTCTATCGTTGGTTCATGTTGGGGTTCTTTCATATCACTTGGACTTTAAGTCAAGTCACCAAGGGAGGAGTGAAAGAAAATATTTTCTGGCCTGAAACCCAAGAACAAGAATTTTCCTAGCTAAATCATTACATCTGCTCTACGCCAGCACTCACATTACCAGACCTACAACAACCATTTAATATTGAGACAGATGCCTCCAACTATGCTCTTAGTGCAGTTCTTACTCAGCAAGGGCATCCTGTGGCTTACCACGGTGAGACACTTTAAAACACAGTCTAAAAGTATCCCACTTATGACAAAGAAACATATCCCATTGGGCAGGCCTACCATCAATGGAAGCATTAGTTTTTTTGGGAATGAAATGATCATCCACATAAACCACCGACCCCTGCAGTTCATACAAACAAAAGGGAAGTTGCAGAATGATCACCATACGAAATGGTCCACCTACCTACAACAGTTCCATCTAAAAATTAAGTATAAAAATGGAATCACCAACAATGTTGCATACTACCTCAACCAACCAATAGTCATGGCATTAATAACTATGCTCGATTCCTATGGGAACGAGACTTCAGAGTGGCTACAACATTACCATAGTGATCCCAAATTCGGTAGCACATACCTGACACTCTTGGAAGGGAAGCAAGTTCCAAATTCAGGATACATTGTTATGCCACCTGGGACACATCTGTGTTCCTTCAAGCAAGCGTGTGAAGATGAATTGGGAGGCACACTACAGTCAGGTCGCTGGACATTTTGAACTAGAGAAAATAGTGGTGGTACTGCAGAAGTACTTTAATTGGCTAAAACTTCATCAAGATCATGGAAAGTACATTAAATCCTACACCTCATGCGCCATTTCTAAACTAACCATCAAGAAGAAAGGCCTATATACTCCTATAATTTCTCCTACTCAACCTTGGGAATCTAACTCCATGGATTACATGTTGGGCCTTCCTTCTACTAAGCATGATAACGACTGCATTTTCGTGGTCGCCAAAAGATACACTAAGATAACCATCATGGTGGCCTTCAAGAAGAGTATCATAGAAGAGGCCACCACTAAGATATTCTTTGAGAGAGTGTGGGTACACTTTGGTATCCCACAGTCCATTGTCTCAGATTAGGACAATAGATTCCTGAGTGCATTTTGGTCAAGTCTTTGGTCGATGCTGGATACAAAACTTACTAAGTCCATGGATTTCCAACCCCTAACTGGTGGCCAAACAAAGGTTGTCAATAGGATGATCCTACACATTTTGCACATATACAACTCAAAGCATCCATGCATATGGGATGTAAGTATCCCCTATTTCCATCAAAACTACAACAAATCTCTCCACAGCTCAACGAGCCATAACCCCTTTCAATTAGGGTTGGGATTTCAACCATTATGCCCCATTGATGTGGCCATACCATTTGCAGCCACAGAAACAGATTTAGCTCATTCCAGTCTGAAGCCAATAGGGCTAACAACTTCATTGAGCACATTCAACACATTTTCTAACAGGTCCATGATATATTGGATAGATCCAATGCTAAGTATAAGTAGCACCATGATCAACATCGAGTGTCACACAAGTTCCAGGTGGGTGACAAAGTTTGACTACATTTGCAAAAGGAGCACCTCGTTGAACCTCACTACAAGCCTTGCCCACTCCGATATGGGTCATACACCATCACCAAGGCTGTCGATGACAATGCCTATGAGCTCAACATCACATCGTTCCTTGGTCTTCACCCAATTTTCAATATAGACTCCCTTCGGCAATACTTTCGACCATTGTTGGACACATCTGATATTGTAGAACAAATCACACCAATAGATCTCAACCCGGACTACATGGAATAAGCCACAATCGATCATATCATGGACATGTACATCAATAACACTTGCCAATGGAGGATCCAACTATCTCAAGTTGTCAAAGCAAGCCAATTCCTTCACTAGGGAAAGTGGTTCACCAGGGACCAAGTTCAACAAAAATTTCCTCACCTCATGGAGACTCTGCATGAAATGGGGCACACTGATTCCTAGGGGGGATGAATGATCTAGTTGGATATTAGTGGCCACTTGCCTATTCCACCTATACCTCAATCTCATTTCATCTATTCCCTTATTTATTTCAACAATTACTGTTTTTAGTTGTTTTTTTGGTCCTGAACTTCCAGAGCAGTTTTGACTCCCTAAACAGTGTTTTTTTGAGGTCTGTTGCAGGCCCTTCGCAACACCTATGGACCTACCACAAATCCTATGGTACTCGAAGAGATATTTTCAACAAGGTATTGTACAGACCAAATGGATATAATATGATGAAGTTATAACCTTGGGAAGTTCACTGCCCAGGTAAACCCAATGGGGCCCACAAACTCTTAGTCGTACACCTCCTGGCACTAGGGTTTTGATTATTTAGGAATTTCTCTTGTTATTCAATAATAAATAGGACTTTGAGCCTCATTGTAATTGATCCAAATTGGATCATTATATTGTTTGTCATCCATATCGATGCATTTGGAGTGGAAAAAGTGGAGGAATCGAGTCATGGGACCATTTTTACCGGCGGGACACAGTTTGGAGAAACGGCGTCCGAAACCTTCCTAGACCATTTTGAGGCATCAAACAACGTTTTTTTGGGTTAAAAATTTCCCACGAAAGTGTCACAGAATTTTATTCTATTCTACACACATAGAGCTTTCCAACAGCACAAGAATTGTGTCAATCGAAGTTAGTATGCAAAAGTTATGCCACTCAGAATTTGATCTTCTTGTTTTTACACCTATAGTTCAAGAGGATCTTGCGTCAGCCCCCATTATTCATGGAAAAGGAGCTAGTCACATGTTTTTGATGTAAATGACTCTAGAAGAGTCTATTTTGCAACTCTAGTTAAGAATTGATGTAGTCAAACTTAACCACTAGTAGGGTATCAGGTTGTGTTATAACTAAGCCACTAGGAGGAGGAGACATTCCATTCTTTCAAAAGAATTTTGTTCCATAGCTTAGCAAAGATAGCTAGGAGAGATAGGAAGTAGAGCACACACAAAAGATTTGTGCACTGTAGCAGCCCACGGGCCACAAGCATTACTTCTTTGTATCTGCAGCCTCACCTTCCAGCTGGGTTTTCTCCCAAAAGGGTTTCCTAGAGAGAATATCTTGTGTATTATGTGTGTGTGAGCTTATTTTTTCATTCTCTACTTTTCTTCTTGATATACTTTTACATGCATGCACTAATAGAAATTAATTTTACAGATCTAGAAATTAAATAAAACTGTAATAGTGTAGAATCTCCGATTTTTAATATAATATTATCAGATCTATTGTGATGAACTATTCAGTGGAATATCCATGACATTTTACAGATCAGTAACATAGTTCAAAGGCATGTAGCTACCACGTCTCTTGCCAGAGATAAGATACCATTTCTAGAGCTAGTTTATTTCCATTATGTTTGTAAGCATAGTTCAATATTTTTCTTTTAATGAAATGAAGTGTTATTTATGCTGCATCTTTGCATTTATGGTTATATTTGTACTTTGTTGCATTACATTTAAGTTCAAATTAGAGTTGCATGTATGTTTTCCTTGCTATTTTTTTCATGCATGATACATGCATGTGTGTATTTAGTTATCTTGTTGTAATTAGCATGAAGTTTCCCAGGTGTGATGGTGGTTTTTAGCCTTACCTTGCCATTTCCCGATAGCCACAATGTGATGGGGTTACTTTACTTTGTTGATATGGATTTCTAGATGGTGTTGAAACTGAGTGGGGTGGACTCAGGAAAATTCCCAAATGCCTAGGAAACCCTTGTCTAGTAATGGTAGATACATGGTAAAGCCTAAGGGTGGAGACGATTAAATTCCTCATTGTTTAGGTGGAGAGATCTGGAGGCATCCATGCTTATTTAGGGCCTAGTGATCCCTTGAGTGGCATATGGCAGGATTGCAGCAAACCCTAGCAGTGTATGTTTATTATTTGGGCATAGTAATCCCTTTACCGGTAATGGTGGGATACACAATAAAGCATGGTGGTATAGTTGAAGGTTTTGGGCCTAGGAAGCCCTTGACTGGTAATGGCAGGATACATGGTAAATCATAAAAATCCATGGTTGGTTTTGTTGTGAGTCCCACATTCATGCTTGGAATATGGAAAGGGGGTGATTAACTGAAAGAAATATTAGGTTAAGCCCAATCTATGGTTGGGTGGTATGTTGAAGTCCCTAACTGGGTTGGATTTTGCATATGAATAATAATAATAATATTTCCTCTTGAGTTTTATGAGTAAATGTGCTTGTTACTATGTGATTTTAATGGTTGTTCCATCATTTTTAATTTGTTGGTCATATTTTAGCTATAAACATGGTTTTATGAAAGAGTATGGTTGTGGCTCTCATCATGTTTTATTTAGTAAACAAAATGTCAACGAAATGTATTACCTAATAGATGATAATGAAACTATTGTGAGAGGGCATCATAACTTCTTGAAAAATCTCATATAAGTATGAGGTCCCTATGTTCATATGTGTTTATATGACCTGTACATTACATGTTCAGGATGTGTTTGATGAAATTCCTTTCATGGTTAGGGTGATTCGGGTTAGGCCCTTGTTCAATTTTTTGCATTAGAGGCCTTCTATTATTGTTATTTATCATTTCTGAGAATTTCATCAAGTTTTGGGTAAGGGCATAAAAATGTGGCTCATTTTTGGGGGTATCTGGCATAGAACGACCTAAAAGTTACTACAGCCACATGGAGGCCTCATTGTGGGAGAAAATAAAGGTTTTTAGTTACATGGAGAACTTGTCATGGGAGCGACTAGTAGTTTAGGATAGTAAAAATAAAGTTAACTCTAGGATTGGGAACTTGGAGTGGTTGGTTAGCCCCTGAGTGGTCTTGTAGCTCCCGAGGAGGGTCAGTTTGGTTTTGGTTTTCTGATTCCAATTCCTTAACTGTACTTGGGGAGTTGAATCATATCATAGTAACTCTTCGTCACATGTTTACCCTGGTGGACTGGTTATTTTGGGTGATGTGTTTGATGAGCCTAGATCATTGGAGGAATCCATCAGAAATTTGAAATAATGTTATGAGAAATTGAAGCATAAGGCAAAGTCTCAGAAGGGTTATAAAGGGAAAGATAAAGCTAAGGGAAAGTGGAGACCAAAGCTAAGATGACTTGAAGATGCATGTAAGAAAGAGAATGTGGTTCCTTACAAGGATTTTAATGTAATTCGACAAGGACATGGATCACATTGTGGAGGGTAGAAGAATAAAAGTGATGGTAAGGGACAACTGCAGCATTTTATATGTGGCAAGGAGCATCTCAAGAAGAATTTTCCACCGTCACTACAAGAAAAAAGGACATTTTTGAGGGGCAAAAAATGTCATCATAAGCTCATTGATGATGGTCAAAAGAACATTCATCACCAAAAACTGAACGTCACCAAAGGTGGCATCACCAAAAGTATAGGTGTTGTAGTGACATACAAAGTCCGTCACTAATAATGATTTATAATGACGGATAATGACCATCACTATTTCATATGAGCAATGGTGATGGACCATACCCTCCATCACCAAAAACTGAATGTCACCAAAGGTGGTGTCGCCAAAAGTATAGGTGTTGTAGTGACATTCAAAGTTCATCACCAATAATGATTTATAATGATGTATAGCGACTGATACCATTTCATATGAGCAATGGTGATAGACCATAGCCTCGGTCGCCAAAAATTGAACGTCACCAAAGGTGGTGTCACCAAAATTATAGGTGTTATAGTGACATTCAATGTCGATCATGAATATTGATTATAAGGACGGATAGTTACCGTCACCATTTCATATGAACAATAATGATTTATTGTGATGGATCTTTAATGGCTGTCACTATTGGTGCATATATATGGTGATATTCATTGACTATCTAGTGAGCACCAGTATTGCAGCAATAATGCTACAACTCCTGGGCTGCCTACTTTACTCTTATCAACTTGGTAGTTCGTAACAAACTTGGAAGTGACAGTGTTGTATGCACAAGTACTAGGTCTTACTGTAGGATGTCACTTGGTCAGCTAGCGCAAGATCACTCGGAGCTCAAGCCAACTTCTATGGACTCAAAAGAAGCTCTATCTGTGATGAAAGAAAGGAAATCTTACCCTACAGAGGCTACTCTAATTGCAGAAAGGAAAAAGACTGAACTTTGAAGTAAACCTGGCAAACCCTACTTAACCAGCTAATCCTACTTTTGTAGAAAGCACTATGAAAACCATGAAATGAAGGCCATTACCTACTCAAGGAAGTAAACAACATCTACTCAAGCTATTTCTAGAAGTAAATGAGAAAAAAATATCTTTTTGGATTTTTATATATTTTTATGTGAAATTGACATGCATCTGATTTCTACCGAAAGACTTTGTTTAATTCATTATGGATCACAAAAGCTTGAATACAAAATGCATGTATTTTATTATGTGTGGAGGTGGAAGCAAATAGGTGGTGTTGAAGGGATATTTTGGGGTTTGAGGAGATGTAGGATGGTGTAGATGGGTCCTAGGAGGTCTCGGGTGGCCTTCTGGAGGCTTTTCCCACACTCAGCCTTTAAAAGAAAGCCTACAGGAAAATCTACAGGAGGACACAGGGGATCTACAAGAGGTCTACAGGAGGATGCTGACAGCAGTTTTGAAGGTTTTGAGGGTGTGAGAGTGGGTGGAACAGGTAGGTGAAGGTTGGGATGATGTGTTAGGGCACCTAGGGTCCACCAAGAATCACTAGAGAGGGAAAGCTGATTGGGAGAGAGGAAGAAGTCCTATGGAAAAATGAAGAAAACTAGGGAAGATTTGAGGTGAACTTTGGGCGACCAGTAGGGCATGGATCAAAGGTAGAATGTGATGACTGAAGGATAACCTGCTGTGAGAAGAGATCTGCTGCAAAATAACTGACAATCAACCAATAAGATCAAGGAAGCAAGGAAATTAAGTACATCAAAAAAGAATAATTTTGCATCAAGCTAATCTAAATTATGAGCTATGGAAAGAAATGCTGGAAAATGCTACAAGGAGAGAAAGCATGGAAGAAGTCTTATTGCAAAGATAGAAACAAGCATGGTGAAAGAGATCTAAAGCAGAGTATTAACCATCTAACAAACTGCAAACACTAGAAATCCTATGGAGAAGGAAAATCTGTGTTTTTGGGGCAGCAAGAGGGTCTTTGCCTCAATTCAAAGTCCCAAAGGGAGGAAAAGAGGCCAAGGCATTGTTGCTAGCCTTTTGAATATTCTTTCTATCACTATTTAACTTGATATGGGAAACACAAATGGAAAAAACCTTTTAAATCACCAAAAGCAACATATTCTTAACAAAGAAAGAAATTCATTTAACAACAACTAATCCATAAAATGAAACAAAGCATATAAATACAAACAAGAGAATCTTGGTTTCTTGGATTAGGCCCTAACCCAAGAGCTTGAACCCTCTGAGGTAACTCAGTGCTAGATCAAAAAGAATCTCATCTTTATTATGAAAATAGTAATAGGATTACATAAAACTATCACCAAAAGTAAGCTCGAAGTTGAGCAGAGTTTTACAATAGCAAAAGCACATCAAAAATTCGACCCTATTGAGGGCCTAGGCCTCTCTACTTATACAACTGAAGCTCCCAACAACTTCCTTAAAATCAGGGAGGTTTGGCTTCCAAAACTCGAGATAAACATAAGTTATCCTCCACTTCCTCAGCTGCCTCCTAGTGCATTGATTTGGTTGTTTGTGCTCCAAGCTGCATGAAAGGGAATTCGAAGTGGGGAGTAATAAATGAGGGGGATTCCCTACTATAAATTCTCTCCTTTGTCTACTTCGAATTATTGTTACCAATTTTCCATTGAATCTTTGACGTTGTCTTCAAAATTCAACAAAAATCTGCATTAAACACATATTAGACCTCATGGCATCATAACTAACCCAACTCACTCCATAAGCATAAATATAATCAAAAGCAATGCAATAAGCTAATAGAATGGTTGATTTAACTATGTTAGGAGGCAAAATGAGCCCATATAATTACCCATTTATGGGGCTCATCATCACCCCCCTACTGAAGGTGTTGCTCATCCTCTAAGTAACTCAGTCCATCTCCTCATCTTTGATGGCCCTGGTGGCCTCTCTAGCATCCCAAACTTTTGATTTTGTTTCCTCTTCCTTGTCATAGAAGCTTGCTTTTCTATCTATCTCTTCCCATTGTCGTTGCTCTTCTTCTTCGGTTCTCCCTTCTAGCATGCCTAACAATAGTGGTGGACTCAGTTTGAGGGCAATCCAATTGACCTGCAGCCTCTGCATTGAGTGCTTGTACATTGGAACTCTCCTTAGTGCCTCCTTCATCCTCATTGAGGAATGATATTCCCTGATCTTCAGACTGTGTGGTAAGGTGTTTCATCTCCTCATACATGCATGCACATAGTCATCCCCAAGTAACCTTTCCATGTCCTCAAAATGTGCAATGGCTTGTGCTTGATCACTTATATATCTAGGGGCAACCTGAGGATTATGGGCTAGTAGGTTATGTGTGATGATGAGTGCCATGGGGTCTGATGGCCCAGCACTAATCATTAATAGCTCATTTTTCTCCTATATCATCAACCTTCTTATTTTTGCTGCTCTTAACTCTTCATGGTTCATCCATGAGGCCATGGCCATTAGTTGCAAGTCCCCTAGCCTAGCATTGGGGTCCCACAGATTCATGTCTGTGAGAGACATGTTATGTAGGTAGAATTCTTCCATCTTTGCTTTATCCTCTGAGGTGCTTTGGTCACACAAATCCATAAACTGCTTGTAATCTTGGAAAGGAATTGTACCTCTTTGTGCCAAAGTCTTTTTCTGGAATTGCATCCACTGGTCCTTGAGATACAGGCCATAGGATTTTGCTGGTTGCCTACATTGCAATGCCTCTATGGACCAGCTGGCCATGCATGCCAGTTGGGTCTCTTTCTCTTGCTGTTGCCTCCTTAGCAATTCATTTTTTGTTTCAAGTTTGATCCTTGCATTTTTTGTTTCAAGTTGGCTCCTTGAAACTGCCTCTCTGTGTCTAATAGCACTTAACTCTTCACACATTTCTCTGATTTTATTCTCCATATGGCCAATATCCTCAACCCCTTTCGATTTGGCTATTACATCCACCTATGGGTCCTTATTCTTTCTTTCTCTAATTCAAAGAATAGTGGAATTGCAAATTTTTGTGGAATGATTCTTCCCCCCTCAAGAAGATTGTAGTAAGAGCCAAGACTAGGCTGGGGATCAGGTTCTTGTGCCTCTGTTGCTTCCTCCTTTCCCTGTGGCTGTCCTTCTACCCTTTTTTCAAGTTTTTCAGTCTCCTGTAGTTTTGTCAGGGTCTCCTGTAGAACAGTTTGTGCCTCCTGTAGAACTGTTTTTGAGTCCTGTCATATTGTCTATACTCTTTTGGAAAACCAAATATGGAGGTGGAGACAAAGAATTTTGAGAAAAACAGAGAAACAGAGGAGACTTTTTTTTTTTAAGCAGAACTTTTTATGTATTTCCTCCTCTTATATGGACTCAATTCCTCCTTAAAATGATATAATTTCTTGCATATGCTGATAATCAAGGTGGGTATGCATGGAACCTACCTCCTCAAGCCAGAAATCGAGAAAAAAACCTGTTTTTTCTTCTTAAAAATAGCTCACTGCCCCTCCTGTAGAACTGCCTGTAGGTGCTCCTGTAGAACCTGTAAGTGCTCCTGTAAACAACGCCAAGAGCAGGAGTATTGGTGAGATTGATGGAAAATGATGGTTTCGAGGCTGTGGGGTGACAAGGAGTTTGCTGCAACTAAGTTTACGAGGAGACAATGAGGGAAAAGGTGGTGAGAGTGCTCGAGGAGGAGTACTTATTACTTCTTTTGGATATTTCTGGTGATGGGGGTGAGCTAGCAAAAATGTATGTTGGCCATATTTGGACCATTGGTCCCTACCTGCCTTGTCATCATGGTTCCTTCCTACAATCACCTCTCATCATTGCATCAGAGTTTGCATACTCTCCACTACTTGTCCTTGGTATCCTTCTCTGAGTTGACTATGTGCACGTGTGGGTGACATCTTCGGATGAGTGCAGTCAAATAGATGAAGGTGGCTAAGTTAACTGGCCACATTTTCTCATTCAACCTCAACCATATCATTTTCTCATGCATATCTTTCAATTACACAAATGCAAATAGAGGAGCGGGTTAGTCACTTACCTGTGAGTCAAATGTATGTGCCATGAGGTATTTTGGCTCCTTTTACTGCTGCATGCTTGTATTCCTTTGTTGCATGCTCTCTGCTTCCTGATGTGTGGCTGGTTGTCTTATGCAAGTATCCTCTGACTGGATCTAAGCTTTAGATGTCTCCTTCAATCTTCATGGTTTCACTTCTTATGTTGTTGTGGCTTGATTTCAATGGGATCAGCTGCTACAGGAACTCCTGTCGCTGCTCCTCCCTTTGAAATTTCAACTTATTTCTGTGTTGGGGTTGTGAAGGTGATATCAGAGATGCTGATGGAGATGGAGAGGTACTAGGTAAGCTGCAAGTGAGATTTGAGGTGTTGCTTCCTCTCTCATTTTTTTTTTTTTTCTTTTTACTAAAAGCTGGTTTTCTGTGTTTTTTTGTGATAGGAAGGAAAAAAATGATGATGATGATGTGATGCAGGTGTGGAATGGATGGCAAGGAGAGTTGACAAGTGTAGGAGGGTTTACATGTTCTTCATAAAGCTTCTAATCCCCTCAAACTTCTTTTTCGAACCATTTCGGTCTCTCTGTAATTCCTACAGGAGCCTCCTGTAAAACACACAGTTTCTGAAAAAAAGAGCACAGTGGGGTGGAAGAAAGGTCAGAAATGAGGGAAAAGAGTGTGGAGGAGATGAAATAGGTGTTGGTGTGAGTATTAGGGCTCTGTGGCATCTTCTCTTGCTCCCTGTGG
The DNA here is from genome assembly GCA_031772625.1 of Pinus tabuliformis. Classification (NCBI taxonomy): domain Eukaryota; kingdom Viridiplantae; phylum Streptophyta; class Pinopsida; order Pinales; family Pinaceae; genus Pinus; species Pinus tabuliformis. The sequence goes on along the minus strand of CM062811.1, from coordinate 404,707,419 downwards.
TCCTCTTGCAAACCTGCAATGCACATTAAAATTCAATTTTCTTTTTCTTCTTTTTCTCTCCCTTTTTTTTTTTGAAAACAACTAGGGTGCCTCAAGGAGGTTTTCACCCTAATTGCCTACCCTAGGTGCCTCCAAGGGAGGTTTTCACCTAGGGATCTTATTCTCTTTTGCTTTTCTCTTTTTTGTTTTGTTTTTGGCATCACTGGGCCACCTCAGAAGAGGTTTTCAACCTAACGATTGGACTCAAGCACCTCATGGAGGTTTTCACTTGAGTCCTTAATTTTTATTTTTCTTTTCTATTTCTTCAGTGAGTGGGTGAAGTGGAGGCTAAGACATGCTCCACTACCATCACTGTCTTATTCAGATCTTCAATGAACTCTCGCTTGGAGAGGGGCTTCTTGTAAATTTTCAACCTATGTCCATTGACAAGCATGGGGATGGCTTCCTCATCAATGGTTCTTATCGGAACTGAACCATTATCATTGCATTTTTCCATAGTGTTGGGTCCCAGCCATCTTGTCCTCAGCTTGCCTTTGAAGTCTTTATACCTTGAATCATAGAGCAGTGCCTAATCTCCCTCTTGGAATTGCTTCTCCTTGATATTTTTGTCATGCCATATTTTCCTCTGAAGTTGAACTACCTCTGTGTGGAGAAGGGCCTGCAATCTTTGCTCATCCAATCCATTGAGATGGAGTAATCTTTCCTTCTGTGCATAGCTAAGGTCTAGGTCCAGGTGAGCTTCCATCCTTAGTGTATTGAATTCAAATTCTATTGACAGCAAAGCCTTCTTCCCATAGACCAATTCATAGGGTGTGAACCCTGTGGTGATCTTCCATGTTGTGTTGTAGGCCCAAGTGGCCTCAACTAATATATCCACCCAATGTATTCTGTTGTTGCTCACTACCTTGGTCAGAATTCCTTCCAAAGCTCTGTTAGTGACTTCCACCTTCCCATTGGCTTGTGGATGGTAAGGGGTGGAAGTCATGTTCTTGATTTTATGATGTGTGAGCAGGTCTTTAATAAAATTGGAAGTGAACTGACTGCCTTGATCTGTAACCAATTCTCTTAGATACCTGAATTTGTAGAATATGTTCTCTCTCAAAAACTTAGCTACTTTTTCCTCTGTTGTTGCTTTGATTTCTTTTGTTTCTGCCCACTTTGTTAGGTAATAGGTGCACACAATGATGTATTGCCTCTGTTTTGAAGGAGGATTGATAGGACCCACAAAGTCCATGCCCCACTTCTCAAATGGCTCAAAGGTCACTTGAGGTTGCATGGGAATCTCATCTTTTGGAGTAAGTTCCCCATCCTTTGACATCGATCGCATTGGCTGGTGTATCTCCCCACATCTTGATGAAGAGTGGGCCAATAGTAGCCTGCTTGCAAGATTTTGAAGGCAGATCTCTTCACTGCAAAATGACCTCCACAAGGCCCGTCATGACAGGTCAGGAGAATGTCAAAGAATTCCTCCTCCCTGACACATCTTCTTAAGATCTGATCTAGGCCGAGTCTAAAGAGATTACCCCCAATCCAGGTGAAATGGGCGCTTTTCCTTACTATCTTGCTCTCCTCTTTTGAGGACAGGTGTGGTGGAAACTGTGCTGAAACCAAGTAGTTTTTTATATCAGAAAACCATGGAGAGAGTACTGAAATAGCAAACATATGTTCATCTGGCATTTGGTCATCCACCATTCCTTCTTCACCTACAGGCAAATTTACTCTAGACAAAAAGTTAGCAACAACATTTTCTTTACCAGGCTTATCAACAATGGTCAAATCAAACTGCTGCAGTAAAAGAAACCATCTAATAATGCAAGCATTTACATCTGATTTTTTCATTAAATATCTAATTACAACATGATCAGTGTGAACAAAGGTTTGATAGCCTGTGATATAATGTCTGAATTTGTTTAAGGAATGCACTACAGCTAGGAGTTCCTTCTTAGTTACCGTATAGTTCAACTCCACCTTTGACAAGTTTTTGCTTATAAAGTATATGGCATAAGGTAACTTTTCATCAATTTGTCCTAAGGCTACTCCTATTTCTTTGTTCGAGGCATCTGTGTGAATGTGGAAATCTAAGGCCCAGTTTGGGCCTCTAAGAATTGGTGCAGTTACAAGTTTACTCTTCAAGGTATCTAAGGCTTCCTGACAGTTTTCTGACCAAATAATTTCGACATCTTTACCTAAAAGACCAAACAACAGAGAGGCTATCTTGTTGAAATATTTAATGAATCTTCAGTAATACCCAGCTAAGCCTAGGAAACTTTTGACATCTCTCACCTTTTGAGGAGGTGGGACCCTTTGGATGATGGCAATTTTGTTGGGGTCCACCTGCAATCCTTGTTGAGATATTGCATGACCTAGCATGGTCCCTTCAATCATCAAAAATTCACATTTTTCCGGACTACGGGATAGGTTCATTTCAATACACTTGTCCAAAACTTTTCCTAGGTTAGATAAAGCTTCCCAAAAGTCAGAGCCATAAGGAGTAAAATCATCCATATATATTTCCATTGCATCATGAATCAGTTCAGAAAAATATACTCAATACCACTCTCTGGAAAGTGGCTGGAGCCTTACACAAACCAAAACGAAGGACCAGCATGTAAAGGTACCCCAAGGACAAGTGAAAGTGGTCTTATCTTGATCTTCCAAGCTGATTTGAATCTGATTGTACCCGTTGTACCCATATAGGAAGGAGAAAAACTTTTTCCCTGCCAGACCATCTAGCATTTGATCTATGAATGGTAAACGAAAATGGTCCTTTTTAGTCGCTTTGCTCAATTCCTGATAGTTGACACAGATTCTCCACTTTCCATTTTTATTTGACACTAGAACCAAAGGAGAGATCCATTCACTGTCAAAGATGGGGTAGATGAATCTTGCATCCAGTAATTTTTGCAATTCTTCCTTAACAATGTCTTTAAGTGTTGGATTCATCCTCCTTTGAGGATGCCTGACTGGCTTACAATCTTCCTTAATGTATATATGATGGGTACATGCTGAAGGGTGCACTCCCTTCATCTCCTTATAGCTCTAGGCAAAAACATCTAAATGTTTTCTCAGTATGCTGCACAACTCCTTCTCCTAGGAAGTGGATAGGGATGGATTAATTTTCAAGGTTCTTTCTCAGCCGAACTCTATATTCTTAACACACAGAGAGGTTGGGTCGGCCAGACAGAGATCATTTAAGGGGTTGTTTTTGGTTTCTCTCACTATGTCCTCTAATGGTAATATACTGGGGGGTGGATTCTAAATCAAATTCTCAATCATATCATCCTAATCTTGTAGTTTTCCCCGCATGGCAGTTTCGAATGCACAAAGTGGTGCAGAATAGATTTCATCCTCATCCTCCTCCTCTAGCCAAAGAGGTAGATCATGTTCTAGCAAGGGTTGGGCAGGAGGATAGAGGATTAACTGTTTGGACATATGCCCATTCTTGATGGTCATGTTCCTAGCTTGACAGTTGATGTAGGCATCGACAGTAGCCAACCAAGGTCTTCCCAGGATGAGAGGATACCCAATGAGCTTTGCCTTCAGCTGGAGAACTAAGAAATTAGTAGGGTACTCCCAGGAATCAATGGAGACCATCACATCTTCCACAATCCCTTCAGGGGTCACGGTGGAGCAATCTGCTAGCTACAATACTGTCGTGGTCTTCCTTAAGGAGCCCTAGAGGTTAAGTTTGAGCATTGTGTCCTTTGTCATCACATTAATGGCAGCTCCCAGATCAATCAAGGTATGTGGGATCATGGTGCCATTGATGTGGACATCAACTACTGGGCTTCCAGGGTCCAGATATTTCGGACAGATTACCTGTCCCAACATCAAGTCGGACAGTTGTCCTATGACATTGATGATTGGGGCATCTCTCTTGTGCCTTCTTGGATGCCTAAAGCACTTCTCTTTGATTAATCTATTGTAGATAAGCACATCCTTTATGGCTTGGAGAAGTGGTATATTCACACATAACTGTTTCAATTCTCCCAAAAGTTTAGTTTCTTCTAGGGTAGGCCATGTTGTCCCGGATAGTCTCTCAGGAAAGGGTGGAATTGCTTTAGGTTCACTTTCCTCTTTATCTTCCTCAACCTCCCTAGGTGGAGGCTGGCTATTTTGGAGAACCTTCCCAGATCACAGGTTAATCTCCTAAATCTCCACAGCATAAGTTGCGCATGATGGTTCCCCACTATATACTTGTTGAGCATGTCTTTTGTTCAGGTTCGGGTTTGGTTGGGTAGGCATTTGGGGTTGCCTTGGTGGATCAGGAGGCAATGGATGTGGTTGAGCAGGTGGTGAAGGCAAAAGAGTGGAAGGAGAGTTGTACTGGGGCCTCCATCCCTGATGAGATGTGTTCCATTGAGGCTACGGCTGAGCATAGGATTGAAATGAATGAGCGGTTGGTTGGGCATGATATTGAGATGGAAAGGACCAAGGAGGAGGAGTAGACTAGGAAGGATGAGCAGGAGGGCCCCAAGAAGGTATGGAAGTGACTTGGTTAGGGTTGTAGTATGCCTGAGATTTCCCTTGCATCCCCTGCTGGTATTGTCTAGGTCCATGTGGTCTTCTTTGGTTCATGAAATAGAGTGGTTCAGTGGCTCCTTCGGCCCCTTGGTATACAACTTTAAGTCCAAGCAAGGAAGGACACTTATCTGTAGAATGATCTTCCTCAAAGACTGAACAAACCTCTATAGATTTCAATGGACATTCGTTCCTAGGATGCCTTCTGGTGCATCATGACAAAAGATGGCCAAATCCCTCTCTGCTTCCTCTTATTTCCTTTTGATATGCAAGGTATCCATTTTCATGGCAAGAGTCTACAGCATCTCACTTTTGAAGTCTTCCAGCATGTTTCCAATTTCACTTTTAATGGATGAATTGGAAGATGAGGTATTGGCTATGGGTTGACTCCCCCTACCTCTCTTTCTAGCTGCTCTAGAATGGTTTCTAAAAACAGTCTTTATGTCCTCATAAGATAGTTGGTAGATGTCTCCCCCGGCCAGTAGATGGAGGGTGTCTAGAAGGTCTTCCGGGATTCCCCTGAGCAGGACCAACTTCAGATATTCAGGGTCAAGTGTGCACCTGGCCCTTTTGTAACTGAGTTGGAACCTCTCTTCATAATCTTCCAAGGATTCATCACTTCCCATGGTCATTCGGAAGATTTCTTCTTTGGTATCTTTTGACCTACAATAGTCTCGATATTTGTCATTAAAGGCCTACTGCATCTGAGCCCAAGTTGTGATGCTATTGCTAGGTAATCCCATGAACCAGTGCAATGCTGCATTTGTGAGAGTAGAAGGGAATAGTTTCAACTTTTGCTCATCTTCTGCATAGTCATAAGTTTGACAGATGACAACAAACTCAAACGAGAAGGTTTCAGGATCTTCTGTAGTCAAACCATGGAAGTGAGGTAGGGCTGGAGGGCTTATATTCTTCATTTTGGTGTCCCCATTGGTCTCCCTAATGGGAAAGGTACCCTCTATTCTCTCTCCATTTCCCCTATCATTTATGTTTTTAGCCATTGGCTCAGGAGGGATGCTTTCTTCTTCTTCTTCCTCCCCTATAGGTTCTTCAAATATCTCTGGTTGTTCACCTAAAGGTTCTTCTTGATCACTTCCACCGAAGAAGAGAGAAGGTTGGCTGTGTGGTGTAGTGGGGATGTTAGGAAAGAATTTTCTTGAATTATCTCTATTCCTATGAGGCATGAAAGAAAATATTTTTGGTTGGTTTTTGTGTTTTTTCACTGATTGTACCTGCAAAACTGAAATGTATTGAATAACACAAATTGCAACTAACTGAAATGAACTTTGCTGAAATGAAATTTGTAGAATTGAAAAGGAAAGCAAGGAAATTTAGAAACTAAAAGAAACAACTATTCTACATTTACGGAAATAAACTACTTAGTATAATGTTGCGATAGAAAATAGAAGAAAGAAGTAATCACAAAATACTCTTACGCTTCCTCGACAACGGTGCCAAAAAGTGGTGAGCACCAGTATTGCAGCAATAATGCTGCAACTCTTGGGCTGCCTACTTTACTCTTATCAACCCGATAGTTTCTAACAAACTTGGAAGGGACGATGTTGTATGCACAAGTAGTATTTCTGACTACAGGCTGTCACTTGGTCAGCTGGCGCAAGATCCTCAGAGCTCAAGCCAACTTCTATGGATTTATAAGAAGCTCTATCTGTGATGAAAGAAAGGAAAGCTTACCCTACAGAGGCTACTCTAATTGCAGAAAGGAAAAAGACTAAACTGTGAAGTAAACCTAGCAAACCCTACTTAACCAGCTAATCCTAATTTTGTAGAAAGAACTATGAAAACCATGAAATTATGGCCATTACCTACTCAAGGAAGTAAACAAAATATACTCAAGCTATTTCTAGAAGTAAATGAGCAAAAAACATCTTTTTGGATTTTTATATATTTTTATGTGAAATTGACATGCATGTATTTTATTGTGTGAAGGTGGAAGCAAATAGGTGGCGTTGAAGGGAAATTTTGGGGTTTGAGGAGATGTAGGATGGTGCAGATGGGTCCTAGGAGGTCTCAGGTGGCCTTTTGGAGACTTTTGCCACATTTGGCCTTCAAAATAAACCCTACAGGAAAATCTATATGAGGACACAAGGGATCTACAGGAGGTCTTCAGGAGGATTCCAAGAGCAGTTTTGAATTTTTTAGGGTGTGAGAGTGGGTGGAACAGGTAGGTGAAGGTTGGGATGATGTGTCAGGGCGCCTACGGTCCACCAAGAATCACTGGAGAGGGAAAGATGATTGGGAGAGAGGAAGAATACCTATGGAAAAATGCAGAAAACTAAGGTAGATTTGAGGTGAACTTTAGGCAACCTATAGGGCATAGATCAAAGAGAGAATGTGATGAATGAAGGCTAACCTGCTATGAGAAGAGATATGCTGCAAAAGAACTGACAGCCAACCAATAAGATCAAGCAGGAAACAAAATTAAGTACATAAAAAAAACAGAATTTTGCATCAAGCTAATCTAAATTATGAGCTATGGAAAGAAATGTTGGAAAATGCTACAAGGATAGAAAACATAGAAGAAGACTTATTGCAAAGATAGAAACGAGCATGGTGAAAGAGATCTAAAGTAGAGCATTAACCTTCTAACAAATTGCAAACACTAGAAATCCTATGGAGAAGGAAAATCTGTGTTTTTGTGGCAACAAGAGGGTCTTTGCCTCAATTCATAGCCCCAAAGGGATGAAATGAGGCCAAGGCACTATTGCTAGCCTTTTGAATCTTATTTCTATCATTTTTTAACCTACTATGGGAAACACAAATGGAAACAACCTTCTAAATCACCAAAAGCAACCTTTTCTTAACCAAGAAAGAAATTCATCTAACAACAACTAATCCATAAACTGAAACAAAGCATATAAATACAAACAAGAGGATCTTGGCTACTTGGATTGGGCCCTAACCCAAGAGCTTTAGCCCTCTGAGGTAACTTAGTGCTAGCTCAAAAAGAATCTTATCTTTATTATCAAAATTGTAATAAGATTACATGAAACTGTCACCAAAAGTAAGCTCGAAATTGAACAGAGTTTTACAATAGAAAAAGTACAACAAAAATTATAGAAAAATTTGACCCTAGTGAGGCCCTAGGCCTCTCTAATTATACAACTAAAGCTCCCAATAGCTTCCTTAAAATCAGGGAGGCTTGGCTCCCAAAACTCGAGATAAACATAAGTTATCCTCCACTTGCTCGACTGCCTCCTAGTGCATTGATTTGGTTGTTTGTACTCCAAGCTGCATGAAGGGGAATTCAAAGTGGGGAGTAATAAATGAGGGGTATTTCCTCCTATAAATCCTCTCCTTTGTCCACTTCGAATTATTTCTGCCAATTGTCCATTGAATCTTTGACTTTGTCTTCAAAATTCAACGAAAATCTACATTAAACACACATTAGACCTCATGGCATCATAACTAATCCAACTCACTCCATAAGCATAAATATAAGAAAAAAACATGCAATAAGCTAAGATAATGGTTGATTTAACTATGTTAGGAGGCAAAATGAGCCCCTATAATTACCCATTTATGGGGCTCATCACCGTCACCAAAAGCTGCATTGATAGAAGTATAGGTGTTGTGGTGACATTCAATGTCCATCGTGAATAATGACTATATTGATGGATAATTACCATCACCATTTCATATCAAAAACAATGATTTATGGTTACAAACCTTTGAGGGTCATCATTATTGATACGGATATATGGTGGTGTTTGTTGACCGTTACCATTTCATATTTTCGGTGAAGGTCGAAAAATGTTACCAAAGCTCATTGGTGATGGTCAAAAGAGCCTCCGTCACCAAAAATTGATTGTCGCCATTCCATATGGATGTCAGGGCATGATGGAACCACCAACCTCCTGCTTGTAAAGCAGTTGCTCTTCCATTGAGCTAGCACCCTTTAAAGAATTATATTTTTTTAAATTAGACATTGAAACTTCATAAATTGTAAATTCTACAACTTTCAATAAATTAAAGTCTCGGCAATATTTTACTAAATAAGAAAAGCAACATCGAAGATGAAGGTCCCTACCTAATGGTAATTGAAGTTATGAAAATTGGGTGGAGGGAGAAATATTTACGTATAAGAGAATCAATATGTTCAGTTGAATACTCAATTAGAAGTGAAACTTTAAAGATATTTATAGCCTATAAATGACCTATAACTATCAAATGCACCAAATATTGCAAAGGAAATGTCATAAGTGGATACCATATGGAAGAAGAGGAGGCACGGACTTGGAATCCTTGTACATCTTGGCACGCCTTAGCACTTGGCACATCTTAACTTGTTTGACATGTCTTCATACTATCTGGCACATCTTAGCATGCCCTAGCATTCCCTAACACACCTTAGCAGTCATGACCTCACAACTAGCATTGCATTTTTCCATGACTTGGGAACCTTACATTCACTAGAACACATTGGCACTCCCTTGTTGTCATGCCCTCTGTTATCCTCCATAATGTCCAAGGCTGATGAAGAGATCGATGGAGGTAACCATAGACTAAGCTTTTAGTTTGGTAGCTAGCCCTACCAAACTAGAGAGGGCTCTCTGTATGAAATCACAGCTAAGATATGACTGGAATGTAAAGGATTTTAGGCTAGATAGCTAGGGTCATGTGGGTTTTTGGAAAATTTAGGGACTTGGAACTCTATCCACCAGTGTCTTGTCTGGCAGGGACTTTGTCAAGGAGGCAAGGACTTGGAACTCTGTCTAGGATAAAGCACCTAACATGCATGACATAAGCTTCGTAGAATCAAAACCTCCTACCTAGAAGAGTGTCCCTTGCTCAAAATATAGAACCCTTCTCTACTGTGCACTTTTATTAAAGATAAATCTGTGCAAAAAATAGTACTAAGAAAAACACCTAAATTAAGAAAATTGAGAATCTAAGTCAAACTATAAAAGTATAATAAATATGGCTCTATATAAGTTTGGGAAACACTAGACAAGCATGCTTTCATACAACAATAATAAGATGCCTAAAATTGATGCTATTCTTTCATCGTTGCTATACCCTCACAACAAAACTGGAATCTATAGCATGTATCCCAAGGTTGTATGAATTTTCTGAAGGTGTATATTGAAAGGATCTACTGAGATGAAGTACTATTGAAGGAGAAACACCTTCAAAACAATAGATAAAGTCTATTGTGAATTCAACCCATTTGCACACAGAACAAGGCTGCTACCGGGTACACTTCTCCGCTGAATGGAAACTACAATGTATTGTAGTGTTGCTGAAGGAAAAACACATTTAGTGCAACACAGATAAAACTCTAACAGATATTTTCAATGTGGCCTCAGTTGTCGATGATCTCATCAATATAGGTAACAATTTTGATAATTGAAAAAACAAAAGGTGAGATGCATAGATAATTTGAAATGACAGATTTGGGCATACTTTATTATTGTTTAGGAGTGTTAGTATAGAAAATGAAAGGTAACTTGTTGTGTCTTTATGTCACAGGCCAAGGATACGAAGAAATACATAAAATATTAAATAGCATGGTATAAGTCGATTGCAGGTTATTTTGAAATAGGAATGGAATTCTCCTTGTGCAGGTTCTAATCTAGTGGGTATAAATTTAAATAAGAAACTGATAGTTATGGGGTTGAAATTGTCTCACAATTCATGAAAAGTCCCAAATTTTTTCACTAGAAATAAGTAGAGCTATTCATCAAGTTTATGGAAGGGAACACCCTATTCGCAGGAGGATAATTTGAAATTAGTTGGGCATATTATTTCTCATCTTCTTGTATGTGTGTGCTTTGAAAAGATAACCACATCCAAAGACTCAATAACAACTCTGGTAAATCTTATAGATGTGAAGAACTTATGAGAAAACCCATCACTTCATGACAATTGAGCGAGGAATATGTTGAAGGATTCAATCTCGCACTCAGTCGTAAAAAGGAAGTTGGGATATCCAGCCTCTTGCCAAAAAACTGACTCCAACCATAATGTGAAAGGTAGGTTAACTATGAAACCTCTTTCCCACTTTGTAGTATTGTTCCCACTTGTATTCCAACAGCTATCTGGCTGCTTAGGTCCATAAAACTTGTGCTAGGTAAACTCTGCATGATACAATTGTGACGAGAAAGCTTGACACACACTCTAGTTTCCCTCTAAAAGAGGGTAAGTCAAAATATTATTACAATCTTAACTGTAATTTGATCATACAATATTGAGATATTGCATGGAATAAACAATATACTACCAATGCACTAATGAAGAACTCAAAATAAACGAATTTTTTATTGCTACAATAGTGCCTCATGGGATTCTCAGATAAAGAACCTAACCTGCATGGAAAAAGATTCCTAGAATAGAGTACCTCCTACCTAGAAGTGTGTCCCCTACTCAAAATATAGAACCCTTCTCTATTGTGCACTTTTCTTAAAGATAAATCTGTGCATAAAACAAAACTAAGAAAAACACCTAAATTAAGAAAAGTGAGCATCTAAGTCAAACTATAAAAGCATATTAAATATGGTTGTATACAATATTGAGGTATTGCATGGAATAAACAATATACTATCAATGCACTAATGAAGAACTTAAAATAAACAAATTTTTTATTGCTACAATAGCTCCTCTTAGGATTCTCGGATAAAGCACCTAACCTGCATGGAAAAAGCTTCCTAGAATAAAGTACCTCCTACCTAGAAGTGTGTCCCCTGCTCAAAATATAGAACCCTTCTCTACTGTGCACTTTTCTTAAAGATAAATCTGTGCATAAAACAGAACTAAGAAAAACACCTAAATTAAGAAAAGTGAGCATCTAAGTCAAACTATAAAAGCATAATAAATATGCCTAAAATCTATGCACTTCTTTCATCATTGCTACAACCTCATAGGAAAACTATAATCTACAACATGTATCCCAAGGCTGCATGCATCTACTAATGGTGCAGACCAAAAGTATCTACTAAGATGAAGTATTGTTGAAGGAGAAACACCTTCAAAACAACAAATAGATTCTAATGTGCATTCAACTCATTTGCACATAGGCCAAGGTTGCTACTAGGTACACTTCTCCCCTAAATGGAAACTACAGTGTATTTCTACTCTACTGAAGGAGAAACACCTTCAGAGAAACATGGATAAAACTATAACATATATTGTCACTGTGGTATCGATTGTAGAAGTTCTCATCAATATAGGTAACAACTTCGATAATTGAAAAACCAAAAGGTGAGCTACATAGATCATTTGAAATGATATATTTGGGCATACTTTATTATTTTTTAGGAGTGTTAGTATAGAAAATGCAAGGTAGCTTGTTGCATCTTTATGTCACAGACCAAGGATGTGAATAAATACAAAAAATATTAAATAGCATGGTACAAGTCGATTGCAGGTTCTTTCGAAACAAGAATGGAGTTCTCCTTGTGCAGATTATAATCTATTGGGTATAAATATAAATAATAAATGTATAGTTATGGGGTTGGAATTATTTCATGATTCATGGCAAGTCCCAAAGTTATTCACTAGAAAGAAGTAGAGCGAGTCGTCATGTTTATGAACGGCAACATCCTATTCACAAGTAGATAACTTCAAATTAGTTGGGCATATTATTTCTCCTCTTCTTGTACGTGTGTGCTTTGAAAAGCTAACCACCTCCAAAGACTCAAGAACAACTCTAGTAAAGTTTATAGGTGTGCAACACTTCTAAGAAAACCCATCACTTAATGACAATTGAGCGAGGAATATGTCGAAGGATTCAATCTTTCACTCAGTCATAAAAAGAAAGTTGGGGTATCCAACATCTTGCCAACAAACCGACTCCAACCATAATGTGAAATCTAGGTTAACTGTGAAACCTCTTTCCCACTTTGTACTATCGTTTCCTCTTGAATTCTAATGGGTATCTTGCTTCTTAGATCCACAAAACTTGTCCCAGGTAAACTTTGCATGATACAATTGTGATGTGCAAGCTTGACATGCACTCTAGTTTCCCTCTAAAAGAGGGTAAGTCAAAATATTATGACAGGATTAATTGTAATTTGATCATACACTATTGAGGTATTGTATGGAATAAAAAATATACTATCAATGCACTAATGAAGAACTCAAAATAAATGAATTTCTTGTTGCTACAATAGCACCACTCTTGGGATTCTCCAAGGAGCCACTAATTTATACACATTTGGAATCTTTACTTGGTCTGCAGAAAGATTAAGCAATGGTAGTGATCACTCTTTTCCCTCCCATGGAAGGTCTATACAGAGTCAACAATAAATTGATTTAAAAGTGAGGTATATGCCTGAAAAATAGGAGTCCAAATCTTCAACTCTAATTTAGTGGCAAGGAAATATTCAATTGTAAATGCTTGATCTTCTACAGTGTAAATTTCTAGATAAATGGTTAGTGTAAATCTGTCCATTGTCCACATATCCCAAAAAACCATGTATGTCTCGACTCTGGTTATGTGTAAGAAAGGGGAGATCACATAAATAATCCATTATCAAAAGAAAAATTTTAAGCACAACATTCTATAAAGAATTTTTTTAAAATTTTATTACATACCTTAGAAAGTTTGAAAGGACATAACTAAATCTTCCCTCTCCTTCCACACTTCATTAAATATGCCCCTTTTCCAATGCATATGTGGCCTACATAATCACAATCAACAAATATAATATGAAAAGTAAGTTTAATGAATTAAAGTAGCTTTGTTATACCTCAAGCAAATGGACTATGAGAAATTGGATTCATTATCTACAAAAGATGATATAGCAAGATCTAATTACATTTTTAACTGAAACAAAGGTGAATTGGATTCATGCTCTGCAATAGATGATATAATGAGATCGAATGACATTTTAAACTCAAACAAAGGTAATTTGAGTAAGCTCAAACTCCAAAATGATGGAATCCAACTTCTGAGTGGCAGTTACTGTATATATCTAGCTAGAGGCTAAAACATAAAGATATTTGTTATATGTGAAGATAAAAAAATGAAAGGGATGTAAAAATTTTACCATCAACTATAAGTTCCTTTCAAGGACTAGATCAAACCATAACCTTTTATCAAGATAATCAACTCACCCATTCTAGTATTCTTATAGTAGTTTCATGATAAATCTCAAACTCAATAAACTTCAAACAACATAAATTAACCAACAATATGTCTGAGGTTGGTTACCTAAGGATTATATCATACTAAATTACCTTTTTCATTTAACATTGAAAATGACTGTGAAAGAAATGAAGACAAATCAATGATTATGATGGATGCATGTGATGAAATAAAATAAAAAAACCTAAGGATTATATCATACTAAATTACCTTTTGCATCTAACATTGAAAATGGTAGTGAAAGAAATGAAGAAAAACCAGTGATTATGATGGATGCATGTGATGAAATAAAATAAAATAAAAAGACCTTTCTTCTTGCTATTAATGAGCCTTCTAGGGGATTCTTGAATGAAGTTGATCCTGATATGCTTTCTGAAATCAAAGAGACACTTTCTAGCTACTCTGATTTGATAGACAACAACCCTAATGCTTATGAAAATGAATATGGAAAGCAATAAGCATTGATGAAACTAGTCTTGAAGAAGGTGTCTCAAAGTCTAATATGGATAGTATTTTAAATTTCTACAGCTAGCAGAGGGTTTTCCCAGTTGGGTTCCCTATAATTTTTATTTTTTTTTGCTATAGTGTGACTTTGTTTTATTCATGTTCTATTCCACTACAAATTGGTAGAGATATTTTTTGTCTTCATGCAAAAATTAGTTTCAAATTCGTTCATTCAAGCAGTAGCAGAATTTCAAGGAAATTCTACACAAGGGGAAATTAATTTATATTTTCACTTATATCTTTTGCAAGTAAAATTCACAACTAAATTTTCATCCAAAGTGGGTTACTAGAAAGTAGTATCATGGAATATCTCAACATTGCAAGGCATAAATCATATTATTCAATAAGGTTGAGACTTGAGATACAAAAATCTTCCCAAGTTATGCAAGCAATAAAACTACTGATTTTTAGTTCAATCTATCCAACCAAAACAAAATTATGCCATTTTCGACACCCTCTAGTCAAAGTTATTCATGGCCTCATTCAACTCATTTAAGAATATGTCAATCTCGTTGATATTTCTTCTTCATTTCACGCGCCTAAGTTATATATTTGTGCAACCTAATATATCATTTATGTTAAGTGATTATTCATTTAAAATTATTTAGTCCGTCTAGCGCATCTACCTAATTTTCTGATTGGTTTCTGGGAAGACTCTATCAGACATTTGCAGTAGAAATAGAAGACTATTTTAGTACCTAGTGTTATAAAACTCTAATTTGGAAAAAGTATTTTGGGTTGTTTCCCTAAAACTATTTACAAAATTTTCAATCCCAAAGGCATTTCAGGGAGAATTTTATTCACGGAGAAATTTAGTATTATTTTTGGAAATTTGAATGTAACTAAAGGAAATTCTTCCTGTTTGCTCAAAAGATTCTAGCACCAAATATGAGTGAATTCATAAGACTTAGGATTTGGAAATAATTCACTTCTCTTTTCCAAGACCATATATGAGTGAATTCACAAAACTTGAGATTTGGATTCTGGAAACACTTAAATTTCACCTCATTTATCAGGATTGGAAGGTCCCTGAGATACAAACATGTAGCATTAAGGATCTACTTTTCTTGTTTAAGGACAATGTTCAATTTATAAAATGTGATACAAGAATCCTTGGATACATGTCTAACAAAGTTCGTTGGTCACAACTAATGAAACTGAATTCCATCAATACATAACAAACAAGGTAGAATATAAGAGAGCATCTACTTTTCAACATATACTCTCACAAAAATAAACATCTATACAGTCATATAAAGTTGTCACTGTTAGTGCCTAAATCTACCTCAGGCTGAGAAAGGTAGGATCTAGGATAACATCAAACCACCCTTAACCTGGTAGCTAGCCCTACCAGGTTGGGAGAGGGCTATCTCCTTGTCAATCTCAGAAAAGATCGCCAATGAAAGCTTGAGATGACTGATGTGATGACTGATTTTAGGCTAGGTATGTGTACAAAGGTGTTTGATTGAATTTGATGATGTTGTTGGCTCAAGTGTGAAAGACAGATTTGGGCCTGGGGAATGAGGCTTAGTTTTGCAGAGATCTCTATGGGGCAAGGTAGGCAAGTAATTTGGTACTTCAAAATGAGTGAGATGGAGAGCTTTTACATAGGTGAGGAGTTGAAAAGGGCATGAAAAACTCAGGGATCCTTTTCAAACAGCTGAAAACATAGATAACTAAACAAACCTTAGGTAGAGCACTGCACTTTCAATGTATTCTACCTTTATCCTTGTTTGATTTAGTTAAGATGAAATAAAGAGAGACAATGGCATACATAAAACACATGTAGACTTAAAATTATAGAAGAAACACAATACCAAAGCAAAATTCCACATGAATCCCATAAAGTGCTACAAACCCTGGTCTATTCCTTAGCCAAATTGCTAAAATGAGTATCAATGAAGCTCCAAGCTTTCCCAAAAGTCCAACCCTTGCTAATGACCGGAAAATTACAAGATATAGGAAACCAAAAACTCATCCTAGCCTCTAGGAGTCGAGATCATAAGTTTAGATGTTGTTCCAACAAATTCTAAACTGAGAACTAAAAAGTAGGCAGTGGAACAGCTTCCCTCTAAAAACTAGGGAACTGATTCTTTCAGTTGCAAACTACCTTTTCATGGATGAATCTACCTCTATGAGTGAAAAATTTGCATAATTACATCAAAATCCATCAAGTCACATTAAATTACATCATGAGTTTGACAATTAGAAGGAGAAAAGTCAAACTGTCAAGAAACTAGGCAAAAAACTGAGTATTTTGGTCAAATTAAGCAAAATTCCTCCAATGCGCCGTGTTGATTTCCCTATGCGTAGCGCCTTTTTGAAGCTAATTTTGGAGGCCTTCTCGGTGTCCAAATTTGCTCCAAGTGGGCTTGTTGGAAATTTCTGCCTGTTTAATTTCCAGAAAAAGTGAAATTTCTGAATTTGGCCTCCATTTTCCCCTCCAAAACTGAGTTCTCCCAACACTGCTTCCTGTGTGTCCAAAAAGGGACAGAAAGGTCATTTTTGAGGTGTTTTTGACCTTTTTGGAAGCTCAAAACCTTTCAAAACTTCCTGGCCATTTGTGGGCATGCATATTTTTCCATGAAAAATCCAAAAATGATAAGTTTTCCTCAAAAGGAGGTCCCCATCAAAAGCGAGCACCAAGTGGCGTGGCGCATCGGGTAGAAAAACCTGTTTTTTGGGCCAAAAATTTCAAAATTGCAAAAAGTGTCCCAAATTTCTTGAAATTTGGGCTGAGTGTCCTCCATTAAGTGTTGTGTTGGGCCAAGGAATCCTCAGCCAAGATCTAAAGTCTATCTTGCTCTTTTCGCTTCCTCGATGCCTTCTTCAACTTGGCCTTCAAGTTCCTGATTCTTGCCTTGCACACTTTGTTTCTTGCCAAGTAGTGGTAGGCCATGTGCCTCAACATAGTTTTCTCTCTGTTGGCTTTCTCTAGCATCTTTTCCAAGTTCATTTTTGTCACCTCGAGCCAAGATTCATGATCAGCTTGAATTTCCCTTTCAAGTGTTGTCAATTTGGTTTTTCTTCTCTTGGAAACTTGCCAGTTTTTCTTTATGTTTTTGAGCTCCCTGGATGAGTGGGACTGATGAGGGGAGGATTTGATGCTAGCTATAGGGTTTTTGGGAATGAAAGGGTTTAGGGAATAGTATTTAGGCTCTTGGGACAGCAATTAAGGTTTGAGAATTTTTAACTAGGGTTTGGGATAGTAGGACTAGGGATTTAGGATTAGTGATTTTAGGGATATGGGGTTTTGGGAATGGGTTGATGAAAATGTAATGAGAGGGAGAAAATGAAAGAGTGAGGAAGTGAGAAATGGTTAGGAGTGAACTTGGCAGCAAAACATATCATTTGCAAACCCTATGCAACTGTTTTTGACCAAAATTGCAAGGAGGTAGGGTTTCAAGTTTTTCTCATTAAATCACCATAAACATCAAGAGAAACTCATTCACTGATCATGGAGGAATGTTTGACTTACTTGAACACCTGAGGATTGAGCAAATTTTGCAATTTGGGAGAGTTTGTGGGTGAAATCAGGCTTGAAACCCTATGCACCATGCCACAAACCCAATGCGCAGCGCCCTCTCAATGCGTCGCACCCGTTCAAAATTTACACTGCAGAGCACTGCGCAATGTGCCGTGCTCTTTCAATGCGCCGCGCTCCAAACCCAATGCGTCATGCTTTTTGAATGAGACTTTTGGAGGCCTTCTCGATGTCCAAATTGGGCATGGGATAGCGCGTTGGAAAGAGTATTAAGTCTACATTCCAACCCAACTAGAACTTTTTAATTTGGAGTTCATTTGCCCTATCAAAAATCAAATCTCCCAAGACTGGTCAAAATGTGAAAAATGAGGCTGCCTAAAGGAAGAGTGTTGTTGCAGTCAACTTTTGAAGGTCTTTCTCAACCCCAACTTGAGCTCATGATAGCTCATTGGAAATCGCTTTGTGTCTAGTTATCATTTGACTCATCAAGACATTCATTAGGCCAACCGAGCTAGGAGAAATCTTGATTTTCCCTAGGTCACTTCAGAGGTGCATCAATTCTCCTGAGGCAACTTTAGTTTTGACCTTTCTCTAAAACCATGACACCTGTGTAAAAAGTGAAGGAGGTTTTTCTTCCTTGGCCTATTTTTGACAAAAAAATCTCTCAGTTTTCCCAAATTCATCTTTTCTTGCTCAGAAAAATCATTGGGGTAAAACCTATCCCGATGTGTGGAACAGGGGATTTGTCGAAATGAAGTGGAATGAAGGGGATAAGGGGCTTATAAATTCTTGATAAAATTTTGGGAAGTAGGGAGGGATGTTAGGAGGTAAGGGAAAGTGGAATTTCAAAGATTGAGTGAGGGGATGGGGTCCAAAATGGAAAAACACAGGCCTAGCCTAGAAAATTGTCAAGTTGAAGCAAGAAGCTAGGGTTTGTGCGAAAATGAGGGATTTGGGGGATCTCAGTGATGAGAAGTGTTTAATAAGGAACATTAAGGATAGGGGAAGGTGTATGAACATTAGGATACAATTTTTGCTAATTATTTGATCATCCAAGAGAAATTACCTTCAAAACCCTAGGAGAGGGAAATGAACCTTACCTAGGCACAACTGAAGCATGAACAAGGGGTAAAATGACCCATTGGAACATGACATGATGATGAAAACCCTCTTAATGATGGTACATTTAGCTAAATGGTGACATGGACCGACATTTGGACAACTTTGAAAAGAGTGAAAGCAAACCCTAGACCTAATATCTAGTGACCAGATTTTACTTGAAGACTCACTGAAATGACAAAATTTGACCTTGACACCTTAAAATCACTTTGTAAGAGCATGTTTGATCAGTGGAGGAAGGCTACAAAGACTGACACTAACAGTCACCACACCAAAGACGGAATTAAAAACCAAAATAAAAACAATAACAAGCTTGTATTGTTATGGTTACACTAACAAAATGTTAAATAGGATCAATATGTTAATATGGAAAATAGTGTAGTTGATTATGATTTATTGAACCCAAGGGGTTAGCCCAACCAAATGTCATTAATGTTACTGGGTATTTGGCTAGTTCTGTGCTGGCAGGTGCCCTGTTTGAAATCCCTTGGGTGAGGTGAACTAGTCAATGCCAATAGGTTTACTAGGGATGCCATCCATGAATGTGGGGAAACATCCATTGGGATTCCCCAGAGAGTTTTTCTTGGAAAGAATAAAAACAGGATTTCATAAAGAGAAATTTTGAGATGCATAGAATGTACATCCAGTAAAATCAACTCTATAGAGACAAACCATAAAAGAAGGAAAAATACATATGCTTTTACCTATGTTCCCTTGTTTTCCCTCCCACTTTGTGAAAAGTGAAAATATGCTACTCTTAAACTTAAAAGAAAGGATGAAAAAAATAGTGAATTTTGAACCACTCCTCCTTGTGTGGAAGAAGACTAAAAGTGGGGTGGAAATACAACGAGGTTAGAAATGAAACGTACCTGGGTGCCATTAATGGACTGAAGAGGTAAAACATTAAATCACAACTCTCTTCAATCTCGTTTTCCTTCCTGCCTTGTGAAAAGTGAAAATATGCTACTCGTAAACTTAAAAGTAAGGATGAAAAAAATATTGAATTGTGAACTAGAGATCAGAGGTGTGTGTACTCCTCCCTAGGATGAAAAAAATAGTGAATTGTGAACTAGAGATTGGAGGTGTGTGTACTCCTCCCTGTGTGGAAGAAGATTAAAAGTGGGGTGTAAATGTAGCAAGGTTAGAAATGAAACATACCTGGGTGCCATTAATGGATTGAAGATCCAATGAGGTGTGTGTACTCCTCCCTGTGTGGAAGAATATTAAAAATGGGGTGTAAATATAGCAAGGTTAGAAATGAAACATACCTGGGTGCCATTAATGGATTGAAGATCCAATGAGGTGTGTGTACTCATCTTTGTGTGGAAGAAGACTAAAAGTGGGGTGGAAATGTAGTGAGGTTAGAAATGAAACATACTTGAGCGCCATTAATGGATTGAAGATCCAATGGTGGGGTTCGATATCAGTCTGCTACCAGTAAAACCTTAATTCACAACACTCTTAAATCTCATTTTCCCTCCCACCCTGTGAAAAGTGAAAATATGATACTCTTAAACTTAAAAGAAAAGATGAAAAAAATAGTGAATTTTGAACCAATCCTCCTTCTGTGGAAGAAAACTAAAAGTGGGGTGGAAATGCAGTGAGGTTAGAAATGAAACATACCTAGGTGCCATTAATGGATTGAAGATCCAATGGTGGGGTTCAATATTAGTTTGCTACTGGTAAAACCTTAATTCACAACTCTCTTCAATCTTGTTTTCCCTCTCGCCATGAGAAAAGTGAAAATATGCTACTCATAAACTTAAAAGAAAGGATGAAAAAAATAGTGAATTTTGAACCAGAGATCTGAGGTGTGTGTACTCCTCCCTATGTGGAAGAAGACTAAAAATGGGGTGTAAATGCAGCAAGGTTAGAAATGAAACATACCTGGTCACCATTAATGGAATGAAGATCTAATGGTGGGGTTCGATATCAACCTACTACTGGTAAAACCTTAATCCACAACTCTCTTCAATCTCATTTTCCCGACTATAAGTGGGGTGTAAATGCAGTGAGGTTAGAAATGAAACATACCTCGCTGCCATTAATGGATTGAAGATCTAATGGTGGGGTTCGATATGAACCTGCCACTGGTAAAACCTTAATCCACAACTCTCTTCAATCTCATTTTCCCTCCCGCCCTCTGAAAAGTGAAAATATGCTACTAGTTTTCCCTCCCTCTGCCTTATGAAAAGTGAAAATTTAATTCACAACTCTCTTCAATCTCGTTTTCCCTCCCGTCCTATGAAAAGTGAAAATATACTACTTGTTTTAGAAAGTAAATGAAGATTGGTATTAGGAGGGCTTTGTTACATCAAAATTAAGGCTAATTTTTTTCAAAAATGTTAAAATTTCCCTCCCTAAAAAACAATAAATACAATATTTATACAGTATAAAGTAGATGTAATGTCAATATGTAAACAATTCTAAATATGGGCTTAGTTAAAGAATAATAGTAATAATAATAATTCCTATCCTACAGCTCGACCATTACTTTTTGGCAGACTATATCCTCACATATCCCGCTTTTGAAGGATTGGCACGGGAACAACCTTCTGGAGGCATGGTCTAACTGGTGCCTTGAGCATTCAGGTAAGGCCAAGAACCTGCCTCTGCTGGTTTGTTGGGCTATATGGATCGCCCGTAACCAATCTATCTTCAATCTTAAAATGCCTCACTGGCCTTCGATCATTCTTCACACGGTCGCTGATTATAATTTGTTACCTGATGAAGATCACTCCACCCCACCGAGAACTCTTAGACCTGTACCCATTGATAAATCAAAGCCTTGGGCTTTTTTCGATGGCTCAGCCCAAGATGATGGATGTGGGGGGGGAGCCATACTCCATATTGACGAAAGGCATTGCTTCAAGATCCAAATCAATTTAG
Source organism: Pinus tabuliformis (assembly GCA_031772625.1). Lineage (NCBI taxonomy): Eukaryota > Viridiplantae > Streptophyta > Pinopsida > Pinales > Pinaceae > Pinus > Pinus tabuliformis. The sequence goes on along the minus strand of CM062811.1, from coordinate 404,685,796 downwards.
GCAGAGGCACAAACAACTTTGTAGAGCTCAGCACAGCCAAGCACATAATTCATTTTGCTATCCTTAAACAATGCAGACACTTACAGATATTTGGTGACTCCAAAATTGTTTGCAATTGGCTCAATAATGCATCACATTGTCATACTTTTTCTTTGAGACATATACTTGACGAAGCAAAGAGATTGATCACAACTTTTGAATCCTTTGTTTGTCATCATATCTACAGGGAACAAAACACCACTGCAAACCAGCTCTCCAAAGAGGCAGCGCACAGAATAGGTGAAGACTGGTGGATCCGAGAGGAAGTTGGCGGCGCTTTTTACCAGTACTATCATCGGCCTTTTGATGAACAATTGGAATGAAGGGCTATAAAGCCTATATATACATGCAGTTTTTTGCTTATTCCAGTATGTAGATACAGTAAAATAGTACATCTATTTGTTAGCAGTATATATTGCTCTCTGCGAAGAGCTAGCCATAATTTTGAACATAGTTTTTGACTTATTTTTGATGCTCCCTGCGTGGAGATATTTTGTTTATAGCAGTTAAAAAATGAACTCGACAGGCAAAAGCCTGCATATGGATATGCTTCGGCATCTGCAAAATGTAATTTTCTTAACCTTAATGAAAATTACGACTTTTTCCCAGGGGAAAAAAAATAGTAATAATAATAATAAAAGTCAAAAGTATGGGGATGACTACAAAAATATAAATGTTGGCTCAATAATAATAAAATTAAATTTGTTATATTTTGATTTTGTTATTAACTTGTGAATAATAATAATAATAAAAGTCAAAAGTATGGGGATGAGTGCAAAAATATAAATGTTGGCTCAATAATAATAAAATTCAATTTGTTATATTTTGATTTTGTTATTAACTTGTGAATAGGTTTTGTTACATACCGTGAGCCAATACCATGGCTTATCAATATCTCAAGCCCAAAAACCATAACTTATTTCACAACCAAAATGTTTTATAACAATATGACAAGATTCTTAACCATGGATATTCACCCCCCACTTTACAGTGGATATTATTAACTTGTAAAAGATTGGTTTTGTTATAATACCATGGGCCAATACTATGGCTTATCAATACCACATGCTGTAAAAACATAACTTATTTCATAATCAAAATATTTTATAACAATATGAAAATATTCTTAACCATGGATATTCATTCTCACTTTACCATGGATATTATTAACTTGGAAATAGACTTTGTTACAATACCATGGGCCAATACCATGGCTTATCAATATTATATGCCCAAAAAGCATAACTTATTTCAAAATCAAAATATTTTATAAGAATATGACAGGATTCTTAATCATGGATATTCACCCCCACTTTGTCATTGATATTATGAACTTGTGAATAGGCTTTGTTACAATAGCATGGGCTAATACCATGGCTTATCAATACCACATGCCAAAAAATCATATCTTATTTCACAATCTAAATATTTTATAACAATATGACAAGATTCTTAACCATCGATATTCACCCCCACTTTACCATGGATATTATTAACTTGTAAATAGGTTTTGTTACAATACCATGGGCCAATATCATGCCTTATAAATACCACATGCCCAAAAACCATAACTTATTTCACAATAAAAGTATTTTAATTTAATTTAATTTTATAACATTTTTTTATTTGAAGCTAATAGGAAAAGGGTTGTAATTAGTTTTGAGGTATATATAAACCCTCTATCCTCACGACTACTAAAATTATTCCCATATAAATTAAATTAAGGTTTCAATAAAATTAAAAATGAGAATACTTTTGTATTTAAAGATTTAAAATTTATATAATACAAATATTATTAAGAACCAACATAGATCTATCTTAACTAAGGATCCAAGTGATGATAGCAAGCAAAGTGAAGGGAAGAGAGGGGGAAGGATATAGTGACAAAGATGGAGGGTGGAGAGAAAGAGAGAGTGAGAGAGTGATGGGGGGAGACAGAGAGAAGGAGGTAGGAAGAGAGAGAGGGGAGAGAGAGAAGAAGAGAGTGGGGGAGAGAGAGGGAGGAAAGAAATAAGGCATAGGGAGATAGAGGTGGAGAGAGAGGGAGGAAAGAACTAAGGCATAGGGAGATAGAGGTGGAGAGAGAGAGGGAGTGACAAGGGATAGATGGATAGAGAGAGAGGGAGAGAAGAGAGGAGGGGAGAGAGAGAATAGGTGGGGATAAAGATAGGGAGATAAGGGAAAGAGAGAGAGAGAGGGAGGCACAAAGATGGAGGGGGGAGAGAAAGAGAGTGATGGTGGGGGGGGAATAGAGGGAGGTGAGAGAGAAAGGGAGAGAGAGGAATCAGAGGGAGGAGTTAGAGATGAAGTTAGAGGGCGAGAGAGAGGGAAGGAGGAAGAAAGACATAGAGGGAGAAAGGTAGAGAGAGAGGGAGTGACAAGGGAGCGATGGAGAGAGGAGAGATAGAGGGAAGAGAGAGAGGTGGAGAGGAAGAGGGAGGGAGAGAGAGATAGATATGGAGAGAGAGTGTGTATGTTTGGGGGGTGAGATAGAGAGAGGGAATAAGAAAGAGACACATAGATACAAATATAGATATTATATAGTATTATATAACTAACCTAGATCCATCTTAACCTGGATCTACCAAGCACCAAAAAAGAGGTTTGCACATCGAGAGATTGGATCCCTCTCGGCGCTTGATAGATCCAGGTTAAGATGGATCTAGGCTGGCTTAATAAGTTTGTAGTTTTATTTGATAAATTAACACTTTTTTTTTTGTTGTGTTTGAAAACAATTTTTCCGTATTTGGTGTATTTATGCTAATAATAATAATCTAATTTTAATTTAATTTTAAGCTTACCTTTTTTATGCAATGATTTTGTTGTTAGTTTATAGAGATAGACATGTTATACTTTTGGAATTTGAAAAGGAAACACGTGCTCTTAACTTGGTTCTATTGAAAACATTTAAGTGTAAGAAAGAAACATGCCCTCTTAACTTGGTTGTATTAAAAACATAAGTGTTCTTGTATACTAGGTGGGTGCAAACAAGAGAGAGTATATGGTAAGTGGATTAAATAGTTAAAAACAAATGTTAGTTAATGAGAAAGTTACGAAAATCTAACAAATAGGCTAGGGTTAGGATACTATTGTTTTGGGACATCTAAAGTTGAAGGTACATTTTATGGAGGTGTAGTCTAAGCCCTTGGGTGCGGGGCACATATTATGGGTATCTTGGACTTTTGGTGTCTGTTAGTGGTGTCAACTAGTGGTGGAGTGTCCAACCAATGAGTAGGCAAAGTTTTTCATTTACAAGGTTGGCATCAATCAAGTATTCTCCCTTTCTACCCAACTCTAAGATGAGGAGTGTGCATAATGGACTTATTATTGTAACAAATTGCAAATATTTGATTATCTTTAAGCTCAAGGGCTTGAAGTGGCTACGTCAACCTACAAATCTTTAAAGGAACTATGTGTTTTTCAATTAAACCCTTGTGGTCAAGGAGCTTCAAAAGAGGAAGGACTTATGGCTATTTTTAAGGGGTTGTAATGACCCTCATCTTGTGGTAAATATGTAGATATGATGCTAATGGTCCTGATCTTAGTACATTCACATATATAATGTAAATATTTTCCTATCACCTTACATTGTGTAAATATGATAAATATTTTGTGGTTACCTTGATGTACATGTTGAAGTTCCACTTGCTTGATTATGGGAAACACTTCTCAGTTATCCTTGTGTACATGGGAAAGATCATAATTACTCTATGCGATAAAAACACCTAGTAACATTTTCACACTTAACACTATACAATAAACTTAATCCTAATATCTTAGTGAAGAACAAGTAACTAGCTAGACTCTGGAAGGGTTTTTGGATTGACTGCTAGTGAAACTCATTGCAATTAGGTATGCCAATGTGTGGTGAGTGTTAGTGAGTGATAGGGAAACATAAGGGAGCACTAGGTCAAAATGCATGGAAATGAATGAATAAGAGTGTGTGATAGAGAGTGTCAATGAGTTCCAGGTGTGGTAAGAGGGGAGTGACATGGTATGCTAAGCAGCACTAAGTCATTCTATCATGCTAGAGCGACATGCAACTAGTATGTGCTATGTGCCAAGGTGTGCCAAATAGTGCTAGGAAGTGTTAGGGAGCATTAGGGAAACACAAGGGAGCACTAGGTGAAAATAATGCATGAAAATGAACGATTAAGAGTTTGTGATAGGAAGTGTCAGTGATTTTAGGGTGTGCTAAGGAGGGAGTGAGAAGGGATGCTAGGCAATGCTAAGGCATTATAGAGGCTAGGGAAACATGACAAGATGTGCTAGGTGCTTAGGTGTACCAATGCATGCCAGGGTGAGTTATGGAGTGTCAGGGAAAAACAAGGGAGAACTAGTTTCAAATGCATTCAAATGAATGAATAAGAGTGCGTGACAGGGATTGTCAGTGAATTCTAGGTGTACTAAGGAGGGAGTGACAAGGTATTCTAGGTAGTTCCAAGGAATGTTAGAGTGCCAGGGCGACATACCAAGATGTGCCAAGTCCTAGGGTGTGCCAATGTGTGTCAGGGAGTGCCATGAGAACACAAGGGAGAACTAGTTCAAATTGCATGGAAATGAATAGATAAGAGTGTGTGATAGGGAGTGTTAGCAAGTTCCAATTATGTTAAGGAGGGAGTGACAAGGGTATATGCTAAGCAGTACCAAGGCATTCTAGAGTGTCAAGGCATGTTAGGGAGTGGCAGGGTCTATTAGGGAGTGGAAAATCATGCCAAGGAATGTAAGGGATGATAATGTGTGGCATGTAGTGCCAATGGATTGTTATACGTGCCAGATGTTATGGAATGTCAAGATGTAGACTATGCTGCTTAGTTGTTTTACGGGCATTGTTGGATGTGAGCCTTGACTTGCTAACTTTTTAAGTGGGATGCGTTAATATTGGACATGAGAAGCCTAAGATGGTTTATAATCCATTAGGGGAACACGACATAGTCTAGTTGTAGTAAATGTAACTTGGTAAAGTTGTTGTAGTCGAGGCAGGACTTGGTTAGGTTCCTAAGTCTAAAAGAAAATAAGGGTAGTTATGAGGGAATGATAATTAAGGAGGGCATGGAAAGGAATGAAAAGGCATGATGACATATGCTAGATAGTGTCAATGCATGTCGAGGAGTGTTTGGGAGTGTCAGTGAATCATAAGGGAGAACTAGGTCAAAGTGCATGGAAATGAATGAATAAGAGATTATGTCAGGGAGTGTCAGTGAATTCTAGGTGTCCCATGGACAAAGTGTGTTAGGAGAATTTCATATTAGAACTTGTAGGAGGAAAGCCTACGATTGTGATAAGAGGATGGAAAAAGTAGTTTGAGATAAAAGGACACTTTCATCTAGGCACAAAACTATTTTTTCAATGACTTGGTTGGTTTCCCAAGTAAAAAAAAAAGTAATGTTATCTATGACGGCATGAAAAATAGGGAGTGCCAAGGTGTGCATGGAATTTCAGGAAGTGTTAACACATGTTATAAAGTTCCAAGGAATGTTAGGCATGTCAAGACATGCCAAGTGCTAAGGCATGCCAATGTTTGCTAGGTTCTAGGATGTGGCACCAACACATGTTAGGGATTGCCAAGGAAACATAAGGGAGGACTTGTTTCAATTACATCTAAATGAATGAATGTGCGTGTGTGATAGGGAGTGTAGAAAATCTGTGATAGGTTAACTCGATAATGCAATATAAAACAAACCATACTACTATAGCCTACTTCTACTATCAATTTGTGGAAGCTTAAAGATCGAGCTGAATGATATAACCAGGATAAGAAGAATCAATGGTACAACACACATGAAAATACTTTTGGGGAAATATTCGGATAAAACCCCATACTATTGTATTATCATACATGGTGGAAATACATAGGAATCATACAAAGCCTTAGCTCTCACAGCTAGCCAACTCTCAGTACAATCCTCACAGATGCTCACATGCAATCTTGGCTTCTCTCTAGCCTTCCTCTCTGCCCTCCAAGCTCCTATTTCCTTGTGTTGTTCGTTGTGGATTATTTTCCTATTACCAAGTGGAAAATCAACCTTCAAAAACTGCACAATCCTCAAGGATGAATCCTTGACTGCATGCATGTGTTTTTTCCATGAGAAAAAACATGCAACTGATAGTACATTGTCCTTGAACATTAATCTCAACTGGGTCTTTCTCAGAATAGACATGCATGAGTTTCTGATGAGGGAATCTTCAAGTAACTGGAGTAACACTAGTTGAGTGCATTAATGCATCAACTGACTGTTAACTCACCATTAGTTCCTCAAACAATTTGGAACTAATTTAACTAGAAATAACTCAGTAAACTAAGTTAACTAATTACAACTCAAATATAACTCAATATCATCTCCTTAATTTAAGGGATAACTCTTGCATGACTTCAAAAAGACTCCAACTTGAATTTCTCCAACTAATTAATTTAAAATAAATTAATTAATTATTTCCAAGTAGTTGTTAAGTCTAAATTGAATTTTAATTCACAATTTAATTCAAGGACAAATTAAATTGGAATATTCTTGTTGCCATATTTCAACACTCCCTCTCAACAAGAAAGGGATTATCTGCCACCCCGATCTTGTCTCTATGGAACTCAAATTTACACTTTAACAATGCCTTTGTCAAAAGGTCAACATCTTGATCCTCTGTCGAAATATACTGCAGTAACATGATCCTCTCGACCTGTGAAAATCCACAGGCAACAAATATTTCCTTATGCTTCTCCGCACTAGAATCAGCAGCATTCTTTACTTTGTAAAGCTAATAGGAACTCACAACTAACTTATTCTCAGGTCTTGGAACCACGTCCCAAACACTGTTACAAAATATGGATTCATACTCCACCATAACATCAATACAGATCAGTTGCTGCACTGCTTCCTCAAAGGAAGATGGCCCGGTCTCAACACATTCCCCAGCAAGGGCCATGTATCCAATGTACCTCTCAAGTGACCTCCTCTGTCTGCGCTAAGAAGATGGTGCTCCCACATTCTCTCTTGCATCATCCAACAATCTATTAGCTTCTCTTGTGCGCTTTCGTCCATCTCTGGAAGACTATGCTTGAGTGGATGTCTCCACTCCTCGAACCTCTGCATGTAGCTACTCTGCATCATTTGAACCATCAGTTCCTCCACAACCTATAGTTGGATCTCCCTCTCAAGGGAAACTCGCATGGCCTTCTACTCATCAAACTTGAGATCTCTGGGAACACTGTCCTCTGACTGATAGGAAAGTACACTCGATAGTTGTGTGGTGTATTATTGTACCCCACAAATATCCCTAACTCTGCTGTCGGCTCAAGCTTCTTCTGTGCATCCTTTGTCACATGGCAATATACCGATGAGCCAAAGATCCTGAAGTGACCTGCATCTAGTCTCTTACTGGGGAAATATTCCTTTGGTGTCTTTGTCCCAAGTATGTGATGCAGGCTTCTATTCTGCAAATAGACTAGTGTATTGCATGCCTCAGCCCACAAGTGAAGTGGTAGGCCTTGGTCATGCAGCATTGCCCATGCTGCCCCTGCAATAGCTCTGTTCTTCCTCTCGGCCACCCCATTTTGCTATGGGTTATGAGGTGCCGCCAACTCTCGTTTAATTCCTTTTGCTGCACAGAAGTCCTTAAACTCTTGAGAGACATATTCTCCACCATTGTTGCTTCAAGGCCTTGATCTTCTTCCCTGACTCTTTCTCAACAAAATCTTTGAACTCACAAAAGTTTGTGAAAGTTTGTTCCTTCTTCTGCATGAAATAAATCTAGCATTTACGAGAATAGTCATCAATGAAAATCACATGATACCTTTGCTTCGCTGTGGATGTTGTTGATAATGGTCCACACAAATCAGTATGAACTCCCTCTAAGATAGCCTCTGCTCGACTGTCTCGATCATGAAAGGAAGACTTGGTGTACCTTCCCAAGGTACAACCTTTGCATGTGTCAACTTGCTCTCAAGTTTACATTTGGGAAGTCCTGTAGATATTTGCTGCATTATCTTCAAAGCCCCATGATGCAAATGGCCCAACCACCTGTGCCACAACTCGCCAATGTCTTGGATTTGCACCAATTTTGCTTTCGTACTTAATGCTGCATAATCATCTACCTATAGTTTATAGAGATTCTTCACCCGAATCCCTATCCTCTTGGTCTGGCCCATGGCTATGTGTCTTAGGAACACCTTTCCTTTACTGAAGACAACATCGTAGCCTTTGTCCTCCAACATCGTGACTGACACCAAGTTCTTCTTCAGTTTAGGCACATACATCACATCTGTCAAGGTTAGAGGAGCTCCATGCTCCCTCTGAAAAGCAACCGTGCCCACTCCTGAAACACTGTACCTTCCATCATCAGCCATCTCTATGCACATCTTGAGGTCTTTCTCCTCCAAGGCACTGAATAAATTTTTATCACTGGTCATGTGGAATGAGGCAGCTCAACTTTCAAGATACCAGACACAACCCATCATTGATGACACCATGCATGCGATGAGGATGAAGTCCATTTTGAACTGAGAGGCTAATGCCTCACCTTCCAATCCTTCCAAGGATCCCTTCTTGGACTTCTTCGATGGTCAATTAGTCGCATAATGTCCCATCTTGTGACAATTAAAGCAACTTACTTTAGACATGTCACCCTTCTTCCCTCCATCAAAAGAAATTGATTTGAAATGGGAAGCCTTCCACTTCCTTTTCCTTGCCTTACTTGCTAATGCTAGATTTTCTTCATCATCATTCTTCGATGAAGAACCATCTCGTGTGCTTCTCCTGATCTCCTCCTGCATAAGATCCGACCACAATCGTTCCCAATCTGGTAGTTTCTCCCTTCCATTCACAGAGTCTTGGTAGCTATTCCAACTCTTTGGAAGGCCAAGGAGAGCGAGGCTCACCATATCTCATCGGCAGTAGTTATTCCCACACTGCCAACCACATCTCTACAAGTGGTGAGCTTGTTCAGATATGTGGAAATAGTATCGCCCTTCTCCATCTTGATTCTTCGAAGCTTATCCTTGAGCGCCAATTTCCTCTCGTCACTACTGTTCTGATAGAGGTCCTTCAATGTCTTCCACATTGAAAATGGAGTATCCTTCCCATGGAGACTCGAGACAATATGGTCTCGAACTCCCTCAAGGATGATCCATCTTGCCTTCGCCACACACTTCTTCCACTCAGCCAACTCTTGTGCATTAGTTGAAGTTGGCTTTGGGATTTCTTGATCAATGAATTCCTTCAAGCCATTGTCTTCTAATACAACCTCCATTCTATCTTTCCATGTTATGTTATTTGAGCTACTTTCCAAGGCATACTCAAGTCTCAAGCCATAGAATGCCATTGGCCAACCTTTAAGTATGATATGAATTCGATTTTCACCTGCAACCCCAAACTTCAAACTTTGAATTCTCTTTTCAGTATACTATTCAAAGCTCTGATACCATGTAGAAAATTTGTGATAGTTTAACCTGATAATGAAATATAAATCAAAGTAGAATACTATAACCTACTTCTACTATCAATTTGTGGAAGCTTAAAGATCGAGCTGAACAATATAACTAGAAGAAGAATAATCAATGGCACAATACACATGAAAATACTTTTGGGGAAATCATCAGATAAAAACCCCACACTATTGTATTATCATACATGGTGGAAATACATAGGAATCATACAAAGCCTTAGCTCTCAAAGCTAGCTAGCTCTCAATACAGTCCTCACAGTTGCTCACAGGAAATCTTGGTTTATCTCCAACCTTCCTCTCTGCCCTCCAAGCTCCTATTTCCTTGCGTTGTTCCTTGTGGATGATTTTTCTATTACCAAGTGGAAAATCAACCTTCAAAAATTGGGCAATCCTCAATGATGAATCCTTTACTACATGCATGAGTTTTCTCCATGAGAAAACACATGCAACTGATAGTACACTGTCCTTGAACATTAATCTCAACTGGGTCTTTGTCAAAATAGACATGCATGAGTTTCTGATGAGGGAATCTTTAGTTAACTAGAGTAGCACTAGTTGAGTGCATTAATGCATCAACTGACTATTAACTCACTATTAGTTCCTCAAACAGTTTGGAACTAATTTAACTGGAATTAACTCAGTAAACTGAATTAACTAATTACAACTCAAATATAACTCAATCTTATCTCCTTAATTTAAGGGATAACTCTTGCATGACTTTAGAAAGACTTCTAACTTGAATTTCTTGAACTAATTAATTTAGAATAAATTAATTGATTAATTCCAAATAGTTGTTAAGACTATATTCGATTTTGATTCACAATTTAATTCAAGGACAAATTAAATTGAAATATTCTTGTTTCCATATTTCAACAAGGAGTCTTAACAAGTTATATGTGTGGTAAGGAGGGAGTGACAACGTATGATAAGTAGTGCCAATAGATGATAGAGTATTAGGAAATCCAACTAAGATGTGACAAGTTCCATGGTGGGCCAATGTGTGCCAGGGAGTGTTAGGGAGTGTTAGGGAGCACTAGGTCATAATGCATGGAAATGAAGGAATAAGAGTGTGTGGCATGGAGTTTTAGTGAGTTCCAACTGTGTTAAGGAGGAGCTACAAGACATGCTTGTCAATGCTAAGGAATGCTAGAGTTCTAGGGTGACATGCGGCCAAGATGTGCCAACACGTGTAAGGAAGTGTTAGTTGGGAGTGCCAGGGAAACACAAGGGAGAACTATGTCAAAATGGATGGAAATGAACAAATAAGAGTTTGTGATTAGAAATTTTAGTGATTTCTAGGTGTGCTAAGGACAAATTGAGAAGGTATGTTAGGCAGTGTTAAGGTATGCTAGAGGCTAGGGTGACATGCCAAGACGTCATAGGTGCTAGGGTGTAACAACACGTGTCAAGGAGTGATAAGTAGTGCTAGGGAAACACAAGGGAGAACTAGGTAAAAATTCATGGAAATGAATGAATAAGAGTTTGTGACAAAGAGTGTCAGCAATGTCTAGGTGTGCTAAGGAGAGAGTGACAAGGTATACTATGTAGTGCCAAGGAATGATAGAGTGTTAAGGCAGTAGGCCAAGGTGTGTCAAGTGCTAGGGTGAGCTAGGGAGTGTTAGGGGGTGTCAAGGAAACATAAGGAATCACTAGTTCAAAATTCATGGAAATTAAAGAATAAGAGTGTGTGAGAGGGAGTTTCAATGAGTTCTAGGTGTGTTAAGGAGGGAGTGACAAGGTTATGTTCTAAGCAATTCCAAGGTATGCTAAACTACCAAAGCATGTTAGGAAGTGCCACGATGTGCTAGGGAGTGTCAAAGCATGCCAAGGAATGTATGGGATGTTAACACATGCCACATAGTGCCAAGGCATTCTAAGACATGTCAGGTGCTATGGCAAGTTAAGATGTAAATTGTGTTGCTTAATTGTTTTAGACCAAGGTTGGATGTGATGAGCCTTGTCTTGGTAACTTATTAAGTGGGATGAGTGAGATTGTACATGAGTATCCTAAGATGAGTTACAAGTAGTTCTTAGGTGAACAAAGCATATGTTGAATTTCCATGAAACATGAGAATCCGAGTTTCGCCTTAGAATTTTTTATGTGAACACACTCAAGTGCCACAACACATCTACTATGCAGAACAGAATCTGCCATGAAAGAAAAAGTAATGGATTGAATGCACATAGTTTAGGATCTTCACATATTCATATGTTAATGCTTATTATTGTGATATAAAATAGCCATTTATATGTCTAGTGTAAGACTCCTCTAGAGATTTCTATCCAACAACAACATCTCTATGGTAAAAGGTGTACTGTCAGAGGTTGCTCCATAAAAAATAGCAACCAAAAGGGACCTTACTATGCACACAGATGAAGAATTAAGATACTGTTATCTATGAGTGTTGATGTGGAGGTATGGGACAAAATTACAGAGGCAACGAACCTTTTTGTTCAACCAATCAAGATCTAAAAAGGAAAATGTGTGATTATATATACATGTGTGATAGTATTTGGAGAAATGCCAACCTAACCCACAAATTTGTTGACATTTTGCTGGAGATGACCTATAATTGTTCCGAAATTTAATAAACATGTAAAATAGGACTGAATTTTCAATAAAAAATATAAATTGATAGGAACATGGCCAAATTGTGAAAGTGTAAACATTGGTATGGTTTAAAGCGACCGATCCCTTTGAAAAGTCTTAAATGTGGTAATGAAGGTTGAGCATCGTTCTAGAACCCCTTTGGGCATCCATCTTAGGAATTGGTGTAGGATGTAACACTTTAGAATAATTTTTGTAGCAATGATGTCAACACTTGTATAGTGACATGGGGTTGGAGTTGGCCTATCAAAGCTCATTGGTCTACTTTGGAACTTCTCTAGGGTGATGCCTTAGATGATTTGAAGTACAAGGGCATGATTTGATATTTAGTTTGCATTGAAGAAGCTTTGGAGGCTAGATACTGCAGAAAAACCACTTGTTCTGAACAAGGAATCACATGCCACTAAAGAAAGTAACAACAAGTACATAGATTTGAAATTAAAATCACATCACTATTTATTACTCTTTGAAATAAGAAATAACTAAAAATTTCAAACACTACTATTCACTTTTCCTTTAGTTTAGAAGGTACAATGAATCTGGAAACATGCACAACAACGTATCAACTTTCTTAACTCCTAATCCTAATGCACATTCCTTACATGGATAGATAAGACAATTAAAGTTTGCCACTAGTGAGTATGATATGAGATATGAAAACATGCTTCCTTAGCTAAGGCTGAGAATTAATAACTAGGGAAGTGCTCCTTTTAACTGTGCATGCAAAAACTAAATAAGGCAAAGTGTTTCACTACTCCAGGTGCCAGAAATGGATCCACTACCTAAGGTAAGTGCTTTGCCTAGAAAAAGAGATTAAGGACTCAAAAACTTTGTTGCTTCCTTCAAGAGAGGTGTATGCCAAACAGAACTAAGCTATCATGCACTATCCTCCAAATTCATTCACCTTTAACAGAAATATTGTGCCCAGAAAAAGACAAAAGACCAATATCCAACAAAATTCACTGACCAACGAGAGACCCTTGTGCTCAAATAGTGAGATAATAAGGAAATGTCAACTAGGGTGAAATATTTCACCACTGAAATTGGAAAGAGATAGAAGGGGTCAAAAACTATCAGACCTAATGCTCAAGAACAAATGAATTAATCCACACTTGGTGATCCAAAATGAATTCAATCCTTCTTTATTTATAGATTTTGCAGAGGGGTTTCATATTCTTAAGTGATTGAGTAAACCTTACTCCAAACCCCAAATTTGGGTTTTTTAAGCCCAGTTTCCCCAAAAATTGCCCAACAATGGGTATTTTGGGTTTTTTCCCCTTTATGGAGGACTATAGTCTACGGGGATGGATAGGATATTATGTCCCATTCGTCCTCAATTTGTAGAGGACGTTACATGGCACCTAATAAAAGAAACAATGCTTTAGTTTAGGAGGTAATAACTAAATGCTTATTTCTTTCCACATAGGACATACATCTTGCAAAAATGATCATGGGGTACAAATACTACAAAAGGCCTAAATCTTACTAGCATTTTCATAGTCCAAGAATAAAAACCCTTTCAAGTGAAACAAGGTCAGTACCACATACTACAAGCTCAAATGAAAAATTCAAAAACAATATACTTATTCAATGAAAGAATGACGAATCATATTAGCACACTCTAAATTTAATAGCTCTTGAGTTGTAGTGTCAATCAAAATTTCTTAGGTTGGATCATAATTAAGTACTCAATGTTGTTTTAGGTCCAATTTGGGAAAAAGGAGGAGCTCTTGGTGACAATGGTCTGATTAGGATTCTCAGAAGGGAGCTCTGCTATACTTTTCAACATACAAGCCATTCATTCTAGTGGAGGAGATATATAAAAGCCTTTAATAAGGACCTCTCCAAGATCAATTTGGAGGAAAATCCATTTTCAAATCATAAACATAGTTCTAGATTCAAACAAGAGTAGTCATTTTTCAAAACAATTATTAATTCCCAGTAAATTGGAGCAAAGCTGACATGTTGACCATTTATTCTTCTACTGGACAAGGAAGCATTTATGAAAAGTCCTTGGCCCTTTGATCCAGTATTTGATGTAAATCTCTTGATTAGAAATGTAATAAGAGATGTAGTTTATATTAAGGAAAAGGGAAAAGTAGAGGGCCAGTTAATAATTATCTCTAAAAAACTCTTAATATAATCCTAACATATTTGAAATGGAAAAGGATAACTCCATCATTATTTTTTTCTTTAGAAACTTTGCTAATTTCCATGATTGAAGCATGTATTCATGCCTTGAAAGAAGCTCACAAATTCTTTTGATATTGGTTGAAGCAAAGAAAATGTGCAAAGTTACACTCACATAGAGGTATGGAAAAAAATTATGTGGAGCCTGTTGTCCCATAATCCAAACAAAGAATGGAAAAAAGGTGAAAAAACCAAGTCGAAAGGTATGTGTAGCTTTTTTCATGAAGAGGTAGGTGTTAACTCCACACTCTACAACGAAGGCTTTGCGGCGCAAGTGACACAAAGGTTTGCATGCATAACTTTGGATTAAAAGGAGTGGAGCTTTATGCTACATGTCCACTATTACGCCACTTTTTGTATGAGCTACAGGAGATAAAAATAATGAGATACGGAAGATACAGAGTAGATGTTATTGTTATTCAAATTTAATAAAAAAAATTACTATGTCTTCCTCGACATAAAAGAAACATCTTCCATAAAATATTTTCTCCATGAACCTAATTTCAAATGAATCTCTTCTGTTGAAGCGCCCAACCGCAAATAGAAACAATGTCGATGGGCCAATTTTAGTTTAGAAAATTCATAATTAGTTTCATTTGTAAGGTCTCCTATTTTCAGTTCAGATTTCAGTTACAAGTAGTGAAACAGGACTCGCCGATCAATCGCGATTAATCACGAGTTGGAATCTGCTCGCTCTTCAAATGATCCAACCTAAATATTTGTGAGTCTAACTCACGTTGACCAATTTTAACTCATGGTCAATTCAATTTTGACTTGAGACTTTCGGATTAAAGAAGATTCCTGCAATTGATTCCAATTTATTCGATTTTCAGCCTTGACTCAATGAGCACGAGTTTATCAAGTTTATGTATGCTTCATTGCTAAAAACTAAATGTCAGTCATTCCAAAATTTATTTCTCATTTCTCACGCCCAAAACTAATATGTCAATACCTTCAGTAATCAATCGCTACTCACTATTACACAGTCCAGACTCAATATCGGGGAACCACCAAGGTGAGCCTAAGTCCAGACTCCATATCAGGCAGTCTCCAATGTGTGCTCTATCCATACTCCATATCGACCCTTGGGAAGTTGCGCATCACCTTCAGCGTGTGTTAACTTTAGGCTTAGCCGCTTCATTATTCAACAATTGAGGTACATTGGCACTTGGCTTAAATAATAGGTATATTAATATATTGAAGTTTCAATGTCGTTTTCAATGGCAAGTTTCAATTTCCACTGTTCAGCAATCGAATGTTTGGCGTATTCCTTTGGTTATTACTTTTCAACCCTATAAATGGGGCTTAAATAGATTTATAAAATGCACTAAGAAATGGTTTCTTACCAACCATTGACCAATTCATCAAGCATTCCTTCCTTGGTTGATGTCTTGTCGACTTCAAAGGCTTTAACCATGCATTCACAACTTTGGGTATTTTTTTTCTTCCAAAATCTATTGTTGATATATTGGTTCAATTGTCTTATGCTAAACGAACTTACAAATTCAATATTACAATGCAATATATGTTGATAATATTTCCTTTAGGTATCATTTCCTCATATATACCTAATTGTGCTTCAAGGTCATAATGATATATTAGGTCAAAATGTGCTTGTGTTGCTGGACAGACTCCTCTTTGATCCTTAACAAAACCTCATATCCTTTAAAACCAACCCTCTTTTTTGTGAAGTTATATATAGCATTTTTAATTTTTAATTTTTATTGTATTTTACAGGAGCCAAATTAAATAGAAGGCACAACTCCAAATCTAAACAGAAGCCGCAATTTAAACACAAGTCCAAAACAACAACATTGCCGAGGGAGAAGGACTTTGCTTGGGCTTATTGTGACAAGATTCTTGGAGACCCTACACTCCTTTATAAATTTTGTAAAGAGAAATGTAGTGGAGGCACTTATAGATTCAAGTACCACCTTGCACAAATACCCGACCATGATATAGGTCTCTACAAAAATGTTGATGAAAATGTCAAACACTAAGCAAGCTTGGCCATTGATATGTTCAGTCAGCATAATGCAAAGAAATAAAAGCAAAAAATAGAAATAGGAACTCCTGTAGTTGACAATTTTTCTTCCATTACCCCATTGTCATCTTCCTCTATTGAATCCTCAATGCAGTTCCCAAGTTTCCCACACAGGCCTCCAAGTCCAAGTCAAACTCAAGGCCAAATAAATCTTCCTTCATTCAACATTGGAGGTGGAAACATAAACACAATTTTTCCTCCCCACATAAAACCCGGTTCCCAACCTACCTTGGATACCACTAGTTGGAAAAAAAATATCCATAGTCAAACAAGGAAGGCCATTGCTAACTTTTGGTACTATTCTGACATACCTTTCCACTGTGTCATAAGTCCTTATTGGAAAGCTATGATTGAGGCATTTGTTGTTACAAGTCTAGGGTTCAAAGCTCCTTCATTAGAGAGAATTAGGACAAATTTTCTATTAGAAAGTGTTGAATATTCCATGCTTGTGCTATCTGAGTTTTGTTCATGATGGGTAGAAATAGGGTGCACGATCATGAGTGATGGATGGACAGATTAGAGGAATATAACTTTAATAAATATCCTTGTATCTTGTCCAGTAGGTACAATGTTTTTCAAATCAGTGGATGCCTTATACAAGGTTAAGATTGCACAACTTATTTGTGAAATGATGGAGGAAGTCGTTCAAGAAGTGGGAGAAGAACGTGTTGTACAAATTGTCACCGAAAACGAAGCTAATTATATGGCTGTTGGTGGACTTTTTGAGATTAGGCACCCCACCATTTTTTGGACCTATTGTGTTGCCCATTGTATAGATTTAATGCTTGAGGACATTGGTAAGCTTCACTGGATACATGAGGTTGTGGAGAAGGAAAAATCCATAACTAAATACTTATACAACCACATTATTGTCCTAAAAACCATGAGAAAATACACTGAAGGTAAAGAAATTGTTCGACCTGCAGTGACTAGATTTGCAACAAATTTCATATCTTTGCAATTTGTGGTTGAGTAAAAGATAAATGTGAAGAGGATGTCCTTGAGACCTGACTGGATGGCATCTAAACATTCCAAGACCCTTGAAGGCATTGAAGTTGTTGCACTTGTGTTTAATGATGGTTTCTGAAAATATTCCGAAGAGATTATTGTTGCGATGGAGTCCCTTGTTAGAGTTCTCAGGTACTTCAAGTCTTTTAACCTTTTCATGTTTTAAATTTCATTTCAAGCTTCTTTTTATTTTCAATGTTTCATATTAATTTAAATTTGAAAGCTTGAACTTTCAGGATGGTTAATGGTGACAAACCCACTATGGGTTACATTTATGTGGCGATGGATCTCACAAAGGAGGCCATCAAAAGCAGATATGGGGATGAGGAGGCAAATTATATGCCTCTTTGGGACATTATTGATGCACATTGGGATAGGAAATTGCATTCCCCCTTACATGTTGCTAGGTACTTCTTAAACCCATATTATTTTTATGATAAGAGAAAATTTAATGAGGATGGGGAGGTTCACAGAGGACTTATGACATGCATGGAAAGGTGCTTCCCTTGACCAGAATTTCAAAGTCATGTATTTTCCCAACTATAGGATTATAGAGCACCACCTAAATTATTTTCCTATACCAATGTTATAAGAGAAAGGTCTAAGGTGTTGCCAAGTACCCTTTGAGGCTTGAAGGCTTTATCAATTCATTAAATTTATTTAAACTTTATTTTGTATGTTAAATGTTTTATTAAATTTTGTTGTCTTTTTAAGTTTTTACTATTTACTATTTAGTACGTCTACTCATGAACCCTTGCCACTTGCTAGGTCTTTGGTGGCAAAACTCTTTTAGTGATACGCCAAATTTGAAGAGATTTGTCGTTCGAATCTTAAACCAAGCATGCAGTGCTTTAGGTTGTGAGTGCAACTAGAGAATGTTTGATAACATACATTCTAAGAAGCGTAACCGATTGACACAAAAGTGCTTAAATGACCTTGTATTTTTCCATCACAATCTACAACTATGCAACAAGAAAATACTAGGTGAGAGCTTGAATTTGAAGTTTTCATAATTTGATTTGGAATTTAAAGTTTAAAATTTAAAGTTCAAAGTCAAACTTAAATTCACATTTCAATATCTCATGATAATGATAGGTTTGGATCATTCACCAATAGACCTTGAAGAGTTAGATTTGCAAACTATAAATGCAACAGATTGGGTCCAATTAGAGGAGGCCCCTCTTTTAAGCCTATATGACTTGAAGAACTTTGAGAGTTAAGAAAGCAAAGGAGTGGGAGGAATTGCTTCTAGTTCTCACTCTTAAGAGTCTTAGACTCTTAGTTACTGATTTTTTCTCATTATTATGCAGCTGTTTGTAAACTTTTAGAAGCAGTTACTTCTAGTTCTATGTAGTCACTAGTTAGGAGTCATGACTCAGTACTTTGGATCATGTTTGGACTCATAACATATATGAGATGCTTATTCATTCATGATATTTTGGACATCTATTGATATTATGAATTTTTTGGACATGGCTTTACTAAATATTAATGAAAAATGTTTTTTTTTTAATTCAATATGTGTATATTTTTATTTATTGAATTCATGGATTTTTTCCCGATTTTTTCCCGATTTTTTTCCGATTTTTCCCCAATCTGATTAAAACTCTTAGCTCTTTTGCCTCACCGATTTGTTATCTATTTCAAGTCTGGTAACATTGGTTACAAGTTTCATTATTCACTTATGAGTGCTAAGGTGTGCTAGAGAGTGCCAATGCATGTTGAGGAGTGTTAGGGAGTACTAAGACAACACAAGGGAGCACTAGGTCCAAATGCATGGAAGTGAATGAATATGAGGGTGTGTTGGGGAGTGTCAATCAGTGCTAGTTGTCATGCCAAAGAGGGAGTGCCAAGGTATGCTAAGAACAGCTAAGGCATGCTAGGGAATATCAGGGAATTTCAAGAAGTGCTAGAATGTGCTAGGTAGTTCCGGGGTGTGCTAACATGTGCCAAATAGTGCCAAGGCATTCCAAGTGCTAAGACATGCTAGGATGTGTAGGGTTCCAGAGTATGCCAACATGTGTCAAGGAGTTTCAAGGCAACAAAAGGAATAACCAAGCTAAAATGAAAGGAAATGAACACATAAGAGGGTTAATAAGTCGAGACATTATATTTTTCAAAAGGGGCATGCTAGGCACACTAATAATATGTTCCAATACATGCCAAGTGCCAATGTGTGGCAAGTGCTAATTTTTGTCAATGCAATATTATGCCAAGGAGTACCAGATCATGCTAAGGACTACAGGGAATTCCAACACATGATAGGGGAGTGCTATGCTATGCTATGGCATGCCAACATGTGCTTTGGCATCCTACTCATGGCGAGATGTTCTAGGTACAATGATGTTCCAGGTACAAAGATGTTCCAAGACATGCGAGGTGCCAAGGAATGTTAGTGTATTGTTCCAAAGCATGTTAATGTGTGCCATGAGTGTTGAGGAGTGATAGGTCCCTCTCATTAATAGAATCGATAGAACTTGATTATGTATTAAATAATATAGTTCGTGCACACACTAGTGGAACTTTATTTAAAGGAAATTTGCTAGATAATAAACCTAATAGAGATGAATCATGTGTTGACTCGTAAGAATACTATATTCTTATGACTTGAGGGAAATGATACACACTAATTACTTCTTAACAAATTGACAGGCTATTATAACCACTATGACCTTGGACACATAATGAAAAAGACTCCACAATAATGGTCTTAAATCATTATATTTTGACAAAAAATATATTAATAGGTACATAGCATCATAAAAACTCATTGGAATGATTAAAGATGATGAACATTTTTTTACCATCACCAAAAGTAACCAAAAAGAGCATTGGTGAGTATCAATAAAAGATCGTCACTTGAAGTGTCACCAAAGAAAGAATTAGTGATGGGCCTTTAACGACCCTCACCAAAAGTGTCACCAAAGAGAGAATTAGTGATGGGAAATTAACGACCCTCACCAAAAGTGTCATTGAAAATGGCTTTGGCGACAAACCTTAAAGGACCATCACTATATACACTTACAACAACAATTTTTTTAACGACCATCACCATATGCGACATTGGTGATGGACCTTAAAGGTCCGTCACAGGCATGAAGCATCATCAAAAACTTATTGGAATGATAAATGATGACGAACATTTATTGACCGTCACAAAAAGTAACCAAAAATATCATTGGTGATGGTCAATAAAAGATCGTCACTAGAAGTGTCACCAAAGAGAGAATTAGTGATGGGCCCTTAATGATCCTCACCAAAAGTGTCACCAAAGAGAGAACTAGTGATAGGCCTTTAATGACCCTCAACAAAAGTGTCATTTAAAATGGCTTTGGTGACAAACTGTAAAGGACCATCACTATATACACTTACAACAACACTTTTTTAAAGACCGTCACCATATGCCACATTGGTGACAGACCTTAAAGGTCTATCACAAGCATGAACCTCACCAATGACCTTTTTTATTGTAGTGCGCATCATGGTGGCATGCCTCAGATCTACAGTGCATAGGAAGCACAGACAATTAGGGATGTTTCTTAGAACATTCCTCATATCTATGTAACATTAGATAACAGGTAGGTGGATCACCAAGCTTCTATTATCAAGATGGACGATAAGCTTTATGATCAAGTTGTTTCTATTTTGATTGACCCTGGATCTAATTATAATTATGTTAATTCTGACCTGGCAGATAAGTGTGGTTTGAATAAAGAAGTACATGCAGAATCTTGGTTAGTGAAGTTGGCTACAGGTACAAAGAAAACAGTTCATCATTAGGTTAGAGCTTGTGCATTTGAGTTGAATGGTATGCCTACATTAACACATCTAAATGTACTTCCATTGCAATCATATAGTATGATTTTGGGTATGGATTGGTTGTACATTCACAAGACCAAAGTAGATTTTTATGGTAAGGATATTGAATGCTTGGATGACAATGGAGAACAAAGAATCTTGCACATTAGACAAAATAGTTACAACTATGTAGGAAAAGCACAGTCGTAGAAAAGGGTGTGTGTTATTTGTAGTACATATTTCCAATGATAAAGGTAAGGATGTTTAAGATGTAGAGGCATTGAGTAGATATCTAATATTGCAGCAGTTTTAGGATGTATTTCTCGCAAATATTTCAGAGTTGTCACCTCATAAAGAAGTGGACTTTTCTATTGAGTTGGTACCAAGGGGAACACTAGCATCAAAGGCACCATAAAAGATGAGCACACTAGAGTTAGTGGAATTGAAGTTGAATTTGAAGGAAACGGTTGACAAAGGATACATTAGTCCAAGTGGATCATTTTGGGGTGCACCAATATTGTTTGTGAATAAGAAGGATGGAACTCTTAGATTGTGCATTGATTACAAGCAGTTGAACAAGTTAACCATCAAGAATAGGTATCTATTGTTGAGCATTGATGACTTGTTTGATTAGTTCAAGGGAGTAGTGGTGTTTTCAAAGATTGATTTGAGATCAGGATACCTTCAAGTACACATTAAATAAGAGGACATGTACAAGACTACTTTTTGGACCATGTATGGGCATTATGAGTTTGTTGTAGTTCCTTTCGGTTTGACTAATGCTACAATTTTTTTTATGTGCTTGATGAATAGAGTGTTTCATTCTTATCTAGACAAGATTGTTATTGTATTCATTGATGACATCTTGATATATTTTAAGAATGAGGAAGAGCATGTCGAACACTTAGTATCTGTATTGAGATTTCTAAGAGAGAATCAGTTGTATGCCAATCTTAGAAAATGAAGTTTCCTTCAGGAAAATGTACATTACTTGGGACATGTTGTTTCCAAGGAAGGCATAGTAGTGGATTCAGAAAAGATCAAAGCTATTATGGAATGGGAAACTCCTAGGAATGTGGATGAAGTTATATCGTTCATGGGGTTAGGAGGTTACTACAGGAGGTTCATTAGGAACTTCTCAAATATTTCCTATCATATCATGTCATTGCAGCAAAAGGGGAAGAAATTTGAATGGACAGAGGAATGTGCAACAATTTTTTATTAGTTGAAGTAGGTCTTGACAAATGTTGTAGTTCTAAATATTACAAACCTAGATAAAGATTTTTTCGTATGTACAGATGCTTGCAAGAGAGGAATTGGTGGATTCTTGATGTAAGAGGGACAAATGGTTTGTTATGAATCAAAGAAATTGAATGAGCATGAGAAGAATTTTGTTACACATGATCTTGAGTTGGAAACGATCATCCATGCATTGAAGATGTGGAGACACTACCTTCTTGGTAGGTGGTTTGTACTGATGAGCGACAGTAGTGGATTGAGATATTTGTTTGACCCACTGAATCTAAATGCCAGGCAAGCTAGATGGTTGGCCACAATCAGTGAGTTTGACTTTGAGATCAAGTAAATTAAAGGAAAGGAAAGCAGGGTTACATACGCTCTTAGCAGAAGAGTACAAGTAAATCACGTTGCAACTATGAGTTCTTACGGGATTGATTTACAATATCAGATCTTACAAGTAGATCAACAGGGAGCTTAGGCACAAGTTACAAAAACAGAGTACAGGTGATCAGGATGTGGACTATCATCTCACAACGGATGGTTTAGTTACATTTAGGGCTAAGATCTATGTGCTAGAAAATAGTCAGCTCAAGAAGATTATCTTGAGAGAATTTCATCCTAAGCCATATTAAGGTCACCCAAGATACCAAAAGACATTGACAATGGTGAAGAATAGTTCTACTATCAGATGAATTTGAAGAAGGCAATGACAGAGTTTGTGGCTAAATGTTTGGATTGTCAATAGGTAAAATCAAAGTGTAAGAATCCAAGTAGTCTTCTACATCCAATTTCGATTCCAAAGTGGAAATGGGAGGTCATTTCCATGGATTTCATTACAGGTTTTTCGAGGACATATAGAAAACATTATTTTATTATGGTTGTGGTTGACAGGTTGAAAAATGTAGCACAATTCATTCTAATGAAGTCTACAAATTTAGCTAGTAATGTATCACAGGTCTTCATCAACGAGATAGTGAGGTTGCATGGTGTACTGAAGAATATTTTGTCAGACAGGAATGCTAAGTTCACTTCTAGATTTTTGAAGGAATTATTTGCAGGTTTGGGTAAAAATTTGGCCTTCAACATAGCTTATCATCTGTAGATAGATGGACATAAAGAGAGGGTCAACAGGATTCTAAAGGACATGTTGAGCATGTGTGTGATGCATCAACAACGAAAGTGGGAAGAGTATCTTCCACTGGTTGAGTTTTCTTACAAAAATGGGTATCAGGAGTAACTGAGGATGAGTCAATTTGACACACTCTATGGGTAGAGTTGTAATACTCCCATCAGTTGGAGTGATCTAATGAACAGGGTGTTGATTTGTCCGTACATGTTATCAGTGATGGAACAAGAAATGCCAGTAATCTACAAAAATTTAAAGGTATCATAGGACAAGCATAAAAGTTATGTGGGTCATCATATGAAATTTAAGTTGTTTCAGGTTGGGAAACATGTGTACTTGTGCATCAAGTCCAAGAATAGCTCCTTGAGGATTGCATCATGTGCAAAGTTTCAACCTCAATATTGCAGGCCTTTCAAGATCCTTTAAAGGATTGAACTAGTGGCATATCGACTTACACTTCCTCCAAATAGTGAAATTCCATGATTATTTCCGTGTTTCCTTAGTTAAATGATATGTGAAATATGTTGATCATGCTATTGATTGGTTTGTATTGCAGGTGGATCCAGATGGAGAATTCCAGTCGGAACATCAGTGCATTTTGCAAAGAAAGATGCTCACGCTTTGGAATCGAGCAATTAAGCAAGTTAAAGTGTAGTGGAAAGACTTTGGGCCTGATGAATCTAAATGTGAGATGATTGATCAGATGTGGGCTATGTATCCTTCATTGTTTTCCAGTTGAGGCAAAGCAATTTTGGTATATGTACATATTTATGTATGGTTGTTATTATAAATACCACAACAATCTATGTTATAAAGCTAAAATAATAGGTATGGGTGTGATGTTGTTATGTTTGTCATGTTGGTTTGATTTTTAGTAGGTTGATCATTGTAAATACTACATCGAGCTAAGTTATAAAGCTCCATTAGCAATATGATTTAATTTTTAGCGGTCTTGCTAGTTGTAGGTGTCATAGAACACTAAGGAAAATGTTCCCCTAAGGGGGAGGGGTTTGTAACAGCCTGTTGACGGTGTTGGACCCGCCAACATGTCAGGTGATCTCCCTAGTAAGAAGATCCAATTAGACTTCAGACCGTTTAGTGTAGGAGTTCCAGCAGTGGGTTGTATAGTAATGCCTTGACCACAGTTTTGCATAGAGGCAAGTAAGATGTCCTTGTTGGTAGCAAGGGTGTGACAGTTGTAGTAAGTCAAGGAAGGTGATGAGAGGTTCTAACACATATAGAGTGAGGTGAGTGCTCCCCTTGGAAACCTATAATAGTATGTGGCTTGGAAGGGAACACACGAGCGAAGATGCATCACAAGCTGGAAAGCAAGTTAGCAAGTAATTCAAAGTGATGGTTAAACCAACAACACATTTCAGAAAGGTTCATACATACTTATACAGAATAGTCCATACATGCATGCATAAGAAAACAAATATATATATCATTTAGAGTAAACCAGGTAGCATAGAATACAATACAACATATGCATGAAACGTGCTAGCTCTATTATATTAAGAAGTGTAAGTTCCAATCATACAATACATCCATGTCCAACCACTAGTTCCGATAGCGGAACGTTACAGCCATAACTTCCTGCTCCTCCAAAGAGATATACTAGCTCTGTGCAGTGGAGAAGCCAAGGCACATTACAATATTGTCCAAGCTTTCTCTAAGATACTCCTATCGAAGCTTGGCTAACCAAAAGCCTCTTGATCCAAGTAGCTCCAGACACATGTAGAAGCCCCATAGGACTCAGAAAGGGGAAAAATTCAAAGTGGTCATATTGCTCCCAAACTAACACTAAATTGAAGTGATTGTTGCCCTAATTCCAACGGTGAAAACGACAATCAAATCCGATCTCATATGAGGGAGAAAGAGTCAGTCAAATTTTCGGTCAAAGTTTCATTATGGGCCAGGTTTAAGTGTCCTACAATTTGGACGACCTTGGGGCATGAAACCTAGCTCCTGAAAGTGGGAAAATTTGTTGGGTCATTAATTTGTCTAATAACCCTTATATTAGACAATATATATATATATATATCTATATATATATATATATATATATATATATATATATATATATATATATATATGTATATGTATATGTATATGTATATGTATATGTATATGTATATGTATATGTATATGTATATGTATATGTATATGTATATGTATATGTATATGTATATGTATATGTATATGTATATATATATATATATATATATATATATATATATATATATATATATATATATATAGATATATATAGATATATATATATATATATATATATATATATATATATATATATCCCATATTAAAATAAAAACAAAAAAATATATATTTTTGGGGAGGCGGGCCACCAAGCCCGCCACCCCCCCAACGACCAATAGATAATGTATATAAAAAAATCTATTTTTAAAATCAAAATAGGCCGACGAGCCATGACCCCCAATGGTCCCCCCAAACCACATCCATTATAAAACAAAACATTTAAATGGGGTGGGTTAACCGCATTTCCATATACGTATTAACCAATGAAGAGGCTAGTGGGAGTTGAACACACTAATCATTGATTAATAAAAGGAAGGAAAAAAATGTAATGAAAAAGGAGGATTGAGTGGAGCGAGAGAAAGAATAGTGTGTGGATTGTATTTTGAAACAGAGGTCTTTTATTTGTGTAATCGAGCCAAGGCCGAGATCCTATAATAGATATTATATTAATGAAAATGATCCAGCATGTATTTGTATTGTAATCCTGGTGCAAACTCTTGTTTCTTCCGGCGTGTCCGCGTCTAGACAGTTAACTGGGTATTTTCTTTAATTTCACATTTAACGCAAATCTCAGTGGTTGTGGGTTTTATGTGTATTGACAATAAATTGGGGTCAATTAGCATTAAGGGTTAATTTTGTGATTAAGTAATAAAATCAGTCATTAAGGGCTTTGCTTAATTTAACACACGTGGTTATACCCAAGGGCGGGGTTGAAATAGTGAATGTGGTATTTCAGGCGACCTCAAAACCATAAGTGGTAAAAAGGAGTAGTTCCCCGATTCCATTCAGTGGAGGACATGTAGCAGCGAGGAGGTGTGACGAAACCACTTTTCGAGTGGGTACTCTCTGTGCAAGTTGTGCCCCTGATATCCTTGTGAACCGTTGGATCTGTAGTGAGTTAATCAATGGTGGAGGATCAACGATTAGTTTCGTTGATCGGGTGTAATTTCAATCGTTGGATCAGTGAATGCAATGGATGGTGGAAATTGATTGATAGAGTTTGGGTGAAAGGAACGGACCCGAGAAATTTATAGATGCGGGCATAATGCATTTGAAGTTTGGCCTTATGTGTTGAAACGCATTTTTCTTGTGTTCCTGTGTGGTTCCAATTTTATGTTTTGCCGGGGTTTAAAACCAATAACGCTTCCGATAGGTTTTGTGGGACCATAACCCATAGGTTTGTGCGTATTGATTTCAGATTGCAACTTTGCTGCATCATTTGTGGTATCAGAGCACAAAGGTTAAGGTTAATTGCAGAAAAAATGCCACTGAGGAGAGGCGCTGGCATCAATTGAGGAAGACTTGAAGCAAATGTAGTTCTGTTAGAGGAGATCAAGAGTCTGCATACGAGAATGGAAACAATTGAGACTACTTAGAGAAGAACACCTGAGAAGGCATTGACAGTGCTAAAGAAGAATCTTCTAAGGAAGAAGAAGAGGAGGAAAATGAAACTACCAGAGTTATCAAGATAGTGGCGAAAATAGGAGGAAAACCAAAGATGGAAATTCCCATGTATGAAGGGAGTCTCAATGCAGAAGAGCTAATGGATTGGATCAGTTCTTTGGACAAATATTTTGACTCTGAAGAGGAAGCTGATGACGAAAAGAAGGTGAAATCTGCAGTTACTAGATTGAAGGGTCATGCAGCTATTTGGTGGGAGGAATTATAAACATCCAGAACGAGGAAAAGAAAGTCCAAGATCAAGCAATGGGACAAAACGGTGAGTAAAATGAAAGAAATATTTTTGCCTGAAGATTATCAGTTAAATCTTTTCAAACAATTGCAAAATTTAAGGCAAAAGGGAATGTCAATTAAGGAATACATAGAAGAGCTTTATAGATTGAGTATTAGAGTAGGACATGCAAAATATGAAATGGAGAAGGTAGCTAGATATATCAATGGCTTAAGGTATGACATCTAGGATGAGATCAACTTGTTGAGTCTAAAGACTATTGAAGATTCTTATCAAGCAGGTTTGAAGGCAAAAGAGAAGATGTTGAGAAAATAGAATCAAAGGAATAGAGGAAGAATCTCAGTAAGAGGTAGAGGAACTACCGGACCAAGGGGACAATAGCATCAACATGAAGAAAGCAGCTCAAGTAGCAGACCACCATAGAGGGGAGAATTTAATAGAGGAAGATTTTCACCCAGAGGAAGAGGCCGAGGAAGAGATGTTTGGTGTTACACATGTGGAGAATGGGGACATGTGTCATGGGACTATCCTCATAATAAACCAACAAGTCAGAGGAATGTGAATGTGGCTGAGGAAAAGCCAGAACCACCTCTACTTATGGAAAAGGAAGAACCCCCTGAAGTAGGAGAATCCCTGTTATTGATAAGGACCTTGCTTAAGACAGAGAAGGAGATTGAAGAACCAGCGCAGAGGAAGAGTTTATTTAGAACTACATGCAAGTATAAAGGTAAATTTTGTAAAGTGATAATTGATAGTGGAAGCACTGATAACCTTGTTTCTACAGAAATGGTGGACAAGCTAGGATTGGTAAAGGCAATACACCCTACTCCTTACAGAGTGTCATGGTTACAGAAGGGACATTAGATTATTGTGACAGAACAATGCAAGGTTGAGATACAAATTGGTACGTATAAAGATGTGATATTATGTGATGTAATGCCCATGGATGTATGCCATGTATTACTGGGAAGACCATGGCAATTTGATCGAAAAGCTATTCATGATGGGAGGAGAAACACTTATACTCTGGAGAAGGATGGAACTAAACATACATTGCTTCCATTGAAGGACAACGCTGACAAAGGAACACCTGGAAGTAGTGTTATGCTGATGAGTGGGAAGGAGCTGTTACAAGAGGTTGAAAAAGGTGAAGAAATGCATTTTGTTGTCATAGGGAGACCTAAGGTAATTTTGACTTCCACAAACTTAGACGATTTACCTAAGGAAATCAAAACTTTGTTGAATGATTTTGCTAATATTGTTGTGGATGAGTTTCCAAATGCATTACCACCGATCAGGAGTATTAGTCATCATATTGTTCTAATACCAGGAGCAAGTTTACCAAATAAAGCAGCATACAGATTAACTCCTCAAGAGAACGCAGAAGTAGGAAGACACGTGTAGGAGCTGATGGATAAGGGGTTAATCAAAGAGAGTCTTAGTCCATGTGTTGTACCAACAATACTCAGTCCAAAGAAAGGAGGAGAATGGCGTATGTGCATAGATTCAAAAGCCATCACCAAGATCACTATCAGATATAGATTTCCTTTAACACACATGGATGATTTGATGGATTGTTTGAGTGGATCCAAATATTTTACTAAAATAGATTTGAAGAGTGGATATCATCAAATAAGAATTCGAGAAGGCGATGAATGGAAGACTGCATTTAAAACAAACAGTGGGTTGTATGAGTAGTTAGTGATGCCTTTTGGACTCACTAATGCACCTAGCACGTTCGTGAGATTAATGAATGAAGTCTTGAAGGAATATGCATGCAAGTTTGTTATTGTTTATCTTGATGATATTCTAGTTTTTAGTAAAAGTAAAGAAGAACATCTAGAGCATCTTAAGTTGGTTCTAAGAACTCTGTAGAAGGAGAAACTACTGAAAATTTGAAGAAATGTAGTTTCATGAAGGAAGAATTAATTTACTTGGGATTTGTAGTTTCTAAAGAAGGATTAAAAATGGATCCAGAGAAATTCCAAGTAATTTGGAACTAGCCTATTCCTAGAAATATATTTGAGGTAAGGAGCTTCCATGGTCTTGCAAGTTTTTACAGAAAGTTTATCAAAGGCTTTAGTCAAATTTGTGCACCAATTCTTGAAACAATTGAGACTAATCAACCATTCAAGTGGACAAAAGCAGTAGATAGGAATTTTAAGTTACTATAGGAGAAAATCATAGAGAAACCAGTTTTGGCTTTACCTGATTGTGAAAAGGTATTTCAAGTTGAAACAGATGCTAGTGGAGTTGCAATTGGAGCAGTTTTGAGTCAATAATAGAGACCAATAGCACACTTTAGTGAGAAAATAAATGAAGCTAAGAAGAAGTATTCTTCTTATGATAAAGAATTCTATGCTATTGTACAAGCCTTTAAAAAATGGAGACATTATTTGCTGCCAAAGGAATTCATATTGAATTCGGACAATCATGCCTTACAGTTCACCAATAACCAGCTGAAGTTGAACCAGAAACATGCCAAGTGGGTATAATTTTTGCAAAGCTTTACTTTTGTGATAAAACACAAGAGTGGTAAGTCAAATAAAGTCATTGATGCATTGAGCAAGATAAGTTTTTTTGTGCAAGAATTCAAAGTGGGTGTTGTAGGATTTGAAGAAATGGTTGAAATGTATAAAAATGATGTAGATTTCAAAGATATCTATATAGCAATTAAAAATCTAATAGTTCATAACAGAAGTCAGTGGTTAGATTATCTTATCCAAGGAGGGTTATTGTTTAAAGGTAACAAGTTGTGCATTCCCAAATGTTTTATGAGGGAAAACATAATAAAAGAGAAACATAGTGGAGGATTATCTGGTCACTTTGGACAAGACAAAACCTTTGCATAGGTAAATGATTTTTACTATTGGCTAAAGATGTAGACTGATATTAAGAGATTTATTGAGAATTGCAGGATATGTCAGCATGCTAAAGGGAGAAGCCAGAATACAAGATTGTACCAGCCATTGGCAATACCAAACCGACCATGGGATGCAATTAGCATGGATTTTGTTTTAGGCTTACCTAAAACTCAAAGGAGGAATGATTCTATTTATGTTGTAGTAGATAGATTTTCCAAGATGGCACATTTCATTGCTTGTAAGAAGACTAGTGATGCAACACATATAGCTAATCTATTTTTTTCAGAAATTGTAAGATTACATGGATTGCCTGTAAGTATTGTGTCTGATAGAGATACAAAGTTTGTAAGGAATTTTTGGAGAACTCTTTGGAATAAATTGGGAGCTAACATTAGTTTCAGTTCAGCATACCATCCTCAAACAGATGGACAAACCGAGGTAATAAACAGGAGCTTGGGAAACATATTGAGAAGTTTAGTGTATCAAATTCCTAAGAAGTGGGATTTAGCACTAGCTCGGGCTGAGTTTGCTTATAATGACACTCCAAATTGAAGTAATGGGATGATTCCATTTCAGATTTTTTTTGGAATGAATCCAAGAGGTGTGTATGAGCTCAGAAATTTGGGTAAATAGGAGACAAGAAGTGCAAAAGCTGAAGAGTTTGCATAGCAGATGTAGAGATTATAAGAAGATGTCAAAGACAGATTACAGGAAAGGAACGGAAAATACAAACAGAAGGTAGATTTGGAAAGAAGAGAGAAATAATTCCGAGTGGGAGATTTAGTGGTGGTGTATTTGAGAAGAGAAGGATTTCCTGCTAAAACTTACAATAAACTGAAAATGAAAAAGATTGGACCATGTAGAATTGTAAGGAAGTTTTTAGCTAATGCATATGAAATTGAGTTTCTAGAAGGGATTGGAATATCGCCTATCTTCAATGTTGTAGATTTGTATCCATACAAAGAGGTAGAGACAGAGCTACAGGAGGAAACTATAGGAGATGAAGTTCAAACTGTGAACTAGGAAGAACAAATGCCAAAGACAACTAAGAAAGAAGTGGAAGTTGTTTTGGAGAAAAGAGTATCCAAAAGAACCAAAGGACAGACTTATTTCCAATATCTAGTCAAATGGAAAGGACATCCAGTGGAGGATACTAGCTGGTTGACAACAGCAGAATTGCAGAAGTATGGAGTAATTCCTGAAAGTTTGAAGGATGATTCTTTTCTTTCCCAGGAGTCTGATGCAGGAGCATCCAGACTTAGCCAGCAATGTGAAAGTTTGTTCACATGTTGTGGCTAAACAAGTTGAATTCCATGGACCTGATTAGTCAAAATTCAGTTTTACTGAGAGGGTTTGATCTCTCAAGAAATGAGTTGTATTTCATTATTGTAATAGTTAGGAATTGTCTTATTTTAGGATCAAAGATAAGTTGTTAGCATAGGTTTGTGGTAGAGCTAGGAATTAGAGATTTACTCTTAGATTGATTAAAACTAGAGATTGAGTTGTTAATTACAGTTAGAGTAATCTTCGATTGATAAAAGGAAGGAAAAAAATTTAATGAAAAAGGAGGATTGAGTGGAGCGAGGGCAAGAATAGTGTGTGGATTGTATTTTGAAACAGAGGTCTTTTATTTGTGTAATCAGGCCAAGGCCGAGACTCTGTAACAGATATTATATTAATGAAAATGATCCAGTGTGTATTTGTATTGTAATCCTAGTGCAAACTCTTATTTCTTCCAACGTGTCCGCGTCTAGACAGTTAACCGGGTATTTTCTGTAATTTCACATTTAACGCAAATCTTAGTGATTGTGGGTTTTCTGTGTATTGACAATAAATCAGGGTCAATTAGAATTAATGGTTAATTTCGTGGTTAAGTACTAAAATTAGTCATTAAGGGCTTTTCTTAATTTAACGCATGTGGTTATACCCAAGAGTGGGGTTGAAACAGTGAAAGTAGTCCCCCAATTCCATTTAGTGGAGGACACGTAGTAGTGAGGAGGTGTGAGGAAATCACTTTTCAAGCAAGTACTCTCCATGCAAGTTGTGCCCCCGATATCCTTGTGAACTGTTGGATCTATTTCAAGTTAATCGACAGTGGAGGATCAATGATTAGTTTCGTTGATCAGGTGTAATGTCAACCGTTGGATCAGTGAATGCAATGGATGGTGGAGATTGATTGATAGATTTTGGGTGAAAGGAACGGACCCGAGAAATTTATAGATGTGGGCATAATGCATTTGACGTCCGGCTCTATGTGTTGAAGTGCACTTTTCCTATGTTCCCGTGTGGTTCAATTTTATGTGTTGCCGGGGTTTAAAGCCAATAGTGCTTCTGATAGGTTTTGTGGGCCCATAACCCATAGGTCCGTGCATATTGATTTCAGATTGTGGCTTTGTTGCATCACAACATGCCAACGACTTCATGTGGTAACCGTAAAGTCTGCCCATCACATTATATCTAACCTTGCAAATTCATTTTGCATGGTAGAGGGAGAATGAAGGCAGATTTGAGGATAGAGGTGTGGAACAAAGAACAGAACCATGATGCAGTTCCAAGAGGTAGAATGTGGCACAAAAATCGAGACAACATTTTTTAATTAATTTTTCCAAGTGGAACCCTGATCCTGGAAAAGAGTAGGCAGAACCATGATTGAGCCAAATTTTCAAGAGGGAAAAATTTTGCCAGTGTCCAAATTGGACAGACTTTATGTCAATCCTACACCTCTCAGTGACACGAACCTAATGGCGCAGTCAGAATTTTGATCTATGCAGCAGATCTTCAGATGACCCGGAGGAGGGAATCTTTGAGGAATCTGTGGGGAATCTAAAAGATTCCTGTAGCCCCAGATTTTGTTAAGTCCCTATAATACTAGTGATGCCCCCATTAATATTGTAGTTGTATCCCTAATTAATATTGTTGTGCCCCTATTGTCCCCATATTGTTATTACTGTGCCCCATAGAATCCCTCTATTGTTATTTTTGTGCCTTTATATTATTATTGTTAGGTCGACTTGGTTATATTGTGACTCCTTAGACTCTTATATATAGAAAGGAGGTTTCGTTATTTGAATCATCCAAGAATTATTCATTTGTGTAATGTAAAGGAGGTTTCCCCCTTGAAGAGGCTGAATTCTAAGGCGTTCATCTATCTTTTCTATCTTTTTGTGAGCTGGTTTCATAACATTTGGTATTAGAGCTTTGGATTCTAGGGTTTTGTTGCTCCAAATAGGTCATCATGGAATTTTCACGATAAGTTTTTTTCTGCGATGTTTCAGAAGCGGAAAACAAAACTCATTTGAGATGAAATTGTACTGAACCGTGGGTCAAAATTTCAGAGCTTTTCGCACTATATTTGCAGAGATATGATCTAAGGAAGCTGGCCTTTTTGCAGACTCCTGAATTATATTCCAAATAGGTGACCTGGGGAAAATCGTCATAACTTTCTCTGTGAGCATCGGATTGAAATTTTGTAAGAAGACGTAGAAAGAGAATGGACTGTAGTTTCTTGTATATATTTTTCAGAGCCAAAGGTCGAAACAGTGACACGTGGCACTTCATACAAGTTTGCTCTTCTAGAAAGGTCTATAATCAGGTCATCTTGGGAGATTGTGCATAACTCTTCCTTGGAGAATCCAATTTGGATCAGATTGGTGGCATTGGAAAGAGGAAAAAAAGGGCTACTATAGGTTGCAATTTCAGAATTGGATGATTCAAAATTACAGAGATACATCAATATATATCAAGCTCCTACAAAGTGAAAAAAAAGGTGTGTATTTTTAATTTTTATTTTTGCATAAGCTTGGTTTCAAAAATTAGTTTGAAGGAATTCAAAGGGCATGGTAAAGCATTATTATCGGTAATTGATGCCTTGAGGAGAGAAAATGCAAGCACCTAGTAAGCAACCTGAAATCTCTAGCATGACTCATGAAGAAGATGAAGAAATGCAACATGATATATCAAAATTACGAGACCAAGTGCAACAAGTGTCACTTGCACAAAAAGTAACAGAATCTAAGATGGATGGTTTAAAGAAAGGTGTAGAAGCTAAGATGGATTGTTTAAAGAAAGGCGTAGAAGCTAAGATGGATGGCATGGATGCTAAGATGAATGGCATGGATGCTAAAATGGATGGCATGGATGATAAGATGGAAGAATTGAAGATAAAGTTGAATAAGTTGCTACAAGAAATGGTCACTAATGGTGAAAGGGTAGTAAAGGAAACTCATGATGAGAACAAAATAAATGTTAATCATGATTCCATAGACTCTAATGTTGGATCGAAGACCCACCATATTCCAAAAATCGATATGAGGAAGTTTGATGGCAAGGATCCCGCAACATGGATATTACAGATGGAGCAATTTTTAGATCTCAATAATGTGAAAAACACACAAAAGGTATGTATTGCAACTTTATATTTGGAACCAAATCAGTTTGTATGGTATCAATGGCTTTACTCTCATAAACAAATTATCACTTGGGAAATTTTTATGGAAGAATTGACAGCACATTATGAGGATACAAAAAGCAACACTTTTTTAGCCAATTGATAAGTCTCAAACAAAAGGGTTCAATAATGGAGAACATTGAGGAGTTCCAAAAATTTAACATAAGGGTAAAAAA
Source organism: Pinus tabuliformis (assembly GCA_031772625.1). Lineage (NCBI taxonomy): Eukaryota > Viridiplantae > Streptophyta > Pinopsida > Pinales > Pinaceae > Pinus > Pinus tabuliformis. The sequence continues at coordinate 404,650,852 of CM062811.1, read as the reverse complement.
TATTCCAGAGGAGCATAGGATTGATGTGTTCATAGGGAATTTAAAGGATAATATCCAGCATGATGTTCGCCTTTGGGAACCTGATTCATTAGAGAAGGCATTCAGGTTAGCAAGAAAAATGGAAAGCAAAATTATGGAAACCAGGAAGCATACCACTCACAACTATAAAGATGGAAGTGTTGTTGCCCCTAGCCTTCCACAACCTATAAGGTTGACACCACAACAATTGGTCATAAGTGTGTTGAGAAGAAATTATTCTACATAGATTGTGAAGAGGAAGAAGAAAAGGAGCAAGAAAGGTCAAAAGAAGAGGATATACTCCAGGAACAAATCCCATATAAAGAATAAATGAATCCTACCATATCTTGTAATGCATTGGCTAGAATTACCGCTCCTCAAACCATCAAGATAGAAGGACAAATCAAGAAGAAAAAGGTAATAGTGTTGATTGATTCAGGAAGTACCCACAATTTTATTCATTGTAAGATAGCAAAATAATTGAATTGCTTCCTATATCCAGCACCAGAGTGTCAAGTGATGGTTGCAAATGGAGGAATGATAAATTGCTCTGGAAAGTGCCATAATATCAAGTTATCCATGGGAGAATATGTATTGAAAATCCCATTGCTTTCCATTCCAATAGGAGGTGATGATGTTGTACTAGGAGTACAATGGCTACAATCCTTGGGTACAATAGCTTTTAACTTTCAAGAAATTTTCATGAAATTTTATGCGGAAGGAAAGGAAGTTGAATTAAGGGGTATTGCAGGGAAATCGGGAAAGATAATAAGTTATAACGGTATGACAAAGCTTCTAAAAAAGGAACAATGAGGTGTAATTGCGCAATTATGTTTGCTAGATGTTTCCACGTCGAAATCATCTATTTCTCCAGATCTCAAAAAAGTCTTGGACAATCATTCCAAGGTATTTGAGACTCCCAAAGGTCTCCCACCTATTCGTGATAATGATCATGCTATTCATTTGATTCCAGGAAGTGTTCCTCCAAACATCAGGTTGTACAGATATCCCTATGCCCAAAAGAGTGAAATTGAATGTATGGTTGCAGAAATGCTTGAGGCCGGTATAATTCAACCTAGCCAAAGTTCTTTCTCTGCTCCAGTAGTATTGGTGCACAAGAGGGATGGATCATGGCGCATGTGTCTGGATTATAGGGAGCTCAACAAGCTCACTATTAAAGATAAGTTTCCCATTCCTGTCATTGATGAATTATTGGATGAATTGCATGGATCAATTTACTTCACCAAGTTAGATCTTCATTCAGGATATCATCAAATCCGAATGAAGACTCAAGACATTCTGAAAACAGCATTTAGAACTCATGAGGGTCACTATGAGTTTTTGGTCATGCCTTTTGGCCTTACCAATTCACCTTCTACATTTCAAGGTTTGATGAATTCCATTTTCAAACCCTTCCTTAGAAAATTTTTGCTAGTATTTTTTGATGATATACTAATCTACAGCAAGTCTTGGAAGGATCATGTTGATCACGTTGACAGGGTGCTACAACTATTGGAGGAGAAAAAATTATATGCAAAAATATCCAAATGTTTCTTTGGAGTACAAGAGGTGGAATATTTGGTTCATATTGTATCTCATGAAAGAGTTAAGGTAGACCCTAGCAAAATTAAAGCCATTAAGGAATGGGAAATCCCCACATCCATAAAGCATTTGCAAGGATTTCTCGGGTTGATAGGTTACTATCGCAAGTTTGTTAAGAATTATGGGAAAATAGCAGCACCTCTAACAACATTGTTGAAGAAATATGCATTTTCATGGACTCTAGAAGCAACAAAGGCCTTCAAATATCTTAAAGAGGCAATGTGCCAAGCACCGGTCTTAGCTACACCAAACTTCACAAAAACCTTTATTGTGGAATGTGATGCTTCCAAAAATGGAATTGGTGTTGTTTTAATGCAAGATGAAAGACCCATTTCTTTCGAAAGTCGTCCAATCAAGGAAAAGTATTTACACAAAGCTATTTATGAGAAGGAAATTTTGGCAATACTACATGCACTTAAGAAATGGAAACCCTACCTAATAGGAAGACACTTCAAGGTAAAAACAGATCATGATAGCCTTAAATACTTTTTAGAACAAAGATTATCCTTTGAAGAACAACAAAAATGGGTCACAAAGATGTTGGGTTATGACTTTGAAATCATACAAAAAAGCGAAGAAAAATGTTGTGACAGATGCACTCTCAAGAAAGGATGAGGATGTGGAAGCATTGTTGTGCACCATTTCTATTATCCAACTAGATTGGATAAATGAAGCAAGGGAGGAATGGAAGAATGACGAATAAGTGTGGGAAGTTATTTGAAAGTTACAACAAGATTCCAGTACATCTGATACATTTAGCTAGAAAAATGATTTGTTATGGTACAAATATCGCTTATACCTCTGTAAGAATTCCCAACTAAAACAAAAGATTCTTCTGGAATTGCACGCTTCTCCCTTAGAAGGGCACTCAGGATTTTTAAAAACTTATCATAGGGTTAAGAAGGAATTTTTTTGGGATGGCCTTAAATCAGATATTCAAAAGTTTGTGGCGGAATGTTTGGTATGCCAACAAAATAAAGTTGAAACAATTAAGACACCAAGTCTATTACAACCTTTATCCATTTCAAGCCAACGTTGGGAGGAGGTTTCAATGGATTTTATCACAAGTTTACCCAAGTCTAAGGGAAAGAGTGTCATCATGGTGGTAGTTGACAGACTTACCAAGTATGCACACTTTTGTGCATTATCATGTCCATTTAAAGCCAGTACAGTTTCTACAGAATTTATGGAAACAATTCAAAAGCTACATGGAAACCCAAAGATTATTGTAAATGACAGAGATCCCATTTTACAGGAAATTTTTGGACAAAATTATTTTCTTGTCTTGGTACTCAGTTAGCTCATAGCTCATCTTATCATCCTCAATCTAATGGGAAAATGGATATAGTAAACAAATGTTTGGAAGGATATCTTTGTTGCTTTGTATCTAATAAATAGAAACAATGGGTCATGGTTGCCTTTGGCTAAATGGTGGTATAACACTTCCTTCCATACTGCAAAAAAAATGACCCCATTTATGGCACTTTATGGATATCAGCCACCATCCATCACATCATATTTAAGAGAAAATTCTAAGGTTCAAGCAGTGGAACATCACATCGAGCATCAACAACAAGTTATCCAACTCTTAAAGGATAACCTCATGTTGGCACAGAATATAATGAAACAACAGGCAGATCAACATCGCAGTGAAAGAAGTTTTGATGTAGGTGATTGGGTATTCCTACGACTACAACCATATAAACAAATGTCCCTCAAGCAAGCTAAGAAGGATTAAAAATTGTCACCAAAGTATTATGGTCCGTACAAGGTGTTGCAAAATATTGGTACTATGGCATACAAATTGGAGCTTCCTGTAGCTTCTCGAGTGCACCCAGTTTTACATGTTTCATGTTTAAAGAAGCTTATAGGTGACAAGCTCCCAGTGCAAACAATATTTCCAGAACTTGATGAGGAAGGAAAAATTATATTGGAACCGGAAGCAGTCATAGAAACAAGAACTCGACAACTACGAAATCGATCCATTTCAGAGTATCTCATCAAGTGGAAGAACTTATCCACTGAAGATTCCACATGGGAGGACAAGAATTTTATACAGAAGCATCCAAAACTACTCAAGCATTGAGGACAACACTTTTTTGAAGGAGAGGGGCATGTTAGGTCCCTATAATACTAGTGATGCCCACATTAATATTGTAGTTGTATCCCTTATTAATATTGTTGTGCCCCTATTGTCCCCATATTGTTATTACTATGCCCCATAGAATCCCTCTATTGTTATTTTTGTGCCTTTATATTATTATTGTTAGGTTGGATTGGTTATATCGTGACTCCTTAGACTCCTATATATAGAAAGGAGGTTTTGTTATTTGAATCATCCAAGAATTATTAATTTGTGTAATGTAAAGGAGGTTCCCCCTCGAAGAGGCTGAATTCTAAGGCGTTCATCTATTATTTCTATCTTTTTGTGAGCTGGTTTCATAATAGATTTTCACTTTCTCAAAATTTAGAAATTTGATAGTCGACTTTGCACTATTCAATGCCATGAATCTGATGGTGTAATCAGATTTTCCATTTGATCATTTCATTTTTCGACCACTTTTCAAAATGGAGTGTAGGTGTTATCATTTAATGTGTGAGCAATCATTTCCATGATATTCGATGCCGTGAGATTGATGGTGCAGCTAGATCCAACATTTTATCATCCTCTTCTTCAGATAACTCCTTGATGTGAGGTATATGTAGTGTGATCATGTACACCTTTGTCTCTTTGGTTGAGATTCATTGTGATGTGTAGATCCCTGTTTGATGTTTGATGTGGGATCTTGTTTTGTACTTGATGTGAGATGTACTTATTGTCATGTTTGTGTTGATATCCCTTTGTCGTCATGTTGATGGGATACTCATATGTCACCATGTATGTTTTAATTGAGATCTCTTTGATGCCATGTTGGCGGGATGCTCATTATTAACATACGCAAAATTATGTCGTGCTGATAGGAGTTCTTTTTTTAATGAGAGTTCTTGTAGTAGAACATCTCTTGGAGCCACTCCCATGTGAGGGAATATTCCTTGTATGATAGAGAAAACACATGCATGTACATCATCACTCTTTCCATCACTTAATGTAGCATCCCACACCATCTTGACACCGGGGCTTGGAGACGTAATCCCTCTTGGATGAACTCTGTTATCAATGCCTTGTGTTTTAAATGCAATTCTAGTCTCATCATGAAAGCAAAATATATTGGTTAAATTGGAGAATTGAGCCAACTCAGATCAAGTTTGGTATCAGAGTGGTCTTTGCATGAATCTGAATTGTGAGCTTGAACAATGGAACATGCAGCAAAGGAGGATGACAAAGCAATGTACCAGACCATGCTCAGAATTTCCCAAAAGGTGGAAATAATGTATGAAGCTCTACAAAAAGAGACAGAGGAAAAGTAGAGAGTGCAGCCTCAGTTGGGAGCCACAGAAGAGGTCATGGAAGAACTGAAGCACAACAACCAAAGTCTTCAAGAAAATAACGTTGAATTGAAGATGCTTCTACAAGAAGAGAAAGAGGAGAAACATAGTTTTCTACGACAGCTGCAAGCTAAGGACAAGGCCTTGGAAAACATGTAGTGTGACCCATGTGAGGTAAAAAGTAATTCTCTGAATTCATGTATGTTTCCTGATAATGATTTTGCTATTTTTGAAAAGTATATGATAGGAATTGGCTCCAGATTGTTGAAGAAAATGGGGTATGAAGGAAAAGTCTTGGGCATTAATGGCTAAGGCATTGTCAACCCCATCAAAGTGGAAGAATTACCCCGTCAGGAAGGAATTGGGTACTTTAGGAAAGAAGTTGGGGAATCTGCCAAGATAGATAGTGAACCACCAACAATGGATGATGAGCAGCCCTCATTAATTCTTTCCAACTCGATAGTGGAGGTAAAAGATGTTGATTTCCTTTCAGTTTCGTCTTCACACAGTATGATTTTTGTTGGAGATTTGGAGATCCCAATTACAGGGACGAACATGAAGCTCCTTACTAGGATGAGGTAAAAGGAGGAAAAATAACTTTGTGTTAATAACCAAGGCATAACTCAACCATTGGAGGTTGTGTAGAGACCTAAATTTGCAGGCTTGGGATACACTGAAGGAGAATGCTCGAAGGTATCAGATGCTTCAGAGACATCGTTGAAATCATCGAGGAAAGAGTATGATGGGAACACATCCACATCATCCCATGGCAGTGTCCAATGCAAGGAAAGAGCGGAGGCAAGCTCTCATCGCCATACTTACACTAGAGACAACAAGGAAAGGTATAACCAGTCTCAACATTCGAATGTTCATTTTAATTATAATCATGTTGTTAATTATGGACAAAAATCAAGGCATCGAAAAAAATGTACCTATCGTGGATTACATAACCATACATTTGTTGAGTGCTGGAAAAGAATAGCAGCACACAAAAGGAGGCATCAAATACCCTCTCAATAATAGGTAAAGAAACATGTTAAGTAGATCTAGAAGAAGAAGATGTATTGCAGCCATTGCAACAAAAGTCGCCAACAAAGAGCAACTTGTTGGAGGCTCCATCCAGAGCAGCACCTTAAAGACAAAGCGTCAGTACATGAACCGGGTGAAATAGTTGTTCGACAAGAAAAACCACCACAGGGGATGACCCATTCACATTGATAAGTGAAAAATGGTTTCTAGATATGTTAGCTTGTCATGGTCATGATTTTGTAAATCATTTGTTGCATTTTAAAATGTAAAAGTGATGATGTGTTTTCCATCACTTGTTAAGCAATAATGATGCCTGGTCTTATTTTGTGATGCATTTTAAATTGTGAAAGTGATGTTGTGTTTCCATCACTTGTCAAAGAAACAATAGTGTTTGGCCTTATTTTTGTAAATCATGTGTTGCAGTGATGATGTGTTTTCCATCACTTGTTGAAGAAACAATGATATGTTGGCCTTGTTTTCATAGCTGGGGTATTGTTTCCATTTTGATGTAAACTTGACCACCGAGTATGTGTTATAAACTCATGGCAAGTATGGGATGATTGGGTCATTATTTCATCTTGTAAATCAAACATGTAATTTACAGAATTGTACTATAGGTTTGCAGAGGGTTCAAGTGTCGGCTCATTGCTTATGGCTTCGAAGGAAAAAAGTGAAGGAGAAGGAAGGGTGAATTTTCAGACATTTGTAAGTGTATACAAGGTACAAAGAAGTTGCAGATTATTTTTTCATGCTTTTGGAGGACCAAAATCTCCTCAGTGGGGAGGATTGATCCAGGTGGCTCTAGACACATGCAGAAGTCCCAGAGGACTCAGAAAGGGGAAAAATTCAAAGTGTTCAGATTGCTCACAAACTAGCACCAAATCGAAGTGCTCATCGCCTTGATTCCAACGGTGTGATGACACTCAAATCTAAGCTCGTATGAGGGAGAAAGAGGCAGTAAAATTTTTGGTCAAAGTTGGGATGTGGGCCAGGTTTAAGTGTCCTACAATTTGACCAACCCCAGGGCATGAAACCTAGATCCCGAAAGCAGGCGAATTTTTTGGGTTGTTAATTTGTCTAATAACCCTTATATTAGACAAAAAAAAAATATATATCCCATATTAAAATAAAAACAAAAATATATATATTTTTGGGGGGGTAGGCCACCAACCCCGCCATCCCCCCAATGACCAAGAGATAATGTATATAAAAAAAAATCTATTTTTTAAATCAAAACAGGCCGACAGGCCATGACCCCCATTGGCCCCCCCACTCACATCCATTATAAATCAAAACATTTAAATGGGGTGGGTGGGCCACCTCTAGTGGACCCGGCCCACACCCCAACCACATTGCCATATACGTATTAACCAATGAAGAGGCTGGTGGGAGTTGAACCCACAATCGATGACTCCACTAGCCTCACCCATGCGGCAGCCCCATGTGGCACCATGCCAAAACCAAACCTCAAACAAAGCGCACCATAAATATAAACCAGTTCTGCACCCCTTGTAACGTCATTCTAATATAACCGTTGTTTAAAAATACATAATGTGCAATGCATATAAGTTTGGAGGGGTCAGGATTTGATCCCCCGACCTCCAAGTTCCTAATACACCCACCTAACCAACATGCCAATGACTTCATGTGGTAAAGTCTACCCATCACATTATATTTAACCCTTCAAATTTATTTTGCACGGGAGAGGGAGAACGGAGGCAGATTTGAGAACGGAGGTGTGGAATGGAGAACAGAACCATGACACAGTTCCACGAGGCAGAATGTGGCATAGAAATCGAGACAACATTTTTTAATTAATATTTGCAGGTGGAACCATGATCCTAGAAAAGAGTAGGCGGAACCATGATTGAGCCAAATTTTCAAGAGTGCAAAATTTTGCCAGTGTCCAAATTGGACAAACTTTATGTCGATCTTACACCTCTCAGTGACATGAACCTGATGGCATAGTCAAAATTTTGATCAGATCAGAAGATGTTCAGATGAACCAGAGGAGGGAATCTTTGAGGAATCTAAGGGGAATCTAAAAGATTACTGTAGCCCAAGATTTTCACTTTGTTAGAATTTAGAAATTTGAAAATCGATTTTACACTATTCAACACCACGAATCTGATGGTGCAATCATATTTTCCATTTGATCATTTCATTTTTCAGCCACTTTTCAAAGTGTTGTGAAGGTGTCAACATTGAATGTGTGAGCAGTCATTTCCATGATATTCGACGCCCCGAGATTGATGGCGCAGCCAGATCCAACAGTTTATCATCCTCTTCTTTAGATAACTCCTTGATGTGAGGTATATGTAGTGTGATCATGTACTTCTCTGTCTCTTTGCTTGAGATGCCTTGTGCTATATAGATCCTTGTTTGATGTTTGATGTGGGATCTTGTTTTGTACTTGATGTGAGATGTACTTATTGTCATGTTTGAGTTTAGATCCCTTTGTCGTCATGTTGACGGGATACTCATCTGTCACCATATATGTTTGAATTGAGATCTCTTTGATGCCATGTTGGCGAGATGATCATTATTAACATACGCGGAATTATTTCATGCTGATAGGAGTCCTTTTTTAATGAGAGTTCCTATAGCAAAACATCTCCCTGAGCCACTCCTGCATGAGGGCATATTCTTTGTATGATAGAGAAAACACGTGCATGTACATCATCACTCTTTCCAGCACTTAATGCAGCAACCTACACCATCTTGACACTGGGGCACGGAGACATAGTCCCTCCTAGATGAACTCCATTATCAATGTCTTGTGTTTTATTTTGTTTATTCTTGTCATGTTCCTTCTTCTTTAGAGCATGCATATATGTTTCTTTATGTTGTTTTAAATGCAATTCTAGTCACATCTCGAAAGAAAAATATCTTGGTTAAATCCAGGAGTTGAGTCAACTCGGATCACCTCTACAATGAGTCATGAGGGACTATATATAGCAAAGGGTGGGGTGACCCTTAACATTCCCCTTTGTGATAGTTCATCTACCCTCATGATGCTTCATCTACTTTATGACTGTTACATCCAACTATTGACACTTGAACTTACACTTGACAAGACATTACATTACAATGCACATATACCCATGTGAGACAAAATGGCTTGAGCAAGCCATGTAAGAAATCACAATGACTTGGACAACCATGGGAAGTCCACGAAGGTGTTTGTGTACTCCAAGGTGACATCTTTCTGGAACCTCACTCTTGCCTCCATAGCTTCTGGGTACACTACTCGGGCTCCTCTGTCCAACTTGTCTAATAGCATGCGCATCTTTGTCTTTAGCACGGCTAGACCAGCAATGTACTTGTGGATGGTGTCTGCACTGATGGACAAGTCTGGGCTAGTGGTGTGGAGTAAGAAGATTCTCTCTGCGGATAAAGACAATCCCTCTAGCCCAGGGGAGAGGGTCTAGCCACAAACTAGACAATCTAATATAATTTCCCTTAGATCGAGCAAGGATAAGATCTTACCTTTTGTATCGCTAATCCTTTCCCAATGAAGTCCTTGTGCCTTTGCTCCAGCGACCAACTCCTTAGTGTCAAACAAGTACCTGAAACAATGAGACAAGAAACCAAAGAACACATGATGGCATAAAAAATATTCAATCCAATTAAGAGGCTAAGGAGTCTTAAGCTACTAACTAACATATGCAATTGATATAGGAAACAAAATATCAGTTGTTTTAATAATATGACAAAAAGGAAAGTACAACCTTCGCCTTAGCATTGTAGGTCTCCTTCACCATGTCCGGGTTCTAGCACCACTATTACCATCTCATGATTCACCCTCAAAACAATGGAAGTTCAAGTCTTCTTCCTCTTCTATCCAAACCAAACACTACAAGCTTATTCTCCCTTCACAAACACAAACTAGAAGGCTAAGGTTCTCACCATGGCTATCAAGATTTGCAGATTATTCCATCCCTTTCATTAGCTAACAGAGGTTGGAAAATGAGGAGTTTATATAGCTTTGATAGAGGGGAAATGGATCCTCTTATGATGGGAGGGGTATTATCCCTTTTGGTTTTTTCCATTTCAATAGGGGAAAGGAGCCCAAACAGTCTCTCTCAGCTCTATCTTGCCCAACCATTTACCAGACTTCCATTCACGAAGCTTCTAGACCTGGAAGCTTTGACTCCATTTTTAAAAACTTGCCAAAAGAGGGTCGGCAAGGGTCATGAATGGCTTACCAATGTCGTTCAGCGCTAGGCCTAGTTTTAGACTCTACAAATCGACACAAGGAAGAAATTGCATCCTAACGTTGGTCATGAAAACTGAGTTTGAAGGAATATTATTGGGAAATGATGTAAGAGGGAAATGTTCTGCAAATGAAGAGGGATGTAGGGACATGTTCTTCATGGTAGGAAAACACATGAGGTTCACTGTATAGGTCCTCTAGGATCGAGGAACAGGGAGTATAGGGACAGTGACAAAATGTTGTGTAACAGATGCCCCCTAGAGCATGAAGGTCGAACAAGAGTGAGGGGTGAAATACTTTACAAGTAGATGCATGGAACCGGAGACTGTCGTCAGAAAACATTTAAGCAAGCACAAATACATATACATCCCTGAAATATCTGATACATGAATCGTGGTATGTACGCAACCATCCAAAAGAAGATCATGTAGACGGATCCAAGGTATGGGCGCAACCATCTAGTAAGAAGGATCATATCAAACCCAAGGTATGGTCACAGCCATCCATTTGAAAGAGACATGTATGTAAGAATGATCATGTCACATTGCTCTACAACCTAGACTTGTTTAATCTGAACTCAAGGTCTTGCGCTCCAACACGATCCGATCAAAGTACAAATTCTAGCATGTGAATAGATGTGTTTACATTGAACACGGTAGAAAATCGCTTGATTACTAGTGAATGATGTGAACAGTTAACAAGCACAATAGAAACCACGAATAATGGCAATGGATCTCTAGGTACCAATAGCACAATTCACGGAGTGTGAATAAGGAACTGAATTCGAAAGTCACTCCATCGAAAGCCAATGATGAGAACTTGTTGTCGAGTGCGAAGAACTTGCCATTAGGGCATGCAAGCTCTAAGGTACTAGAAGGGAGTCTCACAGCCAATTTCCCGGATAATGAGTTCAAGTCAACAGGAAGTGACCTTGTCGAAGGAGGGCCATGATGTTCCCACATCATCGACACAAGACAAGGGATGCAATGATTATGGATGATATAGAGAATCAGGAATGAATGTAAACTACAGAAGGATTAACTCTTGAACATATCGGCGAAATGACTTCAGAGTTTGGCAACTTTTGGATCCATAGGATCAAAGGTCATGATGATGTGGCAAAGATAAAATGGAAAGGAAAAAAATGGCAGCCCAAACCCAGGAAGGTCAATGATGAAGTGAGGATATCCCAACCCTACATGAAGTAGAATAGTGTCATGTTCAAGAGTGACAAGCTATTGACACAACTGGTAAATATTTTCCATTTTTCCCCACCATTTTTGGCAGGTACACCAATTATTTTTTATCACAAGCTTGAAGGGGATAGCATATGCTTGTAATGTAAGTCCATCCTTGGGACAGATCCAACCTAGTAATATTAATGAGCCCTAGGAAGGAGGAGCTCATGTCCATCATGGTGATGAATCTGATTTCATTTAAAGTTTAACGAGTTTGAAAAAGGGAAAACTCGGTATATTTTTCATGTTTAGAGAGTTTGAAAAAGACACGGAAAAGAAAACTCCAAAAGCTCCCTTTTCGTAAAGTTGTCTCTCAAGCCCGAAAAGGTAGAAAATAATACTCGAAAGAACCTCTTGACCATGTCAACCAAGGAGTACCTTTTTCGTAAATAGTTTATCCCAGCCCGAAAAAGTGGTAAATGTATACTAGGTAAACGACGTTTCAAAACCATTTACGAGGTCAAAACGACAAGAACTCAACAATATTTTCATGTTTTTAGAGTCAGAAAAGATCTTAAAGTGAACTCCCCATTTTTATTTTCTTTAACGAGTCAAAAAGGTAAAAATACTCAGCAATATTTTCATTTCAATTTTTTACGAGTCGGGAAAAGAGCTTAAATACAACTCCAGTTTCATCTCACCATTGGAAAACCATCACTTGTTGTTGCACAAGAAGCAAATGTATTATCTGTTTCTAGAAAAAATGGCAAAAACATGCTTTTAAAACCCTAAAACATGGTGAAAAGTTTATAAAAATGGAAAAAGCAAAACATTTTTTACCATTTACCTCTTTTACCTCATTTGGAGCAATTTTACCCACTTGTTCCCTAAATCTTCAGGAGCAGATTGTTACAGATCCAGGAGGCTAATCATCAAGCCGTTTATTGTAGGTAAGAGCCTTGGCCCTACTCTTTGTATTGATGCTTGTTGTTCATGCATTTAACCACCTTCTTTGGGGTTTTAAGGGACTTTGGGTAAAAAAAAATTTCCCTCGTTCGACGCGTGATCCAGGCATGGGACCACACTGATCGGGGGATTTTAGCATGGGCTCTCACACCGTCGGCACACCTATTTTAAAAACAGTCGTGCCGGTGTAGCGAATTGAAATTCTTCAAATTTTCGCCCAATTTCATTGCCTTAAATCTGAAATTTATTCTTTAAGTACTAATGTTAAGTTAAATGTGGTTTTTTTGTAGGAAAATCAGAGCAAAAAGATGGTGATCGAGTGGAAATAACATGAACATGAATAAATAGAGTCATTGGCATTGGAATATCCAAATTGTTTGGATGCATTGAAGAACTGTGGGCTCCTAAAGTTCTTTCTTACACCAGGCCTACGGGCTCAACCTGAGCTACTACAATACTTGATTAGTCTATGGGACATTGGATGAGAGGTATTTGTGATCCATGACTAAGAGCTAGAGATAGAGACTTCAGACATTTACTTCATTATTGGACTCTCCCATAGAGGGGAACCAGTCCAATTGTATGAAGGTAGGCCCATCGAGGCGAGTATAAACATGCTCCTAACCGAACATTCCCCAAGAGTGTTGAAATATACAAGTGGTAAGATCGGCATTATGACCATAAAGGATCTTGTATTGAAGGTTCTCCTCTTGACCATTAACAAGGTAGTTGGGGCTCAAGCATTACATGATTCCAACAAATCTAAGTTCCAATATGTGGTAGACTACACGATGCCCACTATCTTCAACTGCGCGGAAGCCATGAAAGTGAACATGAAATGCCAATTATCCAAATGCAAGGTGGGGAACCTAAGGAAATTTGGATATGGTTATGTTCTGGTGACTTTCTTCCTAGAACAGATCCCACCATTCTATTATCATCTAGTGAAGGTGAACCCCCCTGATGCCACGAGATCCACGGATGGTCCGTTGGGGTGAGTTGATGCCTAGCACTAGAGGGGGCCAGCACATGTCGTACAAGCCCACCTTCTTCGTGTGGCTCAGATGATAGTTGATCATGGTGGAGGATTGGCCATACAGTGGGACTGACTTCCATGGTGATCCTAACATGCCACTCCTAGAGGGAGAAGACTTTGATGATGGAGGTGAGAAAAACAATTTTGGCTTTTGGTTTTTTATTGTTTTTTCATATATGTATTCATGACATCTTGACTGTGTAATTACAGATGTTGGATCGGAAATATCAACAGGGATGTCCCCTATAGCTAGATGCATGGCTCAACAGTTTGAGGTCACTCCTTATTAGGAAGGAGTAGACAACGAAGAAGAGATTGCCCGAAATCTAGAGGGCTTGACCAGAGGAATCCCAGAGTATGCACGGATCGAGGACATTCCTCACCATTATCAGAGGCACACATTGGGAGTGTTAGATCAGATTTGATGATTACTGACTCATGTAGTACGAGAAGTAACATGTTATCATGATCACCACGCAGAATAGTCCATAGTTTAGCATTTGCAATTTTGAGGCCTGCGAGCCACGGATGTATTCAGAACACATATATTATTTTTTGGATGTTGATGTATCACACTCAAACATTGTATATATATTTCCTATTTATTATGATACCATGTTTTCTCACATATTGCGTAAATGTCTGTCTAAAACATAATTAGCCAATGCATTTGTTAATGTATTCATATGCCTAGGAATCTGATGATATGTGATATAATAAAAATTTCTTTCCAATAAATGAATACGCAAATAAATTCTCAATATTTGAGGGTTTCTGACAGAATATTTCCCATTGAGCTAAAGAACAACAAGTTGTGAATCAAGTTTAACAACCATTTCTCGAATGTCAAGAGAAATGGCCTCTGACAAGAGTTCAATAATTGCGCTATATTTAGCAATGTTATTAGTTGTTTGACCTAAACAAATACCTTGAAGATCAATCAACTCACCATGAGGGGCATAAATATCCCATGCCACATATGATAGATTCTGGGTACTATGGCAAGAACCATCAGCGAAACTGACATAAGGAGTCATAGACATCTGCAAAGCAGGTAAAGAAATAATAAGCAAGAAAGCTGCTTGAAAAAAACACACCAAACCAAACTGCACAAAAATGAATAACACACTTATGTACAAAAGTAATCATGAAAGATGACTCACGCATAATAATTTTGGAGGTACATCCCATTGTGGGGCTTTCTCAAAGGGTTACCCTCATAATCAATTAGCTCATAGGCCCCTTTTTGTAATACACACTTGACAATATAGGGCCCATGCCACATGGGTTCAAATTTACCTACCCCTAGCTTATCGTTAGCTTAGTCGTATAGCAAGACCAAATCAACTTCAGAAAAAGCACGAGGAGAGACCGACTGGTCAAAATGGGATTTAACTAGCTTTTTCAAAGCTTCAATGACTAAAGCAATGAGATGGCGGCTTTCATCCAGTCATTCCAAATATAGGAGATTCTCTTCTTGAGGTGAGGTTTTAGGGAGTAGTTCTAAAACCAATTTGGGTGAGGAAATTTCACATTCAATCGGTAGGGTAGCTTCTAGACCATAGACGAGTTGAAAAGGTGTGAATCCAGTTGCGTCTTTAGCTGAGGTTTAGTAGGCCCACAATGCTGAGAAAATCATGAGATTCCAATTGGATTTGTGCATCCCAATGGTGCGCTGAAGCATAGTAATTAAAACTTTGTTCACTACTTCAACTTGGTTGTTGGCCTAAGGGTAATACGGAGTTGAGCTGTCATGATGCAAGCCCAATTTCAAAGTCAGTTCAGCCATCATATAATCATGAAAATGGGAACCATGCTTAGTGACAATGGCTTGAGGCACTCCAAATCTGGAAATCACATGATTGAATAGAAATTTCATTGTTGTTTTACCGTCAGCTAAATATGTAGGAATCACTTCGCCCCATTTAGTGAAGAAATCCACAGCAATGATAATATAACCATGCCCCCCAGCTGAACGAGGGTTACATGTCATAAAATCAATGCCCCATTTGTAAAAGGGACCAATGTTAATAATGGGGTGAAGGAGAGTGGGTGGGACGTGCATTTTCCATAGATAAATTTGGCACTCATAACCAACCAACAATGCAATCCTTAAAAATGGAGGGCCAGAAGTAACCAACATGGAGGATCGTTTGAGCAGTGGCATAGCTAAATAGATGACCACCACATGCACCATAATGACAGTCATTTGAGACTCTTTTAGCCTCATCGAGATTTAAACATCAACGAAGAACTAAATCAACACCAACGCGGTGTAAAGTATCCCCAATGATGCGGTAAGGTTGGGATTGATGCTGAATGCGTTAGCGATCATCCTTGTGTTACATAGGAAAATGACCTCCTCACCAGCTTAGAGGAGAAAAGCAAGATGACTGAAAGACTAACCAAGTTCACAGACCTATTTGTCAAGCTAACGCTCTCCAAGAACTAGCAATCTACTTTATAAAGCTTCCTAGCAATGCATCAGGTGTGTTAATGCCTAGGGTAACTCTGTTTTCTGCCTCGAGAAGAGCATTATTCAACCTAAGTGAGTTTCCATGAGTCAAAGGAACAAGTTGACCGAGAAATATCCCGATATTCACTCCTATGTTAGCTCATAAAAGTAGGGGAACATCCAAATTCGATCTATTTGGAGGAATTGCTATTACTAACGGAGTTTACAAACGAGGAAAGAGCATAACAACAAGGAAACATCTCTGATTTTTCCCAAAGGAACTCATGAAAGATTTGGCTAGGCTTATCCTCTCATGCTATATAAGTGAGGCCTGGGCCATTGTGGAAAAGGTCGAAACATTTGAAAGGATTGCCTATTTGACTGTCGAAGCTAGTATCCGACAAATGCACTACAAGAGGTTAAGAGGGGAGAGAGAGAGGATTTGGAGGAGTAAGGGAAGGCTGATACAACCGATGGTTGTAATCACCCTTTTCTATCATTAATATAGACCTGTAATTGTGTTGTCCACTCCATGGCATTGGTATTTTAATTAGTTTACATGTTTATGCAATGTCATTATTATGAGTGGCTTAGATGCATGTAATTAGATATATTTATATGTTAGTGCATTGATTGTCAAAGTTATATGTTGTGATATTATGCCTTGTCTTATCTATGTGTAGGTTTTGATCTTGGAGCTAGCTGAGGGGTCTTCCACTCCACTACTTTGCGCTCTCCAGCAACACCACACCAAGACTTGAGGTAATAAGTCCTTCTTCATGCTTTGATTCTCATTTGACTAACATGGATATGCATGTATCTCTGTGCCAGCTGCAGCTAATCTGACAGTCTGCCAAGGATCCCAGGAAGATCCTTGAGGGTATCTTTGTCACCAAACACCTGTGCATTAATCCCTATAGCATAATTGGTGAATCCATTGGGGATTACATTTAGTTCTCGGTTTACTCCCAGAAAGTTCCTAGATCTCTCTTTCTTCTAGGCCTTCCTGTACTTTTTGATCCCCTTTCTGACCACTCAGGTCTATACAACACCCTTCTCTCAGTGCTCATCCTTAGATCTGATCCCCACAACCTGATTTTTAAGCCTTTTTCCTCACTCATTGTCTTCTAGTGTAAACAATGCATTATAAAGCATTGTGGCCTTCCACGCAGTGCGTTAGTGAAGACTAGCTCTTTGTACCCTCTATTGTAGTGCATTAGAAAACCATTTCTTGATAAACAGAATGTTTTGTGACCTCATGGGTTGGGAAATCTGCTTGTAGACTGATCATGGATCTGCAGCTATGCATGTTTGATTGATATCTGTGTCCTGAACAAATTTTTCTTTTAAATAAATAACTTTACTGCTTTATTTTTTTATTTTTTTTATAAAAAAGAAAATAAATTTTTTTACTATTTTTTGCTTAGTTGGTTTGATCTGCATTTATTTGGTTTCAAAAATTATTAGTGAGCATTTTAGTTCTGTCGATTGTGCTTGTGTTTTACTAAACTGAATGCATGGTATATATATATTGACGTATAAATGACTCCTCCCTTGTAAAAGCAACTTATTCATCGAAATTGAAATTTAAAAGCATTGTTTTTGCATGATTTGAGTCAGAGTCCCACATAACTTCATACATAAACACCCACACCGAAGACTTTAACAAAGTACATTTAAAATTTACATAATAAAATCAATCAGCAACTCTTTTTTGAGTAAACACATATTAGTTCAGGCTAGGATCTTGGGTTAGGTAGTTGTGAGTTAACTGCCCAAGATCATACACCGAAACTAGTGTCATTAATAAAGGAAATTCTTCTGCACTCATACTATCCAGTACCACTCAGTAAAAGTAGAGATAAATACGAGACAACATCAGGCTGTAAACAAAGGTATCCCACCTTTTCTTTCATCTCCTTTTGGTATTCTTTGTATCGGGGATCCCTTCAGGGATATCGGAGCTGAGTCAAGGACTCAAGTATCCTACCCACATAGCATATTATCTATGACTATGTCCCCCCTAGTAGTGTCTGTGATTTGAGGTAACCATAGTGGCCATACTTTTTAGGGACAAACACAAGGTGACTGGGGTGGGCTGCCCTAGTACCTAACATAGATGAACCTACTCTGTCTTCAGTTTTTGGGAGGGTGCTCATCTTCACGAGAGTACTTGGCCCCTTAATCTGAGGTTCGAGCAAAGCTCAAGAGTAATCGTAACTGTACATTTGGCCAACTCTCTCTTTTATCCATTGTGATACTGGGTTTCATCTCCAGTAAATGGTGGTTATCAGACAGGGTCATACCCTCTGCTTGTTGATTGATTTCTTTAGAGTATTTTTTATTTTTTAGGTGCTAGTTTGTTATCACCGAGACTTTAATAAATATCATTGTAAAATCTATTGATAAAAATTATCAGTCGTCTTGGCTACATACAACCCTCATCGTCAATCTAGACGACTACTAGGTCTTCCCCCACTCACAGTGGAGGATCCTGCAAGCCCCAGTGAAACGGATTACCCATCTTCGGGTAATCAGTCTCCAAGATATCACACTAAATCAGTCTGTACATCCCATAACTCAAGTTTACCGAAATATTTCTCTACTAGAGGTTTCATTCGTTCATATAATCCTCCAATCACAAATCCAAATGGATCGCTCTTGATTACAGTTGCACCTGTACTTCTTATGTCTTCTACTAGACCTATACCTACCATACCATTGATGACTAATGGTTCATGGGCTTTTGTGGACACTTTTGGTTCACCTCCACCTCCCCAGCCGAGAATCAGTACCACACCTCTGACAGAAAATCCTACTATCCCCACTGTCCCATGTTCAAACCCTATCATGACACCCAACACGAGTGGAACCAATTACATACCAGTTTCCATCCCTTTTGTGTCAACTCCCAGACCTTCGACAAGTGCTGCACATAGCACTCCTTATAATGCTACATATAGCACAGTTAGCACAGTCCCTTCAGCAACGCTTTTAGTTGGAATCCTTTAGTCAGTTCCAGCCCCTAGGTTCAAATGTCTGGGGGAATTATTCCCAATATGCATATACCATCCGAAAACATCATTATTCCCCCTCCATTTATAGGACAACAAGGACAGTCATTGATTGACATGAATCCTCCTTATTCTAGTCAACAGTCTATGGATAATTACATGGCAAGCTGGATCCCTCAATAAGGTCCCACCCAATCCATATGGGTGCGCTACTCTCTACATCAAATGAGTCAAGGGGGCATTCCTTATCCTGGGGGAATTTATATCCCCAAAAATAACAACACGTATGGACAGCCACAATATACAACTATACCCCAAGGAAATTATTATTCCACACATCTTGTGTAGAATATTGGGAACAATACGATGGGAGTACTGCAAGGATCCTCAAGTCATATGGGATCGCCTTGGTTTGAATTAAGGGCATCAAATACCTTTCCTTTCTTGGAAACACTTGAAATCCTCGATTTTTACAAACTCAACAATGACCCCATCTATCACATCTTACTATGGCCTCCAAACCCCCACAAAATTCCCACAGACATCTTGAAGTTCAAAGGGAAACAAGGGGAATATCCAGGTACACACATCACCACTATCATTTATGGTGCATATCTAACTCAATGGTGGATGATAGTATTCGGCTTAGGCTCTTTCCCTACACCCTTAATGGCAATGCAACCAAGTGGTACATTGATTTACCACGTGCATTAGTCAATACCTTTGGCACTTTAGCGATGGAATTTTTAAAGCACTTTCAGCTACCCATCAGCTATGAAACTAGGATGGAACTCCTTACTTATATATCTTAGGATACCACCACCCACATCTCTAATCACATCCATGAATGGAGACATAGGCGGAGGCTAGTCAAAGCTCCCCTCCCAGACTATCTATTAGAAAATTGGTTCTACAAATCTCTTTTCCCTCAAATCACTAAAGATGTCACCTTAGGTGGTGCGGTCACGGAAAACCAATCCATTCATCATGACCAGTAGTTATATTTGATTTATTCACGTCTGGCACATTATACGATGTCATCCAAAATGCCCCTAAAAACTCCAATTCTTTCGCTACTCAACAACTCGATGCGTACGCTGATGGTATTATTGGTGTTACCTCCGCGGCTGTTGTAAAACAAATTAGCAATTACATTGCCCAGTTGTTAAATAACCCCACTACCCAATCGACTACTCTTCTTATTGCCACGATAAACTCTATGCAGTCTACACAAAAACCTGGCAGTAAGAACAAGAAGAACAAGAAAAATATGGCTCCTTCGGAAGAGCATTCAACCAAGCAATACAACCCAAAGCCAAAAGTTGTTGCACCTCTTGACAGTGCAAAACACAAAGTTTTCAACTTCCCTTGAAAAATTTGTGTGGAAGACCATTTGACACATCATTGTCTGCATCTCCATGAATGCACAGACTTAATTGCTCAAAAGGACACTGGCTAGACCCCCACAGTCCTTAGAAATCCTTTCCTTGCTCAGCAACAACAACATCTTATTGCAAGCCAACCTCAACCCCTGCAAGGAGGAAATGGTGGTGCACATCATCCTTCAATTGGTGAAGGACCATCTACCGTTTACACCTTTGAAACGGTAGATCTTCATATTAGAGCCAAAACTTATGGAGCTCCAGTCGCTCATGCTGAGGAATCCTCCTCAAGTCAAAACCCATCGCTGCCTAACGATCTTCATAATGAAAGTCCAGTTGCTGATCTTGTGATTTCCCCCCCAAATGGGGCACTTCATCATACAATGCATAATACATCTACACATGCTACCCAGAACTACGGTATTGTACAAGATTTGGTGCAAGCACCCTCAGCTATGTCAGTGCTCGAAGTATTGCAAACTTTTCCAGCACAAAGGAAAGCTCTGCTTTCGAAAATTGGTGGGGTTGACCCTCAAGATTCCATGCTTTCAATTTTCAACATGGACAAATGTAAACCTCCTCTTTCACACTAGCTTGCATTCCAGGTGTAAATATTTTTGAAAGGGAGAGGAGTAAATAGAACTGTCATTGACGAAGGTACTTCAACCTGCATCATGTCGTCTTCATGTTGGCTCGCCTTGGGTTCCCCAACCCACTCACTGCCATCAAATTCCCTTAAAGCTTTCGACAACCACACTTTCATCCCGAAAGGTTACCTTGCTAGACACCCCATCACTTTGAGTGGGAAAATGGTAACAATGGATATTTAAGTCGTCGATCGAAAACTCGACTATAATTTGTTGTTGGGTCGTCGTTGGACATACTCCATGACTTCCATTATGTCTACTCTCTTTCGCATCATCCTATTTCCATTGGATGGAAGGATAGTCACATTGGACCAATTATCCTTTTACACCCCAGATTACTCCCCATTACCTAGCGAATATGTACCCTTAGTGGGTGGCATTCCTGACTCTTACGTCAATATCGATACCAGTCTATTGAAGGGCTCTTCCCTAATGGGTTGCTTTCCTCTCCTGTTGCACGTAGTTCCACAAACAATCTCTATGGTTTCATCCATTCTTGATGAACCGACCAATCCCTAGATCCTCTTGACCCCTTCAGACATTGACTCTTATGGAGAACAAATTCTATTGTCACCAACTGAATTGTCCTACCAAGAAATTCAATTTGCATCCGAATCTCTGGTCACTTTGGTCATGACCAAAAGTACCACCTCCTCTCACATAAATTCTCATTCTAACAATATCCTCAATCAAGTCCTACCTTTGGATGAAGCTATTCGAGAGATCATGTGTTTAGAAGAGTGACCTTCGGAGGACTCTCACCATCATGTTTCGATATCTGATTCAGACATGATGCCTATTCAAATACTGTCATTTGATGCACCTGAAATCGTTCCCTCGCCTTATACAACTATCCAAAATTTGGACTCGGAAGGGAACATGGGAAATATTTCAAAGACATTGCTCATTGATATTTCAATCAAGATAAGCGTTGTGGAAAACATCTAGATTGGAGCCGATTGCACTCCTGAGGAAATTGCAAGCTTCACCTGCCTTTTTAAGGAATTTTGCGATGTATTTTCTTGGTCTTACGAGGAAATGCCTGACATAGATCCATCTATTGTCGAGCATGAGATCAAGGTATATGACAATGCCAAGCCTGTCTGCCAAAGGCTTTGACCAGTCCACCCCCGTAAAACTACAACCATCAAGACTGAGGTGGAAAAATTGTTACGTGCTGGTTTCATCTACCCCGTTCCCTTAATGGAATGGGTTTCCAATCTGGTTCTTGTCTATAAGATGCAGGGTACCATCTGTGTTTGTGTCAACTATCAGGCCTTGAACACTACATATCCAAAAGATAATTATCCGAAAATGTTCATTGACCAAATATTCAATGACTGTGCTAGTTGTGAATCCTTCTCATTTATGGATGGTTTCCCAGGTTATAACCAGATCACCATAAAAATGGCAGACCAACACAAAACCACCTTCATTTCCCTTGGGGAATCTTTTCATATCGAAAACTCGCATTCGCTTTAAAGAGTGTTGGAGAAACATTTCAATGGGCCATGGACTACGCATTCCACAATATCAGACATATTGTTCAGGATTACTTGGACGACCTCCCAACCCATTCCAAGAAGTGAGCTCAGCACCAAGTTCATTTACGAGAAATTTTTCTTAGGTGCAGGTTCTATAACATACGCATGAATCTACATAAATTAATTTTCTTTGTCGAGTCTGGATGCCTACTTGGTTTAATTGTCTCCAAGCATGGGATTAAAGTTGATCCCAATAAGGTAATGGAAATTACGTAATTGCCCGAACCACGATCCATTTTGCAGCTCCAACATTTGCAAGGGAACACAAAATTCTTACGACGGTTCATCATAAATTATGCCGAGTTGACTAAAGGCTTTATGAGCCTTCTAAAGAAGGGAGTACCATACTTGTGGGATGATCAAGCCCAACGATCATTTGATGCCTTAAAAAGGGCACTTATATCAGCCCCACTTCTTAGTGCTCCCAACTATGGGCGCAACTTTCTCCTCTATCTAGAAGCCTCACCATCCTCTCTTAGAATGGTGTCGGTCCAAACTCATGATGATCTGAGTAAGCATGTGATCTATTATCTGTTGAAAGGCCTGGTTGGGCCCGAACTGAGATATTCACATGTGGAAAATATGTCCTTGGCAGTTGTCTTTGTTGTTAATCTATTCCAACATTATATACTATTGTGACAGACTACTGTGTTCAATTTGGAGAATCCCATGAGACATACTTTGTCTCATCAAGTCATTGGAGGAAAATATTCCAAATGGATCGTTATCCTACAACAATTTGATTTGGCTTTCGCCACTTCCAAGGAAAAAAAAACCTTAGTCTTCGCCAACTTTTGTCAGATCTTCCCATTGCCGATCCAAATGAGATAGCTCAATCCTCTCTTAGATGAATCTGTCTATTTAATTGACTCTACTAACCCTTGGTATGGTAAAATTCTCGTCTAGATCCAAGCGCATCGTTTCCACCCTGAACTATTGTCAAGTGACCGTTGTCACATCCACTACCAAGAATGACACTATTTAGTGCTGAATGATACTTTATAGCACCTTCGCGCTGATACAGTTCTTGTAGAAATTCCCATTGTAGATCAACAGATTATGCAATATATTAAAACACAATACAAGATCTACTTCTACAACAATTTGCGGAAGCTTAATCGAATTGAGCAAGATAAAGAGAAAACATATAACTGAGAATGAGAAATCAATCACACATAACACAAAAGAAATAACTCGGGGAAAGCCTCAACTTAAAACCCCAATCTATGTATTATCATACAAGTGGAAATCTTGTTCAAGTTACAAAAAGAATCAGCTCTCAAGTTATCCTGCTCTCTCTACAATCAATCAATATAGCTCATAGACTGAATAGACATAGTATATGTAATCCTCAATCCCTCCAAGCCTCCTATTTCCTTGCGAAATTTTTTTTGGGGTCCAATGAAGCCACATGTGTGAATTGGCCTCATCACACTTACAAAACCTGAAGAAGTAACTGCGCAATCATCAAGGAAAGAATTACTTTTGCATGCAAGGAATATTCACAATGGAATATTCTAGAAACTAATAGTACAATGCCCCTCCATATGATCTCAACTGGGTCTCTATCTGAACTAACATGCATGAGTTATTTATGAGAGAATATTCAATTATTTGAAGTGTAGTAGTTACATGCATGCAAGCATTAACTAACTGAACTTACATTAATTCAACAAACTATTTGAATTAATCTAACTGGACTTGAGTGAGTTAACTGAGCCAACTAATTACAAGTCAATATTACAACTCATCCTTATCTCTTTAACTAATGGACAAATTCATCAACTGATGGAGAAACTGTTGCGTGTCGCCACATAGACTTCATGTCTGATTTTCCTTAACTAGTTAACTCAAGATGAGTTAATTAATTATTTTACAAACAGTTGCTAAGATCAAATTCGAATTTTACTTCACTATTTTAGTTTAGGGACTAACTAAAATAGGAAGGTATACTGAAATGCTATTTATAGAATGATATTTTTAGCACTTCCATTTTTTCATCCCTTGTTTCTATGTGCAACACTGGCTGAATTCCTATTTATAGCAATGCTCTTTTTAGAATTTCTATTTTTAGCATTTCTTGTTGCTATTTTCAACACTCCCTCTCAACAAGAAAGGGATTATCAGTAACTCCAATCATGTCTCTATGGAACTCGAACTTGCATTTTAACAATGCCTTAGTCAAAATATCTGCATCCTATTCCCCAATCAAAACATACAACAACAACATGATCCTCTTGACCACACAGTCTCAAAGATGGTGATACCAAATATCAATGTAGTTGGACTTGTCATGAAAAACTCTATTCTCAAAGAGTTTGGTACAACTCTGGTTATCATAGTAGATCACTGTAGGATCCATCCTTTGACCAAACAATGCCACTAGAATCTTCTGCATCCAAATGGCCTCACATGCAACCTGACTAGCAGCCATGCATTCAGCCTCTACTGAGCTAAGTGCAATTGATCTTTGTTTCTTGCTGTACCAGGAAACTGCAGCTGAACCAAGGTTGAAGATTACTCCAGAAGTGCTCTTCTAGTCTGATGGACTCCCCGCCCAATCCGCATCTGTGAAGCCCTGAAGCTTCACTTCCTCTGTCTGTCTATACCACAATCCGAATTGAGATGTGCCACTAAGGTATCTCAGCACATGCTTCACTGCCTTCCAAAACAACTTGGTAAGTTGAACCATAGCTTGACTTAGCTAGTTCACGGCAAAGCATAAGTTGGGTCATGTGTTCACCAGATATATAAGTGAACCCACCATTTGCTGATAAATAGTAGTAGCTACTACCTCACCTGAAGTAGCATCCTCCTTCCTCCAGTTCCCGGCTAGAGGAGTCTACATGGGCTTGCACTTCTCCATGTGAAAGCACCTAAGTATCTCATTGGCATACTTTCCTTGAGACACAAATACTTCCCCATCTTTCTGCCACACCTCCATGCCTAGAAAGTAGTGCATAAGGCCCATGTCCTTCAGCTCAAACTCTCTTTCAAGGTCCTCCTTACAAGACTGTATTAGCTGATCATCACCTATCAAAATCAGATCATGGACATAAAGAACAATGATCAATGGTTTACCTTCTACCATGATGTGGTAAAGGTTCACATCTGATTCGCTCTTGGTGAAGCCCAAATCAGTGAAATAGTTGTCGATCTTGGTGTACCAAGCACTGGGTGCTTGCTTCAGCCCATACAAAGCCCTCTTGAGTCTGCACACATGTGACTCATGATCGAAGGTCTTGAAACCTTCTGGCTGCTCAATGTACACCTCCTCCGCAATCTTCCCATTGAGGAATGTTGTCTTCACGTCCATTTGGTGGATCTTCCACCCCATCTAAGCTGATAGTGCCAATATCGATCTAATCGATGAGTACCTTGCTACAGAAGCAAAAAGTCTCATTGTAGTCAATCCCCTCAACTTGTGAGAATCCTCGGGCAACAAACCTTGCCTTATGTTTCTCAAAACTGCCATCAACTGCTTTATTTACCTTGTAAAGCCATCTGGAACTCACCACTGACTTACCCTGAGGTCTTGGGACAACATCCCACACACTATTCTGAATGATAGAGTCATACTCCTCTACCATTGCATCAACCCAGACTAGTTGCTACACTACCTCCTCGAATGAAGAAGGTTCGGTATCTACACACTCCCCAACCAGGGCCATGTACCTAGTGTACCGCTCAGGCAACCTCCTCTATCTGCACTAAGAAGATGGCTACCACACATTCTCCCGCGCATCCAGCATCAACCTGTCAGCTTCCCTTTAGCATTTCTACCCATCTCTGGAAGTATTAGCATGAGTGGATGTCTCCACTCCCGGATCCTCTGCATGCGGCTGCTCTGCATCAATCCAAGGCTCCTCTTCCTTAGGAACTAAAAGTTCCTCATCTGCATGCAACTTGAGCTCCCTCTCAAGTGACACTTGCATGGCTTTATGCTGGTCGAACTTCAGATCCCTGTGTACCATAGCCCTTTGAGTGGAAGGCAAGTACACCAGATAGTTTTGGGGTGTATCTGTGTACCCCACAAGTATTCCCAACTCAACTGTTGGGTCTAGCTTCTTCCTGGAATCTTTGTTCACATGACAGTAAACTGATGATCCAAAGATTCGGAAGTGACTTACATCATGTCACTTCCCAGAATAGGCCTCCATAGGTGTCTTCATCCCCAGTATATGGTGCGAGCTTATGTTCTGCAAGTATACTATTGTATTGCATGCCTCAGCCCACAAATGCAATGGTAGGCTTTGGTCATGCAACATCGCTTGAGTTGCTCCCACAATCGATATGTTCTTCCTTTCGGCCACCCCATTCTATTGTGGGTTATGGGGTGCCGTCAATTCCTGTTTAATTCCTTCTGTAGCGCAGAAGTATTTAAACTATTGGGAGACATACTCTCCACCATTGTCACTATGCAAGGCTTTTATTTTCTTTCTATATTCTTTCTCTACCAAGGCTTTAAACTCACAAAACCAAAAGAAGGTCTGATCCTTCTTTTGCGTAAAGTAGATCCAGCATCTACGAGAAAAATCATCAATAAAAATAACATAGTACCTTTTTTTAGTAGTGGAGGCTGTAGAGAAGGGTCCACAAACATCTTAGTGAACTCGCTCCACGATTGCTCCAGTTTTACTATCTCGATCCAGAAAGGAATATTTTGCATACTTACCCAAGGTACAACCTTTGCATGTAGTCGTATGGTCAAGTTTTCCCTTGGGTAATCCGGTAGAAGTCTATTGCATGATCTTCAGGGCTCCGTGGTGCAAGTGGCTCAGTCTTCTATCCCATAGCTCGCCAACATCTTGGCTCTGCACCATCTCAACTTTGGAACTCAAAGCAGCACAGCCGTCTACCTCCAGCTTGTAGAGATTCTTAACTCAAATCCTTATTCGCTCTTTCTGTCCATTACCGATATGCCTTAGGAATACCTTTCCTTTACTAAAGACTACATCCTAGCCTTTATCTTCTAGCATAGCGACAGACACAAGATTCTTCTTCAGACCTAGTACATACTTTACATTAGTCAAGGTGAGGGGAGCTCCATGCTCCCTCTGAAACACAACTATACCTTCACCTGAAACACAGTACTTTCCATCATCGCCCATCTCGATCCACATCTAAATATCCTTCTCCTCCAAGGTACTGAAAAGATTCTTATCACCTAACATGTGGAATGAAGCTCCACCGTCTAGGTACCACACACATCCCACCATGGATGAAACCATGCATCAAATAAGTAAGAAATCCAACTCAAACTGTGAGTCCAGTGCCTCACCATTAGATCCCTTCAAGGAACTCTTCTTGGATTTCTTATGTGGACAATTCATAGCATAATGGCCCACTTCATGACAATGAAAGCATCACACTTTCAATTTGTCAATCTTCTTCCCACCATGAGAAGAATCGGATTAGGGATGGGATGCCTTCCCCTTCCCTTTCCTCGCCTTACTCGCTAAGGCTAGATTTTCCTCATCATCTTGCTTTGATGAGGATCCATCTCTGGTGCTTCTTCTTATTTCCTCTTGCATTAGATCCAACCAAATTCATTCCTAATCTGGTAGTTTTTCTCTTCCATTAACCGAGTCTTGGTAGCTATGTCAGCTCTTAGGAAGACCGAGGAGTGCAAGACTCACCATGTCATCATCAGTGGTCGTGATCCCTACACTTCCAAGCTCATCCTTGTAGGTGGTGAGCTTGTTCAGATATGTAGAGATCGTGTCACCCTTTCCACACTTGATCTTACGAAGCTTGTCTTTAAACGCCAGCTTCCTCTAATCGCTGCTATTCTGATATAGATCTTTCAATGTTTTCCACATCGAAAATAGTGTCTCCTTCCCATGGAGGCTCAAGACAATGTGGTCTCGAACTCCCTCTAGGATGATTCTCCTTGCTCTAGCCACACATTTCTTCCATTCTGCCAATTGAGTAGCATTAGTCGGCTTGGGGACTTATTGATCAATGAAGTCCTTTAGACCATTATCCTCTAATACTGCCTCCATGCAATCCTTCCAGACTATATAATTCGAGCTTCCATTAATGGCATACTCGAGTCTTAAACCACTGAATGCCATCAGTGAAATTAAGATGTGATAAGAACTTGATTTCTATATTCAGGAACCACAAACTTCGAACTCCTCCTCCTTGTATATTGTTCTTCACCTTGTTCACGTTTGCTCTGATACCATGTAGAAATTCCCACTATGGATCAACAGATTATGCAATATACTAAAACAAAATACAAGATCTACTTCTACAACACTTTACAGAAGCTTTAATCGAATTGAGCAAGATCAAGAGAACACATATAACTGAGAATGAGAAATCAATCACACATAACACAGAAGAAATAACCCAGGGAAAGCCTCAGCTTAAAACCCCAATCTATGTATTATCATACAAGTGGAAATCTTGTTCAAGTTACAAAAAGAATCAACTCTCAAGTTATCCTACTCTCTCTGCAATCAACCAATATATCTCACAGACTGAATAGACATAGTATATGTAATCCTCAAGCCCTCCAAGCCTCCTATTACCTTGCGAAATTTTTTTTGGGGTCCAATGAATCCACATGTGTGAATTGGCCTCATCACACTTACAAAACCTGAAGAAGTAACTGCGTAATCCTCAAGGAAAGAATTCCTTCTGCATGCAAGGAATATTCACAATGGAATATTGTAGCAACTAATAGTACAATTCCCCTCCATCTGATCTCAACTGGGTCTCTAACTGAACTAACATGCATGAGTTATTTATGAGAGAATATTCAGTTATTTGAAGTGCAGTAGTTACATGCATGCAAGCATTAACTAACTAAACTTACATTAATTCAACAAACTATTTGAATTAATCTAACTAGACTTGACTGAGTTAACTAAGCCAACTAATTACAACTCAACATTACAACTCATCCTTATCTCTTTAACTAATGGACAAATTCCTCAATTAATAGAGAAACTGTTGCATGTCCCCACATAGACTTCATGTCTGATTTTCCTTAACTAATTAACTCAAGATGAATTAATTAATTATTGTACAAACAATTGCTAAGATCAAATTCGAATTTTACTTCACTATTTTAGTTTAGGGACTAACTAAAATACGAAGGTATCCTAAAATGCTATTTATAGAATGATATTTTTAGCACTTCCATTTTTTCATCCCTTGTTGCTATGTTCAACACTCGCTGAACTGTTATTTATAGTAGTTCTATTTTTAGCATTTCTTGTTGCTATTTTCAATAGTTCTTTGACGTTGCCTCACTCATGAAGAGGTGGAACACGTTTTAAATGACTGCCATGCTAGGGAATGTGGCAGTCATCTTTCAGGCATGTCTACTGCCTAGAAAATTTTATGCGTAGGATACTGTTGCCCAACCTTGTTCAAAGATTGTATCAAGGCCATCCAGCAGTGCCACCCTTGTCAAATTTTTACAAATAAAACGCATGCTCTCCCAACCCTACTACACCCAGTTATATCCGTCAACCCCTTTTCCAAATGGGGTATTGACTTCGTCACATGCAACGCCATTTCCTCTGCTAGAAACAATTACATTATTGTAGCATTGGACTATTTCACAAAATGGGTTGAAGCCCTTCCCACTTTCTGGGCCAATGGAGAAACCGCAGCGCTATTCCTGTTCAATCAGGTTATATGTCGTTTCGGTGTGCCCCGAACAATCGTTACAGACCATGGGTCTCATTTTCAGAATCACATGATGTCTAACTTAACATTATTGTTATTTTTCGCCAGGGCCAATCATCCTCCTACTACTCACAAACTAATGGCCAAGTAGAAGCCTTTAATGGTGTCTTAAAGATCATGATCCAAAGGTTATTAGGGAATCAAGAAACCCATTGGCATCGAATGTTATGTCCTACACTGTGGGCATATCGAACTTTAGTAAAAACCACTACATGCTTTACACCTTTTCAACTAGTTTATGGCCTGGAAGCAGTTTTACCTATCGAGTGTCAAATTCCTTCCCTTAAAATTATCGTTGAACTCTTTCCTGGCATTACTACAAAAGAAGAGTGCCTGTTATACCTTAATCAACTAGATGAAACCCGTCGAGATGCCGAATTGGCACTCGAAGCCCACAAGCATCGAGTCAAAGCCTAGTATGACAAGAAGGTCAAGCCTCGTTCTTACCAAGAGGGAGATCTTATTTTACTCTACGATAAAAAATAATGACCTCTTGGGGGCAGGAACACTTCAATTCTTATGGCTCGGCCCATATATCATCACCAAAGCCCTCTAAAAGGGGCACATTAACTTCAAGACTAGGAAGGAATCTCACTCAATGAGCCCCGATACGGGCTCTATCTGAAAAAGTATTATGCCTAGTACCGCACTAGGCATGTGCTTTGTAATTCTATGTATTTATAAGTTTTTTTTTTTTTGAGTAAAGACTATTTCTATTAAAAAAAGATAAAAATATTTACAGAGAGGTCTAGACCTCTGAGGGGGCCGAAGCCAGCCCTCCACCAAAGAAACTTAAACATATAGCTTTCTTCAATCACCTTACATAATTGAAAGACTTTGAAGCAAGAATTGAAGAATGCTAAAAGACAAAAAGCTAACCAGACCTATAGTTGACATAACAGCTCCAGTGGCAGCTCTGCGTTTGCTGAGAGACAATCTTTTGAAGCCACCATTACAAAAAGAATCAAAAACCAGGCTAGCTAGGCCATAATTGTTTCTGAACTGAAGACTATAGCGATTCGTGCTTATACCAAAAGCAGTGCCAGAGGCATGAGCAGATGTAACAAAAACCATAGATGCATAACCTGAGAATGACAGATCATAGACGAGAATGCTGACAGAGCCTTTGAACCAGAATTCTTTAATCATGAGTATGAGAGTCGGTCGCGTCCTTATTTACCTGGCTAGGAGAGCCAATCCATGTGACCATTTTATTATCTTCAGCTTCCAGAACACCGCCATCTGGAGGAATTACTAGATTCAGAATGCCTTCTGTAAAATGCACCGGTTCACAAGCAAGTACTTGATCCTGAGAAGACGCTGGCTGGGGTTGAGGGGCTTCTGGGATTTCACCTTCGTTCTGCATATTATCAGCGTTGAGCACTACCCCAGCAATCTCACCCTGAAATTCGCTTGCATTCTGAGACTGAGACTAAGACATGGAAATGTTGTCCGAATTGCTGGGCGCATCTTCCTCCTCCGTAAGAATTACAGTAATATTGGCAGAAATCAAAGGCTTATTTAGCCTGCTCCTGAACTTAAAACGAGTGGTCTGAAAGGAACTGTTCAGAGAAGGCCGAGAATGATCAGAAGGTGGGGAGGACAGGGAGGTAGAGGCTACAGGGCCTCGATTGCCAGCATTACCACCATGACGTGAGACTCCGCGACGTCGAACCATGGCTGGATGAACAGGGAGCTTAGGAAGGGAAGATGACCAGAGCTGGAGGGGAGACGGCTAGGCGCAGGCTGAACAAGCCAAATTGAAGAACTAGAGGAGCTTCCATACAACCTGAACAAAGCAGGGGTGCGGAAAAAATAACGAGCAAAGGAAGAAGGAGCCTAGAATGTCACTTGCCGAAACCAGAGAGCAGGCCATGATTAAATCACCTTGCAGAATTTCTTGAGCCGAATGCGCATTGAATGCCATTAACAGAGCCATAATGCTGTACCTTTCAACATTCATATCAGATGCTGCAGGAATGTGTAAGCTGCGTCCACCGTCCAGGTGCCAGGACAGCTGTCGTCTCTGCATGTGTCTCATCAATGCCGATTAATAACACCCGCATCCAGGTTATTTATAAGTTTTTATTCCTTTTGATATGATTGGATTTTTTGGTATTCTTTTTGAGTTGTTGTGTCATACATATTTCTTGTTGTGTAGATGTCTTCTTTACCCTTAGCATACGTAGGATACGTGGATGGTGCTAGTCGTCACACACGGCACATTGCATCAGCTGCTTGGTTCATTTACACACCTGAGTCGAAACTGCTTTGTTTCGGGGGAGTCTTTCTTGGTACCACCACCAACAATATTGCTGAGCATATGTCTATAATTTCACTTCTCACTGAGGCATCATCTCGCGACATCTCCAATCTGGTGGTCAGGTTAGACTCTCAACTTGTCATTATGCAATTGACAAATCATTATCACATTCGTAATCCAATCTTGTTACGTCATTATTTAAGGGTACAACTCTTATAATGTCAATTTGAGTTTATTACATATGAACACAATCCTCGAGAATTTAATATAGTTGTTGATTCATTAGAAAACTATGTGTTATATTGGCAGTTGTCTCATTTATTATAGATACATGTATGAAAGTAAATATTTACATAGTTAAACAATTTACCATAAAAACACTTAAAAAACATTTACATCATAAAAATTACAAAATAACTATATATCTATATATATATATATATATATATATATATATATATATATATCTTGAATCCAGTCTTTTACATCAGAAAATTTCCCAAAACTTGGGTGTTTTTAAGTACAAAATGGCTACTAAGCCTTGCTATAAACACCCGCTGGCTATACCATGTGCCTACTAATAGAGTCTACTGCTCCTGAAAAAACAAGACAACTCTAGCTATCCTCTGAAGAGGAACCAAAAACCGCTCAGGAACACCAACAGTGTGTCGCTGCATGTGAGCGAGGATCTCCCTCATGGGAAGGGGGGAGGGGGGGGACCCATGCTCATAACTTAGAGATTCCTCAGAACCTTGTAGAGACTCTGAGCATCACCCCCACCTTTGGGAATTCTACCCCCTCGCCTCACTTGGTGAGGCTCGCCTACATGTCTTACTAGTGCCATATCTGTGTTAAGAAAAAAGCTTCATGTCCATACTTGTTCACCTGTAAAATAAACAAAAATATTACATAAACATTCAAAAGCTCAAAAATACTTTAAGTACTCTAAAAAACTTCTTACCTTGAGGCCCCCAGTTTGTACCACACAACAGTATCAAGTCAGGATGACCTGTAAAGTCCATGCCCTTGTAGCCATAGTCATCTATCATCATGATCTGACGACTGAGCCATTTGAATAAATCTTCTTCAAAAAAATGTCAGATGGGTCCCCCTCCAGTGCGATGATCGAGAGATGCCCATCACCTTTACCTAGGCTCTCTCGGATCAAGTGGACCTAAACTCATCCGTGGTTGCATAATTGGCACCCTCTCAAGTATAAAGGATACAATGAGAGTACCATACCCAAAACTCTGTTGGGTCAGAGTCTTACATGCAGTCAACTCCGCCTTTAGCTGACGAAGCACTACCTCACACTAGTTGAAGATCTGCGGCTGGACACAATCAATGGCAAGCAATAGTTGGGCCTTTGTCGCAACATGGGGACTCTTAGACCCCGCCAAGTGCACAATCATCCATAATATGGCCCTCATAGACCTGGATCTGATCTGCTCTATAGGGACCCTGTTGCTCACAAGTCCGCTCTCAGGGATACAATAAGCCCAGATCAGCTCTAAGGTGGATCGAGGATTGGGCCTACCACTAGTCAAGTTTTCTCGTGCTCCTCTGCATGACAAACCAGTCAGAAAATAGATGTCATCTCTGTCAATCGCAAGCTCATGGTCCCCGATCCTGAACACCCCTTGGTGTTCATCCCAATGCTGAATGATCTAGCTTAAAAGTTCCTCCTAACCTTTCATCAGGTCAAGCTTTGCATATTTCATCAAACCACATTAGTGCAATGCAAGTATACAAGCTTGATCATTTCGCATAAGTAATTTCTATTGATCATGGGCTCATTCCCTCCATAAACTTGTCATGATTGACCAAAACCTACACAAATCAACCCAAAAATCAATGAAAATGGGATAAAAATGCTTGGGAAATCACTTTCTGGGGTTTTATAATGCACCCTCATGCATTAATGCCCCCCTTTATGGAAATCAAGGTGGACTAACACCCCCCTCTAGGTCGTGAAGGGTGTTTAACACCCCTCTATACCTAGAGGGGGGTGTTAGTCACATTTAATGACGTAGGGCTTCCCCAAAGTCTAAAACTCCACCCCCAATGTAGCTAAAAAAGGTTAAATAATGTATGATAAAGTTTTTAACATCTACCTGGGATAGACAGTAAGTCGAATGGTAACCTAGATTGCCCGCAATCGTCCGTGGAAGATCTGCTCCTCTTTAGCTCTAGAACACTCTCACAACACTAAAATGACGCAAATGGTGAAAGTGGAGGCTCAAAAACTACCTTATAGTCACTCTGGAGGTAAGACTTGTCTTAACTAAAGTCATTAAAGTAGAAGTAGTTCATTTCCTCTGATATTTATTAGGCACCATGCCAACATATTGTTGAAAATTACTCATGTTTTGATGAAAGGACTTTCAGGGCTGAATTGTAGAAATGCCCATTTTCAATGCTTTATTTTATGGGACTCTTTCTTGCTCTTAAATTGAAAAATCCTCATGTTTTTCCCTTCTTCAGGCTCGTTAAATCTACGAAGAAGGAATGAGCAGTTCTTTTACCTCTTTTCCCTCACTCATTAAAGTGAAAAAGGTACCTCGAGTTTTCTTCATTTGACTCGTTAAATTTTGATGAAGATCTATTGAGTTTGTCGTCACGTGACTCATTAAAATTTCATGATGAATATCGAGTTTACTCTGTCTCCTCATACTCGTAAAAAAATGGGGAAAACATCTATTGAGCATAGGTTTATCTCTTTATTCAGACTCAATATATTAACTTATGGAAAAGGAACCTTTTCAGGTATACTATTAAACCTTTTTTGCACCTAGTTAAAAACTATGACAAAGGGGCCACCCTGGAGTTGTTCTTTACGATCTTTTCAAACTCTTGAAATATGAAAAAACCATTGAGTTTACCCATCTGGACTCATTAAATTAAATAGATAAGGAATGGAGTCGCTATTTACGATCTTTTCAGACTCTTGAAATATGAAAGACCAATGAGTTTACCTGTTTGAACTCGCTAAATTAATTAGATGGGGAAGTGGAAAATACAATTACTATATGTCATTATTTTGAAAAGAGTTTTTTGGCAGTAGGCGCTCCCTTAAAAATGACACTCCCTCGGCAAAACCTTCCTTGTGACAGCCTCTCAATATGAACCTTACCATCCTATGAGTTTAGCCTATATACCCTGATGTTCTTGCATCTCTGTATCCTAACACTCTTTGGTGTTCATGAGTCTAGTGCTGCATGGTTAAAACCTTTGTGTCATGCCTTCTATTGTTCAAGGGAAAACCTTTATCTTTTGTTTCCTCCATCAAACCATCAAGCATATTCTTCCATCATTCCCTTTGTTGTTTTGACCCAATGCTCAAACTATTCTTCAAAAAACAATCATTCTTGTCCCATTTCATGTCAACTAATGTAGGACACATTATTTCCTACCTTTCGATAGGTCTCTTCATATCGACTTCAATACTCTATCTAGGAAGCAAACCCATAAACACTTGAGTGCCTTGGAAATTGTAGACATCAATGGCAAGTTACCTTGTGTTTGGTCAGGGGTTTTCATTATTGGCTCCTAGTTAAACGATTCAACAAGGGCTTGATGACAAAAACATTATTCACACTCACTAGATTTTATTGTGCATCTTGGAGACCATCACCATTATCGGTGGCCATCCTCGCGTCTGTTAACAGTCTCCATTATTGACTAGTAATCAGATGATTTCATACACGTTCGACTTCAACGCCTTTATTCACATGTATCGAACTATGCTATTAACGTGAAGCGAAAATCAAGACCTTGGGTAGAGGCTTACATCACTTAGCCTTGTTTCCTCTCCCAAGTTACGTATATTATTTTTTGGAGACATCTCATCAAAATGATCACACGATCATCATATCTGTTTGTTAAGAAATTGCTTTGACATAGCTACCGAGCATGGGAATGCCCGACTCAGGACATGATTTTAGATTTTTTATATATATGTGTTGTATCAAGTTTCTCGTATTCCCAAAGCTTTGATCCTCTCTCTCTTTTTTCCAAAGAAAGCAACAATTATATAAAGTATTTTGGCCATCGTCTCTGCCTATGATCTCACACTTTAGGGGGCATTTGTTACACATGAAAATGACCTCCTCACCATCTCAGAGGAGAAAGGAAAGATGACTGAAAGAGTAACCAAGTTCACAAGCATATTTGTCAAGCTAACACTCTCCAGGAACTAGCAACCCACTTTATAAAGCTTCCTAGCAATGCATCAGGTGCGTTAGTGCCTTGGGTAACTCTATTTTTTGCCTCGAGAAGAGCGTTAGTCAACCTAAGTGAGTTTCCATGAGTCAAAGGAACAGGTTGACCAAGAGAGATCCTGATATTCACTCCTATGTCAGCTCATAAAAGTAGGGAAACATCCATATTTGACCTATTTGGAGGAATTACTATTCATAATGGAGTCTACAAATAGGGAAGGAGCATAAAAGCATGGAAACATCTATGCTTTTGCCCAAAGGAACTCATGAAGGATTTGTCAAGGCTTATCCTCTAATGCTGTATATGTGAGGCTAGGGCCATTGTGGAAAAGGTCGAAACGTTTGAAAGGATTGCCTATTTGATTGTCAAAGCTAGTATCCAACAAAGGCATTGCAAGAGGATAAGGAGGGAGAGAGAGAGAGGAGCTAGACGAGTAAGGGAAGGATGATACAACCGATATTTGTAATCACACTTTTCGATCATTAATATAGACCTAAAGTTGTGTTGTCCACTCCATGGCATTGGTATCGTAATTAGTTTACATGTTTTTGCAATGTCGTTATTATGAGTGGCTTAGATACATGTAATTAGATATCTCTATATGATATTGCATTGATTTTCGAAGTTATATGTTGTGATATTACGCCTTGTCTTGTCTATGTTCAGGTTTTGATCATGGAGCTAGCTGAGGGGTCTTCCACTTTGCTACTTTGTGCTCTCCAGCCACACCACAACAATACTTGAGGTAATAAGTCCTTCTTCTTGCTTTGCTTCTCATCTAACTAACATGGATATGCATGTATCTCTATGCCATCTCCAACTAATCTGACAGTATTCCAAGGATCCCGGGAAGATCCTTGAAGGTATCTCTGTCACCAAACACCCGTGCATTAATCTCTATAGCACCTTGGACAACACAGACCGAAAGGTAGAAGTTTGGAGATACACGATGATATCACCGTACCAAGGATCGAGAGTGTTAATCAGAAAGAGAGTCTCATCGGGTAACTCCTCATCAGCCCCAGTAGGGAGAGAGGCACTGGGAAATGAGAAAATTAACTGAGAAAATACAAGTGATTTCTTCGATTTGGCAGAAGTGAACACCAAATCGAATTCCTGGAGGATGAAATTCCATTTGGATATTTTCCCCAAGCAACTAACGAGTCAGAATATAAGTCATCGTGTTGCAATAATAAATCACAATTGTAGTGCGGAGGAGAATATAGTGGAAAAAGCATTGAACAACCTAAACAACAACCAAAGCCAACTTCTCAATATGAGTATAATGGGTCTCAGTATCAAGGAGAATGCAACTAAGGTAATAAATGACATGTTCATGACCGTCATCATCGTCTTGTACCATAACCATAGCAATAGTGCTAGAAGCTATAGCTAGATAGAGGAAATAATCATGATGATAGTTCGGAGGGTGCAATAAAGGAGCATTAATGAGGACAACTTTCAAGTCATCAAAAGACTTTTGGGCAGTCTCATCCCAAAGAAATGGAGTTCCTTGCTTAAGAAATCAAGTGAATCCAAAAGCTAGCTCAGCATAGTTAGGTACAAAGTGACGAAGGAAGTTCGCTTTCCCTTGTAGACTCTGTAATTGATGCAACGAAGAAGGGGGGGGGGGGGGGGTGTAGATTAACAATAGCATCGAATTTGAGAGGATTAAGATGAATACCATCCTTCGAAACAATAAGCCCGAGGAGTTGTCTGGACTCAATGCTATTACACAGCGTTTTGTCACTATCCCCGTACTCCCTATTCCTTGATCTTGGAAGACCTCTACAGTGAACCCTACATGCTTTCCCTTCATGAAGAAACTCCCATTGTGTCCCTCTTCATGAGTAGAAAAATTCCCTTTTGCACCATTTCCCCAAAATCTTTTCTTTTCCCCAGTTTACAAGATTGGCACTAATGGCCTTTGTCCTCCTTGTGCCAAAATGCAGGGATTAACGTTGTCCCTAGCGTCGATCAGAGTGATTGAGCTTTGTTCCAGTCATGTCGATCCTCTTATGGAAAGTTTTTTAAATAAGGAGCCGAAGATTCTAGCTCTAGAAGCTTCGTAACGGAAGTCTGGTAAATAGTTTGACCGGATGTCATCGAGGATGTCGATTTGGGCTCCTTTCCCCTATAAGGATGGAACTATCTCAAGAGATAAGATCTTCTCCAATGAGAAGAGGAACCATCTCCCATCCATTCATGCTATATAAACCTCCATTTTTCCCAAGCACAAGCTACTGTTAATGTTGGTGTGCTAAGTGCTAATTAATTTTGGAGTAAACAGTAAGTTATTCATAGTTGTAGCTCTCTAGTTGTGTGAGGGAGAAGTGTGAATTTGGTTTAGTGTGAAGCCTAAATGGAAGAGCCTTAAAACTATCATTGTTGAGGCCATCATGAAATGCTAATGGAAGGATGTGGGAACCTGGTTTTGTCGGAGGAGAAAAACAACGTCAAGGCAATGGTTGTAATCTCTTCTTGATTCAATATATATATGCAACTATCGATCGATTTCCTACATAATGTGTCATCTCACATGTTTATGGCTTAATGTTTCTTAACTTGTTAAGTAGGTTGAATTACAATTTGTATATTATCACGGTTTTTTTTTTCTATTGTTTACTTGTTTCAGGTGTTCGAAGAAGGAAACAAGAGATAGCTGGAGTGAGCAAGCAAGGTCATCGTCAAACATGATAAGCGTACTAAGAGGTAGGCCCTCTTAATTGGTTCTAACCTAAGGAAATATTCCATAGAATGTACTAGTTGTGGCTAGGCCCATTATCAGGCTAGAGGAATTGTTTGCGTTTGCACTTGTAATTTTACTTCACCACAAATTGGCGACTTCGATGGGGAGCCAATCCTTTTGTTTGTTTGCTTGGAATTTCATGGTTTTGTGTGAACTTTTCTAGTTCCACTTTTTCCCTTTGGTTTTTTTTGTTTTCCTTTGCTTACTGGTTTGAGTTTGAAATTCATAGTAGCAAGTCTGGTCCCAACTTAAAAAAAAAAAAAAAAAAATCTTGGCTTCCTCGCTCAACGCACTTAATT
The DNA here is from genome assembly GCA_031772625.1 of Pinus tabuliformis. Taxonomy (NCBI): domain Eukaryota; kingdom Viridiplantae; phylum Streptophyta; class Pinopsida; order Pinales; family Pinaceae; genus Pinus; species Pinus tabuliformis. The sequence goes on along the minus strand of CM062811.1, from coordinate 404,611,100 downwards.
CACTGACAGTCACACCAATCAGTGCGATATGCTGAGAAACAATCGCACCGACCCCCTTCTGGCGCTTGTTGTCAGTTAATCAGTCATGTCAATGCCTGTAAGTGAAGATTAGGGTTTTCCCCAAATCTTGGCCAGTGTGTTTATCTCTCATGATTTCGACCTTGTAAGCCTTTTAGACTGTCTTCTCACTGACTAGGAAGTTGCTTTTCATTTGGTTTGTTTGCTTGTTGATTTTTCATCTTTTTGCTTGATTTCTTGTGTCATTGGATGGTTAGTGGCAATAGGGAATCTAGATTGTCATCCATTCAGCTGATTGTGAGCTCAGTAAGTCGAGTTGTTGGTGCATTTACTCCTTGCATTTCGTTTGTAGTCCTTCTATGGCTTTGACCTCCATTACACGAGTTTGAAAAGTTTTTGTTTGCTCGTCTAAACGTGTCTTTTCTTGCATGGATCACATTGCTTGTCTTGTTTTTGGTAAAGTCAGTTTTTTATTAGTTTGAAAGAGATTCTCTTTTCATGTTTTCATTTGCTTGAAGAACTAATTGTCTCAAAAACGTTTTCACTAAAGTCTTGTATGAGAAAAATTCATTTCGTCATTTCATAAAAGGTATAAAATTCTAGTTTGCTGCATCAGTATGCTATGGTAGTTAGCATCATTGAAGACTAGGATTGCATGGTCATTTAAAAAGGAAAAGAACTCTATTTCATTTTGAAAGGACTCTTAGAAATGTACTTCTCAGGAAATTAGGAATTAGAATGTATTTTTCATTAGTTTATTTTCTCAAAAAGTGAAGTAGTGAAAAATCATTTTTGCTTTCAGTTGCTTGGTTGTTTGCATTTGATTGTGTGTTTTTCACCCTCTCTAGTGTAGACAATTCATCGAATTGAAAGGATCTTGTCTCATTTAGCTACATTTAGGGTTTTTCAAGTCACATTGCTAAGGCCTGAAAACTGAGACATAACTCAAGATCAACTTTAAAATGAACTCAATTAACTTAAGCCACATTTGAAATCTAATGATCACATCTAGAAGGTATAGGCTAGAGACGTGTTTTGGCGTATTTAAACCTAGCAGTGATCATTAGCTTCGGCACTAGACAGTGCTAGTACAGATTTGTGCTCCACGTATCATCGAGTATATAATGGGAGATCCCTCTAGGCTGCAATACTTTATCCACAGGAAGCCGAGTCAGCTGCCTTGAAAACGTGATACACCGAACATAGCATTTGGGGAGATTTCCTACGCGTACTTCTCGGTTCACCAGGATATTCTTCAGTTCACAGTTGCCTGGTAATCCTTTCTTCCTAGATCATCCAGAGTAGTCATTTGATCTTTTTGACTCATTAAACTTAAAAGATCATTCGAGTGCATGTCCTTTCGAGCTCGTTTCCAATCAAAAGCGATAGAGTCATGTTTGTTTCTTTCTTGACTCTTAAAACATGAAAGAGCACCAGTCTATTTATGCGTATTAATAAATTTACTGCCCATGATCTTATAACATCATGTTATTATTTTGTAGACCAAATCATGAGTTTCCCCTAAAGAACATTTTAAAGCCTTGAAGTTTATCTCTCTCTTTTCCTATTAACTAATACAAGGTCATCATGGCTGAACCATCTGGCATCTGGTTCACCTAGTTCCTCTTCCTCTCCTTCATCTAAAAGATTGTTTGAGGAGCCTTTTCCTGAATTACCAGTCACTCGAGGACCAAGGTGTTGAACTCGGGATTGTTCTAAGCATTCAACCTTTTTCATCTCGTCATCCACCTACTTCAGATACTGGGTCACCTGCTGATTTTGGCCCGAAATCTCCAGACAATCCGTTCAAACTCCTGAGAGTTTGTCGACCACTAACGGTTACCTTGGATTCGTTTTCTATCCTCTAAATCCTTTGTTCAACCCTGTTGTGATATCACCGCAATGTTCATACAATCCATACGATCAGCCGAGTGTTCCTTTGGAATTATCTCCTCATACCTCTTCGGTCATTCATCGTCATTTGTTCCCAGCTATGAAACCCAAAGGCGATGCTCTAGTCATCTCTCCAGATGAGTCAGAAGTTTCTACTACACACACTGTCAAGGAGGAAGAACATCCTTTTCCTCCTAAAGGTTTCCCCTATACAGGGAGAATTTCCGTTAGTGTGCATCGAGAATTGCCACCTAATTATGTATCCTAGGCATAATTGGTTTCAGGTACGCCTAGTGCCTCATCACTTTACCATAACCCTATTTGGGGATCTAGTGCTATTCCTACTATAGGTCCATTCATTGCGAACTCAACCTCCCAACAGGTCTTTACCTCAATCCCGGTGCAACCCACCATTCCGAACCCTCTTGTATCGTCCATCCCAGTTACCTGTCTGGTTCAACCGGTGGTCTCAAAGAATGTCTCTACCAGTTCTTCAATCACTCCAGTAAATGGCCAAGTTGTGCCACCACTTGGGGGGAAGAATCTGAGTGTTTCTATGGTGTCAAGCGCCACCAATGTGAGTAGCTCACAGGCTCACATGGTTGGTACGAACCAGCCTTCTTCTGGCATTACTAAAAACCTTGCTGGTCTTGCTGGATTGAGCAATGTCCAATACCAACAAGTTCAAAATCTCGTTGGTCCATCTAGGTCAAGTAATTTCCAGTATTAGCAGCCTTATGAGGCTCAGGTTCAATACCAAACTCCTTACATTCCATATGGTTCTCAAGGAATGGTCAATTTTCCTTATGTCCTTTAGTATGGGTAGTACGTTCAACCTGGCTCATCCACTTTCCATGGTGTCTATGGCCAAATTCAGTTTGGAAATTTCCCGGGCACTATTCAAGTACCCTTGCAACAGTAAGGACAACCTCTGCAGCCACACGGCCAACCTTTTTTGCAACAAGGGCCATCCATGCAACAGCAAGGGCATATGATCTCGTAGTAAGGTCAACTACAACAACCGCAGGGGCAACCCTTGCAATAGTTACAACAAACCATGCAGCAACAGATGCAATATGCTCCGCAAACCTCCCAGCCTATGTCATCACACGGCCAACCTCTGCAGCCCCAGGGACAAATTTTGCAACTGGAAGGCCAGCCCTTGCAACAATAGAACCAACTCAGGGAGAAGCGACCATTATTTACATATCAACAGGGTCAACCCTTGCAAGGACAAGGCCAGGGTCAAGTCCTGCAGCAGAAAGCCCAAAATCCTAATGTCCTAGGTCAATAGGTCCAGTATCCTTTTGGCCAAGGGAAGCAGGTATAAAATCCCTATTTCCAAGGGTAACAAGTGTATAATCCTTATGCCCAAGGGCAGCAGGTCCAAAATCCTCTTTTTTAGGGGCAACAGGTTCACAACCCATATGTTCAGGGACAACAGGTACAATACTTTAACTTGTATGTTGCTTATTAGCAACCTATGACTAGACAGTTCCAAGATATTCAATGTCAAAATCCTCCCTGTGGCCAAGGTAACCCATAATGGGGGCAGAATCAAATGCCATATGGCCAAAATCCTTACCAGTAGGGATGGGCTCCTTTGGTTGGACCCACTTACCGACCTCCAATGCCTTTTAATACTAAATTGCCATCCTTGGCCACACAAGAGTTGCCATATGTGTCTGACCTTACGAATGATCCAATCCTTCATTCACCATACTGGCCTCCGGTTCCATCCAAGATCCCGAGCGATTGTCCTGAGTTCGATGTGAAAGCAAAAGAAGATCCTGAAGACCATGTGACGAAATATCACCTCTGGTGCTCTTCGTATTCTTACGTTGATGATTCTATTCATCTCTTTCTTTTTCAACAAACCCTCATAGGTGCTGCAGCCAAGTGGTACATCGAGCTTCCTCAAAGTACTTACCATGACTTTAACTCTTTAGCCATGGCTTTCCTCACGCATTTCCATTTGTTGATTTGCCATGAAACTTGCACCTATTTTCTCACATCGCTTAAGCAAGATACTGCGACACACATCTCTGATCACATCCATGAATGGAGACGTAGACGTCGCCTGATCAAATTCAAGATTGTTGATCAGTTTCTCATCGAATGGTTCACTAATTCATTTGTGGCTCCAATTGCTCACGATATAGCTATGGGTGGGTGTGTTACTGAAGAACAAGCCATTGCTCGTGCCCAGTACTTAGATCTAGTTTACTCTCAGTCTGGTACATTGTATGAGTTATTACTTGATTCTCCTGCGACCATCATCCGATTCCACGACATCGAAGTCACAGGCTACACCTCCTATTGATGGAGTCATTGGTTCCATGCCCCAGACCCCTACTAAATATTCTTCCAAACAGAAGTCGGTCTCAAACACTACTTCTAGTAGTTCCTCCTATAATCCACCTGGCCCTGGTAAAACCTCAAAGGTCCATGTTGTTGAGTCTACCACAGTGGAAAAATCCTTGAAAGGTAAGAAGAAAGGCAAGGCAAGGGTGAAGCCAATCCCCCAAAATAGGGTCTCCCCAAGTTGTATTTTGGTGATTCTTCGCAACGGAAGCCTAAGTATCTATGCCTCATTTGCAAGGAGGATCACAATACCAAGGATTGTCCCTGATGATTCAGAGTTAGTCATTTTCTCAAAGGGACCCTAGCTATCCTGAAAGATCAATTTCCATCTCAATAGACCCAAATGGTAGACCAACCTCAATCATCTGCTTCCTCAGGATCTCAAGTGTTCATGATGAGTACGCCTATTAATGTGGCTACTAGATCAAAAGATTACCAAACTCCTGCTCTGACAGTCGGGAAAGAGAAAGAGGCCACCCCTTCTTCTTCTACCCTGAGTTTTGGCCCTCTTCATATCGAGTGCCCTAACCCTAATTCCACTATATGGCCACCCTCTCAAGATGTGCTAAGTAAATCCTTGTACAATCCCAACACTCGAGCCGCTCAGCACTATAATATTGTTGAGGATTTGGCTCAGGTGTCGTCTGCTATGTCGGCTCTTGAGGTGCTCCAAAGCTACCCATCACAACGGAAATATTTTTTGTCGCCTATTGGGGGTATTGATCCTACCGATTCCAATTTGATATGTTTTGATCTAGAGAACCATGTTCCACATCTACCTCATCAAATTGCCTTTCTCATTCAGGTAATCATCAATGAGAAGACCATCCACAAGACTGTCATTGATGAAGGTGCTTCCACTTTCATCATGTCAATCACATGCTGGAAGGCCATTGGATCTATAGCTTTGAGCCAATCCCCAAACACTATGGAAGCTTTTGATGGGCACGATTCGTGACCCTTCGGTGTCTTACCTAACCTTTCCATTACTTTGGAGGACAAGACAGTACAAGTTGAGGTAGATATTGTTGATGCTAATCTCAATCATAATCTTCTACTCGGTTGGAACTGGACCCATGCCATGCATACTGTAGCCTCCTCCTTATTCCGTGTGATTCATTTTCCCCATCAAGGGAAGATTTTCATTGTCGACCAACTGTCCTTCTTTGCCTCTTCCTCCTCGGATGGCAATGTTTCATATGTCAAGCACACTAGTGCTCCCTATGAGTGTGTGGGGGTAGGCCTTCTTAAAGAATCTGCCTTGATGGGAACTTTTCTGTTCCCACCTCCTCATGTTGCCTCTGTCAACATGATCTCGGTCAAATCTGACCATTGGGTCATATTTCACCAGATCTTGTTGATAACTAAGGCAAGGTTATGCCACTTAGTCCTGCTGAAATCAATTACGTGGAGATTGTTTTGGCCTCAATTTCTGCATCCTCTGATTTTCCTGTTTCGAAGACCTCTTTCGATATGTATTCTCAAATCCCCATGGCTTGGTGCTTTGGAATCTCCTAATCCATTAGCCGAGACTTTTCTTGCTGACAACAGTATCATGGAAGTAATGTCTCTCAAGGAACCACCTTGGAATTATATGCATCCTCGTTCCTCATTCTTGACTAGCCCGACGGTCATGTCTATGTGTTTTGACCAGCTCTCTTCTCAGATTCCTATTGACATGTCAGTTTCACCTAACATTGTGCAGATCTTTCAACTGAGGGCACCTTTATCCCTTCATGGATTCAAGATTTTTCTCCCTCCCCGAGTTTTTACCGATTTCCCATTATTGCAATGGGGTTTCCATCTGACTCATAACCCTCCCTCACCCAGGGGGCATGGGGGAAACGCCTTATATGAATACCAATCCACTATTTGGCCGATTCGATGCTTACTCGTCATGACAATGGTAAAACTCCGGTGTTCATCTGTGTTGATTGATTACCTGAGTCCGAGCATGGACTCTCTCAAGAAGTACTATGCTTAGGTCATCTTGCATGGTTACTTGTGTACATTAGTGTGTCATTCATTTTTGTGCAGTATGGTTTGGTGTGTTAGTTTTCAAACAGCTTTCTTGTTACTATGTTTTTCCCTGCTTTTAATATGTTTGTGACTCCTCACATCGATTTCGCTGATGGTGCTTGTCATAGTACCTAGAACCTATCATCTGTGGCGTGGGCTATTTATGACTCGCACAGTGAGTTGATTGATCTTAAAGGTATATTTTTAGTTCACACAACTAACAACATTGTTGAATACAGTGCGGTCATTGAATTGTTGTCAGAAGCCATTGCTCTTGACATTCGAGAGTTGTTTGTCAACCTGGATTCATAGCTTTTAGTCCTTCAACTCAACGGGAAATATTCTGTTAGAAACCCTCAGATATTGAGAATGTATCTCCATATTTGTCTACTAGAAAGGAATTTAGATTATATTACATATCATCATATTCCTAGACGCATGAATACATTGACAAATGCATTAGCTAATTATGTATTGGATAGACATTTACAAAACATGTGAAACGATAAAACAAATCATTTGTACCATAGTAAGCAAGAAAATATAGCATATGTATATAAATGGTGATAATGTTTAATAAATCAAAAACCCTAAAAATAATATGTGTGTCCAAAATAACATCGGCGGTTCACAGGCCTCATATATCCATGGCACGCAAGCCTAAAAAATGTAAAATGTTGGACTTGGGAGCTAATCAGCATGGTGAATGTGGTAGCATGACACGACTCGTGCAACACGAGTCAGCAATTGGTAGATCCAATCCAATACTCCCACCATGTGTCTCTGGTACTGGCGAGGAATGTCTCCCACCCAAGCATACTTTGGGATACCACGAGTCAACCCCTCAAGCTTCCTCGTGATCTCCTCCTCGTTGTCACTCCCCTCCTGATAAGGAGCGACAACATCAAACTGGTGAGCGATGCACCTGGCTATTGGGGACATCCTAGCAGGACGCTTTGGTCCAACATCTACATTAACAAAATGAAATTTTATAAACACACACACACACACACACATATATATATCAAAAACAATTAAAAAATCACAAAATTAAAAAATTGATCTTTTACCTTCGTCATCAAAATCCTCTCCATCTTGTAGTGGCATGTCTAGATCTCCATGAACATTGATGCCACTGTATGGCCAATCCTCCACAATGATCACCTGTCATCGAAGCCATGAAAAGAAATCGGGCCTGTAATACATATGTTGGCCCCTAGTGATCCTAGGCATAAAATGACTTCAGCGAGCCATCCGCGGGTCGCGTGATATCAGAGGATCTACCTCAATCAACTGGTATTGGAACAATGGCACCCGTTCCATGAAAAAGGTCACTAGTACGGATCCGAAGCAAAATTACTTCAGATTCCCTGCCTTAGCTTTTTTTAGTTGGTATTTTATCTTGATCTTCATGGCTTCCGCCTAATTGAAGATTGTCGGGGCTGTGCAGTAGGAATTTTGACTTGTTAGTCTCATGCACTGCTTGGGACCTTGCCACTCTATTGATAGTCAACAGTAGCACTCTCAGTGTCAAATCTCGAATGGTGGTAATCTCAATCTTGCCACTCTTGGATTTGAAGGTTTCAAGACAATTTTTAGCAAACAACATTGATATGCTTGCCCCAATCGTTCGTGACCCATATAAGTTGATTGGTTCCCCTCTCTGGGACACTCCTATGATGAAATATATGTCTAAATTTTCTAACTCCAGCTCCTAGTCACCAATGATGAATATTTCCCGATTTATGTCCCAGAGACTAATCAGGTATCGAAGCAGCTCAGGTTGGGCTCGCATCCTTGGTGTGAGAAAGAACATGAGGAGCCCATAGTTCCTCAAAGCGTTCAGGAAATTTGGATCATTCAATGCCTAAGTGTCCACATCTTCGTGCTCATGTTCTTTCTAGTCTACCATTTTCGACGATTCTTTCCCACAAAAAACATAGATTTGAGTCAATAATCATTTTTGTCCCATAAAATAAACACATTTTTTTGAATTTGTCTAATATAGGTGATATTAGACAAATTAACGATCCAATAAATTCACCCACTTTCGGGAGCTAGGTTTCATTCCCCAGGGTCGATCAAATTGTAGGATATATTTATAAAATGGGTGGTGGGCCATGACCCCCACCACCCCCACCAGAACCCAAAACCAATGTCATATTAAAATTGGGTCAATGGGTCATGACCCCCGCTAACCCCCCCAACCAACCACCAACATTACCAAAATAAAACATTTATGGTTAGGGCTATGGGCAGGCCACCACCATGGACGTGGCCCATGCCCCCACCTCTATACAACAAAGCATATGCCATATATAACAATGGGCCGGTGGGAATCGAACCCGCCCGGCCACGTGGTTGGCCCACACCACGAGCGGCCCAACCAACATTAAATATACACCATCCCAAAATGGTAATACATGTTTCAAACTCTGTCACTTTCAAAACACAAACTGTTTGTAACAAAATGTAACCATGCCTCTATTTAAAAAGGAGAGTTATGATTAACGCACCAAGTTTGGCATGGGTGGGATTTGATCCCCCATTGCCATGCTTTTCATTCCTAATTTTTACTATTAGGCCAACGACTTATTCCTTGGTTTATCCACCCAATGTAAAATACTTAAGCTCAGTTCATTTCCACAACGAGGAGGGGGATTTGAGAACGGAGGAATGAAACCCCATTATTCAGAGCAGAATAGAGGCAAATGAGTGGCACAGAAACCGAGATTATATTTTTTTAATTATTTTTGCAGGTGGAACCATGATTGAGCCAAATTCTTAGGAGGGTGAAATTTTTCTAGTGTCCAAATTGGACAAATTTTATGTCAATCTTACACCTCTCAGTGACACAAGCCTGATGGTGTAGTCAAAATTTTGATTTGACCAGCAGATCTTCAGATGACCCGGAGGAGGGAATCTTTGAGGAATCTAAGGGGAATCTCAAAGATTCCTTAAGCCCTAGATTCTCACTTTCTCAGAATTCATAAATTTGACAATCATTTTACCCTATTCGATGCCACAAATATGATGGTGCATTCAGATTTTCCATTGGATCATTTCATTGTTCGACCACTTTTCAAAGTCGAGCATAGGTGTCAGCATTCAACGTGTGAGCAATCCTTCCATGAGATTCAACATCACAAGATTGATGGTACAACTAGCTTCAGCAGTTTGATATCCTTTTCTTCAAATGGCCCCAGGATGTGAGATATATACAATGTGTTCATGTACTTCCTTTTGCTATGAGATGCATTGTGTTGCATGGATCCCTGTTTGATGTTTGATGTGGGATCTTGTTTTATTACTTGTTTTCATGATTCCTTCTTGATGTGATGTGGAGCGTCTATGGGATTTACTTGTTGTCATGATTCGTCATGTTTTGTTTGAGATCCCTTTATCATTATGTTGATTGGATACTCATGTGTTGCCATGTATGTTTGCATTGAGATCCCTTTTATGCCATGTTGGTGGGATGTTCATTATCATCATGCATGAGTTTAGGTCATACTGATAGGAGTCCTTTTCGAATGAGAGTTCCTACAACGGAACATCTCTTAGAGCCACTCCTGCATGAGGGAATTTTCCTTGTATGATAGTGACATCACCACCTATGTACATCATCACTATTGATAGCACTTCATGTAGTGGCCTACACTATCTTGGCACCAGGGCCCAGAGACATAGTCCCTCCTCGATGAACTCCGTTATCAACATCTTGTGTATTATTTTGTTGATTCCTGTCATGTTCCTTCTTCCTTAAAACATGCATTTATGTTCCTTTATGATATTTTAATTACAATTCTGATCACATCACGAAAGAAAAAGATCTTAGTTAAATCTGGTAGTTGAGTCAACTCGGATCAAGTTTGGTATAAGACTGGTCTTTGCGTGGATGTGAATTGCAAGCGTGAACAATGGAACGTGCAGTGACAGAGGATGAAAAAGTGATATACGAGACCATGCTCAAAATTTCCAAAAGGGTGGAAATAATGTAAGAAGCTATACAAAAGGAGACAGAGGAAAAGGAGCGAATGCAGTTTCAGTTGCGAGCCACAAAAGAGGCCCTGGAAGAACTGAAGCACAACAAACATAATCTTCAAACAGAGAATGTTGAATTGAAGATGCTTCTACATGAAGAGAAAGAGGAAAAACAGAGTTTGCTACAATAGTTGCAAGCTAAGGACGAGGCCTTGGAAAAGTTGTTGCGTGACCCATGTGAGGTAAAAATTAGTTCTATGAATTCATGTATGTTTCCTGATGATGATTTTGCTATTTTTGAGAATCATATCACAGGAATTGGCTCCAAACTATTGAAGAAAATGGTTTATGAAGGAAAAGGCTTGGGTGTTAATGGCCAACACATTGTCAACCTCATCAAAGTAGAATAATTACCCCGTCAGGTAGGACTTGGGTATGTCAGAAAGGAAGTTGGGGAATGCACCGAGATAGCTAGCGAACCACCAACAACAGATGATGAGAAGCTCTCATCAATTATTTCCAAATAGACAAAGAAGGTAAAAGATGTTGATTTCCTTTCAGTTTCTTCTTCACATAGTATGGTTTCTGTTGGATATTTGGAGATCCCAATTATAAGGAAAAACATAAGGCTCCTTACCAGGATGAAGCACGAGGAGGATAAAGAACTTGGTGTTAATAACCAAGGCATAACTCAACCATCGGAGGTTGTGTAGAGACCTCAATTTGCAAGCTTGAGATACACCGAGGGAGAATGCTTGAAGGTTTTAGATGCTTCAGAGACATCGTTGAAATCGTTGAGGAAAGAGAATGATGGGAACACATCCCCATCATCCCATGGAAATGCCCATGGTAGGGAAAGAGCTAAGGAAATCTCTCATCACCATACTTACACTAGAGACAGCAAGGAAAGGTATAACCAGTTTTGATTTTCGAATGTGCATTTCGATTATAGTCATGTTGTTAATGATCAACTTAAAACATGGCATTGAAAAACATGTACCTTTTGTGGATTACATAACCATACATTTTCCAAGTGTTGGAAAAGAATAGCAGCACCCAAAAGGAGGAGGCATGAAAGACCCTACCAACAGTAGGAAAAGAAACATGTTAAGCATATATGGAGGAAGAAGATGTATTGCAATCATTGCAATAGAGGTGGCCATCAAAGAGCCACTTTTTAGAGTCTCCATATAGAGTAGCACCTTAAAGACAAAGTGTCGATGCATGAACTAGATGAACCAGTTGTTCGACAAGAAAAACCAACACAGGGGGATGACCCATTCACATCGATAAGTGAAAAATGGTTTCTAGTTATGTTAGCTTGTCATGGTCATGCTTTTGTAAATCATTTGTTGAATTTTAAAATGTAAAAGTGATGATGTGTTTTCCATCACTTGTTGAGGAAATAATGATGTTTGGTCTTATTTTGAGTTGCATGATCAACTGTGAAAGTGATGTCGTTTTTCCATCACTTGTCAAAGAAAAAATAGTATTTGGCCTTATTTTGTAAATCATGTGTTGCAGTGATGATGAGTTTTCCATCAATTGTTTAAGAAACAATGATATGTTGGCCTTGTTTTCATAGCTGGGGTACTGTTTTCATTTTTTATGTAAACTTGACCGTCAAGTATGTGTTATAAACTCATGGCAAGTGTGGGATACTTGGGTCATTATTTGGTCATGAAAGTCAAGCATGTAATTTGAAAAAACAATGTGCTACAGATCGTAGAGGTTGTAGGTGTCGGCTCATCGCTTAAGGCTTCGAAGAACAAAAGTGAAGGAGATGGAAGCAAGACCTTTTCTGGACACTTATGATGCAGAGAAGATACATAAAAGTTACAGATTTTTTTCATGCTTTTGGAGGACCAAAAGCTCCTCAATGGGGAGGATTGATCTAGGTGACTCTAGAGACACACATGGGGCAAAGAGGGCTTATGGAAGCTCAAAAATCAAAATGATCAAAATGCTTTCGAACCATGACCAGAGTGTAGATCTTTTCGTCCTGATCGCAGCAGTGTGAATGGTTCGTCAATCCGAGCTCATATGAGGGAGAATGAGCTAGTCAAAGTTTTGGTCAAAGTTGGACTATGGGCTAGGTTTAAGTGTCCTACAATTTGACCGACCCCGGGGCATGAAACCTAGCTCTTGAAAGCGGGAGAATTTGTTGGATCATTAATTTGTCTAATATCCCCTATATTAGACAAATTCAAAAAAAATGTTTATATATATATATATATATATATATATATATATATATATATATATATATATATATATGATAAAATGGGTGGCAGGCCATCACCCCCACCACCCCCACCAAAACCCAGAACCAATGTCATATTAAAATTGGTTTGATGGACCATGACCCCCGCCGACCCCCCAACCAACCACCAATATTACCAAAATAAAACATTTAAGGTTAGGGCTGTGGGTGGGCCACCTCCTGTGGACCCGGCCCACCCCCCCACCTCTATACAACAAAGTATATGCCATATATAACAATGGGCTAGTGGGAATCGAACCCACCCAGCCACGTGGCCAACCCACACCATGGGCGGCCAAACTAACATTAAATATACACCAACCCAAAATGGTAATACATGTTTCAAACTCCGTCGCTTTCAAAACTCAAACCATTTGTAACAAAATGTAACCGCGCCTCTATTTAAAAAGGAGAGTTATGGTTAACACGCTAGGTTTGGCATGGGCGGGATTTGATCCCCCGACCCCATGCTTTTCATTCCTAATTTTTACCATTAGGCCAATGACCTATTCCTTGGTTTATCTGCCCAATGTAAAATACTTAAGCTCAGTTCATTTCCACAATGAGGAGAGGGATTTGAGAACAGAGCAACAAAGCCCCATTATGCAGAGCGAAATAGAGGCAAAGGCATGGAATGGAAACCGAGACTATATTTTTTTAATTATTTTTACAGGTAGAACCATGATCCTAAAAAGGAGAAGGCGAACCATGATTGAGCCAAATTCTCAAGAGGGTGAAATTTTTCCAATGTCCAAATTGGACAAACTTTATGTCGATCTAACACCTCTCAGTGACACGAACTTGATGGCATAGTCAGAATTTTTATCTGAGCAACAAATGTTCAGATGAACCGGAGGAGGGAATCATTGAGGAATCTAGGGGGAATCTAAAATATTCCTTAAGCCCCAGACTCTCACTTTCTTAGAATTCAGAAATTTGACAACCAATTTTACCTTATTCAACGCCAAAAATCCGATGGTGCATTCATATTTTCCATTTGATCATTTCATTTTTCAGCCATTTTTCAAAGTGGAGTGCAGGTGTCAATATTCAACATGCGAGCAATCCTTCCATGAGATTCGACGCCGCGAGATTGATGGTACGACCAACTTCAGCAATTTGACATCCTTTCCTTCAGATGGCCCCAAGATGTGAGGTATATTTAGTGTGTTCATGTACTTATTTTTGCTATGAGATGCATTGTGTTGCATGGATCCATGTTTGATGTTTGATGTGGGATCTTGTTTTCATGATTCTTGTTTGATGTGATGTAGAATCGTCTATGGGATGTACTTGTTGTCATGATTCGTCATGTTTTTTTTAGATCCCTTTGTCGTTATGTTGATGGGATACTCATGTGTCGCCATGTATGTTTGCATTGAGATCCCTTTTATGCCATGACGACGGGATGCTCATTATCATAATGCATGAGTTTAGGTCATACTGATAGGAGTCCTTTTTGAATGAGAGTTCCTGCAGCGAAACATCTCTTGGAGCCAATCCTGTGTGAGGGAATTTTCCTTGTATGATAGCGACATCACCTCCTATGTACATCATCACTATTGACAACACTTAATGCAGTGGCCTACACCATCTTGACACAGGGGCCCGGAGACATAGTCCCTCCTGGACAAACTCCATTATCAACATCTTGTGTATTATGTTGTTGATTCCTATCATGTTCCTTCTTCTTTAAAACATGCATTTATATTCCTTTATGCTATTTTAGTTGCAATTATAATCACATCATGAAAGAAGAAAAATTAGTTAAATCTAGGAGTTGAGTCAACTCGAATCACTATTCACAACATCAGTGTGCCTCTTTTAAAAGAAATTGCGCCAATGACACAATAGGCAATTTTAGTCACCCTTAGCTGGTGTGATTTTGAGCCTAGAAGTTGCACCGACCGAGGGTGAATTATTTTTGACAAAACCTCCCTCAAAAATTCTAAAAATGGATATAAATAGGAATAAATGGTATGAAAATGAAGCTTATGGCTTTGGCTCTTATCTGTAACTGGCGGCTCGGCGGATGACCTCTCGAATTTCCCAAAATCTACTCCGAAACAATTAGTGCAAAAGTGGGTGAAAAGTTTTTCACAGCAAGGTAAAATAGTAAATGGCAAAAAATATTTACCTTCCCCCCTTTTATTCAGTTTTTCATGAAATATTAGGTTTTGTAAATGTTTTGACCTATTTTGCCTCAAGAATTGGATAATGCACTTTAACTTTTTGCATAGCAGTGGGTAATGGATGTTCGGCGATGATGCTGAGTCACGTTTCAGCTCTTTTCTCGACTCATAAAGCTCATATGAAAATATTGCCGAGTATTTTTCCCTTTTGACTCGCAAAAGAGAATAAAATGGGGGGTCTGCTTTCAAGCTCTTTTCTAACCCTTTAAAAACAAAAAAAGAGTCGATCCCTTGTCATTTCAAACTCATTAACAGATGTGAAAAGTCATGTGCCCAGTATAAGTTTACCCATTTTTTGAGTTGGGTCAAGTGGTTCTCTCAAGTATCGTTTTCTACCCTTTTGGGCTCGAGGGACACAAATGTACGAAAAGGGACCATGTGGAGTTTTCATTTTCGTGTCTTTTTCAAACTCTCTAAATATGGAAAAGATACCGAGTTACACCTTTGTCGGCCCCTTTGAAATATTAAACGACATTGGATTCATCACCATGACGAACATGAGCTTGTCCTTCCTAGGGCTCGTTAAACTTATTAGGTCAGATTCATCCAAAGGATGAACTTACATTGCAAGCATATGCTATCACCTTCAGGCTTGCAATTAAAAATAATTGGGGTACCTACCAGAAATGGTGGGAGAAAATTTTGAAATCTAATCAGTTGTGTCGGCAACTCACTCTTGAACATGACACTTTATGCTTTGTGTTGGGATGGGATATCCTCTTGTTTATCGTTGACCTCCTTGGGTTGGGTCTTTCATTTTTTGCCTTCCATTTGATCTCTACCACACCATCATGACCACCGATCCTATGGATCCAAAAGCTACCAAACTTCTAGTTGTGTCACTGATATGTTCAATTGTTGTCCTTCTACAATTACACTTACCTCTAATTCTTTATATCATCCAAAATAATTTTTCATCCCTTTGTCTCGTGTCGATGGTGTGGGATACATTATGGTCCTCCTTCGACACGGTCGCTTCCTGTCAACTTCAGCTCATTATCTAGGAAGTTTTCCGAGAGACTCCCTTCCAAAACCTTAGAGCTTGCATGCCCTAATGGCAAGTTCTTCGCACTCGACAACAAGTTCACATCATTGGCTTTCGATCGAGTGATTTCATGGATGTTTGACTTCAGTTCCTATATTCACATTCTATGGATTGTGATGATAGTACCTTGAGGACCATTGTCATTATTCTTGGTTTCTCTTGTGCTTGTTAACAATTTACGTCATTGACTGGTAATCAAGTGACTTTCTAGCATGTTTGACGTCAACACATCTATTCACATGTTAGAATTTTTTCTTTGATCGGGTCATGTTGGAGTGCAAGACCCTAGACTCAAATCACAAAATTCCAAGTTGCGAAGTGATGTGACATGGTTATGATGATATACATGTCTTTTTTAGATGGATGGCTGTGACCATACCATGAGTTATCATATGTGATCCTTCTCATTTTTGGATGGTTGCAACCATACCTTGGTTTCGATATGATCCTCTTAATAGGATGGTTGTGCCCATGCCTAGATCCATTTACATTATCATTCTCCAGATAGCTACATCCATGCCATGATTCATGCATAATTTAATATAGTTTTCAGTTCTGTATATGTATCTATACTTTCTTGCAGGTTTTTCGATGACAAAACCTGGTTCCCCGCACTAATTCATAAAGCATTTCATCCCTCACTCTAGTTTGGCCTTCATGCTTTAGGGGGCATCTGTTACACATAATTTTATCACTATCCCTGTACTCCTAGTTCCTTGATCCTAGAGGACCTCTATGGTGAACCCTACATGCTTTCTCTTCATGAAGAAACTCCCACTGTTTCCCTCTTCATGAGCAGAACAATTCCCTTTTTCACCATTTCCCCAAAATCTTCTGTTTTTCCCAGTTTACGAGACCGGTGCTAATGACCTTTGTCCTCCTCGTGCCAATATGTAGGGATTAACACTGTCCCTAGCACCGACCTAACAATTGAGCTTTTTTCTAGTCGCATCGATCCTTTTATGGAAAGTTTTTTAAATAAGAAGCCAAAGCTTCCAGCTCTAGAAGCTTCGTAATGGAAGTCTGGTAAATGGTTTGGCCGGATGGGGTCGAGGATGTCAGTTTGGGCTCCTTTCCCCTATAAGGATGGAACTACCTAAAGAGATAATACCTTCTCCCATGAGAAGAGGAACCATCTCCCATCCATTCATGCTATATAAGCCTCCATTTTTCCCAAGCACAAGTTAATGTTAATGTTGGTGTGCTAAGTGCTAATTAAGTTTGGAGTAAACAACAAGATATTCATAGTTTTAGCTCTCTAGTTGTGTGAGGGAGAAGCGTGAATTTGGTTTAGTGTGAAGCCTAAAGGGAAGAGCCTTAAAACTATCATTGTTGAGGCCATCATGGAATGCTAACGGAAGGGTGTGGGAATTTGGTTTTGTCGAAGGAGAACAACAACGTCAATACAATGGTTATAATCTCTTCTTGATTCAATATATATATGCAACTATAGATTGATTTCCTACATAATGTGTCATCTCACATGTTTATGGCTTAATGTTTCTTGACTTTTTAAGTAGGTTGAATTACAATTTGTCTATTATCATGGTTTTCATTTTTTGTTGTTTACTTGTTTCAGGTGTTCGAAGAAGGAAATGAGAGATAGTTGGAGCGAGCAAGAAAGGTCATCATCAAACAGGATAAGCGTACTAAGAAGTAGGCCCTCTTAATTAGTTATAACCTAAGGAAATCTTCCATAGAATGTATCAGTTGTGGCTAGACCCATTATCAGGCTAGAGGAATTGTTTGTGTTCGCACTCATAATTTTACTTCACCACAAATGCAGAAGACACACTTATGCGGATTAATTTGAATGTTATAGTGTAAAAAGTGAAGAAAGATTTGTTGAAGGTGATCGGGATGGTTGTGGCACTTACATGAATGAGTAGGAAGATCATCCAAATAAGGTTGAATGATTTTTTTAATGTCATGAAAAGCATAAGACATCACCCATTGGAAAGTATCCCTAGCATTATTAAGGCCAAAAGGGAGATTTTTATATGAAAAAGCCCCCCACAGATAGATAGAGGTGATATTTTGTTGATAAATGGACACAATGTTTATCTGGTTATAACCATAGAAACAATCCATAAAGGATAAAATCTCACTCCCATCACATTCATCGATAATCTAGTCTATAAAAGGAGTGGGATAATTATCCTTCGGACAGGCATGATTAATGTCATGGTAATCAACACAGACCTGAATGGTGCCTTCCTTCTTAGTCACCGATACAATATTGGACACCCAATATGTAAGGGGAATAGGATAAGTAAATCCATCTTTAAGAAGTTTTTCAACTTCCCCCTTGATGGCGGTTGCTTGTCTAGGGTGAATAGGACAAATCCGTTGGTGAACGGACTTCACGTTAGGATAAGTCAGAATTTCGTGCATGACTATACTTGGGTCAATGTCAAGAATTTCTTCGTATGAACATGCAAAAACGTCTCGAAACTCTTGGAAAAGATGAGTATAAAGCTTCATCTCATCAAGAGAACAAGTTACCCCAATATGAATGTTTTCAATGATACCAAGCTTAACAGAAATGTCAATAGGCATCGTTTTTGTAATATTACCCATGTTCCCTTCTGACCAAACTTCATAGGTCATGATAGGTGTCTAAAGTGGTTGGGTTGGGAAATAAGAAGAGAACTTCTCAATATTGGTAAACATGGCTCCCTAGTTATGTAAGAATGAGGAACGATGATGAGTATCCTTCCAAGGTGCTTCCTCAAGAGACATAGTTTCCATGATACTTTTGTTAGTAGGAAACGTCTCGATTAAGGGATCAAACAAATCCAAAGAACCAAGCCAAGGGGATTGAGAATACGCATCAAGAGATGTACCCAAAACAGTGTGATCAGTAGATACCGAGGCCAAAGCCGAAACAATCTCCACATAATTAATCTCTACAGGGCCTAACAGCATGACATCACCCCATGCATCAACCTAATCAGGAGGAGGAATGACCCAAGGATTAGAATTAAATGAGATAATGTTGATTGAGGAAACATGTAGAGGTGGGAGAGGAAAAATACCCATTGAGGCGGGATCTTTGAAATGTCCAACCCTCACACTCTCATATGGAGCAACGTATGCTTCACATAAGAAACATTTCCATCCGAGGAAGAAGAGGCAAAGAAAGACAACTGGTCGACCGTGACGATTTTACGTTAATGAGGAAATCAGAGCACATGAAATAGAGAGGAGGCTACAGCATGCATGGCATGGGTCCAACTCCGTCCAAGTAGAATATTATAGTTAAGATGTGCATCAACAATTTCTACTTTGAAATTAACTGTCTTGCCTTCCACGGTAATGGCAAGATTAGGAAGGACATTGAATGGTCGAGCATCGCATCCATCAAAGGCTTCCAACGTGTTAGGTGATTGGTTCAGGGTAGGAGAACCGATTGCCTTCCAACAAGACACAGACATGATGCAGGTAGAAGCACCTTCTTCAATGACAGTCCTATGAATTTTCTTTTCATTAATGATCACTTGAATGAGAAAGGAAATTTTATGAGGTAGGCGCGGAAAATGGTTTTCCAGATCAAATAAAATAAGGTTTGAATTAGATGGATCAACACCTCCGATGGCTGATAGTAATGCCTTCCACTGAGAGGGGCAGCTTTGAAGGACCTCGAGAGCAAACATAGTTAATGGCGCTTGATCCAAGTCCTAAACAATATTATAGTGTTGAGCAGCTTAAGCGTTTGGATTATATAAGAACTTTCATAGCACACCCCAAGAGGGTAGTTAGAAAGCAGAATCAGGATTAGGTCGCTTTATATGGAGAGGACCAGAGGTCGACGCGATAGAGGAGGAAGGGTTACTTTCTTTCTCTTTCCCTGTCGTCAGGGTTTGATAATATTTAGATTTGGTAGCCACATTTATAGGCGTGTTCATCATAAACACTTGGGAACCTAAGGGAACAGAAGACTGAGGTTGGTCTACCATTTGGGTCTACTAGGATGGAAAGGGTTCTTTTAAGACAGTCAGGGTCCCTTTAAGCAAGCGACTAACTTCAAATCGTCAAGGAAAATATTTAGTGTAATGATCCTCCTCATAGATGAGGCATGGATACTTCATATTTCTTTGAAAAGCATCACCAACAGACAACTTAGGAGGGCCCTATTTCAGGGCATCGGTTTTGGCCTTGCCTTTTCCCTTCTTTTAACCCTTAGAGTATTTGTCAGTTGTGGTAGATTGAACAGTGTGAACCTCAGAGGTTTTACCAGGACCAGGTGAATTTCAAGAGGGATCATTGGAACCAGTGTTTGAGACCACTTTCTGCTTGGAAGAAGATTTTACACGGAACTAATCACTCCATCAACAAGTGGCGTATCCAGAGATTTTGATGTGGCCAGATTAGATGATGGTCTTGGAGCATTGGGTAACATCTCATACAATGTGCCATATTGTGAGTAGACGAGGTCTAAATACTTGGCACGAGCAATGGCTTTCTCCTCAGCAACGCATCCACCCATAGCTATGCCCTTGGAAATTTTGCTAACAAATGATATCGTGAACCATTCTGTCAACAAATGATCAACAATTTCAAACTTGATCAGGCGACGCTGACATCTCCATGCGTGGATGTGATTAAAGATATCAGTCGCAGTGTCTTGCTTAAGTGACGTAAGGAGATAGGTGCCAATTTCATAATGAAGCGGCAGTTGGAAATTAGTGAGGAAAGCCATAGCGAGAGTGTTGAAGTCACTATAGGTACCTCGAGGAAATTTAATGTACCATTTAGTTGCAGCCCCTATGAGAGCTCTTTGAAAAAGTCATAAGCGGATAGAATCGTTGACGTATGAATTGGAGGAGCATGAGAGGTGATATGTCATCATGTGGGCTTGTGGATCCTCCTTTGCTTTTCCTTCAAATTTCGGGCAATCGCTCGAAACTTTCGTTGGAACTAGAGGCCAATAAGGTGAATAAATAATAGGGTCATTGATGAGCCTTGAAACATATGGCATTTCCAATATGGCCAAGAATGGAAATTACGTATTAAAAGGCATTTGGGGCCTTTGAACAAACCCAAATTATGGAATCCCTCCTTGTTGGTAAGGATTTTTCCCCCACAATGGAGGATTTTGTCCATATGGATTCTTATTTTTCCCCCATTGTATGTTACCTTGCCTGTAGGGAGGATTCTATCCTGTGTAGACCTGATACTGTCATACCATAGGTCATTGATAGGCATATGGGTTAAAAGGTTGTTGAGCCTGTTGACCTTGGACGTAAGGATTTTGAAACTGCTGACCCTAGACATAAGGATTTTGCACCTGCTAACCCTGCACATAAGGATTTTGAACCTGTCTCCGTTGGACATAAGGGTTTTGCACCTGCTTCCCCTAGACACAAGGATTTTGAACCTGCTACCCTTGGACATAAGGATTTTGAACCTGTTGCTGCAGGGGTTGACATTGCCCTTGCAAAGGTTGACCTTGACCCTGAACAGGATGACCTTGCTAATATTTATAGATGGCCTACTGTTGTAAAGGTTGGCTTTGCTACTACAAATGTTGATCTTGTGGCTGCTACAATGGTTGGCTTTGTTGTTGCACAAGTTGACCTTTGGGCTGCTGCAAAGATTGTCCCTGTTGCTACAAAGGCTAGCCTTGCGAGGACGAAGGTTGGGAGGATTGTTGAACAAACTGTGTCTATGGCTGCAAAGGTTGTTACAACTGTTGCAAAGGTTTCCCTTGTGGTTGTAGTAGTTTTCCTTGCTGTTTCAATGCTTTCCCTTATTGCAACGAAGGTTTCCCTTATTGCTCCAAATGTAGCTGGACAGTTCCTGGATAGTTCTCGAATTGGATCTGGCCATACTCACCAGACACAGATTGGCTAGGCTGAACATAAGGTCCAGCTTGAGGAATGTAATGTAGGGGAACCAAGACTTGTGAACCATGGTGAGCACCAATATTGCAGCAAGAATGCTGCAACTCCTGGGCTACCAACTTTACTTTTATCAACCCAATAGTTCGTAACAAACTTGGAAGCGTCGATGCTATATACACAAGTACTAGTTGTCACTGCAGGTTGTCACTTGGTCAGCCGGTACGAGATCACTAGGAGCTCAAGACAACTTCTATAGATTTCAGAAGAAGCTCTATGTGTGATGAAAGGAAAGAAAGATTACTCTACAGATGCTATTCTAACTACAGAAAGGAGAAAGACTGGAATGTAAATCAAAACCTAGTAAACCCTAATTAACATGCTAATTCTACTTTTTCCAAAAACACTATGAAAACCATGAAATAAATTCCATTACCTACTCAAGGAAGTAAAAAACATCTAACCATGTTATTTCTAGAAGTAAATAAGAAAAAAACATATTTTTGGATTTTTATGTGTTTTTATGTGAATTTAACATGCATCTAACTTATTGTGTGAGTGTGGCAGCGAACAGGTGGCATTAGAGGGCGGTTTTGGAGCTTGGGAGGATGTAGGATGGTGTGGATGGGTCCTAGGAGGTCTTAGGTGGCTGTTTGGAGGATTTTCCCACACCCAGCCTTTAAAATAAGTCCTATAGGAAAAACTACAGGAGGACACAGGAAAACTACAGGAGGAAAACAGGGAAACTATAGTAGGCCTACAGGAGGAGGCCGAGAGAAATTTTCATTGTTTTGAGGGTGTCAGAGTGGGTGGAAAAGGTGGATGAAGGTTGGAATGAGGTGTTAGGGTGCCTAAGGTCTACCATGAATCACCAGGAGAGAGAAAGATGATTGGGTTTGCTCAAGGAGAGAGGAAGAAGTTCTATGAAAAATGAAGGAAACTAGGGTAGAATTGAGGTGAGGTTTGGGAGACCTATAGGGCATGGATCAGATGGAGGGTGTGATTTCTAGTAAGCTGGCCTACTACTGGAAGAGATCTGTTGCATAGAAACTGACAGTCAACCAAGAAAATCAAGCAACCAATGAAATGAGTGCATCCTAGGAAAAACAGAGTTTTGCATTAAAATGGCCTAAACTATGATGTATAGAAGGAAATGTTGTAAGAAAGGAAAGCATGCAAAAGGACTATTGAAAATTAGGAAGTGAACATGATAAAGAAGATCTAAAGCAAAGAAAAACTGGACTATCAACCTACTAGAGAGCTGCAAACACTAGAAGTCCTAGGAATGAGGAAAATGTGTGTTTTTGGGGCAGCAAGAGAGTCTTTGCCTCAAATCATGGCCCCAGAGGGAGGAAGAGAGTCCAACGCACTGTTGCTAGCCTTTTTAATCTTCTATGATCACTGCTTAACCTGCTACATAAAGCACAAATGGAAGCAAGCTACTAAATCATCAAAAGCAACCTATTATTAACCATAAGAGAAATACATCTAACAGCAAACTAATCTACAAACTGAAGTAAAGCATACAAATACAAGTAAAGAAAAGCTTGGATGCTTGGATTGGGCCCTAACCCAAGAGCTTCAACCCTCTGAGATAACTCAGTACTAGCTCAAAAAGGATTCCATCTTCATTATGAAAAAATAGCAAGATTACATAAAACTATCATAAAATAGTAAGCTCGAAATTTGAGCAGAGTTTACACAAGCAAAAAAAAGTTGACCCTAGTGACACCCTAGGCCTCTCTACTTATACATCTGAAGCTACCAACAACTTCCTTAAAATGAAGGAGGCTTGGCTTCTAAAACTTGAGATAACTATCAATCATCTTCCACTTGCTCGGTTGCCTTCTAATGCATGATTCGACTACTTGTACTCTGAGCTGAATGAAAGGGAATTCGAAGTGAGGAGCAATAAATGAGGGAGATTCCCTCCTATAAGTCCTCTCCTCTGTCTACTTCAAGTTATTTCTACAGTTTGACCACTGTATCCTTGACTTTGACCTCGAAATCCATCAATAATCTACATTAAATACATGTTAGACCACATGGCATAATAACTAACTCAACTCACCCTATAAGCATAAATATATTCAGAAAATAATACAATAAGCTAAGAGAATGGTTGATTTGATTAGGTTAAGAGGTAAAATGAGCCCATATAATTACCCATTTATGAGGCTTATCAAACGATATGGAACATAAGCCAATTGGAAAGGAACCTAAGCCACGAATGGCTACTGGTATTGGACGTTAGCTAACCTGGATGGATCAATAGGGCTAGGAATAACAACGTAGAAAGGTTGATTCATTCCAACCATGTGAGTTTGTGATCCACTCACATTGTTTTGGTCTGACACCATGGAGATATTCGAATATTTCCCCCTAGGTGGTGGCAAAGTCTGTCCACTCACTGGAGGGGTAGAAGAACTTACCGAGACCATCAGTTGAACCAAAAGAGTTGGTTGAAATGATGAAACAAGTGGAGACGTAATGGTAGGTTAAACCAGAACTGAAGTGACTACAGTTCGTACAATCGATCAAGAGGTTATGTTCTGGACCAACAGACCTGATGTAGGAATCGTGTTGGAAGACCAGATAGGATTCTGATACAATGACAAGGCATTGGGAGTTCCCAAAACCAACAGAGCTAGAGAGGTATAACCATGCAGAAATAAAGGCTCACTAAACTCAAGATAAATGCTAGAAGGGATGACTCCTATGTAAGGGAAACCTTCTGGAGGGAACTCATATGGCTACTCATCACCCACTTGAGGAGTGTGAGTGGCAGAAACTTCCGACTGACTCGGAGAGGAGATTGGAATTTTGCCTTCTGACTCCATAGAAGACAATCGGCGATGAGCCAAAGATGAATGAGGAGACAACTCCAACGTAACACCAGGATGATCATAGAGACAATAAGGATGTTGTGGAGATACCACAAAATGGTATATAACTAGTCCTTATAGACTATCAAAAGTCTAAGGACACTCAGGAGTCTGGATAGGATTATGAGGAGATTCCAGGATAGATTCATAAGGTGAACCAGTGTCTGAAAAAGGTGAATGAAAAGACAAAGGTTGAATGCTTAGAAAAATTCCAAGTTCAGCACCTTGATCCTCTATCAACTGCGGAATTTCAGGGAAAGCTTCTCCAGATGACCTTCCATATGAAGGAGAGGAAGAGGAATGAGACAAACCTCATGGTTCTGCCACGATGACTTTGTCTCAAAAAAAGAGAAGAGAGATTAAAAATATATATATTAGGGATATACTCAAAATGTAGTCCAGAATAAGACTATCAGGAATGTGATGTGATCGTGGGAAAAAAAATTTAAGATGCTAAAACAGACGGATGCCTTTTCATGTTTTAAGAGTGGAGAAAAAGGCAAAGATGACTCTAGTCTCTTTCAGTTTGAATGAGCTTTAAAGGACAAGTGCTCGATGATATTTTAAATTTAAAGAGTCAAAAAGACCAAAATGACTGCTCAGGATAATCTAGGCAAAAGGATTACCAGGTAACTATGAACTGTAGAATACCTCCCGGCGAACTAAGAAGTACGGGTAAACAATCTCCCTGAATGTTGTGTTCGGTGTATCACATTTACAAGGCAGCTGACTCAGCTTCCTATGGATAAAGTATTGCAAACCTAGTGGGGTCTCCCTTTATATACGCGACGGTACAGGTAGCACAAGTCCATACTAGTGTTGTCTAATGCCAAAGGGAACGACAACTGCTAGGCTTAAAGATGTCAAAACACATCTCTAGCCTAGACCTCTAAATGTGAGCATTTAGTTTCAAATGCACCTTAGGTTAATTGAATATATTTTAGAATTTTATCTTGAAATTAAGTCTCAATTTTAAGGCCCTATAAATGTCACCTGAAAAACTCTTATGTGCAACTATATGAGACAAAACCCTTTTAATTCGATGAATTCTTACAGTAATTGAGAGAAGAGAAAACAATCAATGCAACAAACAAGCAACCGAAAACAAGATGAATCTTCACTACTTCTCTTTTCAAAACAAAATAATGAAAATTATTTCCACTTCTTACTCTTCCTATTAAATTCACTTCAACTAGTCCTTTTAACAGTAAAAGAAGTTCATTTCATTTCAAAGTCTCATGATGATGTAATTCTAGTTTTCAATAATGATACTCAATGCACCACGTCAATTAAACAAACTAGAATGATGTATTTTATTCAATGGAATGCTAAAATGAATCTTTCACATAAACATTTCAATGAATATTTCAAAACACTCAAACACCAATCAAATGACAAGCACGATAACAAAAAACTCCTTTCAAACTAAATGCAAAGATTCAACCGAAACAAATCGAGCAATGTGATCTATGCTTGGAAAATAGATGTTCAACAAGAGAAGAGTAAATGAAACATTTTCATTTGTTCAATCAAAACCAAATCAAGATATATGGAAGGACTAAAAATGAAATGCACGAAGGGACAACCAACAATTTGAGTTGATGAGAAGACAAAAAATGAATGGAAAATGACATCGATGCCCTAGGGACACAAACCATCCAAAAACTCAAAAAATCAAGTAAGGTAATCTCAAACCAATAAAAAAAACAAATCAAGCTAACAAAGCATTCTAGCCAAGGAGAATACAGGCAAACAAGCCTAGAAACAGAATTGATGAGGACAAGATGCACTAGCAATGATTTAGGAGAAACGCTGATTTTAACCTACAGGTATCGCCGCGACTATTTAACTAGAAAAAAGCACCAGAAGGGGCTGTCACACGACTGTTCAAAGGGAACTCGCGCTGGGCGACATGACTGTTAGAAAATAAACAATGCTAATCAAGGGATTCAAAGAAAAAAATTAAAAATTTCCACAAAGCAAAAACATACCTGTTACTCTAAATTCAAGAATCAAAGCAGTAGATTACATGAAGTACAGATTACCAAAAAGAAAGTGTGAAACAAGAAAAGTTGTCATAAATCATCAAATAAAACACAATCAAAGAGAGGGATGGATCCCCAGTATGGTCGCCAATTTTTGGAGTAGGAAGATTCTCTCTACGGACAAAGACAATCCCTCTAGCTTAGGGGAGAGGGTTTAGCCACAAACAAGACAATATAATATAAGTTCCCTTAGATCAAGAAAGGATAAGATCCTACCTCTAGTATCGCTAATCCTTATCTGATGAAGTCCTTGTGCCTTTGCTCTAGCAATCATCTCTTTAGTGTTAAACAAGTACTTGAAACAACAAGACAAGAAACTAAAGCACACATGATAGCATACAAAATATTCAATCCACTTAAGAGGCTAAGGAATCTTAAGCTACCAACTAACATATGAAATTGATATAGGAAACAAAATATCAGTTGTTTTATTAATAAGACAAAAAGGAAAGTACAACCTTCGCCTTAGCATTGCAAGTCTCCTTCGACATGTCCAAGTTCTAGCACCACTATTAGCATCTCATGATTCACCCTCAAAACAATGGAATTCCAAGGCTTCTTCCTCTTTTCTCCCTTCACAAACACAAACTAGAAGGCTAAGGTTCTCAAGATGGCTATCAAGATTTGCATATTATTCCAGCCCTTTCATTAGCTAGCTAAGGTTGGAAAATGAGGAGTTTATATAGCTTTGATAGAGGGGAAATGGATCCTCTTATGATGGGAGGGGTCTTATCCCTTTTGGTTTGTTCCATTTTAATAGGGGAAAGGAGCCCAAATAGACTCTCTCGACTCTATCTTGCCCAACCATTTACCAGACTTCCGTTCACGAAGCTTCTAGACCTGGAAGCTTTGACTCCATTTTTAGAAACTTTCCAAAACAAGGTCAGCATCGGTCATGAATGGCTTACCAACACTGTTCGGCACTAAGGCCAATGTTAGACTCTCCAAATTGGCGCATGGAAGAAATTGAGTGCTAGCGCCAGTCATGAAAACTGAGTTTGAAGGAATATTCTTGGGAAATGATGTAAGAGGGAAATGTTTTGCAGATGAAGAGGGATGTAGGGACATGTTCTTCATGATAGGAAAACACATGAGGGTCACTGTAGAGGTGCTCCAGGATCAAGGAATGTGGAGTTCAGGGATAGTGACAAAATGTTGTGTAACAGGTGGATATGCGCATTAACTCGTCAAAGTATGAGTCAAGCTCTAGTCAGACCTGTGCCTTTGTCTTCTCCTGGGTGAGAGTCCCAATAGATAGGATTGCATATGCATGCACCACAACATACACGTGTATGGGAAGGCTATATACTAGTGATGAGCTGCGGGAGATCTTCATAGTTCTAGATCTAACTTCAGATGTATGCCTTCAACTCGACCACTTTGGGCTTCATCATCTTAGGCAAGTGAAGTGGGGCTCCCTTGTATCTCATCATCCATGTTTGCATGTAATCAACAACAGCATGTATGTTTGACAAGATACGTGCTCTTCTAGCACATCGTTGCTGCCATCCGTTGAGATGAATGACTGCGTTATGAATAGTACCAAACTTGGAATACAATGCCCGCATGACTATGTTAAAGCATAGTACTTCATCCAATACTGCCTTCTTCAATTCTGTTTGGGTGGACACTATAACCAATTCTCCGCCTTGATTGGCCATATGTATCTACTTTGTCATTCGCATGTTCTCAGCTATCATAAAGCGAACACTCGAGCTAGTGGCTTCGACATATGCTCTAGTAGCATCAGCCAATATTGCTGGATGTTTGCACACGTCAGACATGATCATTCGTTCCTCATACTGCATAGGAGATGTATGGTCTTCCAGATTTGACATCTGAGAGATTGAACAACTCTTCATGGTAGGAAAACACATGAGGGTCACTGTAGAGGTCCTCCAGGATCAAGGAATGTGGAGTATAGGGATAGTGACAAACTATTGTGTGATTGGTGGCTATGTGCATTAACTCATCAAAGTATGAGTCAAGATCTAGCCAGACCTGTGCCTTTGTCTTTGCCTGGGTGAGAGTCCCAATAGATAGGATCGCATATGTGTGCACCACAACATACACATGCATGGGAAGGCTGTATACTAGTGATGAGATGCGGGAACTCTTCATAGTTCCGGATCTAACTTCAGATGCATGCCTTCATCTCGACCGCTTTGGGCTTCATCATCTTAGGCAAGTGAAACAGGGCTCCCTTGTATCTCATCGTCCATGTTTGCATGTAATCAACAACAACATGTATGTTCGACAAGATGTGTGCTCTTCTAGCATATCGCTACTGCCATCCGTTGAGATGAACGAATTCCTTATGAATAGTACCAAACTTGGAATACAATGCCTACATGACTATGTTAAGGGACAGTACTTCATCCAGTATTTCCATCTTCAATTCTGTTCAGGTGGACACTGTAACCAATTCTCCTCCTTGCTTGGCCATATGTATCTCCTTTGTCATTCGCTCGTTCTCAGCTAAGAAAGTGAACACTCGAGCTAGTGGCTTCGACATATGCTCTGGTAGCATCAGCCAATGCTTCTGGATGTTTGCACACGTTAGACATGATCACTCGTTCCCCATACTATGTAGGAGATGTATGGTCTTCCAGATTTGACATCTGAGAGATTGCACAACTCTTCATGGTAGGAAAACATATGAGGGTCACTGTAGAGGTCCTCCTGGATCAAGGAATATGGGGTAGAGGGATAATGACAAAATGTTGTGTAATTGGTGGCTATGTGCATTAACTCGTCAAAGTATGAGTCAAACTCTAGTCAGTCCTGTGCCTTTGTCTTCACTTGGGTGAGAGTCCCAATATATAGGATCGCATATGTGTGCACCACAACATACACGTGCATGGGAAGGTTGTATACTAGTGATGAGATGAGGGAGCTCTTCATAGTTCTGGATCTAACTTCAGATGCATGCCTTCAATTCGACTGCTTTGGGCTTCATCATCTTAGGCAAGTTAATTGGGGCTCCCTTGTATCTTATCATCCATGTTTTCATGTAATCAACAACAGTATGTATGTTCGACAAGATATGTGCTCTTCTAGCACATCATTGTTGCCATCCATTGAGATGAACAACTACCTTATGAACAATACCAAACTTGGAATACAATGCCCACATGACTATGTTAAGGGACAGTACTTCATCCAGTATTGCCTTCTTCAATCCTATTCGGGTGGAATCTCTAACCAATTCTCCTCCTTGCTTGGCCATATGTATCTCCTTTGTCATTCACTCATTCTCAGCTATCAGAAAGTGAAAACTCAAGCTAGTGGCTTCGACATATGCTCTGGTAGCATCAGCCAATGCTGTTGGATGTTTGCGCATGTCAGACATGATCACTCGTTCCTCATACTACGTAGGAGATGCATGGTATTCCAGATTTGACATTTGAGAGATTGCACAACCATATGTTGAGACTCATCAAATGAGATGTTGTGCATCTCTCCTTCCGGCTGATCTCCAAGGATATTAGTGTCTACTTGGTCACTTGGGACTTTCTCATCTTCTAGATGAAGTGAAGCTGGTGGATCAACCCCTTGGTGGTGAGGCATGAGGTTGATGTCTTGCTCTAACTCCTACTGCTTCATATCCTTATCCATTTGTTCAAGTCCTCGCTCTATCTCCTAAGCGAAGTCCTGCTTCTGTGATGGCTCACCCTGTTTTCCTAATGCCATTTGTTATGATGAGTCCACTACCTGTATGGGCATTGTTTCATCCATCTACACAAGTTGAGCCCCCTGTTGTACGCGTTCTTGCTGCGCTTCCCTCTCAAGTCTATGAAACTCCTATTCCTTCCAAATTTTCTCCTTCAACTCATGCAACTCCTTCTCTGTTTCCTCCATTCTCTATTTCTCTCTCTGCCTTTTCACATTTCACTTTTCACGTTGTTTCCTCTTTGCCTCTATAGCCATAGCTTCTTTTTCCACAAGTAGATCTGCTCGAAACTTGTAGCTTTGCTCTTCCTCCATGCGATCGACAATATTCCTCTTATGCTTGTCGCACACTAGTATGTTCACCTCTGCTACTGTTGCTACTTTTGGTGCTCTCCGGGATGCTGCTTCATGCTACTTCACTATCAATTCCACCATGAAGCTAACCAATTCATTGAGTCTCGAGGAGTTGTAACAATATCTCCATGGGTCCTCCTCCACCCAATGGCATGCCCCATGGAGCTAGTTGAACTGTACTCTCGTGCAGTGATCCTTCACAAGACAATGTAGGTCATACAAATTGTAACTTCGGAGGTCGAATGGATACTTCTTCATATGCTATGCTTTAACATATACATGCTTGAAACTTCGTATCTCATATATCCTGATCTGCAATGGAAGAGCGGACCTAGGTGCCTTCTTCTTCAGGTGAAGCCTAACTATCAATCCTGCCGAGATGTGATATGCTACTTCCCACATGAAGAGTATGTCCAAGGAAAACTTCGGTAGAACATGTGGAGGCTTCTCTGCAATGTACATCCATATGAAGGTGCCGGATGGAGAGGCATACCAATCAGCTGTGTCTATCAGTGCCTCCATTGCTACCTTCGACATGCAGGGTGGATCCTATTCGAATATCAACTTGTAAACCGGGATGATAAAATTATCAGACAACCATGTGATAACTCCTCTGAAGTTGCATTCAGACAACATCTTAAAATAAGTGTTCACAATAGTCTCCACTGGTGTCCATGCCCACTTCAAGCCTGGGAACTCCTGTCGAGCACATATTGCATTGAATATGTAGGCGGACATGTAGATCTTTGCTTGCATACCTTTGGGATGATGCCAAGCCCTTGTTATCTGTTCCTTCAGCTAGTGAGCCAACATGCTGAATCAATTGCCTGCTTTTCCTTCTCTGGATAGTTGGTCCAACGCGATCACCCAACTCTGTGGGAAGGTTTCCATACTTTCTTGGCCATACAGTCGACATGCAAAGATGACCAGGTATTGATATGCCTTTCGCAGTATCATCGTCTTATAGATCTAGTTGGGTGTCATCTTGAATTTAGCCAGCTCCTTTACCTAGTTCTTCAAAATGTCTCTGGAGTTGGCATTACTGCTGGGTAAGCTGAAGGGTGTCTCCATGATGATCACAGGCTCCAACATCTGATACATGTCATCACAATCCTACGCCCTGAGGGTAGCAATCTCCATCCCGTTGACACTGCTCAATGTCATCTTCTCGGGATCAATGTGCGAGATGATCCAATGTATCATGTCCACGCATGGGATCACGGGATACCTACATGCAATCCAGTACAAGCTGGACTTGTGAATGTTCACATCTACCTGGTGTTTTTCGAGGTATTCCCCAAATGTACTTGCAAATGCATCATTTACCTCTTTCCATTTCAACTTGATTTCCTTGTCTATAATCAACATGGTGTCTTCATATATCGGTAGACTTGTGGACACTCTCTCAACTATTGCTCTAGTTTCACTTCTTTCAGTTTCCTTTTATCTTGCTCTCTTGGAGGCCATTGATCCTAAAATTCTAAGAGGTATATGAACACTTGCTATATCTGGAGACAAATTTACATGCATGGCAAGAAATATGTCAGCGAAAACCAAAGAAAACTTGAGGAAACACATGCAACATATCTGGCAATTAACTAGCAAGGATTACACAATTTCTTCTGGGAGGCTGGCAGATTGTCTACCAAAACTACACAAAAGGTCATCTAGGCTATCTTAGGAGGCTAGCTGGCTATTGTATTTGTGCAATGTGCAATCCAAGCTGGCCTGCTGGCTACTGAAATTGCGCAATGCACAATTTTAGTTGGCAGTGGTTGCAGGCCCAGTGATTGCATTGCACAACTTTCTAGGCCAACAATCATTGTCTCTCAGAATTGTGTAATGCAAGACTGGAGGACAGCTACTCGATAGAAATATGCACTTCCTAAGAGGAAGACAGAGCCTTCCCTCTCAGGATTACGCAATGTTGTTTTGGTGAGGCAAAGTCTGGGTCAAGGCTGCCCAGACCCGCTGACAGGAAACTGAAAGAAAATGTGATTGTGAATGCATGGTGATATTGAGTGTAAGCAAAAGTAAATGATCGTGCATGCAAAACGTTAATGAAATATTCAGAAAACATAACAGCATGCATGTGGGTGAAGCAAGTCACCGAATCAGTGACCATTCATGCAAAACAGTTTCATGCATGCGACAATAGTGAGATGCTAACGAAAACTAAAACGGTGCTAGTACAAGCTATTATGCATGTAAACGACAGTAAACATTCACATAAATCAAGAAAACAACACTCACACAAGAGAAAACACCAAAAGCAACAAAAATGTTGCAAAAGACAAGTTAAGACCACTTACACATGAATAGTTGTGGGTGTGTTGTGGGATGTCAAAGCTCCAAGATCGATGTGAAGAAATGAGCTCTGAAGCGTCGAATAAATAAGTTTGAAGCTCATGACGTGCATGCCACAAATCTAGGAAAAAGAGACACTTGGAGGAAAGATTCTAAAACGATCTTTGCATGTAACCTCCATCTGCTAAAAATATCTCCTTGAAATCTAGGGATGCCTTTTGCATGTAGCTTTTTCTATTTCGGGGAAAAGCAAGCCATGCATGTAAGTCAATTTTTCTTGGTCTTGGGTGGAATCTTCAGCGGATAAGTTCTTCCACTTGATAAGATACTCCGAAATTGATCGATTTCGTAGCTGTTGAGTTCTTGTTTCTGTGACTGCTTCCGGTTCCAATATAATTTTTCCTTCCTCATCAAGTTCTAGCAATATTGTTTGAACTGGGATCTTGTCGCCTATAACCTTCTTTAAACATGAAACATGGAAAACTAGGTGCAATCGAGAAGTTGCAGGAAGCTCCAATTTGTATGCCATAGAACCAATCTTTTGCAACACCTTGTATGGACCATAATACTTTGGTGATAATTTATGATCCTTCTTAGCTTGCTTGAGGTACATTTGCTTATATGGTTGTAGCCGTAGGAATACCCAATCACCTACATCAAAACTTCTTTCGCTACGATGTTGATCTGCCTATTGTTTCATTCTATTCTGTGCCAACATGAGGTTATCCTTTAAGAGTTGGACTTGTTTTTGATGTTCAATGTGATGTTACACTGCTTGAACCTTAGAATTTTCTCTTAAATATGATGTGATGGATGGTGGCTGATACCCATAAAGTGCCATAAATGGGGTCATTTTTTTGCTGTATGGAAGGAAGTGTTATACCACCATTCAGCCAGAGGCAACCATTTGACCCATTGTGTCTGTTTATCAGATACAAAGCAACGAAGATATCCTTCCAAACATTTTTTTACTATCTCAGTTTGCCCATCAGATTGAGGATGATAAGATGAGCTATGAGCTAACTGAGTACCAAGACAAGAAAATAATTCTGTCCAAAAATTTCCAGTGAAAATGGGATCTCTGTCACTTACAATAATCTTTGGGTTTCCATGTAGCTTTTGAATTGTTCCAATAAATGCAGCAGAAACTACACTAGCTTTAAATGGATGTGATAATGCACAAAAGTGTGCATACTTGGTAAGTCTGTCAACTACCACCATGATGACACTCTTTCCCTTAGACTTGGGTAAACCTGTGATAAAATCCATTGAAACCTCCTCCCAACGTTGGCCTAGAATGGATAAAGGTTGTAATAGACCTGGTGTCTTAATTGTTTCAACTTTATTTTGTTGGCAAACCAAACATTCCGCCACAAACTTTTGAATATCTGATTTAAGGCATCCCAAAAAAATTCCTTCTTAACCCTATGGTAAGTTCTTAAAAATCCTGAGTGCCCTCCTAAGGGAGAAGTGTGCAATTCCATAAGAATGTTTTGTTTTAGCTGGGAATTCTTATAGAGGTATAAGCAATCTTTGTACCATAACGAATCATTTTGCCTGCTAAATGTATCAGACATACTGGAATCTTGTTGTAACTTTCGAATAAGTGCCCACACTTCTTTGTCATTCTTCCATTCCTCCCTTGCTTCGTTTATCGAATCTGGTTGGATAATAGAAATGGCACACAACAATGCTTCCACATCCTCATCCTTTCTTGAGAGTGCATCTGCCACCACATTTTGCTTCCCTTTTTTGTAGATGATTTCAAAGTCATAACCCAACATCTTTGTGAACCACTTTTTTTGCTCTTCAGAGGATAATCTTTGTTCTAAAAAGTATTTAAGGCTATCATGATCCGTTTTTACCTTGAAGTGTCTTCCCATTAGGTAGGGTCGCCATTTCTTAAGTGCATGGAGTATTGCCAACATTTCCTTCTCATAAATAGCTTTGTGTAAAAACCTTCCCTTGATTGGACGACTTTCAAAAGCAATGGGTCTTTCATCTTGCATGAAAATAGCAGCAATTCCATTTCCTGAGGCATCACATTCCACAATAAAGGTTTTTGTGAAGTTTGGTGTAGCTAAGACCGGTGCTTGGCACATTGCCTCTTTAAGATGTTCGAATGCCTTTGTTGCTTCTGGAGTCCATGAAAATGCATCGTTCTTCAATAATGTTGTTAGAGGTGTTGCTATTCTCCCATAATTCTTAACAAACTTGCGATAATACCCTGTCAACCCGAGAAATCCTTGCAGATGCTTTATGGATGTGGGAATTTTCCATTCCTTAATGTCTTTAATTTTGCTAGGGTCTACCTTAACTCCTTCATGAGATACAATATGACCCAGATATTCCACCTCTTGTACTCCAAAGGAACATTTGGATCTTTTTGCATATAATTGTTTCTCCTCCAATAGTTGTAACACCCTGTCAACATGTTCAACATGATCCTTCCAAGACTTGTTGTAGATTAGTATATCATCAAAAAATACTAACACAAATTTTCTAAGGAATGGTTTGAAAATTGAATTCATCAAACCTTGAAATGTTGAAGGTGCATTGGTAAGGCCAAAAGGCATGACCAAAAATTCATAATGACCCTCATGAGTTCTAAATGCTGTTGTCGGAATGTCTTCAATCTTCATTCTGATTTGATGATATCCTGAATGAAGATCCAACTTGGTGAAGTAAATTGATCCATGCAATTCATCCAGTAATTCATCAATGACAGGAATGGGAAACTTATCTTTAATAGTGAGCTTGTTGAGCTCCCTATAATCCGGACACATTCGCCATGATCCATCCTTCTTGTGCACCAATACTACTGGAGCAGAGAAAGAAATTTGACTTGGTTGAATTATACCAGCCTCTAGCATTTCTGCAACCATACGTTCAATTTCACTCTTTTGGACATAGGGATATCTGTACGGCCTGATGTTTGGAGGAACACTTCTTGGAATCAGATGAATAGCATGATCATGATCACGAATAGGTGGGAGACCTTTGGGAGTCTCAAATACCTTGAATGATTGTCCAAGACTTTTTGGAGATCTAGAGAAATAGATGATTCCACTGTGGAAACATCTAGCGAACATAATTGTGCAATTACACCTCTTTGTTCCTTTTTTAGAAGCTTTGTCATACCGTTAGAGCTGATTATCTTTCCGGTTTCCCTGCAATACCCCTTAATTCAACTTCCTTTCCTTCCACAAAAAATTTCATGAAAAGTTCTTGAAAATTAAAAGCTATTGTACCCAAGGATTGTAGCCATTGGACTCCTAGTACAACATCAACACCTCCCATTGGAATGGAAAGCATTGGGCTAGTCAATACATATTCTCCCATGGATAGCTTGATATTATGGCACTTTCCTGAGCAATTTATTGTTCCTCCATTTGCAACCATCACTTGACACTCTGGTGCTGGATATAAGAAGAAATTCAATTCTCTTGCTACCTTACAATGAATAAAATTGTGGGTACTCCCTGAATCAATCAACACTATTACCTTTTTCTTCTTGATTTGTCCTTCTATCTTGATGGTTTGAGGAGTGGTAATTCCCGCCAATGCATTACAAGATATGGTCGGATTCATTTCTTCTTTATCTAGGCTTTGTTCCTGGAGTATATCCTCCTTTTTTGACCTTTCTTTCTCCTTTTCTTCTTCCTCTTCACAATCTATGTAGAATAATTTCTTCTCAGCACACTTATGACCTTTAGTGTATTTTCTATCACAACTGTAACAAAGCCCTTTTGCTCTTTTTTCTTCCAATTGTTGTGGTGTCAACCTTATAGGTTGTGGAAGACTAGTGGCAACAACACTTCTGTCTTTATAGTTGTGAGTGGTATGCTTCCTGGTTGCCATAATTTTGCTTTCCATTTTTCTTGCTAACCTAAATGCCTTCTCTAATGAATCAGGTTCCCAAAGGCGAACATCATGTTGGATATTATCCTTTAAAGACCCTATGAACACATCAATCCTATGCTCCTCTGGAATATCTTTTACCCTTATGTTCAATTTTTGGAACTCCTCAATGTGCTCCATTATTGAACCCTTTTGTTTGAGACTTATCAATTGGCTAAAAAAGTATTGCTTTTTGTATCCTCATAATGTGCTATCAATTCTTCCGTAAAAATTGCCCAAGTGATAAATTTTTTACGAGAGAAAATCCATTGATACCATACAAAATGATTTGGTTCCAAGTATAAAGTTGCAATATGTACCTTTTGTGTGTTTTGCACATTATTGGCATTGAAGAATTGCTCCATTTGTAATATCCATGTTGTGGGATCCTTACCATCAAACTTCCTCATATCGACTTTTGGAATATGATGGGTCTTTGATCCAACATTAGAGTCTACGGAATCATGATTAACATTTCTTTTGTTTTCATCATAAGTTTCCTTTACTACCCTTTCACCATTAGTGACCCTTTCTTGTAGCAACTTATTCATATTTATCTTCAATTCTTCCATGTCTGTCTTCAAATCTATCTTCAAATCATCCATCTTAGCTTCCACGTCTTTCATCTTAGCTTATACACCTTTCTTTAAACAATCCATCTTAGCTTCTACGCCTTTCTTTAAACCATCCATCTTAGATTCTGTTCCTTTTTGTGCAAGGGACAGTTGTTGCACTTGGTCTTGTAATTTTGATATATCATGTTGCATTTCTTCCTCTTCTTCATGAGTCATGCTAGAGCTTTCAGGTTCCTTACTAGGTGTTTGTATTTTCTTTCCTCAGGGCATCAGTTACCGATAATAATGCTCTACTATTCCCTTTGAATTCCTTCAAAATAAATTTTCAAACCAAGCTTAAGCAAAAATTTAAGAAAATCTACACACCTTTTTTCACTTTGTAGGAGCTCAATATTGCCTCTGATGTATCTCTGTAATTTCCAATCATCTAGATCTTAATTTGTGACCTGAAGTAGCCCTCTCTGTCCTCTTTCCAATGCCACAAGTCTGACCTAAATTGGATTCTCCAAGGAAGAGTTATGCGAAATCTCCCACAGTGACTTGATTATAGACTAGTTTAGTAGAGAGAACTTGTACAACGTGCCACGAGTCACTGTTTCGACCTTTGGATCTGAAAAATGCATACAAGAAACTACAATCCGTCCTCTTTCTTTACCTTCTTATGAAATTTCAATCTGATCCCCAGAGAGAAAGTTATGACACTTTTCCCCAGGTCACCTGTTTGGAATGTAATTCAAGATTCTGCAAAAAGACCAACTTCCTCAGATCATATCTCCACAAATATAGCGCAAACAGCTCTGAAATTCGGACCTGAGGTTCAGCGTGATTTCTTCTCAAATGGGATTTTTTTGCAACTTCTGAAATGTTGCAGAAAAAACGTTATAGCAAAAATTCCACGATGACCCGTTTGGAGCAGCGAAACCCTAGAATCCAAAGCTCTGATACCAAATGTTATGAAACCAGCTCAAGAAAAAGATAGAAAAGATAGATCAACGCCTTAGAATTCAGCCTCTTCGAGGGGGCAACCTCCTTTACATTACATAAATGAACAATTGTTGGATGATTCAAATGACAAAACCTCATTTCTATATATAGGAGTCTAAGGAGTCACAATATAACCCAGCCGACCTAACAATAATAATATAAAGCCACAAAAATAACAATAGAGGGATTCTATGGGGCACAGTAATAACAATATGGGGATAATAGGGGCACAACAATATTAATAAGGGGTACAACTATAATAGTAATGGGGTAATCACTAGTATTATGGGGACCCAACAAAGTCTAACACCTTCGATATATTGTTGAGTTCTCAATTCGTCTTTGTTTCCACTAGCTTGATTGTAGGATGTAGCATCTTCCAAGATCTTGGTCTATTGACACACATTCCAAGCCAAGGAAACACAGTTGTTCGGATTGGGGTTGAGGGGTATATTGGTGCACAAGAAGTATAGTCGTCATAGTCTTAGTTTCATCTCTGGTGTTGCTCCACTGCCAGCAGGCTTAGAGAGTACCCCGGCGATTCACGCAGGAACACAAGAATCGCTATGCTGCCAGCGAGGCTAGTCAGTACCTCGGCAGAGTTACTTGCATCACCTCTCTGTGTAGGAAGCCTTTCTCTTCTTTCACCTTATTTGTTTTTCATTTTTTCAAAATTTTCACTTTCCATTTTTCCATTTTTTTCATAACTATGCATAGCACCTATTCATTTCAGAGGCAGAAGAGGGATTCTGACTTATTGAGAGAAAAAGAGGTTGTTCCTTTAGATAAGTATTTTATCATATACCTTTGACATGCTTACTAAGGTTTCCCCCCTCACCTTACTCTACTTAACTGAGCTGACAAGGGCTAACCCAAAACAACCGACTAGAGTAGGTGACACTAGTTAGCGCGCAAGTGTTGTGTTTTTACCAAGGTTCACTTCAAATAGTATGTATTTTCCATCGATGTATCATGGATCAAAAGTAACAAGTTCTTCATACAAAGTTAGGATGACAAATAACCAAGTAGTGATAGTTGCACAAGGCCTCTTGTACTTTACCCAGCTTGTTTCAAGAGTCAGACATGGTTTCATGTGAAACTAACCTACAAACAAAATAAGAAAACAAACAACAAAGAAAAGCAGAAGCAGAAGGAAATACGAAGAGAGTAAAAAAACAAGCAATAAAAAAAACAAACAAGCAAAGCAAGTAAGAAAACAAGCATGCAAGAAAATAAACTGAAAGAACAAACTACTCCTACTCCTAAGATAACAGTGCATGGGCCTGATCACATGAAGTGATATTTCCAATGCATCCATCGGCGCATTGGTTGACCCACGTTGGTGAAGGATTGGTCCGCGAGCAACCCGGTTGTGTGAACCAACAAACAAGAGAGATATAACAATGAAGACAAACACACTTCATGTTTAAAAGTGTCCACGAGACATAAGTGAGTGAAAGTACATGACATGTGGTCCAAGGACTTGTCACGGTGTTGTGAAACACTATGTGCAGCTTTGAATCATACGCGTACTCTTGAATGTGACATGCAAGTAAATGAAAGAAATAAAGACAACTTGCATCTTGCACATGTGCTCACAATGTAGAATTCCTCCAATCCATGAGAGATGGGATCGTGCAGTTTGAGTGGAGGAATCATGATTTTTGTGTGAGATTAATCTTCAATGCATACAAATGAGTGATGAGGAGCCTTAGGTGATTCAGAAATTTCCTGATCAGAAGTGAAACCAACCTCAGGACAGCGAGGGCCCGACATAACCATCAGCTCACGTTGAAGTGCCTCGCCAGTATAGTGGGTTTAGACTTCATTGTCAAAGGTGGCTTTGAAAAATCAATTGCGATAGAATCATGATCGTGATCGAATATGGGAGTAAATGGATCACACCATCCATGATCAGAAAAATCAATGATTTCATCGACATCCTCATGATCTAATGAATCAAATAGAGGGGTGGATGAGAAGTGAACAAATTCATCCTTCGTGTTTCTGGAAAAGGAATATGAAAGATCAAGTGGATTTTCAATGAATAACTCATACTCTTCATTGTCAGATGATGGATTGACATCCGGTGTGTCCTGCGAGTGATCAACAATAGGTGCATCTGTAGATGAGGATACACCTATGAAATCATGGATGACAGGTTCACCAAAGATGTTAGAAAGTAACAGAGGAGGCTTGGACAGAAGTGAGTCATCCTTCACTGAGTGTTGATGCTCAAGATCCTAGTCATACTATTCATGAATGATAGCACATGTTGGTTGTGCAACACCAACTCCGTCGATGGTGTGTTCCTCGTTCACAACAAGTGTAGAGTTTGGAATGGAAGAACACAAGACAATATCATCTGAAGGATTAGACAAGTACAAAGATGAAGGTTGTGGTACAAAATTCATATGATAACTCGATGGAATCACAACCAGATCTGTGCGAAAATTAAGTGAAGTGATGTTGGGAGGATGTGACAGTTGAACAAATTTGTGAGCATGATCTTTGGCGTCACTCTGCAGTGGTGGAGTCATTTGATGAGGGGACGGTGGACAGTCACTTGTGACAGTGACCACATCCATCTGTCATTGCACAGCTCCATCACTGAAGAATACTGAGCTAGGCTTGAGTTCAAACTTCTTCTTGGGATGGGAAAATTTCTTAAGAAAATACTCGAATCGGTTCCAAATATAGAAAAAAATCATTTGGCTCTTCGGAACTTAAAACTGCAAATCACGGAAGCGCTGCCAAAAATCCATAGGCAATTCATGCAGAGCCTTCTATTATCGTAACAGTTTTTGGTCAAGATGTTCTGGATCAAAATTATAGAAGGTGTATTCAACGAGATCATAGAATTTCTCAAGTGAGTGCACAGCTGGTAGGCTGCATAGCCACCGATGTGGAGATTCGTGAAGGGTGTATGCAAGTAGCAGACTGGCCTGTTCATCTGAACATCCATCTTCCTCATGAAGCATGGAAAGGAAGTCAAGTAAGAACTTGGGCCAGGCCACTTCACCTTCACCATAACACGTGTA
Source organism: Pinus tabuliformis (assembly GCA_031772625.1). Taxonomy (NCBI): domain Eukaryota; kingdom Viridiplantae; phylum Streptophyta; class Pinopsida; order Pinales; family Pinaceae; genus Pinus; species Pinus tabuliformis. Next base: position 404,569,716 of record CM062811.1, on the reverse strand, counting down.
TGTGGATAAGAGATTGAAAAACTCCCATGTGGAGGTAACAGATTCGGCATACGAAAAACATCGCGGAGGGAGAAGAGTGCAAGACTCCATGATAGATATGCAAAGGTTCAAAACAGGATGAAAGGACACAACTTGTCATCTGACCATCCTTCTAGCACCATAAATGTTGATGGTGCTTGACCTGCCAACATGTCAGGGGATTTCCCTGGTAAGAAGTCCCAATTAGACCTCAGACCATTTGGTGTAGGAGTCCCAACAGTGGGTCATATGGTAATGCCTTGGCCATGGTTTCACACAGAGACAAGTATGATAACCTTTTTGGTAGAAAGGGTGTGACATATGCAATGAGCCAAGGAAGGTTCATGGGAGGTTCTAACACACAGGGGTTGAGATGAGTGTGCCCTTTGGAAACCTGTGATAGCATGAAGTTAAGAAGGGAACACATGAGCAAAGATGCATCACAACATGGAAGACAAGTTAGTGAGAAATCCAAAGTGATGGTTAAACCAACAACACATTTCAGAAAGATTGATACATACTTATATAGAATAATCCACACATGCATGCATAAGAAAACAAATACATATATCATTCAGAGTAAACAAGATAGCATAGAATACAATACAACATATGCATGAAATGTGTTGAGTCTGCTATATTAAGAAGTGTAAGTTCCAGTCATACAATACGTCCATGTTCAACTACTAGTTCCGATAGCAGACCGTTATAGCCATAGCTGCCTACTCCTCTAAAGAGATATACTAGCTCTACACATTGGAGAAGCCAAGGTGCATTACAATACTGTCCAAGATTTCTATAAGATACTCCTATCAAAGCTTGGTTAACCAAAAGCCTCTACAATGAGTTATGAGGAACTATTTATATCAAAGGGTGGGGTGACCTTTGACATTCCCCTTTGTGACAGTTAATCCACCCTCAGGACTCTTCATCTACTCTATGACTGTTACATCTAACTATCGACATTTGAACTTACACTTGACAAGACATTACATTACAATGCACGTGTACCCATGTAGGAAAAGATGGATTGAGAAAGCCATGTAAGACATCACTATGACTTGAACAACCGTGGGAAGTCCCACTCTTCAACATCCTCGTGATGATCGACAATGGAAAACTAATGCCAATATCGGTAGTCCACGATGGTGTCCATGTACTCCAAGGTGACATCTTTCTGGAACCTGACTCTTGCCTCCATAGCATCCAGGTACACTTCTCAGGCTCCTCTATCTAACTCATCTGATAGCATGCACATCTCTTTAGCATGGTCAAACCAGCAACATACTTGTGCATGGTATCTGCATTGATAGACAAGTCTGGGCTAGTGGCTATGCACATCAACTCGTTAAAGTATGAGTCAAGCTCTAGTTGGACTTGTGCCTTTGTCTTCGCTTGGGTGAGAGTCCCAATAGATGGGATCACATGTGCGTGCACCACAACATCCATTCTCTTGAATACATGTGCATGGGAAGCTTGTAGACTAGTTATGAGTTGCAAGAGCTCTTCATAGTTCTAGATCTGACTCTGGATGCGTGCCTTCAGTTCGACCACTCTGGGCTTCATCATCTTAGGCAAGTGAAGCGAGGTTCCCTTGTATCTCATCTTCCATGTTTTCATGTAATCAACAACAACATGTATGCTCGACAAGATACGTTCTCTTCTAACACATCGTTGCTGCCATCTGTTGAGATGGACGACTCCCTTATGCACAGTACCAAACTTGGAATACAACGCCCACATGACTGTGTCAAGGGACAGTACTTCATACAATTTTTCCTTCTTACATTCTACTCGGGTGGACACTGTAACCAATTCTCCTCCTTGCTTGGTCGTCTGTAGTTCCTTTACCATTTTCTCATTCTCAGCTATTAGAAAGAAAACACTCAAGCTAGTGGCTTTGTTATATGCTTTGGTAGCATTGGGCAATGCTGCTGGATGTTTGCGAACATCAGACACGATCACTCATTCCTCATACTATGCAGGAGATGTATGATCTTCTGGATTTGGCACTTTGCGAGATTCCACATCTCTATGTTGAGACTTGTCGAATGAGATGTTGTGCATCTCTCCTTCCGCTTGATCTCCAAGGATCTCAGTGTCTCCTTGGTCGCTTGGGACTTGCTCATCTTCTTGATGCGATGAAGCTGGTGGATCGACCTCTTGGTGGTGAGGCTTGAGGTCGATGTCTTTCTATAACTCATGTCGCTCCATATCCGTATCCATTTGTTCAATTTCTCACTCTATCTCCTAACCGAAGTCATGCTCATGCGATTGTTCACCCTTTTTTCCTTATGCTATCTATTTTGATGAGTCCACTACCTGTACAGGCACTGTTTGATCCATCTGGACAAGTTGTGCCCCCTATTGTACATGTTCTTGCTTGACTTCCCTCTCTTGTCTATGCAGCTCCTGTTCCTTCTGGAGTTTCTCCTTCAACTCATGCAACTCCTTCTCTATTTCCTCCATTCTCCATTTCTCTCTCTGCCTTTGCACGTTTCTCTTATTGCACTGTTGCCTCTTTTGATTTTTCCACAAGTCGATCTGCTTATAACTTGTAGCTTTTCTCTTCCTCCATGCGATCGAAAATCTTCCTCTTGCCCTTGTCATGCACTAGTATGTTCACCTCTATTGTTGTTGCTGCTTCTGGTGCTCTCTGGGATGCTGCTTCATGCTACTTTGCTATCCATTCCATAACGAAGTCAACTAGTTCATTGAGTCTAGAGGAGTTGCAACAATATCTCCATGGGTCCTCCTCCACCCAATGGCATACCCCGTGGATCCAATTGAACTGTTCTCTCATGCAATGATCCTTCACAAGACAATGTGGGTCATACGAATTGTGACTTCGGAGGTCAAAAGGATACTTCTTCATCTTCTCTACTTCAACATTCGCATGCTTGCAACCTATATCTCATATAACCCGATTCGTAATGGAAGAGTAGGACAAGGTGCCTTGTTCTTCTGGTGTAGCCCAGCTGTCAATCCTGCCGAGATGTGATATGCTACTTCCAGCATGACGAGAATGTCCAAGGCAAACTTTGTTAGAAGATGTGGAGGCTTCTCCGCACTGTACATCTGTATGAAGGTGCTAGATGGTGAGGCATACCAGTCAGCTATGTCTATCAGTGCCTCCATTGCTGCCTTCGATATACAGGATGGATCCTGTTCAAATATCATCTTGTAAACCAAGATGAAAAAATGATCGGATAACCTGGTGATAACTCCTCTGAAGCTGCATTCGAACAACATATTAGAATAAGTGTTCATAGCAATCTCCGCCGGTGTCCATGCCCACTTCAAGCCCAGAAACTCCTGTCAGGCACAGAATACATCCAAGATGAAGGTGGACATGTAGATCTCTGCTTGCATACCTTTGGGTGGCTGTCGAGTCCTTTCTACATGTTACTTCAGCTTATGAGCCAACATGCCAAACCAGTTGCCTTATTTGCCTTCTTTGGCCAGTTAGTCTAACGCGATCACCCAACTCTGTGGGAAGGTTTTTGTGCTTTCTTGGCCATACAGTAAACATGAAAATATGACTAGGTATTGATATGCCTTCTGCAGTATCTTCATCTCGTAGACATGGTTGGGTGTCATCCTGAATTTAGCTGGCTCCTTTACCCAATTATTCAAAATGTCTCTAGAGTTGGCATTGTTGTTGGGTAATCTAAAGGGTGTCTCCATGATGATCAAGGGCTCTGACATCTGATACATATGATCATAATCTTGTGCCCTAAAGGTAGAAATCTCCATCCTATTGACACTGATCAATGTCATCATCTCAGGATCAGTGTGCGAGATGATCCAATGTATCATGTTCACGCATGGGGGCACGGGATACCTGCATGCAATCGAGTACAATTCGGACTTGTGAATGTTCACATATACCTGTCGGTCTTCGAGGTCTTCCCTAAATGTGCCTGCAAATGCATCATTGACCTCTTGCCATTTCAGCTTGATGTCCTTGTCTATAATCAGCTTGGTGTCTTCCTAGATCGATAGACTTGCAGACACTCGCTCAATTGCTGCTCCAGTTGCACTTCCATCAGTGTCCTTTGATCCTCCTCTCTTGGAGTCCATTGATCCCAAATTGAAAAGAGGCAGAAAAACACTTTCTAGGTCTAGAGACAAAGTGACATGCATGGCAAGAAATCTATCAGCGAAAACCAAATCAAACTTGAGGAAAGACATGCAACATACATGGGGATTGACTGGCAAGGATTGCGCAACATCTTTTGGGAGGCTGGCTAATTGGTTGCCATAATTGCATAAAAGGTAGTGTAGGTTGTCTGGGGAGGTTGGCTAGCTACTGGATTTGCACAATGCGCAATCCAGGCTGGCCTACTGTCTATTGGAATTACACCTTGTACAATTTCAGCTAGCAATGGTTGTAGGCCCAGTGACTGCATTACGTAATTCTCTAGGCCAATAGTCACTATCCCTCAAAATTGTGCAATACAAGACTAGAGGATAGCTACTGGGAAGAAATGTGCATTTCCTAAGAGAAAGACAGAGCCTTCCCTCTTAGGATTGCGCAATGTTGTCTTGGTGAGGCAAAGTCCGGGCCTAGGCTACCTAGACCCGCCGATGGGCAACTGAAAGAAAATGTGATTGTGAATGCATGGCGATACTGAGTCTAATCAGAAGTAAATGATCATGCATGCAAACAATGAACGAAATATTCAAAAAACGGAACAACATGCATGTGGGTGAAGCAAGTTGCCGAATCGGTGACCTTTCGTGAAAAATAGTTTCATGCATGCGACAACAGTGAGATGCTAACGAAAACTAAAATAGTGCTAATACAAGCTAGTATGCATGTAAACGACAGTAAGAATTCACAGAAATCAAGCAAAAAACACTCACATAAGAGAAAACACAAAAAGTGATAGAAATATTGCAAAAGACAAGTTAAGACCACTTACCCATGAATAGCTGAGCTATATGGGTTGAAGAGTCCTAGATGTGTTGAGGGATGTCAGAGATCCAAGATCGATGTGAATAAATGAGCTCTAAAGCATTGAATAAATAAGTTTTAAGCTCATGACATGCACGCCACAAATCCAGGAAACAAAGACACTTGGAGGAAATATTATAAAACGATCTTTGCATGTAACCTCTAGCTGCTAAAAATAGCTCCCTAAAATCTAGGGATGCTTTTTGCATGTAGATTTTTCTATTCTAGCAAAAAGCAAGACATGTATGTAAGTCAAGTTTTCTTGGTCCTGGGTGGAACCAATCAACTCAACTGCATATGCAATAGTCTGCTCAGCTGGGAGGAAAAAATGTGCATTTCTAGGAGGGAGTTAGGATGGCTACCCAAGAGATTTGTGTAGTTTCTAGGCAGAGCAACTGACTGCTGCCCAAGATTTCGCAATTCCTGCATTGAGCAACCCCGCTGGGAGGAATTGTACAATTTTCTTTGTGAGGCTTGACTGGCAGATTTGCACAATTTTGGATCTCAGCAGGCTACCAGACAGAATTGCACAATTTTTGGAGGGAAGGCTAGTTACCCTCCAAAATTGTGCAATTTCTTGAGGGAGCTGCTCAACCTGCAGCTAGACCAGGTCCAAAGAAATAGCATGCAACAAGCTTTGATGGATAGGTTGTCATTCTGCCAGAAAATCACTGAAACTTGTGTACTTGACGAAGAAAGATATGCTGCTATGAAAGGTTGTTAGGGAGGCTCCAAAAAGAATCTAAGGCAAAATTTTGGAGGGTGGTTTTAGCCACTAAACACAGCCCTCGGCTAAAAGCTCATGTAATAAAGTTAATAAAGGCAAAATAAGACCAATGTTATGGGACAAGTATTCCAAGCTAAAGGTTGGTCTTAAAGACTACAACACATCCATAGTGTTACACCATCGGTTGGCTTCACCAAGGGTGAGATCTCTGCGTCAACCGGCAGTGTCGCCTTCCATACAGCATGAAGCCCTTTATGGATGAGGTACTGTTTGATGTTTCGCCTCTTGAACTTTGTCATGTATTATTAGGAAAACCATACTTGTGGAAGTGACATGTTGTATATGAGTCTATACCTCACTCTGTGATTATTAATTTGTCCAATAAGTTGTATAGGATACCGGAGGTAGCCCCTCCTACTGCCATCTCTTTGATTACTATAAAGCAATGCAGTAATATCATTTCCTCGACCAGGAAATTTTTTTTCCTTATGATCTGCCCTTACAGAAAGAAGGTTGTGACCATATCTTCTAGATGGGGTTTCTCCGCATAGCAGCAGGAGATGGATAAGGTCATCGAGGAGTACAAGAACATTTTCACCTCGCCTACAGGGGTACTCTGCACTGTCAGGTGAAGCACTCCATCGATCTAGCCCCAGGCACGCCACTGCCCAATGGACCAATCTATCGATGCTCTATTCTGGAGAACGATGACATCAAGAGGAATATTCATGAACTATTATAGAAAGGGCACATTAGGCCAAGTTCATGACCCAGTGGGAGCCCAATTGTATTGGTACAGAAGAAGGATGGAACCTAGAGACTCTGTATTGACTATCAGACACTGAACAAGATCATTGTCTAGAATAGGGACCCAATCCCATGGATTGATGACCTTCTAGACCAGCTCAAAGGGGCCAAATATTTCAGCAAGATTGACTTGAAGTCAGGTTATCACCAGGTGCCTATCGAACCCTCCAATGTGTGGAAGAGTGCATTAAAATCCAAGGAGGGTCTTTTTGAATGGTTGGTCATGCCTTTCGAGTTCATGAATGCCCCTACAACCTTCATGAGATTGATGGAAAACATCTTACAACCCTTCACCAATGCATTTGTGGTGGTGTATTTAGATGACATATTGAAATTCAGCCAAATTTGGGAAGAACCTTCCACCATATTCAACAGCTCCTTGGAGAAATTCACTTTTGGAATGACCCAGGTTCAATATCTAGGGTACATCATTGATGAGCAGGGGGTGCATGTGGACCCAGCCAGGATACAGGCATTCGAAATTGGCCAGCCCAAGCCACTCTAACAGAGCTCCGCAGCTTTCGGGGTCTTGCCAATTTCTATTGCAGGTTTGTGTTGGGGTTCTCCCATATCACTTGGCCTTTAATTAAAGTCACCAAGGGCGGAGTGAAAGAAAAGATTTTTTGGTCTGAAACCCAACAACAGGAATTTGTCGTGCCGAATCATTGCCTCTTCTCTGCACTAGTGCTCACATTACCAGACCTACAACAACCATTCAAGATTGAGATAGACACCTCCAACTATGTTATTGGTGAAGTTCTCAGTCAGTAGGGGCATCCTATGGCTTACCATTGTTAGACACTTTTAGACACGGTCTGAAAGTATCCCACTTACAACAAAGAAACATATCCCATTGTGCAGACCTACCATCAATGGAGCATTAAATTTTGGGAAAGGAAATGGTCATCCACACAAACCACTGACCCCTGCAATTCATACAAACACAGGGGAAGTTGCAGAATGATTTCCATCAGAAATGGTCGACCTACCTACAACAGTTCCCTCTGAAAATTAAGTATAAGAAGGGCAGCACCAACAATGTTGCAGAGTGCCTCAACCAACCACCAGTCATGGTGTTAATCATTTTGCTTGACTCATATGGGAATGAGACTTCAGAGTGGTTGCAACATTACCCGAGCGATCCTGAATTTGGCAGCACATACTAGACACTCCTGGAAGGGAAGCAACTTCCAAATTCAGGATGCATTGTTATGCCACTTGGGACACATTTTTGTTCCTTCAAGCGACTATTCCAAGATGTGTAGATTTCTTCTGGAGTTCTCACATCCATGACTGTTTGAATCAATGTTCTGAGCCATCCACCATGGCTCATCATTAGGATAGATCAATAATTATGTAGGAAAAATCTCATTGGACTGTTCCAAGATGATTTGGGAGGTGCATTGCAGTTAGGTCATTGCACATTTTGAAGTAGAGAAATAGTGGCAGTATTGCAGAAGTATTTTAATTGGCTGAAGCTTCGTCAAGATCATGGGAAGTACATTAGATATTGCACCACCTGCACCATTTCCAAACCAACCATCAAGAATTAAGGCATATATACTCCTCTATCTTCTCCTATTTAACCTTGGGAACCTATCTTTATGGATTACATGTTGGGCCTTCCTTCTACTAAGCACGGAAACCACTACATTTTCGTGGTTGCCGAAAGATTCACTAAGATAGCCATCATGACGGCCTGCAAGAAGACTATAATAGCAGAGGCCACTGCTAAGCTCTTCTTTTAGTGAGTGTGGGTACACTTTGGTATCCCACAGTCCATTGTCTCAGATCAGGATAGCAGATTCTTGAGTGCATTTTGATCAAGTCTTTGGTCAATTCTAGATACAATACATACTAAGTCCATGGATTTCCATCTCCTAATTGGTGGAAAAATAGAGGTTGTCAATAGGATGATCATACACATTTTTCACATGTACATTTTGCACATGTACAACTACAACAGAGCTCTCCATATCTCAATGGGCCACAACCCCTTTTATGGCCACAACCCATTGTGTCCCATTAATGTGGCTATACTATTTATATCCACTCACGCATATTCGTCTCACATCCAATCCAAAGATGGCAGGGACAAAAACTTTATTGAGCACATTCAACACATCTTCTAAGAATTCCATGATATATTGGACAGATCTAATGCTAAGCATAAGTAGCGCCATGATCAACATCAAGTGTCACACAAGTTCCAAGTGGGCGACAAAGTTTGACTACATTTGCAAAAGGAGCACCTCGTTAGACCCCACTACAAGCTTCGCCTGCTCCGATATGGGCCATACACCATCACCAAGGTTATCAATGACAATTCCTTCGAGCTTAGCATCCCACCGTTCCTTGGTTTGCACCCAATGTTCAATATAGACTCCCTTCAGCCATACTTTCCACCATTTTTGGACACTTATGATATTGTAGAAAAACTCACACCAACAGAGCTCAACATGGACTACATGGAACAAGCCACAATTGATCAGCTCATGGAAAAATATGTTAAGAATGATTGCTAATGGAGGATCCAACTATATTGAGTTGTCAAAGCAGGCAAACTCCTTCATCAGGGCAACTGGTTCACTAGGGACCAAGTTCAATAGAACTTTCCTCACCTCATGGAGACTCTGCAAGAAATGGGGACCATTGATTCCTAAGGGGGAGGAATGATCCAGGTAGATATTAGTGGCCAGCTACCTATTCCACCTAGACCTCCATCATGTTTCATTTTTTTCCTTATATATTTCAGCAATTACTATTTTTAGTGGTTTTTTTGGGTCCTGAATTTCCGGAGCAGTTTTAACTCCCTAAACGGAATTTTTTGAGGTCTATTGCGAGCTTGTAGCTATAGCTACAGGCTTGCCACAAATCCTATAGTACTCAGAGAGATATTTCCAACAAGGCATCTTACACACCAAATGGAGATAATATGATCAAGTTACGACCACGGGAAGTTGGCTACCCAACTAACCCTGATGGGCCCACAAACTCTTGGTGTTACATCTCCTAGGGTTAGGGTTTTGGTTATTTAGGGTTTTCTCTTATTATTCAATAAAAAATATGGCCTTGAGCCTCATCTTAATTGATCCGAATTGGATCATTATATTGTTTTTCATCCATTTTGATGCATTTGGAGTGGAGGAATCAGATCACGGGATTTTTTTTACCGGCAGGACCTAGTTTGGTGACATAGGGTCTGAAAACTTCCGGGAGAGTTTTGAGGCATCAAATGAAGTTTTTTGGGAGTAATTTGTTTTGCTAAAACGTTGCATCTTTTTGTGCTATTCTACAAACATAGAGCTTTCAAACGAGGCAAGAATCGCATCAGTCAGAGTTTGTTTGCAAACATTTTGACACTCAGAAGTTGACCTTCATGTTTTCACACCTATAGTTTAGGAGGATGCTGGGTCAGCCCCCATTATTCATGGAAAAGGGGCTAGCCATGTTTTATGTAAAAGACTCTAGAAGGGTATGCTTTGTAACTCTAATTAAGATTTAATGTAGTCAAACTTGACCACTAGTAGGCTATCAGGCTATGTTATAACCAGGCCACTAGGAGGAGGAGGCATTCCATTATTTCAAGAGAATTTTGTTCCATAGCTAGGTGAGATAGGAGGTAGAGAACACAAAGAGGATATGTGCACTGTTGCAGCCCATGGGCCACAAAGATTACTTCTTTGTAGTTGTAGCCCTATTTCCAGACAAAGAAACAGAGCAAATCTTCCTCACCTTTCAGTTGGGTTTTCTCCCAAAAGGTTTCCCAAAGAGAATATCTTTTGTATTATGTGTGTGTGAACTTATTTTTTCATTCTCTACTTTTCTGCTTGATTTAATTTTACATGCATGCACTAATTACAGTTAATTTTATAGATCTAGAAATTAAATAAAACTATAATAGTGTAGAATCTCTGATTTTTTAATATATTATTATCATATCTGTTGTGATGAATTGTCCAATGGAATATCCATGGCAGTTTACGAATCAATAACATATTTCAGAGGCATGTAGATGCCACATCTCTTCTCAGAGATAAGCTACCATTGCTAGAGCTAGTTTATTTCCATTATGTTTGTAAGCATAGTTCAATATTTTTATTTTAATGAAATGAAGTGTTATTTTTGCTACATCTCTATATTTATGGTTATATTTGTACTTTGTTGTGTTCTGTTTAAGTTCAGATCAGAGTTGCATTATGTTTTCCTTGCTATTTTTTGCATGCATCATACATGCATTTGTGTATTTAGTTCTCTTGTTGTAATTAGCATGGATTTCTTTAGGTGTGACAATGGTTTTTAGCCTTACCTTTCCATTTCTAGATAGCCATGATGTGATGGGGTTATTTTACTTGTTTGATCTGGATTTCTAGATGGTGTCGAAGCTAAGTGGGGTGATCTCAGGAAAATTCCCAAATGCCTAGGAATCGCTTGACTAGTAATGGCAGATACATGGTAAAGCCTAAGGGTGGACATGGTTAAATTCCTTATGGTTTAGGTGGAGAGATCTAGAGGAATCCATGCTTGTTTAGGGCCTAGTTATCCCTTGAATGGTATATGGTAGGATTGTGGTAAATACTAGCAGTGTATGTTTATTATTTGGGCATAGGAATCCTTTGAACAGTAATGGTGGGATACATGGTAAAGCCTAGTGGTATAGATGACGGTTTTCAGCCTAAGAATCCCTTGACCGATAATGGACAGATACATGGTAAATCATAAGAAGGCATGGTTGGGTTTTTTTTGCATCCCACATTCATGCTTGGAATATGGCATGGGGTTTATTAACTGAAAGAAATATTTGGTTAAGCCCAACTTACGGTTGGGTGTTATGTTGAACTCCCTCACTTGGTTCAATTTTGCATATGAATAATAATAATATTTCCTCTTGAGTTTTATGAGCAAATGTGCTTGCTATTATGTGATTTTAATGGTTTTTCTATCATTTTTAATCTGCTGGTTATATGTTAGTTATAAACATGGTTTTATGACATATTTTGGTTGTGGCTCTCATCTTGTTTTATTTAGTAAATAAAATTTCAACAAATGTATTACCTAATAGATGATAATTCAACTATTGTGAGATGGCATGAGAGGTTCTAACACATGGGGTTTGAGATGAGTGCACCCCTTGGAAACCTGTGATAGAACAGAGTTAAGAAGAGAACACACAAGTAAAGATGCATCACAACATGGAAGGGAAGTTAGAGAGAAATCAAAAGTGATGGTTAAACCAACAACACATTTCAGAAAGGCTCATACATACTTATATAGAATAATTCATACATGCATGCGTAAGAAAACAAATATATATATCATTTAGAGTAAACTAGATAGCATAAAATACAATACAACATAGGCATGAAACATGTTGGCTTTGTTATATTAAGAAGTGTAAGTTCCAGTCATACAATACATCCATGTCCAACCACTAGTTCCAATAGCGGAACGTTACAGACACAACCGCCTAATCCTCCAAAGAGATATACTAGGTCTGTGCAGTGGAGAAGCCAAGGCGCATTACAATACTATCCAAGCTTTCTTTCTCTAAGATACTCCTATCGAAGCTTGGCTAACCAAAAGCCTCTACAATGAGTTATGAGGGACTATTTATAGCAAAGGGTGGGGTGACCCTTGACATTCCCCTTTGTGATAGTTCATCTACCCTCATAACTCTTCATCTACTCTATGACTATTACATCCAACTATCGGCACTTGAACTTACACTTGACAAGATGTTACATTACAATGCACATGTACCCATGTGAGACAAAATTTATTGAGCAAGCCATGATAGACATCACTATGACTCAGAAAACTATTGGAAGACCAACTCTTTGACATCTCCATTGTGGTTGATAGTAGTGTACTCATGCCAAGACTGGTAGTCCATGATGGTGTTCGTGTGCTCCAAGATGACATCTTTTTGGCACCTGACTCTTACCTCCATAGAATCCAGGTACCCTACTCGAGCTCCTCTATCCAACTCATTTGAAAGCATGTGCATCATTGTCTTCAATGTGGCGGGACCAGCAACATACTTATGCACGATGTCTGCACTAGGTTGGTGCAATGCACATCAACTCGTCAAATTACAAGTCAAGATCTAGTCTGACCTGGGCCTTTGTCTTCACCTGGGTGAGAGTCCCAATAGATGGGATCACATGTGCGCGCACCACAACATCCATACTCTTGAATACATGTGCATGGGAAGCCTTCAGCTCGATCGCTTTGCGCTTCATCATCTTAGGCAGGTGAAGCGGGGCTCCCTTGTATCTCATCATCCATGTTTTAATGTAATGCATGTTTGCCAAGATATGTGCTCTTCTAACACATTGTTGCTGCCATACATTCAGATGGACAACAGCCTTGTGCATGGTTTTTATAGATATATTTTGGTACTACAACCCCAATCACATATGTCGATAAACCAAGGGCTCTCAAACCCCTAAAAGTGTTGTTTCAAACCCTAAAGGATCAAGGTCAACTGATTACATCATTTCCCAGAAGTTCTCCCTGAAAAACTACTCAGAACTGGTCAAAACTGGACCATACAGACTACTCCATGCTGAGGGTGTGATGCATCTCACCTATTACACACAAGGGGTGCGATGCATACTGAAAATCCATTCTGTAGGGTGCGATGAGTGAGAGCAGACAAATGGCAGAGGTAGTTTGCTAGGTGGAAACTCAGAGAATCTTCTAGAAACTACTCATATGACACTTGCCTCTCTGAATTTGCCCAAGGATGAGTAAGAGATCATGAAATCTCCAAGTGGAACCAAGAACTATCAATGAAATGACACTAATCAAAAACCTAGAAGCTGAATCACCCCTCTGCAAATATCTATAAATGGATCCCTCATCCCAGAGATCCGGAGGTTGGAATTTTGTATTTTGTAAGGAAGTGTTGTTTGTTTCTTTGTGAGACATTGTATTGTTGGGTGATCTAGCTTTTCATGAGGTGAAGAGGGCTTTCATGCTGGGAGGATGGCGCTGGATCAGTCAGCTGGGTTGTAATCATCTCTTCTACTTTTATCAATAAAGTTATTTGAGTTTTCCTCCATATGCTTGCTTATTTCTGAATCTTGTATTTTTGTATGCATTTGTATGGTTAATGTACATCTGATTCTACATTGTTTATGGTATCATAGATCTCTATGCTTTTATGGTATTTTGCTGCTTTGACTCTACAGGTGTTCTCTGAAGCGGGACAAGTGAAAAAGGAGTGGTGAAGCTATATCAAAGGAGAAAGGAAACAAGCAAGGAGCCAAGTGAAAGACTAAGGTTGGTGCTCTCTGCTTCTCTCTCATCTATCTCCCATAAAGGAAAACACAAGTTACTTTGAATTGTTTGTTTCTAAGATAACTACCTGTCTTAGTGGGACTAGCAGATCTGAATAGACATTAGTTTTTCTGGAAACAAAATGGTGACTCCACTGGGAAGCAAATAGTTTGTTTGTTTGTTACTGTTGTTTGCTTTATAAACTAAAGACAGAGCCTGAAGTTAAGCCAGCTAGCCTTCGAACTGCTTTTGCTATGCAACTACAAAGTAGATCAACACTGCTTCAATCAATCTCCAGGTTGGTTTATGAACTGAACATCTGACTTGCAAACATCCTAAGTGCCACAGTGGTAGCTTAGTAACCTCATTAGATCACACCTCTATACTTTGTGTTTACTGTCCATCATAAGCTCAGCCTAAATCCCTAAACTTAGCTGCAAACTATGGGTGAAAACCAAGCTTAGTCTCATCCCTGGACCATCGCACTGTCTCTCATTGGCAGTTTGGATGCATCACACCTCCCGTGTGCTACATGTGAGATGCATCCCTATTTCCCTTAAGGACAGGTGCGATGATTGAATGAGACTATTTCTCTCTCCAGATTTTGGTTTTTTCTTCATTGTTTTCAGCTCTATTCAGTAGTTTTGCTGCTTATGATCAGTATATCATTGTCGAAGCCTTCTTCCTTCACATTATTCAACCTCCATTGATAAGGAATTGTAAATGTTTTTTATGTATTTTTCGTCATTTACAGTCCTCCTTTGCAAAAAGTAGCTTTATCGAACTATTGTCTTTTGATTTGAAAGTGTCACAACTGTCATTTTCAGTCAAGAAAAAGAGTGTCATAAAGTCTTCCTCTTTTAGATAGTCGATTGTACTTTTGCCATTGTATTTGGTTTGAATTTTCAATTCTTTGAAGTGTCGAAAACAGTTTTCCATTCAAAAGTGAAAGTGTCGTCTTAGTCTTCCTTTCATTTTTTGAAAAGAAATTGCTAAAGTGTCGCTTTGAAGAAAAGTAGTTCAGATCTATACTTAGTTTTCTTTTTGGCATTCTCACATTAAGGAAACTGAAAAAAAAAATACATGCATGTGCATTTGCATTTAGACTGCATGCGGAAATTGATTTAGGAAAAGTGCATTTAGTGTGTGCTCTCTGCTCTATGTTGAAAGAATCTTACTCTTCTTTCCTTAGTAGCTAGGATTTTCATTGCTAAAAGAAAATAAACGACTGTTTATCATTTTAGATTTCATATTTAGGAATTGTACATCTACATCACGTGGTGAACCTTGAAAGGAAAACTTCTTAAGAAAGATCAACTATAAAATAAACCTCAATGAACATAAAAACGCTTTGGAACCTAACGCACAACATCTAGAAGTCTAGGCTAGAGACGTATTTCGGCGTCGTAAAGCCTGGTAACTATCGTTTTCATCGTAGGTTGGGTGATTCCTCCTCTTTGATACAACAAGTGCCAGTACGGACTTGTGCTCCCACGTACCATCGAGTATATATTAGGAGACCATAATAGGGTGATATCCTTTATCCTTAGGAAGCCCTGTCTACCGCCCTATCGATCACAATGCACTGAACACAGCATTCGGGAAGATTGACTGCTGTACGTAAAGTCCTCAATAATTTCTCTATAATCTAGCACCGAGGTGTATATTGCAGTTTTGTGATTGGTTTGGTAATCCCTCTGTCTAGATTTCCAGAGTAGTCACTTTCGTTCCTTTTCGACTCCATAAAAGAAAAGGTCCATCTAATCGCTTGTCACTTCAGGCTCATTAAAAATCAAAGGCGACTAGAGTGATCTTTAGATTTTTCTCGACTCTTAAAAATTAAAAAAGTAAGTTGTGTCAAAGCGTCATAAAATTTATTTAATTTGGAATAGCATCATTGTTCCCTAGTTTGTCTTAGGTTGAGATAATAGAGTCCACCAATCAAGGATTTCCCCTTGGGGGAAATCCTAGTCCTTTCTCTTCTTGGGGAGATATTGGTGCTCCATACATGGCTACATTGTCCCTTCTAGGAATCACAATTGGCCTACCAGTTTGGCTATTCTCAACCTCTGTCATTCAAAACATCGTAATTCCTCAGCAATCAAATCAGCAACCAGATGATACTGGAGTTTCTCCCCCACCTTCTACTTCGTTTGTTTCTCCCTCTCCTTCTTCCTCTTTGCTTGGTGAAACTAGTGATACTAAAAACCAAGTAGCTGAGAAGAAGAAGAAAGGGAAGGAGAAGAAGAAGAAGAAGCCAGCCGCACAAGGGGGAAACCATGCATCGTCTGGCGAAAATCCACACACTGCACCTTCCAAACCCAAATCTCCATGTGTCATTTGCAAAGGAAACCACTATCATCGAGATTGTCCTTGCATCCTGTGGATCTTGAGAGACTGGTCTCCCCACTTGCACAATCTGGTGTCTTCAACCTTTGTCGATCATGTTGAGAGTACACCATCAACTAGTGAAAATGAAGTCAATGGACAAAAAGGAAGATCTAAATTTCCTTGTAGGTTGTGTGAAGGTGATCATGCCCTCCACCGTTGTCCTTTTCTGGACGAAGCTAAAAGAGTCTTGGATAATTGTCCTACTTCACCGCAGTGACTTCCACCTAGATACAAGAAACTCTTGCCAAGTCCATCGCTAGTTGAAAATCTGACTGACATACCTCTGTTGTCAGTCGAAACATCTATCATTGAAGATAAACCCTCTAAGTCCACACTGGACCAAAGTTAGCAGGCAAAGATGACAGTCGACCCAGTCTTGTCTTCAGAAGGTCCACCTTCAGATGATACAGTCTCCAAAGAGAATGAGAACGACACTGTTCAAATTCTTTTTGTTAACACAAAATCTAATGAACATGGGGGAAATCTACCCGTTCCTTTACCACAGGAGGGAAGTTCCCCATTTCGAGAGATTCATCTGGCCATTTATTCGGTCCCTCCTCCAAGCAATCTAGTAATTTTGTTTTATTGGAATCTACTAGCGAAACCCCGCCTTCCATCTAATGTACCATTCTGAATCATAGTACAAGCTTACAGAATGATCATGGCTGGCACTATCATAGATGAAGGGGCTTCTGTGAGTATCCTTTCCTCAACTGCTTGGAAAGCGCTTGGTTCGCCATCACTTCTGCCTGAGATTCGAAATTTTTCAGGCTTCAATAAAGGAACCAGTCGACCGTTAGGGATCCTTCCAAATTTTCCTATAACTTTGAGAAGGAAAACCATTCATTTGAACGTGATGGTAGTCCAAGGGCCACTAGATTACAATATACTCCTTGGGTGTGACTACATTTATAGCATGGGAGCTATTGTTTCCTCACTCTTTTGGGTGATGTGTTTCCCGTATGAAGGCATAATGGTACAACTTGTTAACCAGCTTTCATTCCCCGGTTCAAGCATGGCTACTAGTCAAATCCCATCTGTGAATAGTCTCTTTGCACAAGGAATGTCTCATCAACGTCCAGTCCATCCACCTAATGACCACGAGTGATTCGGTGAATGTGACGAAACCCAAGGGGCATGCACCCTAGTCTGCTTTGGTAGGTGAACCCAGACAAAAAGATAGATTTCCTCGTAGGATACATGACCAACCTAACGCACCCATCCGTTTAGGATATGGGATCAGTCTGGAAAAAGATTTCCTCATCATAGGTTATATGATTGGTCTGACACACCCATCCGTATAGGATATGGGATCAGTCCGAAACAAGATCTCCTCAAAGGTTATGTGATTGGAAGCTCACACCATTCACCTTTGTCTATTCCGATGGAAAAATCCAAGGAAGTGTTTTGTCTGCTACACAAACAAAACAATCTTGCTTTAATGCAAGGACTTCCATATGATAACCTGGAAACTCTACTTTTCTTTATACCTGGGGGCATGCAAACCTTTTTTACGCAAGTGAAAAGTGACTAGCATAACTTTAACCCTGTAGTATTTTACTAACTTCAACTGCTTAGGTTAGGTGATTGGTCTGATCCACCATTCACCTTTGTTGGCAGCCTGGCAAAGCAAAGGAAATGTTTTGTATGAAACTATCCTACCTAACCTCAGTAGTTCATTAACTCTTAGTTCTGTAGTTGGTCGTTCCTAGCCTGCATACAAAAGGCACCTGAGCAAGGTTTCGCATGGGGCAAGCTCATTAAAAAATGAACCTACTAATGAGAGACATCCTTAAAGATGACTGGAACGAGCAATGTTTCTGCAAAGTTCAAGCTCGTTAAAAAATAAACCTAGCACTGAGCACATGTTGGCACAAGGTTCAAGCTCATTAAAAAATAAACCCACCTTTTAGTAAATAACCTTTTTTGATCCCATTATATCAACCTTTCAAGCCTTGGTTGTGTTCCTTCCATCACCTCCATTCTTTTGGCCGATCATATGCTTCCACTTGATTGTTTACCTTTTTGAGGAATAGTTGCGATGAGTGGTCCTGTTAGCCACCCTCTTCACATTACCATGTTTTGAGAAGTTCTAAGATTACCTGGAACTAGTTCTAAGATTACCTGGAACCCATTTTCTACCCTAAACGCCACTTGTTCCTCAAAATACTGAGTCTCCTTTAAACCCTTTTCAAACTCGTTAAATATGAAAAGATTGTCAAGCATTCCAGCTCGTTAAAGTGTTTGGAAATAACAAGTCTACTTTAAACTCTTTTCGGACTCGCTAAATATGAAAAGATTGTTGAGAAATTGGCCTCTCCAGCTTGCTAAAGTGATTGGAAGTGCCATCCCTCCTGTGTTTTAATCTTTTTGGACTTGAGGGATTATCCCACAAAAAATATCGAGCGCTTGTCTTTTTCGGCTCGCTAAAGTGATCAAAAAAGTCATCCCTTTTGTATTATTTTAATCTTTTTCAGACTCAAGGGATTATGATACGAAAAAGAATTGCTGGAGTTTCCTTTTCATCCCTTTTCAAACTCTCTAAACATGAAAAGGACTGAGTTATCCTTGTTGTTAAACTCATTAAAATAATAGCGACAAACTTTTCCATCTAGACAAGAATGAGTTTCACTGTCACTAGGCTCGCTAAAACATAGCGACAGGTTTGCTCAAAGGGAAAATTATAGAACAAGCATATGTTATCGTCCTCAAGCTTGAAAAAAATAAAGAGGTATTGGTCAGAAACTACTGGGGAAAAAATGGAAGAAAAATTGAAGAACTTCATTGGTAGCAGGTCACTCTTGAACATGACACTTTCACTCCATCGTCGTGATTGAGTCGGGTTGGGTTATTCCGTTCACTAGTCATATCACCATTGGTCCTCCATACCATCCATTTTTGGGGTTAATGCTACCAATCCATTTCAGTGTCACCGATATGTTCAAGAGAAGTCGCTCAGACAATTCACCAACCCAGCTAACACCTCATCCACTACAATACCTTCACGCTCCATTTTTCATGACCGCCACCCTAAACCTTGTATCATCAGATCGTTTTCACCTCTAGAAAATAATTTGCTTCGTTTCGTGTCATAGATGTGGGATTCATTAAGGCCCTCCTACGACGGGTCACTTCTTGTCAACATCATCTCATTATCCAAGAAGTTGACTTAGGAACAACCCTTTCAGTAATTTGAAACTTGCATGCCTCAATGGCAAGTTTCTCACTTCTGGCAACAAGTTTACATCAATGGCCTTCAACCGAAAGATTTTGCATGGTGTTAGACATCGACTCATGTCTTCACACCACATGAATTGTACTGTAGTACCTTGAGAGTCATTATCATTATTGGTGATTCCTCTCACACCTGTTAACAGCTTACATCATTGGCTAGTAATCAAGCGATGTCTTTCCATGTTCGACTTCAAAACATCTTTTCACATGGATCGACTTGTACATTGGGTGAATATTGAACGAGTTTGAAGACCTCGGATCCAGGTTCATCCATCTAGGCTGCGATATATTCAAGAAAATAAAGACATCAAATGTACTCCATAGCTACACAAATAATCATCCAAGCTAAGAGATGATGGCTCTAACAGAATCATCAGTCTGCCACACAGACAGTTGTCTATCCTATGTACATGAAAATGAATTTATAAAGCTAAGCATGGGAATGCCCGCCTCATATAGATCATGAAAATATTATGAAGATAATGTATTGCATTGTATCTTATTACAGGTCACCTTCCAGTTCGAAAAACCTCGGATCCTCATGATAAAGCATTTCACCCGACATCATAAGATTTACGAACTCATGCTTTAGGGGGCAACTGTTATAGACATATTTGGGCACTGCAACCCCAATCACATATGTCGATAAACCAAGGGCTCTAAAACCCCTAAAAGTGTTGTTTCAAACCCTAAAGGATCAAGGTCAACTGATTACATCATTTCCCAAAAGTTCTCCCTGAAAAATTACTCAGAATTGATCAAAACTGGACCATACAGACTGCTCCATGCTGAGGGTGCGATGCATCTCACCTATTACACACAAGGGGTGCAATGCATACTGAAAAGCCCTTCTGTAGGGTGCGATGAGTGAGAGCAGATAAATGGCAGAGGTAGTTTGCTAGGTGGAAACTCATAGAATCTTCTAGAAACTGCTCATGTGACACTTGCCTCTCTGAATTCGCCCAGGGATGAGTAAGAGATCATGAAATCTCCAAGTGGAACCAAGAACTATCAGCGAAATGACACTAATCAGAAACCCAGAAGCTAACTCACTCCTCTACAAATATCTATAAATGGATCCCTCATCCCAGAGATCCGGAGGCTGGAATTTTTTATTTTGTAAGGAAGTGTTGTTGGTTTCTCTATGAGACATTGCATTGTTGGGTGATCTAGCTTTTCATGAGGTGAAGAGCGATTTCATGCTGGGAGGATGGCACTGGATCAGACAGTTGGGTTGTAATCCTCTCTTCTACTTCTATCAATAAAGCTATTTGAGTTTTCTTCCATATGCTTGCTTATTTCTGAATCTTGTATTTGTGTATGCATTTGTATGGTTAATGTACATCTGATTCTACATTGTTTATGGTATCATAGATCTCTATGCTTTGATGGTATTTTGTTGCTTTGACTCTACAGGTGTTCTCTGAAGCAGGACAAGTGAAAAAGGAGTGGCGAAGCTCTATCAAAGGAGAGAGGAAACTAGCAAGGAGCTAAGCGAAAGACTAAGGTTGGTGCTCTCTGCTTCTCTCTCATCTATCCCCCATAAAGGAAAACACAAGCTACTTTGAATTGTTCGTTTCTAAGATAGCTACCCGTCTTAGTGGGACTAGCAGATCTGAATAGACACTAGTTTTCCCGAAAACAATGGTAGCAAACTTGGAATACAACGCTCGCATGACTATGTCAAGGGACAACACTTCATCTAGTATTTCCTTCTCCAGTTCTTCTCGGGTGGATATTGTAACCAACACTCCTCCTTGCTTGGTCATTTGTAGTTCCTTAGCCATTCGCTCATTCTCAAATATCAGAAAGTGAGCAACTGAGTTAGTGGTTTCAGCATACACTTTGGTAGCATCGGCCAAGGCTGCTGTATGTTTGTGCATGTCAGACATAATCACTCATTCCTCAACTTGTGTAGGAGATGTATGAACATCCGGAGTCGACACTCTTCAAGACTACACAAGTCTATGTTGAGACTCATCGAATGAGATGTTGTGCATCTCTCCTTCCGACTGATCTCCAAGGATCTATGTGCCTCCTTGGTCGCTTGAGATTTTCTCATCTTCTAGATGCAATGAAGTGGGTAAGTTGACCTCTCGGTGATGAGGCATAAGGTCGATGTCCTACTCTAACTCCTTCCACTCCATGTTTGTATCCATCCGTTCAAGCACTCGCTCTATCTCCTCAGTGAAGTCCTATCCTGTGATGGTTCACCCTACTCACTTGATGCTGGTTGTTCTGATGAATCCACTACCTGTACAAGAATTGTTTCATCCGTATGCACATGTTGCACCCCCTTCTGTACCTGTTACTAATGCGCTCCCCTCTCCTGTTTTCGCAGCTCTTGTTCCTTTCGCAGTTGATCCTTCAACTCATGCAAATCCTTCTATGTTTCCTCCATTCTCCGTTTCTCTCTCTGCCTTTGCGTGATTAACTTATCGTGATGTTTTCTCTTCACCTTTATAGCCATAGCTACTTTCTCTACAAGTGGATTTGCTCGAAACTTTCATCTTTTCTCTTCCTCCATGTGATCGACAATCTTACTCTTTCCCTTGTCGCGCACTGGTATGTTCACCTCTACTGTTGTTGCTGCTTCTGGTGCCCTCCGAGATGTTGCTTCACATTTCTTCGCTAACCACTCCACAGCGAAGCCAAACTATTCATTGGGTCTGTAGAAACTGTAGTAATGTCTCCATGGGTCCTCCTCTGCCAATGAAATTCCCAGTGGGTCTAGTTGAACTGTACTGTCGTGTAGTGATCTTTCACAATATAATGTGGGTCATACGGATTGTAACTTCAGAGGTCGAATGGATACTTCTTCATCTGCTCTACTTAAACATCCACATGCTTGAAACTTTGGATCTCATCTAACTTGATGCGTAGCGGAAGAGTGGGCCAACGTGCCTTCTTCTTTCGGTGCAACCTAACTGTTAATCCTATTGAGATGTGATATGCTGCTTTCTCCATGATGAACACATCCAAGGAAAACTTTGGTGGAACATACGGAGGGTTCTCTGTACTGTACATTCATATGAAGGTGTCAGACGGTGAGGAATACCAATCAGCTATGCCTATCACTGCCTCCATTGCTACCATCGACATGCAGGGTGGATCCTATTCGAATATCATCTTGTAGACCGGGCTAACAAAATGATTGGACAGCCATGTGATAACTCCTCTAAAGTTGCATTCGGATAAATTCTTACAATAAGTGTTCACAATCGTCTCCACCGGTGACCATTCCCACTTCAAGCTCGAGAACTCCTGTTGGGCATAGACTGCATCCAAGATGTAGGCGGACATGTATATTTCTACTTGCATACCTTTGGGTGGCTATCAAGCCCTTACTACCTGTTCCTTCAGCTGATAAGCCAACATGGTGGACCAATTGCATGGTTTTCCCTCTCTGGCTAGTTGGTCCAACGTTATCACCCAACTCCGTGGGAAGGTTTCCGTGCTTTCTTGGCCATACAGTTGACATGAAAAAATGACCAAGTATTGATATGCCTTCATCAGTATCTTCTTCTTGTAGATTTGGTTGGGTGTCATCATGAATCTAGCCAGCTCCTTTACCCAGTTCTTCATAATGTCTCTGGAGTTGGCATTGTTGCTGGGTAAGCTGAAGGGAGTCTCCATGATAGTTACGAGCTCCGACATATGATACATCTCATCATAATCCTCTTCCCTAAAGGTTGCAATATTCATCCTGTTGACACTACTCAAGGTCATCATCTTGGGATCAGTGTGCAAGATGATCCAGTGTATCATGTCCATGCATGGGAACACGGGGTATCTGCATGCAATCCGGTACAAGCCAAACTTGTGAATTTTCATGTATACCTAGTGGTCTTTGAGGTCTTCCCCAAATGTGCCTATAAATGCATCATTGACCTCTTTCCATTTCAACTTGATTTCCTTGTCTAGAATCAGCTTGGTATCTTCATAGATCGGTAGACTTGCGAACAATCGCTCAACCGCTGCTTCAGTTTCACTTCCATCAGTGTCCTTTAATCTTTCTCTCTTGGAGGCCATTGATCCTTAATTTTCAAGAGGTGGACGAACACCTCCTAGATTTGGAGACAAACAAACATGGATGGAAAGTAATCTCTCAGTGAAAACCAAAGAAAATTCAGGAACAACATAACACATACCTACGGATTGATAGGCAAAGATTGCGCAATTTCTTCTGGGAAGCTGGGTGAATGGCTGCAAAAACTACTCAAAAGGCAACATGGGCTATCTGGGAGGCATGACTGGCTATTGGAATTGCACAATGCACAATCCAACCTAACTATTGACTGCTGGAATTGCACAATGCGCAATTTCAGTTGGCAATGACTACAAGCTTAGTGACTGCATTGCACAATTTTCTGGGCCAGTAGTCATTGCCCCTTAGGATTGTGAAAAGTGGTTCTAGGGAACAACTGCTGGGAAGAAATGCACATTTCTAGAGAGGAAGGTAGGGCATTCCCTCTCAGGATTGTGCAATGTTGTCTGGGTGAGGCAGAGTCTGGGCCAAGGCTGCTGAGACCCGCCGACAGGCAACTGAAATCAAATGTGAAAGTGAATCCATGGCAATATTAAGTGTAGGTAGAAGCAATTGATCATGCATGCAAACAGTGAATGAAAGATTCAGAAAATGGAACAACATGCATGTGGGTGAAGTGAATCGCCGAATCAGCAACCGTTCGTGTAAAATAGTTTCATGCATGCGACAGTAGTGAGATAGCAACAAAAACTAAAATGGTTCTATTACAAGCTAGTATGCATTTAAAAAATAGAAAACATTCAAAGAAATCAAGCAAAGAACACTCACACAATATAAAACACTAAAAGTTACAGAAATGTTGCAAAAGACAAGTTGAGACCATGATCAGGTGCTCAAGTCCTAGGTGTTGTAAAAATGCTCAAAATTCAAAGTGTTCAGAACTGGTTCACAGCTGAATGACTGGAAAGTGCTCGTCCTCCCGATTCCGGCGCCACAAACGGTTCGGAAAACGGTCGCCGTATGAGGGAGATATGGCCAAAACAATATTTTGCCCAAAACATTAGAAAATTGGAATTTTTTAAAAAAAATTTAAAAAAGAATATTCCGCAGAATATTCCTTGGAATATTCCCTTTCGGCAGCCAATCACAGGCCGCCACGTGGCAGGCCCGGAGGGCGCCATGTGGCCCAGATGACGTCATCAAGCAATTGCGCCTATGTTTAAAAACAATGTGGAGGTTTGGTGGTTTGAACCCACGACCATTGCCAAACGAATCCAACGCGCTACCGTTAGCCCACGGCCAGCTCATTTGTTAAATGGGCGGAACAAATGTGTTTTAAATTTTAAACTGGTTTGGGCGGGAAACTAAAGGGGGCCAGCCCCTAAGGGCCAGCCCCCATACACCATACGACCAGCGCCGGGAACCAAGAGCTAAACTAACCGCCAGCACACCTAACAGCTGGGCACGCACTCCGAGGAAGGCATTAATTGTAACTGCAGCTTTGGCGGATTAGTTGGCGGTGGCGCCAAATTTGGCGGACCCGCCATATTTGGCGGACCCGCCATATTTGGCGGACCCGCCATATTTGGCGGACCCGCCATATTTGGCGGACCCGCCATATTTGGCGGACCCGCCATATTTGGCGGGCCTAACTGGCCTCCACTAAAGATAACTTGAGTTTTTTAAGGGAAACTGGCAGTCTGGAGTAAATGGCCATAACTTTGGCCCAGAAAGTCGGTTTTGGACGAATTTTTTTTTTATTTTGGATAATTTCGACCTTCTGAAGCCATTGGTGCAGGTCTTACAGCCATCAGAGGTCATTTGCATACGTTTTGGAGCCGTGAAAGTTTTAGGAGCCACCAGGGGCCAGTATTGGGAAGACTGTACAGGGTTGCAGGTATCCATTGGAGGTGATCCAATAGTCAATCCTGAAGGATTCATGTGTTCTGAATCCATTTCTACCATCTATTTCTCCTGTAGATGCTTCTATTCAGCTGTATTTTCAATTTGAGCATTTAATAAAAACAAGGACAAGCCCATTTGGAGGCTTTGGACCCAGCAGACGTAGCCTTGGAGGGGGTGAACTGCTTTATCAACTTCTTGTGCATATGTGGTTGGTTTATTTTGCAGAACAAATTCGTTTTTATGTGTTAAACAGTAAAAAGAAATAATTCTGTTATGCTTAAATGGGTTGTAATCAGCTGAAAAATTCATGTGTTTCATTTCTGCAAGACATGGGAAGCTTTTAAATATGTTTATTTCTGAATTGAATACCTTGCAAACGAATTTCAAGTAGTTTCATATTCAGATCAGACCACTTACCCATGAATAGTTGAGCTGGATGTGTCAAAGAGTCTTGGATGTGCTATAGGATCTTAGAGCTCCAACATTGATGTGAATAAATGAGCTCTAGGGCGTCGAATAAATAAGTTTGGAGCTCATGACGCACATGCCACAAATCTTGGAAAAAGAGACACTTGGAGGAAAGATTCTAAAATGATCTTTGCATGTAACCTCCAGCTGCTAAAAATAGATCCATGAATCAAGAGATGCCTTTTCATGTTGCTTTAGGAGGAGCAGCCCATGCATGCAAATCAGTTTTTCTTAGTCTCGAAGGGAACCGGTCAACTCAACTACACATGTAAGAGCCTACTCAACTGCTAGGAGAAAATGCAAATTTCTGGGAGGAAGCTAGGCTGGATGCCCATGAGATTTGTGCAATTTCTCAATAGAGTGGCTGACTATTGCCCAGAATTTCACAATTCCTAGGCTGAGTAGCCCTACTAGGAAGAATTGTGAAATTTTCTCAGTGAAGCTTGACTGCCAAATTTGCGCAATTCTTGAGCACAACATGCTACTAGACAGAATTGCGTAATTTCTAGAGGGAAGGTTGGTTTCCCTCCAGAATTGCGTAATTTCTTGAGTGAGCTGCTCAACTTGCAGCTGGACCAAGTCCAGAAGAACAACCTGTGAGGTGAATGAAACAAGCTCTGATGGACAGGTTATCATTCTCCAAGAAAATCACTAAAGCTTGTGTCCTTGACGAAGCAAGAAATGCTGCTTTGAAAGGTTGGTAGGGAGGCTCCAAAATGAAGCTAAGGAAAAAGTTTGGAGGGAGGTTGTAGCTGCTACAACACTTGGCGACACACTGGTATAACTCTAGTTCCCTAAATGGACCTTGTTCATGAAAAACAAGTCTAACACCTTTGGAAGTATTGTTCAATTCTTAGTTCATCTTGGTTTCACACTAGCTTGATTATAAGATGTAGCATCTGCCAAACTCTTGATTGAATGACACACATTCCAAGACAAGGAAACATAGTTGTTTTAATTGGGGTTGAGTGGCATATTGGTGCATAAGCAGTATAGTCGTCAGAGTCTTAGTTTCATCTTTGGTGTTGCTCTGCTACCAGCAAGCCTGGACAATACCCTTGCAAAGTCATATAGGAACCCAAGCATGGCTCCACTGCCAGTGACCCTGGTCAATACCCTGATGGAGTTACTTGCATCACCTCTTTGTATAGGAATCCTTTCTCTTCTTTCACCTTATTCATTTTTCATTTTTAGAAATTTTCACTTTTCATTTTCTTTTCTTTTTCATTTTCACAACTGTGCATAGCACTTATTCATTTGAGAGATGGAAGAGGGATCCTAAATTATTGAGAGCAGAAGAGGTTGTTCCTGTAGAGTAGTTTATTGTACCTCTGACGTGCCTGTTAAGATTGCCCCCCTAACCTTACTCTACTTGACTGAGATGACAAGGGTTAACCCAAAAACAACTGACTAGAGTAGGTGACACTAGTTAGCGTGCAAGCGTTTTGTTTTCACCAAGGTTCACTTCGAACAGTACATATTCCATCGATGTATCATGGACTAAAAGTAACAAGTTCTTCATACAGAGGTAGTATGACATATAACCAAGTAGTGATAGTTGTACAAGGCCTCTTGTACTTTACCCAACTTGTTTCAAGACTCGTACATGGTTTCATGTGAAATTCACCTACGAACAAAACAAGAAAACAAACAACAAAGAAAAGCAGAAGTAGAAGCAAAATTCAAAGCAAAGTGAGTAAGCAAACAAGCAAGAAGATAAACAAACAAACAAAACAAGTAAGCAAACAAGCATGCAAGAAAACCAACTGAAAGAAAACACTACTCCTACTCCTAAGCTAACGGTTCATGGGCCTAATCATGTGAATTGATATTTCCAATGCAGCCACCAGCACATTTTTTGACCCATGTTGGTGAAGGCTTGGTTCGTGAGCAACCCGATTGTGCAGACCAGCAAGCAAGAAAGATATAACAATGAATACAAACACACCTCATGTTTAAAAGTGCCCACAAGACATAAGTGAGTGCAAGTACATGACAAATAGTCCCTGGACTTATCATGATGTTGTGTGACACTACACACAATTGTGAAGCAAACGCACATTCATGACTGTGACATGCAAGAAAACGAAAGAAATAAAGACAACTTGCATCGTGCACGTGTGCTTGCAAAGTAATATTTCTCCAATGCATGAGAGATGGGATCGTGCAGTTCGAGTGGAGGAAGCATGATCTGTGTGTGAGATTGATCTTCAATGCATATAAATGAGTGATGAGGAGCCTTGGGTGATTGAACAATTTCATAATCGAAAGTGAAACTAACCCCAAGAGAGCAAGGGCCTGACATAACCATCAGCTCGGGCTGAAGTGCCTTGATAGTCTTGGGCTTTTCGACTTCATTGTCAGATAGATCATCATAAACTAGTGGCTTCAAAAAATTGACTACAATAGAATCATGATCATGATCAAATATGGAAGTAAATGGATCACGACAGTCACAATTAGAAAAATTAATGTTTTCAGCGGCATCCTCATGATCTGACTAATCAAACAGAGTGGTAGATGAGAAATGAAAAAATTCATCCTCTCTTTTTCCAAAAAAGGCAGATGAAAAATCAAGTGGATTTTCAATGAATAACTTATCCTCTCCATTTTCAAATGATGGACTGACATCTTGTGTGTCCTGCAAGTGATCAACAATGGGTGCATCCGTAGATGAAGATACACTTGCAAAATCATGGATGGCAGGTTCATCGAGGATGTCAGAGAAGAACGGAGGAGGCTCGGAAGGAAGGGAGTCATACTTTACTGGGTGTTGATGCTCAAGCTCCCAATCATACTCTTCATGAATGACAGCGCATGTTGGTTGTGTAATGTTATCACTCAGGTTGTTCCCTTTGACTCCAAAGGGAATACGGCCAAGGTAACCACTAACCAATCTTTTGGCCACAGGTCCTAGCCTACCTGCAACCAGAGAGGGTTCTCTCTTTTTGATTTATCTTTGTTTGGTGTAATTTTAGGATAGTTATGGAGCACAGGATTTTGTTTTGAATTTGTTTGGATGATGATTTCAGTCAGAACAGGTATGTTTTTGCAGAATAATATAGATCATTGGGCATGGAGTCAATGGTGGTGAACTACTGGAAATATCTTTTCTAAGGAAAAGGTTATGCTACAGAGCCAGAGAAGCATCTATGGAACAATTTTTAAATTATGTAATATGGTGGGATGGAACCAGAGAGTGAAAGGCAACTAAGAATCTTTCAGTGAACTGATAGGGGGAATAGTGAGAACATTACTTAGGAGCATTTAAGAATTCCTGAACAACATTCATAATGATAGAACAAATACAAACATGAGCAGTTAAGAATTCATGTTTATGATTAGCTCTGAAGAAAACATTTTTAACAACAGAGATTGAGCATAGGGTGTATTTAAACAATTCCTGTACTATTCTTTTTCTCTATTGCTAAGCTAGTGACACATATATTTGAGTTAAGCAAACATAGAAAGAAAAAACATAGTTTAGGATAACTTATTGTTCCATTAGACAACACAGGAATTCTATAGCAGAACGCAGATCATCACTTAGGCATCAAACAGTGCAGAGATCATGAACTTTTCCAGCCATTTGTATTAGATATTCTGAAAATATACAAAACAGTGTCTCAAAGAGAAAATCACCAACCCCAAATACGTTGTGTGGGGAGGTATATAAACAAAATTTAGATACAAAAATATCTAGCTGAGGAGTTAATGGCTCATAAATTCTATGCCAACCCCTGAGGAATTACAGCTGAGAGAGTAAATGCTGTAATAACTATTTAGTGCATTAGCTGTCCAAAATTGTTAGAAAGCTTTGACTTTTGTGACCCATTGAGTCGGCTAGAGCCGTGCTATCCAAAATTTGCGCGTTTCCTTTGCTTGGCTTGCTGTCCTAGTACTTGGCTGAGTCATGATTCTCACCCGCCCTGCCTGTTGTCTTCATGCTGCATTTAACTTTTGTTGACCTGAAGCTGATTAGAAGAGACTGAGCTGAGATTAGTGGGGTAAAATTTGCATCATGGATTGCCACCAATGCTCCTTAGGCAGTTGGTGTCTTCGTATTTTTATTAAAGTTTCATCTGCCTCTATGTACCTGTAAAAATTTGGTGGGATCTCAAACAGGTGATTAATTTCATGCTCAATGTAGAATAAATTTTATAGCTTGTTATAGAGGCTCTACCCTGATGGAGGTCCTGCTTCTTCAGAAGTGCTGGTGGATGTTGTGATCTGATTTGTAATGAAATTGGTCATCCTAGTGGCATATTGCTCACGGGTGAGCAGTCTTCCTGCACCGGTCAATAGGCTGGGCAATCCTTTGTCTTGTAATGCTCCCATTCTAAGTTTGTAGTCATCTACCTCAGCCTGCATTTCCTAACATTTTCTTTCCACAGTTTGCACAAAATTTCTAAGGGTTAGCACTTTTTTAGCGGTTAGAACATCATCTGTTCTGCTGCTGATGTTTAGGGCTGCCAACTCCTCCTTGGTGTGATTGTTGAGGAAATGTATCATCCTGTTGGCCTGCTCAGGCATATTCCCTAGTGCTGCTCTGGCCTTCTGGCTTTCAACTTGTGCTTGGCCTATTAACTCCATCTGCTCATGCACTATTTTGATTTCCTTCCGCTGTTTGGTAATAGAGTGGTCAATCCGGGTCCACAAAATCTTCTTTATCTCTGCCAGAGTATTCTCTAAATTTAGTTCCTTTTCCAAGGCCTTTATTTTGTCTTTTAGGGCCTTAATCTCTCTGGTCTGCTCTACTACTGTCATTTTGGATTTGTCATATTTTGTTTCCAGATCAACCAATTTTTCTTTGGCTTGTTTGATCTCTGTTGCCTGAAGCTCCAGCTCTTTGACAGCTTTGGTCAAATCATCCATGCTTATGCTAGCCTCGGGAGTTGTTGTTGTTGCCACTGCGACATCTATAGTTGTTGTATCCGTTGGAGGGGTCAATGTTGCTTCTGTAGTTGCTGCAGTAGTTGGGGCAGTTTGAGGAGGTTGGGAGGTTGATTCTCCCTGTTTGTCTTGCAGTGCTTTCTCCAGCTCCCCTTCCAGATCAATTACTCTTTGGTTCAGCTTCATCATTAGATCCAATTGATCCTCAGCTTCTTTTTCTTTCTGCAATTCTCCTATTTGAGGGTGCTTAGTAGGAAGCAATCTCAATCTCTTCTTCAATGCAGCAATGTCATCATCCTTATTTTTCATAAGGGCCCTCACACCCTTAAGATCCTTAGGATCATGTCCTAAGTCCACAATAATGTCCTCCAATGTTTTGATTCTGTTGTCTTTGGCTGTGGAGGACATTCTCTCTAAATCAAGCTGAGTATTAGTGTTCTTCAGTGATTTGTTACACTAAAAAATGTCACCTTGACTACTTACAGTTAGTATGGCTCAAATCAACAGTCATGCTACCCTCTTAGGCAAGTCTCATGCCTCTGTTATCCATCTCAAACTCAAAGAAGAGAGAAAGTCTTGTAAAAACTATGTTTATCTCTGGGGTCGCAGGTTCTCTCTAGCCTTACCTGCGGGGACGCTGACCATGTTCACAAAATCTGCGTCCATGGACGCTCTGTATGTTAAGGGACAGGTGCGTCCCTCTGTAAAAGGCAAAATGCGCGAGTTTTATCTTGAAAAAGTTACTTGTGGTTACTTCTAGAACATTCTAGAGGTCGGTTTGATGAAATGGATGCGCCTCCAGTTGGTTCATGTATCTCTATTAAGGGGGAACTTATCCCATCAATAAGGGAGCTATCCCACCCAAAGAGGGGGATGATCCCATTGATAGTGGACCTGAATAACCTCTTTACAGCACTATAAATAAAGGCATTGAGCCAGAAGGAGAAGAGGTTGGAGCTATACATTTTCTTTGGGTAAATGCTGCAGGATTTAGGTCTTCCATTAGAGCCTTTGTGAGGAGAGATTGTCTTCACTTGATTCTACTTGGGAGAGGGTGAGCTTTGTCAAAGTAGAGGAAAACCCTTGATGGACCCTGGGAGGAACTTGCACAACACCAAGGCCAGGTTGTAAGAGTTTCTTTGTTTCGTTATTAATACAAACTGGTTTATTTTTCTCAATAGCTTGTGTTAATGAGTTATTTCATGTGTTCCTTGGTCTGCATGTTGAATATATGTTTTATTATATGAAATGCAAGTGCTTGGTAATTGTTTGATTGTTTGTGGTTGCAGGAATTGACTTGAAGGAGGAGCTCATCCGGATCGTCAAGAACGGACTTCAACAACAGCGTTTTGGAATAAGGTAAGCCTAAACACTTGTAGTTTTCATGTTGTAAAAGGTGTATTTAGAGAAAGATCACTCCATTTTGTCTTGTTTGTCATTAGAACGTCTTAGACTTCTAGGAAGGTCAGTCGTGTCCGCACCCTTGACAAATTCCGTGTGACAAATTGGCGACTCCGCTGGGGAATCCATTAATGAGAGAGTCTTTTCCTTTATATGAACTTTGCTTTGAGAAAATCATTTTTATTTTCTGGTTTTTGACTGTGAGAATTAGTATTTGGGTGGCTTAGCTTTAGATTTAGTTAGATTTGGTTTTTCTTCATTTTTCCAGAAGGACGCACCCTCTGAGTACTGCACAGTGCGTCTTTGGACGCGCTGTTGCCGTCTGCACAGAGCGGGGCCGCACCTGTGACAACGGGTTGCCTGCGTCTTCCTGTAAAACTTAAGAAAATTCCATTTTTGCTTTAAATTGCTTTTAGATTTTGTTTTTCCTTAGTGTTTTCTGCCCAGATCCTTTAGTACCCTGTCAAGAATTTTCACCTGAACTAGTTTTGTGAGCTTTGAGTGTTTTAGTGGTTTTCAACGAAGTTTAGACCTAGGGTTTGATTTTTGGAAAGGCTTTGTAGTGACTTTGATAGTAGAAAGTTGTCCAGCCTTAGATCTCTCTGGTTAGTCAACCTTCTTAGAAGTCGGGCCTGTCGTAAAGTCTCCTTTTGTGAGCAACTTGCCATTTGAGTTGTTTTGGGTCAAATTTCGATTTGCTTGTTTATAAAGTATTGATTTCCATTTTACAAAAAGAACAAAAAGATTAGAGTTTTGTTTTGGCTAGTTTTTGATTCTGCAATAAGCTAGTCCTTGATTTGATTGTGATCAAGTAAAACACCTTAGAAATAATCATTGTTAGTTTTGGCCTCGTTAAGATTGCTTAGAGTAAATTTGCCTTAGTTTGCTTATGAGTGCATTTTCATAGATTTTAAGAGTTGTTAAGATTGATTTTTGGTTATATTAGATTTATTTGCTTTATTAAAAGAAAAATACAAAAACATCTTCTTTAAAAGTCTTGTTTCAAAGTAGCTTTTTGTTTTTGAAAGAAGAAAAGAGTTTTTTCGTGCATGTAAAGAGAGGTTATGTTTTTATGCTTGGAAAAGACAAACGAATTGTTTCTTTGATTGTCTTCAATTAAGAAGTTGCTTTTATAAAGATTGCATTCTCTCAACTTTTTAGTTAAGCAATTCATCGAAAAAGTAAAGTAGTGGATAAATCATTCTAGGTGCATTTTGTAGTGGTTTCGAGTCGAGTCAACACACCACTGGTTTCACTTCCATCACCTTTTGACTTAAGAAACAACCTTAAAAGTAACGCTTAAATTAAAATCAATCTAGTAATCTTTATTTTTCTAGGGCTCTGAAGCACCAACATAGCTTAGGCTAGGGTCTTGGAGTAGGTGAGTACTTAACTCTCCAAGACTACAAAACCAAACAGATAGTCTATCTTGAGTAGAACAAATCCAATTGTTTCAGTTACATTCTGGGAAAGCTCCTCTTAAAGGAGAAGCACGAGCTCGTGTCCGAACCAGTGAGGGGATCATTCCTCCCTCGTTGGGAACGACGCCAGGCAGTACGTATTACAAACGGTAAACCTCGGATTAACCATTGTCGAGGAGCCAGGGGTCACTTATCGGTAAACCTTGGATTGTTGTCAAGGAGCCGGTAAGGGGATTGGAGCTTGCTACTCTGCCCTTGCGTGCTGTCGGAGTTTAGACTGTTCCCCCAGGTGTAATTGTTGTGATTGGTAACCTTAGTGGCCATAATATCTAGGATTCTACCCAAGGTGACGGTGGAGGGAAGGTCCCACTGTACCTGGAGCAGACGTCGGTTATACTCACTTGGATTTTCTGGGGGGTTCGCTTCACTTCGAGACGGTTAAAGTGGAGGAACTTGGTCCAGTCTATTCATTAAGCAGGTTGCCGGGGTAACTGTTCCACCCACCATTTCTGTACTGAATCCTGCGAGGTTGGGCCTAATCACCAACTAGCGCTTTTGGTCCGGAAGACTACTGTTTGTGTGTGGTTTGACGCTCTAGATTATTTAGGCGTGTGCTTCAAATTTGTTTGCTTCTTTAGAAGACTTTAGGTGGTTTGATTTGAAATTTTTTACTTTGTTTTCGTGTGTTGTAGTTAAAATCTTTAATTGTGGCGGAATTACCGAGACAGTCCCGTAGACTTCGGGGCAAGTCTCCTGAGATTGTTACCGGAATAGATTTGTTAAGAAAACTCCGTAAATCGCGGGGTGAATCTCCTGAAGACATTCCGGGTCATTTAGAAGGGTTAAAGGTCCTTGTAACTCCTCCTAGTGGCAGTAGAGTAGGATCACCTGAAGAAGGAGAATTTTCCTTGGTAGTCCATCCAGATTACCAAAGTTTAGAAACAGGTTACAATCCCGAAGCTGTTACAGTTTCCGAGCTTGCTGGTAGTTTTTCATCTGCCAGTGAAACAGGCGAAGAACCTGAAATTTCCGAACCTGTTACTCCAACTCCTAGTGTTCCTGATTCACCAAGAATAGAAAGAATTATCACCGAAAATCTTCCTGTTGGATTAATTGCTATAGAAGAACTTGTTCCAGAGGAAGAAATAGGCGTTTCTGATTCTGAAGATCTAATTACCCTTGATCTAAGGGAGCGTGAATCCATCTTTTACAGTCCTCCTAGAAGTGAATCTTGGTACCTTGCATTAACCAATTTTTTAGACAACTCAGTAGGTTTTTCTACACCTCGTACTCCGGTTCCACCTAGAGGAATTCATTCTCCTGTAAATATGTCTGGTCAGTCATCTGTGTTTTCACAAAGTCCTGAATCATTTTTACATGGCGGTCCTTCTGTTCCTACTGGGTATCAATCACTTTCTGGTACCTTTGCGGGAGCATCTCCTCAACCCGTTGATCATGGGTTATTAGTTGGAAACAGTGGTAATGTACCATTGAGTATAGGTGACGTTTATATGATGTCAGGTTCAACTCCCATTAACCAACCTCAAGGTGGCCAATTACCGCCTGGGGGGCAACCTTCGTTAATGCCTGGGGGGCAACCTCAAGGTACTTCATTCGTGACTGGGGGGCAACCTCAAGGGTATCAACCCCAAGGGTATCAACCCCAGCCTCAATATGTACCCCAAAGTCAACCTCAGTATCAATATCAACCTCAAGGATGGCAACCTCAAGGATGGCAACCCCAAGGGTATCAACCCCAAGGGTATCAACCTCAAGGATACCAACCTCAAGGTCAAGGTCAACCCCAGTATTCGTATTTACCTCAAGGTTATCAACCTACGGGTCAATACCCTGGTCAAGGTTATCAACCACCTCAAGGGCAATCATATGGGACTGCACCTTACAGTTATCAACCCTATCCTCAATACGGCTATGGATCTCAGTATCCTCAACCTGTTACGAGTCAATACCCTGGAATGTTAACATGGGATCCGTCACAGGGTCAACAGATGTCGCAACCAAGTATACAGTCGGTACCTCAAGCAGGACAACCTGCAGTTCCTGGTCCACCCCAGCAACCGCAACCTGTCCAGTCAAGTGTTCAGACCCCTGTAACTTCCGTAGTTACTCAGCCGCCAATTGCACCTGGTACTCCACCTCACACGGCTGCAGCAACTACCGCTTCATCTACCATGCTTACTTCTGGAGTATCGGCAGCTCCGGTTTCTACTGTCCCTGTAACCACTCCTCAGACATCTGTACCGTTGTCTGGACCCACGGTTCAAACCACAGTCCAGATGCCTGCAGGCCAACCTGGTACAAGTACGGTTGTTACTACTCAACCTCAATTTGTTCAACCTCCGTACCAGGGACAGTATCAACCTGGGCAAGCTGCCCAACAACCGGTTTACCAGTATCAACCGTATCCTGGGTACACTTATCAACCACCTCAGCAACCCCAGTACGGTCCGGTTAATCCTGGTTTTCCAGGAGGATATAATATCCCAAATGCGACTCCTGTTCCTAGTTATCCTGGATATCCTCCTCCTGGGGCTGGTATTGTGACTCAGAGTTTTAGAGATCCTAACCGGCAGTTACCGTTTATTGCGACTTTAGATTTACCCGACTTGACGCGCCTAACGAACGATCCAATTCAATATCTTCAGTTCTGGCCGCCAATGCCAAATAAGTTGCCCAGCGATATACCCAAGTTCGAAGGTAAGTCTGGAGAGGATCCGTCTAATCACGTGATGACTTACCACCTCTGGTGTGCATCAAATTCCATCTCAGATGATTCCATCCGCTTACGTCTTTTCCAGCGTACACTCATTGGTCTCGCAGCCAAGTGGTACATTGAGTTACCACGGGCCTCTTTTTACAACTTTAGCCAGTTAGCTACCTCGTTCTTAACTCATTTTCAGTTACCAGTCAGATACGATAATGGTACAGAATTATTAACTTCGCTAAAACAATCGACATCCACGTACATTTCTGATCACATCCATGAGTGGAGACGTCGAAGAAGATTAGTGAAAGTTTTTATCCCGGACCAAATCTTAGCTGAATGGTTTGTCAAATCATTATTACCAAGAATTACTGAAGATGTAGCTAAGGCCGGAGTAGTTACTGAGGAGCAAGTCATTGCTCAGGCACAATACCTTGACTTAGTTTACACTCAGTCGGGTACGTTACACGAGAAAATTCCGGATCTTCCAAAGTCAAACCAAATCGCTGCTGCTCCTTCGGGATCTCATGCCGCTGATGGTATGATTGGTATCGTGACTACGAAGAGTAAGAAGAAGTCTTCCAAGGCCTCCAATACTCCAATTATCACTTTGCCTGATTCTCCGACAGGAGAGTCTTCTCCTCCTGAACTTACCGCCGACATTCACGCTGTAGAGTCATCTACGGCCAAATCAAAAAACGGTGGAAAGAAGAAAGGAAAGAAGAAGGCTAAAGCAGACAAGGCTCCAAAGGAGAAAACGGAAAAGTCGGAAACCAATGACGAAAAACGCAAACCTCGATATCCTTGTCTTATTTGTGAAGAAGATCATTTTACGAGAGACTGCCCTCATCGGGCCGAGGTAGTGAAAATAGTCAAAGGTTCTCCCACTCCTGCTGTGTTAAAAAATCCATTTCCAGAGCAGGAGAATAAGATGATAGGTTCTTCTTCGAATGCCAGTGAAGAACCCATTTTGATGATGTCTCATGTCAGGATTGCGACTCGATCGCAAGATTATGGTAGTAAGGCTCCTGTTGATGGTAAAGAAGCAGAATCTTCTCACTCTAACCCATCAACCTCAGCTCCTGGTTCCGATCCACTACAGATCGAAAAACCTAACCCAGACTTAGTGATTAAGCCGCCCGCCAAGGGTGTACTTCGAAGGTCTGCTTTCAATCCACATGCGAGAGCAGCCCAGAATTACAACATTGTTGAAGACTTAGCTGTTTCACCTTCAGCAATGTCGGCACTCGAAGTGCTGCAATCATGTCCAGCGCAACGAAAATTGCTTTTGTCGGCTATTGGAGCTGTCGATGTTCAGGACCCGAACCTAATGATCTTTGATCTAGAAAGTAGTACACCGCGTCTCCCCCATCAAATGGCTTTCCAAATTCCAGTGATAGTCAAAAACAGGCCTATTCATCGGACTGTGATTGATGAGGGAGCTTCTACGTGTATTATGTCGATTCAATGTTGGAGATCGCTTGGTTCTCCTTCGTTGAACCAATCCCCCACCATCCTTAAGGCCTTTGATGGCCGTGGGTTCCGTCCGTTTGGTATTCTACAAGAATTGCCTATAGGGGTCGAAGGTAAAACCGTTAGTCTGGATGTGGAAGTGGTTGATGCCCCTCTAGACTACAACCTTCTTTTGGGTCGAAGTTGGTCATATGCTATGACAGCGGTCGTTTCATCGGTCTTCAGAGTCATTAAGTTTCCACATAACGGTAAGATCGTGACTATTGATCAGCTGACATACTTTTCATCCGACCCAACCTCTTCAGAAACTATCCAGCATGTTGGTAAAACGACAATCCCTTATAGGGACATTGGTGTAGGTTTAGTTAAGGATTCCGGTTTACTGGGAACTTTTCCTCTCCCTCCACTCAATGCAGACCCTTCGTTTGCAACAATTCATATGATCACGTCAGAAAACATTATTTATGATGATCCTTGGTATGTTCCCTCTGACTCTGAGCTAGACTCACTCGGTGATGTTATGCCGTTGAGTCCGTATGAGATTGCTTATGAAGCTCTTATGTCTTTTACCGACTTTCATTCAACCGAAACCGACCAAATGAATGTGGTCAGTGAAGAGTCACTTTTCACCTCACCCTTAGAACGGATAACGTTTCCCGAAGAAGTGTCATCTGACGAACAACTTCGCGAAATCCTAAGTGTAGATGATCTACCATGGGAAGATCTCCATCACAGATCTTCGTTTTTACCTAAGGATGATGCATTTGAAAATGATTTTTCATCTATCTTTACCGCTGAATATGTCAAAGACGCTCAGGATCCAACGAAACATTCTGATTCAGAGCTGAATTTAGGGAATATTTCTCGTACTATTCCCATTGATATTTCAGTGAAGCCCGGAATCGAGGAGAACATTCATATAGGTGCCGCATGTACTGAAGAAGAAATCCAAACTTACAAGGCCCTATTCCAAGAATTCCGCGACGTGTTTGCCTGGTCTTACGAGGAAATGCCGGGAATTGATCCTGCCATTGTTGTTCATGAAATCAAAACCTACCCGGATGCTAAACCCATTCGGCAACGGTTGCGTCAGATTCACCCTCGAAAAGCGGCTGCGATTAAAGCAGAAGTCGAAAAGCTGTTGAAAGCAGGTTTCATTTATCCGATCCCGTTAACGGATTGGGTATCGAATATTGTTCCCGTCAATAAAAAACAAGGAACAATAAGAATCTGTATCGACTATAGGGATATCAATCGAGCTTGTCCAAAAGACAACTATCCTACGCCTTATATCGATCAAATTATTGATGATTGTGCCGGAAGTGAGATGTTTTCCTTCATGGATGGTTTCTCAGGCTATAATCAAATCAATATTCTACCTGCCGATCAACCAAAAACGGCATTCATTTGTCCATGGGGGACATTTGCTTATTGCAAATTACCTTTTGGACTTAAGAATGCCGGGGCCACTTTTCAACGGGCGATGTCTTATGCATTTCATGACATCAAGCACATTGTGCAACCCTATCTCGATGATTTGCCTGCTCATTCTTTACAACGAGCTGATCACCTTGTCCACCTACGAGCAATCTTTATGAGGTGTAGGCATTATCGAATTCGGTTGAATCCCCACAAGTGTGTTTTCTGTATAGAAACAGGTCGATTGCTGGGATTTGTTGTTTCAAAAGCCGGCATTCGCGTCGATCCCTCGAAAGTCGAGGCTATCATCAAATTGCCTCCTCCTTCGAGTTTGCGCCAACTCCAAAGTTTGCAAGGGAAAGCGAACTTTTTACGCCGATTCATCCCAAACTACGCCGAGGTCACTAAAGGTTTTACACGGTTGTTGAAACAGAACGCACAATTCTTTTGGGACGAGATTGCCCAACAATCTTTTGATGCACTGAAACACGCGTTGACCCATGCACCGTTATTGCATCCTCCCAACTACAACCAGGACTACTTCTTATACCTCGCAGCTTCGCATTCCACCATTGGAATGGTGTTAGTTCAAGAAGATGAATTCAAAGCAGAGCATGTGATATATTATCTTAGTAGAACCTTAAATCCCACTGAGTTAAAATATTCGCATGTGGAGAAATTGGCCCTGGCAGCCGTTCAAGCTGTCCAGCGTTTTCGTCACTACATTCTTCTCCGCAAAACTACAGTTATTTCGGATTGCAACCCTATGATTTATATTTTGACAAAACAACTGCTAGGGGGCAAGTACTCTAAATGGATTGTTATCCTGCAAGAGTTCGACTTGGAGTTCGAGAAGTCCAAGTCTAAGAAATCTTTAGTTTTTGCGGAATTGATGTGTGATTTCCCGAGTGCTGACACAGAGACTGTGGCAGAGGAGTCCATTGCGGACGAATCTTTGTTTCTTATTAGCACTTTAGATCCGTGGTATGGGGATATAATCATCTATCTCCAAACCCAAACCTTTCGGCCTGAAGCTTCCAAGGAAGACCGTCGAAAAATTCGGTTTCGATCCCAGCAATACAGAATTATTGGAGATACACTTTATCGCCGGGGGGCAGACTTAGTTTTTCGACGTTGTTTAACTCACGAAGAGGCTGAGAGAGTTTTGAATGATTGTCACTCTGGAGCATGTGGCGGTCATATGTCTGGGTATGCCACAGCTCAGAAGGTGTTGCGCGCTGGCTATTTCTGGCCGTCTATGTTTAAAGATTGTATCCTTGCTGTCAGAACATGCCACAACTGTCAAGTGTTTGATCGAAAGATGCGCGCTCCACCTGCTCCTCTCCACCCTATAATTGCCGCTGGTCCATTCGCCAAATGGGGCATTGACTTTATTACTTGTAACCCTCACTCGGCCGGGGGGCATGCGTATATCATCCTCGCGGTTGATTATTTTACAAAATGGGCCGAGGCGATGCCTACATTCGACGCAAGCGGCAAGACAGCTGCAGTTTTCGTATTCAATCATATCATAACTAGGTTTGGTGTCCCACAAGCAATCATTACTGACCATGGGAGCCATTTTCGAAACGTCATGATGACTGAGCTTACAAGCCAGCTTGGTTTGCGCCACGATAGCTCTACTCCTTATTATCCGCAAGCCAACGGTTTGGTTGAGTCAATCAACAAAGTTCTAGTCATCATGATTCGACGGATCATTGGTATCCATCGAACGAATTGGCATAACATGTTATTTTCGGCGCTATGGGCATATCGAACTTCAGTGAAAAATTCAACAGGTTTCACCCCTTTCCAGCTAGTTTATGGCTTAGAAGCTGTGTTACCTATTGAATGCGAAATCCCATCACTTCAAATGGCTGTCGAATTACTTCCAGCTACTTCCGAAGAGGAGAAACGGTTATTATACTTGGCTAAATTAGATGAGACTCGACGTGACGCTACTTTAGCTATCGAGACTCACGCGAAACGAATGAAAGCTCAGTACGATAAAAATGTAACCCCTCGAAGTTTTTCGGAAGGAGACCTAGTACTATTATATGATCAAGCTAACGATAAGCTAGGTGCCGGAAAATTCGTTCCCATGTGGCATGGGCCCTACATTGTAAAGCGAAAGCTAGCAAAAGGGGCTTATGAGTTAGTTGATTTTGATGGGGACTCTTTGGGTAAACCCAGAAATGGACTTTACCTAAAGAGGTATTATGCTTAAAATGATGGGTATGGAGAAATTTTTAGATAGGTTAGATTTCCTTTCTAGCTAGCAAGTGTGTTAGTTTAGTCAGTGTGCTTAGCTTAGCGAGTGTGGTTTTTCGTCATTATTCTGGCTTATCTTGGTTTTACTCTTGATATTGTAGATGTCGACGCCTCTCCAAACATACATTGGATTTGCTGATGGTGCTTGTCGTAATACACGGAATATCTCTTCCGCAGCTTGGGTTATCTATTCGCCCTCTGACGAGTTAGTTTCTATGCATGGGGTAAGCCTCGGTCAAACAACGAATAACATTGCAGAATACAGTGCAGTGGTTGAATTATTATCCGAATCTATTTCATTTGGAATTCGACGTTTGATAGTGAGGTTAGATTCTGAACTTGTTGTATTACAGCTTAATAGAGTTTATGCCATTAGAAATCCTGTGTTATTAAGGTTGTTTTTGAGAGTGCGTCTCTTGGAACGTGAATTTGATTACATTGAATATCAACATATTCCAAGGTCTTTGAATACATTAGCAGATGCAATTGCTTCTCGAATGTTGGACAGACATTTACGATAATCATGCAAGTAAATTTAAAAACATTTCATCACATATGTTAAACAAGATAAGCCGGTAATAGTGATATATATAGATAGAAGTGTGTCAAAAAATATATACATCGTCTTCGATCATAGGTTTAAAACACCTTATGATCGGCAAAATGATAGTACAAAAAGTCAAAAATGTCACATGTGACTACAAAAGTGACTAGTCAATCACTGGTGGTGCTCTCTGTACGACACCACTGCGCGGGCTACCTTACGCAAAAATCTCCTAAACGGTCCAGGGACCGCGACTACGAAGCGCTGAAGCCTGATAGGAATGTCGTCCATAGTAGTCTCAGGTATATCTGCCGTGAGACGCTCTAGATCATGCTCCAACTCAGCTAGTACTTCTGCTGTCGCATCCTGTGGGGCCGGTACCGGTGCAGCTGGATGTAGTCTATCATAAGGCCGGAGGTTGGCTGGACGCTGTGGACCAACATCTGCATTTTGAAAGATTTACTATTAGTTTTGAGACGATATATAAAAAAAATACAAAAAATACATAACTAGAAAACTTGTGAAAATAAAAAGTACCTCTGTCGTCCCATTGTTCTCCCTGTGGAAGAACCATGTCCGGATCACCTCTGAAATCCATTCCGGCATACGGAAAGTCCTGTATCACAAAAAGCTGGCCCTCTAACCAGTCAAAATAACTATCTGAGAATCGAACTACTGTCGCGCCCTCGTCAGGATGCCGGGCCATCACCGCAACCCATCGTATCAGCTTTGGCTGCTGAGGACCCAAGATATCAACAGTGAGTTGCTGAGGGATCAGCATTGGAATTCTCTCCAAGGCAAAGCTCACGACTATAGGCCCATATCCAAAAGTCTTTAGTCGTCCGTTCTTTGCCTTGGTCAGTTGGCTCTTCATATGAGCCGACACAGCTTCACACCAGTTGAAAATGGTGCCTTGGTAACAGTCAATTGCCATCCGCATTTGGGATCCGGAAGCAATGTGTAAAGCGGCCGCGCCGCAAATTCTGGTAACCGTGAACGCTATGACTTTGAGTTCCGGTAGAGTGATGTGTTTTATCTCTATGCCTTTTGAATGGTGAGCCCCACGTGTGCACCAATCCTCGCGGAGACTATCAAGGGATTGGCCACCCGGCCTAGTCCCCGCAAGACTGAGTTGCTCACCTCTGTTTGGCAAGCCAGTGAGAAAGTATACATCCGAGGGCTCTATCTCGAGCTGGTGCCCTCCTATGTAAAAGCATTGTTCTTGTACGTTCCATCGCTCAACCAGCCATTCCAAGAATCTTACCTGGCCCCTCATGCCCGGTATGGTCCAATATTTGTATAATCCGCATGCTCTTAGGGCATCCAGGGAAGGTTGATGATTTATTGCAGCTTCATCTTCCTCTACATGCTCTCTTTCTCTCCAGTCTAACATGATTAATGCCCTGCATATCAAAAATAGCAATTAGAAATTAATTTGGGAATTTTTGGTGGTTTTTTGAGAGAGTTGGGGTTTTGAAATGCGCGTTTCTCGGAGGACGCACCCCGGCTTTGTAGCACAGGGCGCCCGGACGCAGCTGGCCTGAAGGCGGGCTGCGTCTTCCGACCGTTTTCCCGTATGAGAAAAAGTCGGGGGACGCAGGTCACCCGAAGGGCACCTGCGTCCGCCGAGAGGCGCATTCCAAAACCAAAACCCCCCCAAAAAATGAAACTAAAACCTAAAAATTGATTCTAAACGGATAGAAATGCAGAGTAGGATGTGTAAAATACCTGGATGAGACGGCGTTCGATTCCGACGGTCAGATTTTCCGCAGCGACCACGGGAAGTTTCTTGTCAAAAGCTCCTTTTTCAACCTCAACAGTGAAACGGTAAAAATGACATGGTAAAAGGTCTTTTTATAGGTTTTTTGGATGAATTAGTTCATTTTTTACCATGAAAAGATGTTTTTGAATGTATTTTTGCCTATTTTAAACAGGTATGAGTAATGTGTTGCTTTTGTGCAGGACAAAGGGATTTCGAGGGAAATTGTAATTTTTCACAAACAAAAATATCAGAGTCATCTTTTAAGCCCTTTTCTGACTCCTAAAACATGAAAAGATCGCCGAGTGTTTCTTTTTCACTCGTTAAAACGGAATTAAAAGACGGTCCCCTTTTAGCTCTTTTCTGACCGCAAAATCAGGAAAAGATTGCCGGGTTTTTGTCGTTTCGAACTCGATAAGGAAATAAAACGACGTGTCCTTGATCGCTTTTTACTTTTCAGGTCAACGACACTATTATGAAAGTACTCCTTGGTCGCAAGATCAAGCGGTTCCCCCAGGTATTATTTTATACTTTTTCGGGCTTGAGGGACACAAATATACGAAAAAGTTCAACGTGGAGTCTCCTTTAGTTTTTTCAGACTCTCTAAAATTGAAAAACGCCGAGTTTCTCCTATACTGGGCTCGTTAAACTTTTACAGTAGAGGACCTGTTCAATTACAAACAGGAACGAACCACTCCTTCCTAGGGTTCGAATTTAAACTAGGTTGGACTCGTCCGAAGGATGAGCTTATAATCAAGCATATGTTATCCTCCTCAAGCTTGTTAAAAATAAAGAGGTACTTGCCAGAAATGGTGGGGGAAAAGAGAGAAGAATGAACCTGTTTGTCACCTTTTGTCTCAGAAGAAACTTTATTACCACTCTTGAACACGACACTTTTCATTCACCTGGGTTGGGAAATCTTTTACCTCACAGTTGACCAAATCACTTTGAAAGTCTTTAACCGGGTTTCGGGGATTAACTTTGAGTTATTCGTCACCAAGCCATCTG
The DNA here is from genome assembly GCA_031772625.1 of Pinus tabuliformis. Classification (NCBI taxonomy): domain Eukaryota; kingdom Viridiplantae; phylum Streptophyta; class Pinopsida; order Pinales; family Pinaceae; genus Pinus; species Pinus tabuliformis. The sequence continues at coordinate 404,525,020 of CM062811.1, read as the reverse complement.
TTGTGTCGTTATGTGTTCAAGAGGTCTGCAAGCAAAACTTTCATCTGCAAAATACTTGTCATCCATTTGACCATCCCTGAGTCAGTCCTTACAGCAACATTTCTTCAACTTGAACAATGATTTCGTGTTGCGGGCTTGCCTGCAACGGGTCGCTTTCTATCGACATCGACACATTATCTAGAAAGATGACTTAGGAATCGACAGTACCTTGAAGTCTGCATGCATCAATGGCAGGTTTCTCGCCTTTGACGTCAGTTTACATCATTGACTTTCGATCAAAGGATTCCGTGAAGTGTTCGACATCAAAACATCTATTCACATTTCACGGGTTGTGCTTGGTACTTTGAGAACCATTGACATTACTGGTGGTTTCTCTCACGCTTGTTAACAGTTTACATCATTGACTGGTAATCAAGTGGTTTCTACCATGTTCGACATCGAATCATTTAATCACATGGCTAGAATCGTACCAATTCGGGAAGTAGAAGTGAAGACCCTGGATCTAGTTTCTACCATCCAGGCTGCGAGGAGTTTTGTATTCATTATCTATGTAGACTAATCATAAACAGATGGCTGCGTCCATACTGTGTCTACAAAAGTCTATAAAAATGATGTACTGCAAGATCATTCCTGTATCAGAATAGTTAGTCCATTAGTTAAAGTTTTGAATCTGAGTATGGGAATGCCTACCTCAGTGATGATATAATCTTATCCATGTATTTTGTGTTGAAAATTGCAGGTTCCAACCAGGCCATCCACAAGACAATCCTTGAAATGATAAAGCGCTTCACCCTTCCTAGAATTACAAAACCCTACTCTATTCCAGGCTTCGCACTTTAGGGGGCAATCTGTTACACTAAAAAATGTCACCTTGACTACTTACAGTTAGTATGGCTCAAATCAACAGTCATGCTACCCTCTTAGGCAAGTCTCATGCCTCTGTTATCCATCTCAAACTCAAAGAAGAGAGAAAGTCTTGTAAAAACTATGTTTATCTCTGGGGTCGCAGGTTCTCTCTAGCCTTACCTGCGGGGACGCTGACCATGTTCACAAAATCTGCGTCCATGGACGCTCTGTATGTTAAGGGACAGGTGCGTCCCTCTGTAAAAGGCAAAATGCGCGAGTTTTATCTTGAAAAAGTTACTTGTGGTTACTTCTAGAACATTCTAGAGGTCGGTTTGATGAAATGGATGCGCCTCCAGTTGGTTCATGTATCTCTATTAAGGGGGAACTTATCCCATCAATAAGGGAGCTATCCCACCCAAAGAGGGGGATGATCCCATTGATAGTGGACCTGAATAACCTCTTTACAGCACTATAAATAAAGGCATTGAGCCAGAAGGAGAAGAGGTTGGAGCTATACATTTTCTTTGGGTAAATGCTGCAGGATTTAGGTCTTCCATTAGAGCCTTTGTGAGGAGAGATTGTCTTCACTTGATTCTACTTGGGAGAGGGTGAGCTTTGTCAAAGTAGAGGAAAACCCTTGATGGACCCTGGGAGGAACTTGCACAACACCAAGGCCAGGTTGTAAGAGTTTCTTTGTTTCGTTATTAATACAAACTGGTTTATTTTTCTCAATAGCTTGTGTTAATGAGTTATTTCATGTGTTCCTTGGTCTGCATGTTGAATATATGTTTTATTATATGAAATGCAAGTGCTTGGTAATTGTTTGATTGTTTGTGGTTGCAGGAATTGACTTGAAGGAGGAGCTCATCCGGATCGTCAAGAACGGACTTCAACAACAGCGTTTTGGAATAAGGTAAGCCTAAACACTTGTAGTTTTCATGTTGTAAAAGGTGTATTTAGAGAAAGATCACTCCATTTTGTCTTGTTTGTCATTAGAACGTCTTAGACTTCTAGGAAGGTCAGTCGTGTCCGCACCCTTGACAAATTCCGTGTGACATGATTCCTTCAATTCATGTGCCATTGTGGACCTGTCTACCAATGTGGCATAGACCATTTCCCCTGTTTGCTTATGCAGTTCTATCTGACCCATGGGGTGAATGTCTTTTGCCATGACCTCCAACTTTGTTCTAACATAATCTGTAGCTGAGTGAGGCTGCTGTACTTTGGGTTTAAAATGGCTGAGGATCATCTTTTCCTCTTTGATGTCATATGCTGCCATCAGCCTTTCTTGTTTGGTCTGTGTTGCCTTGAGAAATTGGTCATATAACTGCACTCTTAGCAGCTCATTTTGTGCCTTAATTTCTTTGAAGGTGACCTTGGTGCTAGATGGCTTCTTGCTTTGCTGAGTGGAGGAGGACACCTCCATGCCATGCTATCTTTCCTGCTCTTGTTTAAAAGAGCTTGTGGCTGTTTGTTGGCTATCTTCTTTTTCTCTCCTTAGGCTTCCAAGGATCTCTTCACTGATTTCTTCTATAACTGGAGAATCAACCTTTTGCCTTTTGGCTTCGGGTTGCTGAGTGGATCCACTAGCAGGTGTGGACTCCTATCGGTCTCGTTTTTTGCCTCTTTCCTCATGTGCAGGAGTCTGCAAGGTAGGCATTGTTGGTGCCTCTGTTTGTTGTGGAGGAGTTTGTTCTTTCTGCTGGCCAATTGAAGAGGCAGGCTACTCTGTGACCACTTCTTTTTCTGCACCCATTATCCCCTTGCCCTTTTCTGTACATGTTGCTGATGTAGATGGCCCCTGGGCGGCTGGTGCGGTTGCAGCAGTGGATGTACCTTCTCCTATTTGATGTGGCTGTTTGAAAGTTACATGTTGCACAGAATCCAAGTCAAGAGTTTTTTATAAATCCTTGACATTTTTCTCCATTATTTCCTCTTGAGTTAATTCCTCAACTAATGTACCTTGCAACCATTCATCTTGATTGGCATACTGCTCAATTTGTGGATATTTACAGTGCTCATAACCTAGCAGCCTGTATTTGACTCTTCTAGCACTGATGAAGCCTTCTGGGTCATAAGGGACCCACTAGAAGCTCCTCTTTAGTTTATATTTATCCCTGATAATTTGATCAGCATCTTGCCAACCTTCTTTCTTGTTCATGATGAAGGGGCCCAGGTGGTCTTTAAATTTTAGGTGGGCTTTCTTTTTGGCACTATGAAAGTGGGTGAGGTCAGAACTAATGAGTTGCCTATAGTATTCCAAGGCGAACAATCTCATCGGTACATACCTTGGGAGCCTGTAAGGACAGAGCTCACAACCATAGATTCTGATGACTGTATGGTTTTGATATAGGTACCAATCACCTATTTTATAGCTCTTGGATAGCTGCAAGGTCTTCTGAATCTCAAATGACAGTCTAGGAGGAGGGGATCTCATTAAGAGGCAAGAGACTGGGTAAACAAATTGGTCAACAAACTCACAGTAAGAATATGGAGAGTCTTGAACTTGGTGGAAAACTGATGACCAGAAGATGACAGACCTCTTTTCACCCCTAGAATCCAATTTCTTGATGGAGCATTGGAAGATTTTAGACTGATAATACATGAATAAGTGGTAGATATATGATGAATATTTAAATACTCCCTCCCTATCCACTTTCAATAGCTGGGCATGTATTTTATTGGCTATAAACTTGGCAAAGTTATACTTGTAAGCAGGGGGCTGGCCTGGACTATATGCAGCTAATAATACCAACACTGTCTCATCAATGTGTTCATTGGTTTTGAAGCCCAGCACATAGGAGATCATATCAACTAGGAGCTTTCCTACCTCATTGAAATGGACATATAAGAAAGGAGGTGGCCCTGTAGGCTGGCGGTCTGCCCTCATGAATGTCTTGGTGATCTTTTCAATGTCAGCACTAGAGAGTTTGGCGCCTGCATCCAGCAAATACTTCATGGAGAAGGGAATCAACAACTGAGTCTGCTTGAAATTGAGCATTTGGTTGATGGATTCAGGATTAATGTGAAAAAGTATGCTCCCAGATGGAGACTTAACAGTTCTCTAAGTTGGATCATAGTTCTCAGCACATAAGCGGATGAGCTCTGGAAAGATATTGACAGATGGGAGGAAATAATAAGGTAGATTGGACTCCCATATACCATATGTGTCATTGTTGCTTAGAAAGTTGTTTCTCAACTGGCAGAAGGTCTGTAAGTGATTTCTGTCACCAACAAGATCTTGGATAAGGTAATCTCTATCAGCAAGAGGCATGGCTTCAAGCTCCTTGTTTGGTGGATTCATAGGAGTGACACTGAGAGCTGATGGTGTAGCCATTGTAGAACTTTCACGTGTTATCTTTAGAATGAATTTTTTGAGTATAACAGGCTGAAGATGATAGCTTATGAGGATTTGAAGAGGAGTGGCAGAATAAGTGTAGCTGGAGCCAAAGTTTCCTTTTGAAAAGAACAACTTGAAGAGTTTGATTTGAGCTTTGGTTTCTTCTAGTGAACTCTCAGAATCTAGAGACAGTGAGGGTAAATGCAGAGGAGAAAAGGTTTGCAGCTTAATATACTGAGAGCTTGAATCACAACATGGCAAAAGGGAACAATGCCGGGAAGGTGTGAGAGTATATCAGAAATTCAAGCCCGAAAACGATTCTGTGACAGTGAAATTATGTATAGTGCTCGGCTATCTTAAACAGGGGGTGCTTTAAATTATTTAGGCCAACATTTACAGGACAGCAACATTAAATTAAGGAGTTTTGTAGGCACTTTAGTGGAAAAATTTGCAGAGAACGGGAAGAACACGGGAAAACGGGTTGAATTTGGCAAATACCTGGATTAGCCAACGCCGAGGGTGGTCGAATTGATTTGGAGGACGAAGACTGTTGTCGAATTTGCGGGTGACGACATCCAAAGTAGTGAATTTTGGAATCTGAAGGTAGTTGGAGGTGACCAGCAGAACAGCGCAGCCGCAATTGTATAGTGAAAATGACAAAAAACGGTCACTTTCGGCCTTTTTAACGATAAATTTGGTGCATAGGCACTTTTGGCGCTTTCCCGCGATGACGTCAGCATGACGTCATCAGCGGGCCCCAGGTACGGACGGGTGACGTGGATGCTGACTGGGATGACAGCGTGGCGGGACACGGTGGCACAATGCGGGGGGCACAAAGACAGCGTGGCGGGCGACGTGGGATAATGGCGGGGGCCCGGGCGTGACGTCATGGTGATGAGAGCAGGACATAATGGGGTTGGTCGGTTTGCGGAAGGCATTTTCCGGTTTCCCCGCACCGCCTTTGGGGAGAAGTGGTTTTGGGGGGGGAGGCCTCCGAACACCCCGAGCTACCGACACGTGGCGGGGGTACGACAACAAAACTGCCCATCCCCTGGACGTTAAAGCCCGGCATGTTGGCGGCTCAGATCACCCGCCCACCGTTGGATCAGGCGCAGCGGGAGATCAACGGCTGGCGGGGCCTCCGACGCAGCGTGCAGGTATGGGAGCGGGACCTGCCCATTATTTAAATGATGTTTTATGGCGCGGGTTTAAAACCTTAGTTCGGGTGGGTTTTGGGGTTGAAAATAACGCAGGTCATGGCGCCACAATTTCTAATAAAAAAGTATTTAAACATTTAAGATTGGGCTTAGACTGCGAGGTGACTTTCAAGGGTTTAGGGGAATGGGGGTTTAGGTATAGGCTATTAATCTTAACCAGGGGTTAGATTAATTCTGGGCTAAGGACGCAGAATGGTTGACTATAGTCCCAGATGGACTAATGTCTCCCATAACAATGTTACTTAGCTATAATGCTAAGGGGGGGGATATTTAATATATTTTTGGGAATTTTCTATATTTTTTGTAAGAAATAGGGGTGGGGATGTACTAGGGAGCTAAATAATAGGGTTAGAAGTTAATATGGGTATGTGAGGTGAAGTGGGAAAGCAGAGATAGATGAAGTATGAAGTGAGGGCTTTTTAGAAGAAATGTGACTTCTTCGTGAAGAAGAAGGTCACAACTTGTCTTGACTTTGTCAAGGGAGAAATACAAGGAGGACTGTTTAGGCAGATCCTAAAGTCCTCAAGGGGATGTTAGTAAGAAACCTTTTGAAGGGAATGAGGGAAGTTAGAGATGGTTTGATAGTTTTCCATATGGAACATTGTTCTTGCCCTTCTCTTATTGGTGAGATAAGATAAGATTTTCAATCATATCATGTGATCAGACCTTGCTTCTACAACCTCCAACTACCTACCTTGCCTAGTAGACCTAACATTTTTTCTTCTTTTGGATGGGTGCACTTAGCCTTGCGAACCCTGATAATCCTCTTTTCTTTTTGCTGCCCTCCTATCTAAATCTACCCTTATATCTTCCAAGGGCCCAAATTAAGCAATTGGGCTCCTTCCTTTCTCTATCTAGCTACTCATCTGCCAAGCTTGAACTGTTTGGACAGGTATTCATTCTCTAGTCTAGAACAGGCAATTTAAAACATGGCATGGCCCAGCTTGAACTGTTGGGCCATCCATCAAGATAGCAATGGCATTTTGGTTGGCCACTTTCCTGGTCTTTCTTTGGGGTTCTTTTCAATTATATTTTCTGACCAATTCACTTTCTTGCCTTTTGATTATTCTTTTAAGGCATACCCTCTTTACATTTTTTAACTGTCTGTTTCTTTCACAAAATATGGAACCTTTGTATCATCAAAGATGAACATTTTTGGCACTTCCACTGTCAATCATGAAAAATGAAACCCTATTGGTATAGGAGACTAACAGTGGCTCCACTTGGGGATGACTTTTCCAGATGAAAAGTCAAGAACAGCAGGTCAGATCGCCTTATTTTTTCAATCTTGCTGCAGCCTGAATTCTCCTTTTGTTAAAGACCATTCATCTGAATCTTTAGAAACTTGTATGAAATACCCTGCAAGCTGATTTGCTGTGAAATTACAGCTCTGTTTTTTACTTGTTTCTCTGAGTGTTCCTCATCACCTTGATAGTTCCCAAGTGCTTTCTCTTGCTTTCCAATGATTGGATCAAAACATGTATCAAAAATGGTGCAGTACCCCGATCTTTCTCAAAATCAGCTCCACTTGGTCCTTTATCTATCTGCTGTAAATGAAAATACTGAAAATACAAATATTTATGTACAATATACAACTGTGCAGTGCTTGATCAAAGGGGGTCAAAATAATGCTTGAGCATCCTCCCATTGACTGGGCCTTCCTCAGTGTTTGAGCCATCCAAACTTTTCAGAAAATAGGTGTTATTACCCTGTACAGCATAAATGACATAAGGTCCTTTCCACAAGAAATCAAACTTGCCATGTTTTCCTTTATCCTCTCTCCTGGAATCCCATCTCAACACTTTACTTCCTATGAAGAAGTCTTCAGCTTTGGTTCTTTTGTCAAATATTCTCTTGAGCTTATCTTGCAGTATTTGGGTTCTCTGATAGACTTCCTCTCTTGTTTGTTGTAGGTGAATTGTCTGATTGATCCTTCTTTGAATGTCATTTGGCTCAGCTTGTATCTCCTGCAGTAACTTGATTACAGGGATCCCCAAAGATGAAGGAAATCTTGCTTCCATTCCATAAACTAGTTCATATGGGCTTGTGCCAATGGATCTCTTGGTGGTCAACCTGTCTGCCCATAGTGCATTTACCAACTTCTTATGCCAATTCTTTTTGTTCTCCTCCAAAAATTTCTTGATGATGTTGATGAGGCTTTTATTGGAAGACTCAGCTAGGCCATTGCCTTGCGGATAATAAGCTGTGGAATGACCCAAGGTCATATGATATTTATGGCAAAAGTTGATCATTTTTTTGGACTTGAAAGCAGCAGCATTGTCTGTAATAATTTTATCTGGACAGCCAAACCTGGACAAGATGTTGGTTTCTAGGAATTGTATAATGATGGAGTCATTGGCTTGCCTACAAGGGATGGCTTCAATCCATTTGGTAAAATAGTCTGTAGCAGTCAAAATCCACATATGCTTACCAGAGGATGAAGGGTGGATTTCACCAATGAAGTCTAAACCCCATTGCTGGAATGGTCTCTCAGTTGAGATAGGTTTGAGTGGTAAAGGTAAAAGCTTTCTTTTGCCTTAAAAAATTTGGCATTTGTGACAAGACATTACAAATTTTCTCACATCAGTAAACAGGGAAGGCCAATAAAATCTAGCCCTTAGGATTTTGTCAGCTGTAGATTTCCAGTATAGGTGTCCTCCACAGTCACCTGCATGAAATTCCTTGAGGACATTGTTAGTTTCATCGCATGTTAAGCATTTAAGTAAGATTCCTTCATGATTTCTCCAAAACAAAACATTATCTATGATAAAAAATTTTGATGCTTTCATTTTCAAGAACCTTTTCTTAGTTCTGGACAACCCTGGAGGAGCTTGCAGGTTTAACAATACAAAACATATATCAGCATACCAGGGAGAACGCAAAAAGGCTTGGTTGATCTGTGGAGTCTCCATCTCCTGTTCGTTGTCCAGTTCATTAATGTCAAGGGCTTGGAAATTGGTTTCAGTCATTAGCTTGGCTAGACCTTGTCCTTTTATGAGTTTGGTAGGCTTGATTTCAATGTCATATTCTAAGATATTGGCAATCCATTTTCCCCTTTTGCCTTCAATTCCTTCTTGGGTTAAAATGTCCTTAACCACTGCATTTGGGACATAGGCAATTATATGAGAGTACAAAATATAGATTCTAAAGTCTTTGATAGCCTTTACCAATGCATAGGCTTGCTTTTCCATAATCTGATATTTTAAGGGGGCATCTCTAAGGGCTCTGCTAAAAAATGCAATGGGTTTTTCACAGCCCTGGTCATCTTTTTGTAATAGGACTGCAGCAATTGTATGCTCAGATGCAAAGGAAAAAAAGATGAAGTCTCTATCAAACCTAGGACTTGTTAGAACTGGTGTGTTTGTCAATGCCCTTTTGATGTCCTCAAAGGCTTGTTTGGCTTCCAATGTCCATTTGACCTTGGAATCCTTCTTCAACATATTATTTAACAGTCTTATGAGTTTTGCCAAATTAGGAATGAATCTTCTCAAGAAGTTAATCTTACCTAAAAAGCCTTGCAATTCTTTGATGTTTCTTGGATGAGGCACCTGGAGAATAGCTTGAATTCTGTCCGGGTCGATCCTAATACCATCTTTTGAGATTATATGTCCTAGGAGTTTACCTTCCTCTAGGCCAAACAATGATTTCTTTGGATTCAAAGATATGCCATATTTTCTACAAATTAAGAAAACCTGCCTCAAATGCTCTAAGTGTTCTTGGTCTGATTTTGAAAAGGCAGTAAGATCATCCAGGTAGACCACTAGGAAATCATGGATTTCTTTGGCAAAGGCTATATCCATTGCCCTTTGGAATGTGGCCCCTGCATTTTTAAGTCCAAAAGGCATTTTGACATATTTGAAAGTTCCCCAAGGTGTTGTGAAGGCAGTTTTGTCTTGATCATCCGAGTGTACTAAAATCTGATTGAATCCAGAGAATCCATCTAATAATGAGATCCTAGAGGCTCCCACTACCCTTTGTAGGATGTGATCCATTTTTGGTAAGGGGTAATGGCCTTTGAGAGAGACTTTGTTCAAATTCCTTAAGTCAACACACAGTCTAATTTCTCCCGTCTTCTTCCTAGTAGGGACCAGGTTTGAAATCCACTCTGAAAACCTGATTGGAGCAATGATTCCTGCTTCATACATACGTTTTACTTCTTTTTCAATGAGGGGAAGGATCACAGGGTTCACTCTTCTAAGCTTTTGTTTAAAAGGTTTTTGGTTTTCTTTTAAAGGTATGGTGTGCTGGATGACTGAGGTATCATAGGACTTTAGGTCTTCATAACTCCAGGCAAAGATATCTTGAAACTCTTTGAACTATTCAATGTATTTCAACTTTTGATCAGCTGGTAATGCCTTAGATAATTTTATCATTTTGGGATTTTCTGTGGTTCCAATGTTACATTCTTCAATTTCAGCATTCAGCGGCTGCATTTTTTATTTTCTTGAGATATCATTTGAATCAAACAAATCCTCCAAAGGGGTTAAACCTATGGGCAGAAAATTGTCTTTTAGATCAATTACTTTGGCTTATGTCTCAGCTATTTCATCTAAATCTATTTGCTTCAGCTCCTGTATATTTTCGTTATTAAAGGTAGTAGGGTGCAAAACCAGATTTGTTGTTTCAGCTGATATATTCTGCTTGATTGTGTATGCCAGCTGTTGATCATCCATAGTGCTAGTATCAATGTTAATGCCGGAAAATTCTTCTTTTAGAGTAAGGAAGTTATTTATCTGTGTGTCACTCTCAAAGACTTGCCAATTCTTGATGTTATCTGGGACTGCAGGCCTATGTTTGATTTCAGTAGTGAAAGTGTGATTGGGTTTGAAAGGTAGCTTGCAAGTGCTGGCAAAGGTTGCCAAGATATGAGCATGTAAATTGAGCTTCCTTGAAATTTTAGTTAGCTAAGATTCTGAGAAGGTATCAAGTACTTGGATAGCTGCTCCCTTATAAGCTCTTAACCTTAGATCATTTGTGATAAAGTTTCCTTTCATCTGTTGTATGATCAGATCTGAATCTCCTAAGATTGAAACTTCAGTTGCACCTAAAATTTTTATGAGTTTTAGACTTAACAAGAGGGCATCATACTCAGCCATATTGTTTGTGCATCGAAAGTTTAACCTGTATGCATGACCTTCAGCTTGGTCATTCTACATATTTTGAATCCAAACTCCTGCGCCAGCTCCTAACTTGTTTACAGAACCATCAAATTCTAAATACCATAAGGTTTCATGGTCAAGGCTTGGATTGAGACTCTTAGAAAGTTGGATGATGGGCAGATTGTTTTTTTGTAAGTCATTTGATACATCATCCTCCTTTGTCATATCAATTATATCAAAAGTCTTTTGGTCTTGAGAGGCAAATTGTTCATTCAATCTCTCTGTCTGTGCTGCCACCAATAGTTTAGAATAAGCCTTGCTGCCCATGTCAACATTATACAGAATAAATGAATCCATATCAGAATGTATTGAATAGATAGGGAAGTTTTGGGGCTTCTCTTGACTGCTGACCACATATTTCATTAATGTTTCACGGTATAATCTCTTTGGCTGGCCAAAGACTGAAATGGTGGCGTAGGACATGTCTAATTGCAAAGATACTTGGAGTTTGGCCCCCCAAGATCTGGACAAGAGCATGTTGTACTTAGGTGGTATGTCAGCTACCACCACATCCATCAAAATTGTTTTGGTTGGGTATTGGACCAGGGAGACACACAGATCTTTAATTAGGCCTAAGCACCTGACTTGGCTTGAATCAAATGAGAATAGATCTTTATAAGGTCTTGTGATATCTAGGTCTAGTTTTTCCATTACAGATTTGGGCATTAAGTTGTGTGAGGCCCCGGAATCAAACATTGCATTGTGTAAAACCTTGTCATGAATGTTTAAACTGACATAGAAGGGTGGAACCCCTCCATTTGTTGTCTTTCCGTTAACCTCAGGACCAAACAGTAACTCAGGTTGATCATCTAGAACATTCACAGCATCCTTATTGTCTGATACTTGGAGTGACCTATTAATCTGTTGTCTATACACTTGATGTTTGGCTAATTCAGAAAGAGGGACAACTATCTTTAGCTTACTTATTTCTGTTTCTAAGTTAAAGGGCTTTTCCATTTGAGTCTTGGCATTAAGTGCAGCAGATTTTTCCTTTTGAGCTGGATTTTCAGTAATCCTTTCTTCATGATTGGTATGATTTTGAATGCAATCAGTCCTAGATTCATTTTCAGGGATGCTGTTTGAACTTGCTTTTGAAGGGTGGGATGGGGATGGCTGGTTTCCAGAGGGCTGTTGATCTGATATATCCTCCACAGTGACTTCTGTGGGATGGGGGTTTGTGTTATCAGCGGATTCTGGAAGAACAGTTTTATCCTTGGTCTTTTTTGGCTGCTTACTGTCCTTTGGTTTGAAAGGTTCAGGCACATCTATAGTTCTACTCCTTAGTTTGTACTGTTTATGTACCTCATACACCGCTGCATCAAAGCCTTCCCTAAAGTCAAAAGACTCTCCTGACTTAGTTTGAAATTGATTATAATTATAGGCCTCTTGATCTTCTTGTGTTAGAAAGACCTGATGATCACTGTCTAGACCCAATAGGTTGATGTGAGGATCCTTGGTTGGTTCGCTAGATGTTGAGGCCTCAGCATAATTTTCTTGAAAAGGAGGTCTAATGCGCTGGTCAGGATCAGCCCTTCCAACATTTGGATTCTGATTCTTTCTAAAATTTGGGTTTCTAGCAGTACTTGGTTGACCTTCCCATGATGATTTTCTTTCTATGGTTTCTACCCTGTCCCCAAGTCTGTCCATTCCTTTGATGATTGCATCTAGCTTTTGTTCAAATGCTAAGGGTTCTTCCTTAAAAGTGGTTCTTCTTTCAGCTCTTGCCCGGTTTCTTTTGGCAATAAGATTTTCCTCTACACTGACAGCTATGTTTTGCATGTCTGCCAAGGTTGCAGGGGCTCTTTCCCTTAGTTGATATGCCATATCAGCATCAAACCCATCAAGGAATTTCATTAAGGCTAAATCAGGTGGAGGTCTAAGGTTTTGAGGGATGGCATCATAAACATTGTTGAATCTGGCACAATAATCTAGGACATTTTCTTGTGGGCCTCTCCTTATGGTGTCATACTCAGATAAAATATGTAGTGGGTCTTTTTTCTTTTCCCATCTATTCAGGAAGGATTGATAAAGAGCACCCGAATTGGCTATGGAGTTTGTAGCAAGTGCTTTGAACCAAGTTCTTACTTCACCTATTAAACTTTGGACACAAATTTTCATTCTCACATCATCATCGTCTATTTCATAGTTTTCAAAGTAGTCTTGCACTTTCTTGGTATGCTGTAATGCAGTATATGTGCTGGTACCATCAAAATAAGTGATCTTACTTTGGTAGTCCTGAGGCATAGCCCCAGGATCACCAGGTAGCTGTAGAGGAGCATAACGATTTGCCATATTTACAGGGATCAATGGGACAACCGGTAGGAAGGGAACAACTGGAGCAGCAAGGACAACAATGGCAGTTTGTGTAGTAGATGGAGGTGTGAAGAAGGTGTTTTGAGAAGTGGATGAGGAAGAGGGAGAAGAAGGGGTTATGTGAGGACAAACTGATGGTTTAGCAGGGGTTGGGATGTAACTTTGCTGAACTTCTTCAGGGCAAGAATCAGCAAGCTCTTCTTGTTCCTCTTGCTTCCTAAGAATCTTAGGAATTAAATTAGGATTGTCAAAAACAGCTGGAGGATTGGGGTCAGGATTTGACCTGGTATACCTAGTCTTCTTTTTAGGAGCCAGCTTTCGAATTTGTTTTTGGCATTTTTGGGAATGTTTTCAGAACTAACAAGGAACTGATCAAATTTTGGAACAGCTATCTAGAGTCTAAAACTAGCATGAAGTTTGACTGAAGCAGCTTTTATCTAGTCCTGTAAATGCAAAGCAAGAACAGTTTCAAAGGCTTCCTGGCTGACATTCAGGCTTCATCTGTAGTTTTAAAAGTAGATAGCAGTTGAAAAATTCATTCTGTCCCCAGTGGAGTCACCAATGATGTTATCACTCAGGTTGTTCCCTTTGACTCCAAAGGGAATATGGCCGAGGTAACCACTAACCAATCTTTTGGCCACAGGTCCTAGCCTACCTGCAACCAGAGAGGGCTCTCTCTTTCTGATTTATCTTTGTTTGGTGTAATTTTAGGCTAGTTATGGAGCACAGGATTTTGTTTTGAATTTGTTGGGATGATGATTTCAGTCAGAACAGGTATGTTTTTGCAGAATAATCTAGATCATTGGGCATGGAGTCAATGGTGGTGAACTACTGGAAATATCTTTTTTGAGGAAAAGGTTATGCTACAGAGCCAGAGAAGCATCTATGGAACAGTTTTTCAATTCTGTAATATGGTGGGATGGAATCAGGGAGTGAAAGGCAACTAAGAATCTTTCAGTGAACTGATAGGGGGAATAGTGAGAACATTACTTAGGAGCATTTAAGAATTCCTTAACAACATTCATAATGATAGAACAAATACAAACATGAGCAATTAAGAATTCATGTTTATGATTAGCTCTGAAGAAAACATTTTTAACAACAGAGATTGAGCATAGGGTGTATTTAAACAATTCCTATATTATTCTTTTTCTCTATTGCTAAGCTAGTGACACATATATTTGAGTTAAGCAAACATAGAAAGACAAACCATAGTTTAGGATAACTTATTGTTCCATTAGACAACACAGGAATTCTGTAGCAGAACGCAGATCATCACTTAGGCATCAAACAGTGCAGAGATCATGAACTTTTCTAGCCATTTGTATTAGATATTCTGAAAATATACAAAACAGTGTCTCAGAGAGAAAATCACCAACCCCAAATACGTTGTGTGGGGAGGTATATAAACAAAATTTAGATACAAAAATATCTAGCTGAGGAGTTAATGGCTCATAAATTCTATGCCAACCCCTGAGGAATTACAGCTGAGAGAGTAAATGCTGTAATAACTATTTAGTGCATTAGCTGTCCAAAATTGTCAGAAAGCTTTGACTTTTGTGACCCATTGAGTCGGCTAGAGCCGTGCTGTCCAAAATTTGCGCGTTTCCTTTCCTTGGCTTGCTGTCCCAGTACTTGGCTGAGTCATGATTCTCACCCGCCCTGCCTACTGTCTTCATGCTGCATTTAAATTTTGTTGACCTGAGGCTGATTATAAGAGACCGAACTGAGATTAGTGGGGTAAAATTTGCAGCATGGATTGCCACCAATCCTCCTTAGGCAGTTGGTGTCTTCGTATTTTTATTAAAGTTTCATCTGCCTCTGTGTACCTGTAAAAATTTGGTGGGATCTCAAATAGGTGATTAATTTCATGCTCAATGTAGAATAAATTTTCTAGCTTGTTATAGAGGCTCTGCCCTGATGGAGGTCCTGCTTCTTCAGAAGTGCTGGTGGATGCTGTGATCTGATTTGTAATGAAATTGGTCATCCTAGTGGCATGTTGCTCATGGGTGAGTAGTCTTCCTGCACCGGTCAATAGGCTAGGCAATCCTTTGTCTTGTAATGCTCCCATTCTAAGTTTGTAGTCATCTACCTCAGCCTACATTCCCTGACATTTTCTTTCCACAGTTTGCACAAAATTTCTGAGGGTTAGCACTTTTTTAGCTGTTAGAACAGCATCTGTTCTGCTGCTGATGTTTAGGGCTGCCAACTCCTCCTTGGTGTGATTGTTGAGGAAATGTATCATCCTGTTGGCCTGCTCAGGCATATTCCCTAGTGCTGCTCTGGCCTTCTGGCTTTCAACTTGTGCTTGGCCTATTAACTCCATCTACTCATGCACTGTTTTGATTGACTTCCACTGTTTGGTAATAGAGTGGTCAATCCGGGTCCACAAAATCTTCTTTTTCTCTACCAGAGTATTCTCTAAATTTAGTTCCTTTTCCAAGGCCTTTATTTTGTCTTTTAAGGCCTTAATATCTCTGGTCTGCTCTGCTACTATCATTTTGGATTTGTCATATTTTGTTTCCAGCACAACCAATTTTTCTTTGGCTTGTTTGATCTCTGTTGCCTGAAGCTCCATCTCTTTGACAGCTTTGGTCAAATCATCCATGCTTATGCTAGCCTCGGGAGCTGTTGTTGTTGCCGCTGCAGCATCTGTAGTTGTTGTAGCCGTTGGAGGGGTCAATGCTGCTTCTGTAGTTGCTGCAGTAGTTGGGGCAGTTTGAGGAGGTTGGGAGGTTGATTCTCCCTGTTTGTCTTGCGGTGCTTTCTCCAGCACCCCTTCCAGATCAATTACTCTTTGGTTCAGCTTCATCATTAGATCCAACTGATCCTCAGCTTCCTTTTCTTTCTGCAATTCTCCTGTTTGAGGGTGCCTAGTAGGAAGCAATCTCAATCTCTTCTTCAATGCAGCAATGTCATCATCCTTCTTTTTCATAAGGGCCCTCACACCCTTAGGATCCTTAGGATCATGTCCTAAGTCCACAATAATTTCCTCCAATGTTTTGATTCTGTTGTCTTTGGCTGTGGAGGACATTCTCTCTAAATCAAGCTGAGTATTAGTGTTCTTCAATGATTCCTTCAATTCATGTGCCATTGTGGCGCTGTCTACCAATGTGGCATAGACCATTTCCCCTATTTTCTTATGCAGTTCTATCTGATCCATGGGGTGAATGTATTTTGCCATGACCTCCAACTTTGTTCTAACATAATCTACAGCTGAGTGAGGCTGTTGTACTTTGGGTTTAAAATGGCTGAGGATCATCTTTTCCTCTTTGATGTCATATGCTGCCATCAGCCTTTCTTGTTTGGCCGGTGTTGCCTTGAGAAATTGGTCATATAACTGCACTCTTAGCAGCTCATTTTGTGCCTTAATTTCTTTGAAGGTGGCCTTGGTGCTAGATGGCTTCTTGCTTTGCTGAGTGGAGGAGGACACCTCCATGCCATGCTGTCTTTCCTGCTCTTGTTGAAAAGAGCTTGTGGCTGTTTGTTGGCTATCTTCTTTTTCTTTCCTTGGGCTTCCAAGGATCTCTTCACTGATTTCTTCTATAACTGGAGAATCAACCTTTTGCCTTTTGGCTTCGGGTTGCTGAGTGGATCCACTAGCAGGTGTGGACTCCTCTCGGTCTCGCTTTTTGCCTCTTTCCTCATGTGCAGGAGTCTGCAAGGCAGGAACTGTTGGTGCCTCTGTTTGTTGTGGAGGAGTCTGTTCTTGTTGTTGCCCAATTCAAGAGGCAGGCTGCTCTGTGACCACTTCTTTTTCTGCACCCATTATCCCCTTGCCCTTTTATGTACCTGTTGCTGATGTAGATGGCCCCTGGGTGGCTGGTGCGGTTGCAGCAGTGGATGTACCTTCTCCTATTTGATGTGGCTGTTTGAAAGTTACCTGCTGCACAAAATCCAAGTCAAGAGTTTTTCTAAATCCTTGACATTTTTCTCCATTATTTCCTCTTGAGTTAATTCCTCAACTAATGTACCTTGCAACCATTCATCTTGATTGGCATACTGCTCAATTTGTGGATATTTACAGTGATCATAACCTAGCAGCCTATATTTGACTCTTCTAGCACTGATGAAGCCTTCTGGGTCATAAGGGACCCACCAGAAGCTCCTCTTTAGTTTATATTTATCCCTGAGAATTTGATCAGCATCTTGCCAACCTTCTTTCTTGTTCATGATGAAGGGGCCTAGGTGGTGTTTAAATTTGAGGTGGGATTTCTTTTTGGCACTATGAAAGTGGGTGAGGTCAGAACTAATGAGTTGCCTATAGTATTCCAAGGCGAACAATCTCATCGGTACATACCTTGGGAGCCTGTAAGGACAGAGCTCACAGCCATAGATTCTGATGACTGTATGGTTTTGATATAGGTACCAATCACCTATTTTATAGTTCTTGGATAGCTGCAAGGTCTTCTGAATCTCAAATGACAGTCTGGGAGGAGGGGATCTCATTAAGAGGCAAGAGACTAGGTAAACAAATTGGTCAACAAACTCACAGTAAGAATATGGAGAGCCTTGAACTTGGTGGAAAACTGATGACCAGAAGATAACAGACCTCTTTTCACCCCTAGAATCCAATTTCTTGATGGAGCATTGGAAGATTTCAGACTGATAATACATGAATAAGTGGTAGATATATGATGAATATTTAAATACTCCCTCCCTATCCACTTTCAATAGCTGGTCATGTATTTTATTGGCTATAAACTTGGCAAAGTTATACTTGTAAGCAGAGGGCTGGCTTGGACTATATGCAAATAATAATACCAACACTGTCTCATCAATGTGCTCACTGGTTTTGAAACCCAGCACATAGGAGATCATATCAACTAGGAGCTTGCTTACCTCATTGAAATGGACATATAAGAAAGGAGGTGGCCCTGTAGGCTGGCGGTTTTCCCTCATGAATGTCTTGGTGATCTTTTCAATGTCAGCACTAGAGAGTTTGGCGCCTGCATCCAGCAAATAGTTCATGGAGAAGGGAAACAACAGCTGAGTCTGCTTGAAATTAAGCATTTGGTTGATGGATTCAGGATTAATGTGAAAAAGTATGCTCCCAGATGAAGACTTAACAATTCTCTGAGTTGGATCATAGTTCTCAGCACATAGGCGGATGAGCTCTGGAAAGATATTGACAGATGGGAGGAAATAATAAGGTAGATTGGACTCCCATATACCATATGTGTCATTATTGCTTAGAAAGTTGTTTCTCAGCTGGCAGAATGTCTGTAAGTGGTTTCTGTCACCAACAAGATCTTGGATAAGGTAATCTCTATCAGCAAGAGGCATGGCTTCAAGCTCCTTGTTTGGTGGATTCATAGGAGTGACACTGAGAGCTGATGGTGTAGCCATTGTAGAACTTTCAGGTGTTATCTTTAGAATGAATTTTTTGAGTATAACAGGTTGAAGATGATAGCTTATGAGGATTTGAAGAGGAGTGGTAGAATAAGTGTAGCTGGAGCCAAAGTTGCCTTTTGAAAAGAACAACTTGAAGAGTTTGATTTGAGCTTTGGTTTCTTCTGGTGAACTCTCAGAATCTAGAGACAGTGAGGGTAAATGCAGAGGAGAAAAGGTTTGCAGCTTAATATACTGAGAGCTTGAATCACAACACGGCAAAAGGGAACAATGCCAGGCAGGTGTGAGAGTATATCGGAAATTCAAGCCCGAAAACGATTCTGTGACAGTGAAATTATGTATAGTGCTCGGCTATCTTAAACAGGGGGTGCTTTAAATTATTTAGGCCAACATTTACAGGACAACAGCATTAAATTAAGGAGTTTTGTAAGCACTTTAGTAGAAAAATTTGCAGAGAACGGGAAGAACACAGGCAAACGGGTTGAATTTGGCAAATACCTGGATTAGCCAACGCCGAGGGTGGTTGAATTGATTTGCGGGTGACGGCGTCCAAAGTAGTGAATTTTGGAATCTGGAGGTAGTTGGAGGTGACCAGCAGAACAGCGCAGCCGCGATTGTATAGTGAAAATGACAAAAAACGGTCACTTTCGACCTTTTTAACGATAAATTTGGCGCATAGGCACTTTTGGCACTTTCCCGCGATGACGTCATCAGCGGGCCCCGGGTACGGACGGGTGACGTGGATGCTGACTGGGATGACAGCGTGGCAGGACACGGTGGCACAATGCGGGGGGCGCAAAGACAGCGTGGTGGGCAACGTGGGATAATGGCGAGGGCTCGGGCGTGACGTCATGGTGATGAGAGCGGGATGTAATGGGGTTGGCCGATTTGCAGAAGGCGGTTTCCGGTTTCCCCGCACCGCCTTTGGGGAGAAGCGGTTTCGGGGGGGGAGGCCTCCGAACACTTCGGGATACCGACACGTGGCGGGGGTACGGCGGCAAAACCGCCCATCCCCCGGACGTTAAAGCCCGGCATGTTGGCGGCTCAGATCACCCGCCCACCTTTGGATCGGGCGCAGTGGGAGATCAACGGCTGGTGGGGCCTCCGACGCGGCGTGCAGGTATGGGAGCGGGACCCACCCATTATTTAAATGATGTTTTATGGCGCGGGTTTAAAACCTTAGTTCAGGTGGGTTTTGGGGTTGAAAATAACGCAGGTCATGGCGCCACAATGTCTAATAAAAAGTATTTAAACATTTAAGATTGGGCTTAGACTGTGGGGTGACTTTCAAGGGTTTAGGGGAATGGGGGTTTAGGTATAGGCTATTAATCTTAACCAGGGGTTAGATTAATTCCGGGGTAAGGACGCAGAAGGGTTGACTATAGTCCCAGATGGACTAATGTCTCCCATAACAATGTTACTTAGCTATAATGCTAAGGGGGGGGGATATTTAATATATTTTTGGGAATTTTCTATATTTTTTGTAAGAAATAGGTGTGGGGATGTACTAGGGAGCTATAAAATAGGGTTAGAAGTTAATATGGGTATGTGAGGTGAAGTGGGAAAGCAGAGATAGATGAAGTATGAAGTGAGGGCTTTTTAGAAGAAATGTGACTTCTTCGTGAAGAAGAAGGTAACAACTTGTCTTGACTTTGTCAAGGGAGAAATACAAGGAGGACTGTTTAGGCAGATCCTAAAGTCCTCAAGGGGATGTTAGTAAGAAACCTTTTGAAGGGAATGAGGGAAGTTAGAGATGGTTTGATAGTTTTCCATATGGACCATTGTTCTTGCCCTTCTCTTATTGGTGAGATAAGATAAGATTTTTAATCATATCATGTGATTAGACCTTGCTTCTGCAACCTCCAACTGCCTACCTTGCCTAGTAGACCTAACATTTTTTCTTCTTTTGGATGGGTTCACTTAGCCTTGCAAACCCTGATAATCCTCTTTTCTTTTTGCTGCCCTCCTATCTAAATCTACCCTTATATCTTCCAAGGGCCCAGATTAAGCAATTGGTCTCCTTCCTTTCTCTATCCAGCTACTCATCTCTCTAGTCTAGAACAGGCAATTTAAAACATGGCATGGCCCAGCTTGAACTGTTGGGCCGTCCATCAAGATAGCAGTGGCATTTTGGTTGGCCACTTTCCTGGTCTTTCTTTGGGGTTCTTTTCAATTATATTTTCTGACCAATTCACTTTCTTGCCTTTTGATTATTCTTTTAAGTCATACCCTCTTTACATTTTTTAACTGTCTGTTTCTTTCACAAAATATGGAACCTTTGTATCATCAAAGATGAACATTTTTGGCACTTCCACTGTCAATCATGAAAAATGAAACCCTATTGGTATAGGAGACTAACATGTAACACCAACCTGTCGAAGGCTTGGTCCTCGTTCACAACAAGTGTAGATTCCAGAATGGAAGAACACAAGACAGTATCATCTGGAGGATTAGCCGAGTACGAATACAAATCTTGTGGAACAAAATGAATGTGACAACTCGATGGACTCACAACCAAATCTGTGTGAAAATTAAGTGAATTGATGTTGGGAGGATGGGACAGTTGAACTGATGTGTGAGCATGATCTCCCGCATCACTCTGCAGTGATGGAGCTGTTTGATGGGGGGACGACGGAGAGTCACTTGTGATAGTGACCATATCCATCTGTGATTGTGAAGCTCCACCATTGAAGAATACTAAGAGAGGCTTGATTTCAAAATTCTTCTTAGGACAAGCAGATTTATTAACGCAATACTCAAATCAATCCCAAAGATAAAAAAAATTCATCTGGCTCTTCGGAGCTTGAAACTGCAAATCACAGAAGTGCTGCCAAAAATCCATTGGTGATTCATGTGGAGCCTTCTGTTGTTGTAACAGTTTTTGGTCAAGATGGTCTAGATAAAAATGATAGAAAGTGTCCTCAAGGAGATCAAAGAAGTTCTCAAGTGAGTGCACACTATCAGCTGGTAGGCTGCATAGCCACTAATGTGGAGATTCGCGAGTGTGTATGCAAGCAACAAGCTGGCCTATTCATTAGAACATCCACCTTCCTTCATGAAGCATGGAAAAAAAGTCATGTAAGAACTCGGGCTAGGCCACTTCGCCTTCACCATCATATGTATAAGTGGACAAGTGATCGAAAAACTCCCTTGTGATGGTAACGGATTCGTAATTTGAAAAATATCATGAAGGGAGAAGAGTGCAAGAATCCATGATAGATATGAAAAGGTTCAAAACAGGATGAGAGGACACAGCTTGTCATGTGGCCCTCCTTCTAGCACCAAAAATGTTGACGGTGTTGGAATGCCAAAATGTTAGGGGATCTCCCTAGTAGGAATTCCCAGTTAGACCTTAGACCATTTGGTGTAGGAGTCCCAACAGTGGGTCGTACAGTAATGCCTTCATCACGATTTCACACAGAGTCGGGTAAGATAACTCTGTTGGTAGCAATGGTGTGACATATGTAGTGAGTCAAGGAAGGTGCACGAGAGATTCTAACACATGGGGGTTGAGATGAGTGTGCCCCTTGGAAACCTGTGATAGAACGGAGTTAAGAAGGGAACACATGAGAAAATATGCATCACAACATGGAAGGAAAGTTAGCTTGCAATCCAAAGTGATGGTTAAACCAAAAAAACATTTCAGAAAGATCCATACATACATACACAAATAGTTATACATGCATGCATAAGCAAACAGATACATATATCATTTAGAATAAACTAGATAGCATAGAATAAAATACAACATATGCATGAAACATGTTGGCTCTTGTTATATTAATAAGTGTAAGTTCCAGTCATATAATACATCCATGTCCAACAACTAGTTCCTATAGCAAAACGTTACAGCCACAACCGCCTGCTCCTCCAAAGAGATGTGCTAGCTCTGCGCAGTGGAGAAGTCAGGGCTTTGTACAATATTATCCAAGATTTCTCTAAGATAGTCCTATCGAAAGCTTGGCTGACCAAAAGCCCCTGCAATGATTTATCAAGGACTATTTATAGCAAAGTGTGGGGTGACCCTTGACATTCCCCTTTGTGACAGTTCATCTATCCTCATGACTCATCATCTACTCTATGACTATTACATCCAACTATCAAAACTTGAACTTACACTTGACAAGACATTACATTACAATGCACATGTACCCATGTGAGACAAAATGGCTTGAGCAAGCCATGCTAGACATCACTATTACTTGGACAACTGTTGGAAGACAAAATCTTCAACATCTTCATTATTGTTGATAGTAGCGTACTGATGCCAAGACCAATAGTCCGTGATGGTGTCTATGTGCTCCAAGGTGACATATTTCTGGAACCTGACTCTTCCCTCCATATCATTCGGGTACACTTCTCAGGCTCCTCTATCAAACTCATCTAAAAGAATGTGCATCATTGTCTTCAATGTGGCTAGACTAGAAACATACTTGTGCATGATGTCTACACTGATGGGCAAGTCTGGGCTGGTGGCAATTCGCATCAACTCATCAAAGTACGAGTCAAGCTCTAGTCAGACATGTGCATTTTTCTTCACTTGGGTAAGAGTCCCAATAGATGGGATCGCATTGTGCACACTACAACATTCATACTCTTGAATACACGTGCAAGGGAAGCCTATATACTAGTGATGAGCTACAGGAGCTCGTCATAGTTCCAAATCTGACTCTGAATATGTGCCTTCACCTAGATCGCTTTGGGATTCATCATCTTAGGCAAGTGAAGCGGGGCTCCATTGTATCTCATCATCCATGTTTGCATGTAATCAATAGTAGCATGCACGTTCTCCAAGATTCGTGCTCTTCTAACAAATCTCTGCTGCCATCCATTGTGTTATCACCTGGATTGAACCTCAAGTTGAAGGAAGGCAATGCCAGGGTAACCACAAACCACGCTTAGCCAAGTAACTAGCCCTACTAGGCCGGGAGAGGGCCCTCTTCGTAAGGATCTTAGCTAAGATGACTGGATCAAGAAAATGATTTTAGGCTAGGTATATTAGCACAAATTTTTTGATTAGATTTTGAAGGGGTTTTGCTGGATCAGGAGGAGTTGGATAGTTTAGGGCTAGGGAATTAAGTCAAAATTGCAGGGTATTCAATGGGGAAAGGTAGGCATAAGTTGTAGCACTCTAGGGCTTGATGGGTGAGGTGTTTTAAAACTGGTGAGAGGCTAGGAAGAGGATGTGTTTACCATGGATCCTTCCCAAACTTTAGAAAACATATTATGGTGAATGTTTCCCCAAAGTAGAGCAGTGATGTAATGAATTCTGCCTATCAACTTGAAAACATTCACTTAGAAGCAATGAAATACACAAAACATACTAACATATAATCACAAGAGAAAAAACTGTACTAAAACTCCATACCACATGGATCCCAAAAAAATAGCTGCAATTCTTATTAATCTCCTACTAAACTGCTACAAAATGATGTACAATCAAGGTATGAGCATCCAGCTAAGTTGAACCCTCTACAATGAGAAAGAAGAAGAATATATAGGAATTGTTTCAACCTCCTCCCATACTTAGGGGTTGAATCCCTAAGATGAGGAGCTAATCTAACCAACTCTAAACAAGAAAATAGAATATAGGCATCTTAAAAACTTGCCTCTAAAAGTGAAAAAACTGATTCATTTAAGCTCAAATTGACTTTTAATCTAATGAATCTACCCTCTACACCTAATTATCCATCATATTTACAAGCCAAGTCATCATGTACATAAGAAAAACATCCTCCATGAGAGAAAATCCATGAACACAGTCAAAACATAGAAAAATAGCCATCCTGTGCAAAATTTGCCCTATGCGCAGCGCCACTGGCCCAATGCGCAGTGCCACTTTCAGGTCCTTTTTGGAAGCCTTCCTAGCATCCAAATTGAGCTCATGATAGCTCATTGGAAAGGTATTTTAGTATACGTTCCAAAAAACCTAGAATTTCTTCATTTTAAGCTCATTTGACCCCTCAAAAGTTGATTCTCCCAAGACTGCTTATGTGTGTCCAAAAAGTGGCAGAAAGGTCATTTTTAGGGTGTTTTTTGACCTTTTGGTGGACCAGTTCTGCCCCAAAAACTTAGAAATCCATAGGGTACATGTAATCATCGCTCTAAATCCAAAAATGTAAGCCATTTTTCCATTATGTGCCCCTAGGAAAATCGCAGTGCCACTGAGCTAGATTTTCTGTGTGTGCAATTTCCAAAATTTGCAAAAAACAAAATCTTCTCCAAACCTGACCAAAATTGGTGAGCAGCACCACCATCAAGCATCTTGATGAGCCAAGGAATCTTCAGCAAGAAACCTAAGCCTATCCTCCTCTTTTTTTCCCTTTAGAGCCTACCTTAGCCTAGCTTTCATCTTTTTGACCCTCATGTTGCAAATTTTGTTTTGGGTCCTATAATGGTGGGCCATGCGCCTGAACATCTATTTATCCCTATTGGCCTTATGCAATAGCTTCTCTAGGTGAAAATTGACTCTCTCAAGCCAAATCTCTCTATCATCCTCAATTTCCTTCTCAATAGGAGTCAAAGTGACCTATGCCTCCTTGTCACCTTGTCGTTTCACCTTGAGAAGTTCCAGCTCCATGAGGACCTACTTGTCACTCAACTGCTTGTTCTCTTGTTCCAAATATGTGATGACATACTTGGCCCTCTCTAAATTGTCCATCAACGCTTGGACTTGAGCCTCCTTTTCCTGTATGATGATGTCCTTTATTGTTTCTTCATCCTGAGCCTCTAAGTCAATTATTTCCATGCCATGATGAGTATAATGCTGCTCTGGCTCATCATGCTCTGTCAAATCAAAGTCTCTCTCTTTCTCCTCATCATCAAAACTTTCCTCTGGCATCTTTTCTTTCCCTTTGTGTAGCTGCTGCACCCATACCTGTTGTGTTGATGAAGAAGGCAAAGCCCCTTCCACATCCTATGGAGCTACCATTTTCCTATGAGTTGATGAACAAGGCAAGGTCCCTTCCATATCTTGTGGATAAAACACTTGCCTTTTAGATGTAAACAATATTCTTGTGTCCCTCTGATATGTCATGTCAGTCCCAGGCACCTCAGTAGCTCTAGTCTCTTTGGATTTCTCATCTGTCTTCACCTGAGCACTGCTAGAAGGTCCTCTTGATTCTTGGGACACTAGTGGAGGAATTTGAGGACCCCTGAAGATGTTACGAACAATAAATGTCTTCCAGGAGATGTTGAGGATGCCAAGATGATGAAGCAAAATCATCTTGATCAAGGAATAATGATAAACACTATTCTTTTGCTAAGGGTATGGCTTTTTTTGCACAAAATGGGCCATATTTTCAATATTCTTGAAAAAGAAATAAGGGAGGTTTAACATCCTCACCCTGGTAAAATGCATGAGAAGCCTAATGTGATAGGTGTACAACCTGGAAAATCTGCCCTCACAAGTGAAATATTTCATGATGATTTCATCATGGGGGCATACTTGTCCTCAAGGAATCTAAAAGGAAAAAAGTCTTTTCACCTCATTTCTATACCTGGGTTTGATAGAAGGCTCATAATAATGTTCATCCATGTCTTGTGCCTTGTAACATTTCTCATCTACATCCAGAATCCTAGTTGCATCTGCAATAATGGAGGGTGAGACTGTGAATGTCACCCCAGCAAGAGTCACTTTGTTGTACCGAAGATTGGCTATAAAGATCCTGGTGAGCTCAAGATGGTGTTGAACTCTCCCTACCTGCTCACAGAACTCATAGCATGCTATATGTCTGAAACAAGTGACAGCTAACTGAGAGGCCTGCAATTCTCTGAGGTTTGATGGCTCCTCCCTAATAATTATGCCTCCCTTGTGTGGTTTTCTCTGATACCGAGGTCTATCTGTCGAATTGTCACTGCCTGTGTTTTCCTCCTCCTCATAGTCTCGGTCTTCTCTGTCCATGTTTGCAAGGTTTGAGATTGTACACTCCAAGAAAAAGGATAAAGGGAATGAGTAAGAGTGATTTAGGAGTGAGGGGATGGTACATGACCTTATGAGGTATTTTGGTAGACTAGAAGATGAAGGGAAGGATATGAATTATGAAAGAGAGGGAGAGGGGTTTGGGCCCTTTTTGAAATACAACTTGTGGAATAAAAGATGAGGGGCTATAGATGTTATGGATTGATGTATGGAAGGGGTTTAGGGTTTAGTTATAAGTGGTGGTAAAAATAGAGGGGATTAGGGTTTTTAGAATGTCATGGAGGGAGAAACTAGGGTTTCATATTTGGCATGGTAAATTCCTTCAATACCTGCAATTGCAACTTTAATGATGAGGTATAGTGAGTGCACTTACTTGTTTGAGAGATGAGAGGGTTGTTTGGAATTTTTTATGAAGTTTGGAGGCTTTCTGGTCTTTCTGTTCAACACGCAGCAACACCTCTCAATGCACAGCACAGTGTAAATTTTCACTGCGGAAACCTCCACACTCGCAGTGCCAAGACTAGACATGCAATGCCACCTCCTGTACATGCAACACCAACTCTCTTGCGTGAAACACGTAGCCCCACCTCCTAAACACGCAACGCCACTTCAACCCAACTTTTTGTAGAAATTCCCACTGTAGATCACCTGATAATGTAATATACTAAAGAAAAATACTTGATCTACTTCTACAACCCATTTAGTAGAAGCTTAATCAAACATGAGCAACATCAATAAGAACACATATAACTGATAAGAAGGAATCAATCACACATAACACAGAAGATATAACCCAGGGAAAGCCTCAGCCTAAAACCCCAACTCTGTATTATCATACAAGTGGAAATATAGCCAGTATTACAAAAATAATTAGCTCAAAAGCTATCCTTCTCTCTCTGCAATACCTCTGTTTCTCATAGATAGTCAAAGGCCTCTATATAACCTCTGGTCTGCCCTCACACACTCACTAAACTCTGATCCAACTACGCAGTCCTAAAGGAGATAAATCCTCATCATGGATGAGCTTCCTTTATAAGAAAAATATTCATCCAACTGATAGTACAATGTCCCTTGTCTAATCTCAACTAGGTCTTTGTCTAAAATGACATGCATGAGTTATTCATGAGATAATCTTCAGTTATTTGAAGTGCAGCCGTTATATGCAAGCATGCATTAACTAACTGAACTCACATTAATTTAAAAAAACTATTTAAATCAATCTAACTAGACTTGACTCAGTTAACTGAGCCAACTAATTACTACTCAAATTAGAACTCATCCTTATCTCTTTAACTGATGGATAAATTCCTCAATTAATATAGAAACTGTTGCATGTCCTCACAGAGACTTCACGTTTGAATTTTCACAACTAATTAACTCATGGAGAATTAATTAATTTATTTTCAAACAGCTGCTAAGACCAAATTCAAATTTTACTTCCTATTTTTAGTCTAGGGACTGACTATAATAGGAATCCATCCTGAACTGTTAAAAATAGAATGCTATTTTTAGCACTTCCATTTTTCATTCCCTATTGCTCAATCCAGCACTGGTACCCAAACTGCTATTTTTATCAAGGCTATTTTTAGCACTTCTATTTTTAGCATTTCTTGTTGCCATTTTTCAACACTCCCTCTCAACAAAAAAGGCTTCAACTCGAACCTGATCATGTACCTCTAGAATGTTCTGCATGCAACACATCTACCAAGTGTGGTTGCTCGAGCAACTCTCGGAACAAAAAAACTCCCAACTGACCTCTCTGTTAGGCTAGAAACATACTCTGATGCTAAAGCTATACTTGATGCTGACAAGTGCTCCCTCTCTGACCTCTAAGCTGCTGCAACACTCCATGCATCTCACACTGTTTCACACCTCTCTGTGCCATCCTGTAATGGTGCAACACTCCTGTGCCTCTCGCATTGTTGCAGCCTGCTAGCTCTACACAGTCCTGGGACTCCTGCACTGTAGATCTCTATGCCACTCCATCCTCATCTATCTCTACCCAATCAGCCAATCTTGCAACTCCTCGTCGAGGCTCCTATAGCAAATTCGAATCAAAAAGGCTAGGTACCTCAAGGATCCTGCCCCTCCTCCTTGGGACAATCACTCCACATCACCCCACCTCCTACTTGGAGGTATGGATGCATGTGATCCCTCTGCCCACCTGGCTCGAAGTTCCCCCCTACTGGAGGTCTTTGCATGAGTGGATGCCTTCACTATGTCTCCTCTCGGCTTACCCATTTGTGGCTGCTCCACAACCTCCTAAAGCTTCTTCACCAATCGTGGCTCCTCCACAATTGTCTTAGACTTCTTCTAGCGCTGCATGTTGAGAGGTAATATACTCTCCCTCTCAACCACCAAGTCTCCATCAGTTGCCTTGCTGCTCAAGGCTTTGCATGCATCTTGAACCTCAAGATCATACAGGTTCTTGACCCGTGAACCAATCCACTTCACCTATCTAGTGATGATGTGTCTAAGGAAAACCTTTCCCTTACTGAAGACTACATCATAGCCTCTGTCTTCCAGCATCACGATTGACACCAAGTTTCTCTTCAGTCCTAGTACATACTTGACATCGGTCAAGGTAATGCGAGCTCCATGCTCCCTCTGAATAACAACCATTCCTACACCTGAGACACTATACTTTTCATCATTACCCATCACTATGAGTATCTAGAGATCTTTCTCCTCCAAAGTATTGAACAAACTCTTGTCACTGGTCATGTGGAAAGAAGCTCCACTATCAAGAAACCAACCACTTCCCACCATGGATGAAACCAAGCATACGAAGAGTGTGAAATCCAACTCGAACTATGAAGCAAGTGCGTCACCTTCTGATCCTTCCCCGGATCGCTTCTTGGATTTCCTCTGTGGACAATTTGTAGCAAAATGGCCCACCTCATGACAATGAAAGCATCACACTTTCGATTTGTCAAACTTCTTCCCACCATGGGAAGAACTCGAATTGGAAAGAGAATCCTTCTCCTTCCCCTTCTTCGCCTTACTCGCTAAGGCACAGTTTTCCTCATCCTCCATGGATGAAGAACCATCTCTGGTGTTTCTTCTTATCTCCTCTTGCATCAGATCCGACCAAAGTCATTCCCAATCTAGCAGTTTCTCTCTTCCATTAACTAAGTCTTGGTAGTTATTCCAGCTCTTAGGAAGATCGAGGAGTGCAAGACTCACCATGTCATCATCAGCTGTCACAATCCCTACACTTCCAAGCTCATCCCTACATGTGGTGCGCTTGTTCAGATAAATAGAGATCATGTCACCCTTTTCACACTTGATCTTTTGAAGATTGTCTTTCAGTGCCAACTTCCTCTGATTTCTGCTATTATGATATAGATCTTTCAGTGTTTTCCACCTTGAAAACGGTGTTTCCTTTCCATGGAGACTTGAGACTATGTGATCTTGAACTCCCTCCAGAAGGATTCTCCTTTCTTTAGCCACACATTTCTTCCATTCAGCCAATTGAGCAGCACCAGTCGCCTTGAGGACTTCTTGATCAATGAAGTCATTTAGACCGTTATTCTCTAGTGCCGCTTCCATGCGATCCTTCCAGGCTATATAATTCGAACTGCCATCAAGGGCATATTCGAGTCTCAAACCATAGAATGCCATAGGTGAAATAGAGATGTGATAAGAACTCGATTTCTATATTCAGGAATCAAAAACTTCAACTTCTCCCTTCTTGTATATTGTTCTTCCTTGATCACGTGTGCTCTGATACCACGTAGAAATTCCCATTGTAGATCACCTAATAATGCAATATACTAAAGCAAAATACTTGATCTACTTCTACAACCAATTTAGCGGAAGCTTAATCGAACATGAGAAACATCAATAAGAACATATATAACTGATAAGAAGGAATCAATCACACATAAAATAGAAGATATAACCCGAGGAAAGCCTCAGCCTAAAACCCCAACTCTGTATTATCATACAAGTGGAAATATAGCCAGTATTACAAAAAGAATCAGCTCAAAAGCTATCCTGCTCTCTTTGCAATACCTTTGCTGCTCATAGACAGTCAAAGGCCTATATCTAACCTCTGGTCTGCCCTCCAAACCTCCTATTTCTTTGTGCAATTCTAATTGGGGTCCAGTGCAGCCACTTGTGTGAATTGGCCTCCTCACACACTCACTAACCTCTTATCCAACTACACAGTCCTGAAGGAGATAAATCCTCATCATGGATGAACTTCCTTTATAAGAAAAATATTCATCAAAATGATAGTACATTGTCCCTTCTCTAATCTCAATTGGGTCTCTGTCTGAACTGACATGCATGAGTTATTCATGAGAGAATATTCAGTTATCTGAAGTGCAACAGTTATATGCAAGCATGCATTAACTAACTGAACTCACATTAATTTAAACAAATTGTTTAATCAATCTAACTGGACTTGACTCAGTTAACTGACCCAACTAATTACTACTCAAATTAGAACTCACCCTTATCTCTTTAACTGATGGATAAATTCCTCAATTAATAGAGAAATTGTTGCATGTCCTCACATAGACTTCATGTTCGAATTTTCACAACTAATTTACTCATGGAGAATTAATTAATTTGTTTTCAAACAGCTGCTAAGACCAAATTCGAATTTTACTTCCTATTTTTAGTCCAGGGACTGACTATAATAGGAATCCATCCTAAACTGCTAAAAATAGAATGCTATTTTTAGCACTTCCATTTTTCATTACTATTGCTCAATCCAGCACTGGTACCCAAACTGCTATTTTTAGCAGTGCTACTTTTAGCACTTCTATTTTTAGCATTTCTTATTGCCATTTTTCAACACTTTTTATTGACTTTCCGATGTCAAAATTGAGCATGGGATATCATGTTGGTAATATTGTTGAGTCTACTTTCTAGAAAATCTTGAATTTTTCAATTTGGAGCTCATTCGCGCTGTCAAATGCTCAATCTCCCAAGATTGGTCAAAATGTGCAAAATGAGGCTCCCAAAATGCAGAGTGTTGTTTCAGTCAAATTTTGAAGGCCTTCCTCAACTCCAAATTGAGTTCATGATAGCTCATTGGAAAGTATCTGTGTCTAGTTATCATTTGAATCATCAACCAAGTCATTTGGTCACTCCAGATAGGAGAAAACTTGATTTTCCCAAGGTCACTCTAGAAGTGCATCAACTCGCCTGAGGCAAATGATGTTTTTGACATTTCTCGCAAACCATGAGACCTGTGTAAAAATTGAAGGAGGTTGCTCTTATTGGGTCTATGGTGAACAAAAACCTCTCTCATGTTTTTCAAATTCATATTTTCTTTCTCAGAAACATCATTTGAATAAAACCTGTCCTGATGTGTGGAATAGTGGATTTGTAGAAATGAAGGGAAATGAAGGGGATGAGGGGCTTCTAATTTCTTGAGAAAATTTTGGGAAGTAGGGAGGGATGTTAGGAAGTAGGGGAAAGTGGAATTTCAAGGATTGAGTGAAGGGAAGGGGTCAAAAATGGAAAAGCACAGACCTAACCTAGAAAAGTGTCAAATTGTAGCAATAAGCTAGGGTTTGTGGGAAAATGTTGAATTTGAGAGTTATCAGTGATGGGAAGTGTTTAAGAAGGTATATTAAGGATAGGAGAAGGTGTATGGGCATCAGGATACAAGTTTTGTTGATGATTTGACCATCCAAGAAAAATTACCTTCAAAACCCTAGGAGAGGGAAATGAGCCTTACCTACGCACAACTGATGCACAAACAAGGTGTAGAATGACCCATTG
This sequence comes from Pinus tabuliformis, assembly GCA_031772625.1. Taxonomy (NCBI): domain Eukaryota; kingdom Viridiplantae; phylum Streptophyta; class Pinopsida; order Pinales; family Pinaceae; genus Pinus; species Pinus tabuliformis. The sequence goes on along the minus strand of CM062811.1, from coordinate 404,493,130 downwards.
AAACTTGAAATAATGATGACAACTATTTGAATGATGGTACACTCAGCTGAATGGTGACATGGACCAATACATGGAAAACTTTGGAAGGAGTGAAAACAATCCTAGACCTATACCTAGTGACCAAATTTTACTTGAAGACTCACTGAAATGACAAAATTTGACTTTGACACCCTAAGACCACTTTGTAAGAGAATGTTTGATCGCTGGTGGAAGGTTGCAAATACTGACAGTAACACATTGAGATGAACGATTTCCTTGTGCATGGTACCAAACTTAGAATACAACACTCGCATGACTATGTCAATGGAAAACACTTCATCTTGTACTTCCTTCTTCAGTTCTTCTCGGGCGAATGTTGTAGCCAAATCTCCTCCTTGCTTGGCCATCTATAGTTCCTTAGCCATTCACTCATTCTCAGCTATCAAAAAGCAAACACTTGAGCTAGTGGCTTCGGTATACACTCTAGTATCATCGGCCAAGGCTACTAGATGTTTGCACATGTCAGACACGATCACTCATTCCTCAACTTACGTAGGAGATGTATGATCATCCGGAGTCGACACTTTGTGAGAGTGCACAATCCTATGTTGAGACTCATCAAATGAGATGTTGTGCATCTCTCCTTGTAGCCGATCTCCAAGGATCTCAATGCCTACTTGGTTGCTTGAGACATTCTCATATTCTAGATGTGGTGAAGCGGGTAAGTCAACCTCTTGGTGGTGAGGCATGAGGTTGATGTCTTGCTCTAACTGATGCTACTCCATGTTTGTATCCATCCATTCAAGTACTCGCTCTATCTCCTAAGTGAAGTCCTTCTCCTGCGATGGTTGAGCCTGCTCGCCTAATGTCAGTTGTTCTGATGAATCTACTACTTGTACGGGTGCTGTTTTATCTATATGCACATGTTGCACCCCCTATTGTACCTATTTTTGTTGCACTTCCCTCTCTTGTTTTTGGAGCTCTTGTTCCTTTCAGAGTTTCTCCTTCAACTCATGCAACTCCTTCTCTGTTTCCTCCATTCTCCACTTCTCTCTTTGTCTTTGCACGATTCTCTTATCTTGTTGTTGCCTCTTCGCCTCTATAGCCATAGATGATTTCCCTACATGTGGATCTGTGTAATATTCCTAATTAGCCATGGCTAATTGGAATATTCGATTTTGTTCGATTTTTGCATTCTATGGTTATTTGTAAATATAAAGTGAGGAAGGGGGAACATAACTCACTTTTAGAATAAAAAGTCACTTCCTAGTAGCACAACGTTGTGACTTAAAGGGGAGCCAAGGGGGCCAAAGGGGGACGCAAAAATGGAGCCCACGCAGACACATGGAGGAACTACACAAGAGGAAAGGAACACGTGGCAAGAGGGAAATCACACAAGAGGAGGTGATCCTTGGAATTGAGAGAGGCAAAGGCTATAAAAGAGAGACGAGCCCCCTCATTTTGATCATTCAGTTATGTGCATTTTGAGTTAGTCGTTTCAACTTCTGAGCATGTTGGCTGGGACAAGGTATTTCCATTGGCATTCCAACAGTAGTTTCTTTAGCATTTTAGCAGCAGTTTCATTATCATTTTGGAAGACTGTGCAGCACTGAGAGGACGCAGTTCTTTCTGGCAGGAGTCTGGATTGAGGGTTTGCAGGAGGATTTGTGCTGAGAGGTAGAGCAGGGGTTCAGTTATTGCATATTGAAGAGTTTTGGCAGGGGTTTTAGGTAGTTTTTAGGAGGGTTTCATTCAGTGGTAGTGCAAAGCATTGAGGGACTGTGCAGAACCCCAAGGGGGTGATTTTCGGGGGTCGGCCATTTCATGAAAGCTTTCTGGGCTTTTATAGGTTTCTTGAGTAGAGTCTGATTCTAGAGTTCTAGCCTTTTCCGAGGAGGGGAGTAGCCCCAAATCCTCATTTGATTTCTAACAGCAGCAGTAGCACGGCAGTTCTCCAGCAGCTTGGGCATAGTTCAGAGAGGGGCCATTGCTTTTCTATTCTGAGTGTATTTCTTCACTTGCTTGGTGCAAGTCGAGGTGCCATCTTCCTGATCACCTCTTGTACTCATTATATTGCTCAGTATAATAAAATGGCTCAGCATTCTCTCTACATTTATTGAGTATATTCTTATGGTTATATTGTTATATGTTACATCATTGTTATTTGTATCTCTTTGAGCATTCTTGGTTATTATACCACTAGTGTGTTTCTCATATAATCTTAGACAGAGTCTGGAAAGGACCAAGTAGCCTTTGGATCTCATCCTCTTTTCAGAGGCAACATATCTGGTAAATGCCCTCCCAGTCCATCTCTGGTTGGAGTTTTGCTTATGTTTGAGGAATATTCCTGGTAAGGGATATTACAGTGGTATCAAAGCATAGATCTGGCTCAACCTATGGAGCTAGCAATCTATGACACCAGGGGAAAAACCATACATATGTTATAGAGTTCGGAGATACAGAGACATTGGGCATAGGTTAGAGAACACTTACGGACAGGGAGACCGTGTTCCAGTGGTGGACGCAGAACAAGAGGAGCCTGTGGTGGACGCAGGACAGAGGGAGCCTGTGGTGGACATAGAGTAGTAGGATCCGATGGCAGATGATGACGGGAAGAGATTTGTGGATATGCTCCTCAAATCCGTGCAAGATATGTCGAGGTAGATTGAGGTGATGGGGCAGAGATTCATGGCAGTAGAGGCCAGACAGCGTGAGATCCCATGGGTTTTTTAGGTTGGTGAGGGATCGGGCGCATCCCACCATTTGCCAGAGCAGTGTGATACTACACAGCAGGGGGCCTCACATGCCCCTACACGCTCTACCATGCCCACTTTCTTAGGAGCCAACATGGGGACCGTAGCCCAGCAGGGAACAGAGCCCGGACATATGGGCGATTATTTTGCAGAGTACCAGGCCTATGGGCAAGAGTTCATGGAAGCCCTCTCATTCAGAGATTTTGTTCAGCTTCAGTGGGATAGTAGACCCCGCGACCATCACAGAGGGTACCGACATTACCATGATGGTGACAACCACCGTGCAACAAGTAGATTCCACTTGCCTACGTTTGATGGTTAATCAAATAGTCCGACAAAGTCTTGGGTGGAGAAGTTGGACATTTATTTCTAGCTTAACCAGATGTTGGAGACAGAGGCCATCAAGGTGATAACATTGCATTTGGATGGTGAGGCCCAGGGTTGGTGGTTTCATGGGATGGTTACACTAGGGCACTCCATAGTGACGACATATGCCGAGTTTACCAGGAGACTAATGGAGCGATTTGATCGGAGGGATCTAGAACAACATTTTGTTGAGCTAACAAGGCTCAAATAGACAGGGAGCCCAGAGACCTACATTGCAAATTTCTTGAGGGTCTCTGTGATGGTGCCAGACCTATCCACGACACGGAGGATCTATATGTATGTTGAGGGGTTAGCAGAGCCACTTCGGGGTTTAGTCCGATCCACTAGACCAGCCACACTCCAGGACGCTATCAGCAGGACCCGGGACTTACAGGATGTCTTACCCAGGACCCAGACACCTTACCCCCAGAGACAGACTTTTCAGTCTAAGGGGAAGGATGTGAGGATTCCACCTCCAAAGGGGAATCCAAGACGAGTACAACTTGACGATGATGCCAGGAGGGAGCTAAAGAAGAAGCAATTTTGCTTCACTTGTTAGGAACCATGGGCACCAGGACATAGATGTGCTGCTGGTAAAGCAAATTTTATTGAGGTCTTCTCCGAGAGCAGTGGAGAAGAGGATGATGAGGATGATGTGGAGGCAGGAGATAGCCATGTCGTACAGGGTTCTTTACCACCACCACCGCTAGCAGTGGGTGGTGCATCTTTTTCACCCACCGGAGGGGCCCTTGCAGCATTGTGAGGAGTTCCGAAGTATCTGACGCTACGTGTACGATGGACAGTATGTGGCTAGCGAGTATCAGTTTTGGTTGACAGTGGGGTGACCCACAACTTCATTGATGCCCAGATGGTTGAGCGGAGAGGTATATAGACAGAGAGCTTCGATGGGTTTTCAATCTTGGTCCCAGGAGATCAGACCATGACGTGTGCTCGTTATGTTCCAGAGCTTTCAGTGATGATGGGCACCTACACATTGACTGACCACTTTTTCATGGTCGATATTTTGGACACCAACATGATACTGGGTGTTCAGTGGCTTATCACTCTAGGGAAGGTCACAACAGATTGGAAGACCTTAGAGATGGAGTGGGATGATGAGAAGATAGGGAGGCATGAGAAGATACGAGGACAGCACACATATCTGCCTTAGACTGTTTCGGCTCATCGAATGGAGGCAGTCTTCTGAAAGGGAGACATAAAGTGGGCAGTGGAGCTGTGGGCATCAGAGGTAGGGACTACAGGGTAGATGGTACATCTAGAGATACAGTCTATCCTTGATCGGTATGCCATAGTGTTTGGGGAGATTTCACCAGGACAGCCACCAGATCGGGGGTTTGAGCACACCATCGAGCTTGAGCAAGGCATACAGGCCATGATTACCACCCCCTATAGGCACCCCAAGGCCTATCGGGATGAGATTGAGTGGGCTATCCAAGAGTTGTTGGCTCTTGGGCATATCCAACCAAGCATGAGTCCTTTTTCTTCTTCTGTGGTGTTGGTGAAGAAGAAGGATGGTACACTGAGGATGTGAATTGACTACAGGGCCCTGAACAAGAAGACCCTAAAGAACAGGTACCCCATACCTAGGATCGATGAGTTAATGGATGAGTTGAGAGGGGCACGTTTCTTCTCAAAGATTGATTTGAGATCTGGGTACCATCAGATCCCTGTGAGGGAACAAGACATTCCCAAGACTGCCTTCAGCTATCACTATGGGTACTTTGAGTTCCTGGTGATGCATTTTGGGCTAACCAACGCCCTAGCTACATTTTAGTCCTGCATGAATCACATTTTCCGCAGTCACTTGAGGAAGTTTTTGTTGGTATTCTTTGATGATATTCTCATTTACAGCAGGACTTGGGAGGAGCATCTCCAGCACATTGAGACATTATTGCATATCTTACAGGAGCAGCAGTTCTATGCCAAACTCTCCAAGTGTGAGTTTGGGTTGACAGAGATGTTGTATCTGGGACACATCATAGGGGTGGATGGAGTGAGGGTCCATGAGGAGAAGATCAGGGCCATCAGAGAATTTCCGAAGCCAAGAAACATGATGGAACTTCGAGGATTCATTGGCATTTGTACTTACTACCAGAAGTTCATCAAGAGTTTCTCACAGCTTGCTGCACCCCTGAAAAATTTGATGAGAAAGGGGGCTTTCAGTTGGTCGGATACAGCGCAGCAAGCCTTTGATAGGCTCAAGGAGGTTATGAGTAGCTACCCAGTGCTTGCATTTCTAGATTTCACGCAGCCATTTGTTTTGGTGTGATGCGTCGGGAGAGGGGATCGACACAGTATTGATGCAAGGAGGTCACCCTATAGCCTTTGAGAGCCAGAAGCTCCTTCCGCACAAGAGGTTATATTCCATATACGACAAGGAGATGTTGTCCATCATGCATGCATTGGCTAACTATCGGCAGTATTTGGTGGGTAACAAGTTCAGGGTGAACACTGATCACAACAGCCTCAAGTTCTTTTTGGAGCAGAAGCAGCTACAGGAGAGGTAGCAGAAGTGGATCAGTAAGATCCAGGCATATGACTTTGACATTGAGTATGTCAAGGGTAAGAACAACGTGGTAGAAGATGCCCTTTCACGTAGACCAACCACATTGTCTCTTATGAGCTTGGATACAGATTGGAGGGCTTGATTCTTGGTAGAGTACTCCAAGGATAGGTTTTCATGTGAGGTTCTGGATGGGCAGGTGGCAGATGACAGGTACAGGGTGGTCGATGAGATCATATATTACAGGGACTGGATCTTCTTGACTAAGGGGTCTCAGCTCAAGAAGAATATACTCCAGGCATCACATGATTCACCTTTAGTGGGACATTAGGGGTTTACCAAAACCTACAGGGCCATTAGAGAGAGGTTCTCATGGAAGGGCCTCAAGGAGGACGTACTCCAGCACATCCAGGAGTGCGATGTTTGCCAAAGGAACAAGGGAGAGATGAGCCATCCCACGGGTTTATTGCAGCCTATTCCTATTCCGAAGGGGAAATGGGAGAGTCTTTCGATGGACTTCATCACAGAGTTGCCCATTGTACAGGGAAAGGATTGTATCTTTGTCGTCGTTGATCGACTGACAAAGTATGCACATTTTTTTGCCATATCCGCACACTATACAACAACACAGGTGGCCGAGCTGTTCTTCAAAGAGATCTTCAGGGTAAACGGTCTTCCTAAGACCATCATCAGTGACAGAGACAACCGTTTCATGGTCAGGTTTTGGCAGGAGCTTTTCCGGTTGGTGGGGACGGAGTTGCCACTGAGTACTAGTTATCACCCAAAGACAAACGGGTAGACAGAGATAGTTAACAAGTGGCTGGAGGACTACTTGCGTAACTATGTCAGTGGGCAGCAGCGAGCATGGCTAAAGTGGATGCATCTGGGGAGTACTGCTACAATACTTCACATCGCATGTCCATTGGTATGTCACCATTCTATGCCTTATATGGGTATCATCCTTTATCTTTTGTTGACGTGATGTTTGGTGATAGCAGCGCTCCTAGAGCCAAGATTTGGATCTAAGAGAGTTAGGATATCCTCCGAGCTCTCAAGGATAACATGGCTACAGCACAGAACCAGCAGAAGCTGTATGCCGACAGGGGTCGGGTGGAGAGGCAGTTCGAGGTAGGGGACATGGTCTACCTACGATTACAGCCATACCGTTAGTCGTCACTGAAGCATAAGGGGGCTGAGAAGCTCAAGCCCCGCTTTTATGGGCCATACAGGGTGATACGTAGGAATGGACAGGTTGCATATGAGTTGGAGCTACCCCAAGGCAGCAAGATTCTTAACATTTTTCATGTATCATGCCTGAAGAAGGCATTGGGGCAGCAGGTGACAGTGACAGATGAGGGGCATTTGGTATTGCAGCCGGAGGCTATCATTGATACCAGGGAGAGGCAGCTACGGAGCAAGACGATCTGGGAATTCTTGGTGAGGTGGAAGAATTTTCCGGATGAGGATGCCACTTGGGAGAGTGAGAAGATCTTATAACATCCATCACTTCAGTTGCTTGTGGACAAGCAACATTTTGTCGAGGGAGACTGTATTATTCCTAATTAGCCATGGCTAGTTGGAATATTTTATTTTGTTCGATTTTTGCCTTCTATAGTTATTTGTAAATAAAAAGTGAGGAAGGGGGTACATAACTCACTTTTAGAATAAAAAGTAACTTCCTAGTAGCATAACATTGTGACTTAAAGGGGAGCCAAGGGGGCCAAAGAGGGACACAGAAATGGAGCCCACGTAGACACATGGAGGAACTGCGCAGGAGGAAAGGAACACGTGGCAAGAGGGGAATCACACAGGAGAAGATGAGCCTTGGGATTGAGAGAGGCAAAGGCTATAAAAGAGAGAGGAGTCCCCTCATTTTGATCATTCATTTATGTGCATTTTGAGCTAGTCATTTCGACTTCTGAGCACGTTGGTTGTTTAGCTAGTCTACAACACTGTTTAGTGCATTGAGTGTCTCCGTTTGGAGATCTCACCCTTAGCCCCAGGGGACTTCGAGTGCCTACTCGGGCAAGGTATTTCCATTGGCATTCCAGCAGTAGTTTCTTTAGTGTTTCAACAACAGTTTCATTATCGTTTTGGAGGACTGCGCAGCACTGAGAGGAGGACACAATTCTTTCTGGCAGGAGTCTAGGTTGAGGGTTTGCAAGAGGATTTGTGCTGAAAGGTAGAGCATGGGTTCAGCACTTGCATATTGGAGAGTTTTGGCAGGGGTTTCAAGCAGTTTTTAGGAGGGTTTCATTCAGTGGCAGCGCAAAGCATTGAGGGACTGCACAGAACCCCAAGGGCGTGATTTTCGGGGGTCGGCCATTTCAGGAAAGCTTTCTGGGTTTTTCTAGGTTTCTTGAGTAGAGTCTGATTCCAGAGTTTCAACCTTTTCTAAGGAGGGGAGTAGCCCCAAATCCTCATTTGATTTCTAGCAATAGCAGCAGCACGGTAGTTCTCTAGCAGCTTGGGCGCAGTTCAGAGAGGGGCCATTCCTTTGCTATTCTAAGTGTATTTCTTCACTTGCTTGGTGCAAGTCGAGGTTCCAACTTCCTGATCACCTCCTATACTCATTGTATTTCTCAGTATAATAAAATGGCTCAGTATTCTCTCTACATTTCTTGAGTATCTACTTACGGTTATATTATTATATGTTTCATCATTGTTATTTGCATCTCTTTGAGCATTCTCGGCTATTATACCACTAGTGTGTTTCTCGTATACTCTTAGACAGAGTCTAGAAAGGGCCAAGTAGCCTCTAGATCTCATCCTCTTTTAAGAGGCGACATATCTAGTAAATTCCCTCCCAGTCCATCTCTGGTTGGAGTTTTGCTTGTGTTTGAGGAATATTCCTGGTAAGGGATATTACAATCTGCTCAGATCTTGCAACCTTTCTCTTCCTCCATGTGATAAAAAATATTCCCCTTGCCCTTTTCGCGCACTGGTATGTTCACCTCTACTACTGTTGCTACTTTTGGTGCCCTCCGTGATGTTGCTTCATGTTATTCCGCTAACCACTCCACAATGAAGCTGACCTATTCATTAGGTCAAGAGAAACAGTAGCAATATCTCCATGGGTCCTCCTCTGCCCAATGAAATCCCCCGTGGATCCAGCTAAACTATACTCTCGTGCAGTGATCTTTCACAAGACAATGTGGGTCATATGGATTGTAACTTCGGAGGTCAAATGGATACTTCTTCATCTGCTCTGCTTCAACATCCGCATGCTTGAAACTTCGGATCTCATATAACCCAATGCATAGTGGAAGAGTGGGCCAAGGTGCCTTCTTCTTCCGATGCAACCTAGCTATCAATCCTACTGAGATGTGATATGCTACTTCCTGCATGATGAGCACGTCCAAGGAAAACTTCAGTAGAACATGCGAAGGCTTCTCTTCACTATACATTCATATGAAGGTGTCAGACGGTGAGGCATACAAATCAGATATGTCTATCAATGCCCCACATGCAGGGTGGATCCTGTTCGAATATCATCTTGTAGACCGGAGTGACAAAATGATCGAAAATTCGTGTGATAAATCCTTTGAATATGCATTAGGACAACATCTTACAATAAGTGTTCACAACAATCTCCGCCGGTGACCATGCCCACTTCAAGCCCGGGAACTCCTGTTAGGCACAGATTGCATCCAAGATGTAGGCGGATATGTAGATTTCTACTTGCATACCTTTGGGCAGTTCTCGAGCCCTCGTTACCTGTTCCTCCAGCTGATGAGCCAACATGCCGGACCAGTTGCATGGTTTTCCCTCTCTGGTCAGTTGGTCCATAGCGATCACCCAACTCTGTGGGAAGGTTTCCGTACTTTCTTGGCCATACAATTGACATGTGAAAATGACCAAGTATTGATACGCATTCAACAGTATCTTCATCTTGTAGATCAGGTTGGGTGTCATCCTGAATCTAGCTGGCTCCTTTACCCAGTTCTTCAGAATGTCTCTGGAGTTGGAATTGTTGTTGTGTAAACTAAAGGGAGTCTCCATGATAGTTACGAGCTCTGACATCTGATGCATCTCATCATAATCCTCTGAGCTAAAGGTTCCAATCTTCATCCCACTGACACTGCTCAAGGTCATCGTCTCGGGATCAGTGTGCAAGATGATCCAGTGTATCATGTCCATGCATGGGAACACAAGGTATCTGCATGCAATCTTGTACAAGACATACTTGTGAATGTTCACATATACTTGGAGGTCTTTGAGGTCTTCCCCAAATGTTCCTATAAATGCATCATTGTACTCTTCCACCATTTCAGCTTGATGTCCTTGCCTAGAATCAGCTTGGTATCTTCATAGATTGATAGACTTGCAGACACTCGCTCAATCGTTGCTTCAATTGCACTTCCATCAGTGTCCTTTGATCCTACTCTCTTGTTCGCCATTGATCATGAACTGTCAAGAGGTGAATGAACACCTGCTTGGTCTAGAGACAAAGCAACATGCATGGCAATAAATCTGTCAGTGAAAACCAAAGAAAATTCGAGAATGACATAACACATACCTGGGGATTGATAGGAAAAGATTACGCAATTTCTTCTAGGAGGCTGGGTGACTGGCTGCTAGAACTATGCAAAAGACAGCTTGGGATATCTAGGAGGCATGACTGGCTAGTGGAATTGTGTACAATATAGGCTGATTGTTGACTACTGGAATTGTGCAATGCGCAAGTTTAGCTAGCAATGACTGCAGACTTAGTGACTGCATTACGCAATTTTTTGTGCCAGTAGTCACTGTCCCTTGGGATTGCGCAAAGCAAGCCTAGGGAATAGTTTTTGGGTAGAACTGCTCATTTCTGGAGAGGAAGGCAGGGTCTTCCCTCTCAAGATTGCGCAATGTTGTCTAGGTGAGGTAGAGTCTGGGCCAATGCTGCCCAGACCCGCCGACGAGAAACTGAAATAAAATGTGAAAGTGAATGCATAGTGATACTGAGTGTAGGCAGAAGAAAATGATCGTGCATGCAAACAGTGAATGAAAGATTCAGAAAATGAAACAACATGCATGTGGGTGAAGCAAGTCACTGAATCAATGACCATTCGTGCAAAACAATTTCATGCATGCGATAGCTGTGAGATAGCAACAAAAATTGAAATGGTGCTATTACAAGCTAGTATTCATGTAAATGACAACAATCGTTCAAATAAATCAAGCAAACAGCACTCACATAAGAGAAAACACAAAAAGTGATAGAAATGTTGTAAAATACAAGTTGAGACCACTTACCCATGAATAGTTGAGCTGGATGTGTCAAATAGTCATATATGTGCTGTGGGATGTTAGAGCTCCAAGATTGATGTGAATAAATAAGCTCTGAAGCATCGAATAAATAAGTTTGGATCTCATGACGCGCATGCCACAAATCTAGGAAAAAGCGACACTTGGAGGAAAGATTCTAAAACAATATTTGCATGTAAACTCCATCTACTAAAAATAGATCCCTGAATCAAGGGTTTCCTTTTCATGTTGCCTTGGGAGGAGTAGCCCATGCATGCAAATCAGTTTTGCTTCGTCCCAGAGGGAACCGGTCAACTCAACTGAACATGCAAGAGCCTGCTCAACTGCTGGGAGAAAATGAGCAATTCTGGGAGGAAGTTGGGCTGGTTGCCCACGTGATTTGCACAATTTCTAGGTAGAGCAACTGACTGCTACCCAGGATTACGCAATTCCTGGGTTGTGCAGCCCTGCTGAGAATAATTGTGTAATTTTCTCAGTGAAGCTTGATTGTCATATTTGTGAAATTTTGGAGCCCAATGGGCTGCCAAACATAATTGCACAATTTCTGGTGGGAAGGTTGGTTTCCCCCCAGAATTGCGCAATTCCTTGAGGGAGCTACTTAACCTGCAGCTGGACCAAGTCTGGAAGAACAACCTGTGAAGGGAATGGAACAAGCTCTGATGGAGAGGCCATCATTCTGTAAGAAAATCAATCAAGCTTGTGTACTTGACAAAGAAAGAAATGTTTTTGTGAAAGGTTGGTAGGGAGGCTCCAAAACAAAGCTAAGAAAAAATTTTGGAGGGTGGTAGTAGTCGCTACAACACTTGGTGATACACTGGTATAACTCCAGTTCTCTGAATGGACATTTTTCGTGAAAAACAAGTCTAACACCTCTGAAAGTATTGTTCAGTTCTTAGTTCGTCTTGGTTTCACACTAGCCTCATTGTAAGATATAGCATCTACCAAAATCTTGGTCGAATGACAAACATTCCAAGCTAAGACAACACCGTTGTTTCAATTGGGGTTGAGGGGTATATTGGTGCACAAGCAGTATAGTCGTCAAAGTCTTAGTTTCATCTCTGGTGTTTCTCCATTGCCAGCAGGCCTGGACAGTAACTCGGTGGAGTCACATAGGAACAAAAGCATGCCTTTACTACTAGTGAACCTGGTCAGTACCCTGACGAAGTTACTTGCATCACCTCTCTGCGCAGGAAGCCTTTCTCTTCTTTCGCCTTATTCATTTTGCATTTTTAGAAATTTTCACTTTTCATTTTTTTTTTTGATTTTCACAACTATGCATAGCACTTATTCATTTGAGAGGTGGAAGATGGATTCCAACTTATTGAGAGTAGAAGAGGTTTTTCCTATAAAGAAGTAGTTTATTATACCTCTGACGTTCCTATTAAGTTCCCCCCCCCCCTCACCTTACTCTACTTGACTAAGCTGACAAGGGTTAACCCATAAACAACTAACTAGAGTAGGTGACACTAGTTAGTGTGCAAGCATTGTGCTTTCACTAAGGTTCACTTTGAACAGTACATATATTCCATCAACATATCATGGACTAAAAGTAACAAGTTCTTCGTTGATCCAAATTGGATCCTTAAACATTCTCTAAGTTTTCATGACTGTTTCAAATTATGTCAAGCTTCAAAATCTTATGGATATTGAGCTTATCAAAAATAACCTCTAAACAATGGCAATTTGTGGTCAGCACAGAACAACGAGGACCCTCAGTCAAAGTGCACAAACTGTTGGCCCATGGTGACCACGCACTGGCACAAATTGACAAACAAGAGGTCAAATCCAAAAACAGAGGTAGTTTCTGATATGCGATTAGCGCTAAAGTGCTAATCGCATATCGCAGGGCATCCCCCTCAGTGAAGGAGAAGCCCCAAGTGCTCGGTCACAAGGAAAAGCATAAAACTGTACAGAAATCATTGAATCCGTCAGAAGGCGAGTCCCACACTAAAACCAACAGGATATCAGAAGGGCTTCAAGCGGTAAGCGGGTTCGACCGAATCCTGCCCGATGCCATACACTGGGTGACACGCGTCCAGTGGATGAGAGAGAAAACCACTCACATCGCACCGGTAAAGGTCATGATACTTACCCACTAGATATGGATGGAGACCATAGGATCTAGACACTCCAGATCAGCGGTGGAGAAATGATCCGATGGATGACCGGATTCGACGGGGAAATAGGATGAGTCACATAATATTTGAGGTCCGGCATGACCGCTGAGCTGGCAGAGGAATCAGTTTCACAGGAAACCTTGGAGCAACGGAAATAACGACCGTTCAAATAGAACTGACATTCAGTTCGTGAGGAAACAAGTGGCCACTTCTCTATGAAGCGTTACACAGTGATGATGACGCAGAGCAGGGGAATTCCAGCGGGTAGAGGCAGGAGATCCAAAGAGCCTGGAAGTGAAAACAAACAGTCAGGGAGCATATTGGCTTTAAGCCATGAACAGAAAAAGAGCAAAGGTAGGCAAAGAAAGAGAAGCAGAAAGCCGAGAGGCAAGAAAGAAGTGAATTAAAGAGAATAGAGAAGCCGAGTTGACCTACAAAGCAAAGGCAGCATCGAGCAGACAGAGACCAAGAGAGTCCGAGAGTCTGTAAACTCTAGAGAAGGCTTGAAAGGCTCAAGCAACTCTTCTATGTATACTTGTCAAGCATTGAGTACCAAATTGGACTCATACCACTAAGACCAGTTGAGGTTGAGATTTAGTAAGGGTATTCTGTGTACTCCAGAGACTTGGGGAATCCAAGTACAATCCTACTGATCATCATCTATTAAGTGAGACTCAAATTGAGCTCACTATTGTAAAAACTTTGCTTTAAGACACAATAGAAAGGCCATCACTGAAGGCTGGACCAGGAGACATAGCCCGGGAGGATTGGGTGAACTCATTATTAAGCTTGTTGTGTTTTATGTGTTTTCTTACTTTGTTTCTCTTACTGTTTCAGTGTCTGTGTATTTCGCAATCTTATCGATCCATTGCATAAAATAACATAGACACACCCTAGCACTTGGGTTTGTAATACCTTCATTATTTCTCTGAGGTCATCTATGGGTGATATCAAATCAAGTGGTATCAAAGCTCGTGGTTGTTAAGGTTAGACAAGCTTGTGCTGGATTTTTGTTATTGAATGCTAACTAGATCAAAGCTTAAAACTATCCCGGAAATTGGAAGAGCCTATCCTCAAAAGAAAATGTCAGAAGAAAGTCCCTTGGGACCAGACCCCCAATTTATAGATAGTTTCCTGGCCATGAGGTCCATTGTAGAGGAAATGTATAGGGACTTTAGGAAACATAAAGATGAAGATTCATCAGGCTCCAAACAAGATAAAGGAGAAGAAGAGTTTCTCCTCCATGACCACTCAAAAGACAAAGGGAAAGAAGAAAAATTTCTCACACCTCCTAATAGCCCTAAACATAAAAAGAAGACATCTTTGATTAAATTAGATGTTAAATTTGATTTACCAATATATGATGGAGATTTGAATGTAGAGAATCTGGATAACTGGATCAGACAAATTGATGTTTATTGTAGAGTGCAAAGTATCGACTCAGACAAGATTAAGATTTAGCTGGCTAGCCTATGCCTCAGAGGCACTGCCTTGGTATGGTGGGAAGGCAGAACACAAGCTAACATGAAGAAACATGGTAAGATTCTTTCTGTCTGGAGTTAATTTGTTTCTACAATCAAAAAGCAGTTCTATCCACTAGCTTACATGCAACAAGCCATGATGATCTGGCAAACTCTTCACCAATTGAAAGGGCAAAGTGTACAAGGTTACACCCAAGAATTTAGGAAAAGAGCTTTGATTCTAGGAATTTCATTAGACTCACCTGAGACTTTGTTGAAGTACATAGGTGGTCTACACAGCTACATGAGGCACACTATCCTCATGTTTAATCCCACTAGTATACATGAGGTATCTGTTCAAGCTACGCATCTAGAAGCTAGAGGAAAGAATGGGAACCCAGAAGTTGGGGGATCATCCAAGCCCATTGCAAGCAATAATAAGGAGAAAAGAAAACATAAATGGAAAGAAAGGAAGGCCAACACTACACAGAAAAGCAAGTCTTCATGCACTCACTATAAGAAGGATGGGCATTATGATGAGCATTGTTGGATCTTACATCTGGAGTTGAGACCTAAGAAGTTCGAGAGCAAGAAGAAGAAGGCTGCTACAGCTATTTAGAAATATTTGGGGTCAGACTTAGGAGATGAAACAACAATTGCAGCCACAAGTATAAAAGCTAAAAATTCTGAAGCATCTACTAGTAATTCTACACAATCCACTAATAATAAAGAAAATGAGATAAAAATACATGAGCTTTTCCATATTCGAGTTATTTCCAAGCATCAAAAGCTTGATACTTTGTTTGATAGTGGCTCACAAGTAAATTTAATTTCTGAAGCAATTGTAAAGAAGTTGGGATTACTGACTACACCTCACAAGAAACCATATCCATTAGGTTGGTTAAGTGATAAAGCACAACTACAAGTGACTAGACAATGTAAACTTAAGTTTTCTTTTGGGTCAGCATTTGTAGATGAGGTTGAGTTAGATATAGTTCCTTTGGGTATATGTGGAATTGTTTTAGGAAGTCCCTACTTGTATGATAGAAAAGCTATTTTCTATAGAGCCGAGAACAAGTATCTCCTCATTAAAGATGGAATCGAATATATTGTAAGAGCTTATAAGCTCAAGAATAATTATACTCTCATAAACTCGTGGCAGATGAAACAAATTGTAAATTCATGCAAACAATTTTTACTAATGGCTGTAAAGGAAAAGAAACCTGATAAAACCAATGTATTTGAGGGCTATGATGCTAAACAACAATCTGATTTAGAAAAAGTTGTTTCAGAATATGATATCTTGTTTCAAGAACCTAAAGGTCTACCACCCAAAAAGGAAGTAGTGCATGATATTAATTTGCAGCAAGATGCTCCATTGCCTAAAATCGGAATGTACAAGTTGTCCACTTTAGAGAATGTAGAAATCAAGAAGCAGGTGTAGGAGTTGCTTGGAAGGGGTTCATCAGACCTAGCACATCACCCTGTGGATCTCCAATCATTTTGGTGAAAAAGAAAGATGGCTCGTGGAGAATGTGCATTGATTACCGAGCACTGAATAAGATAACAATAAAAAATCATTATCCCCTTCCTCACATAGATGATCTATTAGATCAGTTACAGGAAGTTGTTTATTTTTCCAAGTTAGACTTGCATAATGGATATCATCAGGTCAAAGTTGCAGAATAATATGCATGGAAGACTGCTTTCAAAACGAAGCAGGGATTGTATGAGTGGCTGGTTATGCCTTTTGGCTTAACTAATGCTCCTACTACTTTCATGAGAATAATGAATGATGTACTCAGACCTTTTCTTGATGATTTTGTTATTGTATATCTGGATGACATTCTTATATTTAGCAAAACATGGGAAGAACATTTAAAGCATGTTAAGTAGACACTAGATGTTTTGAAAAGAGAAAAACTTTATGTTAAACTCTCAAAATGTGAATTTGGCAAAACATATTTGAATTATTTGGACATATAGTAGGGGGTGGTGAATTGAAGATAGATCCCTCTAAGGTGGAAGTCATTGTAAACTGGCCTAAACCCAAATCTACTACATAAGTTAGAAGCTTCTTAGGAGCAGCACAATATTGGAGAAAGTTTGTTCCTAACGTTTCCTTAATTGCAGCTCCCTTGCATGCTTTAACAAGATTGAACAAGGTGTTTCAGTGGGGAGGTAAACAGTAGAAAGCCTTTGACACCTTGAAAGAAGAGATTAGTATAGCACCAATACTAGCACTGCTCGATCTTCAAAGACCATTTGAGATCCAAATGAATGCCAGTGACTATGCCATGGGAACAGTGTTGATACAACACAGTAAACCCATATGTTATCATTCTGAGACATTTAATTCTACAGTAGTTAACTATCCCACATATGATAAATAATTGTATGCCTTAGTACAGAGTGTGAAAAAGTGGAAACATTACTTAACGGGCAAAGAGACAGTTATGCATACTGATCATCAACCACTTCAATATCTACACTCCCAAACTAAGTTGCAACAATCAAGACATTATATATGGATGGGTTTTCTACAACAGTTTCATTTAGTCATCAGATATAAAAAGGGCATACACAATAAAGTTGCAAATATGTTATCTAGACCAATTATAAATGCATCTACTATATTTAAGCATAACTCAGTATTGCATGAGAGCTATATTGAACAATATGCTTAAGATATAGATTTTAAAGATGTATATGCAACTTTAAGTAAAGGCAAACGAGTAGAAGAATTGGATTATCACATTAAGGACCAACTCTTGCATCATTGTGGGAAGCTATGCATTCCACAAACTGAAAGAGTAAAGATAATTCGAGAAGCACACTTCTCTAATATTAGGTCACTTTGGTGTAAGTAAAATGGTTGCACAGCTACAAAGATTTTGTTATTGGCCAAAAATGAATGAGACAGTTTCGAGATATGTAAGAGGGTGTACCATGTGTGCTAAAAGCAAGCCCAACAATAGAAAACTAGGCTTGTACACTCCACTACCAGTTCCTTCTCATCCTTGGGAAAGTGTTTCCATGGACTTTGTTGGAGGACTGCCTAAATATAGGAAAGGTCGTGACTATTTATATGTTGTTGTGGATAGGTTCAGCAAAATGTGTATTTTGATACCTTGTAGTAAACAGATTATAGCTCAACAAATTGTAAAATTGTTCTTTCTGCATGTATGGGTTCATTTTGGATTACCCACTTCCATTGTATCTGATCGAGATTCCCGATTTGTTTGGAAGTTTTGGTCAAATATGTGGGAACTAATGGACACCAAACTAAAGAAAAGCATAGCCTTTCATCCACAAACAGATGGTCAGATAGAAGTGGTCAACAGGACGGTGATCCAATTGCTCGGAGGCTATTACAGCAATCATCCCAAACTTTGGGATGAACATTTGTGTTATGTGCAACATGCTTACAACCGAGAAAAACATTCTTCCACATAGAGATCTCCTTTTGAGACCTGTTTTGGTTTCACGCCAAGGTCTCCCTTGGATTTTGTCTTTGGTAAAGACATAGCAGTTAATAGACACAGTGATGTGGACAAGGCAACCAAGTTCATTAAACAAATCCAAGAGATTGACCAGGCAATACAAGAACCGATGGAAAAGAGCCAAGCCAAATACAAGGCAAGGCGTGACAAGCATTGGATGGAGCATAGTTTCCAAGTCGGTGATCATGTCTAGCTATATATCAGCAAAGACAGAATGCAAGGTGAAGGTAAAATCTAAAGCCAATAAGGTATGGAACTTTCAAGATACTTGAGAAAATTGGTGAGAATGCTTTTCACCTTGATTTACCAGCTTACATGCACATCTAGTCAGTCGTTAATGCAGACAGATTGAGACTATTTGAACCTTCATTAATTGAAGATCTCGAAGAGCAGAGTACATTTCCTTCTATTGATGATCTGTTACCTAAATACCTCAATGAATTGTAGGAAGACACCGTTATGGATAGGAAGGTGAGGACGACACGTAGGGGAGATGTTGAGTACCTCAAGATTGGAATCAAGGGTTCAAAGCCAAGCAGTGCAAAGTGGATAGAGATTGGTCAAGTGAGACAGCTATACCCTCACTTAGTCGATGCTTGAAAACCAACTTTTGGTGGTCCAAAAGCTTTTTCAATGGGAAGGTTGTGATCCAAATTGGATCCTTAAACATTCTCTAAGTTTTCATGACTGTTTCAAATTATTTCAAGCTTCAAAATCTTATGGATATCAAGATTATCAAAAATAACCTCTAAATAATGGCAATTTGTGGTCAGCACGGAACAATGAGGACCCTTGGTCAAAGCGCGCAAACCGCTGGCCCATGATGACCGCGCACTGGCACAAATTGACAAATAGGAGGTCAAGTCCAAAAGCAGAGGCAATTTCTAATACGCGATGAGCGCTAATCGCATATCGTAAGGCATCCCCCTCAGTGAAGGATAAGCCCCAAGTGCTCGGTCACGAGGAAAAGCATAAAACCGTACGGAAATCACCGATTCTATCAAAAGGCGAGTCCCACACTAAAACTGGTAGGATATTGGAAGGGCTTTAGTCAGTAAGCGGGTTCGACCAAGTCCCGCCCGATACCATACACTGGGTGACACGCATCCAGCAGATGAGGGAGAAAACCATTCACATCGTGCAGGTAAAGGTCATGCTACTTACCCACCTGATATGGATGGAGACCATAAGATCTGGAGGCTCCAGGTCAATGGCGAAGAAATGATCCGATGGATGACCGGATTTGATGGGGAAATAAGCTGAGTCATATAAGATTTGAGGTTCGACAGGACCGCTGAGCTGGCAGAGGAATCAGTTTCATGGGTAATCTTGGAGCAACGGAAATAACAACCGTTCAAAGAGAACTGACACTTAGTTCGTGAGGAAACAAGTGGCCACTTCTCTATGAAGTGTTACATAGTGATGATGACATAGAGCAGGGGAATTCCAGTGGGCAGAGGTAGGAGACCTAGAGAGCACAGAAGCGGAAATGAACAGTCAAGGAGCAGATTGGCTTTAAGCCACGAACAGACAAAGAGCAAAGGCATGCAGAGAAAGAGAAGCAGAAAGCCAAGAGGCAAGAAAGAAGTGAATTGCAGAGAACAAAGAAGCCGAGCTGACCTACAGAGCAAAGGCAGCATCAAGCAGACAGAGATAGAGAGAATCTGAGAGTCTGTGAACTCCAAAGAAGGCTTGAGAGGTTCAATCATCTCTTCTATGTATACCTGTCAGGTATTGAGTACCAAATTGGACTCATACCACTGAGACCAATTGAGGTCAAGATTCAGTAAGGGGAGTCTGTGTACTCCAGAGACTTGGGGAATCCAAGTACAATCCTACTGATCATCATCTGTTAAGTGAGACTCAAATTGAGATCACTATTGTAGAAACTCTGCTTTAAGACATAATAGAATGGCCACCACTGAAGGTTGGACTAGGAGACATAGCCCAGGAGGATTGGGTGAACTCCTTATTAAGCTTGTTGTGTTTTATGTGTTTGCTTACTGTGTTTCTCTTACTGTTTTAGTGTTTGTTTATTTTGCAATCTTATCGATCTGTTGCATAAAATAACATAGGCACACCCCAGCACTTGGGTATGTAATACCTTCATTATTTCTCTGAGGTCATCTACGGGTGATTTCAGATCATTCATGCAGAGGCAGAATGACAGATAACCAAGTAGAGATAGCTCTACAAGGCCTCTTGTACTTTACCCAGCTTGATTCAAGAGTCATACATGGTTTCATGTGAAACTCACCTACGAACAAAACAAGCAGGTAAACAACAAAGCAAAGTAGAAGTAAAATCAAAAGTCAAAGCAAAGTGAGTAAGAAAACAAGAAAGCAAACAAACAAACAAACAAAACAAGTAAGCAAACAAGCATGCAAGAAAACCAACTGAAAGCAAACACTACTCCTGCTCCTAAACTAACGATGCATGGGCCTGATCACATGAAGTGATATTTCCAATGCATCCACCAGTGCATTGATTGAGCCATGTTGGTGAAGGCTTGGTCTGCAAGAAACCCGGTTGTGCAGACCAGCAAGCAAGAAAGATATAACAATGAATACAAACATACCTCATGTTTAAAAGTTCCCATAGGACATAAGTGAGTGCAAGTACATGAGAAGCAGTCCACGATCTTATCATGGTGTTGTGTGAGTGCAAGTACATGAGGAGCCTTGGGTTATTGAAAAATTTCTTGATCGGAAATGAAACTAACCCCAAGAAAGCGAGGGCCTGACATAACCATCAGCTCGGGTTGAAGTTCCTTGACAATGTTGGGCATTTTGACTTCATCATCAAATAGATCATCATAAATCAGTGGCTTGGACAAATTGACTGTGATAGAATCATGATCGTGATTGAATATGGAATTAAATGGATCACAACATCCACGATCAGAAAAATCAGGTTTTTCATCAGCATCATCATGATTTGATGAATCAAACATAGGGGTAGATGAGAAGCAAAAAATTCATCCTCTATGTTTCTAGAAAATACAGATGAAAAATCAAGTGGATTTTCAATGGATAACTTATCCTCTCGGTTGTAAGATGATGGACTGACATCCAGTGTGTCCTACGAGTGATCAACAATGGGTGCATCCGTAGATGAAGATACACATGTGAAATCATAGATGGAAAGTTCACCAAAGATGTCGAGGAAGAACAAAGGAGGTTTGGATGGAAGGGAGTCATCCTTCGCTAAGTGTTGATGCTCAAGCTCCCAGTCATACTCTTCATGAATGACAATGCATGTTGGTTGTGCAACACCAACCCCAATGATAGCTTCATCCTCATTCACAACAACTGTAGAGTCCAAAATGGAAGAACAAAAGACAATATCATTTGGAGGATTAGCTGAGTATGAATACAGAGGTTGTGGAAGAAAATGCATGTGACAACTCAATGGACTCACAACCAAATCTGTGTGAAAATTAAGTGAAGTGATGTTGGGAGGATGTGACAGCTGAACTGATGTGTGAGCATGATCTCCCACATCAATTTGTAGTGATGGAGTTGTTTGATGAGGGGACGACAGACAGTCACTTGTGACAGTGACCGTATCCTTCTATGATTGCGTGACTCCATCACTAAAGAATACTAAGTGAGGCTTGATTTCAAACCTCTTCTTGGGACAAGTAGATTTATTAACGCAATACTCAAATCGGTCCCAAAGATAGAAAAATTTAATCTGGCTCTTTGGAGCTTGAAACTGCAAATCACGAAAGCACTGCAAAAAATCTATTGGCGATTCATGCGGAGCCTTCCGTTGTTGTTACAATTTTTGGTCAAGATGTTCTGGATCAAAATGATAGAAAGTGTCCTCAATAAGATCATAGAAGTGCTCAAGTGTGTGCACGTTATCAGCGGTAGGCTACACATCCATCGATGTGGAGATTCCTGAAGTGTGTATGCAAGCAGCAAGATGGCCTATTCGTCAAAACATCAATCTTCCTCATGAAGCATGGAAATAAAGCCATGTAAGCACTCAGGCCAGGCCACTTCACCTTCACCATCATACGTGTAAGTGGACAAGCGATCGAAAAACTCCCTCATGATGGTAACAGATTTGTGATTCAAAAAACATCATGGAGTCATAACAGTGTAAGAATCCATGATAGATATGCAAAGGTTCAAAACAAGATGAGAGGACATAGCTTCTCATTTGGACCTCCTTCTAGCGCCAGAAATGTTGACTATGCTAGACCTGCCAACATGTCAGGGGATCTCCCCGGTAAGAAGTCCCAATTAGACACCAGACTGTTTGGTGTAGGAGTCCCGATAGTGGGTCATATGGTAATGCCTTGACCACGATTTCGCACAGAGGCAAGTAAGAAGACTCTGTTGGTAGCAAGGGTGTGACATATGCAGTGAGCCAAGGAAGGTGCATGAGACGTTCTAACACAAGGGGGTTGAGATGAGTGCGCCCTTGGAAACCTATGATAGAATGGAGTTAAGAAGGGAACACACAAGCAAATATGCATCACAACATGGAAGGAAAGTTAGCTAGCAATCCAAAGTGATGGTTAAACCAACAACACTTTTCATAAAGATTCATACATACATGCACAGATAGATATACATGCATGCATAAGCAAACAGATACATATATCATTTAGAGTAAACCAGATAGCATAGAATACAATACAACATATGCATGAAATGAGTTGGCCCTTGTTATATTAAGAAGTGTAAGTTCCAGTCATACAATACATCCATGTCCAACCACTAGTTCCGACATCGAAATGTTACAGCCATAACCACTTGCGCCTCCAAAGAGATGTACTAGCTCTGCGTAGTGGAGAAGCCAAGGCTCATTACAATATTGTCCAAGCTTTCTCTAAGATAGTCCTATCAGAAGCTTGGCTAACCAAAATCCCCTACAATGAGTTATGAGGGACTGTTTATAGCAAAGGGTGGGGTGACCCTTGACATTCCCCTTTGTGACAGTTCATCTACCCTCATGACTCTTCATCTACTTTATGACTGTTACATCCAACTATCGAAACTTGCAATTACACTTGACAAGACATTACATTACAATGCACATGTACCCATGTGAGACAAAATGGCTTGAGCAAGCAATGCTAGACATCACTATGACTCAGACAACTATTGGTATACCAACTCTTTGATATCTTCATTGTGGTTGACAGTAGCGTACTGATGCCAAGACCAGTAGTCCACAGTGGTGTCTATTTGCTCCAAGATGACATCTTTCTGGAACCTAACTCTTGCCCCCATATCATCTGGGTACACTACTCGGGCTCCTCTGTCCAACTCGTCTGAAAGTATGTGCATCATTGTCTTCAATGTGGCTAGACCAGCAACATAATTGTGCATGATGTCCGCACTAATGGGCAAGTCTGGGCTAGTCACAATGTGCATCAACTCCTCAAAGTATGAGTCAAGATCTAGTCAGACCTATGCCTTTGTCTTCACCTGGATGAGAGTCCTAATAGATGGGATCACATGTGTGCACGCCACAACATCCATACTTTTGAATACACTTGCATGGGAAGCCTGTATAATAGTGATGACCAGCAAGAGATTTTCATAGTTATGGATCTGACTCTAGATATGTGCCTTCAACTCGATCGCTCTAGGCTTCATCATCTTAGGCAAGTGAAGCAGGGCTCCCTTGTGTCTCACCTTCCATGTTGCATGTAATCAAAAATAGCATGGAATTTTGCCAAGATACGTTCTCTTCTAACACATCGTTGTTGCCATCCGTTGAGATGGACGACTGCCTTGTACACGATACCAAACTTGGAATACAATGCCCGCATGACTATGTCAAGGGACAACACTTCATCTAGTATTTCCTTCTTCATTTCTACTTGGGTGGATGTTGTAACCAACTCTCCTCCTTGCTTGGTTTTCTATAATTCCTTAGCCATTCACTCATTCTCAGCTATCAAAAAGTGAACACTTGAGCTAGTGGCTTTGGCATACACTTTGGTAGCATCGGCCAAGGTTGTTGGATGTTTTTGCACGTCAGACACAATCACTCATTCCTCAACTTGCACAAGAGATGTATGATCATTCGGATTTGACACTCTATGAGACTACACAACTCTATGTTGAGACTTGTCGAATGAGATGTTTTGCATCTCTCCTTCCAGCTAATCTCCAAGGATCTCAGTGCCTCCTTGGTCACTTGAGACTTTCTCATCTTCTGGATGTGGTGAAGGGGGTAAGTCAACCTCTTGGTGATGAGGCATGAGTTCGATGTCCTGCTCTAAATCCTACTGCTCCATGTCCATATCCATATGTTCAAGTGCTCGCTCTATCTCCTGAGCGAAGCCCTGCTCCTGCGATGGTTCACCCTGCTCGCCTAATGCCAGCTGTTCTGATGAATCCACTACCTGTATGGGCATTGTTTCATCTGTCTACACATGTTGCGCCCCCTACTGTACCTGTTTCTGTTGTGCTTCCCTCTCTTGTTTTTGCAGCTCTTGTTACTTTCGGAGTTACTCCTTCAACTCATGTAACTCCTTCTTTGTTTCCTCCATTGTTTGTTTCTCACTCTTCCTTTGCGCGATTTTCTTATCTCGTTGTTGCCTCTTCTCCTCTATAGCCATAGCTACTTTCTCTACAAGTGGATCTGCTCAGAACTTGCAGCTTTTCTCTTCCTCCATGCGATCGACAATCTTCCTCTTTCCCTTCTCACGCACTGGTATGTTCACCTCTACTACTACTGCTACTTCTGGTGCCCTTTGGGATGCTACTCTGTGGGAAGGTTTCCGTGCTTTCTTGGAGATACAATCGACATGTGAAAATTACCAAGTAATGATACCCCTTCCGCAATATATTCATCTTGTAGATCTGGTTGGGTGTCATCCTGAATCTAGCTAGCTCCTTTACCCAATTTTTCAGAATGTCTATGGAGTTGGAATTATTGCTGAGTAAGTTGAAGGGAGTCTCCATGATAGTTATGGGCTCCGACATCTGATACATCTCATCATAATCCTCTGCCCTGAAGGTTGCAATCTTCATCTCGCTGACACTGCTCAAGGTCATCGTCTCGGGATCAGTGTGTGAGATGATCTAGTGTATCATGTCCATGCATGGGAACATGGGGTATCTACTTGCAATCCAGTACAATCCAGACTTGTGAATGTTCACATATGCCTGGCGGTGTTCGAGGTCTTCTCCAAATATGCCTGTAAATGCATTATTAACCTCTTTCCATTTCAGCTTAATGTCCTTAACTAGATTCATCCTGGTATCTTCATAGATCAGTAGACTAGTGGACACTCGCTCAACCGTTGCTCTAGTTTCACTTCCATCAGTTTCCTTTGATCCTGCTCTCTTGGAGGCCATTAGTCCTAAACTGTCAAGAGTCGGATGAACACCTGCTAGATCTGGAGACAAAGCAACATGCCTAGCAAGAAATGTGTCAGCAACAACCTAAAAAAATTTTGGAACAACATAACACATACCTGGGGATTGATAGGTAAAGATTGGGAAATTTCTTCTAGGAGGTTGGGTGACTAGCTTCCAAAACTGCGTAAAAGGAATCCTGGGTTGTCTGGGAGGCATGACTGGTTGTTGGAATTTTGCAATGCGCAATCCAGGTTGACTTCTAACTGCTGGAATTGTGCAATGCACAATTTCAGCTGGCAATGAATGCAGGCTCAGTGACTGCATTCGCAATTTTCTGGGCCAGTAGTCATTATCCCTCAGGATTGCGCAAAGTGGGCCTGGGGAATAGTTTATGGGTAGAAATGTGTACTTCTGGAGAGGAAGGCAGGGCCTTCCCTCTCAGGGTTATGCAATGATGTCTAGGTGAGGCAAAGTCCGGGCCAAGGCTTCCCAAACCCACTGACGAGTAGCTGAAAGAAAATTTGAAAGTGAATGCATGGTGATACTGAGTGTAGGCAGAAGCAAATTATCATGCATGCAAAAAGTGAATGAAAGATTCAGAAAATAGAACAACATGCATGTGGGTGAGGCAAGTCACCAAATCGGTGACCGTTCGTACAAAACAGTTTCATGCATGTGACACGAGTGAGATAGCAACGAAAACTAAAAAAGTGCTAGTACAAGCTAGTATGCATGTAAATGACAACAAGTGTTCAAAGAAATCAAGAAAACAACACTCACACAAGAGAAAACACCAAAAGTGACAAAAATGATGCAAAAGACAAGTTGAGACCACTTTCCCATGAATAGCTGAGATGGATGTGTCAAAGAGTCCTGGACTTGTTGTGGGATGTCAGAGCTCCAAGATTGATGTGAAGAAATGAGCTCTAAAGTGGCGAATAAATAATTTTGGAGCTCATGATGTGCATACCACAAATCTAGGAAAAAGTAACACTTTGAGGAAATATTCTAAAATGCTCTTTGCATGTAACCTTCAACTGCTAAAAATAAATCTTGGAATCAAGGGATGCCTTTGCATGTTGCCTTGGGAGGAGTAGCCCATGCATGAAAATCAGTTCTTTTCGGTCCCAGGGGGAACCGGTAAAATCAACTCCACATGGAAGAGCATGCTCAACTGCTAGGAGAAAATGCACATTTCTAGGTGGAAGCTAGGCTAGCTACCCATGAGATTTGCGCAATTTCTGGGTAGAGCAGGTGACTGTTGCCTAGGATTGCGTAATTCCTGGGTTGAGCAGCCCTGCTAGGAAGAATTGTGCAAGTTTCTCAGTGAAGCTTGACTGGCATATTTGCGCAATTATGGAGCCCAGCAGACTGCCAGACAGAATTGCGCAATTTCTGGAGGGAAGGTTGGTTTCCCTCTATAATTGCACAATTTCTTGAGGGAGTTGCTCAACTTGCAGCTGAACCAATTCCGGAAGAATAGTCTGTGATGGGAATGGAACAAGCTTTGATGGATAGGCTATCATTTTGAAAAAAAATCACGAAATCTTGTGTACTTGATGAATCAAGACATGTTGTTGTGAAAGGTTGGTAGGGAGGCTCAAAAATGAAGCTAAGGTAAAATTTTGTAGGGTGGTTGTAGCTGCTACAACAAACCTGTACATTACATGTCCATGATGTGTTTGATGAAATTCCTATCATGGTTAGGGTGATTCAGGTCAAGTCCTTGTTCAATTTTTTGCATTAGAGGCCTTGTCTTCTTGTTATTTATCATTTTTTAGAATTTCATCAAGTTCTGGGTAAAGACTTGAGTCCTAGCCCTAAAAATGTGGCACATTTTTGGGGGTTGTTGGCACAAATTGGCCTGAAAATTACTGTAGTCACATGGAGGTCATGTTGTGGGATCAACTAAAGGCTTTCAGTCGCATGGAGGGCTTGTCATGGGAGCGACTAGTATTTTAGGATAGTAAAAAGAAATTTAACTCAGGGGTTGGGCAGTTAGAGTGGTTGGTTAGCCCTTGAGGGGCCTTGTAGCTCCCGGGAAGGGTCAATTTGGTTTTGGTTTGTTGATTCCACTTCACTAACTATACTTTGGGATTTGAATCATATCACAGTAACTCTTCATCACATTTTTACCCCGGTGGACTCATTAGTTTGGGTAACGTGTCTGATGAGCCTAGATTATTGGAAGGACCCATCAAAAAGTTGAAACAATATTATGAGCAATCAGAGCGTAAGATAGATTCTCAACAAGGTTGTAAAGGGAAATATAAAGCTAAGGGAAAGTGGCCACCAAAGTGGAGAATACCTCAAGGTGCAGGTGAGAAAGAGAATGTGGTTCCTTACAAGAATTCTAATGTAGTTGGACAGGGACATCGGTCACATTCTGGAGGGTAGAAGAATAAAAGTGATTGTAATGGATAGTTGCAGTGTCCGATATGTAGCAAGGAGCATCTCAAGAATGATTTTCCACCTTATCATGGTGGCAGGCCTTAGCTCTATAGTGCACAGGAAGCACAAACAATTATGTTGCGCAGCTCATTCCTCAAATCAATGCAACATTGGATAATAGGTAGGTGGATCACCATGCTTCTATTATCGAGATGGATGATAAGATTTGTGATCAATTTATTTCTATTTTGATTGAACCTGGATCTAATTATAGTTATGTTAGTGGATAACTATGGTTTGAATAAATAAGTACATGTAAAATCTTGGTTAGTGCAGTTGGCTACAGGTACAAAGAAAAGAGTTCATCATTGGGTAAGAGATTGTGCATTTGAGTTTAATGGTATGCCTACAACAACGCATCTGAATGTACTTCCATTGGGATCATATAGTATCATTTTGGGTATGGATTGGTTGTACCTTCACAATACTAAAGTAGATTGTTATGATAAGGATATTGAATGCTTGGATGACAATGGAGAACAAATAATCTTGCAAGGTAAGAAAAAGGAAACATCAGACATAATAGTTACAACTATGTAGGAAAATTACAGTCGTAGAAAAGGGTGTGTGCTATTTTTAGTACACATTTCCAATGATCAAGGTAAGGATGTTGATGATGCATAGGTATTGAGTAGATATCCGATCTTGCATTAGTTTTAGGATGTATTTCTCGCAGAGATTTCAGAGTTTTCACCTCACAAAGAAGTGGACTTTTCCATTGAGTTGGTACCAAGGGGAACACCAACATCAAAGGAACCATACAAGATGAGCACACCAGAGTTAGTGGAATTGAAGTTGTAGTTGAAGGAAATGCTTGACAAAGAATACATTGGGCCAAGTGGATCACTATGTGGTGCACCAATATTGTTTATGAAGAAGAAGGATGGTACTCTTAGATTGTGCATTGATTACAAGTAGTTGAACAAGGTAACCATCAAGAATAGGTATCCGTTGTTGAGAATCGATGACTTGTTTGATTATTTGAAGGGGGTAGTGGTGCTTTCAAATATTGATTTGAGATCAGGATACCATCAAGTATGCATTAAAGAAGAGGACATGTACAACATTGCTTTCTGTTGATCAAAAGATGATCTGAAGTTGCCATTGATGTCAACTCGAGAAACACCAAGGGATACCCTAATCTTTCAAGGGAATTTTGACTTGACAAATTACTCTATTTTGAGTCAAGAATCTTCTATATGGATTCTACACGTCGAGATGTTTCCGTTGATATATGGCACGCCAAGTAGTTCCTCACGGTTTGAGAGATATTCATGTTCGAAGTTAGTAACCCCAGTTAGTGGGCTAAAACCCTATGGGGTTGTGGCATGGAACTCATAATTGGTTTTGGTCATTGAATAGTCAATAATTACTAATTTTTTAAGCTCCTAAAATCCCTGCAATAGTCTCTATAGAAGCCCCTCTCAACTCTATAAAAACAAATCTCATATATCCTCCAAATGAAGTGATCATGGAATTTTCACTATAACTTCATTTATGCGAAGTCTTAGATTCTGAAATGAAAACCAATTTAATTCAAAATCCTGATGAACATCGTGACCAAATTTCAAATCTTGGTTGGCCATGTTTTCATAGATATGATCTGTGGACTTTAGGGTTTTTGCAGGCTTCCGAATTTCATCTCAAAGAAGTGACCTTGGGAAAATCATCATAACTCTCTCTCGGAGAAGAGTATTGGAATTCTGTAAAAAGTGATGGATAGTACATGGACTCTAGTTTTTTGTGTATTAATTTCAGAGCTAGAGGAGGAAATAGTGACACGTGGCACCCTGTACAAGGTCGCTCTACTAAACTAGTCCATAATTAGGTGATTGTGAGAGGTTGGGCATAACTTTCCCTTGAAGAGTCCAAATCGGGTCACACTTGTGGAATTGGAAAGAAGACTTAGAAGGATACTACAGGACCAAAGATCACATATTGGGGATCTGAAATAATAGAGATACATCAGATTAAATATTGTGCTCCTAGAAGGCGAGAAAAACTAGATCAAGTGTTGTCAAAGGGTGCAAAGGACCAGACTTTCTAGGGTAGCAAAGAGCAAGCTGTAGCACAATGATGTAGCAGAGGTAAGCTACAGGTAAGTATCTTTTGTATATGCATGTTCATTTCTTAATTGCATTAGGTTCTTTGTATTCTAATTTGTTGTTTTTGTTTAGCACTGACATATGCTCTGCAAGAGGTAAGTTTTGCTATTATCATGTCATGGGTATTTCCTTGAAGACTTTTTGCAGGTATTATATATTCATTAACAGAAGACTCAATGCATAATCTAATGTTTTGAAGAGTGAGAAAGGGTAGCATGACAAGAGCAGCAATCAAGGTGCATAATAGCAACAAGAAGTTCACCATATGAAGTCTTCAAGTGGGAAGCACTGCATACAATCATTGTAAAAGTATCATTGTACAGAGTCATTGTAAAATTTGTACAAGTGTTTATATGCCAAGAGTTGAAGAGGCAGCATTGGGAGGTCTAGGATCACCATTAGGTGGTTGTGTCATAGTTTGGGTTATGGTCTAGTGTGTCTTCTTCTTCTACATCATTCAATATCATTCTAAAGTGGACCATTTTCCCTGGTACAGGAGTCCATTCTTCTTTTATTCTTATATAGGGTAGGAAGGTGGTGCTAGGCTAGTGCATGAAGTCACCAACAGGTTCAAGCCTGTGAAAACTTCAAGGTGGTAGGGTGGTGCTAGGGTGAGTTGTAGCTATTAATTTATGGCATGTTCTATGCTTAGAGAAATTTACTTCTCTTTCTTATTATTATTCACAAATTAGAAATCACATGTGCATAAGTAAAGTGCAGATAGAACATTAAACGATCAATAGAAAACAAGCCAAGATAAGAGACACAAGATGTGGTGGCTAGCCAGGGAAAAATCCCAATATGGGGAAACCCTTTCATAGAATCTTCTTTTATCTTCAATAATTTAGAAGAGAGAAATAGTACAAAAATCTGATTTATATCAGCAGTAGCAAACCTTAGATCAGCAACATCAACATTAGCGGCTTCATCATCAAAACTAGGGCAATCGATATCTCGCAAACCGACCATCTGATCGGCTTGATTCCTTCACCAAAAAATGCGGCCTTCAGAGGAGATCTAGGTACACATATAGCGTAGTTCAAAGGAGGAGGTATGATGGTCAACGCTAGTCAAACTTTGGATCTGCAGTTGCAGCATCAGGTTTTGTACCTTCCTTCCACACATGTGAGAGAAGAGTCACCTACTGCGCAGGAGAGAAGAGCCTCTTTTCTGCGCTGGAGAGAGAGAGAGATGTGATGAGTTGAGTGAGTCCAAATGAGGAAAATTCCTCCTGTATTTATACACATCTGATGATAATTGAATAGATGTGACTGTTGGGCTTCTGAGCCTACATGAGTTGTTGGTAAGCTTGATAATTATTCCATAATCAAAATAAATTCATATCTCCATAAATACTTATCGGAATCGGACGATATTCATATCAATCCTACACCTCTCGATGAGAGGAATCTAATAAAAATATTATCAGCCATGAATAAGATGACCCACATGGAATTTGGCCCTAGTTTCCAAATTTAACACTCCCTCTTAGCTAGGGATAACTCCATCTGCAATTTGTCTGTCGATCACTACTATTCATCCATCAAATGCATTGCCCTATATAGCTTGACCCTTGCCCTACTTCGCTCTATTCTTCTTGTTCTGCTTTGTCTTGTTCTACCTTGTACTGATATGTATTGTTCTACTCTGTTCTGTTCTGCCCTATACTGATCTATACTTCTCTGCTCTATTCTGCTCTACTCTGCTTTATTATGTTATGCTTTGCTTTTGTCTAAATTATGAAGAAGAAGAAATGATCAAGGATGCATCAGACTGACTCAAAGTCAGTATTAGAGTATGTACCACTAGTCCCAGACCAATCTCAACCAACTCCAAGTCAACGTCATAGTGAGTACAACTCCTACCACTGGTCCCAGACTAGTATCTTCATTCACTGACTCAAAGTCAGTCTCAGAGTGCGTACCACTGGTCCCAGACTAGTCTCAGCCGACCTGAAGTCAGCATCATAGTAGGTACCACTCCTACCACTGGTCCTAGAATAGTATCATTGATCCCAGATCAATGAAGGTCATCCTAGCATAGGGAGTATGGTAGATACAGCGATGCATCCATCGGTACTACTATGGTCCCTAACTTCATTTCCCTGCTCATTGATCAGATGAGAGGTACTTCCCATGAGTCCCTAACTGCATGGGTAGGATTCCTTGATAGGAGAACTTAATCAATCCCATCCTCATAGGAGAACTAATCATCTTGCTACAATTGTCATGGAAAACACATCATCCAGATCTCACAGGAGAACTAATCATCCTGCTACATTTTGTCATGGATAACACATCATCCAGACCTCATAGGAGAACTAATCATCCTACTACATAGTCGCCACAGGGTGATACAGGGAAAGTTTTGATTTTTTTACCCTATGGTCATATGTCACTCCAAGAAGTACCCTGCACCCCCTCCTGGAGCTACAAGAGTTCCATACATCATACAGGACCCTCATCAGAGGGTTTCTAAATGACACTAAGTCGTTCTTGGAAAGTCAAGAATTTGACCTTTCTTAGGGGCTTTATTAGAATGTTGGCGACCTGTTCATCTGTACCAATATGTTGGAGCCTTATGGCTCCCCACTACACCATATCTTGGATAAAGTGGCACTTGATATCGATATGCTTGGAACGATCATGAAATACAGGATTCTCTGACAAACGAATCCC
The DNA here is from genome assembly GCA_031772625.1 of Pinus tabuliformis. Taxonomy (NCBI): domain Eukaryota; kingdom Viridiplantae; phylum Streptophyta; class Pinopsida; order Pinales; family Pinaceae; genus Pinus; species Pinus tabuliformis. The sequence goes on along the minus strand of CM062811.1, from coordinate 404,460,610 downwards.
ACTCTGGTTGTCCCATAGGATCGCGGTGGTATCCAGTGTAAATCCAAACAGCTCACTGAAGATCTTTCACAACTAGATTGCCTCACGGGATGCCATGCTAGCAGTAATATACTCTGCCTCGTCGATGCTCAAGGCCACCAACTTTTGCTTCCTTCTCATCCAGGATATCAAAGCAGATCCCAAGGAGAAACAACACCTGAAAGTGCTTTTACAATCCACCACACTGCTTGCCCAATTAGCATCAGTATATCCAAGTAGTCTCACATCTCTGGCAATGTATCTTAACCCGTAAGTGATTGTGCCATGAAGATATCTCAACAGATTCTTGGCACCAATCCAATATATGTGGTGAGGTTCAACCATATGTTGACTCAATGTGTTGACTGCGAAGCATATATATGGATGGGAGTTCAATAAGAACATTAATGTTATGATGAGTTAACGGTACTCGGTGGCATTTCGTAAAACAGGTCCAGCAGCGCTACCGCTTAGCTTCTTAAAGCAAAGCTCCATCGGGGTAGTTATCGGCTTGTAGTCTACCATACCGAATCTTTCTAATATCTTCACCGCATATTTTCCTTGAGATAGAAAAATTTCCCTTGGCTTCTGCCAGACTTCAAGTCTTAGGAAATAGTGCATCAGTCCTAGGTCCTTCATTTCAAATTCAGAAGCCAACTCCCTCTTACATTTGTGAATGAGAGGGTCTACACCTATTAGGAAGAGGTCATCCACATACAACACCAGTATGAGAGGTTTTTCATCTTCAACCTTGAAGTAGAGGTTAGGGTCGGCTTCACTCCTAGTGAATCCCAACTTCATCAAGTAGCTATCGATCCTTTCATACCATGCTCAGGGTGCTTGCTTCAGCCCATAGAGAGCTTTCTTCAACCTGCATACATGATATTTTTGATCATGAATCTCAAATCCTTCGGGCTGCTCCACATAGACCTCTTCTTTGATCAAACCATGTAAGAACGTTGTCTTGACATCCATCTGATGTAGATTCCATCCTTGTGAAGCCGCAAGGGCTATGATTGAGTGGATGGTGGTATATCTGGCAACAGGTGCAAATATCTCGTCATAGTCTATACCTTCCTTCTGGGAGAAGCCATGAGCAACAAAACGAGCCTTATATTTTTCCGTACTTCCATCTGCTGCATGCTTTATTTTGTAAAGCCATTTAGAAGTGACAATTGTTTTGTCCTAGGGTTTGGGAACTACTTCCTAGACATCATTCTTCATAATAGACTCATATTCTTTGGTCATAGCATCCTTCCATACTTGATGTTTGATGGCATCTGAGAATGATGAAGGCTCATTTTGTATGATGATGCTCATGATGGTCAGGTAACCCTGATATCTGTTGGGTTTCTTACTTTCACGGAAGGTTCCTTGGGGTGCAGTGTGTCCTTCAGCATCATCAAATAGCCCCCTAAGCCAAGAGGGACTCTTCCTAGAAGAGGAGGGCTTAGGTGGATCAATAGGATCCATGGGTTCTTCCACAACAAGCATTATTTCATCATCCTTCTCTTTCAATTCCCTGGTGTCGGCTTCTTGAGAGTTCCTCAAAGTTGGAAGATTGTCCACCTTGCTGAGGGCCATATCTTCGTCAAAGGTGACATCATGACTAATCATGACTTCCCTTGGACTGGAAACATAGATTCTATAGCCCTTAGTATTTTCACCATAGCCCACGAAGATTCCTTTCTTTCCAGATGCACCCAATTTATTCCTTTTCTCTTTCGACACATGAAAATATACAGGGCTTCCAAAAATTCTAAAATGATATACATCAAATTTCTTACCGGTGAACATTTCTTCAGGAGTCTTGGAACACAATGCTTGATGAGCGCATCGATTTTGTACATATACATTAGTGTTTTTAGCTTCAGCCCATAGAAACTTCGGAAGTCTTTGATCATGGAGCATGGCATGGATAGCTTCCACAATCATACAGTTCTTCCTTTCCACCACACCATTATGTTTAGGAGTATATGGTGTAGTAGTCTCCCTCTTGATGCCAGCCTCTTTACAAAAGTCATGAAACTCGTTAGACTCATATTCAGTCCCATTATCAGTCCTTAATATCTTGATCTTATTTTCGATTTGATTATCGATTAGGGCTTTGAAGTGTTGAAACCAAGAGAACACTTCATCCTTCCTTTTGAAGAAGTATATCCAAGTCTTTCGAGAATAGTCATCTGTAAAAGTAAGATAATATAAATATCCTCCCAAGGAGTTCACAGGCATCATACCAGATATGTCTAAGTGAACCAGTTGTAATATATTGGAGGTATTGCTTTGGCTTGAGGGGAATGGTCCCCTTTTGAGCTTTCCTTCAACACATCCCAGACATACACCTTCTTTCTCTACTCGGAATTTGGGCATCCCTGTTACCATTTGTCTTACGTCAGGTAGAGCTTTATAATGAAGGTGGGCAAACCTTCGATGCCAAAGTTCAGACTGAATAGATGTGTCACAATACATGACACCTAGTGGACTTCCACCGACCTGATATAATGAATCAACTCGAAACCCAAGAGTGTAGTCATATTTAACATTATTTTTCCATACATGTACCTTGCCATTGCTGAAGGTCACCTTGTAGCCTTTGTGTTGGGTAGCGGAGGTCCCACGTAATAGTTTTGGGGGCTTAGAGCCTATAAATTAGGATAAAAATATTGTAAAAATTCCGAAATATGCAGAGTACGAAATGTAATAGATCAATTCAAATGGTTGTAGCCTTTGTCTTCCATTGCTGAGATGGACACTAGGTTCTTCTTGAGGTCAAGTACATATAATACATCCTGTAAGTGGATCGTATTTCCTTGATTCAATTTAAGAGAGACATTGCCTACACCTTTCACGGGATATTTCATATTATCTTCAAGGATAATTTCCAGGTTAGTTTCCTTCTCTATTAGATTATGGAGAACTTCTTTGTAACTAGTGAAGTTCCTTGATGCACCACTATCAATGACCCAAATTTCCATTGACTTTGAAGGAGCAGAGGTAGATAGAGCAACTAGTAAATAATATTCACCTTGCTTATTTTCAACAATGTTGGATTCATACCTGGAATTTTTAGCCTTCTTGAATGGTTGTCCTCTTCCTTGATTACCAGCACTCCTTTTACCTTTTCTATTAGATTTCCCATTCCTTTGATTTCCATGAGAGGAATTTTGATCATCGTCCCAGTGTGAGATCTTTCTATCAGGGCACTCCTTCACATAGTGACCTGGTTTATCACAAATGTAATATCGTCCTTTTCTTCCACCCTTAGGTCCAGCCTTTATTTTTGATTTAGTCCCAGAATTATTTCATTTTTTAGCATGAGAAGAAAAGGCAGCAGGAGGACCTTTAGGCATGGGAATTTCTTGCTCTTCTACCCTTGTTTCTTCTTAAATGCATCTAGCCATTAATTCCTTGAAACCAGGAATTACATCATTGTTTAGAAGAGTAGTCATGAACACGTACCATTTGGATGGTAATCCTCCAAGAGTTGTGAGTGCCATTTCCCTATCAATAATAGTCTCCCCAATAGATAGGAGATCATTCCTAATCTCAATGATCCTTAAGAAGTATGCTTGCATACTCTCATCTTTGCCCTTCTTAATTTCCTTCAACTTATTTCTAAGAAATAAAACTTGATTTGCATCATTAACTTTAAATAAACTCACCAGTCTATCATAGATTTCCTTGGAGGTGGTTAGATCGAAGATGTAGGCCACCAAGCGCTTGTCGATAGAGTCCCGGATGATCTTCTTTGTTTTGACTTCGCCAGTTTTCCATTTGTTCCTCGCAGCAACGGGTGCATTTGATGGAGGATCAACAATATTGCCTCTCACATGGTCCAACACTCCTTGATCTTCTAAGGTTAGATCGATAGACATCTTCCATCCGTGATAGTCATATTTCTCACGGAGCTTGTCTTTGGTAGGGAAGAGTGTTGAGGACCCCATAGTTCTTTTAGGATAGGTTGCCAATCTTCTCTTCGGTGATTGCTCTTGCTCTTGCTTGGGCTTTGTCTTCACCTCAGCTCCAATACCATGTTAATTTATGGTATGTTCTATGCTTAGAGAAATTTACTTCTCTTTCGTATTATTATTCACAGATTAGCAATCACATGTGCATAAGTAAAGTGCAGATAGAACGTTAACCGATCAACAGAAAACAAGCCAAGACAAGAGACACAAGATGTGGTGGCTAGACAGGGACAAACCCCAATATAGGGAAACCCTTTGATCAAATCTTCTTTTATCTTCAATAATTCAGCAAAGAGAAATAGTACAAAAATCTGATTTATATCAGCAATAGCAAACCCTAGATCAGCAGCATCAGCATTAGCGGCTTCATCATCAAAACTAGGGTAGTCAATATCTCGCAAACCGAACATCGGATCGGCTTGATTCCTTCACCAAAATATGCGGACTTCAGAGGAGATGTAGGTACACCTACATCACAGTTCAGAGGGGGAAGTCTGATGATCAACGCTGGTCAAACTTTGGATCTACAATTGCAGCTTCAGGTTTTACACCTTCCTTCCACATGTGTGAGAGAAGAGTCACCTATTGCACAGGAGAGAAGAGCATCTTTTCTGCGGTGGAGAGAGAGAGATGTGATGAGTTGAGTGAGTAAAAATGAGGAAAATTCATCCTGCATTTATACACATTTGATGATAATTGAATAGATGCAACTATTGGGCTTCTGAGCCTGCATGAGTTGTTGGTAGGCTTGATAATTACTCCATAATCAAAATAAATTCATATCTCCATAAATACTTATCGGAATCGGATGATCTTTAGATCAATCCTACACCTCTCAATGAGAGGAATCTAATAAAAATATTATAAGCCATGAATAAGATGACCCACATGGAGTTTTGCCTTAGTTTCCAAATTTAACAGTGGCTCATTGGGTGTTGGGGCATCTGTTCAATTGACTACTGAAGAATATCGAGCATTGGAGCGTCCATCCAAAGGGAGATGTAGAAGAACGAATTTATAGAATTATAGAAAGTTGTTGTTTTCATTTCAATTGGGGCTTAAGATTAAAGAATTTATTAGAAAAGCGTTCGGTGGTTTTTGACCCGGAGGGGGTTTTCCACCTAAAATATTTGTTCCTAGAAAAATATGACTCGGACTATCCAAAGTACTTCGTTCATCAAATCGGCGTTTCAAACCTCAAAGGGGATCCATCATCAGGACAGAAAATTAGACCGAGAGAAGAATTTACTGACCAGGACAAATAAATAGAAACCTAATGGTTTATAGGTTGGCAGCTCTTCATTCAATATTTATCCTTGAAATTTCAAGAAAACAGATCTCATTCCATGTATCCCCTCCGTACAGGGAAGTTATGTTGAATTTTAAACTTCTGTAGTCATTTCTTGGAAAAATATGATCCAGATTATCCTGGGTTCTTTTATTTACTGTTATGACTGCATAAGTGTTAATAATAATTGAAGATTAACTAATGCTCTGAAAAGATTTAAAAGTGATAATTGCTAAGGAATACTAATTCACCCCCCCCCCCAGTATTTTCCAACACTTTCTAGACCATGTATGGGCATTTTGAGTTTGTTGTATTCCTTTTGGTTTGACTAATTCTCCAGCTACTTTTATGTGCTTGATGAATAGAGTGTTGCGTCCTTATCTGGAAAAGTTTTTTATTGTTTTCATATATTGTTGATATCTTGATATATTTTAATAATTAGGAAGAGCATGTTGAACACTTAGTATCTGTATAAAGATTTCTAAGAGAGCACCAGTTGTATGTCATGCTTAGAAAATGCAATTTCTTTTAGACATAGGTACATTACTTGGGACATGTTGTCTCCAAGGAAGGCATAATAGTGGATTCAAAAAAGATCAAAGCTATTATGGAATGGGAAACTCCTAGGAATGTGGATGAATTTAGACCATTCATGGGGTTAGGAGGTTACTACAGGAGGTTCATTAGGAACTTCTCACAGATTTCCTATGATATCATGTCATTGCAGAAAAAAGGGAAGAAATTTGAATGGACAGAGGAACGTGCAACATGTTTTGATTAGTTGAAGCAGGTCTTTACAAATGCTCTAGTTCTAAAGATTACAAACCCAAATAAAGAGTTTGTAGTGTGTACATGTTTTTGCAAGAGAGGACTTGGAAAATTCTTGATGTAAGAGTGACAAATCGTATGTTATGAATCAAGGCAATTGAATGAGCACGAGAAGAATTTTGTTACACATGATCTTGAATTGGTAACGATCATCCATGCATTGAGTATGTGGAGACACTATCTTCTTGGTAGGAGGTTTGTTCTGATGAGTGGCCACAGTGGATTGAGATACTTGTTTGACCAACTCAATGTGAATGCTAGGCAAGCTAGATGGTTGGCCATGATCAATGAGTTTGACTTCGAGATAAATTACATTAAAGGAAAGGAAAGCAGGGTTACAGATGCTCTTTGCAGAAGAGTACATGTAAATCACGTTGCAACTATGAGTTCTTATGGGACTGATTTACAAGATCAAATTTTATAGGCAGGTCAACAGGATGATAGGTACAGGGAGCTTAGGCACAAGTTACAACAACAAAGTACAGGTGATCAGGATGTGGACTATCGTCTCACAACAAATGGTTTAGTTACATTTAGGGATAAGATCTATGTGCCAGAAAATAGTGAGCTCAAGAAAATTATCTTAAGATAATTTCATGCTAAGCCATATTAAAGTCACCCAGGATACCAAATGACATTGAAAATGGTGAATAATACTTCTACTATTGGTTGAATCTGAAGAAGGGAGTGACAGATTTTGTGGCTATATGTTTGGATTATCAACAGGTAAAAGAAAAGTGTAAGCATCTAGATAGTCTACTATATCCAATTTCACAATTTCGATTCCAAAGTGGAAATGGGAGGTCATTTCCATGGATTTCATTACAGGTTTTCCAAGGACATATAGACAACATGATTATATTATGGTTGTGGTTGACAGGTTGACAAAGGTAGCACAATTCATTCCAATTAAGTCTACGAATCCAGCTAGTGCTGTAGCACAAGTCTTCATCAAGGAGATAGTAAGGTTGCATGGTGTACCAAAGAAGATTTTATTGAATAGGGATGCTAAGTTCACTTCTAGATTTTTGAAGGAATTATTTGCAGGTTTGGGTAAAAATTTGGGCTTCAACATAGCTTATCATCTGTAGATAAATGGACAAAAAGAGAGGGTCAACAGGATTCTAGAGGACATGCTGAGAATGTATGTGATGCATCAACAACTAAAGTGGGAAGATTATCTTCCACTGTTTGAGTTTGCTTACAATAATGGGTATCAAGAGTCACTAAGGATGAGTCCATTTGAGGCACTCTATGGGCAGAGTTGTAATACTCCCATTAGTTGGAGTGATCTAATGAATAGGGTGTTGATTGGACCAGACATGTTAGCAGTGATGGAATAGGAAATGCCATTAATCAAGAAGAATTTAAAGGTAGTGCAGAACAAGAACAAAATTTATGCAGGTCATCACATGACATTTAAGGAGTTTCGGGTTGGGGAACATGTGTACTTGCACATCAAGTCCAAGAATAGCTCCTTGAGTATTGTGTCATGTGCAAAGCTGGCACCTCTGTATTGCGGGCCTTTCGAGATACTTTAAAGGATTGGACTAGTGGCATATCAACTTACACTTCCTCCAAATAGTGAAATTCCATTATTTTTTCCATGTTTCCTTACTTTAAAGATATGTGAAATATGTTGATCATGTTATTGATTGGTTTGTAAGATGGATAATTCCAACCAGAACCTCAGTTCATTTTGCATAGAACGATGCTCATGCTTCGGAACCGAGCAATCAAGCAAGTTAAAGTGTAATGGAAACACTTTGGGCCCGATGAAGCTACATGGGAGATGGATGATCAGATGTGGGCTATGTATCCTTCATTGTTTTCTGGTTGAGGCAAAGCAGTTTTGGTATATGTACATATTTATGTATGGTTGTTATTATAAATACCACAATGATCTATGTTATAAAGCTATAATAAGAGGTATGGGTGTCATGTTGTTATGATTTTCATGTTGGTTTGATTTTTAGTAGGTTGATCATTGTAAATAGTACATTGATCTAAGTTATAAAGCTCCATGAGCAGTGCGTTTTACTTTTTAGCGGCCTTGCTAGTTGTAGGTGTCATAGAACACCAAGGACGATGTTCCCATAAGGGGGAGGGGTTTATAATAGGTTTGGGTTAAAAGTTCACGTAATAAAGTTAATAAAGGAAAAATAAGACCAAGGTTATGGGACACATTTTCCAAGATAAATGTTGGGAAAAACGTCCTAGTGGGTGTTCATTTGCTTTATAATGGCTAAGGGAAAATTGGAAAAGGCAATGGAAAAGGATTTAAAAGGAAAGAGGAATTAATTGGAATTTTATTTATAAAAAAAGAGTAAATTAAGAGAAAAGGAACGTGAAAGGTCACCGGTTGCATGTGAGGAGGAAAATGAAGGAAATTAATGGAAATTGAAGGAAATAGAGGCCTCATTAATAAAAATACTTTTGAAGATTAGTTCATAACTTTTGTTAGTTCAACCTTTTTTTAGTTCAGTTTTGGAGCTCTCTCTCTATTCTCTCTCTCACATAATTTTGCACACTTAGAGCATTCTTGGATCACTCTAGCATTGAAAGAAGGAAGGAATTACTTCTTTGTATCTGCAACCATATTTCCAGACAAAGAAAGAGAGCGAAGCGACCTCACCTTCCAGCTGGGTTTTCTCCCAAAAGGGTTTCCCAGAGAGCATATCTTGTGTATTATGTGTGTATGTGAGCTTATCTTGTTGTTCTCTACTTTTCTGCTTGATTTACTTTTACATGCATGCACTAATTACAGTTGATTTTACATATCTAGAAATTAAATAAAACTGTAATAGTGTAGAATCTTATATTTTTAATATAATGTTATCAAATTTGTTGTGACAAATTGTCCAGTGGAATATCCACGACAGTTTATGGATCAGTAACACAGTTTAGGGGCATGTAGTCGCCACATCTCTTCTCAGAGGTAAGCATAGTTCAATATTTTTCTTTTAATGAAATGGAGTGTTAGTTCTGTTGCATCCCTGTATTTATGGTTATATTTGTACTTTGTTGCATTCTATTTAATTTCATATTAGAGTCACATGTATCTTTTCCTTGCTATTTTTTGCATGCATGGTACATGCATGTGTGTATTTAGTTCTATTGTTGTAATTAGCATCAATTTTTCTAGGTGTGACAATGGTTTTCAGCCTTACCTTTCCATTTCTGGATAGCCACAATGTGATGGGGTTCTTTCACTTGGTTGATTTGGATTTCTATATGGTGTCGAAACTAAGTGAGGTGGTTTCAGGAAAATTCCCAAATGCCTAGGAATCCCTTGACTAATAATGGCAGATACATAGTAAAGCCTAAGGGTGGAGATAGTTAAATTACTCATGGTTTAGGTGGAGAGATCTGGAGGCATCCATGCTTGTTTAGGGCCTAGTGATCCCTTGAATGGTATATGGCAAGATTGTGGTAAAGCCTAGTAGTGTATGTTTATTATTTGGGTGTAGGAATCCCTTGACTAATAATGGTGGGATACAAAATAAATCCTGGTGGTATAAATGAGGGTTTTGGGCCTAGAACTCCCTTGAATGGTAATGGCAAGATACATGGTAAATCATAATAAGCCATGGTTGCTTTTGTTGTGAGTCCCATAATCATGCCTGGAATATGGCATGGGTATGATTAACTAAAAGAAACATTTGGTTAAGCCCAATTTATGGTCGGGTGGAATGTTAAGGTCCCTAACTTGGTTGGATATTGTATATGAATAATAATAATAATATTTCCTCTTGATTTTTATGAGTAAATGTGCTTGCTACTATGTGATTTTAATGGTTGTTCTATCATTTTTAATCTATTGGTTCTATGTTAGTTATAAACGTGTTTTTATGACAGAGTTTGGTTGTGGGTCTCATCATGTTTTATTTAGTAAATAAAATTTAAACGAATGCATTACCTAATAGATGATAATGCAACTATTGTGAGAAGGCATCAGAACTTCTTGAAAAATATCAAATAAGTATGAGGTCCCTATGTTCATATGTGTTTATATAACCTGTACATTACATGTTCATGATGTGTTTGATGAAATTCCCGTCATGGTTAGGGTGATTTAGGTTAAGTCCTTGTTCAAGTTTTTGCATTAGAGGACTTGTCTTCTTGTTATTTATCATTTCTAATAATTTCATCAATTTTTGGGTAAAGGCTTGAGTCCTAGCTCTAAAAATGTGGCTATATTTGGGGTCACTAACACAAAACAGCCTGAAAATTACTACAATCACATGGAGGCCTTGTTGTGGGAGCAACTAAAGGCTTTCAGTCACATGGAAAGCTTATCATGGGAGCGACTGGTAGTTTAGGATAGTAAAAAGAAAGTTAACATAGGGGTTGGGCACTTGGAGTGGTTGGTTAGCCCCTGAGGGGTCTTGTAGCTCCCAAGGAGGGTTGGTTTGGTTTTGGTTTGCTTATTCCACTTCCTTAACTATACTTGGGGAGTTGATTCATATCATAGTAACTCTTTGTCACATGTTTACCCTAGTGGACTAGTTAGTTTGGGTAACTTGTTACAGGAGGTAAAAAGGTCTGAGCTAGCCGCTTTTACAAGTAAATCATTTAAAAAAGCTCTCACACCTTCTAATATCAAGCCTATATTTAGTAGGATTGGTATATGGCCACCGAATGTTAATTCTCTTATGCATGATACTTGTTGTAGCCAGGAATTTTATGTGGAAGGTTAAGAAGCATAGGACTTACAAGACCATGTTGATGCCCAAGAAGATGTGGATGGGTAGGAAGATGTTGTTGTTGTTGATGCTATGATGTATATTTCTGAAGAAAATCTCTATTGTGATGATGATGAACATGTGAGTGAGACACAGTTCAATCATGAACCAATTTTCAATAGCATGGAGGTTGTCACACCCAGTGAACCACCTGCCAATTCGGCATGCGATATTACATATGAGGCAGTTGACCATGCAAATGACAATGAAAACTTGATTTCAAATGATAATGAAACCAGATTAAATAATAAGCAATTGAGCATGCCAACACAAGTAAGCCACCATCATGGTTGGCAGAGGATGTGATTAGTATCAACACACATAATGTGTCATCCAACAATGAGGAAAGCATGGACATTCCTTCACAACTGCCAAAGATGAACACTGAACTTGTTCATTATTTTATGGACAATGGATCATTAGAGGAAGAGCCCATTTAGCATGAAGTAATAGAGGAAGAAAACAATGGGGGGAAATCAATTGTCCTGGAGGTTGAAAGGCAAGTTTTAGGCCCTAAGGAGGATGTGACAATGAAGAAACGAAGGCTTGGTATGTTCATAAAGCTACTAGTAGAGAGAGTGAAAGCCACATAAAGGAACTCAACAAAATATTGTATTCGTTTAGGGAGGAGTTCATAGTTTCTCATCTATGAATACTATATGATGTTATTTTTTGAGTCTAAATATTAAAAAATTGAAATTAAAGGATTTAAATAGATAAAGGAGTTGGCCAAGGAAAAGAGAGCTTCAAGGATTGTAGTAGCAGAAGCTCGGGAAAAGGAAAGGTTGGAAAGAAAGAAAGCAAGGGAATATAAGGAACATCAAAAAGAATCAGAAAGGCAAGAGAGGGAGGCAAGAAAGGTTCAACAAGTGATGGAAAATGGAGGAAGGGAAATAGACTGGGAAGACTATGATCCAAGCTAGTTTGAGCAAACTTGATTACAATCCTATGTGTGATTATAGGACACCTCCAATCAGTGTTGGGGTTAGTATCAGAAGTGGAAACTTTGGCTACTCATTCCCTGCATGGCTACAAGGAGTAAATTGGACTCAAGCATATGGAAACATTCAAACACATCCTAATCAGCCACTCTTGGGTAGGTCACATGTTGACGGTGCTAGACCCTCCAACATGTCAAGGGATCTCCACGCTAAGAAGTCCCAACTAGACCTCAAACCATTTATAGTAGGAGTCCCAATATTGGGTAGTAAATCTATGCCTTGACTATGATGGCATGAAAAGGTAAGCAAGATATCTTTGTTGAAAGAAAGTGTGTGACATTGTAGTGAGTCAAGAGAGGTGCATGGGGAGGTTCTAACACACGAAGGGGGGAAAGAATTGTATCCCTTAGAAGTTTGTAATAGCACGCAGCCTGAAAGGAATGCACAAGATGAATGAACTCACAAACTAGATAGAAGAATAGTCGAAAATCAAAAGTGATGAGTTAAACCAACGACACGCTTCAATAAGATTCATACAATCACATACATAATAGTCCAAACATAAATGCGTAAGTTAAAACTACATACATTACTAAAGGAACATAAATAGTTTAACTACAATAACAACATATGCATGAAACGTACTTGCTCTACTATATTATATAAAGTGAAAGTTCCATTCATACATACAACCATGACAACCACTAGCCCCAATAGTGGAACGTTACAGTCAACGCCGCCTACTCTTCCAAAGAGATGTACTCGCTCTGCACTGTGGAGAAACCAAGGCTCATCACAATACTCTCCAAGCCCTCTCTAAGCAATACCTAGAAAAATATTAGCTCCCAAAAGCCTCTTCTATGAGTTATGAGGTTATACTTATAAGAAAGGGTGGGGTGACCCTTGAAATTTTCCTCTGTGACTCTTGGACTACCCTCATGACTCTTCAACTTCATTACATAACTATTTACATTACAAATGATTGTTTTCATTCTACTAATGACACTTGGAATTTCACTTTACGTCATGTTTACAAAAATACATTTTCCACATATACCCATGTGGGACAAAAATAGGCTTGAGTCAGCTAGACAAGACAACACTAAGACTCGAACGGCTATAGAAAGACTAGCTCATCAACATCCTCTCTGTGATCTTTGGTGATGAACTGATGCCATGCTTGATAGCTCACAATGGTGTCTGCATACTCTTCGATGATGTCTACCTGGAAATGAACTCTTGCCTTCATTGCTTTCAGGTATAATGATTTGGGACCTCTGTCCAATTCATCTTGTAACATGCGCAACTTGGTCCTGAGCGAGGTCGTACGAGTGATGTACATCTGCATGTTATCGACGCTGACTTACAAATCTGCACTGGTGGACATTTACATCAACTGATCAAAGTATGCGTCGAGCTCCAGTCTGACTTGGTTCTTCTCTTTTTCCTCAGTGAGAATACCAATCGATGGGGTGCCATACTTTCTCACCACAACATCCAAACTCCTAAACAACTATGTGTACGAAGCCTCAACATTGGTGATGAGTGGGGGGGGGGGGTTCCTCATAGTTCTGGATCAGACTTTGAAAGCGCACTTTGTCCAACTCTACATGTGGCTTCATCATCTTGTTCAAGTGAAGCAGGGCTCCCTTATACCTCATTGTCCATGTTTGTACATGATCAACAACGGTATGTATTGTTAGGGTCCTATAATTTATAGGATCTCAAGGTGATTAAGCATTTCAGAGTTTGAAGGTTTCAAATTGTTCATAAGATGTTAATTTTCAATTGATTGCATTAAAAAGAGAAAGAAAAAAAAGAGAAAAAGGAGAAAAGAAATGAAAAGAGGGTATATAAAAAGAAGAAAAAGAAAAAAGAAAAGAAAACCCCAAATATTGTTCAAATCATACAGTTTAAGCATGATTGAACAAATTTCAATTTATGTTCATAGGTTAGAAAATAAAGATTTACCAAGCAGTTTAACCTTGGCAAATCAGTAGCTAGGTAGAAATTGAATTTGGTCCATTTAATCTAGACCAAAGGGGAGAAATAAGTGATAGAGTAGGTTAGATTTTTTTTTAAAAAGATGAAAGGGTCTGCAAATCTAAGTACACCCTGCAAATGGAAGAGAACAAAAAATGTTATGCCATGGAATAAGGGTAAGTAGATTCAAATAAAAGAAAAGGGAAATCAAAAGACATTTTTAAAAGTTGGAAGTCAGTTTCCAATATTTTCCTACAGTTAAAAGAAAATTCCAATCTTTTCTAAGGTCGGAATAAGGAAATTTATAAGGAAGGGGTCTTATATCCAATTAATAATCATTCTCCCTTAAACCTTATTTATTTACCCCTTTTTCTCTATAGTTCGTCCCCATTTATCTCCCTACCCCACTACCATACTCACTTGTCATATCATGGCTAATAAACCTACCATATTTCACCCCAAATCCTCTTGCTCCGCCTGATCTAATGGTCCACATCCCTTTCCAGCCCACCCTCACCCTCTGAAAGTTAATCCTAGGGGGGGGGGGTCCAAAGTTAGTAGTTTCCACCCTCATATGTGTCACGCCCTCGTGAGTTTGCACCCCCCCCCCCCCGCCCCCGTCATACCACCTACCACTCCCCAAGCCCCCCGAAAAGTTGTATTCAATACCATCCAAACCGCTCGCCTATTCGACCGTTGGACACTTTCAGCCTCATGACGCCAAACCATCCCATCCACCCAATCACTTCCATTCTCACCATTGGGAAATAAATGGGTTGGTCCGTTAGCCAACGGATCCACACCAAATCAAGCCAATCCAATGACACGATTACAAATCATGAAACCGCCAATTCACACATATTTTAAATTTTAACTGTTATTGTTCATTTGCAGGCATCTTTCTACTGCATTTAGCCCTTACCAAGAATGCACAATGAAGCCAAAGCATAGTAATACAGTGCAGGATTACTCATTTTCTTGCAGCGATCATCATTTCCCACTCTTGAATCCCATTTCTATTTAAATCCCTATTCTTTCTCCCTCACTGAAATCCCACTTCTTTTATCCCTTTCTATTATAGATTTAGCACAAGACAATTTTCAGAGGAAAGCTACAAAGAAAACAACAATGGCACCAAATAAGAAAGAACCAAAAGTATTCAACCCAATGGTTCACCCACCACTGGATTTAGATCATTTACCATTGGCTGACAGGGATTTCAAGATCCATGAAACCCTCTCAGAATTTGATCTGTTTAATATATATTGCTGGTGGGAGGACAAATTCATGGAGGAAATGGATGACATAGGCCTTTGGGACACCAACCTGCCTTTTTATATTTTCCCTAAAACACATAGTTGCCTAGAATTGATCAGGAAGTTTCATTTATGTTACAACCCATAGAAAAGGGTAGTGATGGCCCCAACAGGACATATTTTATTCACAATTGATGCTCAATCCATCATGCAGATGATGCAGGCCCCAATTATTGAAAAAGTCATTCCTTTTTCACATGAATTTCTTATTGAAATGTACCAAAAACTTGATTTTTCCAAGAGAGCTAAAACATTATAACTTTTCATGGCTGAGAATACACCTCTACCAAGAAAAAACCCTCCTTATTCCTCCTTTGTTTTTCCTGATAGAAGCAACATATTGCCACAGTTCTTTCGTATTTACTTGACTATTATTCTAACCAATAGCTTGATGAAGCTATTGTTACACAATAATTTGTCACCATTGGTCACCGTC
Source organism: Pinus tabuliformis (assembly GCA_031772625.1). NCBI lineage: Eukaryota > Viridiplantae > Streptophyta > Pinopsida > Pinales > Pinaceae > Pinus > Pinus tabuliformis. Next base: position 404,445,087 of record CM062811.1, on the reverse strand, counting down.
CCTGTTACCCCTTTCCTGTACTTTGGAGGACTCATTCCGGGACCTGTGAGCAGTGACATAACTTAAAAACACTTGCATTATGTTCCCCTAAGTATGGACTTCATGTGCCCTGAAGACACCTCCTGCAAAATATCCCTGAAAAGTGCCCTTTTTCCATTAGCGCGGGTCCACAATGTACTACCCACACCAATGAGGGAGATCCTCAAAAGAAGGCACGCCCATTGGCGCTCTGTCTTAGAGTAACACCCGCGCCAACCAAGTTTGGAAAAGATTTTTAACAAACGCGCGCCCAGATGTTTTTTCCCTTCAAGTCATGAAGTCTTTTGAGGATAAAGCTAATCTTCTAGATGTCGAGATTCATCATCTATCCCTTACATCTATCCACAGTGGCTTTTTGGAGATAATGCCAATCCATAATGAGTGTCTTGATTCATTGTATCTTCTTCCCCTTCTCCATCTATAAAAGTCTATCCTCATGCATTTGACAAGCTAGTTTTTTGAGTAGTGGTGATCGTGCTAGTAGTGATAACGCTTGTCTTGAGTGATAGTAAGAGTCTTGGAGCATAGGGAGGTTATGCTGCCAGAAGTCTGAGAGAGAAAGGTCTATTGCAAGACATATGTAGCTGCTCGCCCAACCAGAGGAGAGATTCAACGTCAGAACTTTGGTTGTATTTTTCTCTGTTGATTATTCATTAATAAACAACTATCATTATGGTTCCGATCTTATTGTTCGTTATGATAATGTTTGATCTATATCTTTTCTGACTGATATATAGTTGTATTTAGTGGATTTTATGTTTGTATTCGCTTCGTTCTTTGCATGTGCAGGTATCCATTCGTGGAGATCGTGAGGATCGTGACCTGCCGGAGCAAGGGAACGGGAGTATCAACTCTTCTACGACACTAGCGTTGGACTCCAGGTTGGTTCTCATAATCCACTTTCAATCTGCAACTAGGAACTTGCATGGTAGCGTTGATTGATTGTTGCTAGACCCATTTTGGGCTAGTGGGATCGCCTCTGTCCGCAGAGGGGATTTACCTCTCCAACAATTTGGCGACTCCACTGGGGAGGAGCTATTTGTTGTTTGATTCATAAACCTTGGACGGAGCCTGAAGTACGGCCAGGCAGCCTTCGAAACGCTATTGCTTTGCATTAGCGAAGTAGATCAACGCCACTTCAGTCAATCTCCGGTTTGGTTTACGAACCAAACAGCTTGGAGTTTGTCTTGCATTTTGGTTCTCTCTTGCTTGCTTGCATAAATAAGCTTTCTGGGTTAGTTTTTAAGTTGTTTCTTGCTGTTTGATCTGTCTGAATACTGTCGACCAGACCCTGGACTGCTTGATTTATTTTTTAGGCCAGCAAACTTTATTAGCGCGTTTTTCTACCTGACAGTCGCGCCAGTTGGCGCAGGTTGCACAAAAGCAACTCGCGCTAATTCCTTAATAGCGCGAGTTACAGGCTGACAGTCGCGCCAGTCCTGTGAACTTTGCCAGTTTGTTTGTTGGAAGCTTTTTAAACTCAGATTTCTGTCTTTTTACATCCTTTTCAGCTACTGGAGTGTGTCAGAACTCTGTTTGACTGGTTTTTTACCTTTATCCTTCGGGTGTTTGCCTATTTCCATCGATCTTATATCCCAGCCCTAGAGCATCTAGTGGCTTTGTATATCGAGCCTTCCGTGGGAGTTTTTGGTTCTTTGATTGTCCAGTCGACTTTTTGGGTGTTTTCTGCATTTGTCTGGTGGTTTTCAAAACTTATTATTCTATGCTTCGAGCAATTCACCTCTAGCTCGTTTGGATTTTGCTTGGCTTCGTTTGAGGTCTTTGTGATTCTCCTTATTTTGACAGTTTGTCTTGGTGTTTCAGACTTGGTTCTATTTGCATTGAGTGAAATTTGCCTGTTTACGCTTGTTAACATCTCTCGAGAGTTGTTTAAGTGCATTATGCCTTTTTAAAAGAAAAAACAAACGATCTTTTTTCATTATATTAGTTAGCATTTTTCATTGTTATTGGCAATTAGTCACTTTTAAAAAAAAAAAGAAAGGAAAAGTTTCATTTATTGCTATTAGATGCATTAGGATCTTTGTTGATTGTTTGGTGATCATTTTGTTTGTTTGAAAATCTCAACTCTTCTGTAGTTAGCATTCATTGAACGGAATGATATATTTTGGCATATAGTTTGCATTTAGGAAATTCTGAGAGATCACATATGGTAGGACCTAAAAACTGAAACCTAATTGAAGATCAACTGTAAAATGAACTGAATGAATCTAACAACGCATTGGAACTTAACGCATACATTCTAGAGGTCTAGGCTAGAGACGTGTTCTAGCGTCGTTAAACCTAGCCACTATTGTTTCACATTACGGTTGGGTGATTCCTCCTTTTGTGACTCGGTAGTGGTCTAGCACGGATTTGTGCTCCCACGTACCGTCGAGTATATGTGGAGACCCCACTAGGTTATCATCCTTTATCCACAGGAAGCCGTGTCTGCCGCCTTACAAGCCGTAATGCACTAAACACAGCATTCGGGAAGATTGACTGCCGTACGGGAAGTCCTTGGTTTTCATCTGATTGCCAAGGTGTATAAGCAATTTTACGGATTGTTTGGTAAACCTTTTGCCTAGTTCTCCAGAGTAGTCACTTTTGATCCTTTTCGGACTCTTTAAAAGAAAAGGTGCCAGTGAGCATCTTGTCACTTCGTGCTCATTAAACATTCGAAGGAGACTAGAGTCATCTTTTCGTCCTTTTCTCGACTCTTAAAACAAGAAAAGGTCAAGTTCAGTTCCTTTGTCTTAAAATTTATTCGGCCATGATACACATTTACCTAGTTAGATCTTGTTTGTGTTAGTTTGAGTAGGGTTTTGTCTCGTTAGATTCCCTAGGATTTTGTGAAGTTTCATCCTGGCGGAATTACCAATTTCATCTTCTTCCTTTGCCGAGATACTGGTTGTGAGTGAAATTCTTCCTGTTGTTCCGAGTATACAACCGATTAATTCTCGTGCTCCAGGCGACGAGACTTACGAGTTTCATTGGAACCCTGTTTGGGAACCTTCTGAGGACGGTATCCCTTTTTGGGAATACACTTCTCCTCGTGTTTTAGTCCCACCTTTTTCCTCCGACATGGAGGACGTATCCCCTACTTCGACTGAAGAATCCGTTGCGACGAGCGGTGAAATTCCCACCGCAACGGAACCTACACTTGTTAGTAGCACTCCTACTACTGCGAGACTACCTCCAGGCTATAAAGCAATAAAGGATGTTATGTCCTCTGGAACTCCTTTTACGAGTTCTATTTGGTCACAACTCGCTTTTCCCACCACGGAGCCTTTTACTCCACAAAGTCGCAGTACGTCTGTTATCTCAATCACAACCGCTCCAACGGTATGTGTAGCCTCTTCGACTCCTATTTTCAGTCGACCTTCGGCTTCTTTATTCGAAGTCTTTGATCCTACGTCAAACATCCCAGCAGAGGGGCCATACGATCAGTATTTACCACATCTTGGTAGGCCTTTGCTGTCTCAACCGATTGTTGAGATTTCAGTTCCGCTGTCAATTGATTGGGGCTCCACCTCTTTTCATGGTGGCCAAGTATCATCTGCGCAATCCCAAAGACCACCTCATCAAGACCAAAAAGGGAAACCCTTTTGCTTCTGGTGGTCCCTTTTTCACCTCTTATGCTCAACCTTCTGGTAACTCAGGTCAATCTTCTGTTCAACAAGCCCAACCTGGTATCCAGCAAGGTTATCCTACTGGACAAATTGGTCAATCATATGTTAATCCAAACCAACCTAATGTCCAGTATGGTTCAATATCTGGACAAACTGCTCAACCACATGGTCAGTCCATCGTCCAGTATAGTCAACCTTCTGGGCAAGTTGGTCAGCCTCAAATCCAATCAGGTCAACCAACTGCCCAGCCCACTCAGCCATCTGGTCCGTTAGGACAACCTTCAGCTATGCAACAACAACTCCACTCCCAGCAGGTACAACCTTCTGGGCAGGTAGGCCAACCTCAATATCAACAAGGTCATCCTTCTGGCCAGATAGCCCAACCTACAGGACATCCTTCTGGCGCTGCTCAACCCGGTTTTTTGCCTCAGGCTGGACCCCAGACCCCATACGGTCCTCAAATGCAAGTTGGAATTCAATCCCAACCAGTCTATCAAACTCAGCCTATTTCTCAAACTCAGTTTGGAGTCCAGCCCCCGTATGGTTACCAGCAACCACAAGGGAAACCTTCGTTTGCCCCATATCAAAATTATCAACATCTGCAGGCGAATCCTTATCAGAATTATCTGCAACCATATAGTGCTCCTGCAGGACCGTTTGGTAATCCATGGAACGCTGGGGGGTAGAACCCAAATCCCTACGGACAAAACCCTATGGGGCCAAATCCGCCCGGACCAGGCCCTTGGGGGCAACCGCCAGTTGGTTGGAACCCTGGTGTTCCATCCCACCAGCAGCCCCAAATGTCCTTCAATCCTCAATTACCTTTCTTAGCAACTTTAGAATTACCGGATGTGTCCAAATTGACCAATGATCCTATTCTCCATAATCCATATTGGCCTCCGGTTCCAACGAAAATTCCCGGTAACTGTCCAAAATTCGATGGTAAAGCTAATGAAGATCCACAAGCTCATGTCATGACTTATCACCTGTGGTGTTCATCCAATTCATGGCTTGATGATTCAATTCGGCTTCGCCTTTTTCAAAGGACTCTCACTGGCTTTGCAGCTAAGTGGTATATTGAGCTCAATCGCGGATCCTTTCAGGATTTCAACTCGTTGGCTATGGAATTTCTCACTCATTTTCAGTTGCCCATTCGATATGAAACGGGTACACACCTCCTGACCTCCTTAAGACAGACAACAGCTACGCATATCTCAGATCATATCCATGAATGGAGACGGCATAGACGTATGATCAAATTTTGGATTCCCGACCAACTTCTTACCGATTGGTTTACGACTTCGTTCATTCCTCCAATAGCTCGGGACATTGCCATGGGGGCGTGTGTCACTGAAGAGCAAGCTATCTCGCGTGCTCAGTACCTTGACTTGGTTTATTCTCAGTCAAGTACATTTTATGATTATCTGCCTGACGCACCGAGACCAGGAACATCCAAAGCCCTGCCAACACCAACTGTTGATGGTATTATTGGTTCTGTTAATTCGTCCTCGAAGAAAAATTCCGCGAACCCTGGGAAGCAAAAATCAAGTGCTTCGAACGAACCCACTTCTCATGTAACACCCGCTTCGAATGTTACTTCCAAGGTCAATGCCGTCCAGTCCACCACGGCAGACAAAGCCTCGAAAGGAAAGAAGAAAGGGAAAGCCAAGAATAAGCCAGATCAACCTAAACAAGACTCCCCTAAACCTCCACCCGAGGACGGTGCCAAGCGCAAACCCAAGTATCCTTGTCTTATCTGTGATGAAGATCACTATACCAAAGACTGCCCTAGGTGGTCCGAAGTTAGTCGTTTGTTGAAAGGCGCTCCCGGGATTCCTGCGGTGCTCAAAGAACCCTTTCCCTCACAACAAACTCAAATGGTGGCTGACCCCTCTCAGCCTCCCTCTTCCTTCGGTTCTCAAGTGTTTATGGCTGGAACGATACCTGTCAATATCAGTACTCGAACAAAAGATTATCCGTCATCTGCCGGGAAAGAGCCTGAGGTCCCCTCCAGTGCTCCTCCGTTCAGTTCAGGCCCGCTCCACATCGAGAGACCTAGTACTGAGACGCCTATTCGACCCCCTCCAAAAGGAGTACTCCGGAAATCTTCTTACAACCCAAACGCCCGTGCTACACAGCACTACAATATCGTTGAGGACTTAGCTCAGACTCCATCAGCTATGTCTGCTTTAGAAGTTCTCAAGAGCTGCCCTTCTCAGAGGAAGTCCTTGCTATCCGCTATCGGTGGCATAGACCCGGCCGACTCGGATTTAATTACTTTTGACTTGGAACGCCATACGCAAAGACTGCCTCCCCAAATCGCATTCCTTATACAGGTTATTATTGATTCCAAAACGATTCATCGTACAGTCATTGATGAAGGTGCTTCAACTTGCATCATGTCTGTAGCCTATTGGAAAGCTATTGGATCTCCTACGCTGAGCCAGTCTCCCACAACCTTGGAAGCTTTTGATGGAAGAGCATCCCGTCCTTATGGTATACTCCAACGTTTGCCTACCTCTTTGGAAGGGAAGACGGTCGAAATGGAAGTTGAAGTTGTTGATGCTACTCTTACATACAACCTCCTTCTCGAACGTAGCTGGATATACGCGATGCAAGCTGTAGCTTCATCTTTGTTTCGTATCATCCGTTTCCCTCATCAAGGGAAGATTGTTACCGTAGACCAGCTATCATTCTTCGCTTCCTCTTCTGAAGGCAACATCCCTTTTGTGGAGCATACCTCAAAATTATCTGAGAGTCTGGGAGCCAGACTTTTCAAAGATCCCGCCCTTATGGGTGTTTTTCCGCTCCCACCTCCTAACGTCGCTTCCGTCAATATGATTACTACTTGTTCTGATCCGTGGATCCTCCCTCCCACTGACCAAGTAGATTCTTGGGGCGACCAGATGCCGTTGAGTCCTGCCGAGCTCAACTATGTTGAAATCATTGCTGCATCGGCTCCCTCTTCTGAACTTGCTCCTTCGAGTAAAGTTCTCCACTTGTTCACTCCATCCTCAGGGCTTGTAGATGAGACTTCTTCGGATCCTTTAAAAGAAACATTCCCTTCCGATGAAGCCATTATTGAGACTATGTCTCTCGAGGAACCTCCTTGGCATGATTCTCACCATCGTTCCTCGTTTCTCCCTACCCATCTGGATATACTAACTTGCCTTAAGTGGTTTGCTCCTTGTCTCCCATTTCAAACACCTATTCAGGTTTATCAGGTGTCTTCTGAAGGGAATATGGCAAACATTACGCAAACCCAGCCCATCGACATCTCTGTGAAACCAGGGATTGTCGAACATCTTCACATTGGAGTCACTTGTACTCCGGAGGAGATTCAACTTTATTCCAATCTTTTTCACGAATTTCGTGACATCTTTGCATGGTCCTATGAAGAAATGCCCGGCATTGATCCTAGCATAGTGATGCATGAGATAATCACGTACCCAGGTGCTAAGCTTGTTCGTCAACGTTTACGCCCTGTACATCCTCGAAAGGCTGCAGCTATTAAGGCCGAAGTAGAGAAGCTTCTTAAAGCCGGTTTTATTTATCCTATCCCGCTCACAGATTGGGTTTCCAATATCGTACCTGTGAATAAAAAACAGGGTACAATCCGTGTTTGTGTCGATTATCGTGATATTAATCGGGCCTGTCCTAAAGATAATTTTCCCACACCATTCATTGATCAAATTATTGACGAGTGTGCCGGAAGTGAAATGTACTCTTTTATGGACAGTTTTTCTGGATATAACCAGATCAATATTGCTCCCGCTGATCAACACAAGACAGCCTTTATCTGTCCATGGGGCACTTTTGCCTATAAGAAGCTCCCTTTCGGTCTCAAAAATGCCGGTGCTACCTTCCAACGTGCAATGTCTTATGCTTTTCATGACATTCGACACATTGTATAGCCATACCTAGATGATCTTCCAGCTCATTCAGCGAAACGTCAGGACCACCCTACTCACCTTCGCGAGATCTTTCTTCGCTGTCGATACTACCGAATCAGACTCAATCCTCACAAATGTGTCTTCTGCGTTGAATCCAGCCGACTTCTCGGGTTTGTCGTCTCCCGAGAGGGCATCCGTTTGGATCCCCTTAAATTCGAAGCTATAGTGAATCTTCCTCCCCCTACTTCTTTACAACAATTGCAAAGTTTGCAGGGTAAAGCAAATTTTCTACGACGTTTCGTTCCAAACTATGTCGAGGTGGCTAAAGGTTTCACGCGGTTACTAAAGCGAGATGTCCCTTTTTATTGGGATACCATCGCTCAGGAATCTTTTGAGCATCTCAAGGGTCTCCTTGTTTCTGCTCCATTGCTCCGTCCTCCGAACTATTATCGTGACTACACTCTGTATTTGACTGCCGCCGACACCACTATCGGCATGGTTCTTGTTCAAACTGACGATGATGACACTGAGCATGTTATCTATTATCTCAGCCGCAACCTTTTAGACACGGAAAATCGATATGCTTATGTTGAGAAGTTGGCTTTAGCCATTGTTTATGTTGTCCAACGCTTCCGTCACTACATTCTGCTGCGCACTACCACTGTGATTTCTGATTGCAACCCCATGACGTATATTTTGTCACGCCAGTTGCTAGGGGGCAAGTACTCAAAGTGGATTGTCATCCTCCAAGAGTTTGACTTGGAATTTACCACTGCCAAGTCCAAGAAATCCCTTGTATTTGCTGAGTTGCTTTGCTCTTTGCCATCTTCTTCCCCGACCTCTCACGTAGAGGATCAAATTCCGGATGAGACTTTATTTCTCATCAGCACCCTCGATCCCTGGTACGGAGATATCATTATATATCTGCAGACCGCCTCCTTTCGCCCTGGCGTGTCCAAAGACGCTCGGCGAAGGATTCGTCATCAGTCTCAACCATACCGTATCATTGGGGATACACTTTATCGCCTCGGCGCCGACTCTGTTCTCCGCCGATGTCTAACTTTCGAGGAAGCTGAGCATGTTTTGAATGACTGCCACTCTGGTGCCTGTGGTGGTCATATGTCCGGATATGCTACTGCCCAAAAAATCCTCCGTGCTGGCTACTTTTGGCCCTCTATCTTTAAGGATTGTATTCTTGCCGTCCGATCTTGTCATGAGTGCCAGATATACCAGCGGAAGATGCGAGCGCCTCCTGCTCCATTGCACCCTGTTGTCACCGTCGGCCCTTTTTCCAAATGGGGCATTGATTATATGACCTGTAACCCTCGCTCAGCCGGGGGGCATGGGTTTATTATCGTTGTCATCGATTACTTTACTAAATGGGCCGAGGCGATGCCTACATTAACTGAAGACGGTCACACAGCGGCGCAATTTTTATTCAACCATGTTATCTCGCGATTCGGCATCCCTCAAGCCATCGTCACTGATCACGGGAAGCATTTCCGTAATCATATGATGACGGAACTAACGACCCAGCTAGGCTTGCAACACGATAGTTCGACTCCATACTACCCTCAGTCTAATGGCCAAGTTGAAGCTATCAATAAGATTTTGGTTACAATGCTTCAGCGTACCGTTGGCATGCATAAGTCTAACTGGCATTTGATGTTGTTCCCTGCCTTGTGGGCCTACCGAACCTCCGTGAAGGACGCCACTGGTTTTACTCCATTTCAGCTAGTTTATGGACTAGAGGCTACCCTTCCAATCGAGTGCGAAATCCCTTCATTAAAATTGGCTGTCGAACTACTTCCCAACACTACTCCATTTGAATAACGCCTTCTTTACCTGGAACGGCTAGATGAGACCCGTCGCCTGGCCTCTTTGGCCATCGAAACACAAAAGAAGTGAGTCAAGACTCACTTCGATCAGACTGTACATCCACGTTCTTTTGTTGAGGGAGATTTAGTCCTGCTATACGATCAGGCAAACGATAAGCTAAGAGCAGGAAAGCTCGAGCCTATGTGGCTAGGCCCTTACATTGTCAAGAAAGTTTTGTAAAAAGGGGCCTACGAGCTAATTGATTATGAAGGGAACCCTCTCGGGAAGCCTCGAAACGGGCTGTATTTGAAAAAGTACTATGCATGATGCTTGTACACTTTATTTTGTACATACATGTACTCTAGCAAGTGTGTTGTGTGTATGTGTGTCAGTTTTAAAGGCGTAACTACCACTTATTGTGTCTTTCGCTTCTTGTGCAGATGTCTGATGCACCTTATGTTGGTTTCGCTGATGGTGCCTGCCGCAGTACTCGCAATTTGTCCTCTGTGGTGTGGGTGATCTATGATCCTCATGGCGAGCTGATAGATTTTCAAGGTGTGTGTTTGGGTCGTACCACTAACAATGTCGCCGAATATTGTGCTGTAATCGAGCTACTTGCTGAAGCAATTAATCTCGACATTCGTGCATTGGTAGTGAACCTGGACTCTCAACTTGTCATCCACCAGCTCAACGGGCAATATTCCGTCAGAGACCATCGCATTCTAAGGTTGTATTTATGTGTGAGATTGTTAGAAAGGAACTTTGATTTTATCACATATCAGCATATTCCACGACAATTAAACACATTATCTGATGCATTGGCTAATCATGTATTAGATAGACATTTGCGTAATTTGTCATCAAAACATTATACAAGCAAGCACATGAAAGCACAATAATAAACCATAGGCATATGTATATATATATGTGTGTGTCATAATGTTTGCGCCGTGCGCGTTACATAGTCCAAAAAATTAATACATGTTCGAATCTCATATGGCCGGAGACAACATGTCTCTCAAAAATATGCAAAAATGAAACCTAGGCGTCTAATCACGGTGATGCTCATGATAGCATGTCACCGCTCGCACCAAACGTCTCAGCAGACGGTGGACACGAGTCGGTACTCCCACTGTGTGCCTCTGGTATGCGAAGGGCACATCCGCCAATCTGGCATAGTCTGGAATCCCTCGAGTGAGACCCTCAAGGTTCTGTACTAGCTCTTCACCCACACCACCCTCTACCTGAGGGTCGGCTGCGGGTTGTACCCTCCGTGCTATGTGAGACAGACCAACTGGTCGCTCTGCACCAACATCTGCATACATATATATAGCTATTGTCAGAGACATGCATGTATTACAACAAAAAAGAAAAGATTATTAAATACATCAAAAAAAACATCAAAAACACAAAGAGTTCTTACCAAGCTCCTCATCCCAGTCTTCTCCCGCAGGCAATGGGAGATCTGGGTCTCCAGTAAAATCGGTGCCCGCATAGGGCCAATCCTCTATAACGATCATCTGGTGACAAATCCATATGAAGAACTCGGGCCTCCAGGCCATCTGCTGGCCCCCTCCTCCTCTGGGCATGAGTGCTGCCCATCGAGTCATCCTCGGTTCCCGTGGCACTAGATATGCCACTATACCTCCCTGAATCCGGAAAATCGGCAGTCGCTCCAAGAAGAAGGATACCACAATGGATCCATACCCGAATTGTTTGTTGCCCCCACGCTTACACTTCGTAAGCTGTCTCTTGATGTTAAGGGTCACAGCTGTGGCCCAGTCAAACAGAGTAGGGGTGAGACACTCGGTTGCCAGCAGTAAATGATTCTTGCTGGCCTCATGGGGCGCCTGTACCCCAGCCATCCGTGTGATATTGAATAGTATCACCCGTAGCACTAGGTCTGGAACTGTGACGATATCTACCTTGGCACTGTTCGATCCAAACTGTGCCCCCGGACAAACCCGTTCCATCACCTCCCCCATCTTTTCTCCGGAAGGCCTACTTCTAGTCAAAATGGGTCGTGCACCTCTCCGTGATAACCCAGTGATAAAATAGACATCGGAAACATCCAACCCCAATGTCTGATCTCGCAAGCGGAATACCTGATCCTCTATGTCCCAAGCATCCACGATAAATCGTAGTAGCTCCGGTTGTGCACGCAAATAGGAGGTGAGGAAAAACTTCTTTGAGCCGCAATCCCTCAAAGCATCCATGCAAGCTTCATCCTCTAGTGCTAGAGCATCTATAGCATCATGCTCTCTTTCTCTCCATTCTACAACCATTTTGACGAATCCCTGCAACCATAAAGTCGAAAATACCATCATTAGATCACTGGTGAAACCGTAATTCAAGGAAATTTGCAAAATTAATGGTCAAATCCACGGGAAAAATAGGTTGCGCGGGTGGCGCGACCCCTTTTGGAAAATAATCCCATTGGCGCGGTCCCGAGTGGGAAACCCTCGCCAATGGCGCAACCCTAAATTTTGCAAATCCCCTTGCAGGGGATCCGTCTGTGGATGAAAAACTGAAAAAATGGAACGAAAATGAAGCTAAAGACAAGACCTCTTACCTGCTCCAGACGGCGGCTCGATTGCTTTCCTGGATTGATCACAATCGACGGTTGAAGTTTGCACCCAAAACCCTACAATGGTAAACTCATGTTGTGGTCACCAACAACCCCCTCTTTGTTTGATATTAGTAATAACATCAAGCAAAGGGGGACCCTTAACCAAAAATCCAAAAAAATATATATATATATTTTGTTTAAAAAATCTTTTGTATTAACTCCCTAAGAGCTATATCGCGTCGCAAAGGTAGAGAGAAGCGTTTTCCCTAAGCGCATAAATACACTGAAAAAGAGCGACGCGAGAACCCATCGCATCGCGTGCATTAAAAGCGCTCAAAAAGGGAAAACCTAAGGAATCGCCAACGGCCGATATGCGATGTCACATGTTGCAATGTCGCATAAGCAGCACAGAGTGATAAAGCGAAAATCTTGCGATCTTGCGATCTACGATCTGCGATCTACGATCTGCGATCTTACAGATCTACGATCTGCGATATTGGCAATTTGCGATAACACTTAATGACGTCGCAGTCCTCGATACTGCAATTCCAATCGCAAAAAGGACTCATCACAAGAATTCTCCGACATAAACGGTAAACCCAAAATTGAGCGCACACCTTAAGGGAAATTAATAATCGCATGCTTCAGTATCCAAGAATGATTGTATCGCGTTTTTCAAAGAGTCAAATCATGATGAGTGTCAGAATTACGCATTCATTAGAACTTAATACTTTCATGTCAATCTTTTCGTCATTTCTCTTCTTCTTTGCGTAAACTGCAAGATATGTAACTGATATAAATCTATATGCAGGAAACATCTAAGGAAAAGAGGAAAGCGCCAATGGGGTAACAGAGAGAAGATGCCTCTGCAAATGGATGCCGCATGCAGCAGGACCGCGGATTCCAGAGTATCACCCAACAGGCACTGATGAAAATAGATTATCTAAGACTCAGAGTCAAAGGCACACAAAAGCAGCATGTTTGCAAAAGATCTTGAAGCTCAGACTGGGTAAAGAAAAAAGAGAAACGCAAAAGAAGGAGGACGCTCCAGAAAAGCCTGGAACAAAGAACGGAAGCAATTCTCGATGCAGGGGATTGTCCATACAACGTGACTCCTAACTCATTGAGTCATTCGCACGACCGGAAACCGAAATAGCAACAGCAAAATCAGTTCGAAAGGAACCTAGGTTGTACTAAGTATACGCACAGTGAATACACCCAGCTAGAGAAAGGTTTTCGAAAATATCTTCTAGTCTGTCAGAAAGAGGTGCCAGCTCTTGTCATTTCTAATTTTCAAGCTCGAACAAAAGGAAAGGACAACCAGCCGACTCTTTCATGGTGAACAGCGCATTGCTTACAGCACTAAGGAGCAGATACAGAAACGGTTAGAAATTAGATTTGATTTTTAGAAATAAATTTGCTTTTAGTAAAAGGGCGGTCATTTGAAGCCGTTCCCTAAATTTGTGTAATTAAGATTAATTAGTTAGTAGTATTTAACCCTTCTCATGGCATTTGGAGAAGGGTCCGGAAATCTGTCAAAAAACTTGTCCTCAGAACATGCACTTTTGCACCCTCGGAGGGGGTTTTTGATGAATGGATGGATCGAGATTTATTTATGTTTGCATTTTAATGTCTGTTACTGATGTTGCACTTCTGTACCCTTAGCAGATATTAGAACAAGTAGAAATAAATCGTTATTGCTTGAAGTTTATTAGTGAAATCAGTCATAAATGGTACTTTTATCTCTTGATTGATTTCTACTTATATTCCTAAAGTGATATGCAGCTGAGTTCTTTATATGTTAATGTATGAATGTGTGCATTACCATTTGGCACTTCTATACGGTGGAGTCATTTATTTATGCTTGACATATGAATAACTAATTATGCGATATGCTGTTCACAACTGTTTTGCCTAACTTTTTATGCAGAATGGTTTATCTTAATGGATTTCTATTCTTATGATAGCTGAATGATCTTTATTACCAGCTATTATTCGAAATCTTTTTAGATCACATAATAGAAGAAAAATACCCCGGGTTAGCGTAGATTAGATATATTGTTTTTCATTAGATTACAATAGCATAGAGTTAGTTTAGAAGTTAGAATTAAATTAGCTTAAAAATACCCCTAGATCAATACCATCAAACTCTACACACACACACACCCCTCACATTGGGAAACTGGTCCCATTACCCCCAGTCGGACCCGCTACTCCAAACGGGCAAGGAGCCGCCAACCAGGTTCCGGACCGGGTGGGTATCCCCCTTGTTGTTGACCTGATTTCGGGGCCCTCAACATATTTGGCGCTAGAAGGAGGGCACGAGCTATGAATGGCACATAAATCAAAATCTAAATACCATTCTGAGAGCAAATCACCCTCACCAACTCCCCCGACTTCTCCGGTATGATTAAACTCGGAGCGAGAAGTCGCTCGGGCATCCACCGCTGCTACACACTCTAATATATCAGACCAACTTATCATTGATCCCCCTGAACTTCAAACTTTAATTCGTAAACTCCAGGGATTCTCTATTTTTACTCAGAGGTCTGATAAATCTAAAGGCAGCGTGACTTCGCAGTACAATCCTGCTCATCCCCTGACCAGATTGAAGAGTGAAAAGTTTGGCATCCAGCCAACTGAAATCCCTCTCCCCACTAGGAAAAGAGCAAGGAAAGCACTTCCAGAGTCTGACAGAGAGACTCTTTCATCTACCTCGTCCATTTCAACTCCCTCACCGCGAAGTCAGCCACCCACGTCTTCACCCCAGATCACTCACCCATCTTCCACAACCCTTCCTCTTTAAACATCAAAGACCTTAATATCTTCATCTTCTCAGCATCAGGGATCATCTTCTGCACTTCCATTGACTAGCAGCTCAACGATGGCCCAGTCTCCATGGAACAATCCTGGGGCGGTTTTAATGCCTCCACCCCTGAGCCCTATACCGGCCCATCCTGAGAAATGGTTGCCTAAATTCAATCCAGAAGCAGGCATGCTAGCCGAAGAACATATCAATAATCTCATACTTTCTGTTAATCTCAACGGAGTTACTAACGAAGACGCTATTGTCCGGCTTTTCCCTTATACAATGCAAGGAACAGCCGGGTCGTGGTACTTTTCGTTACCTTTCGGATCCATCACAAGCTGGGACATTTTTCAAAGTCAGTTCCTCACCAAGTTTGGTGATGACAGATCCACGACGACATTGATCAATGACCTATCTAATCTTAAGGCTGAGGCTAGAGAACCCAATAAAGATTTTAACTTACGGTTCAATAAGATCCTCAACAAAATCCCCGCTGCTTCACAACCCAGCGAGGAAGTAAGATGTGAATGGTACATCACGGCCTTACCATCTAACTTGGCTATCTTCGTAGATAGGGCAAGCAAGACAACCTTAGTTGAAAACTTAACAGAGGCGTTAGCAGTTGAAAAATGCGTAGTAGCCCTTGAAAAGATATCTGCAATTGAAGAACGTAAATCTAAGAAGATCTCTTTCAAAGAAGACACCAAGAAGAAGCAAACGAAAGATCCTTTCGATATGGAAGGACTACAAAAAGTATTAAAGACCATGTCCAATGAGATGATTGATATAAGAAAACAAGTAGCAGAAACGTCTTCAAGAAAGCCTTTCATGACTTTTAAAAGAAACCCTCCCATGGAGATGAAGCCACCCAACGCTGTCTCAAACGTTGAATCTGAAGAAGAAGAAGAAGAGAATACCATCGAAGCACAGACCGACGATGAAGAAGTGGTGGAACTACAAGGAATGTGGGATTTCATCCTCCCACAAGAAGAGGATCAAGAAGCATTTCCGGTTAGCACACGAAGCAAAAATCAACTTGATCCTCCCCAAACTACCCCAAAACAAAAGGGCACAAGCCCTGCAGCAAAAGATAAGGTCGCAACAAAAAAGACAATTGCTAAAGCGACCCAGTTTAGCCCAGTCCAATCCGATCAAGCACCTCCATCAAGAACACTGATAGTGTCGGATGAAATGGAGTATAACATCATCGATGACATGAAAAAGACTAGGGCTAATATCACCCTTTATGAATTGAGTAAATTGAAACACCAGCAGAAAATAATGATGAAAGAATTACATGTTGTGCCTACTACATCTTTACCTACAGCTGTAGCTTCCCACAACCTGGGAAGGCCTCCAACCAACGCGATCAATGAGATTGATCCAAATGACATCGCCTTGATTGGAGGAAGATCAAGATCTCATACTCCTCCTTTTCTTCTCACATATGAAATCTTCAATAAAAACGTGCACAATTGCTTGGTCGATTCTGGTGCTTCAACGAATATTTTACCCAAGTCAATATGTGCCAAATTGAATGTTCAACCTCAAAAATCCGCAGTACGTATAGTTCAACTTGATCGATCCCAAGTCGAAGTGATTGGTGAACTTAATCAGGTGACCATAAGATTGTCGTCTAACCCAAAAGTGTGTCAGGTTATCGAATTCTAGTAGTTGATATCCCTGAGTTCTATGGTTTGATTCTTAGCAGGGATTGGTCGGAGAAACTCCACGGATATTTCTCAACCGACTGGTCGCACATGTGGTTACCATACAATGGTAAACCAAATCAGATAAGGGTTGAACGAGAGTTGCACCAAAAATACATAGTGACAGAACTGGAAGAAGAAAATGAAGCCATAACATACAATAGCAGCATTGTAGGCAATTACGCAGTAGATTCTTTCCTCAGCAATTTCAATGCTCATATTTCACCTTACTTAGAGAATTCAGTTTTATCCCAAGTTGAAAATTTCTCCCAAACTGATGACTCAAAATGTTTTAGTTTTTTAGATAATTCTGTAAATACATCTTTATTTTGGAAATTATATTTTGACGGGTCTAAATCCAATGAGGGAGCAGGAGCAGGATGCGTTCTGATTAGCCCAGACGGGAACAAGATTATGCTCACATGCAGACTTGAGTTCGATTGCACGAACAACACAGCGGAGTACGAAGCCTTGGTTCAAGGCCTATACAAAGCAATCGGATTGAACGTTAAGTATCTTCAAGTCTTTGGAGATTCTGAGATCGTCGTAAAATAGGTACGTAACACCATACATTGCCTGTCAAGTCATTTAAAGCACTATCAATCGTTAGTTCAAGATCTCACTGCACATTTCATAGCATTCAACATCTCGTCAATTCCAAGAATTCAAAACGCGAGCGCAGACCTGTTAGCTAACGTAGCCTCTAGACTTATTCCTTCCGAAGATTTTAGTCCTGATAGGTTTTCAATAGAATTAATCTTTAGACCATCCATCCCTAACAACATCACCAATTGGAGAGTATTCAACGACGATCTTGACATCGTAAATTTCCTTACTTCTGAAGGATCCTACTCAAACCAGATAATCAACGAAGACTGTCATGATCACCAAATACAGCAAAGTAGCACTGACAATGCTATACCGAAATCAGTGGTCAAGTTAGAAGATTTATATGATTTGAAAAGTCAGTTTAAAAGGTCCGCCAATGCTAAACTTTACAGTTCTACCTTGAACTATGAATTAGTAAACCTAGGGACCAATCAGAAGCCACAAAACGTTAACCTAGGCCACGGCCTAGCCCCTGAAGAGAAATCAGCATATATCCGTCTTCTGAGACAGTACAAAAACGTTTTTGCCTGGAATTACGATGAGCTGAAGACTTACAACACTTCTATCATTCAGCACACTATCCCTATGATTGACAATGAAAAACCTGTCCAGCAGAAGCTCAGAAAAATACACCCTAACTTAGAAAATCAGATAAAAACTGAGCTTAATAAGTTGTTGAGAGCCAGAATAATTTTCCCCGTCAGGCATTCCAAATGGGTATCCAATATGGTACCCGTTAGGAAGAAAAACGGAGACATTAGAATCTGTATCGATTTTCGAAATCTCAACAAAGCCTGTCAGAAAGATAACTTTCCCCTCCCACCTATGGAACAAATATTACAGGCAGTAGCAGGCTCAGAATTAATGTCTTTCCTGGATGGATTTTCAGGATACAATCAAGTACTGGTGCATCCCAATGATCAGTTAAAGACTACGTTCCGAACCAAATGGGGCACTTATGCATATTGGAAGATGCCATTTGGTCTGATCAATGCCGGAGCTACCTTTCAGAGAGCCATGGACATCGCGTTTAAAGGGTTAGTCAATAAATCGGTAGTGATTTACCTGGACGATATAACAGTGTACTCCAAGAATCGAAGCGACCACCTCAAAGATTTGAAGCAAATCTTTCAAAGATGTTTGAGGTATGGGATTTCGCTCAACCCAAAGAAATCTTTCTTTGCATTAAGCGAAGGGAAATTGCTAGGATTCATAGTGTCAAAATCTGGTATTCACATTGAACCTGACAGAATCAAAGAAATTTCCGAGATATCCATGCCCCATAACAAAAAGACCATGCAATCCTTCCTTGGACAGATCAATTTTGTCAAAAGATTTGTCCCGGATTTTTCACGTATTATTTCTCCTTTACAAAAAATGATAAAAAAGAATTCAAACTTTAAATGGGGTCTAGACGAGCATGAAGCATTCAACTTGATCAAACAAGCCATCATCAACGCTCCATCTTTAGCAACCCCAAATTTTTCAGAACCTTTTATCTTATACATGTTTGCCTTAGAGAAATCTTATGCTGCGATTTTAACTCAAGCGAATCAAGAAAAGGAAGAAGCTCCAATCGCATTCTTTAGCTCGAACTTACAAGGTGCTGAACTTAATTACTCAGACGTAGAGAAACAGGCGTATGCCGTTTTCAAAGCAATCAAATATTTCAGACATTTCTTGCTAAAAGCCCATACCAAAGTCATAGTACCGTTCCCAGCGGTAAGAAACCTCCTGATACAGAAGGACGTGGGCGAAAAGAGAGCGAATTGGATCACCGCCTTACAAGAGTACGATCTTGAGATCAAGCCAGCACACATCGTGAGAGGTCAAGGCTTCTGCAAGATGTTAGCTGGAGCATCGCAAATTCCTGAGAACTCATCTGAAGAGGTACACACATATGAGGTAAGCCTAAACGACGCAGAATCATTATATGCTGACACCATTTATTTTCTTAAGAACGGGTATGCTCCATTTCACCTGGATCACACCAAGAAGAGAGCCCTGAGATTGAAAGCTAAACAATACCAGCTCATAAATGATGTTCTGTTTAAAAGAAATTACGATTCTGTGCTTCTTAGATGTCTTGAGAAAACTGAAGCTGAAAAGGTTTTGCAGGAACTTCACGATGGACCAGCAGGTGGACACTATGTTGGAGAAGCCACCGCACATAAAATCTTGCATGCAGGATATTACTGGCCCACGTTGTTCAAAGACTCATACAATTACGTAAGGAAATGCCAAGTCTGCCAGACTGCTGCAGGGAAACAAAAGAAGTCATCCATGCCACTGCAGCCGGTTAACATTGAGCAACCGTTCAGTCAATGGGGCCTGGACATAATAGGTGAGATCGTTCCGCACTCTTCTAAACAGCATAGGTATATCCTCACGGCAACTGACTATTTTACCAAATGGGTAGAAGCAGTTCCTCTCAAGACAGCTAATTCTGAAAACATTATTGAATTCATAGATCAGTTTATCATCACTAGGTTTGGATTGCCAATGGCCTTAATGTTTGATAATGCATCATATTTTTCTGGAAATGCAATGACTGAGTTTGCGCTCAAAAGAGGGTTCAAACTGAAGTATTCTGCCAACTACTATCCACAAGGTAACGGGTTGGCCGAATCAACAAACAAGAACCTAATCAGGATTATTAAAAAGACAGTCGACCAAAACCAAAAGAATTGGCACAAAGCGCTGGTAAATGCCCTATGGGCAGATAGAATTACAAAGAAAGCTTCTATCGGCACTTCTCCCTTTAATTTAGCTTATGGGAGAGAAGCGGTTCTTCCGACTCACCTAGTCATTCCCTCTTTGTCTTTAGTGCAATACATTGATGAAGTACCTACTTCCTCCTTACAATTAAGACAAATGGAAATAACCAAACTAGAAGAACGATGAGAACAAGCTAAGAAAACCCATGCTCACCACCAAGCGCTAATAAAATCCTCTTTTGACTCAAACATAATGACCAAAAAAAAATTTCAGATGGGAGATTTAGTTTTAAAATGGGATAAGGCTCATGAAGAAAAGGGCAAACATACGAAATTCCAGAAGCTGTGGCTTGGTCCTTTTCAGATTGTAGAGGTCATAGGCCCATCGACTTTTGTGTTGCAGGATTTAACAGGCAGGAGAGATTCTCTGCCTGTGAATGGACAAATTCTCAAAATGTATTTTCCATAGAAGAGAATTCTTCTAGTTTTTGTAGGATAGATTCAATTTTTAGTTTTTATTTTTTTTTGTTTTTCTCTTTTTATGAATAAAGCCCGTTGTAAATCATCATTTAAAAAGGATTCATGAAAGAGCACGCCAATTCTCTATCAGATTTTGATTTCGCTTGTACAAATAGCAAAATTTTTGAAAATCTGAATTTTATTATTGACAAATAGAGTTAACTTCACCTTGATTACGATGCTAGTTTCAACCTCAAAAAACTTTGACGAAAGCAACCTTTGGTAAAGAATTGTTTTGTATCAGCACAATGAAAGGTATCATCAATAATCAAATAAGTATTCTCTGCAAAGCTGTTGTTTTCAAAAACTCTATTATTGTCGTCCAGAGCTTTCTTAAGGAAAAACAATGACTTCCTCCCTGCTAAAAGGAAATTGCAGCATTCAGAGAAACAATCCAAGGAAAACACTATATCTCAAAGAATAAGAGGTCTCATCACGAGCCGGCTTATCATGATCACAGATATTATAACTTGCTGACTTTGCCAATACTGTCTATCAAAACAGGGCAATGACTTAAGATTGTTGCAATCAAAAGACAAGAGGTCTCATCACGAGCCGGCTTGTTCAGCAAAAGTGTAAATCAAGTGAATGACTGTGTCATAATTTGGCCACCAAACCAAGACATTGTTCTTTAGAGAATTAAAAAAGGAAAAGTGTGTCAAAAAGGATTTTTTTTCTCTGGAATGTTGCGAGTAACCTCAAGCAGGAAAAAGGATCATTGCTGGATAACATGGTAACCCTGTCGAGGTTATGGACGCTTACGGGCAGTAGAGGCTCTACCTACGACAAATGAGCATACTTTTAAGCCAGTACGCAGAGAAGACCTTATTTTATCTTTAATCAAGACCAAGTAATGTCTGGTGCGAATGCAAGAAAAACCCTGAGGAAGCAAGCAATTGGGATATAAAAAGGTTGAGACAAAGTATCGTTGACGAGGTGAGGGGTAATCTACTCTATCTGTCCATAACAAAATTTAGACATATAAAAATTTTGTTGTTTCGGAAGTGAACAGTCAAAAGAAAAGCAGAGATAACTGGTTCTTCACAGTGAATTGCCATTGTTGTGGTCATCAACAACCCCCCTCTTCGTTTGATATTAGTAATAACATCAAGGAAAGGGGGACCCTTAACCAAAAATCCAAAAAAAAAAAAAAAAAAAATTGTTTAAAAAATCTTTTGTATTAACTCCCTAAGAGCTATATCGCGTCGCAAAGGTAGAGAGAAGCGTTTTCCCTAAGCGCATAAATACACTGAAAAAGAGCGACGCGAGAACCCATCGCATCGCGTGCATTAAAAGTGCTCAAAAAGGGAAAACCTAAGGAATCGCCAACGGCCGATATGCGACGTCGCACGTCGCAATGTCGCATAAGCAGCACAGAGTGATAAAGCGAAAATCTTGCGATCTTGCGATCTGCGATCTGCGATCTGCGATATTGGCAATTTGCGATAACACTTAATGACGTCGCAGTCCTCGATACTGCGATTCCAATCGAAGAAAGGACTCATCGCAAGAATTCTCTGACATAAACAGTAAACCCAAAATTGAGCGCACACCTTAAGGGAAATTAATAATCGCATGCTTCAGTGTCCAAGAATGATTGTATCGCGTTTTTCGAAGAGTCAAATCATGATGAGTGTCAGAATTACGCATTCATTAGAACTTAATACTTTCATGTCAATCTTTTCGTCATTTCTCTTCTTCTTTGCGTAAACTGCAAGATATGTAACTGATATAAATCTATATGCAGGAAACATCTAAGGAAAAGAGGAAAGCGCCAATGGGGTAACAGAGAGAAGATGCCTCCGCAAATGGATGCCGCATGCAGCAGGACCGCGGATTCCAGAGTATCACCCAACAGGCGCTGATGAAAATAGATTATCTAAGACTCAGAGTCAAAGGCACACAAAAGCAGCATGTTTGCAAAAGATCTTGAAGCTCAGACTGGGTAAAGCAAAAAGAGAAACGCAAAAGAAGGAGGACGCTCCAGAAAAGCCTGGAACAAAGAACGGAAGCAATTCTCGATGCAGGGGATTGTCCATACAACGCGACTCCTAACTCATTGAGTCATTCGCACGACCGGAAACCGAAATAGCAACAGCAAAATCAGTTCGAAAGGAACCTGGGTTGTACTAAGTATACGCACAGTGAATACACCCAGCTAGAGAAAGGTTTTCAAAAATATCTTCTAGTCTGTCAGAAAGAGGTGCCAGCTCTTGTCATTTCTAATTTTCAAGCTCGAACAAAAGGAAAGGACAACCAGCCGACTCTTTCACGGCGAACAGCGCAATGCTTACAGCACTAAGGAGCAGATACAGAAACGGTTAGAAATTAGATTTGATTTTTAGAAATAAATTTGCTTTTAGTAAAAGGGCGGTCATTTGAAGTCGTTCCCTAAATTTGTGTAATTAAGATCAATTAGTTAGTAGTATTTAACCCTTCTCATGGCATTTGGAGAAGGGTCCAGAAATCTGTCAAAAAACTTGTCCTCGGAACATGCACTTTTGCACCCTCGGAGGGGGTTTTTGATGAATGGATGGATCGAAATTTATTTATGTTTGCATTTTAATGTCTGTTACTAATGTTGCACTTCTGTACTCTTAGCAGATATTAGAACAAGTAGAAATAAATCGTTATTGCTTGAAGTTTATTAGTGAAATCAGTCATAAATGGTACTTTTATCTCTTGATTGATTTCTGCTTATATTCCTAAAGTGATATGCAGCTGAGTTCTTTATATGTTAATGTATGAATGTGTGTATTACCATTTGGCACTTCTGTACGGTGGAGTCATTTATTTATGCTTGACATATGAATAACTAATTATGCGATATGCTGTTCACAACTGTTTTGCCTAACTTTTTATGCAGAATGATTTATCTTAATGGATTTCTATTCTTATGATAGCTGAATGATCTTTATTACCAGCTATTGTTCGAAATCTTTTTAGATCGCATAATAGAAGAAAAATACCCCGGGTTAGCGTAGATTAGATGTATTGTTTTTCATTAGATTACAATAGCATAGAGTTAGTTTAGAAGTTAGAATTAAATTAGCTTAAAAATACCCCTAGATCAATACCATCAAACTCTACACACACACACACCCCTCACATTGGGAAACTGGTCCCATTACCCCCAGTCGGACCCGCTACTCCAAACGGGCAAGGAGCCGCCAACCAGGTTCCGGACCGGGTGGGTATCCCCCTTGTTGTCGACCCGATTTCGGGGCCCTCAACAACTCACAAGGTGAAAAGTAAAAAGTGAATTTGTTTTTTACCATTTCACTATTTTATAGCATTTTTTGACCTAAAATGCATTAAAAGTATTATTTTTTGGGTATTTTTGAATATATTTATATCAAAATGGGTTTTACGTTGTTTTTGGTATGATGACAGGTGTTGGTGCAACTCAAGCGACGAAACGAGCTCCTTTTTTCTACTTTTTCAAGCTCGGTAAAACATGTGAAAAGGTTACTTTGAGGTCCGCTTTCAGCTCTTTTCTGACCGTTTAAAGACGAAAAGATTGCCGAGTTACTCCTCTTGACTCGTTAAACGTTAATAAGGGGTGGTCGTTTTAAGTTCTTTTTGTCGACCGTTAAAACATAAAAAGATTATCGGGTTTTTGTCGTTTCAGACTCGTTAATGGTTACGAAACGACGTGGTTTTGATCGCTTTTTTACTTTTTCAGGTCGAAATCACTATTTATGAAAAGTACTCCTCGATCGTAATGGTCGGGCGGTTCTTTCGAGCATTGTTTTATACTTTTTCGGGCTCGAGAGACACAACTTTACGAAAAAGGACACCCTTGGAGTTTCCTTTTCTGCTGTCTTTTCAAACTCTCTAAACATGAAAAGACGCCGAGTTCTTCCTTTGTCAGACTCGTTAAAACCTGATGACATCGGATTCTGTCGAAATGACGCACCACAAGCATATGCTATCCCCATCAAGCTTGTTAAAAATAATTGGGGTACTCGCCAGAAATGGCGGGGGAAAATGGAACCATAATTATTGTCGTGTCGGCAGTATGTCGCTCTTGAACATGGCACTTGTCTGCTTTCGTGTCTGGGTGGGGATATCTCATCTCATTTTTCACTTGCCTCTGTGGATTTGGATAATCCTGTTTGACCTCTCATCTGCTCATTGCCTCGTCATCATGACCTCTGATCCATTGATGTCAAATACTGCCAATTCCACTATCATGCCGCCGATATGTTCAAGAGAAGTTGACCTCTGCAGAAAAACAACCTCCCTCTGATAGCTCACATAATCCTGATTCACAACATTATCTCTCTGTCTCGTGTCGATGATGTGGGAAACATTATGGCCCACCTTCAATCAAGGTCACTTCCTGTCGACCTCAGCTCATTATCCAGGAAGCTGATCTAGAGACTCCCTTCCGGTGCCTTGGAGCCTGCATGCCTCAATGGCAGGTTCTTCGTGTTCAACGTGAGGTTTTCATCATTGGCCTCCGATCGAATGATTCTACGGGTGTTCGACGCCAGATCACTAATTCGCACGCCGTAGATTGTACCTATAGTACCTTGAGGGCCATTGTCATTATTGGTGGTACCTCTCGTGTCTGTTAACAATTTTCATTATTGACTGGTAATCAGACGATGTTCATGCATGTTCGACTTTAGCTCATATATTCGCATGCTTGAACTTGTACTTTTGTTCAGGTCGAGATGGAGCGCAAGACCCTGGATTTTGTCTGTTGTAATCCAGGCGTGATTCTTGTTACATGACTCATTCACTGGATGGCTGCGACCATACCTGAGTCGATTCATTGATCCTAACCAGATGGCTGCGCCCATACTATGGATCTAGATTATTATGTACTCTCTCATGGATGGCTGCGACCATACCACATATTTTAAATTTTAACTGTTATTGTTCATTTGCAGGCATCTTTCTACTGCATTTAGCCCTTACCAAGAATGCACAATGAAGCCAAAGGATAGTAATACAGTGCAGGATTACTCATTTTCTTGCAGCGATAATCATTTCCCACTCTTGAATCCCATTTCTATTTAAATCCCTATTCTTTCTCCCTCACTGAAATCCCACTTATTTTATCCCTTTCTATTATAGATTTAGCACAAGACAATTTTCAGAGGAAAGCTACAAAGAAAACAACAATGGCATCAAATAAGAAAGAACCAAAAGTATCCAACCCAATGGTTCACCCACCACTGGATTTAGATGATTTCCATTGGCTGATAGGGATTTCAAGATCCATGAAACCCTCTGAGAATTTGATCTGTTTAATATATATTGCTAGTGGGAGGACAAATTCATGGAGGAAATGGATGACATAGGCCTTTGGGACACCAACCTGCCTTTTTATATTTTCCCTAAAACACATAGTTGCCTAGAACTGATCAGGAAGTTTCATTCATGTTACAACCCATAGAAAAGGGTAGTGATGGCCCCAATAGGACATATTTTATTCACAATTGATGCTCAATCCATCATGCAGATGATGCAGGCCCCAATTATTGAAAAAGTCATTCCTTTTTCACATGAATTTCTTATTGAAATGTACCAAAAACTTGATTTTTCCAAGAGAGCTAAAACATTATAACTTTTCATGGCTGAGAATACACCTCTGCCAAGAAAAAACCCTCCTTATTCCTCCTTTGTTTTTCCTAATAGAAGCAACATATTGCCACAGTTCTTTCGTATTTACTTGACTATTATTCTAACCAATAGCTTGATGAAGCTGTTGTTACACAGTAATTTGTCACCATTGGTCACCGTCCCTGTTACCGCTTTCCCGTACTTTGGAGGACTCATTCCGGGACCTGTGAGCAGTGACATAACTTAAAAACACTTGCATTATGTTCCCCTAAGTATGGACTTCATGTACCCTGAAGACACCTCCTGCAAAATATCCCTGAAAAGTGCCCTTTTTCCATTAGCATGGGTCCACAATGTACTACCCGTGCCAATGAGGGAGATCCTCAAAATAAGGCGCGCCCATTGGCGCTCTGCCTTAGAGTAACACCCGTGCCAACCAAGTTTGGAAAAGATTTTTAACAAACGCGCGCCCAGATGTTTTTTCCCTTCAAGTCATGAAGTCTTTTGAGGATAAAGCTAATCTTCTAGATGTCGAGATTCATCATCTATCCCTTACATCTATCCACAGCGGCTTTTTGGAGATAATGCCAATCCATAATGAGTGTCTTGATTCATTGTATCTTCTTCCCCTTCTCCATCTATAAAAGTCTATCCTCATGCATTTGACAAGCTAGTTTTTTGAGTAGTGGTGATCGTGCTAGTAGTGATAACACTTGTCTTGAGTGATAGTAAGAGTCTTGGAGCATAGGGAGGTTATGCTGCCAGAAGTCTGAGAGAGAAAGGTCTATTGCAAGACATATGTAGCTGCTCACCCAGCCAGAGGAGAGATTCAACGTCAGAACTTTGGTTGTATTTTTCTCTGATGATTATTCATTAATAAACGACTATCATTATGGTTCCGATCTTATTGTTTGTTATGATAATGTTTGATCTATATCTTTTCTGACTGATATATAGTTGTATTTAGTGGATTTTATATGTGTATTCGCTTCGTTCTTTGCATGTGCAGGTATCCATTCGCGGAGATCATGAGGATCGTGACCTGCCGGAGCAAGGGAACAGGAGTATCAACTCTTCTACGACACTAGCATTGGACTCCAGGTTGGTTCTCATAATCCACTTTCAATCTGCAGCTAGGAACTTGCATGGTAGCGTTGATTGATTGTTGCTAGACCCATTTTGGGCTAGTGGGATCGCCTCTGTCCGCAGAGGGGATTTACCTCTCCAACAACTATTATAGCTTTCCTATATATCCTCTCAACTGAATCCAAGCCTTTTGTCCTTTTCAACTTCAACTGGTTTCTAGCAGATGTAATCCATGAACAGCTTGTCAATTTTTTCACAGATGAAGTTTTTCATTACTCCTCAGTGTTGGTTTACATGTTTTTGTATTTTCAGGCAGACAGGTTCCAGTTTTCATTAAGAAAAATGAATGAGGAAGGTGAACCTCAATCAGTGATATTTTGGACAACATTGGTAATGAAAGATCAAAAAGACTTCAGTTACAAGACGTTTGTGGAAATGTTTGTCCACCCAGCAATGAGCCTCCTCAATGGGACTGCAGAACCAAGGATAAATGAAGATATAAAGAGAATTATGCAACTGTCTGATCAAGCCAGAACTAGTGATTGGTACTTGTACCAAAACTACACTGAAATAAGAGTGTATGGCTGTGAGTTGGCCCCCTACAAGCTGCCAAAGTTCCTCCCCATGAGGATCTTTGCATTGGAGTACATTAGACAGATGATTAATGCAGATGAGATGCATTTTGTATCAGCCAAGAAGAAATCCCAATTCAGGATCAAGTCCCAAATTGGTCCCTTCATTTGCAACAGCAGATTTGCATGAGAGGAGGCAGACAGAAGATTAAGAGAGATGAATTTCACCCATGACTTCACATGGTCTTATGACCCATGGGGCATTATTTCTAAGAAAAGGGTGGAAAATAAGTCCACAACCTACATCCATGCTCAAAGGCCCGAAATAGAGAAATATATGAATCAAACAGACTAGAGGCAAGATACATTATAGGAGGCCAAGGAGAAAGTAATTTCCTCTTCCAGTGCACAAACTCCATGGTAGCAGGAGAAACAAATTACTGAAGAAAGGTTAGAAAAGGGAAAATAACAAGAGAAAGGGATAACAAGGAAGAGGTCCAAAGAAGATGAGTCACCAGGAACTGATATTTTCATGAAAGAATTGAGGTTGAAGTATAGGGAAAAAGCTAGAAAACACATGAACATAGATAAAGGGTCACCATGACAGATGGTGATCAACATAATTGATATTCCAGATTCCTCCCCAACGGGAGGACAATCATTTCCTTCTACTCGAATTTCAGAAAGACAACAATCTCTTCAAGTGTCCTCATCTTCAAAGGTGACTAAAGAGAAATAAGAGATAGTTTTTGATACCTTCATAGAAATCAAAATCAGAAATGAAATACTAAAGAAGAGCACCTATGCTCAGTTTTGGAAGCAGAGTGCAACTGCACAAGGCAAACTTCTCTCTGCCTTTGACTCAAAGAAGGGAAAATGCATATGAAATTTTTGGAGGCACAAACATCAGAGCCCAAAACTCCAGTAGACTACAAGCATACTTCCTTTGAGTTTGATTTCAAGAATGTCCATCCAATTGATCAGCTGGTGATGCACAAGCAAACAGGGGAAATGATTTCATCTACTTTAACCAACACTTCCATGAATTTGTTCAAAATGCAGGTGGCCCTTTCAAATGCTCAGTCTCAATTGAAGATGGAGAGGATTTCATCATTGTCAAAGGACACCAGGATTAAGTCTTTGGAAGACTTAGTAATAAAAATTGGATATGATCCCTTAGATACAAAATCAACTCAAGAAGTAATAAAGAAGAAAGAGTTAGACATTTTAGCTCTGAAGAAGCAACTCAAGCTGCCTACTACACGTGACCGACAGACCAAGGAAATAGAAGAAACAAAGAGCATAATGGCTGACATGATGAAACTAATAGTGGAGCATTCCATCCAAATCAAACAGATGGAGATAGAGATGGAAAAGATGGTGTAGGAGAAAGAAAAAGCAGCACAAATGGCTAGCACAATAGTGGAGACCCTTCCTCTAACAGCCCTACCCATAACTACTCTAGCAGGTGCAGCCACAGGAGCAAGAAGCAGTGCAGAACAATTGGCAAGATCTATGGAAGGAATGAATCTGCAAAATGAAGAAATCAAGAGGCTGGAATCCCAAGTTGGTGTGCTACAAGATCAAATTAAAAGATTTGAAAACAATCACTTGGTAGAGATTCAGAGAGCAAAGGCATTGATAGAGAAGCTTCAGAAGTTAGAAAAAGAATCCTCCATTGGAAATACTCTAGGGAGGGTTAAGGAGATCATTTGGCACAATATAATAGATCGTATGAATGAAATTTGGCCTAGCATCCAAATTATTTTTTAGCAGAAAGAATTAGTAGAGAAAGCCAAAGAAGCCATTTTAGCCACCAATACAGAGTTGGGAGATATGCCAGCAACAACAAATAGAATTATCAAATTTCTAAATGCAAGAAACAAATATGAACTAGAAGACTTGGGAGTAGTAGACAGGACAGAGACCATACTATAAGTCAAAAAGTTGCTGACAAAGAAGAGTTTAAATGTGCAGCTTCAAGAAAAATGCCAAGTTCTAGAGCTAACAATCAATGGGTTTTTCAACAGAATGCAGCCTCTACATCAAAAATGCCTTCCCTCTCTATTTGTTATAAATGAAAAACTCATGGAAAAAGGGGATTATGTTAAGAAATTACAGGGCATAGCCACATATGCTACAAATCTATCCAACATCAAAGGCAGCATATCAGGAAAGGCTTTACTAGAAGCAATCAACAATCAAGTTTACATTAAACATGAGTTGAAGCATGTGTTTTTGGTCAAGCCATTGTTTTCCAAATACATTGATGCTGATGAGTTTTATCGAGGATTAACCAAGATCAAGATACCTAAGGGGGAAGCGTGGAGTGACTTATGCAACTACCAGGAAGAACGAGACAAGGATGACTAGAGTGAATAGAGTGACCATACATGCATGAGTCAGCACCATCCACATTAGCAGAACCACTCCAATCAAATTAATACTTCAAGAAACAGCATCCCAGAAAAGAGGGACACCTATCCCAGTTTTCTAAGCGTGGCCACTCCTTGGCTACTGATCCAGGTCCGAGTGTGACAAAGGACCCTTCCAAGACCTTTTACTTTCGTGATGTGTTAGATTGCATTTTTAAAAGAACATAAATGAATACATGTGCATGCTAACATATCAATCATCAGCAACATAAAAAACATAAGTCATTAATAATAGAGTTTGTCCAGGAGGGACTACATCTATAGGCCCCGGTGTCAACATGGTGTACGCCGCTGCAGTAAGTGTTGTCAATAGTGATGATGTTCATAGAGATGATGTCGCTATCATACAAGGAAAATTCCCTCATGCAAGATTGGCGCCAAGAGATGTTCCACTACAGGAATTCTCAGTCAAAATGGAGAAAATTTACCTCCTTAGTAAAATTTAAAGGATCATGGTTTTGCTCCCTGTTTTTGCAGAAATCATGGTTACACCCTCATACTGAAAATGGCCGAAAAATTCAGAACTCTGATGGAGACACAGCAGCACCATTGTGTTCGTGGCGTCGAGAAGTGCTGAAACCATATAAAATTTGTCAAAATCTGACAAAGTGAAATTTCACCCCTCCTGCAAAATGTTGCCTCGAACTGCAGTTCAAGATTCTGCCTCCTCTATCTCGAAATTCGTGACCGCTCCTGGTTCCTCCCTCTGTCCCCCTGGTACACTGAAAATACTAGGTTTATATAATATTTCTGGGTGGATTAACCAAGTGGGTTAGTTGGAATTATGGTAAATTGAGGCATTAGTTGAGGAGGGGTCGGTTGGTCAAACCACGCCCCTCCCTTTCTATACAAAATACAGTTTAAAAAAAAAATTGAACAAAACTTTTATAAGGTGGTTGGGTCTGCATTGGGCAGCCCGCCCCATGCCTCCCACACACATATATGCTAACTCATTTAATATAAGGTGGTGCATTCATTTGAGGCTGGTACGTTGGTACTGTTTGGTGGTGTCATGGGGCTGCCCAGTGGGAGCCAGCCCACATGGGCCGGGCGGGTTCAATCCCCACCGGCCTCACCTTAATTCCCTTAATTCATTTGTATTTAGTGTTATGGAGAGGCGTGGGTGGTGGGGGTGGTGGCCCACCACCGCCCTTTTTATATATTTTTTTTTATTTTTTTTAATACAAAAAAAATCATTTTTGAAAATTTCGAAATTTGGCCGAAGGAGTCTTTTTAACTAGGCCACAATTTCACCCAGAATCTGGCTGGAGTTGGCTAGAATTCGATGCTTGGGTTTTGTCTAAATTGTGGCCTCCTAAGGCCTGCACAGTCAGCAAAATGTCAACCCAACTTTTACTGCTTCTATCTTCCTCATCCGGAATCGAATTGATGAATCGTTCACACTGTTGCGATCAAGACGATGAGATCTACAACCTAAACTTGGTTTGAGAAACTTCCTAGAAATTTGTTTTTTGAGCTTCCATCAGTCCTCTTTGTCCTATGTGTCTCTCTGGAGCCACCTGGATCATTCCTCTCCACTGAGGAGCTTTTGGTCCTCCAAAAGCATGAAAAATAATCTGCAACTTCTTTGTACCTTGTCTACATCACAGGCGTCCTAAAAAGATATTGCTTCCATCCCCTTCACCTTTGTTCTTCGGAGCCTTAAGTGACAAGCCAACACCTGCTACCTCTGCAGCCTGTAGTACATTGTTTTGTAAATTACTTGCTTGACTTACATGACCAACTAATGACCCAAACATCCCATACTTACCACAAGTTTATAACACACACTCAGTGGTCAAGTTTATGTCAAGATGGAAACGATACCCCAGCTACGACAACAAGGCCGAAATATCATTGTTGCTTCAACAAGTGATGGAAACACATCATCACTGCAACACATGATTTGCAACAATAAGGCTAAACATTATTTTCTTTGACAAGTGATGGAAACACAACATCACTTGCAAAGTGTAAAATGCAACTAAAAATAAGACTAGACATCATTGTTACTAAACAAGTGATGGAAAACACGCCATCATTTTTACAGTTTAAAATGCAATAAATTATTTATAAAAGCATGACCATGAAATGCTAACATATATAGAAACCATTTTTCACTTATCAATGTGAATGGGTCATCCCCTTGTGGTGATTTTTCTTGTCGAACAACTGCTTCACCTGGTTCATGCACCGACGCTTTGTCTTTAAGGCGCTGTTGTGGATGGAGCCTCCAACATGTGGCTCTTTGATGGCCACTTCTATCGCAATGACTACAATAGGTCTTCTTCCTCCAGATATGTTTAACCTGTTTCTTCACCTATTGTTGAGAGGGTCTTTCATTGCTCATCCTTTTGTGTGCTACTATTCTTTTCCAACACTTAGAAAAGGTATGATTATGTAATCCACAAAAGGTACATGTTTTTCGATGCCATGTTTTACGTTCATCATTAAAAACATGATTATAATTGAAATGAACATTCGAATGTCGAGATTGGTTATACCTTTCCTTGCCATCTCTGGTGTATGTATGGCGACAAGAGCTTGCCTCATCTCTTTCCTTGCAATGGAAACTTCCATGGGATGATGGGGATGGGTTCCCATCATTCTCTTTCCTCGATGATTTCGACAATGTCTCTGAAGCATACGACACCTTTGAGCATTCCCTTTTGTTCTATCCCATGCCTCCAAATTGAGGTCTCTACACAGCCTCCAATGGTTGAGTTATGCATTGGTTATTAATACCAAGTTTTTCTTCCTTCTCGTGCCTCGTTCTGGTAAGCAGCCTCATGTTTGTCCCTGTAATTGGGATCTCCAAATCTCCAATAGAAATCATACTATGTGATGACGAAACTGAAAGGAAATCAACATTTTTTACCTCCTCTGTCAATTTGGGAAGAACTGATGAGGGCTTCTCATCATCTGTTGTTGGTGGTTCACTAGTTGTCTCGGCGCATTCGCCAACTTCTTTCCTAACATACCCAAGTCTTTTTCAATAGGGTAATTCTTCTACCTTGATGGGGTTGACAATGCCTTGGCCTTTAATTCCCAAGACTTTTCATTCATACCCCATTCTTTTCAATAGTTTAGAGCCAATTCCTGTGGTATTATTTTCAAAAACAGTGAAATCATCATCAAGAAACATACATGAAGACAGAGAACTACCTTTTACCTCACATGGGTCACGCTACAATTTTTCCAAGGCCTCGTCCTTAGCTTGCAGCTGTCATAGAAAACTTTGTTTTTCCTCTTTATCTTGTTGTATATGCATCTTTAATTCAGTGTTATCTGTTTGAAAACTTTGGTTGTTGTGCTTCAGTTCTTCCAAGGCCTCTTCCCTAGCTTGCAACTGAAGTTGCAATCACTCCTTTTCCTCTGTCTCTTTCTGTAGAGTTTCATACATTATCTCTACCCTCTTGGAAATGTTGAGCATGGTCTCGTACATCACATTTTCATCCTCTGTCGCTGCACGTTCCATTGTTCACACTGCAATTCACATCAATGCAAAGACCGCTCTAATACCACTTGATCCAGGTCTAGGTGTGACAAAGGACCCTTCCAAGACCTTTTACATTCTTGATGTGTTAGATTTCATTTTTAAAATAACATAAATGAATACGTGTGCATGTTGTAAAGAAGAGGAACATATCAATCATTAGCAACATAAAAACCAAAAGTCGTTGATAACAGAGTTTGTCCAGGAGGGACTACGTCTCTGGGCCCTGGTGTCAAGATGGTGTAGGCTGCTGCATTAAGTGTTATCAATAGTGATGATGTATATAAAGATGATGTCACTATCATACAAGGAAAATGCCCTTATGCAGGAGTGGCACCAAGAGATGTTCCACTATAGGAAATCTCAATCAAAAGACTCCTCTCAGTATGACACAAACTCATGCATGATAAGCATCCCACCAACACGACATAAAAGGGATCTCAATGAAAAAACATGCATGACAACAACATGAGTATCCCATCAACATATAACAAAGGGATCTCAAAACATACAGGACGAATAATGACAACAAGTACATCACATAGACGATCATGCGTCACATCAAGCAGGAATCATGAAAATGAGTAAGAAATAGGATCCCACATCAAACATCAAGCAGGGACCTGTGTAGCGCAATGCATAAAGAAGAAGTACATGAACACAACATATACCTCACAACCAAGGTCCATCTGAAGAAGTGGATGTCCAATTGCTGAAGCTACTTGGACCATCGATCTCATGGCATCAATCGCATGGAAATGGTTGCTCGCACATGAATGTTGACACCTGCATTCCACTTAGAAAAGTGGCTGAAGAATATAATGAAAAAATGAGAAACATGAACACACCATCATATTTGTGGCGTCAAATAGTACAAAATTGACTGTCCAAAATCTGAATTCTAAGAAGTTGAGAATCTAGGGCTCAATGAATCTTTTAGATTCCCCCTAGATTCCTCAAAGATTCTGCTCCATGGGTGGACTGAAAATCTGCAATTCAAAAGGTGAATCTGTCTTCGCCATTGCGATCCATGTGGAAAACTATGAAAAACGACTGTAAACTTGACTATATTCTGACATGGAGAAAAATTACCTCCTCGGGAAAATTTCAAGGATCATGGTTCCGCTCCTTGTTTTCGTAGCGATCATGGTTCCACCCTCATACTGAAAATGGCTGAAACATGTAGAACTATGATGGAGACATGGCCAGTGCCATTGCATTCATGGCATTGAGAAGTGTTGAAACCATATAAAGTTTGTCAAAATCTGACAAAGTGAAATTTCACCCCCCCTGCAAAATGTTGCCTCAAACTGCATGCCAAGATTTTGCCTCCTCTGTCTTGAAATTCATGCCCGCTCCTAGTTCCTCCCTCTATCCCCCGGGTGCACTAAAAATATTGGGTTTATATAATATTTCCGAGTGGATTAACCAAGTGGGTTAGTTGGTGTTGTGGTAAGTTGAGGCATTAGTTGAGGAGGGGTCGGGTGGTCAAACCCCACCCCTCCTTTTTTATACAAAATACAGTTTAAAAAAAAAATTGAACGAAAATTTTATAAGGGGGTCGGGTCTGCTTTGGGCGGCCCACCCCATGCCTCCCGCACACATATACGCTTTTGCATTTAATATAAGGTGGTGCATTCATTTGAGGCTCGTATGTTGGTACCATTTGGTGGTGTCATGGGGCCGCCTAGTGGGGGCCAACCCACGTGGGCCGGGCGTGTTCAATACCCGCTAGCCTCACCTTAATTCCCTTAATTCAATTGTATTTAGTATTATGGAGAGGCGTTGGTGATGGGAGCAATGGCCCACCACTGCCCTTTTTATATATATATTTTTTAATTTATTTTTTTTAATACAAAAAAAATCATTTTTGAAAATTTCGAAATGTGGCTGAAGGAGTCTTTTTAAAAAGGCCACAATTTCTCCCAGAATCTGGCCAAATTTGGCTAGAATCCAGTGGCCGGGTTCTGTCCAAATTGTGGCCTCCTTAAGCCTGCCCAGTCAGCAAAAATTCAACCCAACTTTGACTACTTCTATCTTCCTCATCCAGACTCGGATTGACGAACCGTTCACATCGTTGTGATCAGGACGACGAGATCTACAACCTGAACTTGGTTCGAGAAACTTCTGAGCACTTTGGTTTTTAAGCTTCCATCAGTGCTCTTTGTCCTGTGTGTCTCTCTCGAGCCACCTGGATCAACTAAATTAGTCATTTTTTCCCTTCATTGTAATAAATAATAGATTGCCAAGTGTACAAGGCAAATTGTTGTAGTTTTTGTTTAAATACTCCATGCATTGGGAGTATTAGGGGTTGGACCCTAGTCATTGGAACGATTTTTCTATTTGGAGCATTGTAATTTTGAGCTGGAGCATCAATAAAAAGGACAGTTTATAGGATACTTGATCTGTTTTGACTTGGTGATGTTTTTCTTTCTATGTTTAATGTATTTCTGTTTATCCATCCATGCATCTTTAATTCTTATTGTAAAGCAGAAATTATAGTTTAAGATATGTTGTTGGAGCACCTTACTGCTATCTGTGTTTACAATCTATATGTTTTCCTCTGAAGTACGATTAAAAAATACTTAAATGCTTTTTAATCCTGACTGATATCATTTTTCTGTCATTCCATTTATCACTCTGCTCTAAAGATCTAGTAGGAACAATTAGCTTTCCCTGTAAACGCTCTATAAGATTGATGCTACCACCCAGCTTGTGACTCCATAGCCCAATGGAAAATATTAAAAAATGATCTTTCTCCAACCAAATGAACAAACAAACAAACAATCTTTTTACTCTTAATATCTAGCCTAAAACATTATAGCACTAAAAACAAAGTTAAATCATAATTACATAGAGAGAGCCCTCTCTGAGTCCAGGAAGGCTAGGTCCTAGACTCATAAGTGGTTTGATGTATCTTTTGTGACTTTGTCTTTCCAATCTTCGAAATCATAGAACGATAACATGTATATCTGTCAGTGTTCACGTTATCTTGGTGTAGCAATGCTGATGACCATGTTCATGGACAACTGCCTTGTGCACAGTGATGAACTATCATATAGTCTCTGCGTGCTTGTCTCAAGATCCGATACTTCAGAAAGTATCTGTTTCTTCACCTCTATAGTGGCGGATCCTATTGATTGTTCCACTCTCTGCCTATCCGCTTGAAATTCCTTAGTCATGTGCTCATTTTCTACTATCAAGAACTTCACACTCGAGCTCGTCGCTTCATCATACACCTTTGTGGCATCAGCCAAGGTAGATGGATGTCTTTGTACATCTAGCACAATCACTCATTCTTCAAAGTGTGCAGGTGATGCATGCTCATCTAGGATGTGCGCTCTACGTGCTTGTATAACTCTGTGTTCTGACTCATCAAAGGCTATGTCATACACATATGTTCTTGGATTATCCTCAAGGACAATGGTATCCCCTTGTTCACTCGGGACTTGCTCTGCTACTAAAGTTGGTGAAGCCTATGGGGTGACCTCGGCTGCTTTTGGCATGAGGTCAGTGTCTTGATCCTGTTCTGGCTGCTCCATCTCCATGTCCATCTGTTATACTATCAGTTCATATTGCGAATCAAGTTCCTATTCTTGGGCTGCTCATGTCGTTCCTCATTTGTTGTTGGTTCAGAGTCTTCAACATGTATCAGCGTGGTCTGTGCTGTGTGTGCACAATGCACCTCCTCCTATTCTTGTTCATGATCTACTTCCTTCTCTCTTCTACGCAACTCTTGTTCTTCTTTAAGCTTCTTCTCTACTTCCTGAAACTACCTCTCTACTTCTTCCAATCTTTACTTCTCCCTCTTTCTTTGCACTATTCTCCTGTTACGTTGTTGCCTATTTGCAACTATCTCCAAAGTTACTCTTTCCACACGTTGGTCCTCCTTAAACTTGCAGCTTTGCTCTGTCTCTGTGCTTTCGTCAATCTTCCTTTTTCCTTTGTCTTGCACAGGTTTGCTCCTTACTGGTGTTGTTGTTACTTCTCCCTATGGTGCTGCTACCTCGAGTGCTACTAGCCACTCTACTACCATGCTGATTGGTCCATTGAGCCTAGATGAGTTATAACAATATATCCATGGGTCTTCCTCTGGCTAATGATACACCCCGTGGATCCAAGAATAGTACGCTGTCGCATATTCATCCCTGCATAAGCCATGTGGATCGTATGGATTTAAACTCTTAGTGCCGAACTTAAACTTCTTCAAGTCCTCGACCTCGGCATCCACTTCTTTCAAACTTTGGATCGTGTACAACCCAATTCACAAAGGAAGCATAGGCTATGGTGCCTTCTTCTTCGTGTGCAATCTAGTTGATAACCTTGTCAAGATGTCATATGAAACCTCCTGCATGACCAACTTATCCGTGGAAAACTTTGGCAACACATGCAGAGCCTTTTCCACATTGTACATCATATTGAAGGTGCCATCGAGTGAGGCATACCAATATGAAATGTTCAGCGATGCCTCCATTGTTTCTTGGGACATGCAAGGTGGATCTTGTTCAAAGATCATCATGTACATAGGGGAGATGAAATGGTCAGATATTCTAGCCATGACTCCTTGGTAGCTGCATTATGAGAGAAACTTGTAATATGAGTTCACAACATTCTTTGAATGTTTCCATGCCCAATCCATCCCAATAAATTGTTGACAGGAATAGATTGCATCGAGAAGGTAGACAGACATGAAGAATCTTGCTTTCCGATCCTTGGGTGGACTTCAGGCATTGGATACATGCACTTTCAGCTGGAGAGCCAACATGTCAAACTAGTTGAAGAATTTTCCTTCTCTTGCTAGCTAATCCAACATAGCAAACCAACTCTACTGGAAGATCTCCATACTCCCTTGGCCATGCAAGAGGCATGTGAAGATGACTAAGAATTGGTATGCCTTCTTGAGTGTCTTCATCTTGTATATATCGTTGGGTGTTGTCCTGAACTTCGATGGCTCCCTTACCCAATGCTTCAATATGTCTCTTATGTTCACGTTGTTGTTGGGAGTTTAGAATGGTGCATCCATCTTGTTCACTGCTTGTGGAAAATGGTACATCTACTGATAATATACCATCCTTAAGGAAGCAAGCTCTACTCCACTGACACAATCTAATGGATCATGTCTGCACATGGGAATACGAGATAACTGCATGCAACCTTGCAATATTGACGTATGGATGTTTACATAGACTTTTCAGTCCTCCAGATTCTCCTCAAAGTTGCCTGTGAAAATAGTGTTGATGTCTTTCTCAATGAACAAGTGTGTGCCTATGTACACGAGAAATCTCATAGACCCCTGCTTAACCTCATCTCTAGTACTTCTTTCAACTATGTCTTTTGATCTAGCTCTCTTGGAGGCCATGATACCTTTACTACTCAGAAGTTGCTCAAAAATATGTGGTATTTGGAGACAGAGGAGACACTCACAGCATGACAATGTCAGCTAAAAACATGAAGCAACTCAAGAATCAATCGGGAAACAAACTGGTGAGTGTTGGGTAAGATTGCGTAGCATTAACTTTAGGAGGCTAGGAGACTATCAGATAGAACTATGCATTGCACAGTCTTAGTTGCCAATGAGACTCACTACTAACTGGAACTATGCAATGCACAATCTAGTGAGGCTGACTGTTGACTGAAACTGCACAATGCGCAGATTAGTCAAGCTGGGTTGCTGGTTGGAATTGTGTATTGCACAGTTCCAATGGGCATAACTGGGGCACTGCCTCCCAAGATTGGGTAGAGCACAGCTAGGAGCTAGTGTGGGTAGCCTCTATGCAATTCCTGTAGGCAAGGCAGAGCCTTGACTACCAGAAATGCACAGAGCATGCTGAGAGAAAAAAGATTTGTGCCAAGACAGCCTCGATCTACCCAATGGAAACCTGAAAATGCGAAGTAATGAATGTGTGTGAAAATTTGGTGTAGATCTGAGTGAATAGACATGCATACAATTTAGGAAAGTGTAGCAATCTGTCAAACAGAAAAACCAAGAAGCTCATGAAGAGAGTCACTGCAACGACGACTGTCAATGTAGAAACAATGTTATGCATGCGAAACTAAAGAAAGGTAATGAAAAACTTGAAACAACACTTCTACAAGTTAAAGCACATTGAAACGCCAACGGTCATTCAATAAAACAAAGGAAACAACACTCATATAAACCAAAAAATAAAAAGCAACAAAAAAAGTGGCAAAGGCATGAAAAATTAAAACTTACCTAGAAATGTTGTGCCGATTTTACCGAAGGTTCCTAGATGCCTCCGAAATGCCAGAGCTGCAAGATCAAATGTGAAGAATGAGCTCTGAGGCATTGTTTATATAGATTTGGAGAACTTAGGGTTTATGATGCACATGCCACAAATATAGGAAAAAGCAACACTTGGAGTGGAGTTTCTAAAATTTACTTTGCATGTAACTCCCGCTGCTAAAAATAT
Source organism: Pinus tabuliformis (assembly GCA_031772625.1). NCBI lineage: Eukaryota > Viridiplantae > Streptophyta > Pinopsida > Pinales > Pinaceae > Pinus > Pinus tabuliformis. The sequence continues at coordinate 404,405,179 of CM062811.1, read as the reverse complement.
ATCCCTAAAATATAGGGATGCTTTTTCACTTTTTTCTTTTTTTCTTTTTCGGGAAAATATGCCCAACATAAGGAAGGATTGTGCAGTCCTAGAGGGAACTAGGCAACCTACCAGCACATGCAACAGACACTCACTGAGGGAAACCTTATGTGTTGTTTTTGGGTTGAGTGGGTCTAGTTAGCTAGCCATCTCTACGTAATTTTCCATAGCATGATTTACGCATTTCTGGAGGGTAGTATTAGTTGGCCTGCTCTATGAAATTTTTGAGTGTAGGGTAATCATTGGGTTGCTCCGTGCAATTGTTGAGGGGAAGATAGATTGCCCTCTATGATTTCACGGTTTTTCCTAACAACCCATTGACCGGAAATGAACTAAGTGTTGCACCATATTTTCGTTGAACGACGGGATAAGTGAATGAACACAGGCTGTTAAGCGATATATGAAAACAATAAACAAAAGTACCTAATCAGTGGAGGATAACTGCTATGATTTTGAGGAGGGAGGCTCCAAAATGAATCGAAGGAAAAATTTTGGAGTGTGGTTGTAGCCTCTACAACACTGGCAACACACTGGTATAACTCCAACTCTTTGTATGGACCTTGTTTGTGAAAAGTGAGTCTAACTCCTCCAGAAGTATTGTTCGATTCTTCGATCATCATGGCTTCAAAACTAAGCTCAAGTTAAATATATAGTCCCTACCATTCTCTTGATCGGTCAGCACACATACCAAGCCAAGTCAACTGAGTTGTTTCGATTGGGGATGAGGAGTATATTGGTACACAAGTAATATAGATGTCAGAGTCTTAGTTTCATCTCTAGTGTCGCTCTGCTTCCAGTAAGCCTAGAGAGCACCCCGGCAAAGTCACAGAAGAACACAAGCATCATTTCGCTGCCAGCAAGCCTGGTCAGTACCTCGACGAAGTTACTTGCATCACCTCTCTGTGTGGGAAGCCTTTCTCTTCTTTCGCCTTATTTATTTATTTCATTTTTCATTCTTTTTATTCTCATTTTTCAAAGGACTATGCACAGGCACTTATCTATTTCAGAGGGGAAAGAGGGATCCCAACTTATTGAGAGCAGAAGATATTTTCCCTTTAGATAAGTATTTTATATATACATCTGAAAAGACTTGTTAAGGTTTCCCCCCTCACCTTACTCTACTTGACCGAGCTGACAAGGGTTAACCCAAAGGAACCTATTATAGTAGGTGGTACTAGTTAAAAGTGCAATATTTGTGCTTTCAACAAGACTTACTCTACATAGAACATATTTTCCATGAGGGTATCATCGAATGAAGATGAAAAGCTCTTCATAAAGAGAGAGGACAATAGATGACCAAGTGTTGATAGTTGTCCAAGTCCTATTGTACTTTACTTTTCTTGTCTTGAGAGCTACACATTGTTTCATACAAAACTAAACCTATGGGTGTAAAACAAGCAAAAAAACAAGAAAGCAAAGGACAAAAGTAAATGAAAGCAAAGCAAGAAAACAAGCAACACAAACAAATTAAACAAAGAAAGCATGCAAACAAAGAAAAAAAAGAAAGCAAACACTACTCCTACTCCTAAACTAAACAATGCATTGATCATCTCATGTAAAGTGATATTTCCAATGTAGCCATTGGCACATTGGTTGACCCATATTGGTGAAGGTGTGGTTTACAATAAAGGTAAGCATGTAAATCGCAAACAAGAAAAATATAACAGTGAATACCAACACGCTCTGAGTTTTAAAATGTCCACAGAAAAGAAAAGAATAAAAGTGCAAGATAAGTAATATGTGAATGTATCATGGTTATGCATCACACTATGCACAAAGGACAAACATGCACACTCTTTTGACTGTGACAAATGAGGAAACATAAGAAAGAAATACAACATATGTTTAGCAAGAGTGCTCATTTTGTATGATTCCTCCAATGCATGAGTGATGGGATCATGTGATTTAGGTGGACTATGTGAATTCTATGAACTAGATTGATCTTTAATGTAAACAAGAGAGTGATGAGGAGCCTTGGATGTTTCAACAAATTTCTAATCGGAAGAAGCATCGGCCTCAAGACAATGAGGGCATGACATAACCATCAGCTCAGGCTAAACTTCCTTGATAGCCTGTGGGGTTTCCACTTCATCAAAAGATAGATCATCAAAGACGGGTAGCTTAGAAGGATCAAAAGTGAATCAATCAACATCATGATCGAATGAAGGAGAAAAGAGTTCACGACAACCACGATCAGAGAATTCGATATGTTCATCGGCATCTTCATGATCTGAAGAATTGTATAGAGGGGTTGATGAGAAGCAAGAATAATCATCCTCTGCATTTCTGGAAATGACAGATGAAATATTGAGTGGATTTTCAAACACATATGTGTCCTCTCTACTATGCAATGACAGACTGACATCCGATATGTTCTGTCAATGATTGCAAGCAGATGCATCTGGGAATGAATTCTCAAAAGGAAAATTAGCAATGGAAGAATCACCAAAGATGTCAGGGAAAAGTGGATGAGGTGCAAATAGAAGGAGTTCATCCTTTGTAGTTCTTCTTCAGATTCCCACACATACTCATCATAAATGATAGCACAGGTTGGATGATCAACACCAAATCCGTCGACAACTTGATCCTCGTGCACAAAAATTGTGGAGTCCAGAATGGGATAACACAACACAGTATAATCTAGAGGATCAACAGAACGTGGGGATGGAGGTTGAGGAAACAAGTCCACGTGACAAACAATATTCTTGTAAGACAACTCTACGTAGAAATCAAGAGTAGGTGGGATGGGAGGATGTGACGACTCAAAAGATGGGTGCATACCTTCTCCCACCACACACTGTGAGGCTAAAGTTGTTTGATGAGATGAGGATGGACAATCACTTGAGACAACAACCTTGTCTTCCTTGGATTCAACAGCTCTAACACCGAGGTATTCTGGGTGGGGTTTGAATGATTCTAACACTTGTGGATTTTCAAATATGTCAAGAAGATAGTGAAACCTTTCACGAAGAAATTTCTAGTCAATTTCATCCTCTGGGAATTGAAATGTGAGATTCTTAAAGTGATCCCATAATTGCAAAAAGGATTCAACAAGAGATTTCTGTAATTCCAGAAAAAAAAAATTGAGTGCTTTCCAGTCAAAATGAAGGAAACCACAGTCTATCTCTTCAATGAACTAGTTGAAAGAGTGAATATATTTATCAGGCAGTGTGACACACCATTGCAATGGGTGCCCTCGAAGCATGAATGCGAACAACGAACATGCCACATAATCCTCAAGGTCTTCCAAGGTATCATAGAGATCTTCGAAAGTAGCTCTATGCCTAGGCCAAGTTGTTTCGCCTTCACCTTCATATGTGTATTGTGACAAGAGATCCTAGAACTCCCTCAAGACTTCAAACACATTTCCATAAGACATACATCTCGGAGGGTGAACTGTAACATAAGTCATGATAGATGTGCAGGGATTCAAAACATATTTTGAGGACTCAACTTATCATTTGGCCCTCCTTCTAGTGCCAAAAATTTTGATGGTTCTGGACCCGCAAACATGTCAGGGAATATCCTTGGTGAGAAGTCCCAACTATACCTCAGACCATTTGGAGTAGGAGTCCCAACAGTGGGTAGTAAAGCTATGCCTTGACTACGATAACATGTAGAGGTAAGAAAGATATCCTTGTCGGAAGTAAGTGTGTGACCTTGCAGCGAGTCAAGAGAGATGCATGGGGAGGTTCTAACACATAGAGGGGGAAAATAAGTGTATCCCTTAGAAGCCTATAATAGTACACAGCCTGAAAGGAACACACGAGTTGAATGACATCACAAACTGGAAAGAAGAATAGTCGACAATCCAAATTGACGAGTTAAACCAAGAACACACTTCAATAAGATTCATACAAGCACATACGGAATAGTCCATAAATAAATGTGTAAGTTAAAAATACATACATTTCTAAAGTAACCAGAATAGACGAACTATAATAACAACATATGCATGAAATGTGTTGGCTCTGCTATATTATATAAAGTGAAAGCTCCATCCATAAATACAACCATGATAAACACTAGCCCCAATAGTGGGATGTTACAGTCAAGACCGCGTGCTCCTCCAAATAGATGTACTCGCTCTACACTGTGGAAAAGCCAATGCTCGTCACAATACTCTCCAAGCCCTCTCTAAGCAATGCCTACTAAAAGTTTGGCTCCCAAAAGCCTCTTCTATGAGTTATGAGGCTCTATTTATAACAAAGGGTGGGGTGACCCCTGACACTCCCCTTTGTGACTCTTGGAATACCCTCATGACTCTTCAACTTCATTACATAACTCTTTACATTACATATGACTGTTTTCATTCCACTAATGACACTTGGAATTTCACTTTACATCATGTTTAAAAAAATACATTTTCCACATATACCCTTGTGGGACAAAAATAGGCTTGAGTCATCCAAACAAGGCAAGATTAAGACTCGGATGACTGTAGACAGACTATCTCATCAACAGCCTCTCTGTGATCCTCGATGACGAACTGATGCCATGCTTGATATTACACAGTTATTTTTGCATACTCTTTGATGATGTCTTCCTGGAAATGAACACTTTCCTCCATTGATTTTGGGAATACTAATTTGGAACTTTTGTCCAACTCATCTTATAACATCCGCAACTTGGTCCTAAGCAAGGCCAAACCGGTGATTTACATCTACATGTTATCACCACTAACTTGCAAATCTGGATTGGTGCCCATTTGCATCAACTGATCAAAGTACGTGTCGAGCTCTAGTCTGACTTGGTTTTTATCTTTGGCCTTAGTGAGCATACAAATCGATAAGGTGCCATACTTTCTCACCATGACATCTAAACTCCTGAACAATCGTGTGTACGAAGCGTCAACACTGGTGATGAGTGGAAGGAGTTCCGCATAGTTCCATATTAGACTCCGGATGAGTACTTTTTCGAAATCTAACTATGGCTTCATCATCTTGTGCAAGTGAAGCAGGGCTCCCTTATACCTCATTTTCCATGTTTGTACATGATCAACATCGATATGTATATCTGTGAGGGTCCGCGCTATCTTGGTGCAGTGTTGTTGATGACCATTTAGATGGAAAATTTCCTTGTACATGGTGATTAACTATCATACAGTCTTTGCATGACTATCTCAAAAGCCAATACTTCAGCAAATATAGATTTCTTCATAACTACTATGGCATATCTTGTTGATTGTTCTTCATATCTTCTTTGGCGTATCCCGTTGATTGTTCTTCTCTTTGCCTGGCCACTTCCAATTCCTTATCCATGCACTCATTTTCTGCTATCAAGAACTTCACACTCAAGCTCTTGAATTTGGCATAATCCTTTGTGGCATCGGCCAAGGAAACTAGATGTCTTTGTACATCTGAGACAATCACCCATTCTTCAAAGTGCACAGGTAATGCATGCTCATCCAGGATGTGTGCTCTACGTGCTTGTACAACTCTGTGTTGTGACTCATCAAAGGCTATGTCATACATGTTTGTTCCCAAATTACCCTCAAGGAGAATGGAATCCCCTTTTTCATTGAAGACTTGCTCTATTGTTGGCGTTGGTGAATCCTGTGGGGTGACCTCAGTTGCTTTTTGCATGAGGTTAGTGTTTTGATCCTATTCCGACTGCTCCATCTCCATGTCCATCTGTTCTACTATCAGTTCATCCTGCAGAGAAAGTTCCCCTGTGGCTACTCACCATGTTCCTCATATGTTGTTGGTTCATAGTCTTCAACTTGTATAAGTGTGGTTTACAATGTCTTTGTGCCTTGCACTTCCTCACGTTCTTGTTCATGTTGCGCTTCCTTTTATCTTCTGCGCAGCTCTTGTTCGTCGTTGAGCTTCTTCTCTACTTCCTACAGCTTCCTTTATGCTTCTTCCAGTCTTTCCTTCTCCTTCTTTCTTTGTGCTATTCTCCTGTCACCTCTTTTCATCTATCTCCAAAGCTACTCTTTCGACAAGTGGGTCTTCCTTAAATTTGTAGCTTTGCTCCGTCTCTCTGCTTTCGGAAATCTTCCTTTTTCCTTTGTCTTGCACATGTTTTCTACTTGTTTTTGTTGTTGTTTCTACTCCCTATCGTGCTACTACCTTGAGTGATGCTCGCCACTCTACTGCCATGCTGACCATTCATTGAGCCTAGAGGATTTATAACCATATTTCCATGGGTCTTCCTCTGGCCAATGACACGCCCTATGGATCCATGAATAGTACACTCTCGCACAATGGTCCTTGCATAAGCCATGTGGGTCGTACGGATTGAAACTCTGGTGCCAAACTTAAACTTCTTGAAGTCCTCGACCTCAGCATCCGCTTCTTTAAAACTTTGGATCGTATACATCCCAATTCGCAAGGGAAGCATAGGACATGGTGCCTTCTTCTTCCTGTTCAATCCAACTAATGGCCCTGTTAAGATGTGGTATGAAATCTCCTGCATGACTAGCTTGTCCCTGGAAAATATCAACAACACATGCAGAGCCTTCTCCACGTTGTACATCCTGATGAAGGTGTCATCGGGTGAGGCGTACCAGTCTGCAATTTTTAGCAATGCCTCCATTGCTGCCTGGGACATTCAAGACGAATCTTATTCAAAGATAATCATGTACAGAGGGGTGATGAAATGATCAGATAGTCTAGCCATGAATCCTTGGTAGCTGCATTTTGAGAGAAAATTGCAATATACATTCACAACATTCCACGAGACAGTTGATGGGCACAAATTGCATCGAGCAGGTAGGGATACATCAAGAATATTGCTTGTTGATCCTTAGGTGGACTTCGAGCATTAGATACATGTACCTTTAGCTGGAGAGCCAACATGTCGGACCAGTTAAATGGGTTTCCTTCACTTGCTAGGTGATCCAACATAGCAACCCAAGTCTACAAGAAGGTCTCCTTACTCCCTTGACCATACAAGAAGCATGCAAAGATGACCAATAATTGGTATGCCTTCGTGAGTGTCTTCGTCCTGTATATTTGGTTGGCTATCATACTGAACTTTGATGGCTCCCTTACCCAATGCTTCAAGATGTCTTTTGTGTTCACGCTAATGTTGGGAGTGTAGAATGGTGCATCCATCCTATTCACCGCATGTGGAAAACGATACATCTGATGATAATCTTTCATCCTAAAGGAAGAAAGCTCTACTCCACTGACACTAAGCATCATTGTTGTAGGATTAGTGTGTGAGGCAATCCAGTGGATGACGTCTGCGCACGGGAATATGGGATACCTACATGCAACCTTGTACAATCTTGACTTATGGATGGTTACATAGACTTGTTGGTCCTCTAGATTCTCTTGAAATATGCCTGTGAAAATAGCGTTGATGTCTTGCCATGTGATCTTGATGTCTTTCTCAATTAACAAGTATGTCTTTGTGTACACGAGCAAGCTCATAGACTCCTACTCAAACACATCTCCAGTACTGTTTTCAACTGTGTCTCTTGATCCATCTCTCTTGGAGGCCATGATACCTATACTGTTGAGAAGCTTCTCAAAAACCTGTGGTAGCTAACGATAGAGAAGACACTCATGGAAAGACAATGCTAGCTAAAAACATGAAGCAACTCGAGAATCAATCAAGCAAAAAACTGGTGCCTGTTGGGCAATATTTCCAAGCATTAACTATGGGAGGCTGGGAGATTGTCAATTGGAACTTCACATTATGCAGTCTCAGCTGCTAGAGAGGCTGCCTATTGAATGTAACTGCGTAATGTGCAATCCAGTGAGGCTGATTGCTAACTGAAACTGCACAATGTGCATATCAGTCAGGCTAGGTTGCTGGCTAGAGCTGCGCATTGCACAATTCCAGTGGGCAGGACTGGGGCACTGCCTCCTAGGATTGCATAGAACACAACTAGGAGCCAGTGTGGGCAACCTCTTTTTATAGACATTTTTGGGCACTGCAACCCCAAGCATAAAACGTCCATAAACCAAGGGCTCCTAAGTCCCTAAAAATGTTGTTCCAACCCCTAAAGGAACAAGGTCAACTGATTACAGCTTCTCCCAGAAGTTCTCCATGAAAAACTACTCAGAACTGGTCAAAACAGGATCATTTCACCTGCTCCATAGGCAAAGTGCGTTGCATCTCACCTAAGTACACTCAGTGGGTGTGTTGCATTTCAAAAATCCCTTCTATGGGGTGCGATGGGCGAGAAGAGACAAATGGCAGTGTCAATCTGCGAGGTGGAGAAGCATGGAATCTTCCAGAAACTTCTTCTCCTGTGACACCGGCCTCTCTGAATTCGACCAAGGATGAGTAAGAGATCATTAATCTCCAAGTGGAAGCAAGAACTATCAGAGGGAAGACACTAATCAAATCACAAGCTGACTCATCTCCCTTGCAGACATCTATATATGGATCCCTCATCCCAGAGATCCAGAGGCTGGAATTTTGCATCTTGTAAGGAATTGCTGTTGGTTTCTTGAGGCAACATCATAGTGTTGGGTGATATAAGCTTTGCATGAGGTGAAGAAGGGATTACTTGCTGAGAGGATGATGCTGGGCCAGAACAACTGGTTGTAACTCTCTTGGCTCTTTCTTGATTATCAATAAAGCTATTCAAGTTTTCCTCCATACTCTTGTGTCATTTATGTTTTATGCATTTGTATGGTCAATTTACATCTGATCCTAGATTGTTTATGATAGTAGATCCATGTTCTTGTATAGTGTTATGCTGCTTTGATTCTACAGGTACTCTGTGAAGCTCGGTATACCAGAAAACAAGTAGCAAAGGACTATCAGAAGAGAGAGGAATCGAGTAAAGATCCAAGCGCAAGACAGAGGTTGTTCTCCTTTATTCTTCTCTCATCTATCTTTCATAAAGGAAGAAAAAAAAGTAGTTTTACTTTGTTTGTTTCTAAGGTAGCTACCACACCTTAGTGGGATTAGCAGTTCTGCATAGACACTTTTCCCTGTAACAAAATGGCGACTCCACTGGGGAGCGACTAGGTTGTTTGTCTATCTACATTTGTTTACTTTATAAACTTACAGACGGAGCCTGAAGTTGAGCCAGGTAGCTTTCGAACTGTATTTTCTATGCAAATGCAAAGTAGATAAATGTCACTTCAATCAATCTCTGGGTTTTGTTTATGAATTAAACAACTGATTTACAAACTCTCTAATTGCCCTCGTGGTGGCTCTAGTAACCTCCTTAGATCTACCCCTCTTGTTGATTTACTGATTACCACTTGCTCGGCCAAAATCCCTGAACTGAACTGCAAACTGTGACCCGGAACCCAAGCAAAGTCTCATTTCTAGCCCAGCGCACCCTCTGTTCTGTGAATCTCAAATTCAGTGCACTTCCCGAGTGTAGTAGGTGCACTGCATTTCAGATTCACTGTGTTACAAGTGCGCTGATCAGACTAGGCATTGTTCCTGAATTTTGGTTTCTGTTCACTCTTTTCAGATCTATTCAAGAATTTTGCTGCCTGTAGTCAGTACACCTCTATTTGAAACCCCTTTCCTTGCTGTTATTCCGCCTCCATTGTGCAAAGGACTGTAAATTTTTTTGTGTATTTGTTGAGTCATTTTCAGTTCTCCTTTGCAAAAAATTAACGTAATTGTATTGTCGTTTCTTGATCTGAATGTGTCGCAAGTGTCGTTTTCAGTCATAGAAGAGAGTCTGATTGCTCTTGATAGTCGATTACCCTGTTACTATTGTATTTGATCTGAATTAGTATTTTTTCTAGTGTCGAAAGCAAGTTTTCATTTCCAAATCGTAAAGTGTTGTCATTATCTTCATTTTTTATTTTGAAAAGAAACTTGTTAGTAATTGTCGCTTTGAAAATAATTCAGATTTGCGCATTAGCTTTCTCTTATCATTCACATATTAAGAAGGCTGAAAACAAATACATGCATGTGCATTTGCATTTAGACTGTTTGATTGGTTCGATTTAGGACAGTGCATATAGTGTGTGCTCTTTGCTCTTTGTTGAAAGAATATTGTCTCTCTTTCCTTAGTAGCTAGGATTTTCATTTCACAAAGAAGATAAAAAGATTGTTTATCATCTTAGATTGCATTTTAGGAATTTTACATCTACATCATGCGGTGAACCTGAAAGGAAAATTTCTTAAGCAAGATCAACTATAAAATAAATTTAATGAATCTAACAACGCTTTGGAACCTAACGCACAACATCTAGAAGTCTAGGCTAGAGATGTATTCCGGCGTTGTAAAGTCTGGTAACTGTTGTTCTCACTGTTGGTTGGGTGATTCCTCCACTTTGAGACGATAAGTGCTAGTACGGACTTGTGCTCCCACGTACCATCGAGTATATTTTGGGAGACCACAATAGGCTTAATCCTTTATCCATAGGAAGTCGTGTCTGCTGCCCTATCGATCGCAATGCACTGAACACAACATTCGGGAAGATTGACTGTCGTACCGTAAAAAGTATTCTGTAGTTTTGTGATTGGTTTGGTAATCCCTCTGCCTAGATTTCTAGAGCAGTCCCTTTCGTTCCTTTTCAGACTCCTTAACGGAAAAGGTCCATCTGAGCACTTGTCACTTCAGGCTCATTAAAAATCGAAGGCGACTAGAGTCATATTTTGTTTTTTCTTGACTCTTTAAAATTGAAAAAACAAGTTGTGTCAAAGCGTCTAAAATTTATTTTAAATGGAATAATCACCACCTTTCCTACGTTGGTCTTAGGTTGAGAGAATGGATTCCACCAACCAAGGAGTTCCCCTTAGAGGAAATCCTAGTCCCTTCTCCTCTTGGGGAGATGTTGGTGCACCCCACATGGCCACATTGTCACTTCTAGGATTGACGATTGGTTTGCCCGCATGGCTTTTCTCAACCTCCGTCGTTCAAGACACCGCAATTCCTGAACAATCGAGTCAACAACTAGACAATTCCAGAGTTATCTCCCAACCCTCTACTTCGTCCAATTCTTCCTCTCCTCCTTCCTCTTCGCTTGATGAGGCTGGTAAAGCCAAAAATCAAGTACCTGAAGAGAAGAAGGAAAAGAAGAAGAAAGAGAAGAAGAAGAAGGAGCCAAAGGCGAAAAGGGACAACCAAGCGTCGTCTAGCGAAAATCCGCACACTGCACCGACCAGGCCTAAATTGCCATGTGTCATTTGCAAAGGAGACCATTATCATAGAGATTGTCCCTGCATCCCTCAGATCTTAAGGGACTGGTCTCCTCGTTTGCACAACCCGGTGTCGTCAACCTCTGATGATCATGTTGAAAGCACACCGTCGACTAGTGAAAGTGAAGTCCTTGGACGAAAAGGAAAGTGAAAATTTCCTTGTAAACTGTGTCAATGCGATCATGCCGTCCACCGTTGTCCCTTCTTAGATGAGGCTAAAAGAGTTTTGGATGATTTTCTGGTTTCACCGTTACGACTTCCTCCTGGATATAAGAAACTCTTGCCGAGTCCGTCACTAGTTGAAAATCCAGCTGACCCGCCCAGGTGGTCGGCCGAAGCATCTATCATTGAAGATAAACCATCTGAACCCATACCAGACGAAAGTCAAAAGGTCGAGGTGGCAGTTGACCTGGTCTTGCCTTCAGAGGTTCCATCTTCAGATGATACAGTCACCGAAGAGAACAAGGATGACACCGTCCAAATTCTTTTCGTAAGCACAGACTCCGATGAACATGGGGGCAATTTACCCATTCCTTTACCGCAGGAAGGAAGTTCGTCAGAGTCGTACCCGGCCATCTATTCGGTCCCACCTCCAAGCAACCTAGTTGTTTCCTTCGACTAGAATCAGCTAGGCAGACCCCGTTTACCGGCTAGTGTACCATTCTGAATCATTGCTCAAGTATATAGAATGGTTATGGCTGGTACCATCATAGATGAAGGGGCTTCTGTGAGTATCCTTTCCTCGACTGCTTGGAAAGCGCTTGGTTCGCCATTGCTTTTGCCTGAGATGAGAAATCTAACAGGCTTTGATAAAGGAACCAGTCAATCATTACGGATCCTTCCCAATGTGCCCATAACATTGAGAGGGAAAACCATTCACATGAACGTAATGGTAGCCCAAGGATCCCTAGATTATAATCTACTCCTTGGACGAGACTATATTTATTGCATGGGAGCCATTGTCTCATCACTCTTTAGAGTAATGTGTTTTCCGCACGAAGGAAGAGTGGTCAAGCTCGTAGACCAGCTTTCATTCCCCGGTTCACGCATAGCAAATAGTCATATACCATCCCTAAATGGTCTTTTCACACAAGGAATGTCTCAATCCCCAGTCCGTCCACCTGATGAGCGCGAGTGATTCGAGGGACATGACTGAAACCCAGGGGGCATGCACCCTGGTCTGCTTCGGCAAGAAAACTTCAGGTATAGGATAGGTTTCTGCGAGGGATATATGACTAGTCTGACACTCCCATCCGTGATTGGAAAAGGGGGTTGGACTGGAATAAGATTCCCTTGTCAAAGTTATGTGGGTGGAGGCATCTACACCACTCACCTTTGTCTATTTTGGTAGGCATCGCCGAAGAAGTGTTTTGTTTGCGGTGCAGATAGAACAATCTTTGGTAACCTGAAAGAGGTAAGCCTTTCCCGATGAAACAAATGTTTTGTTGGTAGATTGAGAGGTGACCTTGAAACTCTATTTTATACCTGGGGGCATGCAAACCTTTTGGCGTGCAAGCGAAGAGCGACCATTTATTTTTTAAATTTGTAGGTCCTCTAACCCTTTAAACTCGTAGGATTGGTCGTTTCCTAACTTGCATAAAGAAAGGATGTGGGGCAAAACTTTAAAAAATTTCGTTTTCATATATGAGACATTCCTATTTTACGATTGGATTAATCGAGCAGTTTTAACGCGGACTTCATTCTCGTTAAAAAATAAACATAAGCAATGAGAAAATGTTTCCCCCAGCGTTTAAGCTCAATAAAAAATGAACCAATTCCCGGTAAATAACCATCATGAATGTAGTACTTCAGCCTTTAAAGCCTTGGTCGTGTTCTCATCATCAACTCCACTCTGTATTGGCTGATCATTCACCTCCATTTGATTGTTTACCCCTTTTGAGGAATAGCTGCGAAGAGTGATCCTATTAGCCATCCTTGTAACACTGCCGTGATTGGAAAATTCCAAACCTTACCTGGAATCAGCTGCTACCCAATTTTATCACTCGTTCCTCAAAGACGAGTCTCCTTTAAGCTCTTTTCAACTGACTCGTAAAATATGAAAAGATTGTCGAGCCATTGGCCTCTCCAGCTCGTTAAAGGGACCAGAAGTGCTATCCCTCCTTTAGATTTTAATCTTTTTGGACCTGAGGGATTATTACACAAAAAGATCGAGCGCTTGTTTTATTCGGCTCGTTAAAAGTATCGAAAATTCATCCCTTCTGTATTGTTTTATACTTTTTCAGACTTAAGGGATTAGATGACGAAAAAGGACTTTTGGAGTTTCCTTTACGTCCCTTTTCAGACTCTCTAAAATTGAAAAGGACTGAGTTATCTTTATCGTTAAACTCGTTAAAACCTAATAGCGACAAACTTGTCCATAGCAGACAAGAACGAGTTTCACTATCGCTAGGCTCATTAAAACATAGCGATGGGCTTGCCCGAAGGGCAAATTATAGAACAAGTATATGTTATCCTCCTCAAGCTTGACAAAAATAAAGAGGTACTGGTCAGTAATGACTGGGGAAAAATTGGGAAGAAAACTTGAAGAAACTTTGTCGATAGCAAGTCGCTCTTGAACATGACACTTTCACTCCGCATCCAAGTTGGGTTGGGTTGTTTCATTCACCGGTCACATCACCATGGTCACATCACACCATCCACATTTGGGTTTAATGCTACCAATCCATCATGTCAGTGTCGTCGATATGTTCAAGAGAAGTCACTCAAAGAATTCACCTGTGTCTCACCCACTGCAATACATTTACACTCCATTCTTTCATGACCGCCACCCTGAACCTTATATTACCAGACCGTTTTCACCTCCATTAAAATCATTTGCTCAGTTCCGTGTCATTGATGCGGGATTCATTAAGGCCTTCCTATGACGGATCGCTTCTTGTCAACATCAGCTCATTATCCAAGAAGACGATCTAGGGACACCCCTTTCAGTACTTTGAAGTTTCCATGCCTTAATGGCAAGTTTCTCACTTCCGGCGACAGGTTTACATCAATGGCCTTCGACTGAAAGATTTTGCGTGGTGTTCGACGCCAAGTCCCTTATTCACACCATGTGAATTGTACTGTAGTACCTTGAGGATAATTATCATTATTGGTGATTCCTCTCGCGCCTGTTAACAGCTTATATCATTGGTTGGTAATCAGGCGATGTCTTTCCATGTTCGACTCTAGAACATCTCTCACATGGATCGGCTTGTACTTTGAGTGAAGATCGAATGAGATTGAAGACCCCAGATCTAGTTTCATCCATCTGGGCTGTGATATATATTCAGGAGAATAAAGACATCAAATGTACATCATTGCTGCACAGATAATCATCCAATCTATGGGATGATGGCTCCTCCAGAATCATCAGTCTACACCTAGACGATTGTCTGTCCTATGTACATGAAAATGAATTTATAAAGCTGAGCATGGGAATGCCCGCCTCAGCTAGATCATGAAAATATTATGAAGATAATGTATTGTATGGTACCTTATTACAGGTCTCCTCCCAGCTTGAAAGAACTTCAGATCCTCAGATAAAGCATTTCACCCGACATCAAAAAAGATTAACGACCTCATGCTTTAGGGGCAACTGTTATAGACGTTTTTGGGCACTGCAACCCCAAGCATAAAATGTCCATAAACCAAGGGCTCCTAAGTCCCTAAAAATGTTGTTCCAACCCCTAAAGGAACAAGGTCAACTGATTACAGCTTCTCCCAGAAGTTCTCCATGAAAAACTACTCAGAACTGGTCAAAACAGGATCATTTCACCTGCTCCATAGGAAAAGTGCGTTGCATCTCACCTAAGTACACCCAGTGGGTGCGTTGCATTTCAAAAATCCCTTCTATGGGGTGCGATGGGCGAGAAGAGACAAATGGCAGTGTCAATCTGCGAGGTGGAGAAGCATGGAATCTTCCAGAAACTTCTCCTGTGACACTTGCCTCTCTGAATTCGACCCAAGTGGAAGCAAGAACTATCAAAGGGAAGACACTAATCAAATCACAAGCTGACTCATCTCCCTTGCAGACATCTATATATGGATCCCTCATCCCAGAGATCCAGAGGCTGGAATTTTGCATCTTGTAAGGAATTGTTGTTGGTTTCTTGAGGCAACATCATAGTGTTGGGTGATCTAAGCTTTGCATAAGGTGAAGAAGGGCTTACTTGCTGAGAAGATGATGCTGGGTCAGAACAACTGGTTGTACCTCTCTTGGCTCTTTCTTGATTATCAATAAAGCTATTCAAGTTTTCCTCGATACTCTTGTGTCATTTATGTTTTATGCATTTGTATGGTAAATTTACATCTGATCCTAGATTGTTTATGATAGTAGATCCATGTTCTTGTACAGTGTTATGCTGCTTTGATTCTACAGGTACTCTGTGAAGCTGGGTATACCAGAAAACAAGTAGCAAAGGACTATTAGAAGAGAGATGAATCGAGTAAAGAGCCAAGCGTAAGACAGAGGTTGGTCTCCTTTATTCTTCCCTCATCTATCTTTCATAAAGGAAAACGAAACTAGTTTTACTTTGTTTGTTTCTAAGGTAGCTACCACGTTAGTGGGATTAGCAGTTCTGCATAGACACTTTTCCCTGTAACACCTCTCCGAAAGTCCTGGGTGCAAGGCAGAGCCTTCACTGCCAGGAATGCGTAGAGCATGCTAGGATGTAGGAATTTATAGGGTAAGTTCCTCAGATAGAACACGAAAGGACACTGCTCACAAACAAATCACAGATTAATACACCAGTATTCTTAACGTGGTTAAAACCCTCGAAGAGGGAAACAATCCATAGCCTGAGAAAACGCGACCACTTCAGTCAATTTATTAATGTAAAAGAAAGAAAATTCACATAAGCTTCTCTCATGAACGGTCACCTAACAAATGACCCTCCATTCTCTTTAAATAGAGATCATGGACTAATCATGTGTTAAGCCAAGGATCAAGTGTCAGTAATACCAAGG
The DNA here is from genome assembly GCA_031772625.1 of Pinus tabuliformis. Classification (NCBI taxonomy): domain Eukaryota; kingdom Viridiplantae; phylum Streptophyta; class Pinopsida; order Pinales; family Pinaceae; genus Pinus; species Pinus tabuliformis. The sequence goes on along the minus strand of CM062811.1, from coordinate 404,389,096 downwards.
AGAGAATGAACCGTCGGATCACTTCATGTCTAGAACATATTGTGACCATAATGTTGTAAGTTACAAAAAGTACATACTAAAGAAACACACTTTACCTAATTATACATTAAACCAAGTTATACTTAATTATTTCGTATGTGTCAGAATATCCTAACATCCCCCCTTAAGAACAACTTGGGATAAGATTGAAGAATGTACAAAGATGACACAATTGTAGAAGGAAGGAGGCATTAGAGCATATCCCCCCTTAGTGACAACTTCCTAAACAACAACCATAAATCGAAGTTTAGTAAACTTCGCCTCTATGAGAGCCTTTGTAAAGATGTATGCAACTTGATCATCAGTTGAACAATAGTGCAGTTCAAGAACATGGTCATGAATAAGCTTTATTATGAAGTGCATGTGTAGTTCAATGTGTTTGATGTGCTGATGTTGGACTGGATATTTGCATAGTTAAACGGCACTTTAATTAACATGCCAAAGTGTAGTCAGATGTTGCTACTAAAAACCAAACTCCGATAGGATTTGATGAAGCCACATGGCTTCCTTACTAGCTTCAATGGTGCCACGATACTCTGCTTTTGCTGAAGAAAGAGAAATGGCACTTTTGTTTCTTGCAAGCCCATGTAATAGGTCCAGAACAAAGAGAGAATATATAACCTGTAGTAGACTTCCTATTGTTATCACCAAAAAATTAATCATCTAGCCTTAATTTACTAGATGGATCGAAGTACACCATCTAAGGCTAATTTTAACATAATAAAATTGCTTTCACTGTGAAAAATTACTTAATAAACCACATTTGTTAAGTAATTTATAATTAAACCCACGAAGAATAATTAAATAAATCACTATTTATTTAATTATCTTCTAGGAATAATTAATTAAACCATTGATTAATTAATATTCCTTGTCATATTTGACCCAGTTATGAAAAATAAACAAATAAATTATTAATTATTAATTATCTTATTTTTCTCTACGAATAATTAATTAATCACTAATTAATTATTATTCCTTGTCAAGTTTGAATAAATCCCTTAGGAATAATTAAAGAAATCATTATTTTTTTATTATTCCTTAACCATATTTCTTGAGATGATAAATAAATCATTTATTTATTTATTATTTCTAAATAAAAGTTTAAATTCTTTTTCCCTCCTAACCAAATATTATAAAATATTCCAAATGGTTATTTCTAGAATGGGGTTAATAATATTTTATTATTTCTCATTATTCGACGATAACGCAATATTTTGTAATAAATAGAAGGGTTTTCCATTCATTATTCACTTTTGATTATATTCATTGTTGCACTCACTTCTATATGTTAAAATTGGCAACCAGGGCAAAACTTCATGTGGGTCATCTTATTCATGGCTGATAATATTTTTATTAGATTCCTCTCGTCGAGAGGTGTAGGATTGATATAAAGATCATCCAATTCCGATAAGTATTCATGGAGATATGAATTTATTTTGATTATGGAATTATTATCAAGCTGACCTACAACTCATGTAGGCTCAAAAGCCCAACAGTCGCATCTATTCACCCACCAACGTTGTGTATAAATATAAGAGGACTTTTCCTCATTTGGACTCACTCATCTCATCACATCTCTCTCTCTCTCTCTACTACGCAGAAATGAGTCTCTTCTCTACTACGTTGAAATGGGTCTCTCTCTCACACATGTGAAGCTAAGCTGTTGAATTTGAAGCTGCAACTGCAGAAGTAAAGATTGACTTGCGTGGCCTAGAATATCTCCTCCTTGGAACCGCGCTATAGGTTCATCTGAACCTCCTCTGAAAGCCGCAACTTTTGGTGGTGGAATGAAGTCAATCCGATGAACTGTTTGCAAGATATCGACTGCCCTAGTTTGAAGCTGGAAACTGCTAAAACTGAAGCTGCAACTGCAGAAGTAAAGATTGACTTGCGTGGCCTAGAAGATATCCTCTTTGGAAATGTGCTATAGGTTCATCTGAACCTCCTCTGAAAGCCGCAACTTTTGGTGGTGGAATGAAGTCAATCCGACGAACGGTTTGTAAGATATCATTTGCCCTAGTTTGATAATGAAGCCGCTAATGTTGATGCTATTGATCTAGGGTTTGCTACTACTGATATGAATCAGATTTATTGTACTATTTCTCTGCTGAATTATTGAAGATAAAAGAAGATTTAATCAAAGGGTTTCCCCACACATTGTGGGGTTTGTCCCTGGCTAGCCGCCACATCTTGTGTCTCTTGTCTTGGCTTGTTTTCTGTCGATCGTTTAATGTTCTATCTGCACTTTACTTTATGTACGTGTGATTGCTAATCTTTGGAATATAATAAGGAAAAGAAGTAAACTGTTATAAGAATAGAACATACCATAACTTAACATGGTATCAGAGCTGAGGTGAAGACAAAGCCCGAGCAAGAGCAAGAGCAATCATCGAAGACAATATTGGCAAGGCTACCCTAAAAGAACTATGGGGTCCTCAACACTCTTTCCTGCTGAAGACAAGCTCCGTGAGAAAGCTGACTATCACGGATGGAAGATGTCTATCGATCTAACCCTTGAGAATCAAGGAGTGTTGGGTCATGTGAGAGGCAATATTGTTGAGCCTCCATCAAATGCATCCACTGCTGCCTGGAACAAATGAAAAAATGGAGAAGTCAAAACAATAGAAGATCATCCAGAACTCTATCGACAAGCACTTGGTGGCCTACATCTCTGAACTGGACACCTCCAAGGAAATCTACGATAGACTGGTGAGTTTATTTAAAGTTAATGATGCAAATCAAGTTTTGTTTCTTAGAAATAAGCTGAGGGAAATAAAGAAGGGTAAAGATGAAAGTATGCAAGCATACTTCTTAAGAATCACCGAGATCAAGAATGATCTCCTATCTATTGGGGAAACTATTACTGACAGAGAAATGGCACTCACAACTCCTGGAGGATTGCCATTTGAATGGTATGTGTTCAGGACTACTCTTTTGAACTATAATGTAATTCCTGGTTTCGAGGAATTAATGGCTAGATGCATTCAAGAAGAAACAAGGGAAGAAGTGCAAGAAATGCCCATGCCTAAAGGTCCTCCTGCTACCTTTTCTTCTCATGCAAAGAAAAGAAATAATTCCGAGACTAAATCAAAAGGAAAGGCTGGACCTAAGGCTAGAAGAAAATGACGATGTTACATTTGCGATAAAGCAAGTCACTATGTATGAGATCATGAGCATCATGATGAATGAGATCATGGACATAAAGCGCAACATGAGATCATGGACATATAGGATAGCATGATGATGATGCACACTAGTTTGAGCAGCATTATGATGGATAAAATCATGGACATGGGCAGCATGATGATAATCATGATTAGAGAAGCATGGTACAGTATGCAGTGGTGCAACTCAAAATCCCTCTAATGGCAATCAAAGGAATGACAAATTCAACAGCAAAGGTAAGAGGAGAGCTAGGAATCAAGGAAGAGGACAAGCATTCAAGAAGGCTAGAAATTCTAGGATGTATTAAATGCACCTGACCTCAAAAGGAACCTAGTGTCCATCTTGGCAATGGAAGACAGAGGCTACAAGGTAACCTTCAGCAATGGCAAGGTATGCATATGGAAAAATAATGTTAAAGATGCCTTTACTCTTGGGTTTAGTGTTGATTCATTATATCAGGTCGATGGAAGTCCACTAGGCGTCATGTCTTGTGACACAACTCTTTAGTCCGAACTTTGGCATCGGAGGTTTGCCCACCTTCATTACAAAGCTCTACCCGATGTAAGAGAGATGGTAACAGGGATGCCCGAATTCCAAGTAGAGAAAGAAGGTGTATGTCCGGGATGTGCCAAAGGAAAGCTCAAAAGGGGACCATTCCCCTCAAGCCAAAGCAAGACCTCCGATATATTACAATTGGTTTACTCAGGCATACCTGATGTTATAGACATTTTTGTGCCTCGCAGCATGGAGCATGAAATGTCAATAATTACAGGGATCCTCAGTCCCTAAACATGTTGTTCTTACCCCTAGAAGAACAAGGTCAGCAAACCACAGCACTTCCCATCAGTTCTCCACCTGAAAAACACTCAAAACAGGCTATTTTTGGATCATGTCAGCTGCTCCACTGAGCAACTACGCTGAATGTCAACTGCTCCTCCTTGTACCTGCGCTGAAAGTCAAAACCCATGAAGGCTACCTGCGCTGGGCAAGATTGGCCAAGTGGCACAGTCATTCTGCAAGGTGTCAACTGCCCAGGAAGCTTCCAAACTGACACTTGGTTCAAGGGATTCGCCCTGTGATGAGTAAGAGGTACTTGATCTCCATGTGTAAGCAAGGATCTCCAAGTGGACTCAAGAACTGAAGTTTAACTGAAGAGGGAGAGGACACAAGGCAGCTTTAGGTCAGTCTCAAGCTGACTCATCCTTTCTCCAAATCTCCTATATATAGAGCTCTCTCATGAGGTCTAGGGGGCTGGAATTTTGTGCAAAGCAAGGAAGTGCTGTTGGTTTACAGTTAGAGCTATTGGGTGATTGCTTTTATAGAGGTGAAGAGGAGATTTCTTGCTGCTGGGGAGGTGCTGCTGGATTGGAGCCATTGATGGTTGTAACCTCCTCAGAACCCTTTTACTTCTATCAATAAAGCTTTGAATGTTCTCCTATATACTTGTATTGCATTGATGTATTGTATTTACTTGTATATCTGATTCACTCTAATCCATGCATCAGTTATGAGTACATGTTTCTTGTAGTTTCCCTCTCTTGTTTGTGCAGGATCTGTGTGTAGCTGGGCCGGCAAAGAGAGCAAGGAGCTGGGAACAAGAGACAAAGAGAGAGGACAGGATCGACAAAAGCGAAAGACACCAGTTGGTTAATCTTTTCTTCCTTCTCTGTACTTTCATAAAGGAAAATACCAAAGCTTTACTTTCAGTTGTTGCTAAGGACTGTCACCCTTAGAGTAGGGATAGGGTCATCCGAGTCGAATACTTTTCCCCACAACAAACTGGCGACTCCGCTGGGGAGCCTAGTATCTTGTTGGTGTTTGTAGTATCTTTGCTATTCATTTCCTGAAGAAAAGAGTACCAAATCGAAAAGCTTTTGACTATATCAAAAGCGAAGTAGAGGGGCTGCTACTCTTGCTCATTTTCTGAGCAGATTCATGATTTGAAGAGCTGATCTACAAAAGACTCTTGTACTCTTTGTGATAGCTTTTCATCCTCTTGATCATCCCTTAGCCTGTACTTGACCTATAGCTTTTTATTTCAGCAAAAACAGTGCATTTTTGAGCTTTTTATGACCCGGAAATCCTTGTAAACGCAACTCTCGTGTCTCAGTGCAAGCTGTCCACAGGCAGTCTGCATTTCAGCGCAGGTACTCCCTTCGGGAACTGCGCTGAGAGTCAATTTGACAGACCAGAGCCTGCGCTGACCCAGTTAGGCTATGTCTTCCTGAGGTTTCCCACTGTGTCTTAGCCCTGTTTTCACTGATTTTTGCTGCTGATTGCTGGTCATTGTACTTGCTGTAAACCAACTTTCCTTGACATTATTCCGCCTCAGTTGTGTGATGAAACTGTGAGTGTTCTTTCAGTATTTCTTGCTTCAGTTACAGTTTCCCATTGTGAAAAGCGAACCAGTATAGCGGTGACCTCTTAGATCCTGAACTGTAAAAGTGTCTTTGTGATCTTAAGAGCTAGTTTTATTACTGTTCATGGCTGTTTGAGTTTGTTTGTTTTTCATTTTATGGTTTGAATCTATACATTTCCAGTGTCTAAACAAGTCGATCTTAAGGTGTCTTTTGATTTTGGACAAGCTTGTTTATTTTTCGCTTGAAATTAGATTCAAAAGTCATACAACAGTTTTCCTTTCTGTCTTACATCAACATTAAGGATAACGAAAAGAAATACATGCATTGTGCATATTTGCATTTGACTGTGTGCTTGACGATTTAGGAAAATTTGCATTTTAGTGTGTGTTCTATGATCTGTGCGAAAAGTTGTGTCTTTCTTTTCCCTCAGTAGATTAAGGTTTTCAAAGTTGAAAGATTGAAAAGTTTTGCTTCTCATCTTAGATTGCATTTAGGAAGTTGTATATATACATCTCGTGGTGATCCTTAAAGGCAAACTGCTAAGCAAGATCAACATTAAAATAAATCCAATTTACATAACAACGCTTTGTAACATAACGCAAACATCTAGAGGTCTAGGTAGAGACGTGTTCCGGCGTCGTTAAACGTAGTGACTGTCGATCTCTACGAAGGTGGGTGATTCCTCCTGAGAGTCGGTGGCACTAATACGGACTTGTGCTCCCGCGTACCGTCGCGTATATTGGGAGACCCCTATAGGCATTTATCCTTTATCCTTAGGAAGCCGTGTCGGCCGCCCTACTGATCGCGATGCAGTGAACACAGCATTCACGAAGATCGACCACCCGTACCGTAAAACGTATTCTGTGGTTTCGCGAAAGGTTTGGCACACCCTCTGCCTAGATCTCCAGAGCAGTTTCTTTTGGCCTTTTTCAAACTCTATAACTGAAAAAGTCCAACCGAGCATTTGTCACTTCGGGCTCGTTAATACATCGAAGTCGACTAGAGTCATCTTTATCTTTTTCTCGACTCTTAAAACATGAAAAAGCAAGTTTGTGTCTAAAAGCGTCATTAATAAAATTTATTTTAAGCGGAACATAATCACCTGTTATTCCCACGTTGATCTTTCAGTTGAAAAGTATGGAGCCCACCAACCAAGGAAGTAACCTTGGCGGAAGTCCAAATCCCTTCTCCTCTTGGGGAGATGTTGGTGCGCCTCATATGGCAACATTGTCACTTCCAGGATTGACAATCGGCTTACCTGTATGGCTCTTTTCAACTAATGTAGTCCAGATCGCCACTAATCCTGAGCAGTCGAATCAACAGTCAAAACAATCTAGAACTACCCACCAGCCTTCCACTTCTTACGATACTTCCTCTGATCCTTCATCTTCGCAAGGTAGAGCTGGCAAGAGTCAGCCTCCCAAGGAGAAGAAGGAAAAGAAGAAGAGAGAAAAGAAGCAGAAGGAGCCTCTGGCGAAGGCGACTGGGGGCAAGCAGAAGAAAGCTGATAAAAACCCACACACTGCACTGACCGGGCCTAAATCGCCATGTGTCATTTGCAAAGGGATCCACTTCCATCGTGATTGTCCTTGTATTCCCCGGATACTAAGGGACTGGTCCCCAAGGTTGCACAATCCGGTAGCATCAACCTCTGGTTGTCATGTTGATTGCAGTCCGTCAACTAACGAGAGTGAAGGACGAAGAAGGGGACCAAGATCACCCTGTCTATTGTGTGAAGGCAATCATGCCATCCACAAATGTCCATTCTTAGATGAGGCAAAGAGAGTTTTGGAAGATCGCCCGGTTTCACCGTTGCGACTTCCTCCTCGATACCAAAAACTCGCGCCTAATCCCTCGATAGTTGAAAATCCAGTTGACCCGCTCAAGTGGTCAGCTGAAGTGTCGGTCATTGAGAATGAACCTACTGAATCCAGACCAGACGAAAGTCTAAAGGTCGAAACGGCAGTTGACCCGGTTCTTCCTTCAGAGGTTTCATCGTCCAATGACTCCGTCATTGAAGACCCGTCTTCAAATGACACCGTCGCCGAAGAGTCAGCTTCATGCGACACCCTCACTAAAGAGAATAAGGATGACACCATCCAGGTTCTTTTCATCAGCACCGACTCTGATGAGCGTCAGGGCAATGCGCCCATTCCTTTATCGCAGGAAGGAACATCATCAGGGTCATACACGGCCGTATATTCGGTCCCACCACCAAGCAACCTGGTTGTATCCTTTGATTGGAATCAACTAGGCAGACCCCGGTTACCAGCCAGTATACCATTCAGAATCATTGTCCAGATCTATAGAATGATTATGGCTGGTACTATCATTGATGAAGGGGCGTCTGTGAGTATCCTTTCCTCTATTGCTTGGAAAGCACTGGGTTCCCCAGCGCTTTTACCTGAGTTAAGAAATCTCTCAGGTTTTGATAAAGGAACCAGTCGACCATTAGGAATCCTCCCCAATGTACCTGTTACATTGAAAGGGAAGACCGTCAATTTAAACGTGATGGTCGTCCAGGGACCCTTGGATTATAACCTACTCCTTGGACGTGACTATATTTATTGCATGGGAGCGATAGTCTCCTCACTCTTTAGAGTAATGTGTTTTCCACATGAAGGAAGGATGGTCAAGCTCGTAGACCAACTTTCATTTCCGGGATCTCGCATCGCAAATAGTCAAATACCAATCCTAAATGGTCTGTTCACTCAAGATTCGCCTCCACCCCCAGTCCTCCTTCCCGATGAGTGCGAGTGATTCGGAAAGAAAGACTGGAACCCAGGGGGCATGCACCCTGGTCTGCTTCGGGCAGAAGAAACCCTGGGTATAAGGAAGAATTTCCGCAGAAGAATGGACTAGTCCGTACCCCGTCCGGCGGTGGAAGAGGGGTTGTTCTAGAATAATATTCTTTTGTCAAAGTTATGCGAGTGAGATAATCAGCTTCTCGCTCCCCTTGTCTAGATAATCAGGATACCAAGGAAGGGGACCATTTGCGGTAGCAAGTAGTAACCATCTTTGAAGACAAGCCTCACCCATTAAAACATATGTTTTGAAGGATAAGTAGGGGCAGCCTCCAAAGAAAGAGATTCTATTGCTGCAACAGGTGGTCGCCATCTTTAGTAACCTGATGATAGACATCGCCGAAGAAAGAGATTGATTTGCGGCAGCAAATAGAACCCTCTTCGGATAATAAGAAAGAGGCAAGCCTCCCTCAATAATACCATTGTTTTGTCTTTGAGTAGTGTTCTTCTCTTGTCACAAATAGCTGTTCGTTAAAAGTCGGGCCGACGGGAAGCCTGAGTACCGCGTAAGACCCCTTAGAATAACGAGAAGACTAGTATCGTTAACATTAGATTGGCAAGATGACAGGTAGCTGTGAACACCCAAAGAAAAGCAGAGGTAGGGGAGAGGAGGGGCAGCCTCGAAATTCTATCCTATACCTGGGGGCATGCAAACTTTTGGAATGTGAGCGAGGGACGACTATTTATTTTTTTAAATTTTTAGGTCCTCCCTTTAAACCTGTAGGTCTAACCCTTTAAACTCGTAGGATTAGCCGTTTCCGACCTTGCATGAAGAAAGTCTGTGGGGCAAAGGTAAAAACTTGCCAAATTGGAGCATAGCTTCGTGAGATAAAGCTCCTTAAAAAATAGCTATCTCACAGGAGGCGTTCTTATTCTATGACTGGTATATCGAGCAGTTTTAGCACATAGTTCATGCTCGTTAAAAAATAAACGCAAGATCCGAGCAGTTTTAGCGCATAGTTCATGCTCGTTAAAAAATAAACATAAGTTTATGAGCAGGCTTTCCTTTAGAGTTCAAGCTCATTCAGAAAAAATGAACCGGTAAATACCCTTCTGAGATCGTAAATTCATCAGCCATAAAAGCCTTGGTCGTGTTTGTGCACCGTCACCTCCACCGTCATTTGGCCGATCATTCACTTCCATTTGTGTGTTTACCCTTTTTGAGGAACATCTGCGAAGAGTGATTTCACTTAGCCATCCTTGTGACACTGCCGTGATTGGAATTTTCCAACTTGTACCTGGAATCAGTTGCTATCCCTGTTTATCACTCGTTCCTCAAAAGACGAGTCTTCTTTGAGCTCTTTTCACTGACTCGTAAAATATGAAAAGTTTGCCGAGTTTTGGCCTTCCAGCTCGTTAAAGCGACCGGAAGAGCTATCCCTCCTCTAGATTTTAATCTTTTTGGACCTGAGGGATTATTGCACAAAAAGATCGAGCGCTTGTTTTGTTCGGCTCGTTAAAAGTACCGAACACCCATCCCTTCTGTATTGTTTTATACTTTTTCGGACTTAAGGGATTAGATGACGAAAAAGGAATTTTGGAGCTGACTTTATGTACCTTTTCAGACTCTCTAAAAATGAAAAGGACCGAGTTTTCCTTGTCGTTAGACTCGTTAAAATGATTAAATAGCGACAAACTTGTCTTTAGACGAGAACGAGTTTCCCTATCGCTAAGCTCGTTAAATCATAGCGATGGGCTTGCCCGAAGGGCAGGTTATAGAACAAGCATATGTTATCCTCCTCAAGCTTGACAAAAATAAAGAGGTACTGGTCAGAAATGACTGGGGAAAAATTGGGAGAACATCAAAGCTTAACGGTAGCAAGTTGCTCTTGAACATGACACTTTTCTTCCGTACCACATCGGGTTGGGTTGTTTCATTCACTGGTCTCATCACCATGGTCTTCGCCAAACCATCCACATTTTGGGGTAATGCTACCGATCCATCGCATCAGTGTCGTTATATGTTCAAGAGAGGTCATTCTGAAAGTGTCAACCGTGTCCCATCCACTGCCATACATTATCCTTCATCCATTCATGATCGCCACCCTGAATCATATGTCACAGTTTGTTTTCACCTCCACTAAAATCATTAGCTCCGTTCTGTTTCATTGATGTGGGATTCATTAAGGCCCTCCTTTGACGGATCGCTTCTTGTCGACTTCAGCTCATTATCCAAGGAGTTGATCTAGGAACAACCCCATCAGTACTTTGAAGCTTGCATGCCTCAATGGCAAGTTTCTCACTTCCGGCGACAGGTATACATCAATGACCTTAGACCAGAAGATTTTGCGTGGCGTTCGACGCCAAGTCCTTTATTCACGCCACGTGAATTGTACTGCGGTACCTTGAGGGTCATTATCATTATCGGTGATTCCTCTCGCGCTTGTTAACGATTTTCATCATTGACCGGTAATCAAGCAATGTCTTTCCATGTTCGACTTCAGCGAAATTCTCACATGGATCGACTTGTACTTAGAGTGAAGATCGAACGAGTTTGAAGACCCCGGATCTAGTTTCATCCATCCGGGCTGCGATACATATTCAGGAAATATAAAAGCATTTGTCATGTACATCATTGCAGCAGATGATCATCCTACTCAAAGGATGATAATTCCAGCAGAGAATTATCGGTCTACCATCAGATGATCGTCTGTTCTATGTACCAAAATGTATTTATAAAGCTGAGCATGGGAATGCCCGCCTCAGCTAGATCACGAAAACAGAATGAAAAATAATGTATTGTATTGTATTGTATTACAGGGCGCCTCCTCAGCACTGGAATGAACTTCGGACCCTCTAGATAAAGCATTTCACCCGATAAACGGCCTCATACTTTAGGGGGCAACTGTTATAGACATTTTTGTGCCTCGCAGCATGGAGCATGAAATGTCAATAATTACAGGGATCCTCAGTCCCTAAACATGTTGTTCTTACCCCTAGAAGAACAAGGTCAGCAAACCACAGCACTTCCCATCAGTTCTCCACCTGAAAAACACTCAAAACAGGCTATTTTTGGATCATGTCAGCTGCTCCACTGAGCAACTGCGCTGAATGTCAACTGCTCCTCCTTGTACCTGCGCTGAAAGTCAAAACCCATGAGGGCTACCTGCGCTGGGCGAGATTGGCCAAGTGGCACAGTCATTCTGCAAGGTGTCAACTGCCCAGGAAGCTTCCAAACTGACACTTGGTTCAAGGGATTCGCCCTGTGATGAGTAAGAGGTACTTGATCTCCATGTGTAAGCAAGGATCTCCAAGTGGACTCAAGAACTGAAGTTTAACTGAAGAGGGAGAGGACACAAGGCAGCTTTAGGTCAGTCTCAAGCTGACTCATCCTTTCTCCAAATCTCCTATATATAGAGCTCTCTCATGAGGTCTAGGGGGGCTGGAATTTTGTGCAAAGCAAGGAAGTGCTGTTGGTTTACAGTTAGAGCTATTGGGTGATTGCTTTTATAGAGGTGAAGAGGAGATTTCTTGCTGCTGGGGAGGTGCTGCTGGATTGGAGCCATTGATGGTTGTAACCTCCTCAGAACCCTTTTACTTCTATCAATAAAGCTTTGAATGTTCTCCTATATACTTGTATTGCATTGATGTATTGTATTTACTTGTATATCTGATTCACTCTAATCCATGCATCAGTTATGAGTACATGTTTCTTGTAGTTTCCCTCTCTTGTTTGTGCAGGATCTGTGTGTAGCTGGGCCGGCAAAGAGAGCAAGGAGCTGGGAACAAGAGACAAAGAGAGAGGACAGGATCGACAAAAGCGAAAGACACCGGTTGGTTAATCTTTTCTTCCTTCTCTGTACTTTCATAAAGGAAAATACCAAAGCTTTACTTTCAGTTGTTGCTAAGGACTGTCACCCTTAGAGTAGGGATAGGGTCATCCGAGTCGGATACTTTTCCCCACAACACCTGAGGTTGGCATTAAGAGAGAGACTACTACACCACATACTCCTGAGCAGAATGGCGTGGTGGGAAGGAAGAACCACACGATGATGGAAGCTATCCAGGCCATGCTACATGATCAAAGACTTCCAAAGTTTCTATGGGCTGAAACTACAATCACTGTCGTATATGTACAAAATCGATGCCCTCATCAAGCATTGGGTTCCTAAACTCCTAAAGAAATGTTCACCACCGGTCAAAGGGAAGTCGTGATTAGTCATGATGTCACCTTTGACAAAGATATGGCTCTCAGCAAGGTGGACAATCTGCTGACTTTGAGTAGCTCTCAAGAAGCCGACACCAGGGAACCGAAAGAAAAGGATGATGAATCAATGCCTGATGTAGAAGAACCCATGGATCCGATTGATCCTCATCCACATGAGCCTTCCTCTTCTAGGAAGAGGCCTTCATGGCTTAGGGGGATACTTGATGATGCTGAAGGACATGCTGCACCCTGAGGAACCTTCCATCAAAGTAAGAAACTTAACAGGTATCGGGGATACCTGACCATCATGAGCACGATCATACAAAATGAACCTTCATCATTCTCAGATGTCATCAAGCATTAACTATGGAAGGATGCTATGACCATAGAATATGAGTCTATTATGGAGAATGATGTCTAAGAAGTAGTTCCCAGACCCTGGACAAGACAATTGTTACTTCAAAATGGCTTTACAAGATAAAGCATGCAGCAAATGGAAGTATGGAAAAGCATAAGGTTCATTTTGTTGCTCGTGGTTTATCCCAGAAGGGAGGTATAGACTATGATATTTGCACTTGTTGCCAGATATACGACCATCTGCTTGATCATAGCCCTTGTGGCTTCACAAGGATGGAACCTACATCAGATGGATGTTAAGACCACGTTCTTGCATGGTTCAATCAAAGAAGAGGTCTATGTGGAGCAACCTGAAGGATTTGAGATTTATGATTGAAAATATCATGTATGCAGGTTGAAGAAGACTCTCTATGGGCTGAAGCAAGCACCCCAAGCATGGTATGAGGATCGATAGCTACTTGATGAAGCTGGGATTCACTAGGAGTGAAGCTGATCCTAACCTTTACTTTAAGGTTGAAGATGACGAGCCTCTCATACTAGTGTTTTATGTGGATGACCTCTTTCTAATAGGTGCAAACCCTCTCATTCACAAATGTAAGAGGGAGATGGCTTCTGAATTTGAAATGAAGGACCAAGGACTTGAAGTGTGGCAGAAGCCAAGGGAAATTTTCCTATCTCAAGGAAAATATGTGGTAAATATATTGGAAAGATTTGGTATGATGGACTGCAAACCTGTGACTACCTCGAGGATCTTAACTTTTAGAAGTTATATGGTAGTGATGTCGGACCAGACTTGGGAAATGCCTCTGAGTTTCAAAAACTCATTCGCATTGATGTTCTTGGTGAACCTCCGTTCGAACATATGTTTTGCAGTTAGCATTATGAGCTCATATTTGGTTGAGCCTCACTGGTTTGATGCCAGGAATCTTCTGAGATGTCTTCAGGACACAATCTCTCATGGATTAAGATACACTGTCGGAGATGTGAGACTACTTGGATATACTGATGTTGATTGGGTAGGCAGTGTGGTGGACTGTAAGAGCACTTCCGGGTACTGTTTCACCTTGGGATCTGCTTCGATATCCTAGATGAGCAGGAAGCAGAAGTCGGTGGCTTTGAGCATCGCCGAAGCAGGATATATTGTTGCTAGCATAACCTCGTGTGAGGCAGTCTGGTTGCGAAAGCTCTTCAGTGAGCTGTTTGGATTTACATTGGATACCACTATGATTCTCTGTAACAACCAGAGGTGGGATTCGATTATTGAGGAATCCCGTATTCGTCAATTTCTCCAGCAGATAGACATCATCTGGGATATGGTAAGTCGATGAGCAAGGAAGCTCCATCACATTAAGATGATGTACAGGTTGATACACCTTGTCAAAGCCCCGAGGAAATATCTAATCTGTGATTTTCCCAAATGACTTGGAGTCGGCAAGAAACCCTTGTACAAGGGTCCTGCATGTTGCATACATTGAGCTCTGGGAGCTTCGAGGGATTGTGGTTCGTACTGGAGCAACATATGACCACAGGGTGACTCACCCTCCCATGGTGGTGCACACTCGAACAAGATGATTCGCTCTCTTGTGGGACAAGATGATTCTCTCTCTTGTGGAACAGGATGATTCGCTCTCCTGTGTAGCAGGATGATTAGTTCTCCTGTGAGGCCTGGATTGATGTGTTCTCCATGGCAGCCTGGATTGATGTGTTCTCCACGGCGATTATAGCAGGATTGATGTGTTCTCCTGTGAGGACAGGATTGATTAGTTCTCCTGTCGAGGCATCCTACCCATGCAGTCTGGGACTCATGGGAAGTACCTCTCATCTGATCAATGAGTAGGGAAATGAAGTTAGGGACCATAGTAGTACCGATGGACGCATCGTTGTATCTACCATACTCCCTACACTAGGATGACCTCCATTGATCTGGGATCAATGATACTGGTCTGGGACCAGTGGTAGGAGTTGTACCATACTATTACGCTGACTTTGGGTCGGTTGAGACTGGTCCGAGACCAGTGGTACATACTCCGAGACTGACGTCGTGGCAGTGCAGTATTGGTCTGGGACTAATGAGAGTGGTACATACTATGACACTAACTTCGGGTCGGTTGAGACTAGTCTAGGACTAGTGGTACACTCTCTGAGACTGTGATACTGGTCTGGGACCAATGGTAGGAGTTGTACCATACTATGACGTTGACTTCGGGTCGGTTGAGACTGGTCTGGGACCAGTGGTACATACTCCGAGACTGACTTTGTGTCAGTGTAGTACTGGTCTGGGACCAGTGAGAGTGGTACATACTATGACATTGACTTCGGGTCAGTTGAGACTGGTCTGGGACCAGTGGTAGGAGTGGTACTTACTATGAAGCTGACTTCGGGTCAGCTGAGACTGGTCTGGGACCAGTGGTACGCACTCTGAGACTGACTTTGAGTCAGTGGAGGATGATACTGGTCTAGGACCAGTGGAGTTGTACTCACTATGACGCTGACTTCGGGTTGGTTGAGACTGGTCTGGGACCAGTGGTACATACTCTAAGACTGACTTTGAGTCAGTATGATACATCCTCGATCATTTCTTCTTCTTCATAATTCGGACAAAAGCAGAGAAGAACAGAACAATGCAAGAGCAGAGCAGAACAGAGCAAAATAGTACAGATCAGTGCAGGGCAGAACAAGACAAAGCAGAACAGGCAGAATAGAGCAGAGCAGGGCAAGGGTCGGGCTGTACAAGGCAGTGCATTTGATGGATGAATAGTAACGACCAATAGACAGATTGCAGATGAAGTTCTCCATGGTTGAGAGGGAGTGTTAAAATTGGAAACCAGGGCAAAACTTCATGTGGGTCATCTTATTCATGGCTGATAATATTTTTATTAGATTCCTCTCATCGAGAGGTGTAGGATTGATATAAAGATCATCCAATTCCGATAATTATTCATGGAGATATGAATTTATTTTGATTGTGGAATTATTATCAAGCCGACCTACAACTCATGTAGGCTCAGAAGCCCAACAGTCGCATCTATTCACCCACCAACGTTGTGTATAAATATAAGAGGACTTTTCCTCATTTGGACTCACTCATCTCATCACATCTCTCTCTCTCTCTACTACGCAAAAATGAGTCTCTTCTCTACTACGCTGAAATGGGTCTCTCTCTCACACATGTGAAGCCGAAAGCTGTTGAAGTTGAAGCTGCAACTGCAGAAGTAAAGATTGACTTGCGTGGGCTAGAATATCTCCTCTTTGGAACTATGCTATAGGTTCATCTGAACCTCCTCTGAAAGCCGCAACTTTTGGTGGTGGAATGAAGTCAATCCGATGAACGGTTTGCAAGATATCGACTGCCCTAGTTTGAAGCCGGAAACTGCTGAAACTGAAGCTGCAACTGTAGAAATAAAGATTGACTTGCGTGGCCTAGAAGATCTCCTCTTTGGAACTGCACTGTAGGTTCATCTGAACCTCCTCTGAAAGCCGCAACTTTTGGTGGTGGAATGAAGTCAATCTGACGAACGGTTTGCAAGATATCGTCTGCCCTAGTTTGATAATGAAGCCGCTAATGCTGATGCTATTGATCTAGGGTTTGCTACTGCTGATATGAATCAGATTTATTGTACTATTTCTCTCTGCTGAATTATTGAAGATAAAAGAAGATTTGATCAAAGGGTTTCCCCACACATTGTGGGGTTTGTCCCTGGCTAGCCGCCACATCTTGTGTCTCTTGTCTTGGCTTGTTTTCTGTCGATCGTTTAATGTTCTATTTGCACTTTACTTTATGTACGTGTGATTGCTAATCTTTGTAATATAATAAGGAAAAGTTGTGAGATGCCCCTGGTGCATTAGCACCTCCAGGATAGGGGAGGTCTGGAATGATGGTATAGACATAACTGGATTGTGCATAACTCTGATTATTATCACTATCGCACACCATTTTGTTTTTCTATTTGAGTTCCCATTGAACTCAAACATTTTATTTGTTGGGTTTACACATTATAGATGAGAGAGACTCTACAAAAGCTGAAGACATTTGAGGATAGCCAAGAACCCATCCCATAGAGGGGGACTGGTAACATTTATTTGTTCCCTTCACAGGTGTTGTTTAATAAAATATATTATTTGTATATCTGGTTTCCATTGGATTATTGGAGTTACTCGCATTTATTACTATTTCATTTTGTTGTTTAACTATGATTGTGGCATAGATTAGGAATTTGGCAGGTTTTGCTTCTATCATTTGTTGTAGATCCACAATGTTTAGCAACCATTTATATTACTGAGACTATTTGTCATCCACAGCCTTAGGTGATTTCTTTTCGTACACCTTTGAGAAGAAAACACTATAACAAAATTGGCGACTCCACTGGGTTTTTATTTCTGATCCAAAAACCTAGGTGACCTTCAGTTTTCAGCTTAGGGTTTCTTTCTTTTTTAGTCTCTTAATTTTTTTACTAGCTTTCTAACCCTAGATTTGTCAAATTTCTAACTTCCGTAAGTTTTCTAGTCTTTTCCGCAGGTCACGGGAACTAGCAACGACAGAGACGGAAATTTTTTTTGAGACTTGCCAACCAAAAATCAAGGAGCAGAAATCACACTTTTCTACCCCAAAAGTGCAATATGGAGGTCTAGAGCACACCTTCTAGCCCAAAAGGTTCGTTCTCCTAGGAATCAGGTCAGTACCTGCGATTTTTAGGGTTTCTGGGATTTTTTCAAATCTGTTTCTAGGTTTTTCCAAGAGTTGTCTGTTGGATTGGTTGACCACTATCCAATCCTTCTTAGGCATTGATCTACTCTATTTTTCTCATCGAAGTGGAATTGATCCCCTTAGGGCTTCTGGTACGCTTTCCCCTTTACAGGAGGAGTTTAGCTGAGTAAGAAGTCTGAGTTTCCGCAGCGCTTTCAGCCATATTTTCTAGATCTGTACACTTATGTTTTAGATCTTCAAAGATAGGTTGTTTCCATCCAAAGTTTCATCTTAAACCTTATTTTGTCATTTGCCTTAGGGTCCCATTGGTTTCCCTAGGTTTTACACCAATCTCCCTATCTTTTTGCAACAATTTTCCTCTCTGGCTTTTTGTTGTTGTTGCACCACCTTCTAGCGGTAGAGTGTCATTTGATCCCAGTCACACCGATGCTTAGATATCTTTTCCTTTTTAGTTTGTTTTCAGTTGATTTCACCACAAACCAGCACAGTGTTTTCAAACCCAGTTTGGGTGTGGTTTAGTTAATTAATTTTCTATTCATTTTCTATTTTTAATTTTAGTTTATTTCAGCAATACGTTTTCCTTTTTTCAAACACAATTTGGGCTTAATTAATAAATACACTTTCAAACACAAGCACACCTTAAGCAAAAGGTGCTTGGTTTACACCGCCAAGCCCAGACTTATCTTAATTAATTTATCTCCCCACTTAGAGAAAAAAACATTTGGTTGATCTCCCTTCAACATTTATGTGTCACTTGTGTCTTATAACCATTGCACCACCAAGGCATTTGTCGTGAAGACTCTTAGGCCTTCAACCCCAGCTTTTGCTTGGGCATATTACTCCTCCCCATAGGGTTCAAGTTCATAGTCCCCTGAGTCCCCATACTGACTCTTCTTCTAGTTCATCTAATTCCTCATCTCATTCTGAGCCTCCTTCACCACATATCATCACCATGTCTGGACCCACTGCTGGTGCAGGAACCCAACCTAGTGTTGGCTCCGATTCTAGTCCGGTAATCACATCTAGTGGAACCATCTCAGGAACCATTCTGGTAGTCCTGATGCTACCTTTCATGGCTGGGTTAAGTCTGTTACACAACATTTTGTCACTGTCCTTGT
Organism: Pinus tabuliformis; assembly: GCA_031772625.1. NCBI lineage: Eukaryota > Viridiplantae > Streptophyta > Pinopsida > Pinales > Pinaceae > Pinus > Pinus tabuliformis. Next base: position 404,370,398 of record CM062811.1, on the reverse strand, counting down.
AATCTCGTTCCTTGATCCTGGAGTACCTCTACAGTGAACCCCGCATGCTTTGCCTTCATGAAGAAACTCCCATTATGTCCCTCTTCATGAGCAGAAAAATTCCCTTTTGAACCATTTCCCTTGAAACTTATATTTTTCCCAGTTTACAAGACCGGCGCTAATGGAATTTGTCTCCCCCATGCTGATGTGCAGAGATTAGCACTAGTCCTCGCATCAACCGAAGCGATTGAGTTGTTTTTTAGTCACGTTGGTCCTATTATGGAAATTTTTTTAAATTAGAGTTGAAGCCTCCAGCTCTAGAAGCTTCATAATAGAAGTCTGGTAAATGGTTTGGCCAGATGGGGTCAAGGATGATAGTTTGGGCTCCTTTGCCCTATAATGATGGAACTACCTCAAGGGATAAGTCCTCCTCCCATGAGAAGAGGATCCATCTCCCATCCATATTCCTTATATAAACCTCCCTTCTTCCCAAGCACAAACTAGTGTTAGTTGCAAAGCTTTTGGTTGAGTGTTGATACTATTTTGGTTTGGAGTAGACAAGCAAGCTATTACTAGTTGTAGCTATCTAGTTGTGTGAGGGAGAAGTGTGTTTTGGTTTGGAGTGAAGCCTAAAGGGAAGATCTTTAAAACTGTTGTTGTTTGAAGCCATTGTGGAATGCTAGCAGAAGTGTGTGGGAACTTGGTCTTGTCAGAGGAAGACTGCAACGTCAAGATGAATGGTTGTCATCTCTCTTTGATATTAATATATGCAACCATCGATTGATTTCCTACATGTTTTGTAATATTACATATTCATGGCTTAATGTTTCTTGACTTGCTAAGTAGGTTGAATTGCAATTTTTCTATTATTATGTTTGTGTGTTGTTGTTATTTACTTGTTTCAGGAGCTTGAAGAAGGAAGCGAGAGATTGATGGAGCGAGCAAGAGAGGACAATCATCAAGAAAGATAAGCGACCAAGAGGTAGGCCCTCTTGATTAATTCTAACCTAAGAAAATCTTCCATAGAATGTAACTGTTGTGGCTAGACCCATCATCGGGCTAAAAGAATTCATTCGTGTCTGCACTTATAATTTTACTTCACTACAAAGTCTCCTAGAATTTAGCCAATTGATAAATGACCCAATACACCATGATGTTGGTTGTCCAACTATGCCGACTAAGCTTCCCTCCGCCATCCCAAATTTTGAGGGTAATTCAGGAGAGGACCCCAACAATCAAGTTCACTCCTTCTATATGTGGTGTTCATCCAATTCCATTACCAATGACTCCATTCGTCTCCAGTTGTTCCAATGCATGCTCACTGGAGATGCTGCAAAATGGTATGTGGACCAGTCCACCACCTCTCATTCCATTTTCGCGACGCTTTCTAAATCGTTCCTCTCATATTTTCAGTTACCTCTCTGATACGACACTGGTATAAGGAGGAGAACATGTCATGCCCCACCCTTCAAAGACCGTGTCTACCTCGATTGGTTTCTTAGGAGCCTTTTATCACCCATTGAAAAAGATGTTGTGTCCCATTTTCCTCAAACAGAGGAAGAATCTCTCCAAACCGCTCTGAGATATGACTTGATTTATGCACAATCCAATTATGTCTATACCATCATTCCAGACCTCCCTTATCCTGGAGGTGCCAATGCACCAGGGGCATCTCACACCGCTGATGGTATCGTTGGATCCATTTCACATCCTTCACCATATACTCAGCAAAGTTATGGCTATCCGCAAGGGGGCACCAGTTCCTCCAACACTTATGCCCCTCCTGCTAGCAACATGTTTTCAGGGCCAGCCAATGCTCAACTTGTCTACCAAACCATTGCTCCTCCACCATCTTATCCCTATGCACAGTCAAGCACTCTAGCCCCTCAAGCATTAGCACCACAGCCTCCCATGCATCCTCAGCCACCTCTGCCTTAGGGTTAAGTGTTTGCACAATAGAGTGTGACCAATCCCAAAAATTCGAAGAAAAAGAATAAGGGGAAAGGTAACAAGGGTAACAAGGGTAACTAGGGTAATCAAGGTAATCAACCTAGTGAACCCCAAGATAACCAACCTAACACCAAAAACCAGCAACAAGGCAGTCAACCCAAGAAAAACAAGGTTATTCATACAAACAAGCCATGTGCCTATTGTAGTGTACATGGCCATTATACAGATGAGTGTCCTCTGTTACCCCATATGCGCTAAATATGGTAATCTCAAGCAACTTTTAGAGGTCAACTGCCCATCCAGCAATCACCTCTGAATCCTACGCCATCTCAACTGGAAGTGCTTAAAAATCCTTTCCCTAAGAAATTATTTGTTGCTACTCAACCTCAGCCAAGTCAAGCAGCCCATCCCCCCCAACCTTCTGGCCTTGGTGACTACCAGATCCTCATGGTGAATTCTATGAAGTTAACCCCTCTAATATCAACTTGCAAAATCGATCCCATCAATATGATAAGCCATAAACTTCATCCACTACTGAGTCCAAAACCAAATCATCTACTAAGCCTCTTACGACACCAAATGGTCCGCTACATATCCCTCAACCTAAAGTTGAGTCAATTCCTAAGATCCCCAACAGACCATTACACTGTAACACAATTTCTAACCAAGTTTCCCATACATACAGTATAGTAGACGACTTGGCACAATCACCTACTACCATGTCGATGTTGGAAGTCCTCCAGTCGTGCCCCTCTCAAAAGAAGTCTCTACTAACTTCTTTGGGCATAGTAGATCCTTCCGATGATCATTTGATTGTCTTCCCAGTCGATACATCAGGACATCCCCCATTACCTTCATCTGTTCCTTTCTAGATACTAGTTTGAGTCCGTAATGCCACGATATCTCGATGCATTATCGATGAAGGCGCATACCCCTGTGTGATGTCTTCTACCATTTGGAAATAACTTAGGTCACCTAAAATTCCGCCATCCACCATCACTTTGCGTTCTTCGGACGGTCACTCTTCCCAACCTCTCGACATGTATCGCAATTATCTAGTGACTCTTGTAAGAAATACTATCCATGTAGACATTGAAGTTAGTGATGTCGCTTTATATTATAACATTCTTTGGTCATAGTTACACATATGCCATGTCAATCGTCGCATCTGCAGTTTTCCGCAAGATGTGCTTCCCCATGAAGGGAAGATTGTCACGATCAATCAATTGACATATTACGAGATGGAATCGGTGACCTCTCCTGAGTCCATTATCTCGTCGATGTCCGATAAGCATTCTGCCACTCCTCCCACTGGTGTTTCAACCAAATTCTACAAATATTCCTCATTGTTGGGTGCTTTCCCTAGTCCTCCCCCTCTCATCTCTGAGCCTAGATCTTTGAGTGTTTGCATGTTACAAGCGTTACAGGCTCCTCATAAGTAGTCTCATACATCTAATCAACAGCCAACTCCTCGGCACTCTATTGTTACCCTCTCAGCTAAGCCATCTGGATCCACCCTTGTGGTACCTCCTCCGTTTGTGGATGCCTCTCCTATATTCCCACCAAGAACTGTTCCTTCAGGTTTCAAGCATCCAGGAGCTTTTCTGTCGGGACATTACCCTGCAAGCCAGATACCTTTCTTATTTCCTCCTCTAGGAATCTTTTATGTCCCTATCATGGCTTCACTGGTCCTCCCTAATATGAATTTTGGGATCCTAGCATGGTACATTTTCCCCTTGCAAGCACTCTGCCTAGTTAGCTAAGACCTTATCATTCTTTGACCTCGATTCAACCAGTCCCTACAGCCCCTGTCGCTACTCTAGTTCCACCGCAACCTCAACAAGAACCCACTCCTGTTGCAAAAGCATCTGGACAGGGGGGAAAAGCTAAGGATAAGGCTCCCCAAGGTCCTCCAGCCCCCAAAGCCCCAAAGTTGTCACCTCTGTGCGTTTTGTGTAAAGTTGTTGGGCACACCACTAATAATTGTCTTGAACTCCCTCATCTCAAACCTTTGGTTCATGAAACATTCCCTGAGTCAAATATCCTTGAGGTCCAAGTTACCTTACCGGGTCCAACCAAGAAACTCAAAACGTTATGCACAAATCACCCTTTTTCCTTATGTGATCATCATGGTCACTATTCCCATTGTTTCCCTCGTCTCGATGAATTTTACAATTTCCTTGAGGTGCTTCGCGAATACAAGGCCACTCGTAGTGGAACCCCTACTGCTCTACCCATGGATTCTAGTACCCCTAGTCAACCAAAACAGGGGGAATCTGGTCCCACCATTGTGATCCCTCTCCCTGATGTCAAGATAATGAACTCCACAGGCCATATCCTTTACCTATCGTCATCCTTGAGTTCCTCAGAGGAAAACCTTTCTGATATTTCTACACGCGCCTCTATCGAACCTCTTTCAATAGAATCTCAGGTCTCAACATCCATAGATCTTCCATCTACTATCTCGTTGTCTACCATTCTAGATGATGCGTATGTAAACCTTCTTTTTGAATTTGATGCACCAAGTACAACCTCTACATCATCTAGTTAGTCTTCCTCCAGTCCACCCATCTTCCATTCTGATGGGGACATCATAGAAGCCATGTCTACCCCTGATCACCCTTGCACTTAGGCAAGGGGGCATCTATTTTGGAGAATTCTAAAGGCCATTTCCTTCCTAATTCTCCCTGTGCACTCTACCTCAAGAAATTTTTCTCATAGCATATCCCTTTTATTGGCGTGTCTTTATTTTTGTTATGAAGTTAGGTAGGTTGCATCATCTCATCTATTGTCTTTTGCACCTTTCATATCAGTTATGCTGATGGTGCGAGTCACTTCTCCAAGAATCTAGCCTCAGCAACCTGGGCCATTTTTGCCCCCTTACACATGTTATTCCTTTCTAACAGCATGTGCATTGGATCTGCCACCAATAACCAGGTTGAATATGATGCAGTGATAGGTTTGTTAGTCAATGCCCTCACTCATCACATCCTTCATCTTTATGTTCATTTAGATTCCTTGCTACTTGTCATGCAATTGAATGGTGTGTATCATTTGCATAACCAAGTCCTATTTAGAAAATATTTACGAGTTAAGATTTTGGTACGTGAATTTGAAACCATCACTTTCAGTCATGTTCCTAAAGCCCAAAATAACTATGTAAATACCATTGAAAATAACATTCTAGATTGGAATTTATCACGTGTACCACATAAGACAACCATAAACAAAACACATGGAGAACCATCATCGTCATATAAAAATGCATAATCATATTATGTATCACATAAAACATATAAGTGTTTGGAGCCCATAGCTCTAAATACATCTGACATGCCCATAGCATGTTCCAAAAATCAAAACCAAAGGGACCCACATGTCCCCATATCTAGTCAATTGTGGCAGATCTTGTGCCAAAGCTTCTACTCCACCTGCACGTAGATCACGTACTTCCTAACCAACCATCGCCATGCGCCACATGATCCCTCACCACTCTGAGGGAAGGCTTGTACACTCATCTATGTATCGATCGTCTAACTCATGCCATCCACACTCAGAAACTCTAGTCAAGAGTACCTCACACCTACGATGTAGATCAGTAAGTAGCGCACTATCCTCTGGACCCTGACGTGATGATGATGTTCCCTGATTTGCAGCCCTTGGCGCTACGACACCTTCTGCATATCCTACCAGTTTTACCAATGCTATGTCTACATACCACATATTTTATGCCTAGTACCATATACATGTGATAAAAATATGAAATTCACCATAAAAATAGCATCTTAACACTCACTAGTAGAAAATGGCTAATTAGTTACTAAAAAATTGACTAAAATTTACATATAAACGACCATTTTTTAGTCGGTGACCAATGGTAGCTAATCTACAGTATCTTATAAAGCGACCAACTTTTAGTCGTTTTTAGCTTAGTCATTAATTAGTTGTCTCCATTTTACTGTCTAGTAGTATCTTTAGTAATATATTTGGTCATTAATTTAGTCATTAATTGTCACAATTAATGACCAAATATACAACAAAATATATTACTATATGATCCCCCAAGAAAACCAATTAATTACCAAAGAAACATGACCAAAATTTTGGTCATGTTATAAGATACTGTAAATTAACTACTAATAGTCATATACATACAAATTTTAGTTACCATTTGAAACCAATTAATGACCAAAGAAATATGACTATATTTTGGTCATGTTATAAGATACTATAAATTAACTACTAATAGTCGTATTAATGCAAAATTTAGTCATCATTTGTAATCACAAATTTATCATTTGCAGTAATCATTTATATTTTTTTTTGTAGTTTCATATGCATTATATAAACAACTAATTTAGTAATTTGTATTCATTTCATTTACTTTTATTATTAATCATTATAAAAAAACTAATTTAGTTGTATATTCATTTTATTTTTGTTCATCGTTGATCAATATGAACTACTAATTTAGTAGTTTTAGATTGATTTTATGTGTTCATTATTAATCAATACAAATTAATTAGTATGATTTTGCGACTAAATTTAAAAAAAAAATGACATACAATGTACATATTCATCCAGTATGAAAACACAAACTTACATATGTTAATTACAATACCAAATAATATCATGTGCAACTATAAATAATTTCAACCGTAAATTATATTATATAAAATTTCAAGTATTATAATATTATTTTCCAACTTAATATTGGTTGGACTACAATTTAAACATGAAATATTGTTTCATCACTTCAAAACATTATCACTGTGTTTCCAAGACATTGCAAGTGAATTCACCAACTTTGAAGACTTGAGCATCAATCTCTATCTGTGTGTCTTATGCGAGATATTGGCTCTAAGGGTATCACTAGACTGGTTCTCTTCTTTCTCTTTTTGCATTTATTGCTCTAGTGTTATTGTTCTCCTATTTCTTCAATTCTTGCTTCTTACCATCAATATTAAGTTCCTCTCCTGAAAATGAAAGAGATACAATGTAGACAATAAGACATGAAATACGATGAATATTGGAATATAAACTAAAGTATACTATAAAATATTTATACGACATATACCTCAACATTGGCAATGTCAATGCCATTTTTCTCCATAAAATCCAGAAACTCGAATAATTTTTCTTCAGTTGGATCGGATAGTGGACAGTATGTTGTTAAATGACCTGTATAAACAATTAAATTCAAACGTCACCATAGAAAAGAACAACTTAGTAACTTAGCATTCAACCTTTAGAGAAATCTTACGCACAATCTAGCCAACTAAGTTACATACTAAAAAGCTCAGACTGTAGATAACTTGTGAAAACAAATAATCTGAGGTGTGATTTCTAGTCCTTGTCATTTTATTCATAACACATTTCATTCTCTAATGCATGAACTTGGTCAAGTATATAGACAACCTGTGCTCAAATAACAAAATGAAAGTAAACTTTTTCAAATAGTCATGAAATTTTCTTAACACAAAATAGCTAAATGGATTTCAATTAATATCATGTAATACTAATCTCATATTCAAGCTTTGGATGTTTAAATGGACATGATACCAAGTATTTTCAATTTCATGGTTAAAAAACAAAACAAAATCAAAGGAAACATTCAAAATACAATCAAACAATAAAGACGGGATATCATGGAATGGACATTGCAATTATAAAATATTTGTTTACCTGTCCACCTGTGTCTTGTCTAGCATTCCTAAAACATATTTTTTCCCAAAATAGTGACCAGGTGAAAGAATACAAACATTAAAAATCATAGGAATCCCTACTAGAAACATTTCCAAAGTTGATGGCGCAAGTGCCTGAAGGATCTCCAACAACAAATGAATCATATCCAATACATGCTCTACATTGTCTCCCCATCCTTTTTTAAATCTCATTTCCTATAACCTACCCACATCAAAGTCAAGAAACAATTAAACAAAGGCATTGACATTTTTTTTATCTTTTATATCTATAAACTTTGAATCTAATTTGTTTCAGGAGCATATTAATTCATATTTAAAGTCTTCCTATCATGAGAAGGTGTCAATCAAGTAGGACAACAGAAAAATCGACCTTAATGAGGTAGGAAAAATAACATATATGCAAAATAAAAAACCATATATTACTTATATTCAAACTTTGTATATGGTGTATTCTTAGATAGATTTTTAAGATGTTCCTCTGCCTTTACCAAAGTAGATTGTAGCTTTGTTAAATTCTATATCCTTTCATTCAACATCAATTTCTGAAAAATAAATGTCACATGTTATTTTTTCCCATTTCTCAACATGCTACAAATGATAAATTGAAATTCACATAAAACCAAGAGAAAACCCTTTTCTAACCAAATCAAACAAACAGTGCCTCTAATAAAACTTTACACCTAAAAAATTACTCAACCATGTTCTTAGGCTAAAGGTGAGATTCTTTGAATCATCTTTAGGTAAAACTTAATGGGATATTCATATTTTTACCATGATGTAAATTCGGTGTGAAAAACAATATATAAATCCAGGTTATTATCATTTCCACTAGTCGTCCATTCTTAACTAGTTGTACCCCATAGTATCATTTTCACATGTTATCTCTACATACCCACCAAAAATATCAAATATGGCAAACAAATGGCATTTTGGAATTGTTTCTAAAAATTTCATTTACACACCCTTCCAATGTATTTGACCAAATTCACCCACTTGAATTTCTTCTTTCATATATATTTACATCCTAAAAAATATCCATTTCAAAAACCAAGACAACCCCAATATCTTTGGATCCTAACACTCATCCATATATGCTACAAATCATAGGAATTAGTAATCTCTTACAATTAAAATTGTTAAAGTATAATTGTTTGACGAAGAACAAAGAATGGTAAGAGAATAATAATTCTCTCACAAGTAATTACCAAGATCATAAATTCAACTTGCAATCGAATTTCAACACTCATTTGGAACCAATGATATGAATTGTACATTCAACATTCTTATATATAAATATTAATTATATGTAAATATTACTTGTCCTATTATGTATATTACCATATTCCATATATTCTTAATATTTGTGAGTATATGAACCTTGTCTGTTACAGACTCATTGAAACCTATCAAATATTCAAGAGAATTAGCAACTCTTTGATGATAACATCCAACTTTTTCATCATGGGGATACCAAGGAAACGTTGCTCTATTGGATTAACTATACAAGGACAGAGCATGATCTATCAAGGCTCTCAATTGCAACCCGACTTTATACATTTTTTCTAGGTTGGATGCATACAAATTCCAAGTTGAGTTTAAGCTTCATATTTCTCTCTTGCAATTTCCATTGAGTAAATTATTTGTCTTTTACTAGCCCACAAGATTCTAGAGCCTTATCTATGGATCATTACTTAAATGACTACTCTGAAATTTATTAGCTTTATTCAATAAATCTTACACCTATTCTTTAAATTTAAAATCTCTTCATCGATTAGTGTTAGTGAGGGTGTCTTTGCATACAACTTACCATTACTCTTAAAATTAGCTACAATGTGCAATATCTTTAACTCAATTGGGTCAGATATTATTTTATGTTCTTCACAAGTTGTGTCTATAATCTTGTTCAACTTGGTTGTATTAGGTCGTAGACTGATTGTAATTGGCAGTAGAGGAATTAGCCTCAAGAGAAGAAACTCATATAAAGAAGAGACATTGAGTTTGAGAAGAGGTGACATGTGAAAGAAATCTTCACTTGTTTTATTCTCGAGGAAAATTTTTATTCAATCTCAATTTGCTAAGGACAAACAAGAAGAGAAATTCATGCTTGGAAACTAGTTCACGTGAATTGCTTTAGTAGAATAAACTAATTCAATTATGCCTAAAAGGTAAATGGGATGATAAAATGAGGAATTTATTTATCTATTTATATGAAAAGATAATAAGATTGAACAGATATGAAGAAGACTTTCTTGACTTTCAGTCACATGCTAAAGATGAAAACAAATGAGAAAAGTGAGTTTAAGATGGACAAAATGGCTAAATCTGAACTATAAATTTCTACATAGTTAGTTTGAAGACATCCATACAAAATGTATATTCTTCACGTGAGAACACTGGCTTATAGGACGATTTTCTTAGTAGTTAGGCAATAAATATTCTGTCAAAGGGAGAGGGAATGCTAAAGTTTAGGGAGCTCACAATTGTTTGTTTCCTTCAACTCTATTAAAAGGAATATCATCCACCTGCACAGATCAGAGTAGGGATGCTACACCACTCTACTTACCATCAATGTAATTGAATATCTTACAGTGGGGCATGACTACTTTAACAACAATTTGTACCTTCATCAATGTCATGCTCCTCTCATTGTTCATGTAATTGTGTAGTTGTAAGGATGCAAAGAAAGGGTGGGATGGATCAAATCGTGTGAAAAAAGGATGGGGATGGTATGGAAATCAACTGGCCATGAAGGGGAAAAAATGAAGGTAGAAGAAAACATGGCTTGAGATGAATGGTGGAAAAACTATGAAATGGGAAACTAACATGTAGGGGACAAGGAAAGAGGGAAAGAAATGGGACATAATCCAATAAAGTTGAGCAACATAATTTATTTATCCACAAATAAATAAACTTGAGAAAATATAAATGAGTGAGTCTTAGTTATCACATGCCAATGATCAAAATAAATGAGTTTAAGATGGAGAAAATTCACCTGAGATTTGGCATTATGGATTGTATGTCCATGGATATCTTCTTGAAAAAGTCTTCGTTGTTGAATTGATGAGACCTTCTCACTGACACATTTGATGCATACCTATTAGGGCTCGATAAAACTAATTCCAACCTCCATATCAAGGTTGTGATGGATGAGCCTAGGAATCTGCTTCCTTATGTGTTTGACTCCCCAATGAAAGAGGGAGTTGGTTGCTAAAATGGATAAGAAGAATCTTGTGTTAATGCCCTATTTGGAACTGGAAATCTAAAGTTTCCCTTGGGCAAGGGGAGAATGATATCAAGATTCTATTGCAAGTTTATGATCATCATGTGTTGGTAGCCAATTGGGTTGCAAGGCTTTTCTGATTAACTTAGAAGTACTGATTATAGAAAAATCACAACTAGTGGTTAGTTTTGGCTCTCCTATGATGAGCATAAATTAATATTCTAGGGCACCTAGTTATACTAAGGCAAGGTGTATGGAAGGCGTAGGAGACCTACCTTTCGTCGATCTAGGGGACCTGCATTTCATCGATCACTGTCTAGTTATCTCTTGTAACCATGATTGGGTGTATGCCCATTTTCTTTAGACCTTCTATGACAACAACTTCCTCCCTTTTAAATGGATTAGAGTCATCATTAAGTTGTGTTGCACTCGTCCACGATTTGGTTTATTCACGAAAATAGGTGCCGAACAAATCGATGAACATATCAAAATTCAACCTTGAAACCCTAACTACCAGTGAATCACTGGAAAATGTAGAACAAATTTGTGTGAAAATGTAGAACAAATATGTAGCTAAGGCATCAGAGTTCAATGGATTTGAAGAATGGGCAGTAAAACAACTTTTGTTAAAGTTTAAATTTGACCAGTACATTTCAATATGCTTTGTGGGTGATAAAGTGATTTTGATCGTGCCTCTGCAAGAAAAATAGTCTAATCTACCCACAAACAACTGATATGCTAATTGAATGCCTGGACCGAGTAACCTTGAAAACTAAAGTTCCATTCTTCACACCACTTAAATCCACTCTGTTCCACACAACTTACCATACCAGAAAAAAATTTAAGTCATATGGGCCAACAAATCCATAGCTATGTTGATATATCTTGCCAGAACTTCCAATATGACCAAATATGGAAGTCCTTTTCATGAAAAAATAGCTTGTATGTATGTATATTTGATAGGCATTGGAAGGGGAGGAGGCTAGTTTCAAGAACTAGTGTCGTACACCCACATATTTCATTGTGGATAAGCTAGACTTGGGGTCATTTCCACTACTTTTGAATGATGTCTATGCGAGGCAAGATCGAGGTGTTGTCCAAAATCACAATATGAACATTGAGAAGCATTAGCATCAACATAATTAGCAGCATGACCATCAAGTTTTCTCTCATCAAATATGAGGCTTTATGAGAGAAAGTAATGCAACTCACATTTAGGAAAGGAACCAACTCCAGAAGTGTGATCTTCCTCTAACTCAAAGTTTGCAGGCCATGTTGGAATAGAAGCTCGGAGAGACTGGACTACAAGATAATAATGCATTAGATCCCTTATTGCACTTAGCCTTTCAAGGGTGATGCTACTGACCATTTTGTTTAGTAGACTTACACATTTGGTCAGACAGACATGAGTGTCTCCAAGATACTGTTTCAAATTACTAATACACTAGCATTAGTTTTGTGAGCTCACGCGCTCGTACAATTAATGGGAGATTATACTACAGTGCTTAATCATTATATATCTACATGGTGGGTGTTTATTAAAATTGGAAACTAGGGCCAAACTCCACATGGGTCATATTATTTATGAAAACTGATATTTTTCTTGGATTCCTCTCTTTGAGAGGTGTAGGATTGATCTAGAGATCATCTGATTCTGACATGTAAAAATGAAGTTATGAATTCATTTTGATTATGGTCAAATTGTCAAGGTCAGCCAGCAAACTTATGTAGGCTCAAAAGCCAAACAATCACGTATATTCATCCTCAACGTTGCATATAAATAGTAGGTGACTTAGCCTCCTTTGGACACACTCATCTTCACACTTCTCTCTCTCTCTCTCCCCTCATTGATTGGGTATGGATTTATGGGCCTCTCTCTCCACACATTTGAAATTTTAGGAGTTCAAAATTTTAGGACAGTGAAATTTCAGGACAATGAAATTTCATGAGTTCGAAATTTCACAAGCAAAATTTTAGGAGTTTGAAATTTCAAGAGAGCGAAATTTCAGGAGGCCGAAATTTCAAGGGACCAAATTTTTGGATAGTTTGACGACGCGTTGACCAACATGCGTTGACCTCCTTTGAATGTTTTGTGAGGGTTATCTCTGTTTGGGCATGTCACATTTTTGGGCACATAAATCAAGGCTAAACATTGATTGTTGACTATCGTTGACTACAGTTAATGCTAACTACAGGTGGGTTGTTTCACCAAACTTTCACTGGGAAAAATTTGACTATTTTGCTTGTTGTTTGGAGGTCAAATTTGACTGAAGTGGACCAATTTGTTGAGGATCAAATATGACATGTTGATAATTGTTGACTTTTCTGGTTGTGCGTTGTGACTGTCGCATCCATGTGGATTCCTCCTCCGGACATCGTGCACGTCCTATTGTGTTGTGTGTTCCTAACAGAGTTGGGTTTCCTCCCATCTGACTTGGGACTCACTCCCACCCTTCCTCTCTCTGGTGAAAGAACCTTGACACAAGTAACACAATCACTCACCAGGCATGTGAAACTCACTACTCGAAGACAAAGCAGACCGCTCTCTTGTGCTAACCAGCAAGAGCTAAGGCAAACATTTAAGATAATGGCAATCGGGCCATCGTACCGGATGGGACACCCACAACAAATGGTGTGAGGTCTAGTTGGGTCTTCATACTGGGGTGATCCCCTTAATGTTGGTGGGTCCAACACCATCAATGCCATGCTATACTTTTCTGCATCTATAAAACTTGATGATTTAAAAATACTACGCTACTTTTCTAAACTTTTATACCCCATGTTCTTCAGAGGCGAAACTTTAGCTTCAGTAGTTCCAGGTCCAATGCGTACCACTGGTCTTCTTCCTTTGGTGAGGAAAGGTCTAATTTCAACAGAGCTACCATTTTTCTTTGCTTTAGAAGCCTTCAATAGGCTCAATATACCTCTTTGATACCTTGGGCCTGACAAACTCTTCAATTCACTCACAGTGGCACAACTTTTCATCATATCTTTGTTGCATCGTTTCTTCTCATTCATATTTTTTGCAGATAGAGAGCGGTTAACCTATATAGGAGAAGCAGATTGCTTGCAACTCTTTTTCTTATTTTGATGTTGTGCATAATAAAAGGATCCTATCTTTCGATAAACTGAAGTGAAACCAAAACCAGATTTCCCTGGAGAGGGTTTGGTATTTTCCTTTTTAAGATCTGTAAAGTTGGGAACAAATCTAGCTAATTGGTTTTTAGCCATACTAGATTGATTCCTTTTCTTATTTGAAGAAATAGAAATGGGAGTTGTAGTGAGACAAGGGATTGGTTTGGATGGTCTTGTTTGCCCTGGCAGGTCCTTAGAAGATGGAGGAGAAACCATCGCAACAAGAGCATAATTTTTGAATGTAACTTTCGTACTCTGCTTATTACCTGTGTGTTCCTTGAATAAATCATCGATTTCCTCTTCTCCATCCTTTGTAGTTTGGGTTAGAACATTAATATGGCTAGTAAGATTTCTCTTCCCTTAAATGTCTACTTTACTCTGTTCTAGGAATTTCTCCATCACCTTAAATTTTTCTTCATTCTCCAACATTTTTGAAGGCTCTATCTCCCTCAACTTTTCTTCTCGTTTCAGCATGTATAAGTCATAATGTTTCCCTCTTAGCTCCCAAGAGAAACACCCATCACCCAACTATGCCTGTTTCTTCCTGTTTTCAATCATTTCTTCCAAAATTTGTAGATTCAAATCCATGGAAATTTTGAACATTCCAGAATTATCATCTATTTCCTTCTCAGTGGTTGATTCTTTCAATGCCATACCTTCATAATGTTCAACGTTGATGTTCATTACTAGAGCATCAGGCCCAGCATGGCTTTTGAATTTTCCAGCAGAAGGTGCTTCAAGTTTTCTCGCCTTCTTCCTTATCTCTTCATTCAAATAAAGTTTGGTGTTGCAGCTTTCAACAAACTTCCTTGAAAATAGAACGGGTTCATCTACCTTCAGCTGCAATTGCATCTCGATATTTTGAAGAACATAATTCTGTAGACAAATATGTTTTTCATTTTCATTGTTGGTGGATTGTTGCAATGATAAATCCATGCTCATGTCACTCTCTCCACTAAATCTCCTTGAACTCATTTCTCCCATAGACAATAATGTTTGATTTTCTGAATCTACAGTATTTATACAACCTTCATTTGAATCACTTATGTTGTTTTTCTTGTTTTCAAATAGACTCATTGTAGCTTGAACGCTCAGTCTTCTCGTGAATGCGTCATAATTATTATTGTTTTCATGACTTGCAAATTCCATATTCAAACGTTTGTCTATGTCAGGGGAGTGAATGGTTGTATTTAAAACTTCCTTCTTTTGAAATTTAGATTCCCAACTTCTCTCGTCTCTACCCATAAAGTCATTGGTTCTAGCATTGGGTTCATCTGTGACTTGAGAATTTTTCCATTCACTATCAAGCACAATCTTACCATAATCCTTAAAGTTCTCAGTGTTAGCATTATCAAAAGACTCTGAATGACCAAGTGGGGGGCCACTAGAATGACAAGGCTCCGACTCTTTCTTTTTCTGTTGAAGCTTCCCAAAAGAAGAAATAGAATTTTGTTTTGTAAACATATAAACATCCTGCTTAGCAAGTGCATCCACTGAGATGGATCTTGATTGTCAATCAAGTTCATCATATTCAAATTCCTCTGCTTGCCTATTGCTTCCATTTTTATTGGATCGTTTGGATCCTAACCGGTCCCTAGTTTTTTTATATTGGGCACAAGTGTCTCTACAATACATAACCAAAATGATAGTTTATTTCACATGAAACGCAGAATTGTCTATAGCTTAGTTATTGTTGTCAAGAAAAAAGTTAAAACCTAAAACATTTATGACATCAATAGCCTTGTTACACTTTAATGGGAACTAAATCCTCACCTCAAATGAGTAGCTCCAAAGTATTGTGCGAATTGGAGGAGGTTCTCCAAGTGATCTACTGAAACCCTGCAGCATCAACATGAGCTTTTGCCATGCCTAATTCTTTATGTACTACTATGAGTTGGGAATCAATGGCATGCAAAAGTTCCTCTCTGCAGGAATATTTAAATGTTGTAATTGTCAGAAGATAGTAACCAAGTAATCATAATATAAAATAGCAGGAAGATGATCCTAATAGACTACTCTTGTCGTGATTGTAACATATATTAGAAAAAAAAGATACTCACTTAAAAGTATCTGTCGATTATGTCTGTGAACTCACCTGTAAAAAAAACATTCAGAGATCAAAACACTATGAAGGGATATCCAAAAACACAATTATAAGAATAATCATTGACTTGTAAGTTTTCCTAATAAATAATATAGCTATACTTAAATTTTTGCCAGTAGGGGTTCATGCTCAGTAGAGAAAATGCATATTTGTAAAATTTTACCTTAAAGGATTCTCTGCAAATGTTGTTATCTATATAAACCACAATATATTGAAAACTAATCAGCAAATATGTCAAATGTAATCCGACTATGGCATGCTAATTTCTATTCCTATTTTTAGATAAAAAGAGTAGTCTAATGCCAAAATTGAAATATTATATTGTGCAATTGATTCTAAATGCAATGTATGTAATCATTAATTTTCCATGCCTTATGCATTGAAGTCATTTTTAAAGGCACCTGTTATTGATGGCAAACTGGAAATTTCATCGGCATCATTAATATAAGCAAAAAGATCCAATCGACCATTATGCATAGAGATAGAGAATTACTTGTGAATACAAACTGTGCAATCTAAGACTCTTCCAACTGTGCAATCTCAGACCCCAATATGTTTACCCACTCGATAACTTCAGGATTGTTTATGAAATTCGAGAATCACTGATGGAGTTGAAGCTGCCTTCAAAACATTCGAACAAATTGAACAACTCTACGTTCAGGGACTTCAAAGTCCATATAACTCCCTGAGCAAACTTCTTCAGCACGAGAAGAATCTGTTTCAGATTGTCAAGGGAATACTAGAAGCTACCAAGGACAATCCACTGATAGATTTTGTCCATCCTCAAGTTTATGCAGGTCAGAATGCATTAATATATATATATTATCTCTGTTTAATTTATATCTTTGTTCTTCAGAATTTATATAGATAGATATAGATATATATATATAGATATATATTATCTCTGTTTAATTCATATCTTTGTTCTTCAGAATTTTATTTTGCTGAAGTGAATTTTCACTGCCATAGCTAATGGGAACGCGTGGAAGTCCGATATTGAGTATGCACGGCAAGCGCTTGTTGGTTTAAATCCGATGATGATTCAATGCTTACAAGTAATTATTACATAAACAATAAATTTAGTGTCAAATATTACTTGAACCTAGTTCTGGTGGACGAGGAAGATAGGAGATACTTCAAGCAACAAGAAATTACGATGTATCGGCTACTTGAATCTTGATCGAGAAAGCAGGGTATACTTTTGAGTAAATGGATTTTTATGTATCAAGGCCACTCTTGTAGCTCCAACACAGAAAACATGGTATTAAAATGGAGTCTGCTATAATATGGGTAACAGCCTTTTGTTTGGTTTGGTAGAAGGAACATCAGACATTAAAACCTTCAATGTTTAGAAAGGTTACAGTCAAGTGATATAGAAGTTTCTGGGCCATTTTGGAGAAAGGATTGATCTACTGCATGTAGTAGGATTGAAGTCTTTGATTTGTTTATAAATTGATGCATTTGGCAGCCTGGCAACTTTAGGATATTATTATATTGATTTATTTTCCTATCCATAATCCAAAGTCTTGATTATTTCCATGTTTTACCTTAGAACACTGCTGAATTTGTCAGAGTTTTCTGCCACTTTTGAAATAAAGACGAGTTTTACTAACTATTTTGTATTTTTATTCATATTTTTAGCTCTTCATATATTGGAAATTGTGTTCATTATTTATAGTAAAATTTATGCTAAAATGCCGCCTCTATTACTTAAATTTGCCGCCGTCAGACTTGTATACTTCTAATGAGCACTTGATTCCACTCATAGGAATTTTGTTGTATACTTCTAAAGGCACTGAAACAGATCATCCGCAACATGATGTTTCTCGAATTTGGAGATTAGCACTTGGACCCAAATATCTATGGTCCACAGAAGAGTTCAATCACCGAGCAACACATAGAAAAGTTCCTCGAGGGCCTTTCTGTGCAGCAGGTTCGTCAGGTTGTACATTAATCCTCTACTCTCTTCTCCATTGGTTTTTTTTAAGTATTTCAAATAAATCAAATCTATCTATGTTGATGCAGGCTGTTGCGTCAAAGAGGGTGTTTATTCTGTTGCATCAATCTCAGACTCCTCCAACTATGCAATCTCAGACTCCAATATGTTTACCCGCTCGATAAATTCAGGATTGTTTATGAAATTCGAGAATCTAACCACAAAACAATATCAAAAATCATTTAGTCAACCATACCATTTTCTCCAACAGACCTTAAACGGTGGCCAGGCCTGATTTCACGCCATAGATTGGACTTGACAGGAGAGTGCATTCATAATGTGTTTAAGGGGAACCAAAGGAAAACTTGACAAAAGTCAACATTATGAATTAATTTATGAGCTTTTTCAAGATATATACTCAATTCTGGGACCTTGAATATTGACCTTAAGCTTCAAAATCTTCAGCAGTTCACTTCTATCGATACAATTAAAGGGAAGTCAAACACATGCATTATGATGAAAGAACAATGGAAAAAATGTTACACAAGTATTACTTACCATGTAGATGGTGCTGTAATGTATCATTAGGAACAAACTCATAAAAAAGCAATCGTTGGCTACCAGTTATGCAGTAACCCACCAATGAGGCAAGGTGGCGATGATGCACACAACTAATTATTTCCACTTCTGCTTGAAACTCACGCTCTCCCTGGCTCCCACCATCTTTGAGCTGCTTCACTGCTATAGTTTTTCTTCCTGGAAGAATGCCTTTGTATACATATCCAAATCCCCCCAATCCTAATAGATTTGTCCGTGAGAAGCCATTTGTAGCCGTCGTTATATCGAGCAGAGATCTCGCCTATCATGGCGATGGGAATAATTTGTTTGGTTGTTTTGTTGGCATTGGCACTGTGTTTGAATGTTTCACTAGCATCGAAGAAGAAAATGAAGATCTGTGACAAGGGATGGGAATGCAAGGGGTTTATTGTTGCAACCAGACTATATCAGAGATTTTCACAGTGGACAATTTCAAAGAACTCTTCTCCAAGAGGAATACCCCAGTGGCTCATGCGTCATGTTTCTGGGATTACTATTCCTTCATCAACGCGGTTGCATAGTTCGAGGGCATATGATTTGGTACTATTGGAGGACATCTGGTGCAACGGAAGGAGATTGCAACCTTCCTTGGCAATGTTGTAGCTGAAAGCAATGGATGCATTTGACAGGACCACTATGCCCCTCCATCACTACAAAGTGACATATTTCGATGTTGTAAATGTGTTAGAAAACTTGCACAGATGAATCTAGCTAGTAAAGGTTGAACACACAGCTTTGCAGAGCAAAAACACTAAAAGAAAATCGAAATAACAAAAGAATGATTCATTAGAAAATAGGTTACAGTGCTCATAATATAGAATTACTGGGTGAAGATCCCAAGGTAGTGCACCATAGTGGTGATCAATGAGAGGACTCAACACCTACAACAAGTTCCAGAGAGAACTAGCTAGTTGCGGAGCAAATCAGGGAGTAAATCATGCAGAATAACTAGCCAGTTGCGGAGTTAAAGAAGGAGCAAATCAGGGAGTAAATCATGCAGAAGAACTAGCCAGTTGCGGAGTTAAAGAATGAGCAAATTAGGGAGTAAATCATGTAGAAGGAATCTTACATGTAGTCCCATGCTCTAACTAAGTGTCTGCATGTAGGTGTGTAGTACTCCAACACCCCCCCTGAACATCACTATGGGGAAAATATAGAAAATGGGCCCTGGCAACTAAGGCTAAAGGTCACCCAAAATACAGTGCAACTTGTACTAAAATTGAGGAAAGAGGGAAAACCTCGTGAGAACCGCCCCCCTCCCCCAAAATACAATGTAATCAACATAAAAGAGGAAGACAAGACAGTTGCTAAGCAACTGTGTCCTTCACTCCAAGACGATCACGCAGAGAGCAAAAATTCTGCTCAGTGAATGTCTTGGTGAAGATGTTTGCAGTCTGTTCTGCTAAAGGACAGAACTGCAAATCAATGACCCGATCATGTACTAAGTCTTTGCTGTAGTGCATATGGATCTCTATGTGCTTCGATCACTGTCGCTGTATTGGATCCCTGCAAAATTTGAGAGTCCTCTAGTTGTCACACCAGATGACAATGGGCTGGTGGAACTAGATGCCCAACTCAGTGAGGAAGTGTTGTAGCCACAGAGCCTAAATGGTGATGTTGACTACTCCTCTGTACTCAGACTCGGCTGAAGAGAGAGCAATAGCAGCTTGCTTCTTGCTCAACCAACAGACAGGGCCAAACCCTAGACTGAGTGAATATCTGGAGATGGACTTGCGATCAATGCTGCCACCCACCCAATCAGAATTAGTGAAGCCAAGGAGATTCAATGCAGTGTCTGCTGCATAGTGAATCCCAAAGGTGATGGTGCCCTGCATCTATCGGAGGATGCACTTGGCGGCATTCCAGTGTAGCTCATGCAGCTCCTGCATGTATCTGGAAACTACCCCTACTGCATATGAGAGATCTGGTCTGGAGTGGGTGAGGTACAATAAGCTCCCCACTAGTTGTCAATAGAGAGTACTGTCAACTAATGGAGTGTCACCTCCATCCTCAAGGTAGACCCCAGACAGAAAAGGAGTTGGTGCTGGCTTGCAGTCAATCATGTGAAATCTCTCGAGGAGATCCCGTGCATACTTAGCCTGAGAGAGTTTGATGCCTCTGGCATCCTGACTAATCTCAAGACCAAGAAAGAAGTGTAATGGACCCATGTCTGTCATCAAGAACCTATCATGCAAGGTCCTCTTGACTGCAGTAATGGTTGAAGTCAAGCTGCCAATTATCAGGAGATCATCCACATACAAAACTAAGATAAGAATAGAATCATGTATACTGAGCATGTAAACATTCGGATCAGACTTACATCTTTCAAAGTTTTGTGATAAGAGAAAAGAATCCATCTTTGCATACCAAGCTCTCAAAGCCTGCTTAAGGCTATAGAGAGTTTTTTTATGTCTGTAGACCAAAGATGAATCCTAAATGAAACCATGTGGCTACTCCATGTAGATCTCCTCATATAGGTCTCTGTGAAGAAATGCATTCTTCACATCCATCTGATGTACTTCCCACCCCTGGGCAGCCACAATGGCAAGTGCAAGGCGTATGGAATCTATCTTTGCTACTGGAGCAAAGGTCTCATCATAATCAATGCCATGCACTTGTTGGAAGCCTTTGGCTACTAGCCGAGCTTTCTGTCTGGTGATTTGCCCATCTGCAGCACTCTTGGTCTTGTAGACCCATTTGCATCGAACAAGTTTAACCAGATCCCAGGTCTGGTTCTCGATGAGGGAGTTATACTCCTCCTCCATGGTGGACTCCCAGGATGGATGCCCAATAGCCTCAGCATAAGATTGCAGATCAGAAGACTGAACCAAATTACAATGCCAGGATGGCATCGGTTTAGTGGCACTGAGGGAAAGAGGAGGCTCAATAAACTCTGAGCTAGTCCTCCATGGATTAGAATTACCCCCCACAAGACCATTTCTAGCAGCTGGGTGGTCTTGTGCATATATCTCACGTAAGCTCCTTGTTCTCTGATTTATGACAAGGGAAGTTGATTCATTGTTGGAAGCCCAATCTAGGCTTGGATGTGGATCATCATATGCATGCACTGGATTTGTATTTGAAGACTCTGTCTCTGCATCTGCAAGCTCTACCATGGCATCTGCAGGCTCTGTATCTGCATCTGAGTGTACTGAGTCATCATCTCGAACATGAGGTAGATAAAAGGTGTCTGCATGCGGCAATTGAGGTGCATGCCAAAGACTTTCCTCAAATTTGACAATTCACTCAATGATGAGCTTGTCCATAGAGTAAATTAGGAGTTGGTATCCCTTCACACCATCAGGGTATCCAACAAAGATGCACTCAATGCTCTGTGGATCAAGAGCTTTCCTCTTTTCAAAGGGGATCCTGACCCTTGCTCGGGAGCCGAAAACACAGAAATGGGTGACCTCTGGTTTAGTGCCATTCCAAGCCTCAAAGGGGGTCTGATTCTTGACAGACCTATGAGGAGATCTCTTCTAGATGTAGTTAGCACAATTAAGTGCTTCAGCCCATAGCTTATGAGGCAATGACTTCACATGCAACATGCAGGAAGCCATCTCTTTGAGAGATCGGTTCTTTCTCTCAACAACTCTGTTTTGATACGGAGTGTATGGAACTGTGTACTGCATCTATATGTTGAACTCAAGGAAAAGGTTCTGAAGTGTTGTGTTAACATATTCCCCCCCATTGTCTGTATGGAGGGCTTTGATCTTTCTCTCTGACTATGTCTCAACTAGTGCTTTGAAATCTTCAAAGTGTGCAAAAACTTCAGATTTGTCCCTGAGAAGATACACCCAAGTATACCGTGAGAAATCATCAATAAATGTAAGCACATACCTTGCTTTGTTGATGAAAGGATGAGGAAAAGGCCCCATGAGATCACTATGGATCAGATCTAGAGGAGAGGATGCTCTGTGAGTCTTGCCGGTGTCAAACTTTTCTCTAGGATGTTTGCCAAGGACACACCCTTCACAAACTCCTTTGGAGAAACTGATATTTGGCAAGCCTTCCACCATCTCATGCTTGCTTAGCTGCTGCATATACCTGTAATTTAAGTGACCAAACCTCTCGTGCCAAAGCCTACTACTATCATCAGCATGTGTAAGCAATAAGGAGGATTCAGATTCAATAAATTCAGAAAATGTATACAGTCTGCTCCATTGTTTACCTCACCAGTTGCAATTTTAGAATTGCTATGTAGGTCATATATGTTCACTACATCTGGAGTGAATTCCACTCTCTTTCCGGTGTTGGAATGAGTGATCTAATAAACTGAAAGCAGTTTTACCAAAAATTTTGGAACATGAAGCACATCTTCAAAGCTTCCATGTAAAAGCTCCACTCTACCTTTTCCGATGACCTCAATAGGTGAGTCATCTCCCATGAGAATGGGAGGTCCTTTGCATGCATCCAAAGAGGAATAGACTTCCTTTGTAGTAGCCATATGATGTGATGCACCAGAATCTATAATCCATGCATTAAGGGAAGAATTAATTGCAACTAAAGCATGAAAATTGTTACCTTTCCCGTGTGGCGGATCCTCAGTTTTCTTCTTAGCGCCCTGAGGGATGTGGTCCCCAAGGTTGTGCTTCTGAAGGATTTCTGCCATTTGGTCAATTTGTTTCTTCATGCAAGAGGATTCTAGATGGAATCCTCTTTGACAGTAGGTGCATTTGTTTCCTTTCTTCCCTTTCTCATTTCTCGAGCCGAAGGAGTCATTGAAGGGCTTGGTGTACCCTTCCTTCTTTGGATGGGAATGCGCTTTTCCTTTGTCATTTTTCTGCTGATTTTTCTGATTTGAATCAGATATGTGATTTTTATTGTGGCTGCCATCATGCACAGCAAATGCATGTGCTTTTGGAGATTTGATTTTCCCCATGCCAATGAGTTTATCTTGCTCAAAAGTAAGGGACTTCATGAACTCTTTGAGAGAAGGCGTAGTGGAGGATTTACCTGTTCCAAGCCTTACTGAATGAAATGTAGACACAAAGACGGAGTATTCCGGTCTGAGCTTTGACATAATAGAGAGAACTTGGCGACTCTCCTCCTTGGATTCGTCAATTCCACAACCCTTGAGTTGCAACAATAGATCATTATATTTGGTGAAGAAGTCTTGAATTCTTTCATAGTTCCGTGGATCCAATGACAGCAGCTCCACTTCAAGCAGATGTCCTTTCATCTCATCCTATTTCCCGTAGAGTTCTTCAACCTTTTTCCATATCTCATTGGGAGTATTGCAGGTAGATAGATGGAACTGCGACTCTGAGGAGATGCACATGCATATGGATCCGTGGGCCTCATCCATGCAGTTGAGGTACTTGGATTTATCTATGGATGAAGTGGGTTCCACTTTTGCAGCCATGGTAATCTTGTACAACCCTTTTTGACGAAGGTATCGAGCCATTTGGTCCTTCCATTCATGATAGTTGTATGGTGTTAGGATCAATGCTTTGGGAAACTCCATTTTTTTGTCGATCTTCGATCTCCAAATTGTAATACCTGCAAAATAAAGTACTGGTGTGCCTTTTATCTAGCAACCTGTGGGCTCTGATACCATGTAAATGTGTTAGAAAACCTGCACAGATGAATCTAGCTAGTAAAGGTTGAACACACGGCTTTGCAGAACAAAAACACTAAAAGAAAATCGAAAGAACAAAAGAATGATTCATTAGAAAATAGGTTACAATGCTCATAATATAGCATTACTGGGTGAAGATCCCAAGGTAATGCACCATAGTGGTGATCAATGAGAGGACTCAACACCTACAACAAGTTCCGGAGAGAACTAGCCAGTTGCAGAGCAAATCAGGAAGTAAATCATGCAAAAGAACTAGCCAGTTGTGGAGTTAAAGAAGGAGCAAATCAAGGAGTAAATCATGCAGAAGGAATCTTGAATGTAGTCCCACTGCTCTAACTAAGTGTCCGCATGTAGGTGTGTAGTACTCCAACAGGTGTTGCCAGCTTCCCTTTCCCAAACATTAATCATCATATCAACTGAGCCACTGAGGAGCAGATCACCAATGGCCTCCAGATAGAGAACAGAGTGAAGGTGGCCTCTAAGGAAACTAGAGTAATGCAATATTCGGTCTGAGACATGGTCTTCCTCCTAGTAATGAATATATCCATCGTAACATCCCGCTTACAATATGGGCGAATCATCTGGACCGAGGGCGAGTGCTTTCACAGGGATCGTTGAATGTTGAGAGTCATCATTAACTTGTGCTGCACTTGCCCATGATTCAGCTTATTCACGAAAATAGGTACCGAACAAATCAATGAAGGTATTGAAAATCAACCCTGAAACCCTAACTGTCAGTGAATCACTGGAAAATGTAGAACAAATATAGCATGAACAAGGGAAATATCTCAAGTCAGCACCTGGAACAGAAGCGACATTACTATCCCTATCCGATTACGGTGAAACCACAACAAAAATAGTATCAGCAACACTCACCCAGTGCTTCCCTTGTTGGCCAGTATGCGAACCAACACACATTCGAAAAGCCAAGCCAAGTCGTAGAAAAAATCTGCAGCTAAGGCATCAGATTTCAATGGATTTGAAGAACGAGACTCGATCTAGATCTAAAGATCGATCCAGTGACTAGTACCTATTTCCATATATTCCCAGCGAAGATTGGAGATTGATATTGCCCTGCCAAACTATTCTTCTGCCTTTGTCTTTTTGGTGGGAATTAGATCATGGTTTAATATGTTTAACCACACGCCCAATTTTGAACAATATCCCAATTTTGAACAATATGTGTTAAATTATGGGATGGATAGATATATTTGAAAGCGCTCAATTTTGAGCAATCAGTTTTAAATTTATTGGAAGATTTTCAACATTAGATTTTCCACATTTGTTTTTCTATGACATTTTTTTTTTAAATGGTGTGGAAAATAAAAACTTTTCTTTATTGTGAAATGTAACAAAAGTATGCATGTTAAATATTTTTGAGGTCAAAAGCTTCTAAGAGCTTAAATATTTGAGATGTAAGAGTGAGATACTTGACACAATGATTTTTTAAGTTTTGGATAAGATCTTTGTTTCACTTTATATATTATAATTTTCTGATGAGCACATTATGATGTTAGTAGTGTTTGGTAGCTTACAACAACATATTTTTCATTTTTTTTTCATAGCATAGGTTTTTTCATCTACACATTGAGTAGGGTTGTATTCATATGCTTGTGCACATCATTTTAACCTTGCTCATTATATCATTTTTAGTAGCGTTCGCAAGTTTAGTGATAACCTATCTAGTAGCAATTTCACATACATAGCTCCATCACTAAATTGAGAAGAAAGTGGGGAAAATATCCATCTAAGCTGGGAGGACCTAATGTGACACATTAGGCCATGATCGTCAAGGAGCATCATCACTAGTAGTTCACCTCCCATGAAGGATCCCTTTCTAGATCTTAAATGCTAGTTTGTTAGTTAGTTGCATATTTTGTTGTTTCTTCTACCCTTTAATTTGTATGCATGCCAAATTTAAGGATTGACTCTTCAATTGATGATCTCTTTGTAAAACTATAAAAATTCCATTTCCAAATGAATAAGAACCAATAATTTTTCTTTGGGATTCATTTATTGTTTACTTTCTCTATTCTGTGGGTATTTTTTTTGCATTTCTTTGTGGATGTTTGAGATAAATATCATTAAACCTCATAACTTATTCTTCTACATGAAAATTTGCTAGGTTTTGAAAACATACCAATAAGACGATGAGTGACATACCTAGACCCTTAGTCTAAGGCATGTTGCCATAAATCCAACTTTAATACCATTTTGAAAGAAATGAATGTATCATGTGACTGTCCATGATTTTAAAATTCAAGAATGTAGATGAATTAATCATGCACAACAACATTTAAACATAGACAACATAAATTGAATGTAACATTCAAGCATAACATTTACATATCAAATAACAGAGTGATTGGAATATTTATCCTTATAAATGTTTTACACAACTAGCTACAAATGTCAAATATTCTATCCAACCATAGTTATTTTTGGACTAATCCTCTCTATATTAGGCCACATGTAATCTAGGGCTATGATTCCACAAAGGTGAGCATGCTCCTATGGATGTCTATAGTCAACACTAAGAGACCAATACCTACTAAATTAAGAGTGATGTGACCCCTACAATAATTCCTACTAGCCAACTCTCTTTCCCATCATATTTCACAATCTAAGGATGATATTTATTTCTATGTATCATAGTCCCTTATACAATCTCCATCCCCTCTAGGGCTCTAACATAGATCGGTAAGGAAGCTCTTATTTTTGAGGTTTAGGAAATCTAGCTACTAGTGGACAATGGATATAGAAATCATGTTTCATGTCTATGTTCATCCTTTGCCTTCTAACATTACATGCATTTGGCTATGTAATCAACCTATTGTCCAATAGTTTTCTGGTACCCTAGTGTCCAGCATATGGTGCATCACACATTTCTCTTACCACTAAATTTCTTAATTCCTGAGAATTAGGAACATAAACTTGTGTTCCTTTGTTAGAGGTTTCCATCCTCTTCTAGCATGTAGTCGTTAATTTTTTGGTGTGGATTACCTTGTTGTAAGCCTTCTTTAATTCGTAAATAGTGTACGTTTGAGCCTAATCTTCCAAAATTATTCATTTTAAATCTATGTTGTATATGCTAATAGTTATAGCATGCATTACATGCACCCTCTTAATGCTAAGTGCACTAACCTCTTTATTCTATTTTCCCTTAATGTTGTTGACGTCAAAGTCAAATTAACTAGAGCATTCCAACAATCTGATTTGTCTATATGAGTATTTCAAACTGCTATGATCTATTTTCAACTCAAAATTTCATCCCATAAGATAATGTCTTCACATTTTCAATGCATGGATAATAGTTGTAAGCTCCAAGTCATGGGTAGCATAATTTCTTTCATGTTATTTTATTTTCTTCAATTCATATGACACACCTATCTTGCATAAGGGGTCCACCAAGACCTTCCTTACATGCATTTATGCACACCAAAATATCCTCATTTGGATCTGCATTCTTTAGAATAGGTGCATTGGTTAATAAATATTTCAGCTATTGAAAATTATCTTCACAATTTGTAGTCCATTCATTCTATACTCATTTTTGTTGCACAAAAATAATTGAATGTACAATCTTATAGAAACCTTCAATAAATATCATGTGGTAACTAGGTAAACCCATAAACAGTCTCACCTTTGAAATATTATTTTGGTGATGGCCAACCTTTGATGGATTTCATATTCCCTGGGTCCATTGCCATGCCCTCCTCTAAGACATTGTGAACTAAATCATGGATTTTCCTTTGATAGAAAGTGCACTTGCTCAACTTGGCATACAATTATTTCTCTTGTAACACCTATAGCACCATCCTCAAATTTCACTCATCCTCCTCTTTTGTCTTGGAGTGTATAAGAATATCACCCAAGAAGGAAATAACAAATTAGTTTATATAAACTCTAAACACTCTATTTATCAAACATATAAAACTAGCAATTGCACCACATGTTTCAAAGTAAACGTTGTAAGGTGGTAGCATAGGAAACAATAGCATAGAAGGAAGAAAAACTTTTATGCAATTTTGTTTCTTTACAGCTAGCATTTCTTTTTTTATCATATGTTATATTTTAGGGAGATTTCAACGAGGACAATATTCGAGAATATGTTCAAAATGAAGGTAATGCACAACATCTAAATTCCAAAGGATTTATGAAAATGTTCTTCATTAAGATTCATGAACTATTATAAGTAAATGATTTAAATCAAATATTTCATAGCACAAGTAATCTCATATCACCTTTTATTCGCAATGCAATGGATAATAGTTTTTGTTAGAAGGGATTCAAGATAATGTATGTGCATTTTGAGTCATTTTTATGTCAAATGTTTTTATGACTAGAAAATTTTAGTCATTTTGAGTCATTTTTATGTACTTAACATTGCAGATGGATTTAGAGAACTCTTAAAGGGGTCTCTAAATTTTAGCACTGCAGATGGACTCAAAGATCCCTTTGTCTCTAAATTTAACACTGCAGATGGATTCAAAAAATGGGGTCTCTGAATCCAGTGCTAAAATTTACAGACAAAAGGGTATTCATAATTTTAACACTGTAGATGGATTCAAAGACCCCATTTCCTCTAAATTTTAACAATGCAGATGGATTTAGAGACCCATGTAGTGAAATGTAACACTTCAATATCAAAATTGCAATTTTCCATTTCTGGAGTGACATAATAAAAAAATAATAACATAAATGAGTAATTCATATACTTGTTATACTTGTTTTTTGGTCATATTTTTATTCTTGGACTATAGTCGTCATTTAAGTTAATCATTATTAATTTTATTACTTATTGTCCATTTGTATATTTTAGTCTTGGACTAAATTAGTTGTTTAAGTTAGTCACTTTTAGTTTGGTCACTTATTATCTAGTTGTATATTTTATCCCTAGACAAAATTAGTCATTTAAGTTAGTCATTTTTAGTTCAGTCACTTAAAATTTCTCAAATTTAGTAGTAATTCACTTGAAATAATTACGGTGACTAACTTTTTTAGTCACCTAATCACTAATTTCATCATTTTCTACTAGTGACTTACCGTCTGGTCCCCATGCTCACCCGAGTGGAAGTGGTAAGTTAGGATCACCCTAATAATTCATCCCGCTATAAGGATAATTGTCAATGTAGAGGAACATATGATCCCAATGTGTGAAAAAATCAGGTCAGAACACCTGTTCGACTCCCCCTCCTCCTCTTCTCCATAGTAGCTACCCCCAACGGCACATCCAAGGTTCCTGTAGGCCCCCATATTGGATTTTTACATGAGGATGGAGGGTGGGTATCTTCTCAAAGAAAAAAGCACACAACACTATACCAAATGCATAGTCATGGTTCACCTGCCTCCTACATAGACTTAATTTTCGTTTCACCGAAAACAGCATCATCTGGGCCCACCTATAGTAGGTCCCTACCAAAACACTCTCAACCAGCATCATCTGCCCACCATTGATGTGGTGGAATGCCTGGTTGCCCAGGACCCGTAGCATTGTTTCGACGAAAATGCGTTTCTCTAGCCTATCTAGATCACTAATCGATATGGTCATGCCCTTCACATGCACACCCCATGGACAATGGCACTCCAAAAACTCCGTAATGTTCCTCCCACGAGGCAACACCGGATGTATATCCCCCACCACCCCTAGGGGTGGGGGTCCAGTCAAGAAATAGATATCCTATAATGTGAGCTCAATCTTATGCCCCTACACTACAAAGACCTCATGGTCTGGATCCCAATAGCTCAAAAATATCGATAGCAAGGGCTCACCTGTAGCGAGCTAACTCCCCTCGAACCCCATGATCCCTCTGAATCTCAGATCGAAGGGTATCCAAGTCTCGCTCACACCAGTTGATTTTCAACTCTACCATGCCTACAAAACACCACATATCTTTTCAATTCAGAGAAGAAAACTTTGACCTACACTAATCAACCTACAACCCCACCAGGCCAACATACCACTCCACTTTTCAACTCCAATTCATAGTTTTCTGCCCAAAAGTGTGATCTTGTAGGTTTTCACCTATTTCCTGTGAGCCAAATCCCATTTTTGGGCTGAAAAAGTGTGATCCAACCACGAAAAGGAGCAGGGGTCTCCCAGGGAGCTGCAGGGTGCCAAAAATCAGGAAATAAACCACTGAAATTGAAGAGATGAGTAAGGCCACCTACCTGAAAGTTACAAATCCTGATTCCGACAATCATTTTTTCCGCTACAATTTCCACAAGATTTAGGGCCTCTTCCTCCTCTCCAAATTCACCACAACTCACTTAGCAAATGAATTCAAATTGGAGAGAAAATGTCCTTTTATAGAAAAACCCACATGTTTTTTTGTCGCCCATTCCGACCAAACCGTAACTCAGTTTGAGGAACTGCTAGCACCATTGGAAATCTTTGATCGAGTATTATAATGGGTGTTTCTCAGTTGTTGATGATTTGACACTTCACCAGGAAGTGATTTTTCCAAGAAGGGTCACTTCATCGCCTCTCAAAATTGAATTTCTTCATAAGTGACACTTATAGTTTGAGGTCCACCTCCTCTTAATGATTTTCGTCTCATGTGTCGATTTTCATCATGAGTAACCATCATTTACTCATGCTTTCATGGTCCCCATTCGACCTATTCTGTGTGGCAGTGTCATCGAGTCGCCCTTGTTCAAAGCATCCTATATGAGTCACCTTTGCATCCATGGAGTCTGTTTCACATCCCATTATATCATGTCATAGTATTCCATCCATCTTTGCTTATCGTTCATCCTGTGTTGCCCATTTTGGTCTCTAGTCATACTGCCCCCCATCCCCTCCGTAGTTGAGTCAATTGTTGCCAGGTCAACCATGAACTTTATGCTCTAACAAGGGAAGTCATATGTTTGTTCCTTAGTCCCACATCTTCCATTGTCCCTGGTGTTAGTTCATCAGTCACATTACTATTTTCCCTCGTTCCTTAGGTGAGGATCCTCATTCCTCACTTATGGCAGGCTTTATTATGTCGGCATCAACACATTTATTCCAGAAGAACGACCTAGAGGGCAATGTATCTTGGTTCCATATTCCATTCTTGTTCAGTACCTCGGAACAAGTAGAGGGACTCATTTTTTCCCTTTGACTTGGTTGTTTCATTCTCCTGATTCATACACTTGATGGTCCAGTGATGCAGCAAATTGTACCAGTGATTTTCGAGTGTGTGTGAGATGTTTCATCCCTCATGAGGGGGTGGCCCTTTAGGTAGCCCCCCACATGCCCGGATGCCTTCATATTATGCTACAACCTCAAATGCAGTTCCGCAGATTTGATGGCTTTGGTCCCTACCGATCGCAATATTCATAGCAAGCATGTCTCATTCAGATGATACATCTAAATTTGTAGAGTCCTTCCTTGTTCAACAAGGCTTCTTTAGTTGTTCTACCCTCCCTCCCACCAATTGTTTTAGGGAAGGGGGCCATTATATCTCATGTGCTCAGATGATATTGTATTCAATCTTGTCTCATGTTTTTTCCAGGTGCATTATGCATATGGGACACATTGTATTATTTTTTGGCTTAATTATGTCAACAGATCATGTACCATTCAGCGTGTACTTCATTTCTTAGTTTTATGTTTCTCGGCGCATCATTATTTTTGTACTAAGTTATCTCAACAGGTATAGGCATGCCTCCTGCACCTCACTGACATCTAGTACCACAACATAAAAGGATACTTGCATTGGTCTCTCCCCCTCTGTCCTTATCCTCTTTCACTTCAGCTGTATTGGTCTCTCTCTCTCTCTCTCTCTCTCTGTGACTCTACTTTGTTGTCTAGTGATTGTATCTTTACAATGTACTTCGGTCATACATTTTTCTCCTAACACTCGTACGTTGGGGGAAATCTATTATCACCAAAAAATTAATCATCTAGACTTAATTTACTAGATTGATCAAAGTACACCATGTAAGGCCAATTTTACTATGGTAAAATTGGCCTTACATGGTGTAATTTCTTTCACTGTGAGAAATTACTTAATAAACCACATTTGTTAAGTAATTTATAATTTTTTTTTATCTATTAGACTAACCTAAGTACCCATGGGGGATTTGAACTGGTGACCTATCACAAGGAGTGCCTTAACAGCACACCCATTCACCGTCAATCCAAAGCCCTGTGGGCTAAGTAATTTATAATTAAAACCATGAAGAATAATTAAATAAATCACTATTTATTTAATCATTTTCTATGAATAATTAATTAAACCATTGATTAATTAATATTCCTTGTCATATTTAACCTAATTATGAAAAATACACAGATAAATTATTAATTATCTTATTTTTCTCTAGGAATAATTAATTAATCACTAATCAATTATTATTCCTTGCCAAGTTTGACTAAATCCCTTAGGAATAATTAAATAAATCATTTATTTATTTGTTATTTCTAAATAAAAGTTTAAATACTTTTTCCCTCCTAATCAAATATAATAAAATATTCCAAGTGGTTAGTTCTAGAATGGGGTTAATAATATTTTATTATTGCTCATTATTCGAAGATAACTCAATGTTTTGCTATAAATATAAGGGTTTTCCATTCATTATTCACTTTTGATTGTTTTCATTGTTGCACTCATTGTTGTAACTCTGAGTATTATCACTATCACACACCATTTTTCTTTTCCATTTGAGTTCCCATTGAACTCAAACATTTTATTTGTTGGGTTTACACATTATAGAGGAGAGAGGCTCTACAAAAGGTGAAGACATTTGAAGATAGCCAATAACCCATCTCATAGAGGGGGACTGGTAACATTTATTTGTTCCCTTCACAGGTGTTGTTTAGTAAAATATATTCTTTGTATATATGGTTTCCAATGGATTATTGGAGTTACCCACATTTATTACTATTTCATTTTTCTATTTAACTATGATTGTGGCATAGATAATGGATTTGCTAGGTTTTGTTTCTATCATTTGCTACAAATCTACAATGTTTAGCAACCATTTATATTTTTGAGACTGTTTTTCATCCATAGTCTTAGGTGATTTCTTTTCGTACGCCTTTGAGAAGAAAACACTATAACACCTATCATCACCAGCCCAATCAGATTCAGTCAAACCAGCCAATAGAGGAGATGCTTTTGCACTGTAATGAATCCTAAATTGAACTATACCTTGAACATAACAAAGTATTCTTTTAGTTGCTTTCAAATGAATTTCATGTGGGTTTTGCATAAACTGAGCAACAAGGACAATAGAAAAGGAAATGTCAAGACGGGTATGGGTCAGATATAAAAGTTTTCCAACAAGTCGACGATATAAGGTTGCATCAACTTTAGGGGAAGTATAAGTGACTGAAAGTTTGGCTCCAAACTGAAAGGGAGAAGGGGCTAGCTTATAGTATTCCATGTGAAAGTGGTGTATAAGATCACGGGCATACTTGGACTCGGAAAGGGAAATAACTTCTTTGGATTGCAAGACTTGAAGACTAAGAAAATAATGCAAGTGTCATAATTCTGTCATTTCAAACTACTTTTTAAGGCTAGAATTCACATGGTTTATAAGGTTGGGATCACTACCAGTAAAGATAAGATCATCAACATAAAGAACAAGAATGATAAGAGACTTGTAACCCACTTTCTTGGTGTAGACAGTATTGTCAGAATGACACATAAAAAATCTAGTATCTAAAATAAAGCTATCCATTTTGCCATACCAAGCCCAAGGGGCTTACTTGAGACCATAAAGGGATTTCTTAAGCTGATATACAAGGCTAGAGTTTGTTTGTATAAATCCAGGAGGTTGTTCCATATAGATTTCTTCATGCAAGTCCCCATTCAAGAAGGCAGATTTAACATCCATCTGATGGACTTCCCATTTGAAAGAGGAAGCAAGGGAAAGAACAAGGCGGATAGAGTTCATTTTGGAAACAGGGGAGAAGATTTCAGTATAGTCAAGCCTTCAACTTGTGAAAAACCCTTAGCAACAAGGCAAGCTTTATGTTTATCAACTTTTCCATTTGGTCCAAACTTGGTTCTGTAAACCCATTTGCATCTAAAAAAATTTCGTCCCTTTGGAAGAGGAACAAGGTCCCATGTATCATTTTCCAATAATGAACGTGTTGGCAGTGCTGGAACTGCCAACATGTCAAGGGGATCTACCCAGTAAGAAGCCCCAATTAGACCTCAGACCGTTTGGTGTAGGAGTCCCAGCAGTGAGTCGTAAGGTGATGCCTTGACCATGATAGTCGCACAGAGGCAAGTAAGATAACTCTATCAGTAGCAAGGGTGTGACTTTTGCAAAGAGTCAAGGAAGGTGAATGAAAGATTCTAAAACATGGGGGGTGAGATGAGTGCGCCCCTTATTAGCCTGTAGCAGTACTCAGCTAAGAAGGGAACACACGAGCGAAGATACATCACAAGCTGGAAATCATATCAGTCGACAATCCAAAGAGATGGTTAAACCAATAGCACATCTACAACAAGATTCATTTAATTGCATACGAAGCAATTCATACACTAATACGTAAGTTAAACAACATATATTGCTAAGCAACGAGAGCAGTCCAACTACAAGAACAACATATGCATGAAAATGTGTTGGCTCTTATATATAAAAAAGTGTAAGTCCCAATCATACAATACATCCATGTAAACCTACTAGCCCCAATAGTGACGCATTACAGCCACATCCACCTGATCTTCCAAAGATATTTACTAGCTCCATGTAGTGGAGAATCCAAGGCGCATTACAATACTGTCCAAGCTTTCTTCAAGGTAGTTTTAACAAAATCTTGGCTGACCAAAATCCCATACAATGAGTTATGAGGGACTATCTATAGCAAAGGATGGGGTGACCCTTGACATTCCCCTTTGTGACAGTTAAACTACCCTCTATGACTGTTACATCCAACTATTGACACTTGACTTACACTTGACATGATGTTACATTACAATGCACATGTACTCATGTGAGACAACACGGCTTGAGCCAGCCATGCAAGACATCACTAACACTCAGTCTGTTGTGATGTGACCAACTCTTTGACATGCTTGTGATGGTGAAGGTGGTGAGATGATGCCAAACTTGGTCATACGTGATGGTGTGGATGCACCCCATGGTGACATCTTGCTGAAGCAAACTCTCGCCTCTATTGCAACTGGTGCATTGATTCGGCTCCTTTATCCAACTCGTCTTCTAGGATGTGCATGGTCTTCTTGGGTGCGGCTAAACTGGAAACACATTGATGCATAGTGTTTGTGTTGATCTTCATGTGTATGTTGGTTGTCATGCGCATCAACTTGCCAAAGTAGATGTTTAGCTCCAGTTGGACTTGTTGCTTGTCTTCACCTTCGTGAGTGTGTTGAATGGGTTGGATCACATGCATGTGCACAATGACATGAATCCCTTACATGTGATCAACAACACTGCTCACCATGTTTGCTACATGCCAGCTGCTGGGATAGATCATAACTTGTACAGGTGCAGTTTCATCTGAGAGTGCATGTTGCGCTCATTGTTGTTCATGTTCCTGCTACAACTGATTCATCTGTTTGTGCAGCTTCATGTTCTTCCTTGAGTTGCGAATTCAGCACATGCAACTCCTCCTTTGTTCCATTCTCTATATTCACGTGATGTTCATGTCACGTTGTCACCTCGTAGCCTGATTCTCCAAAGTTCATTTCATCATCAATGGATCTACTTGAGTTTGCAACTTTGTTCTGCCTCTGTGTTATCAACAACCTTCCTCTTGCATTCATTGCATTCGTTGCATTTGATGCATTTGTTGCATTTGTTACATTCATTGCATTTGGTATGTTGCCATTAGCTATTGTTCAAGATGCTACTCGTTGTGACATTGCTGTTGTCATATCTTGATTTCCTTGTCTACGAAAAACTTGATATTTTCGTGAGTCGGCAAGCTCATAGACACTTGATCGACTGCATCCCCAAGTGTGCTCTGAATGATGTCCTCATCTCTGCTCTCCTGGAAACCATTGTACCTGTACTACTGAGAGGAAGATGAAAACCTACGATACTTGGATACATGGCAACACCCATGGCGAGAAATCTGTCAGTCGAAAACCAAAATGAACTTGAGAACTAACTTGCAACATACCTGTGTGACTGATCATGAAGGTTGTGCAATCTCGGCCAAGAGATCAGGAGACTGACTACTAATACTGCGCAAGGCACAGTCTGAGCTACTGGGAGACTGACTGGCTCCTAGAACTGCGCAATGCACAGTCCAGCCTGACTGCTGACTACTGGAATTACACAATGCACAATTTCAACTAGCAATGACTGCAGGCTTAGTGACTTCATTATGTAATTTTCTAGGCCAGCAATCACTGTCCCTCGGGATTGCACAAACCAGGCCCTGCGAATAGCTTCTGGGAAGAAATGCGCATTTCTGGAGAGGAAGGCAGAGCCTTCCTTCTCAAGATTGCACAATGTTGTCTTGGTGAGGCTCTTGGCGAAATAGAGTTCGGGCTAAGGCTACCCTAACTCGCCGAGGGGAAACTGAATGCGAATATGAGTGTGAATGCATGGTGATACTGATTGTAAGCATAAGTGAATGACCATTCATGCAAATGGTGAATGACAGATTTAGAAAACAGAACAGCATACATGTGGGTGAGGCGAGTCGTTGAATCAACGATCGTTTGTGAAAAACAACTTCATGCATGCAACAATAGTGAGATGTTGACAAAAATTGAAATAGTGCTAGGACAAGCTAGTAAACATGCAAATGACAGCAAGTGTTCAAAGAAATCAAGAAAACAACACTCATACAAGCGAATACACAAAAAGCAACAGAAATGTTGAAAAAGACAAGTTGAGACCACTTACCCGTGAATAGTTGAGCCGGATGTGTCGAAGTGTCGTGCTATGGGATGTCAGAGCTCCAAGATCGATGTGAAAGAATGA
Source organism: Pinus tabuliformis (assembly GCA_031772625.1). Lineage (NCBI taxonomy): Eukaryota > Viridiplantae > Streptophyta > Pinopsida > Pinales > Pinaceae > Pinus > Pinus tabuliformis. The sequence goes on along the minus strand of CM062811.1, from coordinate 404,333,294 downwards.
GCTATGATGCATCGAAAAAATAAGTTTGGGCTCATGACCCGCATGCCACAAATCTAGGAAAAAGCAACACTTAGAGGGAAACTTCTAAAACAACTTTGTGTGTAATCCCCAGTTGCTAAAAATATCTCCCTGAATCATGGGACTCCTTTTGCATGTTGCCTTTTTCTATTCTGGGAAGAACCAGTTATGCATGCATGCAAGTCAATTTTCCTCGGTCTCGGGTGGAACTGGTCAACCGGACTACTCATGCATGCAACTGCTTAACCGCTTGAGAAAAATGTGCATTTTTGGCTGGGAGTTGGGCTAATTTCCGAGGAGGTTTGCGCAATTTCTGGGCAGAGCAACTGATTGCTTCCCAGATTTGCACAAATTCTGGGCTGAGCAGCCCTGCTAGGGAAATTTGCGCAAATCCTGCTGGGAGTGTTGACTAGCAAGATTATGCAATCCTGGAGCCCAACAAGCTGCCAGAGAGGATTAGGTAGTTTCTGGAGGGAAGGTTGGTTGCCCTCCAGAAATGTGCAATTTTCTAGGGGAAGCTATTCAACCTGCAACTAGACCAAGTCCGGGTGAATAGCCTGTGAGGGGAATGCATCAAGCTGTGCTCAACAGGCTGCCTTTGTGCATGAAAAACACTGAAGCTTGTGTACTTGACGAAGCAAGACAAAGTGTTGTGTAAGGTTGGTAGGGAGGCTCCAAAACAGGCTAAGGAAAAATTTTGGAGGGTGGTTGTAGCGCTACAACATAACGATATTTTTCTATCATAGTTGCCTCCCAATCTGGATGGCCTAAAGCTTCTACAAAGGTGTTAGGATCATAATTTGCTAAAGCTTGAGCCAGTAAAGAAGAGGCTCTATCAAACTGGGAACGTGTACAATGTTGATCTGTAGGATCACTTGCAAGAGTACCTGTTGCATCCCGAGTAGCGCGGACCCATTTTGGAAGCTGAGGAGCTGAAGGAGGATCCCGAAAAGGTGGGGGAGGATTTTCATCCTCTCTGTCATCTTCTGAAGAAGGAATATTTTCAGAAGTAGAAGGGATAGAGAGAGGTGGCACATCTGTCGAACTAGGCTCGCAAGCCGAAATATTTTCAACAAACTTTACATCTCTTCTAATGATAACATTTTTTTATTTAGGTTGAACAAGTCTATATCCTTTGACATCTTCAGAATATCCAACAAAAATACATTTTTCACTCTTAGGTTCTAAGGTTTTATGTTTCTCATCTGGAATATGGGCCCATGCTTCACTTCCAAAAACATGAAAGTGACTTACATATGGTTTAATTGAGCTCCATGCTTCTTCTAGAATGATAATTTTTAAAACCTTAGTAGGAGTGCGATTTACTATGTAATTTTCACAGTTAATTGCTTCTGCCCAAAAATTAAGACTAAGTCCTTTAGATTGAATCATAGAGTTAGTCATTTCCGGAGTATATGGAACAATATGTTGCAATTGAATTCTGTGCTCAGTGCAAAATTTGAAGAATTTGTTGTTAACATATTCTCCGCCTGTATCAAATCTTAGCTTAAGAATTTGATGTCCAGATTGTTTCTCAACAAAGGTCTTAAACTCCAAGAACATGTTAAAGACTTCACTCTTGAGTTTTAAGAAGTATACCCAAGTGCATCTAGAGAAATCATCAATGAAATTTAAGAAATACTTGAAGCCAAAGAATGAAACAACTAGAAGTGGACCACATAAATCACTATGCACAAGCTGTAAAGGGGCTGAGGCATGCCAAGAGGCACATTTTTCAAAATTATCCTGATGATGTTTTCCGAGTATACATCCGGAACAAACACCATCTCTGCAAGATACCATAGGAAGACCTGTCTCCATATTTTCTTTACATAGATTTTGAAGGGAGCGATAGTTTAAGTGACCAAATCGCTCATGCCAAAGTTTGCTCACTTCATCATTATGAGCAAGAAATGTCAAGGGAAGGTTTGATGACCCAAATTTGTTAAACTTATACAACCTTGTAGAATGATGAGCAATGCCAATAGCTAAAATCTATCTAGGATCTCTCAGGTCCTTAATTACAACATCATGAGGTGAAAATTCAATAGTTTTACCTTCACCAGAATGAGTTATCTGATATACAGATAGAAGGTTGCAGGATAAGGTAGGAACACATAATACATCATTAAATTGACCATTAGCTAGATTAATAGTTCCATTCCCTAACACACCAAGAGATCTATCATCACCAACATAAATATTTTTGGTGTTACATTCATTTAAAGAAGAAAACATGACTTTGTTTTTGGCCATGTGATAAAAAGCCCCAGAATCAATGAGCCACTCATGAGAATAAGAAGAAGAAGATACATTTAGTTCATAACCAAACCAAGATGCTTGACAACCACATGCAAAAAGTGTTATTCCTGAATATGAAGTTGAAGTTGAAGTGTGCTCCAAATGGATGTTATGCTTCTTCATGGTTGCTTCTAAGGCTTCCATCTTCTTACAGAATTTGGATTCTAAGTGGCCATCGTGATTACAAAAGTTTCAATGTCTATCAGTTTTCTTCCCTTTGTTTTTATTTGCCTTATCATTTTTTTGAATTAATTTTTCGTTTTGATATTGAAATTGCTTAAGACCCTTGTTTGGTTTAGGATCATTCCTTTTAGGATGTTTCTTCTCAGGATTCTTTGAATTTGGTTTTTGCTAGTCTGCTCAGGCTTTCTTAGAAGAATTTCCAGTATTAAGAAGACCAAGATGTAATAATTTTTCTTGTTCTCTTATTAAAGAATCATAAAAGGCATCAAAAGATGGGACTTGTAGTCTTGTCCTTGAGAAATAAAGGCTTCTCTAGTAGAATGGAAGGTGGAAACAAACACAAAGTAGGTTGTTCCTAACTTAGTAAGAATGGAATAGATAAGGCTACCATCTTATTTCTTAACCTTAACACCTTCCAAGAGAAGTCTAAGGGTATTGAACTTGGACAAAAAATCTTCAATGGAAGAGCAATTATTGGGGTCCAACGTAAGCAACTCATTTTCAAGTTGATGGGCTCTAATTTATTTTTTAATTCCAACAACTTTATTAAGTTGTTTCATTGCTTCATCGGGGGTATAAATTTCTGCGATATGGAATCTAAGGTCTATAGAAATATACATCCCTATCAACCCATGTGCTTGATCTTGATTATTTTCCCATTTGGCTTTCTTGTCTTCATCTTTTGGTTTAGACTCTTGGCTGGAGGCTATTCTATAAATACCTTTACTTCTAAGTAAATCCACAATGTAGGATAGCATTGGAAGTAATTGGTGTTGTCAGGAATTACTAGGAATGGACTTTCCATTTTAAAAGAAACTAAAGCTATGTATGCTTACACTAAGTGTTCCAATGGAAATATCTCAAAAAATTAGGCCAATTAAAAAAAATGGCTTTGAAGACAACTTCCAGATGAAGAAGTTATGGATTTTTGAAGAAATGTTGTTGAAGATGCCGACAAACTATGTGAATGTTGGGAAGTGAATTATAATGTTATATTTAAAAAAAAATCTCCCTTTTCCAAACTTAACCTAATTAGCTCACTTTAAAAAAGATTACTTTATGTGACCCACTTTTTTTTGTTAAGCTTTTACATGTCCATTATTCACCCCGCAAGGGGGGGAGGGTAGTACAAGATTCGAACCCAAGATCTCCAGTTCGGTGAGACTTCATTCCACGGCCATCGTCACTTGACCTAACCCAGGCGGACTTTATGTGACCCACTTTTATAAATAAGTAAAAGTCACTTTTACAATGGTACTCTATGAACTATCTGCTAAATTGTAACTTAAATAAAATATTATAAGTGACTCACTTTTTATAATGGGTGAGAACATTTTTACATAAAGTAACTTTAAAACATAAGTTACATGTGTTTTTTGAAAAAGTAACTTAACAAAAAGAAAGATTTGAACCCAACACCGTTATTTTCATAAAGTAACTTTGAACCAAGTGAGCTAGTTTAAAAGGTTAGTAATTTTTGAAGAGGAAGGGTTTTGTTTTTTTTGCTCATTGAACCTTTAGAGTGCATGCTTAATTGAAAAAACCCCTTTCTGCCTATAGATAAAAAAACTACACAACCAAAAACGAACAAGAAAAAGTAATCCAAGCCTTACGGCTTAAAATTAGATTTAACCGAAAACTAAACATTTCTCTCAATGTTTTTGATTTTCCGAGATCACACTAAGGCAGGGCGAAAAAGAGCATACGCATGAGAAAACTCCTTTCTTTTTGTTTCTGGTTTGCCCAGATTGCACAGAGTTGCGGGGAAAAGAGCATATGCAGAAATGAAAGGTATATATCTGGTAAATAAAAAAAATTATAGAGGACTCTAAACTGAAATAAACAGATAGATAAATAACTATAATTGCAAATGACTGTATACCTCCAGATCTTAAAAATGACGTAGCTAGGGCTACTAGAAACCTTTTCGCGTGAAACAAAAGGGGTTCCTCACTGGAAAAGATGCTCCTAACACAATAGAGCAGTCCTCTCAGCCTAAAAGTGGTCAAAAACTATAGATCTATGAAACGATAGTCGGATGCAGTTGTATCGGTTTCGTATTTGGATCAGCAATGGATGCAGCCCTCGAATAGATCTGATACCATTTAGGAATTTACAGGGTAAGTTCCTCATATATAACAACAAAGGACACCACTCACAAATAGATCAAAGATCAATAAACAACTATTCTTGACGTGGTTAAAACCCTCAAAGAGGGAAATAGTCCATGGCCTGAGCCAACGCGACCACTTCAGGCAATTTATTAATGTAAAAGAAAGAAAATTTATATAAGCTTCTCTCATGAATGGTTACCTAAAAGATGACCCTCCATGCTCTTTAAATATAGATCATGGACCAATCGGGTGTTAAGACACAGATCAAGTGTCGGTAATACCGATGAGAGAATGAACCATTAGATCACTTCATGTCTAAAACATATTGTGACCGTCGGATAGTAAGTTACAAAAAATACATACTAAAGAAACACACTTTACCATATTATACACTAGACCAAGTTATACTTAATTATTTCCTATGTGTCAAAATATCCTAACATGGGAGAAACAAGATTTGTGCCAAGGTAGCCCATATCAGCCCAATGGAAACCTGAAAATGCAAAGGACTAAATGTGTGTGCGAAGTTGGTGCATATATGAGTGAACAGACATGCATGCAATTCAAGCAAGTGCATAAATCATTCAAATGGAAAAACTAAGAAACTCATGAAGAGAGTCGCTGTAACGACAATTGTCAATGAAGAAATAATGTTATGCATGTGACACTAAGGAAAGGTAATGAAAAAATTGAAACAACACTTCTACAAGTTAAAACACATTGAAATGCCAGTGGTCGTTCAATAAAACAAATGAAACATCACTCATACGAGCTAAAAAATAAAAAGCGACAAAAAGAGTGGCAAAAGGCATGAAAAGAGAAACTTACTTGGAAAAGTTGTTCGATTGCACCAAAGGTTCCTAGATGCCTCAGGAATTCCAAAGCTCCAATATTGAATGTGAATAATGAGCTTTGAGGGGTTGTTTATATATATTTGGAAAACTTAGGGTTTATGTCGCGCATGCCACAAATCTAGGAAAAAGTGACACTTGGCGGGGAGTTTCTAAAATCGACTTTGCATGTAACTCCTGCTGCTAAAAATAGATCCCTAAAATCTAGGGATGCTTTTTCTTTTTTTTGTTTTTTTTTTTGTTTCAGGAAACATTGCCTGGCATGCAACAAAGGATTGCGTAGTCCTGGAGGGGACTGGGCAACCTACCGGCACTTGCAACAGACAGTCACTAAGGGAAAACTTATGCGTTGTTTCTGAGTTGAGTTGTCTTGGATGGTTGGCCAGCTCTATGCAATTTTCTAGAGCATTGTTGGCTAACCTTCTCTACACATTTCTAGTGGGAAATGACGGCTAGCCTTCTCTGCGTAATTTTTTAGTGCAGAGACATAGTTGGGCTTCTCTGTACAATTCCTGAGGGGAAGATAGACTTCCCTCCAGTATTGCTCAGTTTTTCCTAATTGCCATTGACGGAGGGTCAACTTATGGTTGACAGACGGGACAAGTGAATGAACACAAGTTGTTAAGCGAAAGATGAAAACAAATAAACACAAGTACCTTATCAATGTAGGATAGATGCTATGATTTCGAGGAGGGAGGCTCCAAAATGAAGCGAAGGAAAAATTTTGGAGGGTGGTTGTAGCTGTTATGACATTGCCATACTTGGCTCAAGCATGAAACTTAACAAGTTTGGGCAATGCAAGAAATGGAGGCTATCAAGAATAGGGGTTGCATGACCTAATTTTTGTAACCACATCACAATGTGAATTTTGTAAGGATGAAATATGTTGCATGGTTAATATAATATTTCACATACATTTGAACATACAATTTAATGTAATATTCACAACACACTTTGTGCAATTGTGGTTTACTTTACAATATAGTTATTTTCTTTGTCTATAGCATACCTATATTCAATAGTCCTAGACACATTTTAAGGTGAAAATAGTTTATGAAGCACCCAAACATTCAAATACTTAGTCAATAAATTTTTATAGTTCCTCATTTATTACCAACTCTATTATCAAGTCTTATTATAGGGCCCGCGATCCTCTTATGCCTCACCCATCCCAATCAATCCTAAAAAAATATACAAACTTGGATGTATTCCATACCAATAGAAAATTGTATCTCCTAAAGAGAAACAAGTACCAAATGTAATCATACAATTATTTCAACCTTGACAACATTATGGAATGCATAAAGCCTACTTATCAAGTCCCTAAAGAGTTTGACAATTATGCTCCCCAAACAAACTATTAAAATGACAACCAGCGCTTCAACACTAATTCTAATCACAACATCAATCTTCAAAACCTCACATAACACAATACTATTATAGGGTTGCTTCACTATGACTCAAGAATATTTTTCTATTTCAATGAAATTTTCACATAAATGTATTGAGACACTTCATAAAATATTCATATAAATGTGTGAAAATGATTCATTATAGGTGCAATTAAGACCTGAAAATGTTATGAAACTACACTCAACAATACAGTGACATGATTAATTTTCCAATCTAAACACAATTAATTTCCTATCTAAACACAAGAAGGAAGTTTCAATTAAGGGACTACCTTCTTAGCATGTGCTAGTTTTTAAAGGACCTCACTATGTTATTAAATAGGCCTTAATATTCCATGAAATCAATACCCTATCATCTCACTAAGGATTTCATACCTTAGCATATTAATATAAGGGCCTTGATAATGAAAGGATGTCTTACCTTCTTAGCATGTGCCAATGTTATTATACTGGCCTTGTAATTCCATGAAAGCGGTACCCTATCATCTCATTAAGGATTTCTTACCTTAGAATTTTACTATAAGGGCGATGATAATGAAAGTATTTCTTACCTTCTTAGCATGTGCTAGTTTCCATTAAGGATAGAAATAAAATGAAGAATTCCTATTAATTTCTTACCTTCTGGAAAAGTTGATATATTATTTCCAAAAAAGGAATGCGTAAGGCCTCCATATTAAGTCACTAAAGAGTTTGATTATTATGCTCCCAAACAAAAAAATTAAAACGAAAACTAGTGCTTCAACACTGCTTCTAATCACATCATCCATATTCAAAACCTAACATAACACAATGCTATTACGGAGCTATGAATCCCATAATAGTACATAGACTATTAATCTAAGGTATTTCCATACTAAGAAAAATATATTCTTACTAATAGTATTGGCTAATAGGATACAAATTGTATACAACATTCCCATGTAATACTATCATATTCACTATGACTATCCAATAGTTAGATGTCGCAATGAAATTTTCATGAAAATGAATTAAGACAATTCATAAAATTTTCACAGAAATGTGTGAAAACACTTCATATATATAGCACGATTAAGAATTGAAAATTTTATGAAACTACACTCAACATTACAGTTCCATGATTAATTTTCCAATCTAAACACAATTAATTTCCTCTCTAAACATAATAAACCAACAACTACAACAAATATATTGTATCAATTTGACTAAAATTATAGCACACACTAAAATTATTATTTAGCAAATTGGGTCACAGAAAAATAGCCACCATCTATCATAGAAAATTACTAAATAATATAGAAGTTATAGCCGCCATTTGTCATAGAAAAACAACCACCATCTACAAAACCCTAAACCAACATTACAAATTTGAAATGTTAAACTAACAAAACCCTAAACCACCATTACAAATTTGAAACCCTAAACAAGCAACCCTAAACCACCCTTACAAATTTGAAACTCTAAACCAACAAAACCTTAAACCACCATTACAAATTTGAAACCCTAAACCAACAAAACCCTAGACTGCCATTACAAAATTGAAACCCTAAACCAACAAGACCTTAAACCACCATTACAAATTTGAAACCCTAAACCACCACTACAAATTCAATAGCCATAAGAATCCATCTATAATTCATGAATCAATGCATAACTACAGAGGCACAAGTAGCAAAAATTTAAAGGAAACCAAAATTTATCCAATTGAATCTGTTGAAAACACAGGTAAAATATGTTGATCAGTGCATAAACACAGAGGAAGAAGTAGCAAGAAATTTAAAGGAAACCAAAATCCATCCAGATGAATTTGTTTAAAAACACAGGAAGATTAAGTTATTAGGATTAAAATCCTACCTTCGAATCATTTTTTGTGCTTCCTCCATGTATGCATGCCACAAGAACCCCAAGAGCTTGAATACCCTTAATTGCAACTCCAAATCACACATAGTGACCTACAAGACAGACAAGTGAATTTCCATGGGGATAAACTTGTGAAAAACTTGCAAAAAATAAAATAAATCCTCCAAAATTTGTTGAAAAATGTTGAATTTCCTGCATATAAACCCTCGGGAGCACGAAACAACCATATATATCACCAAGCCAAGGAAAGTCCCCCACAGGGTCGAATGCAGACGAATACCCCAGTTGTTGATGTGTGATGGGGAAAAACAACCATCCCAGTAAACCAAACAAAACACAATATAACAATTGAACAACATGACGAACCAGGAACCATCACACCCCATAATCCACTCTTTTAGTGTTAAGAATGGTGATGGTTGTGACTAGCACTACAATAGGGTCGCACAAGTATTAGGGGAACCAAACATTAAACTCCTAGACCTAAGTAGAATAACACAAAGGTTTGATAACCCTCAAAAACCCATGGAAAATGGAAACCCTAACCCGCCCAAATTCGCGTGAGGTTTATCACATAAATTCCCAACAGGTAGCCACATACAAGGGATAGTTGTCATAACACCAACATGTTCATCTACATGGAATTTGGATGGGTCCAAGGTAGGGCATCCAACTACTGGCATCCCTCCTTTAATTCTCAAGTAAAAACTATATAAAATTGTGAGTGCATTATGGTCATACAAAGGAGGGACGCCAGTAGTAGGATGCCCACCCTTGGACCCCTCTAAGCGCCACATAGACGAACATGTTTATGGTATGACAGATTTCCCCTGCATGTGGCCATATGTTTGGAATTTATGTGATAAACCTCAACAAATTTGGGTAGGTTATCATTTCCTTTTGTCGTGGGTTTTGGAGGATTATGAAACCACCATGTTATTCTTCTCAGGTATGGCAGTTGAGAGTTTGGTCACCCAATTCTTGTGTGGCCCTGCTACAATAATGGTCACATCCATCACCATTCTTGGCACTGTGGAGAGTGGGTTATGGGGCATGACGATTCTTTGTTTTTCATGTTATCCATTTTTTAACTTGTGTTTTGTTTCGTTTACTAGGATGGTTGTTCTTCCCTGTCGCACACCAACAACTTAGGTATTCATCTTCGTTCAACCCTGTGGGATATTTTCCTTGGTCGGTGTTGGATATGGAAATTTCGTTCTCTGGAGGGATTATCTGCGGGTAATTCAACATTTTTCAACAAAATTTGAAGGATTTATTCTCTTTTTTTCTGGTTTTTCACAATCTTAACCCTACTGCAGTTCACTTGTTTGTCTCGTAGGTCACTGTGTGTGAGTTGGAGTTGCAATTAAGGGTAATTGATCTCCTAGGGTTTTTGTGGGCATGGAAGAAGCACAAAAAATGACTCAAAGGTAGGATTTAATCCTACAAACCTAAACTTCTTGTATTTTTAAACACATTCAACTGGATGCATTTTGGTTGCCTTTGAATTTTTTTCTACTTATGCCTCAATCAACTTTTTTGCATATGTTCTTAAACACAGTCAACCAGATGGATTTTGGTTTCCTTTGAATCTTTCAATACTTCTGCCCCTATGTTTATTCTCTGATTCGAGAATTATAGATAGATTCTTGTGGGTTTCGAATTTGTAATGGTGGTTTAGGGTTTTTTTGGTTTAGAGTTTCAAATTTTTAATGGTGGTTTTGGTTTTGTTGGTTTATGGTTTCAAATTTGTAATGGTGGTTTAGGGTTTTGTTGGTTTAGGGTTTCGAATTTGTACTGGTGGTTTAGGGTTTTACTGGTTTAGGGTTTTAAATTTCTAATGGTGGTTTAGGGTTTCACTAGTTTAGTGTTTCAAATTTGTAATGTTGGTTTAAGGTTTTGTTGGTTTAATGTTTTGCAGATGGTGGATATTTTCTGTGAGAAATGGTGACTATAATTTATATATTTTTCAATAATTTTCTGTGACAGATGGTGACTATTTTTATGCGACCCAATTTGGTAAATAAAATAATTTTAGTGTGTGCTATGATTTTAGTCAAACTACTACAATATATTTGTTGTAGTTGTTGGTTTCTTTTGTTTAGATAGTAAATTAATTATGTTTAGATTGGAAAATTAATCATGGCACTGTAAGGTTCAGTGCGGTTTCATAACATTTTCTGTTCTTAACTTTACATATATATATATATATATATGAAAAAATTTCACATATTTCTATGAAACTTTTATGAACTGTCTTAATTCATTTTTGTGAAAATTTCATTAAAACTTCTAACTATTAGGAAGTCATGGTGAATATTATCATAGTAATAGTATTACATGGGAATATTGTATATAGCATGTGTCCTATTATCCAATACTATTACGAAGAATCTATTTTTCTTAATATCCCAATACATAATATTAATAATGTGTACTATTAATGGGATTCACATTCCCGTAATAGTATTGTGTTATGTGAGGTTTTGAAGATGGATGATGTGATTAGTAGTGTTGAAGCATTGGTTTTCATTTTAATTGTTTTGTTTGGGAGCATAATCATCAAACTCTTTAGGGACTTGATATGGAGGCCTTATGCATTCCTTGTTATGGAAAAAATATATCATCTTTTCTAGAAGGTAAGAAATTAATATGAATTCTTCATTTTATTTCTATCCTTAGTGGAAACTAGCACATACTAAGAAGGTAAAAAATCCTTTTATTATCAAGGGTCTTATAGTAATATGCTAAGGTAAGAAATCCTTAATGAGATGATAGGGTACTATTTTCATGGAATTGCAAGGCTAGTATAATAACATTGTCACATGCTAAGAAGGTAAGAAATCCTTTCATTATCAAGGACCTTATAGTAATATGTTAAGGTAAGAAATCCTTAATGAGATGATAGGGTATTGCTTTCATGGAATTGCAAGGCTAGCATAATAACATAGTGAGGGCCTTTAAAAACTGGTAGATGCTAAGAAGGTAGTCCCTTAATGGAAACTGTCTTCTTATGTTTATAGAGGAAATTAATTTCGTTTAGATTGGAAAATTAATTGTGGCACTGTAAGGTTGAGTTTAGTTTCATAAAAAAATTAGGTCTTAATTGCACCTATAAATATGAAGTGTTTTTGCACATAACTGTGAAAATTTTATGAAGTGTTTTAATTCATTTTTGTGAAAATTTCATTGAAATATAAAACTAGTCTTGACCCATATTGAAGAAACCCTGTAATAGTATTGTGTTATGTGAGGTTTTGAAGATTGATGTTGTGATTAGAAGAAGTGGTGAAGCATTGTTTGTCATTTTAATCATTTTTTTTGGGAGCATAGTCGTCAAACTTTTTAGGGAATTGATACAGAGGCCTTATTCATTCTACAATTTTATTAAGGTTGAAATCGATGTTTGATTACATTTGGTAATTGTTTCTGCTCAGCAAAGACATTTTTCTATTGGTATGAAATCCATCCAAGGTTGTATAATTTTGTAGATTGATTGGGATGTGTAACACCCTCCTCCCACATCTACCCAAGCAACTAGCTAGCCATGCTAAACATGCGACGAGAGGCCACTATGATAAGATTCAACCTCCTTGGTGACTTTAAGGAAATGGAATCTACGGAACATCACACACAGTCATCCAACATCATCCACATAACCTTCAGAAGACAAGTCAACCACTCAGACTGCATGTCCCTGGGTCCTACTACTGTTTGAGAAAACTTGGGGCAGGGTAACGCACCCAAGACACTGCCCAGGCAAGTTAGTTTCAGGACTAAGGCTCCCTAGACATTGGCCAGGTGCTTTATAACACTTCCTAGACACTACCCAAGCCAATTAGTCTCAGCACTAATGCTAGCATCCTGAGATTTGAGCCACCTTTTTCTGCCCAGAGCCCGGGACACTGCCTAGAATAGAATGCTCATTTAGAATAGGTAAGAATACAAGGTAACAAGGATAAAAAATAAATAATATAAATAAAATCATAACCAGACCCCTACTAGCCATGACAGGAATTTTGTCAAACATATCATCTACATGTAACCTACAGGTGTAAACAACATAATTTAGTGTAGGGATCTCATTCTTATCTGAGAATCGCCATGAACCATTGTTTCCTCATGTCTTTTGCTACCTTATCATTTATTGGGTCATAAATACAATATCCATTCAAACACAAGTAAAAACATGCTGAGAGCCAAACATAGTTGTTGCCATAAAATGTACATATAACCATCATAACAGGAACAAAAATACAATGGACATATCACCCATCAAAATCCATATCTATATATATATATATATATATATATATCAGTACATTTGCACATGAAAATCAAGGGAATGAATTTCTCATTAATAAATGCAATGAACCAACGGTGATGGGACTACCACATTCCACCCAACCATAGATTGGTTGAGCCAAGTTTCTCTTCAGCCAATCACCCCCGTGCCATGTTCCAAGCATGAATGTGGGACTCATAGAACACATCAAAAACACTAATCAATGTGGATGCCACCTGAGTTCTCCACCTACACCGTGAAGAATTTGAGTGCCTCCCAGTCTCTCAGGCTTTACCGCGCATCTGCAGTCTGATCCAGGGATCAATAGGCCCTACACCAAGACATACTCTCCAAGCTTTACTGTGCATTCCATCCTGGAATCACTAGGCCCAACGGAGAGAAAATCCACCTCTTGGCTTTACTGTATATCCCGCCATTCACCGGCAAGGATTCCTAGGCCCACCGAGGCACATAATCTAGCTTTACCACAACCCACAGTCTGGTTTAGGGGTTACTAGGCCAGTGGCTTCATGCATCCTCAGTCTAGTTCAAGGACCACTACCACCATGTGTTTGTCAATTCGGAGATCCACCCCACTCAGCTTCGAATCCAATCCGGCCATCCCCCACAAAACGCATGAGAGAACCTATCTCATCAAAGCTATCAGGAAATGGCAAGGCTAGGCTGAAAATATTGTCACGCCTGGCAAAACCCATGCCATGGTAGAAAAGAAACACATGCAATCCCATGCATGCCAAATCTAGCAAGGAAAATACACATGCAAGTTGATACCTGCAATGAAGCTTGTTGTAGCTGCTTGATCCTGCCTCTCCCTGCTTGATCTTTGTTTCCTCTTGCCTTCTATGCCTTTCTTACTCCAATGCCAAAGTGGTCCAAGAAAACTCTAATTGTCCAAGAGTATGAGAAAGAGAGAGAATAATGAGAGAGCTCCAAAACTAAACTGACCAAGTCTTGCCCACTGATCCTCAGAAGCATTTTTATTAATGAGGCCTCTATTTTCTTCATTTTCCATTATTTTCCTTCAATTTCCTCCTCACATTCAACATGTGGCCTTTCACCTTCCTTTTCTCCTAATTTCCATTATTTTCATAAATAAATGTCCAAAAAATGCCATTTTCCCTCTTTAATGCCTTAGCCATTGCCTTTGCCAATTTCCTTAGCCATAAACAACCAAATGAAAACCCCCTAGGATTTCTTGCCCACCATTCAGCTTGGAATACATGTCCCATCTTCCGTGTATTTATATATTTTTACATGGAATTTTTACCAGGGCTGTTAAATAACCCTCCCCCTTGGGGGAACACCATCCTCGGTGTTCAATGACACTTATAACCAACATTACTACTGAAAATAAAACATACTTCCCATGGAGCTTTATAGCACAACTCGTTGTAGTATTTACAATGAATGACCCACTCAAAAGCAAAACATCATGACAACATGACCAGATAAAAACCATACCGCATATTGGAGCTTTATAACACAATTCATTACGTATTTACAATGATATGCACATACGCACATATACACATATATACATTTTCTTAACCAACAAATAAATGATATGATGTCATATCAATCAACAAGGGAATCTAGAGGCTCAAACCTCCACCCTCAAAGTAATACCAGGGTTCACCTCCTTCCCAGGAAGTCCAGAATCCATAGCAAAGTCAAATTTGCATCCAATGTCCAGCACTATAGTCCTACGCCACTTTTCCTCTCAGCGAACAGTTACCGACTCATTGTCCCAGGGCACACTCCCAATGTGCATCTGATTCCATCTGGAAATGCTAATGACCAAAAAAAATCCATCCGTGACCTTCCCTTCTCTGCTACACAATCCCTCGGGAATCCGGTCAACTCTTCATGCAGTCACTCACCTTCCAAGATCTGTTGGCACCCCCATCTCGGGCAGTCCATCCCTTGGCAAGGCTTCCTTGCATCAGAAGATTCAAAAAACAAGGCATATCCCTACCTTAAAACCATCATACCAGTCATAGCATGCTCATGGAAATCAATGGACACTATTGGGTACCAATGTCCCACAATGGCCCTACTCTTGAAGTGCTTTACCAACATATTGTTGAAAGTTTCAATTCCTTTGTTGTTGCTGCTAAGTCTGGAGTCAATTTCAACCACCCAACTGGGCATGTTCATGCTTCCTGTACCAAGAACATAACTTTCATTAGATTCAAAATAAATTGAAATAAATTCATATCATACCTCATTGGTAGCTTGTTAATAAGGTACATTTGTAATCCTATTCGATTCCTATCGCAACAAGACAAACTAGCATATTTGACCAAATCAGCATATATAAACATATCACATCAAGTTAGCTCAAATCACAACAATCATAGATCAAAATCATAAATCACATGTAACCATCATAAACCAGAATCATAGATCATAAATTAGAATCATAGATCATAAACCAGAATCATAGTTCACATGTAATCATCATATACCAGAATCATAAGTCACATGCATAATAAAACTGAAATATAATACCGATACCTATCCTTCATCGATCCTTACTTCTGTCGTTTTTATTTTGTATAGACACTGAATCAGTTGCCACACCCAGTGCCTTCTCCTCTACCAGGTGCACATACGCATAGTTTGCATCACACACAGACAACCACATCTGACACAAAACACCATGCAATACATGCACCTACACCTGACGTACAACGCATACACCTACATCCAGTGTATAACACAGTGCATCCATCTATACTCGATGTGCAATAGCACCCAATACATGTACCTACACAAAGTACAACACAACGAGTACACATGCTACAATACCATGACTACATGATGCACATACATAATACCACATGCCCTCAACACAACATGTATGACATGCACACAATACCACACGTGCACCAATACCATATGTATAACATGTACACAATACCACCTGTACACAACACCACCTGCACATCGTGTGCACAAAATCACATGTACACGGTGCCACCTGCACAATGTGTACACAACACCACATGTACACTACACCAATGTACAATGTGTACACAATACCACACGCACGATGTGTATGTGACACCATATGTACATAGCATCACATGCACGACATGTACACAGCACCGCATGCTCATAGCACCCTATGTACAACATGTACACAACACCACTTGCACAATCATGCACACAACACCATATGTACATAGCACCATATGTACGACATGCATGCAACACCACGTGTACAAAGTGCTGCATATCTAACATGTGCATAGCATCATCCGTACACATTACTGCATATCCGACATGCACAGATCACCATATGCACACACTGCATATACATCATGAAGATAGTACAATATGTATACAACACCCCATATGCAATATTCACACAACCTTATTTGTACCATCTTATACATAACATTGCATAAATAACATGTACGCATGCTATGTATACACAACACCACATGTGCACACATCATAGATGCAACATGTACAACATATACTATGTATGCACAACAATAGTACCACACATCCAAAACCACACTGTCCATACCAAGAAACCTTGCTTTTGGTATCTCATCCATGCTTATCCTAGCATGCCGCAGAACACACTGCTTTCACTTACTTGATGTATCCTTCAACATTACTTGTCATAACATAAACATAGGCATAATACAAGTATCATATCCACATGATACTGACCTCATATATTTTTCATGACTACTCTTCCCAATTGATTCCTCATAGACCAGGAACCTCTTCATGTCGTTCTCCTGCATAAGCAAACATTCCTCCACAAGAATGATCCCTAACAACCCTGTTAGATAGTAACATAGATACATGGATACATACATACATATATAAATGTTAGCATAAAACAATCATGATCCTATTAGACAACAACATACATACATGCATATATAATCATTAGCATAAAACAATCATGGTCATGTCAGACAACGACATTCATACATATATATTATGTATACATATATAAACATCACAAAATCATGATCATAACATAATTACCAGATAACATAAGGTCTAGGTTAAGAGAACTTCCTTATTTATGAAACACATGCGCAACATTGAGAACAATAGTTCCCAACATAGCCAAGGCATATGACACCTCAAATCCATTTACTTTACCTTTTCATGTTACCTTCTCATGACTATACCAATATCGTCCATTTACCATAATGGACCTAGCCAGTCCAACCAACTATCATAGCCTTACCTTCCCCTGTGCTTACTCATGCACAGATCTTCATCTGAATCTTACATTACCTTTCAAGTACCACAGAACTCTCCTCAAGCTACATTAACTTTCCTCTTTCCCAACCAATTCCCCAGACTTAAAACAATAAAAGACAAGACAAGAAAAAACCAAGAAGAAGACCATGAAAACCCATAACGATATGACACTACAACAAATTGGCAAGGCCTTGCACCAGACATAAACAAAACCACAAATCAAGCTCAAAAGACCAAAAGCACATGACTGACACCATGACTCAATCCCCATGGTTCCCAGTGCATCCAAGGGAAAGCTAAACTCGAGCCTTCTTCACGATTCATGGCAATCTCTCTTGCCATGCGACTCCCTGCATTATATTGTCATTAACACATAACTTTTAGTGCATAAATAAACATAACAATACACCAGTTACCTCATCTTTTTGTGTCAAGAACATTTCTTGCAATTGAACACATCCACGCCATCTCTCAAGGGACTCAATCCTTTAACAGATCCACTTCTAGCTAAAGACTAGATAATATACCTGTCAAGTACATGTTCATGAATATAGCACATATCCACATAATGTCAGAAAAAATGAAGGTTACAAAGACTTCCTGTGTGCAAAGAACTCATTTGTTCGAAATTAGGGTTTCCAAACATAGCCAAAGGAATTCTTGCCCAATTCCTTTCTTTTACCTTTTTCCTTGTTGGAATCGAGGCTTACTATGTGTTGTCATACCACCCAACTGTTAGTTATATAGACACATCAACTATTACCTTGTCATGCTAATACCAAGCATGTTACCCTTCAACCACGTTCAAAATATCAAGACAATCATATCTATTAATTTGAAATCAATCGTTACCAAGACTAACAATCATGTCATAATCCATAGCCAAGTCGTCGGTCATAATACTACAACTATCACCTACTATACTCAAGTACATATCAATTGTCTCAACACATATATTTTAGTACAATCATCTTAAAACAAGATCATTGGAACACATACTCATATTATGCAATTCATCAAACATTCAATCAACTTGAAAACACACCATGTTAAATAAATCAATTAGACAACATAATAGGCACCAAACACTCAAATACCAAATATACGACATAATCAACTATGAAACACCAAGTATAATACATAAGCAAACTCATTATCTTAGTGTACCTCGAGGGAGGTTGTCTTGTCTGCATAATCAATCTAGTTAGCACGATATAACTTCACAACATATCAATTCAAACATAAATCATGATATCCATAACAATAACAATAACTAACTAATATGTTCACATCATAAACTCATAATCATTTGTCGTTCATGCATAACAATCACTTATGTATGATCAGTGTAGATTAGTATGACACCATATCAAAATATGTTGGCTCATACCTGAATATTGCAAACATAACCACCTGCATAGGTCAAACCAGGTTAACACAATACATATAACATCAAGATCTTCAATGCAATGAACATAACCATCACACATATGACCAATCCAAATTACAACATCAATATCTCAATGAAATAACTCTAATAATCAAGTTAATGCACATAACAACACTAAGCTATATATCATGCTCATCAACAACATAAAACCGAATCGTCGGCTAACTATCATATAACAATCAACAAGATAACCTATAACATACTTATCAACAACATATAACATAATCATGAGGTTATCTAATATAAAACAACAATAGCAATGCATACAACTACAAGCTACT
Organism: Pinus tabuliformis; assembly: GCA_031772625.1. Taxonomy (NCBI): domain Eukaryota; kingdom Viridiplantae; phylum Streptophyta; class Pinopsida; order Pinales; family Pinaceae; genus Pinus; species Pinus tabuliformis. The sequence continues at coordinate 404,314,300 of CM062811.1, read as the reverse complement.
ATCATTCTTGACTATTCGACTCATGTGCATATAACTACACTAATCAACTAACATCCATCATGAATGTAACCATAACATCAAAATACATCTACATAAACCTAATGCATATAAAAATCCTTAACATACATACCTACATGCCCAACATGCAAACCTGTATGACAACATGTGATCGCCTGGAGGTCAAACTCTGCAACTTCACTTTGATGATCTACATCTCCTGCTTTACCTCATTTAACACATTAGCATCATGACATACCATTAGCACCATGATGACCTAAATTTCATACAATGACTTCACAAGGCATATTTGCCTATTATTGATGCATAACTATAACCAATACCATACATGCATAATGACTGCATATAGACATATAACACATAAGTACAAAACCATATACACATCCTTCTAGCTAGAGTCCAATCATCAATGCGTGACCATATCAACTACATAAACCATGACTTCATGCATGATAATAACCATTACTCCATTGTACACATTTCCACATGCAACCAACAGTATGCATAAGCAATGCCAAACCAACTACCAATACGCATAACTGCATGTAGTCTAACATAATCAATCAGTTCTTGTAATCAACCTACAAGACTGATGCATGTAATAAAAATATTAAAAATGTAACCTAACATACAAGGATGTAAGTAGGCAACATAAAATCAACATGTAAGTGACATATAATCCATATGCAACCAGTCACATACGCATGACCAATACATTTCATGAAATCAACATCAATTTCTTCATAACAACCATACTACAACCATAGTCAATCATCAAGCCAATGCAACACGTATATAAGTGTAAGAGACACACATGCAACTGACATGCATGCATGACCAACACACATTCAACCCATTCAGTCCGAGAGTTGAACCATGCTCTGATACCACTCTGTAACACCCTCCTCCCACATCTACCCAAGCAACTGGCCAGCCGGGGTAAACATGCGACGAGAGACCACTATGATAAGATTCAACCTCCTTGGTGACTTTAAGGAAATGGAATCTACGGAACATCACGCACAGCCATCGAACATCATCCACATAACCTTCAGAAGACATGTCAGCCACTCAGACTGCTTGTCCCTGGGTCCTACTACTGTTTGAGAAAACTTAGGGTAGGGTAACGCTCCCTAGACACTACCCAGGCGAGTTAGTTTTAGGACTAATGCTCCCCAGACACTACCCAGGTGCTTTATAATGCATCCCAAACACTGCCCATGCGAGTTAGTCTCAGCACTAATGCTAGCATTCCTGGATTTGAGCCACCTTTTTCGACCCAGAGCTTGGGACACTACCCAGAATGGAATGATCATTTAGAATTGGTAAGGATACAACGTAACAAGGATAAAAAAGCAATAATATGAATAAAATCATAACTAGACCCCTATTAGCCATGACAAGCATTTCATCAAACATATCATCAACATGTAACCTACATGTGTAAACAATAGAACTAAGTGTAGGGATCTCATACTTATCTGAGAATCACCATGAACCATTGTTTCCTCATGTCTTTTGCTACCTTATCACTTATTGGGACATAAATACAATATCCATTCAAACACAAGTAAAAACATGCTGAGAGCTAAACATAGTTGTTGCCATAAAATGTACATATAACCAACATAATAGGAACAAAAATACAATGGACATATCAGCCATCAAAATCCATATATATATCAGTACATTTGCACATGAAAATCAAGGGAATTAATTTCTCATTAATAAATGCAATGAACCAACAGTGATGAGAGTAATATGTTCCACCCGACCATAGATTAGTTGAGCCAAGTTTCTCTTCTACCAATCACCCCCATGCCATATTCCAAGCATGTATGTGGGACTCATAGAACACATCAAAAACACCAATCAATGTGGATGCCACCGAAGTTCTCCATCTACACCATGAGGAATTTGAGTGTCTCCTAGTCTCTCAGGCTTTTCTATGCATCCGCAATCTAATCCAGGGATCACTAGGCCCTACACTGAGACATACTCTCAAGGTTTTACCGTGCATTCCATCCCAGAATCACTAGGCCCAATGGAGATAAAATCCACCTCTTGGCTTTACCGTATATCCCGCCATTCACCGACAAGGATTCCTAGGCCCACTAAGGCACACAATCTAGATTTACTAGAACCCACAGTCTAGTTCAGGGGTTACTAGGCCAGTGGCTTCGCGCATCCTCAGTTTGGTTCAAGGACCACTACCACCATGTGTTTTTCAATTCGGAGATCCACCCCACTCAGCTTTGAATCCAATCCGGCCATCCCACACAAAACACAAGAGAGAACCCATCTCATCAAAGCTATCAAGAAATGACAAGGCTAGGCGGAAAATATTGTCACACCTGGCAAAACCCATGCCATGATAGAAAAGAAACACATGCAATCCCATGCATGCCAAATCTAGCAAGGAAAATACATAAGCAAGTTGACACTTGAAATGAAACTTGTTGTAGTTGCTTGATCCTACCTCTCCCTTCTTGATCTTTGCTTCCTCTTGCCTTCTTTGCCTTTCTTGCTCTAATGCCAAAGTGCTCCAATAAAACTCTAAGTGTCCAAGAGTCTGAGAGAGAGAGAGAATAATGATAGAGCTCCAAAACTAAACTGACCAAGTCTTTCCCACTGATCCTCAGAAGCATTTTTATTAATGAGGCCTCTATTTTCTTCATTTTCCATTATTTTCCTTCAATTTCCTCCTCACATGCAACATGTGACCTTTCACCTTTTGTTTCTCCTAATTTCCATTATTTTCATAAATAAATGTGCCAAAAATGCCATTTTTCCTCTTTAATGACTTAGCCATTGCCTTTGCCAATTTCCTTAGCCATAAACAACCAAATGAACACCCCCTAGGATGTCTTTCCCACCATTCAACTTGGAATACGTGTCCCATCATCCATGGTATTTATATATTTTTACATGGAATTTTCACCAGGGCTGTTACAAGATGGGTGAAGCACATGAGGATCATGAACCCTATAATAAGACTTAAAAATATACTTCGCAAGACTTGATAATAAATGAGGAATTTTAATAGTTTCTTGACTAAGCATTTGAACATTTTGGTAATTCAAAAACTATTGTCACCTTACAATTTATCTAGGGATATTGGAAATAAGTATGCTACAGACCAACAAAAGAACTATATCATAAAGCAAACCACAATTGCACAAAGTGTGTTGTGAACTATTACATTAAACTGTATGTTCAACCATATGTGAACTATTATATTAACCAGGTAACATAATGCATCCTTAAAAAATCCACATTGAGATATGGCTACGAAAATTAAGTCATGCCACCCCTTTTCTTGATGGCCTTTGTTTCTTACATTTCCCAAACTTCTTGTCGCATGCCCGAGCTAAGTATGGTGGCCTACCCAATATTGGTTGATTACGATGTCCTCGAATGTCACCATATGATTGAGTCCAATTTTCTCCTTGTAGCCATTGAGGAAATGAGTAGCCCAAGTGTCCACTTGTGCTACTAACCTCAACACTAAGTGGAGGTGTCTTATAACCACACATAGGATTTAAACCTGCACTGCTAGGGGTATAAGAGGTGGGAATAACCCCTGGATGATAGCATGGGACTTGGATGTTAATCAAGTCTTGGTATGATGGTGTATGTTCTACAATGTGGTCCAGAGTGTTGGACATCATCTTGTTTGCCTCAAACTGGCTTGGACCATAGTCTTCCTTGTCTATTACCCCTCCTCCTTTTTCCAATACTTCTTTATTTTTTTTCCTCCCTCTCTTGCATTTCCAAATGTTTTTGATATTCCTTATCTTCCCTTGTTTTCTTTCTTTCTAGCCTTTCCTTTTCTCGAGCTTCTGCTACTACAATCCTCACAACTCTCTTTTCCTTGGCCAAATCCTTCTTTCTTTTTTTAAATTCCTAAATTTTAATTTTTTTACATTCAAACTCAAACAATAACATCATATAGCCTTCAGTGGTGAGCAACTATGAACTCCTCCCTAAATGATGACAATTTTTTGTTGAGTTCCTTGATGAGGCCTTAACTCTCTCTATTGGTAGCTTTAGGAGCATACCAAGTCTTTGCTACTTCATTGTCACATGCTCCTCAAGGCCTAACACTCTCCTTTAAACCTCTGGGACAAATAATTTACCCCCATTCTTGTCTTCCTCTAGTACTTCATGCTGAACGTGCTCTTCTTCCAGTGATCCATTGTCCACAAAATATGAACATGTTTAGTGTTCATCTCCGCTGGTTGCGAAGGCATGTCCATGCTTTCCTCATTGGTGGATGACACATTATGTGTTTTGATATTCATCATGGCCCTTTTAACCATGATTGTGGGCTTACATGGCTTGGCATGCTCAATTTCTCATTGTTTATTCCTATTGAATTATCATTTGAAATCAAGTTTGCATTGTCATTCGCATGATCAACTGCCTCATATGGAATATCACATGCAGAATTGGAAGGTGGTTCAGTGGGTGTGATAACCTCCATGCTATTGATAATTGGTTCATGACTAAATTGTGTCTCACTCACATATTCATCATCATCACCATATAAGTTCCCTTCAGAAAGGGATATCATACCTTCGGCAACAACAACATATTCTTGCGCATCCACATCTTCTCAGGCATCAACATAGTCTTGTAATTCCTCTACTTCTTGACCTTCCACATCAAATATATGGCTACAACTAGTGTCATGCACAAGAGCGTCAACATTCAATGGCCATATATGAGACCTCCTGAATTCATCCTTGATATTAGAAGGTGTGGGAGCCCTTTTAAATTCTTTACTTGCAAGCTCAGCTAGCTCAAAAAAATTTACCTCCACCTTTGGATTCTTTGCCATCCATGAATCCTGATTGACCCTAAAATAGTTTTTGAAAGGCCCAAACATGCTAACATCAAGGGCTTACATACTGTGAGTAGTATGAGCCGACAGTGATAATAGGTCAATGCCCAAATTGTTGGCCTCCTCAATTGTCTTCACACACGCCTGGCTTCCATGGCTATATAAAACCACTAGGTGCTTGTTTTTAGGTGAGAAACCACCTATTACAGATGCAACAAAGTGATAAAGACAATTCAAGAATAGTTCCTTTTTCATCCATGCATGGGGATGTGCTGCCATGCATGCACCTCATTCAAAATTATGTATATAGCTTTCTAGTTGAGTTTTACCTTTGAATAGATAAAAACTTGGGATTGAATAACTCATTACATTCACATAACAAATAATAGTGATCCACTCCCTATTATTAGGAAAAATCTTAGGCACATTTTTTCTCCCTCTCTTGGAAAGTATCCGCATACCGCATTTCCTTCCTTCCTATAGTCATAGTTCCATATATGATTTCGGGCATATGATTCTTGCTCATATGCAATAGAAAGAGTGTCACAAAACTTGGACACAATTGTACAACATATATTTAAATTCTTGTCTCTATCAAGGCCCTTGGTTGTACGCAACACAAGGTATGGATGCCTTTTTTTAAACCCACTCCACCGTGATTTACTAGGAAACCGATATTTGAATGGGTTTAAACTCCCCTTACAGATTTGAGCTACTATGGATTTAAGTTGTATCAACTCTAACCCATATGCCAATTGGTTCACCTCCTTACACCACTCAACCACCTTGTCCTCCTCCTCTTTTGTCATAACTGTAATAGGCCCTCTGTGTTTTGTATGTGTCAACCCATTTATCCAATAATGTATGTTTGAGGAAGTAATTGCATGTTTTTTTGTAGAGGCACGAATTCAATATCCCCTAAAATCTATTTCATCAATTGTAATGAGCATGTATTCCTTTTTCCAGCCACCTATGGCATTTTTATTGTTTTGTTGAACTTGTATCGTACACTGTGGTTTATAGTGGGACAACGTGATCCGCCACCACACTATCATTCTCAATGACATCGTTGGGATCATTGGGAGCATTTTCATCATCCCTCATGTCCTCATATGATGAAATGGATCATAGCTAGGCCCCCCCTGGTCCCTCGCCTCCTCTTGTTCCTTGTATGAGCTGCAATAGGAACTCTTGGCATGGCTACAACAACCTACAGATTTACTACAAAATTCTGATTAAAAAAATGTTGATTTTTCTCAGTATATCACCAATCATTCATGCATTAGAAATTTATTATTTAAAATAATGCTTATTGCATGGAATTTGATGTATATTTTCAAGGTATACAAGTCTAATATGCCTGATCCAAAAACCGGAACATAAAAATTGTTGATCTCGACATTAACCCAACTAGCCCTACTAATCTAACAAAAGAAATCTCCCATTTCACTACTTATTATACCCTAATTGCTACAAGATGGAAGAACCAAAACCCACTAAGCCTCTAGTCAATTATAGGCACACAACTCTTGCAAATAAGTATAGAAAGAATAATATCATGTCAATGTAGTATTAGCAGATAAGGTAATGTATTGGACTTTGTAATCAATAGGCAATGACAATCTGTGATTTAGCTATATACTGTAAGTTCAATCTAAAATTTCCTTTTTCTGATTTCTAGGACTGTGTGCTTGGTAAGCCATGTGTCCCTAAACAATTCTGGGTTGCAAATAATTGAAAATTGTTTATCTCTATGATTAAATGATCAAATGATCTAATAAAAAAAATCCTAGTTTACAGTTTGATCACAATTACTTCCTTGACAAGTAAAATTATATGTGTGGATTATAAATGAGGTGTATAAACAATAGCATAGCTTGTACCAAAGAGAATACATCACGAGAAAAAAAAATGTTGATTTGTTCAGTCTTTTTTTGTATTAGTGCATATTGTCTACAATGGTAATTGGTGAACAATTTATGTGAAATTCGACATGTAATTATATATTTCTTGTTTTTTCTTCCTCCAAGTGATGTATTATATAACTCCTCTCCAATAGACTGATACATAATATTTCAAAAGCTTTATCTTCTTATTTATTCCTAATATCTTCCAAATTACTGATATAGAGTTTAGGGTGTAGTCTTGATCTTAATCCCTCTTCTACATGAGAATATGGTTCCCTCAATATCAGAATGAGGATAGGAAGTGTGGTAGAGTAATAAAGAGTTCCTGGGTTCCCTCGTTGCTTGGTTATGTGTTTTAGCTATTCATTTTTCGGGTTCTTTTGCTGATAAAATATTACCTCTAAGGTGTGTGAAATTTGTCTTTCAAAGAATGCATGATGTTAGAATTTGTCTATCAAGGAATATATTGTGTAAAAATTATGAGAATGCTCCTATTTATTTTTTCTTTTTTTTTTTTCTTCCTACACATGATATATTGTTGTGTAATACGCCAAGGTTAATCCATAAAATAGAAGAGAAGGGAGGAGAATAAAAGACTAGTTATAATGCCTATTTGTGCTGCATAGTCCTATAGGTGGCTATTTGGACTTCAACTACAACTTTTGGACCTGGAACTACTCATGGATCTCGATTCTCTACTCTAGGTATTATAGTTGTTGCTTCAATGGATTAATCATATAAACAATAACAACAACAAAAGTAATCAAGATTAACAACAACAAAATCAACCTAATAACACTATTCAACAAAATCAAACATGATAACACTATGCACACACTCTGATCGTATGTCTCTAGCAACTAATGAATAGAATGAATGTAACACTATGCACACACTTTGATTGTATGTCTCCAGTAGTTGATGAGTAGAATGAGTGTTTCGAACACAAGCCAGTAAGGGTTAAGACAATTTTATAGTTTTTTAGTGTAGAATTTGATTGGTAGGGATGATTGGCATGTATTTCCATCTCCCAGATTCAAATGTGTGTTCTGGATTGATTTGTACATGATCCAATGGCTAATAAACTTTCATGGTTGACCTTTGTGCTTTCCTGTGTTTAATTCCTGAATTGAAAGGGTTGGTGAAATTTATTGCATCATGTGAATGCTTTCCTGAATAGAATGGTGCCATTTATTGACTTCATTAGGTTGAATGGTTGAATACATATGTAGATATGGTTGACACACATTTCACCCATTCTTATGTAGGTATTTCCCAACCATGGGAAGTGCTGCTCCAGTCAAAATCTATGGGTGCTTATTTTATGGGATAGGGGTACAACTGGATAGAATTTAATGGAATGTTTTGTAGTTCATTTTGACTTAAGTGGTAATTCAAATCTGGAGGTGGTTCTGACAGGATGTCTATCAACATGTTATGTTAAAGGCATAGTTTTCTATAACTATTGGTCCAATCAATAAATGGGTCCATTTTGGACATAAGTCAATAACTTATATAACTTAATGTTAACTATTTATGTGACATTTATTGATGTTTTATTATGATTTTTTGATGGATGTGTGGGACCAGTACTATAACAACTACTGGTCCCTCACGACAATAAAATCCTCTCCCCTAGTTTATTTATTTGGTATGTCATATCATCTCTATAAACAATGAAATCCACTACATAGATATTAATGTTGAGCTACATGTAGGTGTAATGTTTTTCTTTTATTATTGTTTTAAAATTATTTTATTGTTTTGAAAAAATTATTTAAAATCACATTAAAATTGTCAATCAATGTACAACAATTAATTAAAAAAATACATTTTAAAAAATTAAAAATTATTTTTTAATTTTCAAAATATTCAATTTAATATTCATTTATTTTCAAAATTTTAATAAATTTGATAAAATGTGTTTAAATATTTCAAAACTAATTGAAGTCAAAACTTTTTGACCTAAAAGAAAAAACAATATAACCTGCCTTCGACTTCGACAGGTATAAAAATGATGGTATCCACACCAAAACTCCACATTAAAAGCAAAATTCAGGCCTAACACCACTAATTACTAAAAAAAAACTTTTATTTAATTATGGGGCTTGAGCCTTTCATGGATTTTCTAACAAATGCATTACATCACTATTTATTCTTATATAAGGAAGGATTTTGATCTTCCAAGAAATAGTTCCTCTCTTACATATTTGGAGGAAGTTGAAAAAAATCCTCTCAAACTTGAAAACCTATCTTATTATATTCTAAATAAATACAATTAGTTTAGATCAACTTTTTTCCTAAAATTTAATATAATCTAATATTTTCTAAACCATTCTTAAAATTAAGAAAATTTAAATACATATTTTTTTCATATTTCAAAATGCTCCTCCCATCATATAAATACCCATCTAAAAATTAATTACTAAAAGATTCACTTAAATCTTTAGAGAACATAAATTATCAACTTTATTGTTACATAAAAATAAAATAATTCTATTAACTATACAATACCCAGCTACGACAAACCGAGTAATAATGCAAATCAAGGTCTTTGCTTTCATACAGAGGACATTGGAACAAGTATGTATGTATGATCAATAAAAGTGCAATTGCTATATTTATATCCTCACCAAAGAAAAAGAATAAATATTTCAAGTAAACACCAATAATTTCGTAACATTATAATCTAAATGTTATGATAACATTATAATTTAAGCAATAACTATTTAATGGTCATTGTAGTTTTAACGATATGCCTAAAATAATTAGAAACTAGCACAACCACATTAAAAATATTAATGTGGTTGATATAATTCGAAGGGTTCATTTATATCTACCATTGATAAAATGTACTTCTGCATCAATACACATTAATATTTATATACATTTATATGAACTTCCATATACAATACTATTCATTTATATATATGAAATGTACATTATTGTGCATTAATGTACTTTAGTGCATATTAATGTACTTAATTGTATATACATTATTGTTATGCACACTAATGTATATTAATTAAACTACATTGATGTATAGTAATGTATATTAATGTACATTAATGCACTACCAAAACCACATTAAAAATATTAATGTCATTGATATAGCCAAAGGCTTCATTAAAAACCCTAGGGTTTATATTCCCTTGTGTTTTTAGTATTAATCCCTTGCGTTTATTATTCCCTGGGTTTATAGTTGCTTCGGTTTTTAGTATTAATTCCTTGGGTTTATAATCCCTTCAGTTAAAATTATTCCCTTGGGTTTATAATCCCTTTAGTTAAAATTATTCCATTGGGTTTATAATCCCTTTAGTTAAAATTATTCAATCGCTTCGGGATTTGGTATTGTACCCTAGAAATATGAACCCTTAGATTAATAGACCCAATGGATTGATAAAATAAACCCAAGGGAATACAAACCCTAGGGTGAATAGTATTAGTCCCTTGCATTTATTATCCCTTGGGTTAGTATGGTTGACCATGGTTGATTTCCATATCGAGACAATCCTTGTCACAATGCGACATTGGACCATGGTTGACCATGATTGATTTTGATATCGAGACAATCTTTGTCACAATGCAACATTGGACCATGGTTGACCATGGTACATATTGGGACAATCTTTCTCATAATGCGATGTTGGATCATGGTTGACCATGCTTAACCATGGTTAATTTTCATATTACGACAACCTTTGTCACAATGCGACGTTTAACCATGGTTGACCACGATTGACCATGGATGACCATGTTTGATTTTATAAAACATTGTTGACCATTGTTGACCATGATTATCATATTGAGACAATATTTGTCACAATGTGACGTTTGTTCATGGTTGACCACGAATGATTTTATATAACATGGTTTACATGAGTGTCTTATTGAGACAATCTTTATCAAAATGCGATGTTAGACCATGGTTGAGACAATGATTGATTTTCATTTTGAGACAATCTTTGTCACAATGCGACGTTCGACCATGGTTGATCGTGATTGAATCTATAAAAAATAGTTGACCATGATTGAATTTATAAAAAGTGGTTGACCATGATTGACCATGGTTGGCCATGATTGATACTATAAACCTAAGGGAATAATATTAAACCCTAGGAATATGAACCATTAGATTAATAAACCCAAGGGATTGATATTATGAACCCAAGGGAATAATAAACCCAAGGGACAAAAATTATAAACCCAAGGTATATAAACCCTAAAATATACATGGTTGACCATGGTTGGTTTCCACATGGAGACAATCTTTGGTAGACTATGGTTGATTTTCATATTGAGACAATATTTGTCACAATGCAACATTTGACCATGGTTGACCTTTGTGGGGCTATGATTGACCATGATCGATATTATAAACGCAAGGGAATAACATTAAACCCAAGGAACTACTATTATAAAACCAACGTATATAAAGCCTAAAACAAATATTATAAACACTAAAATAAACATGGTTGATTTTCATATTGAAACAATCCTTCTCACAATGCGACGTTGGACCATGGTTGATCATGCTTAACCATGGTTAATTTTCATATCAAGACAATCTTTGTCACAATGTGATGTTCGACCATGGTTGACCATGGATGACCATGATTGATTTTATAAAACATGGTAGACGATGGTTGACTAACGTTGATAATGATTGACCATGATTATCATATTGAGACAACCTTTGTAATAATGTGATGTTGGACTATGGTTGACACAAATATTGATTTTCATGTTGAGACAATATTTGTCACAATGCGACGTTGGTCCATGGTTGACCACAATTAACCATGGTTGACACAATTGATTTTATAAAACATGGTTGACACGATTGATTTTATAAAACATGGTTGACTATGGTTAACCGTGCTTATCATATTGAGACAATATTGATCAAAATGCGACATTAGACCATGGATGAGACAATGATATATTTTCATTTTGAGACAATCTTTGTCACAATGTGACGTTCAACCACGGTTGACCATGATTGAATTTATAAAACATGGTTGGCCATGATTGACCATGGTTGACCATGATTGATATTATAAACCTAAGGGAATAATATTAAACCCTAGGAATATGAACCCTTAGATTAATAAACCCAAGGGATTGATATTATGAACCCAAGGGATAAAATTATAAACCCAAGGTATATAAACCCTAATATAAATATTATAAACCCTAAAATAAACATGGTTGACCATGGTTGATTTCCATATGGAGACAATCCTTGTCACAATGCATCATTGGACCATGGTTGACTATGCTTGACAATGATTGATTTTCATATCGAGACAATCTTTGGCACAATGTGTCATTGGACTATGGTTGACCGTGTTTGATTTTCATATTGAGACAATATTTGTCACAATGCGACATTTGACCATGGTTGACCTTGGTTGGCTATGATTAACCATGGTTGACCATGATTGATATTATAAACGCAAGGGAATAATAAACCCAAGGGATTGATATTATAAACCCAAGGGATTAATACTATAACCCATTGAGATTATGAACCCAAGGGAATAAGCCTTAGGGAATAATATTAAACCCTAGGAATATGAACACTTAGATTAATAAACCAAAGGGATTGATATTATGAACCCAAGGGAATAATAAACAGAAGGGATAAAAATTATAAACCTTAAGATAAATATTATAAACCCTAAAATATACATGGTTGACCATGGTTGATTTCCATATGGAGACAATCTTTGTCACAATGTGATGTTGGACCATGGTTGACCATGCTTGATTGATTTTCATATCAACACAATCTTTGTCACAATACGACAATGGACCATGGTTGACCATGCTTGATTTTCATATTATGACAATCTTTGTCAGAATGTGACATTTGACCATGGTTGACCTTGGTTGACCATGCTTGATTTTCATATTGTTTTGACTTTGGTTGAATATGGTTGGCCAACCATATTCAACCAAGGTTAACCATAGTTGACCAACCAAGATCAAAAGAATTTGATAGGAAAACAAATAAAAACAAAATTTTATATTTAAAGTATTTTGATACGAAAAATATACATTTTATAATAATAAGTTAATTTTGTATTAGTAAAAACATACATTATTAAATCTAAATATCATATATGAAAATAGATATACTATTTACTGTATGGTTTACTCCATAATTATACAAATTCACCCCATGTCATCTCTGCGCATGCAAAAACCATCGCTCGGTTTGTTTGTATGCAAGAACAATGCAGGAAGCTTAAATTTGAGTACGTATGAGTCGAACGTAGTTGCCTTCTCATAAGGTGTGGTACACGGATCGTTATTAGAAAAGGTCATTGAATACCAGATTTTAAGCATTGTTTTCAAATGCCAATATTGTCTTTGTCAAAAAGGATGCCAGAAATGGCTGTCCTCAATATTGGTTTGACAAACTGAGTTTGATAGGTTTTTCCACCTTTTGAAAAAAAGAAAAAAAGAAAAGAAAAGAAAAGAAAAAAAAGTAGTAAATGCATTCATCAAAATTTAATACTCGCACAGAACTTTAAATTCAAAGTCATCGAATAATTGTGATTAAAAAAACAACTTTAATCTCTGTCCCAAATATAACCTGTTCAATGCTGGTGGTACTTTCAATATTAATAAAAAATATATTGAAATGGATGATTACCTTTCGAATATTTCGTGATCCAGAATGGATTGTTAATAAAAATATTAATTTCTATTTAAATATGTATCAGACGACGGGTATTCCAAAGACATTTAATCTATACAGTTGATAACTGAATAAATATATTAAAAAATTAAAATCAACGGCCGTACATCCACTCGGGTCAATATAGGGAAGCCTTCGGCTAATTATAAATGAATGATTGTAATCATATAATTGAATATAATATAACCTAACATTATATCTTTAGAAGATTTTCGTTTACAAAAATTATGACAACATATTGAATCATCTTACTTTCTACATGCGCTACTTCTCAAACTAATGTGAATTCATTAGTATTATGTGCATTCATTATATTGAGGTGAAATTAACATGTTTGAGTGTAGAATATTTGTGGGTATAATTGAAAAATAGAAAATGAAAAACCAAAAAAATGGTATAGATTATTATATAGTTATAAATTACATAGGTATAAAGCATTATATAGATGTGACTTTATTCTAAATAATAATGATTATTTTGGAAAAAAAAAATATATATTTTAAAGGTATTAAGAGAGAAGAAAGTAAAAAGATGACAACTTATACAGAATGATCGAAAATAAAGAGTTAGTACTTAGTTAAATGGAAACGTAAATAAAGTTCTATACTACTTATTAAACAAGATTAAAGAATCTTATAATAAAGCTTATGTCACTTAATTATAAAAAAAATGCATAGTATTCCCACAAAAAGTAAGAAATCTAAAAGAAATAGTAATAAATTGGATTAGATACATATTATTCATGTTAAGAAAAGAAATAGTAATAAATTGGATTAGAGACATATTATTCATGTTAAGAAAACAATTTCAATATGTGTTTATAAGTTCATTATTGAAATATGAATTTACTAGATGATAAGATGGCATAGAATACGATGATCATGGTCTTCAAATAAAACAAGCTAATTAAATTGAACCAAATTTTAGAAGATAAATAAATTGATTGGGAGTTTGTGATGCCCCAATCAATCTACATTGTTACGAGGCTTGACTTGATAGTAGGACTAAATGATTAGCAAGGGGAAAAGAAGAGAGGCATAACCATGAATGGTAAACATAAATTATCCAATTGATTATACACTAATTTTTCTAGATTTATTAATACTTCATTCATAAATTATTAGGAATCACAATGATTTTATTCGACTAAAAGATTAAAGTAAATTGATGATCTACATCAATTATTGTATATTTGTCTGATGTTGGAAATGATTGCATCCAAAACATAAAATATAATACAAGTTGGATGTAATTAATGAAATTAGATGCCCCTTCTAATCCTTTCAGTTGACATAACCCTTGGAGAGGTAAAAATATTATGGGTCCAAGAGTATTGTAGTGTTTACCTAATGTGGATTTTACATCTTAATGAATTCGAATGCCTATAATTTAAGTGACCAAATTGTTCTTTGTTTTACAATCTCAAGCCTGTAGGTTACCACCTATAGACTACATACAAGGAGAAATTTTATATTTAAGGGTGATTAAAGCATCTAGCAAATGAGTTAAGAATGATCAAATTATTAGTTTTTGGTTACTTTTCAATTATTAACCATATTCAATTTGAATGTGACAAAAATGGTTGTCATGTTGATAGAGGCCAATATGAGAGAAAAAAAAAAGAGGCCAATATGATCGGTTGTTTTGGGTAAACATATGTTTGAAATGGTATTATAGTTGCCCTCTATAGAATTGAAGTAGAATTTGTTTGGAATTAAGGACGACATTCTTCTTTACTAATGCATGTGATAAAAATGATTAGTCTGATAACAATTTTTTTATCACAATTATTACATCAAAGGTTGATTGAATTTGAAATTTTCAAAGACCATTTTCGGTTATACACAAATCTTGGATTATTAAAACACTGTCATGCTTGTAATTTCTATTGAATTCTTATTAAAGCATGCCTTGACAGAATGTGTGGATGCTACAAGACTAATTTACTATAACATGGGAGTAACTTCTATAAAGAATATGGGGCAAAAAATAATAATAAATAAAATTTAGTAATAAGGAAATGACTAAGGGAATAATCAAGAATGGGATAATTTTATTTGATCGCATTTTTAAACCCTAGGAAAAGATAAGGATGACTCTTAACTATAATAAATTATGTACTATTCAATAATTTCATTATAAAAATTTGATGAGACTCAACCTAAGGAAATCATTATTTCTAATATACTCATTTTTATTTTTGTGTATACTTGACTGAAGGGGGCACTTGATCATTAAAAATTTTCAGAATGCTCCACAAAGACATAAACATGTGATATTCAATGAATAATGAACTAAGACATTGGGGAGATACTTTTAATGTTAATGGCATTATCGAGAAACAATAATATGGATAGCATGGTCTTATCTATATAAGGTTGACAAGACATGATTATTGGTGCAATGTTTTTGCTGTTGAAAATAGGTACATAAAATTATTAATGGAATAACAAGTCCTAATGGTCACCAAATAAAAAATGTTAAATAAGGGAAGATGCAAAATTAAGTAAAATATTTTAACAACTTCATCACAAAATGAGTTTAAGGAGGTGCCAACTGTTTGATTAATCAAATTTGTTAATAAAATAAGATAATTCAATGAGAAAATTTCATTTATGTCCACTTTGGACAAAATAAAAAGAATTTATCAATCAATGAGAGACATGGTAACCTAGTAACAAGTTTCTTACACATTTTGTATACGAAATCCTTGCTACATATCAAAAATCAACTTTATTAGAAGATGGATTGTTAAGGCTATGTCTAATAGAAATTCATATAATTAGCAATAAGGAAATAAGACATACCATCATATGACGCAGGAAAACCCTGCGATTACCCACAGTGTGCATAAACTAATTTGTCCCAGGAATTTCCATGACCTGTTGGGTCAAATCTTCAATTTGCTTAATGGTCTAAGGCCCCCTTTATTAAATCTCATGCATAATGCTTTATAACTTACCACAGTTTATCCCTTAGCACAATCTATTCCATCGGGACTCTATACTCTCTTAAACCTTTAAGGTCTTTATGCCCGCACATGTTGACCAACCCCACTCTACAACTATGGTTATACATAGACTTAAACCACAAACCTTCTATCGACTCTATTTCTATTATAATTCCTTTATAATAGAAATCCACATAACACATATATAAACCATACCTTTTTCCGCGTTTCTTCAGCCTATCACATTTATCAAAGCATGCCTTTATCACTATCGCAATTGCGGGTTTTGAAAGGACTCTTCAACATATACATTCAAAACTTCCTGATCTGCGGGATGCGATCATACTATCCATCATATTGCAACCTTTATATATATTCTCCTTACCATTGATTTCTCGCATCAATCCATCGTTGTTGCAATACTCCCAATAATACTAACATATGACTCTTTATCGCATCCGGGATACGATAACACCACCGGACTTCAATATAATATAAACCACATTCATATCTTATCGGGTCTACTCTATATCACATGTCATAATACTTATCGGCCTTCTCACATCACGCCTTCGCAAGGTCGAATATTGCAGTTGCTTAAGGCCCGGTACATTACCATAGGATATTTGCAATGCAATCAAATCTTCGATCGCATCGGATATCGCATATCACACATTCTTGTGGCCATGGGTTCATTCCTCATAATCGAAACATTGCAATGTGGGGTTTTATCAACTCTCCTCCACCCTTAATCAAAGCATACGGTTCAACGGCCAACGATGATCTCGCATATCGCAATCGCTTAAGGATGGGGTTTATTCACTTCTATGATATGTTTTGATGCGATACCACTTACTCCCCTCGCTGCGACTTAATCCTGGTTGTTGATCTATTAGATCCAACGGTTACTACGTATCAATAATTTACTTCCTCGTTCCTCTTTTCACTTTGATTGTACGCAATTTCTTCAGTTCGACTGTGGTTTCAGATTACTCTAAGGTTTCTCACCCTTCGTTGTTCTGCTGTGCAATTCCTCCTGAGCTTAAGTATGCGTGTTCTTTCATTACTGTCCCTCCAAAGCTTTCACTTTGATCCTTCGAATGGATTCAAGCGATCCATTATGAATCTTTGTCTTGTTCTTCTCCCCTATGTTTCGCCTGGACTTTGCCTGCATACCTCTGTTACACAGAATACTCTGATTCACACATAATTTAGCAGTCTATTAACCAATACACACCACATAGTTCAGAATCGAATTCTCTGTATATAAATGTATAAACAAATGATTACATATTAAGACTCTTTTTCTCATTTGGCCTGATCTTCTAATTAGTGGCCTCTATTTCATCATCTGCCTGTAGGCTTACATTCTCTAATTAGCTAACCTACTAACTATCTAACCATCTAACCTCTGTCTATGCCTTTTAGGCTTACATTTATACAAAAGAATTCTAAAACCAATTCCTGGTTTAGATCCATAAACCTCTCAACAAAATCCTAAAGTCTCTTCCTTATCACTAAGGATCCTCTCTAATCCACAAAATCATGAACCAACTCATAATCTAAGATTTACAATCAATTCTCATATCTCTCAATCTCTCTACTATCCTAAATCTCTCATATTCTCCTACATTCGAGAATATTTACAAATATGCCTCACTATATTTAATTAAATCTCTATTATAGCTTCATTAAAATCACTCAAAACTCTTAATAATTACATTAATTCAATACTTAAGAAACCAACTTCCTTGAAACACAAGACCCCCTATGTTCACTAAAATACAATGATATTTCTTGAGCTGAATGCTCATCATAAAAGCTAGAAAAATAAGGAATAAAAATCCATTAAAAATGAAAAAAAAACAAAGCCTTGATGGGTAGTTAAGTTGGTTGAAGCCCCCTTTGCCAAGTCTTTGGCCCTCTATCATGAGACACGGGTTCAATTCTCCTTAAATCCATCAAAGTTTAGCTTTATAGTTTGAAAAAAAAAAGAAAAAAGAAAAAAAAACACATCTCTTTATCTAAACTATAAAAAAAATACTTAAACTTCCCTACTAAAAAATACCTAAATTAAAAAAAAAAAAAAGAAGAGAAGAAAAAGAAAAGTTGGTACAAAACCATATTAGATTATAAATAAAATGCATGGTACATATAATATACTTTATTAACTAACATATTATTAAAATAAGTGAAAAAGAATGTTGTAAGTATCAATCATAGAGATGAAAGTGAAGTTGAAATTGTTTATCAAATAATTTATAAACCGAAAATGACGGTATGTGAAGTAAAATTGCTAGCCATTGTGGTTATATGTTAAATTTATTGAGCACATTACAAGATGAAGAATACAAATATTAATTAGTTTTGAAAAAGACTTGAATTACAAAGAAGTTATCTGGTTTACAATTGTCTTATAAGAAAATCCCATGCATTTACGTTATATTACTTGTCCCGGTTTAATTTGAAAAATATGTGCCATTTTCTTTTTAAAATATTTGAAGAGGTACAATATAGTAAAAATTAAGGATATAAAAGGAAAAATAACTAATACATTTAGGATAATATAACAAAGAATTTGATATTTATAAAATAGGAAATTTCAAAAGCATAAACTACTAAGTTACTAGTGAACAAAATACATCTAGAATAAGGTAATAAGGAGTTTGATATTTTCAAAAGCGTAATATTAGTAAGTCACTCATGAATATAAAACAAAATCAGAAACCTGCATTATAAATATCACTCCATTCATAATTAAATTTCTTGGTTTAAAGTATATTATCTTTATTTGAATGATACATGCATTATAAATATCACTCAATTCATAATTAAATTTTTTGGTTTAAAGTATATTATCTTTATTTGAATGATGCATAATTAATGGACAAACGATAAATAAAAGCATAAACATGTATTATAAATATCACTCAATTCATGATTAAATTTTTTGGTTTAAAGGATATTATTTTTATTTGAATGGTGCATAATTAATGGGTAAACATAATAAGACAAAATAAAAGCATAAAAATGTATTATAAATATCACTCAATTCAGAATTAAACATCTTGGTTTAAAGGATATTATCTTTATTTGAATAGTGCATAATTAATGGGCAACCATAATAAGATAAACAAAAGCATAAACATGTATCATAAATCACTCAATTCATAATTAAACTTCTTGGTTTAAAGGATATTATCTTTATTTAAATGGTGCATAATTAATGGGCAAACATAATAAGATAAACAAAAGCATAAACATGTATTATAAATATCATTTAATTCATAAGTAAACTTCTTGGTTTAAAAGATATTATCTTTATTTGAATGGTGCATAATTAATGAGATAAACAAAAGCATAAACATGTATTATAAATATCATTTAATTCATAAGTAAACTTCTTGGTTTAAAAGATATTATCTTTATTTGAATGGTGCATAATTAATGGGCAAAAATAATATGATAAACAGAAGCATAAACATGTATTATAAATATCACTCAATTCATAATTAAACTTATAGGTTTAAAGGATATTATCTTTATTTGAATGGTACATAATTAATGGGCAAATATAATAAGATAAGGGAGAATAAAAGCAAAGTTTCAAGATCAACATTAATTACGTACATTATGAATATGGATAGCTCTATGAAGCTCTTTTATTTTATTTTTTGGTTAAAAGAAAATGCGTTAGACATATGATTATTATGAATTAAAAAACTATGTTTTATTTAGAAGATATTTTGTTAGAATACTTTTTATGTCTCTCATGTAAAATAATTCTCATTGAAGTTCAATAATGGTTAATAGAATATATAATCAAGTTAGACCGATTTTTAATTTCATCTTAGAAATCAATTAACTTAAAAATAGTCAAATTGTCATAAATATCATTGATTGTCCATTTTTGTAAAGTTTCACGTTCGTCTATTAAAAATAAGTAAATGTATTGGATATCTTATTCTTTTCATCTTGTGAATAATTTGTTTAATGATTTTTTAATCAGAGTATTTTATAGTATTTAGTGATTATTTTAATACAATCAATTTATTTAATTTTTTAAAGAAAGGAATAATGTATTTGAAGCATCTCCACCTATATATATGGTTAATGTTAGATCAGATGCTCCACCTTTGCCCTGATGATGAACCACAATGGAGGGTTCGAAACATTGGCTCCAATAAATTATTTGATGTGATTTCTCCGGAAAATTTCTCTCTAAACATTATGGATCATAGAAGTCTAAGCTCGGAAATGTATTTTATGTTTTTTACAATTTAAAGTAATGATCGTAAATGAAATTGAGTGAAAAGTTGACCAATTAAAATACAAATATGCCAAAGAATTAATTAATAGGATTTTTTTAATATTTTTTCAGGCATATGAACATATTGAGGCAATTTACAACTCCATATTCTTTCTACCTATTTATTTCTACCAAATAGGTTGTTGAAAGGAAGAGTAGACAATTGGTGGAAGTAGGTGCATGTTAGTCTAAGGTGGGAGATATAAATGATTGGGTAAAAGTTGTTTCAACAACAACATATTTACAAAAACATTACTTACTAACAATAATATATTTAAAAAATATATTGTTTACTATGACATGTTATGTGATTATATATTTTTCTTTTTTTTATTTCTTTTTATAAATAAGACACTTTATACTATCAATTTCAAAAATTTACATATATCATGAAGCTTCCTTACCCTGGTAGGCCCAGAGAGAAGGTCAAACTAGAGGCTAAACAACAAGGTCTTGAGGTTATGATAACCCCATTTGATGCTAGCATCAACTAGACAAAAGGTACATATGATGAGTACACTATACAGATGCTAATTGATCATAGATTAACAAAATATATACATATATTAATTGCTAAAAGAGTTGTGAGTAGACATGTTGACTATTAGCCAAATCCTTTCTAGTTATTGTCAAGAGCACTCCCTAGGAAGGATTTGTGGATACATATACTGGGAAGGATATCAAGCTTATGGTCCATAGATTCAATCTTGTCTTCAAATTTATTAAGCTTATGAATGTTCAATTGTTGGTTAGTGTGGTAGTTTGCTAGAGTGTGACCAAGAAGAGTTTTGGTATGCCAGTAGACATTGATTGCCTGCATGGAACTAGCCTATCTGAAGTGTGTAGATGTACCCATGTTTGGAATCTTGTTTTAGTTTCAACTTTCAATGTTTATCTAGATTATACCTTCTCTCTTGTTGGACAAAAGATTCATATCAGGAAATTTCTTGGAAGACCAATTTTGGTATGACTTGTTCATAGTGATCTTAGACTTGCCTTACTTGATTATGAGGTCTTTGTTGAGTGGCAGGGGGAGGATTGTTGGGTGAGGGAGAGGAAGTAGAGCGGTAGCCTCTACCCCTTCTTTGGAAATACGTTGCAGGATTGTTGCAAGTCATGATGATGGAAAAGGGTTGACTAAGATGAGATAAGAGCAAATATGGGATGGAAAAGGGATGATCCAAGATTAAGGAGAGTTGAGGAAGATAGAAATTGCTGGAGAGCCAGAGGAATGGAGGCTAAATCAGAATGAAATGTAAATAGGGGGTTGACGATGAAGAGATTGGTTGGTGAGTTGAGTTAGAAGGGCTAAGAGATCCAAAATATGATGAGTGCCAAATCAAAATAAGTTGTTGGGTGAGGATGCTTTGATCCACTAACCAAAATGGATAGAGAGTGGCAAAAATGACAATAGTTCGAGTTGACATGAATTGAAGTGGAGTGAAAGTGACCTTACCTTGGTGTTGGAGGAACTCGCATTAAGGAAGTAAATGACCTAATTTATTGTTTCTTGAACTGTAGGTAGCGTTAGGATGAATTCCCCAACTAGAGAGGTAGAATGTGAAGGTCTCTATGCCGGTTCTTGATAAGGGGGTGAGGGCATCTCAATTTGAAGAATTTTTCTGAGACCAAGAGAAATCATTTTATCCATCATTAGAGCACATTAGACATGTTTTAAAGAGGTCATCACCTGCACAAATCTGCATCCAATATTGTGCATGGTATAGATGGGGGGTGCTTTTGATAAATTCTTCCTCGAAGGATTGAAGATGGGCGGTCTGGAAATGATGGTAGGTTATCATCCCAATATGATGAAACAAAGTGATCATCCTATATTGAGAGATGACATTGTTTGAATTTGTGTCATTCTAGTACACGTGACCATGATGTCAACGGGGAGTCATTTAAACAAGTGTTGTTGGGATGATACGTTGTAGGGATCCATGGCAAGTGGCAAACATGTTGTTTTCCGCAGGGGCATGAACTTGCATTGAGTCAGAGCAGAATGAGGGAGTCCATGCTAGGGCACCCACCTTGGGGAGTGAGATCAATTGTAGCTTTCATCTAACATTCTAAACATAATGAATCTAGAATGGGTTGTTCCCAACTCATATCCAATGAGGAAGTCATTACCTTGAGATTGTAATTAGCTAGTTGATCTACTAATTTATTACCTTCTCATTGGATGTGGGAGAGGAGAGGGGTTGGGATTTAAGCTAAGAGTTTTGTTATGTGAGAGATTTGATCCTTTAGTCTCCAACTATTAGTAAGTTTGCTTCGATCATATCCACATTAGATTCTTTGAAATAGGTTGATGATTGTCTTTAAATCACCCAAATGATGAGCTTGTTGTAGTTTTTTTGGTTCGCAATGAGAAGCCCTTGTTCTAAAGCCCATATTTTAGCCACATTATTTGTAGTGTGACCAATAGCTCTAACATAGATGTGTAGGATTTGACCCTATGTGTTATGAAAAACACCTCCATAGATTGCAGGTCCAAGATTCCCCTTAAAGGCACCATCAAAATTGAGCTTGATGAAATCATGAGGGGGAGGAGACTAGTGGAATGGACTATAGGGACAAGGATGGGTACAGTTGGGAAGTCATGAACCAAAAGAAGGCTAAATGTGAGAATAATAGACAAAAAAGTTTAATAGTTTTCCTTTAGGTGGAAGAACTAGTTGGGAGCATAACAAAATGACCATAGATAGTCCTAAAGCTCAACAGCAAAGGAAAAAACTGAAAAAATAATATTAAGAAGAAATATAGATATCCACCTTTATATGTTGGGCCTCATCCTTGTAGTGAGTAGCTCCAATAGGGCCTATAGGTGAACCATGTTCCAAACGCACCAAGTGGCCTTCTATATCCATTAGCATCAATTTCAAATCATATAATTGAGCCAGAATTTGATCTTGAATTTCTCTATGATCCACCAACACCTTGTCGAGTATAGTCATGAGCTACTAGTACAAATCAACCATGTATAGGTAGTGGTTTTTCTATCCTCTTATATTCCCAGTGTCGGGTCTCGAGGTAGTTAGGCTGGCCAAAAATTATGTGTTTGAAACTCCTTATCTCTCAAGATGGGCTTCCTCTTCAATGACATTAATATCAAACTAAAATTTTGAAGGCTATGAGCATGAAATTGTTAAGATGACACCTCCACCTGATACTTGACATGCAAACCACCATCCTCTCCCCTACCTTCACCATCCCTATAACAATATCATACTTAATTTAATGTGCACTTTAAAGAGGAAGAGGAGCATATGTGATGCATAAATAAAGAGGAGGATCCAAAGATAAGAAATTATAAGGAGGACAAAAACATAGTTTAGAATAGAGACAATGATCAGGTAAACTAACACATAGAATATTTTATGTATCAGGGGATTGTTGACTCCTTTCAAGGAGTAGCTTGATAAAGAGTAGGTTAGAGCTAGTTGAAGTGGAAGTAGGAGCTTCCAAGAAAGTTGCAGCTTGCAGAACAAATTGAGGTAGGAGCCATTTTGATCTGAAATTGATTACTAGTTAATTTTGTGCTAGTATCATTTCCAGATATAAAATTTTCTTTGCATTGGTTTGCTTATCCATAAAGAGTTTATCCATGAGCATGTGATTTTCAATTCATCTAACTTGGTGAAATTTAGTGTTTTGCATGAACTTAAAAGCATGAATTTAAATGGCTGAACAATAGCATATAAAAACACAGCAAGCAAAAATAACAAAGCTCAATACACAAATTTTTGTTGAAGGAGTTCACCCCTCTTGGGCTACATCTCCTTGGTCCAGCTTCATAGTGTGGGCCTTTATATTAGCTTCAATAGTGCTAAAATTTCTATTACATGCATCCAATGCTCTTGGAACTTGTTCCAATGAGTTTAAAACATTCAAATCTATTGGAAATGACTATATGTTTACTCAATTTGGTTACCAGATGCTCTGGGAATGGCCTCCAACACCTAGTGGCTCTAGGCTTCAAAAATCTTCAAGTGACCAAAAACACCTATAGATGACCTCTTATACCTTTGAAACCTACTCCAATGAATTTCTAGCATGCCAATTAGCCAAAAATGACTATTCATTTTCAAAATTTGGCTGAGAATTGAGTAAGTTATGGCTCAAACAGTTTTTCCTAGAAAACCTCCACTAAATCTGGAGAAGTGCCAATTAAGTCCACCAAGTTTGGTGGTAGTTCCAGATTTGGTGGCTCCACCAAAATTTTCCGCCAACTTAATCAACAGATTTATTAAATGCTAATCATCATTAGGGAGCACTAATCGCGCTTAGCGTTGGCCCCTAGCTCCTAGTTTCGGCGCTTGGTCGCATGGGGTGGGGGATGGCCCGCAACGTTGGCTCCCACCACCCTCGCCGCCAGAAATTAATGTAAACTCAAATACAAATTCATGGAAACACATTTTAATTACTCCGCCAGTGGTCAAATGATAACACATGGTAGTGGGGCGGGGGAGGTCATGGGTTTGGTTTCAATCCCCCTCCCTTTGCTCATAATATAATTTTGCCACCATATTCAATTTGAATAATTTTGCCGACAATTTAAACTTTGCCGCCGATTTTTGGATTTAAATTAAAATTAATTTAATATATATAATATAATACATAGTTAAAAACTATATAATATATAATAAAAATTATGATATATATATATATATATATATATATATATATATATATATATATATATATATATATATATATATATATATATATATATGTATGTATGTATGTATATATATATATATATATATAGAGAGAGAGAGAGAGAGAGAGAGATAGATAGATAGATAGATATAATAATAATAATTAAAAAAAAGTCAAATTCCACCTTGGAGCCAACTAGGCAATTTCACCTTCTCTGAGCCAAACTGGCAAATCCATAGGTGACACTTATCATAGTGTCACTGGGTAAGTCTAGAGAATATTC
The DNA here is from genome assembly GCA_031772625.1 of Pinus tabuliformis. Taxonomy (NCBI): domain Eukaryota; kingdom Viridiplantae; phylum Streptophyta; class Pinopsida; order Pinales; family Pinaceae; genus Pinus; species Pinus tabuliformis. The sequence continues at coordinate 404,288,613 of CM062811.1, read as the reverse complement.
TCTGCATGCTCATTGGGCATCCAGTCAACTCTAGTCAAACTATGACTTTGACTTTTTTTTAACCAAACTTTCAAAAGCTCTAATGTTTGCATACGAAGTTGGTTTTTTGAACCATTCGCAACATTGGAATCCTGGCGATGAACTCTATCTGGTCATTCAGGTTGAAAGCAATTCTAAGAACTTTCATGTTTTAGCTAAAATACTGATCCCTGACCATTCCTCCCCACTAGAAACCTTTTGGACCCCAAAAGCTCTCTTGATCACTAATTATGTTGATGAGGGGACTCTTCCCTCATCCTTCTAGTCTTTATCCATTGAAATTTTCCTAGTTTCATCATTTGGAGCTTTTCATAAAAAGTCAAATTTTTCCTTGATTCTGACGACCATCTATTGCTGTCTTTGACACTGTCATGCTGCAATATTTCTGAATTTGCAGAATAGAAATATAATTGTGTAGAAAACATCTTGTTCCTACCTTAGTCAACAATCAAAGGAATCTTGGAATCTTTCTCACCTTGCACTTTGTCTCTATGGCGATTTTTAGTTGCTTTTCCCTTGTACTTGAGTCAACTCTTGCCCAAGCTTCTTCACCACTGTAATGTGCCCTTTGGAAATCAACAATGAACATTTGTGAAACCCATGCCTTCTTTGCCAAGCTGCTTTGTGCTTGTCTCTTTGACCTTTGTAACTTCTTGCATCGACACCTTGTTTTCAACACTGCTCAACACCAATGTTGGATGCTGCAAATGTTTTTCACCTTCTTTCAAAGGCAACTTGCTATCATTCTGAAACAACTCATTAAAAATATAAGAATATTTATGAAAAGTATGATTCAAAACATCTCTTTGTTTAATCATCAACAATGTCAAGTTCTGACTTGCATTCACTAGCCTCTTCATTTGCCCTGCATTAACTAAAGAAATGTTCAGTTTCTTGTGATGAGCTCTCACAATATACTTCACCCCATCTTTAAGAAAAAGATATTTGTGCTCATAGATACGAAACATCGCTTTCCTGTCATACAAATATGGACTTCCCAAGATAATTCCATAAATTTCAAGCGGAACCACGTCTAACTCGACTTCATCAACAAAGTTTGTAGTAATAGCAAATCTAAAAATGAATTTCCTTGAAACCTGTAAATTGGCATCCTTAACTATCCAACCCAAAGGGTATGGTTTATGATGTGGTATGGTTTCAAGTTTAAGCTCTTTAACTAAGTCTCATGAAATTAGGTTTGCTTGTGATCCACTATCAAAGAGTGCATCAATCTTGGTATGATTTGAGATTACTCTGATAGTGAACAGCTCTTCCCTTTTGCCTTCATTTGGAGTGTTGTTTTGACTATTTGAGGAACTAGTACTTTCAACATGTTGACCTTTCAAACCCATAGCTATAATTTTTGTCTTATCTCCTAAATTTGACCCTAAGTATTTTTCATCTATAGCAACAGTTTTGCCCTTCTCTTTGGCTTTCAATCTATCTGGTTTTAATTCTAGATGAAGTTGCCAATAGTGATCTTCATCATGGTCAGTCTTTGAACAATTTTTTCATGTGAGTTTTTCCTTCTCTTTTTTGATACTTGCATTCTTCTTTCCCTTCCATTCCCCCCCTTCTCTTTTCCCTTACCCTCACTTTCACCTTTCTCCTCTATGTTTTGTTTTCCCCTTGCCTCAAGATGCATGTCTTGCACACATACTTCATCTAAGTTGCTTGGGTTAAACATAAGGATAGTATGCTGCAAATAGGAATGTAAATCTCCAATATATTTCAAGAGTGTGTATTGTGAATTCAAGTTTACTCCCAATAATAAAGCCCTCTTCCTAAACTCCTGAGTGTAGTCTTGGATATTTTGGCCTTTTAGTGGCCTAAAATTTTGCCAACTCATAATGGCTTTTTGCATATAAGCTAAAGGATAAAATTGTCTTTTAATTGCATAAACAAATTCAACCCAGGTAATGGATATCTTACCATGGATTTGCATTTCCTCTTGAGTCTTTGCCTCCCACCAAGCTAGTGCGGCTCCTTCTAGCCTCAGTGAAGCCAACTGGATCTTTATGTCATCCTCTTGAAGGTTTTGAATTCAGCAATATACCTCCAATTGTCGAATCCAATTTTCCAACTTTTCTGCATTCACTTCTCCATTGTACATGGGAAGTTCGAATTTTATTTCCAATTTCAGTATTGGAGTTTTTCCTTTTGGGGTTTTGGAATGAGTATGGGCAGCGGTGGTAGTGGAAAATGATGTTGTGTGAGATAGTGAAGATGATGAGTAAGATGATGAGGATGGTGGAGATGGAGGTGGCTTTCCACCATTCCGTTTGGAATCCTTCTTCTCATCTTTTTTGTCCTCTGAGCTTCCTTCTTCATGTGGAGGTTTAGAACTCTCTCCAACCATTCTGGCATTCCTCTCTTCATAGAGGACTTTTACCATCTCAGTCAAAGTATAGAAAGATTTCTTGAATTATTCCTCTCTAAAGAGGGACCTTCATGCTCTCTTTCTCCAGACATAATGGCTATGGATTCAGGCTCAAAAATTTGTATTGATTGTACCTCTTCAATCACTTTAGCCTCTTGTGCAATCTGTACCTCTTCTATCTCAATTGATGGATATGGAACTTGAGGTGATTCAGGTGTTGCCTTGTGTGGTCCTTTGGGCGAGGATGATTCTTTCTCAGTCTTCTTCCTTCTTGTCCTAATCTCAGGACTAGCTATCAATAGCTTCCCTTCTCCTCTCTACAACTTCAACCTTGTAATCATAACAACAATTGCAACTATTAAACCCTTCAAGCAAATCAAACAAACAACCTTGTGCTCTAATACCAACTTGATCTGAAATTTATTGCTAGTTAATGTTGTGCTAGTATCATTTCTAGATATAAAATTTTCTTTGCATTGGTTTGCTTATCCATAAAGAGTTTATCCATGAGCATGTGATTGTCAATTCATCTAACTTGGTGAAATTTAGTGTTTTGCATGAACTTAAAAGAGTGAATTTAAATGGCTAAACAACATCATATAAAAACACAGCAATCACAAATAACAGAGCTCAATACACAAATTTTTGTTGAAGGAGTTCACCCCTCATGGGCTACATCTCCTTGGTCCAACTTCATAGTGTGGGCCTTTATATTAGCTTCAATAGTACTAAAATTTTTGTTACATGCATCCAATGCTCTTGAAACTTGTTCCAATGAGTTTAAAACATTCAAATCTATTAGAAATGACTATTTTTTTACTCAATTTGGTTACCAGCGGCTCTGGGAATGGCCTCCAACACCTAGTGGCCCTAGGGTTAAAAAATATTCAAGTAACCAAAAACACCTATAGATGGCCTCTTATACCTTTGAAACCTACTCCAATGAATTCCCAGCATGCCAATTAGCCAAAAATGACTATTCATTTTCAAATTTGGCTGAGAATTGAGTAAGTTATGGCTCAAATAATTTTTCCTAGAAAAACATCCGCTAAATCTGGAGAACTGCCAGTTAAGTCCGCCAAGTTTGGCGGCAGTTCCGAATTTAGTGGTTCCACCATAATTTCAGCCAACTTAATCAACCTATTAATTAAAAGCTAATCATCATTAGGGCGCCCTAATCGTGCTTAGCACTGGCCCCTAGGTCCTAGTTTCAGCGCTTGGTCGCATGGGGTGGGGGCTGGCCTGCAGTGCTAGCTCCCACCACCCCCATGGCCAGCAATTAGTGTGAACTTAAATAAAAATTCGTGGGAATATATGTTAATTATTGTGTTGGTGATCCAACGGTAGCACATGGTAGTGGGTTCCATTCCCCCTCCCTCCGCTCATAACATAATAATTTTGCCACCATATTCAATTTGAATAATTTTGCCACCGATTTTTGGATTTAAATTAAAATTAATTTTATATATATAATATATAGTTAAAAACTATAAAATAAAAATTATATATATATATATATATATATATATATATATATTAATAATTAAAAAAAAAAATCAAATTTCATCTTGGAGCCAACTAGGCAATTTCACCTTCTCTGACCCAAACTGGCGAATCTGTAGGTGAAACTTGTCACAGTGTCACTGGCTGAAACTAGATAATATTCTCTACATGCTGATTGGGCATCCAGTCAACTCTAGTCAAACTTTGACTTTGATTTTTTTTTTATACCAAACTTTCAGAAGCTCTAACTTTTGTATACGATGTCGGTTTTCTAAACCGTTTGCGGCGTTGGAATCCTGGTGATGACCTCTATCTCGTAATTCAAGTCTGAAGCAATTCTGAGCACTTTCATTTTTTAGCTAAAATACTAATCCCTGATAACTTTTGTAAGTAAAACCCTACAAAAAATTAATGTAAAAGGGAGTAGGAGCTTCCCAACAAGTTGTAGCTTGCAAAATAGGAGGTTGGAGCCTCCAAAAGCTAATGTAATCAAAGAAGTAGGAGTTTTCCTTTACATCACAACAACATCAAATTCATGGTTTTCTCCCTTTATGGATTTACACTTATATCTAGTGTCCACATGTGTTGATTTTGTGTGTGGATTTTTATGTTGAGGTTTACATGTTAAATGTTGTTTATGTGTTAAATCTACTACTTATATGATGTAGTGTTGGTCATTTAATAGTTCAGATAACCATTGAAAAGAAAAGTAAAATTTGATAAATTGATGTCCATGAATGCATTATACTGATTCACCCCCCTCTCAGTATAGGGAAGTTTCCAACAAGTATGTTTAACACTTTACATGGGTACACATGCCTCATAATGTAAACTATGGCTCAACGGCCTAAATATTATTGTACATTATTTCAATAGGCAATCTGGCCTTATTCTATCATACTCAGCCCACTGGCCTAACCATGTGGCTACTTCTAGAGACACCCAGCCTTAATATCCACATACATACATTTACAACACAAGGGTTGAGTAGGGGTATTACAAAGAAGGAATTCAGGAATTCCAATATTGAGCAATAATTAATAATCTTTTGGCCTAAAGGGATTCTTTGATGGGATTGAAATGTATTTGTGACATAGTTTTGGTCATTGCTTCCATGAATCTTCCCAAAATTGGGAATTTTGACCACCTCTTACCTCCCTAAAGATGTGCTCCTTGATTATATTTTTGTGTATCAAGGATGCATATATATGTGAGCCTTTGATATTTTTTCATATTGATGGGTTGTGACTCTTGCATGCTAGGTGTATATTTATTTCCCCACATTTTGTACCAACTAGCTTCTGGAGTTTTTATCCATTTCCACTAGGTATTGGCACTAAGAGCTTTGTTGACTATTTTAAGATCTCTAAGTCCCAGTGCTCCTTTCCATTTTGGTTGACAATGTGACAACCATAATTAATTACATTTAAGTATGCAATGTAAATATTTTTGATAAAAAAAGGGTTGAGTAATGGGACACATATTCTAGAGGGGTGGTATGATTACTTGTTGAGGTGATTATTTGTTGTCATGGTTGCTTGTTGGGAATACTATTAATGTACAAGAAATTTAAAATGAAGAATGGCATGCTTCTAGCTGGAAAGAAGTGTTTTGAAATCACTACAATAAACAAAAAATAAATTGCATTTAAACCATCTAGGGAACAACTGGGCAAGTGGAAAATTTGCATGGAATGACAATATCTTGCTGGTAGGAGTTACTGTCAACAGGAGACAAGAGAAAGAGAAAATTGAACTACCGGAAATGAGGCAACTCAACAAGGAATTTGAAAGGTCAAGGGACAAAAAAGAAAAATCCGAGGAAGTTGAATTGTTGGAGGGATTTTGGGAGCAGTAAGAGGAAGAAAAATGCAAGGGGAAAGATGAGAAATGAGAGATGGAAAATAAGAGAACAACAAGAGAAAAGAGAGTTGGGAAAGAATATTGCATACATCTATGGAGAGAGAGGAAATTTAGTTCCAAGAGAGGGCTGAACAACAAAAAGAATGAATAAGGTTTTCGCTAGCAAGGGAGTAGGAAGAAATCACTAGGTATATAATTAATTGCCTCTCGATTCCCCATTGGCCAGGAGTGTGGAGATGATGTTTCTCAAGAAATCCCTAATGGATGGAGTGGCAAAATTAGTCATGGAAAATTCTTGGAGGATTTTTGGATGTTTCCTTGTTGTATTTTGATTTTACTGTGAATTATAGAATCCCTAATTTGGGTGGAACCACAATGTTGAGTTTTGAAGGGTGGAGACAGTTGGTATCTAGAATCCATGTGCATTTTGTTGATTTCAACTTAGTTAGAGGGTGGAGGTGGATGAATCTACAAATTCCATGGTCCAACTGGTGGATGTGTTTAATCCCTAAAGAAAAAATCTGTCAACCTATTGAATCTAGCTTGGGGTTATGTTGGCTTGATGTGGCTTAGACCCAAGTTCAGAGTTAGTTATGATAACTAGAAAAACCTTACACTACTGGCCCTTTTGGAAACAATCTGCGTAGTGCAGGCTGCAGTCTCACCCAAGGCAATATTGGGGGATGCTAGAACCAGGTTTCTGCATCCAAAGGACTTTGTGATGTGTTTCTGCCAAACTTAGGGCTTGATCTTGACCTTCGCAAACCCTAACCCTTAAAACCTGGAAATTGCAGCAATTAATAGTTAGCAAATTTATGCCCTTCACGGATTGCGCTAAACATGCATAACATCATATAAATAAACAGATCTACATCTTCGTGAATCCAATAAATATTTTTCCTGATTAATTGCATTCAATAGATAAATACAGTAAATTCAGAGATAAACAGTAATACGTAGATGCATAGATAGTTCTTCAAAATAAGTCTTTTATTATACTTCAAATATTCAATTATAGTTCTTTCCAACCCTGTGCACGCAACTATAGGAGCCTTCCCCTTCACCCAAGTACATAATAGATAAGATCATACCCAAATTATGCACTATTATTCTATGCTGGCCCCTATGACTCTTCTATGACTTCCTTTTATATTCTTCTTCACTATAATACCATGGTCCATGAACCATGGGTGGGTCTCACAATAGCTTGACTCTTAACAAACTAAGGGGCTTTGGCCTTCTAAAAGCCCCTTTGACTCCTATCAACCTGTGCTACTCATTCTCCGCTCCTCAAAATGCAGAGACTTTACAATATTTCACAAAACTTAACAAAATTTGACCCAGGTGACCTCGTCCCAATAGGCCCACAACACAAAGTCGTGACTCGTCTTACGTCACTCTATTGGTGTTGCCTCAATATTTGCTTATAGAACATTGAACTCAATCTTCCATGCTTGAAGATTTGTTGTTCCCTGGGCAGCGGCCTCACGAACATTTTTGACCAATTTCTTCATGGTTGGACCTTTGACTACAAGGCCCATGGTTCTCTATGTTTGTTGCAGAGCCTTTAACTTGCTTTGGATAGTCTATGACAATTGGCTTGCCTCGTTAGCCCATGGCTGTGTCCTTTAGGAGATAATGGAGGCCTTCTGACACAACTCATCAATCTAGGTATGGATGAACTTTCCTTCCTGAAGTTGGGTGAACCTCTGCACAGGTGCTAAGGTCTGCATTGTCACCCTGATCTCATCAAACTGTAGCTTCTTTTCACAGATGTTTGCTTCGATCATCTGCAAGTGTTGATCCTCCTATAGTGAGGCCCACATCTCCATTTTCCGCTCAAACAATTGGTTGTAGTCCTTGACTACAGATTCTAGAGTGGTCATGTTTGCTTTAATAGTAGCCTCACACTGCTCTCTAACTTCCGGAGGAGTGGTTGGCTGTAGCTTCAGTTGAAGCTCGGAAATATCTAGTTGTAGCTCAAACCTAACCTTTCCAATTTCCTCCTTGGATTCCTTCACCGCAACAAATAACTTCTTAATTTTCTCTGCTAAGGTCGCTTCTGTTGGAATTTAGAGCTCAGGTATCTCGCTACATACTTGGGTAAGGGAGGCCATGAATTATTGATTTCACTGCATCACCTCGTCACAGGCTTGCAAAGCTTGTGTTTTCTCTACAAAAATATGTTGATTATTAGTTTGTACCTTGTCAATAATCAACAACGCTCATTTGTCCTGGATGCGGAGCTCATCTAAAACTCCTTGGTGCAACTCATGCAAAGTCTGGATCGGTAGTGCTGCAAGGTTGATACATAGATTTTTCCAGTACTACGCACACTCTTGGTCTTCGATTGTCTCAAACTAGAGAGAGCCCCCTGGTAGTGGTACTGCTTGAAGCTCGAATGTAATTTCAACAGAACTAAACTTTGGAATGCTCGCTTGATCTGTGCTCGCTTGTCCCACGCTCACTTGGATCACCCCTGTCTAGACCTGCAATTCCTTCAGGCCCTGTTGTACTTTGTCCAATACCTAGTGGTACTAGTCCTCGATGTGTCCCCATATAGTTTCAGTGGCGGAGTGGACAACATCACCTATCTCATCAAGGTCCCCCTCCATGAGGACCAATGGTGTCGCACTCATAGACTTATCGAACTTCTGCTTCTTGTGAGGTCCCGTGGAACTTCACTTCTGCCTCTTCCTAACCCTGAAGGGGGACTCTAAGTCCTCTGATCTGAGATAGGGGCTTGTGCCCCCTTCCTCTTCACCTTCGGTTTCAACCTCAACATTGGTGCACTCTGTCTTAGGTTCTTCGAGGTCAATAGTGACCTACGATGTTGCTTCTTGCGTAGATTTTTCCTTTGCATAAGCCTTTTATTTTTGCATTGCCTTTTCTTTTGTAGAAGCCTTATGTTCTTCTTTGTCTTTCATAGAAGTCTTCTATGCTTCTTTCTCTTTGACTTTCTAGGTCATTGTTGCAGCTGTTGTTTTCTCTGTTTCTCCCTCTACAACCTTACTTGTTCCTGTAGCTTTGCCAGATGGGGTGAGCCACTCACTCGGCCATTTGCTGATGACCCCCATAATTTCATCCTCCGCGATCAAATATGGCAACATATGTCATGTTCCTATGGCATCCTTCTTCGTGCGTATGGACAGATTCTGAAAATCGGCCTTGAAATCTGCAATATTTGTGTACAATGCATGTAAACTAGGTGACAATAGTGGTTGTTGGTTGATCACCATCCACAACTCTGACTAGAACAATACCCAGAACATCATTGTTTCAATGATGCGGTCAGGATCCTTTGTAAGCCCATAGCGAGGTGGATTTCGCCGCCTCGCACAAGTCTAGATCCTATGTTGGGAACTGGCTATCATCAAGCACCCTCCATGCTACAAGCGTGATCAATTAAAGTAACCATGCGTAGTGAAATTCCTCTCCATCCTCCTGGGCTTCACGGAAATCCTCCAGGAACTTGTGATAAAGGTACTTTTCCCAATTGTATTGGACCCCTTTGCTGCACTCCATAGCTAAAGATACTACTGGTGTTGACACTTCATCGGCATGACACTTTCGCATGATTTTTCTTGCCAAAATATGTGCAGCAAACTGCACAATTCCATCTGATATGGAGCTAATGGCGTAGCTGCGCAACTTATTCACCAACCCGAAGTCACTCTTCATCTGATCCGTGAGCTTCTTCTCCTACGACTTCCCCACAAAATCATCTATAGGGTTCGCACCCTGATAAGGTAACAAGGTGATTCTATGGACAATATATCATCAAGTGGAATGGGCCCTCCCAACTAGAGGCACCCGTCATGAAGCAGTGCCAAAATTTGACGCACACAGATAGTATTAATTATGCTTTGGCTAAAATGTGGAACCCACAACACATTGATAAATCCTGCACACTCAATTTCGGTCGCCCAATTCATTGGCTCAAGCCTTGTGACACCTAACTCCTGTAGTAGACTGATTTCAAATATTTGCTGGGTTCCAACTATGGGAAATTTGCATGATTGCCCAGATCCCAGTCCTCCATCTTCATAAATGGTACACGGGCCAACAAGTCACCCTCAACAGGTAATTCCTTTGGCAGCAGTGGTGTGAATACTTTGTACTTCAGTGAGTCAGGGTCCTTAGTGACCTTGGCAACGAATTTCCTAGGGGGTACATAAGGTGGTAGCCGAGTAATCAACATTGCTTCCTCTACATCGATATCTTCAACCCCCATAGTCAATTCTTCCTCATCTAAGTCCAAGGGTTCTGTCGGTTTCTTGCTTTTATCCATTCGACCCTTCTATCTAACCTCAGGTGGGTTTTTGCATGGTGATTGTCGAACTGGTGCTTGTTGTGGCTTCTTTTGCTTCTTCTCTCTTGCCACAAAGATAGTATGTTTTGGCCTCGATGACCTACACGCTATGGTAGGGACTGGTGGTGTTGCAGTCATTTTGTCAATGCTCTCCCAGAATAGTTTCTTCTTCCACTCAGACAAATCTGCCTCAAACCCAAGCCCTTGCTACGAAAACTCCTCTATCTCTTGCCAATCTTGTCTAGAAATTTATCGTTTCGGCTCAAATTTAGGCACAAAAGCTCAAGGCAATATCTCTGGAAGAAAAGTGTTTGAATGTGGAGTGGGATGTTGCATTTATAGCCCTTTTTGAATTCAAATCCATCGGTTCCCTCCAGATCTCGTTCATTAATGCTCTTTCTGCTGCAGATTTCCAAATATGTGCTCCTTAAATGCTTTTTGCCCACTCCCTTTAATGGAAAAATAGTCATCCCATCATCTACAGTGTTTTCAATGATTACTTTCTGGCTAGGCTATGTGGGACCCACCTTGCTAGTGCAACTCCTTCGTCACAGCTCCCATCTATGCCTTTCTCCTAACTATCATGCAGCCCATTCACTTCGCCAAACTATCCTTCTGGCAGCGTAGTTTATAGTCCCAAACTTCCTTGCAACTACCTGAAGTACTAAGACTATCCTGCATCCATATAGTCATTGCACTGGGGCGGGATCACCCCTGTACAACTTCAACGACTCCCATTGATTTTTCCTGGAAATAGCTCTCCACTTAGCTTCGCAAGCTGAACTGCACCTCCATTCGTAATCTCCTTGACGATATATGGTCCCAGCCAATGCATCTGAAACTTTGTAAACTTGCTATCATACATCAGTACTAAATCTTCATTTTTAAAGGTGCACTGCTTAATGTGGCGATCATGCCACGCCTTTTCTCGAGCCTTCTACACCTGTTGATGAAAGCCTACCAAGAAGTGATCTTCTTCTAAGTCAATTATCTGCATGAGGCGTTCTTACATTATATCTTGATTTTCCATCTTTGTGACTGCATTGACCCTCAAACTGGGCACGATGTACTCCATTGGCATCATTGCTTCTTGTCCATAAACCAGCCTAAATGGTGTCTGTCCAGTCAACTTCTTACAGGTAGTTCTATATGCCCAAAGAACAGCTAGTATGCGCACATCCCAATCGTTCCTATTTGCATTACAGATCTTCATCAAAGCATTCTCCAGGATCTTATTAAAGGCTTCAACTGTTCCATTTGCTTGAGGATGATATAATGTGATTTTCTGATGATACATCTGGAATTCTTCAAGAAAAGCAGTAATCATTTCATTCAGGAAATGTGAACCCCTATCGCTCATCAAAATCTTAGGACAACCAAACCTAGACAGAATGTACTCAAATATAAACTTCGCAACTGTAGCCATGATGCAATCTTTCACAAGTTGTGCCTCAGCCCACCTAGTCAAGTATTATGTCATCGTGATGATGTATCATGCTCCTGTCTTCTTTCTTGGTGGCTGAATAGGTCCCACAAAATCTATTTCCCATTTATCAAATGCCTATAACGAGACTTGCGGGTTCAAAGGAAATTCATCCCTCTATGATAGCTTCCCGGTCCTCCGACAAATATCTCATGCCCTACAATATTCCTTGGAACTCTTGTGCACAGTTGGCCACCATAGCCCAGCTCGTAGGATCTTCTGCGCAATCTCTCTTCCCGCATAATGTCCTCCAGAAACTCCTCCATGCGCTTCAACAAGGATACTTTGTCTTTCATAACCCGATACATACTTGTGTAGAACTTCATCCGACCCTATTTTATAAAAGTCCCCTACAATGACGAAGAAATCTGCAACCCTGATCACCAATTTTGTCTTTTGCTGCATCGTATATCCTTCAGGAGTTGCACCTTTAGACATGGATTGGATTATGTATGCAAAATGTTCATCTGCTACGCGTACAGAAAAGAGTTGTGCATCAGGAAATCCTTCATCAAGACTTGTAGGTTCTTCGTCATTCTCAATCTATGAAAGGTGATCTGGTCTAGCATTTCATCTCTCAGGCTTCACAACTGCTTCAAAGTCATACTCCTAAAATAACAGTAACCGCCTATAGATTCCCCCCCCCCAACACAAGCTTGTTGACTAGGTACTTCAAAGCTGAATTGTTTGTGTACATTTTGAAGTGCGCACCCAACAAATAATGCCTGAACTTTTGGAGTGCATAGACCATCGCCAACCCTTCGCACTTCGTGGTTGAGTAATTCTTCTCTACCTTAAACAACTTTCTACTCACAAATGCAATCATATGGTCAATATATCATGTGCCTAGTTGGGTTAAAACTGCTCCTAATGCTATGCAAGACACATCTATATGTACATGGAATTCTTTCTTCCAATCAGGGAACACTAGAATAGGTGTTGTAACCATCTTTTTCTTCAAAACATATAAGTTTTTCTAGCAATCATCATCCCAGAAAAACATCGCATCCTTCCTCAATAATTTTTCCATGAACGCAATGATCTGCGCATATCCCTTGATGAACTTTCTATAGTATCATGTATGGCCTAATGTTGAGCGCATCTGTTTTATATTCCTCGAGGTCTCCAAACTGATAATTACTACAATTTTGGCAAGGTCCACCATCAACCCTTTCTTACAAACAACGTGGCCCAGAAGTATCCCATATGGTACGCAAAATATACATTTCTTCAGATTTAGGGAGATTTGATACTTCCAACAAGTAGCCAACATTAGGCGAAGACTTGCAACATGCTTTTTCACTAACCCAAACATCGTCGAATCATCAAAGTAAACCTCCAAAAACTTATGAATAAATTATTTAAAGGTTGCAACTACCACCAGAGAAAAGATCGTAGGGGAATTCTTAAGTCCAAAGGGCGTAACTGTATACTGAAAAGAGCCCCATTCTGTGGCAAAGGTAGTCTTACTTCAATCCTTTGGTACGATCCTAATCTGGTGATATCCTAAGAATCCATCAGTAAAACAGTATGCACCTTGACCACCAACGTTCTCCAACACTTCATCTATGAACATAGGAAATGGATCATGTACACAAGCATCATTCAATTTCTGGAGATCTACACAAATTTGGATTTCACCCTTTGTCTTCTTCTCCTGAACCACCATAGGACTAACCCAGTCTGATTCTTCAATAGGATCAATAATTCCTACTGCAAGCATCTTATCTAGTTCTTTGCGCACCTATTTTTGTACTTAGGATTCAATCGGTATGGTCATTATTTTACCATCTTCGCATCCAGCTTTAGGTTGATCTTCATAACACCTGGACTACTATCCCTTTTATATCAGAGAACTTTGTTGGAAACAAGTCCTGATATTCCCGCAATAACTTTGTGGCCTTGTCAACTATGTCCTCATCCTAGTGATCTCCTATATTCACGAACTTTGGTTGTGCTTCCAACCCAATGTTCCCTTTCTTGGTTTTCAATGGTTTTGAATTGTCAGGAACTTCTCCCTTAGGCCGAGCAACTTCACACTGTCCCTCTGACTTAGGGATAGTGACATTCTTGGGGTTTTCCTCGCCTTCTTCTATGGTAACATTATAACACTGCAGAGCATGGCATAGCTACGTACTTCAATCTAGTTATACCCACGTGATAGGCTCTACAGGCATTTTGAATATCACAACCTTGATTTCCTATAATGCTTCATCAATACTTTCAAATTCATCCTCAAAACTAAATGTTAACAGAAATCTCTCCTTCAGAACATCCCACTCTGCAGTTCCATGTCACAGCTCTGTAATTATACCATCCATCGTAGGGTTGATCCAATCCTCATTCTGTGCAGTAAGCTTATAAATCTGATCAATATCATCCTCCTCATTGTAATCTGGGACTGGTTCAGTATATCACACACCCTCTACTGGATCTAATGGAACAATGACCCTCAGTTCCTTCTTCTCAAACGTCATACTACACTTCTTCAGGTTGATGACCGCATTCATATCAAATTCCCAATCAATTCCAAGCAGCGTTGGGTAGGGATTAATATCATCCACTATTTCGATAACCTCAAAATCAACTATAGCGTGCACCCCTTCAATGTGGAGAATGACTCCATGTAGGCGTCCCATAGGACTAATCTTTTGTTTGTTCGCCATTTGCAACTAAATTGGGGATCACTGTAGCGCCGACCTTCCCATACTTTCCCAGGTCTGTTTAGGAAAAACATTCGCATCAGATCCCAAATCTAGGATCACCTAGTCCATTTCAAATTCTCCGATTTATGCAATCAATCTCATCTCCCGACCAATCCGTTTCTTACTTTTTTCTACTTTATGTATTGTGCATTGTTCATGTAGTGGCTTACCCTAGTCGGCACAGTTGTCTATTAATGCTTGTAGGCCCTCCACTGCTTTCTAGTCCCTTAGGAGCTTCATGCAAGTCTGCAAGAAGGATGTCAATACTAAAGGATCCATTTCCTGCACATAAATGACCTCTTCATGCTTCTTTGTTCATGCACTCTGAGTCTTTGATGTGGAAGCTCCTAAATCCAAAAAGCTTTTTTTCACCTCCATAAAAGTTTCCTTTTCCTTATGCGAATCAAATTCAGCATCCTTGGTAGCATCCTTGTACACCCATATATTTTCTTATGGTTGTTTCCCTGCGGCTTTATCTTCCCTGGTATCTATACCGCTTCACATAATTATATTAACACTAGGTCCATCCTCGTGTGGTTCTGATCTCATCATCTGGATGTTCTGGGTGGGCTGCTGGTTCTTCTTCTCTTGTATCTTTGTGATGAGTAAAGGATAGTCCTCTATGACATGATCAAACTGTCAACAATATTGACAAGAGGGGTGTGTTGGGTTCTGACAATCTCATGCAAAGTAGCCTACTTCCCCACAACTGTAACAAATAATATGTTCATGACCTCTTCCAGCTCCTCCCCCTCATTGTCTTCCTCATCCCTGGAATCCTTTGTGTGCTGCAGGTGTGCCTTGATCTTTCTGAGGATGTGTCTCAGCCTATACTCTATATGTTAGAGTTTTGTCCATCATTAACTCATAGCTTCGGCAATTGTGCTCATCATGGCCTACAGACTTATAGAAATTGCAGAATAGTTGTTGGGGAGTCTATACAAACTTATGTAACAAGTGGAAATTGTATGTTGATTTTTTTCCTGTTATTTGGCAAATAGCGCACCATGGCACCACACTGTTACTCGATCCAACAGTATTTTCTGGCTTTGGGGTGATAGGATCTCCCCCAATTAGATAGTTTTTATATACCAAACAATGATCCTTATCATGACCATTTCCCTTGCACTTTAAGCACCATACTTTAGAACGGGTCTCATTTTGGAATTCTTTCCCCTTTTTGAGATCCTGCAACTCCATATGCAGGCTAGCCAACTGCGATCTACTGTGACTTCCACACAACATATGTTACAAACCAGAATTGATCAGGGTCTTCTGTCCCCAGACCCTTGAATATAGGCATCTTCATAGTGTTCGCCATACTGAATATAGAAGTTGGAGGCGGAGGCATAGTTGTATGCTGTGGAGGTGATCCCATAGTGCCCTGATATACCGACTGTGGTGCACCTCTGGGCATCTTGGGACTATTATTTTCTTATTCACTGTCGGATGCTCCCAAGAGAGGACTGTACTCAACAATTGTATCTATATCTTTTCTGAACTATTCCCCACCTCGTGTAGCACCCATCAAGTCTCGTCTAAACATCGATTTAGTGGCATAACCATTTCTCACACAATAGCATTTTAATCTAAGTTTTTAGAGACTTCAGATACTTACCTCTTGGTCCTTTGAAAAATCGGCGTTCAAATTTGCTATAACTGGAAGATGTATCAATCACGAACTCAATAACATATCCACCCAAAATACTATTGATCTAATAATCGACTATCTTCACAACCTTGTTTTCTGATCCTTCCAGGCCCTTCACTAAGTATGGATTCCACACGATAGGGTTATCCAGCTTCCAGGTAGGTTTACCATCCACCAATTTAGCCAACCATTCGTATAATTCACACAAAAAAGAGCAGAATAAAACTTCTTGTTCCTCTGTATACTGGTAGCTCTGCAACCACTCTTCTTTCGACAGACATGGATTCCTATTTTCTTGCGCTGGAAAATCATGCAGCTTCTGATCTATCCACTTTTCAATCTTGTTCTTAGTTTGTATCCACTTATGCGACATCACACATTCCTCAGATAGATCCTGGTACTGGCAAAAGAACCATTTGTTGGCTTGAGGGGGCTTGGACCCAGGTTTAGAATTAGTTGCACTAACTAACAAAACCCTACACTACTGACCCTTTCGACAACAACCCACATAACGTGGCTACAGTCTCACCTAAGGTAGTATAAGGGGATGCTAGAACCAGGTTTCTTCATCCAGAGGACTATGTTATGTGTTTCTGCCAAACTTAGGGCTTTATCTTGACCTTCGCGAACCCTAACCCTTAAAACCTGGAAATTGAAGCAATTAACAGTTAGCATATTTATGCCCTTCGCCGATTGCGCTAAACATGCATAACATCATATAAATAAACAGATCTATGTCTTCACGAATCTAATAAGTATTTTTCCTGACTAATTGCATTAAATAGATAAATATAGCAAATTCAGAGATAAACAGTAATACGCATATGCATAGATAGTTCTTCAAAATAAGTCTTTTATTATGCTTCAGATCTTCAATTACAATTATTTCCAACCCTGCACACACAGCTGCAAGGGCCCGCATACTCAGCTGCAGACTTACCAAGGTCTCCATGCACACAACTGTAGGAGCCTTCCCCTTCGCCCAAGTACAAAATAGATAAGATCAGACCCAAATCATGCACTATTCTTCTATGCTAACCCCTATGACTCTTCTATGACTTCCTTTTATATTCTTTTTCATTACAATACCATGGTCTGCGAACCATGGGCGGGTCTCAAAACAACTTGAATCTTAACAAACTAAGGGGCTTTGACCTTCTAAAATCCCCTTTGACTCCTATCAACCTACATTACTCGCGCTCCACTCCTCAAAATGTGGACACTTTACAATATTTCACAAAACTTAACAAAATTTGACCTAGGGGACCTTGTCCCAATAGGTTGACAAATGCAAGTGAGACTTGGATGTAGTTGTCGATGGTTGGGTGGAGAGTCATAGTCCCAGGCTTAGTTGCACATTAGTTTAAGATAAGTATCTTTCATGTTCTCATGAAATCAAGAATATATGTATATATATGCCTATTTATATTGCTTGTCTAAAATGATGTTTATTGATGCCATGGTTTATGAATTCATTGTCTATGTGATTGACCAATGTGTTGTTGTCATTGTGCAAAAGGTGAAGAATAACATGTGGTAGTATTGATTGTGCTCTTACAGTTAACAACATGGAAATCCTTCTTATTGCAGTGATATGATTTTCTTTTTAATTACAGTATTGTACATGTTTATTGTGTATAAATTGCAAGCTACATAAGGGTGTGAAAGCATGAATGTATGAGATGCATGGTCCTACACTAACATCCTGGATGCAGGGGCTATTTCGCTATGATGGCATTGGGTTGCATTGGTAGAAACAAGTGCTCAACAACGTTAATGTATAGTGTGGAATGATTTGTAATCTAGTGTTTGATTGCATGTTTAAATTTCTATATAAGTATAGGTGGACTTTTTGCATGCTAATTTTTACATTCTTGATTGAAGGGAAGGAGTCATGATTCCATCACTTGTAGTTGTATTCTATCATTTAATTAAGCATGCATGAGATGATGAGTCATGTTCACATATTTTCTTAGTCAATAGGTTTGTTGAGCCAAAGAAAACAATTTTTTACTCTGTTAAT
Organism: Pinus tabuliformis; assembly: GCA_031772625.1. Taxonomy (NCBI): domain Eukaryota; kingdom Viridiplantae; phylum Streptophyta; class Pinopsida; order Pinales; family Pinaceae; genus Pinus; species Pinus tabuliformis. The sequence goes on along the minus strand of CM062811.1, from coordinate 404,270,655 downwards.
GAGTTGCTACAACTCTCTGTAATTTTGGGAAGAAATGCATGTGAAAGTGTTGTTGAATTGATATCATCCATATGATTCATTGCTTCTATATTTTAGACATAAATTTCTTATGAATTTTTTTATCATTAGGTGCCGAAAGTATTGTTGGAAAAGTATGCTAAGTTAGAAAAAGGATGGCTCTATTAAAGAACTCGAAACTAGAAACAATTTCAAGTTAAAAATGATTTTCTATTTAGCAGGTTGATCAAATCAAAGGTCAGATAACTGGCCAAAACGTTGGGCTTCCAGTGGACTCTGCCCCAACCCACAATGGGCCGACTTGATAGTCCATGACCCACAGGTCAGAGGCCGGGGTGGTCGAGGGTTGGGACGACCCCGACCCATTGTATTGTAAGCACCAGGTAGAATTAGGCTAACCCTAACTTAGGTTAGAGGTCAGGGTTTGGGCCCAACCTGTTGAAATTTTTAAAAGCGCCACCGACAGGGAAAGAGCTAACCCAAACTTCCCTTGGGAAGCATGTCTTCCACATGGACCTGCCCACCGTGGACATGCGTTAAGTGCCATGTGGGTCTACAATGGTGGGGTACGAACTCATCACTTCCACGTGGGCCTTTGTGAGACTGCCACATGTAGGTCATGTGGAGGGGTGTAATTAGTCCATCTTTATAGGGCTGTAGCTTTTGATTCATAAGTTGGATTGAGGTGTAATTTATGTAATTGGAATCGTCTCGAAGAGACAAATGTAATGACGTGGTTCATTTGAAGTTCTAGAAAGGTTGAAAAAAAAGTAAAAAATATATATATATTTTGTTCCCATAATTGTACCTTAGTAGCTAGGTAATCTAAGTTATTACCTCCATCTAACTTTTGTTGGGTTTGGGGTGAGGAGGGGTGTGTCTATAGGTGGTATCAGAGCATTCAGGTTCAACACTTGGAATCGATGGGCTCTACCATGCACAAAAAGAAACATGTTTGATTGATTATGTAAATGGTAGGTTACATGAATAATTGATATGTTTTTATTGTTATTGAGGAACTAATAATTTGTGTTGATTGAAATATTTTTTTGGTGATGCATGCATTTATATTGGTGCTAACATGGTTTTTTCTTACAGTTGATCTTATTGTAACAACTCTATAAAAGAAAGTTTATGGCATGGTTTATTGTCATTTATTTATTTTATCATATATCTAACAATTGCATGTGAATGACAACACATCATAAACAACAAAAGGTAGGGAAAGACAAAGAAATGAGGACAGGAATGGTACAATATAGTTCTGATCGGTCACAACATGGGCATGAAGAAGTAAAAGTAGATGAAGAAGAGAATCAATTGGCCAAGGGGGAGGGGTAAACTCTCTTAATTGGATGGATACCTTGAGAAGCCTGTTGAAAATAGCAACAAGAAATGATAAAAATAGAATCCAAAAATTCCATTTTAATTTGTCCTTGAATTAAACTAAGAGTTAAAATCGAATTTTATTCTCATATGAACTTATAATAGTTAACTAGAGTGAGTTGACTTAGCTAACTAAGGAATTTCGAGTTGGAATTCTTTCTGAAGTCATGTATATGTTCTCCCTATATTATGGGGGTCCAGGATGAGTTAAGTATGAGTTGTAATTAGTTAACTCAGTTTACTGAGTTAAGTCCAGTTAAATTAGTTCTAAACTATTTGAGGAACTAATAGTGAGTTAACATTCAGTTGATGCATTAGTGCACTCAGCTAGTGCTACTCCAATTAACTGAAGATTCCCTCATCAGAAACTCATGCATGTCCATTCTGAGAAAGAACCAGTTGAGACTAGAGTGCAGGGACAGTGTACTATTTTTTGTATAATTTTCTGAGTTGTACTAATAGTGCATGCAATCAAGAACTAATCCTTGAAGGGATTGTGCAGTTTTGGATGAGGAATTTCCCTTTAAATATGGGCTAATTCTCTCAGGAATTGTGTAAAGAATTAGAATCTTGGAGGCTTGGAAATTTGGGTAAGTATTGGCCATAGGAAGTCATCAAGCGAAGGATAGGAAATACTTGTGCAGGTTAAGCTCAAGGTTGAGCAAAGAATATTGTATTTATCCAAATTCTTTGACCAAGGGTGCATTGGAATAGAGACTTGGAGAGCTTTTGAAGAGGCTAAGATTTGGCCTTGAGCTTGCTTATGAGTTGGAGATTGAATTTGTTGAGTGCTGGGATTGTTTTAGAGAGAAAAAGCATTACAATTTCATCTTGATTTTCTGGATTAATACAAAATAGATAGTGGGGTTTCGAGTTGTGGCTTTCCCCAGATATTTATTGTGTTATGTGCCTTTGATTCTCTTCCTCTATTTATTATTGTTTGTTCTATGTTTATGGGCTTCCACTGTAAAGATTAGAAGTAGATTCTTGTCTCTTTCTTTAGCAAATTGCATTAGCTTGTGAATCTACAGGATTTTCTACAAAGCCTAAAGGCTGAGATACAACGCCTTAAAGTAGATAATGAGAGGTTGATAAAGGCCCAAGAGAGGCAATTTGAGGTGAATGTAGTCATACTGCAAAGCCTCTTAGATGTGTAGAGGCAAAGGCAACATGACCAGGGGGCTAGTCATAAAGACATGCATAACTCTTGGGGATCAAAACAGAAAACAATTGGAGCAGATGGTGGAAGATCCAGGAAGAGGCACAGAAGGGAAAGTGAGGACAATGTGAGAGGAGATGCACCATTGAGCACCTCGTAAAGAAGAACCAACACCTATGGGCATCACTCTGGTAGACATTATAGCTCTTCTACTAAAAGGTATCATATTTATTCTCATCATCATCATCAGGAAAAAAGAGAAGGGGATTATATGCCTGAAGAATTTAAGAAGGCCAAACCACCCACATTTGATGAAGAGATGAAGAAATATGAAGATGCAGAAGCATGGTTACTTGACATGAAAAAATTCTTCAGAATTAATGATTATTCCAAACGCATGAAAGAAAAAGTGGCCACCTATAGTTTGAAAGGAAAGCAGACATATGGTGGGAGGATTTCAAGAATTTGAAAGGAATAATTGAAGAGAGACTGAAATGGAGTGATTTTGAGGGCTTCTTCAAAGATAATATTTATTAGAAAGATATGATAGCAAGGTAAAGGAATTTTATGAGTTGAAAATGGGACAACTGTTAGATGAGGAATACATTACCATATTTTTGGATTTGTCGAGACATGTGCCATATCTCAAGGAGGAGAAGGGAAAAATTCAATGATTTGTCAGTGGGTTGGACATGTCATTTAATGATCAAATTGATTTTTATGAACCTCAAACCTTGGATGATGCCATAAACAAATTAAAACATTGTTGTGAAAAATCAAAGCACAAGCCAGAATTTAAAATTGATTGGAAAGAAAGGAAAAACAATAAGGATAAGAAGAAATCGCCTAAGAAAACTTGGAAAAGAAAGAAGTAATGCACACAACTAATGCAAATCGAGCTCGGTAGAAATTTAGTCCAACTGCCAAAGGTAGTGCTCACCAGTAGGAAGGAGAGTAGTCCAGGTCTGAGAATAAAGAGACACTAAAATGCTTGACTTGTGGGGAAAATCACCGAAAGAGGGACTACCCACACCAAAAAAATGCACGTTTAAAAATTTACAGCACCCAGGAAGCTAGGACTATGGGGGTTGTGTCACAGAGTCTACCCAAAATGTACGAAGTTGTGGATAATCGCCAAGCAGACCACCAAGCGTCCATAATTGAGATGGAAGGTAAGTTGTGTAATCCAATTATTTATATATTAATTGATATCGGTTCTAATTACAGTTATATCAGTCCGAAGTTCATGAAAAAATGAAATATAGCCAAATAATTGCACACATGACCATGGTTATTTCAGCTAGCAACAGGAACAAAAAGAAAACCTAGTTATTGGGTTATATCGTGTGCATTTGAGCCCAACGATATGCCAACAACAACACATTTAAATATGTTTCCATTTGGTGCTAATGACATGTTATTGGGCATGGTCTGGTTGTGCATGCACAAAACTAAAGTTGACAGTTTTGAAAAGGAAATTACATGCATGAATGATGTTGGAGAAAGAAGAAATTTGCAAGGTAAGCAAAAGCCAACTTCATTGAGGCTGATCACCACCATGCAAGCTAAGTATAGTTGTCAAAAAGGTTGCAAATTATTTGTTTTACAAATTTTCAATGATGGAAAATCTAATGACAGTGTTGGGCAAGAGGAAATTGAAGTTCTAGAGAAGTATATTGTGTTGAAAAATTACATAGACGTGTTTCCAACTAATACTCTAAGACTACCTCCTCATAGAGTAATTGATTTCTCTATCAAATTAATGCCTAGATCAGCACCAACGTCCAAGGAACCATACCAGATGAGTACGCCTGAGCTAGTTGAGCTAAAACTAGTTCATTTCATCTAGACAAAAAATAGTTATAGATATAAGAAGCCAATTAACAATTTCAATAATGTATTAATGTAAATTTTTAAAAATTCTAAATTTATTATAACACGATTTTTTTAATGAGTAAAATTTTTATTATGATTAAATTTCAAAAGGAGTAAATTTTTTTTTTTAATGAAACTTTCATGTTTTTTTTTATTTCAATAATGATAAATACGAATAATGATAAATATCATACAAATGTTGAATTATAAAATATAATAACATTTTCTAAAATATTCATAAAAGTTTCTACATATTTTATATTAAAATAATTTAAATGATCATTTATACATCTATTATAAATAGTTTCCATAACTAGTAATTGCCCCTGAAGGTGCAAAGATACATTGAGGAAATTGAACATCCTATGATGTTACTGCAAAAATGTTGCAGCAAAGAAAAGATAACAACCTAAAGGGTGGATGATGGAGGAGAGGAAATGTGTTCATGCTTGTAATAGTCTCACACTTGTGCCAATGCCTGCCCAACATATGTTGCTAGAACAACCTGGCTAAATCATTTTTTTCCAATCATACCACTATGTCAAAATATTATATACATATTATATTCAAGCTATAACATGTAAGATAATGAGGAGAAACATTACCATAGGTCCGTGTATGTTGAGAATGAGATTAAATAGTGACCTTCAAATTCCATGATAGTTTGTAATCAACATAAAGAAGGAGGTTTGTTTTAGAATTTTAGCTATCTCCTTTTAAAAAAATTAAATTAATTTGGAGTCATTTTCTTGGAGCCATTAATTCCAATTTTAAATTTAAATTTAAATTTTGTCTATCAAAGATTTGTTGGAATTGCAAATTTATGTGGTGTAGTTTACACAATCCAAGTGTCCAAGTAAATTATCAAGGCATCGTATCCATTTATGCATTCAAAAATTCAGTTTTAAAAATGAAACGTTACACATGCTATATGCATATATAGAACCAATATAGATCCATTTTGAAGAGGATTAAATCTCTTGAGGTGCATACTTTTTTTCAAGTTTTGCACTCTAAAAGAGGTCCCATAGGCTATATTTAGCCTTGTGGACATTAAAATTTTCTTTCTTTCTTTCTCATCTTTCTAGAAGTAATTACGGTTGCCTTTGCATAGGTCCCATAATAACGAATGACCATGTAAGTTAATCATAGTTAAGAAGTCTTTATGTCAAGGATGGTCATTCCTAAACAAAAAAATACCCAATAACATCTCAGGTTGAACATGATTTAAGGTGAGACTTTATCATAATTAGTTAAAACAATTTTGTGTGAGAGTTATCTTAAGAATCCCCAAAGCCGAAATTTCTATACGAACTTGACCAAAAATTTAGATATTTTCTGTTATATAAAAAAAATTGGTTAAGTTATGATCTAGCTATAAATTGGTTGAAAAAAAATCAAAATTAAGCTCATTTAACTTCTCAATTAAATATTTTATATCATTCTACCTAAAAAAATACCTTAAACACCTAAAGGAAATATTTAAAGATACATAATTTAATGTAAATTTGATCATATTTATTAGTATGCTACCATCAAGAATAGTGTAAAACATCATGCCGAAAATGGCTTGTTTGAATCAAATCTAATTTAAGGTGTTCGACCCCACTACATCATACGTATCATGGATTTTGAACATGAAGCTCCATAACCACATCCTAAAAATTAATATATTTAGTTTTTATTTATGATATATAAATAAATGTATCAAAATCAACCTATGTAAAACCATTGCACCTTTCCTAGTTCCAAGATGAAGATAATTCATTATATTTTAATAAAATACGAACTATTTTCTTGTAAAAGTTTTTATGACTTTAGTGATTGATCTGTGTTGCATGAGATAATTTAAATACGTAATATAATTGTAAAAAGTAAAGTTATCAAGTTTTTATTAATATAAAGGTTCAAATGTGATTTTTTTTTAAATAATGCTAATTAAAGGTGAATTTGTTTAATTGGAAACTTTCTATAAATAACTTAAAAAGTAATTATATTTGAAAAATAAAATAATTATAATATATTTTTTAAATGGAAATATTTGGTTTAAATGAAAGTGAGTTATTTAATTGATGTGATAATTTTTCCATCACTTAAATGTTAACATTGTTAATAATTTTGTTATTATGCCCACCAATTTCTTAGGGATTTGAGATTATTCCAATTCTAATAAGTTCCTCCATGATAAGTTCCTCATTATTATTTATAACATCCATTTATATATATTCAAATTTTATTTAGCAAAATGGTCAATTACTTTCAATAAATTAAAAAATATATATTTGTGCCACGTGACTCCCCACCCATCAATTTCCTAAGGATTTGAGATGATTCCAATTCTAATAAGTTTCTCCATGATAAGTTCTTCATCAATATATATATATATATAGCAAAATGGTCAATTTTACAATAAGATGTGTAATTCCTTTTTTTCTTAGGTTAAAGTTGACCCATGTCAAAACAACAGACAGATAAATGTAGACAATAGTTGAATTTAGGCTTCTGTGATCCATGTCAAGATTAAGATAAAATGGTTAAATTCTAGATATTTATATTAACCATTTTATATTCTAATGATTTTATATACATTAATCTCCTTTCCCTTATATTAATTTTAACACTATAATAAATGCATAGATTAATTCGATATTGTTTCTCTATACAATTAATAGTAATAATACTAATATAATATTAAGGATCTAGTATAAAGCCTATTAATAATATCCTTGAATTTAATTAAAATTTGGTTAACACATTAAACTCCATTAGATTAATAATATAATAGTTATCAAATATGTCCCTATATAGACTCTTTCTAGCTCATGAATTACATAAAATTAGTCATAGTATGACTAACCACTTCATCTTAATTAATATAGGTAAAATAATTTTTCTTGGATCTTGAATTTTTAAATAGACAATTAAATTTAAAATATGGTTTAATTATTTGATTATATTTTAATCCTTAGTTTATATATATATATATATATATATATATATATATTATAGAAACTTACCAGTAATTTAATAAATTAACTGACTATTAACCTCAATCTAAGTTACAAATTGAAAATAAACAAATAAAATATTTAAGTATGGGGGATTTACTTAACGCAGTTGAATCCCAAAAATGATATCTAAAATAAAATATTATTTAATTAAATTAAAATATTTTTAATTATTTGAGTATTTTTCTTAGATCTTGAATTTTTAATAGACAATTAAATTTATGGTTTAATTATTTGAAAATATTTTAATCCTTAGTTATTATATATATCATATAATAAATTAACTTACTATGAACCTCAATGTAAGTGACAAATTGATAATAAACAATTAAAATATTATTTAATTAATTAAAAATAATATTAATCTCTAGTAATTTTACTTGGAATTTATTAAATTAACTAACCTTTAATTTAATAAAGAAATAACCTATAATTGGTCTGTTGCCCCTTTTCCCTGTGTCAGGTTAAGCTAGCCATTCCCTCGTCTAATATAGCTGTTAGGTGGTCAATCTAGCCGTTACCTGGTCAATAATTATAGCTGTTGGAGGCTTTGCTCTAACTATTTAACTACATTCTAGATCTGATCATTCAACTTGTCCTGATGATGAACCACATTGGTTGGTTCGAAATGCATCGACAAATATTCTATCATGTGATTTTAGCCAAAGAATTATCTTAATCTTAAAAATGTAGACAATGCCCAACGACCATTTTCAAAAGGGGAACACTTTGCATGTAAATATTAATTTTAATATACAATAAGTTGTTTTAGCAACAAGGCTAAAAAAAACTACAAAGGGGTTTCCACAAAGTACAATAGAGTTGCTACTACTGAGTAGCCTTAATGTAGTTTGACCAACAGAGTTTTTCAACAAAGTAGAAGAAAAGAGTTGTTGCAAAGTAGAAGAGAGTGTCGCTGCTGCAACAAGGAGTAGTTGCAACGTCAACTAGTTAGACATATAAGAGAAATGTTCATAAGTTCAGAAGTCCATAACTAGTCAATGTTAAAAAATTGTAAAAGCAAATCATAATTTATTTTACTATATTAATATAGAGGCAAAGCAAACATTGTAAAAAAATGTTCACATGAAAGAGCATTTTAAATACTTTAAAGAGAAATATGTATAAAAAGGTCTATCCAACTTCCAACTAAACAATTCTCATAGTAATTTTTTTTTCTTTTTCAAATGAAACTCATAATTTATTTTATTATATTAATATAGGGGCATTAAACAAATCATAATTTTTCAAATTGATATTTGACTCTACCCTTCAAATTTGATCATTGATGCTTAGTGAAACCCCTTCCATTACATAATCATTAATAGGAAAAAAATATTAGTGAGTAACATTTATATTTGAATATAAAGTAGAAGGGGTTTCAATAGAGATCAAGTATCAAATTTGAAGGGTAGAATCAAACATCAATTTGAATAATTATGATTTGTTTACTACTTCTATGTTAATTATTATAGCAAAATAAATTATGATTTTCATTTGAAAAAAAGAAGATAAATTAGTTGGAAATTGCATAGACTTTTTTATACATATTACTTTCTACAAAAACAAACAAGTAAGAAGTAAATATATATATAATTCCAATTATCATAATAACCCTAATTGAAATACATCAAAAGATATTGTTAGAATAAACCAATATAGAAAAAAAAAACTGGCAAAGCAAACATTATAAAAAAATTGCTCACATAAAAAGTATTTTAAATGCTTTATCATATCTGATTGTAGTATATTATTTTAAAAGTTTTGAATTATATAAAAATTTATAAGCTATAACTTATTTTCAAAAATTTCATTAAAAAAATTACATGAAATTTGAAATTTAGTTATCCACCGATGTTAAAAGGGAGCCGAGGAGGAAAAACGGTGGGAGCAAGCGGCGATGGTTCAGAGGATAGTAGAGACAGTTTCTGATGGAGGGAGGCAAAGGAGGGAGCTTGACTCCCTCCTACAAGGATGCGGTATCCAACAAAGGCAAAACAACGGAGTTAAACAACAAAGGCGTGGCTGGGGAAAAAAACAGAGATATTGATAAGGGGACAGAGGGGACTAAGACCAAGGTAAACAGCAGCATAAAGGACAAGGAGGAAGAAGACAAAAATCTTGGTTCACGAGACCACAGGCAAAAGGGACCTTGCAAGCCTAAAGCTGAAATCACTCCCAGAGTAATATTAAATGACCCTGCTTTGCAAGCGCACAGAGAACCCATGGGGAACTATGCCATTATTTGTAAATTCATGGGACTATGGCCCACTGAAAAAGCTTTACAAACGTGGATCAAGTATCACTGGAAGCCCAAAGGAAACATTGACCTACATCTTGGGTCAAAGGGATTCTTTACAGTGGTGTTCTCAAACATCGAAGAAAAAGAGAGAATATTCGAAGGAGGACCCTACTTTTATGCAGCAGTTGGTCTCTATATGAGGCCTTGGATGATGAACTTCGTCCCAGAGCGGGAAACCTTCACCTCGGTTCCAGTATGGGTAAGGCTATATTCTCTACCTCTTGATTATTGGCAAACTGAATCGCTAGCAGCTATTGGTAATAAACTAGGGCGTTTTGTCAAAGTTTCTGAAGCCACAAGAAGAGGGAAATATACTTCCTTTGCAAGAATATGTGTGGAAATGGATCTATCAGAAGCTCTTCCGGATGAAGTTATTTTGGAAGTTTTTGATGAGGAGTGGGTGCAGACAGTGGACTATGAGCATATCCCATTCAGATGCCGTAGATGCCATGAACATGGACATCTATTCAGAGATTTCCCTCTCAGTAAAGTAGACAACAAAGAATACCCCAATACTTCGAAGGATACAGAGAGCTTTCAGAAAGTGGCAGGTAGAAGTAAAGGGGGAAAATGGGAATGAAGCAACAACAGAACGAAAGGCAGAAGGTCAGTCAGAACAAATTTCAAGTGCTAGATTAGAATGAGGAGAACATGAAGGATGATCAATCTCAGGAAAAAGATCCTAATGAAAAAGAAAAGGAGGAAAACAGAAAACAATCTCAAGATATGGTACATTAAAATGAAACTGTTATGAGTGAGACAGAAATGGAGATGGACCAGGAAATGACCCAAAGCGAAATAGATCTGGAAGATCATGAATTACAGGAAATTATAGACAAGGAAAACCTGGATCTGGAAGGATTCTTGAGGCAGGGATCCAAGGGAGGAATAGAATCAATACCTCCAGAAGAATGCTCTAGAATACAACAGTTATTTTTATGGAAAACCCAGGAAAGAGGGTTGGATAAAGGTAAAAATATTCACAAGTAGGAGCACAAAGGGGTGAAAACTATGAAATCAACTCCAGGATTAGCAACTAGAAATCCAGGAAAGAAGAGGGGTAGGAAAAAGCAAAATGAGCTCTTGATGGAGTGTGGAAAGCTAATGATAGATTCGAGTAAGATGAAAGACCTAACCAGTTACTCTTTCACAAATCTTTAATTATGAATTTCATATCTTGGAATATCAGAGGTCTAGGCAGTAAAAGAAAACAAAGAATGTTAAGTCACAGAATGAAACTAGCAACACCGGACATAATCTTTATACAGGAAACAAAATGTCCCATTCAAAAGTTAAAGCAAATCCATAGCAAATGGATGGATAGATATGAGTTTCTTGAAGTGAAAGCAGAAAACACAGCGAGAGGCATCCTCACTCTATGGAACCCCCAAAGAGTCAGTATATTAGATGTAGAGGCATCAAGAAATTATCTATCTGTAATCATTCAACCAGTGGGAGTTGTGGATACTTTTCTAGTCACAAATGTTTATGGGCCACAAAGAATAGATGAGAAACTAAGACTATTAAACTCCTTGGCAGAGCTCAGAAGTAGACATGAAGAAATACCTTGGGTCTTGGGAGGAGATTTTAATATGATTAAATCACTTTCAGAGAAAAAAGGAGGCACCAGATTGCTTAATAAAGACTCTGAATTGTTCCAAACCTTTACAGATGATATGAATCTAGTCGACTCGGCAACACATAATGGCCTTTATACTTGGAACAACAAAAGAGGAGGTGAGGCTCAGGTCACCTCCAAGTTAGACAGATTTTTGATCTCAGAGGAGCTTATGCTAGCAAATAGAGAAATAACAGCTAAGGTTCTCCCCTTTGGAGGTTCTGATCACTGGCCGATACAATTAGAACTCAAGGGGTTTGATTCTCCCAAAAACAGACCCTTCAGGTTTGAGAATATCTGGCTCTCCCACCCAGATTTCATCAGCAACATTGAAAAATGGTGGGCAGAAGATCTACGGATCCAGGGCACAAATATGTTCATCCTACAGAAAAGACTTTAGCGTATTAAATTCAGACTCAAAGAATGGAACAAAGGAGGTTTTTGGCAACATTTTTGTAGAGAAAAGGCAGTGGAAGCCAAACTATAGGAACTCAATCAAGCATTGATCACAAAGGGTTTTGATAAAGTCAAAAGTCAGCAAGCTGATAAACACCATCAAGAATGGGAGAAATTATGCAAACAAGAGGAAATCTTTTGGAGGAAAAAGTATCGAATTTAGTGGCTCAAAGAAGGGGAACGTAACACTAAATTTTTCCATAGATCCACCATAGCCAATAGGGCTCACAACAGAATCTCTGCGATTTTGAATGACAAAGGGCAGCTCCAGACCTCTCACAAGAATATCGAATAAGTGTTGGTTCAACATTTCAAAAGTATCACTAAGGAAAATAATCCATACAGGGAGCAATGCATCAGAGAAATTGCAAAAAAAATCCCTAAGCTGGTGACTAGAGAGGACAATTTTAACCTGAACAAACCAGTCACTGAAGAGGAAGTTAGTGAGATTATCAAGGAAATACAGAATGGTAGCTCCAGGACATGTGGATTTTTTTAAGGCATGCTGGAACATTGTCAAGCAGGACATTCTAAATGTGGTGGAGGATTCCAGAAGAAGCAAGACTATTCTGAAAGCCCTCAACACCTCCTTCATCTCTCTAATCCCCAAACAGGATTCAGCCCTGACTACTAATAAGTTTAGACCCATTGATTTATGTAATGTGGTATACAAGATTATATCCAAGGTAGTGGCTAGTAGAGTCAAACCTCTTCTTCCTTCTTTAATCTCAGGTGAATAATCTGGTTATGTGGAAGGTAGACAAATCCTTAATAATATCATTTTAGCACACGAGACAGTTCACACGCTAACCAGCAAAAAGTAGGCCGGTATGATCATGCAATTAGATATTGCCAAAGCTTATGACAAGGTAAACTGGAGCTATATCAAGAGGATCCTTAATACTTTTGGGTTTGATCACAACTGGGTCAGATGGGTTATGGCTCTGGTAACTTCTTCCAGCTTTTCTATTCTGGTGAATGGATCTCCCTCAGCTATCTTCACTCCTTCTAGAGGTCTCAGGCAGGGCGACCCACTCTCTCCCTTTCTCTTTATCCTCATGATGGAAGGATTGGGTAGAGCCATTAAGCAGGCTAAAGCCTTGGGAAAAATTAAGGGACTTCAATTAACCGAAAATGGTCAAACAATGACTCATCAACAATTTGTGGATGACACAATGCTGCATGGAATTCCTACAGTCAAAGAAGCTTCAGTGTACAAACAAATCTTGAATAGTTTTTCCTTGGCTAGGTATGGAAGTCAATCTCTCCAAATCAAATTTTTTTTCTTAAATACTAACATTGCAATTCAGAGAAATATCTCAAGAATTTTGGGCTTTCAAAGGGATTCCCTCCCTTCAAAGTATTTGGGAATTCCCCTTACAGACAAACCCCTGCACAAGAGTATTTGGGAACCGGTGCTCAATAAGATGCAAGATAAAGTTAAAAAATGGACCATCAAATCATTGAACCTGGCTGGTAGGTTGATTCTGACAAAAGTTGTCCTACAGTCAATCCCGGTTTTCTTTTTATCAGCCCTCCTAGCTCCCAAAGGGGTCTTACATCAATTCAGTAATATCTAGAGAGACTTCCTCTGGGGCAAGGAAGAAACAAGGAAGAAATGGGCACTTGTTTCTTGGGATAAAATCTGCAAACCCAAGAGTCATGGGGGACTAGGATTGGATGATCAGGAAATTTTAAGTAATGTACTAGGATCCAAACTCTTGTGGAGATGGGTTAAAGAACCAGAAGCTCAATGGGCCAAAACCTGGAAAGAAAAATATGCAAGTTCATGGAAAAATAATGATCTTATTAGAATGTCTAGAAACATAAAGGGCTCTTACATCTGGAATAAAGCCTGGGAAAACAGAAGCCTAGCAGAAGACCACAGTTTATGGGAAATCAGAGCAGGAGATCTTGCTCTCTTTTGGGAGGAAAAATGGCAACAAGAACCAATGCTACTAAAAGAGGACTATAGGTACCTCAAGCAGGAAACAGATTCCCAGGGACTAACCAGAGTTAAAGATTTCTGGAATCTTCCTCACAACTCTGGAAAATGGAGGAATTAGAGAAGCATAGACTGTAGTGATGACAGTCCCCTAAAAATAAAAGTCGAGGAAATTATGAGCATACTAAAACAAAGGAAAATCTTGGTAACAGAGGGGCAGGATAAGTTAAGATGGGGCCTCAATAAAGAAGGCTCCTTTAATCTTAAGGAAGCTAAGAGGATTATCCTGAACCTGGATTCCAGCACTGCAACAAATTCTTGGCAACAACTCTGGAGCCAACATGGGTGGATGAAGATCAAGCTAATCATGTGGTTAGTTCACCATAAGAAAATCTTAAATTGGGACAACATTAGGAAAAGAGGGATTATTGGGCCTTCTAGATGTCAGCTATGTGAAGCTCAAGAGGAAACAATGGAGCATATTCTTAGCAATTGCACCTTCCCCACCTAGTTTTGGGACTCTTTTGCCACCATTTTTCAACAGACAGACAGAGATAAAGGAAGCATCACAAATACCCTGAACAAGTGGAGAAGGAACTTTTCGGAGAATGAGATTATCAATATGGCCTAGGCCTTTACGCCAAGCTTCATCATCTGGAATGTTTGGAAAGAAAGGAATAAAAGAATTTTCAAGGATGAAAAATCCAATCCTCTTCGCCTGTTGGATCTGATCTTGAAGCAAATTAGAGAGACAGTTAGTACCATTGTTCGCAACTATCCAAAAAACCCTCCCACAGTAAATGAGATGAGAACCCTCAGGCAACTGAGAATGCAAGAGATCATTACCAATGGACTCAGTAGAAAAGAAGGAAATTTGGGAAAGGAAAAGGATTTCTGGCAGCCTCCTCCGAAAGGATACCTGAAATGCAATATTGATGGTGCTTCAAAAGGCAACCCTGGAATAGCTGGATATGGAGGGGTGTTAAGAGATGAAGATGGAATTATAAGCTTCATTTTCCACTGCCACTTAGGTAAAGCCACAAATAACATGGCTGAATTAATGGCCTTAGAACAATGCCTAGAACTACTGAATCTAAATCATAGCTCAAATGTCATCATAGAGGCAGACTCAGAAATCTCTATAAAAGTTGTTAAAAGAATCAGTTGTGGAGCAGCGCCGGAGAAGGTCTCAAAACACTGGAGACTAATACAAGTGTATCAAAGAATACAAAAACATCTCCTGAGTCTAAGAACTGTTAGTTTCAGACATGTTAGACGAGAAGCCAACAAACTAGCGGACACTCTTGCCAACCAAGGAGTGATTAATACAGAGAGCAGATTTGAGATGAAGTGGCAGGAAATGTCTCAGGGCAAAGTAAAAGCTCTTTGTGAAGAACACGCAGCAGAAGATAGAGAAATTTTCAAACATTGGGCCAGAAGGAAAGATATTGTATGATGATGTCTAAACAGGCTCGATCCCAATTCTCGGGGAGGCACTGGGAAGATGGACATGTTCAAAGTTGTCTTTTAACACCCTGGTGGAAAGTGATCAAATCCCTTTCTCTTCATATTGCTCAACAGGATTCTATCCACAGTCAACGGTGGCCTTTGTTGCATGTACTGATGCGTGAGTGTTCGGACAAGGGTGGTTCTAGTTTCTCAGCTAAGATGGTTCCCCTTCATTCCTCATCCCGGTCAGAAAACCAGGCTAAAGCGGTTTACGGGCGATCGCACAGATTTGGGATGGTAAGCAGTTTAGTTTTTGTGGGAGCGATACCATTAGGCTCCCGCAACGTGGCCAGGGTGGGGTGATGAATCCACCCTCCATTGCGAGTTAAGTTTCGCACATTTTATGTGGTACGATACTTCGTTGTGCCGTCCGATCTCGTGGGGTTGTGTTAACGGTCAGATCTGTATGTGCTTTTTTGTGGGGCCATGAGTCTTGTCGAGCTTGTCGCAATAAAGACATGGGTGGATAGTGGAGCCTTAGATTAGGCTTTTGTTTTTTATGGTTCATCCTAAGGTTTGTTTTGAGAGATTATTGATGTTTGTTGTAGCGGGGTGGAGCTTTACTTTGGCACCATGCCCTTGGCTTTCCTAAGGCCACTCGGAGTTCATGGTTTTTGTATATGCTGTAAATTTATTATTGATTTAATGAAATAGAAGGAACTACTCTTGCTTAAGCAAAAAAAAGAAATTTAGTTATCCACCTTTGTCACTACTAGAGTAGCCCCAACTTAGTTTAAACAATAGAGTTGCCGCAAAGTAGAAAAAAATTTCTACCACTACAACAACGAAATTACCACAACAAAATAAAAAATAATTTCCACAAAGTGGAACAACTATAACAAAAAGTAGCCACAACTTAATGTTATTAATATCATTTAATCCAATCAAATTTCATTCATTTCATTTAAAATCAAATTTATTTTTAATCAAATGAAATGGTCAATTCCAACTTGATGTTATTGAGACAGTTAGAATCTTATTTTTAATTAAAAAACAAACCCAAAATGAAATTACCTCACCATATACAAATTATAACTCAATTCAGAGATAGATAAAAAAAGATGAATCGAGAGAAGCATGACTTGCTTAGAATGGTTAATCTAAGCTACACCCCAAATTAGGCAAGGATGAGCAGTGGGGTAAGCTCAAAAGAGAACGGGAGGATGATAAAAGGTAGGCGTGAGAGTATCTCTGCCTTAGGTACCTATTCTTACTTTGCTTCTTATGTTGCCTTAGCGCTCATCAAGATTCCTTGATCATATGAGCGATCATTTCTTTGTGATTGTATGCATTTCTCTCAGCTTGGATGGTAGATGGAAATCCTTGAGCGCAGTGGGAGATTCATCATTTTCTCAAACATGAAGAGACGGAAGTACCTTTTGCTGGCACTGAAGTGTAGTGAGAGATTCATCATTTTGTAAAATGTGTAGAGGCAAGTAATTATGAGTTCCTGCAGCTGCAAAAGCATCCCAGATTTGAGGGCGAGTATGTATGGAGTGTAGGAGGATTTACACGAGAGAAGAGAAGCTTTGTGTTTCTTCTCGGTATGTGAAAGTGTAGGATGATTCACAATCTTCTCGGTATGTGTATGTGCAGTGACATCAAAAAATATATTAAGTGCCTTCCAGATCAGAATATTTTGCAAATAGCCAGACCATTGGGTGATTTTAAATCCTTGACTCGAAGTATTTTGAGGATGCATTTTTTCAAAAATAAAAAAATAAATGAAAGATTTGTATGCCTGTCAAATTGAAACTTAAAAATGTAAAAACAATGACCGGAACAATGCTCAGGTCAATTTGTAAATCCAAGTTGTAAATTCCAACTACCAAACCCATTAAATGCTCAACCATCTCGAGAGTTTAGGAGAAGGCCTCGAGACTTCTGGAGACTTTAAGTAGCATCCTGAAGAAGCCACCGACAACCTAAATCCAGAAACTTCTCCGCTTCGCTATGTATAAAAATCCTTGCTTAGTAATGGAATGAGTAATATGTGTTGTGTTAAGTTCTGCGTTATTTGATATGGTATCAGAGCCGAAGGTTTTCGCTTAGTTTCACAGCTCAAGGCTGGTCTGCGCTTGGAGGAGAAGATTGATTGTGTGTTGTGAAGACTAGTGTGGAGCGCAAGTTGGAGCGTTGTTGTGAATAGAAGTGTTAGCGTATTTTTTGTTTGCAAGTTGTTGCAGTTGCAGTTGCAGTGTATCGCTATGTGTAGTTTGGACACTAGAGCTAGAGTGGCTTTAGCGGTGTGGAGTTTCAAGACTGTGGCAGTCGTGGAGGCGTAGTTGAAGTGGTGGAGCATTGTGGTGGCCATCGTGTGAGGAGATAGTGTGGATTCAAGAGGCGTGGAGGAGCAAAGGAGCAAAACTGATGTGTAGGCTTGCAAACCCTGAAGTTGTTTGTTTCCCACAGATTTTTTTGTGGTGAATGCTCTGTTGTTGTGATGAGAAGTGGTGGCACTTGAGATGTGTGCTAGTAAGGAGAAGGCCTCAGTGAAATTTCCATGTTCCGATGGAGGCGTTCGAGCCACTGTGAGCAAGACTGTTTTGTACGATCAAGACAACCATGGAAGGTAAACTCGTTCAAGCGATGTTTGTTTTTTTTTCTTTCCAACACTATTGCAGGGATCTACATTGTGTAGTGAGCGTGGTTGTAGGAAGCCGAGCTTCGAGAAATGTATGGGGCTGCATTTGAGTTTGATCTACATGCTTGAAGCTGTAGATATGTGAAATTTACAAATTCCTAGATCATTTCCACCCACAGGAAATGTGGTTTGAAGGTTCCAGCAAATTTTGATCGGATAAGCCATTGCAAAGATTAAGGAATTTTCTTTAAAGTTCTTTAAATCTGGTTTAGTGTTTTCAAATGCTCTTTATTTTATTTTTTTAACAGTGTTGAATGAAACAAAAACAAAAAGGAGGGTCGATTCAAATAAAGGAATGATTTTAATGCATTTACACAATGTCATTAAAGTTATGAAAACACCTTGCGTCAAAATATTTTGGACTTTTGAGTGTGTTTTTAAGTGGGTTTATTAAAAAAAGTACGTATATGTGGGGGATATTTGTGTTATTGCTTTCAAAGGAAAGTAATTATAAAATGGGTTTGTGTATCATGAATGTCTCATGGTGTACTGAGCATCTTAAGGCGTAATTGATTGGGTTATTTGAGTTTGTTATTGTGGTTGTTGAGAAGGCTCACAAAGATTTGGTTCTGTGATAGAGTGATGAGTCATGGGTTAGCAAAAGAGACTCAAAGAGTTTCAAAGAGAACTCAAAAATATTAAGAGAGAGAATCAAAAAGCAAAGGCAGAATATGAAATACTAGATAAAATTTGAATCAACTCAAAGAATTTGAAGACATTGATGCAATATTGAAGCGATTAATGTCGGTTCTGCCTGCTTTTTCAGGTAATCATTTTAAGCTTTGGGCAATTAAAATGGAAGGATTGCTTGGTTCAGTAGATTTATAGAAATTTGTCCAAGAAGATTCTATGAATTTTGATGATAAGTGTAGAAGTGCAGTAGCATTACTTCTCATTATATCAAATCTAGATGAAAACATTTGTCTAGTATTTTGCATGAATTTGGTGAAATACATAATCCAAAAATATTTTGGGATGTTCTTCAAATGAAGTACAGTATGGAGGGGAGTATAAGAGTTGAAGATGATGAAAGTGGTGTTGTTAAAAATGGTGATTGTGTTGAAAGCATCATAAGTGGGATCAAGGCTGAAAGTTTGTCTCTAGTTGACAATAGAGTAGCATGTGATAATGAGGAAACTCCTTGTGATGCAGAGACGTATGAAGTGAAATTTGATGAGAATTATGTATCTCATGAAGAGTGGTTCAATATCATGCAAGAAAAACATCTTATTGATGAGTTGTTGTTTGGTGAGAAGAGTTGCCTACCTCTATACACAAATCAAATGCAGGACAGCATGTTTGCAACAACAAAATTGATTAAAGAGGCTGAAGACATGTATCAACTAACTATGTCAGCAAAGAACGATGATATGTTATCAGAGCCTTTGCTCATATTACTAAAGAGGATAGGAGAAAGTTATATGCCAAAGCCATTAAATGCATTTTTATTGGATATTGTACTGATCAAAAAACATATAAAATGTACGATCCAAGTACTCACAAGGTCTTTGCAAGTAGAGATGTTATATTTCATGAGCATGCAGATAAACAAATAAAATAAGATGGGCATAATGTATGGCAGCCTCCTTATGACAACTTTAAGGAATAAGAAGAAGTTATGGAATCAACTTAAGCTCAAGAACACATGGACATTCCAAAAGACATGTCAAGGAGTCAAAGTCCACAAAGAAGTGATGAAGGATCTCTAAAGAGAAGAAGAAGATGAGAAGGTACTCCACAGTGTAATGAACCTCTAAGAAGGTCAACACCACAGATTCAGACACCTATTAGGTATAGAGATTATGCCTTAATGTCTCAAGTAATGACTATTTCTGAGCCTTTAAATTATGAACAAGCTAAAGATCATAAAGAATGGATGGATGCTATGAAAGAAGAATATGACTCTATAATGAAAAATGAAAGTTGGGAATTAACAGAATTACCAGAAAATAAAGTTCCTATAGGATCAAAATTGTTGTACAAGACAAATTTAATGCAGATGGTAGCATAGACAAGTATAAGGCAAGATTGGTTGCAAAAGGTTATTCACAAAAAAAGGTATAGATTATGAAGATACCTTTGCTCCAGTTGCAAAAATGAATATAATTAGAATAATGATAGCATTGGAAACTAAATATGATTGGAAGCTACATCAATTAGACGTGAAGTCAGCTTTTCTAAATGGTGACTTAAAAGAAGAAATTTATCTTGTTCAACCAGAAGGATTTGTAAATAAGGGACAAGAACATATTGTGTGCAAGTTAAAAAAGGCCTTATATGGGCTAAAACAGACACCCAGATCTTGGTATAAGAAAATCAACAAATTGTTCTTTCAACAAGGATTTAACAAAAGAAAAAATGATCCTAATTTATATGTCAAGATAGATATAAATAGGGATATAGTATTACTCTCTATATATGTTGATGATCTAATAATAACAAGGAGTGCTGATAAATTGATTAAAGATATAAAAATGACGTTATCATAGGAATTTGAGATGAAGGATCTTAGTGAGATGCATTATTTTCTAGGTCTTGAAGTATGGAGAGATGTTGGAAGGACTTTAATCACACAAATAAAATATACAAATGAAGTGCTAAAGAGATTTCATATGAATAGATGTAAAGCAGTGAGTACTCCATTGGAACAAAATATCAAATTGAGAAGTGAAGATGAAACAAAAGAGGTGAATGGAACATTGTATCAACAATTAGTGGGAAGTTTGAATTATCTCACTACCACTAGACCAGACATTTCTTATGCAGTGAGCATACTTAGTCAATTCATGGTTAAACCTCATGAAAGCCATTGGATAGTTGCAAAAAGGGTCCTTCGATATTTAAAGAGAACTATCAATTTTGATATTGAATATACTAATGCTTGTAATGTTGAATTGACAGGTCATTCTGATTCTGATTGGGCTAGAAATCTAGATGACAGGAAATCCACCACTGGATATGTCTTCAAAATAGGATCGGAAGCTATATCATGGAGCAGTAAGAAACAAGCAACAGTTTCCTTGTCATCAACTGAAGCAGAGTATAAATCATTATGTAGTGCCATCTGTGAAGCTATATGGCTTAGAAGAATACTTGAAGATGTTGGTGAAGAACCTACAGTGATCAGATGTGATAATCAAAGCACCATCAAATTGGGGACAAATCTTATATTTCATGCAAGGTCAAATCATATAGACACACAATATCATTTTGTAAGAGAAAAGGTCCAATCAAAAGAAATTTCCCTAATATATTGTAATAAATTGAGAATGTAACTGACATATTCACTAAGCCTCTTGGGAAGGAAAAATTTGAGTTTTGTAGAAGTAAGTTATGTGTTGTAGAAAATCCAGATTATGGTGTAAGCCTAGCTGAGACTTAAACCAACAGGCATGTCAATTAAGAGTATGTTTGTGGCTTATGCATTGTGCTATAGTGTGTTGTGTGTGTTTGTCATATGGTTGGAATTAAGGGGGAGTGTTGGAAACATTAATTCCAACCACCAAACCCATTAAATGCTCAACCATCTCGAGAGTTCAGGAGATGGCCTCGAGACTTCTGGAGACTTCAAGTAGCATCTTGAAGAAGCCATTGACAACCTTAATCCAGAAATTTCTCCATTGTGTATAAAAATCCTTAATTGGTAATGGAATGAGTAAGTTGTGTTGTGTTAAGTTTTGCGTTATCTAATAAAAAAATGTTGCCTCCACCCTTAGAACTGGATAAACTTGATGTCAAATAGGACTATTCAACTAGCGGATCTCAAATTGGTTCTCGAATGAGCTCTGCAATACACACCAAAGATGCAGGAGGAGGAGGATTGGGTAGTTTCCTTTTATCGTAGCTAATTGATTGGCTTCCCTATGGGCTATGGTAGCTAAAACCTTGTTCTTCTCCAATCCCAACTATTGATTCATTGATCAATCTAGTTCGTAAGTTTGAGAGAAGGCATGTTCTTATGGATCTCAGGGAGGCAGCAAGAGATTTAAGCTAACATAGAGAAAATATCTTGGGCAGTAAGCAATTGAAATTTGTTAAGTTAAACAATTTATGGAGAAAATATTTTGAGCAGTAAGCAATCAAAATTTGTTGAGATTAAACAATTCAAGTACCAGACAAAAAACACTAGGGAACAAATAACATGAGCAACCTCCCCTTGATTTTTTGATGTGTGATCACAACCTGTATGTTGGCATCCCAGATTCCCACTTGCGCACATATATGACGGTCACAGTCGGTGGGCATGGCGATCACACATATGATCTTGACGCAGGAGCTCTCACAACAGAGCTCTTGCCCTAGTTATGGGTATCTCGCCCCGAGTATTCATTATTTGTTGATGAATCAAGTAAACAATGATGAATGACGAACTCCTATTCAAATTTCAAATCCCACCACTATTCAAATTTCAAATTGAATTCAATGGCGCCGAATTCAATGGATGTATGGCATGTTTCTTACACACATGACGGTGGATGAGTGTCCAACAACGAATGTTGGCAAATGGTAGGAGACAGTGACAGAATCGGGAACGGAATAGACGTGGATACTTCAATGGAATAGACTAGAGAAATTCAAAGTGATTGGACATTCGGAGGCGAGAACATGGTGGGATTACTTGTAAATCTATTTCAAACACCAAAATTCCAGAAGTAGGAGTTAGTGATGAAACTTGCATTCATATTGCTAGTATCTTTTTACACTACCAGTGTATGAGTGATACCTCAAGATATTTAAATACTAAAGGGACTAATTGCAAATAAAACACATAAACCAAACGGTGAAACATCAAAGAGTTAGCCTACTCCAGTAAATATTGCTTGCGATGCAGAAGAGGCAAATGAAATGCCAACTAATTGCAAGGCATATGTCATCATATCCATATCCAGAAATTCTGCAAGATTCCTCCATTTCTATCCTTGCCACTTTAGGCTCCCCTGCTTTCCTAAAAGAATGGATTTTAGTGTCAAAAGAATCCCTTTGTCATTGCTCAAAAAGCCCAAAATTTGAAGAAAAGAGTGTTGGAAGTAGCTTGCACATAGTATAGTACGTGAACATATTTCGTTATAACGAAACCCCAAATTTGGATATTTGCAGTGAATTTCTTTTTCAGTGGTTGAGGATACTTCTCAGCGGAAAACGTTTGAATGAAGGGCCATCAATTCAGCGACTGTTGAAGGGCCATTAATTGAATGATTATTGGAAACTTTGTAATTGAAATTGAGGATCCATCATTGCAAACAATTGCCTTAAATTAGACAAAGTTATGAAACGTCATTAACCACAGGCTCAATTTGTTGATTGTCGGGTTTACTCTCCTGCAAAACCATGTGGGGTGGAGATTTTATAAGAAATTTCCTGTGCATAGAAAATACCATGGCCATAAATAGAGCTATGCTTGCAAAATACCCTATAGCCTGAACTTTCAATATAGGGTTGTGAGATAAATAAGAAGCTATGGAGAACGAGATTATCTTTTGGAGTGTATGCTTGGTGTTTTCATGTGGTTTGCAACAGATGAACAAAGCCCAAGCTCTTACTCAAGAGACTCAAATTTTACAGTTGATGAAGAGTAGCTTGAAAGATCCTCAGAATTCCATGAAAAATTGGGAAAACTCCATTGTTGCACCTTGCAATTAGGATGGAATTACATGCGACAATTCTACAGGTATGGTCACTCAAATCATACTTGAAAACAAATTTCTAAATGGTCCTTTTCCATCCAATATATGCGGTTTGAGCAACTTGAAGAAACTTCAGTTGGGTGGTAATTAACTTGAAGGGAATCTACCATCGACCCTTATGAATTGCGGCAAGCTTCAATACTTGAATCTTACCAACAATTCTTTGTCTGGTACTTTACCAGATTTCTCCCCATTGAAATCCCTGCAAATTCTAGATTTGAAAATCAACAACTTCTCAAGTCCATTCCCTGCTTCTGTTGGAAGTTTACCAGAGTTGACCTCTCTGAGCCTAGCAAAAAATCCATTCAATCTAAGAAATATACTTGAAGAGCTCTTAAATTTGAAAAATCTCAATTTGCTTTACCTGGCTTCTTGGAATTTGGAAGGATAAATTTTGAGATTCATTTTCAATTTTACGGATTTGGGCCTACTGGATCTCTCTACCAATAATCTCCATGGATTTATTCCAAGGGAAATTTCAAAACTCAGTAAACTCTACCAACAGGAGCTCTACAATAACAATCTTAGTGGAAGTACCTCAAGAGTTGGGTAACCTTACATTTCTGCAATATTTTGATGCATCAAAGAACATGCTTAGCGGAAGTATTCCAAAGGAGGTTGGAAATTTAAGAAACCTCGTTTCCTTTTAGCTCTACATGAACCAACTTTCAAGTCAAATTCCTGAAAGCTTGGGGGAATTCCCATATCTTGTAAGTTTCTCACTATATTAAAAAAATTTCACAAACCAACTACCAATAAAGCTTGGAAGTCTACCCAAGTTTAATATGCTCGATGTTTCTGAGAACAAATTGAGTGACACACTACCAAAATATATGTGCAGAGGAGAAAATCTACAAAAGTTTCTAGTTATCTATCATTTTTTTATTGGAGAGCTGCCAGAAACTTATGGAGATTGCAAAACTCTGGTTCGCTTCAGAGTATGGGGACACCATATCTCAGTACCAAGTTTGGTATCAGTACATCACTGAGAGTCATCAAGTGGATGTTGCCAAGTTGATCTTTCCCCAAACTTTTGAGTCAGTGTTTTTTCTTGTTAGGTTGTCTCTAGCCTATTTTGTCTCACATGGGTATATGTGGAAAATGTATATTATTTGTAAATATGTTGTAAGTGAAATTCCAAGTGTCATTAGTGGAATGTGAACAGTCACTATGTAATGTAATGAGTTATTTGTAAAAAATTTGAAGAGTCACGAGGGTAGTCAAAAGTCAAAAGGGAATGTCAAGGGTCACCCCACCCTTTATTATAAATAGAACCTCATAAATCATATAACAAACTTTTGGGAACCAATCTTTTGGCTAGGCTTAGGCTTAGAGAAGGCTTGGGGGTATTGTGACGAGCCTTGACTTCTCCATAGCGTAGAGCGAGTATACTTTTTTGGAGGATAAGGCGTTCATGATTGTAATGTTCCACTATTGGGGCTAGTGGCTGTCAATGGTGTATGTATGGATGGAACTTTCACTTTATAATAATATAACTAGCGCAGCACATTTTCATGCATATGTTGTTATTGTAGTTGGACTATTCTGGTTTCTTTAGCAATGTATGTTGTTTAACTTGCGCATTTGCTTATGAAATATTTTGTTTGCAATTGTATGAATCTTGTTGAAGGTGTGTTGTTGTATTAACTCATCACTCTGGTTTGTGGACTATTCATCTTTCTAGCTTGTGATGTCATTCCACTCGTGTGTTCCTTTCAGACTGCTTACTATTACAGAGTTCTAAGGGACACACTTCTTTTTCCCCTCCGTGTGTTAAAACCCCCATGCATATCACTTGACTCGCTACAAGTTCACACACTTGCTTCTAACCAAATTCATCATACTTATCTCTACATGCTACCACGGTCAAGGCACTACATTACCACCCAGTGCTGAGACTCCTACTCCAAATAGTCTGAGGTCTAGTTGGAACTTCTTATCGGGGAAATTCCCTTGAATGTTGGCAGGTCTAACACTGTCAATATTAAGTTATAAAGATACTATTTTTGGGTACCTAGAGAGAAAATAATTGTTTGGGAGATTTATTTATGAACACATGTTAATCAGTAAATCATATTCCATGACTGTTGAGAATGGGTAGAGAGAGAAGCTTATGGTTTGTAATGATGAAGAATTGTATGTGTAGCCAAATGTAAATGAAGTAAGGTAACAATTCCTACATTGTTAAACAATTATAAAACAACAGATAGGTATGTTTAAGAGAGAATATGAGATTGGTATCTGAAATCACCCTTAAAAGTGTAGGATTGTCTGCTTGATGATTTCCTCTTAATAGTTGTGTGGCCCTTTTGATAATTTGCAAAAAAAAAAAAAGCGAAACATATAAGATCAACCTTCGTAGGATTGATATTCATAAAGATGTTTTATGTTAAACATCTAATATAGATTGTTGAGAAGGCGATAGGTTTGAAAAATGGGTAAGAGGTACCACTAGTGCCAAAGTAAGTAACATTTAATTGTCATACTAGATAAATTGGGAAAATAATTACATGATTGGTATAAACTACCTCCTTTCACATATATTGGGCATTGACCAAGAAACTTGCTGATAGATTAAATGAAGGAAATACTTAATGATAAATTTGTCAAATTTAAATTGAGAAAATAGAACACTTGTGATTATAAAAAAAAGATATGTATAAATATGAACCCATTGAGGTTATCTTGGGTAATTGGTAGGATGGTTGGAATCATTTTCACCAAATTAAGCACTATCAAGTGACATGGTACATATTTATAGTGATGACGATAAAACATATAAACCTATATGTCAACAATATAACTCAGGTATAAATAAGTTCAATGCAGTAATAATTGACTGTCCAATTAAGCTTGGATTTCATGACTGATATAAAAAAAACTGGTAAGGGAATTAATGACATTTCTTACTAGAGAGTCTCTTCATGAAGGGAGCCACAGAAAGACTGGTTATAACAATAGAATAATTGGCACATACCATTGGCATGGAGGATTGTATATAAATTAATATCATTTGATAACATTTTAAAATTTTAAGGTTTCTTATATGTAGTGAGATATTATGGGATATTATAATTGTTATATTTTCAAAGACAAATCTTTTTTACCTCTTTGATTAAAATAAATTGTAAGAATCAATCTTTTGGAATTTGGAACTTTAGTGTGTGTGAGTTAAATGGAGGGGAATTTTTTCCCAAACAAGTTACACAAGAATGGGTTAAGAATTGAGGCACAAAACATGATCAATAATTCTCTCTACAAAATAAAAATAAAAATAGTCAAGTAATTGAGAACTGTAGTAGGATTGTTGGATAAAATTCATGTTTAAGGACTAGAGAAATAGGTAGGTTGTCATAAAATATTTATGATAGCTTGTGATGGAAGAATATTAGTCAAGGAAGTAATGAAGTAAGCAACATAATTGAAATTTTTAAGTTGAAAATAATGTGATAATAATATTTGGGTTACTCCAAGACACCAAATAAACATGGAAACACTTCGAAACAACATTGTTGATACTCAAAAATATATCAGCTTTACATAAAATTTAGTAAGTACAAAGTGACTAAGATTAGAGTCAATTTCAAGAATATGGAAATTTACTAGGGAAGGAATGCAATGGCCCCTAAAATACAGAAAATGAATCCATATAGATTTTGAATTTCCTGTACTTGATGGATGCAAAGGGATCAAGATTATTGTGAGTTAGAGACTCATAACATCGAATCATGGAATGGTTCTCTAATCGGTCTATTTTATAACCGACTCACGGTTTGAAAAGGTTAAGTTTCATTGAAATCAAGAATCATGACAAGAGAGTTTTGATTGATTGAAATGAGTGTTAATTGTAAGATTTGATTTGAGTTGGTACAGTAGATTAAACAAGAGTATATGCAAGTTGGATTCCATGAGAAAACTAGCAGAATTGCAGATAAAACATATATAATAAGATCAAATTATACAATTGTCAACTACGAAGGGGAAACTCTTAACCTGGTCTTTGTTGTTCTTATGCTTTTTGGAAAACATCTTAAGCTGAAAAAAGGACACTATATATATATATATATATATATATATATATATATATATATATATATATATATATATATATAGATATATAGATATATATATAGATATAGATATAGATATAGATATATATGTGTGTGTGTGTGTGTGTGTGTTAGGTACACACGACAATGAAGGTGTATATTAAATAATTCAAGGAGTCTGTTGTCTTAATGTCACTTGAAGAATGGATAGTGGATACAGGTAAAATGTGATTAGAAGTTGGTAAGTAGTAGAGTAAGGCAACCATAGAAATGTGGCACATAATCTTGAAAAAAATTGAATGTTGGTAGTATGTTGGCGCAAGCATAGCCTATGTGCCAACATGGAAACTGAAACATGCCACTAGTCAATGGTACCCTAGATAAGTACCTCAAAGAACTTCAATATGACTTTTATAGACATAAATGAAGTTTCATCAAACGGTTGTTTAGAATGAACATATGGTTACAAAATCACTATGTCAAGAAAACTACACTAACATGATGAGATGTGAAAACTAACAAGAACGGAAATGAAAGGGGGAAGGACGCATAACTGATTGCACCTTTAAAAAAAGGGGGCACATGAAACCTATAGCAATACCATAATCAATAATTTGCAGAATAGAGAGGAATGCAAACCCCAAGAAGAGAGTTGTGAGAAACTCATAGGTGAGGCGTGTGAGAGAAGTATGGTTGTAAGATTTGGTGATGTAATTTTCTTGTTATGTTTTGTTGATTTTAAACATGCATGTACTACTTCAAATTGTACCCTTGAATTGTCATAGTGATTTCTTTTAATATTACCTTATGCTTTTGGTATCGATGGTCTAGTGGGAAATATCAGAAGGGAAAGAATAAAATAAGGAAACCAACTGAATTATAAAACCTTGATCAAGGCTTTTGCATGAAACAACTAATAGATAATTATCGTGGACATGTATGGGTCCACTAGAGCAAAGGACAGATCATTGGTGGTGAGTCATCATGGGGAAAGGTAAGGAAATCTTCCTTAAAAAAAACAGAGAGAAGGAGATAATGATAACAAGTGTAATTAATGTGTAGGTTTTAACCCCGTACAGAAATTACCTGCATACGAATTCTAAAACACAAAAAATAAACAATGCGAGAGCATAACACATAAAACACATATACACAGAGATTTTCCCCTGGATCCCAAAACCAGGACTACCAGCTTGATTTTTCATTATGTTCCTTTCATTGTTGCAATACATATTTATACATGCCAAAGCATCCAATACCATGGAACGAAAACCATCGCGTCCAAAAAACATGTGCGAAAATCATGCACAAAACCATAGGTGGGTCCTCCCAACCTAACATAGGGTCCAAAAACCAAAATTTTCCGGGGCGTTGCCCCGAACCCCATAAAGTGGGGTTACAGGTACACCTCAAACCCCCTGTGACCCCCCCCCTGCTACACAATCGGCGCAACGAAGGGGGGCTCCGCCCCCCCTCTAACCCCCCGGTTAACTACGTGGGCTAGTCGTGGAAAGAATATAACACAACCCAACATTCTCCCACTTGTTGTTTTCTTTCCACAGGGGGCCATAAGAGAGCTTATTCATTTTTCTAGCCCTGAAACACCCATTGTCTCTCTACACCAAGAGAACTTCTCAGAGCTCACAGATTTTGTCAATGCATCTGCAATATTCTTCAAAGTGTCCACCTTTACCAGCAACACCTTTTTGTCTTCTATCATTTCCCTCACAAAGTGATACAGAACATCAATGTGCTTTGTCTTTGAATAATATGCGGGGTTCTTTGCCAAGAAAATTGCACTTTGGCTATCACAGTCTATCATTATAGCTTCTTGTACTAACCCCATACTTGAACACAATCTCTACAACCAAACTGCTTCCTTGCTTGCATGAGTGGCTGCCATGTATTCTGCCTCTGTAGTTGATAGTGCCATTACAGATTGTTTCTTACTCATCCAACTGACTGCACCTCCAAATAGGTTAAACACATACCCACTTGTGGATCTTCTCTGATCCAGATCTCCAACCCAATCTCCATCAACAAAGCCATGAATATCCAACACTCTGTCCAATCCTGGTCTTCCTTGGTAGCACAAACCATAATCACTAGTGCCATGCAAATACTTGAAAACCCACTTCATTGTTGTCCAGTGCTCCTTCCCTGGTTTTGACATCAACCTGCTCAATACTCCCACTACATGTGCAATGTCTGGTCTAGTACAGACCATTGCATACATCAGGCTATCGACTGCACTTGCATATGGAACACGGGACATGTCATCTTCCTCTTCTTGTGTCTTGGGACACTATTCAGCAGATAACCTCACATCTACAGGAATAGGAACCTTCACCGGTTTACTATCCTACATATTAAACCTCTGCAATATTGTCTCAACATACTTCCTCTGGTTTAACCAGAGTTTCATCTTTTCCCGATCTCTTTTAATTTCCATGCCCAAAATAGAGTTTGCAGCACCAAGATATTTCATGTCGAATTTGGAGGACAATTGGGTCTTCAAATCTTGGATAACTTCTTTGTCATTTCCAACCAACAACATATCATCCACATACAAGACCAGATAAATAACACGGTCACCAATTAATTTAAAATACACACAGTGATCTGCTTTGCTTCTGGTGAAGCCAAGTCTGCGTATAAATGTATCAAATTTCTAATACCACATCCTTGGTGACTGTTTTAACCCATACAGAGACTTCTTTAACTTACATACTAGTTCTTTCTTACCCTTCACCGCAAAGCCTTCAAGTTGCTTCATGTAGATCTCCTCTTCCAGATCCCCGTGAAGAAATGTTGTCTTCACATCCATCTATTCTACCTCAAAATCAAAAGCAACAGCAATAGATAAAAGTAATCTAATAGAAGTTACCTTGGCAACAGGAGAAAAAATATCACCAAAATCAATTCCCGGCACCTGGGAATAACCTTTTGCTACCAACCGAGCTTTGTATTTCTCCACTTTTCCTTCTGCATTTGTCTTCTTTTTGAACATCCATTTGCTGCCAATGGGTTTCCTTCCAGCCGGCAACTCCACCAGATCCCAAGCCTCATTTTTGTGCAAAGATGCCATTTCATCAACCATGGCCTCTTTCTAGATTTTTCCATCCTCTGAATCCACTACTTCCTTCACAATTCTGGGATCATCATCAGTAACAGACAAAGCAAAATTTGAACAGAAAGCAGATGGACTATACCTTTCTGACTGCCTTCTTTCTCGAACTGATCTTCTTACACCCGGAGTTTGTGGCTCTTCATCTTCTGATTCCTCCTCTGCTGTAGAGTCTAATTCTTCCTCCTTAAGCTCAAACTTTCTCTTCTCAGGTTCCTTTGGTTGGACTTCATGTTTAATAACATCTTTTACCTCTCTGAACACCACATATTGGTTGTACACAACCTTCCGTGTGACTGGGTTCCAAAGCTTATAACCCTTTAAACCATCCTTATACCCAATAAAGATGCATTTTTCATATTTACTATCCAACTTGGTTCGTTTCTCCTTTGGAACATGTACATACGCATCACATCCAAATACCTCAGATGTGAAAGAGAGGGTTTCTTACCAGTCCATACCTCTTGTGGAGTCTTATCCTCCAACGCTGATGAAGGTGACCTGTTGACTAGGTAACATGCAGTATCCACCGCCTTTGCCCAGAATTCCTATCCTAACCCGACACCACTGAGCATGCTTCTTGCCCTTTCCATCAACGTCTTGTTCATTCTTTCTGCAACTCCATTTTGCTGAGGTGTATATGGAGTAGTCTTTTGTCGTGCTATACCATACTTCTTGCAGAATTCTTCAAATTCCTTACTGCAAAACTCTCCACCATTATCTGTCCTCAGCACCTTTATCTTCTTCTCTGTCTGGTTTTCCACTAAAGCCTTAAATTCTTTAAACCTGTCAAAGACTTCATATTTCTTCTTAAGGAAATATATCCATGTATTCCTTGAGAAGTCATCTATAAATGATACATAGTACACAGACTTACCCAGTTATGGAACCTTCACAGGTCCAAACACATCACTGTGCACAAGCTCTAATATTTGTTTCACCCTCTTACCACCAGAGGGGAAACTCACTCGATTCTGCTTCCCGTATACACAATTTTCACAGAAATCAAAATCCAGAAAGCTATTACTCTTACCTTCTACCATATCTTTACCATGAAGTATTCGAAGGCCCTTCTCTCCAATATGTCCAAGCCTTTGATGCCACAACATGGTCTTTTCTCCAGAGACCACTAGATTTTCTACTCCACTTTCAGGAACCACGAAACTATTGCCCACATCAACAACAGTGCTACCTTGCAGCTTGTACAGAGTTCCAATCCGAACTCCCCGTATCAATACCAGTGCTCCCCGAACCATCTTGTAGGTATCCTTCTCAAACACTCTTTTTACACCTACATCATCCAGCTTGCTAACAGAAATCAGATTTTTGGCTAATGCAAGAATATGCAGAACACCCGAAAGTGTTCTAACCCTTCCACCTTGCAGCTTCAACTTTACTTTTCCACGACCAATGATTCTAGCCTTCCTGTCATCCCCCAAGAAGACATTACCACCATCATATATCTCATACTCACAGAACCACTCTCTATGGGGAGTGAAGTGAAAGGATGCACTTGAGTCAATCAACCATGCCTCATGATCTACATGTGTACTTGAAGAAGCCTCATTAGATCCCCACCTTCATCTGAGGTGGTTTTTGCCTCTGCAGAAGAAGCCTCATCAGATCCCTTTCCTTTGTCAGGAGATTTAGATTTACAGTCCCTTTTGAAGTGGCCTTCCTTTTCGCATTTCCAGCACACCACCTTTACAGGTTTTCCTGGAGATTTAGATCTCCCTCTAGATTTAGATCTCCCACTCGATGACTTTTTTTTGTTTCTATTCTGGGATCGTCCTCGTACAGACAAGGCATCACCATTTTGGCTCTCCATATTTTTCCGTCTCATCTCCTCTGTCAGCAAGGCTGAGACTATTTCATCAAACTGCAAGGCAGTTTCATTGCTACCTATCACAATAACCAGACTATCCCACGAATCTGGTAGAGAACACAACAAACTGATGCACTTATCTTCATCTAAAATTTTAATATCAATAGATTCTAACTGACTTACCACAGTATTAAATGCGTTTAGATGCTCTGTCACCGAGTCTCCATCTTTCATCCTCAGGTTATACAACTTTTTCCGCAGGAACAGTTTATTCACCAAAGACTTATATTGGTACAAAATCCCTAATTTGTCCCACAAAGCCATTGTTGTAGCTTCGCCTGATACATTCAAAAATACTGAATCTGAGACACACAATCGTATTGTTCTCTTTGCCTTCTGATCCAACTTCTTCCATTCTTTATCAGACATTCCCGTTGGTTTAGTACCCGGATCTACCGCGAATCTTGAGTTTCCACAACTCAAAACTCTAACCATTAAATTTCTTGATCTCTATCTTTCCACTGCTCGCCATCTTCTTTCACCACCAAAATCGATCTCGCAGATCTCCCACTGAACAGGGTCTACCACAGGCCCGAGCGAAACCCCTCAGCAACAAAGGCATCCCCTTGAAGCCAAAACTGCTCTGATACCAAATGTAGGTTTTAACCCCGTACAGAAATTCCCTGCATACGAATTCTAAAACACAAGAAATAAACAATGCGAGAGCATAACACATAAAACACATACACACAGAGATTTTCCCCTGGATCCCAAAACCGGGACTACCAGCTTGATTTTTCATTATGTTCCTTTCATTGTTACAATACATATTTATACATGCCCAAGCATCCAATACCATGGACCAAAAACCATCGTGTCCAAAAAGTATGTGCGAAAATCATGCACAAAACCATAGGTGGGTCTGCCCAACCTAACATAGGGTCCAAAAACCAAAATTTCCGGGGCATTGCCCCGGACCCCATAAAGTGGGGTTACAGGTACACCTCAAACCCCCTATGACCCCCCCCCCCCCCCCCCCTCGCTACACAATCGGCGCAACAAAGGGGGGCTCCGCCACCCCTCTAACCCCCCAGTTAACTACGTGGGCTAGTCATGGAAAGAATATAACACAACCCAACATAATGGGTGTGTGGTATAAGAAGATAATTAGTTATTCT
Source organism: Pinus tabuliformis (assembly GCA_031772625.1). Taxonomy (NCBI): domain Eukaryota; kingdom Viridiplantae; phylum Streptophyta; class Pinopsida; order Pinales; family Pinaceae; genus Pinus; species Pinus tabuliformis. Next base: position 404,236,872 of record CM062811.1, on the reverse strand, counting down.
CCTCTTGAGATAAAATTATTGTCTATTAACAATTTAGTGTCCACATGACCTTACAAGTCAAATGTATTAAAATAGTATGTTGTTGAATGAAGTGAATAAGATGTTGTGAAATAATATATAAGAAAATAAATAACTAAATTAACATAGAGAGTGTGAGAAAGTTAATACACATACAAGAACAAAAGGGAGAAATCCCATACTGTACACGTAATCAAAATTGTGTATAAATTTCATCAACGTCCTGTAATGTAGGATAACAAAGGACCAAAATTAAAGGAATGATGCATAGTGGACTCCTAGTTTTGTGTGGAAAGAAAAGAGCAAAGCAACCCAAGATGGGCATAACTAAGTTTACTTAGACAAAGTACACAACAATATAGCTGCCTTGAATAGGGTAGGAAAAGGAGGTTATCCTAAACTCTATTCATACATGACTAATGCATATGTAACATTTGAAAATTAAGATAAAAGCATAGTAATGCTACCCAGTATGACAATACACTAGTTGCAATCTATTATAAAATATAAGAATAGTAAATAGTTTCTGAAATCTTATTACCACTATGTAAATAGTACAAATGAAATTGGTATTTCCATGATCTGAAATTTACATTGGAACAATATGATGGGGTCCTTGTCAACTGGCATAGCCATTGGGTAAGTAAAAAGGATTTATTACTATTGTTGATGAGCTTACAATGATGTTGCTAACTCTTATTGAGTGCATGTTGCTAACCCTTGTTGAGTTGGGATGCATGTTGATTACCCTTGTTGGGAACAAAAATAACAGCTAGTGCCAGCCATAATGATTGCGGATGTAGATCGAACTGGACAAAGGATTCCTGGCTGAGCCTTTGCATATTCTTGATCAAAGAGAAATCGTGCTGCATAAGCGAGTTATCACCTAAGTTAAAGTGCAGTGGAAGCACTTAGTCTGGAAGAGGTGACTTGGGAGGATGAGAATTAAATGCATGAGGCATATCCTAGCTTATTTTAAAGGGCCAAAAACAAAAATCAAGGACATTTTTTCGCTTGAGGGGGGGAAGATGTAATACCCCTCATTGAAATGTAAATATTTTAATTTACTTTTACTAGAATGGTTTGGCAGACTGTGGACTATATAGAAGGTCTGGTATGAATAAACATAAATAAATAAATAAATAAAAATAAAAAATAAATTATTCTAAATTTCATTAATAGAATTGGTTATGGTTAGCCATGGAAATTACGGGGGGAAAGATGAAGCCCGGGAGTATAGGGAAATTGGGACAAATGACAGTTTCACTTACTAAATAGTTAGAAGACAATTATTCCTCTTCCTAGAGATAAATCATCTCAGTTAGGGAAAAGGGAGTCTGGAGGGTGTGAGGGAAAAATCATGTGGCAACATAGTGATTTGGAGCATGGTTGGAAGAGGCCCAAGACAAGAAATTGAAATTTTGATACTTTAGACAGGACGTTGTTGAGAGAAGGCAAGATGTTGCCAAAAAATGGAATTCTTGAGATGGTTGGTCAAATGGAATTCTTAATTAGATCTATGAGGTCTATGAAACAATAAGCTGAACCTATTGTGGTCAGATAAGTCGTAGGAGGACCTAGTGTGGTCCCTATCAAGAAAAATTCTCTGGAAGTGAAACTGGCTTGGGGGGTTTTGGTAGAGACTACTTGTACTCATTGGTTGAGTGGAGCAATATTTTCTCCTTTGTGGTTTTTGTGGCATCCTAGCTTTTAAAAAAAATAAGTGTTTTTGTGTAACTTTTGTTTTACATTTCTTTTTCTTCTAGTAGTAAACAATTTTCTATGGGTGTTGTTGATCTGAATGGAAAATAACATCCACCCATGGTATTTATCCACCCATAGTATTCATTGACCCATGGAATTTACCCATGGTATTGTAAGTGGCATCCGCCCATGGTATTTATCCACCCATGGAATTTACCCATGATATTATAAGTGGCATCCACCCATGGTATTGTAAGTGACATCAACCCTTGGTATGCATCCTCCCATGGTATTTATCCACTCATGGAATTTACCCATGGTATTGTTGACATCCACCCATGGTATTCATTCACCCGTGGAATTTACCTATGGTATTGTGATGAAAAAAGACTATAAGTAACAAGTCACATTTGGTAAAATGACAGATCATCCACCACAATGTAACATTTACAATTATTATCTGTTTTAATAACAAAAGTTTCTTTGTGGTTTTGTTATTGTGTTCTCCTATTTTCTTCTAGCATTTCAATTTTTCAGATCTTGGGGGCCTCCCCTACAAGATCCATTTCAATTTTTTAGATCTTGGGGGCCTCCCCTCAAGATCAGGATCAGTGGAATCAGAGCAAGGTTACAATTCCATGGGAATGAGAGTGATGCATATTTTAGTTTCAAAATTTTGCGGCAATATTCAACAAACTTCAGGCACGTGCTATGACCTCCATAGAGCACTTTCTTAGGCAAAGCGGGAAGAACTTTTCTTGTTTCATCTTTTTTGCAAGAATTTTCTTGGGCGGTGAGTTTGCAGATCAGATTTAAAATTTTTGGTGCAAAATTTACAAAAATAAATAACATATTTGGATTCCTTGCGAAAAATTACCCAAAATCAAAAAAATAATCAACCGAATATTGCTGATTTAAAATTAGCCATGTTGCAGAAACATTTTTAACGAGAATTCGTGGACAACGAATCTCCTATCATTTTTGCAATTTTTGTATAGAATTTCAGAAAAATGATTGTAGATCTAAGATCCTATAAAAAAATCACCCAATTTCAAAAAAAAATTGGTTGAATCAAAGTTCGGATGAGGGAGATATCTCTTATTTAAAATCAATTATATTTTTTTAGAGTGGGACAATTGCAGTGCGAATATGAGTTTCCAAAGTGTCCAAGTAAAGATTTCAAACACATGGGAAGATGCATAATTGCCATTCAATTTCCAAAAACAGGTTATAATAAAGATTCTGAGTTATATTGGTCGACTTATGCCCATTTTAAAATTAGAGCAACATTCAGAGCGGGTTCCCTTTGGAGATGTGCCCTTCCACCCCGCTTTAGTAGGCACTTGCTTTATATTCATCAATTTTAGCATATCAACATCTAGCTTGAGTTATTTACAAACGTTCCCTCCCACCTTAGGCTATGTAGGCACTTGCTACTTCATCAATAGTCATCATCACAATTATGGGTCAATCACACAAGATCCTTGTCATCGAAGTCCATTTGTTAGGCTACAGACTGTTAGTATCACAGTTGGTCACAAGCATTAGAGGGTATCTCTATCCTCAGATCTTTGTTTTTCATGGTTATGGGTCATCCACAAACCCACACTTCATCGAAGTCCATTTGTTAGGCCGCACATTGTTAGTATCACAGTTGGTCACAAGCATTATAGGGTATCTCTATCCTCGGATCTTCGTTTTTCATGATTATGGGTCATCTACAAACCTACACTTTATCGAACTCCATTTATTAGGCCGCACATTGTCAGTATCACAGTTGGTCACAAGAATTATATGTTACCTCTATCCTCGAATCTTCATTTATCACGGTTATGAGTTAACCACACAAAACCATTCTCTTCAGTGACTCTTCATATTCAACAAAGGCTTCTAAGGAAAAAACTTCACGCAATGTGGATCATTCCTTCTTAAGTAGGGAGGAATGATCCGAATGGAAAATGGCATCCACCCATGGTGTATCCGAATGGAAAATGGCATCCACCCATAGTATTCATTTACCCATGGAATTTACCCATGGTATTGTAAGTGACATCCACCCATGGTATTCATCCACCCATGGAATTTACCTATGATATTGTAAGTGTCATCCACCCGTGGTATTTTCTCATGGTAGTGTAAGTGACATCAGCCCTTGGTATTTCATCCTCTCATCGTATTTATCCACTCATGGAATTTACCCATGGTATTGTAAGTGACATCCACCCATGGAATTTACCTGTGGTATTGTGACCAAAAAAGACTATAAGTAACAAGTTACATTTTGTAAAATGACAGATGGTCCACCACAATGTAAATGCAATGTAGAATTTACACTTATTATCTGTTTTAATAAAAAAATGTTTCTTTGTGGTTTTGTTATTGTGTATAATTGTGATCTAATATGAAACAAAACTGATACAATATCTAATTCTTAGAGTGAGCTAGATTAGTCTCTATGCCCAACTAGATATATACCAATAGGCCAAAGACAGATCTAAGCTCTAGATAGTAGTTTGACGAAGCGAGGCAAGCCATGGATTAGGCCCACTTTGATTCTTCAAAGTGAGTGAATAAATGAACGAATAAATCTACAAACAATTTATTGAAAACAAAATACCGAGTATAGTAATTGGGTAACTATTATACTGTATAAACTTTCCATATATATATATATATATATATATATATATATATATATATTATCCAATTTTAAAGGCATGGCCAAGCCATACACCACATTGGTGTATTTGACCCCCTTATTTGTGGGACAAGGGACCCACCTTCGCGTAGTGATTTCACTGCTAAGTATACGAAGGCATATATATATAGTTGTAACCCTTTTAAAAGAGAAAATTTTGCATTGAGAACTTGTGAATATCAAAAACGTGTTAGGGTTCGAAAAACTTGACGAAACTATCTAGAATTGGTTTTAAGCTAAAATATTTGGGAGAATAATTAATATATATATATATAATAACATCAAAAAACAATGAAGGGAATTCAAAATTGCTTCCAAGAATGAGTATATATTACACTAGGGCCACTACAACAAAAATAGAGTACAATCTAATTCTTTAGACCATAAAAAAAAATCCATGTGCAAGAAAATAATTGTTTGAGATGTGAACGACTTTGTTTACAAAGAAATTAAATAATGAAATTGAAAGAAGAAACTTTTATATTATGAAACCCTAAGGGTTGGCATCAAACAAATATTTGGTATATTATCAAATTGCAATGATGGGAAAAGTGTCGAGTATAGATTGCCAAAACAAAATCTCTTACAAAATTTTGGCCAGCAATGCACGGGAAACGTACATTAATACAACCCTTAAAAAATAATCAATATAAGTTGAGTAATGCTGGAAAACACCCAATGGTATATATATATTCAGAGACCCATAGAAATTGGTTCGGAATTAACATTTGAAACCCTCAAGGCTGACAGACCGTAAGTTAACCTCACAAATTCACAACCATTTTTACACATTCAATCAAAACACTAAGGACCTAGTTTAGGGGTAAGCTATTAACCAAGTGTGGTTTCCCAAACATTGACCTGGAAGAGAGAGGAAAGGAAATCAATTCACAGAACCTGCGTAAAGAAGTTTGAAACTTGAAGCTGTAGATAAAATCGAATAGTTTCTTTGGTAGGAGAGCAAACCCACTTGCGAAAAAGAGGAAACAACCAAGCATTCAATAGGTTAATAAGAAAATATAGAGTTTAAATAATAAAAAATGTGTCATGTAAAAGCATGTCGTTGTAGTTGTTGATTGGTGGGAATCTGAAAAGAAATATGTGCAGAACCTATACAATAAAGCAAGAAAATTAAAATTCGAGAACGTAAAACCCTTAGTTAGAAGTTACAAATTCTTTGTCTATATGGACAACGGGGTAAAGATTTTACCTATGTGCATATGAGACCACTGAGGAATTTGAGCAGCGTTGCCAAAATATGGCATTTGGCAAACATAAAATAACACCAAATGTCGGTTGACTCCCAAACAAAATAGCAACAAGAAATCAAATGAGACCATAGGGAAAACATCATCTGAAGATGGTAATGTATTGCGCTTGAAAAAGAAATTGTGATCAATTAAAAAATTCAATGAAGATTTTCCTTTAGACTGAATAACCTTATTCAATGAAGATTTTCCTTTAGACTGAATAACCTTTACCTCTTTGTAGGTTGGTCTCATTATGTCATGAATTTGGCCACTTGCAGGGAGGGTTATGACCGAATAACAAAGGTAAATTAGACTCATCACATTGAATAGTTGCAGAGCTCTTCCTGGAATGGTGAAGGTGCAAATGGGAATTGCATGGTGCGATGGGAGGGGTAGTTACCGCACAACCAACCCCCATGCCTCCATACCGTCCATTGCAAAACCCTAAACATTGTGATCCATGGATTTGTTGACACCTCAATATTTCTCCACATCTAGCATGAGTATAGAGGTGGCGAATTCCAGCATGTTACATCGCATACGTCTCGAAAACCTTATTACAACGGACTTTGAAAAGAGCTAAGTGTTAGTTGGAACCATAAAATTATAATAATATAACCAAACCATTTAACCCCATGTCGAGGTGTCACAAAATGTGGCCACATCATTAACAACCCAAAGAGAACCAAGTTCTTTTGCAGGTTTAAAATTTTTAAAAACATTATAGTTTTAAAATTCAAAACTATATTAAAGTGTGTCGAGATCTATTTTAATTTTGGATTTAATCAAGAGGGATCAAATCTTTTTAGATTTGATTCTTTTAGGAGTTTGATAGATTTAGAGTTAAGATGGATCTAGGTTGATTTTATTATTAATTACAATTAATTATATTTTTGTTTATTTATTTATTTATTTTTATGTAATTGGACTAAGTAATAATATTTTAATTAATAATAATAATAATAATAATAATTATTGTTATTATTTATTTTATTTTTAAATTCATTTTTATTTTTATTTTTATTTTTATGTAATTGAGTGGAGTTCATGTTTACACAATGAGACAAGATAGAACATCTCTTCCATATTAGACTCAAAAGATCTCTCACTACAATTATTAAAATATTTTTTCTCTTATAAAAATCTTAAACTTCATCTACTTACAAAATTATAATAACATTTTTAAGTATTAATGATTTGTTCTCAAGTAAATAACAATTAAAATAAGATTTTAGATACGGAGGAGCGGCTGACCTAGTGCGATGGAACGCTCTAATCCCTAGCTTGCTGCCTGCGCTTCAGTGCCTGCACCCTAGGTCCCCTTGCACTGTGGCCCCAAGGCCCTGGGCCCTCTGTTATTTCTTTTTTGCGCCCTTCTTTGAGAGCCTGCTTGTGTAGTTCATTTGCTGCTAGGAGGAGTTCAAAACTCATGTTCATGGAGGTCCTGCGCTCGCCCCAGGTAGGCCGCCTCCCCCCCCCCCCCCACCCCTGCCCCACCCCTGCCTTCTTCTGCCGAAGCCTTCTCTCGGCTCTTGGCCGGCTTGCCGCAAAAGAAAAAGGGTGAAGCTGACAAATTCATCAAGAGGCTAGAGGATATTCCTGAAATCTCCCTGCCACCAGAGACTCCGATTCAAGTCGCCCTTTCCTTGGTTGAGCGGGCTCTCGTCGGCTAGTTCATCGGACTATGGCCTTCTCCTAAGTCCACTGAGAACTGGGTCAACAAGAACTGGGCTCCTTTGATCAAGAATAGCGTCACTTCTTATTTCTTAGGACGAGGGTTTTTTCTCTTCGAATTCACCTCTAAGGAAGACAAAGACCTGATTTTCTAGAATGGCCCCTATTTCATGGGTCCCCATGGCCTCTATCTCAACAAATGGATGCCAGATTTTGACCCTGCAGTCGACGTTCCTACAGCTATTCCGGTGTGGGTCAGGCTTCCAAATCTCCCAATGCACTGTTGGAACTGGGACTCGTTGCAGCACATCGGCAACGCCCTTGGGAAATTCATAGGCAAGGCAAACAACAAAGATCAATATGATTGTGCCTGAATCTGCGTAGAACTAGATCTAGAGGTGGGACTTCCGAAAGCCATCAAAATCAAAGTAGGAAGCTGGACTCCTTTGCAGAAGCTTGACTACAAGCAGTTGCCTTTCAAGTGCTGAAAATGCCATGTCTACGGCCACATCGCCAGAGGATGCCCAACAAATGCTGAACCAGATAAGGGTAAAGAAGAAGGCTGGAATGAGGTCAAGTGTGCTAAGAAAACCTAAAAGCATGTTGGTCCAACTGGAAGAGGCCCTCAATAGGCCCCTTCTCAGCAACCCCCCCCAGAATGGAGCAAGAAAATAAGTTCGCCCCTCTTAGCTCACAAATAGAGGAAACACAGGAAGCAGACATCCAAAAATCAACACCCATCACAAAAGGTACCCCCTCTTCTCCTAAGGGGGCAAGCCTTGCTGAAAGCTCCAAAGGAAATATTGTAGAAGTCGAGGAAGCTGAGCAAGAATTTGAAGGCTCGGAGGAAGAAGGGGAAATAGGAGAATCTCAAGCCTCGATGAGGAGATCCACAAGGGGCCGCAAAAGAGATCGAGAAAAAAGAGAGATGGAAATCTTCAAAGACAAGCTCCAAGGCAGGCAACCAACTCTTGAGAAGCTACTAGCAACAAAACCAAAGATGGCAAGAAATCAGCCCCAAGGCTCCAAGGAAGCCAACCATAAATACAAATGATGAAGATTGTCTCCTGGAATTGTAGAGGTATGGGAAGCAGAACCAAAGAAGAAGCCATCAAAAGTTTAATCATGATAGAAGCTCTAGACATACTTCTTATCTAGGAGACCAAACCGGAGGACTCTGCCTTCCTTCAAGTAAGTAAGAAACTTTGGAATAAATGTGAAGCAAAAGAAATCTCAGCCCAAGGGGCTTTTGGTGGGGTGGGCACCCTCTAGAACGCTAACAAATTCTCAATCATTTTTGAGACCCTCAACCTTCACTAGTTGTTCTTAAAATTGCAGCATGTAGATACAAATCAGATTTTTAGTCTTTTCAACGTGTACATTCTTGTGAACGCCGAGGAAAAAAGGCCTGTTGGGACTCCTTAAGAAACCATGCAGGCCTAGTTAATCTCGAGAATATCATCATTGCCAGAGATTTGAACCTCACACTCCTGTCAACAGACAAGAGAGGGGGCAGCATTGTCTATGATCCGGCCAGGGAATGGGCAGAGGACCTTATGCAGGACTGGGACATGCAGGACATCAAGCCAATCTTTGGCAAGTACACTTGGACTAACAAAAGAATTGGTCTTGGTCATATAGCTGCCAGGTTGGACAGATTCTTTCTTCAAAGCTCTTTTCTTCTACTTGGTATAGAGGCTAGAGTTCATATTCTCCCTTGCAGCACTTCCGATCATAAACCCATCAAGCTGGAACTCGTGTTTCAGCTTGAACTTGGACCTATACCTTTCAGATTTAGCCTGCTTTGGGCTAAGGAATCAGACTTCATGCAATTAGTTAAGGAAATTTGATTGCAGTCGGTCAAAGGCTCCCCCTTTTTTGTTTGGGAAGAGAAGCTCAGAAGAGTGAAAAGGGCTTTGAAAAGCTGGGCCAAATCTCTGCCCAATATAGCCAACGAAAGGAAAAAATTCAATGCATTCTGGAAATTCATCATCTCCAAGCTGAAACAACTGACATAACAAATGAGATTCTAGATAAAGAAGCCCTGTTTCAGCATAACTATCACAAGGCATGTCTAGCTGAGGAAGAATACTGGAGACTTAAGTCTCACAATCTTTGGCTTAAAGCAGGGGACATAAACTCTTCCTTCTTTCACAAATGAGCTCAGGCAAGGAAATGTACCAATTCCATTTCTGAAATCAAAGATGGTACCATCATTTAAAAGGATAATGAAAACATAAAAAAAGCAACTTCTCTTCATTTTAAAAGTCTATATAGCGAAGTTATAAATCTGGATCAAAATTCAGATATGATGGACGAGATCCCCTCCCTGATTTCTGCTGAAATGAGTCACCTCCTTGAAGCTAAAGTCACCAAGAATGAAGTCAAGGTTGCCTTATTTTCCATGGACCCAGACAAAGCCCCTGGGTCGGATGGATTCTCAGCCAGATTCCTCCAAATTTGCTAGTCCATTGTGGAAAAGGATCTTTACAAAATGGTTCTAAAATCCCAAGTTTGCCAGAAAATCAGAGGTAGCATGAACTTTGCTTTTCTTGCTTTCACCCCCAAAGAGAAGGGAGCCAACTCCTTTAACAGGTTTCGCCCGATTTCGCTTTGTAATATAGGTTAGAAATTGATCACCAAAGTCATCGCTAATAGAATAAAGCCCATCCTTCCCAAAATCATATCGGAAAGCCAAGGAGGTTTTATTCAAGGTAGACAGATTGTGGACAACTTCATTCTAGTCTAGGAGGCAATCCAGTCAAGCCTGAGTCGCAATGAAAAAGGTATGGTTGTCAAAATTGATTTAGCAAATGCTTTTGATAGAGTTAGGCATAGTTTTCTGCTGAAAGTCTTACATAAGCTTGGATTTGGTGAGAAATTTATAAATTGGATTCCAGCTTGCATCTCGGAGCCTTGGATTGCCCCATTAATAAATGGCAGAGCTGCCAATTTTTTCAAAGCCATGAGAGGGCTCAGGTAGGGGTGCCCTCTCTCACCTCTTCTATTTGTTCTTCAAGCCTCCATTCTCAGTTTTTACCTAGACAAAAAAAGGGAAGATCAGGATATTGCTGGGCTCTATATTGCAAGAGGTGTTAAAACCATTAATCATGCCCTCTTCGCGGATGACTCACTACTATTGGGAGCAGCTTCTGGGCTTATTGCCTCTAGATTTAAAAGAGCTTTGGACGAGTTTTGTTTGGTTTCGGGAAGCAGTCTAAACAAGGGCAAATGCCATATCTATTGTTGGAACACCACTTCCAGCTTGCTCAACTCCATTTCCAGGACATATGGTTTTGTAGCATCCTCAAATTGGACTTCCTTCAAGTATTTGGGCCTCCTGGTTTTTCTCAAAAAAGCTTATAGCAGAGATTGGCTCCCCCAATTGGAGAAATTCAAGAACAAGTTGCTTGCCTAGGCTTATTCCTGGCTTAACATTGCTGGTAAGTTTGTCCTCATTAAATCTGTTCTTTCCAGTCTTCCCTTGTTTTAGTTTTCTATCCTTCTCGCTCCCACTGGTATTCTCGGAAAAATGGAGGAGACCATTCGAAAATTCTTTTGGAAGGGGGGCAAGAAAAATGAGAAAAAGATTCCATTAGTCAACTTGGAATTTATCTCCAAACTGTTGTTGGAAGGAGGCTTGAATTTCAAGAATTTTGGCTACCATAATGTTGCAATGGGAGCTAAATTAATCTGGAGAATTATTGCCCCTAAACCTTGTTGGGCGCAATTAGCTCTTTGGAAAAAAATACTTCAAAGGCTAGCGTTCTCGCTGCCTAGATCACCTTAAGATGCACCCAAATACACCCTTTCTGAAGCTTTACAGAAAAGCTTGCTCTCTCATCAACGATCATGCCTTCTGGGTTCCTCGTAATGGAAAAAGGATCAACCTCTGGATAGACAAAATTTTGAATAACGAGCCGCTGGGAGACTATCGTTCACTTCAAAGGCTGCGCAGATGGATGAATGAGGCTGGGATGCAAACTCTGTGGGAAATTTCAGCTTGGCAGAACTCACGCTAGGCTGGCTGAAATCTTCAAACACCCCCAGAATTATCTATGGAGCGCAAGATTCTGATTTCCAAGCTCCACGGACTATCTCCATTGTTGGCTCGAAAAAGGCACACAAGAGGATGGGGTACACAGACTGGTGGATACACCGTTGCTCAAGGTTACACCAAGCTGTGTGAGCGCCCCCATGTGGCCACGAACCCTGAGCCTTGGAAAGGGATATGGCATTATCCCACCTTGCCTAAAATCGACTTCTTCGACTAGCTGCTATGTCACTCCAAAATCTTGACAGATGATAATCTCCAGAAACATGGTTTCCAAGGTCCTTTAAGGTGCAGCCTTTGTAAGGTAAACCAAGAAGCGTAATTCATCTGATGTTTGAATGCACCTTTACTTTGAAGATTTGGACAGAATTGCTAGGAACTCTGAGTTCCAGCATCGTGTTGCCTTCCTCCATCCCCGATATTTTTGCTAAATTGCTGCAAAGGTATCCCGGGCCTCCCCCAAAAAACAAAATTATCAGAGCTGCTTGGACTGCTCTCCCTAAAATAATCTGTTGGAAGGTTTGGCTTGAGAGAAATAAAAGGATCTTTAGAAGCTACGAACAAGAGGCCAAGCTTGTGGTAGTTAAGATTAAAAGCCAGCTTGAAGAGAGTCTAAGAGAACTTAAAGATGATTTAAATCTCAGCCAACAAGATATAAATTGGGGCACCTCTCTCGATCTTCAGTTCCAAAAAAGTGCAAATAGTATCTCCCTCCCCAAAGATTGGCAAATAAGACTTTCAGCAAATGAATTCAAGGATTGGGCCACAAAACAGCAGAGATACTCCCTATTTTTTGATGGGGCTGCAAAGGCCAATCCTGGAAGAGCTGGCACTGGAGGCGTCATCTTGAATCCCGATGGCATAAGGATTCATAGTTTCGCCTGGGGCTTGGGCATAGCTTCTAGCATTCAAGCTGAGGCTTTGGCTCTTTTCCAAGGTCTCAAGATTTTGAAAATGCTGAACATCAGGGAAGCTAATGTAATTGGGGACTCTCAAGTTATCATTAAAATTATGGTGACACATTTTAAGCCAACGGATCTAAGGCTTGCAAGGCTGATATTCAGAGTAACAGATCTTGGAGACTCATTCCAGAATTTGAATTTCTATCATGTGTTGAGAGCTAATAATAAGGAGGCGAACATCGAAGCCAACAAAGCAGCCCTCCTTACGGCTGGAGCTTTACTCAGAGGAGGACAGGAAACATGAGAACCAATTCCTTAATTTAAATAGCTGTCATGTTTTACTGCCTTTTGTTAAATCAGTTTGTATGTATCCATAAAATTGGGAAAATATCTGAAATAGACTACATAGTAGCAGTCAAAAAGAGATGTGAGCTAAGCATAAATGCCATGGCCTTGCATGGTTGTGCGGGACTTGTGGAATTAGACTCACATTTTGTAATCCGTTTTTTGGCATTAAGGCCAAGTATCTAATATATCCATTATCCATTTCGAAAAAAAAAAACCATTAAAATTAATATTTATATATTTGTAAAATTAAACTACTTCAAAAATATTCAACTTATCAAATTTAAAAGTAAATTTTTTATTTAAATTTAATTTCATGATTTTTATTTAAATTTAAATTTATTTATCGTAATTTAAAAAATAAATAAAATATTAACTCTTTTTACTGAGTAGAAGGAAAGTACAAGAACCTTTTTCAATCATTTAGTGAATGAGCGAACATCTAATTGGATATCTCATACCAGCACTGCACGGGAAGCGTACATTAATATCAAATTTTGTTCAAAATAAAGAAAATGTTTGACAACGTGTAAACAAACAATTTGGCACCAATTCCAATTAAACAAATCTTGAGTTGACATTAAGTGTAAACGGCACGGGATAACATAATGGATTGGACTGAACTAACAATCTGGCACCAATTCCAACTAAACAAATCTTGAGTTGACATTAAGGGTTGAGAACCAATCTTTCCTCCTGTAATTTGTGAATTTATTAATTTCAAGTAATTATTAAAATTTCCGAATAATATATATGGGAGTAAATATTAACTAAACTAATTTTAAATAGTAGGAAATTTTATTGTGATTCAGTTATCAAATCAGTATAACTGGCCAGCTGTCAATACAGGTCAATCTGTCAATACAGATTCACTCATCACTATTATTGGTTAAAAAAACCATACGTCATTATTTCCAGATCAGAAATTCTGCAAGACTCTTCTCTTTCAATCCTTTCCACTTTAACTCCCCTGCTATACTGAAAGGATGGATTTTATTATCATATCCTTTGGATTTCACGATAAAGTTTCCCTTTGCCGTCTATTTCAAAAGAAAGCCCCTTTGTCACTGCTCGAACAGCCCAAAATTTGAAGAAAACACTGTTGGAAGTAGCTTGCAAACAGTCTAGCAGGTGAGCATATTCCATTATAGGGGAACTCAAATTTGGATATTTGCAGTGGGTTTCTTTTTGAGTGGTTAAGGTTGCTTCTCAGCAGCAAACGTTTGAATGAAGGGCCATCAATTCAGTGATTGTTGGCAGCTTTGCAATTGAAATTGCGGAGGCATCGTTGCAGACAATTGCCTTGAATTGGACTAAGTTATGAAACGTCGTTACCTACAGACTCAATTTGTTGATTGTCGGGTTTACTCTACTGCAAAACCATGGCGGATGGAGATTTTATAAGAACTTGCCTTTGCATAGAAAATAGAGAAGTGCTTGCAAAATACCCAGTAGCCTGAACTTGCAATATATTCTTGTCAGATACGGAAGAAGCTATGAAGAACAAAATTATATTTTGGAGTGTGTTCTTGGTGTTTTCATGGGGTTTGCTACAGATGAACAGAACCCAAGCTCTTACTCAAGAGGCTCAAATTTTACAGCTGATGAAAAGTAGCTTGAAAGATCCTCAGAATTCCATGAAAAACTGGAAAGATTCCATTGCTGCACCTTGTAATTGGGATGGAATTACATGCGACAATTCTACAGGTATGGTCACTCAAATCATGCTTGAAACCAAATTTCTGAATGGTCCCTTTCCGTCCAATATATGTAGTTTGAGCAACTTGAAGAAACTTCAATTGGGTGTAAATTACCTTGAAGGGAATCTGCCATTAACCCTTATGAATTGCAGCAAGCTTGAATACCTGAATCTTACCAACAATTCTTTGTCCGGCACTTTACCAGACTTCTCTCCATTGAAATCGCTGCAAATTCTAGATTTGACATTCAACAACTTCACAGGTCCATTCCCTGCTTCTGTGGGAAGTTTACCAGAGTTGACCTCTCTAAGCCTGGCAAAAAATCCATTCAATCCAGGAAATATACCTATAGAGCTCATGAATTTGAAAAAACTCAATCTACTTTTCCTGTCTTCTTGCAATTTGGAAGGAGAAATTCCGAGTTTTATTTTAAATTTTACAGATCTGGGCCTGCTCGATCTCTCTACCAATAATCTCCATGGATCTATTCCAGGGGAAATTTCCAAACTCAGTAAGCTCTACCAACTGGAGCTCTACAGCAACAAACTTAGTGGAAATATACCTCGAGAGCTGGGTAATCTTACATTTCTGCAATATTTTGATGCATCAAAGAACATGCTTAGCGGAAGTATTCCAGAGGAGGTTGGTAATTTGAGAAGCCTCGTTTCCTTTCATCTCTACATGAACCAACTGTCAGGTCAAATCCCTGAAGGCTTCGGGGAATTCCCAAATCTTGTAAGTTTCTCACTGTATATGAACAATTTCACTGGCCAACTACCACAAAAGCTTGGCAGTCTATCCAAGTTTAACTTAATCGATGTTTCTGAGAACCAGTTCAGTGGGCCGCTACCAAAAGATATGTGCAGAAGAGGAAATCTGCAAAAACTTCTGGTTATCTATAATTTTTTAACTGGAGAGCTGCCTGAAACTTATGGAGATTGCAAAACTCTGGTTCGCTTCAGAGTTAACAACAACAATCTGAGTGGTCCAGTGCCCAAAGGAATTTGGGGACTGCCAAATGTTAAAATTATTGATTTAGGCTTCAATAATTTTGTTGGTGAAATTGGTTCCGAGATCGCAAATGTGAAGGAATTAGCAGAGTTGTATATTCAGAATAATCAGTTATCCGGGTTTCTGGTACCGGAGATCGGCATGGCAAAGCTATTGGCCAAACTTGAAGCAAACAATAATCGCTTTACAGGTCTAATACCCAAGGAAATAGGCAACTTGAGGCGGTTGAATAATCTGTATTTGCAGAACAACATGTTTGACGGATCCATACCAGAGGAAGTTGGTTCCTGTACTTCTTTGGCTGTAGTTAATCTTGCAGAAAATTATTTGCAAGGATCAATTCCAGAGTCACTGGGATCTATTGCGGGACTGAACTCCTTAAATCTTTCGAACAACAAACTATCTGGTTCAATTCCAAGCAGTCTTGGTGCACTCAAGCTCAGTTTTCTTGATCTTTCCAATAACGAGTTAAGTGGGGCTGTTCCAGATTCACTCATTAATGAGGTAAACATACATGATAGCTTTTCGGGAAATCCAGGGCTCTGTGCTAACAGCTCTGGAAATGATAATGATGATAATGACAATATACTTGAGGCTTGCTCTGATTCTCATCAAGGGAAAGAAGCCAGACAAATGAGAATTATCTTTGGGCTGATTGTTGGCGCAGCAGTGTTATTACTTGTGATTGGATTGATACATTTTCGACGAAGGTATCGTCAAAATCAACTTGACTTGATGGATAAAAGGGATACTCCTTCTTGTACCTTTAAATCTTTTCAGGATTTAACCTTCTCTGAGGAAGAGATTTGGAAAGCTGTATTAGATGAAGAGAATGTCATAGGAAGTGGTGGATCAGGCAAGGTGTATTGTGCCACATTGCAGAACAATGAAACTGTAGCAGTAAAGCGAATATGGACAACGAATATCAACAGAAATAAGCAAAATGAAATAGACAAATTGATAAAGGCAGAAGTGGACATTTTGGGAACAGTTCGGCATAAAAATATATTGAAGCTTTATTGTTATTTGTCAAAAGGTAATTCAAATCTATTGGTATGTGAATACATGCCAAACGGAAACTTATTTGATGCTTTGCACAAAAATAATGAGGAAGAGACGTCAAAGAGAAGTGGCATGGATTTGGATTGGCCAACACGGTACAAGATTGCATTGGGAGCAGCTCATGGATTCGCATATCTTCATCATGATTGCTTGCCTGCAATTATTCACAGAGATGTAAAATCTTCCAATATTTTGCTGGATGAATTTTACAAGGCAAAGATCGCTGATTTTGGGATTGCCAAAATTCTTCAAACTTGTGGAGGAAAGGATTCTACAGCAGTTTTTGCAGGCACCCATGGCTACATTGCGCCTGGTATGTTAAGCTTAGTACTGTGCTTCCCTAGTTTGCACCTTTGACACAGAAAAGGCAGGTCTTTTTCAAGCTTTTCATAGGCTTTACAGTTATAGATTTTAACCTTTCTCAAATATCATTTATACTTGGATGTATATATTTGTTCTCAGTGGTTGAGTTCTGACATCCATTTTTGCTATGTAGAAAATGCATACACACTGAACATTACAGAAAAGAGTGATGTTTATAGTTTTGGTGTGGTATTGTTGGAGCTTGTTACTGGCAAGCAACCAATTGAGCCAGCTTTTGGAGAGTACAGAGATATTGTATCCTGGATTTCACACGACATACGCTCCCAAAAAGATGCTCTGGAAGCTCTCGACTCAAAGATTTGCGAGTCGTTTCGGGAAGAAATGATCAAAGTGTTGAAAATAGCAGTACGCTGTACCTGCAACGTACCGGCACGGCGGCCAACGATGAGAGAAGTTGTACATATGTTGCAGGCCGCTGATCCTTGCAGTAGCAACTTAAGATGAATGCAGAGGGGAAAAGATCCGCAGGAAACAAACATTCATGTTGACATTCCCACAAAACCAAAACATAAGGGTAAATGTTGAAGAGAATACCTATAGTAGATATTATTTTCCATGGGGCTTTGTCTCATTTTCCTGATTAATTTAGATCATCTGTGCTTGCCTAAGGTGTAATAGTTGGCAGAAGTAATGATTCACAGCCAGGAAGAGGGCTAATGAAATACGTCTGCCAAAAAGTTTTTGATAGAACTATGACGGAGCTGTTCAGTTGGATTCACATAATCGATTGCAGAGAGAGTAAGAAGATTCTTTACAGGTTATTCAGAAATCGATCATGCATTCATCGTATGTTTTGTCTACGCCCTGAAAGGCAATAGTGTTCATATATGCAAATATCTTCAATAAGTTTGTCTTTGTATTTTCTTTTCATCATTTTTTTTACATTTATCTATGTTAGCTTTATTTTTTTGTATTTTCTTTTCATCATTTTTTACATTTATCTATGTTAGTTTATCTATTTTAGTTGAGCAAGAGGCCGATTCTACAACTTATATATAGACTATGTTTAAGCAAAAATCACATTTGACAACCCAATATATGGATGATGTTTAAGTGAGAATCACATTCTACAGCCTAATATATGAGTGATGTGGGCACTCAAAATGAATTAAATTAAGTCCATTTGAATGTAAACTAAAAAAATGTTGAATTAAAAGTCAGTAAGTATGATGAAGGATTAACTAAAATTTTAAATTCAACAGGTACATAAATGATTAATTGATTAATGGGGATTAATTTGCATGATAAATATTTCTTTAATAAATTGATGGAGAAAAAGCGTTTTCATTGTGAGAAAACATTCTTTCCTTATATATATATCAAGAATTTTCAAATCACATTTTATCTACTTAAAAGGACTATTAAGATTTTTTTATCGAGATGTAGATGTTGTAATATCAGGTCTTGTCCTATATAATATTTTGACTTAGTCAAATTAAAAAAAAAAATAAAAATTAAATTATAAATTAAAATAAGATTAAAGTAAAATAGTCAATTTATCTTTGTCAAATTTTCTATTCTAGATTTTGAATATAATATTTTTTTATTTATTTTACTGGGTGAAAAAAAAACCCTAAGTGACCACATTTTCACTTGGTCAACATAAAATAAAATTAATATAAAAAAATAAAAATAACTTCATGGTATTGACCCATGGTATTCATGTGGAATATGACTTAATTTAAATGGGGGAATTAAACCAGCCTAGATCCATCTTAACTCTAGATCTACAAGTGCTGAGAGGGATCAAATCTCTTTTCACTCTGAAAGAAGTTTATGTCTCAAAAGATTTGATCCCTCTGGATGCTTGGTAGATCCAGAGTTAAGATGGATCTAAACTGGTAATGGAAATCACCAAGGAACTACCACCCTATCATCTTTTGTCAGGATCATAACTAGGGCTCCTAACCAACAATTACATTAATGTTGATTTGATCTTGTATATTAATAGAAGTTGATATTGAGCATTGAAGTGTTCCTCTAGCAAATAGTAAAGGGTTTTTAAGCAAATCTTGAGTTGACATGTGTTCAATGGAAGGAACAACTTGGCATAAAAGGTGCGGAATTTCCATGTCCAAGATGAAAGAACATAAGCCAAAGCCATAATTTGTGGAGAGGTGAAAGGAATCATTTTGGCACTTTCTCCTTTATATTCAAGTGTTGCCCATGCAAAAATGGGAATATTTCAAAAGTTGCATCAAGATTTTATTTCCAATTTTGACAAACCAGCCACTTGGACATCACCTTTTTAGAAGGAGTAGGAATAAATCATTGATTGGAATGGTTTATCTTTTGAAATGGGAACTAATAATCTCTTTTTAGTCTTTGGCTTCTTTTTGGGTTATAGTTTTCCATACCAACTCAATCTACATTTGACTTTATATAAGTTTTTTTTTTTTTTTTAACAATTAATAGTTTTGTAAATACATTTATTAAATGTATTATTTTGCTTAATTGGATTTAAATTTATAGTAAATGCTTTATTATTCCAAGTGTGAGGCATGTAAGTTTTCATTGGAAATGGTAGTTTATTTGGTAGATTGCACAATCTTAATTACTTACCATGGTAGCATGCACTCAAACCAGATACCAAAAAGCATTTGCACCACTAATCAATCGATTGATGGACAAGGATGTCCATATTTCTTGCGAGTCATGACTTTTGGGATGTCTATATTTCTTTCTAATCATGACTTTCTACTAGTAAACAATGTGATAACCCCCTCCACCGCCACTATTATTTAGGAGGAGGTGAACTACTACACTACCCTTCAGTTGGGGAGCGAGATATTCTTAGACATACGTTATCAGGTAGGCCCCTCCTAGAAGTCAAATACCACGACGGGTCGTGACCCAACAAGTACCTTGACTTATTTCTAATGGTGGGAATTGTAGGTGGAGGTGTGTCTTGCTTCCATTCTGGAGTGTGGCTAGGCAGGGGTTGTTATGCTATGATATGAATTGCAAGAACTATTACACGTGCTAGTGGTGCTGAAACTACAACCTCTATTGTTGTTACTAATAATAGGGGTGCTACCTTTGGTTTTGCTCCTGCTCTGACCTATATTTCATTTGTTGGCTTATAGCCTTTCTTTTTTTCTCAACAATAAAAATATGCTAGTCAGTTAAACCCAATACTCTCTTCTACCAGCTGACATTATCTTAAGGTATCTCCAACAACCTTTTTGTGGGTTGTCACTAGACATTTTAGGTCTTGCTATCAAAGCACACTCTCAATTAAGGAGAGGTACAAAGTCACTCAACCAAAAGGAGAGCAAGCATATACATGGAAACTAGCGATATTGTGGAGAGGAAATAACTCCAAAACTAACTATAGTATAGTAAGGTAGAGGAATCCCAGGGAAAGACAGGATCCCAATACTCAGGCCAAAGGGTTAGACAAAAAGAAAAGGGGGAAGTAGTAGCCTTACCTAGACTCATTCAACTACTACTCTTAGAAGGTAAGGGACTCATCCATTCATTTAGAAGGTGTATTCCTATTCTTGCCTTCGACATGCAGAGATACCTCCTTGAAGAGGGCATTCACCATTTAAGTAGGCCTTTGACCATTGCCAAGCCCAATTTTAGTGCCACAAGTCACTGACTTATTCAGTTCCAACAATTATTGGCTAATATGATTAGGAAATAAATCAACATCCAATCAATCTAGATAATGTGATGAGGGGTACCTCCCCTCATCAATCAACCAAACATCCATATAGATAGTTCACTCCCCTAAATCCCCACATCACGTGATCCAAGTGAATACCTAATGGCCTAAAAATTGAAGTCTTTGAATCTCAGTGAGACTAGTGTTAGATTGAAGAGCGTGTCCCCGAGATTCCAATGGCGCAGACAACACCTCAAGCTGAGTTTGTATGAGGGAGTTTCTCAGTCAAAGTTTTCTGTAGACCTTATGAAGGATTCCATTATGAAGGTTGATGTGCCATCACTAGAAGGATCTTGTTAAAAATGTAATAAGAAAATCATGATTTAATTTTCCATTGAATTAAATTAAAAGAAAAATTGTAATTCCACATCACAAGACAACTTGTACAAGTTAACTAAGTTAATTTGACTTAGTTGGTTTAGTTAATTCAAGTTGAGGGTTTAACTTCAGTCATGTAGAGTGGCTCATACTTTATAGGAGCCTTGGTTGAGTTTATTTTGAGTTGTAATTAATTAATTCAGTTTAACTTAGTTAAAGGCAGTTAAACTAGTTCCAACTGTTGGAGGAACTAGTAGGAGGTCTAACAATGGGGTGTTGCTTCATGTTTTCAACCAGTTAACTGATAATTCAGCCATAAATAACTTATGCATGTGTGATCTATTAGTTACCCAGTTGAGATTCGAGTTCAAGGGCAGTGTACTATCAGTTGTATAATCATCCAAATTGTACATGTGATGCATGCAGTCAGAGGAAGGCTTATGATGGATTGTGCAATTCCAATTGAGGAATTTACCTATTTAATAGGGGCTAATTCCCAAGGAAACAATGCAAGGAAATATGGACTTGGGCAAGCAGAAAATTGGTTAAGTATTTGCCAAGGCTTATCTAGGAAGAAGTGAGACAAGTAGAGATAGTGCAGAGGTTCCTCGGGCTTGAGAAAATCATTGTAATATTCTCATATTTTTTGACTAATGCGATATACAGATAGAAGGGTTTTTAGTTGTGGCTTTCCCCAGGACATCATTGTGTAATTTGTTGATTGAATTCTTTCTCTTGTATGCTTTGTGATTTGTCAATCAATGAATTATTTCCACCGATGAGTAGAGTAGATTCAAGTCTTTTGTTTTAGCATATTACATAAGAAATTTGAATCTACAAGGAATTTCTACATGGTATCAGAGTTGAAATCACAATAGAAGAGAAGAATATGAGTTTGTCTTTGCAAGATCGAATTTGTAGAATCAAATCTTCAGAGCTAGCAGGATGGCCTTCTACAGATTGAGACTCGAATATTCCCTTGAGGGTAGTTAAAATTATATTGCTTGGAAGGACATGATGGAGGTAGTGTTGTAAGATAACGGGTTGAAGGAATTCATAGATACTAATATTCCTAAACCTCCGGCATCTGATTCTCAAGATCTAATAGAGTGGAAGAAGTGTGTTGCAAAAGTGAGGATGATCATATTGGAAGGAGTTCAAGATCATATTGTCTCGAACCTCCATGGGAAGGAAAATCCATATGCAATGTGGCAAGCCTTGATAGACTTGTTTTAGAACAATAGTGACCACAGGAAGTTGGCACTGAAGGACAAGCTTTAGGAGATCAAAATGGAGAAGGGCAACACAATACCACAATACTTGAGCAGGTTCACCCAATTTCGGGATGAGCTTGGGAGCATTGGTATTATAGTTATTGAAGATGATCGGGAAAGCCTAACACTTCTAGGCCTTCCCAAGAGCTGGCGCAACTCCTAAGATTTGGTAAATGAGAGGGAGAATCTACCAAAGTGGGAGTGGTTGTGGTCCGACTTGCTACAAGAAGAGAAAAGGTAGAATACTTGAGATGAAACCTCATCCAAGAATGATGATGGAGAGAACTGTGCCTTGGATGGAAAGGAAAAGAAATGGAAAGGGAAGAAATCCCAATCCAAAGGAGATTCTAGTTAGGTAGGAACGAAGAAGGACTTATCAATGATTAATTGTTTTCATTTTCATGAGCTAGGACACTATGCCACGAAGTGTCTGCAGAAGAAGGTCGAAAAGAAGCCCTCGGGGGGAGCGATGGGTGAACCTGTAACTTCACAATTCGAGTAATATTTTACCCTCATTGCATGCATGGTGACATTGCTGATGGGTAGTGTGGTATCTGGATAGTGGAGCCTCATTCCATATGACGGGAAAAAAATACTTTTTCATTGACTTGGAGGAGAAGGACCTCCAAATGTACATTGAGATGGGAGATGATGGAAGGTACAACACGAATGACATTGGTGTTGTTACTTTTCAAAGGGAGTTTGGTTCTCCTCTAACATTAAAAGATGTCATGTATGTTCTAGGTCTGAAGAAGAATTTAGTTTTAGTTTCTATGTTGGAAGACCATGGCTACAATGTGATATTTAGCAAAGGAAAGACTTTAATTCACCACATAGCCATATGACAAGTGAAGCGGATTAGGGTTCGGGTGAAGAACCTCTACAAATTGGATGTAGAAGACTCTAGTACTTTGAGCACGAAAGCAGATAAGTGCATAGACGATATATCACTGAATTATGGCATAGAATATTGGGCCATTTTCACCATGGAGCCTTGAAGATCGTGAAACATATTTCTATAAGAATTCCCAAGGGTGCACTAGAGCAGCGAGATACATGAAAAGGGTGTACATTGGGGAAGTACACCAAATGCACCTATCATGATATGGACAATCGAGCGCAAGTGATCCTTAAAAGAGTTCATTCGAATGTGTGTAGAATGTTCTTGACAACCTCCACGACCAAGCAGTATTATGTGATATTTGTAGATGATTTCTCACGCAAGTGTTTGATATTCTTCATGTAGAAGAAAGACCAGACATTATCAATTTTTTGTGAATTTCGAGCACTTTTTTAGAAAGACACTGGTAGGAAAGTGAAGGCTCTCAAGAGTGATAATGGTGGATAATATGTGTTGAATGAGTTCAAGAACTTCTATGCATCAGAAGGCATTAGATGGGAGTTAATAACACCTAATAACCCACATTAGAATGGGGTTGTTGTAAGGAATAACAAAAGTATTGTGGGATTTGCACGTGATGTTGCATGATTGGGGCCAACTGTTGCACTTGTGGGCTAAAGCATGCAACACAACGGTATATGTGCAGAACAAGAGTCCTCATTGAATTCTTGGGATGAGTACACCAAAAGAATATTTTCAGGGAAGAAACCAAATGTGTCACACTTCAAGATCTTTGGTTCATCAGTTCACTATCATGTTACCAATGATGCAAGGAAAAAGCTAGAATTGACAGTTGAATTGGGAATATTTGTGGGGTACACTAATACAACTCAAAACTATCAGGTGTAACTGCTATCTCACAGGATGACAATTGTTTGTAGATATGTGAAGTTCGATGAAGAGAAGGCCATGATAAGTTACCTTGAGAGGGACCTTCAGTTACATGCAGATGAGGAGCTTTTAGCTCCAAAGGAAGAACCTCATGATGATGTGGGGCAAGCACAAGCAGAGGAGCAAAGAATGGAAGCATCCAACGACGCAAGGAAAAAGCTAGAGTTGACAGTTGAATTGGGAATATTTGTGGGGTACACTAATACACCTCACAACTATCAAGTGTAACTGCTATCTCACAAGATGACAATTGTTCGTAGAGATCTGAAGTTCGATGAAGAGAAGGCTGTGAGATGTTACCTTGAGAGGGAGCTTCAGTTACATGCAGATGAGGATCTTTTAGCTTCAAAGGAAGAACCTCATGATGATGTGGAGCAGCCACAAGCAGAGGAGCAGAGAGTGAAAGCACTTACTCATGCAGAGACATCTAGCGATGGAAGGAAGGACACCAGAGAAGATGACATATTAATGCATAATGCTAGAGAGAATTTTGGAGAACCCACATCATAGCGGAGGCATAGGAGGTCACCAGATAGGTACACTGGCTACATGGCTTTGATGAGCAAGAGTGTAGAGACCGAGCCATCCTCGTTCGAGAAAGTAGTGCAACAACCAGTATGGGTTGATGCCATGGTAGAGGAATATGATTCCATTATTAGGAATAATGCTTAGGAAGTTGTCCCAAGGCTATAGAACAAGTCAGTGGTAGGTTCTAGGTGGATCTACAAGGTGAAGCAAGCAACAGATGGGAGTGTCAAGAAACACAAGGCCAGATTTGTGGCCAAGGGGTTCTCTGAGGTGGACGAAATTGATTATGAGGAGACCTTTTCTCTAGTAGGAATGTACTCTTCAATGAGATATATTCTAGAACTTTCAGTGCAGATGGGATGGAAGATACATAGATGGATGTGAAGAGAAACTTCCTCAACATAGTGATTGAGAAAAGTTGTACATAGAGCAACTAGAATGATTTGAGACCTTCAACATAGAGTCGCATGTGTGTAGACTCAAGCGAGCATTGTATGGATTGAAGCAAGCATCATGTGCTTGGTACACTAGGATCGACAGTTATTTCACCAGGTTGGGCTTCACCAAAAGTGAAGAAGATGAAAACCTTTACCATATTGTGGTTGAAGGTAAATTATTGATTATAGTATTATATGTCGATGATTTAATTCTAACAGGTGATGAGAAGCTGGTTAAATATTTCAAAGAGGATCTTGCAAGAGAATTCAAGATGAGGGCCCTTGGGCTCATGCATTATTTCCTTGGTATGGAAGTATGGCAAGGAGATGGGAAACTGTTTGTCTCTTAGGTCAAGTATGCCAATGAGATACTCAAGAAGTCCCACATGGAGAGCGACAAACCCATGGATACTCCTTTAGTAGGGAATTGGAGGAAGGAAGATGTTACTTCAGGTGAAGTAGTGGAGGCTACTATTTACAGGAAACTTGTGGGTTCACTTATGTATTTGGTGAACACATGACCAAACATGTGTTTTGCCGTTAACCAGCTTATTCAAGTAATGGTTTAGCCAACCAAACTATATTGGAAGGAAACGAAACATGTGTTGAGATACCTTAGAGGCACCACTCAGTTTGGTCTTTGGTACAAACATACAAAGGGAGTGAAGCTGTGAGGCTTCACAGATGCGGATTGCGTAGGGAATCCATTAGACAAGAAGAGCACATAAGGGGGAATCTTCAGCATCGGGTCAACAATAGTTTCTTGGTACAACAGGAAGCATAGATCAATTTCATTCGGCTCAATAGAAGCAAAGTACATGGTTGCTATTCAAGCACCTTGTGAGGTTTTCTGGATGAGGAAGATCCTTGTTGGGTTATTTTTTTAGCAAATGGATCCTATAGTGATTTATTGTGGCAATTAGAGTTGTATGAAACTCTTTGAGAATCCTGTTTTTCATGATCGATTTAAACATATTGACATCCAATATCACCATCTTAGGGATTGTGCACAAAGGAGAATCATGTTGTTGGAGTACATTCCTACAGAGGAACATGATGTAGACATCTTGACTTAGGAACTATAAAGAGGAAATTTCGAGTTCCATAGAGGAAGGATTGGGGTATCTGATAATCCATTTATTATTGAGAGGGAATGTTGAAAATGCAACAAGAAAATCCTGATTTAATTTTCCCTTGAATTAAATTAGGTGAAAAATTGTAATTCCACATCACAAGACAACTTGTACGACTTAAATAAGTTAATTTGACTTCGTTGTTTCAGTTAATTCTAGTTGAGGGTCTAACTTGAGTCATGTAGAGTGTATCCTACTTTATAGGAGCCCCACTAGAGTTTATTTTTAGTTGTAATTAATTAATTCAATGTACCTGAGTTAAATTCAGTTAAACTAGTTCCAATTGTTGGAGGAACTAGTAGGAGGTCTAACAGTGGGGTGTTGCTTCATGTGTTCAACCAGTTAACTAATAATTCATCCATAAATAAATCATACACATGTGATCTTTGAGTTACCCAGTTGAAATTGGAGTCCAAGGGAAGTGTAGCATTAGTTGTATAGTCATCCAAATTTTACAAGTGGTGCATGTAGTCAGAGGAAGGCCTATGATGGATTGCGTAATTCCAATTGAGGAATTTCCTTAATTAATAGGGGCCAATTCCCAAGCAAAAAACACAAGGAAATAGGGACTTGAGAAAGCATAAAATTGGTTAAGTATTGGCCAAGGCTTGTTTAGGAAGTAGTGAGACAGATAGAGATAGTGCAGAGGTTGCTCGGGCTTGAGCAAAGCATTGTAATCTCGTTTTAACTTGATTTCTAGAACCATCACATTCATAATTGTTTGATCGACATTTTCTAACTAATGCAATATACAGATAGCAGGGGTTTTTAGAGGTGGCTTTCCCCGGGAATCATTGTTTAATTTGTTAATTGAATTCTCTCTTGTATGCTTCGTGATTTCTCAATCGATTAATTGTTTCCACTGATGAGTAGAGTAGATTCAAGTCTTTTGTTTTAACATATTACATACTAAATTTGAATCTACAAGGAATTTCTACAGATCTTAGATGAGGTAATAAGTGAGAAAATAAATAATATCAATAAGAATTTTCCAAAGGAAAGTCATTGAATGGAGATGATCCCTTCATCTTTCACCGTCAATAATTTTAGTGACAAAAGAGATCCTATCACATAGGTGTATGGTGACAATTCATCTCAAGAGCATATTCTAGAGATTGCTAGAAGTAAAGGTTATACTTATCAAAAGAAAGATCAAAATTAAAGCAAGTAACAAATTGCATCTAAGACTTATCAATCAAGGCTAAAGATTGATTGGGTCTCATGGATAAACAATGCTAAAATATTTGTCCCAGTCTTGAAAGTCCTAAAGATTCCATCTCAAAGAGATGCATTTTTAAAGGCCTTAGGCATATCACAATAAGATAAGATTGATGTGCACCATAAATATGAAGAGATTAAACTACAAGATTTAAATTGTTACATGAGAATTGAAGATCATCAACCTCTCTGCCTAACCTTGGAAATTAATGATCGCTTGCTTCATAATTGTATGTTGGATTTTGGAGCTTCAACGAATGTCATGAATAAGAAGGTTGTGGATCAATTAAACTTAAGAATTTCAATACCTTATCATAATATTTTCTCTATGGATTCAAAGTATATCGAGGTCTTGGGCATAATCAAGGATTTGCAAGTATCTTTGGCAAATTTCCCATATAATATAATCACCATGGATATAACTATCATTGATGCGGCTGATGTATGGGGAATGGATTTATCTAGAAAGTTTGTAGTTGATATTGGAGGATGTATTCAGTTAGATTTATCATATTCTACTATTCCTGCGGCAACTGGTGGTATGGTCAGATTGTACAAAGAAGTAGAATGAAGATATTATGTTGAAAACCCAAAAAGCCATACAATGATGAATTTTTAGCATGGGGGAATCCTTCAGAATACAATGTAGTAGTAATCAGAATACAATGCCATACAATGACGATTTTTTAGCATAAGGGCATCCAAGATCCTTTTTCATCCCATATCATGAACAAGAAAAGGAAAAAGTTCAAATTTGATAAAGATATGTGATGCAATGATGACATCCTTTATCATCTAAAGAGGATTAGAATTCACCAAGGAATGCCTAATAAGTAGCCTATGGATTCATTTTACGAGAAGACAAGTTCTCCAAATTGAGCCACGGGGATGACATCTCATTCAATAGGGCATCCTTTGTATTGTAATTCTAACCCTATTCTCTTAGATAAGTTTTTATTTCTAACATTAGTTAGATTTATTTCCATGCATTTATATTTTATGTCGTTTTTTAGAATAAGATTTCTATTCTAGAAGATGTTCTATAATGTATACATGATGATTTTCATTTGAGCAGATATCTACCTTATGTATCTTTGTTTTCTTGAATACATGATTCTGGATTCTCACATCCTTCAGTGAAGCAATGTATCCCCAAGTAGAGCCATATGTTGATCACGCTTTGTCAACAATTCGAGAAGCATAATACAAGAAAGTGGATAATTTTTTTTCGAAGATCAAATTCATCTGCCAACATAATTTTTATCATTGTAAACCCAATTTCTGCAAACGTTATTGTAAATGATGCTAATATGACCATTAAGTTATGTAACAACACCTAGGTAAGCCTATGAAATTGTCAAAGGGTTTCATCCTAGGGAGTTTTTTAACCTCCCCAAATTATGTGTGTTTCTAAACACGCATACTTGCTAGAGTTTTTCTCCCACATAATACCCCAAAGCTAAGGTGGAATTCATTGACATGGTCTTAAGTGAGTCCTAATGCTTATCGAGTTTATGTAAAAGTTTGTTTATGAATAATTCTAGTGCATGGTTACTAATAGTTAGACACCATGGCTAAATTATTTTATTATAAACACACTTGGTTTCATGCCGGATGATATTGTGTCACAAAATTGGGTAATGTCTTGAGGGTTTGATCTAAAAGTGTTTTCCCCTTCTAAGGGTTGAATTAATTTATCTTGATGTAAAAAATATTTTAGTGCATTGTCACTCATAGTTAAACACCATGGCTAAAATATTTGAGGGTGAAAAAAAAATTAAACCCCTCCATAGTCAATTAATTATTTTTTTGGCAAAATTAAATAAAATTCATAAGCCAAAAATTAATTAATTCTGTGTTAAAAAATAATTTAAAGGAAATTAAATTCTCTCCAAGTGGAAATTAATAAAAAATTCGTGGGTCAAACAATAATTAATTTTTGAAGGTCTTCCACCAAGGGAAAAATGGATCTTTTAAGAAAATTTGATCCCTTGGACCTTGGTGGTTAAGTCTAAGTCAAATTTTTGAGGAGATTAATCCAAAATATTAGTTTTTGGATCAACAAAAAATAGTTTTTAAGAGAAATTTGAATTTTTCCTAAAAAATAATAAAAAATCAATGACAGAGATTAAAAGAAGATCAAGTTATTTTCAAAGGATGAGATTATTTTGACAAGGATCATGTCAACTAGTTGTTAATTTCCACTTGGAGGGGTTTTCTCTATATAAGGGAGCTATCGAGCTTCTATTTCCCATCTTTGGGTTATTTGATCTGGATGAAGTAATTTTCTGATGTATTGAGCTTTGCTATGCTAGAATTATTTTTTTCATAATAGAAAGACTTTGGGGTTTTAGTTCACGGTGTTCTTCTATCTATTGATCTATGGTATGTGCTAGTATTTTATTTTTCATGCTATATGTTGTGCCAAAAATTACCATTGTTATTTCATTTGTCGTTGATACGAACATTCTATTGGTACAATTATTCTCGCCTTAGTTGATTTGATTCACCATATGATCTAACATTTATTTTCAAGATTAAATAGAGATATATAGGTACACTAGCCCTTGGACTCCAAGTTCATAGACTGTGGGGAAGGATAGACCTTATTTGATCTCAAGGCTTTCATTTTGACAATTGATTTTGTAGGAGGGTTTTGGCTAGTAATTTTTCGAAATTATTCATCCATATAATTTACTCAAAAACTCTCAAAATTTTAATCTTAGTTTTGTGCCATAAAGATTTAATATGCTAATAAGGGAAAATATTTAAATTTTATAGATATTGTGAATATTTGTAGAGAAATATAATCCTTATTTATTTTTTAGGTTTTGTAAATAAATTTTGGGGTTTTGGGATTTTTCTTTCTATTTTGTGTATATAGGGTTTTGGGAAATTTTCTTTTCATTTGTGCATGAAAATTCTAAAGCCATCAAAGGAAGTCATATTCTTTTTGTGGAAGAACTATCCCTAGGGTTGTGGTTTCTCTCCCCCAAAGAAAGATGTCTAACCTATCTGTCAAATTTTCTCAAGCAAGGAGGGTGGATCCAAGCCCTAGAGGCCTAAATCTAGCCTCCTAAGGCCCTAGAGACTCAACGCACAAGAAAGAAGGAGGGAAACAAACCCTAAGAGGCGTTTCAAGTGGTTTTGGAGTTAACATTTGTGGTTGCAAGTGGAAAAATTCATTGGAAGAGTCCTAGAATCCAAACTAGTCACCAACAAAGGCCATATGGCCTAGTGGTTTGCCTCCTTAAACCCTATTTTCTCATCACTGTTTCATTTGCAGCCTCATGATAGATTGTTTGTAGTAGCATTAAATTCATAACAGTTGCATAAAAAATAATTAACAATTATCTCATCTCATTGGAGAATCATTTTCATGGTTGGGCTTGCATTGCTTGCTGTCTCTTGTAATTTTTTGGAGGACTGTTATATTAATCAAAGGTATGATATAATAACTATAATTTTTCATCACAAATATAACAGTGGTAAACAAGGAATCTAAAAGGATCCTAACTCATTGTTGGAAAAGTATTTTTTGGTTGCTTCTCTTATTGCTGTGGTCATTAGTCTCTTGCATTTTCTTGCATCCATATACTACATTGTTGCATTCATAAGCACTCATTGTTAGCAATCTCATCTATTTGACAAGATATATGTGCTCTCAATAAGAAGATAAATGCTCTAAAAGATAATCACTTGGATTGAATTGACATTTCTTGCATAATTTTATCTTGTTTCTCTCACAAGCTTTCTCTTGCTCCTTTAATGTCATAATATCTTTGAGCATATCATTAAGTTGCCTAGTGTTTCTAATTGCCAGCATTCTTATATATCAGTGGCTATCAAGTTAGTGAATTTTTTTATTTTATTGCCATTGAAAATAACTAATACATTGTGTTGTCTAAATGATTGCTAGCATTTTTGTGGCATTGGCCTTAAAGGAATATTTTTTATTTTCATTTCTATTGTATCCTAAGAAATTGGCTATTGGACATTGCTTTTCTTTGTTATAGTGGAATAAGAATTTCTTATGACTTTACTTTTGCGATAAGTGCACTAACATATTGTTTTGCAAGTGAGCATCATATCTAAGAATCATAATCTTGCAATATTGTAACTCACTCTTAAAGGACTTGATTCACCATCTGTATTGTTATAAGTGTAATCTTGAAATCATCTAAGTAATCTCAAGAATTGATAATTGTGTTGATGTCTTGTTGAAGGATTGACATTATCTAATTGGCACATTAAAATTGTTAAGAGAAGCATTGGACTTGTGCACTTTATGTTTATTTTCATTTGATAAGTAATTTTCCATTGTGAGATTTCTAATCGTGAATTGATTTACACTCTACTTGTCATTGGGTATCCTAATTGGTTCATTAAGCATTGCTTTTAGTGAGGATTGGACTTATAATTGTTAAGTACTTTTCTTTCATTGTTCTATATTGGATATTATTTGGATAATTTGTCTCAAATTGCTTAAAGCATTTAACGATCTCACCTAAATCTAATCACTCATTTTGTACTTGCATTCTAGGAGTAGTAGTGCATTAATTAGCTCACCTCCAAGCATAAGTTTGGTTAAAAGACAATAGGATCACCTCTCTCACCTAACTTGTGAAGTTTAGACTCTCACTTGTAGTTAACACAATGACCTTGCAGTCGTTAGAGCCATAGTCTCTACAATGTCAGAGGCATTGGGTGGTTAGAACCCTGGGGGAAGTATCGTTAATAAAGCCTCAACTTTATTCCCCTTGGTTTCTCTATACAACCTACATTTGAGACTAAATTCAAAACAATTGAGAGAAAGGACTCAAGTCGGTAGGAATTTAATCTAAAATTTACTAAGAGTTTGCATTTCACTTAGTTTTAGGTGTTGCATCTCATATAGGATAGTGTGCATCCTATGTAGTAACTGTTCATCTGGAGACCTGGTAACTAATTTATATTGTGTAAGTGATTTGACTCCATCTAGTCTCTCAAATAATCTAATTAAATCATGCTAATAATTAAACCTTTTAGTCATCAATAACCAAGTTACTATGTCATTCAGTTGTGTCTCTCGAACTTGTTGTCTTCCATCCTCACATTTCATAGGGACTAACCCCCATAGCATGTTGAAGGGAGAAAACTTAAACGGAGAGGGCGGGGGATCAGAGTGACAACCCCCATGCTTATTTTTGTCACATCTTGCCTGTAAAATTTGGGCAAAAACATAGAACACTAGATGAAATTAATAGCACCACTAAAGATAGTGGCATTGCCAAAATTGGAGAGATTCTGCTAAACTTGGCAGGACACATGGGCTAATCATATAGCGTCGTGTGGCACCCAGTGGGAATCGAAATGGGCCCAAACCAACCTAGTTTGGTGTGTCAGTGGGTGACATAAATAATGATAGTTTGACATTTTTTTTGGTTGGTTGTGATAAATATGACAAATGTTGTTTATAAGTTGGAGTCATTGGTCAACATCTCAACCAACATATTGACAACTTATTATTTTTATATGGTGGCTATTTTCATAGGCAGTTTGAAATTGGTTATCAAAAGTGTTTAAAACTATATAAATATCAGTTGGTGGTTCGCTAAGTTGGCAGCCCTATCAACTGACCAAAAAAAAATATAGCGTGGTGGTTATATAAAATTTAACCACAAACAATTATGATGAACCAATGGAAATGACAATTGTTGTAGTGACTACAACCACCCTCCAAAATTTTGGCCTGCACCCAATTTTGGAGCCTCCCTTGAGATTTTCGCTTGATGACTGCACACACACGGGTTCACTCCATGAGCTCGCGTGAGTCTTCGCATTCGCCTTGCTTGTTCATTTCACCAAGTCTTCCATGTTGATGTCAAAATCAAGCTTGCGACTATGTTCTGATTATGCTTCAAAGCCTTTGCTTCATGTGTACTTGTTGTGTTCGTTATGAAATCATCTGTTGCACTCACACACGGAGTCACATTCACTGTCACGCAAGTGTTGTCACGGTTGGCCAATGATCAATCACAAGTGTCGTGCTTGTCGCCTACATCGTCGGTCAGTCATGTTGTACATATGTGTCTGGATGGTTTGAGTCATCTCGTTGTCGAGTTATGCAAGTGTGTGTTTCAAGATCACATATGCATCTTTCACTCATTCACACACTTAGTCATCTTCCTGAAGTTCTGACGATCAGACTCCCCTCTGATAGCCAACCCCGCCATCGACTTGATCGACTGTCACCCAGAATAATGCAGGAGCACTAAGCAAGTCGTTTCAAACTGCACTTCCCGCAAGAAAATCAATCATTCTCCATCTTGGTCAACAAGAGAGTTTGACATGATAGCCACTTCGATACTAACTTCCATTAAAAATTGTGCAGAAGCCGCAAGCATCGCTCGCTCTACTGACTAAGAAAATTATGCAGACAGTTTGGACAGACACGCAGTGCCCATCCATGTCTCCCTCAAGAAATTACACAATTTTCTAGCTAGCCCTCCCGACAGTCGACCGACTACTCATCCATAAAATTGTGCAGTTTTCATGAGCAGGCCCTCTGCTACCCAGGAATATGCTCAGCTCATAAATTGTGCAATGATGATCAACAAGCCGACCTCTCAGCATCAATGCAATTTATCTCGCCAGCATCTCCCAGTAGCAGAATGCTAGTTCCCTCCAGGAATTACGCAGTTTCTATTGCCAAGCTCCCAACAACTGACTGCCAATTCTCCTCAGAAATTGCGTAGTTCTTGTTGCAAGTGACCAAGCAATGAGCTGTCAGTTCCCTCTAGGAATTGCACAGTTTTGGCTTCCAGGCTCCTGACCAATTCCCCCAAAAAACTTGTACAATTTTTTTCTGCCAAGCCTCCCTACAGCCTAGCTTGTTCCTCCAAAAAATTGTGCAGTTTTGTGCTCAGCCCTGCAGCCTGTTCATTCTAAAAACTGTGCAGATTTTGCCTGCCCAACCCTCCTGCATCTTGGAATGTTCCCCTCAAAAAATATGCAGTTTTGTCCTCTAGCCGGGCCATATATCATGGACAGTCGATGTCGATCTAGATTCCTCATCTCCATTAACCAGTGACTCTTGTGTAGTTTTCATCAGCAGTGCCTAGAGCCTCCATCCCGCCTTGCAACCTTGTTGCCTCTTTCGGTCACCTGCATCCGAAATCGTCATGTATCATGGTAGACTAGGAGGTTTTTGGGTTTGATGTTGTCTCATCACGAGTGACTGCAAGAATAGGTACACAAACAAACATGGCGCGATGATGAATGGGATGAACGAAGAGGACCACATGCAAAAGGACAAGTTCACTAACGGACGAACAAACGATGCATGTAAAGAGATATTCTCATGAACGGATGATCATGCGAAGATGTGTTTGTAAATAGAAGGATGAGCGAACATGCAAGATGTGCTCATGGATGGATGAATGAATGAACATGCACCTTTCGCAAATAGATGAACCTTTCAAGAATTCCAACATACAAGCAAGGAGCAACGTGAAAAAGAAACATCAAGCGAACCAATGACCATCAAGGACTCCGCACACTTTGCCATGCAGAGGTGAAGATGTGATACACCATGAGGATATCCATCACCCAGCACTATAGCTTGACATGCACACCAACAACATGAATGCACCAAAACTGTCATGTCGAGTTATTTCATGAGTCATATCATCCACGTCTGCACTGTGGGCCATACTGTCTATCAATGTAATGTAACGTGGAATTATAAGAGACCCACTTGTTGTACAAAGCATCATGTAAAATCGAAAATTCATGGAATTCAAACAGTCACGAGGGTAATCAAACAACCACAAGTGTTAGTTTCAACCTTGGCTATAAATACCCCCTCATTTGTACATGCAAGGAATTTTCACCTCAGCTCCTCCCACATAGCTAAGAGAGCCTGTTATCTTTTCTTTGAGGAGTAAGCAGTGGCCCCAACACCCCTCACAAGGGGGTAGTGATGTATGGTGTAACAAGGTG
Organism: Pinus tabuliformis; assembly: GCA_031772625.1. Lineage (NCBI taxonomy): Eukaryota > Viridiplantae > Streptophyta > Pinopsida > Pinales > Pinaceae > Pinus > Pinus tabuliformis. Next base: position 404,201,717 of record CM062811.1, on the reverse strand, counting down.
TCTTGGAACTTTCGGTTAATTCAGAAGCCTGATAACAGGCCAACACGTTTTCACACATGTATTGTATATGTTGTAAGACTAATCTTTAACACTTGTAATGCATGTTGCTTGAACTTGTGTTTAACACTTGAACTAATTCACTTGTTGTAATACACATATGTTAATGGAAATGTGTTATATATGTTGTTAACATTGTCTCGCCTATGTAGACTACTCTCTCGGACTTCAGACAGACCTTTCACGTAAAACTTGTTATAAGAACCGTTGCACTCGTGCGGACTAATCCACTAAGTGTTATACGTGTTATCTTCCCTTGTGTGTTGTGATTGCCGTGTCAGTGTGGACTATTCTGCCATAAGCTGTGCATGTCCTGTTGTGTTATGTGTTCCTAGTAGAGTTGGGACTTCTCCCAACCGAATTGGGGCTCACTCTCACCTTCTCTCCCTTTACAGTGAAATAACCATTGACACAAGTAACACTTACACTCACCAGGCACGCGAACCTCACTTCTCAAAGACAAAGAAAAACACTCTCCTGTGATGACAAGCATGAGTTGAGGCAAATATTTAAGATAATGGAAACCGAGCCATCATACCGAACGAGAATCCCACACCAAACGATGTGAGGTCTAGTTGGGACTTCATACTAGGGTGATCCCCTGAATGTTGGCGGGTCCAACACCATCAACATTTCTGGTGCTAGAAGGAGGGCAACCAATTATATATGGTTGAACATCCTCTCACACTTATTCATCAACCATCTGGTCAAGGCAGTAACTCGCATTCCCTCTCACATACGCATGACTCTAGAGTTGGTTACTCCTCACCTCCTAAGATTGAACACGAAATTCCATATCACCACCTTTGCTTCGTCTGTCCCATCACTTTCCAGTTCACAAAAGAAATCAAACTGATCCCAAGCATACAACATCTTCCATATGCATCGAGAAGCAGTCCTTTCCACACTTGAAGGTCTGGCAGAAGCTATTGAAGATGGAGAGGAACCTTTGGTCTTCCAGCAAAGTGAAAGATATAGCCTTGTGATCTTGGGATCAGACTCTGGTACAGGAGGCGGAGGGGGAGGCAACGGAGGAGGAAGATGTGGAGACAAACCAATGGACTCAGAGTCAGAACTGTCAGATTCTAAAAGGGAGGAGGAGGATGAAGAAGAAGAAGAGATGGCTGACCCAAATCTGGAGTGGATGACTGAGGGACCATTGGTTCTCCCCAATGTTTTGCATAAGATGTCAAAGTGAACAAAGAGAATGAACATCAAGTTTAACCATGACAGCACGATGGAGGTAGAATATCATTTGAACAACTTCTACCTGCAGTTGCAGACCCTTGAAGTACGACATGACGATGTAGCTTGTAGATTGTTCCCATGTACCTTGGATGGTCATGCAACTGCATGGTATCACAACCTTCCACCATTTCCATACAGAATTGGGGTGCATTCAAACACATTTTCCTTGAAAATTTTGCTAATGACAAGACCTCAGTTATGTTACTGAAAGAATTGGGTAGCCTGAAGATGGAGGGGAAAGAATAGGTAAAAGAATTCAACCAGAGGTTTACATGCATATTGAACAAATTTGTGGCAGACACCAAACCTCATGACTCCTTCATTGTTGATTACTACATGTCCGCACTGCCAACCAACATTGCACAGTTTGTCAAGCAAGCTGCGAAACCAACACTCTTGGAAAACCGCGAAGAGGTTATTGTTGTCAAAAAAGACCTATGAACGATTGGAGTCATCAAGAATGATGAACCAACAAAGGACTCCAGAGATATGAGCAGGAAGTCCCAAGTGATGGCGAGCAAGGGTAGAGACAAGGAAGCAAATGATATTGAAACCCTCACTCACCTCGTCAAGAACTTAACAACAGAAGTGTCCAAGCTTAAACAACGGAAAATGGACACATTTGGAAGCAACCATCTACCTAGACAGAGATAGGGAAGCAACTCATCAAGCAGCAACTGGTCTGCTCAAAAAAATGTGCAGAGCTCTGTGTTCAATGTCGATCAGTGCGCAGATCCCAAGTTTTGTTCGTTCCATGAAGAACATCACCCCGAGAACTTTTTTTCAGACTAGAAGCAAGTCGTAAACTTGGTATACAATAATACAATCGATGTAGAGAGGAGTATGCAAGAGAAACCAGATGACAGAGATAATGACAAAGGTATTGCATCTGATGAACCATCAAGTTCTGGGCATGTAGTGAACGCATATTAGTGCCTGCAAGAAATGTTGAAGACAAACACCAAGAACAGGCCCCAAGACAAAATGATCGTTACAATCTTAGGAGTAAAGGGGCTCCCCTTATGCTTGGGGATGTACAAGAAAAGATAACACTACTAATGAGCAAGGATGATTCACCAGCTGCCCCAAAGCAGAAAACACAAAACCAGTTCGGGAAGACAACGATGGGCAAGAGTACCTCCATGAGTAGAAAACCGTAGAACACTCCACCGGACAATGCAAACATCAGTCTTTCCCTGGACACCTCAGTGTGTATTCCACCTCTAGACTACAACATTGTAGATGACATGAAGAAAAATTGAGCGAACATCAGTTTGTTCGATTTAGCTAAGATCTAGAGTGAGCGAGACATCCTGTTGCACACATTGGGATAGAAAACAATAGACACCGCAACCTCTACTAGCAAGGGAGAAAGCACACCTCTTGGATCACTTTCTACTGTGCTCAACACGCTCCATATGGAAGAAGAAAACTTAGTTTTCCCTCCATTCTTGCTATCATTTGAAATTTTTAATTGCAATGTCCACAACTGCTTGGTTGAGTTTGGTGCAGCAGCCAACATCATGCCGCTCTCCATTGTGAAAAATGTCAATGCACAATGGAGCCAAACATCCACACAGATCATCCAACTTGATCGAACATCTTTACCAGCCATTGGTGAACTACGAGACATGATCATCCAACTATCTCATGACAGTTGAGTCCACTAATGCATCAACATAGTTGTTGTGGACATACCAGAAGCATACGGTCTATTACTCAGTAGAGACTGGTCCAGCACGCTGGACAAATATTTTTCTATAGATTGGTCACACATGTGGCTTTCATACAAGGGCAAATGCAACCAAACTTGGGTAGTGTCTGAGAGTTATATGAAGCATAGTGTCACTCCCCTTAACAACGAGAATGAATCATTGGCCTTCACAAAACTCATGTTTGGAAACTGCCTCCTAGAAATAACATTGGAGTGTTATCCAGAACATCCAACTCCAACCCCACCAGACATGTAGTTGGGACTCCTTCCTTGCCCAATTGATAGTAATGAAACATGTACAGTGCATTGTACCAATAGTAGTAGTAGCAATAGCAATAATAACAACGACAGTACTAACATGCTGAATGATCCGTGTACAGATAAGTTGTGGGCCGTGGATTTTGATGAATCAAAGACACATGATGGCTCAAGGACCAGGTGTATCTCAGTCACCCAAAATAACAAAAAATGCATGATTTCAAGTTGTTTGAAGTTCGAGTGCACAAAAAAAATTGTTGAGTATGAAGAACTCATGTTGAGATTACAAAGTACCACCAACCTCAACGTGGTTACACTCAACAATTGATGAAGTTAAGCATGAGCAACCCCTGAAAACTATAGCTTACGAAAAGAAAGGTAACCCTAACCCCAAGGGTGTGATTTCCCTCAATAAGACTTATGATTTGCAGAACATCTGTCGAGGGCCAAGAGGCAACATAACCCACGAGTCCACCACTATGAACGAAAAGAGCAACTTGGGAACCAATCACGATCCAAAGATAGCCAGTCTCGATACAAACTACACACAACAACAACGATAATTTTTGACTACTTGATAGAACAATACCAGGATGTGTCTACATGGGCAGATGATGCCCTGAGTACACACTACATGTGAGCAATCCAACATAGGATTCTAGGTAAAGGAGGAGCCAAGCCATTGTAGCAAAGGCCAGGTAAAACACATATGTCATTTGAACTCCTTATACAGGAAACATTGACTAAGATTTTGGATGATTGGATTACTTGCAAATTTGGTTATCATATTTGGATTTCTAATTTAAATCCTACATATAAGAAATGTTGGAATATAAACCTAACATCTACATTTATTTTTTAGCCTAAGTATCCTTGACTTAGCCACATTCACTAAAATTCATGTTCACACTTGGTTTTTGGTAAACTAGCTCGGTGGCCCTGTTATCACTCCAAGAAACTCTCCTAGGTTGTAGCTCAGAGATGCCTGGTAACATATAATCTTCAATATTGTTCTCTGAACTATTAGAATGAATGATGGTTTGGATCAAGTTAGATAACCATTTTAGCTCTGTTTTCACTCAATGCATGCATGAATGCTCTCACCAATACAAGGCTTTAGACCACTAATGCTCAATAAGTTATAAATTCAATGGATAGATGGAGAATACTGATTATACCAGTAGATTACATAATGGCTAGCTACAGGCAGCAAAAGAGAATACTGATTGTACTGGCAGATGCATATATGAGCACATATGGATGGTTAGATACAGGCAACGAATAAGCTTGCAAATCTAATATATCAAAGCAGAGATAAGATGATAGTTATTTGGCCTTAGACACAAAGAAAACATGAACAAACTATTCAAGTGCAAGCATAGAACAACAAAGAGAATGGACATTGAACATATAATGGCAAAAGAAGCTTATATTGCTAGAATGAAGATGAGAAGCTTGAATGAACAGAGGAGGAATAATCTCCAAAAGTTGAGCCCATATTACATCTTTCAGCTATTTATAACCTATTTACAATGCTCCTGAGCTCTAAGAGGCTCAAAGTCTTAATCTGCCTGATATGCATTGTTAACTGATTTGATGCCCTCTAGGAAAGCATGGGATCAGATTTTTCTGCTTCTGACAACAGAGTAACTGCTTTGAAATATTTTTGGTGGCTTGTTGTGCTGTCTGGAAGTTCTCCTGTGCCAAAGATGCTCCATAACGTTTGTTGGTGTGGTTGTTGCATTGTCTGATTTCCCTGATATTTCTGTTTCAGGTTGCAGCATGCTGTGGCCCTTCTCTTTCCCTTTAAATTGTGACCAATGACTATTTTGGTTATAAACAGTGAAAACACTGCAACACTGATAAATCCTGCCCATCACTATGTATCTTGGACTTCAAAAATCCTAAAATGTGGTTTAATTGTCCATCAGGTCCGCCCTCGTCACCATCACAAGTCGCATTTGGCTTGGCCTGTGTATTTCCCTTATATAATGAAATATGCGAAAACACTGAAAAATGCATGAAAGAATGCTTTGGCAGACTTCAACTATCATACATTCCACTTCCCAGACCCTTTCGGGTCTGGGCTTCATCGCAATCGGCACTGGCCAAAGGTTCCATCGTATTTCGTTTAAACAACGAAAACACACAAAAACATTAAAAAATGGGCTTTTGCAGACCTGAAAACATATATATTTTGCTTCAGGAAACCCATTGGGTCCGGGTTCCGTTGCTATCGCACTGCCCCTGTTTCCCTTTGTATTTCATTAAAACAACGAAAATACACAAAAACGTTGAAAATTGCTTGGGCGTGGATCTCAAAATTTATGAATTGTTGCGTATAATTCCGTCGGGTCTGGCCCATCGGATCGTCCATATGTATATTCATAGGTCCCACCCCTTGGTATAACACTGATACAATATCAACGATACGATAAATCGCAATTGCTAATCGCTCAATGCTCGGATCCTTTATATAACAAAAACTATACTCCCCGGTGATGCGACCCGTTGAGCCGATCATCGACAATTGCTGATCGACGGTGTCATGCGCCCGCCTTTAGACTGTCCCCTTTGCTCGGCTGATTGTGATTAGCTACCAAGATCTGGGCCGTTGATCAGCTAGATCTAACGACGACTGTTTATTCCTCTGTTTAAGCCTGCGTTTGTGGATTTTTCATGGTTTTTTAAGCATTTTAGCCTCCCGATAGTGCATTTCTGCCCTTCCAAGGGCTTTCCTCTTGCACTGATTTTGATCATTAGATGATCTTTGAGAAAAAATTGAAGATTTCAAGGGCATTAATGGATCCATTGGCATGTTTCTAAGCGAATTTGGAGACTTCAAGAGCCTATATGGATCCATTTGTGGGCCTTTTGCTAGCAAGGCTAACACTAGCTCCTTCTGGGGATGAAATCCTCCCTGTGAGGTTTCGAGGATCACAGACCAATGCCTTTCCTGAAAAAACAAATTCAAATCTTCCATCTAGTGTTCCATTGGGCATGGAGTCGATTTTGCAAATGAAATAAAAACTGGAAAAACATATTTATAATGACAAGGCTTTAAAGCCTTAAATGAAATAAGGTTTCGAGAACCGCCCATTTATTGGGCTACCAAAAGTATCTCCTCCTTCCACATTGTGTAGAATGAATGTATTGTTCTGCTAAACTTGAGCAATGAAAAATGGACCTGTCCATAAGGAGTCAAACTTGCCATGATTACCTTTCTTTTCCTTAAATGCATCCCATTTAAGAACCTAATCACCAACTTGGAAATTGTCCACTTTTTCCTTCCTATCAAAGGTTTCTTTGATTTTCTTCTGATGAGCTTTTGACTTCTCAACCAACTGCTTTCTGATCTGCTGTAGTTCATCCAAGTTATTCATTCTTCTTACCATATCATTCTCTTCATCTTGTTCTTCTTGCAAGAACTTAGCTATAGGGAGAATGAGTTGGATGGGGAAAACAACATCAGTGCCATAGACCAGTTTGAATGGAGAATTCCCTATGGACATTTTGATGGTAACATTGTTAGCCCATAGTGCAAACTTCAACTTGGAATCCCAGCTCTTTTTGTTTTCTTCTAACAATTTTTTGATTACCCTTACCAGACTCTTGTTAGATGATTCTGCCAGGCCATTGCCTTGACGATAATATGAGGTAGAATGCACCACTTGAATGCCCATAGATTCAGTCATGTTCACCAATTTTTTTTCCTTGAAAGCTGATACATTATCAGTGACTAGTTTGGTTGGGCAACCAAACTAGTGAAAATATTCTCATTCAAGAACTTTATGACAACTTGGTGATTGGCATTCTTAATGGGTATAGCGTCAATCCACTTGGTGAAATAATTGGTGGCTACTAAGATCCATTTGTGTTGGCCGCTAGAATGTGGGTTGATCTCACCTATAAAGTCCAAGCCCCACTGCTGGAAGGGACCATTGACATGTATTGGCTTTAAGGGCAGAGATTTTAGCTGTTGTCTTCTTTCAAACCTCTGGAACTTGTCACAAGCTTTTACAAAAGAAAACACATTAGAGAACAGAGTAGGCCAATAATATCCAACCCTCAGGATTTTGTGAGTTGTGATTTTCCAATAATGATGCCCTCCATAGATGCTAGAATGGAACTGTTGTGTGACTTCCACAGATTGTTCTTCATCTAGACACCTCACGAGGATTCCTGATGGGTCTTTCCAATAAAGCAATTTTTTATTAATGTAGAATTTGGCTGATCTGAGTTTAATGGCACGAGCTTGACTTGAGCTAATGCCTGGAGGGACTTCTAGCTTTTGCAAAAAATGAACTACATTGTAATACCATTCACATGTGGCTAGATTTTCAGCCAAAGACTGACTCTGCTTTTACTCTTCTGCTACTCCCTCTGCCTACTCATAATCTAAATTTAGAGCCATGGAATTTATATCTAACGAGCTGCAATTTTCTTCAGCCATAAGTTTAGCCAAGCCCTGGCCTTTGAAAAACTTAGTGGGCTTCACCTCTGTGTTAAACTCTATGAATTTTGCAATCCATTTAGCTCTCTTCCCATCAATATCTGGTTGAGTTAAGACATCCTTTACTGAGGCTGAAGGTACATATGCAACTACTTTGGAATGCAGAATATAAATTCTGAATGCATTTAAAGATTTTATGAGAGCATAAGCTTGTTTTTCAATTAGTTCAACATCCCTTAAAGTTTTGTTGAAAAAGGCCACGGGGTGCTCTATGCCTTCATCATTTTTCTGCAACAGAACTGCTGCAAGTGTATCATAAGAGGCAAAAGAGAAGATACAAAACTCCTTAGTGTAATTTGGGCTGATTAGAGTGGGAGCTTCCATGATAGCTTGCTTGATGACTTCAAAAGAGCTTCTTGAAGCATCTGTCCATTTTATTTCTGCTCCTTTCTTCAGCATGGAAGTGATGTGCTTTACAAGCTCTGCAAAGTTTGGAATGAATCTCCTTACAAAGTTAATATTACCCAAGAAGGATTGAATGTCCCTTTTTGACCTTGGGATGGAAAATGTCTGAATGGATTGAACCCTTGCTGGATCAATCTTCACACCTTCAGTAGAAACAATATGTCCCAGAAGTTTTCCTTCTTCTATAGCAAACTGTGACTTCTTTGGGTTCACTGAAATTCCAAACTGTCTGCACTTTAGGAAGACCTTCTTCAAATGATGTAAATGGTCTTTGTGGCTACTGGAGAAGATTGTTGTGTCATCAAGATAAATAAGGACAAATTTGTCCTTCTCTCCCATGAAGGCGATGTCCATGGCCCTCTGAAAAGTAGCCCCATGATTCATCAGTCCGAAAGGCGTCTTGGAGTACATGAAAGTGCCCCAAGGAGTAGTGTAGGTGGTTTTTTCCTTATCTTCAGGATGTACAAAAATCTGATTGTAACCTGAAAATCCATCTAAGAAAGACATGACTCTAGCCCCTGAAACTCTTTGAAGCAAGTGTTCCATCTTAAGCAGGGGATAGTTATCTTTTTTAGAGCACTTGTTTAGATTCTTGAAGTCGACACAAAGCCTGATTTCTCCATTTTTCTTTCTTACTACCACAATGTTAGCTATCCACTTTGAATACCTTAGGGGAACTATGATTTTGGCATCCAACAACTTCTTGATTTCTTTCTCAATAAAAGGCAGTAAGAGAGGGATGATAGGTTTTAGTTTCTGCTTAAAAGGGGTGGTGTTATTTTCCAGTGGGATCTTATGCTGAATGATGTTCGTACCATAGGTTTTGAGATCATTGTATTCCCAGGCAAAAATATCAGCGAATTGCTTCATGAGGGTGAAATACTCGGAATTTTGGGTAGAGGAAATTGAGTGGACATATTTATGTATTTCGGATGGGATGGGCTCCTTATATTATGTTTACGAACAGCAGACTCATTTTCTGTTTCGACAGGCTTATATGGCACATCATTTTGGTCGAACAACTTCTCTAGAGGCACTAATCCATTTGGTATATGGTTACTAGGTAGCTGGATGATTCTTCCTCGGCCAATCTCTTTTTTTAACTTGGGATGGCCGCATTCTACAATGGCTTCATTTTTCAGATCGATGTGCATTTCAAAAAATTCCTCAACGACTTGCAAAAAACTATTAATTTTCTCATCGTCTTCAAAAACTCTCCAATATTTGACATTGTCAGGCAGAGATGGTTTGTATTTTACCTAAACTTCATATGTTAATTTAGGAGGCAAGGGAGGAATAAACGTGCTAGCAGACATAGCAAGGGAGTGGGCAAGCTAATTCTTCATTCTTGGAATATAAGAAATGCTAAAATCATTAAAAGAATCTTTGAGCCTCCATACCTCATCTCTGTATGCTTTCAGCCTTGGATGCTTAGCTTGGAAAGTTTTATTGACCCGCTGAATAATGAGGTCTACATCTCCAAACACTTTCAGGCCTTTGATACCCATTTCTTTAGCAACTTTTAAGCCCAGAATCAAGGCTTCATACTTTGCTATGTTGTTTGTGACCTGAAAGGTTAATTTGAAAGATAAATGAATATATTCCTATGTTGGGGACACAAGGACTACACCTACCCCTTCAGCTTCTTTAGAGCAAACTCCATCAAAGAACATGTCCCAAATCTGTGGGCCTTCTTCTTCAACGATTTGGAAAACTGGTTTTTTAAGCTATGTGGAGGCCAAACTGGGATTCTTCAGTATGGAGAATACATGCTCCAAAATTAGTGTCAACAACATAGATGGGATGATTAGTAGGGTTCTTCTCATCGCTGATGATATAAGCCAACTACGCCTCTCTGTATAATCTCTTGTTGTCACCTCCAAAAACTGGGACAGTAGCATAGGACAGATCATTTTGGAATGATCCACCTAATCTCTTGATCCAACCTCTGGAAAGTAACATGCCAAACTTGGGGGGTACATCAACTACCACAATATCGATGATCATGCTTTTCATAGGCAGGTGAGACAAAGTGATGGCTAGGTCCTTGATTAATCCTAGACATTTCACTTTTCTAGAGTCAAAAGAAAACAACTCATGATGAGGCTTAGTGATGTCAAGACCCAACTCATCCATGATAGTCTTGGGCATTAGATTATGGCTGGATCCAGTGTCCAAAAGGTAGTTGTGAAGGATTTTTTCATGAATAGTCAGAGAGACATAGAATGATGGGGAGATGTCTTCACAATTTTCAATCATTGGGCTGAGAATAACAACTAGCTTGTCATATTGCATATTTACATAGTCAGTGGAGGCTTGGATGGCTTTAGGCTCAAGGGCCTCGAGGATGGATCTTTTGAAGGACTCGTTCTTCACTAGTTCAATCAGAGGCATAGGTATTCTTATCTTCTGAATTTCTGATTGAAAACTAAAAAGACAAGGAGACTTGTCAAGGCCTCTTACCTCATGAGTTGGAGCTTTGAGGATGATGGGATCAACTGCCAGTTGTTTTTTCTTATTAGCTTGCTATATTGTAGGGACAACAACTCTTTGAATAGGAGTTTCCTTGGCATTATTTATCTTTGACCTCAAATTATATCTTTGCTGATCTACAATTTGTAGAATAGCTTTACCATCCCATTCTTGGCTGATCTGGTCATTGCATAATGACTTTTCATAGGTAGCTGAGGTCAAAAAGGAAGCATTGCCTTTGTCTTCCAAACAATGGATCTCATCATCTTCTTCAAACTACTCTTCTTCCATGACTGCATTTTGAAAAGGAGCCTTCACCCTTTAGTCTTCATTTGTATCTTTGTTTCTTTGCAAAATCTACAACTTCTCATTAGTTCTTCTATATGGATTTAGATTTGATTTCTAGGAGTAAAGGTATTAGGCACTCTTCCTTTTCCTAGGTGCTGCTCAACCTTCAATTTAGAGATTTCAGAGGCTAATGACTCGATCATTTTGGTAATTTTATCTATCTTAGGATCAGAGGATGATGAAGACTCGCCCCTCTATATTCTTCTATCAACATTTCCATTGAGCTTCTCTATAGCCATGATGTTTGATTCCACTTCCAAGGCTGCATCCTGCATGTCAGCCAAAGTTTCTCATCGCCTCTCTCTCAATAGTAGGCAGAAGTCAGAATCAAAAGCACTGGCATAGGTGAGTTTAGCAGAGGTAGTAGTGGGTTTTACTTCAGCTGGTATCTTGCTGTACATACGGTTAAACCTCTTATTAAAATCAGACAGCAACTCACCGTTTTCCCTCTTTAAGTTCCAACAAACTCAGTGTGGTAGTAGAGGAGATCCTTCTTATCCCCCCAATGCTTTAGGAATGCATCATCTAAAGTTTCAATATCTACTATAGACCTGGGGGTTAGTTCTCTGAACCATTTTCTAGCCTCTCCATCTACGCTTTGGACAAAGACTCTCATCCACACATCATTTTCACTAATGTCCAGATTATCAGCATAGCTATAGAATGACTCAAGATGTTCTTTAGCAGTAACACCTTTAGTCCCAGTGAACTTAGGCCTATATTTTTTATATTCTCCAGTATGCATGGCATTCAAAGGAGTGGGCAATATTAGAGGTCCATACCTAGCAGCTATGATTCTTTCCATTTTGGTAGGTGCTTGTGGACCTGCCATAGTTGTGGTGGCTAAAAGAGTATCGGCAGCCTGAATGATAGATGGCCGAGGAGTGACTGACAGGACTAAAGGAGTATGATGTGTAGGAAGTGAGGTTTCCTTTGGGCTTAAAGCAAAAGGAGAACCTAAAGAATAAGGAGCTTTATGAACCTTTGAGAGTTTTTCTTCACTGCTAGTATTAGATGCTATACTCTCAACATGTATTTGTTATTTTACAAGCCTTTCTTGAAGAGATATAGGAGATTGTTTAGGTTTACCTGAACTTGATGCTACTTTCTGCAATACCTTTCTCTCTTTGATGATTTTTCAGGGTCAGGTACTGGATCAACTTGTAGCTTTTGAGGATTTCTCCGAGTATGCCTCACAAACTGAGCCAAAACTATGAAGTGGAGTCACCAAGAGGTTTGGCCTCCAGTAGAGTAACCAGATAGATGATTACAACAAAAACTGTGCCCATACTTTGTCTATCGTCAAAGCTGGATATATGTTGTTTCCCAGGGAAGATGAGCTTCAGTTTCCTCTCCCCAGCAACGACGCTAATTATGTTATCACTCCAAGAAACTCTCCTAGGTTGTAGCTCGGAGATGCCTAGTAACATATAATCTTCAATATTGTTCTCTGAACTATTGGAATAAATGATGGTTTGGATCAAGTTAGATAACCATTTCAGCTTTGTTTTCACTCAATGCATGCATTAAAGCTCTCACCAATACAAGGATTTAGACCACTAATTCTCAATAAGTTATAAATTCAATGGATAGATGGAGAATACTGACTATACCAGTAGATTGCATACATAAACATACATCAATGGCTAGCTACAGGCAGCAAAAGAGAATACTGACTGTACTGGTAGATGCATATATGAGCACATATGGATGGCTAGCTATAGGCAGCGAAGAAGGTTGCAAATATAATATATCAAAACAGAGATAAGATGATAGTTATCTGGCCTTAAACACAAAGAAAACATGAACAAACTGTTCAAGTGCAAGCATAGAACAACAAAGACAATGGACAGTGAACATATAATGGCAAAAGAATCTTATATTGCTAGAATGAAGATGAGAAGCTTGAATGAATAGAAGAGGAATAATCTCCAAAAGTTGAACCCTTATTATATCTTACTTTTAGCTATTTATAACCTGTTTACATTGCTCCTGAGCTCTAAGAGGCTCAGAGTCTTAATCTACATGATATGCATTGTTAACTGATTTGATGCCCTCTAGGAAAGCATGGGATCAGAGTTTTTTGCTTCTAATAGCAGAGTAACCGCTTTCAGATATTTTTGGTGGCTTGTTGCACTGTCTGGGAGTTCTCCTATGCCAGAGATGCTCTATAATGTTTGTTGGTGTGGCTGTTGTGCTGTCTAAGCTCCCTGATATTTTTGTTTCGGGCTACAGCATGATGTGGCCCTTCTCTTTCCCTTTAAATTGTGACTAGTGACTATTTTGGTTATAAACAACGAAAACGCTGCAACACTAATAAATCCCGCCCATCACTATGTATTTTGGACTTCAAAAGTCCTAAAATGTGGTTTAATTATCCATCAGGTCTGCCCTCGTCGCTACTGCCAGTCGCATTTGGCCTGGCATGTGTATTTCCCTTATATAATGAAATATGCGAAAACATTGAAAAATGCATGAAAGAATGCTTTGGCGGACTTCAACTATCATACATTCCACTTCCCAGACCCTTTTGGGTCTGGTCTACATTGCAATCGGCACTGGCCAAAGGTTCCATCGTATTTCGTTTAAACAACGAAAACACACAAAAACATTAAAAAATGGGCTTTTCCGGACCTGAAAACATATATATTTTGCTTCGGGAAACCTATCGGTTTCGGGTTCCGTTGCTATCGCACTATCCTTGTTTCACTTTGTATTTCGTTGAAACAACGAAAATACACAAAAAAGTTGAAACTTGCTTGGGCGTGGATCTCAAAATTTATGAATTGTTGCGTATAATTCCATCGAGTCCAGCCCATCAGGTTGCCCATATGTATATTCATAGGTCCTGCCCCTTGGTATAGCGTCAATGTGATATCAACGATGCGATAATCGTAATCGCTAATCGCTCAATGCTCGGGTCCTTTATATAACATAAACTATACTCCCCGTCGATGTGACCTGCCAGCCTTTAGACTATCCCCTCTGCTCGACCAATTCCGATTAGCTGCCTAGATCTGGGCCGTTGATCGGCCAGATCTAACGACGGTTGTTCATTCCTCTGTTTAAGCCCGCGTTTATGGATTTTTCATGGTTTTTTAAGCATTTTAGCCTCCCGGTAGTGCATTTTTTTCCCTTCCAAGGGCTTTCCTCTGCTGATTTTGATCATTAGATGATCTTTGAGCAAAAATTGAAGATTTCATTGGAATTAATGGATCCATTGGCATGTTTCTAAGCAAAGTTGGAGACTTCAAGAGACTATATGGATCCATTTATGGGCCTTTTGCTAGCAAGGCTAACAGGACCAACTTTCCCTTGTTTTTTTGCCTTTAAAGGATTAATATTATGGAAATATTGGTCCAACCACTTTTGTAAATGATTTAGACATCTAAGTGCATGTTCACACTTAACCACACCTCATCCACTTGAGTTATTTGAGGATTCGCACCCCACATGAAGATTCCCTCTTAAATCAAGGGATTTGGTCCCCTGGACCATTTTAGCATGTTTTAAAGTTGCCTTCCTTGGGAAATGTGCCCCTCCTCATGATTTCCTTGTGGCTGATAGTTGGCATAGGTTTTCTTGAGTCATTGTTGCTATTTTAGGCCTCCCTTTAGCTTTTCTTAGCCTTTTCTAGTTTTTTACTAGTTTTCTAGATTTGGCAATTTCTATATAACCACCTCCCTTTGGGATTAGAGGTTTGGTTGCTCATGTATTAATATTTTTCATTAATTTAATACATTGATTTTATGTAGCAAATTCTCTTTCCTCTCTTGAATATTAGCAAATTACTTGTGTTTAATTTAACTAGAATTCTAGATCTATCGGAGTCTCTGTAGGAATTCTACAAGAAATCCAAGGAAATCCACTTATGCATTGATTTTAGGAACTTGAACCGCTCCCGGAATAAAAACGACTACACCGTACCATCATCTGAGCCTATGTTGCATGCATTATCTAAAGCAGTGGTGTCATCTTCACTTAAAGATCTTTTGGAATACCACCAGGTTCCGGTAGCGGAGCCCAATGGACTTACATTGGTTGATGAGAAACATGGCACACACACATGCCAATAGCAATCACTTGACAGGAGGGTTGACAACCTTCTTGTCACTGGCCAAGATCTCAAGCATTACTTCTAGTAGATTGGGCTACACCCCGTGCCATGTACATAGCATGCTTGCTGCTTGTTTGCTTTGCTTAATATCTTTGTTTTCACTTTGTTTGTTCTGCTTGCTATTTTTCTTTACGTTTGTTTTGTTTTTTTGATATCTTACTATTTTTTTTTTTTTTTTTTTTTTTTTTTCCGGGAAATAAGTGTTGTTAATTACTACGTTCTGGCTTTTGAATAGAGTATGTGGCTGAAATATGAAGAGACTTGTGACACTGCAACACTTGACCAATCTTGTGTTCGTCTTCTCTATGCTTGGTTACAACCTTTGGTCGATGAAGTCCTGACGGAAAATACGAGTCGCCTGCAAGCAAATTTTTGGTCCAACCACGAGCCTGTGTCCACACTGGGAAGCCTCATGCCTACACTTAGCCTTCTACCATGTGTGTTCAAGCTCATCCAACTAATAGAAACGAAGAAGGGGGAAATCTAAACGAGAAAACCTATATCAAAGGTCTTATATGCTTCTCTGAAGGAACAACCTCTTATTCTCTCAATAAGTCAGGATCCCTCTTCCGCCCCAAAAATAAATAAGTGACTATGCACAATCCTCTTGAAAATTACAAAGGCAAAAGAAGAGAAAGGCTTCCTGCACAAAGGGGTGAAGCATGCAACTCCACTGGGGTACTGACCAAGCTCACTAGCAGTGGAGCAATGTGTGTGTTCCTGTGTGACTCTGCCGGGGTACTGTCCAGGTCTACTGCTAGTAGAGCAACAGGAGAGATGAAAACTTATACTCTGAAAATCTTCAACTCGCAAGATAAACTACCCTTCACGAATTTGAAACAGTGTGATCAAGCTGAACTTTTGATTGTGTTTGACTGAGTTGGAAAAAGGTGAACCATGTATGTCCATGGCATGAATGGGGAAGCTGAAGTAACTCACACAAAAATTCAATACTCCCAAAATACCAAGGCCATGTGCTGTCAATGAACCAAAATAGAGAAGCTAGAATTCTACCAGTGTGTCGGCAAGTGTTGTAGCAACTACAACCACCCTCCAAAATTTTGGCCTACACCTAATTTTGGAGCCTCGCTTGAGAGTTTCTCTTGATGAGTGCACACACTTGGGTTCACTCCATGAGGTCACGTGGGTCTTCGTATTCACCTTGCTTGTTCATTTCACGAAGTCTTGCATGTTGATGTCAAAGTCATGCTTGCGACTATGTTCTGGTTATGCTTCAAAGCCTTCGCTTTGTGTGTACTTGTTGTGTTCACTATGAAATCATCTGTCACACTCACACACAGAGTCACATTCATTGTCGCGCAAGCATCGTCACGACCAACCAATGATCAATCACAAGTGTCACGCTTGTCGCCTACACCGTTGGCCAGTCATGTTGTACATATGTGTCTAGATGGCTTGAGTTGTCTCATCGTTGAGTCATGCAAGTGTGTGTTGCAAGATCACATATGCATCTTTCACTCGTTCACACATTTAGTCATCTTTCTAAAGTTATAATGACCAGACTCCCCTTTGACAGTCGGGTCATCACCCCTTCATCGACTCGATTGACTGTTACCCAGACCAACTCAGGAGCACCAAGCAAGTAATTTCAAGTTGCGCTACTCGCAAGAAAATCAATCAGTCTCCATGCTGGTCAACTGGACAGTTTGACTCGACAGCCACCCCGGGACTAACTCCCATGAAAAATTGCACAAAAGCTACAAGAATTACCCACTCTATTGATTGAGAAAATTTCATAGATAAGTTTGACATATACCCAGTGCCCGTCCTTGTCTCCCTCAAGAAATTACACAATTTTCTAGCCAACCCTCCCGATAGTCGATCAACTGCTCATCTAGAAAATTGCATAGTTTTCATGAGCAGGCCCTCTGCTGCCCAACAGTTTGCTAAGATCATAAATTTCACAAAGATGATTAGCATTCCAACCTCTCAGCATCAGTGCAATTTCTCTCGCCCGCAGCTCCCAACAACAGAATGGTATTTCCCTCCAGTAATTGCATAGTTTCTGCTGCCAAGATGCCAGTAGTTGACTGCAAGTTTCCATAAGGAATTGCGCATTCCATACTACCATTGACCAAGTATCCAGTTTCCATTTCCCTCCAGGAATTGTGCAGTTTTGGATGCCAGGCTCCCGACCAATTCCCCCAAAAAAATTGTGCAATTTCTACTTGCCAAGCCTCCCTGAAGCCTGGCTTGTTCCTCCAAAAAATTGCGCAGTTTTGCTGCCCGACCCTGCTGCCTATTTGTTCCAAAAACTATGCAGATTGTGCCTGCCCAGCCTTCCTGTAGCCCAAATTGTTACCCTAAAAAACTGTGCAGTTTTATCCTCCAGTTAGGCCATATCTTGCGGACAATCAATGTCAATCCAGATTGCTCATCTCCATCACCCAGTGACTCTTACACAGTTTTCATCAGCAGTGCTCGGAGCCTCCATCCCGCCTTGCAACCTTGTTTCCTCTCTCGGTCACTTGCATCCGAAATGGTCATGTATCATGGTAGACTATGAGTCTTTTGGGTTTGATGTCGTCTCCTTGTGAGTGACTGCAAGAACATGTACACAAACAAACATGGTGCGATGATGGACGAGATGAACGAAGGGGAGCACATGCAAAAGGATTGGTTCACCAACTGATGAACAAACAATGCATGTAAAGAGATATTCTCGTGAATGGATGATCATGCGAAGATGTGTTCGTGGACGGATGGAGGAGCGAACATGCAAGATGTGCTCATGGACGGATGAACGAACGAACATGCACCTTTCACAAACAGATGAACCTGTCAAGAATTCCAACATACAAGCGAGGAGAAACGTGCAAAAGCAACATCAAGTGAACCAACAACCATTAAGGACTCTGCGCACTTTTCCATGTGGAGGTGAAGCTGTGATACACCATGAGGACATCCATCACCCAACAACATTGCAACTTGACATGCAGACCAACAACACGAATGTACTAACAATGTCATGTTGAGTTATGTCATGAGTCATGTCGTCCATATCTCCACTATGGGCCATATTGTCATTCAATGTAAAATAACGTGGAAGTCTAAGAGACCCACTTGTTGTACAAAGAGTCATGTAAAGTAGAATTGTCATGGAAGTCAAAAAGTCATGAGGGTAGTCGAACAACCATAGGGGTTAGTTTCACCCTTGGCTACAAATAACCCCTCATTTGTACATGCAAGGACTTTTCACCTTAGCTCTTCCCACATAGCCAAGAGAATCTGTTATCTTTTCTTTAAAGAGTAAGAAATGGCTCCAACGCCTCTCACATGGGGTTAGTGATGTATGGTGTAATGATGGGTCTTGGAACTTTCGCTTAATTCAGAAGCCTGCTAATAGGCTAACATGTTTTCACACATGTATTGTATTTGTTGTAAGACTAATGTTTAACACTTGTAATGCATGTTGCTTGAACTTGTGTTTAACACTTGAACTAATTCACTTGTTGTAATACACATATGTTAATGAAAATGTGTTGTATATGCTATTAACATTGTCTCGCCCGTGTAGACTAATCTCTCGGACATCATACAGACCTTTCACGTAAAACTTTCTATAACAGTTGTTGCACTTGTGCTGACTAATTTGCTGAGCATTATACGTGTTATCTTCCCTTGTGTGTTGTGACTGCCGCATACGTGTGGACTGTTCTATCAGAAGCTGTGCATGTCCTGTTGTTTTGTGTGTTCCTAGCAGAGTTGGGACTTCTCCCAACCAACTTGGGGCTCACTCTCACCCTCTCTCCCTCTATAGTGAAAGAACCATTGACACAAGTAACACTTACACTCACCAGGCACGCAAACCGCACTTCTTGAAGACAAATCAGACCACTCTCCTATGCTGACAAGTAAGAGTTGAGGCAAATCTTTAAGATAATGGCAACCGGGCCGGGCCATCATACTAGATGGGACTCCCACACCAAATGGTGTGAGCTCTAGTTGGCACTTCATACTAGAATGATCCCCTGAATATTGGTGGTTCCATCACTGTCAACAACAATGTATTGACATATTTGAACTGTGACAAATATAAATGGCACAAAATGTTTTAGTGCCAACCACAAACCCAACCAATGGTTGAACGAATGTTTAAATAACACATAACCACTAAATGTTGATGATCAGTCGACAATTATATGTGATAATAATCCACAATGACAATTATTAATAGGTTTATCGATTTTTAAACAATTACAGTTGGTAAGTGGTCACTACAACAATACACCAAAATAATGCAACCGACTACCAACCAACCATTATATGCAGTCGACAAAGAATTATTTTGTATGGTCAATGACCACTATTGGTGTCATATAAGGTAGGTTCACGGTATTAGCGAACATTTATAATATATAACCGATGAAATTGTTAAAATCATGATTGATAGGTTTCAATGAAAAATAACAAACAATTTTGTAAAATTGGTTTTCATGGGGTATTGAACCTAAGACCCCTAGCGGGTCAACGAACTCACATGCCTATGCTAGACAGGAGCCCAATGGGCCTAACTTTAAAAGTTTTCCATACAGAAGATATTTGAACCTTGATCACTTTAGTCAAAGGGGGTCAAAGTCATGAGCGGGCCAAGGGCCGACAGAATGAGGAGTGCGTGGAACCATGCTGACAAAACCTATGCCAAGATGGGACGAACTTTATTCATAGAACCAGGAGGGCATGTGTTTCCGGAGGGGGAGTATTCCTAGAATATTATATTTTTGATGCTATGAGGAATCTAAAAGATTCCCTTAGGGGCCAGAATAGAAGGTGGTGGAATGTGGCCAACTTTATACTCATTTTATCTAGAATTTCACAAGGATCACAATGGTGTAGTCAATTTTTGCATTTGAGTAGTGGATCTCAAGGTTCATGGTGGAAACCTACCTTGTTCATTAATTGTTGGGGTACGAAGCTAGAGACAACAATGTGTCTTTTAGAAGTAGGTCATGTTCATAGTCAAAAGTCTCAAGAGGATGAGATAGACTTGCTAGTGTTGTGATTGTTGTCATTTCAGCAGTCGAATTTCAAGTCACTCCCAATACTGGAGGTATAATGATGTCTTTTTCCATGTACTTTCCTTTATTTTTTATGAGATGAATTAAGCAACCTCCCCACTATTTAAGCAAGGCTTGGAGATGTAGTACACATTGGACCAACTCTTTTATCAAACTTGGTGTGAATTGTCTTTGTGGTCTCTTTATGTTATTTCTTCTTTAAGTGTTTACACATATGATTTTTACATGATATTTCATGCAATTCTATTAACATCAACCAAAGAAAATATATTGGATAAGGGTGAAAGCATGGATTTGGGTTACACTTTTTAGTGAAAGAGGGTGTGTTTGGTGTTGGATTTTCACACTCACCTCATTGGGAATAAATCATGTGGACTAACAACCACTCTAGGACCCACCCTGGGACCATTCAAAAGGTAATGATACTTGTTTGGAAGTTTACTAATGCCTCCGGGTTTTGGTGCAACGGAAAACCTAAAATGGTATCAGAGCCTTGGCCTAGGTTCAATTCTCCGATTTTCATTTGAGGGGGCTATTGGATTTTCAGACTCACCTCATTGGGAATCAATCATGTGGACTAGCCACCACTCTAGGATCCACCCTAGGACTATTCAAAAGGTAATGATAATGGTTTGGAAGTTTACTAATGCCTGCGGATTTTTGTGGAATGTGTATCAGAGCATTGGCCCAGGTTTGATTCCCCGCTTTGCATTTGAGGGGGGTTTGGATTTTCAAACTCACCTCATTGAGAATTGATCATGTGGAATAACCTCCACTCTTAGATGACTATTTTTAAATAGGTTAAATAAAAAAAATAGGGTAAACAAAATTAACATATTGAGTCAACCTATATGACTATTTTTGTGTTATGACTCTTTTGTTGGCACCTATGGCATATATCAACCACATTTATTAATGTAGTTGTGCTAGTATATATCATAATATAATAAATTTTATATTCTATTAAAGTTAATAATATTATATTAATCCAAAATTAATAAATTTAATATTAACATTAAAATATATCAATATTAAATTTTCCATATTAATATCATTTCATCATTTAATTTAATAATAATAATACCTTTTTAATATATATATATATATATATATATATATATATATATATATATATATTAACCAGAATGAGTAGTTATATATATATATATTAACCAAAATGAGTAGTTATATATATATATATATTAACCAAAATGAGTAGTTATATATATATATATATATATATTAACCAGAATGAGTAGTGTTTATATATATATAAATTGCACATGTTCACGTGCAAAATTAGGATTTTATATCATATTTTTGAGCCTGCTAAGGGCATCTAGCACTTCAATTTTTTTCTCATTTCTGGTAACCTATGGCTATACATTCGACATAACTAAAATACTAAATATATACATTTATAGTTTTCCATACAAAAACATTTTTCAAAAACTAAGTGAGAGAACAATTTACTCCTCCATCGGTGATGGAATGTTAAGGTCTAGTCCAGTGGATTCTTCTTCATTCCTTTGGCTATTTTGCTCCATCTTGAGATTCAAATGCTCAATTTGTTGACGTAGTGCATCCACCTCTTCCTCGCGCTGCTAGATTCGTTCCTTCTTTTCGAGTTGCAGCTCCTGCATGGTCAAAGCCTCCTTTTGCTGCTGATGGATACATCATTGCATAATAGTCAGAACTTCCTGAATTTCCAATTATTGCACACAGTCCTTACAAGAATTCCTGTTGATGCCACCTTCTCGAGCTTTTCCCTCCCTTGGCCCCCCTATCTTAGGCCTATGGTGGCCCTAGGAACCGGACAAAGAGATTTCCTCCATTGAATTGCTGTGCATGCTCATGATCTTTCTCAATATGCCACAAAGCCCCAACTCTAGAATAATTCCAAAACTTAACCCAGAACCTGCAATGTTATGTTTTGGCTCCCCTGCACGACTCTATTTTTTTGCACAATTCTTGACCTCACTCAGACAACCAACACTCGACAGATCAACACGTTGGTTCCCCTCATGGCTGTAAACTCCTCTAGAGACCCCCCTAAAGGTTAGTGCTTTGACCCAGACCTGGAACAGATGCTCAGTGACCCTAGATTCGGTCACCGAGTCTTCACAGAGACCACCTGAGCAAAGATTAACCATAATCCATAACAACATATCAAACTGTTACTCCTTAAATAGAAGGTGCAGGTCTCGATTTTGGTGCAGTACTGGAGATTGGTACTCATGAAACTGAGATCCCAATGCTCCACCTTAATTTCCCATCTATCCACCATAAGTTCCCAGGTCTTCTTCTCGTCATTCATCCTAACCCATGACTTAATCCCATGCACGGCCTGAGCAATTCAAAGTAGAGGGATGGCATGTTTCTCACACTCTCCCATTAACTTACCATCTCCTTTGTTGGATCACTGAACTTTGCAATAGATTATATGTTGTGGAGGCTGGGTTCTCATGTTGTGAAATCTCCCTACCCCAAGTGTAGTACCATCATGAAGGATGCAGACACGTTTCTGCAACAAGCCGAGGCAACCAATGCCATGAGGTGTGAGGACAGACAGAGCTGATTATGGGCCAATGT
The DNA here is from genome assembly GCA_031772625.1 of Pinus tabuliformis. Lineage (NCBI taxonomy): Eukaryota > Viridiplantae > Streptophyta > Pinopsida > Pinales > Pinaceae > Pinus > Pinus tabuliformis. Next base: position 404,178,954 of record CM062811.1, on the reverse strand, counting down.
GATAGGGACTGAGGAGCAGGAGGTGGAATGAAATGGAGAAGGGGACCATAACAAAATGGAGAGTAGAAGGAACAAAAAGGATGGGAGGAATAATAGGAAGAGAGGGAGAAGGGTGATAGAGTATAGGGAGAAGAGGAGAAAAATGAGATGAGGGGAGGGGGAGTAAGGGGCGTGGGGGGGGCGGGGGGGTGTGGGTAAGGAGGGGTATTGTGCTACTAACCTTGAAATTTCCAATTTTTTTTCCTTTATAACCAGTTGGAAGAGCCAAGAATTTCATCCTCAAACAAAAAATTGGATCCCATGACTAAGATTAAGGAATGCATGTCGTTTCCTCTACCTCATTCACTATACTTCTTTTTGCATTCAACTAGAAATCCAATTTTTCTTGCTTATCTGCTTCCCAGTTATTCCCTCTTAGGATGTGAAAGAACGACATCAAATCAAATAAGGGTATCATCCCTTGGGATATCATAATAATTTGATTTAGGTTCATGTTTTTTGCTGATGAATTGTAATTCATATGCTTTATGATCAACATTGAGTCCCCTAAGACATAGATCTTTCTTATGCCCTTTTTTGAGCCAAGGATAGTTTGAGAAAAAAACCATAAGCTTCAACTTGATTTTTTTCCTTCCTCCCCAGGCCCCAAGCATATCTGTCTACTATGTTTCCTTTAGGATTAATGAGAATCCCTCCCCCTCCTGCCACACCATTTTTTTAATATTAATATTAAATTTAATAAGGTTTTTACATGACATGATAACAAAAATTCTAATAAGATTTAGAATTTTAAAATGGGGTAAAAGCCTAATTTTAGACCATTCATTTTTTTTTTTTTGAGGTTTGATCAAGCCCCTATTTACCACGTATATGGCTCAATAAAGGGTTTATGAAACCCTCGATCGAGCTATTTGAATTTGAAATTTAGGTGCTCGTCAAGCACTTTAAGCTCTCGATTGGCCTCTTAATTCTTAAAATCCACAATTTTAGCAACCCTTTGCAAAATTTCTTGCAACTCCATTTTATACCCTAGCAGACTTAGGGTTAAATTTGTCCTTAGGTGGTGGAGTTGATCACGTTGGATTCATGAAGGAATAATCTATCCAATGGCATGTGAGTTTGACATTTTCTAATTCATATGATATTTTTCATTTATTTTCTTTTAAACATAATGTTTGAAATTTGTTTGAAATATTTTAAAGAGGTTGAATAAAAAATCAATATCATTAAATATACACAATGAAAAAATTTCAAAAAATACCATTATCTTTGTTTATGAGTCCTCTTCAAAAGGGCACTTTTGGGTTTTCAATTTATTTAAATAGTTGAAAAAAACCTTATGTGAATACACGTGTCTGCAAAATGTGATTGAAATATTATTTCAAAAACTTCGAAAATTAAAAAATAAAATATTTTTTCATAAAAAAATAATTTTTTAATTAAAAAAACTTAGCTCTTTCCGTGTATATCATGCTCATCTCTCTCTCTCTCTCTCTCTCTCTCTATATATATATATATATATATATATATATATTAAAAAACACACATTTTATACTAAGTTATGCCATGTGAACACACACATACCTCGTAAGATGTGTGAAAATTTGCATGGACAAGCATTTAATATGATGGAAAATAATTGACATATTATATGACACTAAATAATTTTGCAAAAAATATCATTAGGACAACATCATAATTCTCTACAATTTGTCTTTTTACTTCGAACCATAATTCATATTACTTATATGAATTTTGAGGGCTTCAATTTGATAAAAGAGGAAAAATTTGAAATTACATTGCCACATTTGGCCGAAAAGTTTAACCCACCTTCATGCTTTCACCCATAATGTCGTAAATAAGATATTCTAGATCAATTTTGGTATCAAAGCGGTTTTCTTGCTTATGTGAATATCGAGTGTGAGAGATTAGACATGCAACACAAGAAAGATAAATGGAGAATGAGAAAGATTTCCGTCAAGCCTTCTATATGATGATAGACACGGTAGATAAATTGTTTACAGATTATGATAAGAGATTGGTAAAGAAGGAAATGAAGATGAAACAAAGAGCAGAGGACAATGTTTAGGTAAATGAAGGAGAACCCCCATCTCCATCTTCAAGTGAATATTCTTCTTCTTCATATTCTTCTCATCATCAAATCATCATCATGAGAGAATTAAATTAGAGAATGTTTAATTGTGAAGACTTCTACAAGAAATAGAAGAGGAGAAGAAAATATTGCAACTTCAGTAACAAGCCACATAAGAGGCCTTGGTAAAGTTGCAGTGTAATGAATCCTTAGTTGCATGATCACTCCAAAGTCAGATTATGGTGCATTTGAAAGACACTCCAAAGTCACATGATCACTGTCACTAGAAAAAGAAAGGGAGTCTGAATTAATGTAGGCTAAGACTACATCACACGTTCCAACAATCGTGATTGCAGGTCATCTCCAAAGGGAATTGAGCATTATGAAGGAAGAGCTAAGGAAAGCTCTCCTCACTAGAGCCACACTATTGCAGCTAAATCTGCAAGGCGCTATTGCTCCGCGATCTCATGTAAAAATAAGATCACCAGACAGAGAAAGACAAGACCAATGAAACAATAGAGTGGTCCCAATCCCAAATGATCAATCATGTAGCAGGCAGTCAGATCTATGTTATAAGGAAAAGAGATCACACTTAGAATCCTCACATGTCGGGGAAGGGTTTTGAGTTTTATGTAGAGTTTGTGCTCCGCTCGAGCGATCCATCACATTCGCATCAAATCTTTATCCCTGCACACAATCACAACCAAACAAAGACGAAAAGTGATCTTCCTCAGATGATATTTAGATCAAAAGAAATAGATACAACCATATAACATGTTGAACACAAATTCATGTAAGGAAGGGAACATATGTTTCCATTAATTATGAAATATCAATACAATACTATACCTTCACCTCCAAGATTCCTCTCCACAATTCGGTAGAGTTTCCACACTATGCTCTAGAAATGAGTATGAAGAGTATTAGATTAATGGAAAAAGACCTCATAAAATCACTTTGGCAGCAAAATAACATCATAGGCTCATGATCAACCTCTTAATTATAACTCTCCAAAAATATGTGACCCTCTCGAATGATCTAGTATAAGTAGGTAGAAGAGAGGTCCCAGGAGGATGTATCTAGATGCTCAAGAAAAAGAGAAGTCATAGAAACTTCTATCTGATAAGCCCTAGCCAACTTGAATATATGACAACTCAAACTAATATCCTAGGGACTAAGGCACTCTAGAAGTGGCACTAAAAGAGGGAAAACATTCCCTGAATGCTCTCATAGAGAAAGCCTAAGAGCGACTGGGAGGCTCTCGATGCTCCCATAGGTTGTTGTGCTAGTGTTCGAGGGTCAAAATGGAGAATAAGAGTTTTGGGTCTGGAAAAAAGTCAATCAGACTCAAGTACTGAGAGTCACTAAGCAAGAGGGTTAAAATAGGTTGATAACAGATGTTCCCCAATGTATGAGGTTAGAAGAGAAGTTGATGGTCGAAATACATTATGATAAAACCCAAAGTTCAAAATAGGAGTGAAAAAACAAAGCCAGGGTTGTGGATCAGAAAAATTTGGAGTTGAAGTCTCATCTATGCTGATAACATCCCCGAGGCGGGCATACCAGTGCTTAGTCATAATAAGATATGAAACATGGCCGCCATAAAATACATTGCAGATCCATGACATGAAATGCTAGAACATGGCCATGAATACATACACAGTGGGTCCATGTGACTCAATATATAGAGCATAGTCATTAACAAATACAATCATGGATCTATGTCACAGTATACTTTAGTAGGAAATGGACACATGATAGACAGAAAAGTGTCTCAAGATAGTCCTCAAAGTACATGAATGATACATAACTCCAGCACAACCTTGGAAGGATGTCATATAAGAATGAGATGTCCCTAACCCAGGGTCTTTGACATAACCGCAATGGCATGAATCTACACCATGCGAATAGATGATCTGAAGTTGAGCATGGTATAAACCACCTGATTACCGGCCAATGTGGTAAACCAGTAACATAAGCGAGGGAATCCACCAATGAGGAAAATGGACCCCAAGGTACCTAGTACAGTCCACTAAGTGTGAATAGATGAGATTATGTCGAACACCAGTGAACTCAATCAATTAGGAGCTAATGATGTAAACCCATTGTCAATCATGAGGAAACCTGCCACTGAGGTTTGCAAGCTCCAAGGTACTACCGGTTCCCATATCAAGCTCATGGATAATGAGATGAAATAGACAAGAGAAGATCTATTTAAGGGGGGCCTTGATGTATCCCCCATCAATTGACACGGAACATATTAGGATGATGTGATGAATGGACGAAGTCATGAAGCGATGAAGTACAACTGACACAGGGATGGCTAAGTCAAAAAGGTCAACGAGCTATTCCAGATGGACGGCACAAGCTAAAATTTCCCTTAAACACATAATGACATGACACAATATTGACTTGGAAGCATGACTAATGAGCATCATGTGATATCATGCAACGACGTAGGAGGCATCGAAGCACACTCCATATGAATAGAAGAGTAACCATCAGGAGGAGTAAAGAGACTCATATGGATGGTACGACACCTAGGCATGCTAATACCCAACTGTGAGATAATGAAACAGACATGCGCCATGTTAAAGGGTGACACAACTAACGCTTCCATTTCCATGAATAATGGAAAAATATGTTTGTTTCTAGGAAAACTAGTATTCCTAAAGAATGCTAGCCCTATAGGTTTGGCAGTTACCCTAGAAACAATAGTTTAAATCCATTCAACAATTTCTTCTATGTGTAACAGATAAGAGAAAGATAATGGAACCAACCTGGAACTTCTGCTTAATTCCTTGCTTGCTCTCTCTCCCCTTTGACAGATCCTGCAACTCCTCCCTGTACTTAACATGCTTGGAGAGTACCTGCACAAGTACAACAAAAAAGAACCGTCAAAGCATTGTGATCTATTACAACATAAACATTATAGAATTAGATATATAATGAACAAATGATGGCATTCACAAATGATAACATCCACAATTGCACAATCATATGGAAGAAAACTTGAAGAACTTTATTAATAGAAGGGAGAATTACAACCCAGTTGTCTGATCCAACATCATCCTCCCAACTTCAATCCTTCTTCACCTCATGAAATAGCAATATCACTCCAACAATACAATGCTTCTTCCTTAATTACAAACTATTAGCACTTCCTTGCAATTCACAACATTCCAGCCTCTAGATCTCTTGGATGAGGGATCCATTTATAGATGTTTGCAAGGGTGTGAGTCATCCATGGGGTTTGATTAGTGTCATTCCACTTGTTACAATGGGTTCCATAAGAGAAGGGATTGGAGATTTCTTAGATCCCTTATTCATCCTTGGGCGAATTCAGAGAGGCAAGTGGCATAGGAGAAAGTTCTGGAAGATTTCATGAACAATCAACTGACAAATGTCCTGGACATTTGTCCATCCTCGCCCATCACACCCTATAGAAGGCCTAAACAGTATGCATCACACCCTGGCAGTGTACCACTCAGTATGCATCGCACTTCACCAGTGGAGCAGTTAGTATGGTTCAATTTAGGCAGTTTTTGGATGGTTTCTCAGATGGAACTTTTGGAGAATGTTGTATTTAGATGAATATGTTCCTTTAAGGCATGAAACAACTCTTTTAGGGGTTTATGAGCCCTAATACATCAACATATAAGTTTGGGGCTGATGTGCCCAAATATGTCTATAACAGTTTCCCCGTAAAGCATGAGGTCATAAATATTCATGTCGGGTGAAATGCTTTATCATGAGGATTCGAAGTTTCGAACTGGAAGGTGACCTACATAAGTTACAATACAAGACATTATCATAATATTATTTTCATGAACCAACTGAGGGAGGCATTCCCATGCTCAGCTTTATAAATTTCATTTCATGTACATAGATCAGATAGTCATCTGCAGATACAGATTGGTGATTCTTCAGATATAGAGTCATCATCCATGGTTAGGATGACCATCTGTGTAGAGCCTTTGTACATTTGATGTTTTTATATTCTTGAATATATCGCAGCCTGGATGGGTGAAAGTAGATCCGGGGTGTTCAAACTCGTTCAATGTTTGCTTGATGTACAAGTCAATCCATGTGAAGAGATGTTCTAAAGTCGAACATGGAAATACATTGCCTGATTACCAGCCAATGATGTGAGTTGTTAACAGACGCGAGAGGAATCACCGATAATGATAATGACCCTCAAGGTACTATAATACAATTCACGTGGTGTTAATACATGATCCGATGTCGAACACCATGCAAAATCTTTCGGTCGAAGGGCACTGATGTCAACCTGTCGCCGAAAGTGAGAAACTTGCCATTGATCTATGCAAGCTCCAAAGCACTGAAAGGGTTGTTTCTAAGTCAACTTCTTGGATAGTGAGCTAATGTCGACAAGAATCGACTCGTCATAGGAGGGCCTTGATGTATCCCACATCTACAACACGAAATGAAGCAAATAATTTTCTAGAGGTGAAAAATGAACTGACAACACAAGGTTCAGGAACGACGGTCATGAAAAAAATGAAGGTCGGAGGTATTGCAGTGGATGAGACATTAACTGGATGGTGGTTTCTCGACTAAATGACTTCTCTTGAACATGTCAACGACACTGAGATGAATTGGTAGTGTTAACCCCAAAACATGGATGGTATGAAAGACCAATGGTGAGATGACCGGTGAACGGAATAACCCAACCCAACTCAATAATGGTGATGAAGTGAAAGTGTCATGTTCAAGAGTGACTTGCTACCATAAATTCTTCAAGTTTCTTCCCCTTTTTCCCCAGTCATTGCTGACCAGTACCTCTTTATTTTTGTCAAGCTTGAGGAGGATAACATATTCTTGTTCTATAATTCACCCTTCAGGAAAACCTGTCACTATTTAATGTTTTAACGAGTCTAGCGATAGTGAAACTCGGTCTCGTCTAGATGGACAAGTTTGTCACTATTGTTTTAACGAGTTTAATGACAAGGATAACTCGGTCCTTTTCATGTTTAGAGAGTTTGAAAAGGGATGAAAAGAAAACTCCATAAGTTCTTTTTCATAAAATAATCCCTCAGGTCCGAAAAAGGATAAAATAATACAGGAGGGATGACATTTCCAATACTTTAACGAGTTGGAAAAGACAAGCGCTCGACAATCTTTTCATATTTAACGAGTCTGAAAAGGGTTTAAAGAGGACTCTATTTTGAGGAATGAGTGGTGTCTAGGGTAGCAATTGGTTCTGGTGATGTTGGAACTTCTCAAAACATGTTGATTTATGTGAAGAGGCTGGCTAATAAGACCACTCATTGCAACTGTTCCTCAAAAAGGGTAAAACAACCAAGTGAAAATGTATGATCAGCCAAAGGGATGGTGGCGATGGGATGTACACAACCAAGGCTCAAAAGGCTGATAGAATGGCAATCACAAGGGTTAAAAATTGAAAATGGGTTCATTTTTAGACAAACTTGAACCATGGGGAACTATGCTTGGATTCAGTTTCATGTTTACACAAGCTTGAAATGAAAAACTATGCTTGGATTCAGTTTCATTTTTACACAAGCTCAAAATGACTTGATGATATCAGAAATAGAGTCTCATCCACTATTGATGCTTTTGATGTTAAATCGTTGGAGGACGAGGGAAAGTCGCAAAGTAACTCTGCAAAGACGAGAGACTTCTTTGATTTAGATTTGGTGAATTCCAGATCAAACTCCTGCAAAATGGCTATCCATTTGGAATATTTGCCCCCCAACAATTGACGTGACAAAATGTATGTCATAGGGTTGCAATCTGACACAATGGTAGTTTTACGAAAGAGTATATAGTGTCGAAATCTTTGTACTACTTGAATGGCTTCTAAAGCCAACGTTTCAACATAAGAGTACTTTCTTTCTATATCATTAAGATTACGACTTAAATAATATATAGGATGTTCAATTCTGTTATCTTCTTGCACTAAAACCATAACGATGGTTGTATCTGCAGCGGCGAGATACAGGTTGAAGTCTTTTTGGTAGTCAGGAGCATACATTAATGATGCTTTTATCAGGGAATCTTTTAAAGCATCAAAGGAAGCTTGCACAACCTGATCCCAATGGAAGGGTACCCCTTTCTTCAAAAGACGTGTATAACCTTTAGCGAGCTCAGCATAATGTGGAATGAACCTCCTCAGAAAGTTAGCTTTCCCTTGGAGTCTCTAAATCTGAAGAAAATTTGAAGGTGGAGGCATGTCAAGGATTGCCTGAACCTTAAATGGGTCGAGTCGAATTCCGTCCTTAGAAACTACAAAACCAAGAAATCAACCAGAACCAACACAAAACACACATTTGTGCAGATTGAGTTGTATCTTGTAGTGTCAGCAACGTAAAAATATGGCTCTCAAATGCTAGGATGATTAGTCCGTTTTCGCGAATGAGCAGGTAGATAGTTGAGATATGATTGAACGATGTGTTTGATGTCATGGAAGGCGTAATTCATTGCCCTTTGAAAATTTACCCCTATGTTCTTCAAGCCGAAATGTAATTTACAATATGCGAATGTGCCCCATGGACATATAAATGCAGTTTTTGACTGGTCTTGTGGGCGGATATTGATTTGATTGTATCCGGAAAATCCATCCATGAATGAAAAGATTTCGCATCCGGCACATTCATCAATAATTTGGTCGATAAAGGGTGTAGGATAGTTGTCCTTTGGACATGCTTGATTTACATCCCTATAATCGACACACACTCTAATCGTTCCTTGTTTTTTCATCACAGGAACAATATTCGATACCCAATTAGTGAGAGGAATAGGGTAAATGAAGCCAGCATGCAAAAGTTTTTCAACCTCTGCTTTAATGGCAGCGACTTTCTTTGGATGAACAGGTTGAAGCCGTTGTCATACTGGTTTGACATCTGGATACATCTTGATTTCATGTTCAACAATTCTTGAGTCAATGCCTGACATTTCTTCATATGACCATGCAAAGACATCTCTGAATTCGCGAAAAAGAGCGCAATAGTTTTCTAGTTCTGATGGAGAACAAGATTTGCCAACGTGAATATTCTCTACAACATTAGGTTTGGTCAAAATATTAATGGCTATAGTTTCTTCAATGTTGGATAGATTTTGCTCGAAATCTACTGTATTTACAGAATTTAATAAAAAATCAACAATTGAGGGGTGATTGAGGTCGTTTGAATAATCTTCATTGTCATCTCGAAGGTGGGAACAATGATGGTAATCTTCCCACGACGTCTCTCCTATCATCATTGATTGGATGATTCCTTCGTCTGTAGAATGTATGCGAGACCAAGGATCAGAAGAGGTACCATATTCTAAAGACCTATCTACCCAAACACTCGTCGAGTGCTGATTCGGGTTTGCCGCCCAAGCCCAGAAAATTGATTGCTACAAAGATTCGATGGGGCTTGGTGGCAACTCCTCGTGATGATCCTCACTATCAAAATAGTTGGAACTCTTCTTAAACTCAGATGATGTAGAAGAGATCATATGACAGGTTTCCACTGTGGCCACTTCCATGAAACTAGATGGAGACAGGAGGGAAAAAGTACCCATTAAGGAAGGGTCTTTTAGGAGACCTACTCCAACATTTTGAAGTGATTGTGAACTTCCATGGATCAATGGAATGCTTCCAGTAGCTTGTGAACTATTAGCAAAATAGGCTAGTTGGTCAATGATTGTGATTCCACCTTGGAAGGGAAATGCAATCTTTCTAAAATATGTAGACACAATGGTAGCCATAGCATAAACCCAGGGCCTTCCTAGTAAAATATTGTAGTCAAGGAGTCCATCAATGACCTTGACTTCAATATCTATTGCTTTTCCCCCTAGTTCAACTTGAAAGCTACTTAAAATCCCATATGGAGCGTACGTTCTTCCATCGAATGCTTTTAATGTTGTTAGTGGTCGTGACAAGGGTGGTGAACCAAGAGTTTTCCAGCAACTCATCGATATAATACAGGTAGATGCCCCCTCATCAATGATGGTTCGATGAACATTTTTATTTAGGGATTTTAACTGTATAAGGAAAGCGAGTTGGGCCAGTAACTGAGGTGTATATCCTTTATGATCAAAGGCCACAAGATTGGAATCTGTTGGATCGATCCCACCTATTGCTGATAACAAAGCTTTCTTTGGGAGGTATAATTTTGCAATACCTCAAGTGTCGACATAGCGGATGGCGATTGAGCTAGATCCTCCACTATATTATAATTCTAAGCAGCTCGAGCACGAGAATTAAATGTCGATTTATGTATGACTCCCTTTGGCGGCTTTATAGTTAATTCAGGAATAATGGGTGGAACTACTTTTGGTAAAGTTGTTGTCGAACCACTAGGTTGATCTGTAGCCTGGTTGTTCGACGATGATGGATTCCCATAATCTTTATTTCTTGTCGATATCAAAACATCATTTTTCTTGTTTGCGATGGATAACATAAGCACTTGGTATGTGGAAGCATTATTGATAGCAACCAGATTTGTTTCTGGGTTTGGAAATGGATCAGTCAACACCATTGAGGTATTCGAAGCCTTCAAAAGTTTTGAAACCTCAGCTCGATGTGGAAAATCTCTCATAAAATTCTCCTTGTTGCATATAAAACATGGATAATGAGGAGGTTTCCTTATCGCAGTAGGGTTCTCAGATGATTTTCCAGGAGTGGAATTCTCCCGTTTCTTCTTATTATTTTTCCCCTTCTTCTTGCCCCCTGGTTGGATTTTTTCCTTTGTCAGATGACACGACATTAATCTCCAAGGCAAGAGAATTGTCATTTGCATTTTGACTAGAAATAGCAAGAGCTTGACCAAATGGACCTCTTGCGGTTTGCGTGCTTGAGGCACTGATCACACTGTCACCGGCATGAGAGTCCCTACTTGATTTAGGAGGAGGAGGAATGGAAAAAGCTAGTCTAGGAGCATCACGAATTTTGTCGTAGAGTGTGCGAGATTGTGTATAAATCAAATCTAAATATTGGGCATGAGAAATGACTTGCTCTTCAGTGACCTTTTGCCACGTCCTTAGTGATAGATGGAAATAAGGAATTAATAAACCACTCAGCTAAAAGCTGATCAGGAACATACGTCTTTACCATTCGACGATGACGTCGCCACTCATGAATATGATCAGATATGTGAGTGGACATGGTCTGTTTAAAATTGGTAAGGAGTTCTGTTCCAGTTTCGTACCTAATGGGTAACTGAAAGTGGGTTAGAAAAGTAGTGGCAAGGATGGTGAAGTTATCAAACAAAGCTCTAGGCAATTCAATGTACCATTTCACTGCTGGACCAGTGAGTGTTCTCTAAAAAAGGTAAGATCTTATCAAATCATCATTCAAAGTGTTAGATGAGTACCACAAATGAAAAGTCATTACGTGATTCGATGGATCTTCACTTGGATTTCCATTGAACTTAGGAATATCTGAGGGGAGTTTATGAGGAATCGTTGGCCACCAAGGGCATATGCAATTGGATCATTCGTCAGCCGGTTCAAATCTGGTAATTCTAGAGTTGCTACAAAAGGCAACTGTTGATTCAGGTTGGGTGGAGCATACCCAAGATAAGATGGAATTGCCTGAGCAGTAGGTCTTTGCATACCAGCATAATGTATCTGTTGCTGGTAACTTTGATAAGGTTGTTGGACATAACCAGTATAGTGTGGTTGTTGATAACTGGTTTGAAAATGCGGCTATCCATAACCTACAAAGCCTTGTTTCTCAGGTCCTCGATAGGCTTGATATTGACCAAATCCAGTTTGAGCTAGTAAACCAAGTCCAAACGGAGGTTGGATTTGCTAGAATTGCAGTTGTTGGTATTGTGCCAACGACGGTTATTGGACCATTTGCTGTTGCCCAATACCGCAGGATTGACCAAGTTGTGGATTGATAATACCCGTTTGTGCCTGAGTCGTTCCATATAAAGAAGCACTAACTTGAGGTTGCGATTGAGTCGTAGAGACAAGTGGCTGTTGCATCACAACCTGAGAGACTTGAGTCTTCTGCCTTGAAACTTGAGGTTGCGAGGAAGAAGGAATAGGTTGAGGTTGAGACACAATAGGCTGTGCTTGTGTTTGCGACACAGTCGTAATAGTAGGTGTAGTGGGAATATTCGACACAGGTCAGATCGGTTGCATTGGATATACAACCCTTGGTTGTTCTGGAAGTATTGGTATCCAACCACTAGATGTAATTCCAGTTTGACCTGAATGTTGTTGGAAACTCTCATATGGTTGTTCCCTAGGAGGAAACAGTGAAAAGGCATACTACTCTCCATATGGCAGCAGTCCAATGTTTAAAGGATATATTAGTCTTTGAAAACTGGTTTGCCCAAATTGATACTGGCATGCAAGATCAAGTTGCTGAGTTTCTAGATAATAAAGACCAGATGGGACTCCGGATGAATAAACAGGAGCAGACCATGGTGCCGAAGTAGCCCTTGAGTAGACTCCAGCTATAGATTGATAACCAGCTGGAACATATGGCATACCATATAAATATGACTTAGGCGGACCAAGAAACATTGTAGGAATAGTAGTAGAAGGTTTCGCCGCTAGATGACACATTCCTAGATGTCGATGGTTGCTTAGACATGTTTAGTCTATCCAAAAGCTCTCTGAGTGATTTGATAGGAACTTGCGATGAAGGAGGATTAAAAGAACCAAGCTCAGGAGTAGAAGGACACAAATTAATCCCAGTTCCAAAATGTAACTAGGTACTAGATGGGGAATCCTCTACTATCTCCTCTATAGAAATCAGACCAGGTGGAAGAGGTAGATCGTCAGGTTCGTAAAAAAAATTCTGGAGCCGAAGAAGGTCTAGCTTCTGTAGTGACAGATAGTGGAGGGGTGACACCCTTTGAATACTGAAACTCAATGTCCAGATGTTCAGGTAAATGAACTTCAGTCTCAAAGGGAGGTTCTTGAACAATTGCTGGTTCAAATGTAGCCTCGGTTTGAACTGAGATGGGTTTTGGATCAACTCTAGATGGAGTTGTTTCAGGTACAGAAGTGTCTACCGTTACACTAGGATCAGTTCTAATGTCCTCTTGTAACTGCGGAACTTCTTCTCTAAAGGCAGATGTACCAGAAATAATCGGAGTAACTGGAGTCTCTGACGATGTTGAAACAAAAGTTTCAAATAAACTAGATGAATTGGACTCAGTTAAACGAGACCGTTTTGCCCGGATTGGCTTCGCTTCTGGAGGCAAAGACAGTTGACTTGCTAGTCTCCGCGAACGATGAAGTTTGATTGAATTTCTTCCACGATGCGGATTACTTGATCAACTCAAAATTAAGGGGAAAAATGATGTTATTCCGAATTCAATTAATTTTAATGATGCTTGGACACAACTTTGTTTTTTCAGTTTTTAAGAGTCGAGAAAAAGATAAAGATGACTCTAGTCTCCTTCGATTTTTAATGAGCCTGAAAGGACAAGTGCTCAGATGGACCTTTTCTTTTAAAGAGTCAAAAAGGAACGAAAGTGACTACTCTGGAAAATATAGACAGAGGGATTACCAAACCAATTGCAAAACTGCAATATACACCTTGGTGATAAATTAAAAAGAAATTACCAAGGACTTATGTATGGCAGTCAATCTTCCTGAATGTTGTGTTCAGTGCATTGCGATCGATAAGGCGACAGACTCAGTTTCCTATGGATAAAGGATATAATCCTATTGTGGTCTCCCAATATATACGCGATGGTACGGGGAGCACAAGTCCGTGCTAGCACTTGTCATATCAAGGAGGAGGAATCACCCAACCTTCAATGAAAACAATAGCCACTAGTTTTAACGACGCTGGAACACGTCTCTAGCCTAGACCTCTAGATATGTTGCGTTAAGTTCCAAAGCATTGTTAGGTTCATTGAAATTTATTTTAAAGTTGATCTTGTTTAGATTTTTCCTTTTAATGGTTCACCGCATGATGATGATTTGAAATTCCTAAGATGCAATCTACAATGATAAACAATCTTTGTTTATTTGAGCAATGAAAATCCTAGCTACTAGGGAAAGAAAATAACAGTGCTTTTGAGCAAAGAGAAAAGAGCACCCACTAGTGCATTTCCCTAAATCATATTTTCACACACAAACCAAAAAAATAATGCTAAATGAAAATGCATGTATTTGTTTTCGTTCTCCTTAATGTGAGTAATGCCAAAAAGGAAAACCAAATGCAACAAAGATTTGAAATATTTCACTCAAAATGATATTTTCAACAATTTCTTCTTCAAAAGAGAAAGGAAGACTCAAAATGACACTTTTAAATTTTGAATAAAAATGATTTCGACACTTCGAATATAAACAAATCAAATCAAATACATGAAGAAAAGTTCAATCGATTATCAAGGGAAGGAAGAATTCATGACACTTCTCTTTTCGATACAAAACGACAATTACGACACTTTTTGTACCAAAGCGACAAATCAATTTAAACAACTTTTCGACAAAGGATTGTAAATGATGAACAAACACACAAAAAACATTCACTAATCCTAATGTAATTGAGGTTGATCTAAGTGATGCAAGTAAGTTTCAGTAAAGAGGCACTGTTCATTTGCAACAAAACAACCAAACAAAACTGAAAACAAGGTCAAAAACCCTCAATTTCTAGAATGGAAAAAGAGTTCAGTCAATCATCACACCTGGTCTTCACAGAAACAGAGATGCATCACACTTACTACACTCGGGAGGTGCGATGCATACTGAGTCACAGTGGAAGATAGTGCGATGGTCTAGGGAGCGCAACTGAAATGGGTTTTGGCTCAAAGGTGGAGCTGTTTTCAATGAGTTAAGGTGGGTTTTGATGAAAAATAAAGAGAAAAGTATGACAGAATGTCTTGAGAGGTTACTGAGCTACCAAATGGGCATCTAGATGTGCTTGTAAGTCAAACATTTAATTCATAAACTAAACCAGAGATTGACTGAAGCAACATTCATCTACTATACAATTGAAAAGCAAGAGCAGTTCGAAGGCTACCTGGCTGATTTACGACTCTGTCTATAGTTTATAAAACAAACAATAACAACAAACAAACATCTATTTTCTTTCCCCAGCGGAGTCACCAATTTGTTTCTAGGAAAACTAGTATTCCTAAAGAATGCTAGCCATCTAGGTTTGGCAGCTACCCTTTAAAGCAATTCAACAATTTCTTCTATGTGTAACAGATAAAAGAAAGATAATGGAACCAACCTGGAACTTCCACTTAATTCCTTGCTTGCTCTCTCTCCCCTTTGATAGATCCTGTAACTCCTCCCCATACTTAACATGCTTGGAGAGTACCTGCACAAGTACATCAACAAAGAACTGTCAAAGCATCGTGATCTATTACAACATAAACACTACAGAATCACATATATAATGAAAAAATGATAGAATTCACAAATGATAACATTCACAATTGCACAATCATATGGAAGAAAACTTGAAGAACTTTATTAATAGAAGGGAGAATTAAAACCCAGTTGTCTGATCCAGCATCATCCTCCCAGCTTCAATCCTTCTTCACCTCATGAAATAGAAATATCACTCCAACAATACAATGCTCTTTCCTCAATTACAAACTATCAGCACTTCCTTGCAATTCACAACATTCCAACCTCTAGATCTCTTGGATGAGGGATCCATTTATAGATGTTTGCAAGGGTGTGAGTCATCCATGGGGTTTTATTAGTGGCATTCCATTTGTTACAATGGGTTCCACAAGAGAAGGGATTGGACATCTCTTAGATCCATTATTCATCCTTGGGTGAATTTAGAGAGGCAAGTGGCATAGGAGAAAGTTCTAGAAGATTTCATGAACAATCAATTGACAAATTTCCCGGACATTTATCCAACCTCACCCATCGCACCCTATAGAAGGCCTAAATAGTATGCATCGCACCCTGGCAGTGTACCACTCTGTATGCATCGCACTTTGCCAGTGGAGCAGTCAGTATGGTTCAATTTAGGCAGTTTTTGGATGGTTTCTCAGATGGAACTTTTGGGGAATGATGTATTTAGATGACTATGTTTCTTTAGGGTATGAAACAACTATTTTAGGGGTTGATGAGCCCTAATACATCGACATATAAGTTTGGGACTGATGTGCCCAAATATGTCTATAACAATTTCCCTCCCTTCTCTTTTTATAAGTTCATTTTTCGTAAAGTTGTCCCCCAAGCCCCAAAAAGAGATAAAAGTATACAAGGGAGAACCTCCTAGCTAAAGTAGACAATAGGTATTCCTTTTTCGTAACTAGTCTATCCCAGTCAAGAAAAGGTTTACACTTTTACTGGGTAGATGACCCTTCAGGTACTTTTACGAGAGTGAAGGAGACAACTTCACTCAGAAATGTTTTCTAAATTAAGGAGCCTAAAAAGAGCTTAAAGAAAAATCCTCTTGGAGGAACAAGTGGTATAGAGGGTAGCAACTAGTTCCGATAATGATGGAACTACTCATGACATAAAAAGGACAAGAGGTTGGCTAATAGGACCACTCATCACAGTGGTTCCTCCAAGAAAGGGTAAAACACCAAGTGAAAGAGGATGGTAGGCCAAGTAGATGATGATGATGGAAAAGAGAACCCAAGGTGTAAACTGCAAAATAGGTTGATAAAAGAGTGGCAATCACAAGGGATAAAAATGGTGGAATCCTCCTGGGGTAAAGCTGGAAATGAGATGAAGAAGAGGACATGAGGCTCAAATTCTAGGTCATGGCAGGTCAAAAGGAGGAATTCCAAAAAGAGAATAAAAATTATTGTATGGACACCAAGACGACAAAGAGGTGCTAGCTAGGGTATCCATGATCCGGTAAGCTCTACCGCTAAGTTACAACATGCATAAAGGAAGTGGCTAAATTTGCAACTTGAAGGGGTCAGACCTAAGGCATAAAAATGGTGCTGACGTTCAAAATGCAATATCGGCAAAAATGACCTACCCCTATATTCCAAGTTTAGATAAACACACCTAAAGTCCATGGATGTCACAATGAAAACACCACCCTATCCTGTTAAAACCATCCAGAAAGACTACAACCATGGTTAAATCATATAATGAAAGAAATAAACACGGATGAGGTAAAAACAAGACCATATATATATATTGGTTTTTCTTTTAGTTTTATAATTTTTTTGGAATTTTGGCATAAATAGGGCATGAAAAATACTTGCATCACACACCAAACCAAAAAAGAGATAAGTACAATATGTACAAGCACAACACAATCTAATAGGTCACGTCAAAGTGTGGCCACAACAGTGCACATGCCAAGGGTTTCCATACATGAATTCATGGAAGGTGAGGGGACCATATGGTTCACCAATGTGGAGCCATGCCAAAGGAAATCAAACTGGCCAATATAGAAAGGTTGACCATGCCAGGGACATTCTAAAATAGTCGTGCTCTTAAAATTAACTTGAGGACATAAGGGAGGATCAAGGCATAAAGGGGGTACAAGATGCTCATCAATAGGTGGTAAGGAGTTGGACAATTCGTTGGAAATTTTGATAGTAGAATCCAAAGACTTGACTTGATCCTTGGGTTGAATTTTGAAGGAAGGCCAAGGAGATTCCCCCTGGGTCGATTCAAGATTTTGTTTGCTAATACCTACTTGTTCCGAATCAGGGAGGCTAGAGGAAGAAGGAGGCATAATCTCCCTAGGATGATCAATAGGTGGATCCATGACCTCCAAGTTGAGTAGTTGGGGGGGTTTATCATCAAGGGAGTCATCTGGAATAGACGAAGGGGTGGCTCGTGTGGGAAAAGGAACATGTTCATATTCCATATTATGATGGAGTTTCTTACCAATGTCAGGAAGTACTGACGAGACTACCGGAGAGGAAATCTCTTCCATAATAGGTGGTGGAGGAGGCTCACTAGCTTAATCATATTCCATATTATCATGAGACACCACCCAAGGATCAAGAGGTTTATGGGGTCCACAGGTGTCAGAAGAGATCATATGCATAAGAGCTTTGGTACGAGTAGAAGGAGTGTTAGGCAGAGGGAGTTGAGGAAAAACCCCATAAGAGTTGAAATTTTAAAGGTTCTAGCTCAACACTCTTTAATTGATCAAGGTGATCTCCCACAAGTGGTACAAAATTACTAGTGGTGGAAAGCTGGGTTGACGACGCGTAAAAGTCAAATTGATCGATACCGACAATTTTTCCTTCACTAGAAAAACAAAGTAAATGGAAAATATATGAGACAATTGCAGTGATCGCATAAAACCAACTACAGACAAGGAGTAGGTTTTTTTTTTTTTTTTTTTTTTTTTTTTTTTTTTTTTTTTTGGATTTAAGAGATCTGTGGTTTGTATCTTTTGAATCAGTGACCGGAGAATCCACAGTATGAACATTTTTATACCAACGTTTCAAATCCCAAATGGGATCCATCATCAGGAGCATCGATGACTTCAACATTGACATGGACAATGTTTCCTCCTAATTCAATTGTGAAATTTCGAAGAACCCCCTTGGGTACAAATTTGTTTCTGTCAAAATCTTGGAGAGTCATGTTGGATGTGGTAAGCGCTGGAGAGCCAAGAGCCTTCCAGTGAGATACATACATAACACATGTGGAAGAGCCCTCATCTACCAAAGTGCGATGAATATTGCGATGGAAAATATGCACAATGATCCGGAAAGAAATTTTATGGGAAAGTGTTACAAAGTATTTTTTCACACCTCTTGCACTTCCTTGTTACATACCCCGAAGTGCCCGAAACATGAGCATCATACAATGCACTCATTCAGATATGTAGCTCAAATCCTCCCTAAAACACTGATTGGAAAATTCCTTGAGCTTCCCCTGAAGGAAATGGCTCTAAAAACCTAATTTTAGAATTATCACTCTTATGATACTGAAAACCGTGATGGTCATTAGTTGCACTATACTAGCCTTCGATGCCATCACTCTGTTTGCTTGCATACCCACGATGATCCCTAAAAGGAAAATTTCCTAAAGAGGATGAGAAGCTTCGTGATCTAGAAGCTTCCAGAGCAATGAGCTAGAGGTTGTTCGGTGTGTATACGGTCGAGTTCTCTAAACTTGGCCTTTTTGTCTTACCCCTATGAGCTACCTCCTTAATATGAGGGCCTTATCCTATATTTGGAGAGATCCTAACTCCATTTCCCTACCTATATATTCATCCTCTCCCATTCCCAAATGGTTGGTCTTTGGCTATTTTCACCCTTATGCTGAGATTGTGCCTATATGCTACTCATTTGGCTTGGAGAAGGATTGCTTGGAGAGCCTAGCTTGGAATTGGACATTCATTCAAGGAGGGCCTACTGACATCAAGGCTTGGTTGTATGATTCTTCATTTATTCTATTAATATACAACTGCTGGTTCATTTTCCATAAATGTGTATGTTTATGTATCATTTATCTTAATGCTCATTGATCTGTTAAGTAGGTTACTTTTGAATATGCTATTTGTATTTGCATGCCTTGTTGTGTCTTGATCTCTTGTGTAGGTGTTTAAATGCCGTGAGTAGTAGGATCGAGCCCATGATGCAAGTGATTCAAGATCTTCAACAAAGGAAGATGTGATAGCATCAGAATGAGGTAGGCCATCTTCTTTGTCTCTTATTTCAATTGTAAATTAGGAAAGTGTCCAGTAGATTATCACGTAGGTTTCTAGTCCCGCTCATTGGGATAGATGGACCATCTCTGTCTATAGAGAGGATTTCCTAGACAACAAAATGTTGACTCTTCTGGGGAAGCTATAACCCTTTCCATCCATTCCTTCAATTAGATCCTATGACTAGTTAGACCAACTGTCGATTTCTCAACTTGTCTGCATCAGTCTGGGTTATATCATCACTAATTACTGCCTCAGAGTGCTAAGTCTGGATTTTTTCTTGGAATTTTTTTTGTTTTTTCCCATATTCCTCGCCCATCGTGGGTTTATCTCTAATAGTCGCGATGGAATCATGAGTTTTTACCTGTACAGTCATGATGAAAAAAATTTCTTCATTGTTTGGTCATGCTGAAAATCATCACTACTTTTGCTATACAAAGTAGTGTTGATGACCCTGACCATCACGGGTTTGGCTATGCAAAGTAGCGATGATAACCCAATCATCACGGGTTTGGGTATATAAAGTAGCGATGATCCTTGAATGTGAGAATTTTTAAGGTTTCTTCCTTAGAATCCAGTGTGTCTTGGCCCCTAAGGTCTTTTCCTATCCTGTATGCTTGGATTTGTCAGTTTTTGATTGATTGTCTTGATTAATTTGCAAATTTTTTCTCAATTTATAGTCAATTGGTCATCACTTGCTGCTTGTTGGTGTCATTGAGATGTTTGTTTATTGATTGATTGAGTGTTGTTTTCTATGGAAATCAGTGGAAATATCATTTTGCATTTGTTTTAGCTTGTATTTCGAAATTTAATTTTCGTGAAAATGCATTAGTTTAGTTGCATTGAAAAGTTATTTTTTGAGATTCATCATTGAAAATAAATCACATTTTTCAGTGTTTGAAAGATAAATACCATATTAGGTTCATCAAATCATTCAAAACGAAAAGAAAATCATAATTCATATAAATGCATCTTAGTAAAGTCGGAATCATTTTGCTTTTGAAAAGGTTTCGTTTAGGATAGTGAAAAGTCAGAATCATTTTTACTTTTGGCATTTCATTTGGAAGACGAAAATGAAAGTTAGTAGAAGGCGTTTTGCATGATGTGTTTTTCTTGATGCATTATTAATTAAAATTTCTTCCCTTGATTAGTCTAGCTTTCATTGAATCAAAAATTTTTCCTTTTCTCATATAGTTGCATCAAAGGGATTCAGGGGACATTGCTTTGAGCTCAAAACTGAAACATAATTGAAGATAAACATTAAAACTTACCTCAATTAACCTAAGGATAATTTGGAACTTAACGTAAATATCTAGAGGTCTATGCTAGAGACGTGTTATGACGTCTTTAAACATAAAAATTTTCGTTAACTTCCTGCAGTGTATCCCGGGGGTGAAATCCCGTCCTAATATGGAAGTATATAGAAGGTTCTCCAATAATTTCAGTTATATCAGAGGCACTTCAGTATGATAAGTATATAGGGACACTCTCATCAAACGGTTCTGCATTAGACAACGCTAACATGGACTTGTGCTCCCTGTACCGTCACGTATATATTGGGAGACCCCAATAGGTTGTTATCCTTTAGCCACAAGTAACTGAGTCAGCCGCCTTGTAAACATGACACATTGACCACAACATTCATGGAGATTGGCCACTGTACATTAAGTCCTTGGTTTCGGCTGGGGTGTATATTGCGGTTAACGGATACTTGGTAAACCCTCTTTCCTATTTTATCCCTCTTTTATTTTGTTTTGTTAATTTCTAAAATCAATTAATTGACCGTGGAAAAACATCCTTCCTATGGAAATACTCCTTAGTTGATCTTAGGTTGATACAAATGGCAACATTTCCTGAGTCTACCAGTCGAGGAAACCCCTCTGATGGGAATCCTAGTTCTTTTCATTATTTTGGAAATAGGTGCTCCGTATATGGAAACGTTGTCCCTTCCTGGATTGACCATTGGTCTGCTAGTTTGGTTATTTTCAACCTCGATAATTCGGAGTGTCCAAACTACTTTTCAACCAAGTTCTCCACTTGAACAACATCAACCTCATGTTGATCCTAAAGTTGACCCCTCATCTTCTTCGCCTATTTCTTCACCTTGTTCTTCCTCTTCGCCTGGTGAAAGTCTGGATTCTAGTAACCAAGAAGTTGAGAAGAAGAATAAGAGGATGAAGAAGAAGGAGCAAAATAAGCAAGGGGGAAACCAAACAACTATTGTTACCGATGCAACTAATGAAGAAAAATCTTCCAATCAGCCTTGAAAAGTAAAATTCCCTTGCATGTTATGTAAGGATGACCACCTTCTTCGAAATTGTCTTGGTATTCCCAAGGTCCTAAAAGTGTGGTCTATAGGTTCACATCGACCTTTTCTATCATCCTTTGGAGTTCATGTTAGTGAAAAACCCTCAACTAGTAACAGTAAAGCTCCTGGGAAAAAGGGAAAATTCAAATTTCCCAGTAAGTTGTGTGAAGGTAATCATCCCATTCACACCTTTGTCCTCTTATGGATGATGCTTCCAAAGAGTTGGAAAACCTTACATCTTCTCAACCTCACCTTCTGACTGGTTATTAAAATCTTTCCCCTGATCCTCCGCTAATTGATCCAGTGATTGATCAAAAGTCATATTTGGTCAACTCACTCTCTCTGAAAGTGAGTCTCATAAGTCCATTCTCGACTAACCATTGGTTGAGAAAATGGTAGACTTGACTCCACCTTCATTTAACTGTACCTTTCAGGTAGAGAGTGAAGCCCATACTGCTTAGGTTCTTTTGGTTTTTTCAGTTTCGAATGAACTAGAGGGAAATCCTACCATTCCAGAGGTGCATGAGAGCAGTTCTCCTGTTCCCATAGAGAAAGAGGGTAGCCCTCACGTTCCTACAACACCCCTTCCAAGTAGTTTAGTCACTTGTTTTGATTGGAGTCAACTAGCAGGATATCGTCTTTTGTGTTATGTACCTTTCTAGATTACAGTACAAGCTTACCATATGGCCATACCTAGCATAGTCATAGATAAAGGTGCATCTGTTAGCATTCTGTCCTCAACTGCTAACAAATATTAAGGGCAGCGTTGCCACCACATTACGAATTGGGGTCCAATGAAGTGATACCTATGAATAAAGAAGATAATCAGGCTCCACAACCAACAATCTCCCACTTGGAGACTGAGTATAGCAACTCCACTGCTACTTCATTTGTTAGACAATGACTCCACTTTGGAAAGGCTGGTTGTTTCTCATCTTCTTAAACATACTTGAAGACCAATTGAAACTGAGCAAAATCTCAGTTTCTCACTAGTTACAACTTTTGTTAACATATCTATAGGATTCTGGCTAGTGTTTATCTTTTCCAGCTTGAACTGTCCATCTTCCAAAACTGGTCGTATGAAATGATACTTGAGTTGTATATGTTTTGTCTTGGAATGAAATGCAGAGTTCTTTGCAAGATGTATGACACTCTGGCTATCACTCTATGACCTTTCCAACTCCTGCTTCTTACCCAAGTCATCCAGAAACCTTTGTAACCAAATCATTTCTTTACTAGCCTCTATAGTAGCAACATACTCTGCTTCCATTGTTGGGAGTGCAACAACACTTTGTAGTTTTGAAACCCAACTGACAGTTGTTCCACCTACAGTAAACACATACTTTGTTGTGCTCCTCCTGTTAAATTTATCACTTGCCATACCTACATCAACATATCCTTGCAGATACATGTTTGAACTACCAAAGCATAATGCTTGATTTATGGTACCTCTCAAATACCTGAGAATCCACTTCACCACCATCCAATGTTCTTTTCCTGGATTGTTCATATACCTGCTTACAACTCCCACTGCATGTGCAATATTAGGCCTTATGTAGACCATTGGATACATTAAGCTTCCAACTGTTGATGCATATGGAATTTTAGACATATAAGCCATTTCTTCTTGAGTCTTGGGACACACCTCTTTACTTAGTTTGAAATGGCTAGCCAAAGGTATACTAACTGGTTTTGCATTCTGCATACTAAATCTTTTCAACACCTTTTCTATGTAGTCACTCTGAGACAATGTTAAATTTCAATTCTTCATGTCTCTAGTTATTCTCATACCAAGGATTTGTTTTGCAGCACCCAAATCCTTTAGTGCAAATGAGTTTTCCAATTTTCTTTTGAGCACATTTATTTCCTGCATGTTAGAACCTGCAACGAGCATGTCATCTACATACAATAACAATATAATATAGTTGCCATCATTTTTCCTTTTGAGATAAACATAATGATCAGAGTGACATCTAGTATAACCTTGTTCAGACATAAACTTGTCAATTTTTAGATACCACTGCCTTGGAGTCTGTTTTAAGCCATACAAGCTCTTCTTCAACCTACACACTAGTTTCTCCTTCCCTTTTACCTCATATCCTTGTGGCTGCTGCATATATATCTCTTCCTCCATATCCCCATGGAGAAAGGTCGTCTTTACATCTAACTGCTCAAAATGAAAATCTTCAGCTGCTACTAGACATAAAATAGTTTTGATTGAAGTCATTTTAAGAACAAGAGAAAATATCTCATCAAAATCTATACCCTTTTTATGTGCAAACCCCTTCACCATAAGTCTAGCTTTATACCTTTTTCTACCTCCATCTTCTTCCTTCAACTTGTAAACACATTTATTTTGCAATGTTGTTTTACCTGCAGGCAACCTGACTAAGTCCCAAGTCTGGTTATGTACTAAGGATTCCATCTCTTCTTTCATGGCTTGCTCCCACTTCTTCCCGGTTTCTACCTGCACTACTTCTTCTTAACATTCTGGTTCACCAGAATCATTCAACAATACATAATATAATGAAGGAGATTATAGTTCAGGGGGTCTACTTATCCTGGTAGATCTTCTAACACCACTTTCAGGCATTTGAGGTGCTTGTTGTTGTTTTCCTAGATGTTGATCATTATGATTTTCAAACACCTTCACTTTTTCTGTGATCTCATCAAGCACCGTGTATTCTCTTTTTTCCTTTTCTTGCATCTGATCCTTATACAAAACCTTTTCATTGAATATGACATATCTGCTCCTAATTATTTTCTGTTTTTCATAATCATAAAAGTGATAACCAAAATCATTAACACCATATCCAATAAAGGTACATTTATTTGATTTTGCCTCAAGCTTTGTTCTATTTTCTTTATTAAAGTGGACAAAGGCTTCACAACCAAAAGTCTTTAAAAATGAGTAGCTTACCTTTTTACCTATCCATGCCTCCCCTGGAATACCACCATCCAAGGAATTTGAAGGCCCTCTATTTATTAGATAAACAATAGTATCTACAACATCTGCCCAAAATTTTAAAGGCAATCCTGCACGCAGTCTCATGCACCTTGAATGCTCCATGATTGTCCTGTTCATCCTTTTTGACACACCATTTTCTTGTGGTGTTCCTGGAACTGTCTTCTCTCTGTGAATTCCATTCTTTGAACAATACCTATCAAACTCTTTGCTGCAATATTCACCTCCATTTTCTGATCTGAGACACTTCAACCTTTTCCTGTCTCATTTTCAACCAAATCTTTCCATTTCTTGAAAGTATCAAATATATCAGATTTATTTCAAATACAATAAATCCAGGTCTTTCGGGTTGCATCACCAATAAAAGTAACATAATAATGACAGCCACCGAGAGATGATACTTGAGCAGGTCCCCATACATCTAATGCACAAGCTCTAATTTTTTGTTCTTCTTTTCTTTCCATCTCTGAGGAATCTGCCTCTCTTTTGTTTTACATAAACACAATCCTCACGGAATTTTAGATCAACATGCCTCAAACCTGACAACAAATTTCTTGAGTGAAGAATCTGCATCCCCTTCTCACTCATGTGCCCAAGCCTATGATGCCAAAATTCTGTATTTTATCCTGTAGAGGTTAAAACATTAACAGAATTAGAAATACCATTGCATAAATACAATGTACCAACCTTTTCTCCTTTTTCTATTATCAGGGCTCCTTTAGTGACCTTCCAAGTTTTATATGTAAAAGTAGTTACACAACCTTCACCTCCCAACTTCCCTGTTGAAATAAGATTTTTCTTCAGATTTGGATCATGCCTTACCTCCTTCAATAGCCATTGATTTCCATTCTGGTGTTTTATGAAAACTGTACCCATTCCAATGATTTTATAGGGTTTATCATCTCCCAATTGCACCTGTCCAAAATCTCCTTGAACATAATCATGAAAATGTTTCCTATCAGGTGTGGTATGGAATGAGGCCCCTGAACCTACTACCTAGGCATCAATAATATTTTCGAATGAAATAATCAAAGCATCTTGCAACACACCACCTGTCACATTCGCTTCATGATTGTTTTCTTGCTGCGTGTCTCCTTCTTTTCCCTTTCGAGACTTGTAGTCTTTCTTTAGGTGTCCTTTCTTCCCACATTTCCAACACACTATACCTGATTTGGACTTGGATCTGCCTTTCCTTGACTTACTTAGATATCTTGGGCTCTTTCCTCTTTCCATTTTTCTTCCCCTAGTCTCTACAGTCAAAGCATTACCTGATGTCTCACTGGAGCTTTTCCGTTGCATTTCCTTGCTAAGGATTGCACTGACAACATCATCAAACTTTAAAGTAATAGATCCAGAGACAGAGTTACTAATGGTCATAACTAAACCATTCCAACTTTCTGGTAATGAGCATAGAAATAATAGAGCCCTAACTTCATCATCAAAATTCACCCCTACAGAACTTAACTAACTGGTAACTGTATTAAATTTATTTAAAAGATCAGCAATAGATCCACCTTCTGACATCTTCATATTAAATAAATGCTTCATAAGAAATACCTTATTTGAGGCCAAGGGTTTTTCATATAGTTTGGCCAATGCCGAAATTAAACCCTCTTATGTCGTTTCCTTTGAAATATTAAAGGCTACTGATGCCACTAGGCATAGCCGTATTGTTCCAAGTGCCTTTCTGTTGATATTATCCCATTCTGCATCTGTCATAGTCGTAAGCTTCTTTGTCTTTCCGCTCAATGGTAGGTACAGATCTCTCTAGTACAAATAATCTTCCATCTGCATCTTCCACAACTGGTAATTATGGCAGTTAAATTTTTCAACTCTAAACCTACCATCTTCCGCCATTGCTCCCACTCGAACCAAGAACCCTTCTCTCCTACGAGTTTATTAGCCAAATAGACCTTTGGCTCTAATACTAGTTGTTAGAAAATTATATATTTCAGAGCAATGGAACACATAAAATATGTTGCAGAAATATAAACACATAAAACAAGAGAGACACAGATATACATGGTTCACCCAATTTGGGCTACATCCACAGAGAAACAGCTAGTGCTTCCTTTTATATTATCTATTAAACTGAAGAGTTAAAACCTACAACAGATCCGTTGTAATTCCCTCTTCTCTCTCGCTCAATCTCCCTTCTCTTTCTCGTTCAGAATACAGATCTACATATATGCATTACAATTTCTCATATATAGCGAGGGGTTTCCTTCTAGGGAAAAAAACCCCTAAATTAAACATGACTTCTACCATCAGATCTCCGCCCAATGAATGACCCATATTGACTATGAAATTACAACATTTTACAAGGCAATTTTACATCTATTTTTAGCTTCGAGGGTGTTGCCCCCAATCCCCCACCAAGGGGCGGCTCCTAAACATCGTTGCCACCCCCCCTGGACCCTCCTTGCAGCATTGTTATGTGGAATTTTGCATCTATGGATAAACACATTTTCCCTAGGTGGGTAGCTACACCTAGAACAATAGAATTAAAGCATTTAACCTTTTTCTATAGAAGATAAATAATACAAGGGACCTACTTGTTATCTTTCACTTTCCCTTTCTCTCCTTTGTATGGCTCCTGTCAATCCTCAAACTTAATCCGCTCAACAAGTACCTGCAATCATAAATAGAGGACAAAAACCAATCAAAGCAAGAGATCTATTGACTATAAGCAAATGGAATCGAAAGCATTTACACATATAATCATCGTACATAAAGACAAGAATATGGAAAAAGGTGTAAATAGCTTTATTAAAAGTAGAAGGAAGAGTTACAACCAAAGAAGTCCGACCCCATGTCACTCATCCAGCTTGAGTTCCATCGTTGATCACACCAAAAGCACACCACTCTAGTAGCATAACATTACTTGTTTATGATCTCAAACCTCAAACCAACAGTATTTCCTTACAATCTTCAAATTCCATCCCTTGATCACTTAGATGAGTGCTCAATTTATAGGAAAATGGAGGTGGTTTGGTCATAAATGAGGGTATTGAATGGCCTTCCAAACTTAGAGTTAGTTTCCATGGAGGAAGGGATGAGAGGATAGGAGGTTACTTAACTCATTCCCTATCCAATTTCGAGCTCATAGGAGATGATAAGTGTGGGAATCTTCTAGAATGCTCCAAAAGATAAGAATATTCCTAGAACCCTATGAAGAATTCACTCAATCTCGCCCAACGCAGGTCAAAGTGGGCCTAAGTGCACTGAAATGCACCCTTACATGGGCCTACTTGCACTGAAGCACATTTACCCTTGACCAAGGTTGTGCTGGTCCCTCAAGGAGGCATTTCTGGAGGGCTTCAGGCTAGGAAACTTTCAGGGAAGGAGGAATTCAAAGTGATGACTTGTCTAGGGCATGTAGCAAATAGATTAGGGTTTGATGAGCCCTAATAGTATTGATATAAATGTTGGGAGTGATGTGCCCAAATGGATTTGTAACAATTGCCCCCTAAAGCATGAAGTTGGTAATGATAATGTAAGTGATATGCTTTACGATGTGATAAGGAGGTTCCGAAGTAGATGGTGACTTGCATCAATTACAATACATAATATCATGATATTTTGGATTTTAAATGAATTGTTGAGGGAAGGCATACCCATGCTCAACATATAAACTTTTCATTACATGTACATAGATAGTTGTCTACATATATAGACCCATAATAGGATGACCATCTATGTAAAGACATTGTACAGATGATTTAGTACTCTCCTGAAATCGCAGCTCAGATGGATGAAACTAGATCCAGGGTCTTCTATCTCGTTCAATCATTCGCTCAAGCACGACTCTAACCATGTGAATATGTGATCTAAGGTCAAACATGGGAAGGCACCGTATGATTACCAACCAATGATGTAAGATGTTAACAGACGCGAGAGAAATCATTGATAATGATAATGATCCTCAAGGTACTGTAGTACATTCTGCATGGTGTGAATAAATGTTTTGATGTCAAACACCATACAAAGTCTTTCGGTTGAAGGCCAGTGATGTCAACCTATCACCAGAAGCGAGAAACTTGCCATTGAAGTATGCAAGCCCCAAGGTACTGAAAGGGTGTTTCTAAGTCAACTTCTTGCATAATGTGCTAATATCGACAAGAAGTGACTCATCTCAGGAGGTCCTTGATGTATCCCACATCAATGACACAAAACGACTGTAATGATTTTTGGAGACATAATGTGATTGACGACACAAGGTTCAGGAATGGCGATCATGAAAATGAAGGTTTATGAGTATTGCAAAGGATGAATTTTACTGAGTGACTTCTATTGAACATGTCGGCGACACTGAATGAATTGGTAGCATTGACCCAAAACCAAAGTGATGGATGGTGTGATAGACCATAGTTATGATAACCATCAAGCAGATAACCCAACTTAAATAGTCACAGTGATGAAGTGAAAGTGTCGTGTTCAAGAGAAACTTGCTACCATAAAGTGTTTTACCCCTTTTCCCATTTTCCCCAGTCATTGCTGACTAGTACTTCTTTATTTTTTATCAAGCTTGAGAAGGATAACATATGCTTGTTGTATAATTCCACCCTTCGGGTGAATCCATCGCTATGTGATGTTTTAACGAGTCTAGCGAAGGTGAAACTCGGTCTTGTCATGATGGAGGAGTTTGTTGCTATTTGATGTTTTAATGAGTTTAATGACAATGATAACTTGGTCCTTTTCATGTTTAGAGAGTTTGAAAAGGAACAAAAAGAAAACTCCACAAGTTATTTTTCAGATATTTGTCTCTCAAGTTTGAAAAAGCGTAAAATAATACGAGAGAGAACCTATTGACCATGTTCGAATAATGTATTCCTTTTTCGTAAATAATCTATCTCATTCTGGAAAAGGGTTAAACTTATACTGAGTAGATGTCATTTCCAATCCATTAACAAGCTGAAAAGGACAAGTGCTTGATAGTCTTTTCATGTTTTGAGAGTTTGAAAAGAGCTTAAAGAGGAATCCATTTAGAGGAATGAGTGGTGTCTAGGATAGCAACTAGTTCTGGTGATGTTGGAACTTATCAAAACATGTTGATTTATGTGAAGAGGCTGGCTAATAAGACCACTCATTGCAATTATTCCTCAAAAAGGGTAAAACAACCAAGTGAAAGCATATGATTGGCCAAGCAGATAGTGACGATGGAAGGAGAAAAACCAAGGCTTATCCGCTGGAAGAGGATGGTAAAATGGAAATCACGAGGGTTAAAATGGATATGGGTTCATTTTCACACAAGCTTGAACCATAGGGAACTATGCTTGGATTTTGTTTCATGTTTACACAAGCTTGAAATGAAAAACTATGCTCGGATTAAGTTTCATTTTTGCACAAGCTTGAAACAAGGAAAAACTATGCTTGAGATTGGTTTACATGCCCCCAACATGATGACTCGATTCTAGGTGCATGCCCCCCAAGCTTCATTGCATTCACCTAAGTAGACTAATTGTGCCTATCAGGTGGATGGAATGAAGGTTCATTTACGAGATCAAGTGAAAGACTCGATTGGGATTTTACGAGATCTAATCAAAGTCTTGAATTGGAACTTTGCTCCAGGGGACCTTGTTTCGTTTTTTAATAAGCTTGACACAAGGCAAGGAACTATTCTAAGGGACCTGCTTAATTTTTTTATGAGGTTGACACAGTAAAAGAACTATCCTCATATTCCTTGTTTCACTTTTTAACGAGCTTGACACAAGATAAGGAACTATGTTCATATTCTTTGTTTAATTTTTTAACAAGCTCGGCACAAGACAAGGAACTATGCTCGTATTCTTTGTTTCATTTTTTAACGAGGTTGACACAAGACAAGGAACTATCCTCATGTGACCTATTTCATTTTTGAGTGAGTTTGAAATAGTAAAAGAACTATCCTCATATTACTTTGTTCACGACCCATAAGAGGTCACGACTTCCAAGAGGTTCTCATCAGATGGGAGAACAATGCTTTGGAATGGATCATTAGAGAGATCTGGTTCCAATGCCCCCAGCACATTATGTACAACATCACAGAATTGATCGTCCATTGATGTAGGCATGGAATGGGTTGCCACATAATTGACCCGTGGCGGGGAAGATACCATTGGGACAAAAGGACCATTTAGGGAAGATGGTTGACTGGAAGCCATATTTGGACCGGGAAATGAAAGTTGGTCAATGGTGACAATTCTGCCTTCATGCAGAAAAAACTTCACTCGAAAGAGTGTTGAAACAATAGCTCCCATGTCATAAACATAGTCGCACCCAAGGAGTAAATTGTAATCTAAAGGGTTTGGGACTACTATCACATTGAGATAAATACTTTTTCCTCCCAAAGTAATAGGCAACTAAGGAAGGATTCCTAATGTTTGACTGGTTCCTCTGTTAAAAGCCAACAGATTATGGGTAACATGCACAAGTGGCGGTGAACCGAGCGCTTGCCAAGCAGTGGAGGAAAGGATACTCACAGATGCACCTTCATCTATAATAGTGCTAGGTATAATCATATTACAAACCTGTACTATGATCTAGAAAGGCACATAAGAAGGAAGATGAAATCCTGCCAGTCAATTCCAATCAAAGGAAGTGACCAAACTACTTGGAGGGGGTATCATAAGAATGAAAGAATTACCCCCTTGAGTTACGAGAACGGGTGGATTTTCCTCCTATCTTAATGGAACAAGAGGGTTGCCTCCAAGCCCATTAGAATCTGAAGACACGAAAAGAACCTGAGTGGTATCATACTTACTCTCTATGGGAAAGGTACAATTAACTAAAGGTGAAATCAAGTCAACTGTTTCCTCGATCTGTGATGGGTCAGGTATAGACTCATAAGATTCACATTCAGAGAGAGTGGGTTTGACCAACAGTTGATTTGGGTCAGTCACTTTATCAACTAATGATGGATTAAGGGAGAGTCTCCTGTAACCATATGGAAGTTGATGCGGAGAAGTAGGATGGTTATCCAACACCTTTTTGGCTTCATCCAGATAGGGACAAAGGTGAATGGGTTGATTCCCTTCACATAACCTATAGGGAAACTTAACTTTACCCTTATTTCCATGAACTTTACTACCACTAGTTGATGGTGTGTCTCCAACATGATCTCCAGAGGTTGATGACAAAGGATGATGTGAACGAGAAGAAAATTCTTCTAAGATCTGAGGAATACCAGAACAGTTTTGAAGAAGATGGTCTCTTGTACAAAGTTTGCATGGATATCGAACATTGTGAGGCTTATCGAACAATTTCTCATGAGAATTTGCATTCAAATCAATGGTTTCTTGGTTGCCCCCTGCTGAATTTGCTTCTTCTTCTTCTTCTTCCCTTTCTTCCTCTTCTTAGCCACCTGGTTACTAGTACAAATACTTTCACCAGGTGAAGAGGAAGAAGGGGAGGAAGAAACAACCAAGGAAGAAGGTTGCCAATTTGTTGTGTGAAATTTTGCATCTACGGATAAACACAATTTCCCTAGGTGGGTATCTATGCCTAGAACAATAGAATTAAAGCATTTATCCTTTTTATATAGAAGATAAATATGACAAGGGACCTACTTGTTATCTTTTGCTTTCCCTTTGTCTCCTTTGTATGGCTCCCGTCGCTCCTTCTCGAACTTAATCCGCTCTGTTATGCCCCTATACCAATAGGTGTCATATATCATGATTAACTTGGTTTAGCTGTGTAATATCTTCATACCTTTACTTGTTGCAAAGGTTTTCCATATTTGTAAAAAATAAAAAAATTTAAAAATTGTAAAGAGGGCATATCCTAAAAGAAAAATCAAAGGGTGAAAAGAATAAAAAGTGGTCAAAAAAATGAAAGAAAATGAACCCAAACAAAAAGGAAAGACTAGGATAGTGTGCAAGTCTAAATGCCACTACTTTTTTACTTTTGTATAATAAAAAATTGTGTGCAGCTTGTCACCTATGCCACAATTCATGAATAGTCAAATAGTTTAAACTTGACTAGTTCATTTTTCAATTTCATGTTGTAGAGGTAGAGAATAAAGATCTAACCAAACAGTGTAATATTGGCAAATAAGTAGATAGGTAGTGTGAAAAAAGAGCTCAATAGTTTAATCCGAGCCCTTGGATGTAATAAGTGTAGACTTAGATAGGCATCACCATGTAAAAGAAAAGAAAGTTTGATAAGGTTTGCCAATCTAAGTGCACCCTAATAAAGAAGTAAAAATTCTAGGTTAAAGTAGGTAGGGTAAGTAGATGATGGTTGCAGAATAATATTTGGTGAATGATAAATATAAATGTGTAAATCTTTTACTTTCATCACAAGGCAAAGGCATGTATCACATGGAAGGCACATCAAGCAAGCAAAGTCTAAAATAATTAACTTCCCTACTCATTTCCCCTAGATTTTCACTAATTTTCCCCCAAGTGCCAAGGTATCTATTACGTTAGAGGGGCTCAGAGAATTTCTCTAACTTCTGGAGGGACTGGACCGTCAGCCCAATAATTTATAATTCCTAAGTACTTAAGCCCCTTCATCAATATTCACACCCCCTCGTAAGTTATTCATTTCCCTAATAAACCTTTTCCTATTTTACTTAGGGGAAATAAAACACTTTCCATAAAAACCCTGATGTTCACTTAGCCTAAGTTTTAAATATAGACATGAAATTTTTTTAAACTTAGTGCATATTTCACAAATTCATATTAACCACTAATTTATATTACTATATAGTTCCCCTATATAAACATTATCCATTCCCGTATTATTGTAAATACACAATAACCCCAAATTTTACATATCCCGCCCCTCAGTTAAATATAACCATAATACAATCAGTAAAGGAGATTAATTAATTAATCTATAGTTAATTAAGAGCCCGATCCTTGCCATGCCAATGAGAATTAATTAATTCACCAGGACTAATTAATAACTTAGCGACCAATCAAATCGCCCCCAATATGATTAAGTCTTTTAATTAATATTGGTCCCGCCCTTGTGATACATCAGTCATGTCATTGCCTTGACTACTGTCCGATCGGACCCTTTAGATCTGACGGCCCTCACTCATATTGCGCAGGCCTTTTGGTCGACCTTTAGCGTGCGATGTGAGAGGTTTTTTGAACAATGCTGATGTTACGTGTTGAGCAACGTATGGAATCACGCGGCTCCCCCCAAATACCACTTACCCTCCATAAGCGGTGCGATGAAACCCACTTACCGCCTCCCGCTAACGACAAAATGTCAAGTCACCCCCACTGACGTAACCCGTCCGTGTCATGAGACCCGCCAAAAAACTTTCACTTTGCATAAAAACAAAGTTAATCCATTTTTGTCCTTATTCTAAAAAGCTCATGCATGCAACTAGTAAGTAGAAAATGACCAACTCGTACCCAAAACCATCAACCACCCTAAAAGTTGTTGCCCGACGCCACTCCAGTCCATGGTGTGCTTCCAAGTCAACTAGTACACCATTACCAGTCGCTCCATAACAGGTAATCAAAAGACCGCAGCCTTGGATAAACAGTCTTAATACTAGTCATAAGACCTATTTACTCCGAGATTGTTATCAAATCTATTCAAATAGAGATGGAAGGTAAAAGGACACAGTAAAGAATAGTCAAAGTGTATCAGGGTTAAAGAGTATCAGATTGAAGACCAAGTCAAGTAAATCATCTAGCATGAAGATAAACAGTAGGGAAGACAATTACAAAACAGAGCATATAAATTCATGTCAAAGTGAAGACAGATGAAAAACAGAGTGGTAAAAGTAAAAAGTAAAAGTAAACATGAAGACATTAAGGGTTAAACAAAGATGAAAACACTTTCACCAGCTACAATGAAGTTTATCCAAAGAAAAAGTGAAAAATAGTTGAAAGGAATTTAAGGTTAAAAGATGAAATCAGAGCAGAAATGGTACATTCTTAAAAAATTTCCTGTTTAAGCCATAGTTTTGCAGAAACTATTGTAGCCAATCCAAGAATTATTTCAATAAATTGGAGGAGAGTTTTGTTCCTAACAGGCTAATTTACAAAACCCTATCTCACTTTTTAAATAGGCATTACCAAAAGGGGGATAAGTGCATGTCTTCACAGCCTACTTTTCAGTTTGTGCAAAGTCCTGTTTCTGACATCTTTTTGCAGAGCATATTTTGAACAACTGAAGCTGAATTTTTGGGAACTGAGAGAGGTTTATCTCATAAAAATTCTGATATACAATAACCTCTTTCATGTTTTACATATCTATCTCGGATTGAGAAATACAATCATATCATTGGACCCTAAGTTTGAAGAATTTCTGGGGCAGAATGCACAAAGGAAGGATGCAGTTAGTGACTGGGATTGCCTCATCATCTAATAAGAGTTGCTATCAAATTATAATTTTTCTTATTTGTCACCATAAATCCATAGAAATAGTGCCAAATAAACTCATTAGTTTTGAATGTCC
Source organism: Pinus tabuliformis (assembly GCA_031772625.1). NCBI lineage: Eukaryota > Viridiplantae > Streptophyta > Pinopsida > Pinales > Pinaceae > Pinus > Pinus tabuliformis. The sequence continues at coordinate 404,143,637 of CM062811.1, read as the reverse complement.
TTTATTTAAGTTCTATTATTGTAAAACAGTTAGAGATATTTGTAAACCAATCTTGATATTTTTTCAAGATATTTCAGTTTAGAAATTAGTATAAATACTTCTTGATTTGAAGTATTGTGGGTGGATTCTTAGACATTTCTGTAGACTCTTTATTTTGGAATAGAAGTGCTATTGAACAACTATTGTATGGCTGGCTGGACAAAGTAATAAAGCAAAGGACTTTTACAGGATTCATGTGTCAAACGAGAGACAAATAAGTATTCTATATCTCATGTTTTTATTGTTTTTTGGTTTAAATATTTCACATGTGTTTCATATTTGAATGATAAACAGAAAAGTATATTTCAGAAAGAGCTTTACTACATTCTGTCTTTAAAATCGTTTATATTCTTAATGTTTTCTTCCAAGCTATCATAGGTAGGGAATTCTTAATTTCTCCCTGCTTCTTAGTTTATCATTGTGGCCATTTAACAGAGAATTCTTAATTGCTCTTTGTTAATGATCACCCACTGTCCCTCTTCTTGAACTTTGTTGAAGGATTCTTAATTGCCCTTCCTCCTTTCAAGACCATTTCAGCCTTTCAAGTTATCATTTGTATCTTGTTTAGCTATCTTGCCCTGTGAAGCCCTCCTTTGTTGAATCAACCTGATCCAGTTAAGCCATCCTAAGTTGACTCGATAGCCCAATGGAATGAAATACCTTGTTCTATCCATATGCTCCTAAATTCCACCACCAAACAAAATCAAACCCCCCCAAGATTTCATAACTACCCTAATATCTCATAAACAAAGCTAAATCATAAAGAGAGAGCCCTCTCTGAGTACAGATTGGCTAGATTCTGTACTTAAAAGTTGGTTTGTGGTTACCTCGGACCCCTTTCCTTCTTCTGACAACTTCAAGGAAAATATGAGTGATAACATAGTGGCGACTCCACTGGGGAGACCAATCCTCAGTCAAAACAAATCTTTAAGAACATTTGAAATCTAAATCTAAAAGCATCTTAAAGAAATCATAGAAGTTGTTTGTTTGATATCAGTTAAGAAAACCAAAAACAAAATCCAAAAACTTGGCTTCAGAAAGGACTCGTTACACTAGAGCTAATCCTGATCCCAATCCACCACAAGTGTTTGAGAACCCCAATCTGATCCCCATAATTCTTAGGAGACAAGAAAGTTCTGTTAGTCCTCGACCCACCTTCAGATCTTCATCCTGTCCTGTTAGGTGGATTTACCTCGAAGACCAACCCTTTGACGAATACTTTGAAACCTCTTTGTTTAGGACTTCATCCAATTCTGAATTAGTTGACCTAGTCCAAGACCCAGAGTTCATCCGAGAATTAGAGCTCCAAGCAGCCAATTTGTCAATTGATAGATATTTGTAGAACTCACCACAATATGATCTTACCACTGAAGGAACACCTAATCCCTTTGTAATCACTACTGTTTCTGCAAGCTCATCACCATTTCCTCATACATCTCAACCTCAAACCACTCCACATTAGACCATCCCCTCTAGCTCTCCATCCACAACTCAAACATCCACTGTTATTCCAACCCCAGCTTTTGTTTCACCATTACCTACAGCAATGGCAAACAGATATGCCCCCCTGGTACTACCAGCAAACTTAGGTGCCATGCCCTAGGATTACCAAAGTAAGATCACTACTTTTGATGGTACTGGTACCTATACAGCCCAACAACACACCAAGAAGATGACTGATTACTTTGAAATTTATGAAATAGATGTTGATGATGTGAAAATGAGAATATTTGTTGAGAGTTTAATTGGGGAAGTTAGAACTTGGTTCAAAGGTTTAGTAGCAAATAGTATAGACAGCCTAGCAACTCTCTATCAACAATTCCTAATCAGGTGCGAGAAAAAGAAATACCCCCTTCAGATTCTATCTAAATATGAAAACTTAAGAAGAGGACCACAAGAGACGGTGCAGGATTATTGCACTAGATTCAACAGTGTGTATAAGGCTATCCCTCAAAATCTTAGACCCCCATCTGGTTTAGCCTTAATCAAATTCCCAGATGGATTTGATTCTGACATGGCTTTCTAGCTGAGAGAACGAAACCCCCCTACTTTGGAAGATATGCAAAGCATAGCTGTCAATGTTGAAGCCAACCTGATATCTAAAAGAGTCAAGGCTACGAGTGAAAGGAGGATACCATTAAAGGAAGAAAGCTCACCCTTCGAACAAAAGCTAAATGCCATAATCAAAGGAATGGATAGAATAGGAGATAGAGTAGAGACAATTGAAAGGAAAGCTCCTTAGGATGATCAGCAAACCAAAACAGGGAGAAATCCTAATTTTAGGAAAAATCAAAACCCGAACACTGGAAAGAGTGGTCCTGACCAAAACATTAGACCCCCTTTCCAGGAGAATTATGCAGAAGCTTCCAACTCTGAAGGTCCAGAAGAAGATACTCAAATCAATTTGACAGGGCTTAGTAATGAAGGAGAATTTCTCTTGACCCAAGAAGATCAAGAGGCCCACATTCTTAAACAGTTGCAAACTCAATCAAGGGAATCATTCGACTTTAGAGAAGGATATGACACAACCATCTTTGAGGTGCATAAGCAATAAAACTTAAGAAGTAGGAGAGTATAATGTTCCTGAAACAAACAAGCAAAAGGTTCCAAAATAGCCCACAAGAGGTAAGACAGTAACCACACATATACATATTCTTTCTAGATCAAATACTAATCCTTCTAACCCCATAATTGAAGATGTCTCTGACAACCAACCAAACAAAAAACAGCCCTCCACTTCCCTTCCTTCTAAAGGAACTGTGGAAGAACCTCCATAGGTTGATGTAGGAGAACCAACAAATCATGATTCTGCTCCTGAAAAGGAGAAAAACATAGAAAACACAAAAAACAGAGAGAATACTGCTGTTCGAAATTTAAAGGCCCAAACAGAAAAACCCTTTAATATGGAAACTGAAGTAGGTAAGCTGAAAATTGTTGTCCCATTATTTGAATTAGCTAAACATAAGGCCTACCGAACCCAAATCAATAGATCACTGAAAATTACTAGAACTGAAGACTCAGTTAATTTGTTTGATGACTAGCCCGAATTAATCTTTGGCCCAGAAGTGAATGGAAAACCATTGGAAGGAGGAATTCCTCCCTTCTATATGAGCTTAAACATACATGATAAGATTCTTCGTTTGACTCTGAGGCATCTCATAATCTCATGCCCAAGTCTGTAATGGAAAAGCTAGACCTAGACATCACTAGACCATACAAAGATTTGTTTTCTTTTGATTCTAGTCAGATGAGATGTTTAGGATTGATAAAAGACTTGTGTGTCTCATTGGTTCAATACCCTGCAAAAACAATTTTAATAGACATAGTGGTAGCAGATATACCACCTTAATATGGCATGTTATTGTCCAGATCCTGGGGTGCTAAGCTTCAGGGATCACTTCAACTAGATATGTCATATGCTACTATATTAGTTTTTGGACAACCAAAGAAACTATACAGAGAAACATTGATGAAATATGTAGTAAGTAGTCAAGAAAGACCCCAAAATTTCCCCATCTACTCAGTACACTCTGATATGGACTCATTCATTCTTTACAATGTAGAAACCAGTCCTACCAATACTTTAGAGGTTTTAGCAGCAGAACCAAAAGAAATTAAAAAAGAAAAATCAAGTGTTCATATTCAGTAAATATCAGATAACAAAGAAAAATCAGATGAGAATGAAAAACCAGTTTCCACTGCTAAACAAGTTCTTACTACCCCAGACACTAATTATGAGCATGAAATCCTTTGGCATTTAGAATTTGATGGCTCAGTCAATAAACTAGGGGCAGGAGTAGGAGTTTGGGTGTACAATTTAGAAAATGATCATGCTGAAGGCCATGCCTATAGATTAAATTTCAGATGCACCAATAACATAGCAGAATATGAGGCTCTCTTATTGGGTCTTAAACTTGTTAAAAGATTAGGAGCAATCAGGGTGTCTCTCATAGGAGATTCGGAACTGATAATTAAACAGATTAAAGGAAAGTACTTAACTAGGGATCCTAGATTAGGATATTATAGAGGAACAGTCATAGAAATTCTCAACACTTTTCGAGAAACTTAGCTTGCTACAATCCCTAGAAAACACAACTTGCAAGCCCATAGCCTGGCTATGTTTGCCAGCACCTGCAAATTACCTTTTCAACCTAATCATCAGTTTACTACTGAAATTAGGCATAGACCAGCCATCCCTGATAATTTGAAGAACTGGCAGGTTTTTGATAGTGATGAGTAGATCAATAAATTTTTAACTTTATATGAAGAGTTTTCTAATAATAACATAGATGTTGATATAGTTGTTGATTCTAATCAAATAGATGAGGTAGAAATCAATATTTCAGAGGAAAGTTCAATAAATATGCTTCATCCCAAAAAATTCACGCAAAAAAGAAATTCAAGACCTCAAACAAATGGACCTAGATGAAATAATTGAAGAGGAAACAGAGGTTATCAACCTAAAGGACAATCATTTACCTAAAGGATTGACTCCTCTAGAAGATCTGTTTGATTCCAATGACATTCCCAAGAAACCTAAAATGGAACCATTAAAAGCAGATATTGAAGAGTACAACTTAGGAACACAGGACAATCCAAAAATGATAAAATTGTCAAAATCTTTACCTCCTGACCAGAAGCTAAAGTATGTTGAACTTATGAGAGAATTCTAGGATGTCTTTGCCTGGAGTTATGAAGATTTGAAATCCTATGACACCTCTATTATTCAGCATACTATATCTCTGAAATAAAATCAAAAGCCCTTTAAACAAAAACTCAAAAGAATTAACCCTGTGCTATTAACATTAATTGAAAAAGAAATCAAACACGTGTATGAACTAGGGATTATTGCCCCTATTAGATTTTCAGAGTGGGTGTCTAACTTAGTACCTACTAGGAAGAAGACTGGGGAAATAAGGTTATGTGTTGATCTGAGAAATGTGAATAAGGTCTCTCTTAAAGATAACTATCCTTTACCCAAAATGGATCATATTTTGCAAAGGGTAGTGGGTTCTTCTAGAATTTCACTTTTAAATGGGGTTTCAGGATATAACCAAATCTTGGTTCATCCTGATGACGAAGAGAAAACATCTTTTACAATACCATGGGGCACTTTTATGTACATCAAAATTCCATTTGGACTAAAAAATGTAGGAGCAACCTTCCAGAGGGAAATGGACATTGCCTTTGCCAAAGAAATTCACGATTTTCTTGTTATATATCTGGATGATCTAACTGTTTTTTCTAAATCTGATCAACAGCACTTAGACCATCTTAGGCAAGTCTTTTTAAAATGCAGAAAATATGGCATTTCTTTGAATCCAAAGAAGTCCTTGTTCGGTATGGAAGAGGGTAAAATTTTAGGTCATATTATTTCCAAGGATGGCATTTGAATTGACCCCTCCAGGATCGAAGCTATTCTATAGATACCTCATCCAAGAAGTATTAAAGAACTTCAAGCTTTCCTAGGGAAGATAAATTTTTTAAGAAGATTCATTTCTAACTTAGCTGAACTTATTAGATTACTAAATAACATGCTAAAAAAGGATTCAAGTATCAAATGGACAGTAGAGGTCAAGAAATCATTTGAAGAAATCAAGATGGCCTTAACCATAACATCGGTCCTTACAAGTCCTCAATTTGATAGAGACTTCATCATTTTTTCTTTTGCATCAGAACACACCATAGCAGTTGTTTTATTACAAAAGGATGATCAGGGATGTGAAAAACCTATAGCCTTTTTTAGTAAAGCACTTAGAGATGCATCATTAAAATACAAAATAATGGAGAAGCAAGCTTTTGCTCTGGTAAAAGCTATAAAGGATTTCAGAGTCTACATATTATACTCTCATGTGATAGCTTATGTTCCTAGTGCAGTTGTCAAAGACATCCTAACTCAGGATGGAATTGATGGTAAACGAGGTAAATGGATAGCTACCATCTTAGAGTATGATATAGAGATAAAACCTACAAAACTAATAAAAGGTCAGGGATTGGCCAAACTCATGGCAAAAACTAATTGTCAAGCCCTAGACATAAATGAACTGGATAACGAGTAGGAGATGGCGACTCCACAAATTAGCCAGGTCTTTTCAAACTCACCATGGTATGCTGATGTAATTTATGTTTTACAAAACCTGCAAGCTCCTCCAGGGTTGTCCAGAACCAAGAACAGGTTTTTGAAAATGAAAGGTTCAAAGTTTTGTATCTTAGATAATACTCTTTTTTGGAAAAATCATGAAGGAATTTTTCTGAATTGTTTATTAAAAGATGAAGCTGACAAGGCTCTCCAAGAATTTCATACAGGAAACTGTGGTGGACATCTCTATTGGAAGTCAACTACAGATAAAATCCTAAGGGTTTGATTCTATTGGCCAACCTTGTTTGTAGATTTGAAGAAATTTGTAACTTCTTGCCATAAATGTCAAATCTTTGAAGGCAAAAGAAAATTATTACCTTTACCCCTAAAACCCATTTCCACCAAGAAACCTTTTCAACAATGGGGTCTTGACTTCATTGGAGAAATCCATCCTCCCTCCTCTGGCCAACATAAATGGATACTCATTGCCACTGACTATTTTACTAAATGGATAGAGGCCATTCCCTCCTGACAAGCTAATGACACTGTGATCATAAGTTTCCTAGAAACCAATATTTTTTCCAGGGTTGGTTGCCCCTCTAAAATCATTATTGATAATGCTGCAGCTTTCAAATCAAAAAGGATGACCAGTTTCTATAACAAGTATCACATTACTCTGGGCCATTCCACAACCTACTACCCTCAAGGGAATGGACTGGCCGAATCTTCCAACAAGAGTCTGATTAATATCATCAAAAAATTGTTGGAGGAAAATAAGAAAACTTGGAACAAAAAACTGATAAATGCTCTGTGGGCAGATAGGCTTACAACCAAAAAATCCATTGGAACCAGTCCTTATGATTTAGTATATGGCATGGATGTTGTATTTCCTTCATCATTAGGAGTTCCTGTTATGAAAAATACTCCAAGAAGATCAAGTGGAACCTAATGATATTCAAAGAAGGATAAACCAGGCTATCATTTTGCAGCAGATCAGGGAGGAGGTGTACCAAAGATCCCAAGTGTTGTAGGAGAAACTTAAGAAGATATTTGACAGAAGAACCAAGGCAGAAGATTTCTACCTTGGAGATAAAGTGCTAAGATCAGATTCCAGAAGAGAGGATAAGGGGAAACATGGGAAGTTTGACTTCCTATGGAAAGGACCATACATCATCTATGCTTTCAAAGGGAACAATGCATATTTTCTTAAAGAGTTAGATGGTACAAAAGCTGAAGAAGGACCAGTCAATGGTCGGATGTTGAAGCATTACTTTGATCCTACTTACTAAGGTTACCATGTTCTTCACTGTACATATTATATCTTTTGTAATGTCATAGTGTTGATTGGACAATAAGATTTTGGAGTTGAAGCCCGAAGAGAAGGCCCTAAGCTTTAGAAGTATAACTGTCATACATACAATAAAGCAGCAAGGAAAAGAAGATTGTAGAGCACAATCAAAGTCATTAAGAGGCCACTGATCTACTGTTCTTGACTTTCCACTAGGGAAAGTCATCCCCAAGTGGAGCCATTGTTATGCCCCTATACCAATAGGTGTCATATATCATGATTGACTTGGTTTAGCTGTGTAATATGTTCATACCTTTACTTGTTGCAAAGGTTTTCCATATTTGTAAAAAATCAAAAAATTTAAAAATTGTAAAGAGGGTATACCCTAAAATAAAAATCAAAGGGTGAAAAGAATAAAAAGTGGTCAAAAAAATGAAAGAAAATGAACCCCAACAAAAAGGAAAGACCAGGAAAGTGTGCAAGTCTAAATGCCACTACTTTTTTACTTTTGTATAATAAAAAATTGTGTGTAGCTTGTCACTTATGCCACAATTCATGAATAGTCAATTAGTTTAAACTTGACTAGTTCATTTTTCAATTTCATGTTGTAGAAGTAGAGAATAAATATCTGACCAAATAGTGTAATCTTGGCAGATAAGTAGAGAGGTAGTGTGAAAAAGGAGCTCATCAGTTTAATCTAAACCCTTGGATGTAATAAGTGTAGACTTAGATAGGCATCACCATGTAAAAGAAAAGAAAGTTTGTTAAGGGTTTTCTAGTCTAAGTGCACCCTAATAAAGAAGTAAAAATGCTAGGTTAAAGTAGGTAGGGTGAGTAGATGATGGTTGTAGAATAATATTTTGTGAATGATAAATCTAAATGTTTAAATCTTTTACTTTCATCACAAGGCAAAGGCATGTATCACATGGAAGGCACATCAATCATGTAAAGTCTAAAATAATTAACTTCCCTACTCATTTCCCCTAGATTTTCACTAATTTTCCTCCAAGTGCCAAGGTATCTGTTAAGTTAGAGGGGTTCAAAGCATTTCTCTGACTTCTGGAGGGACCGGACCCTCGGCCCAATAATTTATAAGGCCTAAGTACTTAAGCCCCTTCATCAATATTCACACCCCCTCGTAAGTTATTTATTTCCCTAATAAATCTTTTCCTAAGTAAAATCCTATTTTACTTAGGGAAAATAAAACACTTTCCATATAAACCCTCATGTTCACTTAGCCTAAGTTTTAAATATATACATGAAAATGTTTTAAACTTAGCACATATTAGACAAAGTCATATTAACCACTAATTTATATTACTATATAGTTCCCATATATAAACATTACCCATTCCCATATTATTGTAAATACACAATAACCTCAAAATTTACATATCCCACCCCTCGGTTAAATATAACCATAATACAATCAGTAAACGAGATTAATTAACTAATCCATAGTTAATTAGGAGCCTGATCCCCACCATGCTAATGAGAATTAATTAAGTCATTAGGACTAATTAATAACTCAACGACCAATCAAATCGCCCCTGATATGATTAAGTCTTTTAATTAATATCAGGCCCGCCCTTGTTATACATCAGTCATGTCATTGCCCCAACTACTGTCCGATTGGACCCTTTAGATCCGACGACCCTCACTCATATCGCGCAAGCCTTTTGGTCGACATTTAGCACGTGATGTGAGCTGTTTTCTGAACAGTGCCGATGCTACGTGTCGAGCAACGTATGGAATTGTGCGGCTCCCCCCAAATACCACTTACCCTCCATAAGCAGTGCGATGAAACCCGCTTACCGCCTCCCGCTAACGAAAAAATGTCAAGTCACCCCCGCTGATGTAACCCGTCCATGTCACGAAACCCGCCAAAAAACTTTGACTTTGCATAAAAACAAAGTTAATCCATTTTTCGTCCTTATTCTGAAAAACTCATGCATGCAACCAGTACGTAGAAAATGACCAACTCGTACCCAAAACCATCAACCACCCTGAAAGTTGCTGCCCGACACTGCTCTAGTCCACGGTGTGCTTCCAAGTCAACTAGTACACCATTACCAGTCGCTCCATAACAGGTAATCAAAAGACCGTAGCCTTGGATAAACAGTCTTAATACTAGTCATAAGACCTGTTTACTCTGAGATTGTTATCAAATCTATTCAAATAGAGATGGAAGGTAAAAAGACACAGTAAAGAACAGTCAAAGTGTATTAGGTTTAAAAGGTATCATATTGAAGAACAGGTCAAGTAAATCATCTAGCATGAAGATAAATAACAGGGAAGACAATTACAAAACAGAGCATATAAATTCATGTCAAAGTGAAGATAAATGAAAAACAGAGTGGTAAAAGTAAAAAATAAACAGTAAAAAGTAAAAGTAAACATGAAGACATCAAGGGTTAAGCAAAGATGAAAACACTTTCACCAACTACAATTAAGTTTATCCAAAGCAAAAGTGAAAAACAGTTGAAAGGAATTTAAGGTTAAAAGATGAAATCAGAGCAGAAAGGTACATTCTTAAGAAATTTTCTGTTTAAGCCATAGTTTTGCAGAAACTATTGTGGCCAATCCAAGAAGTATTTCGAGAAACTGGAGGATGGTTTTGTTCCTAAGAGGATAATTTATAAAAAAATATCTCACTTTTTAAACAGGTATTACAAAAAGGGAGATAAGTGCATGTCTTCACAGCCTATTTTTTAGTTTGTGCAAAGTCCTATTTTTGACATCTTTTTGGAGAGCATATTTTGAACAGCTGGAGCTGAATTTTGGGAAACTGAGAGAGGTTTATCTTAAAAACATTCTCATATACAATAACATCTTTCAATTTTTACATATATAGCTCGGATTGAGATATACAAGCATATCATTGGACCCTAAGTTTGCAGAATTTATGGGGCAGAATGCACAAAGGAAGGATGCAGTTAGTGACTGGGATTGCCTCATCATCTGATAAGAGTTGCTATCAAATTCGAATTTCTCTTCTTTGTCACCATAAATCCATAGAAATAGTGCCAAATAGATTCATTAGTTTTGAGTGTCCTTTATTTAAGTTCTATTATTGTAAAACAAATAGAGATATTTGTAAACCAATCTTGATATTGTTTCAAGATATTTTAGTTTAGAAATTAGTATAAATACTTCTTGATTTGAAGTATTGTGGGTGGATTCTTAGACATTTCTGTAGACTCTTTATTTTGGAATAGAAGTGCTATTGAACAACTATTGTATGGCTGGCTAGACAAAGTAATAAAACAAAGGACTTTTACAGGATTCATGTGTCAAACGAGAGACAAATAAGTATTCTATATCTCATGTTTTTACTGTTTTCTAGTTTAAATATTTCACATGTGATTCATATCTGAATGATAAACGAAAAATTATATTTCAGGAAGAGATTTACTGCATTCTATCTTTAAAATAATTTATATTCTTAATGTTTTCTTCCAAGCTATGATAGGTAGGGAATTCTTAATTGCTCCCTACTTCTTAGTTTATCATTATGGCCATTTAACAGAGAATTCTTAATTGCTCTTTGTTAATGATCACCCATTGTCCCTCTTCTTGAACTTTGTTGAAGGATTCTTAATTTCCCTTCCTCCTTTCAAGACCATTTCACCCTTTCAAGTTATCATTTATATCTTGTTTAACTATCTTGCCCTGTGAAGCCCTCCTTTGTTGAATCAACCTGATCCAGTTAAGCCATCCTCAGTTGACTCCATAGCCCAATGGCCTAAAATACCTTGTTCTATCCATCTACTCCTGAATTCCACCACCAAACAAAATCAAACCCTCCCCGCCCCCCAAGCTTTCATAACTAACCTAATATCTCATAAACAAAGCTAAATCATAAAGAGAGAGACCTATCTGAGTACATATTGGCTAGATTCTGTAATTAAAAGTTGGTTTGTGGTTACCTCAGACCCCTTTCCTTCTTTTGACAAGGAAAATTTGAGTGATAACACGCTCGACAAGTACCTGTAATCATAAATAGAGGACAAAAACCAATCAAAGCAAGAGATCTATCGACTATAAGCAAATGGAATCGAAAGAAATTACACATATAATCATCGTAAATAAAGACAAGAATATGGGAAAAGGTGTAAACAACTTAATTAAAAGTAGAAGGAAGAGTTACAACCAAAGAAGTTCGATCCCATGTCACTCATCTAGCTTGAGTTCCATCCTTCATCACACCAAAAGCACACCACTCTAGTAGCATAACATTACTTGTTTATGATGTCAAACCTCAAACCAACAATATTTCCTTACAATCTTCAAGGTCCAGCCCTTGATCACTTAGATGAGTGCTCAATTTAAGGAAAATGGAAGTGGTTTGGTCATAAATGAGGGTATTGAAAGGCCTTCCAAACTTAGAGTTAGTTTCAATGGAGGAAGGGATGAGAGGATAGGAGGCTACTTAACTCATTCCCTATCCAATTTTGATCTCATAGGAGATGATAGGTGTGGGAATCTTCTAGAATGCTCCAGAAGATAAGAATATTCTCAGAACCCTATGAAGAATTCGCTCAATCTCGCCCAACATAGGTCAAAGTGGGTCTAAGTGCACTGAAATGCACCCTTACATGGGCCTACTTGCACTGAAGCACATTTACCCCTGACCAAGGCTGCGTTGGTCCCTCAAGGAGCCATTTCTTGAGGGCTTCAGGCGAGGAAAATTTCAGGGAAGGAGGCATTCAAAGTGATGACTTGTCCAGGGCATGTAGCAATTGGATTAGGGTTTGATGAGCCCTAATAGTACTGATCTAAATGTTGGGAGTGATATGCCCAAATGGATGTGTAACAAGCACAAATATTACAGGTGGTGTTTCCACCACATTACGAACTGGGGTCCAATGCGGTGATACCTCTAAATAAAAAGATAATCAGGCTCCACACACAACTGTTGGGTTGTGTTATATTCTTTCCACGTAGTTAACAGGGGTTTTGAAGGGCACCCGTAACCCCACTTTATGGCATCCGGGGCAGCGCCCGGAAAATTTTGGTTTTGGACCCTATGTTAGGTTGGGCGGACCCACCTATGGTTTTGTGCATGATTTTCGCACGTGTTTTTTGGATGCGATGTTTTTTCGGTCCATGGTATTGGACGTGATGGTTTTCGGTCCATGGTATTGGATGCTTCGACATGTATAAATATGTATTGTAACATTGAAAGGAATATAATGAAAAATCAAGTTGGTAGTCCCGGTTTTGGGATCCAGTTGGAAAATCTCAGTGTATATGTGTTTTATGTGTTATGCTCTCACATTGTTTATTTTTCTGTGTTTTAGAATTTGTATGTAGGTAATTTATGTATGGGGTTAAAACCTACATTTGGTATCAGAGCCGTTTTGGCTTCAAGGGGATGCCTTTATTGCTGAGGGGTTTCGCTCGGGCATGTGATAGACCCTGTTCAATGGGAGATCTACAAGATTGATTCTGGTGGTGAAAGAAGATGGTGAGCAGTGGAAAGATAGAGATCGAGAAATTTAATGGTCAGAGTTTTGAGTTGTGGAAACTCAAGATGGAGGATCTGTTGGTGGATAAAGACCAGTGGATCGCAGTAGATCCGGGTACTAAACCAACGGGAGTGTCCGATGAAGAATGGAAGAAGTTGGATCAGAAGGCAAAGAGCACAATATGATTGTGTGTCTCAGATTCAGTATTGCTGAATGTATCAGGGGAAGCTACAGTGAAGGCTTTGTGGGACAAGTTAGGGACTTTGCACCAATCTAAGTCTCTAGTGAATAAACTGTTCCTGCGGAAAAAGCTGTATAACCTGAGGATGAAAGATGGAGACTCAGTGACAGAGCATCTGAATGCATTTAATACTGTGGTAATTCAGTTAGCATCTATTGATCTTAAAATTTCAGATGAAGATAAGTGCATCAGTTTGTTGTATTCTCTACCAGATTCGTGGGATAGTCTAGTTATTGCAATAGGTAGCAATGCAACTGCCTTGCATTTTGATGAAATAGTCTCATCCTTGCTGATGGAGGAGATGAGATGGAAAAATATGGAGAGCCAAAATGGTGATGCCTTGTTTATATGAGGGCGGACCCAAAACAGAAACAAAAATAAGTCATCGAGTGGGAGATCTAAATCTCCAGGAAAACCTGTAAAGGTGGTGTGTTGGAAATGTGGAAAGGAAGGGCATTACAAAAGGGACTGTAAATCTAAAGCTCTTGACAAAGTAAAGGGATCTGATGAGGCTCCTTCTGTAGAGGCGAAAACCACCTTAGATGAAGGTGGGGATGTGTACTTGGCTTCTTAAAGTACACATGTAGATCATGAGGCATGGTTGATTGACTCAGGTGCATCCTTTCACTTCACTCCCCATAGAGAGTGGTTCTGCGAGTATGAGAAATATGATGGTGGTGATGTCTTCTTGGGGGATGACAAGAAGGCTACAATCATTGGTTGCGGAAATGTAAAGTTGAAGTTTCAAGGTGGAGGGGTTAGAACACTTTCGGGTGTTCTACATATTCCTGCATTGGCCAGAAATCTGATTTCTGTAAGCAAGCTGGATGATGCAGGTGTAAAAATAATGTTCGAGAAGGATACCTGCAAGATGGTTCGGGGAGCACTGGTATTGATGCGGGGAGTTTGGATTGGAACTCTGTACAAGGTGAAAGGTAGCATTGTTATTGATGGGTGCAATAGTTCTATGGTTCTTGAAAGTGGAGCAGAAAATCTATTGGTCTCTGGAGAGAAGACCATGCTGTGGCATCAAAGGCTTGGATATATTGGAGAAAAGGGCCTTCGGATACTTCATGGTAATGGTATGGTAGAAGGCATGAGTAATAACTCTCTGGATTTTGATTTCTGTGAAAATTGTGTATATGGGAAGCAGAATTGGGTGAGTTTCCCCTCTGGTAGCAAGAGGGCGAAACAGATATTAGAACTTGTGCACAGTGATGTGTTTGGACCTGTGAAGGTTCCATCACTAGGTAAGTCTGTGTACTATGTATCATTTATAGATGAATTCTCAAGGAATACATGGATATATTTCCTTAAGAATAAATCTGAAGTCTTTGACAGGTTTAAAGAATTTAAGGCTCTGGTGGAAAACTAGACAGAGAAGAAGATAAAGGTGCTGAGGACAGATAACGGTGGAGAGTTTTGCAGTAAGGAATTTGAAGAATTTTGTAAGAAGTGTGGTATAGCATGGCATAAGACTACTCCATATACACCTCAGCAAAATGGAGTTTCAGAAAGAATGAATAAGACGTTGATGGAAAGGGCAAGAAGCATGCTCAGTGGTGCCGAGTGAGGACAGGAATTCTGGGCAGAGGCGGTGGATACTGCATGTTACTTGGTCAACATGTCACCTTCATCAGCGTTGGAGGATAAGACTCCACATGAGGTATGGACTGGTAAGAAACCATCTCTTTCACATTTGAGGGTATTTGGATGTGATGCATATGTACATGTTCCAAAGGAGAAACGAACCAAGTTGGATAGTAAATCTGAAAAGTGCATCTTTATTGGGTATAAGGATGGTTTAAAGGGTTATAAGCTTTGGAACCCAATCACACGGAAGGTTGTGTACAACTGAGATGTGGTGTTCAGAGAGGTGAAAGATGTTATTAAACATGAAGTCCAACGAAAGGAACCTGAGAAGATAGAGTTTGAGCTAAAGGAGGAAGAGTCAGACTCTATAGCAGAGGAGGAATCAGAAGATGAAGAGCCACAAACTCTGGCTGTGAGAAGATCAATTCGAGAAAGAATGTAGCCTGAAAGGTATATTCCATCTGCTTTTTGTTCAAATTTTTCTTTATCTATGATTGACGATGATCCCAGAACTATGAAGGAAGTAGTAGATTCAGAGGATGGAAATCTCTGGAAAGAGGCCATGGTTGATGAAATGGCATCTCTACACAAAAATGAGGCTTGGGATCTGGTGGAGTCAGTGGATGGAAGGAAACCCATTGGCAGCAAATGCGTATTCAAAAAGAAGACAAATGCAAAAGGAAAAGTGGAGAATTACAAAGCTCGGTTGGTAGAAAAAGGTTATTCCCAGGTGCCGAGAATTGATTTTGGTGATATTTTTTCTCTTGTTTCCAAGGTAACTTCTATTAGATTACTTTTATCTGTTGCTGCTACTTTTGATTTTGAGGTAGAACAGATGGATGTGAAGACATCATTTCTTCATGGGGTTCTAGAAGAGGAAATCTACATGAAGCAACCTGAAGGCTTTGCAGCGAAGGGTAAGAAAGAACTGGTATGCAAGTTAAAGAAGTCTCTGTATGGGTTCAAACAGTCACCAAGGATGTGGTATCAGAAATTTGATACATTTATACAGGGACTTGGCTTCACTAGAAGCAAAGCATATCACTGTGTGTATTTTAAATTAATTGGTGACCATGTTATTTATCTGGTCTTGTATGTGGATGATATGTTGTTGGTTGGAAATGACAAAGAAATTATCTAGGATTTTAAGACCCAATTGTCCTCCAAATTCAACATGAAAGATCTTGGTGCTACAAACTATATTTTGGGCATGGAAATTAAAAGAGATCGGGCAAAGAGGAAGCTCTGGTTAAACCAGAGGAAGTATGTCGAGACAATACTGCAGAGGTTTAATATGTAGGATAGTAAACTGGTGAAGGTTCCTATTCCTGTAGGTGTGAAGTTATCTGCTGAACAATGTCCCAAGACACAAGAAGAGGAAGAGGACATGTCCCGTGTTCCATATGCAAGTGTAGTCGATAGCCTGATGTATGCAATGGTCTGTACTAGACCAGACATTGCACATGAAGTGGGAGTATTGAGCAGGTTTATGTCAAAACCAGGGAAGGATCATTGGACAGTAGTGAAGCAGGTTTTCAGGTATTTGCGTGGCACTAGTGATTATGGTTTGTGCTACCAAGGAAGACCAGGATTGGACAGAGTGTTGGATATTCACGGCTTTCTTGATACAGACTGGGCTAGAGATCTGGATCAGAGAAGATCTACAAGTGGGTATGTGTTTAACCTATTTGGAGGTGCAGTCAGTTGGGCGAGTAAGAAACAATCTATAATGGCACTGTCAACTACAGAGGCAGAATACATGGCATCCACTCATGCAAGCAAGGAAGCAGTTTGGTTGCAGAGATTGTGTTCAAGTATGGGGTTAGTACAGGAAGCTATAAGGATAGACTATGACAACCAAAGTGCAATTTTCTTGGCAAAGAACCCTGCATATCATTCAAAGACAAAGCACATTGATGTTCAGTATCACTTTGTGAGGGATATGATAGAAGACAAAAAGGTGTTGCTGGTAAAGGTGGACACTTTGAAGAATACTGCAGATGCATTTACAAAATCTGTGAGCTCTGAGAAGTTCTCTTGGTGTAGAGACAATGGGCATTTCAAGGTTGGGAAAATGACTAAGCTCTCTTGTGGCTGCCTATGGGAAGAAAACAACAAGTGGGAGAATGTTGGGTTGTGTTATATTCTTTTCACGTAGTTAACAGGGGGTTTGAAGGGCATCTGTAACCCCACTTTATGGAGTCTGGGGCAGCGCCCTGGAAAATTTTGGTTTTGGACCCTATGTTAGGTTGGGTGGACCCACCTATGGTTTTGTGCATGATTTTCACACATGTTTTTTGGACGTGATGGTTTTTCGGTCCATGGTATTGGATGCTACGACATGTATAAATATGCATTGTAACATTGAAAGGAATATAATGAAGAGTCAAGCTGGTAGTACCAGTTTTGGGATCCAGTGGGAAAATCTCTGTGTATATGTGTTTTATGTGTTATGCTCTTGCATTGTTTATTTTTCTGTGTTTTAGAATTCGTATGTAGGTTATTTCTGTATGGGGTTAAAACCTACACCAACATTCCTGCATGAAGGAAGCATTATGATTATTGATCAACTTACTTTCATTGGTTCTGAATCAGCTCCCACTCAACCATCATTCCTAAATGGTTTTTATTTGCAAGCGGTATCACCCCCGCCATAGGTTAATTACGTGGCCACCTATTCCATGCCCACATCTATTGATGATCAAGTAGGTGATGTAGTATGCCATGTACTGGGGGCATTAGAACCCGATTTTTCATTTGGATCCCTGGACATGTATCCCTTCCAGAGTGTTGTTCTCCCATCTGATGAGAGCCTCCTGGAAGCCATGGCCTCTTTGGTTTGTGATCAAGGGTCGGGAGTAGAGTTCCTTGTCTTGTGTCAAGCTCGTTAAAAATGAAACAAGGGCCATGAGGATAGTTATTTTACTATGTCAACCTCGTTAAAAAATGAAATAGGTATCCATGAGAAGAGTTATTTTACTTGTGTCAAGCTCGTTAAAAAATGAAACAAATCCCCTTCAAATTCAAGTATTTGATTAGATCTCGTAAAATCCCAGTCGAGTCTTTCACTTGATATCGTAAGTGAACCTTCATTCCATATACCTGTTAATAACCAGTATTGTACTTCAGTGGATGAAATGAAGCTTGGGGGCATGTATCTTGAATTGAGTCATTATGTTGGGGGCATGCAAAATTATCTCAAGCATATTTTATCTTTGTTTCAAGCCTGTGTAAAACTGAAACCTAATCCAAGCATAGTTTTTTCTCAGTGTTTCAAGCTTGTGAAAAAATGAAACCATATTCAAGTATACTAAAGCATAGTTTCCCATGTTTCAAGCTTGTGTAAAAATGAAACCATTCCCATTTTACATCTCGTGATTTCCATTTTTATCAACTGATATTTGCCAAATGGGCCTTGGTTCTTTCATTCCATCTTCACCATCTCTTTGGTTGATCATATGCTTTCACTTGGTTGTTTTACCTATGCCTAAGGAACATCTGTGATGAGTGGTCTTATTAACCAACCTCTTGACCCTTACATGTTTTGAGCAGTTCCATCATCACCGGAACTAGTTTCTATCCTTTTATACCACTCGTTCCTCCAAGAGGAGGCATCTTTAAGCTTTTTTCTGACTCTCGAAATATGAAAAGATTGCCAAGTACTTGTCTTTTTGAACTCGTTAAATTAAATGAATTGATGTCGTCTCAGTATACGTTTACCCCTTTTTCGGGCTGGGATTGACTATTTACGTCGATATGGTCAAGAGGTTCTCTCGAATATTTTTTTCTACCTTTTTTGGTTCGAGAGACAAATTACGAAAAGTGACCTAATGGAGTTTTCTTATTTGTCTCTTTTTCAAACTCTCTAAATATGAAAAATACACTGAGTTACTCTTTCGTCAAACTCATAAAAATTAAACGACGAAAGACTTGTCACCATGATAGCCCAAGTTCCTCGTTCGTAGAACTCGTAAAACTTACTAGGATGGATTCATCTGAAGGGTGAACTTATATGACAAGCATATGGTATCCTCTTCAATATTGTGTAAAAATAAAGAGGTACTCGCTAGAAATAATTGGCAAAACGAAAGTGAAACATCTCTTGTATAGGTAGCATGACACTCTAGAACATGACACTCATCTATTTCTCGTGTCAGGTTTGGGATATCCTCACTTAGTCACTTGTCCTTCCTGGTTTGGGTTATCTATTTTTCCTTTCATCTTACTATTCTATTCCGTCATCATGATCCTTGGTCTTATGTTGAGTCAAATGCTGCCAAACTCTAGAGTTAGTGTCGCCAATGTTCAAGAGAAGTCTTATCTGCAGTCTATTACATATACATTGTCTGACCCTTTGCTACAATCTTGGATCTTATTCATTTCATTCCACTTTATTCCTCATTTCGTGTCGATGATGAGGGACTCATCATGGCCCTCCTTCGATGGGTCAACTAATGTCGACTTCAACTCATTATCCAGGAAGATGGATTAGAGACTCCCTTTCAGTACCTTAGAGCTTGCATGCCTTAATGGAAAGTTCTTCGCATCCGATGTTAGGTTCTCATGATGGGCCTTCGATTGGTTGATTCCACGAGTGTTCGACTTTAGCTTTTTTTTCACATTCACAGATTGTATTGTCGTACCTTGACAGCCATTGTCATTATTGGTGGTTTCTCTCGTGCCTGTTAATGGTCCACATCATTAACCGGTAATAAGGTCGTTTTCTAGCACGTTAGACTTTGACGCATTCATTTGCATGTTATAACTCATACTTTTATCAGGTTGGGATGGAGGACAAGACCCTGAGTCTTGTCTGATATGACTTAGGCTGCACGGAGTTATGTATTATTCATGATTGTTCACATGTTTATGCTATACGGATGGCTGTGACCATACCATGGGACTTTAAATTTATGGTGATCCTTCTATATCAGATGGCTGCATCCATGCCTTGGATCTTAGATTGTAGATGATCCTTCTATATTAGATTATTGCGCCCATGCCATGGATCCTTTCATATAGTCCTTACTATCTGGATGGTTGTGTCCATATTGTGGATTCATGTTTTGAAATCAGATATGTATATGCATATGCATCCCTGATTTGCAGGTCTCCTGAAAGTGTTTGTTCTCATCCTTGCAAAAACTCGTAAAGCATCTCAGCCATCACTCCCTATTCTACCTTCATGCTTTAGGAGGCATCTGTTACACAGTATTTTGTCACACCTCCCTCACTTCTGTGTGACATACCTTGAAGTGCTTGAAACATGATCATCATGTAGTGTACTCATTTAGATATGTAGCTCAAATCCTCCCTAAAACACTAATAGGAAAATTCCTTGAGCTTCCCCTGAAGGAAATGGCTCTAAAACTCTAATTTTAGAATCATCGCTCTTATGATACTAAAAACTAAGATGGTTGCTAGTTTCACTATACTAGTCCTGCAATGGAATCACTTTGTTTGCTTATATACCCATGATGATCCCTAAAAGGAAATTTCCCCAAAGAGGATGAGAAGCTTCGTGATCTAGAAGCTTCCAGAGCAATGAGCCAGAGGTTGTTTGGTGTGGATGAGGTCGAGTTCTCTCAACTTGGCCTTTTGGTCTTATCCCTATGAGCTACCTCCTTGAGATGAGGCCCTTCTCCTATTTTTGGAGAGATCCTAACTCCCTTTACCCACCTATATATTCATCCTCTCCCATTCCCAAATGGTTGGTATTTGGCTATTTGCAACCTTATGCTGAGATTGTGCCTATATTCTACTCATTTGGCTTGGAGAGGGAGTGCTTGGAGAGCCTAGCTTGGAATTGGACATTCATTCAAGGAGAGCCTATTGACATCAAGGCTTGGTTGTATGCTTCTTCCTTTATTCTATTAATATACAACTATTGGTTCATTTTCCACAAATGTGTGTTTATGTATCATTTATCTTAACACTCCTTGATCTATTACGTAGGCTACTTTTGAATATGCTATTTGTATTTGCATGCCTTGTTGTGTCTTGATCTCTTGTGCAGGGGTTTAAAGATTGTGAGCAACAGGACCTATCCCGTGACACAAGTGATTCAAGAACTTCAACAAAGGAACATGTGATAGCATCTGAACGAGGTAGGTCATCTTCTTTGTCTCTTATTTCCATTGTAACTTAGGAAAGTGTCTAGTAGATTGTCACGTAGGTTGCTAGTCCCACTCATTGGGCTAGAGGGATTGTCTCTATCCGCAGAGAGGATTGCCTAGAAAATAGAAAGGTGAGGAGCAACTTTATTGATGTTAAAATTGATGAGATTATATTTAGACAGGTCAACTCCACCAATGGCAGACAACAAGGCTTTGCACCGTTGGGGACAATTTTGCAAGACCTCGAAGTCAAACATGGCACATAGAGCTTGGGTGAGATCTTCAACAATACTATAATGCTGAGGAGCCCTGGGAGAAGGATTGTGTTTCGTCTTCAAGAGAACACCCTTGGGAGGGCGATAAACAGGCTCCATAGGCTTATCTAAAGTGAGAGGTTGAGTGGAATGTAGTGAAGTTGATGAGTCCTTAGAGGTAGAATTCAACTCAGGAACATCGTAAGGTTTGGCTCCCATAGTCACGTTGACATCTTCCTTACACATGAAGATAGATGAGCTATGAGAAGGATATGAAGATGACCCCTCATTTCCCCCTTGCGAAGGTCGAGGGCATTGACCAACCATCTATTTTTGGGGTTGTGCAGGGAACAGATGAGTCAAAATGATAGGTTGTTGTGCAGACGGTGGTGAAAGAAGCCTATGGAACTCATCCATTTGAGGGAATTCGTGAGTAAGGTGGTCACCTTGACAAATTTTATAGGGGAACATGACTTTATAGTGAAATTCTCTAGTGCCCCCTCCCTAACTCTGAGGGTTGGTTTGAGACTCCTAAGAATTTCGATTCTTTTGTTTATTTATCTTATTATTATTTTTACCAACTGATTGTTGGCTATTATTTGGTTGAGTGGACTTCACCGTGAGAAGATCAGTGGGCTGCTCAAGAGGGGGTGATTTAGCAGAGCCATACACACTTGCTAGGGCTTGAGATGTAACAATCAATTGCCCAAGTTGGGTAGCAAGTTAGCTCATGGAATCAGAAACAAACTTGGTCACACCATTGTCATGCGGGCTAGGAACAAGTTTGGGAGGGTCAACAAAAGGCCTAGAGGCATTAGGCAACACTTCGTAGAGCGTACCCTATTGTGAATAGATAAGATCCAAATGTTGGGTGATTATAATGGCTTGTTCCTAGATAAAAACATGAAACATTGACACGTCCTTGGAAATTTAAGGTCGGAGAGATCTGATGAACCATTTACATAATATCTCATCAAGTAAATTGATTCTCACCAACCTCTTGCAATGGCGCACTCATGAATATGATTAGAAATTAATGTCACATTGTCTTGCTTGAAATTAGACAAGATGTCAAAATCAATGTCATACCGAGTGGGTAACTGAAAGTGCATCAAAAATGTTTGATTTAGGGAGGAAAAGTCACCGTAGGATGAAGTATCTAAATCGATGTACCAATTTTTAGTGTCCCCAGTTAATGTACATTGGAATAAACGAATTTTAACAAAATCATCCACCAAATAATTGGATGAGGACCAGAAATGTTAAGTGGTAATATGCATGGATGGATTCTCCCCAGTCTTTCCTTCAAACTTGGGAATATCAAATGGTAATTTGGTGGGCATAGGTGGCCACCAAGGATCATGATGGATGGGGTCATTAATCAATTTCACTAAATCTAGTAAATTGAATAAAAATGGATTTTGAAGTTGACTAAATGGGTGATAGGTAGAAGAAGCCCCTAACAAACCATGTGGACCCCCCATATAAGGAGTGCAATAATGCACCTTATAGTGTAGAAAAGGGTTCACTTTGACATAGGACTGTTGCATGCCATCATGAATGGTAAATGGATGTTGCCCTCTGAGGTAAGTACTGCCAAAGAGAAAAGGGCCCAAAAAAGCATGGCTACTGATGGGGTTGTACCCAGGGATACAAGAAGGACCACTTTGTGCAGTAAGACAAACACAATGGGGATAACCCATGTGAGAAATGGTACTAGCAGTGGGGTTGCCCCCAGGTAAACTAGCCCCTCCAGTAAAAGTACTGGTAGGTGGCGCCCATCCCAAGAGTGAATTGTACCAAGTCTGTGACATACTAGAAGCGATGTTTCCCCAGGCTTACTAGGCACAACTCGTGATCCCCCGTACATATTACTAGATGTAACCATGCCTAATTGAGGGACAAGAATAGTTGGTTGGGCAAAATGTAGTGCAAATATTCCTGAACCTACTGCCTAACTAAGCTGAGCCACCATGGTCAGCATAGGAGATGGTTTGGGAATGAAAAAATTGGATAAATTTGTAGGAGTCATAGACGAAACTGGTGGAATTCCCCAAGAAGAAGTGAGAGGTGTAGATGGAGCAGTAGGTAAGAGGTGGTAATGATGTCATGGCAGCTCATAATTTTGATGTAGAAGGTAAGGAAATATTAGACTTCACCATAGCGTAAAGTATAGACAAAGGAACATAAGTGTAGGCTGGTGTGGAACCATCAGGGTTCAATGCAATAACTCAGGTCCCAATGGATTGGTCAAAGGTGGGTTGGTAGGAGTAGTAGAATCGTCTGCCAAAGTCTTAATAGAAACCAAATCAATACTAGAAGGACCAGGTATAGAGTCCACGACTATGCATTGGTCTAAGTCTTGAGCATTGATAGACACTCTTCGTGCAAGAGTAACAGGTCCACCTCGTTCAGGAGGTAAATCGTGCAGATGATGAGACCATCGATGAACAAATTTAGCCATGGTGATAACTTATAATCTAAATACAATTATATTAGTGAAAACACCTTAAGGCCAAAACTACTATCTCAGACCAAACAACACACACTAGAAACGTTTTAGAAGATAGCACATGAAAACCAAAATACAAAGAAGCTGGTCATGGAACAATTATACTACCGACTTGCTTCCTAGCCCTTTTAGCTGCAAACTCGGACTAACTGCCCTCACAAGATGTGGAACACCCCCTGAGAGGATTGAGAGAGTATGACTAATATATGTCCTAGGTACAGAGAAGATGACCCTAACCTTGCACCTATGTATGAGCCCTAAGATGATAGGCCACTATGGTCACCACGTAAAATAACACGACCTAGGGGGATAGTTGTAGGGAAAATATACATGCAAGGGCAAGAAACTTAACCCCAAAAAGGAGGTAAGACGGAAAGTCCCTTGAGAGTTTCCTCCCAAGTGGTCTCCAAGTGATAATGACACCGTTTGTATGCATGGAGATTCATCTATATCAAGCCACCCGAAACTAAGCAAAATGGGTCATGTCACCCTGCTTAGCCCAAGTGTGATCTTGTTCTTGACCCTCTTGTGAGAAGGGCTTCCCAGACTGCACTACTGCAAATGGATTTAACTCCCTACTGCAAGCTGCTAAGTTTATTTTGTGGTCCTGTAGTAGTTAATAGACACTCCTATATCCAAGATCCTAGCCTAAGCTAGTGTTGGTGTACTACCAGTGAAAATAATAGGAAAATCTAGTCAATTTTATTATCACATTGATTTTAGTGGATGTTTTTTACACAAGCGTGGTGCAGTGTGAAATTGAGATGGTGTGAATGAATCTTAGTTAGTCACCCTAATGAAGCTATATGAATTTTTTTATTTTCACTTTGATGAATCCTAACTACAGGAGGGTAAGAGCCTTCTAACACACCAATGCGTATTGTGATGTACCTCTTCACTAAACATTTTAGATGCAAATTATCCCAATATGTTGTGAATTAATGACCCAAAATAAAGCAAGAAGGTAAACCAAAGCGACCGAAAAGAAACCAAAGCAAAAATTCCCAAGCAAGAACATAAGGCACACCAAAAGCGTCACAACTAGGAAAACAAAGCCCAATCAAAGGAACACACTCAAAGCGATCAAATCAAAAGCAGAAAGTAAAGGAGGGAGGGAAATGTCATCAAGGTAGGGTTGTAGTACAATGTTCCAACCAAGGCCAATGGTCTACAAAGGTCACAAACCGACCATAGAGGCATAAATCCTATACAAGATCAAGTGAGGGTGATACAAAACAATTAAAACACACTCAAGAAAACGTTTCTAGATGACAAATGCACAACCAAAACACAACAACACCAATTGTGACGAAAATGACCCAAAGAGAAGAAAAATTGCTCAAGAAGAGACAACAATAATGAGTAAAAGTGAGAAAATTATGATAATAAGGTTTAGATCAAGCCTAAACAGTCTCTAATAATATCCAATCGGATCTGGAAGTGTGATATAGAGGAAAAAATAAAAGCCTCAACCTCAAAGAATCCAAAAAAAACTTCACAAACAAAATGAAGGGCTAAGAGAAATGGAAGACTTTGGACAAAAAATATCAAACTAGACACATACAACCACTAATAAGTAAAAAGTAACCACAAATCACATAAACCTCTAATAGATCAACAAAGAATGAGAGGGTCTAAGCTCAATAAAAGCTTAAAAATTTGCCTTAATGACAGGTGACTCATTTGAAGGATTTTGATAAACAATAGAAGATCTGGACCAAACCCAACAGTTGGACAGGGGCCAAGGTTGAGCAGTAACAGGAGTGAAGAAAATCTTAATAGATTAGGGCCTTTTCCAAGTCTAAAATCTTGGATGCTAGCACATGATGGGATTAGGGCGTCCAAGGATTCTCTCAAGTTATCAACAAGATAGCGTTTAGGGATTCCTTGGTGCTCGGAAGATTATCTATGAGAGAGATTGGAGGAAAACTTAAAAACTCCCTAAAAATACACCCATGGGCCAAGAAACAAGTGAAACACACAAGAAATAACCCTAAAATTACTCAAAAAAGTCAGAAGTACGGGAAAAAACTCAACAAATCAAGCTAGAGAGAAATCAATAAAATTCGGAGGCAAAGCATACACAAAGAAAGTATGCTCTCATTGAAATTACCACTTATGTTGCAGATAAATCAGCAAGGAGCTATTTCTCCACGATCTTGTGTCCAAATCAGATCACCATACAGAGAAAGCAAGACTAATGAAACAATAGAGTGGTCCCAGTCCCAAATGCTCAATCGTGTAGCAAGCAGTTGGATCTATGCTATAAGGAAAAGAGATCACACCTGGAACCCTCACATGTCGAGGAAGGGTTTTGAGCTCTATGTAGATCTTACAATCCAACACATCTGCACTAGGTATTTATCCCTTCACACAATCACAACCAAAAAAAGATGATAGGTGATCTTCCTCGGAAGATCATTAGATCAAAAGAAATAGATACAACCAAATAACATGTTGAACACAAATTCATGTAAGGAAGGTAACACATGTTTCCATTAATTATTAAAGATCAATACAATGATATACCTTCACCTCCAAGCTTCCTCTCCACAATTGACAGAGTTTCCCCACTATGTTCAAGAGATGAGTATGAAGAGTAGTAGACTAATGGAAAAAGACCTCATAAGCTCACTTTGGCAGCAAAATAGCATCATAGGCTCATGATCAAGCTCTTAATACTAACTCTCCAAAACTATAGACCCTCTCGAATGATCCAATATAAGTAGGCAGAAGAGAGGTCCCAAGAGGATGTATTTGGACACTTAGGACTAAGAGAAGTCATATAAACTTCTAACTAATAAGCCCTAGACAATTCAAATAAATAACAACTTGAAACGATCCCTAGGGACTAAGGCATTCTGAAGTCATCCCTGGATGCTCGCATTGAAAGAGGGGGAAAATTCCTTGGATGCTCTCACAAAGAAGGCCTAAGAGTGAATAGGAGGCTCTATACACTCCCATAGGTTGTTGTGCCAATGTCTGGGGGTCAAACTAGAGAAAAAGGAGTCCTGAGTTTAGAAAAAAAGTCAATCAAACTCAAGTACTGAGGGTCATTGAACCAGAGGGGTAAAATAGGTTGATAACACACACCAAAGACAACCATTCAAGAAAGAAGGTCAAGAAAATCTTAAGGAATAAAAACCATTGCAACCTTTGCAATAAGGGTGAACATCGGAGTGCCACATATTGGAAGCTCCCTTTACAACGCTAACCAAAGAAGGATAGGGAGCATATGAAAGCACCTATGAAAGAACTTGTAACAACCCGTGGTTGATTTCCTTTGTAAATAACAAGGTCATCGGGCATGTATTCCAAGCTAAATGTTGGGAAAAACATAGTGATGGGGATCACTTGTGATTAATTTATGGCTATGGAAATTGGCAAAGGAGCCCATTGTGCCTAACTTCTAATTTCAGCCATATGAAAGATATTTTAACCTTGATCACTTCATTGGAAGGGGGGCAGAGCCGTGAGGGGGCCAAGGGTCGACGTAATAAGGAGTGCGTGGAACCATGTCGGTGGAATCTAGCCAAGGCAGGAATAACTATGTTTGCGGAATCAGGAGAGCACATGGTTCCAAAGGGGGAATATTCCCATAATATTCCATTTTGATATTATGAGGAATCTAAGAGATTCCCTGAGGGGCCATAATTTTATGTGGTAAAATGTGGCAAACTTTATACTTATTTTAACTTGAATTTCACAAGGATCGAATTTTAATGTGTAGTCAAATTTTTCATATCAGCAACGGATCTCAAGGTTCATGGAAAAACCCTGCCTTCTTCATTAATTGTTGGGGCACAAAGTTAGAGACAACATTGTGCCTTTCAGAGGTAGGTCATGTTTACAGTCAAAAGTCTTAGGAGGATGAGATAGATCTGTTGGTGTTGTGATTGTTGTTATTTGAGCAGTTATATTTCAACTCACTCCAGGGATTGGAGGTATAATGATGTATTCTTCGATGTACTTTCCTTTCTTTCTAATGAGATGGATAATATGGCCTCCCCATTATTGAAGGAGGGCCTAGATACATAGTCCACATTGGATGAACTATGTTATGAAACTTGTGTTTGCATTGTCCTTATGGTCACTTTATGTTGCTTCTTCTTTAAGTGTTTTCACATATGGGTTTTACATGGTGTTTCATGAAATTCTTCTAACATCAACTGAAAAAAAATATCTTGGATAATGTTGGTAAATTATAGATTCCAGATCATCATGACGTAGCAATGTTTTATTCAAAGTTTGAATGGGTTTGGATCTCAGAATCAAGTTGAATCTGTGGCCACTAGAATTGTTGAATGACTTCCTTGTCCGATGTAAAAAGGTAGTTCCTTAATCTAATTAGAAATAGAGTGGCCTTACGACTAGGGATTGGTGTAGGTGGGTAATTATTTTCCAACTTCCTTACCTTAGCCTTCATTCTATTGAAAACATGACAGGTGAGGGCACTTAATGGGCATTGGCATATGGAGAGAGTCATGGCATAAGGGAAAAGGTTTAGTGGCATAAGGGGAGATTGATGGCATAATGGTAGGTTTTTCAATAGGGAGGGTTGACAAGACTCACTAGGTTGATCAAGCAATGGTTGGTAGTAATATAAGCTTGTTTCCATACCTAATTCACCAAGATATTTATTGCTATATATCTTCACAATCATTCTTCTTTCATTAAGTAAGCTCTTCATCCCCACATTCTTGAAGGTTCATATGAGTTGTACTTTTAATATTCTCTTTGGAAAATTAATAAATTTATCATTGAGATTAAAGAGACTTCACAAATGAAAACAAAACTAATGTCCATGAATACTATCTTCTATCACCATCAAAACTTCTTCAAAGAAAACAAAGTTTCACTACTGCAAAATTTTTATTTCTTTTGCAAAAAAACTTGTAGTAAAAATGATTTAAATTGTACAACACTTGGTGTGATGTAATGTGAATCTCAATACCAATGAGCCTCTTTAGATGTATTTTCAGAAGGTGCTTGGAATCATACTCTCTAGCCTTCTTTGTAGCTATATTGAGCTCCTATTTCTTTATAATTCAAAACAAAATCTATGGTAGATGATGCCAAATTCATAGGTAGAAAAGTTGTGAATTCATTGAAAGAGACTTTGAATTAGTCCTAATTTTTTTTTTAATGCAAATATTGATATGATTTAATATGTAAATGCTTGAATTTCCATCCAATCATTTGTGAAATAAATTTAGTTTAGTAAAAACAATGGCACTAATTTTCTTAAAATCCTTTGCCATACCTTTCTTAAATGGTAAAAAGCCAAATAAATTAACAAACTCTTAAATAAAAAGTAACACATAAAGTTAGAAATAAATTGAGACAAAATATTTGAATAGACCTCAATTCA
Source organism: Pinus tabuliformis (assembly GCA_031772625.1). Taxonomy (NCBI): domain Eukaryota; kingdom Viridiplantae; phylum Streptophyta; class Pinopsida; order Pinales; family Pinaceae; genus Pinus; species Pinus tabuliformis. The sequence continues at coordinate 404,114,673 of CM062811.1, read as the reverse complement.
ATTATAAAGGAATTAAGAGCAATGACTGCTAATTACATTCAAATACTGTTTTAAATACTTTGACAAATGCCAAAAAATAGAGTTTAATATAAGATTATCTCGGAACAAATGCAAAGTAAATATAACTAATTCTAACTTAAGCTTCAACATATCTAACATCTTTAGTTGTCCTTAATTTTAGAAAATTAATTAAAGAAGGACAATTAAAACATAATTTTCTCCTATCTGAATTCATGATATATATATATATATATATATATATATATATATATATATGAATGACATGTTATTTACAATGGATAATGGCAATACTATTAACATTTGAATGTAACCCTTCATGCGATTTTTTTTATCTAAGAGATTATAGTAGCTATTATATAATTATTTCTGGTTTTGGAGTTCACTCTTGCTTAAAAGGATTGAACCTTGAAGCATGGGAAAGGATCTATGCCTTGAGATAAAGTCTTCATTTTCTTAAGTGACTTCATCTTCTCACTTGGTAAGATTGTATTGATGTTGTAATATCCATCCATTTCTTATAGTATACTCATGATATTTATCATGATTTAAGGGTTAAAATTTATGTTGGTAATTAGTAGTTATTTGTAGATAGAGACACATTCTTCATAAATAAATCTATATGCATCATTTTCAAGTGAATTATCCTTCTCATTTGTTGTTGTTGAGGTAAAAAAAAATTGGCCTTTAAGATGAAAAATATTGTAGATTCTATTATGTAGTTCCATTCTTCATTAACGACTTTAATGACTTCCCTCTTCTCATCCACTTGTGGAAGTGAAATATTAGTCTTTTTCAATTTGTGTGGAAACACATGATTGAATTCTAAATTGTCACTTGTAAATATTGTTTTATTCATTCGCTTCTTTAGCATAATATTATACTTTTCACAATTAAATGAATGTACTATGCTAGTAACATCTTCATCTTTCAAATTAAACTAAGATATAATCTCTTAATAACTCAACCTCCCAGAGTCATTGAATAATAATAACACAAATTCTTAATAAGTTGTAGCTATTATATCTATTGTTTTCACATCAAATTTTCCAGAATTAGCACAAAATATCACCAACAAGCCCCCTGGTGTTCTTTGTGCTCTTATTTGTTATATATCACTCTAAGTGATTGCTTTGAATTAGCTTTAAAGTATCATTTTGAAATACATCCTCAATGTATTCAATATACTTATCATAAAGTTCAGTAACCCTCATAAAAAATGGATGTGCATGTATGACACATGTTTTCAAGAGCTTGAAGGTGAAAAAAATGGTTTTTGGAAAGATAAGTGAAAGGAATATGACCATTAGGAAATTTAAACAGTGTATTAGATATCAACTCTCGCACCATTGTTCTTATTGAAATAGGAATTTGATAATTTAACATTCTTAGGTTTTGAGACATTGTGAAAAGTAGACCCTTTGGATGGTGATATCCTTGGCTCTTCTAATGGTGGTCCCCTTGAATGTAGTTGTTGTAATTTATAAACTCAACAAAAATATCCACTCTTAGATTCCCTATCTCTGTGAACTTAAAATCATTACCTACAATGTTGAGAAAAATGTGAAGAATTCAAATTTCGTCTCCTACAACATCCTTGTGCAGGTTTTTGTGCACCAGAAAGTTAAAATGAAGCCTTTTAATTATGGAAGTAACCTCAATACAAATTCCAATCACATGAATGAGCTCTCGACATAGAAGCATGATAAAAATCACATGGAGGTTATTGATTTCCATCCTTAAAAAGTTGAGTATCTCATCCACGAGCTTAGATATAACATTATTACTTCTCTGCATAATACCCATTAGGGAAAGCTTTAGGGGCGAAATTTCGCAAATAATCTATTTTTTGAAAAAATATTTGCCAATTTCATTAAAAATTCGCCTATTTTTTTACATATATATGATTAAATGGATGAAATTCACCAATTTTAATAGTAAATTACATGTTTTTTATTGAATATTCACCTACATTCTATACGTATGAATTTTCAAAACAGAATAATCGCCTACAATACTATATATAGGAAAAATAGTAAATCCTTAAAAAAAACCTTGATACCCATTATGTATTTATGGTCTTCATTAAGATTAGATTCCACAAGTGAAGAGAGAACAACCTAATTTCCTGTAATTGCATTCTCATCTTGTGTTTTATCATTGTAATTAGATCCTTTTGGGAATTCATTATGGGTTTTTATTAGTCCTTGGAAAATTTGAGTCCAACACTTAATTGTTTCAAGTATTCTCTAGTCTCCAAAAGCTCCTCCAAAATAGTTGCACGTGAGAGTGTAATAATCAACTTTCCATTATAGCATTGATTATGCTAATTTAATGTTTGGCCCACTTATTTCGTTCCTTCATGGGGTGGAAAATCTAGAAAATAGGTTGATTATCCTTGGGCCTTTCTCCAAATTCTACCATTTCGCCTTCTACCCATTCCATGTCATATTGACTCACATTCAAATTTTGAATTGCAAAGTGGTTGTCATGGAGAAAACCATAAACAATTACATCACCTTAACCTATGATTTTTCCTATAAATATTATCCATATTGGATAATTATAATATTTTTCATCTATTTTGATGCCATAAAAATGGAAAAGTGGAAGGAATCATCTTGTAGGTCCTTTTTATTGCCAGGACCTAATTTGCAGAATTCGGGTTTGAAATCTTCTATGGCCATTTTGAGGCATTAAATGACATTTTTTTGGGTCCAACCATTCTTTATTTAGTACTAGACCTTGAGATGTTGGTATAACTAAAATATTTTTCCAAATTGTAAAAATTACATCACTTGGAGTTCATTATAAAAGTTATGCCTCTCACAAGTTAAGCTATGGTGTGGACCACCATGGTACAAGTGGATCCCTCATCAACCATTGTTAGTCATGCATATGGGGCTATTTACATTTGGAACTTGAAGAATAATCTAGAAGGTTCAAACACATAACTTTATTTTAGGGTCGAGGGAGTCAAACCTTTGGCAAATATCATTGATTTTAGGATTGCCAAAATTCTTCAATCTTGTGGAAGAAAGGATTCTACAGTAGATTTTGCAAGCACCCATGGCTACATTGCTCTTGGTATGTTTAGATTAGTAGTGTGCTTCCCTAGTTTTCACCTCTAAAATAGAAAGGGTAGGTATTTTTCAAGGTTTTAATAGGTTTTGCAGTTATAGATTCCAACATTTCTTAAATATTATTTATAAGTGTATGTATATATTTTTTCTCAATTGTTGAGTTATGACATCCATTTTTTCTAGGTAGAATATGCATACACTCTAAACATTATAGAAAAGAGTGATGTTTATAGTTTTGGTGTGGTATTGTTGGGGCCTGTTACTAGAAAGAAACCAATTGAGCCAGGGTTTGGAGAGAGAGGAGATATTGTATATTGCATTTCATACAAGGCATCCTCCTAGAAAGATGAACTAAAAGCTCTCGACTCAAGGATTTGCAAGTCGTTTCAGGAAGAAATGATCAAAGTCTTGAAAATACAAGGTACCAACATTGTGGCCTATAATTAGAGAAGTTGTACATATGTTGTTGGATGTTGATCTTTGTAGTGGCAATTTCATATCAATGTAGAGGGGTAAACATCCATAGGACACAAACAACGTTTTCTAACACTCACATGAAAACAAAATGTTACGGTAAATGGTGAAGAAAATACCTATAGAAGGTATTCTTTTCCACGGGGCTTTATCTCATCTTCCTAACTAATTTAGATCATTTGTTCTTTCATTGTTAGAAATTATATAATTTCATAGTGGAACATATAAAATATTGCAAAAAAATAAACACATAAAGGCATAAAACCAGAGACACAAATATATATGTGGTTCTCCAAATTTGGGCTACATCCATGGAGAAACAACCAGTCCTTCCTTTTATATTATCAAACAAGACGAAAAGATACAACCTACAACAAATCCATTGCAATTTCCTCTCTCTCTCTCACAATCTCTCCTCTTTTCTTTGCGCATAGAATAATACATAGCCACACTACGATTCCCTCATATAAACTAGGGGTTTCCTTCTAGGGAAAAATGTGACTGTTAGCTCTACTACAAACTTGTGCATTTGGAGGACCAAAATACTAGCGCGGCCGTGTGTTTATATAGAAAAGGTAGATCACAACACTTTTTCCATCCTTCCCTTCATTTCCCTTACACTCCATAGCCCCCCTTTCTCTGTTTCCTCCTAAAACCTCTTCTGTCCCCGTTTTCCCTGTTTTCTTTTGAAACTCAGTGTGAATCCTTTTTCCCCTTAAACCCGCTTTTCTTTGTCCCAGGGCGCTTAACCCACAAAACCACGCCCATATTAGCCTCTGCCGCATTCGCAACCGCAGCCGTTGATCGTCGCGATCCAACGGTCACAGCCCTTTTTCCCGCATGTTAAACATCATGCATATTCCTCGCCATCTAACCATTCATTGCACGATTGGATAATAGTCGCTCCTCCAGATCGCGCGACTTGCCTACCCATTAATTCGTAGGGAAAGTGGTTTCCCGCCCGTCACCTCAGCCACGTGTCACGCAAAGATTGGATTGCGTGGGTTTATACGGATACTGCCATCCTCCCATGGGCGGTGCGGGGGATACTGCCAGCCGCTCAAAACCGTTCTCCCGCACGTTATTCTCCGCGCGGCTTCTGCTCCCGATCACCATCGAATCTGCCCGAAAGTTATCTGACAGCCCACGTTCTACTGATTCCACATTTCCCGATAACCTCTGCAAAACGTTTCCCACCATTGATTTGCGCAATCCAACGACCTATCTTTCTTCTCAGTTAGCCCACATGGTCCTCTTCCATAGCCATTCCAGACTTTCGAAGGATGGAGGTGGTCTGCAGATTATGTACCTGTGCAAATTATTCTACAACTACTGCATTCAAGAGCATTATGGCCAAAGAGGAAAGTACAGAGCTTGGGCAGATAAACATAGTTATTAGTTATGGAGCTTGTATCAGTCGGTACTCCGCCTGCTAAGAGAAGGACAACAGAATATCTAAAAAGGCCAATTTTGTTCATTAAAACCAGCAGATCGTGGCAGAGACCCATATTAGATTGTAAGTGTGGTTGGTGGTCCATTATGACCCCTCCACGCATAGCATAGCAGAGTGTTTTGTAATCAACCTCTATATATTCCTAGAAAATAGATGTAATCAGGGGGATGAATGTTATTTTGATGTAAAGTTCAACTTTTGGAGATTGTAACTACTGTGATACCTGCAACGTCTGGTCTTCATTTTCAGCTAATGCAAGCTTCTTTTTACTATCAATTTCTCACTTTCCACTTCTTCTTTGTTCTAGGCTGTGCCTGTTATGCATTTTTCATTTGCTCTTGATGTTTAGCATTAGAGGGGCTGTCATCCCACCTCTGTGTTAAGATCTAGTTAGTATTATTGAATATGTATGCAGGTTTCTGTTGTTTTAATGGCAGAGAGCTTTCATCCTGTCTGTGCATTAGGAAATAGATTTACAGACCTTTTTAACTAGTTGTAGCCGACCATCACATGGTCTTGTGCATCTGCTGGTGTGGTCAGTATTCTCCATCTTCACCTGTTCCTCAAACTATGAGTATTTGGTGGTCTAAAGCCTTGTAGTCTGGGGGGTGTTCACCCATGTCTAGGGTTAAGCATAGTAGAAGTGGTCATTTGGCTTGAATATGCATCATTTCTTCCATTCATCCACCATTTTCCAACATTTTTGTTGAGTTTGTAATGTTCCCGAGCATCTTTGAGATATAACCTAGGAGAGTTTCTTGGGGTGATAACATTAATTGGCGCCGTTGCCGTGGAGAGGAGATTGAAGCTCAGCTTCCCTGGGAGAACGACATAGTTCCAGATTTTGATGATAGACAAGGTCTGGGCGCATTTCTGGTTGTAATCATCCATCTGGCGACTCCACTGGAGGAAGACCATCCTTTGGGAGCTCCATATTGCAGTTCTGGCACAGTTGGTGAGGCATGCTCAGAGAAATCCTTAGAAACCATCAACTGAACCATTGTCTAATCCTGAGAAGATCGTTAAGCAAAAGAAAATTTCGTAGAAAGGAGCATCAGGACCAGGTAAGCCTTAGATATTCCATGTATCTCTGTTAGTGAAAGTCACCTTCAGAGATTCATTTAGCTCCTTAGTTATTAATCTCCCTTTCAGAATCCAGTTGAAAGAAAGAAGCATCCATGTTGTCCATTGTGTTCCTCTGTCTTTGTCATTCTTTTCATTGATCCATTCCACTCAGTCTACCAGTATCCTTCACATACCCCAGTCATGGAAGGTCAACAAGCTCTTATAAAGATAGAAAGAATCGTTGCTGCTAGGTATGGACCCCTAGTCTTGCCTGTCCCTTTGAATGCTATGCCTACAGGATATTATCTAGAATATATGCCTAATTTTACTGGTACAGAAGGAGTAACAACTAAAGAGCACCTTGAATCTTTTTATTGTTATGCTGATAACCTGGATATCAATGAAGAGGATGTGTGGATGAGGGTTTTTGTCCAAAGCCTAGAGGGGGAGGCTAGAAAATGGTTCAGAGAATTACCCCTTAGGTCTATTGCAGACATTGAAGCCTTAGATGATGTGTTCCTAAAGCACTGGGGGGAATAATAAAGATCTGCTCTATTATCATACTGAATTTGGGAACTTGCAGAGAGAAGATGGTGAGCTGCTGTCTGATTTCAACATTAGATTCAATCATATGTACAGCAGAATGCTAGCTGAAGTAAGACCTACCCCTGCTTCTGCCATGCTCACTTATGCCAATGCCTTTGATTCTCAATTCTGCTTGCTCTTAAGAGAAAGAAGATGTACTTCTTTGGTTGATATGCAAGATGCAGCCTTTGAAGTAGAAGCAAATATCATTGCTGCAGAAAGACTCAAAGGTGATGCTGAAAGGAGAAGACAAGAAGGTGAATCCTCATCATCCTCAGAGCCTGAGATTGATGAATTAGCGAGGATGATAGAGTTTTTACCCTCTGAAGTTTCCAAATTAAAAGCTGAGCAGTATTCTCAAGAAGCAGGAACTCCTTGCTTCTTTACTCTTTCAAAAAAAAATCCATATAGAGGAACACAGGAGAAGTTGCAGATTTTGTAGAGAAACAATGGTGCAAACGAAGATCAAAGGGTGAAGACCTTTTGTCAGAATTTAGTCATGGAAGAAGAGTTGTTTGAAGAAGAGGAGGAGGTCCCTGGTTTGGAAGATAAGGGCAGTGCCCCTTTCCTAACCAGAGCTGCCTATGAAGAAGCATTATCCAGAGGTACTGCTTATGAGTTTGTTGTACCTGCAGAGCAACAAGCTTATTAGCAGAAGCAGTCAACAGCAGGTCCTACCATCCTCCAAGAACCTGAGTCCAAAGCTAGCTCATCTTCACATGGCTATGAAGATTTGAAAATGATCTAGCCTACTATCATCCCCAGTCCAGTGATCAATAAGGGAGAGGAAAGCTCCCCATCATCTTCCGTCCCTTTGCCTGCTCAAGTGAAATTCCCTCACAGTTGACCCTTGAACTCTGAGGCAAGCCATAATTCAAAGCCCAAGGCTGATACTGATCATCTCAATCTTGATATTCTAATGCCTGCTCAGATGGCCTCCACACAGACTGAAAAGGCAACTTATCAGATGACAGAGAAAGAGAATGCACGGTCTTGGAACTCATCCTTGGATGTGGACTGTTCTAAGAAAAATAAAGGAGCAGATCATGTCTCTATGTCCCCTGCACAAGAATACATTGGTCCACCATTTATACTAATTGTGCAGGCCACAGAGGACACAGAGAAGTACACAGCAACCATGATTATTCAGCAGCTGTACAAAGGCTCCCATGATGAACATCCAAGGAGGAGAGCACACAGAAGGGAGATGAAACTTAATCCATATCTGCTTATTAAGCTTAAAATTCCTAAACTTTTTGAGGTAGATGATCAAATAAACCCAGTTTTGCAGCTTTTTGATGAACCAGCTGACAGGCAACAATTTTGGTGGCCCAGTCGATGGGCAGTTTTTGAAGTTTTAAGTTTTCCAGCCTTAATGTTGTAATTGTGTTCTTTTTAGTATAGACTGGGTTTGACTCCATGCCCAATGGATACTAGGCAATGTTTTTAAGTTGGGTTTTTTATGAAGGCATTGGTCTGCAGTTCTTGAGACCTCACAGAGTGGATCTCATCCCCAAAAGGAGTCAGTGTTAGCTCTGCTATAAACTTGTGCGTTTGGAGGACCAAAATACTAGCGCGGCCGCGTGTTTATATAGAAAAGGTAGATCGCAACAGTTTTTCCGCCCTTCCCCTTCATTTCCCTTACACTCCATAGCCCTGCTTTCTCTGTTTCCTCCTAAAACATCTTCTTTCCCCATTTTCCCTATTTTCTTTCGAAACTCAATGTGAATCCTTTTTCCCCTTAAACCTGCTTTTCTTTGTCCCCGGGCGCTTAACCCACGAAACCATGCCCATATTAGCCTCTGCCGCATTCGCAACTGCAGTTGTTGATCGTCGCGATCCAACGGTCACAGCCCTTTTTCCCGCACGTTAAACATCGTGCATATTCCTCGCCATCTGACCGCCCGTCGCACGATGGGATGGTAGTCGCTCCTCCAGATCGCGTGACTTGCTCGCCCGTTAATTCGCGGGGAAAGTGATTTCTCGCCCGTCACCTCAGCCATGTGTCGTGCAAAGATTGGATCGCGCAGGTTTATACGGATATCGCCATCCTCCCGTGGGCGGTGTGGGGGATACCACTGGCCGCTCAAAACCATTCTCCTGCGCGTTATTCTCCGCGCGGCTTCTGCTCCTGATCACCGTCAGATCTACGTGAAATCGATCTGACAGCCCACGTTCTCCCGATTCCACACTTCCTGATAACCTCTATAAAACGTTTCCCGCCGTTGATTTGCACAATCCAACAGCCTATCTTTCTTCTCAGTTCACCCACACGGTCCTCTTCCATAGCCATTCCAAACTTCCGAAGGACGGAGGTGGTCTGTAGATTGTGTACCTGTGCAAATTATTCTACAACTACTACATTCAAGAGCATTATGGCCAAAGAGGAAAGTACAGAGCTTGGGAAGATAAACGTAGTTATTAGTTATGGAGCTTGTATCAGTCAGTACTCTACCTGCTCAGAGAAGGACAACAGAATATCTAAAAAGGCCAATTTTGTTCATTAAAACCAGCAGATTTCAGCAAAGACCCATATTAGATTGTAAATGTGGTTGGTGGTCCATTATGACCCCTCCACGCATAGCATAGTAGAGTGTTTTTGTAATCAACCTCTATATATTCCCAGCAAACAGATGTAATTAGGGGGATGAATTTTATTTTGATGTAAAGTTCAACTTCTGGAGATTGTAACTACTGTGATACCTGCGGCGTATGGTCTTCATTTTTAGCTAATGCAAGCTTCTTTTGCTGTCAATTGCTCACTTTCCACTTCTTTTTTTTTCCAGGCTGTGCCTGTTATGCATTTTTCATTTTCTCTTGATGTTTAGCATTAGAGGGGTTGTCATCCCACCTCTGTGTTAAGATCTAGTTAGTATTATTGAATATGTATGCAGGTTTCTGTTGTTTTAATGCCAGAGAGCTGTCATCCTGTCTGTGCATTAGGAAATAGATTTACAGACCTTTTTAACTGGTTGCAACCGGCCATCACATGGTCTTGTGCATCTGCTGGTGTGGTCAATATTCTCCATCTTCACCTGTTCCTCAAACTGTGAGTAATTGGTGGTCTAAATCCTTGTAGTCTGGGGGTGTTCACCCATGTCTAGGGTTAAGCATAGTAGAAGTGGTTATCTGGCTTGAATATGCATCATTTCTTCCATTCATCCACCATTTTCCAACATTTTTGTTGAGTTTGTAATGTTCCCAAGCATCTTTGAGATACAACCTAGGAGAGTTTCTTGGGGTGATAACAGTGACAACCCCACCCAAGTCCTCATACAAGATATATTTATAAATATATTGTAATTACAACATTTGAAATAAATAAAAAGGGCATGATTCAAGTAACACACATTCCAAAGCTGGGGGAGGTACTTGCTTTTCTTGGGATTTCATGGTTTCTTATGCAAATAAGAAACCTGAAATGTAGGACAACCATTAAGGTTGACTAATGCATGAAATAAAATAAAGGAGCTCTTGAAATTAAATGAGCTGCAAGAGTAGGTATGCAGACCCATGTTGATTGAGAAGCAACCACAAGAAAGAAATGACAAGAATTTTATGGAGGGAATGTGCACTATAGGCATGCAAGGATGCAACAATTATGATGGTTGAGGAGGAGGCCAAGAAAAGGCTAGACACGAAAGAGAGGAAAAATAAACACATTTAGAAGAGGATGAAAAAGATAGAGAGATAGACAAAGAGTGTTATTGGGGAGGCAAGGTTCATTAAGAACTTCGAGCAAGCAGCGTTGAAGAGAAGGGAAGTGAAGGGGATTAGCGCTCGATCCCTGGAGGTTGTGGGTTGAGCTGCTAGTCTCTAGATCCCTGTGACATCCTGGGTCCCTAGAGGATGTGGGTTGTGATATAATCTCTGGATCATTGTAACATCTTGGGTCCCTGGAGGTTGTGGGTTGAGACAAAGGTCTCTAAATCCTTGTAACAACTTGTGTTCCTGGAGGATATGGATTGGGATGGAATCTTTGGATCCTTGTAATATTTTGGGTCCCCTGGATGATATGGGTTGAGATAGAAGACTTTGGAGTCTTGTAACAACTTGGGAAGAGACCATCTTGAAGCAAAAGATGAGGAAGACAAGAATGAAGACTTGATTTTATCACCCCAATAGTATAATGGGTTCTAGAATTGCTAGAAGGGGTGAATCACTATGTTAACACTTAGAGAAAAGGTTGCAAACCTTTGGACTCCCAGTGTCAACCAAGAAAGAAATTTTCGGTCGGTGGGATTGAGGAAGGAAGTCCTCTGGAGTCTCGGATCAATGGACATTGGTTTGCTAGTCCCTGAAGCAAGCAACACCCCCCCCCCCCCCCCAACCCCAAATTCTAGAATCCGGCTCTAGGGTGACAACTACATGTAAGAGTGGTTGTAACTATCTATGTTTGAGTGGAGAGTCCTTGTCCTAGACTCAATTTACCTGCATGTTTGAAGACAAGTATCTGTGTATGTTATCTTCTGATGAAACATGTTGTTATGTTATGGATAATCGTTTTGAACTTAGGGATTGTATTGTGTTGGCCATATTTCATATGTGGAATATTCCCCATGGGGATATGATAATGTGATTTATATATTTATATGAGTTGAACATATAGATCCACGTGTGTGAAAGCTGAAAGAAAATTGTGTCTACCAATTGTTAATGGTGGGCACTGAATGTTGATACATAAGAGGCATAATAAACTGCATGATAATAGAGACCAAGCCACAATGTTGCGCTAAGTCTAGATTTATACACATACTTAATATTATAGAAAGAAACATATAAATAACTTATTGAGAAAGAGATAGAAGTTGTTACAAGTCACAACTAGGCCATGAGAGCTTCGATTAAAACTTGAAGAATAGTGGGTTCTGAGATCCTTTTTATTAACATGAATATTACCTAGAAGACCCTCTGTAGAGTAGGCTCTATATTTGCTCATGCATCATTTGTTGTATAGTTACAAGTTCTTGTGTTGTGTGGCAAGAACTACAATAACATCAAAGGGAGTTTTTCCCTGGTATCAGTTAAGCCACCAACTTTACATGACTTCCTTCAACCTTGCATTTTCAGTAAGATGGATAATTTTTTTTTGTGTCATAGGGTGGTTTCCAAGGCAATTGATGGCTCTAAATATCAGCATAGAGCTGTTTGAAGGCTTGACACATGGTATAGTACTATCAGTGTGTGGAAGGAGAGGTAAGAAACTCTCAGGAGTCTGCACCAAGCTTGTGGTAGGTAATCGATGCAAGAGCACCTATGCCTCCTAGGGTGGCATTCCCTCCTTGTGGGAAGGGAAAACTTGCGGGATGGGAACTCGTTGGAGAATCAGTCACTTAAGCTCGAGAGGGATAACGTTGTATATCACCCTAGGAAAGAAAGGACAACATTATGAAACCAAGAACAACATCTTGGAGTCTACCAGATTCCTGAGAGATAGCCATAGTCAGTAAGGCTAGTTTAGAGAATTGTGAGTAGTGGAAGAGCTTGTAGATGAGAAGGCTACTGAGCTCTCTGTTCGAGACACTGTGCGATGCAGATTCGAGAACCTTTGTCCGAGTCATGGCAAGAATGAGAAGGAAATCCTTGTTGTGGACCCAAAAGAGTGAGGCCATGAACTTATAGAAGAAGTTGGGATAACCTTATTCCTTGAATGATCAAAACCCTAGTCAAGGGAGGCTTATTATTGGTGGAATCAAATTCCCTTGACGTGATTGGTCATAATGATAGGGAAGAAAGGCCGTAGAACTTAAAGCCTGGAAGATAATTCATGTGAGGATCCAACCTACGGTCATCTAACTAAAACTAAATTTGTTTAATTTAAACACAATAAGAAGGAAATACCCTATTTATAGCTCAACATTTATGTGATGATAATATACAAGTAAATTTTATTTACGACATATTAAATAAATATGAAATTTCATTTGCATGGAAGAATACCTGTTCTAGTAGATTGGTTGGGATGCTCCTCTTGGCTACCTAACTAAGCCAACTAGGCATGGTTTCCTAGCTCAGGGAACCTCCACAGGTTCCCTAGCCCTCCGAGCCCAAGTCCAACCAGTTGTAGTGTGTCCAAGTTAAACCAACACTCTCCAATAGATCCAAGTTTGAATTCTCTCATTTATCTCTCCATTCCCTCCCTTCTCTTTCTCCACATTCCTCCCTCGAAACAAAATCCTCCAAGGCCAAAGCAAATACCAAGAATCTTCCCCTCTGAACCTCTCATCCTCCTTCCCTTTTATGTCTCTTCCTCCCATCCACCTCAACCACCTATCATTAATGTCATGACTATCCCCTCATCCTTTTATTTTAGTATCCTTGACTTTTCTTACCATATCTTATTCAAAGTAGATTTGAGAAGACACATTGGGATATGGATATTTAATTTAGCAATAAATTGGAGAAGACCAGTGCCTATACAAAAGTAAATTTGATAAGACACATTGGGAATTGAATAATAACAATAATAAAAGTCATATCAATAAAATAAAATTACAATTTCACAAGTGTAGGTATATGTTACACAGTATTTTGTCACATCACCTGCACTTCCTTGTGACATACCCCGGAGTGCCCAAAACATGACCATCATATAGTGTACTAATCTAGATATGTAGCTCAGATCCTCCCTAAGACATTGATTGGAAAATGCCTTGAGCTTCCCCTAAAGGAAATGGCTCTTAAACCCTAATTTGAAAATCATTGCTCTTATGAGGCTAGAAACCATGATGGTCGCATGTTGCACTATGCTAGACCCACGATGACATCACTCTGTTTACTTGTATACCTACGATAATCCCAAAAAGGCAATTTTCCAAAACAGGATGAGAAGCTTCGTGATCTAGAAGCTTCTAGAGCGGCAAGATGGAGGTTGTTCGGCATAGATGAGGTCGAATTATCGCAACTTGGCCTCTTGTTCTTATCCCTATGAACTACCTCCTTAAGATGAGGGCCTACTCCTATATTTGGAGAGATCCTAACTCCCTTTCCTAGCCTATATATTCATCCTCTCCCATTCCCAAATGGTTGCTGGTTGGAGGCTAGTTGGTCAGGTTAAAGGTTGGATTGGTCTATGTCTATTTGCACCCTTATGCTAAGATTGTGCCTAGAGGCTATTCATTTGACTTGGAGAAGGAGTGCTTTGAGAGTTCTTGGCTTGGACTTGGATTACCACTCAAGGAGAGCCTATCAACATCAAGGCTTTGGTTGTAAGCTTCCCTTTATTTTATAATAATATACAACTAATGGTTCATCTTCCCAAAATTTATATGTTCATGTATCATTTAGCTTAACATTCCTTGATTAGTTAAGTAGGTTGCTATTGGATTTTCTATTTGTTTTGGCATGCCTTGTTGTTTCTTGATCACGTCTACAGGTGCATAAACACTAAGAGAAATAGGAACAAGCCTGTGATACAAACGGTTTAGAGTCCTCAACAAAGGAAATCATAATAGCATCATAACGAGGTAGGCCATCTCCTTCGTTCTTCTTTTCAATTGTAAACTAGGAAGATGTCCAGTTGATTGTCACTTTAGTTGCTAGACCCACTCATTGGGCTAGAGGGATCCTCTCTGTCCATAGAGAGGATTAACCTTGACAACTAGAGGGATTGTCTCTGTTTGCATACAGGATTAACTTTGACAACAAAATGGCGACTCCACTGGGGAGCCTATGATCCTTTCCATTCAATCCTTCACCTTGAATTTGTGATGAGTTTGACCAACTGTCAGTTTTCTAACTTGTTTTCTTTTCTGTAACTATTTTCGCTTGTTGGTGTTTTCTTGAGGACATCGATTTTTGTCTGGTCTTGGAGATTTCTTATTTTTTCTTCATTTTTCTCACCCATCATGGTTTTATCCCTGACAGTCGCGATGACATCGTGGATTTTTTTAGTACAATTGCGATGCTCGCTCTTTTTCCTGTGATAGACGTGATGATCTAAGAGTATAGGAGAAAATAGGGGTTTTCTTCTTTTTTTCAGTCTTTGTGTCCTTTATCAATGAATTTACAGTGTCTATAGTGTTTTTTGATTGATTATCTTAATTAATTTGCAAAATTTGTTTCGTTGGACTTGAAGTGAAATCTAATTGAGTTCTAGGGTTTCTAGTCAATTGGTCATCACTTGCTACTTATTAGTGTCATTGAGATGTTTGTTTTTCGTATTGATTGAGTGTTGTTTTTTGTGGAAATAATTGAAAATATCGTTTTGCATTTGTTTTGGCTTGTATTTCGAAAATTTACTTTTTGTAAAAATGCATTAGATTAGTTGCATTGAAAAGTTATTTTTTGAGATTCATCATTGAAAATAGATCACATTTTTCAGTGATTGAAAGCTAAAAACTGTATTAGGTGCATCAAACCATTCAAAATGAAAAGAAAGGCATAATTCATATACATGCATCTTTGTAAAGTAAAACCATTTTTCTTTCGGAAAAGTTGCATTTAGGATAGTGAAAACTGGAAATCATTTTTTACTTTTGGCATTGCATTTAGTGAAATGAAAGATTAGATTTCGTTTTCACATTTTTCATTTGGAAGATGAAAGTGAAAGTTAGTGGAAGGCATTTTGCATGATGCATTTTTTTTGATGCATTATTGATTGAAATTTCTTCCCTTGGTTAGTCTAGCTTTCATTGAAACGAAAGTTTTCCTTTTCTCATATAGTTGCATCATAGGTGTTCACGTGACATCGTTAAGCCCTTGAAATCAAAACTTAATTTCAAGATTAACTTTAAAATCTATTAATTAATCTAAGGATCATTTGAAACATTAATGTTAATACTTAGTGGTCTAGGTTAGAGACATGTTCTGATGTCTATAAAACTTAGCATATGTCATTCTATTTTGCATTAGACAGTGCTAGCATAGACTTGTGCTCCCCATACCGTTGAGTATATAAAGGGAGACCCTCATAGGTTGCAAACCTTTATTACTAGGAAGTAGAGTATTCTGCCCTGTAAATGTGATACACCAAAAACAAAATTCAGGGAGATTGCCTGCACGTATGTCAAGTCCTTGGTAAATTTATTTTCTAAGGTGTATATTGAAGTTCATGGTTACTTGGTACTCCTTTTTTCCTAGAGTTACATGAGTGGTCATTTCGATCTTTTCTGACTCCTTAAATTTCAAAAGATCATCGAGCACTGGTCCTTTCAATATCACTAAACCAACGAAAGTGACTAGAGTCACCTTTCATCCTTTTCTCGACTCTTAAAACATGAAAAGACAAAGTGTTTGTTTCAAATTCTAAAATTAATTGACTGTGGAACAGCATCCTTCCTGTGGAAATACTCCTTAGTAGATATTATGTTGATACTAATGGCAACATTTCCTAAGTCTACCAGTCAAGGAAGCCCCTCTGATGGGAATCCTAGTCCTTTTCCTTCTTTTGGAAATATTGGTGCTTCCTATATGGCAACGTTGTCCCTTCCTGGATTGACCATTGATCTACCAATTTGGTTATTTTCGACCTTGCTGGTTCCGAGTGTCCAAACTGCTTTTCAACTGAGTTCTCCTCCACTTGAACAACATCAAACTCATGTTGATCCTAAAGTTGATCCCTTTCCTTCTTCGCCTATTTCTTCACCTCATTCTTCCTCTTTGCCTGGTGAAATTCTAGATTCTAGTAATCAGGAAGCTAAGAAGAAGAAGAAGAAGAAGTAAAATAAGCAAGAGGGCAACCAAGCAGTCATTGCTACAGATGCAACTGATGTAGAAAAATCTTCCAACTAGCCCCAGAAAGTAAAATTCCCTTGCATGTTATGTAAGAGTTACCATCTTCTTCGGAATTGTCCCAGTATTCCCAAGGTCTTAGAAGTGCAGTCTACAAGTTCACATCGATATTTTTCATCAACCTCTGGAAATCATGTTAGTGACAAACCCTCAACTAGTAATAGTAAAGCTCATGGGAAAAAAGGGAACAGTCAAATTTCCTTGTAAGTTGTGTGGAGGTAATCATCTCATCCACCTTTTTCCTCTTATGGATGAAGCTTCCAAAGAGTTGGAACCTTATAATTTCTCAACCTTGTCTTTTGACTGGGTATCAAAAGCTTTCCCTTGATCCTTTGCTAGTTGATCCAGTGATTGATCAAAAGTCATCTTTGGTCAACCCCACTCTCTCTGAAAGTGAGTCTCGTAAGTTCGTTCTTGACTAACCATTGGACGAGAAAATGGTATACTTGTTTCCACCTTCAATTAACCGTACCTTTTCAGTAGAGAGTGAACCCCATACCACTTAGGTTCTTTTGGTTTCTTCAGTTTCGAATGAACTGGAGGAAAATACTCCTGTTCCTAAGGTGCATGAGAGTAGTTCTCCTATTTCCATGGAGCAAGAGGGAAGATCTCACGTTCCTACGACACCCCCTCCAAGTAGTTTGGTCACTTCTTTTGATTGGAGTTGACTAGCAGGATATCGTCTTCCGTCTTAAGTGCTTATCTAGATTATAGTACATGCTTACCATATTGCTGTACCTAGCACAGTCATAGATGAGGGAACATCTGTTAGCATTTTGTCCTCAACTGCTTGGCAAGCTTTAGGTTCTCCTCATCTTGTCCCCGTCACCCAGAATTTGTTAGATTTTAACAGAGGAATTATTCAAACGCTAGGGATCCTTCCTAACTTACCTATTACTTTGGGAGGAAAGACTATCTATATAGACATGATGGTTATCCAAGACCCATTGGATTTTAATCTACCCCTTGGTCATGACTATATTTATGTTATGGGAGATCTTGTTTCTTCCCTCTTTCAAGTGATGTTTTTCCCGCATGAAGGAAGCATTGTGATCATTGATCAACTTACATTCATTAGTCTTGAATCAGATCCCACTCAACCATCATCCCTAAATGGTTCTTATGTGAAAGCAGTATCACCCCCACCACAGGTTAATTATGTGGCCACCTGTTCCATACCCACATCTACTGATGATCTAGTAGGTAATGTAGTACACCGTGTACTGGGGTCATTAGAGCCCGGTTTTTCATTTGGATCCCTGAACATGTATCCCTTCCAGAGTGTTGTTCTACCATCTGATGAGAACCTCTTGGAAGCCATGGCCTCTTTTGGTCTATGATCAAAGGTCTTGGAGCAGAGTTCATTGTCTTATGTCAAGCTCGTTAAAAAATGAAATAAGGACCATGAGGATAGTTATTTTACTATGTCAACCTCATTAAAAAATGAATTAGGTCTCCATGAGGATATTTCTTTACTGTGTCAACCTCGTTAAAAAATGAAACAAGGATATGGATTAGAGTTCCTTATCCTGTGTCAAGCTCCTTAAAAAACGAAACAAGGGATATGGAGCAGAGTTCCCTATCCTGTGTCAAGCTCCTTAAAAAATGAAACAAGGGATGGAGTAGAGTTCCTTTTCTTGTGCCAATCTCTTTAAAAAATGAAACAAGGGATGGAGTAGAGTTCCTTTCCTTGTGTCAAGCTCCTAAAAAAATGAAACAAGGGATATGATGATAATTCTTTTACTATGTCAACCTCATTAAAAGATGAATTAGGTGTCATGAACATGGTTCTTTTCTTGTGTCAACCTCATTAAAAAATGAAACAAATCCCCTTCCCATTTGAGTCTTTGATTAGATCTCATAAAATCCCAGTCGAATCTTTCACTTGATCTCGTAAGTGAACCTTCATTTCATCTACTTAGGTGAATGAAATGATGCTTGGGGGGCATGTACCTCGAATTGAGTCATTATTTTAGGGGCATGCAAACTTATCTCAAGCACAGTTTATCTTTGTTTCAAGCTTGTGTAAAAATGGAACCAAATACAAGCATAGTTTTTCTTATGTTTTAAGCTTGTGAAAAATGAAACCATATTCAAGTATACTCAAGCATAGTTTCCCATGTTTCAAGCTTGTGTAAAAATGAAACCATTCCCACTTTTCATCTCGTGATTTCCATTTTTATCAGTCGATTTTTGCCAGATGAGCCTTGGTTTTTTCATTCCATCATCGCCATCTCTTTGGCCGGTCATATCATTTCACTTGGTTAACTTACCTTTTCCTGAGGAACATCTACGATGAGTGTAGAACTTTCACCTATAGAACAAACCGATATATGCAATGTCCTAAAGCATAATACTTGTTCTACTTCTACAAAACATTAAGCGGAAGCATAATCGAATTCATGAGCAACATCAAGTAGAAGCATGCATAACTGATCAAGAGAAATAATCACACATAACACAAGATATATCCAGGGGAAAGCACCAACATAAAACCCCAACCATGTATTATCAATCAAGTGGAAATCCTCTTCACAATACAAAAAGAATTAGCTCTCAAGCTATTCAGTTCTTAGTGAACTATGAAGATATGAAGATATGTCTCATGAACCAACCAAGCCCTGTTTATATAGGCTTTACCTATGGTACTTGCATAGTTTTCTTAGGAAATAGTAGCAAAAGCATATGCTATTAATTCCAAACATACCAAATTAACCAATGGTCCAACTACGCAATCCTTGAGGACACTAGTTCCTCAACCATGCAAAAACTACTTACTAGAAATAGTCAAGCATATGATAGTACATTTTCCCTCATCTGATCTCAACTGGGTCTCTGATAGAACTAACATGCAACACTTATCCATGAGTGAATCCTCAGTTATCTAAAATAATAGTTGTCACATGCATGCAAGCATTAACAAACTATATTTTATTATTTTAACAACTTGTTAAAATAATCTAACTGGACTTGACTAGTTAGAACTAAGTCAACTGATTCTCTCATTATAGAACTCATACTTATTCCCTCAATCAGTGAAGGAAATTAAGGATAAATTCCTCAATTAGTGGGACAACTCATGTGCATTCTCACAAAGACTTCAAATTCGAATTTCCTTAACTAATTAACTCAACTGAATTAATTGATTAATATTTCTAGTTGCTGTTAAGACCAAAATTAATTTTACTTCCTATAGATAGACTAGGGACTGCTATAAATAGGAAGGGACCCAGAAATGCTATTTTTAGAACTTTCTATTTTTAGTATTTTCACGTCTCACCCAATGTGGCCAATGACCTCACTGGCCAAACTGTTATTTTTAGACATGCTATTTTTAGCACATTCTAAATTCAGCGTTTATTGTTTCACACTTTTCAACACTCCCTCTCAACAAGAAAGGCTTTCTCTCGAACCCGATCTTGTAACTCTCGAATGTTTTGCATTCAACACATCTACCCGGTCCATTTGCTCCAACAACACTTGGAACAAAAGCACTCCCAACTGACCACTTTGTTGAGCTAGGAACATACTCTGATGCTGAAGCTCTACCTACTACTGACAAGTGCTCCCTCTCTGACATCTACGCTACTACAACATCTCCATGCATCTCGCACCATTTCACACCTCTCTGTGCCACCTAACACTGTGCAAAACACTTGTGCCTCTCGCATTGCTGCAGCCTGCTAGCTATGCATTGTCCTGGGATTCCCTACACTGTCACTCTCTCTGCCACTCGATCCACATCTGTCTCTACCCAATCAGTCAGTTCCTGCTACTCCACATCGAGGCTCCTGTAGCAAGGTCTCATCTAAGAGGTTGGGTACCTCAAGAATCCTACCCCTCCTCCTTGGGATGATCACTCTATATCACCCCACCTCCTACCGGGAGGTATGGCTGCATGTGATCCCTCAACCCACCTGGCTCGAAGCTTCCCCCTACTTGAGGTCTCTTCATGAGTAGATGTCTCTACTCGATCTCCACTCAGCTTCCCCTGTTGTGGCTGTTCCACAACCTCCTGAAGCTGCTACACCAATCGTGGCTCCTCCACAATCATCTGAGACTTCTTCTGGCTTTGCATGTTGAGAGGTAATATACCCTCTCTCTCAACCACCAAGTCTCCATGAGTCGCCTTGCTGCTCAAGGGTTTGCATGCATCTTGAACCTCAAGAGCATATAGGTTCTTGACCTGTGAACCAATCTGCTTCACCTGTCTAGTGATGATGTGTCTAAGGAAAACCTTTCCCTTACTGAAGACTACATCATAGCCTCTGTCTTCCAGCATCATGATAGACACCAAGTTTCTCTTTAGTCCTGGTACATACTTGACAATGGTCAAGGTAAGGCGAGCTCCATGCTCCCTCTGAAAAATAACTACGCCTACACCTGAGACACTATACTTCTCATCATTACCCATCGCTATGAGTATCTGGAGATCTTTCTCCTCCAAAGTACTGAACAAACTCTTCTTGCCGGTCATGTGGAAAGAAGCTCTACTATCAAGAAACCAACCACTTCCCACCGTGGATGAAACCATGCATGCGAAGAGTGTGAAATCCAACTCAAACTGAGAAGCAAGTGCCTCACCTTCAGATCCTTCCTTGGATCCCTCCTTGGATTTCCTCTGTGGACAATTTGCAGCATAATGGCCCACCTCATGACAACAAAAGCATCACACTTTCGATTTTCCAACCTTCTTCCCATCATTGGAAGAACTGGATTCGGAAAGAGAAACCTTCTCCTTCCCCTTCTTTGCCTTACTCGCTAAGCCACAGTTCTCCTCATCCTCCATGGATGAAGAATTGTCTCTGGTGCTCCATCTAATCTCCTCCTGCATCAAATCTGACCATAGTTGTTCCCAATCTAGCAGTTTCTCCCTTCCATTCACTGAGTCCTGGTAGCTATGCCAGCTCTTAGGAAGGCCAAGGAGTGCTAAACTCACCATATCCTCATCCAATGTCATGACCCCTACACTTGCAAGCTCATCCCTGCATGTGATGAGCTTGGTCAGAAACATAGAGATTGTCTCATCCCTTTCACACTTGATCTTTCGAAGTTTGTGCTTCAATGCCAGCTTCCCCTGATCACTGCTATTCTGATATAAATCTTTTAATGTTTTCCACATTGCATGCAGAGTCTCCTTCCCATGGAGGCTCGAGACAATGTGATCTCGCACTCCCTCCAAGAGAATTATCCTAGCTCTAACCACACACTTCCTCCATTCCACCTACTCAGTTTTGTCAGTAGGCTTAGGAATTTCTTGATCAATGAAATCCTTAAGGCCATTATCTTCCAAAACTGCCTCCGTGTGATCCTTCCAAGCTATATAGTTTGAGCTGCCATCAAGGGCATACTCAAGCATCAAACCATAGAACGCCATCGATGAAATAGATGTGATAAGAACTTGAGATCTATATCCCGAATAATAAACTTCAAATTTATCCTGCTAGTATATTGTTCTTGCTTGATCACTTGTGCTCTGATACCATGTAGAGTTTTGTAGAATGTTTCCTACAAATTAGGTAGCTCCGATACCATGTAGAAATTTCACCTGTAGAACAAACCGATATAAGCAATGTCCTAAAGCATAATACTTGTTCTACTTCTACAAAACATTAAGCGGAAGCATAATCAAATTCATGAGCAACATCAAGTAGAAACATGCATAACTGATCAAGAGAAATAATCACACATAACATAAGATATATCCAGGGGAAAGCTCTAGCATAAAACCCCAACCATGTATTATCAATCAAGTGGAAATCCTCTTCACAATACAAAAATAATTAGCTCTCAAGCTATTTAGTTCTCAATGAACTATTAAGATATGAAGATATGTCTCATGAACCAACTAAGCCCTATTTATATAGGCTTTACCTATGGTCCTTGCATAGTTTTCTTAGGAAATAATAGCAAAAGCATATGCTATTAATTCCAAATATACCAAATTAACCAATGGTCCAACTACGCAATCCTTGAGGACACTAGTTCCTCAACCATGCAAAAAATACTTACTAGAAATCATCAAGCATACGATAGTACACTGTCCCTCATCTGATCTCAACTGGGTCTCTGACAGAACTAACATGCAACAGTTATCCATGAGTGAATCCTCAATTATCTAAAATAATAGTTGTCACATGCATGCAAGCATTAACAAACTATATTTTATTATTTTAACAACTTGTTAAAATAATCTAACTGGACTTGACTAGTTAGAACTAAGTCAACTAATTCTCTCATTATAGAACTCATACTTATTCCCTCAATCAGTGGGACAACTCATGTGCATGCTCACAAAGACTTCAAATTCGAATTTCCTTAACTAATTAACTCAACTGAATTAATTAATTAATATTTCCAACTGCTGTTAAGACCAAAATTAATTTTACTTCCTATAGATAGATTAGGGGCTGCTATAAATAGGAAGGGACCCAAAAATGCTATTTTTAGAACTTTCTATTTTTAGCAGTTTCACCTCTCACCCAATGTGGCCAATGACCTCACTAGCAAAACTGTTATTTTTAGACATGCTATTTTTAGCACATTCTAAATTTATCATTTATTGTTGCACACTTTTCAACAATGAGTGGTCTTATTAGCAAGCCTCTTGACCATTATATGTTTTGAACAATTCCATCATCTCTGGAACCAGTTTCTATCCTTTTATAGCACTCGTTCCTCCAGGAAGAGTCATCTTTCAAGTCTTTTCTGACTCTCGAAATATGAAAATATTGCTGAGTACTTGTCCTTTCAAAATCTTAAAAGTAAATGAATTGACGTCATCTCAGTATACGTTTACCCTTTTTCAGGCTGATATTGACTATTTACGAAGAAGGTACACCTTGGTCGATATGGTCAAGAGGTTCTCTCGAATATTTTTTCTACCTTTTCGGGTTAGAGGGACAAATTACGAAAAGGGACATGATGGAGTTTTCTTTTTTGTCTCTTTTTCAAACCCTATAAAAATTAAAAAGATACTGAGTTATCCTTTAAAATGTTTACGACGAAAGACTTGTCACTATGATGAGACCAAGTTTCTCCTTCCTAGGACTCGTAAAACTTACTAGGATGGATTCCTTCGAAGGGTGAACTTATACGAAAATCATATGGTCTTCAAGCTTGTGTAAAAATAAAGAGGTACTCACTAGAAATAGTGGGGGCAAAAGTGAAAGTGAAACATCTCTTGTATAGGAAACATGTCGCTCTTGAACATGACACTCATCTGTATCTCGTGTCAGGTTTGGATATCCTCGCTCATTCACTTGTATTTCTAGGTTTGGGTGATCCATTTTGCCTCTCATTTGACTATTCCACTTCGTCATTATGACCCTTGGTCCTATGTTGAGTCAAATGCTGCCACACTCCGGAGTCGTGTTGCCAATATGTTCAAGAGAAGTCATATCTACAGTTATTTACCTATACATTGTCTCACCCATTTTTACAGACTTTGATCATATTCATTTCATTCCACTTTATTCCTTGTTTCATGTCGATGATGGGAGACTCATTATGACTCTCCCTTGATGGTTCACTTCCTGTCGACCTTAGCTCATTATCCAGGAAAATGACTTAGAGACTCCCTTTCAGTACCTTATAGATTGCATGCCTTAATGGCAAGTTCTTCACATCTGACAACAGGTTTTCACTATTGGCCTTCGATTAGGTGATTCCATGAGTTTTCGATTCCAGATTCATTATCACATTCATAGATTGTACTGTAGTACCTTGAGAGCCATTTTCATTATGGGTAGTTCCTCTCATGTCTGTTAACGGTCCACATCAACGACTGGTAATCAGGTGGTTTTCTAGCATGTTCAACTGCGACACATTCATTCACATGTTAGATTTTGTACTTTTATTGGGTTGGGATGGAGTGCAAGACCCCGAGTTTTGTATAACTTAGGTTGCTTGGGGTTATGTATTTTTCATGATTGTACACATTTTTCTTCTATACGGAAGGCTATGACCATACCGTGGGACTTTACATTTATGATGATCCTTCTATATTGGATGGCTACGTCCATGCCTTGGATCTTAGATTACAGATGATCCTTCTGTATTGGATGGTTGCGCCCATGCCATGGATCCTTTCATATAGTCCTTACTATCCGGATGGTTGCGTCCATACCATGGATTCATGTTTTGACATCATATATGTATATGTATATGCATCCTTGATTTTCAGGTGTCCTGATAGTGTTTGTCCTCATCCTTGCAAAAGCTATTAAAGCATCTTAGTCATCACTTCCCATTCTGCCTTCATGCTTTAGGGGGCATATGTTACATAATATTTTGTCACACCTCCTGCACTTCCCTATGACATACCCCAAAGTGCTTGAAACATGACCATCATATAGTGTGCTCATCCAGATATGTAGCTCAAATCCTCCCTAAGACATTGATTGGAAAATGCCTTGAGCTTCCCCTGAAGGAATGGCTCTTAAACTCTAATTTGAGAATAATTGCTCTTATGAGGCTAAAAACTGCAATGGTCGCATGTTGCACTATGCTAGACCTGCGATGACATCACTCTGTTTACTTGTATACTCACGATGATCCCAAAAAGGCAATTTTCCCAAAGAGGATGAGAAGCTTCGTGATCTAGAAGCTTCTAGAGTGGTGAGATGGAGGTTGTTCGACATATATGAGGTCGAATTCTCCCAACTTGGCCTCTTGGTATTATCCCTATGAGCTACCTCCTTGAGATGAGGGCCTATTCCTATCTTTGGAGAAATCCTATCTACCCTTCCCAGCCTATATATTCATCCTCTCCCATTCGCAAATGGTTGCTGGTTGGAGGCTAGTTGGTCAGGTTAGAGGTTGGTTTGGTCTATGTCTATTTGCACCCTAATGCTAAGATTGTGCCTAAAGGCTATTCATTTGATTTGGAGAAGGAGTGCTTGGAGAGTTCTTGGCTTGGAATTGGACTACCACTTAAGGAGAGCCTATCAACGTCAAGGATTTGGTTGTAAGCTTCCATTTATTTTCTAAATATATACAACTGTTGGTTCATCTTCCCAAAAAATATATGTTCATGTATCATTTAGCTTGACATTTCTTGATCAATTACCTAGGTTTCTATTGGATTTGTTATTTGTTTTGGCATGCCTTGTTGTGTCTTGATCACTTGTGCAGGTGCATAAACACCGAGAGAAGCAGGAACAAGC
The DNA here is from genome assembly GCA_031772625.1 of Pinus tabuliformis. NCBI lineage: Eukaryota > Viridiplantae > Streptophyta > Pinopsida > Pinales > Pinaceae > Pinus > Pinus tabuliformis. The sequence goes on along the minus strand of CM062811.1, from coordinate 404,089,096 downwards.
CCATTATACAAGCGGTTCAGAGTCCTCAAAAAAGGAAATCGGAATAGCATTAGAACGAGGTAGGTCATCTCCTTCATTCTCGTTTTCAATTATAACCTAGTAAGATGTCTAGTTGATTGTCACTTCAATTGCTAGACCCACTCATTGGGCTAGAGGGATCGTCTCTATCCATAGAGACGACTAACCTTGACAAAAGTATATACCAATATTACTTAATAAGCCAATATTTTTAGGTCAATTAAACACTAATCAAAATTAGTATGATATTATCAAGTAGGGAATTAAATACACTACTCCTTCAGAAAACTTCATCCCAAAGTTAGAGTGAAAAAGACACAAGGAGTTCTAAAGAAGTTTGACAATAAGGCATAACAAAATAGAAAGAGAGTTATAGTAGTCAAATTAAGTAAGTCATGGAATGATACCACTTCCCATCAAGAGTCTCCCACTAACCTATATCCTCCTATCTTTCCTAACCTGATTCTGCTCCCACCCTATCCATCCTCTGCTGCAATATACTATCACATCGACTATGCCAATCTAACCACTAATAAACAAAATATTACAGAAGCGTCGACTATATCAACCTAACTTCCCTAGTAGGAAAATGGAAATCGTCATCACACATCTAGGGGAGCATATCCTATCACTGCCCTCCCACGATTCCAGGTTTGGAGGTTACACTATAAGAAATTCCTCCACCCCTCCTCAAAAGTAGGTTCAACACCCTAATATGGACCACACTACGACGCTAATTGGATACTTGTCATCGAATAATCCAGTCTGGTAGTCTTGTCACTTGCCATTTACACTTTACCCATCTCATAATAGTGCATATCAAGTAGATACAAAATGTAATAAAACAATGTACATCATACAATTCCTCATTGGATGTCTCAACATCCCCCCATCGAAAGAGGAGATCTTAGTTATCATATAGTTATTTCCAATCTACAGGTTAGTTCTCATTCATGCATATACATAACAACAAAATATATAAGTGATATTAATCATCATGTTATTAAGTCTAGTATCCATGTGTCAATTTGTACTTCATAACAACATACTAGAAATAAATCTTACATTAGATAAATCATAATTTTGATAAGTCATTCATTAGATAAATCATATCCCCATATATTAAACAACAATAACTCTGATAAGTCATACACTAGATAAATCATAACCATGTAAGTCGTACATCAGGTAAATCATACATCAAATAAGTCATACATAAAATATTTTAATCAACAATACCTAATCTATCTAATGATTTGTATAAGTATTTTCATCTATCCAACTAAAATGCATCAATATTATATAACGTTCATAAATTAAATAACATGTAACTACAAATAGAGCCTTAGAATAGGTAGCTATCTAAGTCAAAATGGCATCACAGATTTTGAAAAGTGAGGGGTAGTCATGACGTATAGTTTGTACATCCTCCCAAGTAACAGATCCTGGGATATACTTATCCCACTGGATGTTAACTTGGTCCACCATGCGACGTCTAAGTTGCCGAACCGTATGGTCCACTATGTGTAATGGTTCGACCATTACGGTTCCTGTGTCCGAGACTTGCAATTCCCTCCAATCCAGTTTGTGAGATTCATTAAAGACATAATGTCGTAAAATAGATACATGAAAAACATCATGAGTTTTATCCAAATGAGGTGGTAGTAGAAGATGATAGGCATCTGGTCCAATCTTCTCCTTGATTCTAAAAGGTCCTATAAGTCGAGGTGACAATTTCGTCTATTTCCCAAACCGAATGGTGCTTTTGTTGGGTCAGATTAGAATAAAAACTTGGTCTCCTACTTCATAACTTTGATCAGTCTTATGTGAATCAACATAACTCTTCTGTCTATATTGTGCTTCCTTTAACCTTTGTCGAATTTGTCTTACCTATTCCTCCATTTCTTGAACTAATTCCAACCCAATTATTGCTCATTCCTCCAACTTTTACCAACTCAATGGTGTCCTACATGGCCTCCCATACAGAGCTTGATAAGGAGGCATCCTAATTGAACTATGTTAACTATTATTATAGGAAAAATATACCAATGCTAAGTACCTTTCCCACCAAGTCTAATTATCCATGACGTACATTCTAAGCATCTCTTCCATAACTTGATTTACTCTTTTAGTTTTCCCATGTGTTTCTGGATGATATGCATTGCTCAGGTTCAACTAAGTCCCCAGTGATGAATGAAAACTTGTTAAAAACCTAAATGTAAATCGAGAGTCTCTATAAGAAATGATCTTTGTGGGTAACCCATGTAGTCGAATAAATTCACTTATAAAAACTCGTGCCACATCAATAACATCGTAATCATCTCTCACTGGGATGAAATGGGCACTTTTGGTCAATTTATCAACTACAATCAATATAGCATTGTGCTTCTGTGAAGTGAGTGGCAAACCCACAACAAAATAAATAGAAATGACCTCCCATTTAGACATAGGGATGTCATGTGGTTGTAGGAGTCCTACTGGATGGCAATGATCAACCTTCAGTCATTGACATTGAAGAAATTTGGCAACAAACTGGATTATGTCGTGCTTCATGCCTATTCAAAAGAAGATTTTCTTCATGTCCGCATACATCTTCTTCACTCCATGATGTGCACAATAGAGTGCTTTATGTGACTCTTCGAGGATGGTTCTTCTTATACCCCCTTCCTTAGTTATGTACATTCTCCCTTGATATCTCAATGGTCCATCTGGTTCAAGGAAATATCCCTAAAACTTTAGTTCTATCTTTTTACCACTCTGGAGTGCTTATATAACCTTTAGATACCAACTATATTCAAAGACTTTCTCCAAGACATGTTCCCTCGATTTGACCCTCAAGGGTACTAGGGAGAAGGTTCATGACCTCCTGCTTAGTGCATCAACCACCACATTCTCCTTTCCCTTAATGTATGAGATCCCAAAATCATACTCACTCATGAATTTGCTCCACTACCTCTGTCTATCATTCAAATTCTTTTGAGTGAAGAGGTTCTTCAAGATTTGATGATATGTTCTTAACTCAAAGCTTCTACCAACAAGGTAGTGTCTCCACAGTTTCATACCTAACATCATTGCTGCTAGCTCTAAGTCATGGGTAGCATACAACTCTTCATGTTTCTTGAATTTTCTAGATGTGTAAGCTATTACTCCGCCTTCTTGCATCAATACTACTCCCAATCCTTGCTTCGAAGCATTGGTATAAACAACAAAGTCTTTTTCCATGTCTGGTACTTGAAGGATCGAGGTTAGTAACCTCTTTAGTTCAGTGAATGTAGTGTCACATTCATATGTCCATTCATACCTGACCCCTTTTCGATGTAATGTGGTGATGGGTTTTGAAATCCTCGAAAACCCTTACACAAACCTACGATAATAACCTGATAGACCCATAAAACTACACACCTCATGAGAATTTTCTGGTACTAGCCAATCCATTATGGAATTTACCTTTTCCGGGTCAATTGAAATCCCTTCTCCTGAAATGATGTGCCCAAGATAATGAATTTTTGTCTAAAAGAAGGAACATTCTGATAATTTTCCATACAATTGATTTTCCCTTAAGCAAGTCAATATAACCCTTAGGTGCTCTTCATGCTCCTTTTCATTATTGGAATACACAAGAATATCATCCAGAAATGCTTGCACAAATTGGTCCAAATACTTCTTAAACATACCATTCATGAGGTTCAAGAATACTGTTGATGCATTGGTCAAACCAAATGGAACAACTACACACTCGTAGTGCCCAAACTAAGTTCGAAATGCGGTTGTTGAGATGTCATCTTCCTTAATCCTCAATTGGTGGTATCCAAATCATAGATCAATCTTTGAGAAAACAGTTGCTCCCTTCATTTGATCAAATAGGTCATCTATTCTAGGTATCGAGTACCTATTCTTTATTGTGGCTCTATTTAAGTCCCTATAATCTATGCATATCCATAAGAAACCATCCTTTTTCTTAACAAAAATCACTGGTTCACCCCAAGGTTAAATACTAGCTCTGATAAATCCCAAGTCTAAAAGCTCTTTTAACTACATCTACAACTCACAAAGTTATGGAGATGTCATCCTGTAAGGTGTCTTAGATATGGTTATGCACCAGATTTTAGGTCGATTTTGAAATTGATCTCCCTTATAGGAGGTAATCTAGGCAATTCCTTAGGAAAGACATCCTTGAACTCTGACAAAATTGGGTTTTGATATAGGGAGTGTCCCTTTTGGTCACTTACATCCTCAACCACATATAGTTTGTAACCTTGTCGGAGACAATGTTTTACATTCGTCATGGAGATGAATCGTAGGGACACTCCTCTCTTGATACCACAAATCTCAATTGACCTACCTTAATCATCTAAACAAATCACCTTCCTTTTGAAACAATCTACCAAAGTTCGATGAGCTTCTAGCAAATCCATTCCAATAATTATATTGCGCGTCCCCAGTGTTATGACATATACCTTCAACTTAGTTGTACACACCCCAAGGTTCACCTAACATTGGTCAACACTAGGTCCTACTACTTGTTTTATCCCAGAAGCCATTTCGACTTGTTTGAAGTCATCGTGCTCATAAGCTGCCAACCCACATTTTCTTAATGAAAATGGTGAAATAAAACTAAATGTAGCACCAGAATCAAACAAAGTTTTAACTTTTACATTGTTTATCATACCTGAAGTTTTTATCATGGAAAATTGGTGTTGAACTTGTTGGTTATCAACTGCTACATAGATTTGATGGTGGATGCTTACTTCCCCCATTGGTGCCTTTCCCTCTATACAGTTGTTACCAATTTGTAACTTAGGAAAGTTGCGCTGGTAATGAGGTCCCCCACATCCCCAACAAGTGATGCGAAATGGAATCCGAACAAAATGTTTTGGAGTTCTTTGGAAAGAGCTCCTTCCCCTGAAACCCCTACCCCTGCTCATGGCTCCTCACGTCTTCCCATGATTTGCATGATTCCTCGAAGCTTTTGATGAAGCTGCAATGGAAACCATTGAAATCCCCACTATCGGTGCTCTGGGTACAACCCCGTTTCCATATGGTGGTGGCCTCAAACTTCCTCCCCTAGAGAAGGTACAAGGGTCCTTCCCCATAAACCTTGGTTGTTGTGGAAAAATGGTTTTATTTCCACCTTTTAATTCTAAGTGCTATTCAACATAATGAGCATGTTCAACAACTTCTACAACTGAGGATGGTTTCCACATCCTCACCATTTCCCTAATCTTAGGGTTCAATACATAAATGAAACGATTCGCTTGCCCCTGATCAGTATCCATGTAAGATACATACTTGACCAATTCCATGAATCTAATCTCATATTCCTCTACCGTATGGTTTCCTTGTACCAAATCATGGAAGGATCCTACCTATTTTTCTTCATAATATGATGGTAGGTACTTTTTTTTTAATCTCTCCTCAAATAACTCCTAGGTAACTGTGTCCGGAGTGAGGTGTAGTTGACGCTTTAAGTTACCCCACCAATTTAGAGCACTATCTCTGAGTTGGAATATTGTTATTTTAGCTTTTGAATTAGAAGTATAATCTCTTAGTGCGAAGCACCATCTCATTCCCTCTAACCACGATTTTTCTCATTCACTGGCACGACCTCTAGCAAACTCTGGGAGCTTAATCTTTTGGAGCTCTGTTGTAATGTCTTTGATTGGAAGTCCTCTATCAGAGTCTCTTGATCCCTCGATATTGCCCAACCTTAATGGAGAGTGCTCCACTTTCACTTCAATTGTTTGGCACCCTCTTAATGTCTCATTAATTGCTTCTAGGGAACACAAGATGAGAGATAGCTTTGGCGATGACAATGGGTTATTTTTAGGAAGTCCTTGGGATTATCCTCCTCGGCCTCGATTTCCCCAGATCTTAACCATTTTGAAATGTTGAATTATCTGTTCCAAATGGGACTTATTAATGCAACTTAGGACTTGTACAACCCTAGTGAGCTCACACATATATAAAATGATAGGCATAAGTTTTTCTTTTACTATGCTTGCAAACAAGCATTACTAATATTGATAAGATCCACAAGGATTTATTAAATCCTCTCATGTGAGATCCTACAATTTTTCTCTTAATACTATCTAGGTTACTAGTGCAATGTACTTGTCAACCATGCTCTAAATGCCTTATTAACACCAAATTACTTTCTTTAGTTACCATAATTACTTATTTAATTATTAGTTTTCTCTTGGTGGCTTTTAAAATACTCATCTAGAATGAAATTTGGAACCATTCTTGCCTACTCACCAATAAACCATTAATCCTATTTCAAGTAGTAATTTAAATATAAAGAAGAGCTTTTACTAACTCTGAGATACATACTTCTTTCTTAGACATGGAAATTTCAAAACCATTCAAGGCACAATGAACACAATATTTACCATTGAAACTAAGTTGGGAAGCCAACTCCAATGGTTGTTGAGCTTTTAATTGGACAATCCTTTGACTATAGTTCTTTGGCTCTTTGAGCATTCTCGTCACCCAAAATGTCCTTTAAAAGTGAAAGTACAAAAGGTAATGGAAAAGACAATAAACTTATCCTTTCCCTTTTCTCCTACCCTTCTCTCTCTCTCTCTCTCTCTCTATATATATATATATATATATAGATATATCAATTTTATATTTGTTTTATTCAACTTTTATAAATTAATTATATCTATTTTAAGCGAATTCTACTTCATAAATAGTACATTTGTTTAATAAATAACATACACTTTACATACAGCTTGAGAGGGCCTAATGGTTAAGAGCATGTGTTTCCTCCTAATAGGTCACAAGTTCAAAACCAGAGGGGGGTAGAGTATGTATGCCTTCGTAGACTTAGTAGTGAAATCGCTGCATGGAGGTGGGTCCCTTATCCCACAAACAAGGGGGTCTTATACACCAATTTGGTAATGGATATTATTATTATTATTATTATTATTATTATCATCATCATCATCATCAAAACAATCAATACTACATAAATTGATGTATGTATTATTTTAATTTAATTTATACAATACTAATTTCAAACTATATAATATTAACCATCTATGTGTGCATTCCCAAAAAATAAATGTAACCAATTATATATATATAATTATATAATTTACTTATAATTTATATTATATTTAACATAAAAATAAAATAATAATATTAAATATTATTAATATTTTCCATGTCAACATATAATAGTACTATATTTAAAATGTTTGAGATGAATAATTACTAAATATCCATGATATCTTTTAACTATATATTATTATATATAATTTATAAATCACTTTAATTTAATCCAATTAATAGTTTATTTTAATTTAATATATTTAAATTAAATAATATTATACTCAACTTTATTTGTTATGATATTTAATAATTTTACATTATAAATTAATTTATGGCCCATCTTTTTTTTTTCACAAATTTCTTTTCTATTTCACTTACTGCCACAAATTTAGACAAAGTACAGTAAACACTTTAAATATGTTATCAATGGAGAACCATAAATAACCTTTCAGTTGGTAAACGAAATATTATGTTTTTATGTAATAAGAGAATATAGATTCCCATCACTAATATTTCCATAAAAAATAATAATTTAAATAGTATTATAACTATGGTATTAATTATTAATTGTTATGTGATAAAATTGACAACAACCAAATTCCCAACGAAATCCACATATCAGAGATCAATTGTCAGGTGGACGGTAATGAGGCAATTACCATGGTCATGTAATGCCGCGGTCAGCCTAGGATTTCACTCGCTAGATTGATAATTTTTCCATTATCGAAAATGGAAGCTTTTCCCATTGGCAAAATTTTAATATAATTAGACTAATTTTAAATGTAGATTTAAATATTTAATTATTAATAATTAAATTAAAATTATAGAAGTGTAATTGGTAATAATTTGTTATTAAAAGTTGAAATCTATTTCAAAAATATTTTTTAATTAAATTAAAAAAAATAATTTGTTTTTTATTTATTATATTAAACTAAGATTTATATATTTATATATATAAATATAAAAAGTGTAATTGTTTTAAACTATCTTGAAAGGCATAGGAAAACGACATTTGAAAATAAAATACCTTTGGAACGTAATCATGGAAAGATATGATTATGATATAAAACATTCAGAAGAACAAGATATGTTAACAACTTTGAATGGGGTGAAACTATGGAGTTTTTTATGTATATTATATCAAATTCCTTTCGGCGGTCTTGGCACTTAAATCGAATGTTGGCATACGCATAAGTCTGAATTCGTCAATATATATGGGAATTTAATAATAATAGGTATGAAAGGGCTGCTTTGTATATGTAAATATGCAAGCATCAACTAAACGATCTCCGGGAAAAAGGCAAAATATAAAATAGAAAACCAGTATATAGGACATGTTTCCCCATTCTAACAAGAATAGGCGCATTCTAGGACTCTCGCTGCCTCGCATCATTTTAGAGGTTTCACATTGCATTGTTGCTTCAGATAATTGCCTGATGCTTGTAAAAAAAAAAAGTGTGTTAAATTCAAGAAAAATATATTTGACTGAGACTATGAATATTAGTTGTTAAATTTCAAAATAAAATGACCATATGTACAAGGAAGCCTCAAATAATGCTTTATGATGTTGGGTCTCCTAGCTAGATTTATCCCACTACCATACTCATTCTTGAAAATTCTTTGTCTGGAAGGTCCCTTGCAACAATGGAATACAAATACATAAGCCTTGTCTTTTTATTTCCGAGGGTTTTCGACAAAACTTTTGAACGAACACTATAGAATAAACTTATACTTTAAGCTCGCACATAAAATGTCCCAATTAAGGCATTGTTGCAGTAAAGGTTCTAGACACAGCTAGCCAACGACCATTTCTGACTAAATATATATTGCATCTTATTTTTCGAAGGATAAAAGCTTCTCATATATTATTGTAGAGAAATGACAATTTCTCTTTGTAAACGGAAGAGAATCTTTATTTATGTATTCATTTCATTCACACATTTTTGAGATCGAAATTACTTCGGAGTCTAAAGTGGAGTTGTTCAGACAGAGAGGCCCCAAAATGTCCCTAAAGCTAGAAAAGCTAGAAAGCAGTAGTTAAAAGGCCAAAAGAAAATCATTGTTTCAGTGCTCAACTTGGAATATTAAAAGCAAAGTCACGAACATTGGAATAGGGAATGGGGAATCCATTTACTTTGAAAGTGAGGCAAGTAATGACGAGCTTTGGAATAGGGTGTGGGATTGGCATTGGTGTTGGCCGATCTTTAAATTTAGGTGTGATTTTCCAATCTGCATATCTATTTTGACTTGTGTATCTTTTCATTCCACAAATTGGTGTTAGGACACCTGTTGCACATTATGCAAAGGGAGCAATGGAAGCCAACGTAAATGGCGGGGGTGAAATAGTAATTCTCTTTGTCGTTGCTTTCTACGGTTTTCGATCATCTGAGCTTGTTCTTAGAACCTTAGATTACTTAAAATATGGGTTGTTGTTTCCGTGTGTATTCTATATATGCTTATAATGTTATGTCTTAGGCTTCTCGTGCCTCTAATTTTTTATTTTTTATTTAAAAAAAACCTAAAACTTAGTTATTCAAATTTATTTGTATATATATATATATATATATATATATATATATATATATATAAAAGGTAATGTTAGTAGGTGTTTTCAAGGTCCAGATTTTGAACCTGGTTCTGATACCATATGTAAGGATGCAACCTAGGGTCCTCTAAATAAAACTAAATTTATTTAATTTAAACACAATAAGAAGGAAATAGCCAATTTATAGCTCAACATTTATGTGATGATAATATACAAGTAAAATCTATTTACAACATATTAAACAAGTATGAAATTTCATTTGCAGCGATTTACATAAGGAATCAAGAAATGGAAGAATAATTGTTCCAGTAGCTTGGTTGGGATGCTCCTCTTGGTTACCCGACTGAATTTACCTCCTACCCAACTAAGAATGGTTTCCTAGCCCAGAGAACCTCCACAGGTTCCCTAGCCCTTCGAACCCAAGTCCAACCAGCTATAGTGTGTCCAAGTTATACTAACACTCTCTAATAGATCCAAGTTTGAATTCTCTCATTTATCTCTCCATTCTCTCCCTTCTCTTTCTCCACATTCCTCCCCAAGACAAAATTCTCAAGGCCAAAACAAAGACCAATCATCTCCCCCTCTCCTCTCATCTTCCTTCCCTTTTATGTCTCTTCCTCCCATCCACCTCAACCACCTATCATTAATGTCATGACTACCCCCTCATCCTTTTTTTTTTTAGTTTCCTTGACTTTTCTTACCATATCTTATTCAAAGTAGATTTGAGAAGACACTTTGGAAATAAAATATGGATATTTAATTTACAAATAAATTGGAGAAGACCATATATTTTCAAAAGTAGATTTGAGAAGACACCTTGGGATATGGATATTTCATTTAGAAATAAATTGGAGAAGACCATACGCTATCCAAAAGAAAATTTGAGAAGACGCTTTGAGAATTGAGTAATAACAATAGTAAAAGTCATATCAATAAAATAAAATTACAGTTTCACAAGTGTAGGTATATACCAATATTACTTAATAATTATAAGCTAATATTTCTAGGTTAATTAAACACTAATAAAAATTAGTATGATATGATCAAGTAGGGCATTACAATTCAAATTAGAGATAGGGACTTGGTGAAAAAGGGCATCGGGGTTCTGTCTAGAGACGAAAACAAATATTTCTCCATCACCTGGATCCATCAGGAGAGAGTAAGCTACTAGAGGTGGCCACCCTGAAATCCTAGAATGTTGGAACCCCAAGGAATTGTGTGAATGATGTCTTAAAGGGATCCGGGTTCGAGGGTTCTCATTCACTACGTATGGCCTAGTGTGGACCTAGTCACCAAGGGATCCTTCACTCTACGTAACCTGGATGCGTGGTGTCCCACGAGTCTTGGGTGACCACGAGAGCCACTAATGGGTGACACATGGACCTTTCGTAGGTCAACAAGTGGTTGGAGGACATCGAAATTATTCCACCCGTGCAAAGGTTAAACGATGAAGGTTAGAAACCCTGAAAATGCAGATGGTTGAATGTACCAAGGAATCACAGGCACGCTGGAGTTGTGGGTTCATAGGGACGACTATGGATAACACATGGAGAATTACGTGTCACTCCAGAACATTAGAGAGTCGTAACCACAGTGAAAGAAATATCGGGATATCTAGGTGTCGGGATGGACAAAATTTGGATGGATAGATCTATATTAATGCAGTGAGCCATTAGTGGGAGAGATAGCCATTGTCGTGAAGGCATGACACATCATCCAATAGATCAAGTTCCAGGGGGACCTCAACTTAAAATCTTAGTACATTATGAGGGTTCCAGAAACATGACATGTCAGCCAAGTGGATTGGTTCTAAGGGGAGCTCTCAAGTCGAGAGACAAGGTGTCGCGAGGGTCACAGAGCCACACCTCATTAGTCAACGGAGAAAAAAAATATAATATATATGATAATCTTATCACCCCATTTCTCAATATGAAATGAAGGGGTCAGGTACATTACAGAGTGGTATCAGAGCATCTAGGTTCAATACTTTGACTGGATTGGCTTCATCACGTGCAAGTGAGGAAGTTATATTAAGTAATTATAGGGTATTGAGTTAGTCTAGACTGTGGTTGCTATTTGTTAATGAAATGGTTCTAAGGTAAGTTAGATTATGGCTAACAACTCGACGAGAGTAGGATTGTGACTGTAATACATTTTTATCATTGATTATGCACCAATTTCATAATTTACTAACTACATCATATGATTTGTAAATGGCTTGTACGTTAACATAGTTGTTTTTTCACTGCAGGAACCCCAATGAAAAATCTACAATCTCATGACCCGATTTTGTGTTTTAATGTTGTTTTAAAATGTATAACAATGTGTGCGATTGAAATCACATCACACGAAGCATAAAAAAAGAAAGGATATAAAGATGAGAACCAGAGTGGTTGAATATAGTTCTGATCAGTCTGAGCATGGGATTGATGGAGTCAGAACCAATAAATAAGAGAGATTAGTTAGGAAAATGGGAGGAAATCAATCCCTGGATTGGATGGATACCTTGAGAAGTAGGTCGATAACGAGAGGCTGGTAAGAGCTCAAGAAAGGAAGGATGAGATAAATGCAGTCATAATGCAAAGTCTATAAGACTAGAAGAGGCAAAGGAAAAATGAAATGAGGACCAGTCATAGAGACAAAAAAATCCTTCGTGATTTAGAATAAAGCACCCACAGAGAAGATGGTAGTGGATCCAGAAAGAGGCCCAAGTAGTGAAGTAAGGACACTACACCAGGGGGAGAACCTTTTAGTACTTGAGGAGGAAGGGCTATAACGCAAGTTCCTTAATCGAGTAAAATATATATTCTACTACCTACAGATACCACAACTCTCACCATCACTCTCACTCAGAGAGAAAGGAAAGGGGACATATGCCTAAAGAATTAAAAAAACAAAGATGCTCACATTCGATGGGGATGTGAAGAAGGCAGAGGATGTGGAAGCATGATTGCTAGGGATGAATAAGTTCTTTAGAATACATGGCTACTATGAGAATATGAAATCTAGAGTCACCTCTTACAATTTAAAAGGAAAATCCAACATTTGGTGGGAGGACCTGAAGAACACTAGATCCATTTTTAAGAAAGAGCTTACATGGGAAGAGTTTAAGAAGCTCTTCAGAGAGCAATACCTGTTTGAACGCTACTACGACAATAAGGAAAAATAATGTTATGAACGTTAGACGACTAGGGATGAGTATGCCACCAATTTTTTGGGTTTATTGAGGCATGTACCATATCTCAAGGATGAGAAATTTAAAATTTAGACATTCACTAGTAGGTTGCCTATGGTATTTAGAGATAAAATTGAATTTTTGGAACCCAGACTCTGAAGGACGCGATCAAGAAGTAAGATCATTGATATAAGAAAGTAAGGTGTAAGTATGAGATTAAGAGTAATTGGCCAGCCAAAATCATTGCTAGATGAAATATGAATTGGTCCAGGAAGAACCCAGAAATAAAAGGGAGGAAACACCCAACTCAGACAAGACAATGTCAACAGAACGACAACATTTCTGTTAAAGGAAATGTACAACAACCGGCATAAAAACCACTCAATATCAAAGTTCATGAACAACTCAAGTGATGGAATTGTGGTGGGAACCATATGAGGAGGGACTGTCCACATCAATAGGAGGTCAGACCCAAAATATACAATGCTTAGAGGAAATCACTGTGGGCAAAGTAGCTCAGAGTATCCCAAGGGTTTATGTAGCATTAGACAACCAAAAATCAGATCACTAGACATCCATCATTGAGATGGAAGGTAAGCTACAAGAGATTTCTTTTACTATTTTGATTGATCTAGGTTCTAAGTATAGCTATGTCAGCTCAGAGCTTATTGAAAAGTGTGGATTCGACAAGGAATTACATAGAGAACCATGGTTGGTTCAATTGGAAATAGGGACAAGGAGACAACTCAACCATTGGGTGAAGGCATGTGCATTTTAACTTAGTGGAATGCCCACAATATCCCATTTGAATGTACTATCATCAGGGAAAATTTTAAGGATGGAAAATTATCTTGAAGTTTAAAAATATTGGTGAATCTCACTAGTCCCTAATATGCAAACTATAAAATGTTTATTGATATATTTGTAAAATTATTCAAATTTATAATGATTTTATATATATCCTCTATATAATGTTGGTGATTTTTAAGGTAAAATAATTTTATATTATAAAATTTGGGTGAATCATTTTTATAAAAAATGGAAATTGACGAATCTTATTTTTGGAAAAATCATGGAAAATTGACCCACCTGCGAATTTTAGCCCCTAAAATTTTCCATGGCTACCATTGGGTCAGTATGGCATATTGTTAGGCATGGAGTGGATGTATGTACACCAGACCAAGGTATATTTATATGAGAAGGAAATAGAATGCTTGGATGAGCAAGGAAAGAAAAGAGTATTGCAAGACAAGAAAAACCCCATATCATTGATGTTGATCACTGTTATGCAAGCCAAACTCAGTATTAGGAAGGGATGTACATTGTTTGTAGTACAAGTTTCCAAGCATAAGGAAGTTGATGGAGCAACAAAATATGAGGAAGATGACTTGCTTCAAAGGTACCCTGTTTTGCAATATTATCTAGATGTCTTTTAAGTAGAGGTTCTAGGATTGCCTCCTCATAGAGAGAGATATTTCTCCATTGAGATGGTACCTATAGAAGAAATAACATCTAAGGCTTCATATAGAGTGAGCACCCTATATTTGATTGAGCTAAAACTGTAGGTGAAGGAAATTCTTGAAAAAGGATACATAGGGCCAAGTGTGTCTCCTTGGGGAGCATTGATATTGTTTGTGAAGAAGAAAGATGGAACCCTAATATTATAAATTGATTAAAAACAATTGAACAAGGTAACCATCAAGAAAAGGTACCCATTACCAAGGATTCATGATCTGTTTGACCAATTAAGGGGAGCAACAATATTATCCAAAATTGACTTGAGGTCAAGCTACCATCAAGTAAGAATCAAGGAGGAGGACATTCACAAGACTGCATTTAGATCAAGGTATGAGCACTACAAATTTGTAGTGTTACCCTTTGGGCTTACTAAAGCTCTAACCACGTACATGTTCCTGATGAATATGGTGCTACGACCATACTTGAACAAACTTTTCATTATATTCATGGAATACATATTGGTTTATTCAAAAACAGAAGAAGAACATGAGCAACACCTAGCGGTTGCGTTACTGTTTTTTAGAGAACATAAGTTCTATGAAAAGTTGGGTAAGTCTGACTTCTTTTAGTCATAGATACACTACTTAGGGAACATCATCTCCAAGCAAGGTGTATCGGTTGATCCTGATAAGGTCAAGGCCATAAAGAAGTGGCCAACTCTAAAGAAGGTAGAGGAGATCAGATCATTCATGGGACTAGTAGGATATTACAAGAGATTTATTCAGAATTTCTCCAAAATAGGACACCCCATGGAAACCTTACAAAGAAAAGGGAAAATATTTGAGTGGATTGCATAATGTGTAGAAAGATTTGAGGAGTTAAAGCAATTTCTCACCAGTGCACCAATGCTAAGAATCACGGATCGTAGAAAGGATTTCGTAGTATGTATTGATTCTTGCAAGGAGAGGCTTGGTGGAGTCTTAATGCAGGAAGGACAAGTTGTGTGCTATGAGTCTAAAAAATTGAATAATTTTGAGGAAAATTACGTGACGCATGACCTAGAATTGCTTGTTATCATTCATGCTTTAAAAATTTTGTGTGATCCAGGTTGGATCATTATATTTTTTTTCATCCATCTCCATGCATTTGGAGTGGAAGAAGTGTAGAAATCATCTCACAAGACCGCTTTTATCAGCGGGACCCTGTTTGGGAAAATGGGGTCTGAAACCTTCCGGGAAATATTTTAGGAATCAAACGATGTTTTTTGGGGTTAAAAATTTCTTCTTTGGTATAGCACAATTTCATGTTGTTCTACACACATAGATATTTCCAACCAAACAAGAAGCAGGTCAATCAGAGTCCGTATGCAAAAGTTATGTCACTCAGAAGTTGACCTTCCTGTTTTCACACCTATAGTTTGAGAGGATGTCGAGTCAGCCCCCATTCTTCATGGAAAAGGGGATAGCCACGTGATTATGATGTAAAATACTCTAGAATATTCTATATTGTAACTCTAGTTAAGAGTTGATATAGTTAAATTAACCACTAATAGGCTATCGGGTTGTGTTATAACCAGACCACTAGGAGGAAGAAGCATTCCATTCTTTCGAGAGAATTTTATTCCATAGCTGAGAAAAGATAACTAGGAGAGAGATAAGAGGTAGATCAAACGTAGAGGATTTGTGCACAATAACAGTGCATGGGCCACATGCATTACTTCTTTGTACCTACAATCATATTTCTAGACAGAGAAAGAGAGCGAAGCAACCTCACCTTTCATCTGGGTTTTCTCACAAAAGGGTTTCCTAGAGAGCATATCTTGTGTATTACGTGTGTGAGCTTAGTTTTTAATTCTCAGCTTTTCTGCATAATTTCCACTCACATGCATGCATCAATTACAGTTAAATCTACAAATATAGAATTGTAATAAAATTGTTATAGTGTAAAATTTTAGTATTTTAATATATTATTATCAGATCTGCTGCGATGAACTGTATAGTGGAATATCCACAACAATTTATGGATCATTTGGTATCATATAAGGTTTCTTTGGGTATTTTTTGGAGATTGCAGGGATCTATATCAACGGGGCTAAAAATCGTAAAACCCTCATCATGGGCAACGAATATATAAATGAACCTCGTGATTCTATAGAGGTGAGTTTTACGTGGCTAAAACAAGAAGTCACAGATATCAACCACAATGTAAACCTCCTCATGGTGGCCTTGAATAAAAATCTGGGGATATTTAGAGAAGATGGGGGTTCAAATGCAAAGGAAAAGTCAAAATGGGGATCACAATATTAGGGAGAAATGGAGAACGAGTCGAAGAAATAACCTGAAAAAGATCAACCCAGTTCAAGTGTCGTGAGCCAATCACAGTCCCTATTTAAAATGGAAGAAAAATTTAATATCAAGCCATACCACGACAATGTCGATTCTCTGAAGCTGAACCACTGGTTGCAACAACTAGAAGTTTTTTTTAGTGTCCATCAGATCGAGGAAAGGAAAAATATTTAATCCACATGGATGAAATTAGAGGTCCATGCACTGACTTGGTGGGAGAGCCACATGGAAACCTTGAGGTTGGAGGGACGTCTAGTGAATAAGTGTGAGGACTCTAAAACCCTTAGTAATTCATAGTTTTATCCCATTGGGTACATGGAGGACCAATGAATTTGGTGGCATTACATCAGGAAAAAGTCGGGCCAAAGCGTGCAGGCGTACACCACAAAATTCAGGAAGATGGATATAATGTTGGGTATCTCTCCAAAGAACCTAGATGTAAACATCAAGTATTTGGGGATTTGCATCACCATCTACATGAGCAAGTGATGTTGTTCAATATGATTCTAAGGAGGGGAAGAAGAATCAAAAAGTGGGAAAAGATAATGGTATCCACAACACACCAGTGCAAATATCCTAGCAACCACTGTAAAATTAGTGGGCATACAGAGGAGAAGTGATGGAAATTGCATCCAGAGCTAAACCTAAAGAATAAGAAGAAAGATAATAAGAATAAGAATCTCATGGCCACATATTTGAGAAACCAAGTTGAAATAATCTCATACGTGGATGAGAAGATTATTTGTACGTCAGTACAGAAGGAGGTGAATGTAAGTAGTCTTCAACAAAAAGAAGAGAAATAAATGACCAATCTCTTCCATATAAAGATACATGTTAAGAAGACAAATATTGATGCTCTATTTAAGTCAAGATTGCAGGAGAATCTCATTGCAACAAATCTGGTCAAGAAGTTGGGACCGGAAGTTCATGATCATCCAAACCCATATCCACTGGGATGGGTAAATAAGGATGCAGAGCTGAAGGTAACAAAAAAATGTAGAATTAGATTTTCTACCAGTGTTGATTTTATTGATGAAGTAGATCCAGATGTGGTTCCTCTTGATGTATGTGGAGTCATTTTTGGGAGTCCATATGTGTACATGCATGATGCAATTTTCATGAGAAGATCCAACCAGTACTGACTTGTCAAGGATGGAAAATCATTCATCATCAATGCACACAAAGGAAAGTCCAAAATTTCATTGGTAAGTGCCAAGCAAGCCAAGAAATTGATCAGTTCTAACAAGAAGTATGTTTTATTTCTTTTAAGCGAAATTAGTTTTGTAGAGGAGTCAATAAAAGGAAAGAAATCCATGGAGGGGTTTACTAAGAAACATAAACAATAATTGGAGTTGTTATAGGCATACAAGGATGTGTTTTGAGATCCTAAAAAGTTACCACATAAGAGAGAAGTGGAGCAATGATCCAATTATTTCTAGACTCCCCCTTGCTGAATATTGGGTTACATGCAGTCTGTTATAGAAGCAAGCTAGTCGAAGAAACAATGGCAACTATTGTTGGAACAGTGTGTCATTCGACAGAGTACATCACCATGTGGGCCACCCATCATGATTGTGCCAAAGAAGGACGAGACTTGGAATATATGTATAGATTACAAGGCGTTGAACATAATCACACTAAAGAATAGATACCCCCTACCCTAGAGAGATGATTTGGGCGATCATTTGTTGCAAGAAAAATAATTCACCAAGATGGACTTGAATTTTGGATATCACTAGGTTCGAGTGAGAAGAAGATACATGGAAGACCGCCTTCAAAAATAGGTAAGGTCTGTATGATTGGTTAGTTGTTCCATTTGTCCTGTGTAATGCACCAGCTATGTTTATGAGATTAATGAATCATGTATTGTGCCCTTTTATAGATTCATTTTTTATTTTCTATTTGGATGATATACTAGTATATAGTGCTTCCTGGGAGGACCATATTTCACATTTGACATAGGTGCTAGAAACAATGACGAAGCACCAACTGCCAGCAAATCTCAAGAAGTGCAAATTTGCACAAAAATATTTAGTGTATATGGGGTATGTGATTGGTGGAGGAGAAATAAAGATATATCCTTCCAAGATGGAGGTAATCATTAAATGGCCGATGCCTATGAATGTTTCTAAGGTTAGGAGTTTCATTGGGGCAACACAATACGTAAGGAAATTCATAGCCCCGTTTTCAGCAGCAAGAGTTTCCAATGGGGAAAAGGTTAGCAGATGATGTTTGAATAATTAAAGAAGAATATCAATCAAGCAACAGTTTTGGCATTATCAAACTTACAACAACCTTTCTAAGTGGAAAAACATGCTAGTGGGTATGCTATGGGAGATGTCGTGATGCAGGGAGGAATGCCTGTATCCTACCATTTTGAACTTTTTCATGGGGAAGTTATTAACTACCCTACTTATGATAAGGATATATATGACATGGTGCAAGTTGTGAAGAATTGGAAGCACTATCTGATGGGAAAGGAGACAGTAATCCACACATATCACCAACCGTTACAATACTTGTAGACCCAAAGTAAGCTACAACAGACTAGGCATTACAAGTGGATGGGGTTTTTATAGCAGTTTCATTTGGTGATCAAGTATAAGAAGGGAAACACAAAAAAGTTGGATGACATGCTTTCAAGGCCGCCCACATCAAAGATCATATCTTTTGGGACTCATATGCACATGGATCCATTCACCCATGATGTACACAGAGATGCATATTCAGAGGATGAGGACTTCAAGGAGGTGTATCAACAACTGTAGAGTCAGATTCATGTGCATGATGGCGATAGAACCATTGACTACCATATTTATGATGGGTTAATCTACAGGATGAATAATCTATGTGTTACTAAAGGTGAGAAATTGCAACTAATTAGAGAGGCTCACACCTCCAAGGTTGCAGGGCACTTTGGTGTAGGGAAGACCATGGCTAACTTGCAAAGGTATGTGTATTGGCCCAAGATGCAAGAGAAGGTAGCTATGTTTATAAGAGGATGCATGATTTGTTGTACCAACAAACCTAGTAACATGAATCATGGTCTATATCATCCCCAACCTATAAATACTCGTCCTTGGGAAAGAATTTCCATGGAATTTGTGGGAGGTTTACCAAAAAGCAATAAGGGACATGACTACATATTCATGTTAGTTGACAGGTTTAGCAAGATGTGTGTTCTGATTCCCTATAAAATACCATCGATGAGAAAGAAGCAACAAATGTGTTCTTTGGACATGTTTGGGTGCACTTTGGGATACTAAGGAGCATGATTTCAGAATGGGATACAAGATTTCTTAGTGCATTTTGGACTACATTGTGGTAGAATATGGACACAAATTTGAAGATATCTACAACATTCCATGCATAGATAGATGGGCAGAAAGAAGTAGTCAACAATAATTTGGTTCAGCTTCTGAGGAGATACAACTAGAAGCATCTGAAGAACTGGGATGAAAATATGGTATATATGCAACATTCTTACAACAGAGTAGTCCACACTTCTACAGGAAAGTCCCTATTTGATACTTGCTTTGGATATTTTCCACCTTCACATTTGGATATTGCATATGAAAAGTAAGGAGGAGTGAGGGAATATCTTACAGGAGATAATTTGAAGGCTAAAAATTTTATACAAAAAATCACACAGATCCATATACAAGTACCAGACACACTATAGAAGTCACAAGAGAAGTATAAGGCTAGACATGATCAACATAGAACAAAGAAATCATTCAATGTGGGAGAAAAATTATGGCTACAGTTGAATAAGGAGAGGCTGTAAGGGCCTAGTACAAAAATCAAGGTAGACACACTACAGAAGTCGTAGGAGAAGTATAAGGTCAGGCATGATCATCACTAGAATAGATAAATATTTCAAGTTCGGAGACAGAGTATGGCTACAATTGAATAAGGAGAGGCTACAAGGGCCTGATAAGAAAATAAAGGCTCTGAGGTATGGTCCCATTATCAATGGGCTAGAAATAATTGGCTTCTTTCAACCTTTAACCTAGTGTAACTATTTCAGATCACATGAACTGGAAGTTAGTCCTTCCAATCTAAAAGGGCTCTCTCAAATGTTTATCAAATCTTCTTGAAACAATTCAAACAATAGATAAATAACTCTGATCTCTTTTTTCTATTTTTTTAGGTGAAGAGAAATGTGATGACTACAACCATTGGGCATGGAGTCAAATCAAAACAAATTATGGCCAACAACAGTGTTTGATGGAAGTTGAGGCATCTATAGCCTTGAAACTGGTAAAAATGAACATCCACAGTCATACATAGTAAATGAAGGAAATTGGAGCAATTTTACAAGACTTCCAAGTAATCAAGATACTATATAAAACTTGAAACAGCATGATAAAAACCCATAAAAGCCATGACATGAATCTCAGGTACAAAAATAGAGTTGCTACAAAACTTCTATTAAAGGATCAAAAGATTACAAAAGGTCAGTTCTTCACATTCTCCATCAACCCTTATCAAAGTCGAAAGCATACTTATTTATAGAGAAAAGATCTCTTTACATTATCTTGCCACTTGGGCCAAATTCGATCCACTATTCCAGAGACCTATTCCTAATTTTCTTCTAACTAGTAGAGTCCTCACACGGATTTTCTGTTTTAAAAAAGTTGGAATTTTGTAGAAATTTTGACTGTAGATTAACCTGATAATGCAATATAACTAAAGAAAAATACTTTAATCTACTTCTACAATCAAACTTGCGGAAGCTTAATAGATTTGAGAAAGATCAAGATGAACACATATAACTAGAAGAAGAATCAATGCACAAGAAACATAGAAGAATACTCAGGGGAAAGCCTTAGCTAAAAACCCCACTATCTATATTATCATACAAGGTGGAAATATCTCAGAATTACACAAAGATTTAGCTCTCATAGCTAGCCAGCTCTCAATACAATCCTCCTGGATGCTCACAGGAAAAAAAGGCTTCTCACAGACCTTCTCCTCAGCCCTCTAAGCCTCCTATTTCCTTGCACAATTTCTCTGGGAGATCCTCCTATTACCAAGTGTAACACTGATCACTCACACTGATCCCACACCCTGTCAAAACTAAGAAATCCTCAAGGAACCTTCTTCATTTTGCATGCATGAGTTTCCTTTATAGGAGAAAACATGCAATTGATAGTACACTGTCCCTGTCTTTAATCTCAACTAGGTCTTTCTCAAAATAGACATGCATGAGTTAATGATGAGAGAATCTTCAGTTATTTGGATTACACTAGTTGAGTGCATGCATGCATTAACTGAATGAACTCATAATTATTTCCTCAAATATTTTGGAACTAATTTAACTGGAATTAACTCAGTAAACTAAGCTAACTAATTACAACTCAAATATAACTCAATCTTATCTCCTTAAATAAGGGATAATCTCCTTAATTTAAGGGATAATTGTTGCATGACTTCACAAGGACTTCTAACTTGATTTTCTCCAACTAATTAATCCATAATGAATTACTTAATTATTTTTCAAGTAGCTCATGAGACTAAATTCGAATTTTAATTCACAATTTTAATTCAAGGACAAATTAAAAATTGGAATATTCTGGATTCTATTTTTATCATTTCTTGTTGCTATTTTCAACACTCCCTCTCAACAAAAAAGGAATTCAACTCGATCCTGATCCTGAACCTTTGGAATGTTCTACATGCAACACTTCTCTCTAGTGTTGTTGCTCCAACAAATCCAGAAGCAAAAGAAACATCCAACCTGAATCAGTATGATGACTCTTTCATCAAAGTCTTTGACTGCTATTGCCTCTTTCAACTGAAAACTTTGCGCTTCTATTGACTCTGCTTCTACACTGTTGTCAATCCTTATCTACGCTCTTTAGTATCTGACTACTCTAGCCTCTGTCACTTTGATCTTTGACTACATCAATCCCACTGATTCCTCCTGCTACTATGTACTTTGGGCTATCATAGAAAGGTACGATCCATGAGATAAAACCTCTCAATGGACCCTACCCAATTTCAACCTTCTTGGGACTCTCAATTCACATCACCCCACCTCACACCTGGAGGTATGGCTGCATGTGATCCCTCCACCCACTTGGCTCGAAATTTCCCCCTACTGGAGATCTCTACATGAGTGGATGCCTCCACTCGGTCTCCTCTCAGCGTCTCCAATTGTGGCTCCTCCACAATTTTCTGAGACTTCTTCTAGGGCTGCATGTTGGGAGGTAATTTACTATCCCTCTCAACCGCCAAGTCTCTAAAATTTGCCTTTCTCCTCAAGGCTTTTCATGTTTCTTGAACTTCAAATGCATACAAGTTCTTAACTCATGAACCGATCTGTTTTACCTGTTCCGTGGTGATGTGTCTAAGGAAAATCTTTCCCTTACTAAAAACAACATCGTAGCCTTTGTCCTCCAACATCACGATCGATACCAAATTCTTCTTAAGTCCAGGTACATACTTCACATCTATCAAGGTGGTAAGAGCTCCATGCGCCCTTTGAAAAGAAATCGTGCCCACTCCTGAAACACTATACCTTTCATCATCACCCATCTCTATGTGCATCTTGAGGTCTTTCTCCTCCAAGGTACTGAATAAAATTTTATTGCTGGTCATGTGGAATGAGGCTCCACTGTCAAGATACCAACCACAACCCATCATCGATGACACCAAGCATGCAATGAGGGTAAAGTCCATCTCGAACTGAGAGGCTAATTCCTCACCTTCAGATCCTTCCGAGGATTCCTTCTTGGACTTCTTCGATGGGAAATTAGTCACATAATGACCCATTTCCTGACAATTAAAGCATATCACTTTAGACTTGTCAACCTTCTTCCCTCCATGAGAAGAATTTGATTTGGAATGAGAATCCTTCTCCTTCCCTTTCCTTGCCTTACTTGCTAAGGCCATATTTTCTTCATCATCCTTGTATGAAGAACCATCTTGTGTGCTCCTCCTGATCTCCTCCTGCATGAGATCTGACCATAGTTGTTCCCAATCTGGAAGTTTCTCCCTTCCATTCATAGAGTCCTGGTAGCTATTCCAGCTCTTTGGAAGGCCAAGGAGAGCGAGGCTCACCATATCATCATCAGCAGTAGTTATTCCCACATTGCTAAGCTCATCTCTGCAAGTGGTGAGCATGTTCAGATATGTGGAAATAGTATCATAGTTCTCCATCTTGATTCTTTGAATCTTATCGTTGAGTGCCAATTTCCTCTGGTCGCTACTGTTCTAGTAGAGGTCCTTCAATGTCTTCCACATTGAATATGGAGTATCCTTCCCATGGAGACTCGAGACAATATGGTATCGAACTCCCTCAAGGATGATCAGTCTCGCCCTTCTTCCACTCAGCCAACTCTTGTGCATTAGTTGAAGCTTGCTTTTGGATTTCTTGATCAATTAAATCCTTCAAGTTGTTGTCTTCTAATACAGCCTCCATGCGATCTTTCCATTCTATGTAATTTGAGCTGCCTTCCAAGGCATACTCTAGTCTCAAGCCATAGAACAACATTGACCAACCTTGAAGTATGAGATGAATTTGATTTGCACCTGCAACCCCGAACTTCAAACTTCGAATTCTCTTTTCGGTACACGGTTCACTGGTCTGATAAGCTAAGCTCTGATACCATGTAGAAATTCTAACTGTAAATTAACCTGATAATGCAATATAACTAAGTAAAAATACTTTAATCTACTTCTACAATCAAACTTGCGGAAGCTTAATAGATTTGAGCAAGATCAAGCTGAACACATATAACCAAAAGAAGAATCAATGCACATGAAACACATAAGCATACTCAGGGGAAAGCCTCAGCTAAAATCCCCACTATATTTATTATCATACAAGGTGGAAATATCTCAGAATTACACAAAGCTTTAGCTCTCACAACTAGCCAGCTCTTAGTATAATCCTCCTGGATGCTCACAGGCAAACAAGGCTTCTCACAAACCTTCTCCTCAACCCTCCAAGCATCCTATTTTCTTGCGCAGTTTCTCTTGGTGATCCTCCTATTACCAAGTGTAACATTGATCACTCACACTCATCCTACACCCTGTTAGAACTGTGCAATCCTCAAGGAACCTTCTTCCTTCTGCATGCATGAGTTCCCTTATAGGAGAAAACATGCAACTGATAGTACACTGTCCTTGTCTTTAATCTCTACTGGGTCTTTATTGGATAGACATGCATGAGTTAATGATGAGAGAATCTTTAGTTATCTGGAGTACACTAGTTGAGTGCATGCATGCATTAACTATTTGAACTCACAATTAGTTCCTCAAACAGTTTGGAACTAATTTAACTGTACTTAACTCAGTAAACTGAGCTAACTAATTACAACTCAAATATAACTCAATCTTATCTCCTTAATTAAGGGATAATCTCCTTAATTTAAGGGATAACTGTTGCATGATTTCACAAAGACTTCTAACTTGAATTTATCTAACTAATTAATCCATAATGAATTAATTAATTTTTTTTTCAAGAAGTTGGTGAGAATAAATTCGAATTTTAATTCACATTTTTAATTCAAGGACAAATTAAAATTGGAATATTCTGGATTCTATTTTTATCATTTCTTGTTGCTATTTTCAACAAATTCAACTAGGACACTAATAGCTTTAAAACTATAACCACTTTTTGTTGATGTAGATAAGCGAACCCAACTGCGTGTTGAATTTGTTGGAGTGTCATTACACCTTCGACATGTTGTTGATGACTAAATTTCTTTTTTGTTGGCTGTCTTCTTTAATGAGCTAGTTGTTATGCTGATTTGGCTATGTGTTGACTTGGAATTCTGAAAATAGGAGTTTTTTATGATGAAGTGGACATTATTAAATACTCTCTGATGTGTAGTAATCCCTTGATGGCATTGTTGTCAAACTGTTAAGACCAAAACTGTCAGAACACAGAGAAAATAAAGTTCTTTCAAATTCGGTAGTAGACTTTCATAGCAAATTCAAAAACCACCCTTATGCTATCATTTTGATTCCTTTGCTGATTCTTAGGTGTGTAGTAATTTTTTTATTAAACTCATTCCATGTGGATGTTGACTTGGTTGAATTGCTGACTTAGACCTCCACCAAGTCGAATTTCAAAATTTATGACTAGGAAAAATTCTGTAAAATAGGCCTCAAAGATAAGTGCGTATTCACCAAACCCTAATATTGGTGTAAAACCTGAGAGAGTTTTTTTTAGATGAGCCTGCTGAAAAAAAAACCTCCTTCATATTTCCAAAATTCCTTACAATTTGGTTAGAACGTGAGTTTGAAGTTGACTAGTAAAACAATCATTTCTTGAAATTTCATAGCAAAACATTTGTAGCAAATTAGAAAAACACCTCTCTGCTACCTATCTGAAAGTTATGCAATTTCTGAGGTCTTCATTGATTTGTTTAAGCTAAATACATGCCTTTAGAAACCCCTTTGCTGATTTTTAGACCAACCTTAACCTCAATGGAAAGCTACAACAGTTTCATAGCAAATTCTCAGCTTCATTATGGAGAGTTGCTCCAAAAGTTCAAAATTCTGAGTTTTTCGAATTTTCATGATTCTTAATGCCTCCTTATTAATCCCAATACCATGTTGACTATATATAAGGTTGAGATTATTGTTTTAGCTATAGTGAAGACAAAATTGAGAATTTTACCATATCATGGAGTAGCACCTACTTCAACAATGATGTTGAGGTTTTTGTTTTTGGAAAGATTGCTTTTGATGAGATCTACTTTTGAAAGTCTTTAACTTAAGTTTGCAACTTCCTTCTATCAACTTTTAGCCACTTGTTCCTTCTAAACATATGCTTTAACATCTTTTACAATGTTTGAATTCTCTTTTTCTTTTCCTATCCTTTTCTGAAATTTCCGCATCGAAATCTAGTTGGTCTAACACCTCCTTATTCATTTATTCAACTTCTAATTTTGCCTCTATCAGCTCTTCTCATGAATTTCTGTTTGTGTTATTGTTGCACACGTCAGGACTTGTTTGTGAGTTGCTTCCTCTTTACCTGTAAATCAATTTGAGAATACCTAGACCACACTCATACCTCTATACAAATGGAATTATGAACTTTACCCTTTTATGATGACCCTACCAAACACTAAATGTACCATATGACAAATTATACATGAACCTAAACATAAAAACCATATCTAAAATGACTAATCAAACTGAAAATTATTTCTAGGGTTTTCATGGATAACAATGGCTCCAATGGGGATGTTGTGCCCCTGTGGTCCAACAAAGAACCAACAGACTAGTTTCCTGACCATTGGGTTAATCCCATTTTGAAAAATGAAAAGCACACTACAAATCAATTAGAAAAAAATTACTATTGCTGCAATGTGATATCAAACTGATGTACAAACTAAAATTGATAATTGCAAAATGTAGCCTAAAGCTGAAGGAAATTCTTTCCAAACAAGCTTATTTATGTACCAATAACCCTACTCTAACATCTGAAAACCCACCTTCTTAATTCAAGAAATATGAAACCTCTAGTATAACCAGAAAAAGAGTTCATCCAACACCTAGGCTCCATGACTATTCTTAAGTGGACCATCTATTGGAAACTTAGAATAAAAGCTAGATCCATAACCTAAACTTATAAACGAAAGAAACTCCACCATCATTGATGACTAGAATATACTTACCAAACGATCTTGATAATCATGAAAAATTACCTCTTCTTGTTGAGTAAAACCATGAGGGTTGAATTCATTCATAACTGTTGACTTCTTTTGTCCCATGTATTCAATTCAAAGAACATCATCAAATGAAAAGACAAAAATAGTTTTGTCTTCCCTTTCATGTAAATCAACAAAACCATCCATGTCATTTTGATGATCCTCAAATAGAATAGGTAAAACTTGTATATTCATATCTTCATGTAACTCAGGTTTACCTAGAAGTGAACTTTCATGCACTTTAATTGGGTCAACAACATTATGATTTTCAATGGAAAAAGGTTCTTGTCTAGGTAGACAACTTTCATCACATGTTACCTCACTATTTAGAATTTTCATGCGTGTATTTCAACAACCTGATCTTGAGGAGTTTCTTCTTGACATAAAATCTCAGAAAAGCAATGGGTTGAAAACAATTTGAATGATTTGGCTCATACCTTTGATTGCATATAGATTGAAAAGGCTTTGAATCCTTCATGTACTATGACTTAACTATCAAATTGTTGATCCATTTCATCTTCAACTAAAAAAGAGACATATGCTTGTTGGAAAAATTATTGATCATCATGAGAACTAGCTTGAGAAGAAAATTCATAAAGTGCCTCTAACATCTCCTCATCATCCATACATTATACATCATCATCAATACTTTCAAGATATTGAATGAAACCTTTCCAAAAATTACAACAGTTTTGAAACAACGATGATGAAGGATGAGACTTCTCGTATTGTCCAAAAAATATTCTATGGAAATATTTAAGAGAATACAAGCTTCCTGATGGAAACCCTTCATACCATATGCTAGCTTTGTCTTCTAGGGTATCCATAAACATCTTCATGAGATAATCCTCAGGAAACTCAACCCTCAGTCTACATACATGTAAATGGAATTTAACCAAATGCACACTAGCATCATCTTTCTTTTCATCTTTGAACATGGGAAGATGAGTTGACCAATCAACACAAGGCATAGGATTTGGAAAACCATATATGTGAGACAAATCCATAGGAGGATACCTGACATTTATTCTTGCAGTAGAAGCCATATTGGAACTTCTTCAATCTACTAATCTTCAAGCAGTGGAGTTACCATGAAGCTTTCATATTCTGGATGTTTTTAGATTGGAGTTGCCAGGGTAATATCACAACCTTCAGAAAAATATGATTTCCTGTTACTCTTAGGAATCAGAATGAAGAGACTCAATGAAAATCCAGGAAACAGAGCTTTTAGACTCCCAGCAGACACACTAAAATGTTATCACTGGGCTAGAAAGAATTGGGTTGTTTCAACCTTTAACCTAGTGTAACTATTTCAGACTACTTGAAATGGAAGTTAGTCCTTCCAATATGAGAGGGCTCTCTCAAATGTTTATCAAATCTTATTGAAACAATTCAAAAAATAGATAACTAACTTTTTTCTCTTTTTGTGATTTTTTAGGTGAATAAAAATGTGATGACTACAACCATTAGGCATGGAATCAAATCAAAACAAATTATGGCCAACAACAGTGTTTGATGGAAGTTGAGGCATCTATAGCTTTGAAACTGATACAAATGAACATCCATAGTTATACATAGTAAATGAAGGAAATTGGAGCAATTTGACAAGATTTCCAAGTAATCAAGATACTATATAAAACTTGAAACAACATGATAAAAACCCATAAAAGCCATGACATGAATCTCAGGTACAAAAACAAAGTTGTTACAAAATTTATATTAAAGGATAAAAAGATTACAAAAGATCAGTTCTTCACATTCTTCATAAACCCTTCTCAAAGTCGAAAACCTACTTATTTATAGAGAAAAGATCGTTTTACATTATCTTTCCACCTAGGCCAAATTCAATCCACTATTCCAGAGACCTATTCCTACTTTTCTTCTAACTAACAGAGTCCTCATAGGGATTTTCTATTTTACAAAAGTTGGAATTCAAGTAGGAATCTACTATCTTTAAAACTATAACCACTTTCTGTTGATGTAGATAACCAAACCCAAATACTTGCTGAATTTTCTAGAGTGTCATTACACCTTTGACATGTTGTTGATGACTAATTTTTTTTTTTGTTGATTGTCTTCTTTATTGAGCTGCCTGTTATGCTAATGTGGCTATGTGCTTACTTGGAATTATAAAAAATAAGAGCTTTTCATGATGAAGTGGACATTATTAAATACTCTATGATGTTTAGTAATCCCTTGATGGCATTGTTGTCAAACTGTTAAGGCCAAACTATCAAAATGCAGAGAAAACATAGTTCTTTCAAATTCGGTAACAAACTTTCATAGCAAATTCAAAAACCACCCCTATGATATAATTTTGATGCCTTTGCTAATTCTTAGGTGTTTAGTAAGTTTTTTTATTAAACTCATGCCACGTGGATGTTGACTTGGTTGACTTGATGACTTGAACCTCCACCAAGTCAAATTTTAAAATTTATGACTAGGAAAAATTCTGTAAAATAGGCCTCAAAGATAAGTGTTTATTCTCCAAACCCTGATAGTTGTGTAAAACCTAAGAGAGGTTTTTGTATATGAGCATGTGTTTAACAAAAACCTCCTTCATATTTCCAAAATTCCTTACCATTTGGTCAGAACGTGAGCTTGAAGTTGACTACTAAAACAATCATTTCTAGAAATTTCGTAGCAAAAGATTTGTAGCAAATTCAAAAAACACCTCTTTGCTACCTCTCTGCAAGTTTTGCAAGTTCTGAGGTCTTCCTTGATGTTTGTAAGATAAATAAATGCCTTTATAACCCCCTTTACTAAGTTTATACCAGCCTTAACCTCCATGGAAAGCTACAATAGTTTCATAGAAAACTCTCAGCTTCATTATGGGGAGTTGCTACGAAAGTTCAAAATTCTGAGTTTTTCGAATTTTCATGATTCTTAATGCTTGCTTATAACTCCTAATACCATGTTGACTATATATAAGGTTGAGTTTAATATTTTAGGTATAGTGAAGACAAAATTGAGAATTTTACCATATCATGGAGAAGCACCTACTTCAACAATGATCTTGAGGTTTTTCTTTTTGGAAAGATTGCTTTTGATGAGCTCTACTTGTGCTTGCAAGTCTTTGACTTAAGTTTGCAACTTCCTTATATCAGCTTGCAACCACCTGTTCCTTTTATACATATGCTTCAACATCTTTTACAGTGGTGGAATTCTCTTTGTCTTTACCTTGCATTTTCTATAATTTCTGCATGGAAATCTAGCTGCTCCAACACTTGCTTCTTCATTTCTTGAACTTCAAATTTTGTCTCTATATGCTCTTCTCATGAATTTTTTTTGTGTTATGGCTGAAACACGTCAGAATATGCTTCCTCTTTACCTGCAAATCAATTTGAGAATACCTAGACCACACTGAGACCATGACTAGACTCGTTTCGACAACGTAAAACCCTATTACAGTGACAACACTTGTGAACTTTGGTAGTAGAAAGAAGTATAAATTGGAAAGAATAAAAGAAGTGAAGTGCACGAGAATAAAGGTATTTTATGACTCGAAACAACTGTCACACGGAATCAGTCAAGAGTGCGGACACAACTGACCTTCCTAGAAGTCTAAGACATTCTAATGACAAACAAAACAAACTGGAGCTATCCTTCTCTAAACATGCATTATGATATGAGAAATCAAGTGTTTCGTTCTTACCTTTGTCCAAACGCTGTTGTAGAAGTCCAAGCTTTGTTGATCTGGATGAGCTCCTCCTTTTCTCCAAAACCTGCAATCACCAACAGTCAAACAATTAAATAGCACCTGATTATAACATAAAACAAAGCATATTCAACATATAGACCAAGGAGTACATGAAATAACCCATAAACAACAAGTTATTGAGAAGAATGGACCAATTTGCATTAAAGGTAATCAAAAGGAACCATTACAACCTGAGCCTTGGTGTTGTGCAAGCTCCTTCCAGGGTCCACAAGAGTCTTCCTCTACTTTGA
Source organism: Pinus tabuliformis (assembly GCA_031772625.1). Lineage (NCBI taxonomy): Eukaryota > Viridiplantae > Streptophyta > Pinopsida > Pinales > Pinaceae > Pinus > Pinus tabuliformis. Next base: position 404,057,875 of record CM062811.1, on the reverse strand, counting down.
CAAAGCTCACCCACCTCCAAATAGAACAAGCAAAGATGGCAATCTCTCCTCACAAGCTTCTAAATGGGAGTCCTAATTCCTGCAACATTTACCCTTAGAAATGTATAGCTTTCAACCTCTTTCTTTTGGCTCAATGCCTCTTTTTATAGTGCTCAAGAGGAAGTTAATCAGGTCCACCATCAATGGGATAGTCCCCTCTTTGGATGGGATCACTCCCTTATTGATGGGATAAGTTCCTCTTTGATAGGAGTGCATGAACCATCTGGAGGCGCTCAATACTCATCCAAGAATCTTCTAGAATGCTCTAGAAATGACCACAAGTAAGTTTTTGAAGATAAAACTTGCGCATTTTAACCTTTTCAGAGGGACGCACCTGCCCCTTTAGATACAGAGCGTCCTTGGACGCAGACCTTATGAACAAAAGGTGCGTACCCGCAGGCAAGGCTTGAGAGAACCTGCGTACCCAGAGATAAACATGTTTTATAAAGACTTTCTCTCTTTCTTGGAGTTTGATATGAATAGCAGAGGCATAAGACTTGCCTAAGAGGGTAGCATGACTGTTGATTGAGCCATACTAACTGTAAATAGTCATGGTGACATTTTTTAGTGTAACAGATTGCCCCCTAAAGTGCGAAGCCTGGAATAGATTAGGGTTTTGTAATTCTAGGAAGGGTGAAGCGCTTTATCATTTCAAGGATTGTCTTGTGGATGACCTGGTTGGAACCTGCAATTTTCAACACAAAATACATGTATAAGATTATATCATCACTGAGGTAGGCATTCCCATACTCAGATTCAAAACTTTAACTAATGGACTAACTACTCTGATACAGGAATGATCTTGCAGTACATCACAATCATAGACTTTTGTAGACACAGTATGGACGCAGCCATCTGTTTATGATTAGTCTACTTAGATAATGAATACAAAACTCGTTGCAGCCTGGATGGTGGAAACTAGATCCAAGGTCTTCATTTCTACTTCCCGAATTGGTACGATTCTAGCCATGCGAATAAATGAGTTGATGTCGAACATGGTAGAAACCACTTGATTACCAGTCGATGATGTAAACTGTTAACAAGCGTGAGAGAGACCACCAGTAATGTCAATGGTTCTCAAAGTACCCAGTACAATCCATGAGATGTGAATGAATGAGTTGATGTCGAACATTTCACCGGAATCCTTCGATCGAAAGTCATTGATGTAAACTGACGTCAAAGGCGAGAAACCTGCCATTGATGCATGCAGACTTCAAGGTACTGACGATTTCTAAGTCATCTCTCTAGATAATGTGCTGATATCGATAGAAAGCGACCCATTGCAGGCAAGCCCACAACACGAAATCATTGTTCAAGTTGAAGAAATGTTGCTGTAAGGACTGACTCAGGGATGGTCAAATGGATGACAAGTATTTTGCAGATGAAAGTTTTGCTTGCAGACCTCTTGAACACAAAACGACACGACAGATGGCTTGGTGATGAATGACTCAAAGTTAATCCCCGAAACCCGGTTAAAGACTTTCAATGTGGCTTGATTGACTGTGAGGCAAAAGATTTCCCAACCCAGGTGAATGAAAAGTGTCGTGTCCAAGAGTGGTAATAAAGTTTCTTCTGAGACAAAAGATAACAAATAAGCTCATTCTTCTCTCTTTTCCCCCACCATTTCTGGCAAGTACCTCTTTATTTTTAACAAGCTTGAGGAGGATAACATATGCTTGATTATAAGCTCATCCTTCGGATGAGTCCAACCTAGTTTTGATTCGAACCCTAGGAAGGAGTGGTTCGTTCCTGTTTGTAATTGAACAGGTCCTTTACTGTGAAATGTTTAATGAGCCCAGTATAGGAGAAACTCGGTGTTTTTCAATTTTAGAGAGTCTGAAAAACTTAAGAAGACTCCAAGTTGAACTTTTTCGTAGATTTGTGTCCCTCAAGCTCGAAAAAGTATAAAATAATACCTGGGGGAACCGCTTGATCTTGCGACCAAGGAGTACTTTCATAATTAGTGTCTTTGACCTGAAAAGTAAAAAGCGATCAAGGACACGTCGTTTTATTTCCAATCTCGAGTTTGAAACGACAAAAACCCGACAATCTTTTCCTGATTTTACGGTCAGAAAAGGGCTATAAGGGGACCGTCTTTTAATTCCGTTTTAACGAGTGTAAAAGAAACGCTCGGCGATCTTTTCATGTTTTAGGAGTCAGAAAAGGGCTTAAAAGATGACTCTGAGGTTTCACTTTTTCGTAAGTTTTAACGAGTTCGAAAAAATGATAAAAATGTACTCATATGGCCGACTTTCAATTTAATTTACGAGCAGGAAAAGACGGAAAGAACTCGGCATTTTCATTTGTTTTACGAGAATGAAAGATAGCAAAATAATCTCGGGATTTTCATGAGTTTAACGAGTCTTGAAAATAACTGAAATTGACTCGAGATAGGTTTCATTTTTACAAAAGCTTGAAACGAAGAAAAACTATGCTTCAAAGTAGTTTCATTTTTTCACAAGCTTGAAACAGAGATAAAACTGTGCTTGATGCCCCCTAAGCGTAACTACTAGAGCGCATGCCCCCCAGCTTCATTTCATTCAACCAGTTGGATGAAATGAAGGTTGAGTTACGAGATCATTTGAAAGACTGGACCTAAAACAAAAAACTGAAATAACTAACCTAAATATACAACTTAACATTTACGAGATCTAGTCAATCTCTCGACTCAAGTAGAGGAGGATTTGTTTCATTTTTTAACGAGCTTGACACAGGAAAAGAACTATGCTCGGATTCTTTTCTTGTGTCAACCTCCTTAAAAATGAAACAACTCCCTTTTCAAGTTAAAAATTGAAAATAAACCTTCATTTCATCCAACCGGTTGAATGCAATGAAGCCTGGGGGGCATGTACCTCGCTTTGCATCGTTATGCTGGGGGCCTGCAAACTTTTGGAGCATAGTTCTTTGTCTTGTGTCAAGCTCGTTAAAAAATGAAACAAGGAGTCTTGAGCATAGTTCCTTGTCTTGTGTCAAGCTCGTTAAAAAATGAAACAAGGGTAGGTTAAGTAGGTAGATTGTAGAGAGTAGTCTCTACAATCTACCTACTTAACCTACCCTTGTTTCATTTTTTAACGAGCTTGACACAAGACAAGGAACTATGCTCAAGACTCCTTGTTTCATTTTTTAACGAGCTTGTTATAAGTTCACATGCCCCCCAAGCTTCATTGCATTCAATGAGGTGGATGGAATGAAGCTTTACTTTCGAAATCTTGGAAAGACTTGAAAAGGGAGTTGTTTCATTTTTTAACGAGCTTGACACAAGACAAAGAACCATGCTCATAACTACTCTCTACGATCTACCTAACAAAACTCTATTCTAAAAACCTTGATTCATTTTTTAACGAGCTTGACACAAGACAAGGAACTATGCTCTAAAATCCTTGATTCATTTTTTAATGAGCTTGACACAAGACAAGGAACTATGCTCATGACTACTCTCTACAATCTACCTACTTAACCTACCCTTGTTTCATTTTTTAACGAGCTTGACACAAGACAAGGAACTATGCTCAAGACTCCTTGTTTCATTTTTTAACGAGCTTGACACAAGACAAAGAACTATGCTCCAAAAGTTCGCAGGCCCCCAGCATAACGATGCAAAGCGAGGTACATGCCCCCCAGGCTTCATTGCATTCAACCGGTTGGATGAAATGAAGGTTTATTTTCAATTTTTAACTTGAAAAGGGAGTTGTTTCATTTTTAAGGAGGTTGACACAAGAAAAGAACTATCCTCATACCTGATTCATTTTTTAACGAGGTTGACTCAGTAACAGGAACTATCCTCAAACCTGATTCATTTTTTAAAGAGGTTGACTCAGTGACAGGAACTATCCTCAAAAGCTACTTTCTACAATCTACCTACATATCCTAAAATCTACCTGATTCATTTTTTAATGAGGTTGACTCAGTAAAAGAACTATCCTCATTCCAGCCTATTTCATTTTTTAACGAGGTTGATACAGGAAAAAAACTATCCTCGTACTCACTGATTCATTTTTTAACGAGGTCGACACAGTAAAAGGAATTTTCCTCGTACCATCCAGTTTCATTTTTTTAACGAGGTTGAGAGAGGAACAAACTATCCTCGTAACATTGATCATGGCTTCCAACTGGAAGAAAGACATGTCAATGGACACACCTTGATCATGGCTTCCAAAAGGTCTTCATCCGAAGGAAGAATAGTTTTTTGGAAGGAACACACGTCAAGGGACTCAAAAGGGATAAGAACATCGTGTTCAAATAATCCCATAGAGTTTTCCATGTCAATTACCGGATCTAAATCAACAGTGAGAGGCTCACTTACATCGGTAACTGAAAACATGGGACCAATTGCCACATGATTAACCCGTGGCAGGGTAGATACCACTTTAGAATCAGGAACATTTAAGGGTGTCATATTATTGGTAGTTGAGACAAGACTAGGGAACGAAAGCTGGTCTACAGTCACAATACTGCCATTGTGAGGGAAAGACATCACGCGAAAGAGTGTCGATATGACAGCTTTCATTGCATAAACATAGTCTCGCCCAAGGAGTAAATTGAAATCCAAGGGACCTCGAACTACCATAAGATCAATACTGACAGTTTTACCTTCCAAGGTAATAGAAAACTTAGGAAGAATCCCTAAAGGTTCACTGATGGTTCTATTAAAAGCTTTTAGATTCTGCGTAATAGGCGCAAGCTGAGGGGAACCCAAAGCTTTCCAAACAGTTGAGGATAAAATACTGACAGAAGCACCTTCATCTACCTGAGTACGATGTATGTCCCTACCACCAGCCTTGACAATGATTTGGAAAGGGATGGAGGAAGGAAGACGAGGTTCTGTCAGTCTATTCCAATCAAAGGAAAAGACCTCAGTGCTTGGAGGGGGTTCTGTAGAAACAGGTGAAATGCCCCCTGGCATAGAAGAATCTGATGTAACAAGAAGAACTTGAGCGGTATGAAGTTCACTTTCTAAAGGGAAAGTGGGATCGACTGAATGTGAAATTGAATCGACCACTTGATCAACTAACAGATCATCAACCTGAGTGACATGAGTTTCACTCTCCAATGGAAGAGTGTGATCGACTGTATTTGAATTTAGATCAATTACTCCGTCAGTTGACGGTAGGTTGGGAGAAAGTTTACGGTAACCAGTTGGAAATTCTTGCTGTGGGACAGTAAGGTTTTCCAACAAAGTTGAGGCTTCATCCATGTGAGGGCAAATGTGAGTTTGATGACTCCCTTTGCATAACTTACAAGGAAACCTAACTTTACCCTTTTTCCCAGGAACCTGACTATCACTGGTTGATGGATCAATGGAAAGTTGATGAGATTTTTCTGACCATACTTCCAGGACCTTTGGAATACCAGGACAATTGGCAAGGAAGTGGTCACCCTTACAAAGCCTGCAAGGGTATTTTGGTTTACGATGCATGTTGGAATTTTCCTCAACACAACTAACACTTACAGCCATGGTTGGTTGGTTGACTTCTTTCTTATCTTGCTTCTTCTTCTTCTTCTTCTTCTTCCCTTTCTTCTTCTTCTTAGCCTCCTGGTTACTAGCATCAAGGCTTTTACCAGGCGAAGAGGAAGAAATGGAGGAAGAAAAATTAGGCGAAGAAGGTCAAGGGTCAACAGAAGGTTGGTGATGTTGAGATGGTGAACTCTGTTGAGGTGAAGCATCCGGTTGAGGTGGAACAATTGGAGTACTTTGGGCCAACGAAGTTGAAAATAACCATATCGGTAAACCTATTGTAAATCCAGGTAATGACAAAGTAGCCATATAAGGAGGACCAACATTTCCAAAGTAAGGAAAAGTACTAGGATTCTCATTAGGAGGGGTTCCTAGGTTGATAAATTCCGGAACATTTGCCATTATATTCAACTTCTGTGAATTTTATTAAAAATTTAAAACTAAAATTAACAATTCACAATTCACACCTAACAATTAAAATTCACAATTCACACCTATGGTCTCTAAAAGTAAAAACAAACAAATTAACACGCGCTATCAAATCTAGGAGTCAAACCATACACAAACAGTAGCCTTCCGGACCGAAAACACTAGTTGGTGATGAAGCCCAACATCGCCGAATTCAGTACAGAAGTGGTGGGTGGAACAGTTACCCCGGCAACCTGCTTAATGAATAGACTAGACCAAGTTCCTCCACTTTAACCGTCTCGAGTGAAGTGAACCCCTCGGAAAATCCAAGTGAGTATAACCGACGTCTGCTCTAGGTATAGTGGGATCTTCCCTCCACCGTCACCTTGGGTAGAATCCTAAAGATTATGGTCACTAAGGTTACCAACGGCCACAAGTACACCTGGGGGAACAGTCTAAACTCCGACAGCACGCAAGGGCAGAGTAGCAAGCTCAATCCCCTTACCGGCTCCTTGACAGTAATCCAAGGTTTACCGATAAGTGACCCCTGGCTCCTCGACAATGGTTAATCCGAGGTTTACCGTTTGTAATACGTACTGTCTGGCGTCGTTCCCAACGAGGGAGGATGGATCCCCTCACTGGTTCGGACACGAGCTCGTGCTTCTCCTTTAAGAGGAGCTTTCCCAGAGTGTAAATGTAACAATTGGATTTGATTCTATCACAAGATCAGCTACTTGTTTGGTTTTACTGTCTTGGAGAGTTAAGTACTCACCTACTCCAAGACACTAGCCTAAGCTATGTTGGTGCTTCAGAGCCCTAGAAATGTAAAAATTACTAGATGAATTTTAATTAAGCGCTGTGTTATTAAGGCTGTTATTACTCAAATGGGTAAATGGATACGAAACCAATGGTGTTATGACCCGACTCAACTGAATGCAATCGAATATGATAATGTAATCTTTTCAATTCGATGAATCCTAACTAAAGTAAGGAGAGAGTTTCCATTCACTTCCAACAATGCAAAAAATTGATCACTAAGAGAAAATATAACAAATTCTCTAATGCACTAATTTTATCAAGAAAAACTAATGCAAATCAATTCCAAACCATTTTTTCATTTTTATTTTTATGCAAATTCAAATCAAAGAAAAATGATCTAAATCTACAATTGATTTTTCAGAATGTAAACTATGCAATTGTAATCTATGCACAATTCACTTGAAAAGTATGCAAATGTAATCTATGCACATTTTTCATTAATATTCTGAAAATGAGAACTCTAATTATGCAAATGTGATCTATGCAAAAGAATTCTCAAACACAAGATGATCCTAATGTAATCTAAGAACCAATCAAGTGCAAGTCGAGAAAATTGGGTGAGAGTTCCAAAGATCAAAAAATAAAAACACTCAAAAGCGATTAACACTCATACACAATTTAGCCCCCCCAGCGAATGAGGGGGAAATTTTTTTGCAAAAACAGAAGCAAAAAGATGCAAAATTGTGAAAAGACTGAGACAAACCTCCAAGTAATGACCAAAGGAAATCAAATCAAGAATTTCTCAAAAAGAGACTCAAAACACCCAATTGATGAAAGCTTAAAGTAGAAATGCCAATGGAACAAGTTCAGGTGAAGATTCTTGGCAAGGGACTAATGAATCTGGGCAGAAAAAACTAAGAAAAAACAAAATCTAAGAGCAAAAAGTGTAAAAAATGGAATTTTCTCAAATTTTGGCAGGGGACGCAGGCAACCCGTTAGCACAGGTGCGAGCCCGCTCTGTGCACACAGCAAAAGTGCGTCCAGGGACGCACTGTGCAGCACTCAGAGGGTGCGTCCTTCTGAAAAACTCAAGAAAAACCAAAATAAAACTAATCCTAAGCTAACCCACCCAGAGACAGAATCACAGAGCCAAAACCAGAAAAATAAACCAATTTTCTCAAACAAAGTTCATTCAAAGGAAAAAACTTTCACATCAATGGAATTCCCAGCGGAGTCGCCAATTTGTCACACGGAATCAGTCAAGAGTGCGGACACAACCGACCTTCCTAGAAGTCTAAGACATTCTAATGACAAACAAAACAAACTGGAGCTATCCTTCTCTAAACATGCATTATGATATGAGAAATCAAGTGTTTCGTTCTTACCTTTGTCCAAACGCTGTTGTAGAAGTCCAAGCTTTGTTGATCTGGATGAGCTCCTCCTTTTCTCCAAAACCTGCAATCACCAACAGTCAAACAATTAAATAGCACCTGATTATAACATAAAACAAAGCATATTCAACATATAGACCAAGGAGTACATGAAATAACCCATAAACAACAAGTTATTGAGAAGAATGGACCAATTTGCATTAAAGGTAATCAAAAGGAACCATTACAACCTGAGCCTTGGTGTTGTGCAAGCTCCTTCCAGGGTCCACAAGAGTCTTCCTCTACTTTGACAAAGCTCACCCACCTCCAAATAGAACAAGCAAAGATGGCAATCTCTCCTCACAAGCTTCTAAATGGGAGTCCTAATTCCTGCAGCATTTACCCTTAGAAATGTATAGCTTTCAACCTCTTTCTTCTGGCTCAATGCCTCTTTTTATAGTGCTCAAGAGGAAGTTAATCAGGTCCACCATCAATGGGATAGTCCCCTCTTTGGATGGGATCACTCCCTTATTGATGGGATAAGTTCCTCTTTGATAGGAGTGCATGAACCATCTGGAGGCGCTCAATACTCATCCAAGAATCTTCTAGAATGCTCTAGAAATGACCACAAGTAAGTTTTTGAAGATAAAACTTGCGCATTTTAACCTTTTCAGAGGGACGCACCTGCCCCTTTAGATACAGAGCGTCCTTGGACGCAGACCTTATGAAAAAAAGGTGCGTACCCGCAGGCAAGGCTTGAGAGAACCTGCGTACCCAGAGATAAACATGTTTTATAAAGACTTTCTCTCTTTCTTGGAGTTTGATATGAATAGCAGAGGCATAAGACTTGCCTAAGAGGGTAGCATGACTGTTGATTGAGCCATACTAACTGTAAATAGTCATGGTGACATTTTTTAGTGTAACAACAACTCTGAAATCCCTAACAATCATTTAAAATAATACCATTACACAACAATGGACTTTCGTAGCGAGACAAGTGTTATGATGGACGATTTTGCTACGGAAATGTGAGGAAATTTCGTAGAAAATTCTTAGTTTACTGAATTGAAGTTGCTGCGAAAGTTTGTAAAATTGTCAAATTACTCAATTATGAAATGATGACCTCTATACAAATGGAATTATGACCTTTACCCTTTTATGATGACCCTACCAAACACTAAATGTACCATATGAAAATTTCTATGTGAACCTAAACATTAAAACCCTATCTAAAATGACTAAAAATTATTTCTAGGGGTTATCATGAATAATAGGTCCCTTTGAGATACTGGAAAAGGTGGGTGATAATTTCTATCGACTCAGTTTACCATCATATATGTGCATTTTCTCAATTGTGAATATAGAGAATTTGAAACTCTATGAGCCTTCCATGCTAGATCAAGAAGAGGAACATGTCCTACAGTTTGTGGAGGATTTGGCACCAAATGCTCATGCAGAGTTGACAAAAGATACAATTTTTCAAAAGAGGTCTAAAACTACAAGACAGGGGCAACATGACCTTTCGCAGATTGGGTTGAAGGGACAACTCATTCAACAGAATGTTTTGGGGATCAAAAGCCTCCAAAAACGAGGAGATGTTATTTGGATTGTATCGTTATATTATTTTTCATCCATTTCGATGCATTAGGAGTGGAAAAAGAAAAGGAATCAGTTCATGGGACCATTTTTACTGGCGGGACCTTGTTTGGAAAAATGGGGTTTGAAACCTTTCAGGAGCATTTTTAGGCATAAAGTGATGGTTTTTGGGGTTAAAAATTTACTTACTTAGCAGTTCACCATTTCATTCTGTTATACACACAAATATCCTTCCAATGACGCAAGAAGCACGTCAATTAAAGTTTGCATGTAAATGTTATGTCACTAGGTAGTTGACCTTCCTGTTTTGACACCTATAGTTCAGGAGGATGGGACGTCAACCCCCATTATTCATGGAAAAGGGGCTAGCCACGTGATTATGATGTTAAATACTCTATAAGATTTTATATTATAACACTATTTAAGAGTTGATGTAGTCAACATTAACCACTAGCAGGCTATCGGGTTGTGTTATAACCAGGCCACTAGGAGGAAGAGGCATTCTATTCTTTTGAGAGAATTTTGTTCCATAGATGAGAAAAGAGGGCCAGGAGAGATACGAGGTAGATAAAATAGAGAGTATCCGTGCAATGTAGCAACCCATAGGCCACATACATGACTTCTTTGTACCTGCAACCATATTTCTAGATAGAGAAAGAGAGCGAAGTGACCTCATCTTCCATCTGGGTTTACTCCAGAAAGGGTTTCCCAGAGAGCATATATTGTGTTTTATGTGTGTATGTGAACTTATTTTGTCATTCTCTACTTTTCTGCATAATTTCCATTTGCATTCATGGACTAATTACAGTTAAATCTACAAATATATAATTTTAATAAAATTGTAATAGTGTAAAATTCCAGTATTTTAATATATTATTATCAGATCTATTGTGACAAATTGTCTAGTGGAATATCCATGGAAATTTATGGATCATTTGGGATCAAATAAGGTTTCTTTGGGTATTTTATGGAGAGTGCAAGGATCTAGATCATTGGGGTTGAAAAATGTAGAACCCTAATCACGGGCGATGGATCTGTAAATGAACCTCATGATCCTACAAAGGTGAGCTTTATGCGGCTAGAACAACATGTCGTAGATATCAACCAAACTGTAAACCTCCTCATGGTGGCCCTGAATAGTAATCTAGGGATACTTGGAGAAGATGAGGGTTATAATGCAAAGCAAAAGTGAGAACAAGGATCAGAATATTGGGGAGAAACGAAGAACCAGTCGAAGAAAGAACCTGAAAAAGGTCATCCCAATTCGAGTGCCATGGACCAATCATAGTTAATGTTTAAATTGGAAAAAAAAATTGATATCAAGTCATACCACAATGAGATTGATGCTTTGAAGCTGAACCACTGGTTATAACAACTGAAATATTATTTCAATATCCATCAGATCGAGGAAGGGAAAAAGATCTCATTCGAGTTGTTGAAACTAGAGGGCCAAGCAATGACTTGGTGGGAAAGCTACATGGAAACCCTGAGGTTGGAGGGAGAACCTGTGGTGACTAAGTGGGAGGATTTCAAAACCCTCATTAAGCCATAGTCTTACCCCATTGGGTACGTGAAGGACCAGTGGATCTGGTGGCATTACTTCAGGAAAGATTCGGGCCAAAGCATGTAGAAGTACACAACATAATTTAGGAAGATGGCTATAATGTTGGGTATCTCTCCAGAGAACCCATACGTACACCTCAAGTATTTGGGGGCTCTGCACTACCATCTACATGAGAAAGTGATGTTGTTCAATCCCAAATTAGTGGACGAGGCTTGTGTACAGGCACACTACCTAGAGAACATAGGCATGAAGAGAGCACAATCAAGTGGATTGAAGCAGAAGGAACAACAAGAATATTCTGAGGAGGGGAGGAAGAAGCAAAAAGAGGGAGAGATGAAAAGACAATAGCCATAGAACACCAGTGCAAATACCTTATAAACCACTGCAACATTGATGGCCATATAGAGGAGAAGTGTTGGAAAATTCATTTAGAGTTAAACCCAAAGAACAAGAAGAAAGACAATAAGAAGAAGAATCTTATGGCCACCGATTTGAGAAACCAAGTCAAAATGAGCTCATACATGGATGAGAAGGTTTTTTTTACATCAGCAAAAAAGGAGGTGAATCTAAGTAGCCTTTAGCAACAGGATGAGAAATAAATGACCAAACTCTTCCATATAAAGATACAGGCGAAGAAGACAAAGATTGATGTTCTGTTTGACTTAGGATCATAAGAGAATATCATTGCAGCAAATTTGGTCAAGATTTTTGGGTTGGAAGTTCTTGATCATCCAAACCCATATCCAACGGGATAGGTAAATAAGGATGCATAGATGAAGGTAACAAAACAATAATTAGATTTGTTACTAGTGCTGATTTTATTCATGAAGTAGATCTAGATGTGGTTCCCCTTGATGTATGTGGAGTCGTGTTTGGGAGTCCATATATGTGCATGCACGATGAAATATTCATGAGAAGAGCCACCCAATACCAACTTGTCAAGGATGGAAAATCATTCATCATCAACACGCATAAAGGCAGGTAAAAAATATCACTACTAAGTTCCAACCAAGCCAAGAAATTGATCAATTCTAGCAAGAAGTATGTTTTATTATTTTTAAGAGAAAGTCAATTTATAGAAGAGTTAATAAGAGGAAATACATCACTGGAGGGGTGTAATATGAAACATAAACAATGATTGGATAATTTGTTACACTCATACAAGGACGTGTTATGAGAGCTTAAAGGTTTAACACCTAAGAGATAAGTGGAGCATGAGATCCAGCTATTGCCAAACTCCCCCTTGCCAAATATTGGGTTGTATAGAAAGTCTATTATAGAATCAAGTAAGGTGAAGAAACACTTTTAGAAGCTATTGGAATAGGGTTTCATTTGATTGAGTACATCACCATGTGGGTCACCCATCATCATTGTGCCGAAGAAGGATGGGACTTGCAAGATGTATATAAATTGCATGGATTTGAACAAAATCATGCTAAAGAATAGTTACCCCCTTCCCAAGATAGATGATTTGTTGGATCAGTTGCAACAAGAAAAATACTTCACCAAGATGGACTTGAAGTCTAGATGTCACCAGGTCCGAGCCAAAGAAGAAGATACATGGAATACCGCCTTCAAAACTAAGCAAGGTTTGTATGAGTGGTTAGTTATGCCATTTGGCCTGTGTGATGCACCAACTATGTTTATGAGATTAATGAATGTATTGTACCCTTTTATAGATTCATTTGTTATTTTATATTTGGAAGATATACTAGTATATAGTGCTACCTAGGAGGAGAACATTTCACATTTGATGGAGGAGCTGGAAACATTGAAGAAGCACTAGCTGCTAGAAAATCTCAAGAAGTGTGAATTTTCATAGCAGCCTTTGGTGTATCTGGGGTATGTGATCGATGGAGGAGAAATGAAGATAGATCCTTCCAAGATGGAGGCCATGATCATGAAATGGTCAGTGCCTACTAATGATTTTTAGGTCATGAGTTTCATTAGGGAAACACAGTAAATAAGGAATTTCATAGCCTCATTTTCATCGGTAGCAACATTGATCCACGCCATAACAACAAGTGGCAAGTGTTTCTAGTGGGGAAAATATCAGTAGAAAGTGTTCGAAGAATTAAATAATAAGATCATTCAAGCACCAGTTCTAGCATTACCAGACTTGCAATGACCTTTCAAAGTGGAGAAAAATGCTAATGTGTATGCAATGTGAGTTGTCTTGATGCAAGGTGGAAGGCATGTATGCTACCATTCTAAAGTTTTTCATGCGGAAGTTCTTAAATGCCATACCTATGACAAGTAGATATGTGCCATGGTGCAAGATGTGAAGAAGTGGAAGAAATATCTGATAGAAAAGCAGAAAGAAATCCACATAGATCACTAGCCATTATAGTACTTTTAAGTGCAGAGTAAGCTACAACAGACCATACATTACAATTGGATAGGATTTTTACAACAGTTTCATTTGGTGATCAAGTATAAGAATGGAAGAACAAATAAGTTGGTCGACATGATTTCAAGGCCACCCACATCAAAGATCAAAGCTTTGGAGAATCTTATGCACATGGATCCTTTCACCCATGATGCATATAGAGAGGAAAATTCATAGGATGAGGACTTCAAGGAGTTGTATCAACAGTTGCAGAGTCAAATTCATGTACACAATGGCGATAACACCATTGACTACCATCTTTAGGATGGCTACTCTACAGGTTGGGTAAGCTATGTGTTCCTAAAGGTGAGCGATTGCAACTGATTAGAGAAGCTCACACCTCCAAGGTTGTAGGTCACTTTGGTGTAGGGAAGATCATGGCTAACTTGTAGAGGTATGTGTATTGGCGCAAAATGCAAGAGCAGGTAGCTATGTTCATAAGAGGATGCATGTTTTGATGTAACAACAAGCCTAGTAATAGGAAACTGTTGGGTGTGGTTTTTTACCTATTTTCTGCACATTCTTTCCCCTGTTTTGACCTTTTTTTCCTCCAAGCCTATGTCCTTATATGACCAAACTCTCTATTTTCTTATCTTTTTAATCCATTTTACTGTCATGTTACTTTGTTATATTTTACTGAATAATATAAGGCTTTATTCCTTTTTTGTGGCTAACCGGGAGAGCATTGAAGAAGTATTTTGGGAAGTTCATCTTTTTCTGGTGTTGGCTCGTGTGAAGAATCTATGAAGCAAACAAACAGCAGGGATTAGCTATAGGAAAGGATAGAATAGTTCGCTGCTACACCTTGAGTGATGTTACAAACCACTGCTATATACTAGGTGTTATTATAGGTTGTTGCTATTATAGATTTCCATTACACACTAGTTGCTGCTATTATAGGTTGCTACTGTTACAGATTAGATGAGGTCATAGGTTTCTGTTACACATCGGATGTTGTTACACCTCACGTGGATTTGTTGTCACATCAACAGTGTTGTCATCAGTTATGTTGCATCACCCCAAACCACCATTTGCTCAATACTGTTGCATGAAGCTGGAAATGTGGGTACTATTCCACATAATAGCTTTCGACAATAGGATTGTTTATTTTTGAAGCAAAAAGACTCAGGCAGTTGCAATTGATGTATATTTATTTAGTAATAAGTTGTAACTTCTTTATTTTTGATTAGCATGAGAATCGAGAGATTCTCATGACTGATCTACTTTCTAATTTTTGGGTTGTAATAATTATAAAGGACTTTAATTTTTATGTATTAGCGGACGGCATATATAAAAGTACCATTACTCTTTTTCTATAATTCTAAACTTATTCAATATCAATTAGCGTGGTGATGCTGTTACTTTCCAACTGATTCGTTAATCACTTTTTGTGTTCTTCTTGCACCCTGCTGGGGAGGAAGGGCCCTCCTCTTTGGCAAGGATTGCAGTGATTAGGTAGTGTACATTTCAGTTCAGTTTATTGATTTATGATTTTTCGTTGTTGTTATACAAATCGTGGATTGCATTCGCTCCTATTCCTATTTATCTTTTGCTGTTACATAGAGTTAAACAACAGAGCAATAATAACCAGATCGAATAGATGTTAGTCCTAGTGTGGCACGCCTTTATTTCAATAGCTGTGAGTTGTGATTAGTTCTGTAGAGTGTTTTTGTATCTACACACATGGTTTGATTCAAAAATTTAGATCAGCAACACCTTTTACAACTTCTTTGCCCTTTCTTATGCTTCGCTGGAGTGTATCGGCATAGACAGTGCGAACACCATTGAAACAATAAGACCTACCTTGGGTTGACAATTAATGTTGTAGTTTGAAGTCAATTAAGGTTGATTAAAACAACATTACATTTTTGCAATGTTGCCGGGGATGGAAAGTTGATGATACAGTCAGCCAAGTTGTTTGTTTGATATAGAGTGTTCCTAGTCCATATTTCTTGTGCAGTAAGACAAGAGGTAAGAACCTGCGCATCACTCTAACATACCTGGGCGGGCTCACCATTGTGATCACTAGGACACTTAGGACATTTTGATATTTTGATTAGTGTGTCTTCAGCTCTTTAGTCACTGGCGATAAGATGAGAGCTAAGAACCTATGCATCGCTCTAACATACTTGGGCGGGCTCACCACTGTCGAAGACTGAGGCACTTAGCGTGTGATTTAATACACATAGGGTCCATGTGTGCATTTCTAGGACTTATAAAGACACTGAAATCACCCCCACTCTAACAAGTCATAGGAACGACGGGTCATAAAAAGGAAACAAAGGGTGAAGATTTGGGAAGGAACACATATATCCAAGAATTAATCTCCAAGGCAACAAAAGAATAATCCAGCTCTCAAAGGAATGCAAGTAAGACAGGGTTGCAGAAGGCTGTTACTCCCAAAGCGAAAGAAGAAACCTCAAATCCCTCCATCTCGGGACCGTATTATTCTAAGGCTAGCACTCATACCCCGAAGATCAAGGATTTGATTTATGAGAAAGAAGGGGAATTTAGTAGCCAAAATTTGAGGACTAAGGGTTAAGGGGAAACCAAGGGTGGACATTGGACACCTGAGGTGGAAAAGCACCTATTGATTTATCAATATTCAGATACAGGTAGTGTGGTGAAAAAGTCAATCCCAGTGGTATCTAAGGCATTAATCACACCTGCAGGGCCATCACAGACACAGCTCGAAGAACGTCCACTATAGGAAGGGCTAGAAGAATTCATCAAGGGAGACAAGAATGATAACAATGCTAAAGAAAACACCACTACTACCACCTTTGAGTTCCAAATCAGGAATATCGGAGGTGAAGTTCCTATGAAAAAACATTCCTCTATCATCTTTACCATCCTTTTAGGGGATGACTGTGGAAGATCTAGTTACATTTCTGTTTGAGTTTGATGTCCTATGTAGAAGTTATGATTATACAACAGATGCTCAGAAACTAAAGCTATTTCCTACTACTTTAAAAGGAGCAGCCTTGAGATGGTTCAAGGGATTAGGTCCCACTTCGATTTCAACATGGAATGATATGAATGAGACGTTCCTGTCAATGTACCGGGACTATTGTAGGACCAGGGACTTAAGGGAAGAGATATTTAGGATGACATAGAAGGAAGAAGAAAGTCTGGAAGATTATGTGGAACGGTTCCACTACAATTTGCAAAGGTCTAAACACAACGATTTAGACCTGGAAATCTTGAAGACTATATTCATTAGAGTGTTGGGTTGTGTTATATTCCTTCCATGACTAGCCTACGTAGTTAATTGGGGGGTTAGAAGGGGGCAGGTAAGCCCCCTCTATGGGGTCTGGGGTAGCACCCGGGGAATTTTTTTTGGGACCCTATATTAGGTGGGATGAACCTACCAATGGTTTTGTGCATGGTTTTAGCACATGGTTTTGGACATGATGGTTTTTCGGTCCATGGTTTTGGACGCGATGGTTTTCGGTCCATGGTATTGGATGTTTCGGCATGTATAAATATGTATTGTAACATTGAAAGGAATATAATGAAAAATCAATCTAGTAGTCCAAGTTTTGGGATCCCGGGGAAAATCTCTGTGTATATGTGTTTTATGTGTTATGCTCTCACATTGTTTATTTTCTCTGTTTTAGAATTCGTATGCAGGTAATTTCTGTACGGGGTTAAAACCTACACAAAGGAATGAGGGAGGACTGCCTCGACACCATGAACCTATTAGGAAAGGGTGATATATCACAAGAGCCATTCATTGAAATTATAAAGCTCTGCCTATGATACTCTTGAGGATCGTCTAAAGGAAAAACTACAATTCGGGATGCCTATGTTTGCATACAAAAATTTCCAGGAGGAGGAGTAACTAGAACGGAGATCGGAATTTTTTTCGAAAATTTCAAGACCGATATCCTTAGTACTCTCTCAGCCCAAATAACAACATCATAGATAAAAAAGACACAAGAAGAAGATGATACACCCTTGGCTATGTTCTGTTTGAATTATCAGAAGAAACATCCTCACAGGGAATGTGAATTGAATAACATCAACTTGTGTAACATCTGCGAGCTGGAGCATTCGACGGAGAATTTTCTAGAGCTTCCTAGACTAAAGGCAGTACTCAGATAGTCAAGCTAAGAGGTGCAATCCTCTTACTTCATCACACCACGAAGAACATGGCAACCACGACTTCCAGGTATGCCTCAAGACTTTTCCCCTTTTAATTCATGGAATAATGCATATAATAACCAACCATATCCATGGAAATATTCTGCCCCTCCTTTAGCTCAATTCCCTTCACCTTTGAACCAATGGTCTCCATCTCCTCCTATTCAATATCCTCAATCCCAACCATACCCTTGGAAGCAGAACTGGAGAGGAAATGCCCAGAATTCAGCTCTACCCGCACCGCCCATGCAGCAACAGTTTCATTTACCTCCTATCCAAACCCCTGCTCCTCCACCACCTGTGCAACCCCAACTACCTTTGCAACCTACAAACCAAACCCAAACCCAAACAATAAAGTAGCTCAGGGCATAGAGGCTCTTACAACCTTCCAGACCTACTTTATTACCCCTGTGGAACTTAATGAAATACAATTGCGATCGGGCATGGTAATTAAACCTGGTAACTCCCCCCATCATTACAGAGGAGGACTGAGAACCATCCAGAGGAGAAGCCGAAGGCTTTGAGGTGGCTACTGCGTCTACAAAACTGATACAAACGAAGTTGTTACATCTGTAATAGCTGACCTACTAAGAATTGTTACATCTGTAACAACTAATTTGGGGAAGGCTGATACACCTATAACAACAAATTCAACTGTCGTTATGCAGGACCCCTCGTACCCTCAGAGACTGACCAAACCTAGGATGACTTAACAACCTGAATCTAATTTCCTTAGGGAGTTGCAAAATTTGTATGTACAAATTCCTTTGATGCAAGCCCTTAAAGAAGTACCCATCTATGCCAAGACAGTGAGAGATTTGTGCATCAAGAAGCCTGGGAGGAAGCCTAAAGACCTTGCCACCATACATGTGATGGGAAAGCTATCTGAATTAATGTCTGCTTAGCCTCTCCTTACTAAGTACCATGATTTAGGAAATCCAACAACCACCATCTACATTAATGATTAGCCCATAGCCAATGCATTGATTGATCTTGGGGCTTCCATTAATGTAATGACGAAAGATCTCTTTATCGCTCTCAGGCTACACGGACTCAAACACACTCCTACTATGCTAGAATTGGCAAACAGTTCCCGTGTTAAACCCGAGGGGATGTTAGAAGATGTAGTGATTACAATAGCTTCTTGGAGATACCCGGCTGATTTCCTTATCCTACAACCCAAATCCAATTTTGGGGGGCATCCTTTGATCTTAGGGAGACCTTGGCTGGCCACTGCAGACGCATTCATAGGCTGCAGGATGGGATCCATGGTGATCTCAGATGGCCAGGAAACCCAGAACCTTAATCTTTATCCCCCAAAACCAAATGTGGATGTGTACAACCCTTAGCGAGATGAGTTTGAACCTAAGTCAGATCTTTCCATACCGCTCCTCACTTTGGGGAAAGCCCAATATTTTAAAGACAAGATAGAATATGATGTTATGAATGGTTTTATTAGTAATTCACTTTCGGTTTCTTCTGTTAAAAATTCAAATGAGGAGGAAGAGGTGGAAGATATAAATTTTGAACAAATGAGAACTACTCCAAATATTTCTAGTAGCCCAATTGAGATTGAATCTAGAAATTTTTTGAATGTTAATCCCAATTTGACTGCTGAACAGAATCAATTGTTGTTACAACTGTTACAGAAGTATACAAAGGCATTTGCATGGGATTATACAGATATGAAAGGGATCCACCCTAACCTATGCACTCACCATATTTATTTGAAGGATGGCTACAAACTAGTTAGACAACCACAACGCTGCATGAACCCTGCACTAAAGGAAGTGGTGAAAGAAGAACTACAAAAACTCTTGAGTGCTAATTTTATTTTTTCAATATCTGATAGTCAGTGGGTGTCACTACTTGTCATCATTCCTAAAAAGAATGGAAAGTGGAGAGTCTGTGTTGATTATAGAGAACTCAACAAGGCCACTAAGAAGGACCATTTTCCATTACGATTTATAGATCAGGTCCTTGATACTCTCTTCGGAAAGAAATACTTTACATTTTTGGATGGATTTAGTGGCTACAATCATTTACATAGTGTCTAGGAAGACCAGGATAAAATGACCTTTACTTGTCCTTGGGGAACCTATGCATACAGAGTGATACCTTTTGGGCTCTGTAATGCGCCAACAACCTTTCAAAGGGCGATACTGGGATTTTTTTTTGACTTATTGAATGAATGTTTGGAAATATTCATAGACGATTTCACACCCTATGGAGATGATTTTGAAACATCATTAGTCAATCTGGAAAAAAGTGCTAGAGCGGTGTGTACAGATTAATGTTGCCTTGTGCACTGAGAAATGTCACATGATGATGATTGAAGCGATCGTGCTTGGACATTACATTTCTGTTGACAGAATCAAGGTAGACCCTACAAAAATAGAGGTGATTCTAAGAATTCCAAACCCCAAAATGCAGAAAGAGGTACACATTTTCTTGGGGCATGCAGGGTATTACAAAATATTATAGAAATTTTTTCAAGAATTGCATCGCCATTATTTTCCTTGCTCATGAAGGATGTTGATTTCTCGTGGACAGGGAAGTGTGAGTAGGCCTTCATAAAGCTGAAATTCTATGTATCAACAGCTCCGGTCTTACGAGGACCTAATTGGGAACTGCCTTTTCACATAGCTACGGATGCATCGGATATTTTTGTAGGTGTTGTTTTCGGCCAATTGGAGGATAAGAAACCTTATGCTATTCACTGCATAAGTAAAAATCTAACTCCAGCTGAGCTCAACTACATAGTGACTGAGAAGTAGTTCTTAGTAGTCATGCATGCCATCAATAAATTCTGGCATTACATCACTGGATATCAAGTATTTGTACACACTTACCACTTTGGCATTAGTTTTTTAATGAATAATCCAATTACAAATGGTAGGATTACGCGCTGGTTATTGCTGTTACAAGAATTTGATATCACTATTGTAGATAAGCCTGGAAAAGACAATGTAGTAGCTGGATTTCTTTCTAGGCTAACTATTGATGACAATTGCACTCCTACTAAAGATTCTTTCCCTCATGAATATCTTATTTATTTATTTATTTATATTTACCCACCTTGATATGTAGATATAACCAATTATCTTGCTGCAGGAAAGTTTCCCTAGTATTTATCCTCCAAGGAGAAAAATAAAATCATACAACAAAGTGCTACATATACCTGGATAGATGGGAACCTATATCACATTGGACCTAATTTCCAAATCATGCGTTGTATTATAGAGGACGAGGTCTTTGGTATCCTCAAAGCCATCCATGAGGAACCTTGCGAAGGAAACTTCACAGACAAACGGATAGGATACAAAGTCCTTTCAATAGGATACTACTAGCCAACAATATTTCAGGATGCCAAGAAGTTTGTGAAGGGTTGTGACAGTTTTCAAAGGATGGGCCAACCACTGTAATCAGATGAGATGACGTTATAGCCCCAGATCGTCATAGAACCTTTTGAGAAGTGGGCTCTAGATTTTGTAGGACCAATCAATCCTTCATCTAAATAGTGATCATACATCTTGCTCTGTACTAACTATGTCATGAAATGGGTTGAGGCGAAGGAACTAATGAGAGCCACAGAGCAGGCTATCTTAGACTTCTTGTTTGAAGACAACTTCATCCGGTTTGGCATACCCAGAGAGATAGTCACAGATGGAGGACCACAATTCACATCTCATAAGATTTGGGAGTTGGTCAAAAAATATAAAATCCATCATAGAATCAAAATTCCTTACCATCCACAGGCAAATGGCCAGGTAGAAACCACTAATAAAGTCATTGAGGGAATGCTTACTAAGACTGTGGTCAGTCATCGAAGAAATTGGGCCGACAAACTTCCAGAAGTGTTATGGGCATACAGGACTACATGGAGGAACACCACTGGATTCTCACCATATGAACTTGTGTATGGCAAGAACCTTTATTTCCCATTGAATTTGAAATAAAAACACTAAGGACAACATTGCAGGTCAATTTGGATGTTTCTACAGCACAAAGGTAGAGATTGAACCAGCTCAATGAATTGGATGAGAAATGGTTGGTTTCTATCCAACAAATAAAGATTATCCAGCAGCAGAGAGCTAAGTGGAATGACAAATTTATAAAGAAGAAGCAATTCTAGAAGGGAGATTGGGGTCTCTTATACGACTCAAGGTTTAAAGACTTCAAGGGTAAGCTTTGCACTAGATGGCTAGGTCCTTATGAGGTAGATGTCGTCTTTGACAATGGGACTGTAAATTTGGTAACCATTGATAGTGCAAGGACATCATTACTTGCAAACGGGTACTGTCTTCGGTTGTATCACAAACCTATCTTGAAGAATTAATTTGTCAATATTGTCACAAATTCAGATCTGTAGATTACGAGAACAGGGGAAAGTCCCCCTGTGCTACAAAAATTTTAATTTTTTCAATAAGTGTAGGAGCCAAAAACCACTTGATGGCAGCTGTTAGACTATCCAAATAATAATAATAATAATAATAATAACAATAACAATAATCTGGCTTTGAAAACCTTTCTCAAGCATAGACAGACACTTTTGTAGCAGTTGAAAACCACCCGGTGGTGGCTGTTACACCCTTTGGAACAACATTTGTTATTCCAAAGTATATCATGCGATAGGTGATGATTACACGATATTTTGTTTGAAGATATTTGTTACACAAAATGTTGTCACCATGACATTCTGCAATCAGTGTGAGTCTATCACCACTCATACTTTCCTCCTTTGCAAGTCTTAAACCTTAGTTCTTCATGTCAAGCCTTGAAAAATAAGAGAAAGCCCTTAAATATCTCTAAAACTCTGGTTCCGCACTTTCTCTTAGCATTACCTGTGGTCCCGCACCTACTGGTCATGTCTCCTGCGTACTTGATCGCTCTGTCTTTGTGTAATGGGTGTGGACCCCTATAAAAGTCAAAAAGGCGCAAGTACATTCGTAAAAACTCACTTTGAGTCATTTCTGGAAGCTTCTAGAAGGAACATTGAGGTGGCAAGTTCACTCCTTTAAGGTTCATGCATCCCATACCTTAAGGAGCTAACCCCTTGATGTGAGGAGCTTATCCCTTTGAAGGAGGACTTTATCCCTTCATAGGTGGACCTGTAACTTCCTTCCTCTGCACTATAAAAAGAGGCATTGGGCTGGTTACTGAGAAAGTTGAAAGCTAAAGATTTTTGAGGTGAAATGCTGCTGGAACTTAGTCTTCCTAATTGAGCTTTTGTGAGGAAAGATTACATACCTTGTTGATCTCATTTGGAAGAGTGTGAGGCTTGTCAAAGTAGAGGAGATTCCTTTTTCAAACCCTGGGAGGAGCTTGTACAACATCAAGGCACCAAAGGTTGTAAAGTTCTTCTATTTTCAAAGTTAATACAATCAAGTTTATTTTTCTCAATAAGCTACGTTTTATGGTTTATTTCATGGATTCCTTGATCACCATGATGAATATGATTTATTATATTAGCTATGTAGGTATTATTTGATAGTGTGTTTGTTTGTGATTGCAGGTTCTCAAAAGGAAACTCTTTCGGATGGTCGAAGCGTGGCTGCCACAAACTAGCGTTGGACTTAAGGTAGGGTCTAAAACACCTCTTAGTTTTTATTAATGAATCGCAATATATTTAGAGAAAGGTAGATTTGCTTGTCTTGTTTGTTGCTAGATGTCTTTTGATACTAGGGAGATCGGTCTTGTCCACAAGAATGATTTATCCAGCCGACAAATTGGCGACCATACTAGGGAACTGAATTTGGTTTATGGTTTTCCTTTTTCTTTGACTAGAGAAACTTATTCCTGTTTCTGGGTTTTGCTTGATCTGTGTGGGATTGGGTAGTTTTTAGGATCATTTCTTTTTTTTTCCGAAGTTTACAGGGCACTGCACTTTCTGTTTACAGACAGTGCGGACCTATCCGCACTTTTCCTTTAGTACACAGAGCGGTACCACATCTATTTCTTCTGGAAGCCTGCGGACCCTATCAAAATTTTTGAAATACTTAAAATGTTTTCGTC
Organism: Pinus tabuliformis; assembly: GCA_031772625.1. Lineage (NCBI taxonomy): Eukaryota > Viridiplantae > Streptophyta > Pinopsida > Pinales > Pinaceae > Pinus > Pinus tabuliformis. The sequence goes on along the minus strand of CM062811.1, from coordinate 404,034,134 downwards.
CAGTTAGGTTTAGGTTTTATTTACGACTTTTAGTCTACCCAGATCTGTATTTTTCTGTCAAAAAAGCCTTGTTTATGAGTTTCTTTCAGCAAATTCTTCATCTCATCAATCTCCATTAAGTTAATTGGGTGTTTTGAGTCTCTTTTTTGAGAAATTCCTAATTTGATTTCCTTTGGTCATTACTTGGAGGTTTGTCTCAGTATTATGAGTGTTAATCGCCTTTGAGTGTTTTTATTTTTTGATCTTTGGAACTCTCACCCAATTTTCTTGACTTGCACTTGATTGGTTCTTAGATTACATTAGAATCATCTTGTGTTTGAGAATTCTCTTGCATAGATCACATTTGCATAATTAGAATTCTCATTTTCAGAATATGAATGAAAAATGTGCATAGATTACATTTACATACTTTTCAAGTGAATTGTGCATAGATTACAATTGCATAGTTTACATTCTGAAAAATCAATCGTAGATTTAGATCAGTTTTCTTTGATTTGAATTTACATATTTTTATGCTTGTTTTTAACACAAAAAAAAAAACTGTTTTGGAATTGATTTGCATTAATTTTTCTTGATGAAATTAGTGCATTAGAGAATTTGTTATATTTTCTCTTAGTGATCAATTTTTTGCATTGTTGGAAGTGAATGGAAACTCTCTCCTTACTTTAGTTAGGATTCATCGAATTGAAAAGATTACATTATCATATTCGATTGCATTTAGTTTTGGGTTGGGTCATAACACCATTGGTTTCATATCCATTTACCCTTTTGAGTAATAACAGCCTAAATAACACAGCGCTTAATTAAAATTCATCTAGTAATTTTTACATTTTTAGGGCTCTTTCCACCAATCTAGCTTAGGCTAGTGTCTTGGAATAGGTTTTAGTTAACTCTCCAAGATAGTAAAACAAACAAGTAGTCGATCTTGCGGTAGGAAAAATTCCAATTGTTGCATGTATGCTCTAGTAAGCTCCTCCTAAAGGAGTCAAGCATGAGATCATATCTGAACCAGTGAGGTAATCAATCCTTCCTCATTGGGAACGATAGTAGATATACACGTATTAAAAATGGTAAACCTCGGATTGACCATTGTTGAGGAGCCTCGGGTCACCTGTTGGTAAACCTTGGATTATGTCAAGGAGCCTTCAAGGGGATTGAGCTTTGTTACTCTACCTTTGCATGTGTATTGGATCATAGACTGTTCCCCCAGGTATATTTGTTTTTGTTGGTAACCTTAGTGGCCATAATCTATAGGATTCTTTCCTAAGGTGACAGTGGAGGAAAGATCCCACTGTACCTGGAACAGACGTCGACTAGACTCACTTGGACTCTCTGGGGGGTTCTCTTCACTCGAGATGGTTTTGTGAAGAAACTTGTGCCAGTCTGTTTCATTAAGCAGGTTGTCGGGGTAACTGTTCCAACCGCCCTTTCTGTATTAAATTTCTACTAAGTTGGATTTCATCACCAACTAGTGTTTTTAGTACGAGAAGTTACTTTTTGTGTGTGGTTTGACTTCTAGATTTGATATCGTGTGTTAATTTGTTTGTTTTTACTTTTAGAGACCATAGGTGTGAATTGTGAATTGTTAATTTTAGTTTTAAATTGTTAATAAAATTTACTGAAGTTGAATATAATGGCAACTATTCCGGACTTTACCAACCAACGAACCCCTCTTAACGAGAATCCTAGTACTTTTCCTTGCTTTGGAAATGTTGATCCTCCTTATATGGCTACTTTGTCATTACTTGGATTTACAATAGGTTTACCGATATGGTTATTTTCAACTTCATTGGCCCCAAATAGTCCAATTGTTCCACCTCAACGGAATGCTTTACCTCAACAGAGTTCACCATCTCAACATCACCATCCTTCTGTTGACCATTTACCTTCTTCGCCTAATATTTCTTCCTCTTCGCTTGGTAAAAGCCTTGACGCTAGTAACCAGGTGGCTAAGAAGAAGAAGAAAGGGAAGAAGAAGAAGAAGAAGAAGCAAGATAAGAGAGAAGTCAACCAACCAACCATGGCTATAAGTGTTAGTTGTGTTGAGGAAACCTCCAACATGCATCGTAAACCCAAATACCCTTGCAAGCTTTGTAAGGGTGACCACTTCCTTATCAATTGTCCTGGTATTCCAAAGGTCTTGGAAGTATGGTCAGAAAAATCTCATCAACTTTCCATTGATCCATCAACCAGTGATAGTCAGGTTCCTGGGAAAAAGGGTAAAGTTAGGTTTCCTTGTAAGTTATGCAAAGGGAGTCATCAAAATCACATTTGCCCTCACATGGATGAAGCCTCAAAATTGTTGGAAAACTTTACTATTCCACAGCAAGAATTTCCAACTGGTTACCGTAAACTTTCTCCCAACCTACCGTCAATTGACGGAGTGATTGATCTAATTTCAAGTGCAGTCCATCCCACTCTTTCATTGGAGAGTGAAACTCATATCACTCAGGTTGATGATCCATTAGTTGATCAAGTGGTCGATTCAATTTCACATTCGATCGATCCCACTCTCCATTTAGAGACTGAACTTCATACCACTCAAGTTCTTCTTGTTACATCAGATTCTTCTACGCTGGGGGGCATTTCACCTGTTTCTACAGAACCCCCTCCAAGTACTGAGGTATTTTCCTTTGATTGGAATAGACTGATAGAACCTCGTCTTCCTTCCTCCATCCCTTTCCAAATCATTGTCAAGGCTGGTGGTAGGGACATACACCGCACACAGGTAGATGAAGGTGCTTCTGTTAGTATTTTATCCTCATCTGCTTGGAAAGCTTTGGGTTCCCCTCAGCTTGTGCCTATTATGCAGAATCTGAAAGCTTTTAATAGAACCATTAGTGAACCTTTAGGGATCCTTCCTAAGTTTTCTATTACCTTGGAAGGTAAAACTGTCTGTATTAATCTTATGGTAGTTCGAGGTCCCTTGGATTTCAATTTACTCCTTGGGCGAGACTATGTTTATGCAATGAAAGCTATCGTATCGACACTCTTTCGCGTGATGTCTTTCCCTCACTATGGAAATATTGTGACTGTAGACCAGCTTTCGTTCCCTAGTCTTGTTTCAACTACCAATAATTTGACACCCCTAAATGTTCCTGATTCTAAAGTGGTATCTACCCTGCCACGGGTTAATTATGTGGAAACTGGTCCCATGTTTTCAGTTACTGACGTAAGTGAGCCTCTCACTATTTGCTCATCTTCCTTTGATTTAGATCCGGTAATTGACATGGAAAACTCTACGGGATTACTTGAACGCGATGTTCTTATCCCTTTTGAGTCCCTTGACATGTGTTCCTTCCAGAGAATTATTTTTCCTTCTGATGAAGACCTCTTGGAAGCCATGATCAAGGTGTGTCCATTGACATGTCTTTCTTCCAGTTGGAAGCCATAATCAGTTGGCGAGGATAGTCTTTTCCTGTATCAACCTTGTTAAAAAATGAAACAGGCTGCCGCGAGGATAGTTTTGTTCCTATGTCAACCTCGTTAAAAAATGAAACAGGGTGTTGCGATGATAGTTTTTTCCTGTATCAACCTCATTAAAAAATGAAATTGGACGTCGCGAGCATAGTTCATGGTTTTGTGTCAAGCTCGTTAAAAAATGAAACAAGGAGTTAGCGAGGATAGTTTGTTCCCGTCTCAACCTCGTTAAAAAATGAAACAAGGGTTGCGAGGCTAGTTTGTTCCTTTCTCAACCTCATTAAAAAATGAAACAAGGAGTCAGTGAGGATAGTTTTTTCCTGTTTCAACCTCGTTAAAAAATGAAACTGGATGTTGCGAGGATAGTTTCTTCCTATATCAACCTCGTTAAAAAATGAAACTAGAAGTGATGAGCATAGTTCCTGGTCTTTTGTCAAGATCGTTAAAAAATGAAACAAGGAGTCAGCGAGGATAGTTTCTTCCTGTCTCAACCTCATTAAAAAATGAAACTGGACGTCGTGAGGATAGTTTGTTCTGGTGTCAACCTCGTTAAAAAAATGAAATTGGATGTCATGAGCATAGTTCCTTGTCTTGTGTCAAGCTCGTTAAAAAATGAAACAAGGGTTATGAGGATAGTTCTTTTCTTGTGTCAACCTTGTTAAAAAATGAATCATTTGGTTCGAGGAAAGTTCCTTTTACCGTGTCAACCTCGTTAAAAAATGAATCAGTGGTTGCGATGATATTTTTGTTCCTGTGTCAGCCTAGTTAAAAAACGAAACAGGATGTCACGAGGATAGTTGTTCCTATCTCAACCTCGTTAAAAAATGAAACTGGACGTTATAAGCATAGTTCCTTGTCTTGTGTCAAGCTCGTTAAAAATGAAACAAGGAGTCATCGAGCAAAGTTCCTTTTAATGTGTCGACCTCGTTAAAAAATGAATCAGTGCCTATGAGTATAGTTCTTTTCTTGTGTCAACCTCGTTAAAAAATGAATCAGTTGGTTAGAGGATAGTTCCTGTTACTGAGTTAACCTCATTAAAAAATGAATCAGGTATGAGGACAATTCTTTTCCTGTGTCAACCTCATTTAAAAAAATAAAATGAATCAATAGGTTATATAGGTAGATTGTAGAGAGTAGAATCGAGGATAGTTTGTTCCTGTCTCAACCTCGTTAAAAAATGAAACTAGGAGTCATGAGCATAGTTCCTTGTCTTGTGTCAAGCTCGTAAAAAAATGAAACAAGGAGTCAGCGAGGATAGTTTTGTTCCTATGTCAACCTCGTTAAAAAATGAAATAGGGTGTCTTGAGCATAGCTCCTTTTCCTATGTCAAGCTCGTTAAAAAAAATGAATCAAGGATTTTCGAGCATAGTTCTTTATCTTGTGTCAAGCTCGTTTAAAAAAAAAATGAATCAAGGATTTTCGAGCATAGTTCCTTGTCTTGTTTCAAGCTTGTTTAAAAATGAAACAAGGGTTTTGAGGATATTTCTTTTCCTGTGTCAACCTCATGAAAAAATGAAACAACTCCCTTTTCGAGTCGATTCTTTCCAAGATCTCGAAAGTAAACCTTCATTCCATCCACCTGGTTGAATGCAATGAAACTTGGGGGGCATGTACCTCATTTTGCGTTGTTATGCTGGGGGCATGCGAACTTATAACAAGCATAGTTTTTCGTTTCAAGCTTATGTAAACATGAAACCGAATCCAAGCAGAGTTCTCTATGGTTCAAGCTTGTGTAAAAATGAACCTATACCTGATTTACATCTCGTGATTGCCGTTTTTATCCGCTAAATTCTGTTAGATGAGCCTTGGTTGTTTTCTTTCCATCGCCACCATATCTTTGGTCGATCGTATGCTTTCACTTGGTTGTTTACCGTTCCTGAGGGACTGCATCTATGAGTGGTTTTATTAGCCAGCCTCTTAACCATTACATGTTTTGAGCAGTTCCTCCATTGCCAGAACTAGTTGCTACCCTTTCAACCACTCGTTCCTCTAGGACGAGTCCTCTTTAAGCTCTTTTCTAACTCGTAAAACATGAAAAGATTGCCGAGTTTTTCCTTTTTAAACTCGTTAAAACGAAATTAAAAGGATGGTCCACTTATAGCTCTTTTCTGATCGCATAAACATGAAAATATTGCCGGAATTTTGTCGTTTCAAGTTCGATATTGGTAATGAAACGACGTGTCTTTGATCGCTTTTTTACTTTTTTCGGTTCAGAGACACTAATTATGAAAAGTACTCCTTGATCGTAATGGTCAAGCGGTTCTCTCAAGTATTATTTTATTATTTTTCGGGCTTGGGAGACACAAATTTATGAAAAAGGACAACCATGGAGTTTTCTTAAATTTTTCTTCTGACTCCCTAAAATTGAAAAACACCGAGTTTCTCATATACTGGACTCGTTAAAATTTAAGAGGAAAGGACCTATTCAATTTTAAACAGGAACGAAACACTCCTTCTTAGGGTTCAAATTTTAAACTAAGTTGGACTCATCCTAAGGATGAGCTTATAACCAAGCAAATGTTATCCTCCTCAAGCTTGTCAAAAATAAAGAGGTACTTGCTAGAAATGGTGGGGGAAAAGAGAGAAAAATGAACCTATTTGTTATACTTTGTGTTTTAGAAAAGCATTTAACCACTCTTGAACACAACACTTTTTGTTCACCTGGGTTTGGAAATCCTTTGCCTAACAGTTAATCAAACCATATTGAAAGTCTTCAACCGGTTTCTGGGTATTAGCTTTGGGTCAATTGTCACCAAACCATATGCAGTGTCGTTATGTGTTCAAGAGGTCAGTTCAAATAAACCATTCATCTGCAAAATGTCTGTCATCCATCTTGACCATCCCTGAGTTAGTCCTTGCAAATATATTTCTTCAAACTTGATCTATGATTTCGTGTTGTGGGCTTGCCTATGACGGATCGCTTTCTATCGACTTCAACTCATTATCTAGAAAGATGATCTAGAAATAGTCAATATCTTGGAATCTGCATGCCTCAATGGCAGGTTTCTCGCCTTCGACGACAGGTTGCATCATTGACCTTTGATCAAAGGATTCTGTGACATGTTCGACATCAACTCATCTATTCACATTTCATGGATTGTACTGAGTACTTTGAGAGCCATTGACATTACTGGTGGTTTCTCTCACACTTGTTAACAATTCACATCATTGACTGGTAATCAAGTGGTTTCTACCATGTTCGACTTCGACACATTCATTCACATGGATAGAATCGTACTAGTTCGGGAAGGAGAAATCAAGACCCTAGATCTAGTTTCCACCATCCAGGCTGCGAGGAATTTTGTTATTCGTTATAGAGTGGACTATTCATAAACAGATGGTTGTGCCCATACCGTGTCTACATATGTCTATACTTGTGATGTATTACAAAATCATTCCTATATCAGAGCAGTTTAGTTAGTTTTCTAGTCAGTTTTGATCTGAGTATGGGAATGCTTACCTCAGCGATGATATGTTCACATATATATATTTTGTATTGAATGTTTTTACAGGTTCCAACCAGGGTGTCCACAGGATGATCCTTGAAATGATAAAGTACTTCACTCTTCTTAGATGACAAATTCTATCCTCATCTATTACAAACTTTGCACTTTAGGGGGAAATCTGTTGCACAAAATGTTGTCACCATGACATTCTGCAATCAGTGTGAGTCTATCACCACTCATACTTTCCTCCTTTGCAAGTCTTAAACCTCAGTTCTTCATGTCAAGCCTTGAAAAATAAGAGAAAGCCCTTAAATATATCTAAAACTCTGGTTCCACACTTTCTCTTAGCATTACCTGCGGTCCCACACCTACTGGTCATGTCTCCTTCTTACTTGACCGCTCTGTCTCTGTGTAATGGTTGCAGACCCCTGTAAAAGTAAAAAAGGCACAAGTACATTAATAAAAACTCACTTTGAGTCATTTCTGGAAGCTTCTAGAAGGAATCTTGAGGTGGCAAGTTTGCTCCTTTAAGGTTCATGCATCCCATACCTTAAGGAGCTAACCCCTTGATGTGAGGAGATTATCCCTTTGAAGGAGGACTTTATCCCTTCATAGGTGGACCTATAACTTCCTTCCTCTGCACTATAAAAAGAGGCATTGGGCTGGTTATTGAGAAAGTTGAAAGCTAAATATTTTTGAGGTGAAATGCTGCTGGAACTTAGTCTTCCTAATTGAGCTTTTGTGAGGAAAGATTACATACCTTGTTGATCTCATTTGGAAGAGTGTGAGGCTTGTCAAAGTAGAGGAGATTCTTGTTTCAGACCCTGGGAGGAGCTTGTACAACATCAAGGCACCAAAGGTTGTAAAGTTCTTCTATTTTCAAAGTTAATACAATCAAGTTTATTTTTCTCAATAAGTTGTGTTTTATGGTTTATTTCATGGATTCCTTGATCACCATGATGAATATGATTTATTATATTAGCTATGCAGGTGTTATTTGATGTGTGCTTGTTTGTGATTGCAGGTTCTCAAAAGGAAACTCTTTCGGACGGTCGAAGCGTGGCTGCCACAAACTAGCGTTGGACTTAAGGTAGGGTCTAAAACACCTCTTAGTTTTTATTAATGAATCGCAATATATTTAGAGAAAGGTAGATTTGCTTGTCTTGTTTGTTGCTAGATATCTTTTGATACTAGGGAGATCGGTCTTGTCCGCAAGAACGATTTATCCGGCCGACAATATTAAATTAATATACATTAGCCGTTTTGGCTGTTACACATGTAACAACCGACGACTTTTTTGGAATAAAACGAGATATTTTATTATAATAAATAGCAAAAACATCACCGTGAGCCTCATCATCAGATTTAAGTTCGCACGTCTCGCTGCCCGAGGATGATTCGACGTCACGCCACCCATTACCTCATTCCACATCACCCAGGTACGCCATCATAAAGGTAATAATGAATTCATTTTATTTTGTAGTTATGGAAACTTAACATGACTATTGACAGTAAAGGAAGTTGTCATAATTAAGCTGGGGGGGGGGGGGGAACAAATCACATTGCGACATGACCATCACACGATTTGTAATTATTTGAAAATTCTAGCAATTAAGGCATGTGACTCGATAGTTATCGTTATTTAATTCCGAATCATACCAAAATGGGTAAGGGCACCATTGACAAGACCTCCCCATGACTCACCATTAAGGAAAAATTCATTAAGTAGTAGGAACCATGCGTGCCAAATCTTAATCCAAAATCTTCACTTGTGTCACCCTGCCACCCTACCATTTACCCTTGCTGGAAGCGCTGAATCCCCATTCAGAGTGTTCAGAGAGGAGGAAGATAGTAGTACAGGATGAAACATCTAGAGTGTGTGTCGAAGGGAAGGATAAGCAGGTGAAACAACACTAAATTGCATAGGAAATGGGAGGAGAAGCAATACAGCATGAGCCAAAGCCCATAGAAGCCCTGGAAGGTTTCCCTGAAGCATGCCAGGTTTTTAAAGGCACAGGTTGGTTTGAATTCTTCTAGAGATTGTAAGGATAGGAAAATGGTGTGAACATGGAATTTACAAAGAACTTGGAAAGAAACTAGAAGGAAGTTAGAGGATTGAAATTGGAGGTCACGGAAGAAGTTATCACCAGAGTAAACAGGATTACCAGTAGAAGGGAAGAGATGGTCTACTAGGAAGGTTAATGACCCCTCATTGAAAGGGGATTTTCTTCAGGAAAGCGAGTCGTTGATTAAGAAAGGCAGAGGAATTGATAGGCTATCACTCCCCCAGCCATGGGCAGATGTTTCTCTCTTTCTGATTAAGTACATTAATTGTGAGGGCAGGGCAAAAATTGTGTTTAATTATCATTTCCCATTGCTGAACAATCTCCACCATCAACAGCTGATCAACCTTCCTTATTTCTTGCTGGGCAATATTAGGCACATGGCTACGGCTGTGAAAATGGTTGCACATCCAGAAATATGTGTTATGAACCATGGCCTCATTAAACTCATTGTGCTGGATGCCTTGAGCCGACAGGGTGATAATTAGGAGGAATTCATGTGGAAAAGGCCCACGACCACTTGCAGAAGGCAAACAGAGACAGCTGGGGAAACTCCAGAAGTGAGAAAAGCGCAACCTCAGTCCTCGACAGTGAGGGTCAGCAAGAAGTCAGTTGATAAACTAATTAGTGACAGAAGGTCGAAACAAAGAATAAGGGTTGGTGGACACCCAAAGTCCCCATCCATGTTGGGAAAGGATGAAGAAGCAGTCGAGCAGAAGGACGAGAAGTAAGCTCAGCCAAAAAATCCTCCTTCACCTGGTAATAGTGAAACCCAGTCTTTGCTGTCGAAAATTGATATTTTAGAAAAAGAAATTAAAGAATTGAAGGAACAGCTAGTAGTAGGAAAGGTAGAGCCAAGAGCCCCAGGGCTAGATACTTTGGCAAAGGCCGTGGACAGGGCTAGAAGGGGAGAAATCTCGGGCACTCTATGCGTAGCCTATGCTGAGAAGTTGGTGGAAGCTGGATTCAAAGTCTGTGCAGCAGACACTACCTCGAGGGGGATTCAAATTGAAAATTGGGAAGTTGTTACACCAGAACCTATCGAGGACATTGTTGATACACAAGAACCAGCAACCGAGACAGCACAATCCACAGGGAGTGATTAAGAAATGGATACACAAGAACCCTTGGCTGACACTGTTGTTTCACTAAGAACAACAATGGAGGAGGAAACCAGCCAAGAGGAGGAAGGAAAAGATAATATCCATGAGCTGATGATTGCTATTGCTATTGCACAGGAACTAGCAACAGAGACTGAAGTTGGTCTGAAGGAGAATGATGAACAAAAGCATGCAGATATTACTGCTACCACACAAGAACCAACAGTTAAAATGGAAGTTGACCAGGAAAATAAAGAAACTGTGATAAAACCCATTGACGAAGTTGTTATTACACAATAACCAGCAGCTGAAGTGGGACAGTTTCACCCCCAGGACACTGCTACACCTTTAATTGATGATGCATGTGGGGGAATGCTAGGTCCTATTGAAGGATGGCATTCCGAGAAATTTCTAATATTGGCAGAGCTGCAAAACTGGAAGTAGCTGGAACTCTCTCTATAGGAGGGAGTGATTCCACTCAAGATGCATAAGAGAATGATGGATTCCTTGAGAGAAAAGTGGTTAAAAGAAGAATGAGAAAGAGAAGAGGAGGCACGAAGGCATAAAGAAATTATGAAGAAAAAGGATGAACAATTACATCAGCTGCATCGGGAGGACTTCGACTTGACGTTTTATAAGACCAAACTCCATGACCTTGCTGTAAACCTGCTAGCATGCAGGCGGTCGTCCCCGTCATACCCTCTATTCCTATGGGAACGTTATTACTTATTCTAGTTAAGGGCAGTTCATGATAACAGGTCGTATATGGGTCATTTAATCCGCACTTTCTTGGAAATTTTCTGTTCCTATGATTTTGATGATCATAATTTGTTGTGCGAGCTGCTCTTGCACAATATGATGTGCAAACATGTGAGCATGAGGATGGTAGAGAGTGTCATTTCTTTCATGGGAGACTTGTAGTTGTGGGAATTCCTCTCATTTATGAGGAATCAAATTGAGTGGCAAGTAGCCAAGAAAACAAAAGAGATCAATAAGGAAATGATAACATTGTGGGTCAGGGCTGAACCATGAATGGTTTACGAACTCCAACGAGAGTTTAGACAATTCCTGAGCAATCTAGAAAGTAGAGATCAATCGACCATTTACAGAAGGAGAATCGTGAGGATCTGCCTTAACTTGTTTACAAACATGAGGAGTCAAGTGCTAATTGGATGTCTCAAGTGCACTGAGGCCTGTAGTGCAGAATTGCAGGAAGGAGACCCCTTTGAGTACAAGAACTTTGTGGCTACTGTTACGCGGGTGCTAGAATATTCTCAGATTGTGCTGACACTGGGGGCGTTCTAGATTGGCCTTAGGTTCAAATTCCCTTTGATCTAGTTGCCATTGGAGGAGTATCAACCCAATTATCGGTTGTGTGATTATGAAGAGGAATCTTAGCACCGTGTGTTAATGGTCGATCAATAATTTAGAGCTCTGGGCAATGATACTGCTAGTGCCTAAAATTTCACAGATTTCCATCAGGGGCATAGTAGAAGGAACTGAGATTCTGCATGGGGACATGCAATTGTTTTAGTTGGGGGGAGATGTTGGGTGTGGTTTTTTACCTATTTTCTACACATTCTTTCCCCTGTTTTGATCTTTCTTTCCTCCAAGCCTGTGCTCTTATGTGACCAAACTCTCTGTTTTCTTATATTTTTAATCCATTTTACTGTCATGTTACTTTGTTGTATTTTACCGAATAATACGAGGCTTTATTCCTTTTTTGTGGCTAACTGGGAGAGAATTGAAGAAGTATTTTGGGAAGTTCATTTTTTTCAGGTGTTGGCTCGCGCGAAGAAGCTATGAAGCAAATAGGTAGTAGGGATTAACTGCAGGAAAGGGTAGAACAGTTCCCTGCTACTCCTTGAGTGTTGTTATAGACCGCTGCTATATACTAGGTGCTATTACAGGTTGCTGTTGTTATAGGTTGCTACTGTTACAGATTGCTGTTACACACTGGTTGCTGTTGTTACAGATTTCTGTTACACATTGGATGCAGTCACAGGTTGCTGTTACACATCGGATGTTGTTACACCTCACATGGATCCACCATCACATCAACAGTGTTGTCGTCAGTTATGTCGCATCATCCCAAACCACCATTTGCTCAATATTATTGCATCGAAGCTGGAAATGTGGGTACTATTCCACATAACAGCCGTCGACAATAGGATTGTTTATTTTTTAAGCAACAAGACTCAGGCAGTTGCAACTGATGTATATTTATTTAGTAATAAGTTGTAACTTCTTTATTTTTGATCAGCATGAGAATCGAGAGATTCTCATGACTGATCTGATTTCCAATTTTTGGGTTGTAATAATTATAAAGGACTTGACTTTTTATGTATTAGCAGAGAACATATAAAAGAGTACCGTTACTCTATTTCTGTAATTATGAACTTATTCAATATGAGTTGGCATGGTGATGTTGTTACTTTCCAAATGATTTGTTAATCACTTTTTGTGTTCTTCCTGCGCCTTGTTAAGGAGGAAGGGCCCTCCTATTTGGCAGGGATTGCAGTGATTAGGTAGTGTACATTTTAGTTCAGTTTATTGATTTATGGTTTTTCGTTGTTGTTTTACAAATCGTGGATTGCATTCACTACTGTTTCTATTTATCTTATGCTATTACACAAAGTTAAACAATAGAGCAATAGTAACCAGCTAGAATAGATGTTAGTTCTAGTGTGGCACGCCTTTATTTCAATAGCTGTGAGTTGTGATTAGTTTTGTAGAGTGTTTTTGTATCTACAGGCATGGTTTGATTCAACAATTGAGATAAACGACACGTTTTACAGCTTCTCTGCACTTTCTTATGCTTGGCTAGAGTGTATTAACATAGACAATGCAAAATCCATTAAAAAAGAAAGACCTACCCTGGGTTGACAATTAATGTTGCAGTTTAAAGTCAATTAAGGTTGATTAAAACAACACTACAGAACAAGGTCTATATCATCCCCTACCTGTACTTACTCATCCTTGAGAAAGAATTTCGATGGAATTTGTGGGAGGTTTACCAACAAACAGGAAGGGACATGAATTCCTATTCATGGTATTTGACAAGTTCAACAATATGTGTGTTCTGATGCTATGTAAAAAGACCATCAATGGGAAAGAAGCAACAAAAATTTTCTTTGGAAAAGTCTAGGTACACTTTGGGATACCAAGCAACATCATTTCCGAAATGGATACAAGATTTCCTAGTGCATTCTAGACTACATTATGGGAGAATATGGGCACAAAGTTGAAGAGGTCTACAACATTCCATCCACCGACAAATGGGAAGACAAAAGTAGTCAATAGGACTTTGGTGCAGCTTCTAAATGGATGCAACCAAAAGCATCTGAACACTTTGGATGAAAATCTAGTATATATACAACATTCTTAAAATAGAGAAACCCACACTTCTATAGGAAAGTCCCCATTTGAGACTTTCGTTGGATACTTACCACCTTCACCTATGGATATTGCCTATGGGAAGCAGGGAGGAGTGAGGGAATATCTTACAGGAGATGGTTTGAGGGATAAAATATTTATATATAAGATCAGGTAGCTCCATTTATAGGTATAAGATACACTACAAAAGTTGTAGGAGTAGTATAAGGCTAGGCATGATCAACACATAATAGAGAAACTGTTCAAGGTGGGAGACATAGTATGGATACAATTGAATAAGGGGAGGCTACATGGGCCTGGTAAGAAAAACAAGGTAGACACAATGCATAATTCACAGGAGAAGTATAAGGCTAGACATGATCAACACAAAACAAATCAATCATTCAAGGTGGGAGACATAATATGGCTACAATTGAATAAGGAGAGGTTTCAAGGGTCTAGTAAGAGAATCAAGGCTTAGAGGTATGGCCCCTTTGAGATAGTCGAAAAGGTGGGTGATAATTCCTATCAAATTACTTTACCACCGTATATGTGCATTTGCTCAGTTGTGAATGTAGAGAATTTGAAACTCTATGAGCCTTCCATGCTAGATCAAGAAGAAGAACAAGTCCTACTTTCTGTGGAGGATATTGCACTAGATGCTTAGGAAAAGTTGATAGAAGATACAATTTTGGAGAAGAGGTCCAAAATTACAAGACATGGGAAGCATAACCTTTAATAGGCTAGCTTGAAGGGACAACTTCCACGCAAACCTAAACGATACACTAGAGAAAAGGTGGAGGAAACATTTTTTTCACACCATTCAGTATAAGATTTTGGGGACCAAAATCCTCCAAAAAATGGGGAGGTGTGATCCGGATTGGACCATTATATTGTTTTTCATCCATCTCAATGAATTTGGAGTGTAAAAATTGGAGGAATCGACTCACAAGATTGTTTTTACTGGCGGGACCCAGTTTGGCAAAATGGGGTCTAAAACCTTCCAGGAGCATTTTGAGGCACCAAACGATTTTTTTTGGGGTAAAATATTTCCACTTTTGCGTAACACCATTTCATGATATTCTACACACAAATATATTTCCAACAACATAAGAAGCGTGTCAATTGAATTCCATATGAAAAATTTATACCACTTAGAGGTTTACCTTCTTATTTTCACACCTATAGTTAGGGAGGATGTTGTATCAGCCTCCATTATTCATGGAAAAGGAATAACCACGTGATTATGATGTAAAATATTCTATAAGAGTATATATTGTAACTCTAGCTAATATTTTATGTAGTCAAAATTAACCACTAGTAGGCTATTAGGCTGTGTTATAACCGGGCCACTAGGAGGAAGATGCATTCCATTCTTTCGAGAGAACTTTGTTTCATAGATGAGAAAAGATAGATAGGAGAGATAGGAGGTAGAGCACACAAATAGGATCTGTGCATTATAGTAGCCCATGGGAAACAAACATTGCTTCTTTGTACCTGCATCCATATTTCTAGACAGAGAAAGAGAGCGAAGCAACCTCACCTTCCGACTGGGTTTTCTCCTAAAAGGGTTTCCCAAAGAGCATATCTTGTTGATTATGTATCTGTGATATTTTGTTTTTCTCCACTTTTTGCCACAATTTCCATCTGCATGCATGCAATAATTACAATTAAATATACAAATCTAGAATTTGAATAAAATTGTAATAGTGTAAATTTTAGTATCTTAATATATTATTATCAGATCTATGGTGACAAATTGTCCAGTGGAATATCCACAATAGTTAACAGATCATGGAGGAACTACCTCATTGGATGAAATTTCGCACTCATGTCAAACCATAGTGGGCTTAAATATTTGTTTGTATAGCCCAAGTTGAATGCAAGGCAAGCCAAATGGATATCCTCGCTTAACAAATTTGAGGACAAGAAAAGGCTAGAGGTGAAAGAGGAAAGGAAACACATTTATACGGGGAGGAAAAAAAAAGATATAGACAAAGATATGAGGAGGCAAGATTTAGCAAGAGCTTCCAATAGGAACCATTGAAGAGAAGAGAAGAGAAGAGGATTGGCTATCAATCCTTGGAGGATGTGGGTTGAGTTGCTAGTCTCTAGATACCTGTAATGAATTTGGTCTCTTGAGGCTGTGGATTGGGATAAAATCCCTGGAGCCCTGTAACATTTTGGATCCCTAGAGGCTATGGGTTGAGATAGAGGTCTCTAAATCCCTCAGTAACAACTTGGGTCCTTGGAGGTTGTGGGTTGGGATAGAATCTCTGGAACCCTATAACAGCTTGGGTCCCCTGATTATTGTGGGTTGAGATAGAAGACTCTGGAGACCTATAACAAATTGGGAAGATACCATCCTGAATCAAAAGATGAGGAAAAGAATGAATACTTGTGGTTACTGCCTCGATAGTACACTGGGTTCTGATTCCCTAGAAGGGGGTGAATCACTATGTGAACATTGGGGGTGAGGTTGGGGACCTATGTACTCCAATTGTTGACCGAGAAATAAGTTGTCATCCGATGGGATTGAGGAAGGAAATCTTCTAGAAATCTAGATTAGTGGAAGTTGGTGTTCTAGTCCCTAAAGCAAGAAACCCCCCTAAGACTCTGGAATTTGGATCGGGGGTGAAGACTGCAAGTAAGTGTGGCTGCAACTATCTATGATTGGATGGAGATTCCTTGTCCCAGACTCAGTTTCCCTACATATTCAAAGATAATTATATATGTATGTTGTTGTGTTTTGATGAATCATGTTGTTGTGTTGTGGATAATGGTTTTGAACTTAGGGACTATAATGTGTTGGTTATGTTTCATATGTGGTACATTCCCTATGTAGATATGTTAATGTGATTTATATATTTAAATGTCTTGAATAGATGGTTGTACATGTATAAAATTTGAAAGAACAATATGTCTAATGATTGTTAATGATAGAATCAAAATATTGATACATAAGAGGCATAATAAACTACATGACAATAGAGACCAAGCTACCATGTTGTGCCGAGTCTAGATTTATAAACATGCTTAATAGTGTGGAAAGTAGCACATAATAAATTAGTGAGAAAGATATAGAATTCGTTACAAGTCATGGCCAAGCCATGAGAGCTTGGATTAACACTTGAAGAATAGTGGGTTCTGAGACCCTTTTTATTAACACGAAGATTACATGGAAGACCCTTTGTATAGTTGGGTTTCTATTTGCTCGTGCGTCATTTTTTATCTAGTTACAAGTTGTTGTGTTGTATGGAAAGCACTACATTAATGTAAAAGGGATTTTTCCCCTGGTATCAGTTGAGTCACCAACTTTGCCTACATTTCCTTCAACCTTGCATTTTCAACAAAATGGATAGTTGTTGTTGGCATCTTAGGGTGGTTGTCAAGGCACCTGATGGATATGCATATTGGCATGGAGTTGTTTGCAAGCTAGACATAGGGTTTGGTACCATCAACATATGGCACGAGAGGTAGGAACCTCTTAGGAGCTTGCACCAATCCCATAGTAGGTAATCCACACAAGAGCACCTATGCTTCTCAGGGTGGCATTCCCTCCCCATGGGAAGGGAAGACTCGTGGGCCAAGAAATTGTTGGAGAATCGATCACTAAAGATCAAGAGGGATAATGTTGTAGATCGCCTTAGGAAACCAATGACATAATTATGAAACCAAGAAACACATATGGGAGTCTACTAGATTCCTGAGAGAGATACATAGTGAGCAACACTAGTTTAGAGAAGCCTGAGCAATGACAAAGCTTGTAGCCAGGAAGGCAGTCGAGCTCTCTTCCTAAGACACCGCATGACACAAATTCAAGAAACTTTGACTAAGTCATCGTAGGAATGAGAAGGAAATCCTTCTTGTGGTAGATAAGAGTGAGGCCACGAACTTATAGAAGAAGTTGGGCTAACCTTATCCCTTGAATGTTCAAAACCCTAGTAAAGGGAGGCTTCTAAGTGGTGGAATCAGATTCCCTTCACATGATTGGTCAGAATGATAGGGAAGAAAGGTCGTAAAACATGATGCCTGAAAGATAATTCAAATTAGTGTAAGGGAATTAGCGGAAAAAGTGGCATCGGGGTTATGTCGAGATACAACGACGAATATTTCTCTGTAACCCAGATTCGTTAGGTGAGAGTAAGCTACCAAAGGTGGCCTCCTTGAAATCTAGAAAGGTCAGAACCCTCAGGAATTTTTCAAATTATGTCTTAAAGGGTTTTGGGTTTGAGGGTTCTCGTTCACTACGTATAACCTAGTGCAGGCCTAGTCGCCAATGGATCCATTTTTCTACATAACTTGTACTTGCAACATCCCTTTATTAGAGTGGAAATGATGTCATCCTAATGCCTTTAGGGGTATGTGGTAAGAATTTTGAGAGTCTTAAGTGACCACGAGAGCCACCAATGGGTGATACATGGATCTCTCATAGGTCAACACATGGTTGGATGATGTCGGCATGATGCCACCTGGGGAAAACTTAAACCTTATAGGTCGGAAACCCTTAAAACATAAATGATTGAATGTCCAGGGGAATCATAGACACGTCAAAGTTGTGGGGTCATAGGGATACCTGTGGATGTCACATGGAGGATTATGTGGCACTTTGGAACACTGGAATCCCACAAACACTATGAAAGCAATCAAGAGATCCAAGTGTCAGGATGGACAAAATTTGGAAGGCCTTACCCATACCAATGCAATAGGCCATTAGCAAGAGAGATGGTCATTGTTGCGTAGGTGCGAAACATCAGGCCATAGGTTGGATTCTAGGGGGACCTAAACTTGAAGGCTCAATATGTTCTAAGGGTACTGAAAACATGACATGTCATCCGAGTAGATTGGTTCCGGAGGGAAGTCTCAAATAGAGAGATGAGGCGTTGATAGGGTCCTAGAGCCACACGCCATTAGTCAGTAGAGAATATATATATATATATATATATGATAATCTTACTACCCCATTCCTTAATGTGAAAGGAAGGGGTTGGGTACTACACATAAAAAACTCTAAATTAACATAACTTCTATCGACAAATCATCCATCTAATGAACGATCCATATTTACTGTGAAATTACAATATTTTACAACGAAATTTTTTGTCTCTTTTTTGCTTCGGGACCCTCAAGGAAGAAATAGTGGGGGAGAAATCCTTCGACACCCCCCATTGGGGATTGGGATCCAAACATAGTTAAAACAAGACCTCTGAATCAGGAAGATAACTTGGCTCCACACTCAACATGCATAAGGTGTAACTATTGGCATATATAATGATTCAGAGCCATGAAGAGAGCTAATGAAATACATTTTCCAAAAAGGGTTTAGGGTTCACATAATCAATTGTAGACAGATTAAGAAGATTCATACTATATGAAGCATATTACAGGTTATTTGGAAATTTACTATGCATTCATTATATTTTATGTCTAGGCCCTGTAAGGAAAGAGAAAGTCAAGATTGTTAATATATGTAGATATCTTCAATTATTTTTCCTTGTATTTTTTTTCATGATCTTATTGTTTTCACATTTACATTTATCTATGTTAATGATAGAAATCACCAAGTAACTACCACATTATCATGTTTTGTGAGGATCATCACTAGGGATCCTGAACCAACTATTACATTAATGTTGATTCGATCTTGTATATTAATAAAAGTTGATATTGAGCATTGAAGTGTTCCTTTGGAAAATAATAACGAGTTTATAAGAAAATCCTGAGTTGACATGTGTTGAATGGAAGGAACCACTCGGCATAAAAGGTGTGAAATTCCCATGTTTGAGATGAAAAAACATAAGAGAAAGCAATAATTTTTGGAGGGGTGGAAGGAATCATTTTGGCACTTTTTCCTTTGTATTCAAGTTCTCCCCCATGAAAGTATGGGAATATTTTAAAAGTTTTATCAAGATTTTATTTCCCATTTTCACTTGTGTTGCAAGTGGACACGATGCATATGCTTAGTAACAAGCCAACCACTTGGACATAATTTTTTTTTTTTTTTTTTAAAGAGGTAGTAAGAATAAATCACTGATTAAAATGGATTCTCTTTTCAAATGGGAGCTAGATCTATTTTTGGTCTTTTCCTTCTATAAGGGTTATAGTTTTCCATACAAAGTAAAATTACATTTGGCCTTATATAAGTTAATCTATGTTTTAAAAAAAATTACTAGTTTTGTAAATGTATTTATCAAAGGTATTATATTATTCTAGTGGCAATTAAATTTATATTAAATGCTTTACTATTCCAAGTGCAGGGCATGTAGGTTTTAAATGGAAAGGGAAATTTACTTGGTAGATTTCATGGTGCCATTACATGATCTTGAGTGAGCAAGGAAGAGTCTCAGAGGGTTGGTAATTTCTTGCAATGATAACACGCAGTCAAACTATAAAGCATTTGCACTTCTAATCAATCGGTTTCTTGACTTGGATGTCCATATTTCTTGCTAATCATGACTTTTGGGATGTCCACATTTCTTGCTAATTGAATTTATTGTTGTAAACAAAGTGATAATCCCCCTTCTTTATCTTAGCCTTCATTTTGTCAAAAACATGATGGATAAGGGAACTCAATGGGCATTGGCATAAGGGGAGATTGACGACACAAGGGAAAAGGTTTAATAGCATAACTGAAGATTGATGGCATAATGGAAAGGGTATTCAAGGGTGAGGGTTCACAAGACTCACTAGGTTGATCAAGAAATGGTAGGTAATAATGTGAGCTTATTTCCCTAGCTAATTTACTAGGAGATTTATTTATGAATGACCTCACCTTCATTATTCCTTCATCAACTAACCTCTTCGTCCTTACTTTCCTAAAGGTTCATATGGGTTGTACTCTTAATATTCTCTTTGGACAAGTAAGAGATTGATTACTGAGATTAAAAATACTTCATAAATGCAAAGAAATTTATGTCCATGAACACTACCTTCTATCACCAACAAAATGTCTTCAAAGAAAACAAGTTTCACTATTCTACAAATTTTATTTCTTCTGCAAAAACTTGTAGTACAATTTACTTAAATTTTACAACACATGCGTGGTTTGATTTATTGTCAATAATAATACCATGATCCTCTTTAGGTGTTTTTTATCAAGCGTTTGGAATCATACTCTCTATTCTTCTTTCTAGCCATTTTGAGCTCCTGTTTATGTTTAATTCAAAAAAAATCTATGGTAGATTATGCCACATTCATAGGTAGATAAGTTAGAATTCATTGAAAGGAATTTTGAATTATTCCTAATAAAATTCAATGCAAATATGGACATGGTATAAGATGAAAATGCTTGAATTAACTCAATTCATTTGTGAAATAAATTTACTATGGTAAAAACAATGACACTAATTTCCTTAAAATTCTTTGCCATACATTTATTAAATGATAAAAAACCAAATAAATTACCAAACTCTTAAATAAAAAGTAGCACATAAAGCTAGAGATATATGGAGAAAAAATATTTGAATAGACCTCAATTCAAAAATATAGGAATTAAGAACAATCACTACTTATTTCCTTCAAATATTGTTTTATATACTTTGGTAAATGTAAAATTAATAGAGTTTGATCTAATAGTATATAGGAAAAAAATAGAAAGGTAAGCTAACCAATTCTAGCTTAAGCTTCAACATATCTAGCATATGTAGTTTTCCTTAATTTTAGAAATGTCAATTAAAGGAGGATAATTAAAAAAAACTTTTCACATGTCTAAAGTCTCTCTCTCTCTCCCACTAGCACAAATAGCTATATATTCTTGACATCAAGTCCCACTAGCACAAATCATTGAGGATGGGCATCGTCAGCAAGGTGACCCAGAATCAAACCTCACGAGGATTGGTTGTGCCCTGTCCTAGGGGGAGGAGACATGCTCAAAATACAGTCAGCTAGGTATGGTGTGGGCCACATTGGGTGCAAACCCTGGGTGACTTTAATGGATTAAATGTCCCTGAGTCACATATCCTCAAGTCACAGGTCAAGCCTGGAGGATCATAGAGAACTTGAAACACACACACACACACACACATATATATCTTTGACATGTTATTCATAATGGCCAATGGAAATATTATGTACTTTGCTTGACAATTTAAACCTAACATGTCATGAGATTACAATAATTATTATATAATTATATTTAGTTTATTGGAATGCATCCCTATTTAAAATATTCAACCTTTAAGCATGAGTAAGGATATATGCCTTGAGATAAAGTCTTCATTTTCTTAAGCGACTTCATTTTCTCACTTGGTAAGCTTTGTATTAAAGTTGTGAGGTCCAACTTTTTCTTCTAGTAATTACTCGTAATATTTCTCATGCTTTAAGGGTTAAAATTTATGTTGGTAATGTGGTTATTTGCAAAGAGAGCCACATTCTTTATAAACAAACCTAAATGCATCATATTCAAGGGAATTATCCTTGCCACATTCCAAGAATCCTTGGCTAATATAACATCAATTCATTTTTTTATTTCTTTGATTTCTCATCCAAACATCTTTGGTGTTGTCCAACAAAATCACTCATTAGTTGTTATTGAGGTAAAGATTTTTTGGCCTTCAAGATGCAGACTATTATAGCTTCTATTATGTATTACCATTCTTCATTACCAACTTCAATAACTTTCGTCTTCTCATCTAGTTGTGGAAGTGGAATCTTAGCCTTTGTTAATTTGTGTGAAAACACATGATTGAATTCAAAATTGTCATTTGCAATTATCATTTTATTCATTGGCTTCGTTAACTGAATATTATACTTTGCACATGCAACTAAATGTAATATAATAGTAACGTATTTGTCTTTCAAATCAAACTAAGATATAATATCTTAATAACCCAACCTTCTAGATTCATTGAATAATAATAACACAACTTTCTAATAATTTGTAGCTATTATATATTACTTTCACCTCAAGTTTTCCAAAAATAACAGAAAATATCACCAACAACTCCCCTAGTGTCCTTCATGCAACTTATTTATTGTATATCACCATAAGTGATTGATTTAAAATAGATTTAAGAGTATCATTTTGAAATACATCCTCAATGTATTCAATGTACCTATCATGAAGTTCGATAACCCTGTCACAAATGGATATGCATGTATGGCACATGTTTTTGAGAGCTTGAAAGAGATTTTTTTTGGTTTTGGAAAGATAAGTGAAGGGAATATGACCATTATTTTATTTGAATGGTGTATTATATATCAACTATGGTAGCATTGTAGTTATAAAAATAGGAATTTGATCATTTAGTGCTCTTAGACTTCTAGAAATTGTGAAAACTAGCCACTTTGGATGGTGGCCTCCCCATCTCTTCGAATAGTGTTCTCCTTGAATGTAGTTGTTATCATTTATAAATTCAAAAGAAATATCCACTCTTATAATCCATTTCTCCGTGAGCTTGAAATAATTACCTACAATGTTGAGTGAAATCTCCTACAGTAGCCCTATGTAGGTTTTTATGCACCAATACAAAACTCAAGTGAAGGCTCTTAGAAGTGACAATAACCTTAAGAAAAATTTTGATTACAGGAATGAAATCTCAATAGAGAAACATGGTAGAATTCACACGAGGGCTATTGAGTTCCATCTGTTATGCCCTTATACCAATAGGTGTCATATATCACGATTGAATTGGTTAGGCTTTGAGATATGTTCATACCTTTACTTGTTGCAAAGGTTTTCCAAATTTGTAAAAAAACAAAAAATTAAAAAATGTAAAGAGGGTATACCGTAAAAGAAAAATCAAAGGGTGAAAAGAATAAAAAGAGGTCAAAAAATGAAGGAAAATGAACCCCAACAAAAGAAATATTAGGAAAGTGTGCAAGTCTAAATGCCACTACTTTTACTTTTGTATAATAAAAGATTGTGTGCAGTTTGTCACCTATGCCTCAATTCATGAATAGTCAAATAGTTTAAGCTTTATTAGTTCATATTTCAATTTCATGTTTTAGAAGGAGAGAATATAGATATAACCAAACAGTGTAATCTTGGCAGATAAGTGGATAGGTAGAGTGAATAAAAGGAGCTCAACAGTTTAATCTAAGCCCTTGGATGTAATAAGTGTAGACTTAGATATACATCACTATTAAAAGAAAAAAAAGTTTGATGAGGGTTTACTAGTTTAAGTGCACCCTAATAAAGAAGTAAAATGCTAGGTTAAGTAGGTAGGGTAAGTAGTGTTGGAAATAATACTGAGAGGGGGGGTGAATTAGTATTATCATATTCTTTTCAATAAACCTTCCAGATTTATACTTTAATTTATTCTTCAGATATTGATCATTAACTTGTATATCAATGCCATATAATAATGAACAAGAACAAGGAAAAACAGATAGTCACACCAAAGAACACCAGATATAAGGTGGAAACCCAATGTGGGTGAAAACCACCTGTTGCAATATGTCTCTATCTTCTTTCAATTAGAAACTTCTTTTTACAAGGATTTTGTACTGGTACAGTCCTTTACCAGTATGCAGGCTGCAACTTGCAGAGAGCTATAACTCTCTCTCGTTTTCCAGTCTCTCCTAGAAGGGATCTACAACCCCCTTTGCTCTTCTACTTCTTTAAGGACCATGTTTCATTAATTTTCATACTGGATCCAAGATCATTAAATAATCATCAAGTACATGAGAATCAACCAATCTCCTTATACAATCAAACCAATGAACCACCCAACTTCTCAGAATGCTGTAAATAGAAAACCAATACCAGTAATCTAAACCTAGAATTCTGCAGCAATAGATAAAAGGCAGCCAATAAATATTTCAAGAAAAGTCCGCAACTTCACCAATATAAACTTGCGGATATCCGCAGCTCTTCTGTGGCTAAACAACGCAGATCCGCACCTGGTCCTTCTTCTGCTCTGCGTACGTCCGCACCTACTCCTTCTGCTACACTACGTACCTCAGCTCAAATCCGCACCTGCATTGTCTGTCTGACAACATGCCCCCGCATTGGTCCTTCTGTTCCTCTGCGTACCTCCGCACTGTGCCTTTCTGCTGCTCTACGTACCTCGCACGAGCACCTTCTGCTTCCCTGCGTACCCCCGCAACTGCGCCTTTTGCTGCGCTGCGTACCTCCGCACCTGCACCGTGGATTGCCTGCAAACCTCTGAATAGAGCCAAATTAATAGTCCTCCAATGTACCACCGACTGTCAGATCCACAGATCTGATCACGCGCCCAAGAGATCACGACCTATCAACAGATCCACCTTACACTTTACAGATTTCACCTTGATTTAGATCTAGCTTTTAAACCGATTACTCAAAATTTCAGATCTTAAGATATTCAAATTTCACAAGTGTCTAGCCAAGTGATCTCCTTTCCTTTTTATAATCAAGCCCTTATTCACACCATGGGACAAAACCATCGAAAACCAATACAAGGGATCCAAACCGGGGTTCAATAATTTAGATCCTATACCATGGGCCAAAACCATAAGATCATGAACAACGGGCTAAATACCAACGGCCAAACATAATAAACCCCACGTAAGCACGCTTCTGTGCATTGGAGTGAGTGAACTAGGGTCCGCACCTTCTGAACAAAGAACCTGCGGGTATGTCCGCACTTCTTGGACGGCGAACCTGCGGGTCCGCACCTTTTGAACGTTGCACCTGCGAACCTCTTATTTTCCATCATTTTGAGAGCTTGAACAGAGTTTTGCCACTTGAGTGAGTTGCCATCAAGTACAACACTTGTGCCATAGCGCCAAACCTGAATCATAATGCCAACAATCTCCCCCTTTGGACTTGATGGCAACCTCAAGATCCTCAACGTCATTCTCCCCCTTTGACATCAAGGGCAAAGGGTTATGCTCCCCCTGAGAACATGCTTAAGTCTTTGCTCTGCTGATCATGCTCCCCCTGACTATAAACTAGATCTGCAAAAGGAAAAACTTCTTCAAGAAGAACCATAATCCACCATACACAATAAATGACCGTGAAAGAGATAGAGACATATTGCAGCAATATTCAGATCGGCATCCATGATCTCCTTCTGTACTTCCTCCAAGATCTTGTACCATAATGCCAACAATGCATTATTAGAAGAATATATGCTCCCCCTGAACCTGTGCCATTCGATCTTCGACCAATCCGCAACCCAGCAAATGTACGCGTATACCCCATATGAAACTTGTGTACAACCAACAATCTCTGAAACATATGAGATTCAACAACAAGATGATGCATCAACAACCCCCAGCTTTTTCCTGAGGTATTCAAAGGTCTCCCTGCGCAATGGTTTGGTGAGTATATCAGCAACTTGTTCCTTAGAAGGAACATACTCCAACTTGACCTTTTTTTCAAGCATTTGTTCCCTAAGAAAGTGATACTTGATCGGTATGTGCTTGGTCTTTGAATGCATGACTGGGTTCTTTGAAATGCTGATTGCACTTGTATTATCACATAATATGGAGATAGGTGGTGTACAAGTGATTTAAAAATCCTGCAAGGTCTACATCATCCAAAGGAGTTGAGTGCAGCAAGATGCAACAGCCACATATTCCGCTTCAGCTGTAGATAAAGCAATCGAACTTTGCTTCTTGCTGAACCAAGATACTAATCTGGAACCCATAAAGAATGCACCACCACTTGTGCTCTTCCTGTCATCCACGCTTCCGGCCCAAGCTGCATCTGTACAAGCATGAAGTGTGAGATCTATATCTCTAGGATACCATAAGCCATAGTTTTGAGTTCCTTGAAGGTACTTGAAGATTCTCTTCACTGCCTAAAGATGAGTTTCCTTTGGATTTTCCTAAAATCTCCCAACTATTCCCACTGCATGCATGATGTCTAGTCGGGTATCTGTCAAATAAAGTAGACTTCCAATCATAGATCTGTAGGTTGGTTGATGCACTGCTACTGATTCATCATTTGTACTGAGGCTGCATCCTGTGACCATGGGGGTACATACTGGTTTTGCATCTTCCATGCCATATTTCTTCAAAATCTGCTTGAGATACTTGGTTTGAGACAAGAAGATCCCGCCTTCATTTTGTTGGATTTGCAATCCAAGAAAATATGTTAGTTCTCCAAGCAAAGACATTTCGAATTCTTTCTGCATCACCAAGGCAAAGCTTTGACTCATAGCTTCTTCATTGCTGCCAAAGATAATATCATCTACATACACAACAAGTATTAGCAATTTGTCATTTTCAATTTTTATATAAAGATTGCTATCTGCTGATCCCTTTGAAAAACCTTGTTGATGAAGATATTTGTCCAAATGGTAGTACCAAGCCCTTGGAGCCTGTTTAAGACCATAGAGAGCCTTTTTTAGTCTGCATACAAGATTTGGATCATTCCCAAGGATGAAACCATCTAGTTGCTCAATGTACACTTCTTCTTCTAAGTCTCCATTTAGAAAGGCTAATTTCACGTCCATTTGAAATACTTTGAACCTCTAAAAGCTTAAGAGAGCAAGGAACATTCAGATGGCCTCAATTCTAGCAACGGGAGCAAAAGTTTCTTCAAAGTATATTCCTTCTTGTTGAGCATACCCTTTACAAACAAGTTTGGCCTTGTTTCTAATTACTTCCCCATTTTCATTCAACTTATTTTTGAAGATCCATTTTGTCCCTATGACATTCTTATCTTTTGGTCTAGGAACCAACTCCCAAGTGTTGTTCTTTTTGATTTGCTCAAGTTCTTCATCCATTGCCTTGACCCAACATTCATCTTTGCATGCCTCTCTTACATTTTGTGGTTCAGTGGAGGAGAGTAATGCCAAATAGCTTGAAGCTTCTGCAATTGTTCTTCTTGTTTGTACACCTGCCTCTTTATGCCCCAAAATTTGAGATTCTGGATGATTCTTCTGAACATACCTGGATGGAGTCTTCTCTTCTATCCTTATATGTTCCTCTGGTGCCTCTTGAGGTTCTTCTTCATCATCGGTCTGATTTGGAGAGTATTCTTCATCCTCTTCGATATTTTCATAATTTACTTGCCTAGGAATGTATCCTTTTTCATCAACCACTACATCAATGTTGTCAACAATTCTTCCAAGTCTTTTATTGTAGCACTTATATGCTTTGCTGTGGGGAGAATAACCAAGGAGAATGCCTTCATCTGCTCTAGGTTCAAGTTTGCCAAGCTGTTCATCATTATTCTTAATATAGCATTTGCTCCCAAAGATTTTGAAATGCTTTACCGAAGGAGTCTCACCATACCAGAGCTCATGAGGAGTTTGAGTGTTGTTCACTCGGAAATTTTTTTTGTTGAGAATAACAACCGTAGCAAAAGTAGCTTCACCCCAGAAGGTTGCGGGAGTTCTAGACTCATCAAGCATAGCACGAGCCATTTGTTGAACCGTTCTGTTCATCCTTTCCACCACTCCATTTTGCTGAGGAGTCCTAGCTGTAGAGAATTCCATTCTTATTCCATGTTCTTCACAGAAATCGAAAAATTCATTTGAGGTAAACTCCCCACCTCTGCCAGACTTGAGGCACTTAATTTTGTGATCTAATTCGTTTTCAGCCAAGGCTTTGAAAGATTTGAACTTTTCGAATGCTTCATCCTTGTGTTTCATAAGTCCCAACCAAACCGTCCTGGAGAAGTCGTCAATGAATAATATAAAGTATTCTTCTCCTCAAGGTGACCTTGTCCTAAATGGACCACATACATCTGTATGGACTAGTTCAAGAGGCCTGCTAGCTGATCCTTCCTTCTCAGGGAAGTTAGTTCTGGTTTGCTTACCAAACTGACATGATTTGCATATGGTGTTGTCTGGAATTTTGATATCTGGAAGACCACGAACTGCCTGGTATTTGCATGCTTTCCTTATTTGTGAAAAGCTTAGATGCCCCAACCTCTGGTGCCATAACCAGTGTTCATCATCCTTGCTCAAATAGCATTGTTGTTGTCCTTCTTCAAATATGTATAGATTATTTGGAGTTCTTCTGCCTTTGATCACTGTTTTTCCTGTATCCAAATCACGAACACTACATCCATTTGATCGAAATATTACCTCGGCTCCTTGATCGCACATCTGACTGACACTCAATAGATTATGCTTCAAGCCATCAACATACAAAACATTTCCAGCTTTTACCTTTTCTTTCAACTGAGCAGTGCCTTTTCCTTTTATGGCTGCAGGGGTATCATTTCCAAAAGAAACTTTCTTTCCCTTTTCTAAAGCAGTATATGATTCAAGTTTTTCTTTATCGCCTGTCATATGCTTCGAATATCCATTGTCGATGTACCATAGATTTTCCT
Source organism: Pinus tabuliformis (assembly GCA_031772625.1). NCBI lineage: Eukaryota > Viridiplantae > Streptophyta > Pinopsida > Pinales > Pinaceae > Pinus > Pinus tabuliformis. Next base: position 404,005,516 of record CM062811.1, on the reverse strand, counting down.
GTCCTTCTGCATAAAAAGCTATCCCACATCTTTCTGGTTGTGGTTCCTTTATTCTCCATGTTCTGGTGCTAGAGGCTTGTTCCTTTGTCTGCAGAAACCTGCTCCTACATTCAGAATCTTCATGACCGAAGTTATTACAAATAGAACATTCAATTTCACTTTCAAGGGCGGAAAAGTTGTTATAGGTCCTTTTCGTGATTCCAGTCATGCTTCTTTGTTTTTGAGCTTCTCTAGTCATGATTGTCTTATAGGCAACACATTGAGCTGCCTTGTGACCAAAGTTATGGCAAGAGAAACATTGGTCATTGAAGTAACTCCTGCAACTATCAAATCTATCAACCAACCGATTGTAGTTTCTACCGACATCCATTCTTGAGGCAAATTGGGAAGGTTCTACCTGTGGCTGGTTGTAGCTTCTGTTTGCCCTTAAGGTAGATTGCCCCTGATTTTCTTGATAGACTTTGTTCATTCTTGAGGTAAACTGTCCCTGATTTACCAGATGATTTCTATTAGGCCTTTGCTTGCTCCACCTTGCTGCATCAAGATAACTTTTGGAGGTGGATGCTTGAGAAGTTTCTCCATTATATCCCACACCTGTCTTGATTAGTGGGGAACGCTGCACATTGATAATCTCATCCAGAGTTTCAGATCCTTTAACAAATTTAAGATTAATAGCTTTTGTCTTCTCAATCTCTTTTTTAAGACCAACAATTTCACATTCCAAATTTTCATGATGTTTTTCCCTTTCAGCCAGTTGACATTGCAGAGAATCAATAATCACATTTTTCTCTTCTAAACAAATTTTGAGATTAGAAATCTCTTCATAAAGACCTTCTTCATCTATAGCATCCATGTAATCATCATCTTCAAAAGCCATTAAAAGTTTATAATCATTACCTCGTTCATCTTCGTCACTATTTGAAAGTCCATCACTATCTTCATGAGTGTAATAGCTTTTCTTATTTGCATTTTATTTCTTGTTCCATCTAACAGGTTCCTTCCCCTTGTCAATCTTATCCTTATGAGGACATTTGGTAGCATAGTGTCCGACTCTTCCACAAGCAAAGCATTTGAAAGGTAACTTACCTCAGAATCATCCAGCACCCCGTTGAAGATTTCTGACAAAACTTAATTCTTCTTCTTCTTCTGACACGTGTCCTGACTCATAGTACTCTCCTTTGCCTGAAGCCTTGAAGGCAACTTCTCTTCTGTCTGATGGACCTCCTTTCCTCATTTCATAAGCAGTTAGAATTCCGTGCAGCTGTGACATTTTGAGGTTTTGTAGATTCTCTTTTTCTTCTATTGCAGAAACTTTAGATTCAAACCTAGGGGACAAAGATCTTAGAACTTTTTCAACCACAACAGCCTCTTTTATTTCTTCACCCAAGTTTTTCATACAATTAACAATCTCATCTACACGAAGAAAATAGTTAGCCACACTTTCATCATTGTACATTCTGAGATTTTCATACTGAATTCTGAGGGTTTGAAGTTTTGCTCGTTTTACCTGATCATCTCCTTCATAGCTTAGAACAATCTTGTCCCATATTTCTTTTGCGGATTTATACTGAATAACCTTGACAAATTCTGATTGAGATAGACATCCTAATAGAGTATTGGCCGCCTTTGCATTTGTTTCATATTTCTTCTTCTCAGCTGGATTTGTAGGAGTTGCTGATGGAAAAGTATACCCTGTATCTATGATATCCCAAACTTCTGTACCAAGAGATTGAAGATAGGCAGTAACTCTTACCTTCTGTTATCACAAAATCAAGCACTGAAGGCTGCCAATCAGCAAGACTCTGTGTAACTATTTCAAACCAGGCTTTCGACTAAGGCTTAGCCTCCTTAGTCTGAGAGGGATCTCTCAAAGGTTATGAATGTAGACTAATGACAAGATGGCTAACTCTTATAAGACACATAAACAATGTACTGGCTGGACAGAATTGCTTCCCATTGGGCTTATGGAGTCACTCATATCTCAGTAAACAACAACGCTATCTTTCATAGAAGTCAGGGCACTTTACATCTAAATGTTCAAACATAACTTACATGAAACCACAGTTTGCAAAGGCATACAGGAAGTCAGAGCATGATCCATGAGTTCTGAGTGATTATGCATTTACCAAACTGTAAAAGAACATTAAAGAAACTATACCATCACACATTTGAACAAGAAGATCCATTATGAATCCTGAGAAGAAAAACAGTCCTCTGTATTACTAAAACTCTATTTACACACAAGCCAAAACAGTCTCCAAAATATCCAACCCTTTGTCTATCTCTGTTTCAGCTATTTATAAAGTTCTTCTACCTGACTCCCATTCATCTGAGGGGAACTCGAAGTCCTTTTCTAATGACACCTATTCACCTTTAAACTAACTAATAAAAGTCACTTACTACTAACTGACAGCTCTAGAAACCTAAAACAACTAGGATTCTAATCCTACATCATGCTGGACATAGCATTTATTACAATCAAGATTCATTCTCTGCCAAGTGGATTACTATAGCTGTAGCTTTGATGGCTTTAATTACAATGAACTTCGTTCTTTGACATCTGCTCTCCTTCTGGCGGTGGGTGTGATGGATGTTTGTAGCTGCTTACTGGACTTTGATGTTGCACTTTCTCCATTTCCCCTGAAAAATAGAAAACTGTCCTTGTTTATCGGCCTTTGGTTTTCCTCAAAGATATTCGAATCCAATGAACTATGCCTTTCATCTTTGATTATTCGGAACATATCAGAATGCCACGTCCACCTTTGCCATGTCAGATTTTTAGCATTAAGAAAAATATATCAGGGCCTTTTTCCGTATAATGTTCCAGACTTCATGACAAGATCTATAAACACAATTCAAATAAAGATTTGTTGTTGTCTTCAGTATTAGAAGATCTGCCCTGTTGTGACTATACAAAAACTGTAAAGTCAATTGTATGGGTGTTTCTCCAGATAGAATTCTTTTTATCTTTGCTAATCTTTCTGTGTAAGCTGCCTCTTTTATGTCTGTTAGATTGGTTTTCCCATTGCTAGTATGAACAGTATCAACCATGCTTTTATCTTCCATGTGGACATCCTCAGATGTGTTCATTGCAACAGAGATGTCAGAAGAAGCAATGGTACCAATTTCAGGAGCATTTAACTTTCAGAAGGAAAACCTGATACTCGTTCTCCATCATAATATTCATCATCTCGCTGGATCTGTCTGTCTTGAGTATGCTGGTCTTGCACTAATTCTTTTAAATCTGTTCTTGAAAGGACCGATGATTTGTGGCCATTAGGTTTTAAACGAGACCTCTGCATTACAAGTATTGTGCCCTGATATAAATATAAGTCTAAAACTTAGGTACCATCCGTAGCATCTAAATTTATGTTCCTCTCAGAATGGCTCTGCTCACATATCTTTGCAATCCAAGTCCAGGTCAACGAATATTGAATTACTGTTGCTAATCCAATCTTGCTGTCACAGAGCACTATGATGGAAGCACGAGATCTGATTCATGACATGCTTCATATCACAGACCAATCATTGTATCTCTGTCACTGTTAATGTGTAGAAAATTCAGAAACTACAGGTTGACAAGCATTTGATTGATGCAAATGTAATAATGAGTTCTCAAAACATGTCCATATGTTTTTTCACGCGAACCTAACACACAATGCATAAACCGCCTCACAAGCCAGAACTTCATCCAACTCAACATTTAGAGACATCCTTTAATAATATCGATTGCATTATACTGCTGAAGAGAGTGTTCATCCGTCATCAAATTACTGTCAAGGATGTCTTGCTATTCGGATTCTTTTGATAAATGCCTTTGGGCAGCCTCTGCCCTTGCGCACCTTTCCAGATCATCTCTGCCACCCCCTTCCGATGCATTTGAAGTTTGCAGATAAGATGCTACTGGATTCAATGATTGCCCAACCCTGCTATGCTGATCAATCATAGCTTTAACGAATGTATTGTTCCTGTAATTGTTGTTTCTCTGGCCCAAAACCAATGCCCTATTTGACTATTGACATTTACATGGCGCGGTCTTTTGCACTGATTATGGAAGAGACTCATTGAGGAAAATCGGGCACCCAGAGGATGGCGATGTTGTAATTCCATTGGGTTTGAGATTGAAATGGGCTTCAGTAGATATTGCAGGATCCTCAAGGCCGAAGCCAATCTCTTCGAAATCATAACTTATAATTGAAATACCTCAACAACAGTGATGATAAACTAAAACATAGAAATCAGGGGGGCCCAATTTGGTCTCGACCCCCGAGCAGACGTCCCAATTCGACCCCGATGTTGATACGATTGATATATATGGCGCAACTCGGCATCACCACAAAAAGGAAAATCGGGAAATTTCACCCAATTTTAGCTGTTTGGCATGCATTGACTGAAAGACGTTGAAGATTTGCACACCGGCCAAATACATGACCGCTTCATCAGAGCAAAGTCTGATATGCAATTTTCTAAGATCCCCATGACTGTAATTGACTGCAAGCTCCACCAGGAAGCAGTGTCTCTCTTCCTTGTAAAATACTTCTCGAGATCAACAATTTGCCAGAAAGACGGATCCTGGAAAGCCCTAAACCGGTCCTTGCATATTAGAGAGGCACCTTTCCATCTTTCCTCCAAAACCAACCTTGAAAATATATCAATGAGAGCCTCGATTGGAATATCTTCCAGCATTCACAACTTCCAAATCCCTTTGAAGCAATGCCCTATAAAATTATGACAATTATGATTGTTTCAGTGCTGTGGCATTACTTATAACCCAAAAGTCCTCTGCGAGCTTTTGTCAAAACCACGTTCATCCGACGAATATCAGCAACAAAACCTACACCATGGCTAGAAGCTCGGACACAAGACATGGTGATTACATCTCGTTCTTGACCCTGACAGCAACTACAATGTTAATATATAATCCTTTTCCCTCTTCAGTGTTAAGAACACTTTCGAACTTCCGCCGCAAACATTTCAGCTGTAATTTGTATGGTGTGATAATGTCAACAGAAACCTTAATGCCCGCAGCCTTCACAAATTTCTGAAGCTGTTCATACAACTACAGGGCAAATTGTGCTTCATGAATAATCTGATATGAAACAGAACCACCTCTATGAAATTCTCTTCCATGAGTTATAAAATATATAGGACTTTAATAAAGGGTCTTTATAATAAATTTCATCAGGCCGCTTCACAACACTTTCCCTGTCACTTAATTGGTTCTAGCAAGGATGATATCACCGCAGCATTTGTCAGACCACCAGCCCTCATTTTAAGGCTACAGAACACACGTCAAGACCAACTTGTAAGACCTTGCACATGCTATCCTCGTAAACTTCTTGCAGAAAATATTGACAGCTGGTGTGAGATGTGCTATGGATCAGGACGAATTCCCCATTTCGTAGCGCAGTTAGTACAAAGTCGGTGTTTTTCGCTACGAAATCACTAAAACAGGTTGCGTTGCGAAACTGCTAAAGGATTTATGCGCTGCGAAAACACTTTGTCCTTAAGCTGGTCTGAGCAATTTTGGCAATAGAATTTTCAGTGATAACAGTGGCTCCACTTGGGATAGTGTGCCCTTGTGGTACACTAAGAACTCGCAGTTCCAGTGCCTTATAAAATTTATTTGACAAACATCCTCTTTCAGCTTCTTGGGCCTTCACCTCGGGCTTAAGCTTGATGATGACTGTAGGAGAAAGGCATCTACATCTACTAAAAAAAATGCTCAGTTGACCTTGAGCTTATTTGCATTTACCTACCTACCTACCCTAACAATTTCAACTTCCTTCTGCTCAATCAATATGAAATTTCCAATGTAACCAATCCTCTGTTTTATCTGATATTTGAGTTTTTTGACTGCATCGGAGTTCAGAGCCACAATGATATTGTGATGACCACTGCCACTGAAATTGCCTCTGATCTTCATAGAAAAACTGAAACAGTGGAGTGTAAAACTCTTCCATATAATCAGCTATAGGATCCCAGAATACATGATCAGCTTGATTTTTCTTGTAACTTTCCAGCTGTGCAAACTGATCTTCAACAACAGTGTTCAGTTCCTCAATCGTGAAAGAGAAAGGAACCAACATTCTCTCCTTGCGTTCTGCCATAGAAAACTTCTGAAAATAATGATCATGATTATGAAAACTATATGCTTGAATCTGACCTTCTAAACCTTCAATTTCTTTCTCAATGTCCTCAGCAACTTTATCCAAAAATCTCATCTTATCTTCTGCCTTGCAGTCAAAGGATTTTAGATACGAGGACAAGGACAAAGGAAAATTTTCATTTGTTTCTCCTTTACTCTGATCATTATTCCATTGTTTGAAACCTTCAACTGAAGGAGAGTTTGCCACCACCTCTGACCTATCTATCCATTCCTCCAAAAACATAAGCCAAAAGTCTTTAAATGACTTAATGGATTTGACAGGAAAGCTTTCAATCCATTGTTTACATTTCCCTTGAAGTGAATCATAGAATAACATAATGCAAACATCCTCATGTTTAACTCTAAGAAGCTCTGAAAATTCACAAAAATCTATTATATGCTTCAAAGTTAAACTCAAATCTTCTCCGTTGAATTTTGGACCATTCCTTAGAAAATATGCATCCTTGGGAAACTGATTTGGGAAACCATGAATTCCTGAAAAATCTATGCATGCATACCTTGAAATAAGAATGGTAGCATTTGGGTCCTTCATAACTCCAGTGGAATCACCATGAATGTATGAGTTTTGAATTCTTCAACAATGGAGTCGCCAAGGTAGTTTTGCAGCCTCAAAAACCTTCTGAGCTCCTGCTACCTTCAGAAGTTCAGCTTCATAATTTCGGGAAAGAATAATCTTCAGGCTCCCGGCAGACGCACCAAAATGTTATCACAAAATCAAGCACTGAAGGCTACCAATCAGCAAGACTCTGTGTAACTATTTCAAACCAGGCTTTCGACTAAGGCTTAGCCTCCTTAGTCTGAGAGGGCTCTCTCAAAGGTTATGAATGTAGACTAATGACAAGATGGCTAACTCTTATAAGACACATAAACAATGTACTGGCTGGACAGAATTGCTTCCCATTGGGCTTATGGAGTCACTCATATCTCAGTAAACAACAACACTATCTTTCATAGAAGTCAGGGCACTTTACATCTAAATGTTCAAACATAACTTACATGAAACCACAGTTTGCAAAGGCATACAGGAAGTCAGAGCATGATCCATGAGTTCTGAGTGATTATGCATTTACCAAACTGTAAAAGAACATTAAAGAAACTATACCATCACACATTTGAACAAGAAGATCCATTGTGAATCCTGAGAAGAAAAACAGTCCTCTGTATTACTAAAACTCTGTTTACACACAAGCCAAAACAGTCTCCAAAATATCCAACCCTTTGTCTATCTCTGTTTCAGCTATTTATAAAGTTCTTCTACCTGACTCCCATTCATCTGAGGGGAACTCGAAGTCCTTTCCTAATGACACCTATTCACCTTTAAACTAACTAATAAAAGTCACTTACTACTAACTGACAGCTCTAGAAACCTAAAACAACTAGGATTCTAATCCTACATCATGCTGGACATAGCATTTATTACAATCAAGATTCATTCTCTGCCAAGTGGATTACTATAGCTGTAGCTTTGATGGCTTTAATTACAATGAACTTCGTTCTTTGACATCTGCTCTCCTTCTGGCGGTGGGTGTGATGGATGTTTGTAGCTGCTTACTGGACTTTGATGTTGCACTTTCTCCATTTCCCCTGAAAAATAGAAAACTGTCCTTGTTTATCGGCCTTTGGTTTTCCTCAAAGATATTCGAATCCAATGAACTATGCCTTTCATCTTTGATTATTCGGAACATATCAGAATGCCACGTCCACCTTTGCCATGTCAGATTTTTAGCATTAAGAAAAATATATCAAGGCCTTTTTCCGTATAATGTTCCAAACTTCATGACAAGATCTATAAACACAATTCAAATAAAGATTTGTTGTTGTCTTCAGTATCAGAAGATCTGCCCTGTTGTGACTATACGAAAACTGTAAAGTCAATTGTATGGGTGTTTCTCCAGATAGAATTCTTTTTATCTTTGCTAATCTTTCTGTGTAAGCTGCCTCTTTTATGTCTGTTAGATTGGTTTTCCCATTGCTAGTATGAACAGTATCAACCATGCTTTTATCTTCCATGTGGACATCCTCAGATGTGTTCATTGCAACAGAGATGTCAGAAGAAGTAATGGTACCAATTTCAGGAGCATTTAACTTTCAGAAGGAAAGCCTGATACTCGTTCTCCATCATAATATTCATCATCTCGCTGGATCTGTCTGTCTTGAGTATGCTGGTCCTGCACTAATTCTTTTAAATCTGTTCTTGAAAGGACCGATGATTTGTGGCCATTAGGTTTTAAACGAGACCTCTGCATTACAAGTATTGTGCCCTGATATAAATATAAGTCTAAAACTTAGGTACCATCCATAGCATCTAAATTTATGTTCCTCTCAGAATGGCTCTGCTCACATATCTTTGCAATCCAAGTCCAGGTCAACGAATATTGAATTACTGTTGCTAATCCAATCTTGCTGTCACAGAGCACTATGATGGAAGCACGAGATCTGATTCATGACATGCTTCATATCACAGACCAATCATTGTATCTCTGTCACTGTTAATGTGTAGAAAATTCAGAAACTACAGGTTGACAAGCATTTGATTGATGCAAATGTAATAATGAGTTCTCAAAACATGTCCATATGTTTTTTCACGCGAACCTAACACACAATGCATAAACCGCCTCACAAGCCAGAACTTCATCCAACTCAACATTTAGAGACATCCTTTAATAATATCGATTGCATTATACTGCTGAAGAGAGTGTTCATCCGTCATCACATTACTGTCAAGGCTGTCTTGCTATTCGGATTCTTTTGATAAATGCCTTTGGGCAGCCTCTGCCCTTGTGCACCTTTCCAGATCATCTCTGCCGCCCCCTTCCGATGCATTTGAAGTTTGCAGATAAGATGCTACTGGATTCAACGATTGCCCAACCCTGCTATGCTTATCAATCATAGCTTTAACGAATGTATTGTTCCTGTAATTGTTATTTCTCTGGCCCAAAACCAATGCCCTATTTGACTATTGACATTTACATGGCGCGGTCTTTTGCACTGATTATGGAAGAGACTCATTGAGGAAAATCGGGCACCCAGAGGATGGCGATGTTGTAATTCCATTGGGTTTGAGATTGAAATGGGCTTCAGTAGATATTGCAGGATGCTCAAGGCCGAAGCCAATCTCTTCGAAATCATAACTTATAATTGAAATACCTCAACAACAGTGATGATAAACTAAAACATAGAAATCAGGGGGGCCCAATTTGGTCTCGACCCCGAGCAGACGTCCCAATTCGACCCCGATGTTGATACGATTGATATATATGGCGCAACTCGGCATCACCACAAAAAGGAAAATCGGGAAATTTCACCCAATTTTAGCTGTTTGGCATGCATTGACTGAAAGACGTTGAAGATTTGCACACCGGCCAAATACATGACCGCTTCATCAGAGCAAAGTCTGATATGCAATTTTCTAAGATCCCCATGACTGTAATTTACTGCAAGCTCCACCAGGAAGCAGTGTCTCTCTTCCTTGTAAAATACTTCTCGAGATCAACAATTTGCCAGAAAGACGGATCCTGGAAAGCCCTAAACCGGTCCTTGCATATTAGAGAGGCACCTTTCCATCTTTCCTCCAAAACCAACCTTGAAAATATATCAATGAGAGCCTCGATTGGAATATCTTCCAGCATTCACAACTTCCAAATCCCTTTGAAGCAATGCCCTATAAAATTATGACAATTATGACTGTTTCAGTGCTGCGGCATTACTTATAACCCAAAAGTCCTCTGCGAGCTTTTGTCAAAACCACGTTCATCCGACGAATATCAGCAACAAAACCTACACCATGGCTAGAAGCTCGGACACAAGACATGGTGATTACATCTCGTTCTTGACCCTGACAGCAACTACAATGTTAATATATAATCCTTTTCCCTCTTCAGTGTTAAGAACACTTTCGAACTTCTGCCGCAAACATTTCAGCTGTAATTTGTATGGTGTGATAATGTCAACAGAAACCTTAATGCCCGCAGCCTTCACAAATTTCTGAAGCTGTTCATACAACTGCAGGGAAAATTGTGCTTCATGAATAATCTGATATGAAACAGAACCACCTCTATGAAATTCTCTTCCATGAGTTATAAAATATATAGGACTTTAATAAAGGGTCTTTATAATAAATTTCATCAGGCCGCTTCACAACACTTTCCCTGTCACTTAATCGGTTCTAGCAAGGATGATATCACCGCAGCATTTGTCAGACCACCAGCCCTCATTTTAAGGCTACAGAACACACGTCAAGACCAACTTGTAAGACCTTGCACATGCTATCCTCGTAAACTTCTTGCAGAAAATATTGACAGCTGGTGTGAGATGTGCTATGGATCAGGACGAATTCCCCATTTCGTAGCGCAGTTAGTACAAAGTCGGTGTTTTTCGCTACGAAATCACTAAAATAGGTTGCGCTGCAAAACTGCTAAAGGATTTATGCGCTGCGAAAACACTTTGTCCTTAAGCTGGTCTGAGCAATTTTGGCAACAGAATTTTCAGTGATAACACCTTCCAATATACGAAGTTTGTCCCATCAAAAACCGATGGCTTGATTGATGCTTCCCTCTCGTAGTTGCTCATGATGAAAGATCTTCCTTCAAGTGATCAAGCTTCTTCTGAAGGACCTGCTCTGATACCAATTGTTGGAAATAATACTGAGAGGGGGGTGAATCAGTATTATCAAATTCTTTTCAATAAACCTTCAAGATTTATACTTTAATTTATTCTTCAGATATTGATCATTATCTTGTATATCAGTACCATATAATAATGAACAAGAACAAGGAAAAACAGATAGTCACACCAAAGAACACCAGATATAAGGTGGAAACCCAATGTGCGTGAAAACCACCTGCTGCAATATGTCTCTATCTTCTTTCAATTAGAAACTTCTTTTTACAATGATTTTGTACTGGTGTAGTCCTTTACCAGTACGCAGGCTGCAACCTGCAGAGAGCTACAACTCTCTCTCGTTTTCCAGTCTCTCCTGGAAGGGAGCTACAACCCCCTTTGCTCTTCTACTTCTTTAAGGACCACGTTTCATTAATTTTCAGACTGGATCCAAGATCATCAAATAATCATCAAGTACATGAGAATCAACCAATCTCCTTATACAATCAAACCAATGAACCACCCAACTTCTCAGAATGCTGTATACAGAAAACCAATACCAGTAATCTAAACCCAGAACTCTGCAGCAATAGATAAAAGGCAGCCAATTAATATTTCAAGAAAAGTCCACAACTTCACCAATATAAACTTACAGATATCCGCAGCTCTTCTGTAGCTGAACAACGCAGATCCACACCTGGTCCTTCTTCTGCTCTGCGTACCTCCGCACCTACTCCTTCCACTGCACTGCGTACCTCAGCTCAGATCCGCACCTGCACTGTCTGTCTGACAACGTACCCCCGCACTAGTCCTTCTGTTCCTCTACGTACCTCCGCACTGTGCCTTTCTGCTGCTCTACGTACCTCGCACGAGCACCTTCTGCTTCCCTGCATACCCCTGCAACTGCGCCTTCTGCTACGCTGTGTACCTCCGCACCTGCGCCATGGATCACCTGTGGACCTCTGAATAGAGCCAAATTAACAGTCCTCCAATGTACCACCGACTGTCAGATCCACAAATCTGATCACGTGCCCAAGAGATCACGACCTATCAACAGATCCACCTTACACTTTACAAATTTCACCTTGATTTAGATCTAGCTTTTAAACCAATTACACGAAATTTCAGATCTTAAGATATTCAAATTTCACAAGTGTCTAGCCAAGTGATCTCCTTTCCTTTTTATAATCAAGCCCTTATTCACAGCATGGGACAAAACCATCGAAAACCAATACAACAGATCCAAACCGGGGTTCAATAATTTAGATCCTATACCATGGGCCAAAACCATAAGATCATGAATGATGGGCTAAATACCAAGGGCCAAACATAAGAAACCCCACGTGAGTGCGCTTCTGTGCATTGGAGTGAGTGAACTGGGGTCCGCACCTTCTGAACGATGAACCTGTGGGTATGTCCGCAGTTCTTGGACGACGAACCTGCGGGTCCGCACCTTTTGAACGTTGCACCTGCGAACCTCTTATTTTCCATCATTTTGAGAGCCTGAACAGAGTTTTGCCACTTGAGCAAGTTGCCATCAAGTACAACACTTGTGCCATAGCGCCAAACCTGAATCATAATGCCAACAAGTAGATGATGGTTGCAGAATAAATGAGTGGTGGATGATAAGTGTAAATGTGTAAATCTTTTACTTTCATCACAAGGCAAAGACATGTATCACATGGAAGGCACATCAAGCAAGAAAAGTAAAAAATAATTAACTTCCCTACTCATTTCCCCTAAATTTTCACTAATTTCCCCTAAGTGCCAAGGTATTTATCAAGTTAGAGGGGCTTAGAGCATTTCTATGACTTTTGGAGGGACTGGACCCTCAGCCCAACAATTTATAATACCTTAAGCACTTAAGCCCCTTCACCAATAATCACACCCCTTCATAAGTTATTCATTTCCCTAATAAATCTTTTCCTAAGTAAAATCCTATTTTACTTAGGGAAAATAAAACACTTTCCATATAAACCCTCATGTTCACTTAGCCTAAGTTTGAAATACATACATACATACATATATATATATATATATATATATATAAGAATTTTTTAAACTTAGCATGCATTTCACAAAGTCATACTAACCACTAATCCACATTATTATGTAATTCCCCTATATAAAGCAACATTACCCATTCCCGTATTATTATAAATGTGCAAATACCCCAAATTTTTATATATCTCGCCCCTCAGTTAAATATAACCATAACAACACTCATAAACGGAATTAATTAACCAATTCGTGGTTAATTAAGAACCCGAGCCCCGCCATGTTAAAACAAGGATTAATTAATCCCCACAATAAATTAATAACTTTTTGGACCAATTAAAATGCCCCCGATATAATTAACTCCTTTAATCATATTGGACCCGCCCTTTGTTAACCTTCTGCCACTTCATCTCCCCGATAGCCGTCTGATTGGATCCCATAGATCCGATAGTTATCACGCATATCGCACGGGCCTCCGTGGTTAACCTTTAGTGCCCGATGGTGAGCGGTTTAGTGAACAGTACCATCGATACGTGTCACATAGCATATGGAATAATGCGGTCACGCCCAAATACCACTTCCCCTCCACTAGCGGTGCGATGAAAACCGCTTACCGCCTCTCGCTAAAAAAAACATCAAATCACTTTCCTGCTGACGCCATCTGTCCAAATCCCGAACCTGCCAAAAGATTTGACTTGCATAAAAACAAAGTTAAACAGTTTTACATTCTTATTCTGAAAAGTTCATGCATGCAACCTGAATGTTGAAGTCGACAAGCTTGTACCCCAACCGTTAGCCACCCTGAAACTTGCAGTTCGATGCTGCTCCAAGTCCGCCATTCGTACCTAGTAAACCTGCATTCCATTGCCCATCACTAAAAACAGGTTTTTACCAGTTTCTGTCCAGAAACCCTGTAAATACTTGCTTTCATTTGTAATTAATTTGAAAAAACCCAAATTTCATTATAATTCAGTCATTGAATTTAGAATTCAAGATCTCCAAGACCCTCTATTTTCACCAACTCCACTCAAAAACCGTAGTTTCCTATCTGAATCCACAAGAACTAGAATGGAAACCCCCATGGCCCTCAATGTAGCGCCTAACACTACCCCTCATCGGGACTTGGATTATCTGCCCTTAGCAGATAAAGATTTTCAAATAAAAGACCTTGTAACTGAAGAAAATCCCCTGAAAGTATTTTGTCAATGTCGGGACAATTACATGAATAAATCTGATCCCATAGGACTTTGGGAATCAAATCTCCCAAGGTACATGCTCCCCTCTGTGCGTATTTTCCCTAACATTATCCATTAATGTCACGCCAATTACAATCCTGCCCTCAGAGCAATAATGTCCCCCAATCAAACGATTCTCTTCATAGTTACTGTAGATTCAATCAATGAGATGCTTCAATTTCAGCCCAGTCAAGACCTCACCCCCATTTCCCTTGGTGAATTACTATAGAAATCATCTAAATTGTCTCCCTCTAAAGTTAGTCGCCTATGCCAGACTTTTATGGATAAACATCAGACTTTTATGGATAAACATCATCAACCCAAGGATCCTCCTCCCTATATGTCATCTTTCTTCACATAGATAGGTAAAAACATAGTCAATATGATAGTTGCAGTCATGGGTTTCAATACTAGTGAGTATGTGGATGAGTTGACCCTAGTTTTAATGTCCATTTTTACCCCTGGTCAGCCTCCTGTTGTCAAATATAATTATGCTGCTTTCATTGCTGAGAAAATCCATGACCAGTTCATGAGGCTAGAGAATGAAAAGGTATTCAAGTATTCCACAATCATATATCACCTTTTCCTTTATTATCAGTTTGACCAGTTCCCATTCTCTATAAATAATCTTGATACAAAGGGCAATCCCAGATCAATTATTTTTTGGACTTCCATCTTCCATGATTCACCTGGTCCCTATTCATACAATGAATTCATTGACCAGTTTGTCCACCCAGTAACCACCATGCTGATAGGAAGCCCTCCTCCTAGGATCAGTGATGAAATCAAAAGAATTCTTCAGCTCTCTAAGCAGTACAAGATAGGTGACTGGTACTTGTACCAGAATCACACAGAGATCAGAATTTATGGTTGTGAACTTCCTCCATTCAAACTACCAAGGTATGTTCCTATGAGGTTGTTTGCCTTGGAATATTATAGGAAAATGTTAGACTCTGATCAGACTCATTTCACCAAGGCCAAGAAGAAATCACAATTGAGAATTAAAGACCACCTAGGCCCATTTGTTTGCAACAATAGAGAAGCAGGAAAAAGAGAAAAAGAGATCCTAGAAAGTGTTGAAAATGCAACAAGATGATGGAGCTTAATGAAAAGAATTCGCCTTCACTAAGTGGGCCCACAGACTATTTTTGGCGCTGACTAATTTGTAGAAAAAGTTCTACATGGTATCAGAGCGAAGTTGATCATCAGATCTATTATTCAGAAAGTGATTACATTTTATTTCTTCAGGCAGAGTTTGTAATGGGGTCAGTTACCCTCTGGATTCATCCTTCTTTTGGAAGGTGAGATATCTGGTAAATGTCCATATAGTCAATCTCTGTACAAGAAATACTTTGTTCGCACGAATTTTAGATCAGAAGCGGTTGAGTTTTGAGCTGGTGGAATTCGAATTTGCAGCAGTGTTTTCTTGGTGTCGAAGTTGAAATGTCTTTCAATGGATTGCGATTGGAGTATGCCCTTGAAGGCAGCTTGAATTATATTGCATGGAAAGACAGGATGGAGGCGGTGTTAGATGACAATGGGTTGAAGGAGTTCATAGAGGTCGAGGTCCCAAAGCCTACTGATGCTGCTCACGTTGAGGCTTGGCAAAAGAAGACAACAAAGTGTCGAAGGATTCTATTGGAGGGCGTGAAGGATCACATTGTATCCAGCCTGCATGGAAAGGCTTCTCCATACTTGATGTGGAAAGAGTTGACAGATTTATTCCAAAGCAAGAGCGACCAGAGGAAGTTGGTGCTCAAGGATAAACTCATAAACATTAAGTGTGAGAAAGGAGACAGTATGCCCAAGTATCTCACGAAGTTCACCCAATGCCAGGATGAGCTGGGAAGTGTGGGGGTGACTATCGATGATGAGGACTTGGTGAGTTTGGCTCTCCTTGGTCTTCCAAAGAGTTGGCATTCCTATCAGGACTCTGTCAATGGTCGAGAGAAATTGCCAGGATGGGAGAGACTTTGGTCTGATCTTGTGCAAGAGGAGATTAGGGGGAATACTAGGGACGGATCTTCATCAAAGGCATCTAATGAAGAAAATTGCGCTTTGGCTGCCAAAGTAAAGAAGGGGAAGAACAATAAAGCTTCTCATTCTGGTGGGAAAGGCAAGAAGCAGGACATGTCCAAGGTGAAGTGCTTTCACTGTCACCAGCATGAACATTATGCCACAAATTGTCCACAGAAGAAGAAAAATAAGCAAGCTACTGGATCTGCAGCGGGAGAGGCCTTAGCCTCGCATTTTGAGCTGGATTTTTCACTGATTGCATGCTTGGTATCCAGTGTGATGGGATCGGTATGGTTTTTGGACAGTGGTGCATATTTTCACATGACAGGATATCGAGATTTGTTTTCTGATCTGGATGAGAAAGATCTTGGAGTGCACATCGAGATGGGCGATGATGGTAGATACAGTGTGACTTGTATCGGTACCATTTCCTTTGGGAGGGAGTCTGGTAAACCATTTGTATTGAAGGAAGTGTTGTATGTTCCAGGATTGAAGAAGAATCTTATATCTGTGGCGATGTTAGAAGACAAGGGATATGATGTTGTCTTCAGCGAGGGAAAGGCTTTCCTGCAAAGTAAGACAACTGGAGAAACCCAGAAGATAGGGGTTCGAGTCAAGAACCTTTATCAATTGCATGTAGATGGCTATGCAACAATGGCATGCAAGGCAGAAGGATTGGTGAGCCGGGATGATGGGGAGATGTGGCACCGGAGATTGGGCCACCTTCACCATGGAGCCTTGAAGATACCGCAACAGATTTCTACTGGGCTTCCTAAAGGCACTCTTGCGTATTCAGATCAGTGCTAGGGGTGTACTTTGGGAAAATTTGTGAAAGCCACCTTTCACGAGAAGGATAGTCACGCCACGACGATCCTTGAGAGAATTCACATAAACGTGTGTGGACCTTTTTCAGTATCTTCAACAGCAAAGCACAAGTACTATGTGATCTTTGTTGATGATTTCTCTCGAAAGTGTTGGATCTTCTTCATGCAGAAGAAGAGCGAGACATACTCAAAGTTCTGTGAGTTCAAAGCACTGGTCGAGAGGGAATCACAGAAGAAGGTGAAGGCTCTTAGGAGCAACAATGGTGGTGAATTCATCTCTGGCGAGTTCAAGGACTTCTGCAGCACAGAAGGGATTCGAAGAGAGCTCATAGCTCCCCATAACCCACAGAAGAATGGGGTTGCTGATCGGAAGAATAGAATGATCGCGGGTGATGCACGGGCGATGTTGCATGATCAGGGCCTACCCCTTCACTTGTGGGCGGAGGCATGCAATACTGCAGTATATGTGTAGAACCGTTGTCCTCACAAGATACTTGGCATGAGTACACCTGAGGAGGCTTATTCTGGTAAGAGGCCTGATATTTCCCATTTGAGGATTTTTGGTTCTCCTGTTTACATGCATGTGACGAAGGATGCCGGGAAGAAGCTGGAGCCGACCACAGAGGTTGGGATATTTGTGGGGTACACTGATACGCCCCACAACTATCGTGTGTATTTTCCAAACAGTTGCAAGATTGTTGTGCGATGGGATATCAAATTCCAGGAGGAGAAAGCCATGAAGTGTTCGCTTGAGAGGGAGCCACACTTGCATGCAGATGAGGAGCTATTAGTTCCTAAGGATGAGCTTCAGGATGTGGATCAGCCACAAGATGAAGTTCATTGAGTGGAAGAGACCACTCATGCACTGCCAACCATCAGAGGGCGAAATATGGGGTGGCACATCCATCAGATGGATGTGAAGACTGCGTGTACATAGAGCAGCTCGAAGGTTTCAAGATCTTCAGTAGCGAGTCACATGTGTGCAGGCTCAAGAGAGCGTTGTATGGGTTGAAACAAGCACCTTGTGCTTGGTACACACGGATAGACAGTTATTTCACCGGACTTGGATTCTCCAAGAGTGAGGCGGATCCTAACCTATACTAGATTGTGGTGGAGGGTAAGTTGCTGATCATTGTACTTTATGTAGATGATTTGATTTTGATAGGAGATGAGCTGTTGATACTTTCATGCAAGGAGGATCTTGCTAGAGAGTTTGAGATGAAGGACTTGGGCCTCCTTCATTATTTCCTGGGATTGGAAATTTGGCAGCGTAGTGATGGACTATTTGTTTCTCACGGTAAGTATGCCCGGGAGATACTGGAGAAGTTCAACATGCATGGCTGCAAGCCTGTTGATACTCCTCTTCTTGGAGGTTGGTGGAAGGAGGATGCTACTTCAGCGGAGGTAGTGGATGCCACTGTTTATAGACAGTTGGTGGGGTCGCTTATGTATCTGGTCAATACACGACCTGATATATGCTATGTTGTTAACCAGCTTTCACAAGCTATGGTTAAGCCAACCAAGCTCTTCTAGAAGGTAGGCAATCATGTATTGCATTATCTCAGAGGCACATCGGGATATGGATTGTGGTATAGACAGGAGGATGAGGTGACGCTATGTGGCTTCACGGATGTAGATTGGGCAGGGAGCCCAACGGACAGAAAGAGCACATCTGGAGGGATCTTCAGTATCGGGTCGACAACAGTTTCTTGGTACAACAGGAAGCAGAGATCCGTGGCACTCAGTTCAACAGAGGCCGAGTATATGGCAGCAAGTTTGGCTGCATGCGAGGCTATATGGATGAGGAAGATCTTGGTCGGGTTGTTCGCGTCACACTTGGAGCCTACTGTGATTTATTGTGATAACCAGAGTTGCATTAAACTCTCGGCTAATCCAGTATTTCATGATAGATCCAAGCACATCGACATCAGGTACCATCATATCAGATATTGTGTGCAGCGGAGAATCATGTTACTTTCATACATTCCCACGGAGGATCAGAATGTTGATATCTTGATGAAGGCGCTTACCAGGAGAAAATTTGAATACCACATAGGCAGGATAGGGGTTGCAGATAATCCATATCTTGTTGAGAGGGAGTGTTGAAAATGCAACAAGATGATGGAGCTTAGTGAAAAGAAGTTGCCTTCACTAAGTGGGCCCGCAGGCTATTTTTGGCGCAAAGTCTATTTTTAGACTATGTCTATTTTTAGACTATGTCTATTTTTAGACATATGGATCATGCTCTATGAGTTGCAGGATGCTATTTATGGATGATTGGTAAAAATAGATGGACCTCTATTTTTAGACATATGGGAGGAGTCTATTTTTAGACTACCAGTCTAAAAATAAAACAGTCGAATATTATTAGCTCTTAATAATATTTGGACTATAAACATTATCTTATCTTCTTGCAGCACTTCAGTTCGAGCTACGAATGTGGCACATGCAACTGCCAAAAGGAAATACGCTTTTCCTATGGGTTAGTTGAGCTATTGCATGATGGACTTCAGTTAGAACTCAAGTGATTGAGTTTGGTGGAGTTGATCGATGAGTTGATGGAGTTGTGTTCAGTTTGACTTAGTTGAACTAGTTGTATTTAGTCTAACTGCCAAATACACTAGTGATGAGTGATGTGAATTAATTATTAATTAATTCACTAATTATTAACTCATAAATCAACTAAAGAATACATCAGTTAACTTAGTGCATGGACATTTCAGTGGAGACAAGTGTTAGAGGTGGGTGAAAGGGTGAGACTACTATCAGTTGTGACTATAGCTCTGCATGAGATTTGCATAATCATTGATTGAGATTGCCAATGAGGATTGTGCAGTAAAAGCCAAGGAAATTCAAACTTGGATCTAATCTATTCTCAACTTGGATTGCGTAGCAGAGGCAGGAAAACAGTGGAGGAGATTTGACCTGTGACTTGTTCAAATCTGAGCTAGTTTGTGTGTGGCAGGTGGAGATAGTACCGAGTACTTGTGAGGAGTATTGTACTATGTATTGTTACATGTTCTCTATCATTATAATATACAGATAGGTTGGGGTTTTCAGCTGTATGCTTTCCCCATTACGTATTGCGTTGATATGTGTGATTGATGTTTCAATGTGCGCATGCGATTGTTTCTTATTTCCGCAAATTGATGATCAATGGTAGAGGAGCTTATGTATTATGCATGCATTTCGGAAATAGTGTATAATCCGGATAATCTCTGTGAATAAGTGTTATATTATTCAAAATTTCTACAGAAAGAATCAGACTAAAGAAAAGTTGTGTTTTGAGGTATGATCCACAAGGTTTCATTTGTGATAGGAGAATGAAAAACAAGCTGTCACCATATTTCCATCATAAAATCCCTGAAATAGAACAATATGCAAATATGGATGAATGGAAGGAAGGGACTCTAGTTGAAATGGATAGTGATCAAGTTGATGTAGAAAATGTGATGAAAGACTTAGAAAAGAGGCTTGACCTAGACTCTTGTGAACAGGTACCAGTTGGATCCACCCAAAAGCCAACACCAGAGCCTAGTGCCTCTACAACAGAGACTTCTCAAAGGCACTCACAGGAAACTAGTGCACCCCTTGCAGAACCACCGTAGGAAAAAGATCAAGGAACAAGTACTCCAGCATTAGAACAACTAGAGATGTCAGAGCAGCCTAAAATCTCTGAAGAACAGGCTCCACCACAGCTCCATTCAACTCAACTAATATATGGGAAATCCCCTAGTTTTGCAGACTCCTCTGAATGAGGAAAAGAACTTTAAAAGAGACAGGGAAGTAGCTATCCTTCCCAGTGGTCCTTTGGACCAGCCTGGTGCTAATAGGCACAGGCTCAATCCATATTCAGAGGAAGAATTCTTTGAGGAAACAACAGGGAATTTAAGGAAAGAAGGTGGAGACAGTCTACATACATTTCCAATAGGTGAGACACCTTCCAGTTCACAAAGACAGGAGCTTGAAAGACAACAAAGTACTGAAGTTTCTTCTTTTAGGTCTTCATCTGACAAGACCATAGACATAAAAGGAAAATTCAAAGAGATAAAGGCCAAAAATGAACAGCTGAAGGCCCAAGCCTACACTCAATACTTGAAGATGGCCCCTACTAATCAAACCAAGTTGATGCCAACTTACGACATCAAAGAAGGGAAAATGTAGATGAGCTTTCTAAAGCCCACAGTACAGTAGCCCAAATCACTTGCAGACTACCTCAAAACTGACTTTGAGGTCTTAGCCAAAGATATCCACCCCATAGATCAGATAGAAGTGCATAAGCAAACAGGGGTAATGGTTTATTCTACAGTGACAAGCAAAGCCATGATGGCACACAAGTTGGAGAATTCACTGAACAACACTATTGCCCAACTACAATTAGAAAAGGCTTCCTCACAAGCAAAGGACAATAGAATTAAAACATTGGAGGATTTGATTATTGAGTTGGGCCATAACCCAAAGGATATCAAAGCTGCAGAGGCCCTAATAAAGAAAAAGAATGAAGATATAGTTGCCCTGAGAAAGCAATTGAAATTGCAACCACTTATGCATCCACAGATTGCTGAAGTGATTGAGAAGAAGAATGAAGAAGAGCTTATGGACTTGGTCCTCAAGCTAAATGAGCAATTAGAGGAAATAGAACAAGAATTAGAGAAAACACTACAAAGTAGGCAAAGTGAATCGACCTCTCAGTCTCAGAATGTAGTGCTAGTGGTTTCTACAATAGTCCCTTCTACATTGGCAACTACTCTAGCACCAAATGTCCCTTTGGCAACAACTGAAACTATTGGAGTAACAGGTACAGGTACATCATAGGCAGGAACTTCAAATCAGAGCACGAAAGAGTTAATGAAGTCCATGGAGGAAATGAAGCTCCAGGTCACTGAACTCCAAAAGGTAAAGGATAAATTCATTACCTTAGAACAAAAGTATGATGTGTCAAAATTTAATTTTGTTGAAGAGATAAGGAAAAACAAAGGCTTGACTCAACAGGTTAAAACACTAGAAAAGGATCTTACATTTGAAAAGCCTTTGACTGACATCAGAAAGATATTATGGACCAACATCATTGAATCAATCAATGATGTTTGGTCATCAATTCAAATCATTTTTGAACAAATTGACTTGGTGAAAGTTGCTCTCCAAGAAATTGAAAAAACCAAGGAAGAACTAGGAGGGAAACCTGAAGAGGCTATCAGATTGATCAACTTTCTAAACAGCAGAAACAGGTATCAGTTAGAACAACTAAACATCGAGGATAGAACTGGTACCATCCTTGAAAAAAAAGAAAGTATTGACCAAGAGTGGTCTAATGCAAAGTTTAGAACACAAATGTCAAAATATGCAAGAGGACATAGATGAATTTATGGGGAAATTTGGCATTTTACAAAGTAAAGGACTTCCAAGTACGTTAGTCATCAATGACAAGCTAATGAGGCAGGATGATTATGTCAACAAGTTATATCAGTATGCTAATAATCAAGCCAATTCGTCCGCCAGTTCATCTGCACCCATGGCATTGCCCACAAGGAGAGTTCTTTATGACAGTTTGGAGAACCTATTTTATATTGAGCATGAAGTAAGGCACTCGTTTCTAGTGCAACCAAATTTTGTAAAATACAAAGAAGTAGATGAAATCTTCAAAAAACTAACAAGGATCAGAATACCAAGAGATGATTGGTGGACCAACATGACAGATATTTTATGATTTACCAGGGTAAAAAGTAAAGTAAAATTGAAGTATTTACCATAGTCAATTTTGGTAAAAGAAGATGAATGATGATAAAACAGGTAAAGAGTATCAGTCACAGGTAAAAGAGTATCAATGAAATGCCAAAATCAATCACCCAACACAGAATTATGAGCAAGACAACAAGGTGCACATTCATAGGACCTGCCTCCAGTTCCTTCAACAAAAACAACGACAACAACCAAGCAGTTCACATTCAATTTCTATTTTCGAGACCATCCATCTCTACATTCATGAAAAAGATATTTAGTTTTCCTAGAATATATCTCTCTTTGTTAGGAGATATTTTGATGTAAATTTTGTATAAATACTTCCTCATTCGAAGTATAGAGGGTGGATTCTTAGACATTTCTGTAGACAATGTACTTTTGGAATTGAAGTGTTGTTGAACAACTTTTGTATGGATAGCTAGAACAAAGTAATAAAGAAAAGGACTTTTACAGGATACCTATGTCAAACGAGAAACAAATAAGTATTCTATATCTTGTGTTTTCACAGTTTTTCTAGTTTAATAAATATTCATATGTGTTTCATATCTGAATGATAAATGAAAAGTTATATTTCAGAAAGTGATTTATTGCATTTTTTTTTTAAATCGTTTATTTTCTGAATGTTTTCCTCCAATCTGGTAGGGAATTATTAACTGCTCCCTGCTTTCATAGTTTATCATTGTGACCATTTAACAAAGAATACTTAATTGGTTTTTGTTAATGAGCACCCACTTTCCCTCATCTCGAACTTTGTTGAAGGATTCTTAATTGTCCTTCCTCCCTTTTCAAGACCATTTCACCCATTTTAAGCTATCATTTGTCTTTTGTTTAGCTATCTTACCTTGTGAAATTCTCCTTTGTTAAATCAACCTGATCTAGTTAAGCCATATTCAGTTGACTCCATAACCCAATGGCCTGAAATACCTTTTTCTATCCATCTGCTCCTGAATTCCACCACCAAACAAAATCAAAACCCCCAAGCTTTCATAACTAGCCTAATATCCCATAAACAAAGCTAAATCATAAAGAGAGAGCCTTCTCTGAGTACAGATTGGCTATATTCTGTACTTAAAAGATTGGTTTGTGGTTACCTCGGACCCCTTTCCTTCTTCTAAAAACTTCAAGGAAAATCTGAGTGATAACATAGTGGCGACTCTGCTGGGGAATCGAACCATTCCTCAATCAAAATAGATCTTTAAGAAAATTTAAACCACTAAATCCAAAAGCATCTTAAAAAAATCATAGAAGTTGTTTTGATTTCAGTTAGGAAAACCCAAAAATCAAGCTTCGGAAAGGACTCGTTACACTAGAGCTAGTCCTGATCCCAATCCACCACAATTGTTTGAGAACCCCAATCTGATCCCTAGAATTCTTAGAAGACAAGAAAGTTCTGATATTCCTCAACCCACCTTCAGATCTTCATCCTGTCCTGTTGGGTGGATTTACCTCGAAGACCAACCCTTTAACAAATACTTTAAAACCTCTTTGTTTAGGACTTCATCCGATTCTGAATTATTTGACTTGTTCCAAGACCCAGAGTTTATCTGAGAATTAGAGCTCCAAGCAGCCAATTTTTCAATTGATAGATATTTGCAGAACTCACCACAATCTGATCTTACCACTAAAGGAACCCCTAATCCCTCTGTAATCACTTCTTTTTCTACGAGCTCATCGTCATTCCCTCATATCCCTCAACCTCAGAGCACTCCACATCAGATCATTACCTCTAGCTCTCCATCCACAACTTAAACATCCATTGTTATTCCAACCCCAACTTTTGTTTCACCATTACCAGCAACAGTTGTTATAGATCTGATCCAAAAATATATGAAAATACAAATATACCCAAGAAATAACAAGATAGAAATAGATAGAAATGCTTCTTTATTAATTCAACCCTTAAGGTAGGGCAACACCATACATTCACTCCTTAAGGAAGGAGAACACTCCACAAGCCATATGCATGTTCATACAATATTCCTTGACATCCCTCACTGTGGAGTCTCTAGCCTCTATATAGGCCTCATACATACAATACCATGGGTCATTACCATGGTTCCCTCAATACCATCTATCTAATACCATGGGCCTATTACATTATTACTAACTGCTTGTGGTCCCTTCCATAATACAGGTTAACCACCTTATTTATTACTATGGCCCATCCCATTATTACATTATTCCCTTGGGTACCTTCCTTTGTACCCCATATTATCCCCCCTAGGTATATAACATTCCACCACCCTTAGCATGTTTTGTCTCCGAAACATGGGAAGAACACAAATAATAAGATCTACTCAAAAGAGTAGTCTACTGGTACCATGCACGTGCATCTAGCCATCCAAGAGAAAGGTGAACCCTCGATCTCGCTGGTGCCTCGCTCGCTTGAGATGGAAGTTGACCGTGGCAGCTCTTATGTGTTGATGTGTAGTAGGTGGATCTTCGCTCTTCGCTATTTGTCATGCGGGGGTTGTTGTCCTTGTGGCTAATTCGTTGCCATCTTGTTGGTTGTTTTCTTGTGGGGTGATGTGGGTGATGATATGTTGAAGTTTTAACCCACGAGGTATTTTTCTTTAATTCACCCTGCTGTGGTGCCTATTGTGGTATCTGATCTTCCAATATTACTTCAACCACTGATCCCTCATATGATGTATCAACACCTATAACTTTTTCTGCTTCAGCCTCTATTTGTGTTTGATTGTCGATCATCAAAGGCTCATCATCTGATATGTCAGTCCCTGGAACACCTTCTGCTTTAACCTCCGTGGACTCTACTTGTTTATTGATGGAAATATCCTGTAATGTAATTTTCTTCTTTCTATACCAGAGCTTCAGGAATTTCTTCTGCACATTAATATTGATAGTACCTACAAATTCCATCCAAGAATATCCCAAAACAACATTCATATTATCTATCTCTGAAGTATAAAAATCACCATGCCACACATACTTATCCATAGAAATCTTCAAATCCTTATACACTTGAACATCTTCATCATTAACCTGTGTGTTTTCAATGTGTTTTGCCAGCACTTGCAATTTTTTTGCCAAATTGACATTTATGAGATTTTTCTTGCAACTAGGATTTATAGACACAATGATATTCTTCTTCTGAATCAATCCATGAACCTGCAATAAGGAGATACCAGCAGAAAATAATCCTTTAGGTTTTTTGGTTTCATTCTTTCCTGTAAAAATAAAATCTTTGCTAGGTTGTGTTCCTGTCTGTGTGAGCTTAGTAAGAGGACCCACAAAATTAGATTTACGGTCAAAGTGGTCACAAATAGATTTTGTGAACATCTGCTAAGTAGTTGTCCTTGGATGGCATTTTTGATGACACTGCCACCATTGCCATCTTTCGTGGTCCAAGTACATGATTCCCACACTCAGCTGAGTTGCATCATCTATGATGTAATTCAATGTGAAATATTTCTCCATTTGTGCTAGCCATTTGGTTGGATGAGAGCCATCAAATTTATACAAGTCCCTCAAATTCTGATCTAGGCCCACCATCACAAAAAAAAATTGGCGAAAATTTGAAATGGCCACAATTCAGTCAATATTGCTTAGAATCCCTATTATGACCTATTTTCAGAAATGGAACAACCATTCTGCATCTTCCCATGTGGTATAAATCCTAATCTAGGCACTGAAATTGCCAATCCACGCTGCAACTATCCCACCGTCATAAAAAATTGCTGAAAAATATCTGATTCTAAATCAACGATATCTCCCTCATCCAGGCTCCAATTCGATTGTTTTTTTTTTTGAAATCGGGTAGTTTTTCACAAAGAATCTAGATCTACAATTAGATTCTACACTAGGACATCCAGATCTGCGCCGCAAATTCACTGCGCCAAAAAATTGTCTGCAACACCACTGACTTTTAGATCAACGATATCTCCTTCATCTGGACTCTGATTCGGCCGATTTTTTTTTTTGAAATCAGGTATTTTTTCACAAAGACTCTATATCTACAATCAGATTCTACAGATTTTTCACTATGACATCTAGATCTGTGCCACAAACTCGGTACCCCGAAAAATTGCCTACAACACCACTGATTTTTAGATCAGCGATATCTCCTTCATCTGGACTCCGATTCGGCTGATTTTTTTTTGAAATCGGTTATTTTTTTACAAAGAATCCATATATACAATTTGATTCTATAGTTTTTTCACCAAAAGATATAGATCTGATCTATAACTTGCCAACCCAAAAAATTCTCCACTTTTTCCCAAGAAAAGTGCTCTGATACCACTTGTTATAGATCTGACTTGAAAATATATGAGAATACAAATATACCCAGAAATAACAAGATATAAATATATAGAAATGCTTCTTTATTAATTCAACCCTTAAGGTAAGGCAACACCATACATTCACTCCTTAAGGAAGGAGAACACTCGACAAGCCATATGACTGTTCATACAATATTCCTTGACATCCCTCACTGTGGAGTCTCTAGCCTCTATATAGGCCTCATACATACAATAGCATGGGTCATTACCATGGTTCCCTCAATACCATCTATCTAATAAAACGAGCCCATTACATTATTACTAACTACTTGTGGTCCTTTCCATGATACGGGTTAACCACCTTATTTATTACTATGGCCCATCCCATTATTACATTAT
This sequence comes from Pinus tabuliformis, assembly GCA_031772625.1. Lineage (NCBI taxonomy): Eukaryota > Viridiplantae > Streptophyta > Pinopsida > Pinales > Pinaceae > Pinus > Pinus tabuliformis. The sequence goes on along the minus strand of CM062811.1, from coordinate 403,978,296 downwards.
TCCCTTGGGTACCTCCCTTTGTACCCCATATTATCCCCCCTAGGTATATAACAACAATGGCAAACAGATATGCCCCCCTGGTACTACCAGCAAACTTAGGTGCCATGCCCCAGGATTACCAAAGTAAGATCACTACTTTTGATGGCACTAGTACCTATACAACCCAGCAACACACCAAGAAGATGACTGATTATTTTGAAATTTATGAAATAGATACTGATGATGTGCAAATGAGAATGCTTGTTCAGAGTTTATCTGGGGTAGTTAGAACTTGATTAAGAGGTTTAGCATCAAATAGTATAGACAGCCTAGCAACTCTCCATCAACAATTCCTGAATAGGTGGGAGAAAAAGAAAGACCCTCTTCAGATTCTATCTGAATATGAAAACCTAAAGAGAGGAACACAAGAAACTGTGCAAGATTATTGCACTAGATTCAACAGTGTGTATAATGCCATCCCTCTAGATCTTAGACCCCCACCTGGTTTAGCCTTAATCAAATTCCCAGATGGATTTGATTATGATATGGCTTTCCAGCTAAGAGAACGAGCCCCTCCTACTTTGGAAGATATGCAAAGCATAACAGTCAGTGTTGAAGCCAACCTGCTATCTAAAAGAGCTAAGGCTAGGAGTGAAAGAAGGATACCATTAAAGGAAGAAAGCTCACCCTTTGAACAAAAGCTAGATGCCATAATTAAAGGAATGGATAGACTAGGAGACAGAGTGGAAATAATTGAAAGGAAATCCCCTTGGGATAGTCAGCAAACCAATATAGGGAGAAATCCTAATTTCAGGAAAAATCAAAACCCGAACACTGGAAAGAATGGTCCTGACCAAAACATTAGACCCCCTTTCCAGGAGAACTATGCAAAAGCTTCCCACTCTGAAGGTCCAGAAGAAGATACTCAAATTAACTTGATGGGACTAAGTAATGAAGAAGAAGTTTTCCTAACCCAAGAGGATCAAGAGGCCCATATACTTAAACAGTTCCAAACCCAATCAGGGGAATCATTCGACTTTAGAGAAGGATATGACACAACCATCTTTGAGGTGCATAAGCAATACAACCTAAGAAGTAGGAGAATTGATGTCCCTGAAACGAATAAGAAAAAGGTTCCAAATTAGCCCAAAAAAGGTAAGACAGTTACCACACCTGTATATATTCTTTCTAGATCAAACACTAATCCTTCTAACCCCATAATTAAAGATGTCTCTGATAATCAACCAAACAATAAATAACCCTCCACTTCCCTTCCTTCCAAGGGAACTGTGGAAGAACCTCCAGAGGTTGATCCAGGAGAATCATCAAATCATGATTCTACTCTTGAAAAGGAGAAAAACACAGAAAACACTGAAAACAGAGAGAATACTGTTGTTCAAAATCCAAAGGCCCAAACAGAAAAACCCTTTAATCTAGAAACTGAAGTAGGTAAGCTAAAAATTGCGGTCCCATTATCTGAATTAGCTAAACATGAGGCCTATCGAACCCAAATCAATAGATCACTGAAAATTACTAGAACTGAAGACTCAGTTAATCTTTTTGATGACCAGCCCGAATTAATCTTTGGCCCAGAAGTGAATGGAAAACCACTTGAAGGAGGAATTCCTCCCTTCTATGTGAGCTTAAACATACATGATAAGATTCTTCACAATGCCATGTTTGACTCTGGGGCATCTCACAATCTAATGCCCAAGTCTGTAATGGAAAAGTTAGACCTAGACATCACTAGACCATACAAAGATCTCTTTTCTTTTGATTCTAGTCAAGTGAGATGTTTAGGACTGATAAAAGACTTGTGTGTTTTATTGGTTCAATACCCTGCAAAAACAATTTTAATGGACATAGTGGTAGCAGATATACCACCTAAATATGGCATGTTATTGTCCAAATCCTAGGGTGCTAAGCTTCAGGGATCACTTCAATTGGATATGTCATATGCTACTATATCGGTTTTTGGACAACCAAAGAAACTATACAGAGAAACATTGATGAAATATGTAGTAAGTAGCGAGGAAAGACCCCAAAATTTCCCCATCTACTCAGTACACTTTGATATGGATTTGTTCATCCTTTACAATGTAGAAACCAGTCCTACCAATACTTTAGAGCTGTTAGCAGCAGAACCAAATGAAATTGAAAAAGAAAAATCAAGTGTTCATATTCAGGAAATATCAGATAACAAAGAAAAGTTAGATGAAAATGAAAACCCAAATCCCACAGTTAAACAAATTCTTACTACCCCTGACACCAATTATGAACATGAAATTCTTTGGCATTTATAATTTGATGGCTCAGTCAATAAACTAGGGGCAGGAGTAGGAGTTTGGGTGTACAATCTAGAAAATGATCATGCTGAAGGCCATGCCTACAGATTAAATTTCAGATGCACCAATAATATGGCAGAATATGAGGCTCTCTTGTTGGGTCTTAAACTTGTTAAAAGATTAGGAGCAATCAGGGTGTCTGTCATAGGAGATTCGGAATTAATAATTAAACATATTAAAGGAAAATACTTAACTAGGGATCCTAGATTAGGATATTATAGAGGAACAGTTATAGAAATTCTCAACACTTTTCTGGAAACTCAGCTTGCTACAATCCCTAGAAAACACAATCTACAAGCCCACAGCCTGGCCATGTTTGCTAGCACCTGCAAATTACCTTTTCAACCTAATCATCAGTTTACTGCTGAAATTAGGCACAGACCAGCCATACCTGATAATCTGAAGAACTGGCAGGTTTTTGATAGTGATGAGCAGATCAATAATTTTTTAACTTTAGATGAAGATTTTTCTAATAGTAACATAGATGTAGATACATTTATTAGTTCTAATCAAATAGATGAGGTAGAAATTAACATTTCAAAAGAAAGTTCAATAAATATGCTTCATCCCACAAAATTTACACAAAAAGAAATTCAAGACCTGAAACAAATGGACTTAGATGAAACAATTGAAGAAGAAACAGAGGTTATCAACCTAAAGGAAAATCATTTACCTAAAGGATTGACTCCTCTAGAAGATCTGTTTGATTCCAGTGACATTCCCAAGAAACCTAAAATGGAGCCATTAAAAGAAGATATTGAAGAATACAACTTAGGAACACAGGATAATCCAAAAATGGTAAAATTGTCAAAATCTTTACCTCCTGATCAAAAGCTAAAGTATGTTGAACTTATGAGGGAATTCCAGGATGTCTTTTCCTGGAGTTATGAAGATTTGAAATCCTATGATACCTCTATTATTCAGCACACTATACCTGTGAAAGAAAATCAAAAGCCCTTTAAACAAAAACTTAGAAGAATTAACCCTGTATTATTACCATTAATTGAAAAAGAAATCAAACACATGTATGAAGCAGGGATTATTTCCCCTATTAGATTTTCAGAGTGGGTGTCTAACTTAGTACCTACTAGGAAGAAGACTAGGGAAATAAGGTTGTGTGTTGATCTAAGAAATGTAAATAAGGTCTCACTTAAAGATTACTATCGTTTACCCAAAATGGATCATATTTTACAAAGGGTAGTGGGTTCTTCTAGAATTTCACTTTTAGATGGGTTTTTAGGATATAACCAAATTTTGGTTCATCCTGATGACCAAGAGAAAACTTCTTTTACAAAACCATGGGGCACTTTCATGTACATCAAAATGCCATTTGGACTAAAGAACGCAGGAGCAACCTTCCAGAGAGCAATGGATATTGCCTTTGCTAAAGAAATTCATGATTTTCTTGTTATATATCTAGATGATCTAATTGTTTTTCTTGTTATATATCTAGATGATCTAATTGTTTTTTCTAAATCAGATCAACAACACTTGGACCATCTCAGGCAAGTCTTTTTAAAATGCAGAAATTATGGCATTTCTTTGAATCCAAAGAATTCCTTGTTCGGTATGGAAGAGGGTAAACTTTTAGGCCACATCATTTCCAAGGATGGCATTCAAATTGACCCTTCCAGGATCAAAGCTATTCTACAGATACCTCATCCAAGAAGTATTAAAGAACTTCAAGATTTCCTAGGGAAGATAAATTTTCTAAGAAGATTCATTTCTAACTTAGCTGAACTCATTAGATTGTTAAATGACATGCTAAAAAGGGATTCAAGTATTAAATGGATAGTAGAGGCCAAGCAATCATTTTAAGAAATCAAAATGGCCTTGACCAGAACACCAGTCCTTACAAGTCCACAATTCAATAGAGACTTCATCATTTTTTCTTTTGCATCAGAACACACCATAGCTGGAGTTTTAATACAAAAGGATGATCAAGGATGTGAAAAACCTATAGAGTTTTTTAGTCAAGCACTCAAAGATGCATCATTAAAATACAAAATAATGGAGAAATAAGCTTTTGCACTGGTAAAAGCTATAAAATATTTTAGAGTCTACATATTATACTCTCATGTGATAGCTTATGTTCCTAATGCAGTTGTCAAAGACATCCTAACTCAGGATGGAATTGATGGCAAAAGAGGAAAATGGATAGCCACCATTTTAGAGTATGATATAGAGATAAAACCTACCAAGCTAATAAAAGGTCACGGATTGGCCAAACTCATGGCAGAAACTAATTGTCAAGCCTTAGACATAAATGAACTGGATAATGAGTAGGAAAAGGTGACTTCACAAATCAGCGAGGCCTTTTCAGACTCACCTTGGTATGCTGATGTAATTTATGTTTTACAAAACCTATAGGCTCCTCTAGGATTATCTAGAACCAAGAACAGGTTTTTGAAAATGAAAGCTTCAAAGTTTTGTATCTTAGATAATACTCTTTTTTGGAAAAATCATGAATGAATTTTGTTAAATTGTTTATTAAAAGATGAAGCTGACAAGGCTCTCCAAGAATTTCATGTAGGAGACTGTGGTGGACATCTCTATTGGAAGTCAACTACAGATAAAATCCTAAGGGCTGGATTCTATTGGCCAACCTTGTTTGTAGATGTGAGTAGATTTGTAACTTCTTGCCACAAATGTCAAATCTTTGAAGGCAAAAGAAAATTGTTTCCTTTACCCCTAAAACCCATTTCCACTGAGAAACCTTTTCAACAATGGGGTCTTGACTTCATTGGAGAAATCCATCCACCCTCCTCTGGCCAACACAAATGGATACTCATTGGCACTGACTATTTTACTAAATGGATACAGGCCATTCCCTCTCGAAAAGCCAATGACACTATGATCATAGGTTTCCTAGAAACCAATATTTTGTCCAGGTTTGGTTGCCCCATTAAAATCATTATTGATAAATTTGCAGCCTTGAAATCAAAGAAAATAATTAGTTTCTGTAACAAGTATCACATTAATCTGGGCCATTCCATAGCCTACTACCCTCAAGGGAATGGACTAGCAGAATCTTCCAACAAAAGTCTCATCAATATCATCAAAAAACTGTTGGAAGAAAATAAAAAAACTTGGAACAAAAAATTGATCAATTCTTTGTGGGCAGATAGACTTACAACCAGAAAAATCAATTGGAACTAGTCCCTATGAGTTAGTATATGGCACAGAGGCTATTTTTCGTTCATCACTAGGAGTTCCTGTCATGAAAATACTCTAAGAAGCTCAAGTGGAACCTAATGATATTCAAAGAAGGATAAACCAGACTATCAATTTGCAGCAGACCAGGGAGGAGGTGTACCAAAGATCCCAAGTGTTGCAGGAGAAACTTAAGAAGATATTTGACAGAAGAACCAAGGCAGAAGATTTCTACCTTGGAGATAAAGTGTTAAGATGGGATTCCAAAAGAGAGGATAAGGGCAAACATGGGAAGTTTGACTTCCTATGAAAAGGACCATACATCATCTATGCTTTCAAAGGAAACAATGCATATTTTCTTAAAGAGTTAGATGGTACAGAAGTAGAAGAAGGACCAGTCAATGGTCGGATGTTGAAACATTACTTTGATCCTACTTACTAATGTTACCATGTTTTTCACAGTACATATTATATCTTTTTTAATGTCATAGTGTTGATTGGACAGTAAAGTTTTGGAGTTGAAGCCCGAAGAGAAGGCCCTAAGCTTCAGAAGTATTACTGTCATACATATACATAAAGCAACAAGGAAAAGAAGATTGTAGAGCACAATCAAAGTCTTTCAAAGGCCACTGATCTATTGATCTTGACTTTCCACCAGGAAAAGCCATCCCCAAGTGGAGCCACTATTATGCCCCTATACCAATAGGTGTCATATATCATGATTGACTTGGTTAAGCTTTGAGATATGTTCATACCTTTACTTGTTGCAAAGGTTTTCCACATTTGTAAAAAATCAAAAAGTTAAAAAATGTAAAGAGCGTATACCATAAAAGAAAAATCAAAGGGTGAAAAGAATAAAAAGAGGTCAAACAATGAAAGAAAATGAATCCCAACAAAAGAAGGATCAAGAATGTGTGCAAGTCTAAATGCCACTACTTTTACTTTTGTATAATAAAAGATTATGTGCAGTTTTTCACCTATGCCTCAATTCATGAATAGTCAAATAGTTTAAGCTTGACTAGTTCATATTTCAATTTCATGTCTTAGAAGTAGAGAATAAAGATCTAACCAAATGGTGTAATCTTAGCAGATAAGTGGATAGGTAGAGTGAATAAAAGAAGCTCAACAGTTTAATCTGAGCCCTTAGATGTTATAAGTGTAGACTTAGACAGACATCACTATGTAAAAGAAAAAAAAGGTTTGATGATGGTTTGGGGCTTTAAGTGCACCCTAATAAAGAAGTAAAAATGCTAGGTTAAGTAGGTAGGGTAAGTAGATGATGGTTGCAAAATAAATGAGGGGATGGTAAGTTTAAATGTGTAAATCTTTTACTTTCTTCACAAGGCAAAGGATTGTATCACATGGAAGGCACATCAAGCAAACAAAGTAAAAAATAATTAACTTCCCTACTCATTTCCCTAAATTTTCACTAATTTCCCCTAAGTGACAAGGTATCTATCAAGTTAGAGGGGCTCAGAGTATTTCTTTGACTTTTGAAGGGACCAGACCCTCGGCCCAACAATCTATAATACCTTAAGCACTTAAGCCCCTTCACTAATAATCACACCCCTTCATAAGTTATTCATTTCCCTAATAAATATTTTCCTAAGTAAGATCCTATTTTATTTAGGGAAAATAAAACACTTTCCATACAAACCTTCATGTTCACTTAGCCTAAGTTTGAAATATATATATATAAGAATGTTTTAAACTTAGCGTGCATTTCACAAAGTCATACTAACCATTAATCCACATTATTATGTAATTCCCCTATATAAAGCAACATTACCCATTCCCAGATTATTATAAATGTGCAAATACCCCAAATTTTTATATATCCTGCCCCTCGGTTAAATATAACCATAACAACACTCATAAACGGAATTAATTAACCAATCCATGGTTAATTAAGAACCCGACCCCCGCCATGTTAAAACAAGGATTAATTAATCCCCACGATTAATTAATAACTTTTTGGACCAACAAGAAATCTTTGAGGCGTTCCAACACAACCTGAGGCGGAGCTGCATCTTCAGCCCCTGCTTCCCCCATTAACGCAGATCTGAAACCCTCATGATGCGTAAATAAAGAATCATTCACCAAAGTGTAGCACTAAAGTCCTTTTCCTCGTCTTCGGCTCTGAGAACCCAGGTTGGAGGACTACTCGTCTTCGGCTCTGAGAATCAACGAAAGAGTATCGGGATGACTTGCTATGAGTATAGATTCGGGAGGCTGAGGCGAGAGTCCGTGTTTTGAAGGTTTCAGAGGTCTACAACTCAAATCCCTTCTATGCCATTCTGCTTTGGCGGACAAGCCAAGGAGAAGGCCTTTGGCATTTTTGAACTGAACTGTGGAGCGGGAGTGGGGAATTTTTGGTCTTTAGGTTTTCACTGTGCGAGGGCGAGGTGGCTACCCTAGCCGCCTCTACCCTCGGACTCGCCTCTGCTCTAGTTGGGACCATATGGGTTCCTTTACTTCGGTAGATGGTGCTAATTTTGGTTGCTGGCTGGCTTATCCACTACAATTATCTGGAGTGTTGAGGGAACTGGGGTGTGGAGGTGACTGTCTCTGCAATGTTTCATGCCACTAGAACATGGCTAGGTTCGCTGGGGTTTCTGTAGGTTGCTGAGGAAGTATGGGACAGTTTTGTTTCTACCTCTGGTTTCATCTGCTTCAGGAGGAGAGTTTGAGGGGGCAGGGGAGGAGTGGCTACCTTGGCTGCTCTCTTCCTCATTTTGTGCCTCTCCTACTTGTCTGGGCAGCCAGATCTAGAGCTTACTGTTCTCGTTTTCCCTCCTTGGGAGCTTTTATTTTGTTGTTTTTTGTAATGGGTATGGGTATCCTCTATAGGTCTGTTGTTTCTGTAGACTTGCTAGGGTTTACATACCCATTTTCTTGCTGCCCTATCTGAGGGCCTTTCTAGAATACTTCATTTGGAGTATTGTTTTGTAAGTGGCTTTGCCCACACTTCTGCATATGCTTTTAGCATCTACAACATGAATTTTTTGAAATTAATGAAAATTACGATTTTTCTCTACGGGAAAAAAAAAACTTTTTGGACCAATTAATACGCCCACGATATGATTAAATCCTTCAATTATATTGGGCCTACCCTCTGTTAACCTTCCACCACTTCATCTCCCCAACAGCGGTTCGATTGGATCCCGTAGATCCGACGTTTATCATTCATATCGCACGAGCCTCCGTGGTCGACCTTTAGCGCGCGATGGTGAGCAGTTTAGTAAACAGTAACATCGCTACGTGTCACATAGCATATGGAATCATGCGGTCACACCCAAATACCACTTCCCCTCCACTAGCGGTGCGATGAAAACCACTTACTGCCTCCCGCTAAAAATAAAACATCAAATCACTTTCTCGTTGACGCCATCTATCCAAATCCCGAACCCGCCAAAAGCTTTGAATTTGTATAAAAACAAAGTTAAACAGTTTTGCATATTTATTCTGAAAAGCGCATGCATGCAACCTAACTGTTGAAGTCGACCAGCTTGTACCCTAACCATCAGCCACCCTGAAACTTGCAGTTCGACACTGCTCCAAGTCCACCATTCGTACCCAGTGAACCTATATTCGATTTCCTATCACTAAAAATAGGTATTTATCAGTTTCTATCCAAAACCCTATAAATACTTGCTTTCCTCTGTAATTAATTTGAAAAAACCCAAATTTCATTATAATTTAGTTGCTGAATTTAGAATTCAAGATCCCCAAGACCCTCTATTTTCACCAACTCCACTCAAAAACCCTAGTTTCCTATCTGAATCCACAAGAACCAAAATGGAAACCCTCGTGGCCCTCAGTGTAGCGCCTATCACTACCCCTCATCGATACTTGGATTATCTGCCCTTAGCAGATAAATATTTTCAAATAAAAGACCTTGTAACTGAAGAAAATCCCCTGAAAGTATTTTGTCAATGCCGAGACAATTACATGAATAGATTCAATCCCATAGGAATTTGGGAATCAAATCTCCCAAGGTACATGCTCCCCTCTGTGCATATTTTCTTTGACATTATCCATCAATGTCGCGCCAATTACAATCCCGCCCTCAGAGCAATAATGTCCCCCAATCAAATGATTCTCTTCACAGTTACTGCAGATTCAATCAATGAGATGCTTCAGTTTCAGCCCAGTCAAGACCTCACCCCCATTTCCCTTGGTGAATTACTAGAGAAATCATCTAAATTGTCCCACTCTAAAGTCAGTCGCCTGTGCCAGACTTTTATGGATAAACATCATCAACCCAAGGATCCTCCTCCCTATATGTCATCTTTCTTCACACAAATAGGTAAAAAAATAGTCAATATGATAGATGTAGTCATGGGTTTCAATACTAGTGAGTATGTGGTTGAGTTGACCCTAATTTTAATGTCCATATTTACCCCTAGTCAGTCTCCTGCTGTCAAATATAATTATGCTACTTTCATTGCTGAGAAAATCCATGACTAGTTCATGAGGCTAGAGAATGAAAAGGTATTCAAATATTCCACAATCATATATCACATTTTCCTTTATTATCAGTCTGACCAGTTCCCATTCTCTGTAAATAAGCTTGATACAAAGGGCAATCCCAGATTAGTTATTTTCTGGACTTCCATCTTCCATGATTCACCTAGTCCCTATTCATAAAATGAATTCATTGACCAGTTTGTCCACCTAGTGACCACCATGTTGACAAGAAGCCCTCCTCCTAGGATCAGTGATGAAATCAAAAGAATTCTTCATCTCTTTAAGCAATACAAGGTAGGTGATTGTTACTTGTATGAGAATCACACAGAGATCAGAATTTATAGTTGTGAACTTTCTCCAATCAAACTACCAAGTTATGTTCCTATGAGGTTGTTTGCCTTGGAATATTATAGGCAAATGTTAGACTCTGATCAGACTCATTTCACCAAGGCCAAGAAGAAAGCACAATTGAGAATTAAAGACCACCTAGGCCCATTTGTCTGCAACAATAGAGAAGCAGGCAAAAGAGCAGAAGAAATCCTAGAAAGAATCAGACTAAAGAAAATTTTTGTTTGGAGGTATGATCCACAAGGTTTCATTTGTGATAGGAGAATGAAAAACAAGTTGTCACCATATTTCCATCACAAAATCCCTGAAATAGAACAATATGCAAATATGGATGAATGGAAGGAAGGGACTCTAGTTGAAATGGATAGTGATCAAGTTGATGTAGAAAATGTGATGAAAGACTTAGAAAAGATGCTTGACCTAGACTCTTGTGAACAAGTACCTGTTGGATCCACCCAAAAGCCAACACCAAAGCCTAGTGCCTCTACAACAAAGACTTCTCAAAGGCACTCATAGGAAACTAGTGCACCCCTTGCAGAACCACCGCAAGAAAAATATCAAGGAACAAGTACTCCAGCATTAGAACAACCAGAGATGTCAGAGCAGCCTGAAATATCTGAAGAACAAGCTCCACCACAACCCCATTCAGCTCAGGTAAATATGGGAAATCCCCCAGTTTTGCAGACTCCTTTAAATTAGGAAAAGAACTTGAAAAGAGACAGGGAAGTAGCTACCCCTGCTAGTGGTCCTTCGGACCAGCCTGGTGCTAAGAGGCACAAGATAAATCCATATTCAGAGGAAGAATTCTTTGAGGAAACAACAGGGAGTTTAAGAAAAGAAGGTGGAGACAGTCTACATACATTTCCAATAGGTGAGACACCTTCCAGTTCACAAAGACAGGAGCTTGAAAGACAACAAAGTACTGAAGTTTCTTCTTTTAGGTCTTCATCTGACAAAGGAAAATTCAAAGAGATGAAGGCCAAAAATGAATAGCTGAAGGCCCAACCCTACACCCAATACTTGAAGATGGCTCCTACTAATCAAAGCAGGTTGATGTCAGCTTATGACATCAAAGAAGGGAAAATACAGATGAACTTTCTAAAGCCCATAGTACAACAACCTAAATCACTTGTAGACTACCTCAAAACTCACTTTGAGGTCTTAGCCAAAGATATCCACCCCATAGATCAGATAGAAGTGCATAAGAAAATAGGGGAAATGGTTTATTCTACATTGACAAGCAAAACCATGATGGCACATAGGTTGGAGAATTCACTAAACAACACTACTACCCAAATACAATTGGAAAAGGGTTCCTCACAAGCAAAGGACAACAGAATTAAAACATTGAAGGATTTGATTATTGAGTTGGGCCATAACCCAAAGGATATCAAAGTTGTAGAGGCCCTAGTAAAGAAAAAGAATGAATATATAGCCGCCCTGAGAAAGCAATTGAAATTGCCACCACTTATGCATCCACAAACTGTTGAAGTGATTGAAAAGAAGAATGAAGAAGAGCTTATGGACTTGGTCCTCAAGCTAAATGAGCAATTAAAGGAAACAAAACAAGAATTAGAGAAAACACTACAAAGCAGGCAGAGTGAGTCGACCTCTCAGCCTCAAAATGTAGTGCCAGTGGTTTCTACAGTAGTCCCTTCTACATTGGCAACTGCTCTAGCACCAAATGTCCCCTTGGCAACAACTGAAACTATTGGAGTAACAGGTACAGGTACATCACAGGCAGGAACTTCAAATCAGAGCATGGAATAGTTAATCAAGTCCATGGAGGAAATGAAGCTCTAGGTCACTGAACTCGAAAAGGTAAGGGAGAAATTCATTACCTTAGAACAAAAGTATGATGTGTCAAAATTTAATTTTGCTGAAGAGGTAAGGGAAAACAAAGGCTTGACTCAACAGGTTAAAACACTAGAAAAGGATATTACATTTGAAAAGCCTTTGACTTACATCAAAAAGATATTATGGACCAACATCATTGAATCAATCAATGATGTTTGGTCATCAATTCAAATCATTTTTGAACAAATTGACTTGGTGAAAGCTGCTCTCCAAGAAATTGAAAATACTAAGGAAGAACTAGGAGGGAAACCTGAAGAGGCTATCAGATTGATCAACTTTCTAAACAGCAGAAACAGGTATCAGTTAGAACATCTACACATCGACAATAGAACTGGTACCATCCTTGAAAAAAAGAAAGTATTGACCAAGAGGGGTCTAATGTAAAGTTTAGAACGCAAATGTCAAAACATGCAAGAGGACATAGATGAATTTATGGGGAAATTTGGCATTTTACAAAGTAAAGGACTTCCAAGTCCGTTAGTTATCAATGACAAGCTACTGAGGTAGGATGATTATGTCAACAAATTATATCAGTATGCTAATAATCAAGCCGGTTCGTCTGCTAGTTCATCTGCACCCAAGGCATTGCCCATAGGGAGAGTTCTTTATGACATTTTGGAGAAACTGTTTTATATTGAGCATGAAGTGAGGCACTTGTTTCCAGTGCAACCAAATTTTGTAAAATACATAGAAGTAGATGAAATCTTTAGAAAAGTGACAAGGACTAGAATACCAAGAGATGATTGGTGGACCAACATGACAGATAATTTATGATTTACCAAGGTAAAAAGTAAAGTAAAATTGAAGTATTTACCATAGTCAATTTTGGTAAAAGAAGATGAATGATGATAAAACAGGTAAAGAGTATCAGTCACAGGTAAAAGAGTATCAGTGAAAAGCCAAAATCAATCAGCCAACATAGAATTATGAGCAAGACAACAAGATACACATTCATAGGACCTGCCTCTAGCTCCTTCAACAAAAACAACGACAACAACCAAGTAGTTCACATTCAGTTTCTATTTTCGAGACCATTTGTCTCTACATTCATGAAAAAGATATTTAGTTTTCCTAGAATATATCTCTCTTTGTTAGGATATATTTTGATGTAAATTTTGTATAAATACTTCCTCATTCGAAGTACAGAGGGTGGATTCTTAGACATTTCTGTAGACAATGTACTTTTGGAATTGAAGTGTTGTTGAACAACTTTTGTATGGCTGGCTAGAACAAAGTAATAAAGCAAAGGACTTTTACAGGATACCTGTGTCAAACAAGAAACAAATAAGTATTCTATATCTTGTGTTTTTACAATTTTTCTAGTTTAATAAATATTCATGTGTTTCATATCTGAATGATAAATGAAAAGTTATATTTTAGAAAGAGCTTTAATGCATTCTGTCTTTAAAATCGTTTATTTTCTTAATGTTTTCTTCCAAGCTATTATAGGTAGGGAATTCTTAACTACTCCCTGCTTTCATAGTTTATCTCTGTGACCATTTAACAAAGAATACTTAATTGCTTTCTGTTAATGAGCACCCAATTTCCCTCATCTTGAACTTTGTTGAAGGATTCTTAATTGCACTTCCTCCCTTTTCAAGACCATTTCACCCATTTTAAGCTATCATTTGTCTTTTGTTTAGTTATCTTGCCCTGTGAAATTCTCCTTTTTTAAGTCAACCTAGTCTAGTTAAGACATCTTCAATTGAATCCATAGCCCAATGGCTTGAAATACCTTGTTCTATCCATCTGCTCCTGAATTCCACCACCAAACAAAATCAAAACCCCCCAAGCTTTCATAACTAGCCTAATATCCTATAAACAAAGCTAAATCATAAAGAGAGAGCCCTCTCTGAGTACAGATTGGCTAGATTCTGTACTTAAAAGATTGGTGTGTGGTTACCTCGGACCCCTTTCCTTCTTCTAACAACTTCAAGGAAAATTTGCGTGATAACACCATCCTTGAAAAGTTGAGTATCTCATCCATGAGATTAGATATAATATTTTTACTTCTCTGCATAATTCCAATTATGTATTTATGGACTTCATTAAGATTGGACTTCACAAGTGAATAAAAACAACTTGAATTGCCTAAAATTGCATTCTCATCTTGCGTTTTATCACTATAGTTAGATCCTTTTGGGAAGTCATTATGGGTTTTATTGGTCCTTGCAAAATTTGACTCCAATTGTTTGTATTTTCAAGTCTTCTCCAGTCTCCAAAAACTCCTCCATAATAGTTTCATGTAAGAGTGCAATAAACATCTTTTCCATTATAGCTTTGATTATGTTAGTTTAATGTTTGGCCCACTTATGTTGTTCCTTCTTTAGGTGGGAAATATTGAAAAGAGGTTGATTATCCTTGGGCCTTTCTTCGAATTCTACCATTTATCCTTTTACCCGCCATGTCATATTGATCATATTCAAATTTTGAATTGCAAAGTGGTTGTTATGGAAAAAACATAAACAACTACATCACAATGACCTATGATTTGGTCCACAAACCTGATCCATATTGGATTATTTTTCATCTATTTGATGGCTTCAAAGTGGAAAAATGGGAGATATCATCTTGCAAAGTATTTTTTTAATTGTTCAAGCCCAATTTGGAGAATTGGGGTTTTAAACCTTCCAAAGCCATTTTGAGGCATTAAATGATATTTTTTTGGAATAAGCATTTGTTATTTACTACCAAACCTCAAGATGTCAATCTAAATTAAATACTTTTCCAAATTTTAAAAATTACATCAATTGCAGTTCATATGAAAAATTCATGCCTCTAGCAAGTTGAGATACCATGTTGGCCACCATGGTACAAGTGGATCCATCATTAACCATTGTTACTCATGAATATGGGGCTATTCACATGTGGACATTGAAGAAGAATCTAGAAGTTTAAAATACATAACTCTATTTGAGGGTTGGCTATTTGTCTATGTTAAAACTGAGCCACTAGGAGGAGTAGCGGTTCCATTCTATGATATTATATTTAGTTCCATATTAGATTAAAAGAAACGAGAGTGGGAAGTTAGAGAGGAGAAAATTGATGTTTAATTTATATAGTAGCCATCCTAGCCACAAGTCTCGGGTAACTCCATATAGAGAACCTCTTCCTTTGTACTTTCATATTCCCATACCAA
Organism: Pinus tabuliformis; assembly: GCA_031772625.1. Classification (NCBI taxonomy): domain Eukaryota; kingdom Viridiplantae; phylum Streptophyta; class Pinopsida; order Pinales; family Pinaceae; genus Pinus; species Pinus tabuliformis. The sequence goes on along the minus strand of CM062811.1, from coordinate 403,963,005 downwards.
AGAAAAGGCAACAAAGAAACCTCACCTTATAGTTGGGTTTTCTCCCATAAGGATTTCCTAGGAAAAACATGTGTCTATTGTGGATGGTGTGTGTGTATTTATTTATATATTATATTTCTTGTATTTCATCTATTTAATTTATTTAAATAGAAAATTAGTTAATTAAAGAATTTGAAATCTAAAGGGAAAAGTTAACAATCATAGAATAGATTTTTGTAATTTTGTTATATCTATGGTGACTAATTATTCCAGTGGAATATCCATGGTAGTTTACATATTAGAACTAGTTAAAAAGGCAATGACACAATAATAAGAAGCCTAGATAATCACTTACATAAAGGAATCTACTAAATTTATTGATATACCTATCGTAAAGGTATCCCATTCATTCTCCAAATTTGTGCAATTCCTCTACATAGGAATTGACTAATCCTAGATTGCCTTGACTTCCCTTTCACATTGTACTTATATTGTTAATGGCCTATTCTTGTAAATTTTCCCTTTTAGAGTGGATTTTTGGTTCCATGTAGTTGTTGATGATTAGTTTTTAAATTTGTGGATATTGTGATTTCAAAAATGTTTTGTGCTAACAACCAACACAAGAATGCATTTGTTTATAATAGGAATGTATAGTACACATTTCGTAACCTTGAACTTCTTATTGAAGAGATGGCACCCCTGTTGTATGCAAAATAGAGCTCATTGATCCCCCGTTTTAGATTGCTATTGTACTATTCATATGGTCTTAAAAGAAGCACCAATAATAATTGCAGGCTATATTTTTCACTTTGATATCCAATTTTCACTAAGATGTTTTTATGTGCACATTTGATGATGTTACGAAACATATGATTTACTCTTTCGTTGAGGGCGGTGGATGATATTATGTATAAATTCCCATTATTCATTAACCATCAATGCAATTTCCTATGATCATCTATGCAAGTTTTTTTCTTCCACTACATTCATGTTATTTATAATGTGGGATATATCACCTATGGGTAGACACATAGTGGATCCATCTCTTGAGGTGAAATCCTAACATAATCCTTGGCCTCTTTTTTCATTTACTAGATGATCATTCTGCCCACACTTGTTGTTGCTACCTTTCTATAAGTACAGAAATTGATTTTTGGCAAGTGCTTTGTCTCTATTACTTAACGATTTCATTTAATATTACACTGCACATGGTGGTCAAATATTGATCCACATTCTTAATTTCAGTGTATTTAAGGTTCATAAAGCCAATAATTTTACTAGGATTTAGAGTTTGAATGAGTTTTACCTCATTATGAGGATTCAATTCAACCCTAACTCCCCTTCACATGACTCATCCTAAACATTTTTATTACCATAGGATTACTTACCCTCCTTGATAGTCTCCCTTGAGAATCATGAAGGTTAACAATCTCCTTCAACTCCTACAACTCATTATATGTTTCCATAATGTCATGGTAAAAACTTTTTTTGAACACATTTGGCTATAGGTCAATACTTTTAATGCTTGTTTCTAAGGACATATTGATAAAAATTAATTCTTTCTTTTACTAGTTTTACCCGGTCTAGTAACTTTTTTATCTAGTTGATAATTTTTTTTAACTAGGTTTAGTAAAATAATTACTATGTTGGTGAAAAAAGTTATTAGTTTGGTACATTTTTTTACACATCTAGCAATACCATGGGCCACTTAAAACCATGGGCTAGGATGGTTCTAATACTACTTGTAGGAAAGCAATCAACACGCACACACACCACTTGCACGAAATATATATATATATATATATATATATATATATATATATATATATATATATATATATATATATATATATATATATATATATATATATATATATATATATATATATATTCATGACATGATCTTTGCAATGGCTAATGAAAATATGATATACTCCACATAACATTGGGATGTATGTGGGTATGTCTATATCAGAGATTACAATAGGTATTATATAATTATATTTCACTCATTACATGAATCACTAAGATGATGTCTAAAAAAAACTTACACATGTAGATGGAGGAAAATTGTAACATATCCCCTACTATCGCTAGCCCCTACTAATGGTAGAAGGAGGAAGTTTCTATTTTGACTCAACCCTTAAGGTCTAGTTATGGAAGTGGGGTCTAAATTTTTCGATCTTCTTCTACTACTTCAGAAATTAAAAAGCATAGCATCATTGTGTTTGTCTCGTCAAGATCTTTCCAACGATATAAAATTCGACCCAATCCAACTACTGGATCAAAATATATGGTCATTTGAAGATAGGCCCACTGGATACTACCACATCATCTTGGCTTGCCATGAGGTGCCCATGTGTGGTGCCCACATGATCCCTACATGGTTGTCCAAGTCGGCCACTCCACCACCACAAGGCAGAATTAATTTAGTTGTCGAGCCTTTTATACCATCTTACACATAGTCCTTTTACTATATCCCACATGAAACAATCTACAAGAAAATACGATATATGTAATATTAGTAGGTGCAGGCCCTCAATGGCCACGTCACCCACGTAATATAATCATGGTAGGTTCCAATACAAATCCAGACTAAAACTTTCGAGGGACAACCTAATGATCTATGTGGATACCTAGTGGTCCCTCCTTCACATGTCTTGATACCACTAGTTATTGTAGCAAGCTTAGGTTTCATCACTTCTTCCTCACCCTGTTGATTAAAACCTAGGCATTCCTACCCAACGCTCCCTCGTAGATTTCTAGGGTTCCTCCTACGAAAGTATCAGGGTTACATGGAAACATGAACCTAGTGATAAGGCTTAGTATCGTCCCTTAAATGGTAAACAAATGCATCCACACCACATGGAACTCATCCCCACTTATCAAGGTCCACGCACCATGTCACCCCATGACCAAAATCCCAAGACCTTCTACCATGCCTCCTTCCAAAATATCTTGTGTCCAGGGTCTAGGGTGAGGTCACTGTTCCTAAACACCAAGGTGGCTTCAGCCTTCTTCACGCCTTCCTCTTGATCATAATTATTGGATGGTCCTGCTAGACCCTCCAAGGCATGATTAATTGCACCAATTATGTTATAAATGTATGGGGTCATCCACTGAGTTAAGTTGGATAAACAAGCTCCTAGTCCCTCTACACCACGTTATCCTAGTGGATAATTCTTGGCAGAATCAGACCAGGTCTCCTCTTCATATCTCTAGGGAGATAATTTTGGGGTTCATCCAACAATGGTTGTGATTAATGGCCCAGATCACCTCCCCTCCAGCACTTAGTCATAATTCATGTTCATATGGGTGTATCACGCTTAAGTTTAACTGTCTAGCACTTAAGGCCTCTAACCTTCCTTGTGCCTTAACAAGTGATATTGTATATAGTTAATGAGACCTTTGCCCAAGGTCCCTAGCATATATATATATATATATATATATATATATATATATATATATATATATATATATATATATATATATATATATATATATATATCTAGATATATATAGATATATATATATATATATATATATATATATATCTAAGATCCTTGAGCCCCTTCTCTTTTGCACTACTTGCAAATGGCCATAATCTCTCCTGAGCTTGATAACGATTCCATAGGAATGCACACACACACATATATATGTATATATAGATATATGTATATGTATGTATATATATATATATATATATATATATATATATATATATATATATATATATATATATATATATATATATATATATATATATATATATATATATATATATTATCTCAGCTCGACTCAACATGAAGACATACAATCGTATATATACATTATATATGTATATAAACGAACGGGTGTATCTCCCGAAATTAGTTAAGGTTCGACTCAGTCCAACCTCACATAAATATGCACTATATATGAAAATAGGAACATTATCCCTTCTGAGATTAAATAGGGACTTGGCCTAACTCTCAATACATATATATACTTATAGTCTTACAAAACCAACTTAGCCCTCCATGACTATAATTTATAAACCAAGGCCTATTGACCATTCTTATAATAGAACAAAAATTATTATAGAGATCCTTATGCATCTTGACACTTGGGTAACGTAGACATTGCTTCAAAATAAAGCTATAAATGATTCAGATACTCAAATATATACATTCCCTTAACTAAAATTTATACTTAGATTAACACGGGGACTGAACTCATTCCAAAACCAAGGATGAGGCTAGTAATTCTCAGTCATACAAGAACCATACTTCTCGGTATCATCAACGACATTGTTAATCAATGTATTCAACACGTATTAAAACTCAATGCATATAAACAAGTTTAGACTTAGATGAATATGATAATCCACCTGCCTATCCCATTCAATGTTTTAATCAAACATCTAGGCTCTAGAATAAAACACAAGAATCAATCCATTCTTAATATAGATATACAGAAGACTTCAATCAATATTTGTATAGGAAATCCCATTCTTGGCATTGAACCATGCATTGAGACCATCACCGGACACATGTGATATTCAATAGAATTTATATGACACAACAAACATCCATTTGGGAATCCATAGTACATAAGGCATAAGATGCACTCATAATATAACGACCAAATTCAAGGGTTCTACATGCATAGATATTGTATGAACACTTATATGAAAATAAAATAATATAGGCAACTGAGATTGGAATTCTAACTCTCCACCCAACCTTAAACAAGTTGCAACCAATCCTTTTTACAACTATCACCCCCGAGTCAGATTTAAGAGCTTGAGGAAGGGTACTCAAGGGGATTCTCACTCCTTCATCACCACTCAGAGTCGAATCATCCTCCTATCTCCACACAACAACCAAGAGAATGAGAACCCTCAGTGTCTCCAAAACATAGTGTGCTCCTCTAACATTTTCCATATCTCCAATCAGGCATTTCCTCTTTGTTTCTTTTGTGTATATTGTCTAGGAGGATTTTTTCCTCCTTCCTTCTATGCTCGGAGAGATGACTCTTTCTTCTTCTTGTCCTCTCTACCTACCTCCTCCTCCCAGGGATTTCTTCCTCTTTATTTCTTTTGATCTCTCTCTTTGTCCAAATTCCCCTCTTTCTTTGTTGGCCTCCCTTTTTGGTCTCCATTCTTCCATCATTATCTTCGGTCATTGGAGATCATGAGCACATTGCCTTTCCAGTGTAACCCAATCTCCTCGATTCATTTTCCTTGTCCCCTCTTGCTTGTAGGTTTTCCCAAAATGGGGTATGGCTTGTCCTTTTTATTCTACCTAATTTAATATGTGGTTAGCCCCATTAAGGCCACAATTATCCCATGAAAAATATTTAATAACCACATCCTTCCCTTCCCAAGAATCCTCCTCCCTAAGATTTAAAATCCATGTCTCAAGTTCACCCTTTTATATTTTATTACAACAATATTACAATTTCTTGTAAGGAGAGTTTTCCCAAAGGGATGTTACAATCCCCTCCCCCTTGGAGGAACACTTTCCTCCATGTTCTAATCTTGAACACAGTGAAAAAAATGCTTACTGCTAGCATAAATCATTGTGAGATTTATAGTGAAGCTCACTTACAAATACATTCCATCTATATATATATATATATATATATATAGATATATACACACACACACATAGTTTTCTTAATCAATAATTAAATAGAAATGAAAATTTTCTTGGACCAATTACTTTATGTGGCTCCTTTGCAGTTGTTTTTGGCGTTGCTACCACACCAAATTTTAACTTGTTAGATTTCCTTTTCCTAGAGTGTTGCAAGACTCCTTCATCTAGTGTTATTTTCTCTTGCATTTTTCTTCCATCAATGAATAATTACTAGCCCATGGCTTCCTGGAACACCCCAATAAGCTTTTGTTTCAATCAATCATGCCCATGAGCCTTTTTAAAACTAAATTATCTTTTGGCATCCCCTTCTCTGAATCCCAGTTTTTCGGGCAATTCAGTCCTTCTTCCATGCAGTCACGCACCTTCCAAGTTTAGGCATCCCCTACTTTTCTTCCCATTTATTTGAGCTATCCATTGCTTGGCAAGGCTTCCTCACATCATAAGAGTCTCATAACCAAAGAAAATATTTGCCTCAACACCTTTATATCATTTATGGCATGCTTCATGGCAATCAGTGGACACTATTGGGTGCTACTATCCCACAATGACCCTATTCCTAAAATATTTGTATTCAACATAATGTTGTTGTTCCACTTGGTGATCGATTTCTCTCTCTTGAACTGGATATGCCCATATCCATTCCTCATCAACAACTTATACATGAGGTAAAATTTGTAGTTTTTTTGGTTCCTTTGAATTTGTTTGCGCTTCTTTCTTTACACACACTAAATTGGTTGCCAAACCTAGAAATAATCCATTCCTCATCAACAACTTATCCATGAGGTAAAATTTGTAGTTTTTTTGGTTCCTTTGAATTTGTTTACGCTTCTTTCTTTACACACACTAGATTGGTTGCCAAACCTAGAAATAATCCAATGGCCCTTTTCTTTTGTCATACACACACCGAATCGGTTTCCAAACTTGAAAAGCTCCCAATTCCTTCTCTTCTTTTAAACCTCGTACACACAATGGATCACTTTCCAAACCCGAAAGCACCTAATTCCTTATTTTCTCTTCAACCTTGTACACACATTGGATCAATTTCCAAACTCGCCAAGCACTCAGTGTCTTCTATTCTCTTTGAAGTTAGATTTAATAAGTATTTCTTTATCCCCAAGGAAAGAACATGGTAATGGATAAGTATAAATAATCATAATTTATACCCCATGATTATGGGCATTACCAATACCAATAGTCTTCTGTTGACAGGAATATAGGTGTATTCCACACCTTCACAACCCCACGAAACCCCCATTTTTGGAAGTCTACCTGTCCTAATAAAAATTGGCCTAGATAGTCCCATGCCTGCCTATCCTAAACAAAACATAATACAAGGGCACATACAACCCCATACTAGCCTATCCAAAAACATTTTGCAACACATGCACATATACATAGTGTACAACATAGCACATACACATAGACACATGATACAACACAACAAATACACATGCACAACACAACACATACACAATACACATGGCACAATACAAAATGTACACAACAGTGTTGAAAATCCAGAAACCACATCATTTATATTCATAGTCACCAGGAAACACTTCCTCTAGTATATTTCACATGCTTTATTGTGTGCATGTTTGGGCAAATTATGGACTTATAATTTGACATACATAAGCCATCAAACAGGGGTAGGTAACCTTATGAGAGGCTACGCAAAATATATGCAGGCTAATACTTTAATTTTTTTCTAAACAAAACCACACACACACAACTTCAATGTCTCTTTTCCTCATCAACACTTAGCAGCAAAGGCTATGGATCAGATTTAACCATCCCTATACTACACCTAAAACTTTTGATGTTGATCATAAAAGTACAACAGATCAATCAAACAACAATTAAACCAATTCAACATTTCACAATGTAAATCAAAGCTTGATCCAATAACTCCAAACGTATTCATTAAATAAGCTTCACCATTTAACCATCATACATGTGCTACTACAAATTAGAAAAGAGAAACAAAGGTTGTGTAATAATTTTTTCAATTCATGAAGAATAATTAAAATAAACACAAATCTGCAACTATTGGAGTTGTGAGTAAAGGGGGCCCTCCTTTACTCACAACCCCTTTAACTGCTAAAGGAGTTTACACAACGAGATTGACAAAGCATGGATTTTTATATTAATCTAGACAAATATTACAATAGTATAGAAGCCTGGTATATGCGGCCTATTTTTTTGCAAATGAAACATAAATTTATTTATACAAGTGTAGAGGCATAAACTTTCCCAAACTAGGAAAACCAACATACTGCAACTGTTTGCCAACAATAATTGGAAAAGACAATAAAAATAGACATGTTGATTTTGATCCATGACTGAAAGCATGGATCAAACTGATCTCGTTGAGTTTCTGGAGATATTTCCTAATACATCCATCTATGACAGGACTGAAGATCTGGGTAGTTTCGGTGGCAGTTTTGAGGCAGCCAATAGAACAACATCCATGTAAGAGGATTTTTGAACACAACCTATGTTTTCGTTCTTCTTGATGTTGACCAAAACATACTCAACTATCGAGATCACTGTAGGAAATCAAAGCGGTTATAAGAAATCAATGTATCTACAGGAAATCAATGTATCTACAGGAAATCAATGATTCTACAGGAAATCGTGGGATGTCTGCGGGAAATTGCAGAACCGCTTCGAAAGATAGTTGTTTTGAATAATATTTCATCAGCACCCTTGAAATTATAGATAATTCGATTAGGTAACATTTAACTTAAAAAATACTCAAGAATAAAGTGAAATGATACTTTTTAAAATGATTTTCATATCTTAAATCTCACAACACCCTTTTGGTCAAAACATATATAATATGACAAAAAGAGAGTTATTAAGGGTCAAAAAGAGTGCTAAAGTGGGGAAGCAAGGCCTTAGAAATGTTATCAAAATTGGGGCTCAACATATCCCCCATACCTAGCTCCTTGCATGTCCCCTATGAAAGAAAAAATGTTGCAACATGTCCCCTACTAGACTCAACTTTCTAAACCCTCCTTCGGTATTATTCATTCCTCTTTTGCAGGTGCTCAATCCGAACCTGGTTTTTCTTCATGATTCAACATTCCTTCTGATGCTTCACTTTCCACTCATCCACTTCTTTCTACAGGTGTAGGTTGTTCTCCTTTATAGTTTCGTTTTCCTTCCGAATAACTCATTCAGACACAGTGAGATCGATGATAGTTTCCTCCATCTCATTTTGGGACTGCTTTTTCTTAGAAGTTCCCTCATCCCCATGTTGTCCTTGAGAGGACTAAGGTACACTTGGTTCCTCCCACTCTCGGTAATCTTCGAATGTTTCATCCCCACTTTCCTACAGTTGTGGGCCTTGGAAAGATGCGACCTCCCATTCTTCTTTGTCAAAGAACTCGGCTAACTCAATCTTCACTTTATTCCCCTTAGAAAGGTCTCAGGGCTTCTTATCCTTCTTATTAGTTTTAATTTGTTGTACCCCCTCCTCTGTAGTTTCCTCTATCACCAGCTTCATCGCTTGGATTCGCGTAAAATGCCTAGCAGGAGAAAAGGTACCCTTCCACGGCATAGGCTCCTTCCCTACAGTTTCACTGATTACCACCACCTCCTCATCTTTCTTAACCTGCTCTTTCAACTGACCACGGGTCCAGGGTTTCTTTCTCGGCCTCTCCACTGGTTTTGCCTCTTTGGTTTTTGGTAAATCAGGCTCCTTCTCATCATCCACAAAGTAATTCTCTACAAAACCTCTTCCCATGTTTTTTTCTCTGTTCAAAACCTCCATCATGATAATTTTGACAAGACTGTGATGATAGAGATTCTCCTCTATATGTGTTTCCCTCTCCTTGGCAGAAATAGCCATCTTCAACAAAGACATTCTAAGATAATATGGTAAATTCAAGGGTTTCTATCGGAAATGGTCAAGGAGACAAATATGAAACAAGAAGGCTAACCCAAAACGACCTTCACATGTGATATACTTGTCTAGGATAAACAAGAGATTTTGATACTTATGTTGACTTGAGGGGGCCTGACCCAGGTTTGGAGTTAATTAGCCAAACAAATTCCTACACTGTTGGCCCTTTCGGCATCAGCCCACGGTGCGTGGATTGAAGTCTCACCCGAAGCAGTATCGGGGGATGTTGGAACCAAGTTTCTGCACCTTGGAGATGTCTAAGGGTTCGATTTAGTCCAATTGTGCCTACCTTCAAGCAGGTTACTTCATGCACTATCCTGACCTACAAGACCTTCGTGATCTGTTAGGATCATCTTTCACGTAGCCGTAACCAGGGGTCGAGATGCTTTCACGCTACTAGGGTAGTGATCTGTGCTATTTCCCCAAGTTACATTGCGTATCTTACTTATCTTCTTACAATTGTTAGTTAGTTTCGCGTAAACAGATACCTTATCTCACATTTACTCAACACAATCAAATATGTTCGCGCACCATATAGACAACAAAAATGCAATTTATACCTAATATATTCGATATGGAAGACAAGAAATAAATACACAAAATTTCGGTAAAAATTATCTTTGTTAATGCCTCAACAGTTACAGACTCGACTTGCCCTGCGCACTGAGCTGCAGGGGTCCGTGCACTCAGCTGCGAACTACTAGGCCTCTGCGCACTCAGATGTAGAGCCTTCTCCTACTCTATGACCTAGAGACTCTGTTATCACCCCAAGAAACTCACCTAGGTTGTAAATCGGTGATGCTCAGGAACATTAAAAATTCAACAGTTTTGTTGGATAAAATGATGGACAAATGAAGGATGTGCAGCACCTTTAAGCCAGATAACCACTTCTACTATAATTTACCCCAGACATGGGTGAAGACCCCCAAACTACAAGGCTTTCAACCACCAACTACTCACGGTTTAAGGTAAAAGTGATGATGGAGAAGACTGATTGCACCAGCAGATGCACAAAGCTCTGTGATGGCCAGCTGCAATCAGTTAAAGGATCTGCAAGACTATTATTCAATAGACAGTGAGGATGACAGCTCTCTGCTATCTGAACAACAGCAACCTGCAAACAATTTCAATGAGCCACTAAATTATAATACAGAGGTGGGATGACAGCCCCTCTGATATCAAACATTCACAGCACATCAAATAAATGCAAGCAGGCACAGCCTGGAACAAGAAGAAGAAGTAGAAAGTGAGCAGGTGACAGCAAAAGAAGCTTGTATTAATGGAAATCAAGACCAGAAGCTGCAGGTCTCATAGTATTAACAGTCTCCAGAAGTTAAAAGGCTACAATAAGCTCTCATTCATCAAACACTCATTAATCACTACATCTGTTTTTTCAGTATATATGGTGTCTCATTACACAGTTTCCCTGTTAGCTATGCGTGGAGGAGCCCATAAATGGCCACCAACCACATTTACATTCAGACATGGGGCTGCTGATACAACTCTGGCTGTGCTGCAAATGGATTTGTCCTCTCTATAGCTCTGCAGTTCTTCTTAGAGCAGGTGGCGTGTAATACCAAAGGAACCATAACCATTTAATGCTCTGCATTGATAGTCGGCGTCCTGCTTCATCCTCAGCCATACTTTTGATTAATGGCAGCTATTGAATCATTAAAGCGGCTCAATCATGACTATTTGGCTTTAAATCCAAGAAACGTTGTTGCACCGTTCATTCCCGCCCATCACTGCTTCGACTTTTTCTTTAAAAGCCTCAGTCATGACTTTAATCATTTATCGGGTCCGTCATTTGGGCTACAATGCATACCTTATGCTGGCCGATCCCTTGTTTCTTTATACTTGGGAATAGATGAAGAAATGCTACAAAATCATAGAACAATGGCTCTGGCGGTCCTGAAACGTTATACCAATTTTGCTTTGGAAACCCATCGGGTCCGAGCTTCATCGCAATAGGAACCCATCAAGGCTCCCTTTGTATTTTCTTTATACAAAGAAAATACACAAAAAGATTAAAAACGCGAAGGGCGCGGATTTGAAAAATATGAAATGGAGTGTTGAGGGGCCATCGGGTCCGGCCCATCGCATCGGCCCATAACTTATGCGATCGCATCTGCCCCTTTGACAATGCCGATAGCGAAAACACCGCGGACCCGAAATACTATAGAACACAACGCTGTATGGTCGTCGGGTCCGGCCAACCGGCGGTCATTCATATGTGCAAAGGCCATGCTCCTATTGAACCGCCCGATAGCGACACGCCGATGCGATGTCGGCAATCGCTTCATCGGCGATGCTATATCACTGTTACTGCTGCTGCCACTGCCATCCTGCCGATGCGATCTGCCGACGCGATATAATCCGCCGATCTGCCTCCTCTAATTTCGACCCGCCGATGCGATCTGGACCGTTTATCGGCCGGATCGAACGGCTGTCGCTTAATTGAACTGCTTGGACTGCAATTTTGAACTTTGCCTGTTTTGGAGTGTTTAAAGCCTCCCGATAGATCATTTCCGCCTTCCCTAGGGCTTTCCTCTTGCAGCTCTTTCAATCGGTAGAAAGCGTTTAGCCATAATTTGAGGATTTTGACAACATCAATGAATCCTTTGGCATGAATATAAGCATCTTTTGCAACCTTTGACAGAATTTTAAATCCATTTTTGATTTTTTGTTCAGCAAAGCTAACACTGGCTCCTTCTGGGGATAAGATCCTCCCTGTGAGGTCTCAAGAACCTGCAGACCAATGCCTTTCCAGCGACAAACAAATTAGCCAAAATTCCTAGTGTTCCATTGGGCATGGAGTCTATTATAGCTATACTAAAACTGATAAAAGCAAAATATTTACAGCTTTTAAGGCCAAAAGACCTTAAATCACATAATTTTTTAGAAATCGCCCATTAACCGGGCCATCAAAGACTGGTTCTCCCCCCATACCCTTCAATATGAAGGTATTGTTCCCTTGAATATGTGAAATGATGAAAGGGCCTGTCCAAAGAGCATCAAACTTCCCATGATTGCCTTTCCTTTCCTTAAAAGCATCCCATTTCATGACCAAATCCCCAACCTGAAAATTGTTTCTTTTTGTCTTTTTGTCAAAAGCTTCCTTGACCTTTTGTTGATGTGCTGTAGCCTTTTCAATCAGCTGCTCTCTGATCTGATATAATTCTATTAAATCAGTGATTCTGTTGGCCATCTCATCTTCTTCATTTTGTGCTGTTTGGAGCAGCTTTGCCACAGGGAGGGTAAGTTGAATGGGAAAAACAACATCAGTACCATATACCAGCTTGAAGGGAGAGCAGCCTGTAGATCTTTTAATGGTCACTCTGTCCGCCCAAAGTGCATATTTCAGCTTGGCATCCCAACTCTTCTTATTGTCCTCTAACAGCTTCTTAATAATCCTAATCAGACTTTTATTAGAGGATTCTGCTAGACCATTCCCTTGGGGGTAATAGGAGGTGGAATGAACAAGCTTAATGCCCATTGAATCACACATTTCCACCAACTCTTTTGACTTGAAGGCTGCTGCATTATCTGTTATAAGCTTATGTGGGCAACCAAATCTGCTGAAAATGTTTTCTGATAAAAATTTCATTACCACATTATGATCAACCTTCCTTGTGGGGATTGCTTCAATCCATTTTGTAAAATAATCAGTGGCGACTAATATCCATCTGTGCTGGCCACTGGAATGTGGGTTGATTTCACCAATGAAATCCAAGCCCCACTGCTGAAAAGGTCCTTTTGCAATGATTGGCTTTAGGGGCAGGGATTTCAACTGCTGCTTACCTTCAAACCTCTGGCACCTGTCACAAGATTTAACAAAAGCAATTACATCAGAAAATAAAGAGGGCCAATAATACCCGGCTCTGAGAATCTTTTGGGCTGTAGTTCTCCAATAATGATGTCCTCCACACATGCTGTCATGGAACTGCTGCATAACTTCTATTGACTGCTGTTTATCCAGGCATCTTAAAAGCACTCCAGATGGATCCTTCCAATAAAGCAAGCTACCATTGATACAGTATTTGGTTGCTTTGAGCTTTAGCGTTCTTGCTTGACTTTGAGAAATTTCTGAAGGAACTTCCAGCTTAAGCAAGAAATTAATTATTGCAGCGTACCAGCTACACGAAGCTAGGTTTTCGGCCATTGACTGTCCACTCTGCGTTCCAGCTGTTTCATGTTCTTCCATTAGACCATCTTCTGCTACATTGAACAAGAAATCAATGTCCAAAGAGCTGCAATTTTCTTCAGCCAACAGTTTGGCCAGTCCCTGACCTCTTACCAGTTTGGTTGGCTTCAACTCTATGTTGAATTCTATTATTTTTGCAATCCACTTCGCTCTTTTTCCATCGGCATCAGGCTGCGTTAAAACATCCTTTATTGCAACAGAAGGGACATATGCAACTATTTTGGAATGCAAGATGTATACTCTGAAAGCCTTCAAAGATTTGATAAGAGCATAAGCCTGCTTTTCAATAATATCATACCTTATTTCAGCATCCCTCAGATTCTTGCTGAAAAAGGCAACTGGATGCTCTTGGCCTGCCTCATCTTGCTGCAACAGGACAGCTGCAATGGTATCCTTAGAGGCAAATGAGAATAGATGAAACTCCTTGCTATAATCAGGGCTTATTAAAGTAGGCACTTCTACAATAGCCATCTTAATGGACTCAAGATTTTTTGGCCGCATCAGTCCACTTTACCTCTGCTCCCTTTTTTAACATGGAGGTTATATGCTTAACCAGCTCTGCAAAATTAGGAATGAACCTCCTCACAAAGTTAATTTTTCCTAGAAAAGACTGTATATCCTTCTTTGATCTTGGAAGAGTCAAGGACTGAATTGCTTTGACTCTTTCTGGGTCAATCTGAACACCTGCAGCAGACACTACATGCCCCAACAGTTTGCCTTCTTTTAAAGCGAATTGGGATTTTTTGGGATTGAGTGAAATCCCAAACCTTCTGCATTTCAAAAACACCTTTCTTAGATGCTGTAAATGATCATGGTGACTGCCAGAATAAACAGTTATGTCATCAAGATATATCAGCACGAATTTGTCCTTCTCACCCACAAAAGCAATATCCATAGCGTGCTGAAAGGTGGCTCCAGCATTCATTAGCCCAAATGGCATTTTTGCATACATGAACGTGCCCCAAGGGGTGGTAAACGCTGTCTTTTCTTGATCATCTGGATGAACAGCGATTTGATTGAAGCCTGAGAACCCATCTATGAAAGACATCACTTTGGCACCTGAGACTTGCTGCAACAAATGCTCCATTTTGGGCAAGGGATAATTATCCTTTTTGGAGCACTTATTTAGATTCTTGAAATCAACGCACAGTCTGATTTCTCCATTCTTCTTCCTCACAACAACCAGATTGGCCACCCATTTAGAATATCTGAGAGGCACTATAATCTTAGCAGCCAGCAACTTTTTAATTTCTTTCTCAACCAAAGGAA
This sequence comes from Pinus tabuliformis, assembly GCA_031772625.1. Classification (NCBI taxonomy): domain Eukaryota; kingdom Viridiplantae; phylum Streptophyta; class Pinopsida; order Pinales; family Pinaceae; genus Pinus; species Pinus tabuliformis. The sequence continues at coordinate 403,948,004 of CM062811.1, read as the reverse complement.
GGAGCATAGGATTCATTGGTCTCAGCTTCTGTTTGAAAGGAGTAGTGCCTTTTTCAAGTGGAATTTTATGTTGTATTATACTCTTGTCATATGTTTTCAGATCACAGTATTCCCAAGCGAACACATCAGCAAATTGCCTCATTAATTTGCAATATTCAGCACTCTGATCAGCAGATAGACTAGTGGACAGATTTATGAATTTGGGCTGACCTGGACCTCCTATATCATGCTTGCAAACTTGAGACTGATCTTCTTTTTGGGCAGCTTTGTAAGGCACATCATTGTGGTCAAACAATCTCTCAAGAGGAATTAGACCCTTAGGAATATGGTTACTAGAAAGCTGTACTATGCTATTCTTGCCAATTTTATTTCTAAGCTGGGATTTGGGATCTTCTAGCAAAGCATCATTGTTCTGGTCAATTTGCATTTCAGAGAACTCATCAATGACTTGAAGGAACCTACTTAACTCATCATCATCATCAAAAACTTTCCAATGGTGGACATTATCAGGCACAGAGGGTCTATACTTCATTTGTACCTCATAAACTAGTTTGGGAGGCAATGGAGGGATGAATAAACTAGCAGAGACAGCAAGGGAATCAGCAAGCTGATTTTGGGCTCTAGGAATATATGAAATACAGAAAAAATCAAAGAACTCTTTGACTCTCCATACCTCATCTCTATAAGCTTTCAGCCTTGGATGCTTTGCTTGGAAAGTTCTGTTTACTTGCTGAATTATCAGGTCAGCATCTCCAAATACCTTCAAATTTTTTATCCCTCTATCTTTGGCTTCATGAAGGCCCAACAGCAGTGCTTCATATTCTGCTATGTTGTTTGTCACCTGAAAAACCAGCTTTAGGGATAACTAAACTGTTTCTTATTGTGGAGATACTAGCACCACCCCTGCTCCTGCAGTCTCTTTGGTACATGCTCCATCAAAAAACATTTCCCAAATCTGACCACCTGTATCATGTTCAGCCTGAGCTGCTGGTTTCCGAATATGCAATGCAGCCTTCTGAGATTCTTCTATTTGGAGGATGCAAGCTCCAAAATCAGTGTCCACTGCATATATGGGATGGTTTGCAGGATTCTTCTCATCACTAATAACATATGCCAGCTGTGCTTCTCTATATAACCTCCTGCTTTCTCCTCCAAACACTGGAACAATTGCATAAGATAGATCATTCTGCAATGTCCCTCCTAGTCTCTTAATCCACCCTCTAGACAACAGCATACCGAACTTAGGAGGAACATCGGCCACCACTATATCCATCATCATACTTTTCATGGGCAGCTGGGTTAGGGAAATGGCCAGATCCTTAATTAATCCAAGGCATTTCACCTTCCTTGAATCAAACGAGAACAAATCATGATAGGGTCTGGTGATATCAAGGCCTAGCTCTTCCATGACAGTTTTAGGCATTAAATTGTGACTGGCCCCTGTGTTTAGCAATCAATTGTGGAGGATTTTATCGTGGATAGTTAATGAAACATAGAAAGATGGAGAAGTATCATCTGCAGGTTCAATCATGGGGCTAAGCACAATAGCAGGCTTGTCGTCTTGCAAATTGACAGAGTCAATGGAGGATTGGTTAGGCTCTAGCTCAAGGGCTTCAAGGATGGGCTTTCTAAACAATTCGCTCTTGACCAACTCAGCCAGAGGGACAGCTATTTTCAGCTTCTGAACTTCTGACTCAAAACTGAAAGACGAGAATGATTTATCAGTAGTTTTTACCTCTTGAGCAGGGGCCTTGAGGGTGACAAGATCAGCTGCTGGTCTTCTTTGCCTGCTGTTCTGTGGCACTGCTTGAGCAGCTGCTTCTTGCGTAGTATTTTCCTTTACCTTCTTTGCATTGGATCTTAGATTATATCTTTGCTGCTGCTCACCGGATTGCAGAACGGCACCACTGTCCCACTTCTGGCTGTTTTGCTCTTGCAGCAATGATTCTTCATATTCAGCCAATGTTACAAACGCAGCATTACCTTTATCCTCCAAGCAGTGAATTTCATCTTCATCTTCTTCATATTGTTCCCCCTCCATGACTGCATTCTGGAAGGGAGCTTTTACTTTATGATCTTCTCTTGCTTCTTCACCCCTTTGCATAATCTGTAGCTGCTCATTTGCTTTTCTGAATATGTTTGGATTTCTTGGGACAAATGTGTTTTGCTGCCTTGCTTTGCCTGAAGTCTGATCAACTTTTAACCTAGAAATTTCAACAGCCAATGACTCTATCATTTTGGTCATTTTGTCTAACTTAGGCTCGGAAGTCGATGCAGTGGAAGAAGAAGCCTCACCTCTCGGCCTTCTTCTGTCACCTTGACTCTTTAACTTTTCTGCTGCCATAATATTTGATTCCACCTCCAAGGCTGCCTCTTGCATATCACCCAGCGTAGCACATCGTCTTTCTCTCAACAATAAGCAAAAGTCAGAATCAAAAGCATTGACGTATGTGAGTTTAGCAGCAGTAGGGGTAGGCTTTACCTCATCTGGTATTTTACTATACATTCTATTAAATCTTTTATTAAAGTCAGGCAAAGACTCACCCTTTTCTCTTTTCAAGTTTCCAAACTCTGTATGATAATACAACAAGTCCTTCTTATCTCCCCATTGCTTCAAAAATGCCTCATCTAATGCTTCTATATCTGTTATAGATCTCTGGGGTAATTCTCTAAACCACTTCCTAGCCTCTCCATCAAGACTCTGGACAAAAACTCTCATCCATACATCATTCTCACTTATGTCTAAATTATCAGCATAACTATAAAAAGCTTCAAGATGTTCTTCTGCTGTCACTCCCTCTGTTCCGGTAAATTTGGGCATATATTTTTGGTATTCTCCTATAGGCATGGCATTTAAAGGTGTAGGCAATATCAAAGGTCCATATCTAGCAGCAACAATCCTTTCAATCCTAGTAGGTGCTTGCTGTCCTGCCATGTTTGGAATATGCGGACGAATACTAACAGATGGAGCAGTAGCAGATAATGTAATGGATGGGAAAGATATTGGGATGTTTTGAACAGTATGGGAAACTTTCTTCAGACTCAGATTCAAAGGGGAACTAAATGGAGAAGGAGCTTCATGAATCTCTGCATGTATTTCTTCCTTAGCTATACTAGCCTCTAAATCTTCAAACTGTGTATCTTCAACTAAAAGCTCCTCATGCAGAGACAAATAAGATTTCTTGGGCTTACCTGATCCTGATGCTCCTTTACGCGATGTTTTCTTCGGGTTAACGATCTTTTCAGGGTCAGGCACTGGAACAGCTGGAGACTTCTGCGGATTTCTTCTAGTATGCCTCACGAACTGCGCCAGAACTTCAATGTGGAGTCGCCAAAGGATGGCCTTCCCTCAGTGGAGTCGCCAGACAGATGATCACAACCAAAATCTGTGTTCAAAACTTTGTCTGTCATCAAAGTTTGAAGCTGTGTTGTTCTCCCAGGGAAGCTGAGCTTCGATTCTCCTCTCCCCGGCAACAGCGCCAATTAATGTTATCACCCCAAGAAACTCACCTAGGTTGTAAATCGGTGATGCTCAGGAACATTAAAAATTCAACAGTTTTGTTGGATAAAATGATGGACAAATGAAGGATGTGCCGCACCTTTAAGCCAGATAACCACTTCTACTATAATTTACCCCAGACATGGGTGAAGACCCCCAAACTACAAGGCTTTCAACCACCAACTACTCACGGTTTAAGGTAAAAGTGATGATGGAGAAGACTGATTTCACCAGCAGATGCACAAAGCTTTGTGATGGCCAGCTGCAATCAGTTAAAGGATCTGCAAGACTATTATTCAATAGACAGTGAGGATGACATCTCTCTGCTATCTGAACAACAGCAACCTGCAAACAATTTCAATGAGCCACTAAATTATAATACAGAGGTGGGATGACAGCCCCTCTGATATCAAACATTCACAGCACATCAAATAAATGCAAGCAGGCACAGCCTGGAACAAGAAGAAGAAGTAGAAAGTGAGCAGGTGACAGCAAAAGAAGCTTGTATTAATGGAAATCAAGACCAGAAGCTGCAGGTCTCATAGTATTAACAGTCTCCAGAAGTTAAAAGGCTACAATAAGCTCTCATTCATCAAACACTCATCAATCACTACATCTGTTTTTTCAGTATATATGGTGTCTCATTACACAGTTTCCCTGTTAGCTATGCGTGGAGGAGCCCATAAATGGCCACCAACCACATTTACATTCAGACATGGGGCTGCTGATACAACTCTGGCTGTGCTGCAAATGGATTTGTCCTCTCTGTAGCTCTGCAGTTCTTCTTGGAGCAGGTGGCGTGTAATACCAAAGGAACCATAACCATTTAATGCTCTGCATTGATAGTCGGCGTCCTGCTTCATCCTCGGCCATACTTTTGATTAATGGCAGCTATTGAATCATTAAAGCGGCTCAATCATGACTGTTTGGCTTTAAATCCAAGAAACGCTGTTGCACCGTTCATTCCCGCCCATCACTGCTTTGACTTTTTCTTTAAAAGGCTCAGTCATGACTTTAATCATTTATCGGGTCCGTCATTTGGGCTACAATGCATACCTTATGCTGGCCGATCCCTTGTTTCTTTATACTTGGGAATACATGAAGAAATGCTACAAAATCATAGAACAATGGCTCTGGCGGTCCTGAAACGTTATACCAATTTTGCTTTGGAAACCCATCGGGTCCGAGCTTCATCGCAATAGGCACCCGTCAAGGCTCCCTTTGTATTTTCTTTATACAAAGAAAATACACAAAAAGATTAAAAACACGAAGGGCGCGGATTTGAAAAATATGAAATGGAGTGTTGAGGGGCCATCGGGTCCGGCCCATCGCATCGGCCCATAACTTATGCGATCGCATCTGCCCCTTTGACAATGCCGATAGTGAAAACACCGCGGACCCGAAATACTATAGAACACAACGTTGTATGGCCGTCGGGTCCGGCCAACCGGCGGTCATTCATATGTGCAAAGGCCATGCTCCTATTGAACCGCCCGATAGCGACACGCCGATGTGATGTCGGCGATCGCTTCATCGGTGATGCCATATCACTGTTACTGCCGCTGCCACTGCCATCCTGCCGATGCGATCTGCCGACGCGATATAATTCGTCGATCTGCCTCCTCTAATTTCGACCTGCCGATGCGATCTGGACCGTTTATCGGCCGGATCGAACGACTGTCGCTCAATTGAAATGCTTGGACTGCAATTTTGAACTTTGCCTGTTTTGGAGTGTTTAAAGCCTCCCGATAGATCATTTCCGCCTTCCCTAGGGCTTTCCTCTTGCAGCTCTTTCAATCGGTAGAAAGCGTTTAGCCATAATTTGAGGATTTTGACAGCATCAATGAATCCTTTGGAATGATTATAAGCATCTTTTGCAGCCTTTGACAGAATTTTAAATCCATTTTTGATTTTTTGTTCAGCAAAGCTAACAGACTCGACTCTACACTTCAGACAAGACTCAATTCTTCATCATTCCTTCCAATTCTATTCCTCTTTTTTTCTTCAACTACTTAGAGCCTCACTCTATTTATACAATCCCATGGTCAGCGGACCATGGGTAGATCTCTAAATCCGGCATTACGTTCAAAATTGAGGGTGGACAACCCTATGAATCATTTACAAATTCACGCTTTGCACCCACAAAATGCGGTTTCTTTACATCAGATTTACAATTTTTAGCCAAAATCTGGGCTTTAAGCCCCAAAACTTCCCTTGGGGGATCTCGCACCCAACAAGCCCCCAACACAAACATTGTGACTCACCCTCGAGTCACTTTGTCGGTGCGGAGATATTCATGCGGAGACCTCTCAACTCTGCCTGGATTGCTGCAAGATCAGCAATGCACTGAGCAGCTGCGTGTTGCACTTCTTAGATGTGATGTTCAGAGACTGTTGTAGCGAAACAGCTGCCCTGCACCTATTTATAGTCCCATGCCTCCTTTCAGCTGCCTGGAGTTCTAAGACTGTGCTTATGTTGGCTAGTCAGATGGCCAGGCCACCCGTGTATGGCTTCAACTAACTGCCATTCACTTTTCCTGGGAAAGGTTCTCCATTTAACTTTACCAATTGCACTGCGCCACCATCTGTGATTTGCTTAATAAAATATGGTCCTAGCCAATGCATTCTGAGTTTTCCTAGGAATTGATCAAACTTACTATCATACAGTAACACCAAATCGTTCACCTTGAAGGTGCACAACTTAATATGTCAATCGTGCCAGGCCTTTTCACGCTGCTTTTGTACCTGTTGGTGAAAGCTAGCCAAAAATCGTTCTTCCTCGAGTTCCTCCAACTATGTGAGCCTCTCCTCTAGGGCTCCGCAGTCCATCATACCTGTGAGCACTGCTATGCACAGACTAGGCACGATGTATTCCATTAGCATTATGGCTTCCACTCCATAGACCAGCTAGAAAGGTGTCTGTCTCGTCAATTTCTTGCATGTCGTCCTATAAGCCCATAATACTACGGGTATGCACAGGTCCCAATCACTTCGCTTCACATTGCATACCTTGGTCAACGCAATCTCCAATACTTTGTTAAACACTTCTACTATGATGTTAGCTTGTGGGTGATATGGTGTGCTTTTCTGGTGAAACACCTTAAACTCTTCTGTCAGTGCGCTGATCATCTCATTCAAGAAATGTGTACTGCAATCGCTCATTAATATATTTGGACATCCAAATCGTGTCAATACGTGTTCAAATGGAAACTTCTTGGACATTATAGTCATGCAATATTTTACTAGCTACACTTTTGCCCAACGAGTCAGGTACTCTGTTGCAGTGATAATATATCTCGCGCTCATTTTTACTTGAGGTTTGATAGGTCCTACAAAGTCAATCACTCACTTTTCAAAGGGCTACAATGACATTTGCGGATTCAAAGGAATCTCGTCTCTCTGTGAATGTCTTGCAATGTGCTTTTGAATCTTGATGAAGGGTTGACCACCACAACCCTACGCGAAGAATCTTCTGCGCGGTCGCTCTCCCTGCACAATGACTTCCTGTAGTGCCCCCATGAGCATCCACAAGGATATTGCTTTGTTCAAATTTAGGTACATAGCTTCGTAGTATCTCATCATTCCCCATATTATATAGGTTCCCCACAATGACAGAGAAATTTGCCATGCGCACAACTAGTTCCTTCTTGTGGTTGACAAAGTATCCTTTCAGCGTAGTTCCAGTTGTGAGAAAGTGAATTATATCTTCAAAATGTCCATCTGTTACATGCATAGCAAAGAGTTGTGCATTGGGTAATCCTTCCTACAGACTAATAGGTTCCTCTCCTATCTCAATGTACAATATATGATCTGTTCCCACGTTCAATCATCCATGCTTCACAATAACTTCAAAGTCATATTATTGGAATAATAAAAACCATCTACATATGCGCCCCCCCAACACAGGCTTATTGACCAATTAATTCAGTGTGGAATGATCTGTATACATCTTAAAGTGACCTCCTAGAAAGTAGTGTTGATACTTCTGGAGCACATACACCATGGCTAGTCCCTCGCGTTTAGTGGTGGAATAGTTATTTTATGCTTTAGACAATATGTGACTCGCGAATGCGATAGGGTAATCCAAGCCCTCTCCACCATCCCGTGTTAGTATCACTCCCAGTGCTATACATGATGCATCAACATGGACATGAAACTCTTTGTCCCAATTTGGGAAGACAAGAATCGGTGAAGTGACCATATTTTCCTTCAATATATCTATGATTTTCTTATAGTCATCATTCCAGCAGAATGTAACATCCTTCTTCAACAGTTTCTCCATCTACGCAGTGATTTGGGCATAACTTTTGATAAACCTTCTATAGTACCCTGTATGTCCTAGTGTAGTGCGTAGTTGTTTCACACTTCACGACACTTCCAAATTCAGAATCGCCGCAATCTTCGTGGGATCTACCATTAGTCCCTGTCTGCAAACCACATGTCTCAATAGGTTCCCAAAAGGAACAAGAAACACACATTTCTTGAGGTTAAGCGTGATTTGGTATCTTTAGTAGGTATCCAACATCAAGCATAAGCTCGCTACATGGCGCTTAACCAATCCAAATACAATCCAATCATCAAAATAAACCTCCAAAAACTTATGAATATATTCCTTGAATGCTGCAACAACCATGCAAAAAAATATGGTCAGCACTTTCTTCAACCCAAACGACATAGTAGTGTATAGAAAGTAGCCCCACTCAGTCACGAGGTTGTCTTGCTCCTATCGTCCGGTGTGATTCTAATCTAGTGGTACCCTGAGAACCCATCAGTGAAAGAATATGCTTCCTTCCCACCGACATTGTCCACCACCTCATTTGTGAATGGAGTTGGGAATGGATCATGAACACAAGCGTCATTCAATTTTATGAGATCAACGCATATTCTTATCTTGTCCTTCTGCTTCTTTTCCTACACCACCATTAGACTTACCTAATCGGATTCTTCCACTAGCTCAATGATTCTTTCTATGAGCATTTTGTCTAGTTCTACGCAAACATTCTCCTTGTATTTTGGATTTAAGCAGTAAGCCCTCTGCTTAACTAGCTTTGCGTCGGGCTTTAATGTGATCCTCATCATTCCTAAATCTCTGATGATTCCCTTTAACTCCATAAACTTGGTCAGGAATAAGTCTTGGTACTCGCGGAGTAACTCAACAACCTTATCCACCGTCACATTGTCCTAGTAGTCACTGAGCTTTGCAAACTTAGGTTCAGCCTCCGTACCAATGTTCACCTGCTTCATTTTTATCGGCGCAGTTATGTTAGGGTTCTCAATCTGTGGTCCTTGAACCTCGCAATGGCCTTCTGTTTCTGGAATGTTAATATTCCTCGGATCCTCATCCTCCTCTTCAGTAGTTACATTATAACATTCTAGCGTGCAACTCAGCTAAGTAGCCCATTCAGGCTAACTCAAGTCTAAAGGTTGCTTTGGTATCCTAAATATGGTTGCTTTTATTTCTTGTAACGCTTCATCAATATTGTCCCCCCATCCATCCTCAAAACTGAAGGTCATCATGAACCCTTCGTGCAAGATATCCCATTCACCTGTCCCATGGTGGAGCTCCGTCTCTATATACCAATTCATGTGTATAACATCTAGGGTATGATGGAACAGGTGCACCCACTCAGGATGTGGCTTTTCTCCATAGACCTTTGTCCACTTGGCCAGGTGTGTGCGTGGATCATCCCATCTATCATACTTGTTTGTTAGTCACATCTTAGGCTTCCCAAAATGTGAGCACATCATCCTTCTACATTCGTGCCAGTGATCAAAGCTCCCTTTGTGCATACCCAACCACCTCGTGGGTGTAACACGCAGTACCCAATTCAAGGCCTAGAAGCATTTTTTTTTTGGCACCTCCCTTTCAAATTTATCCAAGAAGGTATCTACCTCACTCAGGCCATCATAAGTAGGAAAATCCCTTACTTCTATCGATACACAGTGCAACAACCTTGTCATCATATTACAATTCAGCGTAGTAACCTCATGTAACCGATTCTACCATCACTCTGTTTCCTCATTTGAATCCAAAGTACAGGAGATCTCGCACTCCCATGCAAGTCGTCCATCCGCAGTGGGATTTACCCAATCCTAGTTGTTATCTTATAGATTTAGTCCAAATCATCATCACTTTCATAGTCGCACACCGACTCTATATAGTGTGATTGTTCAGCAGGGTCTAGAGGTATAACTATGTGTAGTGACTTCTTTTCAAAAATCATCTTTCGCTTCTTCAGATTAATCACCCCATTCATGTCAGTGGCCCAATCAATTCCTAAGAGCACAGGGTAGGGATTGTTGTCATCAACAATCTCTATCACTTCAAAGTCTGCTAACACGCTCACTCCCTCAATATCCACAGTGAGTCCTTGCAATCGCCCCATGGGTATTATCTTTTGCTCATTCACCTTTTGCAGCTGAATAGGAGACCATTGTAGCGTAGGTATCCCCATTCACACCCATGTATGCTTCGGCAGAACATTCGCATTTGACCCTAAATCCAGAATTACTTGGTCCATTTCATATTCTCCAATTTTTTTGGTTAGCCTCCTTTCTCTTCCCGTCCTCGTCTTATGCTTTCCAATCTTTCGGACTATTTGCAGTTCTCCTAGCATGGTACCAGTGCATCTGTTAATGCATTCCTGTAATCCCTTTATAACTTTACTATCATGCGGTAACTTCATGCATGTTTCCAGGAATGTCGTGATCATAGATGGGTCCATCTCCAACTATGGCGTATCCTTGCTTCCTAAAGTGGAGGCATCAACGAAGCTCTTCTTAGCTTCCATGAAGGTTTCTCGAGTGCACTCCAAATCGAACTCGGCTTCTTTCCCTGAAGCTTTGCAAACCTAAGTACTATCTTCTGGTTGTCTGCCCTTATCATTTCCCGTCGCAATTCCACTTCGAAGCATAATATTCACATTTGGATCCTCCTCGCGCGGCTCAGACCTCATCATCTGCAGGTTCTAAGCCGGTGGAGGTGGTAGTGCTCCTTTGTCACATATCCTAGCTATTAGTGTAGGACAATCTTCCATCTCATGATCAAACAAGGTGCAACGTAAACACGATGGCCGCGTTAGATTCGTACAATCATGGGCATAATGTCCTAGCCCTCTGCAATTGTAGCATATCAACTGTTTGAGACCTCTTCAAGGTCCTCCTCCACCTCGGCCTTGTCCGCGCCCCTGAAATCTTGTTCGCGCCACTCCTGCATTCGGGTCTAGGGAATGTGATTCAGCCTGAACTCTGTAGGTGGGAGTTCTATCCATCATCAACTCATAACTCCTACAAGTGCACTCATTGTTATGAAACCAACTCAAGAAAAAGATAGAAAAGATAGACCAACACCTTAGAATTCAGCCTCTTCGAGGGGGAAACCTCCTTTACATTACATAAATGAACAATTCTTCGATGATTCAAATAAAAAAACCTCCTTTCTATATATAGGAGTCTAAGGAGTCACAATATAACCCAGTCGACCTAACAATAATAATATAAAGCCACAAAAATAACAATAGAGGGATTCTATGGGGCACAGTAATAACAATATGGGGATAATAGGGGCACAACAATATTAATAAGGGGTACAACTACAATAGTAATGGGGTAGTTACTAGTATTATAGGGACCCAACATGCCCCTCTCCTTCAAAAAAGTGTTGTCCTCAACGCTTGAGAAGTTGTGGATGCTTCTGTATAAAATTCTCATCCTCCCATGTGCAATCTTCAGTGGATAAGTTCTTCCACTTGATAAGATACTCCGAAATTGATCGATTTCGTAGTTGTCGAGTTCTTGTTTCTGTGACTGCTTCCGGTTCCGATATAATTTTTCCTTCCTCGTCAAGTTCTGGCAATATTGTTTGAACTGGGAGCTTGTCGCCTATAACCTTCTTTAAACATGAAACATGGAAAACTGGGTGCAATCGAGAAGCTGCAGGAAGCTCCATTTTGTATGCCATAGTACCAATCTTTTGCAACACCTTGTATGGACCATAATACTTTGGTGATAATTTATTATCCTTCTTAGCTTGCTTGAGGGACATTTTCTTATATGGTTGTAGCCGTAGGAATACCAAATCACCTACATCAAAACTTCTTTCGCTACGATGTTGATCTGCTTGTTGTTTCATTCTATTCTGTGCCAACACGAGGTTATCCTTTAAGAGTTGGAGGACTTGTTGTTGATGTTCAATGTGATGTTCCACTGCTTGAAACTTAGAATTTTCTCTTAAATCTGATGTGATGAATGGTGGCTGATACCCATAAAGTGCCATAAATGGGGTCATTTTTGTTGCTGTATGGAAGGAAGTGTTATACCACCATTCAGCCAGAGGCAACCATTTGACCCATTGTGTCTATTTATCAGATACAAAGCAACGAAGATATCCTTCCAAACATTTGTTTACTATCTCAGTTTGCCCATCAGATTGAGGATGATAAGATGAGCTATGAGCTAACTCAGTACCAAGACAAGAAAACAATTATGTCCATGAAAATGCATCTTTCTTCAATAATGTTGTTAGAGGTGCTGTTATTCTCCCATAATTCTTAACAAACTTGCGATAATACCCTGTCAACCCAAGAAATCCTCGCAAATGCTTTATGGATGTGGGAATTTTCCATTCCTTAATGAATTTAATTTTGCTAGGGTCTACCTTAACTCCTTCATGAGATATAATATGACCCACATATTCCACCTCTTGTACTCCAAAGAAACATTTGGATCTTTTTGCATATAATTGTTTCTGCTCCAATAGTTGTAGCATCCTGTCAACATGTTCAACATGATCCTTCCAAGACCTACTGTAGATTAGTATATCTTCAAAAAATACTAACACAAATTTTCTAAGGAATGGTTTGAAAATTGAATTCATCAAACCTTGAAATGTTGAAGGTGCATTGGTAAGGCCACAAGGCATGACCAAAAATTCATAACGACCCTCATGAGTTCTAAATGTTGTTTTTAGAATGTCTTCAATCTTCATTCTGATTTGATGATATCCTGAATGAAGATCCAACTTGGTGAAGTAAATTGATCCATGCAATTCATCCATTAATTCATCAATGACAGGAATGGGAAACTTATCTTTAATAGTGAGCTTGTTGAGCTCCCTATAATCCGGACACATGCGCCATGATCCATCCTTCTTGTGCAACAATACGACTGGAGCAGAGAAAGAACTTTGACTTGGTTGAATTATACCAGCCTCTAGCATTTGTGCAACCATACATTCAATTTCACTCTTTTGGTCATAGGGATATATGTACAGCCTGATGTTTGGAGGAACACTTCCTGGAATCAAATTAATAGCATGATCATGATCACGAATAGGTGGGAGACCTTTGGGAGTCTCAAATACCTTGGAATGATTGTCCAAGACTTTTTGGAGATCTGGAGAAATAGATGATTCCACTGTGGACACATCTAGCGAACATAATTGTGCAATTACACCTCTTTGTTCCTTTTTTAGAAGCTTTGTCATACCGTTAGAGCTGATTATCTTTCCCGGTTTCCCTACAATACCCCTTAATTCAACTTCCTTTCCTTCCACAGAAAATTTCATGAAAAGTTCTTGAAAATTAAAAGCTATTGTACCCAAGGATTGTAGCCATTGGACTCCTAGTACAACATCAGCACCTCCCATTGGAATGGAAAGCATTGGGCTAGTTAATACATATTCTCCCATGGATAGCTTGATATTATGGCACTTTCCTGAGCAATTTATTATTCCTCCATTTGCAACCATCACTTGACACTTTGGTGCTGGATATAAGAAGCAATTCAATTCTCTTGCTACCTTACAATGAATAAAGTTGTGGGTACCTCCTGAATCAATCAACACTATTACCTTTTTCTTCTTGATTTTTCCTTCTATCTTGATGGTTTGAGGAGTGGTAATTCCCGCCAATACATTACAAGATATGGTCAGATTCATTTCTTCTTTATCTAGGCTTTGTTCCTAGAGTATATCCTCTTCTTTTGACCTTTCTTGCTCCTTTTCTTCTTCCTCTTCACAATCTATGTAGAATAATTTCTTCTCAGCACACTTATGACCTTTAGTGTATTTTCTATCACAACTGTAACAAAGCCCTTTGTCTCTTTTTTCTTCCAATTGTTGTGGTGTAACCCTTGTAGGTTGTGGAAGGCTGGGAGAAACAACACTTCCATCTTTATAGTTGTGAGGGGTATGCTTCCTGGTTTCCATAATTTTTCTTTCCACTATGTCACAAAGCCCTTTTACTCTTTCCAATTGTTGTGGTGTTTCTCTAAAGAAGGTGATGCTCTTTGTATCGTCATAATGTGCTATCATTTCCTCCGTGAAAATTGACCACGTAACGATTTTTTTACAAGAACAAAGCCCTTCATACCATAAAAATTGATCCGGTTCTAAATATGAAGATGCAATACATACCTTTTGTAACAGTGGTACACCATGTAGATCAAAATATTGCTCCATCTGAGGTATCCAATTTACCGGATCCTTGCCATCAAACTTCCTCATCTTGCTTTTTCTTGATTTTAGGAGCTTGATCTTGAAACAACTGTAACTCTGTACCTTCAGATATTTAAGTTCTAAAATTGCGATCTGTAGTAGCCCTCTGCGTCCTCTTTCCAATGCCACCAGTCTGATCCAAATTGGATTCTCCAAGAAAGAGTTATGCACAATCTCCCAAGATGACCTGATTATAGACCTTTCTAGAAGAGCGAACTTGTATGAAGTGCCACGTGTCACTGTTTCGACCTTTGGTTCTGAAAAATATATAGAAGAAACTACAGTAGGTCCTCTTTCTATACCTTCTTATGAAATTTCAATCCAATTCTTAGAGAGAAAGTTATGACTATTTTCCCTAGGTCACTTGTTTGGAATGTAATTCAGGAGTCTGCAAAAAGACCAACTTCCTCAGATCATATCTCCGCAAATATAGTGCGAAAAGCTCTGAAATTCAGACCCGAGCTTCAGCGCGATGTCTTCTCAAATGGGTTTTTTTTTTAGCTTCTAAAACATCGTAGAAAAAAAAGTTATAGCGAAAATGCCACGATGACCTGTTTGGAGCAGCGAAACCCTAGAATCCAAAGCTCTTATACCAAATGTTATGAAACCAACTCAAGAAAAAGATAGAAAAGATAGATCAACGCCTTAGAATTCAGCCTCTTCGAGGGGGCAACCTCCTTTACATTACATAAATGAACAATTCTTGGATGATTCAAATGACAAAACTTCCTTTCTATGTATAGGAGTCTAAGGAGTCATAATATAACCTAGCGACCTAACAATAATAATATAAAGCCACAAAAATAACAATAAAGGGATACTATGGGGCACAGTAATAACAATATGGGGATAATAGGGGCACAAAAATATTAATAAGGGGTACAACTACAATAGTAATGGGGTAATTACTAGTATTATAGGGACCCAACACTCATCGTGTCCCACCAACCTACAAAAATTACATAACAATTGTTATGAATTCTGCATGTACTTCTGTAACAAATGGCAGTTGTCTATAGAATGATTTCCCCTATTTGACAAGTCACACACCACAAAGTAGGTGCCGCGCTAGGTACTACTTGTGCTTCTGGCCTTAACAGAATCGGTCCTCCTCCTACGAGGTAATTCGCAAACATCGGGCAGTGGTCCTTATCATGACCCTGACCCTTGTATTTTACGCACCACACCTTTTCGCGCACTTTTGGTCGAGTTGTTCTATCCTGTTTCAGACTCTACATCTCAAGGCATAAGTTTTTCAACTGCTCATGGATCTTCTGAACTCCCAAGTTAGGATCCTGCATCAGAGTCTCATGCACCCTCATTGCAATCTCTAAGGCCTCTGCCTGAGTCGTTAACTTCTGTTGTGATAGCGTGCTCCTTAAATGTGGCATTAGCGACGCTACAAACCATTTGCGATGTTTCCCATCTATTATATTTATATTAGCTTCGCGAATCGTACACTTCAACCTCGGATCCAACTCCCAAGGAGTCTTTCCTGGTATCATTGTGATTTATTTGAATCCAATGATTGATTGTACTTCAGACTTTGGCCTGCTAAATTCTTTGTTTAGTGCTACTTGGATATCCGCGATTCCTGCATTTGGATTATCATTGGAGTGCTTAATATACCAGATCAGCGTGAGGTCCTTCAGGGCGCTAACCAGTGTCACTTTCTTTATATTGTCATCTGTAACACCTTGCGCTTCCCATATGGCTTTTACCACAAACCAAAATTGGTCCGGATCCTCATTTCCCAATCCTTTGAACATAGGCAACTTTATCGTGCTTTCCATATTGACTCAAGGTGGTGGCAGAGGTGGTACGGGTGAAGATGGAGGTGAAGGTAATGAAGCTGGTGGCGGTGTGGGTGGGGGTGGTATTCACAGAATTCTTTGTCTTATCAGATGGATCGCACTTCGTGGGGAGACCTTCGCGAGTTCCTCCTCATCCCCTCGTGGAGGTGAAATCAAGGGGCTAGTTTCAGGTCCCTTATTTCCTTCGTTCCTATAAGTTTTTCCACTTTGCGTAGCCCTGAACATCAAGGTAATTGAATAACCCTCTTTTTTCATAGTAACATTTTAATCCATGTATTCAAAGACTTTACATACTTACCTCGCAGTCCCTTGAGAAATCATTGCTCTGCCTCGCTTTAGCTACTGAAGTGTCAACCACAATCACAATAATAAATCCTCCTATAATTCAATCGAGCCAATGATCAATGGCGCACACAATCTTATCCTCTGATGCTTCCAACCTTCGCACTAACTCTGGGGTCCACACAATAGGATTGTCGAGTTTCCACCTTCCTTGGCTATCTGCTAGCTTCGCGATCCACTTGTACAGCTCAGTAGGAAAAGGCGTGAAGAATATTTTGTGGATCTTTGTGTACAGGTAGCAATCTAACCACTCTTCTTTTGTTAGTTGCGAGTTCCTGTTCTCCTACACCACGTACTTGTAAATCCTCCTATCCAGCCAACTTTCAATTTCCTTCTTAGTAGGATTCCAATGATATGACATCAAACATCTCTATGAAGATTCCGGTCCCGACAACAGAACCATTTATTGGCTTGAGGGGGCCTAACCCAGGTTCGAAGTTGATTAGCCAAACAAATCCCTACACTACTAGCCATTTCAGCATCAGCCCATGATGCATGGACTAAAGTCTCACCAGAAGCAGAATGAGGGGATGCTAGAACCAAGTTTCTGCACCTTGGAGATGTCTAAGGGGTCGATTCAGTCCAAATTTGCCTACCTTCATGCACTGTCCTAACCTGCAAGACCTTCGCAATTTGTTAGGATCACCTTTCGCACAGCCCTAGTCAGGGGCTGAGATGCTTTTGCGCTGCTAGGGCAGCGATCTGTGCTATTTCCCCAAGTTACACAACATATCTTACTTATCTTCTTACAATTGTTAGTTAATTTCACATAAACAGATACCTTATCTCACATTTACTTAATCAACACAATCATATATGTTTGCACACCATATAGACAACAAAAATGCAATTTATACCCAATATATTCGATATGGAAGACAGGAAATAAATGCACAGAATTTCGGTAAAACTTCTATTTATTAATGCTTCGACAGTTACAGACTTGACTCGCCCTACATACTCAGCTGCAGGGGTCTGCACACTCAACTGTAGACTACTAGGCCTCTTCACACTCAACTGCAGAACCTTCTCCTACTCGACGACCCAAAGACTCGACTCTACACTTTAGACAAGACTCAATTCTTCATTATTCCTTCCAATTCTATTCCTGTTTTTTTCTTCAACTACTTAGAGTCTCGCTATATTTATACAATCCCATGGTCCGCGAACCATGGGTAGATCTCTAAAGCTGACATTACATTCATAATTGAGGTCAGACAACCCTATGACTCATTTACAACTTCGCGCTCCGCACTCACAAAATGTGGAGTCTTTACATTGGATTTACAATTTTTAGCCAAAATCTAGGCTTTAAGCCCCAAAACTTCCCTTGGGGGATCCCGCGCCAAACAACTTACTTCTAAGGAAATCTTGTAGAATTCCCTTGCTCCAATCCAGGCTTGGATGCTCTTTTCTGAGGAAGGGTGCACAAATGTCATTGTTGAATTGTTTGTTTTTCAACCAATGCTCTCCTTCTTGTGGAATTCCACAAGGTTGGGCTACCACCTCCTTTGTCAATATAAACTTAACATTACCCACCTATGCATTGTTGCCATTTAAGTTTAAGGCAAAGGACTTCATCACCTTTGAGTTATGCCCACTAAACTTTAGGAATAAAGGTAGCAATCCTACCTTCTCCAACCTTGCCTTACTTTGTGGGTAAGCATTTAGTAATGTAGGAACCTGAGGTTCGAACTTGACGGTATGTTATAGACATATTTGGGCACATCAACCCCAAACTTATATGTCAATAAAATAGGGCTCATCAACCCCTAAAAGAGTTGTTTCATGCCCTAAAGGAACATAGTCATCTGAATACATCATTCCCCAAAAGTTCCACCTGAGAAACCATCCAGAAATGGCCTAAATTAAACCATACTGACTACTCCACTAGCAGGGTGTGATGCATATTGGGTGGTACACTGCCAGGGTGCGATGCATACTGATTAGGCCTTCTATAGGGTGCGATGGGCGAGGATGGACAAATGTCCGAGACAGTTTGCTAGGTGGTTGCTCATGGAATCTTCTAGAAACTTCTCCTGTGCCACTTGCCTCTCTGAATTCGCCCTAGGATGAATAAGGGATCTGAGAAATCTCCAAGTGGAACCAATTGTAACAAGTGGAATGACACTAATCAAACCCCATGGATGACTCACACCCTTGCACACATCTATAAATGGATCTCCAATTCAAGAGATCCAGGGGCTAGAATATTGTGAATTGCAAGGAAGTGTTGATAGTTTGTAATTGAGGAAGGAGCATTGTATTGTTGGTGTGATCTTGCTATTTCATGAGGTGAAGAAGGATTGAAACTGGGAGGATAATGCTGGATCAAATAACTGGGTTGTAATTCTCCCTTCTATTAATAAAGTTCTTCAAGTTTTCTTCCATATGATTGTACAATTGTGAATGTTATCATTTGTGAATGCTATCATTTGTTCATTATATATCTGATTCTGTAATGTTTATGTTGTAATAGATCATGATGCTTTGATGGTTCTCTGTTGTTGTACTTGTGCAGGTACTCTCCAAGCATGTTAAGTATGGGGAGGAGTTGTAGGCTCTGTCAAAGGGGAGAGAGATCAAGCAAGGGATTAAGCGGAAGTTTCAGGTTGGTTCCATTGTCCTTCTCTTATCTGTTACACACAGAAGAAATCATTGAATTGCTTTAAACTATTGTTTCTAGGGTAGCTGCCAAACCTAGAGGGCTAGCATTCTATAGGAATACTAGTTTTCCCAGAAACAAATTGGTGACTCCGCTGGGGAAGAACAGATGTTTGTTTGTTGTTATTGTTTGTTTTATAAACTATAGATAGAGCCTGAAGTCAACCAGGTAGCCTTCGAACTGCTGTTGCTCTGCAATTGCATAGTAGATGAATCCTACTTTTGTCAAGCTCTGGTTTATTTTATGAATTAAACATTTGACTTACAAGAATTCTATATGCCCTTTTGGTAGCTCAGTAACCTCTCAAGACATTCCTTCATACCTTTCTCTTTACTATTCATCAAAGCTCAACTTAACTCACTGAAAACAACTGCACATCTGAGCCAAAACCTATTTCAGTTGCGCTCCCTAGACCATCGCACTGTCTTCCACTATAACCCAGTATGCATCGCACCTCCCGAGTGTGGTAAGTGTGATGCATCCTTGTTTCTATGAAGCCTAGGTGCAATGACTGACTGAACTCTTTTTCCATTCTAGAAATTGGGGGTTTTTGACCTTGTTTTCAGTTTTGTTTAGTTGTTTTGTTGGATATGAACAGAGCCTCCTTATTGAAGCCTACTTGCATCACATAAATTAGCCTCAATTAGGATAGGATTAGTGAATGTTTTTTGTGTATTTGTTCATCATTTACAATCCTTTTTCAAAAAGTTGTTTAAATCGATTGGTCACTTTGATGCAAAAAGTGTTGTAATTGTCATTTTGTGTCGAAAATAGAAGTGTCGTGGATTCTTCCTTCCCTTGATAGTCAATTGAACTTTTCTTCATGTATTTGGTTAGATTTGTTTATATTCGAAGTGTTGAAAGCATTTTTTATTCAAAATTGAAAAGTGTCGTGGAGTCTTCCTTTCTCTTTTGAAGAAGAAATTGTCGAAAATGTCATTTTGAATGAAATATTTCAGATCTTTGTTGCATTTAGTTTTCCTTTTTGGCATTTTTCACATTAAGGAGAATGAAAACAAATACATGCATTTGCATTTAGCAGTTGTAGATTTGTGTGTGAAAAGATGATTTAGGAAAATGCACTAGTGTGTGCTCTTTGCTCTTTGCACTATAATTTTCTTTCCCTAGTAGCTAGGATTTTCATTGCTCAAAATAAACAAAGATTGTTTATCATTGTAGATTGCATTTTAGGAATTTCAAATCATCATCATGCGGTGAACCATTGAAAGGAAAACTCTAAACAAGATCAACTTTAAAATAAATTTCAATGAACCTAACAACACTTTGGAACTTAACACAACATATCTAGAGGTCTAGGCTAGAGACGTGTTCTGGCGTCATTAAAACTAGTGGCTATTGTTTTCATTGAAGGTTGGGTGATTCCTCCTCCTTGATATGACAAGTGCTAGCACGAACTTGTGCTCCCCGAACCATCGCGTATATATTGGGAGACCACAGTATGCTTATATCCTTTATCCATAGGAAGCTGAGTCTGCCGCCTTATTGATCGCAATGCACTAAACACAACATTCGGTAAGATTGACTGTCATACATAAGTCCTTGGTAATTTCTCTTTAATTTATCACCAAGGTGTATATTGTAGTTTTGCGATTGGTTTAGTAATCCATCTGTCTAGATTTTCCAGAGTAGTCACTTTCATTCCTTTTCGACTCTTTAAAAGAAAAGGTCCATCTAAGCACTTGTCTTTTCAGGCTCATTAAAAATCAAAGGAGACTAGAGTCATCTTTAGCTTTTTCTCGACTCTTAAAAACTGAAAAAGAAAAGTTGTGTCCAAGCATCATTAAAATTAATTGAATTCGGAATAACATCTTTTTCCCCTTAATTTTGAGTTGATCAAGTAAGTCGCAATTTTGGAATAAAGTCAATGAAAACGCCATCGTTTGCGGAGACTAGAAAGTCCACCATCTTTGACTCCAGAATCGAAGCCAATCCGGACAAAATGGTATCATTTAACTGAGTCCAATTCATCTGGTTTATTTGGAACTTCTGTTTCAACATCGTCAGAGACTCCATTTACTCCGATTATTTCTGGTACATCAGCCTTTAGAGAAGAAGTTCTGCAGTTACAAGACGACATTAGAACTGATCCTAGTGTAACGGTAGACACTTCTGTACCTGAAACAAATCCATCTAGAATTGATCCAGAACCCATCTTAGTTCAAACCGAGGCTACATTTGAACCAACATTTGTTCAAGAACCTCCCTTTGAGACTAAAGTTCATTTACCTGAACATTTTGAAGTCAAGTTTCAACATTCAGAAGGTGTCATCCCTCCAGTATCTATCACTGCAGAAGCTATACCTTCTTCGGCTCCAGAAATATTTTATGGACCTGATAGTCTACCTCTTCCACCTAGTCTAATTTCTATAGAGGAAATAGTAGAGGATCCTCCATCTAGTACCCTGTTACATTTTGGAACTAGGATTCATTTGTGTCCTTCTACTCATGAGTTTGGCTCTTTTAATCCTCTTTCATCGTAAGTTCCTATCGAATCGCTTGGAAATATTTTGGATAGACTAAAAATGTCTCAGCAGCTATCAACATCTAGGAATATGTCATCTGATGCAACTACGACATAACTTCCTACTGCTATTCCTACAATGTTTGCTGGTATACCATCTGTTCCAGCTGGTTATCAATCACTAGTGGGAGTCCACTCAGGGGTTGCTTCGGCACCATGGTCTGCTCCTGTTTATTCATCCGGAGTCCCATCTGGTATTTCTTATGTAGAAACTCAGCAATTTGATCCTGCATGCCAGTATCAATTTGGGCAAACCAGTCTTCAAAGATTGATATATCCTTTAAACACTGGATTGCCGCCATATGGAGGGCAGTATGCTTTTTCACTTTTTCCTCCTAGGGAACAACCATATGAGAGTTTCCAACAAAATTCAGCTCAAACTGGAATTACATCTAGTCGTTGGATACCAATACTGCCAGAACAACCAAGGGTTGTATATCCAATGCAACCGATCTAACCTGTGTCGAATATTCCCATTACTACTATTATGGCTTTGTCGCAAGCACAAGCACAACCTGTTGTGTCTCAACCTCAAGTCTCTTAGGGTGTGATACAACAACCACTTGTCTCTACGACTCAACTACAACCTCAAGTTAGTGCTCCTTTATATGGAATAACTCAGGCACAAACGGGTATTGTTAATCCACAACTTGGTCAATCATGTGGCATTGGGCAACAAAAAATGGTCCAACAACCATGGTGGCCGCAATACCAACAACCATAATTCCAGCAAACCCAACCTCAATTTGGGCTTGGTTTACAAGCTCAGAATGGATTTGGTCAATATCAAGCCTACCGAGGACTTGAGCAACAAGGCTTTGTAGGTTATGGACAACCGCATTTTCAAAACGGTTATCAACAACCACACTATACTGGTTATGTTCAACAACCTTATCAAAGTTACCAGCATCATATACATTATGCTGGTATGAAAAGACCTACTGCTCAGGCGATTCCATCTTATCCTGGGTATGCTCCACCTAACCTGAATCAATAGTTGCCTTTTGTAGTAACTCTGGAATTACCAGATTTGAACCGGCTGACGAATGATCCAATTGCATACACCCCTTGGTGGCCAGCGATTCCTCATAAACTTTCCTCTGATATTCCTAAGTTCAATGGAAATCCAGGAGAAGATCCATCGAATCACATAATGACTTTTCATTTGTGGTGCTCATCTAACACCCTGAATGATGATTCGATTAGGCTTCGCCTTTTTTAGAGAACGCTCACTGGTCCAGTAGCAAAATGGTATATTGAATTGCCTAGAGCTTTGTTTGATAACTTCAACATCCTTGCCACTACTTTTCTAACCCACTTTCAGTTACCCATTAGGTACGAAACAGGAACAGAACTCCTTACCAACTTTAAACAGACCACGTCCACTCACATATCTGATCATATTCATGAGTGGCGACGTCGTTGTTGAATGGTAAAGACATATGTTCATGATCAGCTTTTAGCTGAGTGGTTTATTAAGTCCTTATTTCCATCTATCACTGAGGATGTGGAAAAATGAGGAGTTGTCACTAAAGAGAAGGTCATTGCTCGTGCCCAATTTAGATTTGATCTATACTCAGTCTGGCACACTCTATGACAAAATTCCTGACACTCCAAGACCAATTTTTTCCGTTCCACCTCCTCCTAAATAGAATAGGGACTCTCATGCTGGTGACGGTGTGATCGGTGCCTCAAGCACACAAACCGCAAGAGGTCCATCTGGTCAAGCTCTTGCTGTTTCTAGTCAGAATGCAAATGACAAACCTCTTGCCTCGGAGATCAATGCCATGTCATTTGACAAAGGCAAGAATCCAAAGCAACCAAGGGGCAAGAAGAAAGGGAAAAATAACAAGAAGAAACAGGAGAATTCCACTCCTGAAAAATCATCTGAGAACCCTACTGGGACAAAGAAACCTCCTCGTTTTCCATGTTTAATATGTAACGAGGAGCATTATATGAGAGATTGTTCACATCGATCTGAGGTTTCGAAACTTTTGAAGGCTTTGAATACCTATGCGGTGTTGACTGATTCATTTCCAAACCTAAAAACTAATTTGGTTGCTATCAATAATGCTTCCACATCTGAAGTGTTAATGCTATCCATCTCAAAAAAGCAAAATGATGCTTTGGTATCAACAAGGAGTAAAGATTATGGGAATCCATCGTCGTCAGACAACCAGGCTACTAATCAACCTAGTAGTTCGACAATGACTTCACCAAAAGTTGTTCCACCCATTATTCCTGAATTAACTATAAAGCCACCAAAGGGAGTCCTACATAAATCGACATTTAATCCTTGTGCTCGAGCTGCTCAGAATTATAACGTAGTGGAGGATTTGGCTCAATTTCCATCCGCTATGTTGACACTTGAGGTATTGCAAAATTGTCCCTCCCAAAAGCAGGCTTTGTTATCAGCAATAGGTGGGATCGATCCAACGGATTCCAATCTTGTGGCCTTTAATCATAAAGGATATACACCTCAGTTACCATCCCAACTCACTTTCCTTATACAAGTAAAATCCCTCAATAAAAAATTTCATCGAACCATCATTGATGAGGGGGAATCCACCTGTGTTATGTCAATGAGTTGCTGGAAAACTCTTGGTTCACCACCCTTGTCGCGATCACCAACAATATTAAAAGCGTTCGATGGAAGAACGTACACTCCATATGGGATCTTAAGTAACTTGTAAGTTGAAATAGGGGGAAAGACAATGGAAATTGAAGTCGAGGTCATTGATGGAAACCTTGATTACAATATTTTACTAGGAATTCCCTGCATTTATGCTATGGCTGCCATTGTGTCTACATATTTTAGAAAGATTGCATTTCCCTTCCAAGGTGGAATCACAATTGTTGACCAACTAGCCATTTTTGCAAAATGTTCACAAGCTACTAGAAGCATTCCATTGATCCATGGAAGTTCACAATCACTTCAAAATGTTGGAGTATGTCTCCTAAAAGACCCTTCCTTAATGGGTACTTTTCCCCTCCTGCCTCCATCTGGTTTCGCGGAAGTGACCACAGTGGAAACCTGTCAAACAATCTATTCTACATCATTTGAGTTTAAGAAGATTTCTGACTATTTTGATAATGAGGATCATCGGGAGGCATTGCCACCAAGCCCCATCGAATCTTTGTAGCAATCATTTTTCTAGGCTTGGGCAGCAAACCCGAATCAGCACTCGATGAGTGTTTGGGTAGATAGGTCATTATAATATGGTACCTCTTCTGATCCTTGGTCCCATATACATTCTACAGATGAAGGGATCATCCAATCAATGATGATAGAAGAGACACCGTGGGAAGATTACCACCATCATTCCCACCTTCGAGATGATAATGAAGATTATTTGAATGACCTCAATCATCCTTCAATTTTTGATTTTTTATTAAATTATGTAAATACAGTAGATTTCGAGCGAAATCTGTCCAACATTGAAGAAACTATTGCCATTAATATTTCGACCAAACCTAATATTGTAGAGAATATTCACGTTGGAAAATCCTGTTCTCCATCAGAACTAGAGATTTATTGTGCTCTTTTTCACAAATTCAGAGATGTCTTTGCATGGTCATATGAAGAAATGTCAGGCATTGACTTGAGAATTGTTGAACATTTAATCAATATGTATCCAGATATCAAACCAGTACGACAACGACTTTGACCTGTCCATCCGAAGAAAGTCGCTGCCATTAAAGCAGAGGTTGAAAAACTTTTGCATGTTGGCTTCATTTACCCTATTCCTCTCACTGATTGGGTATCAAATATTGTTCATGTGATGAAAAAACAAGGAACAATTAGAGTGTGCATCGATTATAGGGATGTAAATCAAGCATGTCCGAAGGACAACTATCCTACACCCTTTATCACCCAGACTATTGATGAATGTGCCGGATGTGGAATCTTTTCATTCATGGATGGATTTTCTGGATACAATAAAAACAATATTCGCCCACAAGACCAATCAAAAACTTCATTTATATGTCTGTGGGGCACATTTGCATATCATAAATTACCATTCAGTTTGAAGAACGCAGGGGCAAATTTTCAGAGGGAAATGAATTATGCCTTCCATGACATCAAGCACAATGTTCAACCATATGTTGACGATCTACCTTCCCATTCGCGAAAATGGATTGATCATCTACAACATTTGAGAGCCATATTTTTATGTTGCCGACAATACAAGATATGACTCAATCCGCACAAATGTGTGTTTTGTGTTGGTTATGGTCGATTGCTTGGTTTTGTAGTTTCTAAGGACAGAATTCGACTCAACCCATTTAAGGTTCAGGAAATCCTTGACATGCCTCCACCTTCAAATTTTCTTTATATTCAGAGACTCCAAGGGAAAGCTAACTTTCTGAGGAGGTTCATTCCACATTATACTGAGCTCGCTAAAGGTTATACATGTATTTTGAAAAAAGGAGTACCCTTCCACTGGGATTAGGTTGTGCAAGCTTCCTTTGATGCTTTAAAAGATTCCCTAATAAAAGCATCATTAATGTACGCTGCTGACTATCAAAAATACTTCAACCTGTATCTCACCGCTGCAGATACAACCATTGCTATGGTTTTAGTGTAAGAAGATAATGGAATTGAACATATTATATATTCTTTAAGTTGTAATCTTAATGATATCGAAAGAAAGTACTCTTATGCTGAAAAGTTGGCTTTAGCAGCCGTTCAAGCAGTGCAGAGATTTTGACACTATGTACTCTTTCGCAAAACTACCATTGTGTTAGATTGCAACCCTATGACCTACATTCTATCGCATCAATTACTGGGGGGGAAATATTCCAAATCGATAGCCTTTTTGTAGGAGTTTGATATGGAATTCACCAAATCCAAATCAAATAAATCTCTCGTCTTTGCAGAGTTACTTTGTGATCTTCCCTCATCATCCAATGATTTAACATCCTAAGCATCAATCATGGATGAGACTCTGTTTCTGATATCGTCAAGTGATCTGTGGTACAGGGATATACTGGTCTATCTTAAAACCTAAACTTTTAGGCCTAACACCTCCCACTCTGAATAGTGAGGTATTCGATACCAAGCCAAAGACTATCTGATCATTGGTGATACACTTTACCGTCGTGGTGTCGATACGGTTCTACGAAGGTGCCTCACACATGAGGAGGCTGAAAAAGTTTTGAATGATTGTCATTCATGTGCTTGTGGGGGGCATCTATTTGGTTATGCTATTGCACAAAAAATCTTATGAGCTGGTTACTTCTGGCCCACCATATTCAAAGATTGCATAATTACAGTTAGAGGTTGCCATGCTTGTCAGATTTTTGATCGCAAAACTAGATTACCACTTGCACCACTACATCCAGTCATTGCTGTTGGGCCATTTGCTAAATGGGGCATTGATTTCATGACATGTAACCCCACCTCGACCGGGGGCATGGGTATATTATAGTCGCTGTCGACTATTTTACCAAATGGGCTGAGGCGATGCCTACATTGAACAACAGTGGTGAAACGGCTGCTCTTTTCTTTTTTAATCATTTAGTTTCTAGATTTCGTGTACCACAGGCTATAGTCACAGATCATGGGTCAAATTTTTGCAATCACATGATGATCGAATTAACTACCAAATTAAGACTATCCCATGATATTTCTACTCCATATTTTTCGCAGGCTAACGGACAAGTTGAGGCAATCAATAAAGTCCTTAAGCGCATGCTGCAGAGAATGATCGGAGTCCATAAACGGAATTGGCATTTTATCTTATACTCAGCTTTGTGGGCATATAGGACTTCGGTGAGAAATGCGACCGGATTTACACCCTTTTAGTTGGTGTATGGTCTGGAAGCAGTCTTACTAATTCAGTGCGAAATCTCATCCCTCAAGCTTGTAATCGATCTGCTCCTCGAAAATTTTGAAGAAGAGGTTCATTTCTTGGAATTAATCCATCTGGATGAAACCCGTTGTGACGCCGCGTTGGCTAACGAAGCACATAAGAAATGCGTCAAGGTGCAATATGACAAAAATGTCAAGCCTCGTGTCTTCTCAGAAGGTGACCTGGTCTTGCTTTACAATCAGGATTCTGACAAATTAGGAGCAGGTAAATTCGAACCATTATGGATGGGCCCTTACATTGTTAAACGAGTATTGACAAAAGGAGCCTACGAGCTAGTCGATTATGATGGGATTCCACTCTCGTAGCCTTGAAACGGGTTGTATCTTAAATGTTACTATCATGCTTGATTAAGCATAGTAAACTCATTGTACATATGATTTTATTGCATTTTTTAGTGTTTTCTTTTAGAGTTGTCAGTGGTTAGGTAATCCACTTTACATTTGTTGCAGATGTTAGATTTTTTTGGAACCGTTTGTTGGGTATGGCGACAGAGCTAGTCATAGTACGCAGAATCTATCTTCTACGGCTTGGGCCATTTTCACTCCGTTCGACGAGTTAGTGAGTTTTAGTGGGATACGTATTGGTCAATATCAGCACATTCCCAAAAACTTAAACACATTGACTGATTCATTAGAAAACTATGTGTTAAATAGACAGTTGCAGCATTTGTAAAGAAAGAATTTCACATCAACATTTGCATTAGGATTTCATCACTTAGCCAAAATAAAACTCCAAAAATAAAAAGTAGATAGCTATTTATAGTTTTTACAAAAATGTTTTGTGTCCAAGGCAAAATCGATCATCTGACCAAGAAACTCGAAATGAATGCAGAAAAATAGCCTAGACTAGTGATGTTGGTGATAACATGTCACTGCCTATGCTATCATGAATAGGAACCTAGTCCAACGACTAAGCACGCCAGTAGTATGGTGTTGTAACCTCAAAGGTAACTCATCGATCTTGACATCCTGAATACCGAGAGTGAGGCCCTCGATCTAATCCTGCAACACCGCCAAGGTCTCCGATATGTCCAGATCCCGAAGGACGACCCTCCTTACAGCCTCTCCTGCTGGAGCGTCATGGGCCACTCGTGGGCGTGCCACTGGTCGTACTGGTCCAATATCTGCACACACGTATGAGCTTATTTAGCCTTGGTAACATCTAAAACCCATAAACATTATAAAACTAGAAAAACAGAGATATGGTTGAATCATTTTACCTATAGCACTCCACTGCTCGCCAATTAGTAAAGCCAAGTCCGGAATGCCTCGGAAATCCATCCTGACATATGGATACTCTGCAAAGACCATCTCCTGGTGATTGAACCACTCGAAAAAGGCATCAGAGAAGGAGATCTATGACTGGCCGACATGTCTAACCATAAGAACCACCCATCTTTGCATCCGTGGTTCCCTCAGTGTAGGAAATCCCAAAGAAATGTTTTGAGGTTGCATCAGTGGAATTTTATCCAAAGCAAAAGCAGTGAATATGGATCCATAAACAAAGTTCTTGGTTCTTCCATTCTTTACTTTAGACATTTGTTCTTTTATCACAAGAAGTATCGCCTCACACTAGTTGAACACCTTCAGTTCCAGGCACTCCAGGGCATACTGCATGTAAGATCTATTCGCCAAATGTAAGGCCGCACTGCCAGCCAATCTAATAAAGGTAAAAAAATGGTCCTCAAAGGTCGATCTGTAACATCCTAGATATTAATCTTACCATCTCTACTGGGCTAAGATCCATCCCTGCAGTATTGACGAATGTAATCTTTCACAGATTCGCCCCCACGAGCAAATCCTGATAGTGAAAGAGGGGCACCACGCCTCGACAATCCTGTCAAAAAATAAATATCCTCGACTATCAAAGGAATATATTTACCCTTGATCTGGAATACCTGGTCAATAGGATCCCAAGCATCAAGAAAATACTACAACAAACTGATCTGTTGTCTCATGCTGGATATGCAGAAGAACTTCAATAAGCCATAGTTTCTTAATGCATCCACTGTGCCCTGGTCATGTAAAGCAATGATATCCTCCTCTTCATGCTCTCATTCATGCCATGTGACAACCATCTTGATTCAACAAATATCTGAAATGCAAACAATAGATGAGTTAGGATCCAATTTTGAGCAAAAACAAGTAAAAATTTGATGAAAAAAATTGTGTAAAGTTTCCTTTCTGTGCCCATCGCACCCTGCCTTTGAGCAAGGTGAGATGCATACTGATTGGCCTGTTGACAAGTCAGTATGCATCGCACCTTTCGATACTGACTAGGTGCGATGATTGGGGAACGAAATCTTTAAACCCCAAGGGCCCAGAAATGTGGAAAAACTAGCTCAGAATCAAGAAAAGATGGAATGAAAATGAAGAGCTCAAGGATAGCTCCTACCTAGTCTTGACAGCACGGAGAATAGTCCATAGGATCTCCCGAAATCAACTAGTGAAATTTGAGGGGGAAAACTGCTCCAGAGCTCCAAAATCCCAAATAAGGTAAAACTACTTTTTATGTTTACTATTCATGTACTTCAAGTAAAATGCTAGTTTTAGTTCATATACATGTATTTCTAATCAATTTGATGGAGTTTTGAATAGATCGAACAAATGATGAAAGAATCTGATATGCTAAACAGTGAATTGAACATCTTTGACCACCATTCAAGCATAGTTTTTCATTTCGAGCTTGTGTAAACATGAAACTGAATCCAAGCATATTTCCCCATGGTTCAAGCTTGTCTAAAAATGAACCCATTCTCAATATTTGAACCTTTGTGATTTCCATTCTATCAACCTTTTGAGCCTTGGTCATGTACATCCCATCACCACCATCCCTTTGGCCGATCATACGCTTCCACTTGGTTGTTTTACCCTTTTTGAGGAACAGTTGCGATGAGTGGTCTTATTAGCCAGCCTCTTCACAGAAATCATCATGTTTTGAGAAGTTCCAAAATCACTGGAACCAGTTGCTACCCTAGACACCACTCGTTCCTCAAAATCGAGTCCTCTTTAAACCCTTTTCAGACTCGTTAAATATGAAAATATTGTCGAGCACTTGTCATTTTCAGCTCGTTAAAGTGATTGGAAATGTCATCCCTCCTGTATTATTTTATCCTTTTTCGAACCTGAGGAATTATTTTACAAAAAATAACTGGTGGAGTTTTCTTTTCGTCCCTTTTCAAACTCTCTAAACATGAAAAGGACTGAGTTATCCTTATCGTTAAACTCGTTAAAACAATAGCGACAAACTTGTCCATCTAGACGAGACCAAGTTTCACTGTCGCTAGACTCGTTAAAACATTAAATAGCGATAGGTTTGCCCTTAGGGCGAATTATAGAACAAGCATATATTATCCTCCTCAAGCTTGACAAAAATAAAGAGGTATTGGTCAGCAATGACTAGGGAAAAAGGGGAAGAAAACTTGAAGAATTTATGGTAGCAAGTTTCTCTTGAACATGACACTTTCATTTCATCACCATCATTGAGTCGGGTTGGGTTATTCCATTCACCAGTCATCTCACCATTGGTCTTTCATACCATCCATATTTTGGGGTTAACGCTACCAATTCATCTCAGTGTCGCTGACATGTTCAATAGAAGTCATTCAGTTGAGAAACCACTATCCAGTTAATGTATCATCCACTGCAATACCTGCAACCTTCATTTTTTTCATGACCGCGATTCCTGAACCTTGTGTCGTCAGTTTATTTTCACCTCCAAAAATCATTTGCTTCATTTCGTGTCGTAGATGTGGGATACATCAAGGCCCTCCTATGACGAGTCACTTCTTGTCGACATTAGCTCATTATCCAAGAAGTTGACTTAGAAAGAACCCTTTCAGTGCTTTGAAGCTTGCATACATCAATGGCATGTTTCTCACTTTCGGCGACAGGTTGACATCAGTGGCCTTCGACCGAAATATTTTGCATGGTGTTTGATGTCGGATCATATGGTGTTTGAGGGTCATTATCATTATAGGTGATTCCTCTCGCGTCTGTTAAAAGCTTACATCATTAGCTGGTAATCAGGCGATGTCTTTCCATGTTCGACTTTAGAACATCTCTTCACATGGATGGACTTGTACATCGAGCGAAGATTGAACTAGTTTGAAGACCCCAGATCTAGTTTCATCCATCTGGGCTACGATATATTCAGGGACATAAAGGCATAAAATGTGCAAAGGCTCTACATAGATGGTCCTCCTAACCATGGATGATGACTCTATATCTAAAGAATCACCAGTCTGCATCTGCAGGCGACTATCTCATCTATGTACATGAAATGAATTTATAAAGCTGAGCACAAGAATGCCTCCCTCAGCTAGATCATGAAATTATATTATGATGATGTATTGTATTGTAACTTATGCAGTTAACCTTTCAGTTCGAAACTTCAGATCCTCAAGATATAGCATTTCACCCGACATCAATATTTACGACTTCATGCTTTAGGGGGCAACTGTTATAGACATATTTGGGCACATTGACCCCAAACTTATATGTTGGTAAACTAGATCTCATAAACCCCTAAAAGATTTGTTTCATGCCCTAAAGGAACATAGTCATCTGAATACATCATTCCCCAAAAGTTCCACCTGAGAAACCATCCAGAAATGGCCTAAATTAAACCATACTAACTGCTCCACTGGCAGGGTGCGATGCATACTGAGTGGTACACATCCAGGGTGTGATGTATACTAATTAGGCCTTCTATAGGGTGCGATGGGCGAGGATGGACAAATGTCTGAGACAATTTTCTAGGTGGTTGCTCATGGAATCTTCTAGAAACTTCTCCTATGCCACTTGCCTCTTTGAATTCGCCCTAGGATGAATAAGGGATATGAGAAATCTCCAAGTGGAACTAATTGTAACAAGTGGAATGACACTAATCAAACCCCATGGATGACTCACACCCTTGCACACATCTATAAATGGATCTCCAATTCAAAAGATCCAGGGGCTGGAATATTGTGAATTGCAAGGAAGTGTTGATAGTTTTTAATTGAGGAAGGAGTGTTGTATTGTTGATGTGATCTTGCTATTTCATGAGGTGAAGAAGGATTGAAGCTAGGAGGATGATGCTGGATCAGACAACTGGGTTGTAATTCTCCCTTCTATTAATAAAGTTCTTCAAGTTTTCTTCCATATGATTATGCAATTGTGAATGTTATCATTTGTGAATGCTATCATTTGTTCATTATATATCTGATTCTATAATGTTTATGTTGTAATACATCACGATTATTTGATGGTTCTCTGTTGTTGTACTTTTGCAAGTACTCTCCAAGCGTGTTAAGTACGGGAGGAGTTGCAGGTTCTGTCAAAGGGGAGAGAGATCAAGCAAGGTATTAAGCGAAAGTTTCAGGTTGGTTCCATTGTCTTTATCTTATCTATTACACATAGAAGAAAACATTGAATTAATTTAAATTGTTGTTTCTAGGGTAGCTGTCAAACCTAGAGGGCTAACATTATATAGGAATACTAGTTTTCCCATAAACATGGTGGACCATATTTTCAACGGTAGCTAGGAGTGGGAGAGAGTAGAGTTCAATTTAGTTCACTGATATTCTTCTAATACCAAGCGAGATAATCCAAAACCTGATAAAAACAAGAATGGATTAATTTAAGAAAGGTTCAGGGTAATGAGGCAACTTCAAATGATGTGGAATGTGATCATGATTGTCGTCATGATCCGTTCTGCGGGATAAGTGTTGGGAAGATAACCAATGTTCACATCAGAATAATAATCGAGAATGGGAACTCGTGTTATGACACAAATGGCTCATAGCCTTCTTATTTTATGAGGGTGGCCATGACTCGTACTCATCCAAATTCAAAATTTTCACACGATTACCCTTTTACCTTAAGTATTCTGAAACCAAACGTACTTGCTCGATCTTACCTTACAATGGTCGAGTACCTTGAGTGACGACTGCACTTGCTTTGGAATAATAAACCACTTTGAAATCATATCATATGCAAGATCATGTACTTACATGCCCTCAACTAATGATGAATATGATCAATACTTGCCAGATTCTTTAGGATATTGTTCTGCTTGAAATTCATTCTTCAGGAAACAAGTGATTTTGCTACAGGAAATGCATCTGCTGAACTTCTCTGCAGGAAACCGTGTTCTCCTCTCTTTTTGTACAGTTTACTGCACATGAATATAGGTGTTGAGGTCGAATTTGTAGTGATATTGTTGGATTACCAACCATTAAGGTCAGTTGTTAACCAACGCGAGGTCCATCACCATTAATGAGAGCGAGGACCAAGGTACATCTAATGCATCCTATCAGGTGTGAATGTATGAGTTGTTATCGAATCCCCTATAGGATCCAACAGTCAAGGAGCCATGATGAATCTCCATTGCTGCTGATGAGATAACATGTCATTAAGGTATACAAGCTTCAAGGCATCAAAAGTCTCTAATCTTGAACCTAGATAATTTGTTGATGTTGATGGGCCAAGATTGTTGGAAGGAGGGCCTTAAGAGATCCCACATTAGTCCAACACGAGCAAACCAAAAATTAACTGAAAGACAAAATTTATTTTGAGGATCCCAAAGGATCTACTGTCCTATGATTTTAACGAGCCTAGGGCAGTTCATGCTCGCTAGATTTCAATTTTAGAGTCTGAAATACTGAAAAAGAAGACTGCAAGGGGGATCCCTTTTCGTAATTAGTCCATTGAGACCGAAAAAAGGAATAAACATAGACCCAATATACATTCCTCTCATGGTTTACTAAGCATGAGAAGGAACAAAGTAAGCTCAGTTTATTATGGAAGAAAATTAAGAAGAGGTAGTGAAAGGAATGACTCCCTTTCCCACCATGTCTAGATCTTTCTTCTTCACAATATCTTCCACAGATTCCTCCTTAGGTTGGGGTTTCTGATATAGCTTGAGTCTAAGCCCATTCACAAAGAAGGTAACATTTTCATCATCATTTTTTTTAACTCGAACAGATCCATTATCAAAAAATTTCTCAATTTCATAGGGGCCAAGCCAATGTGCCTTAAATTTCCCTTTAAAATTCTTAAATTTCGAAGCAAACAACAATTCCCAGTCTCCTTCTTTGAACTTCTTTTTCTTAATTTATCTGTCATGCCATTTAGCCCATTGTTGTTGGATTAGATCACTGTGTTAAAAATAATCCTGCCTAATCTTGTCCAACTCATTAGGCTGCAGGATTCTCTACTATTATGGTTCATTAAGGTCTATGCCCAAATATGTTGCCATCATCAAAGTTCTAATATGAAATTCAATTGGAAATAAAACATTTTTTCCATACACATATTCATAAGGAGAGAAGCCGATGGTGTTTCTCCATTTGATCCTGTAGGCCCATAATGCCTCAGGAAGTCGATCAGACCAATTCTTCTTATGTAATTGCACCATCTTAGTCAAGATTGTCTCCAACACCTTATCTGTTGATTCCACCTGCCCATTGTCCTATGGATGGTAAGGGGTGGACTTCCGATGAGTAATATGATATTTCTGCACAAATCTCTACACAAGATTTGACACAAACTGAGTACCCTGATCAGTAACAATTTCCCTTGGTTAGTTGGTAACCCAAATATTACAAAAATATCAGAATAAAATAAAATAAAATATTCTACCACTGCTTTCTCCATTGCTCCATGTAGTGCTCTCGCTTCCACCCACTTTGTAACATAATCAATACAGAATAAAATATACTTCTTACCTTTGGACATAGGATTTATGGGACCTAAAAAATCAAGATCCCACCTCTCGAATGGTTCTATGAGAACTTGTGGTTGCAATTTCATCTGCTTGAATAGGTTTCCCTATTCTTTGGCAGTTATCACATTTACGAACATACTCCTTTATATCTTTGAGAAGACTTGGCCATTAGTAACATGAGCAGAGGATCTTGTAGGTTTTCCTCTTATCTGCAAAATGTCCTCCATAGGGTTCATCATGACAAGCTATCAAGATATTATATATCTCATCCTCTCTAACACACCTACGAATAATTAAATCAGGTTAGGAGAAAAAGAGGCCTCCTTTTATGCAAGAGTAATCAACACTTTTTCTAATAATTCCCTTTTTCTGACTAGATGAGAAGTAGGGTGGTAACTTTCTTGTAGCAAGGTAATTGGCCATGTTTACAAACCAAGGTGTTTTGACAAAAATAACAAACAAATTCTCACAGGGAAAGCTATCATTAATAAGAATATCCTCACTTGCATGGTAGAGCCTAGATAGGAAATAATCTACCTGATTTTCTTTTCCCAACCTATCTAATTAACCGTGATGTCAAATTCCTGTAGCAACAAAAGACACCTAGTAATCCTGCTATTAGTGACTGGTTTGTTCATGAGATATCAAATAGTTGAATGATCAGTATGTAAAAAATCTTCGTAACCAATGATGTAATGTCTAAACTTATTAATAGCATAAACTACAACAAGCAACTCTTTCTTAGTTATAGTGTAATTCAGTTTTGCAGGAGTTAAATTTTTACTAACAAAATATATAGCATGGGTTAAGAGATTTTCCTTTTGGTCCAATACCTCTCCTATAGTTGAATCAGAGGCATCAATGGAAATATGAAAGGGAAGTTTCCAATCTGGACCTCTCAAGGAAACTTCAAACTCCCTTTTGACTAGTTGGTGGGGGCAGCGTTACAATTACTTCGATCTTGACTAGATCAACTTTAATTCCTGCACCAGAAACATGATGACCCAAAAAAATACCCTCAGTAATAATCATAAAGCATTTTTCATTACTCAATGAAAGATTATTTTCTCTACATCTTTGCAAAACTCTCTTAAGATTATGTAAATCTTCTTCAAAATTATCACCCATTACTGTTAAATTGTCCATGTAAACCTTTACGCAATCATGCAAAAAGTCAGAGAAAATACCAAGTATCGCCCTTTGAAATGTGGTTGGTATGTTGCATAAACCAAATGGTAGTACCTTATATGCATAGGTACCCCAAGGGCATGTGAATTTCATCTTCTCCTAATCCTCTGGAGCTATCCTAATTTGATTGTACCTACTGAACCCATCTAGGAAAGAAAAATACTTCTTCCCTGCTAAAGTGTCCAGCACTTGGTCTATAAAAGGCAAGGGAAAGTGATCTTTTAATGTAGCTTTTTTTATTTCCCTATAATATACACACACTCACCATTTACCATTATTTCTAGGGATGATAACCAGTGGGGATATCCACTGGCTGACTGAAATAGGATAAATGAACCCTACATTTAACAATTTTTGTAGTTCATTTTTTACAATTTCTCTTAAAGCGGGCTTCATTCTTCTTTGTTGTTTACTCACAGGCTTGGCATCTCCCTCTATGTAGATATGATGAATTCATGTGTCCAGGTGAATACCCCTCATGTCTGTATATTCCCAAGAAAATGTATCTGAAAAGTCTTTCAATGTTTGAATCAATTGTTTCTCCTATTCAGGATTCAAGGCAGAATTGATATTTAGAGTTTGTCCAGGAAATATTTCAATTACCTTACCTCCACATTCAATCATTGAATATGCATGGAATGTAGATAAGAGGGTTGAATGTAATTCAACTTCTGTACTATGTTTATAAGAGTTCTGCAGGTTAGTAATGATATCTATATTATGACTAGACTGCCCTTCTAAATGCAGTGAAAAATCAGGATTAGAAATATAATAATTTATAAGCTTTTCCTCCATATTTTCCTTAAGGCTCATGGCTTGGGCTATAGTCAACACTGGGTGAATAATTGCCAAATTATGTTCTTCATAATCCTAATAAGTATTTTCTGATTTTAAGAGGGGTTTGGTGGGGGTATAGGTTGATGTGTTTAGTTTCAGCCCCATGAGTGATGGTCATGTTTATAGACCTACACCCTATGTAGACATCCACCGTAGTTAACCAAGGTCTCCCCAATATCAAAGGATGCTCTCCCACTTAGGTTGAAGAACATAAAAATCTGCAGGGTACTCCAAGGAATCCAATGAAATGACAATGTATTCTAATACACCTGACTTTACTTTAGACCTGTCTGCTAATTGTAACATGGTAGGAGTAGGAAGTAAGTCAAAGGATCGTATGTGAGATAATGTTTCCATTGTCATCACATTCATGGCTTCACATAAATAGATTAAAGCTTTTTTTATTAGATACCCATTGATAAAGGTGGTAACCACAGGGATTCCAGGGCCTGCATATTTCTCAGTAGCAAATCCGGTGGACATAGGACTTGCAAGTTTCCCACCTACTTGAATTGTGGAGGGCTCCTTACGTCTCCTTGGTTTCTTAGTCCATAGATCCCTCATTGTTTTGGCATAAATCGGGATATCCTTAGTTTCTTGTAGTAACAGGATCTTAATGCATACATTTCTCAATTCAGAAGCAATATTGAACTTGGGTTGTTTTATTATCATCCCCAACCTCTCTAGAAAATGAGGTTGGTCAGTATGGGACGAGGAAGGTTCTTGTGACTTTGGAATGGTTTGTTCTGCTGGTTTTGGTGTGTTTTATACTTCAAGTGTGCCTAGAGTGTCTTCCTCTATAATCTCTTCAATTTTTCCGAGTTGAGTCACCACTTTTTCTAATCTAAGTTTAATTTCTTGCAGTAACATAGGAAATTCCTGAAATGCAGGAACAAAAATTTCCTACAAAGGCTGTGGTGAAATACAATAGGTAGGAAAAGTGGGATAAGTGGCCAGTCCAATATTGTGATTAGATTGGATGACTTTATTGTTGGGATTGGATACTGGTTGGGAAGGAAGTTGTGTGGGACGTGGTTGATTTGGTAGAGCAGGAAACTGAAGTTGCTGCTCTTGTGGTAGAACCATTTGTTGTGGTGTGGGTTATGGTGAATAAAAGTTTTTAGGGGGGTAATTTGGTGCAGCAAGGTAAGGAAAATTCCCCTGCCAAGGTTGTTGTGGAGGCCAGGGCTGCCAGGGCATTAGAATGTTCCACATCTAATTTTGGGCATAAGGAAATTGAAAATGATGTTGTGCCATGCATGTAGGACGTGGTTGCCATGGCTTTTGAGGTGCAATTTCATAGAGCGCATTGACAACTTTCTGAACTACTAGATATGCTACTTTAATCTCTGGAAGAGAAGGACATTGATCAGTACAATGATTAGCCTCACAAATTCGGCATACCTATATACTGTCTACAGGATATTCCCTTAAGGGATGTTTGTTTTCTACACCTGGAGCAGAACACAGCCATTGCTTTCTCCACTTCCTCCTGCTTCTTCTTAGCCTAAAAAACATCTAAATGTTAAGACAAAGTGCTAAGAATGTCAGTTTTGAAATTTTCAAGTAAATTACCCATTTTAGCTCTGGTTACTCCAGCGCCAACAACTAGTTTGATGAGACTGGAAGAAGTATCTCTTATTCCTCCTCCAAATTTATAATTTCCCCTTGAATAATGTCAACACAAATCACACACATCATCATAACCTAGTTTTGATATATCACCTGCTCCCATTAGGTTCAAAACCTCCAGAAATTCTGGTCTGATTGCCCTGAGAAAAATTGTTCTCTTAGTCTCTTTACTCAGTTGATTCATCTTGAATCTCTGCAAATTATATTGAAATATTTCTAAGACTCTCCCCTTCCTTCTAATTCATGCCAAAAATTTCTTCCCTAAGGTCCCTAGTTTTACAATAATCTGATACTTTTTCAAGAATACCTTCTTCATTTCATCCCAGGTTGCAATGGAGTTTGAGCCCAACCCCATAAACCACATTAGGGTTGCATCGTTTAATGTAGCAGCAAACAACTTCAGCTTCTAAGCATTGGAATAATAGTCATAGCTCTTGCACAATACATCAAACTTGAATATGAAGGTGTCAGGATCTTTGCTAGAGGTACCACAAAAATTTGGTAAGGCAAAGGGAGGAATGTTTTTCATATGATTGGTTCCAGCAGATTCTCTGGTAGGAAATTCAAACATAACTAATTCCTTTTCCTTCTCATGATAGTCCCAGTCTATAGTACCAGTACCCTTTAGGTGAGTCATATCGAACTAAAAGGGAGTGGGACCCTAGTGAGCTGCATATCCCTCAGAGTCAACTGTCTAAAACTCTGGCTCTTGAATAGGATTGAAGAGGAATTCCTCTTCAGGCTGACCTCTAAGCAAAGATGATGTCCCCCTTGTAAGATGAGATTCTTGATGAGCAACAACATAGGATTATGTGTCAGAAGGATTCTTCTCTGCTATGGGGGAATTGATCTGCTTAGGATTAGTGGTCGATCCCTGTTCAAAACTATCATTCCTCGGTTCAGATTCTCCTAACTCCTTTGCCTTGTTCTTTACAAACTTATTTTTCCCTGCCAATTTATTATTGAACGAAGTGGTGCTCACACCACCACTAAAAATATTTAAAAATTTATATTGGCCCCTATTTATAAAAAATTCAAAACTTCTACTTACCAAAAATCAAGACAATATGGCTTTGGCAAATTCTGATCTCTGCAGGTACATAGGCCTTATCCCACATCTTACCACTTCGACTTCCCCAGTCCTAAAATACCTCAGACAAAAAGACATCACACTAAAACACTTTTAATATCATTCCATAGCACCTCCCCTGATCCAAAATGGATTTTAGATAGACTCCTAAGTCTAAGTGTTCCTCACAGAGGAAAATGAAAGTCCAAGGAAGTTCCTAGAGATAGCCCCATTGTAGAGATCTTTTCCTTCTAAATCTACTGCAACTTGAATGGGAAAAAATGGACTTAGGATGCAAAAGTTAACGTAGAAAGAAGATGCCCTTTTTTCTTTGGAAAAAGAGGCAAAATCCCCTAAAAATGGCAAAATACCCTTATAAAGGGAAATCACATCGGAGAATGGTCCAAGAGGCGGACTTAAGCAGAAAGGGGAGAAACCCCCGATTGCCGATCCCCGACATATCGGGTCGGAGGCAGGCTTGTGCATATAACCTAAGGCAAGGGCCCTAGGCCAATGCGATATTGTGATCACGATATCAACGGATCAGCGTCGGCGATGCCACGAGGCAAAGGACAGATCCCTGGGGCAATGTGACTTTCGATATATTTCATCACAATGTCACCTCGCAATGATGTAAAAGGGGTGATAACATGCCGCACCTGACAGATTTATAAGCAAGAATTTATAACATTTGAGTTCCACCATAAAGGGACTTTCCTGTGTATTAACGCTTTTTAGTGTAAAAACCAAAATACAAAGGAAAGATGCCCGATGTGATAAAGCCGAACCCAAAGGGGAATTATAGGTGTGATTCATAGAATTTGAGTTCCATAAAGGCACTCACACACTGGTCGACACGTGGCTGGCGGAGGAGAGAGGAAAACTGCCTTTTCGGGCAGGTAACCCTTGTACTCCTAAGCCGCTCGAAATTGGATATCGACTGTTGATCGGAGATCCTGTGGATCGATGGTGGGGATTGCGATAGCGGCCAAAGGTAGATGCGATGTGATTTTATGGCGATTTCGATATAATTTGAAGTTCGATAAAAAGGATTTTGTCGGGTTTTTGAATGTTTTCCCGTGTATTTGGGATCTCGCCCAATACATTAATACAATGCAATATAACGCCTAGTGGCGGACCCGATAGGGATTTTAGGGGAAATTGAATGGGATTTCAAGTCCGAAAATCATGCCCAATAGTGTATTTTGTAGACATTCTCTGTGTAATGGGATTTTTTTCAATTTTTGGGTATTTTCTAATGAGAAGGCCTATAATCACTCCTAATCATCATGCCATGTTGCAAGCAGGTGTTTTTATAGGCAATGATGCATTTTGAAGCCATGGAGCCGTAGAGCCAGATGGCTAGGCTAACTGACAGGGAGCAGAGAAGCCGCAGAGCCATAGAGGGATAATGAATCACAGAGAAATGATTGGGGTAGCCAAAAAGCTAGAAAAGTACCTCAAAGGAGGTAGAAGAAGGCAGAAGCAAGAGAGAAGAGAGGGAGAAAAAATAATGTGTAGAGCAGCTAAAGGAGTCTTTGGAGTCACTTGGAGGTCAAGTGAAAAGCCAGAGAGCTGAAATTTGCAGAAAGCCAAAGCCAAAGCCAAAGAAGCCAGAGCCGAAGAGCCAGAGCTAGAGCTGAGAACCAGAGCCAGAGCCGAGCACTAGAGCCAGAGCCAGAGCCAAAGCCGAGAGCCAGAAAGCCGAGAGCTTCAGAGCCAGGGGATAAGATGGTGTTATGTACCCATTATGTTTTGTGTAAACCAGTGGAGTTGAGCATGGAGCTTGTAAAATAACTTAGACCATAATCCCAGAGAGCCTAGTTGAGTTGACTAGAGCTCAAGGAAATGTAGCCCAAGAGTTTTGGGTGAACTCCAAATTAATATTGTTGTTTTGCGTGTGCTTTATTGTTGCATTGTATCTGTTGTTTTATTTGCTGTATATGTTTTCTGTCAGTTTAAGAAAATCAATTTATAGAACATAAATAGTTTAAAACAACCATAAGCATACACCTTATTTTCAAGAACATATTTAATTCCGCATTGGTTAATCATAAAGACATGGGAATATTTAAGCTTTGGAAGTGGGAGAGGTGCTTGTAAGTTAGACAAGAAGCTTAAGTGCCCCATTTTCAGATCAGGTGGTATCAGAGCTTGAGATTGATTAACCCCACCTTCAAAGAAGGTTATATCAGAATTCTTGATTGACAGGGCAAAGATTGCTTGTCTGAAAGGTGTTTGGGCAATCAAGGATTGATTGTTTGATTGATTGTATGCTTATTTGTAGATTGACTATTGTTTGAGTTTGTAGAGGTGAAGGGAAAGCTATTGATAGCTCAGTCCAGGAAGGACAAGAAGGAAGAAGGGCTGAAGGCATTCTTCTCATCCCAAAGGACCTCAAGGCAATCCTTGAATCACAAGAGGTTTGTTGCAAAAGGTTACTTGAGTAAGCTCTCTATTAATCTTGTTTGAAGTTCTTTTGTTCATTGGCATAATGACAACTTCTACAAGTGAGTCCTCATATTCTCCTTTCTTCACAAAAGTCTTTGATGAAGACATGAAGAAATACTTTTTCATCATGATGGACATGGTGAGAGAAATGTATGAGGATGGAAGGAAGAGCAGCATACCTAGAGATCAGTTGAATTCCATGAAGGAAGAGAAGCAATTGCTTTTTGACAAATTGAAGGAAATGGAGAGGCAACTTCATATTGCAAATATGAACCTGAAAAGGATGCATGAGTTGGAGTCACATCTCTTTGTTGCCAAAGAAGCCTTGGTCAAGTATCAGCTTGAAGAAGAGGTAAACCATTCCATTTTGTCTTCAAATTTTTCTAAGAATGCTTATATTGGTTCTTTTGAAAAATGTACTAGAGGCATAGGTTCCAAGCTAATATCCAAGATGGGCTATGAAGGAAAAGGCTTGGGTAAACATGCACAAGGTATTGTTGAGCCAATACTGGTTGAGGAAAGGCCTAAGTATTTGGGTCTTGGCTATTGACAGTCTTATGGAGAGAGTTCCAAAGCTACCATGAAGGCCATTGAAACAGTCCCAAGAAGGAGTTTCATTTCATTTCCTCTACCTCAGAAGTGTGAAGATTGTATTCAGGAGGAATACAATAGCTTGAAACATCATTTGCATGATGCAGGTATTCAGAAGCACACACTTGAACCAGAGAGTTGTGGAGACTCTAACAACATTGAAGAGATTGATGTTGTTCCAAAGGGAGCCACTTCCTCATTTGTTTCACCTCCTCATGAAGGCAATAAAGGTGAAAGAGGCAAGTATAAATCTGGTTCTAAACACATTCCTTTTGATTTTGTAAAGCATGATAAATTTCCACATAAGCATGGGAAAAGAATTGCATGTTCCTTTAGTGGTTTGGATAACCATAATGTTTCTAGAGGTTGGAAGAGAATGGCCACATACAAGAAACTTTTGAAGGAAAAGAACCAAGAAGCCAAAGGTCCATTGGACAAGGCAAATCATGCTATCAAGAGGATGCACATGTGTTGCACTTACTGCCATAAGCAAGTGCATGTTGCTGAAAAGTGTTGGACTCTGAATCTAGCAATGCTTCCACAAAAGCTGAAGAAGGTGGAAAGAGAAGATGGCAGAAATGGAAAGGAAGATTCCATGAATGATGTGTCTCAGGATGATTCACATGTTGATGCTGATGTGCAAACAAAGATAGTACCTTTGAAAGGGATTGGTGAGAAATGGTTAGAGTTCTTATCCAATTAAGATTGCATGTCTATTGATGCATCTATTTGCATTTC
The DNA here is from genome assembly GCA_031772625.1 of Pinus tabuliformis. NCBI lineage: Eukaryota > Viridiplantae > Streptophyta > Pinopsida > Pinales > Pinaceae > Pinus > Pinus tabuliformis. Next base: position 403,904,556 of record CM062811.1, on the reverse strand, counting down.
TTTGTTAATGAGATGCAAGTTGCAGGTTCTTACCAAGAAGGTGAATGGAAAAGTTTAGTAGGAGGCTCACTTTTTTGCTGCAACATTATATTTCATTTCAACTTTGAAAGTACAATGCGCTTAAGTGGAAGTTGAAGAATTAAATGCATGCATGAGCATGAGATGCATGAACACAAGGATGTTGTTGATTTCCTTGTATTTAAACATGTATGTGTAATTAACTGGTAGGGTTGATTGCTTTGACATGCCTGTGATGTAATGTTGACTTGGGAGAAGTCAACTTGGTCTCCAAGATGGAGATAATAATGAAGTGTTTCATCTTTTGAAAAGGAGTCCTAATGGTTTTTTTATACATGCTTAACTTGAAGGGTAATTTGTTTTAAAGGCATGTTTTGTGGGCTTGTTGTCTAGTCCATCATTTGTATGCAGATGTAAGACATGGAGGTGTTCACAAGATGTGAAATATATTTCTTTTGTTGAAGCAGGAGTTAGACCATCCAATTGTTGCCTGTATTTCTGTTGTTGTTAACAGTGGTTGTTGACAGCTTTTCAAACACATACAAATGAGAATTTTGTGGAGCAGGTGTACTTCACATTTGTTTGAGCCACCTTGGATCAATGATCAAGGTAGAGAAGTTCAAACTACCTTCTATGACCATCTCAGTAGGAGTTCTGCAGGAAGGCAAGGAGGAAGACAGTTCTTCCCAGGAGGACCGGCATATCCATGAAGGTGTTGACATGGAAAATGTTCGCTATACCAACAAAGGGGAACTAACCTGATCACAGGCTCCAATTAGGCCTATTTTCATTTGGAATGGCTAGTTCCAATAGGTTTTAAGGGACCCCATGAACTGTAATAGGTGTTGAAGGACTGCTTCTGAGAAGAAGACTTCAATTAAATCAACAAAATAAAACATCTAACCTCTATGTATTAAATTCTATCTACGCTACTTCTAAATACTCTAATCTATTCCTAGCTATCTCAATCTATCCTGCAGGAGAAAAATAAAAGAGATTAAACACCATAAATAAATTCCAAGTCAAAAAGAATCAATTACTGAGTTCATAGATGAACAATGTTGTATTAGAGATTTATTGCAATCATACTCATACAAGAATACACATTCCTTTTGGTACAAATAAACTAGCAACTAGTGTTTAATACGGTTTTGAGTCAAAGATCGCTCATAAGTTAACCATGTAATTGAATCATATTCAATTAAACCAGACTAATCATGAACAATATACCATCAATATGCATAAACATGAATCACACTTATATTCATGCCAACAATAACACCCCGCTTCAAAACACCTTAAAGCAAAAGAAAAATAAATCAGAAACTAAAGGCCCCTTCTTGAACTAGACAACCCTCTCTATTCACAATAACTCAAAATTGTTCTTATCCAAACAAAAAGCCACTTCTCCTCCTCGGAGGTAATACTTATGCAAAAACCCTTGACTCTAGGTCTACCCTACCTCTTCATCTTCACCACTGTTTTCGATATGCAAATCAAGTATACAGAGTTAGGATTGTTAGCGTAACTGCTAACACGTAGAAAGCATGTCTGCTTGTGTGATTCATTTCCTGAGGAAGTGAATAGATGTTGGTAAAAAGGGTGACTGTGTGTCACCTTCCCATGATGAAAACTGGGACAACTTTGCTTTCAGAATGTACAGGAAACGTTTGGGGTAATCGCAATCGGGTGTCGGCCCCTCTGCAGGTCGCAATACCCATGCCTTCCACTTCCCCAATGTGCGATTACACTATCAAGACTCCATAGGCCTGCCTTTTACACTAAAATCCACTCCCTTTGTTATATCGAGAATTTTTTAAAAGATGGGAAAACAAAGAAAATCTCGCCCCGATCACTTAGGCTAGACCTCAAATTTTATGTATCATGGCCTATAAATATCATCGGGTCTGGCATATCACATATCGCAATATGCACAAGCCTAGGGCTCCGCCGATTGCGATATGCGACGTGGCCCCGGACTCAAAAACATATATCTATATATATATATATATATATATATATATATATATATATATATATATATATATATATATATATATATAGATATATATATATGCATTAATACCATTGTCGGGTCCTTAATAACATGCTTGCCCTTGAAAACGGGGACTTCAATGTTTTTCGAAAAACAAAGGAATATATGAGGAAAATCATGTCCAGTTGTACGGTCAGACTTGAAATGCTATACACTCCAATTTATAATAATAGGCAGTTCCGCCACATCGCCACGCACATTGTGTATAAGGCCCGGGCTCTGCTAATATGCAATATGTGATATGGCCCTGGACCCGACATATGTATGAAGTATGGTTAAAAGTGTCGTCGGGTCTGAAGCATAGTGGCACACCTTATATGTATAAGCCTTAGACCTAGGCTGATTGCGATATGCGACGGGGTTTCAGACCCGACATATATGTATATTGTGGTTTATAATGCCATTGGGTACGGTGCCTTATGGTATACGTTATGTGCCCAAATTGAGTGTGATAAGCGAAAGAGGGATGGTTTATGCATGTTTGTGAAGTCTTTCATTACAAAGAGTTAAAATGGAAATGAGGTGCGATAAAAGGTCTTTTGTTTTAAGTACACAAATGACTATAGAGGGGGTGGGAGTGATTATGCGTGCGGGCATAAATATACCATGCATGTTTGTGAAGATTAAAAGGACCCGATGAAGGGAGTGAATAAAGGGCCAAGCTGTATCCTGAATGAACCATGCAGTAGAGGTTTATTCAATGGCTTAGTCATTAGGCATTGAAAATTTTACTCGGCAAAGAGTTAACATCCATGTGATAAAACAAATCATTCTAAAAGATGAAAGATCAAACTTCTAGGGGACCCATTGAAAATTTGCTATCAGAGCATGTTCTAATAGGGTGGTAATTGTGGCTACAAAAAATGGCAAACTGATGGGCAAACTACTTATCTTTGCTTCCAAATAATCCTCAGATCAATAAAACATCAGGGTGTTAAGGTAAACTTGAAATGCAAACTATACAGATGGAAAAGCATGGGTTCCACTTCAACATCAATTGCTTCAGGTGGGATAGAGACAAATAGATTCTACTTACTGATAGGATTTTGACAGGCATTCTACAATGGCAGTGTTATGGGATTTATTAACCTTCCTTTACCTGTTTCCTACTTTCAAAAATCCTTTTGGGGCCATCACTGGTCTGTCAATACCTGTTTAGTGTGTACCTCAGCTCTTTATTGTTCATCAAACTTGTTAAAATTGGCAACCAGGGAAAAACTTCATGTGGGTCATCTTATTCATGGCTGATAATATTTTTATTAGATTCCTCTCGTCGAGAGGTGTAGGATTGATATAAATATCATCCAATTCCGATAAGTATTCATGGAGATATGAATTTATTTTGATTATGGAATTATTATCAAGCCGACCTACAACTCATGTAGGCTCAGAAGCCCAACAGTCGCATCTATTCACCCACCAACGTTGTGTATAAATATAAGAGGACTTTTCCTCATTTAGACTCACTCATCTCATCACATCTCTCTCTCTCTACTGCGCAGATATGAGTCTCTTCTCTACTACGTTGAAATGGGTCTCTCTCTCTTGCACATGTGAAGCCGGAAACTGCTGAAACTGAAGCTGCAACTGCAGAAGTAAAGATTGACTTGCGTGGCCTAGAAGATCTCCTCATCTGAACTGCACTGTAGGTTCATCTGAACCTCCTCTGAAAGCCGCAACTTTTGGTGGTGGAATTAAGTCAATCCGACGAATGGTTTGCAAGATATCGACTGCCCTAGTTTGAAGCCGGAAACTGTTGAAACTGAAGCTGCAACTGCAGAAGTAAAGATTGACTTGCATGGCCTAGAAGATCTCCTCATCTGAACTGCGCTATAGGTTGATCTGAACCTCCTCTGGAAGCTGAAACTTTTGGTGGTGGAATGAAGTCAATCCGACTGTCGATTTGTGAGATATGGTCTGCCCTAGTTTGATAATGAAGCCGCTAATGCTGATGCTACTGATCTAGGGTTTGCTACTGCTGATATGAATCAGATTTATTGTACTATTTCTCTCTGCTGAATTATTGAAGATAAAAGAAGATTTGATCAAAGGGTTTCCCCACACATTGTGGGGTTTGTCCCTGGCTAGCCGCCACATCTTGCGTCTCTTGTCTTGGCTTGTTTTCTGTCGATCGTTTAATGTTCTATATGCACTTTACTTTATGTACATGTGATTGCTAATCGGTGGAATATAATAAGAAAAATAAGTAAACTGTTATAAGCATAGAACATACCATAACCTAACATGGTATCGGAGCTGAGGTGAAGACAAAGCCCGAGCAAGAGCAAGAGCAATCATTGAAGAGAAGATTGGCAAGGCTATCCTAAAAGAACTATGGGGTCCTCAACACTCTTTCCTGCCGAAGACAAGCTCCGTGAGAAAGCTGACTATCACGGATGAAAGATGTCTATCGATCTAACCCTTGAAGATCAAGGAGTGCTGGACCATGTAAGAGGCAATATTGTTGAGCCTTCATCAAATGCATCTACTGCTGCCTGGAACAAATGGAAAAATGGAGAAGTCAAAACAAAGAAGATCATCCAGGACTCTATCGACAAGCGCTTGGTGGCCTACATCTCTGATCTAGACACCTCCAAGGAAATCTACGATAGACTGGTGAGTTTATTTAAAGTTAATGATGCAAATCAAGTTTTGTTTCTTAGAAATAAGCTGAGGGAAATCAAGAAGGGTAAAGATGAAAGTATGCAAGCATACTTCTTAAGAATCACCGAGATCAAGAATGATCTCCTATCTATTGGGGAAACTATTACTGACAGAGAAATGGCACTCACAACTCTTGAAGGATTACCATCTGAATGGTATGTGTTCAGGACTACTCTTCTGAGCTATAATGTAATTCCTGGTTTCGAGGAATTAATGGCTTGATGCATTCAAGAAGAAACAAGGGAAGAAGTGTAAGAAATGCCCATGCCTAAAGGTCCTCCTGCTACCTTTTCTTTTCATGCAAAGAAAAGAAATAATTCCGGGACTAAATCAAAAGGAAAGGCTGGACCTAAGGCTAGAAGAAAATGACGATGTTACATTTGCGATAAAGCAAGTCACTATGCAAGGGAGTGCCCTGATAGAAAGGACTCACTCTAGGACGATGATCAAAATCCCTCTGATGGCAATCAAAGGAATGACAAATTCAACAGCAAAGGTAAGAGGAGAGCTGGGAATCAAGGAAGAGGACAAGCATTCAAGAAGGCCAGAAATTCCAGGATGTATTAAATGCACCTGACCTCAAAAAGAACCTAGTGTCCATCTCGGGAACGGAAGACAAAGGCTACAAGGTAACCTTCAACGATGGCAAGGTATGTATATGGAAAAATAATGTTAAAGATGCCTTTACTCTTGGGTTTAGTGATTCATTATATCAGGTCGATGGAAGTCTGCTAGGTGTCATGTCTTATGACACATCTCTTCAGTCCGAACTTTGGCATTAGAGGTTTTGCCCCCTTCATTATAAAGCTATACTCGGTGTAAGACAAATGGTGATAGGGATGCCCGAATTCTGAATAGAGAATGAAGGTGTATGTCCAGGATGCGCTGAAGGAAAGCTCAAAAGGGGACCATTCCCCTCAAGCCAAAGCAAGACCTCTGATATATTACAATTGGTTCACTCAGGCATACCTGAGGTTGGCATTAAGAGGGAGACTACTACACCACATACTCCTGAGCAGAATGGTGTGGTGGGAAGGAAGAACCGCATGATGATGGAAGCTGTTTGGGCCATGCTACATGATCAAAGACTTCTGATGTTTCTATGGGCTGAAACTACAATCACCGTCGTATATGTACAAAATTGATGCCCTCATCAAGCATTGGGTTCCAAGACTCCTAAAGAAAAGTTCACCGCAAGGTGAACAATCTTTCGACTTTGAGGAGCTCTCAAGAAGCCAACACCAGGGAACCAAAAGAAAAGGATGATGAATCAATGCCTGATGTAGAAGAACCCATGGATCTGATAGATTCTCATCCACATGAGCCCTCCTTTTCTAGGAAGAGGCCTTCATGGCTTAGGGCGATACTTGATGATGCTAAAGGACATGCTGCACCCTGAGGAACCTTTCGTCAAAGTAAGAAAATTAATAGGTATCAAGGATACCTGACGATCATGAGCACGATCATACAAAATGAGCCTTCGTCATTCTCAGATGCTGTCAAGCATCAAGTATGGAAGGATGCTATGACCATAGAATATGAGTCTATTATGGAGAATGATGTCTGGGAAATAGTTCTCAGGCCCTGGACAAGACAATTGTTAATTCAAAATGGCTTTACAAGATAAAGCATGCAGCAGATGGAAGCACGGAAAAGTATAAGGCTCGTTTTGTTGCTCGAGGTTTCTCCCAAAAGGAAGGTATAGACTATGATGAGATATTTGCACCTATTGCCAGATATAAGACCATCTGCTTGATCATAGCCCTTGCCGTTTCACAAGGATGGAACCTACATCAGATGGATGTCAAGACTGCGTTCTTGCATGGCTCGATCAAAGAAGAGGTCTACGTGGAGCAACCTGAAGGATTTGAGATTTATGATCGAAAATCTCATGTATGCAGGTTGAAGAAAGCTCTCTATGGGCTGAAGCAAGCACCTAGAGCATGGTATGAGAGGATCGATAGCTACTTGATGAAGCTAGGATTCACTAGGAGTGAAGCCGATCCTAACCTTTACTTTAAGGTTGAAGATGACAAGCCTCTCATACTGGTATTGTATGTGGATGACCTCTTTATAACAGGTGCAGACCCTCTCATTCACAAATGTAAGAGGGAGCTGGCCTCTGAATTTGAAATGAAAGACCTAGGACTGATGCACTACTTCCTAGGACTTGAAGTATGGCAGAAGCCAAGGGAAATTTTCTTATCTCAAGGGAAATATGTGGTAAATATATTGGAAAGATTTGGTATGATGGACTGCAAGCCTGTGACTACCTCGAGGATCTTAACTTTTAGAAGTTATATGGTAGTGATGTCGGACCAGATTTGGGAAATGCCTCTGAGTTTCATAAACTCATTCGCATTGATGTTCTTGGTGAACCTCCGTCCGAACATATTTTTTGCAGTTAGCATTGTGAGCTCATATTTGGTTGAGCCTCACTGGATTGATGCCAGGAATCTTCTGAGATGTCTTCAGGACACAATCTCTCATGGATTAAGATACACTGTCGGAGATGTGAGACTACTTGGATATACTAATGTTGATTGGGCAGGCAGTGTGGTGGACCGTAAGAGCACTTCCGGGTGCTGTTTCACCTTGGGATCTGCTTCGATATCCTGGATGAGCAGGAAGCAGAAGTCGGTGGCTTTGAGCACCGCCGAAGTAGGATATATTGTTGCTAGAATAACCTCGTGTGAGGTAGTTTGGTTGTGAAAGCTCTTCAGTGAGCTGTTTGAATTTACATTGGATACCACTGTGATTCTCTATAACAACCAGAGGTGGGATTCGATTATTGAGGAATCCCGTATTCGTCGATTGCTCCAGCAGATAGACATCATCTTGGATATGGTAAGTTGATGAGCAAGAAGGCTCCATCGCATTAAGATGATGTACAGGTTGATACACCTTGTCAAAGCCCCGAGGAAAGATCTAATCTGTGATTTTTCCAAACGACTTGGAGTCGGTAAGAAACCCTTGTACAAGGGTCCTGCATGTTGCATACATTGAGCTCTGGGAGCTCTGAGGGCTTGCGGTTATTACTGAAGCAACATACGACCACAGGGTGACTCACCCTCCCCTGGTGGTGCACACTGGAACAAGATGATTCGCTCTCTTGTGGGACAAGATGATTCGCTCTCTTGTGGAACAGGATGATTTGCTCTCCTGTGTAGCAGGATGATTAGTTCTCCTGTGAGGCCTGGATTGATGTGTTCTCCATGGCGATTGTAGCAGGATTGATGTGTTCTCCTGTGAGGCCTGGATTGATGTGTTCTCCATGGTGATTGTAGCAGGATTGATGTGTTCTCTTGTGAGGCCTGGATTGATGTGTTCTCCATGGCGATTGTAGCAGGATTGATGTGTTCTCCTGTGAGGCCTGGATTGATGTGTTCTCCATGGCGGCCTGGATTGATGTGTTCTCCATGGAAATTGTAGCAGGATTGATGTGTTCTCCTATGAGGACAGGATTGATTAGTTCTCCCGTCGAGGCATCCTATCCATGCAGTCTAGGACTCATGGGAAGTACCTCTCATCTGATCAATGAGCAGGGAAATGAAGTTAGGGACCATAGTAGTACCGATGGACGCATCGTTGTAACTACCATACTCCCTACGCTAGGATGACCTCCATTGATCTGGGATCAATGATACTGGTCTGGGACCAGTGGTAGGAGTTGTACCATACTATGACGCTGACTTCGGGTCGGTTGAGACTGGTTTGGGATCAGTAGTACATACTCTGAGACTGACTTTGAGTCAGTGGAGAATGATATTGGTCTGGGACCATTGGAGTTATACTCACTATGACGCTGACTTTGGGTTGGTTGAGACTGGTCTGGGACCAGTGGTACATACTCTGAGACTGACTTTGAGTCAGTATGATACATCCTCGATCATTTCTTCTTCTTCATAATTTGGACAAAAGCAGAGTAGAACAGAACAATGCAAGAGCAGAGTAGAACAGAACAAAACAGTACAGATCAGTGTAGGGCAGAACAAGACAAAGTAGAACAGGAAAAATAGAGCAGAGCAGGGCAAGGGTCAGGCTGTACAAGGCAGTGCATTTGATGGATGAATAGTAACGACCGATAGACAGATTGCAGATGAAGTTCTCCATGGTTGAGAGGGAGTGTTAAAATTGGCAACCAGGGAAAAACTTCATGTGGGTCATCTTATTCATGGCTTATAATATTTTTATTAGATTCCTCTCGTCGAGAGGTGTAGGATTGATATAAATATCATCCAATTCCGATAAGTATTCATGGAGATATGAATTTATTTTGATTATGGAATTATTATCAAGCCGACCTACAACTCATGTAGGCTCAGAAGCCCAATAGTCGCATCTATTCACCCACCAACGTTGTGTATAAATATAAGAGGACTTTTCCTCATTTAGACTCACTCATCTCATCACATCTCTCTCTCTCTACTGCACAGATATGAGTCTCTTCTCTACTACGCTGAAATGGGTCTCTCTCTCTCACACATGTGAAGCCGGAAACTGCTGAAACTGAAGCTGCAACTGCAGAAGTAAAGATTGACTTGCGTGGCCTAGAAGATCTCCTCATCTGAATTGCACTATAGGTTCATCTGAACCTCCTCTGAAAGCTGCAACTTTTGGTGGTGGAATGAAGTCAATCCGATGAATGGTTTGCAAGATATCGACTGCCCTAGTTTGAAGCCGGAAACTTCTGAAACTGAAGCTGCAACTGCAGAAGTAAAGATTGACTTGCGTGGCCTAGAAGATCTCCTCATCTGAACTGCGCTATAGGTTCATCTGAACCTCCTCTGGAAGCCGAAACTTTTGGTGGTGGAATGAAGTCAATCCGACTGTCGGTTTGTGAGATATGGTTTGCCCTAGTTTGATAATGAAGCCGCTAATGCTGATGCTACTGATCTAGGGTTTGCTACTGCTGATATGAATCAGATTTATTGTACTATTTCTCTCTGCTGAGTTATTGAAGATAAAAGAAGATTTGATCAAAGGTTTTCCCCACACATTGTGTGGTTTGTCCCTGGCTAGCCGCCACATCTTGCGTCTCTTGTCTTGGCTTGTTTTCTGTCGATCGTTTAATGTTCTATATGCACTTTACTTTATGTACATGTGATTGCTAATCGGTGGAATATAATAAGAAAAAGAAGTAAACTGATATAAGCATAGAACATACCATAACTTAACAAAACTTGATGTAGATATGTTTATCTACACTTTATATGAGAATTTCAGTGTTATATTTTCATGTGATTGAGTGGGGCACAATCATGGATCATGCCATATTTTTAAACTGCTTAAGCAAGGTTGGGCTTGCTATATCAACCGGTACTCTGAGCCCAACAACAATCTTTAATCTAACCAGCTTCTCAAACAACTTGTCCTTCCATATTGACACAAGGACTTGACATTTCATTTTCTTTTAAATAAGTCCTTCCAGTTTCAGGCACAAGGACTAGAGCACAATTGGATTTTCCATAGGGTATATGACAGTGAGCTTAGCCCATGAAATGAGGTTTACTTGTAGATAATAGGTATTGGACAATTTAGTGTGGTGTATGGGACCACTGGAGAATGACTGTAAACCTTATAAGCAAGTATAGGCCAGGTCTAAGTGGGATTACTTAAGATGCAGCATTCCTCCATGCCAGTCCAGTTGTAGTTACACATTTTTTGTTTTATAAGGATGCCCCTACATGCTCTAGATATCCAAGTTATCAACAGATTTCACATAGTTCCCAATAGATTCCAATGACGGGTTTGGTTTGAATTCCATAGATGATTTTCAAGTGCTCATGGGATGATAGAAAGTTTGTTTGATTTGCAGGTAAATGATGGATTTAGGAACAACAGAATCATCAGTAGGTTAATGAGGAAGGGAAAGGCAAAAAGTGGTAAATGAGGGAAAAATTGAAAGGTAGAACGAGATCGGAGGACCAAAATCAGCTAGCTGAAAGGGACTGTGATTGAAAACAACAGGAAAATAGACTTTGTAGAAAACAAAAAGTAAAGACAGAAATACAACTAAACTAACAGCAAAATGAAATGAACTCTAACCTACTCAGGAGGTAACCACCAAGTGGTGGCTACTGTAATTATCTCTTTAGATGTTAGCCATTAATAGGGAGATTTTCAGTCTCTCCCTGTAATTCTTTCAACTTGTAAGTCCCTTGACCAATTTTTTCAACAACTTGGAATGGGCCTAGCCGTAGGTGTTGGAATTTTGTGTGTTTACCCTTTGGCTCACTTAGCTTGTCCCATTTCAGGACTAGCTCCCCTACTTGGAAATCTTTATCTCCTGCCAGATGATTATCAAACCATTTTTTTACAATCATTTGGTGATTTTTTAATTTAATTCTGGGTCTATCTCTTAATTCCTCCAACCTCGTGAGTTGGTTGATCCTTTCTTGAAGCAAGGCTGAAGGAGTTCCTCTTGAAGCTTGGGAGAGCTGTAAGGAGGGAAGGGTAACGTTTGGGTGCAAGATGGCTTCCTGTCCATATACAAGGAAGTATGGGGAGTTTCCTAAGACTACTTTAGGGGTGAACCTATCGGCCCAAAGGGCATTTGTTAGGGTGTTGTGCCAGTTCCTCTAGTTGTCAACGACTGACTTGCAGATTATGCAGATAAGGTTTTTATTTGAAGACTCTGCAACTCCGTTTCCCTAGGGGTAATAGTTTGTTGCATACTTTATGTGGATTGATTTATTAATAGCAAACTCAGTTAGTTTCAGATATGAAAAGTAAGAAGCGTTATCAAATATGAGGGCACCAGGGATGCCATACCTATTGATAATGAATTTCTCAATGAATGGTATTACCTTATCTTCATTCACCTTCTAGAGCGGGATAGCTTCGGTCCATCTGGTGAAGAAATCGGTCGCTGTGAGTATATACTTATGCTGCTGTGAAGAGTTTGGGGTGATTTCACCTATGACGTCTAGGCCCCATTGTTGGAACGGTCGATAAATCATAACAGGCCTGAGGGGAACAACAGGCTTTCTTTCTCGTCCAGCAGCGGTTTGGCACACCTTGCATTTGTGAGCATAGGCATGTGAGAACACTGTGGGCCAATAATATCCAGCTGTTAATATTTTGTGAGAAGTGTTCTCTCCGCCATAGTGACCACCTACTGGGTCGTTTTGCATTTCTTTCAATACAAGGTTGGCATCATCCTTCTCCAAACACCTCAGTCAAATTCCATCATGATTTTTTCTGTATAAGATGTTGTTGGCAAAATGATATGGATTGGATTTCAATCTGAGTGCTCTCCTTTGTGATGCATCCATGTGTTCAGGACACGATCCCCGCACTAGATAGAAGTGTATGTTGTAGTACCACCACTCAGGTCCAAAAGGGCTTCCGATGTCTCTCGCTCATACATCAATGCTTCGTTAATCCATAAGGGCTCTTCCCTGAGTTCCATTTGTGCATACTGCATGCTCAACATTCCTGATTCTTTGGATGCCCCTTTTTTGTCTACCAAGGCTTCTACCGCTAGCCTGCAAAGTCCCTGCCCTCGAACTATCTGTGTCGAATTTACCTGAAGGTCGAACTCTTGAAGGGCGGTTATCCAGTTCCCTATTCGTTCACCCATTTTTTTCTACATAAAGAGGGCTCTTATAGCAGAATGGGGAACGATGACTTTGGTCTTGGCCATTAGTAAATAAGGGCGGAAATGTTTTACGGCCTTGAAAACTGCATAACCCTGTTTCTCCACATTTGGGTAGTTGAGTTCTTCCCCTTGGGGATTAGAGATCATATAAGAGATAGGGACTTCGTCACCTTTGTTGTTTTTCTGAGTGAGTATGGCAGCATATGAAACATCAGAAGCAAAAGTGTAGAAGAAGAACTCCTTGCTGAAATCAGGGCTGACCAATGCAGGAGCTTCAACAATGGCTTCCTTGATTCGTCAAAATGCTTCCTTGGCTTCATCGATCCATTTATACACAACATCTTTCTTCATCATCAGCTACAAGGGGCGCACTATTTCTGTGAATCCTGAGACAAATTTTCTAATGAAATTAATCTTCCCGAAGAAAGATTGCATGGATTTTTTATTGGCGGGGGGTTGTATTCTCATGATGGTCTCTATTCTTTTAGGATCAATAAAAATCCCTTCTTTAGAGAGGATATGACCGAGTAGTTTCCCCTTTGTGACAACAAAGATGCTCTTTTTGGGATTCAATGAAATTCCATACCTTTGGAATCTTTCGAAAATTTGTTTCAGGTGATAAATATGATCCCCTCTGTGATATGAATACATAGTGATGTCATCCATGTAAATCACTATTGATCTGTTCATCAAACCTCGGAAAGCTATGTCCATAGCTCTTTGGAATGTGGCACCCGTGTTAATGATCCCAAAAGGCATTTTATGATATGCGTAGATGCCCCATTTGGTGTTGAACGTTGTCTTAAGCTGATCCCCATGAGATACCAATACTTGATTATATCCTGAAAACCCATATAATAGGGACAACATTTCAGACCCAGAAATGCACTAAAGGATGTGTTCCATAGAAGGGATAAGATAGTTATCCTTTTGAGATGCTTTGTTTAGGTTTCTGAAATCAATACACAGCTTGATGTCTCTATTTTTCTTTCTCACTTGCATGATATTGGCTACCCAACAGGTGTGTCTGACTGGGAATATGATTTTAGCATCCAGCATCTTGTTTAGTTCTTTCTTCACCAATGGTTCTAGGCTTGGATGTATCTTACGCAACTTTTGTTGGTAGGGCTTAGCCTCCTTTTCCAAAGGGATCACATGCTGCATAACACTGGTATCAAAGGTCTTTAGGTCTTTGTATGTCCATGCAAATACATCCTTGTATTCTTTAAATAGCTTGACAAATGTAGCCTTTTCTTGTGGAGAGCACCCAAGCCCCACAGTGACATTTTTTGGGTCTTCTTTGGTCCCAAGGTTGACCATTTCATACTTCATAGACAAGCTATGTGTTTTGCAGTTAGTCGGTTTCTTGAATTTATCATGCAAGTCATACAAGTGATCCATCTTAACAACTGATTTTGGAATCACATTGGGTTGATCCCTTTCCTTATCTTCCCTCTCTTTCATAAGCTTGTCATGCTCCTTTTCGTCAATGACTACATTCTTGAATGTCTTATTGCAATGCAAGAATTCAAGGATTTGCTCATCATCTTCGAACACCTGCCAATTCGAGATGTTATCAGGCACAGATGGTCTGAAAATCAATTCGACAGAAAAATTATTTTTCTTCAATCTAAAATCAAGAAAATGTTTAGCAACCATATTAGCCATCAAATCAACATCTTGGTTTTTCCCTCAAGGTATGTATGTGATATTAAAAGAATCAAAAATCTCAATTAAGTCTCATACCTCATGCTGGTACCTTACGAGGTGTGGTGAATTGCAATGTATCCTTTTCCTTACCTGATCTACAATTATCTGTGAGTCACCAAAAACTTTAAGATTTTTTACATTCATGTCAATGGCTTTCTTCAGGCCTTGTAGCAGGCCTTCATATTCTTTTGTGTTGTTGGTGCATGCAAACTCCAACCGACTGGCCATCAAATGTTGGTTCCCTTGCGGGTCAATGAGAATACTTCCAGCACCTGCACCTTCAAGGCAGTTAGAGCCATCAAAATAGAGTGTCCAGAATATAGAATCTAATGTTACATCAATTGAACTACTATCTAAGAAATTAGTCCTATCATCTACTATGATACAAGATAGTTCATCAGTTGGATTATGGGAGGGAATTTCCAACTGTGTGTATGTCAAAGTTTCTTCAACTATTTCTACATGAAATTTTCCAAAACAGGGTTCTGTAGCATAAACATTGAAATTGTAGTTCCCAAGGATGGAGTTGGTAAACATTACAGGTTCATTGGGACCATTTAGTTCCATTACCACATACTTCATGTATCTTTCACAATCAACTCTCAACATATCACCTTTTCCCTTCTGAGACAGCAAGAGGTGGGACCAATCAGTTGAGAAATATCCATTGAGTTTTGCTGACCAATCCCTACTAAGCAGCATTCCATAGGTCTCGGTTATGTCGACTACCACTATATCAATGACTTGTGTGTACTGTGGTTTAGTAGCCATCCAAATCAACACATCTTTCAATTCTCCAATTACTTTCACATTTGTCATGTCTAATTGCATAATTTGGGTCCCAGTTTTCTCAGGTACTGCATGTAGTCTTTTAGCAAAAGCATAAGGCATCACAGTGGACAAGGCACTAGAATCTACCAGGAAACTGTGCACATTCATGTTGAGGATTTCAAATGTGATAAGGAAAGGTGGGGTCATGGATTTTGACTTTCTCCCTATCATGGCTGTACTGACATCTTGGGGTTTTTGATTCATTTTGGACAGAGTGGCTTCCATAGATAATGGGATTTGGGCTACAATGGAGGCGTTGACAGGTCTAGACACTAAATTCTTGGTTTGGTTGCTTGGGATGGTGGGATTTTTGGAATTTCTCTCATTCATAGCTTTCAACAACAAATCTCTTTGCTACGTTAATTTCAGCAAATCAAAGTATGTGATATTAGCCCTAGATTTCTTAAGATCATCCACAATATTGTAATCAATGTTATAAACAGGATAGGGCAGAGTAAACATACCTATTTTCCCATTCTTAGGTGGGAGTTTACCATCTTGAATAGCATTCATTGCAATGGAAGATGCATTTTCTTTTTTTGGATGGTTTGCAACAGGGGTACTCTTGGATTAACCACTGGGTCTACTCTTCTCAACAGAAACTTTGGGAGTAGGTGTCTACATAGGGCGGACATCTTCCTTGGTCTGATCTACAGGCTTCATAACACCTGCAAGTGGCCCTTTGCTTCGTGTGTGGATCTCATTAGTGTGGATTTCTGTCATACTATCTCCTTGGTCATCATCGTTCTCATTTATATAGAAATCCTACAACACGTTGATTTGGGATTCTTCTTCCAAGGGCTCTTCTACTTGGTATTCTTCATCATCTTCTTGTTCTGGCTTTAGCTCCACTATAGGTTCTTCTTGGTTGAGGAGCGATCCAATAAGGGCCAGCTCTTTTATGTTTAAATTCCCTTCATTGGGTGGAGCAGGAAGTGTAAGTGGACAATGACTGCCTTCTGTCTTCTTACGATAGAAAGGCTCAAAGGGCTTTCTGTTGTTATAGTCTCCTCCACTACCACTAGTACTCTCTCCATGATTCCTTTTCATATCGATGAATGTGTTTGTTAGTTTCTTAATGATCCAATACAAACTTTCCACATCTGTGGTGTCCTTGCCTTTGGTTTTAGCCCCTTTTTTATCACTCCCAATATCCTTCTTGGATGCTTGAGAGGCTTTATTTTCTCCGGTTGTATGGTGGCATGCTGTAAGACTGAGCATTTCATTCTCGACTTTTGTTGCTTCATCGATGGCACCTTGTAAGATTTGCGCATTACTCCTTTTGACCCACATAGCAGTAGGGACAGGGAGAGCAGTGATGTAGAATTCGATGAGCACCTCTTCTATAGGTCTGGCAGTGGCTAAGATTTTGTTCAACAAGGTGTTGAACCAGATATTAAAATCCTTAACCTTTTCTTTGGTTTCCATCTTCAAACGGGATAGTTCAAGGACTAAGGTAGTAGGGGTTTTTTCATCACCATACTTGTCTGAAAAGGCCTGTTGAAAGGAAACCCACGAGGTGATAGATCCTGTTCTCAAGCTAAAATACCATGTGGAAGTTGCACCGGTCAGGGTAAAAGGGAATAGGCGACAGACTATATCTTCATCAACTACCCCAAGCATGCGCACAGCCAGGAAGAAAGAATTGATATGGTTTTCAGCGGTGTCTCCCTGCTCAAGGTTGAATTTAGGCAGTACCTTTTCTACATTCTTGGGTAAGGGATGTTGCTGCCCAGGTATCACCTCAGCATCTTGAGTGAGCCAGGGAGGCTGTGCTCCTGGAGGAGGTGGGGGTTGGGTTCCACCTAGTTGAGGAATATTATCCATATCAAGGATAGGGATGTGTTGGTGGAGGTTTGTTCCATTAGGATTTTCCAAATCAAGACAGGGATTGCTTTAAGAAGGGGAATCCTCAGGAATTTCTTCCCAAGGAGAGTCGATGCTCTGTCAAGAATCAAGCAAAATATCTTCAAGAGAAGGCGCTGCAGAGGTTTCTTCATTTATGTGATAGACCTTGGATTTCTTTTTTCTATCGGAGGTAATGAATGAAAGATAGGGAGCTGTGATAGGGAATGATTGTAAGCCCAAGTGAGTCTTCTGACTGGTTGTTCCTGAGTGATAGGATACCCCCACAGTGTCTCTTCCTCAAAATGAGGCTTTTCTGAATGAGAGGAAGGGTCTTTTCGACCTTCACAATCCATGTATTAATCTTCTTGAATCCATGCATGGCACTTATGGATGAAATCTTGAAAAGTTGTGGAAGGCGGTTTAGGCCCTCCTTCTAGCGCCAATTTGTTGACATGGCGAATGTTCGCTATACCAACAAGGGGAACTAACCCGATCACAGGCCCCAATTAGGCCTGTTTTCATTTGGAATGGCTAGTTCCAACGGGTTTTAAGGGACCTCATGAACTGTAATAGGTGTTGAAGGATTGCTTCTGAGAAGAAGACTTCAATTAAATCAACAAAATAAAACAGCTAACCTCTATGTATTAAATTCTATCTATGCTACTTCTAACTACTCTAATCTAGTCCTAGCTATCTTAATCTATCCTACAGGAGAAAAATAAAAGAGATTAAACACCATAAATAAATTCCAAGTCCAAAAGAATCAATTACTGAGTTCATAGATGAACAAGGTTATATTAGAGCTTGATTGCAATCAGATTACTCATACAGGAATACACATTCCTTTTGGTACAAATAAACTAGCAACTAGTGTTTAATATGGTTTTGAATCAGAGATCGCTCATAAGTTAACCATGTAATTGAATCATATTCAATTAAACCAGACTAATCATGAGCAATATGCATAAACACAAATCACATTTATATTCATGCCAGTAGCAACACCTCGCTTAAAAACACCTCAAAGCAAAAGAAAAATAAATCAGAGACTAAAGGCCCCTCTTGAACCAGATAGTCCTCTTTATTCACAATAAGTCAAAACAGTTCTTATCCAAACAAAAAGCCACTTCTCCTCTTCAGAGCTAATACTTATTCAAAAACCCTTGACTGTAGGTCTACCCCGCCTCTTCATCTTCCCCACTGTTTTCAATATGCAAATCGAGTATACAGAGATAGGATTGTCAGCGTAACCCCTAACATGTAGAAAACATATCTGTTGGAGCAATTCATTTCCTAAGGAAGTGAACAGATGTTGGTAAGAAGGGTGTCTGTGTGTCACCTTCCCATGATGAAACCGAGACATCCTTTCTTTCGGAATGTACAGGCAATGCCTGGGGTAATTGCAATCAGGTATCGACCCCTCCGCAGGTCGCAATACCCATGCCTTCCACTTCCCTGATGTGCGATTACACTATCAAGACTCCATAGGCCCACCTTTTACGCTAAAACCTGCTCCCTTTGTTATATCAAGAATTTTTGAAAACACCGGAAAATAAAGAAAATCCTGCCGTGATCACTCAGGCCGGACCTCAAATTTTATGTATCGGGGCCTATAAATATATCGTCGGGTCTGGTATATCATATATCGCAATTTGCACAATCCTGGGGCTCTACCAATTGAGATATGTGACGTGGCCCCAAACCCGAAAACACACACACACACACACACACACACACACACAGATATATATATATATATATATATATATATATATATATATATATATATATATATATATATATATATATATATATATATATATATATATATATATATATATATATATATATATATATGCGTTAATACCGTCGATGGGTCCGTAATAACAGGCTTGCCTTTGAAAACCAGGACTTCAATGTTTTTCGAAAAACAAAGGAATATATGGGGAAAACCATTTCTAGATGTAAGGCTAGACTTGAAATGCTATACGCTCCAGTTTATAATAATCGGCGAGTCTGCCACATCGCCATGCACATTATGTATAAGGCCCAGGCTTCGCCGATATGTGATATGTGATATATATATATATATATATATATATATATATATATATATATATATATATATATATATATATATATATAT
The DNA here is from genome assembly GCA_031772625.1 of Pinus tabuliformis. Lineage (NCBI taxonomy): Eukaryota > Viridiplantae > Streptophyta > Pinopsida > Pinales > Pinaceae > Pinus > Pinus tabuliformis. Next base: position 403,885,680 of record CM062811.1, on the reverse strand, counting down.
ATATATATATATATATGCGTTAATATCGCCGATGGGTACGTAATAACAGGCTTGCCTTTGAAAACCAGGACTTCAATGTTTTTCGAAAAACAAAGGAATATATGGGGAAAACCATTTCCAGATGTAAGGCTGGACTTGAAATGCTATACGCTCCAGTTTATAATAATCGGCGAGTCCGCCACATTGCCACGCACATTATGTATAAGGCCCAGGCTTCGCCGATATGTGATATGTGATATCGCCCTGAACCTGACATATGTATGAAGTATGGTTAAAAGCTTCGTCGAGTCTGAAGCATAGTGGCACACCTTATATGTATAAGCCTTAGACCTAGGCTGATTTCGATATGCGACGGGGTTTCAGACTCAACATATATGTATATTGTGGTTTATAATGTTGTCAAGTCTGGTGCCTTATGGCATACGTTATGTGCCCAGATTGAGTGCGATAAGCGAAAGAGGGATGGTTTATGAATGTTTTTGAAGTCTTTCATTGCAAAGAGTTAAAATGGAAATGAGGCATGATAGAAGGTCTTGTGTTTTAAGTACACAAATGACTAGAGTGCGGGGGGGAGTGATTATGCGTGCAAGCATAAATATACCATGCACATTTGTGAAGATTAAAAGGTCCCTTTGAAGGGAGTGAATAAAGGGCCAGGCTGTATCATGAATGAACCATGCAGTAGAGGTTTATTCAATGGCTTAGCCATCAGGCATTGAAAATTTGACTCAGCAAAGAGTTAACATCCATGTGATAAAATACATCATTCCAAAGATGAAAGATCAAACTTCTATAAGACCCATTGAAAATTTGCTATCAGAGAAAGTTTTAATAGGGTGGTAGTTGTGGCTAGAACAAAAGGAAAGTGGTCAAAGGCTTTGGTTTAGAGACACTATGCAAGGCAAGTATATGGAGGCTGAAAGAAGAGGGTGTTGTTACTCTCATTTACTATTCAGATTAGTATATCAGTCTTTTGGAGACCAAAAGTTCTTTTAGTGGGAAGGCGTGATCCAAAATGGATTTTGGATAGACTCCTAAGTTTAAGTGTTCCTCATAGAGGAAAATGAAAGTCCAAGGAAGTTCCTGGAAATAGCCCCATTGCATAGATCTTTTCCTTCTAAATCTACTACAACTTGAATGGGAAAAAATGGACTTAGGATGCAAAAGTTATCGCAAAAAGAAGATGCCCTTTGTTCTTTGGAAAAAGAGGCAAAATCCCCTAAAAATGGAAAAAAAAACCCTTATAAAGGGATATTGCATCAGAGAAGGGTCCAAGAGGCAGACTTAAACAGAAAGGGGAGAAACCCCCAATTGTTGATCCCTAATATATCAGGTTGGAGGCAGGCTTGTGCATATAACCTAAGGCAAGGGCCCCGGGCCGATGCGATATTGCGATCACCGATATCGGCGGATCAGCATCGGCGATGCCACGAGGCAAAGGACGGACCCCCGGGCCAACGCGACTTGCGATTGCGATATATCGCATCGCAACGTCACCTTGCAGCGATGTAAAAGGGGTGATAACATGCCAGACCTGACAGATTTATAAGCACGACTTTATAACATTTAAGTTCCACCATAAAGGGACTTTCCTGTGTATTAACGCTTTTCGATGTAAAGACTGAAATACAAAGGAAAGATGCCAAAAGCAATAAAGCTAGACACGAAGGAGAATTATAGGCGCCATTCATAAAATTTGAGTTCTGTAAAGGCAGAATTTCGGGTGGGCCTTAGGCGAAAAGTGGTATTGGGCTGGCTTCGCCTGCTCTCACACACTGGTCGACATGTGGCTGGTGGAGGAGAGAGGAAGACCACCTTTCAGGGTGGGTAACCCCCGTACTCCTAAGCTGCCCAAAATTGGATATCGACCGTTGATTGGAGATCCCTTAGATCGATGGTGGGGATTGAAATAGAGGCCAAAGGCAGACGCAATGCGATTTTAGGGTGATTTCAATATAATTTGAAGTTCGATAAAAAGGATTTTGTCGGATTTTTGAATGTTTTCCCGTGCATTTGGGATCTCACCCAATGCATTAATACGATGCGATATAAAGCCTAATGGCGGACCCAATAGGGATCTTAGGGGTGATTGAATGGGATTTCATGTTCGAAAATCATGCTCGATAGTGTATTTTGCAGACTTTCTTTGTGTAATGGGATTTTCTCAATTTTTGGGTTTTTGCTTATGAGAAGGCCTCGAAACCTCTGTAACCGGTCCTGATCATCATGCCATGCTGCAAGCAGGAATTTTTATAGGCAATGATGCATTTTGAAGCCACATAGCCGCAGAGCCATATGGCCAGTCTAACTAACAGGGAGTAGAGAAGCCGCAGAGCCACAGAGGGATAATGAATCGCAGAGAAACGGCTGGGGTAGCTGAAAAGCCGAAAAAGTACCTCAAAGGAGGCAGAAGAAGGTAGAAGCAAGAGAGTAGAGAGAGCGAAAAACTAATACGCAGAGCAGCTGAGGGAGTCTTTGGAGTCACTTAGAGGTCAAGCGAAAAGCCAGAGAGTTGAAAGTTATAGAAAGCCAAAGCCAGAGCCAAAGAAGCGAGAGCCGAAGAGCCTGAGCGAAAGCCAAGAGCCAAAGCCAGAGCCGAGGACCAGAGCCAGAGCCAGAGCCAGAGCCTAGAGCCAAAAAGTTGAGAGCTTCAGAGCCAGGAGATAAGATGGTGTTCTGAACCCATTGTGTTCTGTGTAAACTAGTGGAGTTGAGCATGAAGCTTGTAAAAGAACTTAGACCATAATCCCAGAGAGGCTAGTTGAGTTGACTAGAGCTCAAGGAGATGTAGCCCAAGAGTTTTGGTGAACTCCAAATTAATATTGTTTTTATGTGTGTGTTTTATTGCTGCATTGTATCTGTTGTTTTATTTGCTATATATGTTTTATATCAGTTTAAGCAACTCAATTTACAACACATAAATAGTTTAAGACAACCATAAGCATAAACCTTATTTTCAAGCACATATTTAATTCCGAATTGGTTAATCATAAAGACTTGGGAATATTTAAGCTTTGGAAGTGGGATGGATGCTTGTAAGTTAGACAAGAAGCCTAAGTGCCCAATTTTCAGATCATCCCCAGCAACGACGCCAAAAGGTTTGGGCAAATTATAGACTTATAATTTGACAGACATAAATCATCAACCAGGGGTAGGTAACCTTATGAGATGTTGCACAAAATATATGTAGGCTAATACTTTAAGTGTTTTTCTAAAAAAAACCACACACACACAACTTCAATATCTCTTTTCCTCATCAACACTTAGCAACAAAGGCTATGGAGCAGATTTAATCATCCCTCTACAACACCTAAAATTGTTGATGTTGATCAGAAAAAGATAATGGATCAATCAAACAACAATTAAACCAATTCAACATTTCACAATGTAAATTAAAGCTTGATCAAATAACTCCAAACATATTCATCAAATAAGCTTCACCATTTAACCATCATACATGTGTTGCTACAAATTAGAAAAGAGAAACAAAGGCTATGTAATAATTTTGTCAATTCATGAAGAATAATTAAAAGAAACACAAATCTGCAACTACTGGAGTTGTGAGTAAAGGGGACCTCCCTTACTCACAACCCCTTTAACTGCTAAAGGAGTTTACACAACGAGATCAACAGAACATGGAATTTTATATTAATCTGGACAAATATTCCAGTAGTACAAAAGTCTAGTATATTTGTTCTCCTTTTTTGAAAATGAAACATAAAAGTATTTATACAAGTGCAGAGGCATAAACTTGCCTGAATTAGGAAAACTAACATATCGCAACTGTTTGCTAACAATAATTGGAAAAGACAATAAAAATAGACATGCTGAGTTAATGATCCATGACTAAATGCATGGATCAAACTGATCTCATTGAATTGCTGGAGCTATTTCTCAATACAACCATATATGAGAGGACTGAATATCTGGAAAGTTTTGGTGGCAGTTTTGAGGCAACCAATGGGACAAAATCCATGTAAGCAGGTTTCTTAACACAACCCATGTTTTCATTCTTCTCGAGGCTGAATGGAACATAATCAACCATCGCGATTGCTACAGGAAATCAAGGCAGTTACAAGAAATCAAAATATCTACAGGAAATCAATGATTCTATAAGAAATCACGGGATGTCTGCAAGGAATCACAGAATGACTTCGGGAGATAGTTTTTCTGCGTAAGATTCAGTCAACACCATTGAAATTGTAGGTAATTCGATTGGGTAACATTTAACTTAAAGAATACTCAAGAATAAAGTGAAATGATACTTTTTAAAATGATTTGCATACCTTAAAGCTCACAACACCCTTTTTGTCAAAAAACATATAATATGGAAAAAAAGAGAGTTATTAAGGGTCAAAAAGAATTCTAAAGCGGGGAAGCAAGGCCTTAGAAATGTTATCAAAATTGGGGCTCAACAGTGCATTCACAACCCAAATCTAGGGTCTGTGGTTTCTTCAATTATCCATTCTTGACCCAACATGTTGCAAATCACATTGCTTTCATTCTAATGATACATCCTTCAACATTCCTTGTTCAGAATATAATCATGGGAATAATATAAGAATCACATTCACATGATACTAAAATCATATATTAGCCAACGTTATTTGTCCCAATTGATTCCTTGCACAACTAAGAATATTACATGCCATCCACATTTACATTAAATGAATATAACCAATCATTCTTCCATAAGAATGACTCCTAACACAACTTATTAGTCACAATGGCATTTATATATGTATATAAACATTGGCATAATCATGAACATATCATAGATTTACATATGTAAATTGAGGTAGGGTCAAGAGAACCTCCTTTGTGCCATTCTCATGGTTGCCATGTCACCATCCATTACTTCCTATAAACAAGCCAAATCCACTTGGTTGTCATATTGTTTTCCACTTAGCCATGGACATAACACATGTTGGCATATGTCAAATAAAATCATAGTTTAGATAAATCCTTGTATTTATGAAAAGCATGCATTGGGTTTTAACAAAAATTGCATGCATTCAAAGGGTTCTTTTATCAAAATTCATAACTTTAATGTTTCACCTTTTTCGTTAGCAGCAATGCTTCCAACTGTTATTTTCTGCTAGCAATGTATGCACAATTAAATTCTATCCCTACACATTTCTTCATTTATGCCTATTGTCACATTCAAGAGCAATGCTCCAAGGTATTCCAACGATAGCATGCTTTTCCAATCTACCTGGAATCAACATGTTTTGTGTGTGCTAATCTACTTTCTTTGCTAGGCTCCACTCAGCTCTCTTACTAGAGCTTTGGCTTTATGTCCATTCTGAACAAGTTTCCTTGGGCCCCAAGCAAGGACAACCAATACAAAAAAGGTAATGACAACTGCAATCATAAATAAATTTCAACTGAACAACATGGCCATGCACAAATCTAAAATAAAAATGATGCCAATTCATGAAATCAATAAATAAAAGCCACAACACATAAGCGTTACAATAAAATAATTCCAAAAAATCAATTTAATCCCCATGAGTCCAACATTCATAGAATTTCCATTCATATTACAAGTGGGAATATGTATATATATGTATATTCACATACCAAAATCAGTTCAAAATTCTTTACAAGGATTACAACAACCTTGAATTATTACATTCCCCAAAATTTATACGAGTCTTTTCCAATGTATGGTTTCATCTTTCAAGGAGCTTGAGGAAATGCTCCCTCCTCTTTCTCATAATTTTGCATTATTGATTCATGTCCCTTGGGCTTGTAGGGGTTGTCCTCCTTTTTCTTCATATGGGGAAAATCCTTTCATATGTGTTCCCCTTTACAATGCCAAGAGGGAAATAATTTCTTTTCCTTTTCAAATTCATGGGGCCTCTTTCTTCCAATATTCATTTCCATTTTTGAGAATTTAGTTTGAGATGTTGATTTCTTCAATTGCTTCTGTAGTTTAGAGTTCCACTTGGCCATTTTTTTTGTTTGATGGTGAGCTTCCTAATTTCTGCCTTGCAAATATTTAGCTCATCTTCCAAGTCCCTGAGCTCAACCTCCAAATACTTGAAGCTTCCTTTCCCTTAGAGGGATTTCCCTGTTACTCATCCTTCATGGAATTGGTCCATACCCTGTTGAACCATGTCGCGATACATGTTTCCTTTCACTTTCATTGAATCTTGTTATGTGTTTCCACACCGACTCAATTATTAATGCCTTAATGAAATACAATAAATAATGTACCAGTTGACCCATTGACAAACTAATCCAAGCATGCTACCTTGCAATAGTGCACACATCTAAAAAAAAATATGTCACATATCTCATCTAGGACACCATTTAAACACATACATCACCATGGTTTTGAAAGTTAGTAATATGCATACATGTATGCAATGGTATATTTATCATCATGTCATAAAAAAATTTAGAAATCAATATATTTACCAATACCATCAACATTAAGTAAAATCAACCTCTTTACTGAGACTAGTGTTTCCAAAATTTTAAAGAAAATCAAGGGTTTTAAATTTTTTGAACCAACATTATCAATTCTAGATATCATCCTTCTTGCTAAGGCGAACAATAGCTACTAATTTCAACTTATTTTCCAAGGCTAACAATCATGGCATCTACAACCTTAAGGGGGTTCAATTAGGGAACTACATGTCACATTAACATGTGTCACACCTACACATAATCACAAGTTAACACCTATCCCTTATATGTTTAATGTTGTTAGTATTCAGTTTCACTTGTAAATAATCAACATAAGATATATGATCATAGTGATATAACTTGCACTTGTCAACGAGTATTTATTAGCTGATAACTTCCTATAGTATACATTTAGTAAAACAAACCATGGGATTGGTCCATCCAATGCATGTACACACACAAATACATAAACATATCAATACAATCAATAGAACAATGTGTAATCCAAGCAACAAAGGGCTTTTCACAATCCCTCATACCATGTAACTATTCATATACATACCTATTCTAAGTGTTTAAAAGCACATCACTTTCCCAGTAATGCTAATACACTACCAAACTTAGGTTCAAGACCATGTAGGAAATTCTACCAGTGCCTAAAATTAACATATGCGATGACAAGTTTCCATAGATTCCATCATGCCAGAATCTTCATTACATTCCACACTCAATTTGCAACTTACGATTATAATTATTTATATACATAGCTTAGTTATACTACTTGGGATCTAGATCTCCACTGCTCTCCATAGGTTCAAACCTTGAACCTCCATAGTTATTTTTTTGTAGTAGGGATGTGACAACCCTAATTGCTCACACTCATATATGCAATATAAATATTTTTATAAAATGGGTTGAATAATGTGACACAAATTCTAGAGGCTAGGGAGGTTTCTTTCCTAGGATGACATAATTTCCTTAAGGTAAGGAAATCTAAATTGTTGGGGCAACCATTGAAGGTTCATTTTCTATGTCTTAATGGACTTGTTCCTGAACTTAATAAAGTTGTAAGAAAGTACATAGGACCATGCTCTACTGAAGGAGATGGAAGAAATAGGAGGACCCGAAATTAAATGCAGGGGCAACAACTTTGCTAAATAGGAAGGTCAAGGTCGTTGTTGAAAATACAACAAGAAATTCCTAATTTAATTTTGCCCAAAAATTAATTAGAAGAAATTCGAATTCTAATTTCATAAAAATACTTGGAAGAATTTAACTGAAGTGATATGGAAATTATCACTCAGTTAAATCAGTGAATTAGAGATGGAGACACTTGAGTTATGTTTAGTTGTGATTGATTGCTAATTTCTATCAATCAAGTTCAGTTAATTTGAGTTATTATGAGTTTAATTAGTTCTACCCGATTAAGAACTAGTGGAAGGTCCAATGGTGGGGTGTAACTTCACTTGATCTTTCAATTAACTCATCAATCAGCCTAAAATAATTGATGAATGTAGATAAATCAAGTTACCTAGTTAAGATTGGAGTTTAAGGGCAGTGTACTATTAGTTGTATAATTTTCCAAGTTGTATAGGTGGTGCATGCAGTCAAAGAAAGGCCTATAGGGATTGCACAATTCTCAATGACCAATTTCCCTAATTAATAGGGGGGGTAATTCCTTATTGAACAATGCAAGGAAATAGGTACTTGGGAAGGCCTGTATTTGGTTAAGTATTTACCAAATCTTGTCTAGGAAGCAGTGAGGTAGATTATACTAGTGCAAAGGTTGCTCAGGATTGAGAAAACATTGTATTTCTTCTCTATTTTCTGACTAATGCAATACAGATAGGAAGGGGTTTTGAGAAATTTCCTTCTCTTTAGATAAATATATGAGAATATGTGATCAAATCTTGTCTCATGTTTATGTCATGATTTTTCGATTATTTAATTATTTCCGTTGATGAGTAGAGTAGATCCAAGTCTTTTCTTTTAGCAAATTACACAAGCAGTTTGAATCTACAAGGAGTTTCTTTAGTCACAGGAGAAATGGGCCTTTGCTTAGATGCAACAAATAAGTAACAAAGAGGAATGTGTGCCACACTTACCATTGGTTGACAATATTTGGATGGTAGAGTAATTTCCAGAAGGTTACACGAGGAGGAAAACATAAGGGAAGAGAAGGAGCAGTACTGCGAGGGCACTACTCCTATTACTACGACCATTGTTGCTTAAATTTGGGGAGAGAAAGAGAGAGAGGCTTGGGAAACTTGGAAGAATAAGAAGGCATAGGGAAAGAGAAATATTCAGTTAGAAAGAGAAGCTAGGGAGGAAATCACTTCCAGGTAGGGAAACGTTTACCTCTCGAGTCCCCATCGGCTAGAGGGTGGACGTGGTGATTCTGAGAAAAGTCCTAAGGGATGGGATGGAGTAATTATTCCTAGGAAAATTTATGGAGTGCTTCTAGATAAATTCCTTGTTGTATGTTTTATGTTGTCATGGTTCTGGAGTCCCCATGTTGGGTGGAACCACAATGTTGAGTTCTAAAGGGTGGAGACAGTGATTGTTTGGAGTCCCTATGTAAATTGTTGCTTAAAATCCAGTCTGAGGGTTAAGGCGGAAAGATTGTTAGATTCCTTGGAGCAACTAGAGTTTTTGTTTCAACCCTTGAGCAACAAACCCCTTACTCTCTAGAATCTAGCTCGAGGGTGATAATTACAAGTAAGCACTGGCTATAACTATCTAAAGTTGGGTGGAGATTCATTTTCCCATATTCAATTGCCTAAAATATTCCAATATAAGTGTTCTTATCTATTTTTTGGGATAATGAATATATGTTTGCATTCTAGATTGAAATGGTGTATACAAATGTACTAAACTTGGTTTATGCTCTTATAGTTTACATGAATGACTAACATGTTTTTATTATTGACTCAGAGGAAGTGGAATAACATGTATTGATATGGGTCATGAATGTAATAGTGACTGCTATGGAAGTCCTTTCATTAGATTTCAATAGCTATGTTTGTTTCAAGCCCTTATAATATTTCTTGCTTCACTGTGTGGAGGATTTCTTCCTCTTTAATCTTCATTGTTTACAAGGAGGAATTCTTCAAGTCCTTATTGGTAGATGCCCTAGTTCTATAACTCTATGATTTTATGAATTTTGTTGGATGTTGAGCCTGATTATATTCCTAATTCAGAGGTTTTGTTTCAATCGTGTTTAGATCCCAATCCCCAATGGGTGTGTGTGGGGGTCTTTGCCCCCCACTATTGCTACCTAGGGGATCCAAGGAGGGGCGAATGGATGTTTGGAGTGCCCCCCTGACGAGGGTTTAGGGGCAATGCCCACAAAGCTAAAAATAATTAAAAAGTTTCCTTATAAAATATTTTAATTTCGTATTCAATCTGGGTCATTCATTAGGTAGATGATCTGACAGTAGAATTTATGTTAATTTAGGGTTTTTTTACCTATAAGGAAACCCTCATTTTATATGAGGGAATTGGGTATTTATTATTATGAGAAAGAAAGAGAGAGGACACTATGTGAGAGAGAAGAGGAAACTACAATGGATCTGTTGTAGGTGGTATCTCTTCATTTTGTTGGATAATATAAAAGGAATTTTGCCTATTTATCTATGGACGTAGCCCTAATTGGATGAGCCACGTACATTTTTGTATCTCTTGTTCTATGCATTTTTGTATTTGTGTTTTTGCAATATTTTGTGTATTTGATTGCTCAATTAATTAATTTATAACAAATGTTATCAGAGCTAAAAGTTTATTTTGTTGATAAAATCGCATGAGAGAAGGGTTCCTAGTTTGAGTGGGAGAAATAGCCGAATATGGTAGTTTTAGTGTTAAGAAATTTAACAGCCAAAACTACCAACTATGGAAGATGAAGATGGAAGATTATCTATATCAGAAATTTCTGTACCTACCATTGAGTGGAAAGTCAAATAAGTTGATGAGTATGACAGACACAAAATGGGAGATTCTTGTCAGAAAGACACTAGGAACAATACTGTTGTGTCTGGCAGTGTCGGTGGCATTCAACATTTCAAAGGAAATGACAACAAATGGTTTAATGACAACATTTGCCAAACTATATGAAAAACATCAACCTCAAATAAGGTATTTCTTATGAAGTGTTTATTTAATATGAATATGTCAGAAGGTGGATCTGGTGTTGATCATTTAAATGAGTTTAATACGGTTACGGTCAATTATGTTTTGTAGGGGTAAATTTTGATCATGAAGTTAGGGATCTATTGTTTATGTTCTCATTACCAGAAAGTTGGAATGGTTTAGTTATCACCATTAGTATCTCTATCTCTAAATCTTGTACTTTAAGGTTTGATGATGTTGTTGGTGCCATCCTTAGTGAGGAATTGCGATGGAAAAGCTACCGTGAGACATCAAGTAATGCTTTGACTACAAAGAATAGAGGAAGAAAACTGGAAAGAGAACGGAGCCCAGGAAATTTAAGTAAGTCAAGGAAATGTAATCACAAATCTAGATCAAGGATAGTGTGCTAGAAATGTGGGAAGAAAGGACACTTGAATAAAGACTATAAATATTAGAAGGGAAATGAAGGATATGAACAACAAGAGAACAATCATGAAGTGAATGTGACATGTGATTTGTTGTAAGATGCTTTGATTCTTTCATTAGAGAATATTATTGATTCCTAGGTGGCAGATTCAGGGGCCTCATTCCATGCCACACCTGATAGAAAACATTTTCATGACTATGTTCAAGGATATTTTGGACAATTTTTCCTAGGTGATGATAAACCTTGTAAAACCATTGGAATGGGTAAGGTTTTTATAAAGACAAAAAATGGAAACCAATGGCTATTGAAGGAGGTAAAGAATGTACTAGATATGAATAAAAATCCATTTTCAATAGGGCATTTGGGAAGTGAAGGCAGTGTTTACTTTTACACACAAAACCTAGAAGGCCACTAAAGGAGCCCTGGTAATAACAAAAGGAGAAAAGGTTGGTACATTACATTTATGCAATATTATTTCTAATTATATTAATTCTTTAACCTCCATAGGAGAAGATACAACACTTTGGCATCATAGGCTCGGGCATATGAGTGAGATGGGGATGCAAATTCTTCACTCAAGAAATTTGTTTCCAGGTTGGAAGCATGTTGATTTGGATTTATGTGAAAATTTTGTTTATGGAAAACATAAGAGAGTCAGATTTATCAGAGGTGGGAAGCAAAAGAAGAGAGAAAAATTAGAGCTTATGCATACATATGTATGATGACCTACTCAGGTATCATCTCTTGGTATCTCTCACTATTATGTTAATTTTATTGATGATGCAACTAGGAAAACTTGGATTTATTGTATTCGAAATAAATCTAATGTATTTGATACTTTCAACAAATTGAAAGCTTTGGTTGAGAATGAGACATGAAATAAGTTGAAGCGTCTCATATCAGACAATGAAGGTGAATACTGTAGTAAAGAATTTGATAACTATTGTTTAGAGAATGGAATTTACAGAGATAAGATAGTTCTAGGAACGCCATAGGAAAATGGTGTGTTAGAAAGGATGGACAAGACAATCATGGAGCGTGCAAGGTGCATGAGATTGCATGTAGGATTTCCCTTACAATTTTGGGTAGTTGTTGTAGATATTGTTGTTTATCTAATAAATAAAGGGCCTTCAAGTTCCGTGAATGGTGGTATTCTAGAGAAGGCATGGACAGGTAAAAAGTTAAACTACTCAGTTTTAAATAGTTTTAGTTGTGAAGCCTTTGTCCACATCAATAAAGAAAATAGAACAAAGCTTGTGACAAAATCAAAGAAATGTACCTTTATTGGATATGGTGTAAATTGTTTTGGTTATCGCTTATATGATTATGAAAATCACAAAATCATTAGGAGAAGAGATGTCATATTCAATAAAAAGGTCTTGTATACGATCAAATGTAGGGAAAGAAATAGGAAAAGGCCAACAAAGAATACACGGTGCTTAATGAGATAAAAAAATGTAAAGGTTCCTAAAAATCAAAATGATCAACAACAACAACAAGCACCTCAAACACCTAAAATTAGTGTTATAATATCTACCAGGATAAGTATACCCCTTGAACAATACTCTCCTTCATTATATTATGTGTGGTTGACTGATTCTAATGAACTCGAAAGATACGAAGAAGCAATGCATGTAGAAAATAGGAAGAAGTGGGAGAGCCATGGAACAAGAGATGGAATCCTTATTGTAGAACCAGATGTGGGACTTAGTCAAGTTGTCTCCTGGTAAAAAAACATTATAGAATAAATGGGTTTATAGGTTGAAGGAAGAATATGGAGGGAAATATAGGTATAAGGGTAGACTTGTCGTGAATGGATTTGAACAAAATAAAGGTATATACTTTGATGAAATTTTTTCTCCTGTTGTTAAAATGACTTCAATCATAATTATTTTAAGTCTATTGGTAATATAATATTTGCACCTTGATTCATTATACGTAAAGACAACATTTCTCCATGAGGATCTGGAGGAAGAAATATATATGCAACAAGCATAAGTGTATGAGGTCAAAGGGAAGGAGAAATTAGTTTGCAAATTGAAGAAGAGCTTGTATGGCTTAAAATAGGCTCCAAGGAAGTCGTATTTAAAATTTTACATGTTTATGTCTAAACAAGCTTATATTAGATGCCACTCTGACCATTGTGTTTATCTTAAAATGTAAAATGATGGCAACTATATTATATTGTTATTATATGTAGATGACATTCTTGTTGCAGGGTATAACATGCAAGAAATAAATGTGCTCAAAGGAAATTGGAAAATTCATTTTCAATGAAGGATTTGGGTGCTGCAAAACAAATCCTTGTTATGAGAATAACTAGAGACAGGAAAAATCACAAATTAACATTGTCTTACTACATAGAAAAGGTGTTGGAAATATTTAATATGAAAAATGTAGAACCAATTACTACACCTTTGGCTAGCCATTTCAAAATAAGTAAGGATATTTGTCCCAAGACTCAAGAAGAGATGGATTGTTTGTGTAAATTTCCATAGGCATTAGCATTTGGAAGCTTAATGTATGCAATGGTCTGCACAAGGCTTGATATTGCACATGTCGTAGGAGTTGTAAGCATGTATATGAAAAATACAGGAAAAGAGCATTGGATGGAAGTAAATTGGATTCTCAGGTATCTGAGAGGTGCTACAAATCCAATATTATGCTTTGGCAGTTCAAACATTCCTCTACAAGGATTTGTTGATGAAAATATGGTAGGTGATAGAGATAACATGAGGAGCACCACAAGGTATTTTTTACTGTAGGTGGAACAACTGTTAGTTGGGTTTCAAAATTGTAAAACATCATTGCACTTTCAATAATGGAAGCAGAGTATGTTGTTGCTATAGAGGCTAGTAAAGAAATGATTTGGCTACAAAGATTTTTAGATGAATTGGGCAAGAAGTAGGAGATGGGTAGGTTATATAGTAACAACTAGAGTGTCATGCATCTTGCAAAGAACTCAACATTTCATTCCAAGACTAAGCATATACATCTCAAGTACCATTTCATACGGACAATGTTGGATGATGGAAAATTGAAGCTCGAAAAGATACATACTAGACAAAATCTTGTAGATATGTTAACAAAAGTTGTAACCAGAGAGAAAATGAGATTTTTCTAAATTTCAATTGGTCTTCAAGAATGATGGTGAATATGAGAAACATCTAGGTCCAAAGTGGAAGCACTTTCTAGCAAGTGAAGAAACAATGGATTTGATATAATCAGTCTCGAAGTGGGAGATTGTTGGAAGTGGAGCTTGATTATCTTCTTGATTTAGAGGTATTTTTTCAACTGTGTTTTGATCCCAATCCTTGACAGGGGGGTTTAGGAGGGATTTCCTCCCCACTATTGCTGCATGGGGGGGAGGGGGGGGTGGTTTAGGGGGGGCCAACTAGACCCCCCCTTGGTGGGGGTTTGGGGGAAGTGCCCCCGAAGCTAAAAATAGATGAATAATTGCCTTGTGAATATTGTAATTTCATAGTCAAACTAGTTCGTCCATTAGGCAAATGATCTGACGGTAGAAGTTATGTTAATTTACAGTTTTTTCCCTAGAAGGCAACCCTCAGTTTATATGAGGGAATTTTATTATGGTTGGGTATTTATTATTCTGAGCGAGAAAGAGAGTGGGGACTTTTTGAGAGTGAAGATGAAATTACAATGGATCTACTGTAGGTTTTATTTCTTCATTTTGTTGGATAATATAAAAGGAATATTTGGCTTTTTCTCCATGGACATAGCCCAAATTGGGTGAACCATGTATATATGTGTCTCTCTTGTTCTATGCATTTTTGTATTTGTGTTTTCACAATATTTTATGTATTTCATTGCTCCGTTAATTAATTTCTAACAAATTCTTTGGTCCAAATAAATAACATGCTCCTATGATGTGCAAGGCATGGCCTCGTGAGCTTTTATGACTTGATTTCATGCTTTGTGTTTTCTGTAAAGTTACATCTTTGTTGTGTATGCATGGATGATGGATCTCTTAGGGCTAGGAGTCACATATTGTATGTTATATTGGTGTTGAGATGAGATGGTAACTCCTTGCTTTAATGGCTATGTATATCCAAGGTGTTAAACTTGATTGGTACTCCATTAGTGGCTATTCAGATGTTGGTTTCTTTTGTTAACTAGTTTTTTGAGAACCCTTCATGGGTTGCTACTTTCGTACCCATTATGAAAAAATATGTTTATACAAGTCTATATGTATCCATCTGTGGGTTTTTATTGTGCATTGGGCAGTGCTATGGTGAGAAATATGATTATTGGAGGCTCTTTAGGGGTCACCAAGTTTGTAGAAAAGGATGTGTGCCATCTAGATATGTGGTCGATGCCTGGAATTTGTGTCCACAAGAATTAATTGTTTATGGGTTCCTAATATTATCATTCATATATTCATATCCGTGATTTATTCCTATGAGTGGCCTTAGAAGGAGCGATTCCTAATTATTTGGTGTGCGATGATCTCCTTGTGGCCTTTTTGGCACCGTACATTATTTGTAGACTTGGAGAGGGTAACCTCATCATAAGATCTAGAGGGATAGTACTAGAACATGCTCATAAAATCTCTGTAACCATGACTAGACTCTAGCACAATTCCAAGTATTTGTAGATCTACTGCAAATGAGCTAGGTTTGATTTCTTTGCAATGAGCACATGGCACAGGTTGGGAGAATTTCTCTATGAGTACCACCAAATCGAAGAGGGAGTATATCTCCCATATCCCGAGTCTCGAGAAGAACTATCTAAGTCAAGCTTTGAGTAGAGTTATGTTGAGAATGATCTATTAATAAACACAAGCATGAGGCTTAGCCTTATAATATTATTCATATACCTTATTCAGTTTTCTTGAATGGAGTCTTGATGTGGAATTGACAAAGTGGATGATGCAATTTTTCCTTATCCAATATTCTATAGTATAAAATGGAATTTTCCAGAGATCCATGAAGGATCGTATAAAGGAAGGTGTGAAAGGTGCCCCTGAATTGAAGAGTTGTCGTTTATTAGCTCCTTTCCTCTAGCCCTGACAACCAGAGGCATGATCGAGTCATTACGAACAATGGTGGGGGAAAGATTCATCCTTTTTCTCTATTGAGGTAGCTAAGATCAAGGTTGACCACATGAGTTAAGGGATGGATGGTTGTTGGGGTCAATCCCAGCATGGAGGAACAATGACGGTGTGGGAAATGGAGTCAAACTCTCACTTGGAGTCAGGGTTGGGCCCCATGTAATTATTGTTATGTGTGTGAGGTCAAGTTCAGGCACAATGAGATGAAGAGAAGGTTCTTACAAGAGAATCAAGCTAATCTTTGACCATAAATAGGGATTTGGCTCATAACTCAAAGTTTTCCTTGGTAAAGTTTCTACCGAGATAAGTGGAATGTGTGTGTGTGTGTATAGATATTTGTATATGTATATATATGACGTGGTGAGGATATGACGTGGTGGAAATGGATTCGCTAGAAACTAAAGGGGTCGTAATCTTCGATCCAGAGGTCGGATCAAGTTAAAATTTTATATCACCAAGATGAAAACAATGGTGGTGTTCATGTCCAAAAAAAAATTGGGAAATTTTTATCATCCCATCTCTCTAACTATAAAAGGGAGATTGGATTTGTAAATGAACACCTCTCACCAGGATAGGGCAGGGAGAGTGTTTACAAGTGGTATCATGGCATCAGGTTTGAACACTAGGACTAGATGGGCTCTATCATGGGCAAGTAATAGTGGAATGCTTGCTAGAAGACTCATAACGATTTTAGAAGTTTTATAAACCAAACCTTTAGATGTTGAAAGTTAGACTATGCATTATTTATAACAAATGATTGATTATTGATGCTTGTGTACTGATATAGATTGTGGTTCTTGCTGATTATTATGTTAAGTTTCATCTAGAAATTGTGTGTGGTTGAAAACACATTACAAGAAGCAAAATACAATGAAAGGAACATGAATGAGGACTAAAATGGTGCAGTATAGTTCTAATCAATCCCAACATTGAAATGAAGAGGTCAGGACTAATGAAGAAGAAAAATTAGTTGGAGAAGGGGGAGGGTCAAAATCTCATGATTAGATGGATACTTTGAGGAGCCTAAGGGTCGCGGTTAGAAGATTCAAGGAAAATAATGAAAGGCTGGTGAGAGAACAAGAGAAGAAAGTTGAGATAAATGTGATAATTTTTCAAAGCCTCTCATATTTATAGAAGTAGAGGCAACATGAGCTAGGAACTATCCATAGGGACAAGAGAAGCCCTCAGGAGTCTAAATTGAAAACAAATGGGGTAGATGGTAGCAGGTCTAGGAAGAGGTATAGGTAGGGAAGTGAGGACACGGTAAAAGGAGATGCAATGTTGAGTACCATAGAAGGAAAAACTAGTGCCTATGTGCATCAATATACTAGATATTCCATCTCCACTACTAGGAGGAACCATCATCACTCTCATCATCATCAGAGAAGAAAGGAAAAGGATTATATGCCAAAAGAGTTTAAGATATCCAAGCCACCCACATTTGATGGAGATATGACGAAGTATGAGGATGCAAAGTCTTGCTTGTTGGGCATGAAGAAATTGCTCAGAATACATGATTATTCTGAAAACGTGAAGGCCAAGATTTCAACCTATAGTATAAATGGAAAAGCATACATATGGTGGGAATATTTGAATAATATCAAAGGTATCACGGAAGAGGGGATTAACTTGGAATAAATTTAAGAAAAATTTCAGGAATCAATATTTGTTTGAGCGATATTATGGCAGCAACATAAAATAGTTTTATGAACTCAATATGGGACAAATGGTAGATGAAGAGTATGTCACCAAGTTCCTGGAACTATTGAGATATCTACCATGCCTTAATAATGAGAAGGTAAAAATCCAAATATTCATTGGTGGATTCCCTATGGCATTCAGAGACAATTGAATTGTTAGAACCTAAGACATTGGATTATGCTATCAAGAAATTAAAACACTACTATGAGAAAGCAAAAAATTATACCAAGCGTTAAAAGTGAATGCAAGGTAAATAAAGTGTTGGAATTAAAAAGAAATGTCCTAATAGATTCATATATAACAAGAGGATTAAGCAACCAACCACCATAGACCAATTTCAACAAAAAATCAGTTCAACTGCTAAAGGAAATATGCAACAAGAAACAACAAAACCATGGAGAGATGAAGTGAAGGAGCAATTAAAGTGCTAGATTTGTGGTGAAAACCACCAAAAAATAGACTACCCACACGAAGTGATGTAGGGTGAAGGATTTACAGTGCTCAGGAAGCTTGTATAATGGGTGATGTAGCTCAAAGTTTTCCTATAATTTATGCAGCCATGGAAAATCATCAAGCATAACACTCGACATCCATAATTGAGATGGAAGGTTAGCTATGTAATCAAGTTGTTTCCATTTTGATTGACCCCGATTCTAATTACAATTATGTCAACTCGGAGCTCGTGGAAAAGTGCAAATTAACTAGAGAACTTCCCACAAAGGCATGGTATATTCAATTGGAAACATGTAACAAATAGAAAAATTAGTCATTGGGAAAAATCATTTGCGCTTGAACTCAGTGGCATGCCCACAACAACACATTTGAATTTATTACCATTTGGTGTGTACAACATATTATTAGGCATGGATTGGTTATAAATGAAAAAAACCAAGGTGGAATATTTTGGAAAAGAAATTAAATGCTTGGATGATGTTGGAGAAAGCAGAATTTTACAAGGCAAGTGAAAGTAAATTTCAGTAAGGTTGATCACAACAATGTAGGCTAAACGCAGTTGCTGAAAGCATTGGAGTAATTCACAATGCAAGTATCCTATGATAAGGAAGCTAGTGATTGTGCATATTAATAATAAATCGAATTGTTGAAGACATATCCAATGTTGCAACAATATGAGGATGTGTGTCCAAATGAGATACCTAGATTTACCTCCTCACAAGGAAGTTGATTTCTCTATTGACCTAGTGCCTAGAGTAGCGTCGATGTCCAAGGAACCATATCAGATGAGCATGCCTAAGTTGGTTGAGTCAAAATTACAGCTAAAGGAAATGCTTGATAAATGTTACATATGACCATGTGTGTCATGGTAGGCATGTTTAATGTTATTTGTGAAGAATAAGGATGGGACACTCTGATTCAGTATTGATTATAGGAAGTTAAATAAAGTGAGTGTTAAGAACAGGTATTCGTTTCCATGGATTGATGACCTATTCGATCAACTAAGGGGAGTAGAAATGTTCACCAAGATCGATATGAGGTATGTGTATCATCAAGTTCACATCAAAGAATAAGATATCCATAAAAAAAAAAATCAGGACTAGATACAGGCACTATGAGTTTGTAGTGATACCCTTTGGTTTTACGCATTCCCTAGCCATTTTCATGTGTCTAATTAATAGTGTGTTACATGCTTATTTGGATAAATTTGTCATTTCTTTTGTGGATGACATACTGGTGTGCTCAAAGGCTGAAGAAGGAAATGAAAAGAACTTGGTTTTAGTGTTGAAATTGTTGTGAGAACAAAAGTTTTATGCAAAGCTTAACAAATGTGAATTTTTGTGTCACAGATACATTATTTGGGGCACATTGTCTCCAAGGAAGGCATATCAGTTGATACAAAAATATCAAGGCCATAATAGAGTGGCCAACACCTAGGAATGTGAATGAGGTTAGGTCATTCATCGGATTGGTCGGCTACTATAAGAGGTTAATTAGGAACTTCTCCATGCAATAGGGATTTATACTCGGTTGGAAAAACAAGAAACCCTCTTAGGTTTTCATGGGAACGTAGGGAAGACAGATCAAGGGATATACTATTCCATGGTTAAGCCCATTCAACAATGTAAATAATAGGTTGGAATTAACAGAGAAAGGATGAAGAATAACCTATTGATCCTTCTGTGTAGATTAGTCAAAGCAGTGAGTGTAGTTGGGAAGAGCTCCCAGCTAACTCCAAAGGAAAATCTAGCAGACAAAGAGAAAAAACACAACCGTCACAACATAATAACTATATCAATCCAAAACATTCATAAATGAGTAGTTCTATATAATTGAATGAATCAATAAAAGACCGCCTTCCAAACCATCACTAGATAAGTACAATATTTGTAAGAAATGAAAAATACTATTGAGGAAAGCTCAGTAGTTATATATATATTAAGAAAATAGGAGAAATATTACAACCAAAGGAAGTTGCAACATGACCTCCTGCAGCTCCTAGCTCCAAATTCTCTCTCTCACAAGTGAAATCTCAACAATGTAACAATACAAGAATTTTGATTCCTTCTTCAAAGGCCCAACCTTCAATTTATATGAAGAATTGAGGCTATGAAGACTCTCAGTGTTTCTTCATTGTAATTTTGAGAAAATCCATAGGGTGGATGATGTTTCCTCAACTTTAATTCTTTATCCCACTTTATTGGCTTTGTTTGGCTAGGAAACATCTATAGATGAGTTTAAGGAAATCCAAATCCGCCTTTTTAGGGTTTACTTATGTGAACTAGGATGTCTTGTCACTTAACTCATGATTATTTCTCATGGCTTTGTGAAAATTGGTAACACAAGTTTTGTGAAGAGACAATGCATTTTTTATTAGGGTCACGCAAGTCACTACAATAAGACTGTTAATTTTGGGTATGTTCTATGCTGGAGCAATTTATTTAATTTCTTTTCCATATTAGCAATCACATCAGCATAATGTAAACTGCAGATAGAACATAAATATAAATCATAGAAGACAAGCCAAGACAAGAGGACACAAGATGTGGTGTAAGCCAGGGACAAACCCCACAATGTGTGGGGAAACCCTTGATCAATTCTTCTTTTATGTTCCTCAAAGTTCAGCAGAGAAAGAGAGAGAGAGATAGTACATTTACAACAAAAGTCAACACTTTGACTTATCTAGATCTAGCATAGATCATTTCGTATAATGATGAGATCAGTTGAAGACATTCTGCTTCAACTGATTCTCCAAGGTGACTTCTTCACCTATCATCGCAGTGCTGCATCTCGTCCATTTGCCGCACCTTACCGTGTAGCACCATGCTGCCCCATCACAGTGCTGGACCTAGATGACTGAGCTGCTCTCATCTATGTTGCTTATCATGCTGCATCTTCCATGGTTTCGCCCATGCTTATGATTACATTCATCATGATGTTGTCCATGCTCCATGTATCATTGTGTTGCCCATGCACATGATCTCATACATCATGCTGCCCATATATCTCATGATGTTGTCCATATTCATTATGGTGCCCATATATCTCATGATGCTGTCCATATTCTGCATAGAGTGTCTTTTATGTCATGCCATGCCATGACATTGACTATGCTGACACAATTCCACTGAAGATGGTTACAACTGTATCATCATTGCTGCCCCTCAAAGATGACAACGTATATATCTGGCACCCTTATATTTGACTGCGGCTCCCACTGTGGCTTACCCTGCAGCTTGACTGTGGCCTCATGTCCTTATGACTGTGGCTTCCCTTACTGCATAAACATATTTCCTGAGTGTCCCTGATGCCAGCGTATTTGAGTCTCTACAGCTGCATTGAATATTTAGCGTGTTTGACAGCGTGTATATATTATACTTCTCATATGCGCTGTGTATACCATACTGTGCGTAGATATTGAGTTCATTACAGCATATGGACTATGTGGATCAGGTTATGCGTAGATATTACCGTGTATGGACTGCGTGGATCGGGTTACCATACTATGCGTAGATATTACAACGTATGGACTGCTTGGATCAGGTTACCATACTATGTGTAGACATTACAGTGTATGGACTGCGTGGATTAGGTTACCATACTATGCGTAGGCATTACAGCGTATGGACTGCGTGAATCAGGCTACCATACTATGCATAGACATTATAGTGTATGGACTGCATGGAGTTACCATACTATGCATAGATATTACAGCGTATGGATTGCATGGATCAGATTATGCGTAGATATTACAGCATATGGATTGCGTGGATCAGGTTACCATACTATGCGTAAACATTATAGCGTATGGACTGTGTTATGAATTCCATTCCTTACGGCGGATAGGGTTTGACAGCGTTAGGATTGCTGCAATGTTTGGGCCTCCATCTTTGAGCGTATATGAGCTTCTTCATGACTGCGTGTAACAGGTTTCATAATGCGTGTTAGGATGGCTCCCTGTCTCCTTTGCGTGAACAAGATTGTGTTGTAGATGCATTCAGGAAGCCTTCTTGACTTGTGTGGATGAGGGCTGATGATTGACCTGCGGTTACTGGGACTCCAATCAGACTGTAGCTATACCTTCTGTGGCTAGATCAGCCCCTAGGACAGTGTAATCTCCTCTAGATCTCTCTGTCCACAAAACCCAAACAAGTGGAGAGAGATCACTAGAGATGTGTGTTACAAATGACATCAAATCTTCTTCAATTTATACCAAAAACGGATTATTGAATAGACATGATGTTTGGGCTTCTAGAGCCTACATAAGAGCTGGTCGGCTTGATAATAAGTGCATAATCAAAATAAATTCATATCTCCATAAATACTTATCCGAATCGGATGATCTTTGGATCAATCCTACACCTCTCAACGAGAGGGATCCAATAAAAATATCAACTTCCATAAATAAGCTAACCCACATGGAGTTTGGCCCTAGTTTCCAATTTAACAAAAACTCGCATTATAATTCCCTATGTAAGAAGATAAGGTGCATTATAATCTCAAAGTTGTATTTTTTCGAAATGCTTTATGATCTCTTTTGAGTTGATGAGGAGGTGTTTTCATGGATAAAAAATGCCCCCTAAAATGTGATGTCAAATAAGAATGTGATGGAAAAAATACTTTATAAAATAGTCAAGGAGAGAGAGTTTTAGAGAATCAAAATGGAAGGAGGCCTGCAAACAATAAACATATGTTGGTTATAAATCATGTCGTCAGTGATCCAGGTGGATGTTGGTGGCCACCCACCTATCCCACTTGGACTCCCACAATTGTCTCTTTCAATTTTTTAGTTTCCTTAATTGTAGCACAATTTACTAATTTTTAGTAGTTTTTTCGAGTCCTGAACTTCCAGAGCTGTTTTGAGGCCCTAAACAACGTTTTTTGGGAAATATAGGAGCAACATGGGTCCATGGACCAATGTTGCTCTTCCCAAATTTATAGTTCTTGGATATATCTTTCTAACAAGCTATTGTATGCATTAAATGGAGATCATATGCCAAAGTTACAACCCGGGGAAGTTGATGAACCAATTTACCCAAACGGGGCCCACAGTTTGGCGCTT
This sequence comes from Pinus tabuliformis, assembly GCA_031772625.1. NCBI lineage: Eukaryota > Viridiplantae > Streptophyta > Pinopsida > Pinales > Pinaceae > Pinus > Pinus tabuliformis. The sequence continues at coordinate 403,862,424 of CM062811.1, read as the reverse complement.
CATCTCCTAGGGTTAGGATTTTGGATGTTTAGGGTTTTACATTGTTTCTCAACAATAAATAGGCCTTTGAGCCTCATTGTAACATAGTTCAAAGGCATGTAGCCACCACATCTCTTCTCAGAGATAAGCTACATCGCCCTAGTTGATTTATTTCCATTTCTGTTTGTAAGCATATTTCAGTATTTTACATTAATGAAATGAAGTATTATTTTCACTGCATCTCTGTTTTTATGGTTATTTTTATAATCTGTTGCATTTCTACATAAATTCGGATTAGTTAGTCAGGCATTCCCACACTCACTAGCTAAACCATAATGATATCTTGTGGATACATGATAAACCATTTCCACTGATAAGCACAATGTGGATTGATGTCATAATGTGATCAATATGATGTAAGTTGTCTCCAAAAACAATACCTGTAGCTTGGAAGAGAAACATGGCTAAGTGTTGTAAGCCTCTATGCAAGGTCTTCTTCACTATTAAAAAATAGCATAATTGTACACATGTGAATAAATGAACTGAAGTCGAACATGTGAGAAATTGTTTGATTACCAGTCAACGAGGAAAAACATTAACAAACATGAATATGGCAACCAATAACAATGATGGTCTCCAAGATTTGGATTATAATCCAGAAAGTTTGGATGAAGGAGTTGATGTTCAACACTCATAGAATCGTTCAATTGGGAGCTAATAATGAAAATCCCCGATCAAATGCACATAAACCTACCATTGAGGACTGCAAGCTCTAGGGTGATGTTTGGTTTCTCAATCAGCTTCCTAGATATTGTGTTGAAGTCAATAGGAAGATATCTATCAAACGTAGGAAGTATGGAGTCCTACATCAATTGACGTGAAATGGGACAAAAAGGGTTGATTTTGGAGATAGTGTATAACAATAGGATGAACTAAATCAAGGAAATAAGGCATATGATCAAATGGTTGATAAAGTCAACAAATCATAGATGATCCCTTGAACAATAGAAGGCATAACACCAAGGAGACTAGGTAGGTTGGACTCAAGAACACCAAGAAGAGTAGAACACAAATATGCAGGGACATTAGGGTGTTAAGACAAGACTCATAATGCAGTAGGGTTTATAGAGAAGCTGATAAAATGTGAATATGTTGGGTAATTTCCATGTTCAAGGGATGGATAGTAGTCTACTACCAAAAATTCCAACTAATATAGATAAAAATAACCCTGCTTTTCTTTCAATTTTTTCCTAATCTTCTTAGGTTTAAAAAGTCTAGAAAGGGCAAACTCGACAGTCTTTTCACATTTAGATAGTCTAAAAAGAGATTAAAGAAGACTCTGAGAGGTATGTTTATCATGGTTGGTAACTGAATATTTAATAGTATACTTGGCTCATTTGCTTTTCTGTAGTTAGTCCGTTGAGACTGAATAAAGTGATAGAATCGTGCTCAATAGAAGTTCACCTAACTTTCTTATGAGTATGAGAAGAACAAAATAAACTTGTTAGCCTTTATAAAATTTGATACGAGTCAGATAAATAAAAATTGAGGTGTTCTTTTTCAATTTAGGCAACGAGAAAAGGATAGAAAAAGTATGGATCAAATATTCTTCGTGGGAGTTTTACGAGCTTGAAGAAGGTAACTCAAGGTTTTTTTAGTTTCACGAGCGAAAAAAAAAGGGCCTAAAAACAAGGCTTGTTTGGGCATGAAATGGTCAATCTGTTCAAAAACCCACTTAAAATGACATTAGAAAATTATTCACAAGGACTGATAACAAGAAAATTAAGGTAAAGCCACATAAAAATGACCAAAGTAGGGTTTTAGTCATACCTCCAAATATATAAGTAGGAGTTAGAACTCCTCAATTGCACAACTTGAGTTGTGGAGAGCTACATGGAGAAAAAAATTAGTAGATATTCCAAGGCATCTAGAACTCTACACTTTTCATTGATGTCTAGTATTTTGATTTTCACCTAGGAAATTTCATTTTTGGGCAAGCCCTAGGTGCGTTATCTGGGTAACACATATTTCCGTTGGAAGTATAATGTTATAATGCATTTCTTGATAGGGAAGGGTGTGTTATAATGTGTTGATATGAATTGGGAGCCCACATTACTGTAACAATGAAAAAAAATGAGTTTTTTCTCAGTTTAGAGCATGTATAATGCAATGAAGACTATTCTAAAAATGCTTTTGTGCAGGTCCGCTCTAAGAAAATGAGCCTATGGAGAGAAAGAGTCCATGAATAAGCTAAATTACAAATTCTTAGCAATATGACATGTCTGGAATCTTTAAGGAGATGCAGATTGTTAAAATATGATAGGATTTATTTAATGAAGGCCCAAGAAGAGATCTTGGCCAAAATCATTCAGATGTGGGATGAACCTCAAGGGGTGTTCAGAGTTTGGGATCATGAGATTAGAATCGAAAAAGATGACATCTAATTCCTCACTGTTTTATCATGTAGAGGAGCATGGGAAAACGTGACAGGAGGAAAGTTTGATCCCATAACCATAATTGATTTTATTATGGGGTTTTGTACACTAGTTACACCAAAAGTAAGCAACAAAATTCTGATTGGCAGGGTGAGAGATAGATCATTAAGGTCTATTGTATGCATAATTATTTGGTTGACAGGGGAAAAATTCAACATGTAGTGATTACAGACCAAATGTTATGGGCACTAGATTGCATACAACCATAGGTGTTTGATTAGTGTGGCATTCTTCTCATGTGGGTTAAAGAAAAATTGGCAACGTATAAAACTAGGCCCCAGAGAGATTTTGGGTATGGTACATTGATTGTCTCTTTCTTCATAGAAAGAGTGCATGTGATGAGGCCATAAGTGAGTTTGTCGGTAGATGGTGCAAGAGAGACAAGAATATGAAGGTGGACTCAATTGATGCCTCAAATAGTAGGAAGACCTGTTAGTCAATATTTTGATGCATACTTATTTGCATATTTCCGGACACATATCCCTATGATTGAATATTTTCCATATGATAGAATGAAATACAAAAGGCATCTAGAACTAGTACTACAAGTGAGTACTCAGTGGGGGCTAGTAGGTAAGAAGATAGATCAATGTGAGTTTTTTTTGGATGTAACAAACAAAAAATATTTTTGGCATGACACGGGCGTAGGACCAGTTCGTCCTACGGGTATGCTTCGAAGAGCAAGATGTGATGAGTAGCTCATTGGGGCTGGAGAAACAAGAAGGGTTTCAACAACTGTTGAAGAGGGAGAGGATACACAAATCCTACAAAAGGTTTCCAAGAACCTCAAGGGACTCATGATGGGTGTTCCACATCTTCCCATGAGGGAGATACCAAACCATCTACAGAGGCATACGATGGGTGTGTCAGAGAGATTTTTGGTACCTCTTAAGAGGATAGCACAAACAGTGATGTGCTATCAAGACCAACAAGCTCAGTAGGATTAGATCTAATTAGTCTTAGGGTGTCATGTCAGGATCGATAGTAGTCATTTTGTATAAAACCACTTAGTTATGGGGATTTTTATGTACTAAAAATTTGACACTATCTATCTATAGATATATATATATACACACACACACACACATACACACACACACACACACCTTTTTGGCATTTATGGCCTATTTGATGTTTTTTGTGTAATTTTTTTATGGAAATGTACACACATGCTTGTAACTACAATGAATGTGATAAATTCCAATCTAACACATAATTTTGTAACGAATTGGCTAATACATTAGATGTTCATGGAACATGCTCATAAGTAAAAAACTCGCAATTTCATTCCAAAAGATGAACCCCTAAAAATTAACAAAGCAATATCAGATTACAAATGAGATAATGATTATTCAGATGCACAACCACTAGTCAAGACTCTACCCTGACCACTAAGTGTCAAATGCCAAGAGAAACAACCCCCAAAAGGAGTTCAATAACTGTAGTGTAATCAACAACATTATTACTAGCGTGACCAAGGAAAACTCCACTAGAACTAAGTAGGTTTTAGGTAGGTGTATAAAGCACCCAAAAAGTTGATGAAACAAGCCAAGTGTGATGACTAGCACCATCCAGATATCCAATGTATGGTGATGGTAATGATGAAGTTTGTGCAAAAGAAACAAGCATTAGGAAAACAACCATATTTTAGCCAAAAATAAGAAAAATAAAATAAGCACACCAAAAGAGACAAAATTTTATACATAAAGTTACAAAGCATATGTTAACGGGATGTTAGGCATAATACCTTTTCAAATAGATCCCATTGCAGGGCTCAGTGAGTGGATTTCCATTGTAATCCATAAGTTCATAGGCCCCTTTGGAAAGGACCTGAGTGACGATAAAAGGACCGAGCCACATTTGTTAAAAATTTTCTGCCCCCAAGAGGTCATTCTTTTGGTCATAAACAAGAACAACATAAATCTCTTGGAAAGAGCGAGGATTAATATGTTTATTGTATTTGACTTTGACTCATCACTTGTGAGCTTTGAGAGCTAGTGAAACATATCAACAAGTTTCCTCTAACTAATGAAGTGATAACAAACGTTTCTTTTCAACATAGGTGTTTGGCAGGAGTTCAAAACCAACTTTCAACAAGGGAATTTGGTCGTAGATAGGAAGGACTGCTTTCAGGTCATAAACTAGTTGAAAATCTATGAAGGTTGTAGTTGTCTTCACTAAGTTTCAACATGCCCAGAGAATAGAATATACCATTCTATTCTAGTTGGTTTTGTGGTTACCCACTACCCATCAGATCATGGTTTTGAGGATTCCCTTGATGCCTTCAACTTGGCCATTAGCCTATGGGTACACTACAAAAAAAATAGGCAATTTGTGCCATATTTAGTGGCAGATTTTAGTGCATTTTTTTTCCAATTGGGATGAGTAGCCTAGCACTAAATCTCGCTCTATTGTACATTTTTTAAAGCATCCTTTTTTGCACCAAATTTTACACCCAGTTCTGCACCATGTTTTGCATATAATTTTGTACCACTTTTTGCATCTAGTTTTTCACTATGTTTGATGATAGGTTTTCCTTCCAATTTTGCACCAGAATTTGCATCTATTTTGACGAAATTTTTTTCTTCTTTTTTTGCACCATTTTTTGTGTCAGATTGAATGCCAAATATTAGTGCATTTTTTTTGCAATTGGTATGAGCAACCTGCCACTAAATCTGGCTCTATTGTACATTTTTTAAAGCATCCTTTTTTGTGTTTGATTTTGCATCCTTTTTCACGCTATATTTTGCATCCTTTTTTACACCAGATTATGCATCAATTTTTGCGTTAAATTTTGCACCAATATTTTCATATGATTTTATGGCAAGTTTTGCTTCTAGTCTTGTGCCATTTTTTGAATTTATTTTTCATCATTTTTTCTTCCTATTTTGTGCCATACTTTGATTCCATTTTGTGTCATCATTTGCATCAAGTTTACAGAGTCTTTGGCATCCGGTTTAGCACCTTTTTTTGCATTCATTTTGTGTTTATTGTTGCATTTAGTATAATGCCAAGTTTTGCATCTAGTATTACACTAGTTTTCGCTTCTAATTTTGTAGTTATTTTTTCACCAGCTTTGGTGCCTATCTTTGCACCATATCTTGAATTTGATTTAGCACCAAATTTTACATCCATTTTTATGCCCATTTTTGCATATTTTTTTGGACCATTTTCTGTGTTTGCTTTTACGTTAGATTTGTCTCCCTTTTTCGCATCTCATTTTGCATCATTTGCTGCATCCAATTTTGCATCATTTTTAACACCATTTCTTGCAACTAATTTTACATCCTTTTGAGCATCCAAATTTGCATCTATATTTGCAACCTATGTTAAGCCATGTGTTGTGTCCACCTTTGCACCATATTTTGTGTTTAATGTTACATTAAATTTTGAGATATTTTTAATGTCCACTTTTACATTTATTTTTGCACCAAGTTTTGCATCACTTTTTCATCAAACATTGCATCTCAATTTTCATCAATTCCTTATGAATATTAGGGCATGATGGAATCGTATCACCAACCACCTCCTTGTAAAGCAAGTGCTCTTCCATTGAGATAGCACCCTTCAAAGAATTAGACCTTGAAACTTTAAAAATTCTAAATTATAAAACATTAATTAAATTATAAACTTTGTAAAGTCTTGTAGGTTTCATTGGCTAAACTAGCACAAACAACCACCCAATACATGCAGAACATAACTGTTTTAGAACAAGGAAGCCACTTTCACATGGTTAATATGCTCAACCACCTAAAAAAACATCAAATCCATTTTTTTTAAATTGCGACTAACCAAAGTACAAAACCAAAGTCCCGGTGTTCTATGGATCCTCTAATACAAGTTTGGAGATGAAAAAAATCACTGAAGAACTTGAAAATTGTATACAACTATAGTAAAAATTGACAAAAACAGGCATTAAAACTACTATGATGATAAAAATAAAAAACATGTAGAGTAGGCAATTCAATAAAGATATTGGACATGATGAATCCAACACGAAATCTAGTGCATAGTTATCATATGGGCTCCACTAATATACATACCTCTGGAATGTAATTCTTCTGAATCCCCCAAAATTAATATAGAACTCCAATGATATATAAAGAAATAACCAAGACACCAAAGTACCTGTAAGAACTAAGACACAAGGTTAGAGAGTGTTCCTTTCGTCATTTGGCCAAACACCCTCCAAAATTTTGCATACACTTGCATTTTGGAGCCTACTATGGATCTTGCAATCGATTGTTCTGTAGTCATTTCTTGGTCAACTGATGCTTTTTGAACTCCCTTCTTTGATTAGAAGTGTTGAAGTCACTTGCTCATACATGCTCAGTCTGCAACACATCCATGAGTGCATTCTTTTATGCAATATTGAACAAGAATAACACAGCCCATCAAGGCTGTGATTGTGTGATCTCCAATCCATTTCCACAGTTAGTGCACACTGACATTGGCAATCCCTCACTTTGTTTGCGATCGTACTTCTATTTTTGTGTGTTTCTCCAACTGTCGTGTTTGTGCACTTTCACCGTAGAAAGTGTTCTTTCCATGTTTACAACTATCTCTTTTGCTTTATTTCCCTTTAATTAGTGATGTTTTCATGTTATCTTCGCCCTGGCATGTGTTGTTTACACCGTTGTTCGCACATCGCAAGTGTCATTTGCACTCTTATTTTCATATAACAAGTGTCATCTTTTGCCATGGGAATTTCCACTTATCATGTAAAATGGAGTTTTGGTTTGTTTCAAGGGGATATATTTGTGATGATTAGTTTCTCTTATCATGAACACAAGTTTCATACTCATTTCCAAAGTTCCCACACTATCACACAAGTGTCGCCATTGTCGTCCCAAAGTGTATCTTTAGTGTCATACCTATTGTAAGTTGTCACAAAGGTTGTCGCACTAAGGGAAGTATGTGTTCATGTTTTCCATATGATCTATGTCGTGTCGTCAAGTATCTAATTGTGTGATCACAGTCAAGTCTTATCACTATTCACATCAGTTTCACTGATCCCACACTTAGCCAAATTTCATAAAATTCCCAACAACTTAGCCTCATCTAACCTTCCTAAACTACACATTGCATAGTCCCAGCCTTCAAGATACAACCTTGCCTCTTAACATAGTGCAATGTGCATTTCTTTCCTCTCAGGACTATGCACTTTGCAATTTTAGTGCTCAAGCATGAGCCTTCGCCTCTAAAATTGTGCAATTCAACCCTCCATGCTGGCCCCAACTACACACTGCGATATCTCTGAACTCAATATCAAACCCTAAGCTCTTGAACTATGAAACTGCACAATCACCAGGCCTAATTTTCCTCATAGAACTATGCAGTTGGATGAAATAGTGAAAAGCCCCTCATCCTGGCTCATTGACTTCCAAAACGGTGTGATTTCTCTCTCCTTCCTAGTCAATTCTATGCATTGCGCAGTCTCAAGGCTCAAGCCTTAGCCTTGACCTCTTGAACTACCAAATTATGTAATCACCTGGGCTCCTTTATCTTCCATAACTATGCAATGGGAAAAATCACTACTCAAAGCCCTCAACATGACTCCTTGAGATCCTCAACTACATAATATTTTTGCTTAGTCTAAGCCTGAATTGCACATTGTGCAGTCTCAAGGGTCAAGCCAGATCCTTGATTTCTTGAGTTGAACAACTGCGTAGTCACTGAGCCTCTCTTTGGGCCAACCACCTGGTTCATCCTATGGAAAGATGATGAAGAAGGAGATGGAAAAGTAGGACATGCTAGAAGACACCTAAGGAGTTGAGGGGAAAGGAAGATCATTAGAAAATAAGACAAAATAACAATTGAACAATTGAAGACCAAATATTAGGACTGCATGAACATTTCATCTAATTCACAACTCTTTGGAGAGTATATATGAAGAACACAACATATCTCGCATGAAGATGAATCATTGGATACATCTCTTATTCAAGACATAAAGAAAGAAGCAACAAGAATGATAGCTTGGTACTGCCACATCATCATGCAGTCAATGTCATCATTGTCATGTCATCTCCTGTGACAAGTCATCATATGCCACATCATTATTGTGGATTATGTAGTTATCTATTCAAAATGTATTGTAAAGCGGATGTCCAAAAGACATGTACAGAAGATGAAGAGTCATGTAAAGTTGAAAAGTCATGGGAAGTCAAACAATCATGAGGATAGTCAAAGAGTCATAAGGGAGGTAAAGCATCACCCCATTGGTTATACATATACCCTCATTGTATGAGCAAAGGACTTTTCACCTTGGCTCCTACCACAAGGCATCAGAGAGACAGAATAGTTCTTTTGCGGAACGAGGAGTGGCTCCAACGCTCCACTATTGGAGCTAGTGGTGTTCACTGTATACATGTGTATGAGAAATTTTACTTAATATATGAAGCCTATTGGCCAACAAGTTTTTCATGCATGGATTATGAATATTTGTAAGATTGTTCTGTGAATGTTTGTAGTTCATGTTTAGTTTCACCTATGCTAAATTAGTTGAACTATTTCAGTTATTTTTGTTCTTATCATATTGATAATGTGATGCAATGGTTGTTATGAGTGTCACATCTTTGTGGACTATGTCACTAGATGTTAGACAAATCCTTCTCGATAAAGTTGGTTACATGATCGTCACAGCTTTGTGGACTATTCCGTTGGATGTTAGATAGGTTCTTCCTATTCGTGCATGTTTCTACTAGAGTGGTACTATTACCTCTCTCTTAGAGGCTTGCCTTTATTCCCCTTTGTAGTAGAAGAAACTTGACACACTTATGATAAAACACTCACCAAGCACACTTACTTGCTTTTCAAAAGTACATGTGCATCCCTCTCTCTTGCTAACAATTAGAGCCAAGGAAAATCTATAAGACTATATGGCAATTGGACCGATAATCCGGGTGGGGCTCCTATTCCAAATAGTGTGAGGTCTAATTGGGACTTCACATCAAGGAGACCCACTTGGTTGATTGATTTCCAGGACCATCAACAAAATGGCACTAGAAAGAGGGACAAATGACAGGTTGTGCCCATTGAGTTTTATTTGAATCTCTTATTCAAAATGGCATTTCCCCAAATCATAATTCTGAGATGTTTTTATAAATATTTTAAGCTTACCATCCCTGCAGAATTTTTTCATAACCTATCCCAATTTAAGTTTGATGATGAGGGTGAATTGACTCTTCGTAAACCTCTGTTTCAAGTTGTGCATTTTTTCCTTTCTAATGGAATACATTGGAAGGATGTTATGGCTAGATTTCTCACCCTCACATTTGAAGGTCATGTTAAGATATGGTATCATACATTACCAACTACATTGATCCATTCATTTGACCAACTTGCGAAGGAGCTTCATAAATCAATTGATAAGTACAACTACTAGGATGTTCTTAAAATAATTAATCACCTAAGAATGAAGCGTAATGAATCAATTGAATATTTCTTTGATCTTTTCCTTCACCTTTGTTATGAATTTCCCGAAAAAAATATAGATTAGGATTTTTTTTTTAAAAGTTCAAGTTTTTGGTTCATATCTCTTTGCACGGTGAACCCTCCTCCCACATCTACCCAATTGACTCGCCAACCAGAGTAAACATGTGATGAGAAGTTACTATGATATGATTTGACACCCTATGTGTCGATTAAAGAAGTGGAACTGGAAAAACACATCACACAAACCTTCCAGATCAGCAATAGAACTCCTAGGAGCCATCTCAAGCACTCAGGTAACCAATCCCTAATACCAACTGAAGTTTTAGTGCATCAAACCCATGGACACTCCCTTGACATGGACGAGGGTGCATCCATGAGGCTCCAAAATCTCACACAACAAAAGCCAAGGAAGCTTCTAGGGACTTTTTCCCCCAATTTTGTGCCTGTGACTCTAATATTTGTGCTACTTTTTCGGGCCCAGAGCTCAGGTCACTGCCTAGAACTCAATGACACCTTCTAAAATGAAATTTCACAGCAAGACAAAGATACATTTGCAATAACATCAACAAGGACTAGATTGGACCCCTATTAGCCATGACAGTCACTTCGTCAAATATGTCACAAACATGAAAGCTACAACTCTTAACAGAAGAAATGAGCATAGCGGTCTCATACTTATCTGAGAATCTCTAAGAAGCATTGATGTCTCAACACATTAGTTGCAATTTCATTTATTAGGCCATAGATACATTGTTCATTCATTTACAAGTAAAATCATGATGAGATCCATACATAGACATTGTCAGAATACATGTTCATAACTAGCATAATAACAACAAAAATACCAAGGAAACAACAACCATATAATCCACATATAAACCAATATAATACTCATGAATTAACAAGGAGAAATAACCTCATATTAATGATGCAAAGGCAAACCAGGTTTGGGTCTTCCATGAACAACCTGACCATAGACATGGCTGAGCCAAATCTCTCTTTAGCCAGTCACCCCCATGCCATATTCCAAGCATGAATGCAAGACCTCATGGAATAATACATCAAAACTAAACCAAGGCTTCCAGAGGCAAAACCACCTCAATCCATAAAACAGTGATTCCACCTCACGGTAGGAAATCACAAATCATCACTAGATTGTTCTCTACCCTAGCCTTCGAGGGATCCAAAGCATTTTTTCCAACCCAACTTCGAGGACTAGTAACTCAACCCACAACTATTGTCGAGCTTCTGAATCATTTGTCCAACCAAGGCTTCCAGAACTAGTAACTCAACCCATAGCTGTTGATGGGCTTCCAGAGCATTTACCCAACCGAGGCTTCTAGGACTAGTAACTCAACCCACCAAGGGCTTCCAGAGTGTTTTTTCCAACCAAGGCTTCCAGGACTACTAACTCAACCCAATTTGTTACAGTGTGTCCAACCAGGGCTTCCATGGATTAATAGCTCAACCCAAGTTAAAGGAAACATGAGAACCAAGCAGAAAATGACGAAATGAACCCACAACACCATGGCTATCACGTAAATGGAAAGTCTAGGCAAATCCACTATCAATCCAGGAAATCCTCCATGCCAATGAAAAACCATGACCAATAAACCACATGCATATGCCATGGATTCCAAAAATAGTGAAGAAAACATACATGCAACTCGGTACCTGAAATAAAAACCCATTGTAGTTGTTGATCCCAGTGTCCTCTTGTGCTTTCTTTCTCTTCCTTTTCTTTCTTGATCCAAGAATCTAAGTATGCCACACTCTCTAAGAGTGCTCCAAGAAAAATCTAAGTGTCCAAGAGTGAGAAAGAGAGAGAATAATGAGAGAGCTCCAAAACTGAACTGACAAAAAGCTACACTGACCAAGCCTTTCCCACTAATCCTCAGAATCCTTTTTATCAATGAGGTCTCTATTTTCTTCATTTTCCATTATTTTCCTTCATTTGCCTCCTCACATGCAACCTGTGACCTTTCATTTTCTTTTTTCTCCTAATTTCCATTATTTTCATAAATAAATGTGCCAAAAATGCCGCTTGGCCTTTTCAAATCCTTTTCCATTTCCTTTACCAAATTCCTTTATCCGTAATAACCGAAATTAACACCAACTAAGATGTTTTTCCCAACTTTCAACTTGGAATATGTGTCCCATGAGTGTGGTCTTATATTTTTTTACATGAATTTTTAACCAAGGTTGTTATAGAATGCTCCCCCTTGGGGGAACACCATCCTCGGTGATCGATGACACCTATAACTAGCAAGACTGCTGCAACCGAAGATACTGCCCATGGAGCTTTATAGATTAGCTTGTTGTAGTATTTACAATGAATACCATTGAAACATGACAAACATACCATTTACTGGAGATTTATAATCAAACTCGATACAATATTTACAATAATATACACATACATGCATTTTATAAACCAGCAAATAACCATACTATCTACGGAGCTTTATAAATCAAGCTCAATACAATATTTATAATAATACACACATATACACATATTCACATTTTCTCGACTGACAAATAAAGGGATATGATGCCTACAACTGCAGCAAGGGAATCTAGAGGCTCACACCTCCATCCTCAAAGTAATACCAGGATTCATCTCTTTCCCAGGAAGTCCAGAATCCACTGCAAGGTTAAATCTACATCCAAGGACCATTGCAATAATCTTGTGCCACTTTTCCTGTCAGTGAACAATTACATGCTCATTGTTCTAGGACACACTCCCAATATGCATTTGATTCCATCTAGTAATGCTAATGACCAAAAAAAATCCATCCCCAACCTTCCCTTCTCTGCTACACAGTCCCTTGGGCAATCTGTTCACCCCCTTTCGTGCAATCACACACCTTCCAAGTTTCACTGACACCCCCATCCTAGATAATCCATCCCTTAGCAAGGCTTCCTTGCATCAGAAGGTACAAAAACCAAGGCATATGCCTGCCTTAAACCATCATAACTTTCATAACATGCTCATGGAAATCAATGGACACTATTGGGTATCAGTGTCCCACAATGACCTTGCTCTTAAATACTTTACTAACATAATTCCGCTTGTTCCAATTCCTTTTGTTGTTGTTGCTATTTCTTGCCATCAGTTTTAACCACCCAATCGAGCACTTCATGATTTCCTGTACCAAGAACATAATTTCCATTAGATTTAAAATAAATTCAAATAAATTCAAATCATGCCTCATTGGTGGCCCGTCAATAAGGTATACTTGAAATTATGTTCACTTCCTATCATAATAAGTCAAACTAGCATCTTTGACGAATCATCATGTATAAACACGTGACATTGGGTTAGTTCAAAACATAACCATCATAGATCACATGTAATCATCATAGACCATAATCATAAATCACATGCATAATAAAACTGAAATAAAATATTCATACTTATCCTTTAATCAATTCTTAGCTTCTACCTTTTTCCGTATTCTGTACGAACTCCGGATCTATTGCCACACCCGACAAACACCCATTGCCTTCTCCTCAACCATGTTCTCCTACACATAGTGTGCATCACACACATACAACCACACATACACCTACACCCAGTGTACAACACAACCCAATACATACTCCTACATCCAGTGTACACCACAACACAATACGTACACCTACCTGGTGTACAACATACACCTACCTGGTGTACACATACACCTACACCCAGTGTACAACACAACACAAATACATACATAGAGTACAACACAATGAATACATATGTCATGATAACATGACTACACAATGCACATACATAGTACCACATGCCCGCAACACAACATGTATGACATGCACAAAATACCACATGTACACCAATACCATATGTACAACATGTACACAGTACCACCTGTACACCACACCACTTGCACAACATCACATGTACACGGAACCATCTACACAACGCGTACACAACGCCACATGTACACCACACCACCTATACAACATCTACACAATACCACATGTACACAATACCACATGCACAACATGTACATGACACCACATGTACATAGAAACACATGCATGACATGTACACAACACCCCATGCACACAACACCATATGTACATAGCACTGCATATAAAACATGTACATAGCATCATATGTACACATCACTACATATCCAACATGTGCACAACACCATATGCATCCAACGTCACATTTCCATCATGCGCATAGTACAATGTGTACACAACACAATATATCCAACATGTACATAGCATCATCTATACCCAGCACTGCATATGCAATATGCACACAACACCATAGTTACAATCACTGAATATAAAATATGTACAACACATACATAACAATAACACTTCACATCTAGGACCACACTGCCTATACCAAGAAACCTTGCTTACAGTGTCTCTCTGCCATCCATGCTTATCCCAACATGTTGCAAAGTACCAAACTTCTTTCATTTCACTGATGTATCCCTCAATAGATTTCTCAGGACTATTCTTCCCACTCCATGCCTCATAAACCAGGAATCTCTTCATGTCATTAACATGCGTAAGCAATAATCCCTCCACAAGAATGATTCCTAACAACCCTGTTAGACAACAACATACATACATATACATATAAATATTAACATTAAACAATCATGATCATGTCATACAATGACATACATACATACATATATACATATAAACATTGGCATAAAAATAATCATGATCCATGATGACCCTGTCAAACATGACATACATACATACGTACATGTATACATATATAGAAATCAACACAATCATGATCACAACATGATTACCATATATCATAAGGTTAAGGCAAATATAACTCACTTTATTTGTTCACCACATGCACAACATTGAGAATAATGATTCCCAACATAGCCAAGATATTTGACACCTCAAGTCCATTTACTTTACCTTTCCTATTACATTTCTCATGACTGTGATGCCATCGTTCATTTGTCATACTCTTGCCTTCAGCTGCCATTATACATGCATTGAGGTTCATCCAAGCCTTACATCACCTATTGGGTACCACAAAAATCTCCTTGAACTCCATTAAATTTCCTCCTTCCCAAACAAATTCCCAAGACTCAAAACATAAAAGGAAAGACAAGAAACAAACAAGAAGAAAACCATGAAAATCAATAACAATACAACACCACAAACAATGTGTAAAGGCCTTGCACCAGACATAACAAAGATGCAATCAAGCGCAACCAAATCACAAATACCAAAAGCACAAAAATAGTAACAAACACCATGAATCAATCCTCATGGTTCATAGTGCCTTCTAGTGAAAGGTCAACCAGAACCTTCTTTAAGATTTCATGGCAATCTCTTTTGCCATGCAATCCCCTACATCATACTGCTATAACCACATAACTATTAGTGCATAAGTAAACATAAAACATACTAGTTACCTTACCTTGCCATGCTAATGCCAAGCATGTTATCCTGCAATCGCTCACACATGTCAACCACATGTTCCAAATATCAAGACAATCATATCTATCATTTTGAAATCAACATTTACCAAGACTAACAATCATGTCATAATCCATAGTCAACTCATAGTCATTAGACATAATGCTACAACTGTCATCTATTACACTCAAGTATATGCCAGCTATCTCAACACATATGTGTGAGTAAAACCATCTTAAAACAAGATCTTTCCTTGATGCAATCTTATAGACACATACTCATATCATGTGATTAACAAAACATTCAACAAAAGATAGATGACATAATAGACACCATCACTCAAACACCAAATAGACGACATAATCAAATATTCAAGTACAAAGTAGATGGCATAATCAAGCTCATACCTTAATGTATCTAAGGGGAGGCTATCTTGTCTACTCAATCATGATATAACTTCAAAACACATCAACTCAAACATAAATATGATCATGATATCCATAATAGTAACTAACTAACATGTTCACATCACAATCTCATAAACATTTGTCGTTCATGCATAACAATCACATATGTATGATCAATATAGATTAGTACAACACAAGGTCACAAATATGCATAGGCAAATCCCATTTGACATGATACATATAACGTCAAGATCTTAATGCAGTAACCCCAATAATTAACATATGACAACAACAACTTAGCATATAACATTCTCATCAATAACATATAACATAATCATCAAGTTAACTATCATAAAACAACAATAAAAATGAATACAACCATAGGTTACTATCATTCATGTATCTAACACATGTGCATATGAATACACTAATAAACTATCATCTATCATGTATGTAACCATAACATCAATAGAATGAAAGGAATACACATAACCATAATGCATATAATAATCCTTAACCTACATATCTGCATGCCCAACATACAAACTTGTATGATGACATTCTCTTGCCCAACTTCACTGGTCTGCATCTCTTGCTTTATCTCAACCAACTCAATAGAATCATAACATAACAACTACATCATGATGACATAAATACATACAATGACCTCGCAATGCATATCTAAGCTATTATGCATGCATAACCATAACAATAACAATCCATGCAAAACAACCTATAGAAAATTTCATGCACAGAAAATGCATATACAATTGACATGAATTCATGACTAACACATCCCAACAACAACATCATCAACTTCCACATGGTGACCCAACGACAACAATGATCACTGTCATGCATACACAACAAGCACCTAGTCCTCACACATAAAGAACACATGCAACTAACATGCATGCATGACAAACACATTATGCCCATCCAATCCAAGGGTTGAACCATGCCCTAATACTACTTTGTGGTATTAGACACTCTGCTCCCACATCTACCCAAGAAACTGGCCAACCAGGGTAAAAATGTGACAAGAAGTTACTATGATATGATTTGACTCCCTATGTGTCAGTTAAGGAAGTGGAGCCGGCAGAACACATCACACAAACCTTCCATATTAGCAATAAAACAACTAGTAGCCATCCCAACCACCAAGGTAACCAGCACCCGAGACCAACTGAAGTTTTAGTGCATCAAACCCCTCGACAATCCCTTGATGTGGACCAGGGTGTGTCTAGGAGGCTCTAGAATCTCCCACAACAATGGTAAGGAAGCGTCCAGGGATTTTTTTCCCCATTTCTATTACTACAACTCTAAGATTTGTGCCACTTTTTTAGGCCCAAAACCCAGGCCACTGCCCATAAATCAATGACAGCTTCGGAAAGGAAATTTCAAAGTGGAACGAAGATACATGTTAAAAAAAATTGACAAGGACTAGAGTGGACCCCTACTAGCCATGACAGGAATTTATTCAAACATGTCACAAACATGAAAGTTACAGATCTTAACAGTAGAACTGAGCATAGGGGTCTCATACTTATCTGAGAATCGCTAAGAAGCATTGATGCCTCAACACATTAGTTGTGATTTAATCTATTAGGCCATAGATACATTGTTCATTAATTTACAAGAAAAAACATGATGATAGCCATACATAGCCACTGTCATAATACATGTTCATAACCATCATAATAACAATAGAAATACCAAGGAAACAACAACCATATAATCCACATAAAAACCAGTATAATACTCATGAATTAACAAGGAGAAATAACCTTATATTAATGATGCAAAGGCCAACTAGGTTTGGGACTTCCACGAACCACCTGGCCATAGACATGGCTGAGCCAAATTTCTCTTCATCCAATCATCCCCATTCCATTTTCCAAGCATGAATGTGGGATCCAATGGAACAATCCATCAAAACCAAACAAGGGCTTCCAGAGGCCAAACCACCTCAACCCATCAAATAGTGATTACGTCTCACGTCGCACATCACAAACCATCACCAGATTTGTCTCTACCCAAGCCTTCCAAGGCTCTAGAGTGTTTGTTCCAACTAGTCTTCCAAGACTAGTAATTCATCCCACGGTTATCTTCGGGCTTCCAGAGCGTTTTTCCAACCAAGGCTTCCAGGACTAGTAACTCAATTGATAGCTACCACCAAGCTTCCAGATTGTTTGTCCAACAAAGGTTTCCACGACTAATAACTCAACCCACCAAGGGCTTCTAGAGCATTTCTCCAACCAAGGCTTCTAGGACTAGTAACTCAACCCAAGATGTTACAAGGCTTCTAGAGCGTTTGTCCAACCAAGGCTTCCAAGAGTAGTAACTCAACACAAGCTGTTATATGGATTCTAGAGCATTTGTCCAACTAAGGATTTCAAGAACTAGTAACTCAAATTAAGCTAAAGGAAACATGAGAACCAACCAAAAAACACAAAAATGAACCCACAACACCATGGTTATCCTGGAACTGGCAAGGGTAGAGAAATCCACTATTAACCAGGAAATCTTCCATTCCAATGACAGATCATGACCAATAAACCACATGCATATGCCATGCATGCTAAAACTAGTGAGAAAAACATACATGCAACCTGGTACCTGCAAGTAAAACCATTGTAGCTGTTGATCCCAATGTCCTCTTATGATTTCCTATTCTTCCTTTGCCTTCTTGCTCCAAGCATCCAAGTATGTGACACTCTCCAAGAGTGCTCCAAGAAAAATCTAAGTGTCCAAGAATGAATTTGAGAGAGAGAGAATAATGATAGAGGTCCAAAACTAAACTGACAAAAAGCTACATTGACAAGTCTTGCACACCGATCCTCAAAAGCATTTTTGTCAATGAGTCCTCTATTTTCTTCATTTCAATTGTTTTCCTTCATTTTTCTCCTCACATGTAACTTGTGACCTTTCACCTTCCTTTTCTCCTAAATTCCATTATTTTCATAAATAAATGTGCCAAAAATGCCTCTTTGCCTTTTCAAATCTTTTGCCATTGCCTCTGCCAAATTCCTTTAACCATAATAACCAAAATGAACAACCAATAGGATGTTTTTCCCATCATTCCGCTTGGAATATGCGTCCCATGACCATGGTCTTATATTTTTCTGCATGATTTTTTAACCAAGGTTGTTATAGATTATCGAGATGTTCTTAAAATAATTAATCAACTAAGAATAAAGCATACTGAATCAATTGAAGATTTATTTGATCATTTCCTTCACCTTCTCTATGAATTTCTCGAAGAAAACAAAGAATGGGATTTCTTTAAACAAAAGTTCAAGTGTTTGGTTCATATCTCTTTGCACGGTGAATCCAAACAACCTAATGTTTCTGATTCCCCAACTCTTGTAAACCATGAGGCACCCCTAATTTTAGAGGATGAGCCTACCATTCGTTTTGTTCCTTTCACTCCTCCTTTTCTAGTTCCAATGAAGGTGCCTCCTTGTGATGATAATAAAGTTGGGATATATGATAATCAAATTCCTAATCTATCTCCTCATTCTTCTTCTGCTTATCATGACACAAATTCAATGGAGGAAATAGAAAAATGGCTTATGAAGCCCATGGTGAAGACTAACTCCTCCATTCTATAATATGATGTTACTATTCATAACTCTAGTCTCGAATCTGATCTGTATTTCTATTATCCTCTATCATCTATGTGCCATGAATTTTTGTACCATGATCTACTCGATCAATCTCCCCCACCAATTAGTTCTTCACACTCTCTTGATTTTTGAGTTGTTGGTTCAAATTTTGATCAGATACAAGGGAATCACATTACGCAGGTAGAGGAGCAGGAAGGTGAAGATGCTTTCAATCTTTCTTCTCCTTTTCAAAATCCTCCATGTAAAAATTCTTGGATGATTCCCAATCTACTAATCTCAGTAGTGAATCAAATGCAATCAATTTGTAGCCTTGGCAACAATCATTCTGATGATGATGACTTTGTTGATGTATATGATCACAATTTTCCCAGTTGCATCATCCAATCTTTCAGTTTCTCATAAATACGTTACTATAGATCTAGAATTTGATTCAATGAAATAGGATGCCCTTACCAAAACTTCCTCTTCATCTCACTATCTCTTGTTCTCTACTGTTTTTGATGCATCTACTAGCGACAGAGATAATCCATGCTCCTCAAGTTTTCCATCTGATGAGTTAACTTCTCAATTGACACAAGGTAGTGATATTATCCATGATGAAAATCAAAACAATCAAATCATTGAGTACTCTTTCCATCTCTCATCATCTCTTCTCTTGCATGAATAAAACCTCCAAACCAACTTTCTCATCAAATTTCATCGATTCATACATCTTCAAATTTTCGATCAGATGAATCCTTCAACTTCAGTAATTTGGTTGTTGAAGTTGAAAAATCCAGTCAAATCAGTGACAAAGATGGCTACCATCCGGTCATCTGTGGTATTATTGAAATCAATGGTATTATCTATCTTCACATTGTGCATGATCTAGTTTAATGTTTAGGATGTGATTTAAAATCCTTGAAAGTATCGCAACTTGTTAGGAATTCGAGGCACTTCAACTTCCGTTGATGGTTATGTCAGGATCTCGCAACTCTGGTAAGCCCCCCGAACTAAGTCATATTTGGATTTTTTCACACAATCCTTCTCTTTGCATTGTTTCACTCAATGTAAATCTTTTTCTGAATTATATTTGGTATTTCAGAAGTAAGCTTTCAAACTTTCAAGATTTGGTTTTTGATTGGATTTATGAATCGTCTTTATTTGATCCATCTTCATGCAAATATCTTACATCAAACTCGGGTTTGGATTGTGTATCTCTCATAAAGTCATGAAATTGTGAAGTTGGTCATTTCGAAGAACAACTTTGGCCAAAGGAATCATGCCTATTAGATTCATCTCTTAATAGTCATCTCTTGGTTTTTCTTGTGAATGTTATATTGCAAATATTTCCCTTCATCGCACCTAAAATCCTCTTGAGTGATAATGAATACACAATTTATTGTGTGAATCAAAGTATTCTCTGTTCACTATGTCCTAACTAGTCTCATGTGTTTGTTATGCTAACATCCCTTTTAAATTTTTTCAATGATTACAATGCTTGTACAATTTGTCACTAGTTATAGGAAAATGGTTTGTCATATCTGGCCTGTGAGGAACTTGGTTCGATTGTTTAAAGCATTTGGAGAGCTGTCCAAATTGATTTATCTTTGTTAATTACAAACTGGGAATATGATTATTTAATCAGCCCATTTGATCATTATTCTATCTCTGATGACTATCATTCACCTGATCATTTTCCCACCAGCACATCTAATGACAGTAGTTTTACATCCTTTTATATTTATGGTTCAACATTTCACTATTCAGATACTTTTTGGGCAGTTGAGGCACTTCAGCCTTCGTTGATGGTTATGTCAGGTCCTTATTGTCTTGACATGACTGTTGAATATGATCAGATATATTTTCCCTCACAATATTCTCATCGTAATCCTGTGCCTCTAATTGAAAATTCATCTTTTCAAATATTTTTGGGTTTTCAAGAGGATTATCATGAATTTTACGATCCAATCACTGAATGGTTGGAACAATCTTACCTGGAAAGCTCTATCACAAATAATAAGTTTTGATCTTTCCTCACGCTTACTAAGGAGTTTGGTGTAGATGGAGACACATCCGCGATAAGCTGATGTTTGTTGATTGATGGTTCTCATCGAAAGGGTAAGAATATAAATTGGATAGAAATAGAGGCTATAGCCTATCTTTCTTTTGACATACAAGTCCTTCAAATTTTTGTGAAATTTATTCAAGTTCTTATCTTTTTTGTTGCACATTACTTTATATCCATGGAAAATTTTAGGGGTAATATTTGCAAGTGGACTAATTTTCCATGATTTTTCTAAAACAAATATTCACTAATTTCCATTTTTTTTAATGATGATTCACCCAAATTTTATAGTATAAAATTATTATACCTTAAAAATTGCGAAAATTGTATAAATACTATATATAAATCTATTACGAATTTTCATGCTTTTATAAAGATATCAACAAACATTTTATAATTTTCAATATGGGGACTAGTAAGATTTGCCAAGGTTTCTAAACTTTAAGACAAATTTTCATCATTAAAATTTTCCTTGTTTATATCTATTGTAATTGTTTGTAATGTTAGAATCAGTTTTTACATACTATCATCAATGATCAAACCCCTCTTTTATATCATATTAGTGTCCCATGTTGTAATTTTTTATCATTCCATCTAGGTCCTCATGCAAAAATTTACTCACTGATGGTAGCCCAAGTCAAAATCCCACTCTCCCTCAAAAAATCAGTATTTGTTGGCCCACCTTCCTGTATCTTACTAAGCATACATTCTTTTTAAAAGCTCATTTCATCATGTCTTATGTCAGTCAAGTCTACATGAAGTCTGCTCACACAAGGTTTTCATTAGGTCTCTAAGTTTCATTTTTTCAAGGTCCAATAAAACACCATTTCATTGCATAAGGCCAGCAAAATCATGAGAGTGAAAGAAATAATATCCTTTTTCATTCAAAAAGGATTTGCAAACATGTAACTATGGTTTCTAGAGCTCTAATTTTCATTCCAAGTAAATGTTGTGTTTTAGAGTGTAATTTTATTTCAAAAGAAAGATGTAATAATTTAATTTTATTTATGTAATTTTATGTTTATCATATGTAATAAGTCACTATTCCTAGTTGTTTACTCAAACTCGGTTGCCAATATCATCCAAGTGAAAGTCAATTGTGAAGATGCCAAAACTTCAGCATCATCCACTTGCAAAGGAAAAAGTCAGAAAGGAAATTAGCAAAGAGGTCAAAAAAGGTGAAATGAAACATTAGAAAGCAGGTTTTAAATCTAAAAGATCAAATTCACTCAGCTATAAAAGACTTCTTGGCTTCAAACTCAACCTCATTTGCCTCTTACCACTAATTGAGAAAACCCCAAGAAAACCTTTTCACAGTTTAGGGCGAAAATCAGCAGAACATAACAGGCGTTGCGTGTTCTCTTCTGGTGATATGTGTTTCCCCAACACTGCGCATTTCCTTAAGGCGCTGCACGTTTCCTTAAGGCATTGCATGCTTTCCTAAGGTGTTGCGCACTCTGCATTGGCACTACGTGCTTGTCCAGGAAGGCCATAGTCACCTCCTCAGCTCCTCCAAAGTCCAATCAACCTCCATACAAGTAATTAGCAGCTAAGGAATGTGTTTTTCTTCCTCCTCAAGTCACTCCCTAAGTGTTTGAAAGGTTTAATTAAAGATTTGGTTTAATTTTATATCTAAACCCTAGATCCCCCCCCCAAAAAAAACTTCCTTGCACTCTCAATCCCTTTCACACACTCCCCTACACCTTCCTTCCCTTTCCCTAAACATTTTTATCCCAAATACCCTCTAACCCTTTGTCCCAAAACCCTAAGTCCTAGGTGCCATAACTACCTAGGCTCCCAAACCCCCTATATTGCAAACAATTTCCCCCATCCCCAAATCTATTATACTACTACCCTATATCCCCCTCCATTACATATATCCCTTCACCCATCATCTTCATATTTACCCTTCCCCATTTATTATTTCCAAAAAACTACATTCCCACTACCTTACACCTCCCTAGGGTTTGATATTAAACACCATGGCATATGAGGAATACAAACCACACAATGAGGAAGAGGAAACTGATAGAGAAGAAACATAGGTCAAGAAAACTCACAAAGGAGGCCAAATACACAGATTTGAGCCCAAAAATCTCAGGGAACTCTTAGCATCCCCTATGACTGTGACATCCTTCAAATGGCTAGGCTGTTATGATTTTTGTGATCAATTTCAGGCTATCCAACACCATCCTGAGTTGAGTAGGCTCTTCATATCTAAACTCCAAGACAACAAAGTCACTCTAGCAAGTATCACTTTTACTCTATCTACTGCCATTATATCAGCTGCCACCAGGATCCCAGATGTTGGGGAGAAATGGTTTAAACAAGGTGATTTGGAGAGGCATTATTATGAGCCTTACATGAAACCAAGGTACCGAAATGAAAGAAGGGGCTATTTTCCTTTTTCACACCTCCTTGATAGATATGCCCCAATGATGAATATTATTATGAAATATTTTTCATGTGAAGGCAGATTTTCCAAGGTCATATATGGCTTTTAATGCATTTCACTAGGGTCAAAATGTTCAATATACCCTACTATCTTTTCCGGAGTGTTGAGAAGATGGCCTAAATTTCCCAAAAGAGGGAGTATAAAGATCATATGAAGAGCCTCTTTCATCATTCCCTCATTAAAATTATAGTCCTTTATCATCTCAAGGAACTCAACATTTCTTGGAGCACCTTCATAGCTAATCGCATATTCACTCATTCATCTACTCACAATGTTCAAAGCATCCCTTCATCATCTCATACTTCCACCTTCATTCCTCCATCTCAGCCCATAGATCATTCATCCTCATCTGATGAGTTAGCCACACCATCACCTCCATCATCACCATTCCATGATTGCATTCATTCACTTAACAGAGATGAATTCATAGAGCAAGAGCACATTGAATAGGTTGAGGTCAGCAAACCTAAAGGGGATGATTTGGGCACTTTGACACATGCTTATTAGAGAGGACATAGCCAAGTGTTTTCCCTACAGATTGTGGGAGGGGCCTTGCCTTCTTCATCAGCAAAGTAGGTACAAAAAGGTAAGGAGAATATGACAGAGACAGAGAGCTAGTAGCAGGAGGAGGACCTCCATGAGACAGAACAGGATTTTCACTTAGTTGACCTGAGTGAGCATCATGACATTGAAAGCACAAGAATTTTCATCAAAGAAAAGGATGCACTCATAGGGGAGCTCCAGGTCAACTTGCAGAGGGAAAAATACATCATTTCATACTATGAGAAGGAAAACAATTAGTTTGAGACCAAACATGAGCTCATGGAGATTCAAATCATCAAGGCAAAGAGGGAGGCTGAAAAGGCTAAGGATTTACTTGATGAAGCATATGGATAATATACTAACCAGCTGGAGGAACTGGTTCCAAGAAGAAGGCCAAGGACCGGAGGCATAAAAATAGCATTGGAGCTAGAAAAACAAAAAGAGTCAAAACTAGCTAATGAGTTCACCCTAAATGAAAATTTTTCCAAAACAGTCAATGAGAAACGGGAGAATTTGCTTGAGAGGGTGAACAACCATCTTTAAAACCTCCTATACAAGGTGAAAGAATAACATTCAGAGAAAGATGGAAAAGTATTATTGCCGAAGAAACCAAATAGCAAGGGAAAAACTCAAGGCTGCTAAGGCAAGAATTGAAGCCCTAACTCACCAAGAAGAGAAGAAGAAGCTTGATATACTTGCGGAGGCTTCACTCCATACCTAGAAAAATAAAACATCATCTCCTTGGCCAATTTTGAAGACACTTGGCTCATTTTTGGTAAAATTGTCTTTCCTGTTTTTTTAGGCAATTTCATATCAGTTGTTTGGTCAAACGCACAGTGCCTAGCTTTTTTGAGGCACTTTCTGGAGGAATAGAAGACATCGGTGGATTTAGAAGGACCAAGACATCCATGAAAACCATGTTTCCATCCCTTGCAAGAAAAACTAGCAAGTGAGAAAGGAGAAAAAGCACCTAAACATCATGTTTCTGCCTCATTTACGGACCAGGCATTGCGCGTTTGAGTAGTCTTGAGAGAATGGAGTTTTGGAGGGCCAAATCAAGCCCATTTTGAAAAAAAGGTAATTTTTGGAAACTATACAGGATAAGCTTTCTAATGAGATATCATGGGCTCATTTTGGACATCAGGAAGGGAGGTAAACGTCAACTTGAAGATGGCATTGCGCGTTTGACAATTGGCCCAGTTTTACACCGTTTCTCTCCAAAATTATTTTTTACCTGGGGGAAATCATTGTTTTACTAATTTAATTGATGAGGTTGATGTAATTATTATTTTTTTTACTATTACCTAGGGTAAATACATTAGGTAAATGGCCTCCATGACTTGTAATGAATCAGTTTTCTTAAGTTAGGGATGAGTCACTTTGACCACCCTACACTCTAGCTATCAGTTCAGTTTTTGTTGTAACTACTCCTCCTCTCATGGATTTGACCCCTGAGGCTAGGATGAGTTGGTTTGAGGACTATATAATGTAATCATTCAGTCATTATATAGGTTGGACTCTATTGGATGTTGTACTAGTGTTTCAGACTTTGGCACGAAATATATTGGATGAGTTGCAGCTATTTTGGTGGGATTCCTGTGGCATGTTATTTTGACATTGTTTCTTCTTCAGTTACATATGTATGAATTTTTTGTAACTTTCATGATCCATTTCACTTTAAATATGTTTGATTTTCAAGGTCTGATACATAGAATTCATCTTCTATGCTCTATTTTGGGAAAATCATCATAAATTATTTCATTTCTTTAGTTTAAAAAGAATTCATGGTTCTCATGCTCTTTTTAGCAGCTCACCAGTCTAAACCATTTCATCACTATACTACAAATTTTTAAAGTAAATTTCCTACCTTGCCCCATCAGATGTCTGCATTTCTGGCTCTTTTTCCACTAACCTAGTTCACTCTCTGACCTAATTCACTCTTCCAATGACTACCCGAATCAAACCAAATCAAACAACCCCCTAAGCTACTATATCTAGCCTAAAAACCTAATCCATCTAGCCCTCTTGGCTATGATTCTTTGGAGAGAGCCCTCTCTAGCTTGGTAGGGATAACTACCAAGTAAAAAGGTTGGTCTGTGGTTACCTCAGCTGAACTCTTTCTCAGCCTTCGAGATCCAGAGGAGTGATAACATGTAACATTGTGGATGTAGGTCGAGAACAACTATGGTGGCTACATTTTAAATTCCATTATATGTGACCTCAACCTTCTTGTTGGTTAGGTTAGGAGTAGGTCTAGTTGCATTTTAGTTTACCTACACATTCATCATGCATTCATTCCTTGTAGTTTGTCTTGTGTTTTATATTTTTGGTTTCGCATCATGTTTTTCTTTAGCCACTTTTTCTCTTGTCTTCTATTTTCTTTCCTTGTTGTGTGTTGTCTTTCCTTTCATTTTGTAAGACCTTTCATGAATGTGCTATGCTGGCTCAAAGAGAATGTGGAAAAATAGAAAAGGACATTGTAACACTGCAACATTTAGCTAACTCTCAGTTCTTCTTCCTTGTCTTTGTTACATATTTTCGTCAATGATGTTCCAACAGAAAATATGATCCTTGCATTAAGAAAGCCTTGTGTCAAACCATGACCTCCATGTCTATTCTGGAAACCTCATGCCTACACTCTAGTTTTTATGTTTCATTGTTTTTAGGAAAATAGAATCAAGTATAGAAGGACAAGGCAAAAATCTAAACGAGAAAACCAATATCAAAAGTCTTATTTATGCTTCTCTAAAGGGACAACCTCTCCTTCTCTCAATAAGTTAGGATCCATCTTCTGTCCATGAAATAAATAAGTGCCAATGTACATTCCTATATAAAATAATAAATAAAGTCGAAAGAAGAAAAAGGCTTCCTGCATAGAGAGGTGAAGCAAACTCCATCAAGGTATTGTCCAGCCCTACTAGAAGCAAAGCAATTTTTGGGTCCCTAAAGTAACTTCATCGAGGTATTTTCCAAGCTTGTTGGTAGTAAAGTAATATCAGAGATGAAAAACTATACTCTAAAAGTCAAAATCTTGTGAACTTCATTACCCTATCTTGATTTGAAACATTATGTGATCATTGATATTATGTTTGTGTTTAACCAAGTAAAGGAATGAATGGGACTATGTTTATGCATGGGGTAAGTGGGGAAGCCATGGTAATATCAACGATGAATCAATACTTCTTGAAGAACTAGACCTTGTACGAAACAGTTGACCAAGGCAGAGAAGTTGGAGTTCTACCATTATGTCGCCAAGTGTTGTCCTTGTGACAAATACCCTCTAAAATCTTTTGTACACTCAAATTATGGAACCTATTATGGATCTTGTGATTAGTCGTTCCGTAGTCACTTCTTGGCCAGCTCATTCTTTTTGAGCTCCCTTCTTGGATTATAACTGTTGAAGTCACTTGCTCACACATGATCAGTCTGCAACAAATCCATGAGAAAATTATTTTACACAAGCTTGAAAAATAAATTCATGGTCTATCAAAACTGTGCCCGACAATGTCCAATCCATGTCAATAGCCAGTGTGCATTGACATTGATAGTTGACCCTTTGTTTTCCATCGTACTTCTATTTTGGTGAGTTTCTCCAATTGTTGCTTTTGTGCACTTTCACTATTGAAAGTGTTGTTTTCAAGTTTATGATTGTCACTTTCACTTTATTTCCCTTTAATTAGTGTCATTTTCATGTTATCTTCACCCTGACATGCCTTGTTTTCACCGTTGTTTTCACATCACAAGTGTTGTTCACACTCTTATTTTCATATAGCAAGTGTCATATTTTGGCTTGGGAATTACCACTTATAATGTAAAGTGGATTTTTGGTTTATTTTAAGGGGAAATATTTGTGATGATGAGTTTTTCTTAGCATGAAGGCATGTTTCGCACTCATTTCCAAAGTTTCACGCACTGTCACACAAGTGTCATCATTGGCGTCGCAAAGTGTATCTTTAGTGTCACACTCGTTGTAAGTTGTCACAAAGGTTGTTGCACTAAGGGAAGTATGTGTTCATCTATTCCATATGATCTATGTTGTGTCTTCAATTTTCTAAGTATCTAATCATAGTCAAGTCCTATCATTGTTCACATAAGTTTCATTGATCCCACACTTAGCCAAATTTCATAAAATTCCCAAGAAATTAGCCTCATCCAGCCTCCTTGAACTGAATTGCAAATTCCCAGCCTTCAAATTGCAACCTTGCCTCTTGAAACCACGTAATTCACAATTCCTTCCTCCCAAGACTACGCACTACGTAATTTTAGTGCTCAAGCTCGAACCTTTGCCTCCAAAATTGCACAATTTATCCCTCCAACCTGGCCCCAACTGTGCATTGTGCAATCTTTGAACTCAAGCTCCAAACCTAATCTCTTGAAATAAGCAACAACATAATCACCACTCCTAATTTTCCTACTAGAGCTTCACAATTGGCTGAAACAATACAAAACCCCTCATCCAAACTCACTGACTTCCAAAATTGCGCAATTTCTCTCTCCTGCCCAATCAATACTATGAATTGTGTAGTATCAAGGCTCAAGCCTCAACTATAAGCTCTTGAGATGCATAATTGCACAACCACTTGGGTTCCTTTTATCTTCCAGAACTTCACAATCAAAAAAATTAGTGCTCAATCCCTCATCCTGGCTCCTTCAGCTCTGCAACTGCGCAATCGTTTTGCTCAGTCCAAGCCTAAACTGTGCATTGTGCAGTCTTAAGGCTCAAACCTCACCCTTGACTGCTTGAGCTACACAAATGTGCACTTAGTAAGCCTCTCTCTTAGCCTACCACCTAGTTCCAGCTCAATGAGTGGATCATCATGCGAAATCTTAGACTAGGGGTTTATCATACTGATGTCATCTTGTCATGAGTGGATTGAAAATGCAGGTACTCTATCATGGTATGGAAAGATTACGAAGAAGGATATGAAAAGGAGGACATGTTAAAAGACACCCAAGGAGTAGAGGAGAAAGGAATATCATTAGAGAAGAAGATGAAAGAACACTGGATTATGAAAAAAGAAAAAAGATCAGGACTACATGAAGACTCCATCTAATTAACAACCCTTTGGAGGGTATATATGAAGAAAAAATCATATCTCACGTGAAGATGAAGCATTGGATACATATATTATTCAATACACAAAGAAATAAGCAACAAGAAGGACATCTTGGCACTTCCACATCATCATGTAGTTCATGTCATTAGTGTCATGTCATGTCCTATCATGAGTCATGATATGCCACATCATTATTATGGATTATGTAATTATCTATTCAAAACGTATTGTAAAGAGGAATGTCCAAAAGACATGTACAGAAGATGAAGAGTCATGTAAAGTTGAAAATTCATAGGAAGTCAAAAAGTCATGAGGGTAGTCAAAGAGTCACAAGGGAGGTGAATCATCACCCCATTGGTTATATATACACCCTAATTATATGAGCGAAGGGATTTTCACCTTGGCTCCTCCCGCAAGGCATCAAAGAGACAGACTAGGTCTTTTGGGGAGCAAGGAGTGGCTCTAACGCTCCACTATTTGAGCTAGTGGTGTTCATTGTATACATGTGTCCAAGAAATTTTACTTAATATATGAAGAATGATGACCATCATGTTTTTCATGCATGGATTATGAATATTTGTAAGATTTTTCTATGAATGTTTGTAGTTCATGATTGTTTTCACATGTACTAAAGTAGTTGAACTATTTCAGTTATTTTATTGCTTATCATATTAAGCATGTGTTGTAATGGTTGTTATGAGTGTCACATCTTTGTAAACTAATTCATTGGATGTTAGACAAACCCTTCTTGATAAATTTGGTTACATGACCATCGCATCTTTGTGGATTGTTCCGCTATATGTTATACGGATTCTTCCTGTTCATGTGTGTTTCTACTAGAGTGGTACTATTACCTCTCTCATAAAGGCTCACATTTCTTCCCCTCCACAGTAGAAGAACCTTGACACACCTATGACTGAACACCCACTAGGAACACTCATTTTTCTAAAGTACATGTGCATCCCTCTCTCTTGCTGATAGTTAGAGCCAAGGAAAATCTATAAGACTATATGGAAACTTGTCCGATACGCCGAATGGGGCTCATATTCCAAATGGTGTGAGGTCTAATTGGGACTTCACATTGGGGAGACCCCCTTGGATGACGAATTTCCATCACCGTCAACAGTTTCCAGTAGCCCATTTCCCTTGAAGATGATGATAATTAGCACAAGGTCACTCTAGCCTACCTCTACCTTTGAAGCTATGGTTTCTTATTTTCTCTCACTGGTATTAGTAAGTGGACAAGGTCCAAGTTATCTCCATTAATGTTTTTCCTTGTTTAATTGGTACATAAACATTCTTAATTTTAAACATGATATTGCTCAAACTTCTAGACTTGACATAACATTACTAGGAAGCAACAAGAGGGTTTCTCAGATGAGTTCTCGAAAGCATGTAAACATTTTATCTACATATGAATAGTTAACCGACCTCTTACAGATAAAAAACATAACTGCTTGATAATATTATAATGCATTCCTATTGTTTATGATGATTAAAGATGATAAATGGGGTAAAAAAAAATATATATATTTTTTGAATTAAAAAATGCCAACAAAACCTTATAAGAATTGAATCAGAAATAATTTGGAGAAAATAAATTACCAATATATACATATACATACACACACACACACCTTTTAAATAGTCTAGATCAGAATAATTAGTGACAATTTTTAAAATAGAGAACCAAGTACTTTAGCAAAAGCAAAATGAGTAGGCAATCAATCAAAGTTGACTTGACTTTGTTTAACATATTTTTTTGATAGCATTTTGTCGAAAGAAACAAGTAGAGAAAACATAATATATGATAATTTAACAATCAAGAAGAAGGAATTTATTTTTATATGTCTAAAAGAAGCTATTTGAGGAGATCTCAGTGCCTATCACATTATGTTTGTAATTCTAATAACATTATAATTCCAATATTAATAAAATTAAAGTAAAATTAGACTCTGGATATTGATTTTAAGCCTGATCTTTTTAAGCAACAACAAAAAAATGAACTTTTGGAATTCTTGTGAATATTGGATATTGATTAAAATGAATCTAAACAAATATAAATCCATCTTAGTCGACAAATAGATGCTTCATATCTATTAAAAAAAAAAAAAACGAGAGTTGTTTTTTGGTTTTTTTCCCTCCTTTATCTATTACATGCAATAAATACAAAATAAATAAGGTTTGTTTTTGCTTTTTCTTTTCCCTTCTTTCTTTCAAATTAGACTTCAAATATTAACTTATTTCCTACTAAGCACCTACATACATACAGGGAAATATCTCCTAAAATTTTCAACTAAATGAAAATTCTTTACCAGAGTTGAAACAAAGTCTTTACTCAAAAAAACTAATGCCTTAGTGTTGATCGCTAAATAGTAAATTTAAAGACCCTAAAAGAACATAATATCTAATAATAGTGGAATAGGATTTATGAATCAATTATAATAGTAATAAAGACAATAAACTCGATAATATGAATGTCACTCACATCTTAGGTGCTATGATGGACAAATATTCACAATGGAGAATAATGGCCATAAATTTTCCAATTTGGATGTTGTTTTCCAAAAAAAATCCATGTCACCTGGGTCATCGATATTTATTGCTCCCTAAAAAAAAGAATAATAATAATAACTAAAGGGGAAAATTGAAATAACTAAATAGTAAACAAATAAGTGAAAAATGAATTATGCCCTCAAACTTGCGTGTCTATGAAAACCTTTATACTCGTAATTATAACAGCAATCAATAATAACATAACCCTCAACATTGTGTTCTAACTTGCCCTTGATAATTTTACTCAACTGCAACCATAATACAATTAAAACAAAAAATGGGAATAAATTCTTACAATAAAATCTGTTGTTGGTAACATTAAATTGAAAATACAAGCATCTAAACTAAAATAAATTTCTCTCAATTAGGGGTAGAATTTATGATTTCTAGAGTTATTCTACAACATTCAAAATATTCAATAATAGGGAAAATGTGTTTTGGCTCGTCAAGGAGATTAAATCTTTCCATGGTAATAAAATATAACTTGATGTAATTTTTGGTTCCCTGAAGCTCTGGAACAATAGCATTCCAAATTTACCCTTAAAAAAACAATTACCTTGAATCTCATATGTTTGCTCCACTGCCAAATAATTCATGATAAAAAAATAAAATTAGAATGACCAGGAAACTCATTTTTTTTCACCTTTAGGGGTAGGGTGGAATGTACCACATGCTTCTGTTGGGTTGTGTTATATTCTTTCCACGTAGTTAATAGGGGGTTTGAAGGCACCCGTAACCCCACTTTATGGGGTCCGGGGCAGTGCCTCAAAAAATTTTGGTTTTGGACCCTATGTTAGGTTGGGCGGACCCACCTATGGTGTGCATGATTTTCGCACATGTTTTTTTGGACGCAATGGTTTTTTGGTCCATGGTATTGGACATGATGGTTTTCGGTCCATGGTAGTGGACACGACAATTTTCAGTCCATGGTATTGGATGCTTCGGCATGTATAAATATGTATTGTAACATTGAAAGGAACATAATGAAAAATCAAGTTGGTAGTCCTGGTTTTGGGATCCAGGGGAAAATCTCTATGTATATGTGTTTTATGTGTTATGCTCTCGCATTTTTTATTTTCTGTGTTTTATAATTCGTATGCAGGTAATTTTTGTATGGGGTTAAAACCTACATTTGGTATCAGAGTAGTTTTGGCTTCAAGGGGACGCCTTTATCGCTAAGGGGTTTCGCTCGGGCCTGTGGTAGACCGTGTTCAGTTGGAGATCTACGAGATCGATTCTGGTGGTGAAAGAAGATGTTGAGCAGTGGAAAGATAGAGATCGAGAAATTTAATGGTCAGAGTTTTGAGTTGTGTAAACTCAAGATGGAGGATCTATTGGTGGATAAAGATCAGAGGATTGTGGTAAATCCAGGTACTAAACCAACGGGAGTGTCCGATGAAGAATGGAAGAAGTTGGATCGAAAAGCAAAGAGCACAATACGATTGTGTGTCTCAGATTCAGTATTGTTGAATGTATCATGGGAAGCTACGTCGAAGGCTTTGTGGGACAAGTTAGGGACTTTGTACCAATCTAAGTCTCTGGTGAATAAACTATTCCTGCAGGAAAAGCTATATAACCTAAGGATGAAGGATGGATACTCGGTGACAGAGCATCTGAACGCATTTAATACTGTGGTAAGTCATTTAGCATCTGTTGATATTAAAATTTCAGATGAAGATAAGTGCATCAGTTTGTTGTGTTCTCTACCAAATTCGTGGGATAGTCTAGTTATTGCAATAGGTAGCAATGCAATTGCCTTGTAGTTTGATGAAATAGTCTCATCTTTGCTGACGAAGGAGATGAGACAGAAAAATATGGAGAGCTAGAATGGTGACACCTTGTCTATACGAGGACGGTCCCAGAACAGAAACAAAAATAAGTCATCGAGTGGGAGATCTAAATCTAGAGGGAGATCTAAATCTCTAGGAAAACCTATAAAGGTGGTGTGCTGGAAATGCTGAAAGGAAGGCCACTTTAAAAGGGATTGTAAATCTAAAGTTCCTGACAAAGGAAAGGGATCTGATGAGGTTCCTCTGCAGAGGCGAAAACCACCTCAGATGAAGGTGGGGATGTGTACTTGGCTTATTCAAGTACACATGTAGATCATGAGGCATGGTTGATTCACTCAGGTGCATCCTTTCACTTCACTCCCCATAGAGAGTGGTTCTACGAGTATGAGAAATATGATGGTGGTGATGTCTTCTTGGGGGATTACAGGAAGGCTAGAATCATTGGTCGCGGAAAAGTAAAGTTGAAGTTGCAAGGTGGAAGGGTTAGAACACTTTCGAGTGTTCTACATATTCTTGCATTGGCCAGAAATCTGATTTCTATAAGCAAGTTGGATGATGAAGGTGTAAAAACAGTGTTCGAGAAGGATACCTGCAAGATAGTTCAGGGAGCACTAGTATTGATGTGTGGAGTTCAGATTGGAACTCTGTACAAGCTGCAAGGTAGCACTGTTATTGATGGGTGCAATAGTTCTATGGTTCCTGAAAGTGGAGCAGAAAATCTAGTGGTATCTGGAGAGAAGACCATGTTGTGGCATCAAAGGCTTGGACATATTGGAGAGAAGGGCCTTCGAATACTTCATGGTAAGGTATGGTAGAAGGTATGAGTAATGACTCTCTAGATTTTGATTTCTGTGAAAATTGTGTATATGGAAAGCAGAATCAGGTGAGTTTCCCCTCTGGTGGTAAGAGGGCAAAACAGATATTAGAACTTGTGCATAGTGATGTGTTTGGACCTGTGAAGGTTCCATCACTGTGTAAGTCTGTGTACTATGTATCATGTATAGATGACTTCTCAAGGAATACATGGATATATTTCCTTAAGAAGAAATCTGAAGTCTTTGACAGGTTTAAAGAATTTAAGGCTCTGGTGGAAAACCAGACAGAGAAGAAGATAAAGGTGCTAAGGACAGATAATGGTGGAGAGTTTTGCAGAAAGGAATTTGAAGAATTTTGTAAGAAGTGTGGTATATCACAGCAGAAGACTACTCCATATACACCCCAGCAAAATGGAGTTGCAGAAAGAATGAACAAGACATTGATGGAAAGGCCAAGAAGCATGCTCAGTGGTTCCGGGTTAGGACAGGAATTCTGGGCAGAGGCAGTGGATGCTGCATGTTACCTGGTCAACAGGTCACCTTCATCAGCGTTGGAGGATAAGACTCCACAAGAGGTATGGACTAGTAAGAAACCCTCTCTTTCACATCTAAGAGTATTTGGATGTGATGCATATGTACATGTTCCAAAGGAGAAAAGCACCAAGTTGGATAGTAAATCTAAAAAGTGCATCTTTATTGGGTATAAGGATGGTTTAAAGGGTTATAAGATTTGGAACCTCGTAACAAGGAAGGTTGTGTACAGCTGAGATGTGGTGTTCAAAGAGGTGAAAGATGTTATTTAACATGAATTCCAGCCAAAGGAACCTGAGAAGACAGAGTTTGAGCTAAAGGAGGAAGAATCGGACTCTACAGCAGAGGAGGAATCAAAAGATGAAGAGCCACAAACTCTGGTTGTGAGAAGATCAATTCGAGAAAGAAGGCAGCCAGAAAGGTATAGTCCATCTACTTTCTATTCAAATTTTGCTTTGTCTATTACTGATGATGATCCCAGAACTGTGAAGGAAACAGTGGATTTAGAGGATGGAAAACTCTGGAAAGAGGCCATGGTTGATGAAATGGCATCTTTGCACAAAAATGAGGCTTGGGATCTGGTGGAGTTGCTGGTTGGAAGGAAACCCATTGGCAGCAAATGGGTGTTTAAAAAGAAGACAAATGCAGAAGGAAAAGTGGAGAAATACAAAGCTAAATTGGTAGCAAAAGGTTATTCCTAGGTGCGAGGAATTGATTTTGGCAATATTTTTTCTCCTGTTTCCAAGGTAACTTATATTAGATTACTT
Organism: Pinus tabuliformis; assembly: GCA_031772625.1. Lineage (NCBI taxonomy): Eukaryota > Viridiplantae > Streptophyta > Pinopsida > Pinales > Pinaceae > Pinus > Pinus tabuliformis. Next base: position 403,826,495 of record CM062811.1, on the reverse strand, counting down.
TTATCTGTTGCTACTGCTTTTGATTTTGAGGTAGAACAGATGGATGTAAAGACAAAATTTCTTCATGGGGATCTGCAAGAGGAAATCTACATGAAGCAACCTGAAGGCATTGCGGTAAAGGGTAAGAAAGAACTGGTATGCAAGTTAAAGAAGTCCCTATATGGGTTAAAACAGTCACCAAGGATGTGGTATCAGAAATTTGATACATTTATACGGGGACTTGGCTTCACTAGAAGCAAAGTAGATCACTATGTGTATTTTAAATTAATTGGTGACCATGTTATTTATCCGGTCTTGTATGTGGATGATATGTTGCTGGTTGGAAATGACAAAGAAATTATCCAGGATTTGAAGACCCAATTGTCCTCCAAATTTGACATGAAAGATCTTGGTGCTGCAAACTATATTCTGGGCATGGAAATTAAAAGAGATTGGGCAAAGAGGAAGCTCTGGTTAAACCAAAGGAAGTATGTCGAGACAATACTGCAGAGGTTTAATATGAAGGATAGTAAACCGGTGAAGGTTCCTATTCCTATAGGTGTGAGGTTATCTGCTGAACAATGTCCCAAGACACAAGAAGAGGAAGAGGACATGTCCCATGTTCCATATGCAATGGCATTCGGTAGCCTGATGTATGCAATGGTCTGTACTAGACCAGACATTGCACATGCAGTGGGAGTATTGAGCAGGTTTATGTTAAAACCAGGAAAGGAGCATTGGACAGTAGTGAAGCGGGTTTTCAAGTATTTGCATGGAACTAGTGATTATGGTCTGTGCTACCAAGGAAGACCAGGATTGGACAGAGTGTTGGATATTTGTGGCTTTGTTGATGCAGACTGGGCTAAAGATCTAGATCAGAGAAGATCTACAAGTGGGTATGTGTTTAACCTATTTGGAGGTGTAGTCAGTTGGATGAGTAAGAAACAATATGTAGTGGCACTATCAACTACAGAGGCAGAATACATGGCAGCCACTCATGCAAGAAAGGAAGCAGTTTGGTTGCAGAGATTGTGTTCAAGTATGGGGTTAGTACAGGAAGCTATAAGGATAGATTGTGACAGCCAAAGTGCAATTTTCTTGGTAAAGAACCTTGCATATCATTCAACGACAAAACACATTGATTTTCAGTATCACTTTGTGAGGGATATGATAGAAGACAAAAAGGTGTTGCTGGTAAAGGTGGACACTTTGAAGAATACTGCAGATGCATTGACAAAATCTGTGAGCTTTGAGAAGTTCTCTTGGTGTAGAGAGACAATGGGCATTTCAGGGATGGGAAAATGACTAAGCTCTCTTGTGGTCCCCTGTGGAAAGAAAACAACAAGTGGGAGAATGTTGGGTTGTGTTATATTCTTTCCACGTAGTTAATAGGGGGTTTGAAGGGCACCAGTAACCCCACTTTATGGGGTTCACTGCAGTGCCCCAGAAAATTTTGGTTTTGGACCCTATGTTAGGTTGGGCAGACCCACCTATGGTTTTGTGCATGATTTTTGCACATGTTTTTTTGGACGCGATGGTTTTCGATCCATGGTATTCGACGCGATGGTTTTTGGTCCATGGTATTGGATGCTTTGGCATGTATAAATATGTATTGTAACATTGAAAGGAACATAATGAAAAATCAAGCTGGCAGTCCCGGTTTTGGGATCCAAGGGAAAATCTCTGTGTATATGTGTTTTATGTGTTATGCTCTTACATTGTTTACTTTCTGTGTTTTAGAATTCGTATGCAGGTAATTTCGGTATAGGGTTAAAACCTATAGCTTCAAAATGCATAGAACTCTATAACACCCTCCTCCCACATCCACCCAAGTAACCATGCCCACCAAGGTAAACATGAGATGAGACTTTACTTTTATCAAATTCAACCTCCTAGGTGTCCTTAAGGAAGTGGAATCAACGAAACCTCACACACAGTCATCCAACATCATCAACATAACCGTCAAGACACAAGTCAGCCACTCAAACAACCTGTCCCTGGGTCTCACTGTTGTTATGGACCTTTGAGGCCATAAATGCTCTCATGTTATGGGAAAGAAGGCGATTAGAGGCCTAAAGTCACTCTCATAAACCTGCCTACTAGTGATTATGGACCAAACTTTCCCTTTCTGTGCCAACGACCCTAGGAATTAAGCCACCTTTTCAGGCCCAGAGCCCGGGCCATTGCCCAGAATAGAATGAAAGCCCAGAATTAGGTAAAGTATAGGGAAACAATGATGCAAAAGTAAATAGTTGATCAAGACCTTAACCAAACCCCTACTATCCATGAAAGGCATTTCATTAAACATATTGTCAACATGTAACCTACAAGTCTAAACAATAGAATTAAGTGTAGGGATCTCATACTTATCTAAGGATCATCATGAACCATTTTTTCCTCATGTATTTTGCTACCTTATCACTTATTAGGTCATAGATACCATATCCATTCAAAGACAAGTAAAAACATGCTAAGAGCCATACATAGTTAATGTCACAAAATATACATCTAACCAACATAATAGGAATAGAGTTACAATGAACATATCAACCATCAAAATACATATATACACCAGTACATTTACACATGAAAATCAAGGAAATGAATTTTTCATTATTGAATACAATGAACCAACTGGAGAATTGGACTACCACGTTCCACCTGACCATAGATTGGTTGAGCCAAGTCTCTCTTCAGCCAATCACCCCCATGCCATATTCCAAGCATGAATGTGGGACTCATATAACTCATGAAAAAATATCAATCAATGTGAATTCCACCATATTTCTCTGCCTACATCATGAGAAATTTGAGTGCCTCCTAGTCTCTCAAAATTTACCATGTGTTCGCAGTCCGATCCAGGGATCACTAGGCCCTACACCAAGACATACTCTCTAGGATTTACCATGCATTATATCCCAGAATCACTAGGCCCAACGGAGAGAAAATCCACCTCTTGGCTTTACCATATATCCCTCCATTCACCGACAAGGATTCCTAGGCCCACCGAGGCACACAATTTGGCTTTACTGTAGCACACAATATGGTTCAAGGGTTACTAGGCCAGTGGCTTCGTGCATCCTCAGTCTGATTCAGGGACTACTACACCATGTGTTTGTCAATTCAGAGATCCACCCCACTCAACTTCAAATCCAATTTGATCATCCAACATAAATCGAATGAGGGAACCAATCTCATCAAATCTATCAAGAAATGGAAAAGCTAGGCTAAAAATATTGTCACACCTGGAAAAACCCATGCCATTGTAGAAAATAAACACATGCAATCCCATGCATGCCAAATATAGCAAGGAAAATACACATGCAAGTTGATACTTGCAATGAAGCATGTTGTAGCTACTTGATCCTATATTTCCCTGCTTGATGTTTTCTTCCTCTTGCCTTCTTTGCCTTTCTTGCTCCAATTCCAAAGTGCTAAGAAAACTCTAAGTTTCCAAGAGTATGAGAGAGAGACAATATTGAAAGAGCTCCAAATCTAAGCTGACAAAAGGTTACCAACTGATCCTCAGAAGCCTTTTTATGAATGAGGCCTCTATTTTCACCTCCTTTTTCCACTAATTTCCATTATTTTAATAAATAATTGTGCCAAAAATGCCATTTTTCCTTTTCAAAGCCTTAGCCATTGTCTTTTCCAATTTCCTTAGCTGTAAACAACCAAATGAACACCCACTAGGATGTCCTGCCCACCATTCAACTTGAAATATGTGTCCCATCATCCATGGTATTTATTTTTTTTACATGCATTTTTAACCAGGGTTGTTACAGAACCCTCCCCCTTGGGGGATCACCATCCTCGGTGTTCAATGACACCTATAACCAACAAGAAAATTGAAAATAAAACATACTACCCATGGATATTTATATCATATCGCGTTGCAGTATTTACAATGATCATCTGCTAAAACAAAACATCATGACAACATATCACATAGTGGAGCTTTATAACACAACTCAGTATGGTATTTACAATAATCACATATACACATATGCTAAACTAGAAAATAAGAGAATATGATGCCTATATCAATCAACAAGGGAATCTAGAGGCTCACACCTCCACCCTAAAAGTAGTACCAGGATTCACCTCCTTCCCAGGAAGTCTAGAATCTATTGCCACAATCAAAGTTACATCCAATGTCTAGCGCTGCAATCCCACGCCACTTGTCCTCTCAGTGAACAGTTACCGGCTCATTGTTCTAGGGCAGACTCCTAATGTACATATGATTCCATTTGGTAATTCTCATGACCAAAAAAAATCCATCCCTGACCTTCCCTTCTCTGCTACACAATCCCTCAGGCAATTGGTCAACCCTTCTGTGCAGTCACTCACCTTCCAAGTTCCACTGGCACCCCCATATTGGGCAGTCCATCCCTTGGTAAGGCTTCCTCGCATCGGAATATACAAAAACCAAGGAATATACCTACCTAAAAACCATCATAGCATGCTCATGGAAATCAATGGACACAATTGGTACTAGTGTCCCACAATGGCCCTGTTCATGAAGTGCTTTACCGACATATTGTTGCATATTCCAATTCTTTTCACTATTGCTGCCGATTCTTATTGTTGATTTTAACCACCCACTCAGGCATTTTCATGCATTCCTGTTCCAAGCACATAATTACCATTAGATTCAAATAAATTAAATAACCTCAAATCATACCTCATTGGTAGCTCGTCAATAAGGTACATTTTCAATCATGTTCACTTCCTATCACAACAAGTCCAACTAGCATATTTGACCAAATCAACATATAAAAATATCATATCGGGTTAGCTCAAAACATAACCATCAAAATCATAAATCACATGTAACCATCATAAACCAAAATCATAAATTATATTCATAGTAAAACTGAAATACAATACTGATACTTATCCTTCATTGATCCTTGCTTCTGCCTTTGTTTTTTTGTACACACACTAGATTAGTTTCCACACCTAGCAAACACACAATGCCTTCTCCTCCACAAGGTGCACATACACATAGTGTTCATCAAACACATACAACCACACATGCCATATGTTATCACAAAATCTGACCCTGATAGGCTGCTGATCAAGTAGACTCTGAGTAACTCTTTCAAACCAATCTTTTGGTTGAGGCTTAGCCTCCTCAACCTGAGAGGGTTCTCTCAATAGGTTTAAGATTTTTTATTAATGATTAAATGGCTAACTCTAGGAATAAAAATGGACAAAAATATATAACTGGTTCACTGTTTGAATCGAAGATTAGAAAACATCTATTGGGCTATGGAGTCAAGATAGTCTTCAACAAAACATCATGATCAGGAAAACATGGAAGTCAAGGCACTTGGAGTTTAGGTTTATAAGTAAAACAGTAACACAGCGAATAAACATAGTTTACAAGCATGTGAAGGAAGTTAGAGAACTTTCCAATGAATTCTAAGTATCACAAGCTCATACCACTACAAAAAAGAAATTGAACAGGGCCATAAGAACATCAAACACATAAACCCCTTGTGAATCTTGAGTAGTAAAACTAATCTTTGTATTAAGTTTGAAAAACCACAGTTTCTTACAAGAACACAACTTTCTTTTGCTAATAAATTACCAACCCTGAGGGATTCGATCCTCATGCTTTATATAGCATTTTTACAACCTTGGAGTTTTTGATCCATCCTTAGGCGAATTCGAATTCCTAACATTGACACCTATCTATTCATAAAACAAACTTCTTAATTGCAAGCTAACAGCTAACTGTCTTTAAGAGTCCTAATACAAATAGGAGTGAAACTCCTAAAACATGCTTCAACAACCTTATCTATAACTTAAATACATTCTTTAATCAGCTACTAATCCATGTCTTCGAGCTTTATGATGTCACCAGTATTATTGCAAACCTTGCTGATTCATGACCTAACTGTCCTAAAAACAAGGAGACAGAGTTCCTCCTTTTAAGCCTTTAATCCTTTATGCTTATCTTCAAGAAATTTAGCTAGCATTGGTGATTGTTTCATATATGTGGCATGTGTTAGTAATCCATTAAAACTTCATTTTTCCACCTGTACAAAAAGGGAACCTCGAATAGATGGAAAAAAGGATTAAACATGATTGTGCTACGAAAATATTTTGTTTTCGTAGCGTATCTTTTATATCACTTATGAAATACTTCTTTGAACCATTCTTTCTGCATCACTACCATCTAAAACTTCATCTATGATCCTCATATGTCTACCAGAAACATCAAAACTTGGAATTTATTAGACCTTACCTTCAAAATACATCTATAAATTGCTAAAAGGTCACCTTTAGCAGTTTCATAGTGTGCTACGACACTGTTGTGTATGCTCTTTTTTCAACACGGTTTTCAAAAATTTGCAGTTTGGGAATTTTCAAAATTTCATAAGACTGATATGATCACCAAAAATCAAAACGACTTAACCTTATAAGATGTTCTTCTTCACAGACGACCTTCTTTTAAATACCAAAACTGTTTTAAGATATATCCTTTACTTCCATTTTTCATCACCCTGTTTCATTATTGTTGTAGCCTTTCTTCATATTTTGTTAACTGTATTTCTAGGTATTCAATCTGTCTCTTCAATCTCCTATTAGTATCTCTCAACTGATCATTCATCCTCCTTACAAATCTAGCTTCTTTGATTGCAGGAACAGTCCAAGTAACGTACTGAGTTTCACTGCTGACTATTTCTGGTTTGGAAACTTTTTCAACTTCCCAGAGAGCCTTTATCCTTTTGAAATCTGTCTTCTCAATAGCGTTCCTTCTTGCTCTCATCCTTAGTCTAGCAATTTCATTATTAGCTACTCTTAACCTTTCTCCCATTTCTTCGTAACTAGCTTTTTCTGTTTGAGTCGAAAAAAACTTTGTTTTTGTCACCTTCAGGTATTGGTGATGAAAGGTCTATCAACTCTTCCTGAACAGTGAAAGCTTCTTCTATTTTCCCTAACTCAATATTGGACTCTTGCATCTTTTTAGATTGCCTAGTTAAGGGCTTTCTGGGCTTAAACACAAATGCTGTAACATCATCCTCAAAGTCCAGTTTCTTATAGGATTTCATCCTCTTCGACTTTCCTTTATCAAATTCTATGACATCTGCCTACACCAAAGGGGATTCTGCAATATCAATGGCTTTTAAAATATCATTTAAATTACCCTTCAATCTTGGACTTTCTCCCGAGATCATTGATTTACCCTTCTCCTTTGAAATTTGACTTCTAGTCAATCTCCTTTGAACTGGTTTGTTAGCTGACTATTCTTGTGTCATTTCTTTAACTTCAGCTATCTTTTCCTTTGTGGATTTAGGGGTCTCATAATAACCACTGATTTTATTCTCACTTGCTCTTTCACCTGCTTTCTAGGTTTCAACTTAACAAATCTTTTTGACCTGGACATTACAGGCTTGCTGGTTTGTACTGATGGAGTTTCTTTAACCTTAGGGCTAATGCCTGTATCTTGATTTTCCACTCCAAAACACATAAAAACAAAAATGAAGACCATTCTATATTGATCCTTTTAAGTTCATGTAAAACTATCAGTTTAATTAGACCATGATGAAAAAGGGAAGTTTCATATCCTTGAGATTTCATTTGCACTTTATCTTCCATCTTAGCTATACTTCGATATAGGAAGTAAGGCAAATCTAAAGAAATCATACCAGTAAAATGCAACAAGAGTTTAAAATGATATGAATAAACTTTATGATATCTACCCTCATAGGTAAAATAACATTGAATGTTGAAGAGAAAGTTGGCATAGATGTCTTTGATGTAGTTCCTTGGAATTGCCTTGGTTAAGTCTGTTTTTGCAAACTCTGGCTTTAGGAACACTTTACATGGTTCCATGTCAAATCTGAAGTTTTTGAACCATATATCTTGCCCCCTAGGAATCTCTATCACCAAATCTATGATCTCTGGAGAAATTTGCAAGTTTAGGATTCCAATCTTTATGTTTCAGCCAGTGAAATGTAGTGCAAACTCCTTTGTCACCTGAGTATGTCCTCCTTGCAATTTTTTACAAAACTTCCAACATCCTGTTTTCTTGAAGGCTTCCACAACTGAGTTATCTCTGGCTAAGACCTCGGTGCTTTCAGGCTCTGTTCTTAAACAATGACCAGACCTGTGACTTTTCCTTTCTTCTGTCATCTTTGCCTTTGAATTCCTATAACAAACTAGCCTCACTTGAAATTCTATTTATCAGCCTTGCCTACTTATGGTGGTTAGCCTTGCTTGAATTATATATGAGAGAAACTTTGGTAAGAAATTACCATAAACTTACCATTCGAAAAATGATCTGTTTGAGCGTTTGCATGCAAACTACAATAAGAAACTAGCCAGCCCTTTCGAATTTGAAATTACCTATCATGATGACCCCTAAATTCGAAATGATGAATTTTGGATGGCTACATGCTTAAGAACTGACTCCTAGCTGACACCTAATAATGAAAATTTAACGAAATATTAACAAATTGATGTTTTAACAAGACTGCCTATGAATCCGCGCTTTCATAGCGTGCAGGGAAAAGTGCTATGAAAAGAGCAGCGTTTTTGTAGTGCACAATAGACATTTTACACTGTCTGTGCTACAAAAACGTAATTTTGGGGCTAATTCCAAAAAAAATTCAAAATGGTTTAAGATATGAGTTTCTAAATAGAATGTGAGACTTCTGAGACATAGAATAAGGTTGTTAAACTTTATTTGGAAACAAAAATGAGACTTTTGAGACTCTTAACCTATCACCTACCCATTAAAACATAAAATGACTTGACACTTATCTAAGACCATGATTAGGAACAATGTAAACTCTTATTTTGGTGATAACACCATATAACAACATGCACCTATGCCTGACATACAACACACACATCTACACCCAGTGTACATATGTATACATGCACAACGTACATCAGAAGAAATTCATCTTCACACAACGTGCAACACCACAAAACTCATACACGTACATCCAATATACAACACAACTCATATACGAATACCTGATGTACAACACAATACATGCACCTACACCTGATGTACAACATAACACAAATGCGTGTCTGGAGTGCAACGCCATGAATGCATATGTCATGATACCATGACTACACAATGCACATACATAATACTACATGCCCGCAACATAGCATGTACAACATGCACTCAATCCCATACGTACACCAATACTACATGTACCAAGCACCACCTGCACAATGTGTACACAACACCATATGTAGACTACACCACTGTACATTGTGTACATAATACCACATGTACACAGTACCATATGCACGACACATATGCAACACCACATGTACAGAGCACCACATGCATGACATGTACACAAAATCTCTTGCACACAATGCCACTTGTACAACATGTACACATCACCACATGTAGACAGCGCCACTTGTAAAATCATGCACACCACACCATATGTACATAGTAGTGCATGTACAACATCCACACAACACCACTTGTACATAGCACTGCATTTCCAACATGTACATAGCATCATCTGTACACAACATTGCATATCCAACATGTGCACAACACCACATATCCATCAAGCACATAGTACAATATGTACTCAATACCACATATCCAACATGCATATAGTACTATATGTACACAACACTGCATATCCTATGTTATAGGTTAACCTGATAATGCAATATAAATCAAAGCATAATACTATGACCTACTTCTACTATCAATTTGCGGAAGCTTAAAGATCGAGTTGAACAATATAACCAGAAGAAGAAGAATCAATGGCACAATACACATGAAAATACTTTGGACAAAGCCTTAGCTAAAAACTCCACACTATTGTATTATCATACATGGTGGAAATACATAGGAATTATACAAAGCCTTAGATATCACAGCTAGCCAGCTCTCAGTACTATCCTCACAGATGCTCACAGGCATTCTTGGCTACTCTCCAGCCTTCCTCCCTACCCTCCAAGCTCCTATTTCCTTGTGTTGTTCCTTGTGGATGATTAGCCTTCTACCAAGTGGAAAACCAAGCCTTCAAAACTACGCAATCCTCAAGGATGAATCATTGACTGCATGCATGAGTTTTCTCCATGAGAAAACACATGAAACTGATAGTACACTATCCTTGAACATTATTCTCAACTGGGTCTTTCTCAGAATAGACATGCATGAGTTTCTGATGAGGGAATCTTCAGTTAACTGGAGTAGCACTAGTTGAGTGCATTAATGCATCAATTGACTGTTAACTCACTATTAGTTCCTCAAACAGTTTGGAACTAATCTAACTAGACATAACTCAGTAAACTGAGTTAACTAATTACAACTCAAATATAATTCAATCTTATCTTCTTAATTTAAGGGATAACTCTTGCATGACTTCAGAAAGACTTCTAATTTGAATTTCTCCAACTAGTTAATTTAAAATAAATTAATTAATTATTTCCAAGTAGTTGTTAAGACTAAATTCGATTTTAATTTACAATTTAATTCAAGGAAAAATTAAATTGGAATATTCTTGTTTCCATATTTCAACACTCCCTCTCAACAAGAAAGGGATTATCTGCCACCCCGATCCTGTCTCTATGGAACTCAAATTTACACTTTGACAATGCCTTTGTCAAAATTTCAACATCTTGCTCCTCTGTCGAAATATACTGCAGCAACATGATCCTCCTCACTACCTGTGAAAAGCCATGGGCAATAAATCTTGCCTTATGCTTCTCCACACTACCATCAGCAGCTTGCTTTACCTTATAAAGACAATGGGAACTCACAACTGACTTGTTCTCCAGTCTCGGAACCACGTCCCAAACACTGTTACGAACTATGGAGTCATACTCCTCCACCATAGCATCAACCCAAATCGATTGTTGCACTGCTTCCTCAAAGGAAGATGGATTGCTCCCAACACATTCCCCAGCAAGGGTCATGTATCCAATGTACCTCTCAGGTGACCTCCTCTGTATGTGCTGAGAATATGGTGCTCCCACATTCTCTCTCGCATCCTCCAACAATCTGTCAGCTTCTTTTGTGTGATTCCGTCCATCTCTGGAAGACTCTGCTTGAGTGGATGTCTCCACTCCTGGAACCTCTACATGCATATGCTTCACATCAGTCTGAGGCTCCTCCTCCTTAGGAACCAATAGTTTCTCCACAGCCTATAGTTGAAGCTCCCTCTCAAGGGAAACTCACATGGTCTTTTGCTCATCAAACTTGAGATCTCTGCGAACCACTGTCCTCCGACTGGTAGGAAAGTACACCCAATAGTCATGAGGTGTATCAGTGTACCCCACAAATATCCCCAACTTTGTTGTTAGCTCAAGCTTCTTCCGTGCATCCTTTGTCACATGGCAATATATTGATGAGCCAAAGATCTTGAAGTGACCCACATCTGGTCTCTTACCAGAGAAAGCTTCCTCTGGTGTCTTCATCCCAAATATGCGATGCGGGCTTCTATTCTGCAAATATATCATTGTGTTGCACACCTCAGCCCACAAGTGAAGTGGTAGGCCTTGGTCATACAGCATTGCCCGTGCTACCCTTACAATAGTTCTGTTCTTCCTCTCGGCCACCCCATTCTTTTGTGGGTTTTGAGATGTTGTCAACTCTTGTTTAATTCCTTTTGCTGCACAGAAGTCCTTAAACTCTTGAGAGACATATTCTCCACTGTTGTCACTTCTCAAGGCCTTGATCTTCTTCCCTGACTCTTTCTCGACCAAAGCTTTGAACTCACAAAACTTTGTGAAAGTTTGGTCCTTCTTCTACATGAAATAAATCCATCATTTACAAAAATAGTCATCAATGAAAATCACATAATACCTTTGCTTTGTTGTGGATTCCGTCGAGAATGGTCCATACAAATCAGTATGAACTCGCTCTGAGATAGCCTCTGCTCAACTGTCTCGATCATGAAAGGAAGACTTGGCATACTTTCCCAAGGTACAACCTTTGCATGTGTCAACTTGCTCAAGTTTACCTTCAGCAAGTCCTGCAGATATTTGTTGCGTTATCTTCAAAGCCCCATGATGCAAATGGCCCAACCGCTTGTGCCACAACTCGCCAATGTCTTCGCTTTGCACCAATTTTGCTTTCATACTCAATGCTGCACAATCATCTACCTCTAGTTTATAGATATTCTTCACCAAAATCCCTATCCTCTTGGTCTGACTCGTGGCTATGTGTTTTAGGAATGCCTTTCCTTTACTAAAGACAACATCGTAGCCTTTGTCCTCCAACATCGTGACCAATACCAAGTTCTTCTTCAGTCCAGGCACATAAATCACATCTATCAAGGTGAGAGGAGCTCCATGCTCCCTCGGAAAAGCAACAGTGCCCACTCCTGAAACACTATACCTTCCTTCGTCACCCATCTCTATGCGCATCTTGAGGCCTTTCTCCTCCAAGGCACTGAATTTTTTTTTATCACCAATCATGTGGAATGAGGCTCCACTGTCAAGACACTAGACACAACCCATCATCAATGACACCATGCATGCTATGAGGGTAAAGTCCATTTCCAACTGAGATGCTAATGCCTCACCTTTCAATCCTTCTGAGGATCCCTTCTTGGACTTCTTCGATGGGAGATTAGTCGCATAATGTCCCATCTTGTGACAACTAAAGCATGCTACTTTAGACATGTCACCCTTCTTCCCTCCATGACAAGAATTCAATTTGAAATGGGAAGCCTTCCCCTTCCCTTTCCTACCTTACTTGCTAAGGCCAGATTTTTTTCATCACCATTCTTGGATGAAGAACCATCTCGTGTGCTCCTCCTGATCTCCTCCTGCATAAGATCCGACCATAGTCGTTCCCAATCTGGCAGTTTCTCCCTTCCATTCACAAAGTCCTAGTATTTATTCCCACACTACCAAGCTCATCTCTACAGGTGGTGAGCTTGTTCAGATATGTGGAAATAGTATCTTCCTTCTCCATCTTGATTCTTCGAAGCTTATCCTTGAGCGCCAATTTCCTCTAGTCGCTACTATTTTGGTAGAGGTCCTTCAATGTCTTCCACATTGAAAATGGAGTATCCTTCCCATGGAGACTCGAGACGATATGGTCTCGAACTCCCTCAAGGATGATCCCTCTCACCTTTGCCACACACTTCTTCCACTCAACCAACTCTTGTACATTAGTTGAAGCTAGCTTTGGGATTTTTTAATTAATGAATTCCTTCAAGCCATTGTCTTCTAATACAACCTCCATTCTATCTTTCCATGCTATGTAATTCGAGATACCTTCCAAGGCATACTCGAGTCTCAAGCCATAGAATGCCATTGGCCAACCTTGAAGTATGATATGAATTAGATTTTCACCTACAACCCCGAGCTTCAAACTTCGAATTCTCTTCTCATTATACTATTCATGGCTCAGATACCATGTAGAAAATATGTTATAGGTTAACCCGATAATGCAATATAAATAAAAGAAAAATACTATAACCTACTTCTACTATCAATTTGTGGAAGCTTAAAGATCGAGCTGAACAATATAACCAGAAGAAGAAGAATCAATGGCACGATACACATGAAAATATTTTGGGGAAAGCCTCAGCTAAAAACCCCACACTATTGTATTATCATACATGGTGGAGATACATAGGAATTATACAAATCCTTAGCTCTCAGTTCAATCCTCACAGATGATCACAAGAAATCTTGGCTGCTATCCAGCCTTCCTCTCTGCCCTCCAAGCTCCTATTTCCTTGTGTTGTTCCTTGTGGATGATTAGCCTTCTACCAAGTGGAAAACCAAGCCTTCAAAACTGTGCAATCCTCAAGAATGAATCCTTGACTACATGCATGAGTTTTCTCCATGAGAAAACACATGCAACTGATAGTACACTATCCCTGAACATTAATCTCAACTGGGTCTTTCTCAGAATAGACATGCATGAGTTTCTGATGAGGGAATATTCAATTAACTGGAGTAGCACTAGTTGAGTGCATTAATGCATCAATTGACTGTTAACTCACTATTAGTTCCTCAAATAGTTTGGAACTAATTTAACTAGACTTAACTCAGTAAATTGATTTAACTAATTACAACTCAAATAAAACTCAATCTTATCTCCTTAATTTAAGGGATAACTCTTGCATGACTTGAGAAAGACTTCTAACTTGAATTTCTCCAACTAATTATTTTAAAATTAATTAATTAATTATTTCCAAGTAGTTGTTAAGACTAAATTTGATTTTAATTCACAATTTAATTCAAGGACAAATTAAATTGGAATATTCTTGTTGCCATATTTCAACATATCCAACATGTACATAACACCATATATACCCAGCACTGAATATGCAACATTCATACAACACTATCTATACTACACCATGTACATAACATTACATAATTAACATGCACACACACTAAATATACACCACACTGCATGCACACAACATCGCAGGTGCAACAAGTACAACACATATGCCATATGCACAACAATTCTACCACACATCCAAAACCACGTTGACTCCTTACCAAACAACCTTGCTTCCAATATCTTATCAATGCTTGTCCCAACATATCGCAGACCACACTACTTTCACTTTACTGATGTATCCTTCAACATTACTAGTCATAACATAAACATAGGCATAATACAAGTACACGATATCAATTCATAAGCACATGATACTGACCTCATGTATTTGTTATGACTCCTCATCCCACTTGACTCCTGTTGACACCTAATCCTCAAGATTGGGTGAATTTATGTAAATAAATAAATTAGAAATATGAACAGTCATCGGGAGATGAACTGAACAGTCTCTCCCTCATGTATATAATGAAGATCTACCTTGTGGAATAATATACGAATCAGTTTTTGCTTTGTGGAGTTACTGTTTGGCCTGACATAGTATCAGAGCCAGCTCCTTTTTTTAGCCTTTATGTCTTTGTAACTCCCTAGTCTGCTCCTCTGCTCTCCATACTCTGCTCTCCATATAATTCAGTGACTGAGTGCCTGTACGCCTGTCTGACATTGCCTGCGTTCTGTCTGCCATATTCCTTTACCTGCGCTCTCTGTCCATAAACATTTCATAATTTTAGCACTGTCCTTCACCAACCACAGGTGCCTCCACGCAGGACACGACAATCGAGGTTTCCTTGAGACTATAGTCTAGAGGCTGCATCGGCCTCTGCATCTTGGTCTTCTAATTTTGGTTTCACTCAGCTGCTCTTTTTCTGTCTCTGAATTCTCATGAAATGGTCACACTGTAGTCTGCCTACGGTTCGAATCCTTGGACGGGTTCTTTTTAGTACATTTCCGAGCTAGTTTTTTTGGAATGTAGAGGCATCTTTTTAACTTTACTGGTAACTCCTTCCTGCGTCCTTCATGCCTCTGTTCTGCATTTTTGTACACTATCATCTTTGTCAAAATCTCTGTAAAATCCTGTGGCTAGCTGGCTGAATGCGTTGGTTCATTTCTACGACTCTACGTTGAAGCATTCAAATTCCGCGCGCTGTTATTGAAGTGGTTATTGGTAATGGAGCATGGAAACCTCTGCATTGCCACGTTGGTAAAAAAAACCTAGTTGAATGGGCTGCGTTACTCCACCTTAAATTAAAGGCCGTGGTCGTGGTATGTATATTCAAGTCCATGATGCGTTGAGCTCTTTTAAAAAGAGGCCGTATGGTATGAAGAATTGGCTTTGTATGCTGCCTATGCGTTGAATGTTTTTTATTGGTGGCCGTGTATGTTTTGAAGGTCATTTTTTCTCTGTGTATTGAAGTTGTGATGGCCGTGATTCAATGGGTACATGAAAACCTTGTGTTAGAAGTTTTTAGTGGACGATAACATTTGCTGAATAGGTTTTTTTTTAAAAGGTCGTATATGTGGGTCACATGGTGGATTTGAAATCTTTTGAGAATTCCCTTTTGAGTACAATTTTATTGTATATTGGCAGAAGTATTTTTTCTATCAGCAAAAGTATTTTTTTATAGAATGCATTCAATCATATCCATGGAGGGAATAGTTCTCACTGGCAAGGAGAACTATCCTGAATGGTCTTGGATGATAAAACACACCCTCATTTTCAATGAGTTGTGGAAAGGAGTGTGTGTCGAAGAAGAAGACAATGACCCAGTACAACCTACCTCAGATAAAGAGCTCATCATTTGGGAAAACAAGAACAACAAAGATTATGCATTAATCACAGCATCTGTAAATGAAGAGGTGAGTCACCATATTTCGTCATATTCAACTGCCTTTGAAGCCTTACAAAAGCTGAAAGAACTCTATGACTCACATTCTGCACTTGAAGTTGTCCAACTCATGATTAAACTCTTCACTCTTGAACTGCAAAATAATGATCCTCTTGCTCTTACATTTGAAGTAAAGTCTATAATGCATGATATCAAATCCACTAAGGTTGAATTGGATATTCCTCTTATTGCTTTTCTCAAGGCACTTTATCCTACTTACTCCAATTATCTTGAGCTGTTGCAAGCAAATGGAAATCTCAAAGATATAACCTTTGACTCTCTTGTGAAAAATTTTGTTGAAAGAGAGAAAGCTTTTGGAAAGAAGATAGCCCCTGAATCTTCTGAAGAAGTTGTGTGCCTTGCTCATAAAGAAAAGCATCCTACTCAAGATTCTACAAGAGGAAGAGGTGGTCGAAGAGGAAGAGGAAGATATTTCAGAGGTAAGGGGGGCAAACATTCTCAAGGAGAAAAGGCAGATTTACACTGTATTCGCTGCAAAATAAATGGATCACATGATGCCTCTACATGCAAGCTACCATGGGACAAAATTGAGCAGAAAAGAAACCAACAAAAAGGTAAAATTGATGATACAGACAAAGGTAAAGCACCTGAATCCGCTCACTATGTCGTGGCACAATGTAACATTGGAGTAAATGAAGATTTATTTAATGCTTCACTTGATTCTTGAAAAAATGATTGGTTGCTTGATTCAGGAGCAACCTGCCACATGACTCATAGAAAATATTTTTTTGAAGATTTCACTGACAATGTTGATGGAGCAGTATACTTTGCAGATCAATCAAAAATCAAGCCATCAGAGCTTGGCACAATTAGGCTTAAACTGCCTGGTCTTCCAGACTTTCTTCTGCATCATGTTCTATATCTCCCACAGCTCGAGAGAAACTTGTTGTCCTTGGTCCACATCTGCCAGCAAGGTCACTCCTTTCATATGTTTGATGGCAAGCTTGAGGTAAGAAAAGCATCTGACCACTCACTTGTCATGAGGGGAATAGAAGAAGAAAGGCTTATCAAGTTGCAAGGAACCTCTGCTCATGCATAACATTTCTTATACAATTCTCATCATGAAGAAGGTACACTTCCATCAAGTCTATTATGGCATGCTAGATTTGGACATTTGAACTATGACAGTCTCCGCTTATTGAAGAAAAATGGTGTTGCTGGTTTGCCTACAATTCTTAGGAAACTTAAGCAATGTGATGCTTGCATTCTAGGAAAGCATAGCAAACAGTCCTTTCATGATTCACATTCAAGAGCGCATAGAAAACTTGAACTCATTCATTCAGATTTATGTGGTCCAATGCATGTTCCTTCTGCAAATGGAAATAAATATATCATGACATTTATTGATGACTACACCAGAACGTGTTGGGTTTATTTTTTGAAGAAAAAATATGATGCTTTTCAAACATTCAAGAATTTTCATAAATGGATTGAAAATGATTCACAATCTCATATTGGATCTATTCGCACTGATAATGGAAAAGAATACACATCAAATGAATTTGAAAACTATCTTCGCCAACATGGGATCAAACATCAAACAATTGTGCCTTATAATCCCCAACATAATGGTGTAGCTGAAAGAATGAATAGGACAATCTTAAATATGGTACAATCCATGCTCTTTTTCAAGAATGTAAAGATAATGTTTTGGGCTGATGCTGCTCTATGTGCTGCATATATAAAGAATATATGTCCATCTAATGCTATAAGAAACAAGACTCCATATGAAATGTGGTATGGACATGTTCCTTCGGTAAAACATCTCAGGGTCTTTGGTTCCACCTGTTATGCTTTGATACCAAAGGTACATAGAAAAAAACTTGGTGCTAGAAGTCATAAGTGTATCTTCCTGGGGTATTCAAACACATCCAAAGCATACCGCCTCTATGATGAAGTAAATAAGAAATTTGTTGTATCTAGAGATGTAATTTTCCTTGAATCATCCAAAACTGACAATGTTGTTGAGCGGCAACTTGATCGCTTGGATAGATTCACAAAATCAAAATCATATCAAGAATTTGATAATCAGATTCCACATCTTGAAGGGGGGATTCCTATACTAGATCAACATGTGGAATCTTCTTCTAAAGAACACTCTCCCCCGTATGAAACTCCAACAACGGATTATGCTTTAAGTGATGTAATTGATAGAATTGGGAGACTCAATCTTGATTCAGTCCCAACTCAATCAACGGAGAAGCCTGGACCATCTTAGAAAGGTCCCCCAAAGTGGGTGACAAAGACACTTGAAAGTGCTCATCTTGATGAAGTTGGAAAGACAGGAACTAGAAATTCAAACCAGCAAAATGGAGGTGATGTAGATGACTCTAATTCACCTATTGATATGGATGTTTCTTATGATTGTGAATTGAACTTGTCTACAGATTTTGAACCAACTTCCTTCAAAGAAGTTGCTTCTCATGATGAATGGAAAGAAGCGATGCAAAAGGAGTATGATGCCCTCATAAAGAATGGCACTTGGAAGCTAGTTGATCCTCCATTAGGAACCAAACCAATTGGCTGCAAGTGGGTCTACAAGAACAAGTATAAAGCTGATGGCTCACTTGACAAGCACAAAGCTAGGCTTGTGGCAAAAGGTTTTGCACAAAAGGAAGGGGTCGATTATGAGGAGGCTTTTTCCCCCACAGCAAAATGGGCTACCATCTGGACACTCTTTTCACTAGCAGCTCAAAACGATTGGAAAGTCCATCAAATGGATGTAAAAACTGCTTTCTTGAATGGAGATCTAAAAGAGAATGTTTTTATGTCCCAGCCTGAAGGATTTGTTGTGAAAGGACATGAACATAAAGTATGCAAACTTGTGAATTCCTTGTATGGCCTCAAACAAGCATCGCGAGCCTAGTATGAAAAACTCACTGAGCATCTTCTGAAACTCAATTTAAAACATTTTGATCTTGATGATGCAACTTTATTTGTCAAGAAAGTTAGTAAAACAGTTGTATATCTTGTGGTATATGTAGATGATCTTTTGATGACAGGGAACAATGAAAGCTACATTGCATCCATAAAGAAGGAATTGGGGAAAAGTTTTGAAATGACTGACTTGGGCTATGTTCATTACTATCTTGGCATTGAAGTAACCCAACATCCAAAGTCCATATTTCTTTCTCAAAAGAAATACATTGGAGATCTGTTGAACAGGTTTGGCATGACAGAGTGCAATCCTCTTACTACTCCAATGGAACAAAAATTAATGCTCATATCTATTGAAGGAAAGGAATTTGAGGATGCAACAAAGTATAGAAAGCTTGTAGGAAGTCTCAACTACCTAACTACTACCAGACTAGACATTTCATTTGCTGTTGGAATCCTCTCCAGGTTTATGCAAAAGCCTTGTGAGGGACATTGGTCTGCTGCAAAAAGATTTCTAAGGTACTTGAAGGGAACTCAAGACTTTGGAATCAAGTATACACAGGTGGACGACTTCAGCTTGATTAGATACTCTGATTCAGACTTCGATGGAGACAAAGAAATTGGGGTATCTACTTCAGGATATGCTATGAGTCTTGGATCAAGAGTTGTCTCCTGGAGATCACACAAACAATCAGTTCCAGTAGATTCCACAACAGAAGCAGAATACGTGGCAGCAGCTGAAGCAACAAAAGAAATTGTGTGGCTCAGGAAAATTCTTGAAGATTTGCAAGTAAAACAAGTACAATCAACTCCACTCATGATTGAAAATACCTCTACAATAAAGTTAGCCAAGAACCCAAAGTTCCATGATTGAACGAAGCACATCAATACTAAAATCATCTGATTCGACATCATGTTGAGGCCAAAACAATCCATCTCCGTCATTGTTCCACAAATGAGCAAATTGCAGACATCTTCACCAAAGCGCTTGGAAGAGAAAAGATTGAATGATTCAGAACGATGCTTGGACTCACCAACATCCCTTCAGATTAAGGGGGGGAATGCTGACACCTAATCCTCATGATTGGGTGAATTTATGTAAATAAATAAATTAGAAATATGAACAGTCATCGGGAGATGAACTGAACAGTCTCTCCCTCATGTATATAATGAAGATCTAACTTGTGGAATAATATACGAATCAGTTTTTGCTTTGTGGAGTTACTACCTGGCCTGACAACTCCTCATATCCAGGAACCTCTTCATTCATAAGCAATCAAATCGCCACAAGAAATATTCTTGATGATCTATGAGATAGTGACATGGATACATGGATACATACATACATATACATAAACATTATCATAAACAGTCATGATCCATGATGACCCTGTCAAACATGACATACAAACACACCTACATGTATATATATACATAAACATCAGCATAATCATGATCATAAAAGAATTACTAGATATCAAGGTCAAGGTTAAGTGAACTTCCTTTATTCATGCAACACATGCACAACATTAAGAATAATCGTTCCCAACATAGCCACGACATATGGTGTCTCATATCCATTTACTTTACCTTTTTTGTTACCTTTCTCATGACTTTAATGCCACCATCCATTTACCACAATGGACCCAACCAGTCCAACTGATAATCATAACCTTACCTTCCACTTACTCATGCACAAAGCTTCATATGAGTCTTACATTACCTATTGGGTACCACATGACTCTCCCCAAGCTCCATTAATTTCCTCTTTTCCCAACCAATTCCCAAGACTCTTAAAAAAATAAAGAAAAGACTAAGAAGAAAACAAGAAGAAAACAAGAAGAAAACCATGGAAATCCAACAAAAATATGACACCGGAAACAAAGTGGCATAACTATGCACCAGGCACAATAAAAATCACAAATCAAGCGCAACAATCGCAAAATACCAAAAGCACAAGACTAGCAACAGACACCATGACTCAATCCCCATGGTTCCCAAGGAAAACTCGACTCGAGCCTTCTTCAAAATTGATTGAAATCTCTCTTGCCATGCAATTTCTTATATTATATGTAGGTTTTAACCCCATATAGAAATTACCTGCATACAAATTCTAAAAAACAGAAAATAAACAATGCGAGAGCATAACATATAAAACACATATACACAAATATTTTCCCCTAGATCCCAAAGCCGGGACTACCAGCTTGATTTTTCATTATTTTCCTTTCAATGTTACAATACATATTTATACATGCTGAAGTATCCAATACCATGGACCAAAAAACCATCGCCTCCAAAACTATGGACTGAAAACCATCGCAGCCAAAACCATGTGCGAAAACCATGCACAAAACCATAGGTAGGTCCACCAAAGCTAATATAAGGGGTCCAAAACATTTTCCCCCGGGCATTGTCTTGCACCCCATAGAGGGGGGCTACCCACCCCCTCAAACCCCCTAGACAGGGGGGGCTGCTGCCCCCCTATGACCCCCCTGCTGTGTAATCGGCGCAACAAAGGGGGAGCTCCGCCCCCCCTCTAACCCCCCGATTAACTACGTAGGCTAGTCATGGAAATAATATAACACAACCCAACATTCTCCTACTTGTTTTTTCTTTTTTCTTTCCACAGGGGACCACAGGAGAGCTTAGTCATTTATCCAGCCCTACAACGCCCATTATTTCTCTACACCAAGAGAACTTCTCAGAGCTCACAGATTTTGTCAATGCATCTGCAGTATTCTTCAAAGTGTCCAACTTTACTAGCAACACCTTTTTGTCTTCTATCATATCCCTAACAAAGTGATACTGAACATCAATGTGCTTTGTATTTGAATGATAAGCAGGGTTCTTTGCCAAGAACATTTCACTTTGGCTGTCACAGTCTATCCTTATAGCTCCCTGTACTAACCCCATACTTGAACACAATATCTACAACTAAACTGCTTCCTTGCTTGCATGAGTGGCTGCCATGTATTCTGCCTTTGTAGTTGATAATGCCACTACATATTTTTTCTTACTCATCCAGTTGGTTGCACCTCCAAATAGGTTAAACACATACCCACTTGTAGATCTTCTCTGATCCAGATCTCCAGCCTATTCTGCATCAAAAAAGCCATAGATATCCAACACTCTATCCAATTGTGGTCTTCCTTGGTAGCACAAGCCATAATCACTAGTGCCACACAAATATCTGAAAATGCACTTCACTATTGTCCAGTGCTTCTTCCCTAGTTTTGACATAAACTTGCTCAATACTCCCATTGCATGTGCAATGTCTAGTCTAGTACAAACCATCGCATACATCAGGCTACCGACTGCACTTGCATATGGAACACGGGACATGTCCTCTTCCTCTTCTTGTGTCTTGGGACACTGTTCAGCAGATAAATTTACACCTACAAGAATAGGAAACTTCACCAGTTCACTATCCTGCATATTAAACCTCTGCATCATTGTCTTGACATACTTCCTTTGGTTTACCAGAGCTTCCTCTTTGCCCAATCTCTTTTAATTTCCATGCCCAAAATATAGTTTGCAATACCAAGATCTTTGATGTCGAATTTGGAGGACAATTGGGTCTTCAAATCCTGGATAATTTCTTTGTCATTTCCAACCAGTAACATATCATCCACATACAAGACTAGATAAATAACATGGTCACCAATTAATTTAAAATACACACAGTGATCTTGTTTTCTTCTGGTGAAGCCAAGTCCCCGTATAAATGTATCAAATTTCTGATACCACATCCTTGGTGACTGTTTTAACCCATATAGAGATTTCTTTAACTTGCATACTAGTTCTTTCTTACCCTTCACCGCAAAGCCTTCAGGTTGCTTCATGTAGATCTCCTCTTCCAGATCCTCATGAAGAAATGTTATCTTCACATCCATCTATTCTACCTCAAAATCAAAAGTAGCAGCAATAGATAAAAGTAATCTAATAGAAGCTACCTTGACAACAGGAGAAAAAATATCACCAAAATCAATTCCCGGCACCTGGTAATAACCTTTTGCTACCAACCGGGCTTTGTATTTCTCCACCTTTCCTTTTGCATTTGTCTTCTTCTTGAACACCCGTTTGTTGCCAATGGGTTTCCTTCTAGCCAGCAACTCCACCAGATCCCATGCCTCATTTTTGTGCAAAGATGCCATCTCATCAACCATGGCCTCTTTCCCAGAGTTTTCCATCCTCTTAATCTACTACTTCCTTCACAATTCTAGGATCATCATCAGTAATAGATAAGGAAAAATTTGAACAGAAAGCAGATGGACTACACCTTTCTAGTTGCCTTCTTTCTCGAACTGATCTTCTCACACCCGGAGTTTGTGGCTCTTCATCTTCTGATTCCTCTTCTGCTATAGAGTCTAATTCTTCCTCCTTAAGCTCAAACTCTATCTTCTCAGGTTCCTTTGGTTGGACTTCATGTTTAATAACATCATTCACCTCTCTGAACATGACATCTCAGTTGTACACAACCTTCCTTGTTACTCGGTTCCAAAGCTTATAACCCTTTAAACCATCCTTATACCCAATAAAGATGCACTTTTCAAATTTACTATCCAACTTGGTTCTTTTCTCCTTTGGAACATGTACATATGCATCACATCCAAATACCCTCAGATGTGAACAAGAGGGTTTCTTACTAGTCCATACCTCTTGTGGAGTCTTATCCTCCAACATTTATGAGGGTGATCTGTTGACCAGGTGACATGCTGTCTCCACCACCTCTACCCAGAATTCCTGTCCTAACCCAGCACCACTGAGCATGCTTCTTGCCCTTTCCATGAACGTCTTGTTAATTCTTTCTGCAACTCCATTTTGCTCAAGTGTGTATGGAATAGTCTTCTTACAGAATTCTTCAAATTCCTTGCTGCAAAATTCTCGACTATTATCTGACCTCAACACCTTTATCTTCTTTTCTATCTAGTTTTCCACCAAAGCCTTAAATTCTTTAAACCTTTCTAAGACTTCAGATTTCTTATTAAGGAAATATATCCATGTATTCTTTGATAAGTCATCTATAAATGATACATAGTACACAGACTTACCCAGTGATGGAACCTTCACAAGTCTAAACACATCACTGTGCACAAGCTCTAATATCTGTTTCACCCTCTTACCACTAGAGGGGAAACTCACCCGATTCTATTTCCCATATACACAATTTTCACAGAAATCAAAATCTAGAGAGCTAATACTCATACCTTCTACCATACCTTTACCATGAAGTATTCGAAGGCCCTTCTCTCCAATATGTCCAAGCCTTTGATGCCACAGCATGGTCTTCTCTCCAGATACCACTAGATTTTCTGCTCCACTTTTAGGAACCACAGAGTGTTGCACCCATCAACAACAGTGTTACCTTGAAGCTTGTACAAAGTTCCAATCTGAACTCCCCACATAAATACCAGTGCTCCCTGAACCATCTTGCAAGTATCCTTCTCGAACACTGTTTTTAAACCTATATCATCTAGCTTTCTTACAGAAATTAGATTTCTGGCCAATGCAGGAATATGCAGAACACCCATACGTGTTCTAACCCTTCCACCCTTCAACTTCAAATTTACTTTTCCGCGACCAACGATTCTAGCCTTCCTGTCATCCCCCAAGATGACATCACCACCATCATATTTCTCATACTCGCAGAACCACTCTCTATGGGGAGTGAAGTGAAAGGATGCACCTGAGTCAATCAACCATGCCTCGTGATCTACATGTGTACTTGAAGAAGCCAATTACACATCCCCACCTTCATCTAAGGTGGTTTTTGCCTCTGCAGAAGGAGCATCATCAGATCCCTTTCCTTTGTCCAGAGCTTTAGGTTTACAGTCCCTTTTGTAGTGCCCTTCCTTTCCGCGTTTCCAGCACACTTCCTTTACAAGTTTTCCTGGAGATTTAGATCTCCCTCTAGATTTAGATCTCCCACTCAATGACTTATTTTTGTTTCTATTTTGGGACCATCCTCGTATAGACAAGGCATCACCATTCTGGCTCTCCATATTTTTCCGTCTCATCTCCTCTGTTAGAAAGGATGAGACTATTTCATCAAACTGCAAAGCAGTTTCATTACTACCTATTGCAATAATCAGACTATCCCACGAATCTCGTAGAGAACACAACAAACTAATGCACTTATCTTCATATGAAATTTTAATATCAATGGATAATAACTAACTTACCACAATATTAAATGCATTTAGATGCTCTGTCACCGAGTCTCCATCTTCCTCAGGTTATATAGCTTTTTCCATAGGAATAGTTTATTCACTAGAGACTTAGATTGGTACAAAGTCCCTAACTTTTCCCACAAATCCTTGGCCATAGCTTCCCCTGATACATTCAGTAATACTAAATTTGAGACACACAATTATATTGTGCTCTTTGCCTTCTGATCCAACTTCTTCCATTCTTCATCGGACACTCCCGTTGGTTTAGTATCCAGATCTACCACGATCTGATCTTTATCCACCAACAGATCATCCATCTTTAGTTTCCACAGCTCAAAACTCTAACCATTAAATTTCTCAATCTCTATCTTTCCATTGCTCGCCATATTCTTTCACCACCAGAATCGATCCTACAGATCTCCCATTAAAGACGGTCTACCACAGGCTCGAGTGAAACCCCTCAGCAACAAAGGTGTCCCCTTGAAGCCAAAACAACTCTGACACCAAATGTAGGTTTTAACCCTGTATAGAAATTACCTGCATACAAATTCTAAAACACAGAAAATAAACAATTCGATAACATAACACATAAAACACATATACACAGAGATTTTCCCCTGGATCCCAAAGCCAAGACTACTAGCTTGATTTTTCATTATTTTCCTTTCAATGTTACAATACATATTTATACATGTCGAAGCATCCAATACCATGGACCAAAAAACCATTGCATCCAAAACCATGGACCAAAAACCATTGCGACCAAAACCATGTGCGAAAACCATGCACAAAACCATAGGTAGGTCCGCCCAACCTAACACAACCCAACATTATACTGCTATAAACACATAATGTCAGTGCATAAATAAACATAACAATACACCAGTTACCTCATCTTGTTGTTCCAAGCACGTTTCTTGCAACCGAAGACATCCATGGCATCTCTCAAGGGAGTCCAATCCTTTGAGAAATCCCTATGTAACTACAGACAAGCTAATATACCTGTCAAGTACATTTTCATGAATTTAGCACATATCCACATAATTTCAAACAAAATCAAGGTTAAGAAAACTCCCTATATGCAAAGAACTCATTCGTTTGGAATTAGAGTTCCCAAACATAGCCAAAGGAATTCTTACCGGATTCCTTTCTTTTACCTTTAGCCTACTACAACTGAGTCTTACTATATATTGTCATGTCACCCAACTATTAGTTACATAAACACATCAATTATTACCTCGTCACACTAATACCAAGCATGTTTCCTGCAACTACTCACACATGTCAACTGCATGTTCCAAATATCAAGACAGCGAAATCTAGTGTCTTCTTGTCTTGGCTTTTCTTTTGCATTTTGTTTCATGTTCTATCTACTTTCACTACCAGTGTGATTAATGGTGAATGTGATTTCTATTGGAAAACTAACGTTAGAAGAAATTTCAGCCTAAAAGTGGCCTCCTAAGGAAAAATAATAAAATAATAGTTAAAATAATGAAATAAGAGTTATGAATTCTGGAGGGAAAAGAAAAAAACTACTTTTTTTAATTGTATTTTTGGCTTATCTCCTTATAGGTTTACTCAAATTTCAAGTGTAGACACTCGTTGGACACGGAATAAAATTATGCATCCAACGCATACCCACCATGCATATTAGATGAGGCAACTGGTCTATAGAGCGCTCTTACTACCATCGTTGATCGACAACATCCCTATGGAGCCAACTATTATCACAATAAACTTTCAAAAAAAAAAAAAAAATTGGAAAATGTTGATAGTTGTAGTGTAAGTATTTCAAATTGTAATAAACAAGGAAATTTCTTGATAGCATTGTTGTAAACATTTTTGGAAATCCTAGTAAATAAGCATAGATGTTTTTAGTCATTTTTCAAGCAGCAGAAGGACTCAAAGCCTACATCGGACCGTTTCCATTCGAAATTTCTTGGAACAATATTTCCAAAGGTATGTGGAAGTACAAAAATGGACTTCTAGATCAAAATATATGGCATGTTGAAGTTTAAGGGTTTGTAGCCTTTGAAAGGAAGGGAAAAGAGAATATCGATGATTGGAGGTATAAGGCATATCGGAGGTCCGGGAGATATCACATATCAGAGGTCCATGGTGAATCAGCAATCGAAGATCGCATATGTGATGGGTGAAAACTTTCAAATATTGTGATATGCGAAGTTGTGATATGAAAAAGTGCCAATAGTGTTAAACTATCAGGAAAGCGGTTATAGTGTTAAACCGCTGAGGAATGTTGAAACATGTTAACAAATATTTTTCATCGCAAATCCAGGGTTGATGGGCCTTTTCTCTCTCCTCTAATGGGATGCTTGGAAGAATATGATTGGTTCTGATAAACCTAAGTGGCGTTTGATGTCAGAATGACGTGGCGGTACAAAAGTACACGTGACAGGCAGTTTTGGCATTTTGAGGGGTCCTAAGGGGGAAAATCAGGGTGACACATGTCACCACTCATGAGGTAGCACATGGAAGTGATGACGTCATATTGGAGGTTAGTGTATCAGAGATTGAGGTTATTAGTACTTTGTAACACTTTCCACTTGAAAATTTTCCAATGAGAGGGGGCTCTGATACTAGGGCTAGTGTGCAGTCGTTAAAGACTCAAAGAACCTTAGGAGCTAAAGAATGTAACAAAGGAAAATAGCCCCCAGTATTGAACAAAAATTCGTAGCACCTCAACGCTAGGCGGTATGGTCACAACCCTCGGTCTTATGGAAAATAAATGCGGGAAAGGGATAAACAAAAGGGGCCAAGGTAACATCAGAAATATGTTTTCATAATGTTTTAAGAATAAATTTTTGATGAGTTGCATCTCTTACATATTGGGCTCCAATAGTATAATGCAGAAGTGTTAACAAATAGATGGGTTGACAACTATTTAATTGCAGGAAAAGAGGGATTGTAGTTTGGAATGGAAAATCAACAAGCTTGTGCGAAAAAAACTACAGCCACTCTAGATTTAAAGGCAGAGGATTAGCATTAATAAAACAATTTCTAGTTTTAAAGGCTAAAGATTTTCCAGCAGAATTGAAGAAGAGCGAAGGAGAAGTTTTGATGGATTATTGCATAGGGACCTATTATGTTAGTAGAAATGATAAAACTACAATTTAGGGACCTGTTCTACTTTCAAGGGAAGCAGTTGACTAGATATTTCTTTTTCCTGAATGCAAGCATATTTTCCTATAGTTATTCTAGGACATACAAAATATTTTTAAGTTTATCTTTTGCATACATGAACTTGAGAGATATTTAAAATATCTTTGTTTTTGTAATTATGTGATGACTATTATTTTGTAAAATTGTTATCCAAAGCACTATATAAACAATTTATGAATATGTAAATGAGGTTGGCTTTTATTGGAAAAACACTTGTGGTCCCAATATGTTTGAGAAAATCTTGAATGTATTCATAGTGTTTAATGAGAAGTTATTAGGAAATTCATTTGTTACTTCTCCTTTTCAATATTTGCTTTGTTATATAATTGTCTTCTTCTATTTCTAAGAATGCTAGTTTATGAGATTGGATTTATTTGATGCTCCTATCTTAAATTATCAATTGTTAATGTTTGTTATTCTAGACATTTATAAACTTTGTTTTCCTTCAACCCTATTTCTTCCAAAATATCCCAATCAATCAAAGGAATTGTGACTTTCATGCTTTGTACAACCTACTCATTAAAGCTATGATCTCATTTGTTTAATAGCTAGACTCCATGCCCAATGGTTTTGAATATCACCCACCCAATTCATCCATAGATCTAAATATGGCCACCTGAACTCAATTGCACAAAACCTTCTACTATAGTGACCATAGGGTCGTTGAGTTTTATAGAGAGATCCCTCTCTGGGTTGAAGGGACAACTTCAACCTAAAAGAGGTTTTTAGGTTACCTTAAGATTTTTTCTTGCAACTAGGGTTTTCCCTGAGTGATAACAAAATCCATGGACAAGGTGAAAAGTAGAGGTTTTAGATAGTAATGGAAGTTTATAAGCCATATAGAGCATTAAAATCAAGGGTAATGGACTATGCACAATAGTAATATGTGTTATAATGCACTGGAATGCATTAAGAGAGTATGTTACAATTGCTTTTCTCATAATTAAGGAAATCTAGATCAAAACAAAGACTAAGACCAACTAGTATGCAAGTAGATAAATGACAATAATTCAATACTAACAAGACCAAAGATTTAAGATCTAGGATATAAAGAAATATATTCTGGAAGAAATATGCTTCCCAATGGAGTCACCCATTTTTCTATAGGGATTTAAACTCATTTTTACAAACAAGAAAATCTCTCAAGATTTCCTAGGAACCAAGGGTAGACAAATCGAGGGATCTACAATTCTACGATCATACCCATTAAACAATGTAAATAATAAGCTAGAATTGACAAAGAAAGGGTGAAGAATAACCTATTGATCCTTTCGTGTAGATTATTCGGAGGAGTGAGTGTATTTGGGAAGAGCTCCTAGCTAACTCCAAAGGCCAATTCTTGACACAAAGAGAACAAACACAACCTTCACAACATAATAACTATATCAATACAAAACATTCATAAATGATAAATTATACATCATTGAATAAATCAATAAAATACCACCTTCCAAACCATCATTAGACAAGTACAAGATGCATAAGAAATGAACAATAATATGGAAGAAATATCAGTAGATCTATATATTAGGTAAACAGGGTAAATATTGCAACCAATCGAAGTTGCATAATCATCTCCTTCGGGTCTTAGCTCCAAACACTCTCTCTCACAAGTAAAATCTCAACAGCATAACAATACACTCTCTCTCACAAGTGAAATCTTGACAGCGTAACAATACAAGAATTCTGATCCATTTCTCAATGGCATAAACTTCAATTTATAGGAATAATTGAGGCTATGAAGGCTCTCAATCTTTCTTTAGTGTAATTTGGGAAAAATCCATAGGATGGATGATGTTTTTGTAGCTTTAATTCTCTATCTCACTTTATTGCCTTTGTTGGGATATGAAACATCTATAGATGAGTTTGAGGTGATCCAATTCCACCTTTTTAGGGTTTACTTGACTGAATTAGGGTGTCACTATCAGCTAACTCATGATTTTTTTATCATGGTTGCATAAAAGTCTGGTAACATAGATTTTGTGAAGATACAATGTGTTATTGGCCAGGGTAATGCAAGTAATACACTAAGACCCACGTCATAATGCCATGTGCAAGAATATAAGGTGTATGATAGTCTCAAAATGCCTGAAAAGGAGTTGTATTCTAGCCAAAATATTTATGATCACCTCTGAGTTGATGAGAAGGTGTTTTCATGGATAACACTCCAAGATAGGCTACCCCATCACATCCTTGTAGATAAAGGGAAAGAAACTTAAATGGATAGTTAAATGTGCAACAAGCTTCAAGTAGTTTAAGGACTTGCTCATTGATGCACTGGTGTTTAGGATTGTAGATCCAGACAAGGATTTTGTAGTATGTACTGATTCCTGCAAGGAATGGCTCAGTGGATTCCTTATGCAAGGATGGTAGGTAGTTTGCTATGAGTTACAAAAATTAAATGAGCATGAAGTAAATTATGTGACTCGTGACCTAGAGTTAGCTACTATTATTCATGCATTAAATATGTGGAGGCATTATCTCCTTGGAAAAGGATTCACGGTCATGACAGATCATAGTGGACTCAAATATTTATTTGATTAGATTAATTTGACTGCAATACAATCAAGGAAGTTGACCACACTTAGCGAAATTGATTTCGAGATTAATTATATCAAAGGAAAAGAGAATAGGATTGGTTATGCACTAAACAGGAGGATTCAATTGAATCACCTAGAAACCATAATCTCTTATGAAGTGGACATGGTGAAAACAGTCAAAGATGCAAGATAGCATGATGAAAAATCTCAGAAAATGAAGGAAAAAATGCAACAAAATGGTGAGGATGAAAAATATCATCTCACATATGATGGCCTAAATAATGAGAGAGTTTCATGTTAAGCCATATTTATGCCACTATGGATACAAAAAAACTATCACAACCATTAAATTTTTTTATTATTGGACAAGTTTAAAGAAAGAAGTGGTTGATTTTGTTGTTAAATTCATAGAATGCTAGCAAGTGAAATCTAAATGTAAACCTCCAATAGGTTCATTGCATCCCATTCCCATTCTGGAAAGGAAGTGGGAATTAATCTCCATGGATTTCATTACAATTTTACCAAGAACTTCTAGGTGGTAGGATACAATTATGGTAGTAATTGACAAGTTGAGCAAAGTAGCTCACTTTGTGGAAGTTAAATCCACCAACTCCGCAAGCAAGGTGGCTCGAATTTTCATAAAGGATATTTTGAGGTTGCATGGAATTTCCAAGAAAATCATCTTAGATATAGATGTTAAGTTCACTTCAAGAGTCTGGAAGGAACTGTTTGTAGGATTGGGGACATAATTGACATTTAATACCACTTATCATCCACAAACAAATGGGAAAATAGAGAGGACAAATAGGATGTGTGAAGACATGTTGAGGATGTATGTGATGCACTAACCTAGGAAGTGGGAAGAATACCTTCCACTTGTAGAATTTTCTTACAATAATGGGTACCAAGAATCCATAAGGATGAGCCCATTTGAGGCAATATATGGGAGGAGCTATAATTCTCCTATAAGAAAAAGTGATGTAGTGAACAAGATCTTCATTGGCCCTAATATGCTCAAGGATATGGAGTAGAAAATTTGAATCATCAAGCAGAATTTAAAGATGGCACAGGATAGGCAGAAAAGCTATGCAGACCAGCATAGGGTGCATAAAGAGTTCCAAGTTGGGGAACAAGTTTATTTGTAGATTAAACCCAAAAAAATTTCCTCAATAATTGGGACATGTGCCAAGATGGCACCGTTATATTATTGAGATTTTGAGATCCTTGAAAGGATTGGACCAATGGCCTATAGGCTAGACTTACCTCCATCAGTAAAATTCCATCACATTTTCCATGGATCTTCACTTGAAAGATATGTACAAGATTATAAACATGTGATTGATTGCTTTATTCCATAGATGGAACCAAAGGGAGAGTTCCCACCTGAGTTGTTGTGCATCCTAGATCATAGCAGCATAGGGATCTAGAATCAAGTAATATAAAAAGTCAAAGTATAGTGGAGACACTTTGGGCTCGAGGAAGCCACTTGGAAAATGGTTGATTCCATGAGGGAAACATACCCTTTTTTTGTTTGTGGATTGAAGAAAATGTGTACATAAATTGTCAGTATTATACAGAGCTATGTATATAAATCTCCATAGTGATCTATGTTTGTTAAACATGTATTTTGCATTGCATATGGGCAAAGAACACCGAGGACAGTGTTCCCCTAAGTGGGAGGTATTTTTGAAAGCCCATTTCTCACACTTATAAATGCAATGTAAATATTTTTATAAAATGGGTTGAGTAATGGGACACAAATTCCAAGGGTTGGGAGGTTCCTTACCTAGGATAGTGTAATTTCCTTAAGGCAAGGAAATTTGAATTCACTCGGATCTGTTGGGAAAACCATTAAAGGTTGGGTTTTCTATGTCTTAACATACTGGTTCTCGAACTTAATGGAACTGCAAGGAAGTGTGCAGGACCATGTTATCTTGAAGGAGATGAAAGAAATAAGAGAACCCCAAATTAAATGCAGGGGTGAGAACATTGATAAATAGGAATATCGAGGCCTCAGGGTGAACGGACCATTGGTTGGATGCAACATACATGTAAAAAAGAGGAAGGCATGGCACACTTTTCATTAATTAACAAGATTTGGCTATCATATTCATTGTTAGAATATTAATCAAGGAGGAAAATGTAAGGGAACATCAGGAGTAGTACTAGGAGGACACTACCACTACTACAATGACCATTGTTTTTGAACTTCATGGAGATCAAGAGAGAGAGATTCAAAAAACTTAGAGGAAGAAGAACGTAAAGGGAAAGCACAATCTTCAGTTGGAAAGAGAAGTTAGGGAGGAAATCACTTCCAAGTGAGGAATACATTTCCTCTCTAGTCCCTATTGTCCAGAGAGTGGAGATGGAAATTCTCATAAAATCCCTAAGGATTAGGGTAGAGGAATTATTCCTGGGAAAGTTCATAGAGTATTTCTAGATGGATTCCTTGTTGTATGCTTGATTTTTCTATGGTTCAAGAGTCCCCAAGTTGGGTGGAACCACGGTGTTGAGTTATAAAGGGTGGAGACAATGATTCTCATGAGTCTCTGTGTAAATTTTAGCTTACAAACCAGTTGGATGATGGAGGCAGAAATATATTTGGAGTCCCTGGAGCAACTAGTGTTTGTGTCTCAATCCTTGAGAAACATACCCCTCAATCTTTGGAATTTGGCTTGGGTGTGATTGTTGAAAGTAAGCATTGGTTGCAGTTGTCTACGATTGGGTGGAGAGTCATTGTCCCAGATTCAGTTGCCTAAAATCTTCCAAGATAAGTGTTCTTATGTATTTGTAGTGATAATGAATATATGTTTGCATTATAAATTGAAATGGTGTATATATGAATATACTAAAATTGGTTTATACTCTTATAGTTTACATGAATGACTAACATGTTGCTATTGTTGACTCAAAGGCATTGGAATAACATGTATTGATATGGGTCATGAATAAAATAGTGACTGGTATGAAAGTCATTTTCTTACATTACAGTAGTTATGATGGTTTCAAGACCTTGTAATATTGCTTGTGTAGAAGTGCGGAGGATTTCTTCCTCTTTGTCCTTCATTATTTACAGGGAGGCATTCTTCAAATCCTTGTTGGTAGATGCTCAGGTTCTGGGTTTATAACTCTATGATGTATTTGGTCCAAATAAATAGCATATTCATGTGTTATGCAAGGCATGACCTCATGAGATTGTATGACTTGATTTCACATTCTGAATTTTCTATAAAGTTACATCTATATTGTGTATGCATGGATGATGGATCTCTTAGGGCTAGGAGCCACATCCTATATGTTATCCCAATGTTGAGATGAGGTGATAACTCATTGCTTGAATAACTAGGTACAGCCACGGTGTTCAACCTGACTGGTACTCCGTTAGTGGGTATTTAGATGTTAGTTACTTCTGTTAACTCATTTTTCTGGGAACCCTTCATGGGTTACTTCTTTCTTGCCCATTAGGAAAAAAATTGTTAATACAAGTGTGTATGTATTCACCTGTGGGTCTAAAGTGTGCATTGTGCAACACTATGGTGGGATGTATGATTATTGGAGGCTCTTCATGTTGGGTGTAGAGCCTAATTATCTTCCTAATTCATAGGTCTTGTTTCAATCGAGTGTATACCCTAGGAAGATTGTACAACCCTCCATGTGAGTGAAGGGACTAGCGGGGGTTCGAGGGTAGCGCCATTGAAGATAAAAATAGATGAAAAATTTCCTTGTAAAATATTGTAATTTCGTAGTCAATCTAGATCATTCATTAGGAAGATGACTAATGGTAGAAGTTATGTTAATTTAGGGTATTATTCCCTAGAAGGAAACCCTCGGTTTATATGAGGGAATTGTATTGCAGTTGTGTATAATGATTCCGAGTGGTGGAGAGAGAGAGAGGAGGTTGTGTTAGAGTGAAGAGAAAATTACACCGGGTCTGTTGCAGGTTGTATCTCTTCATTTTGCTGGATAATATAAAAGGAAGGACTGGTTGTTTCTATGTGGACGTAGCCCAAATTAGGTGAACCACGTATATCTATGTCTCTCTTTTTTTATTCATTTATATATTTATGTTTCCACAATATTTTATGTATTTCATTGCTCCGTTAATTAATTTATAACACTTCAAGGGTCACCAAGTCTATAGAAAAGGATGTGTGCCATTTAGTTGTGTGGCCCATGCCTGGAATTATTGTCCACAAGAATGAACAATTTATGAGCTCCTAATACTATCATCCATATATTCATATCCATGGTTTATGTCGATGAGTGGCTAGGATGACCACGAGGCACCACATGGTGAGGATATCACATGGCATCATTCGATTTGTTAGAAACTCAAAGGGTCATAAGCTTTGATCCTAAGTTTGGATAAGGTTAAAATTTCATATCACAAGAATCATCTCGCTGAGATGAATGCATTGATGGTGTTGATGGACAAAAAAATAATTGGGAAATTTTATTATCCCATCTATCTAACCATATAAGGGAGGTTGGATTTGTAAGTGAGCTCCTCTCACCGGGTTAGGGTGGAGAGGGTGTTTACAAGGGCACTGACTTGATTCTCAAGATTCTATAGTTGAACGTTTAATCTTCATCCCGACTTAGGGTAGAAGGAAGCAGTTACTATGATGACCCGACCCCCAAGATCTAGTTATGGAAGTGGGGTCTAATTTTTTTATCTTTTCCACTATCTTAGAACTTAGAAAAGGATAATATAGTTTATTTCATCTCGTTGACCTTTCCAATGATATAAAATTTGTCTCAATCGAACTCCCAGATCAAAAGATATGGTTTTTTGAGATAGGCCTACCAAATAGTGCCACATCATTTTTACCTGCCACAAGGTGCCCACGTGAACCCCACATGGCTATCCAAGTCATACATATCACTTCCACATGGTAATTTTACCTTGATTATTTACCCACTTATGTCGTGTTACGCACTATCCATTTTCTATAGCCCACTTGGAGTAATCTGAAACAACGTACAATATGTGCAATGTAAGTGGGTGTGAGACCTCAATGGCCACGTCACCCTGGGAATATAATCTCAGTGGCTTCTAATATAGCTCTCCAGTGAAACTTTTGGGGGACAACCTTCCAGGTTACATGGATCCCTAGTGGTCCCTCCTCCATGTGTCATGATGCAACTAGTTATTGTAGCAAGCTTAGGCTCCACTACTGCCACCTCACCCTATTTATTTAATGCCAAGAGTTCCTCCCCAAGGCTCCCTCATAAATTTTTGAGGTGCCTCTTGCAAAATTATCATCGAGGTTACGTGGAAACATACACCTAGTGATAAGGCTTAGTATCCCCCCTTGATCGATGAACAAACACATCCACACCACATGGCACTCCTCCCCACTAATTAGGCTTCATTTTCCATGTCACACCAAGAGAAAAATCTTGGGACTTTCTGGCATGCCTCCTTCCAAAATATCATGGGTTTGGGGTCTAGGGTGACATCACTATTCCTAAACGTTGGGGTGATGTTAACCTTCATCATGCCTTCCTCCTAGCCACAACTCTTTCCAAGTTGGCTATGGCTCCCACCAAAGCCTCTAAGGCACAATTAAACACATCAATTATGTTAAAAATATATGGGGTCCTCCACCGAGTTAAGTTGGATAAAAAAATTCCTGATCCCACTACACCACATCACCCCAGCAAAAAAATCCCAACAGATAAATCCAGGCAGAATCAGACCTTGTCTCCTCTCAATATATCTTGGAAGATTCTTCTAGGGTTCATCCACCAATGGTTGCAATGTCTTGTGATTAACAGCTCAGATCGCCTCCCCTCTAGCACTCAATCATAACACCTATTCATATGTGCATATCAAGCTTAAGTTTAAGCCTCTATCACTTAAGGCTTCTTGCCTTCCCTGCGCCTTAACAAGTGATATTGTATATAGTTAATGGGACCTCTACCCAAGGTCCCCATCATAAATGAAAATATATATATAAAATCTCCTCGAGCCCCTTCTCCTGTGCACTACTTTCACACAACCATAATCTCTCCTGAGCTTGATAACAATTCGACTATATGATTGTCTCTCCTAAGCATACATTATCTCATCTTGGCTTGGAATGTAGACATACAATCATATATATACATTTATTAATGTATATAAATTAAGGGTTGTCTATCCTGAACTTAGTTAATCCTCATTTGAGTCTGACCTCACATACATATACACTATGTATGAAAATATAAGCATTATCCCTTTTGAGCTTAAAGGGGACTTGGCCTAACCTAACAATACATATATATAAATATAATCTTACAAAACCAAGCTATCCCTCTGGGACTTTATAATTTATAAACCAAGTCCTAATGACCATTCTTATTACATAACAGCATTTATTATAGAGTTCCTTCTGCATCCTGACACCCGGAAAACTTAGAAATTACTCCAAAATTAAGCTATAACCAATTCACATACTCAAATGCATACATGCCCTTAACTAGAATTTATACTCATATTAACATAGGGGCTTAAATCATTCCAAGACCATCATGAAGTCAGTAATTCTCGGTCAAGAACTTTAGTTCAGGCAATATCATCAATTCCATTATTAATCAATGTATTCAACAAGTATCAAACACTCAATGCATGTAAACTAGTTTGGGCTCAAATTAATATGATGATCGACCTACCTTATCTGTAACACCATCCGCCCATATCTACCCAAGTAACTGGCCAACTAGGGTAAACATGTGACGAGAGGCCACTATGATATGATTTTACCTCCTAAGTCATGTTAAGGAAGTGGAACCAACAGAAACACACCATTCAGACCTTCAACATCAGCATTAGGACCATTAGGAACCATCCCAACCTTTCTACCAATCATCCCCTGGGTCCCACTAAGATTTTAGACCACTTGACCCTCGGACTCTCCCAAGTTATAGGCCTGCTAGTGTCCAAGAGGCTCTGGAGGCTCTCATGACAAGGTATGCCAACGTCCAGGGACTATTTTTCTCAGTCTTGTGCTAGCGTCCCTGGGATTTGAGCCACATTTTCAGGCCTAGAGCCTTTGTCAGTACCCAGAATTGAATGAAACTCTCAAAACAACAAGATAACAAGGAAATGGAAATAAAAATGAAATTACTTGAATAAGACCTTGATTGGACCCTTACTAGACATGACAAGCATTTTGTCAAACATATCATGCATATGTAATTTACAGGTGTAACTGACAGATCTAAGTATAAGGTTCTCATACTTAGCTGAGAATCGCTAAGAAGCATTGAAGCCTCAACACATTAGTTTCCATTTCATACATTAGGTCATAGATACATTGTTCATCCATTTACAAGTAAAAACATGATGAGAGTCACACATAGCTATTGCCATAAAACATATACATAACCATCATAATAGCAACATAAATACCAAGGAAATCACATCCATATAATCCACATATAAACCAGTATAATACTCATAGAAATACAAGGATAAATAACCTCATATTATTGATGATGCAAAATCCAAACCCGAGATGGGACTTCCACGTTCCACCCGACCGTAGAATGGATGAGCCAAATCTCTCTTCAGCGATTCACCCCCGTGCCATATTCCAATCATGAATGTGGGATCTCATAAAACACATGAATCCAAAACCATCCAGGGCTTCCAAAGGCCATCCACCTCAACCCATCAGACAATGATTCCACCTCATGGTCAGACATCACAAAGGAATCATTAGATTGGTCTCCACCCAAGCCTTCAAGGGATCCAAAGATTTTGTTCCAACCAAGGATTCTAGGACTAGTAACTCAACCCACCAAGGGATTCCAAAGTGTTTTTCCAACCAAGGCTTCCAGGACTAGTAACTCAACTCAAGATTTTACAAGGCTTCCAGAGCGTTTGTCCAAATAGGGATTCCAAGAACTAATAACTCAACACAAACTAAAGGAAACATGAGAACCAACCAAACAAAAACAAGGAAATAAGCCCATAATCTCAATTGTTATCCAGGAAATGGCAAGGCTAGGAAATCTGTTGTCAATCTAGGAAATCCTCCATGCCATTGACATATCATGACCAATAATCCAAATGCATATGCCATGCATGTAAAACTAGTGAGGAAAACATACATGCAACTTGATACCTTCAAGCAAAACCATCGTAGTTTCTGATCCTGATGTCTTCTTGCACTTTCCTACTCTTCCTTTGCCTTCTTGCTCCAAAACTCCATGCCACACTCTCCAAGAGTGCTCCAATAAAACTCTAAGTATCCAAGAGTATGAGGGAGAGAGAATATAGAGAGAGCTCCAAAACTGAACTCAAAAAAGTGTGTGCATTGATCCTCAGAAACCTTTTTATGAATGAGGCCTCTATTTTCTTCATTTTCGATTATTTTCCTTCATTTTCATCATCACATGAAATATGTGACCTTTCACCTCCTTTTTCTCCTAATTTCCATTATTTCCATAAATAAATGTGTCAAAAATTCCATTTTCCTTTCCAACTCCTTAGACATTGCCTTTGCTAATTTCCTTACCCATTAATAACCAAATGAACACCCACACTAGGATGTCTTACCCAACATTCAGCTTCGAATAAGTGTCCCATCAAACATGGTTATTATTTTTCCTTTATTACTTTTATTACATGAAATTTTCACCAGGGTTGTTACAAAACCCTCCCCCTTAGGGGAACACCATCCTTAGTGTTCAACTGTTGTAAGAAAAATATATTGTCAACAGAGCTTTATAACTTAGCTTGATGCAGTATTTGCAATGATCAACCCGCTGAGAAGAAAACCAACATGAAAACATAACAAACATAACATCATAATCACATGACACCCATACCTCTTATTGGAGATTTATAACATAGCTCATGGCAGTATTTACATCCATATACATATATACATATACCAAACATCACCAAAACATGTACCAAAACATATACCAAAACACGATACCAAAACCACTTTGTCTCAACTGGCAAACAATGAGGATACATAGCCTACATCTGATCTGCCATCTCCCATGTAGCTTCATCGGGCCCAAAGTGCTTCCACTGCACCTTAACCTGCTCAATTGCTCAATTCCATAGCATAAACACATTTTTCTGCAATATACACCGAGGCTCTGGCTGGAATTCTCCATCTGATTCCACCTGCAATACAAACTAGTCAATCACATACTTCTTAAGCAATGACACATTGAAAACATCATGTACTTTCACTGTCGGAGGTAGTGCAAGTCGATAAGCTACTGTCCCAATCCTCTCAACAATATTGAAGGGTCCACAAAATTGTGGTTCCATCTTGGCACATGAACCAATCCATAAGGAGCTCATCTTTGGTTTGATGTGCAAGTACACCTGTTCCCCAACCTGGAATTGCTTGAACAACATGTTCTGATCTGCGTAGCTCTTCTGTTGAAAAGTGTGCAACAAGAAATGCTTGTTGAGAGTGAAACAAGATGATGGAGCTTAGTGAAAAGAGTCGCCTTCACTAAGTGGGCCCGCAGGCTATTTTTGGCGCAAGTCTATTTTTAGACTATGTCTATTTTTAGACATATGGATCATGTCTATGGATTGCAGGTTGCTGTTTATGGATGATTGGTCAAGTTGGGAAAAATAGATGGACTTCTATTTTTGATCAAAGTGTGAGTGATCACAGTGTGAGTGATCAAAGTCTATTTTTAGACTGGCTGTCAAAAATAGAAAAGTCAAATATTATTGTCTCATAATAATATTTGGACTATAAACTTGATCTTATTCTCTTGGAGCACTTCAGGATGAGCTACGGATGTGGTACATGCAAATCCCAGAGGGAAATACGTGGTTACCTATGGGATGACTAATATTTGCATGCAAGACTTCAGTTAGAACTCAAGTGAGTTGAGTTTAGTAGACTGGAGGTGCAGTTGATGGAGTTGTGTTCAGTTTAACTTTGTTAAACTGGTTGTATTTAGTCTAACTGATCAATAGACTAGAGATGAGTTGGGTGAATTAGTTATTAATTAATTCACAAGTTATTAACTCATAATGCAACTATAGAATACATCAGTTAACTCAGTTGCATGTCAGTGCATGTTCAGTTCAACAGGGACAGGTGGTAGAGAATCAGATTGCTATCAGTTGTGACTATAGTTGTGCACCAGATCTTGCACAATCAAGGGATTGAGGAAGCCAATGAGTTTGCTCACGTATTTGCCCAGTATTGTAGCCTTTTCTCACGTCCAACAAAGTGTGAGTGACTATTTTGAGGTGAAATACGAGTTTGGGAAGCCATTCTCATCAGTTCTTGAGCAGGTATTGAGTAGTGGAGGCAGGCAAGCAGCGGGGGAGATTTGGAGATCAGATCTGAGCTATATTGTGTGTAACAGGTGGAGCTAGTACTGGATTGCTTGTGATAAGCATTGTACTTTGTAATGTTACATGATTCAATCACTATAATATACAGATAGTTGGGGTTTTTAGCAAGATGCTTTCCCCGGGAAAATACTGTGTTAATGAGTTTGATTGATGCTTCTATGTGTGCCTGTGAATGTTTATGCTTCTGTAAATTGATGATCAACGTAGAGGAGATCATGTATTATACATGTTCCGCTTATAATTGTATGATCAGGATAATCTCTGTGAATATGTGTTAAATTATTCAAAATTTCTACATGGTATGAGAGCTAGATGATTTGTAGAAAAAGTTTCTACATGGTATCGGAGCTGCTTGATTTGTAGAAGAGATTTTTACAGGATATCAAGCGAGGATTGATCATCGGATCTATTATTCAGGAAGTGTTTACATTTTATTTCTTCAGGCAGAGTCTGTAATCGGGCTAGGTAGCCTCTGGATTCATCCTTCTTTTGGAAGGTGAGATATCCGGTGAATGCCCATATAGTCGATCTCTGTACAAGAAATACTTTGTTCTCACGAATTCTAGATCAGAAGCGGTTGAGTTTTGAGCTGGTGGAATTCGAATTTAATTCCAAAGCAAGAGATAAAACTCAGAAACATTTAGTGTGAGAATGGAGATAGTATGCCCCCGTATCTCATGAAGTTCACCCAATGTCGGGATGAGCTGGGAAGTGTGGGGGTGACTATCGGATGAGGATGGTGAGTCTAGCACTCCTTGACCTTCCTAAGAGTTGGCATACCTACCAGGACTCAGTGAATGGAAGGGAGAAACTGCCAAATTGGGAACGACTATGGTCAGATTTGATGCAGGAGGAGATTAGACGGAGCACCAGAGACGGTTCTTCATCCATGCAGGATGAGGAGAACTGTGCCTTAGCGAGTAAGGCGAAGAAGGGGAAGGGGAAGGTTTCTCTTTCCGAATCCAGTTCTTCCAGTGATGAGAAGAAGGTTGACAAGTCGAAGGTGAGATGCTTTCGTTGTCATGAGATTGGTTTACGGGTCAGGAACCTGTATGCTCTTGAGGTTCAAGATGCATGCAAAGCCTTGAGCAGTGAGGCAACTGATGGAGACTTGGTGGTTGAGAGGGAGCGTATATTACCTCTCAACATGCAGAGCCAGAAGAAGTCTCAGACGATTGTGGAGGAGCCACGATTGGTGCAGCAACTTCAAGAGGTTGTGGAGTAGCCACAACAAGGGAAGCTGAGAGGAGATCGAGTAGAGACATCTACTCATCCAGAGACCTCCAGTAGCGGGAAACTTGGAGCCAGGTGGGCTGAGGGATCGCATGCAGCCATACCTCCAGGTAGGAGGTGGGGTGATGTGGATTGATTGTCCCAAGGAGGAGGGGAAAGATCCTTGAGGTACCCAACCTCTTGGATGAGACCTTGCTATGGGAGCCCCAGATGTGTAGTAGCAGGAACTGACTGATTGGGTAGAGACAGATGTGGATGGAGCGGCAGAGAGAGCGACAGTGCAGGGAATCCCAGGACAGCGCATAGCTAGCAGGCTGTAGCAATGCGAGAGGCACAAGTGTTTTGCACAGTGCTAGGTGGCACAAAGAGGTGTGCAATGGTGCGAGATGCATGGAGATGTTGCAGTAGCGCAGATGTCAGAGAGGGAGCACTTGTCAGCAGCAGGTAGAGCTTCAGCATGAGAGGATGTTTCTATCCCAACAGGGAGGTCAGTTGGGAGGTGCAGTGCGGATGCATTGCTGGGAGATAGAACCAGCAGCAGCACGGATGCAGTCAGAGATCAAAGTGACAGAGGCTAGAGCAGTCAGATACTGAAGAGCACAGAGATGCAGACTTTCAGTCGACAGAGGCAATAGCAGTCAAAGACTTTGATGACAGAGCAAGTGGACCGGCCAGATGTGTTGCATGGAGAACATTCCAGAGTTACAGGATCGGGTTTGAGAGGAAGCCTTTCTTGTTGAGAGGGAGTGTTGAAAAGTGTGCAACAAGAAATGCTTGTTGAGAGTGCAACAAGATGATGGAGCTTAGTGAAAAGAGTCGCCTTCACTAAGTGGGCCCGCAGGCTATTTTTGGCGCAAGTCTATTTTTAGACTATGTCTATTTTTAGACATATGGATCATGTCTATGGATTGCAGGTTGCTATTTATGGATGATTGGTCAAGTTGGGAAAAATAGATGGACTTCTATTTTTGGTCAAAGTGTGAGTGATCAAAGTCTATTTTTAGACTGGCTG
Organism: Pinus tabuliformis; assembly: GCA_031772625.1. Classification (NCBI taxonomy): domain Eukaryota; kingdom Viridiplantae; phylum Streptophyta; class Pinopsida; order Pinales; family Pinaceae; genus Pinus; species Pinus tabuliformis. The sequence goes on along the minus strand of CM062811.1, from coordinate 403,782,941 downwards.
TCAAAAATAGAAAAGTCAAATATTATTGTCTCATAATAATATTTGGCCTATAAACTTGATCTTATTCTCTTGGAGCACTTCAGGATGAGCTACAGATGTGGTACATGCAGATCCCAGAGGGAAATACGTGGTTACCTATGGGATGACTAATATTTGCATGCAAGACTTCAGTTAGAACTCAAGTGAGTTGAGTTTAGTAGACTGGAGGTGCAGTTGATGGAGTTGTGTTCAGTTTAACTTTGTTAAACTGGTTGTATTTAGTCTAACTGATCAATAGACTAGAGATGAGTTGGGTGAATTAGTTATTAATTAATTCACAAGTTATTAACTCATAATGCAACTATAGAATACATCAGTTAACTCAGTTGCATGTCAGTGCATGTTCAGTTCAACAGGGACAGGTGGTAGAGAATCAGATTGCTATCAGTTGTGACTATAGTTATGCACCAGATCTTGCACAATCAAGGGATTGAGGAAGCCAATGAGTTTGCTCACGTATTTTCCCAATATTGTAGCCTTTGCTCACGTCCAACAAAGTGTGAGTGACTATTTTGAGGTGAAATACGAGTTTGGGAAGCCATTCTCATCAGTTCTTGAGCAGGTATTGAGCAGTGGAGGTAGGCAAGCAGTGGGGGAGATTTGGATATCAGATCTGAGCTGTATTGTGTGTAACAGGTGGAGCTGGTACTGGATTTCTTGTGATAAGCATTGTACTTTGTAATGTTACATGATTCAATCACTATAATATACAGACAGTTGGGGTTTTTAGCGAGATGCTTTCCCCGGGAAAATACTGTGTTAATGAGTTTGATTGATGCTTCTATGTGTGCCTGTGAATGTTTCTGCTTCTGTAAATTGATGATCAGCGTAGAGGAGATTATGTATTATACATGTTCCGCTTATAATTGTATGATCAGGATAATCTCTGTGAATATGTGTTAAATTATTCAAAATTTCTACATCTTCTACCTATCTAGTGCTACCTTTAGTTTTTTCTTGATTACCTGCATTTCCTGTTCCATGTCCACCAACATGTCTAGTCCAATCAACACCCTATGAACTGGATCACTCCAACTGATGGGAGTATTGCAACTTCGCCCATACAATGCCTCAAACAGACTCATCTTCAAATATTCCCAATACCCATTGTTGTAAGTGAACTCTACCAATGAAAGATACTCTTCCCACTTTCATTGCCAATGCACCACATACATCCTCAACATGTCCTCCAATATATTGTTGACCCTCTCTGTCTATCCATCGGTCTATGGATGATAAGTTGTATTGAAGTCCAACTATGTGCCCAAACCTGCAAACAACTCCTTCCAAAACTTGGAAGTGAACTTTGCATCCCTGTCTAACACAATATTCTTCGGAACACCATGTCGTCTAACCACATCTTTGATGAATACCTGTGCTACATCGTTAGCTGAGAATGTAGACTTCACTGGAATGAAGTGTGCAACCTTTTTCAACATGTTCAAAACAACCATGATGGAATCATGTTGTCTCATTATCCTTGGAAAAAAAGTGATGAAGTCCATGGAAATGACCTCCCATTTCCACTCTGGAATGACAATCAGTTGTAGCATTCTACCTGGATGCTTACACTCTACCTTCACACTCTGATAATTGAAACACCTAGCCACAAACTCTAGTGCATCCTTCTTCAAATTCAGCCAATAATAAAATTTCTTTATTGTAGTCAATGTCTTATGATAAGCTGGGTGACTCAAATATGGTTTTGCATGAAACTCTCTTAATATCACATTCTTGAGCTCACTACTATCTCGCACATATATCCTGTCATTGAATCTAACCAATCCATCTACTGTAAGGCAATATTCCACATCCTGTGCACCTGCACCTTCACCTATACCTATACTACTACCTATACCTATACCTGTACCACCACATGTACATGTACTTGTACTCTATTGAAGCCTAGTCATTATCTCCATATACCTGACATCCAACTGACCTGACTGCAAGATCCCATCCTATAAGTATGTCCCATAGGAGCTCATAGATGCTAAGTGACTTACCTGTATCCACCTGCTAAGAGCATCAGCCAACGTGTTCTTTTTACCTTTGATATATCTTATCTCAAAATTGAATTCATTGATCATGGCCAACCACCGAGCCTACCTACCATTCAGATTCAGCTGGTTATATAAATACCACAAACAACTGTGATCACTCATCAATATAATATTTTTGCCTAAAAGATAGTACCTACAAATCTTCAATGAATGTATGATCACTGCCAACTCAAGATCATGTGTGAGGTATTTCTGCTCATGCTCATTTAGTTTTCGCAACTCATAGCATACCACTTGTCCATCCTACATAAGGACTCCACCAAGTCCTTTCTTGCAAGCATATGTGCATACTACAAACTCTTTGTCTAGATCTGCAATCTTTAACACTGGTGCATGTGCTAACAACTCCTTAAGTTGCTCAAAACTAGCCTCACACTCCTCTTTCCATTCAAACTTCTTACCTTTTCTCTGTAATGATGTGATAGTGTAAGAAACCTATCAAAAGTTTTTTATGAACCCCTTGTAATAACCTTCCAATCCCATGAAGGGTCTCACCTCATCTACATTCCTAGGAGTTATCCAATCCATTATGGACCTGTTGTAGTGGCTACAACCACCCTCTAAATTGTTTCCTTAGCTTCATTTTGGAGCCTCCCTACCAACCTTTCACACCACCTTGTCTTGCTTCATCAAGTACACAGGCTTCAGTGTTTTCTTGCAGAAAGAAAACCTGTCAATCAAAGCTTGATGCATTCCCCTCATAGGTTGTTCCTTCGGACTTGGTCTAGCTGTAGGTTGAGCAACTATTTCAAGAAATTGTGCAATTCTAGAGGGCTACCAACCTTCCCTCTAGAAATTGTGTAATTTTGTCTGGCAACCTACTAGGCTCCATAATTGCGCAATTTTGCTAGTCAGGCTTCACCCAAAAAATTGTGCAATTCTTCCTAGCATAGTTGCTCAACCCAAGAATTGCGCAATTCTGAGCACCAGTCAGCTGCTCTTCCCATAAATTGCACAAATCTCCTGGGGAGCTAGCCTAGCTCCCATCCAAAAATGCTTATTTTCTCCTAGTAGTTGAGCAGCCTCTTGCATGTGCAATTGGGTTGACCAATTCCTCCCAGGACCAAGTAAAATTGACTTGCATGCATGCCTTGCTTTTTCTCGGAATAGAAAAAGGCAACATGCAAAAAACATCCCTTGATTCAGGGATCTATTTTTAGCAGCCGGAGGTTACATGTGAAGTCCATTTTAGAATCTTTCCTCCACATGTCGCTTTTTCCTAGATTTGTGGCATACACATCATGAGCCCAAACTTATTTATTTGATGCATCAGAGCTCATTCTTTCACATCGATCTTGGAGCTCTGACATCCCATAGCACATCCAAGACTCTTCGACACATCCAGCTCAACTATTCACAGGTAAGTGGTCTCAACTTGTCTTTTTCAACATTTCTGTCGCTTTTTGTGTTTTCGCTTGTGTGAGTGTTGTTTGCTTGATTTCTTTGAATGCTTGTTATCATTTACATGCATACTAGATTGTACTAGCACCATTTCAATTTTCTTTTCTATCTCACTATTGTCGCATGCATGAAACTGTTTTTCACGAACGGTCACTGATTCGACGACTCGCTTCACCCACATGCATGTTGTTCTATTTTCTGAATCTTTCATTCAATGTTTGCATGCATGATCAATAATTTCTACTTTCACTCAATATTGCCATGCATTCACTTTCATATTTTCTTTCAGTTGCCCATCGGCGAGTCTGGCCAGCCTTAGCCTGAACTCTGTCTCACCAACACAACATTTCGTAGTTTGGAGAAGGAAGGCTCTGTCTTCCTCTCTAGAAATGCGCATTTCTACCCATGAGCTATCCTCTAGGACTGCTTTGCACATTTTTGAGGGACAGTGACTATTGGCCCAGAAAATTGCACAATGCAATCATTGAGCCTATAGTCATTGCCAGCTGGAATTGTGCATTTCACAATTCTAGCAGTCAACAGTTAGCATGGATTTCACAATGCACAAATCCAATAGCCAGCCTTGCCAACCAGATATCTCATACTACCTTTTGCATAGTTTTGGTAGCCAATCACCAAGCCTCCTAGAAGAAACTGCACAATCTTTTCTTATCATTCCCCAGGTATAGATTATGTCATTCCCTGAATTTGCTTTGGTTTTCTCTGATAGATTTCTTGCCATGCATGTCACTTTGTCTCCACATCTTTCAGGTGTTCATCTGCCTCTTATCAGTACAGGATCAATGGCCTCCAAGAGATCAGGATCAAAGGACATCGACAGAACTGCAACAGGAGCAACAGTTGAATAGGTGTCTGCATGTCTACCAATATGAATATACCAAGTTGTTTCTAGACAAGGACATCAAGCTGAAATGGCAAAAGGCGAATGAATCATTTTTAGGAACTTAAAGACCTCGAAGACTGCCAGGTGTATGTGAATATTCACAAGTCTGACTTGTACCAGATTGCATGCAGATACCCGGAATTCCCATGTGCAGACATAATACACTGGATTGTCTTGCACACTGATCCAAGACAATGACTTTGAGCAGTGTCAGCAGGAAGAATATTACAACCTTTTGGGATAGGATGATGATGAGATGTATCAAATTTCGGACCCCATGACTGTCATGGAGACTCCCTTCAGCTTACCCCGCAGCATTGCCAACTCCAGAGACATTCTTAAGAACTAAGTAAAGGAGTCGGCTAGATTCAGGATGACACCCAACCAGATCTACAAGACGAAGATACTGTGGAAGGCGTATCAATACTTGGTCATATTTTCATGTCGATTGTATGGCCAAGAAAGCATGGAAACCTTCCCATAGAGTTGGGTTATCGTGCTGGACCAACTAGCCAGAGAAGGAAAACCATGTAACTGGTCTAGCATATTGGCTCATTAGCTAAAGTAACAAGTAAGAAAGGCTCGACAGACACCCAAAGGTATACAAGCAGATGTCTACATGTCTGCCTACATCTTAGATGCAATCTGTGCCTGACATGAGTTCCCAGGCTTGGAGTGGGCATGGTCACTGATGGAGACTGCTGTGAACATGTATTGTAAGTTGTTGTCCAAATGCAGCTTCAGAGGAGTTATCACACGGTTTTCCGATCATTTTGTCACCCCAGTTTACAAGATGATATTCAAACAGGATCCACCCTGCATGTCGAAGGCAACAATGGAGGCACTAATAGACATTGTTGATTGGTATGCCTCACTGTCCGGCACCTTTGTATGAATATTCAACATGGAGAAGCCTCTGCATGTTCTACCAAAGTTTGCCTTAGACATACTCATCATGCAGGAAGTAGCATATCACATCTCGGTAGGATTGATAGCTAGACTGCACCAGAAGAAGAAGCCACCTTGGCTCGCTCTTTCGTTGTGGATTGGGTTATACGAGGTCCAGAGTTTCAAGCAAGTGGATGTCGAAGCAGAATAGATGAATAAGTATACATTCGACCTCTGAAGTTACAATCCGTATGGCCCACATTGTCTTGTGAAAGATCATTGCGCGAGAGTACAATTCAACTGGATCCACGTGGCATTTCATTGGGTGGAGGATGACCCATGGAGATATTTCTACAGTTTCTCCAGACCTAATGAACAGGTCGGCTTCCTTGTGGAGTGGTTAGGGAAGCAACGTGAAGCAGCATCCCTGAGAGCACCAATACCAACAACAACAACAGAAGTAAGCATACCAATGCATGACAAGGGCAAGAGGAATATTTTCGATCACATGGAGGAAGAGGAAAGCTGCAAGTTTCGAGCAGATCTACTTGTGGAGAAAGCAACTTTGGCTATAGAGGCGAAGAGGAAACAATGCGACAAGCGAGTCGCGCAAAGGCAGGAGGAGAAGAGAAGAATGGAGGAAACAAAGAGGGAGTTGCATGAGCTGAAGGAGCAACTCCGGAAGGAACAAGAGCTACACAAATAGGAGAGGGAAGCATAGCAAAAACAGGTATAGTAGGGGGTGCAACATGTGCAAACAGATGAAACAACGCCCATACTAGTAGTGGACTCATCAAAACAGCTGGCATCACGCAAATAGGGTGAACCATTACAGGAGCATGACTTCGCTCATGAGATAGAAAAATCACTTCAACAGTTAGATACAAATATGGAGCAATGGGAATTGGAATAGGACATCAACCTTATGCCTCACCACATGTGACCGAGGAGGCACTGAGATCCGCCGAAAGGAGAGATGCACAACATCTCATTCGACGATTCTCAACATAGAGTTGTGCAGTCTTGTACAGTGTCGACTCTGGATGATCATACATCTCTTGTGAAAGTTGAGGAACGAGTGATCGTGACTGACGTGCGTAAAAATTGAGCAGCCTTGGCTGATGCAACCAGAGTGTATGCCAAAGCCACTAGCTCAAGTGTTCACTTTCTAATAGTTGAGAATGAGTGAATGGCTAAGGAACTACAGATGGCCAAGCAAGGAGAAGAGTTGGTGACATTGTCTGCCTGAGCTGAACTGAAGAAGGCAATACTAGATGAAGTGTTGTCCCTTAACACAATATGCAGGCATTGTACTCCAAGTTTGGTACCATGCATAAGGCAGTCATCCATCTCAACGGATGGCAGCAATGATGTGCTAGAAGAGCATGCATCTTGGTGAACTTGCATGTTGTTGTTGATTACATGCAAACATGGACGATGAGATACAAGGGAGCCCCGCTTCACTTGCCTAAGATGATGAATTCCAGTGCAGTTGAGCTGAAGGCACGTATCCGAAGTCAGATCTAGAACTATGAAGAGCTCCCGCAGCTCATCACTAGTATACAGGCTTCCCATGCATGCATATTAAAGAGTATGGATGTTGTGGTGTGCGCACATGCAATCCCATATATTGGGACTCTCACCCAGGCGAAGACAAAGGCACAGGTCCAACTAGATCTTGACTCGTACTTCGACGAGTTGATGCGCATTGCCACCAGCCCAGACTTGCCCATTAGTGCAGACATCATGCACAAGTATATTTTTGGTCCAGTCGCATTGAAGACAATGATGCGCATGCTTACAAACGAGTTGGACAAAGGAGCCCAAGCAGTGTACCCCGATGCTATTGAGGCAAGAGTCATGTTCTAGAAAGATGTCACCTTGGAGCACACAGACACCATCACGGACTACTTATCTTGGCATCAATAAGTTACTGTTGATCAGCGTGAGGATGTTGAGGAGTTGGACTTTCATGGTTGTCTAAGTCATAGTGATGTCTAGCATGGCTTGCTCAAGCCATTTTGCCTCACATGGGTACATGTGAATTGTAATGTAATGTCTTGTCAAGTGTAAGTCAAGTCTCGATAGTTGGATTTAATAGTCATAGAGTAGATGAAGAGTCATGAGGGTAGATGAATTGTCACAAAGGCGAATGTCAAGGGTCACCCCACCCTTTGCTATAAATAGTCCCTCATAACTCATTGTAAAGGCTTTTAGTCAGCCAAGCTTCCAACAACACTATCTTAGAGAGAACTTGGACAATATTGTAATGAGCCTTGGCTTCTCCACTGCGTAGAGCTAGTACATCTCTTTGGAGGAGCAGGCGGTTGTGGTTGTAGCGTTCCATTGTCAAAACTAGTGGTTGGACATGGATGTATTGTATGACTGGAACTTACACTTCTTAATATAACAAGGGCCAGCATATTTCATGCATATGTTGTATTGTATTCTATGCTATCTGGTTTACTCTAAATGATATACGTATCTGTTTATTTATTCATGCATGTATAGATATCTGTGTATTTATGTATGAATATTTTTAAAATGTGTTGTTGGTTTAACTGTCACTTTGGATTGCTAGCTAACTTGCCTTCCATGTTTTGATGCATCTTTGCTCGTGTGTTCCCTTCTTAACTGCATGATATCACATGTTTCCAAGGTACGCACTCATCTCAACCCCCATGTGTTAGAACCTCTCATGCACCTTCTTTGACTCACCGCAACTGTCACACCCTTGATACCAACAAAGTTATCTTACTTGCTTCTGTGCGAAATCATGGTCAAGGAATTACCATACAACCCACTGCTGGGACTCCTACACCAAACGATCTGAGGTCTAATTGGGACTTCTTACTGCAGAGATCCCCTGACATGTTGGCGGGTCCAACACCGTCAATAGGCCCATATCTTTTTTGGATCTACTACAATTCCCTCCTTGGAGATAACATGTCCCAAGTAATGTACCTCAGTCTGGAAGAAACTGCACTTGTTGAGCTTAGCATACAACTGATGCTCTCTCAACAGCCTCAACACTATTGCTAAATGATCAGCATGATCTTCCTCATTTTTAGAATATACAAATATGTCATCAATGAACACAATAAAAAATTTATCCAAGTAAAAATGCAACACAATATTCATCAATAAAATAAAAGTAGCTAGAGCATTAGTCAAACCAAATGGAACTACAACAAAGTCATAATGCCCATACCCGGTCTAAAAGGTTATCTTGTAAATGTCCTCCTCTTTGCTGCGTACCTAATGATATCCAGATCTCAAATCAATCTTTGAGAACAATGTTTCTCCTTTCAACTCATCAAACAAGTCATCAATCCTCGGTAACAGATATCTGTTCTTGATGGTCACTTTGTTCAACTACCTGTATTCAATGCATAATATGAGAGTACCATCTTTCTTCTTCACAAACAATACTGGTTCGCCCCAAGGTGATACATTTGGTCTAATGTATCCCTTCTCAATCATCTCTTTCAACTGAAACTTTAACTCTACCAACTCAGGTGTGCTCATACTGTAAGGTGCTTTTCTTGCCGAAGCTGCCCCTAGCACCAACTCAATAGAAAATTCTAGAGGTGGAACTCTAAAATATCCTTAGGAAATACATCCTGAAACTACTATAGAACTGGGTACCTGCTCAAAACATTTGATTCCTCAACTTCCTTACCTTTTTTACTAGAAATGTGCACTGCAAATAACACACACCCTTTCCTACGACTATGCTTTGCCTACATAGTCATCACCATCCTAACTGATGTGGCTTTCTTTTTTCCCTGTAAGACTCTCGGTTCTCCATTGTCATCTAAGCACTTGATAGCTTTGTCATAAAAACCCATCTTGGTTCTATGAAGGTACAACCAATCCATGCCCAACAACATACTATATGATCCCAATGGTCATAGATTCAAATGTGTTGAGGTAGGCATACCACTCAAATCAAATGCACAAGCTCTTACCCAATAGTGAACTCACTTCTTTGTACCTATAGCCAACTACACTAACCAAGATTCTACATGCAATTCCTTACTCAAACCACACTTATCCACCAATTCAAGACTAACATAGCTATAATTATATCTAGGGTCAATCAAAATAGAAATAACTTGATCACAAAGCTTACTATCCATCTCAATGATAGATGACTGACGGTATGCCTGTTTTTATCCAATGTTGCATAGATACGAGGAATACTCTAACCAACATCCCCAATCGTCTGTGCCTCCTGTGCACTATATATTTGAGGCCTACCACCTTGATTCTATGAAAAAATCTCCTACAATGATCCTTGACACAAGTCCAACACTCTATAGGCTTCTAGCCTGCATCCTTATTATGTTCTTTCGATCGAAATCCTTGTCCTCTGTCTGATGCATTGAAATTCTTAGATGGTGTTGCATTATCTTTATTACCTTTACCCTGAAGTATTGCTCACTTCTTGTGCCATTCTCCTTTGCTCTTTGCATTACCTTTCTAATCTGGCTTAGTCTCAGATCTGCGCTTCGATTGCTCATAGCAATGCCTTAGCTTTCAGATGGTCTCCTCCAATGATCTAGGCTCATCAAACTCAATCTTGTCTTTGAATGCAACTCATAATCCACTATTGAACCTATAAATCTTGGCCTTCTCCTTTGTAAGGTAAGGCACATACCTTAGTAGCTCCAAGAACATACTAGTGTACTCCTCATCTGTCCTCAATCCCATCTTTAGCTCATAGAATTATTTTTCCCTGTCATCAAAGTATCTCTTCAACAGATACTTCTTCTTGAATAGCCTTCCAAACTCACTCCAAGTCAAGTCCTGCTCTTGAATGCATCTAACATTCTTCACATATTCCCACCAAATGTTTGGTTTACCTTTGATACCAAATGTAGCTACTCTAGCTTTCATGTTCTCTGAATAATCATGTAGCCTGAAGAACTTCCTCATGCCAAGCAACCATGCCTCTGCATCGTATGGTTTCTTCATCTCTCCATCAAAATTAGGTGGATTTTCTTTCTTAAACTCATATGGAAAGTATCCTCTATCACTCCTCCTGTAAGGATGATAACGATGACGATCATAGTGCCTATCTGAATCAGAACTAGAATAGTACATGTGTCCATCACCTCTCCTATTCGGAGTGTCCAACAATATGCCATCTCTCACTGTGTCATCTCTATCCAACTTGTGACCACCACGAGACCTACTACCATATGCCCCATTATTTTTTTCCATTACATATCATGCATATGTAATCTACAGGTGTAACTGACAAATATAAGTAGGGTCTCATACTTAGATGAGAAACACTAAGAAACATTGATGCCTCAACACATTAGCTGCCATTTCATCCATTAGGTCATAGATACATTGTTCATCCATTTACAAGTAAAAATATGATGAGATCCATACATAGCTACTTTCATAAAACATATACTTAATCAGCATAATAGCAACATAAATACCAAGGAAATCACAACCATATAATCCGCATATAAACCAATATAATACTCACAGAAATACAAGGAGAAATAACCTCATATCATTGATGATGTGAAATCCAAACCAGGGATGGGACTTACATGTTCTGTAGAATGGCTGAGCCAAATCTCTCTTCATCCATTCACCCTCGTGCCATATTCCAAGCATGAATGTGGTATCTCATAAAACACATGAATCCAAAACCATCTAGGGCTTCCAGAGGCCATCCACCTCAACTCATCAAATAGTGATTTTACCTCACGGTCAGACATCACAAAATCATTATTAGATTGGTCTCGACCCAAGCCTTCTAGGGCTCCAGAGCATTTATTCCAACAAAGGCTTTCAGGACTAGTAAATCAACCCATAGTTGTTGTCACGCTTCCAGAGTGTTTGTCCAACCACGGATTCTAGGACTAGTAACTCAACCCACCAAGGGCTTCTAGAGCATTTGTCCAACCAAGGCTTCCAGGACTAGTAACTTAACCCAAGTTGTTACAGTCCTCTAGAGGGTTTGTCCAAAGAGGGCTTCCAGGAACTAATAACTCAACCCAAGATAAAGGAAACAAGAGAACCAACCAAAACAAAACAAGGAAATAAACCCACAATTTCCATGTTTATCCAGGAAATGGCAAGGCTAAGAAATCCACTATTAATCCAGGCAATCCTGCATGCTAGTGACAGATCATAACCAATAATACACATGCATATGCCATGCATCCCAAAAGTAGTGAGGAAAACATACATGCAACTCGGTACCTACAAGAAAAATCATTGTAGCCGCTAATCCCAATGTCCTCTTGCACTTTCCTGCTCTTCCTTTGCCTTCTTTCTCCAAAACTCCAAGTATGCCACACCCTTCGAGAGTGCTCTAAGAGTATGAGAGTGAGAGAGAGAGAGAGAGAGAGAGAGAATAGAGGGAGAGCTTCAAAACAGAACTGACAAAAGTCTGTGCACTGATCCTCAGAAGCCTTTTTTATGGATGCAGCCTCTATTTTCGTCATTTTCCATTATTTTTCTTCATTTTCCTCCTCATATGAAACCCGTGACCTTTCACCTCCCTTTCTCCTAATTTCCATTATTTCCATAAATAAATGTGCCAAAAATGTCAGTTTACTTTCCAAAGCCTTAGCCATTTCCTTTGTCAGTTTCCTTAGCCATTAATAACCAAATGAACACCCACACTAGGATTTCTTACCCAACATTCAAATTGGAATAAGTGTTCCATCAATCGTGGTTATTATTTTTCCTTTATTAATTTTATTACATGGAATTTTCACCAGGGTTGTTACACTATCCCATTCAAGGTCTCAATCCCACATATAGGCTTGAGAAGAAAACATTAGAATCAATCCATTGTTGATATAATACACAAAAGGCTTCAATCCATATTTGTAGATGAAATCCCATTTCTCACATTCAAACATTTAATGGCATTTATATGGCACAACAATCCATTTCGAAACCCATAGTACACATGACATAAGACCCGCCCATAATATAATAATCAAAGTCAAGAGTTTTGCATGCATAGAGGTTGTATGAACACTTATCTGAAAATAAAGGAATCTAGGAAGACTCTAACTCTCCACCCAACCTTGGATGAGTTGTAGCCAATATTTGTTGCAATTGTTTGAATTTTAGAGCTTGAGGAAGGGTACTCAAGGTGATTCCCACACCTTCATCACCACTAAGAGTCTAGGGGTACTCCTATCTCCACACAAGAATCAAATAAATGAGCACCTCCAAAGTTCTATGTTCTCCTTTGAGCTTTGTGATATCTGTAGGAAAGCTTTTACTCTCCTTTTCTTTTGCATATATTATCTAGGATATTTTTTCCTCCTTCCTTTTGTGCTGAGAAAGATGCCTTTGTCTCCTTCTAGGCTCCTCTGCCTGCATCCTCCTCCTAGGGATTTCTCCCTCTTTATTTTTCTCAATCTCTCTCTTTGTCTGAATGCCCCTCTTTCTACGCTTGTCTCCCTTTTTGGTCCCCCCTTCTGCCATCATTATCTTCGGTCGTTGGAAATTATGGGCACATTATCCAACCAACACAACCCACTCTCCTCAATTCATTTTCCTTGTCCCCTCTTTCTTGTAGGTTTTCCCAAAACAAGGTATGGCTTGTCATTTTTCTTTTAGCTAATTTAACATATGATCAACCCCATATCTCCCCCTTCCTAAGAAACCTCCTCACCAAGCTCTAATATATGTGTTCCAAGCTCATCCTACTATATTTGATTACATCAATATTACAATTCTTTGTAAGGGGGGAATTTTCCCAAAGGGATATCACAAAAACAAAAGCAAAGGAACCAATAAAAACATGGAAAGAAGAGATTCTTGAAACATAAGGGAAAGTGGGCCATGAATTTAGCAAGCCAAGGATCCACCCACCCCCACATCCAATGCCTACCACTTGAGTTGCCAAATTCATTACTGAATACAAACCATGCACACACAAACTGGAGAACATGAGGTTTCCATTGAAATCCGACCACACCATATTCCTAATCTCACCCCGAGCATGTGTAACGAGGGCTACCGATTCGTAATTGCCACGTATATTTAAGGTTGGTATGTGGGAATGATTCCATCTAGTCACCCCAAGGTATATAATATTCCACTCATAGTTCTTGATTTGATCATGTTCCATTAATGTCAATTTGACATTAGGAGTTGGACCAAGTGTTATTACGAGAATGGTTGTGGATAAACCTTACCATTGAGGATTATATCCTCCTTTTCCTTAGTTGCATTATTTTCATAATCATTCATCTTCTTATTGTTCTCATGGAGGACATGATAAAACATTACCTCCTAAATGTAGAGAAAAGCCTGCTTGATTCTATTGAAATTTGTTGCATCTCTATAATCTCTAGGAGTGGTGTCTAACGCCATTTGCCTAATGAAATTCAATTAATCCTCCACCATTGTTATTTTAGAAATGGGTAGGGAAGCCACCAATTTTACCTCTTATAGGAGATTGTATGCTTCTATTAGATTATTAGAAAGAAATCCTAAGCTTAATGCAAAAATGCACTTTATAATCTCTCTTGGGTCTATAAAAACCCCATCCACACTTACCACTCCAAATTTACAAATTATATCAAACTTTATTTCATTATATATTTCAATTATCTTCCTCATTTAAAAAAAACTTACACATATTTTTGTAAACTTAATAATAATAATAATAATAATAACACTCTTTAATTTCTTATCTCCATTTACATTGTTTCCCATACTCACATTAAAAAAAATGAAGAAAACAAATTTTTTTACTCACAATTACGATGTTGCCACATCATACAATAAAATGTAAATCATTCATCTATATGAAGGTGCACAAAAATATGTTGTATCAAAATGAAAATCATTCTTCATTAATAAATCACACCACCTTGAAACGTCTATATTCAATGCAACCCTTTCATTGTTACAAAATAACATGACATCTCACTATATTGAATACAACCATATTATTCTTTTAAAAAAATGATATCTCGCAGGTTTGAGGAGTTGAATTTTGAAAACTTTGGCCAGGTGTTATACTTTGACATTCTAATAACTGGTCAACTTTCATTAAAATACCATATATTTTGTAATATCCCTATAACTACATTTGAGGTTCATAAAATAATATTAATTACGATTCGGTATGGTTGCAACTACCAGAGTAACCATTTTCATTTTGTTTCATTGTTTTCTTGGGGATATGATTGGTGGGTAGTAAAGGGATGTAGCACGGAAGTATTTCAAAAAGTTCTCTTCGTCATTCAGATCGAGATTTACCCTAAGATGGTTGCATTAGAGTCCACGATCTCCACTTCGTACTTCTAGATTAGTAGAGTAATAAGAACCTATGTTAATTTTCATGAAAATATTATGTGTTATTATACACATAAGTAATGGTTATTGTGTCAAATTTCTTGAGAAAGAATAGTTATTGTGTCAAATTTATTGAGAAAGAATGTGTTAATATGCAACAAAATAATAGCAATTTTGTTAGTTTTTTTTGGGGAAAAAAGCATGTCTTTACATGTATTAAGATAATTGTTTTTAAGTTAATTTATTTTGGAAAAAGAATATAAATTTACATACAAAAGGTCATACCTAATGTGTTAGTTTCTTTTAAAAATATGGGTAGTTTCTTTTTTTGGAAAAGAAAGTGTTTTATGCAAAGAAATAATAGTTAATGAAGTGTTTATTTTTGGAAATATTTCTTTCTTTTTGTGCGAAGAGATGGTGATAACCATGGAGGTTATTTTAATTGATTATCGTGTTCTTGTAGGCACAAATAGAATATAATTATTTCCCTTTCTCATGATACATGTGAAGTGAGGATAAATGAGCATGCCTTGGTAATCTTTATGTATTTTACTTTATGCATGTGATATTTAGATGGATTGACATGTGTCATAATCAGACACATGTAAAGACAAATAAACATGTTTTAGTAGTTATGAACTTTTAATTAATGCATGTGTGGTGACAATAAATGAGGCATGTCTCAATACTTTGTATGCATTTTATTTATGCACATGAAAAGATGTTTGAAGTATAACTAGTAAAGATTTGTTATTGGTTTGATAAATATTTTATATAATCATGATGTCAGAGTTTGCTAATGATAGTAATTGTAGGAAAATATTGTGACTTATGCGAAGTATGGATTATATTTAACATTATGGCATGCAATGAACTAATGGTCCATGCATATTGAGGGAATGTCAACTACAGGAGATTCTAGCTAGTTATACTAAATTTAAGATAATATTTCTTTGTAAAAATTTTAACAATGGTAAAGGGATGGACTCCCTTACTTCCATTGAGTGAAGGGTGAACACCACCACGAAATGTTTAATAAAATAAACGTTTACGGATTTTTCCCTTCGGGGTTTCCAAGGTATATCGGTATTCGTTGAAGTGTTTGCCTATTCTGTCATTCTAACGATGTTAACACTTGCATCATGATCAAACATGTGATTAACTAGCCTAATTAAATGAGTAGTGATAATGATGCAAGGTTGCAATAGGGAGCTTTATGTCAATATACTGTAACAATTGTTGTTACATTATGTGACTTGCTATTCCATTAAATTTACTTTATATAATGACAATGTATTTATCTAATAATCAGTTAAGGAATATGGAATAAGTGGTTGGGAATATTACATGTAAGTAAATTTCATATAAATTTTCCAACCATGTGTACTTTTACACTAGGTTTACTGGGGGATGTTACAAGTGATATCAGAGAAAAGGTTACACTACTGGTGCCTTTTTGGGTTCTGTAAGAACGAGGAATAGAGGTATGATGTTATTGATATAAGTTCAGGTATGACACTAATGAAAAGTAAATGGCAATGTATGCAATAGAATGCATTTGATATGAAATGCATGATGGTGTTAATAACCACATTGAATAATGATAAGTGTTATTGCCTAATTTGAAAGAA
Organism: Pinus tabuliformis; assembly: GCA_031772625.1. Taxonomy (NCBI): domain Eukaryota; kingdom Viridiplantae; phylum Streptophyta; class Pinopsida; order Pinales; family Pinaceae; genus Pinus; species Pinus tabuliformis. The sequence continues at coordinate 403,766,712 of CM062811.1, read as the reverse complement.
TAATTGTGCTCATGGCATTTGAATCTTCATGCAGATAAAAGACAATAAGGATTTTTTTTGCATTGTTTGTAACTAAATCATGAACAATTTTGAAGACTCACATTGTCATTAGTGAAAGTGTGGATTAACTACCAACATTTGCATGCATGATAATGTTTAATGGTGCATTTAAAGATAAATTATAAGAGTTACAATGCACTTCTTATAAGAAAAGAATGAATGCATGTAATTTTTTGTGTTATAGCGAAAGAATGAATGGTGGTTGTTGTCCTTGAATAGAACAATAAAATGTTTAAAATAAATTGAAGGAACCCCTTTGAATGTTGAAGGTACACAATGAATCAAGTGGCAGGTCTTGACTATAATGGTTAATTGTCAATGATGTCTTGTTGTGGATTTTGATTGAGTTATGATGGTTAGTAGCATTGATTATTTAGTATATTGCACTACCTTTCATGAATTAGTATTGCATGACATCATTGTTGGTAATTGCAATGTTAATATATTGTAGGCGATCATTTGACAAACTATATTGGAATATGCATCATTCAGTTCTTAATTGAAGATTATTATTAAAGTGGTAAACAATGTGATTATGGTAGATTATTCTAATGGTGATAATAAGTTGTTTGAATTGGGTCTGATTGGATTCTAAATTGTTACCATATTTGTTATTGACACACAATTACTAATGGTGAATTAGTGGTCTTGTCTGAGTAAATCTTTATATAAGGCTTTTATGCATATGCAAGGAAACTATGATTATTACAGAAGTGGATGTTTGTTTAACAATGCATACATATGTCTGTAAGTTCTTGAATGTTACAAAGAACCTAGATCAAGACAATAGTAGTGTCTTTAAAAAAAATTGATTTAATATAAATGCATTGTCATGTTGATAATAAAAATAGAAACAGAAAAGTGTTGTGGCTTTTCATATGAACATTCATAAATGGTAATTGGTAGGATGAGGAAAGCCAACATTGTTCAATAAAACTAGTAGTAATCAGATGTCGATGATTACATTGTTTTCTCAAACTTTGCAGCTCTACAAGTTGATGATTCAATGATAGTGCTAGCTGGTATGCATCATACATCTAAACAAATATGTTAATCTCATCTTTTAGAGACTCATCCATTACGTGTGAATATTGTGGTGACACTACATATTAAGCCTAATCAGTTCAATCCATTATGTTGTGGATATGTGGTGTCTTCATTGACATTGCTAAACAAAAATTTAGATGACATTTTGAATCTATTGGCATTACTAATTTGTTTTACCAAAAAAAGTATGGGTGATTGACTTCAATTTGGAAATGTTGCATAATAACACATATTTCATTAAATCTGGAAGTATTTTATTACAAGGCCTTCAACAACATTCATTCTTTTCTAAATCGTCATATTAACTTGATTCAACATTAAAATAATTTGCAAGTAATTTCAAACCAATTAGAGATCATGAATAGGTCAAACATGGGGTTGTTATGTACAATAGTATAAATACACAATAGGAGTGTGAAATCAAATTCTTAGAAGAAATTGATTTAAGCTAAATCATATTAGTATGTCAAACATCCAATAAACATATTATAGTTATGGATAACATGCTAGATTCCTCAATGTTTAAATTTTATGTCTGGCAACTCTAACCCCCTTTCCCCAAACCTACGGGGTATTTGTTGATTGAATGATGGTGATGTGAGGATCTTATTGTAAATGACAAGGATAGGTGTCCCTTGCATTGCATTGAAACTAGTCTACTAAAACCTTAGTAAAATGTTCATGTGCTCAATTTCCTACGGTCCCTTTGTGCCTTTATGAAGCACTAATGAGGGGGTCATCATTCATCTTCATAGCATGCAGGCATCCACTATAAAAGTTATACATTGTTGATCTAGGTATTTCAAGAAGTTTAGGCACCATTGATCTATCTCCACTCAAATCCAAGTACATCAAATGAGATTTCTTAAATGGGTATTCAAGTCATTCCATTATGATGGACAATGTCACAAATTGAAGTAAACAAGAAACTTTAGTGGTGACTTCTTGTAAGTAGTGGAGGCAAGGGTTTTCAAATATTAGCACAATTGATGGTAGTGTGGATATTGATCTCTCCTTGTCAACATTGTTAAACCAATAATAGTCTCGATGTAAATTTAGTGTCAACCATTTGTATGGAAAACCATGATTGACCATTACTTTCACTAAGAAGAGAAAATGATAAGCATTTTTAATGGGGAAGAAATAAATGTGAAACATAACTCCTGTATTTTAGTTGAAATTTATATAAGTCCCCGTGTCCTTTAATTATTAAATACCTAATGTAAATAGAAGTAAGTTATCATTAAGATATTGATTTTGAAGATTAAATATGTATTAAAAGGCATTCATCTATGACACTTGATTTTTCATGTAGCCTGAATAAACCACTTAAAGCTGATTATCAATTAATCCTAAGTAGTTTTGTATAAGATATATATTTACTTGCATTAATAGCTTTATTTCAAAAATAAATTACATTTATAAACTTATATGAATACATATAACTAAATGAAATTCAATAAATAACTTTTGAGTCTTGTTGGATTCTATGAGATTATTTTAAGTACAAATAGTTTATTTAAGAATTGAAATTTAGAAAATGTTAATATTGATGGGAAAAGCATGTCATATGCTGTAAAAAGTTTAAAGGCATCCATTTATGTCTCATCTCTTGAATGAGCTTAAATAGTCTACTTAATGCTCATGGTGAATTTATTAATCCATGTTTTATTAGAAAAATCATTTTCTTTACATGGTTTTTTATTCTAGAAATAGCAATTTCACATTTATACATTCATATTAAACCACATGATAGTTAAATAAAAATAAATTAATGCTTTCTTGACTTATATGACATGATTACATATAGGAATAATTGATTTAATAATGCATAGTTAGAAAAAGTTGTCAATTCAAAATAGAATAAACCAGTTAGAACTCATAAATAATTGATTTTAAATTATTAATTTTCTAAAAAATATATTTTTTACTTACATTGAGATCTTTATTTCAAAAATAAATTCCATTTATACATACATACATTCTAAATATAATTTAATACATACTTGTTTGTTGGCTTCTATGAGATTATTTCAATTACAAATAATTTATTTAAGAATCGAAATTTACAAAATGTTAAGAAAGGTGGAAAAATCAAATACCATATGTTGCATAAAGTTTAAATACATTTATTTATGACCCGTACCTTGAAATAACTTTAATAATCTACTTAACATTCATTACCAATTAATTATTCCGTGTGTTGTTAGGAAAAACATTTCATATACATGGAGTTTTATTTTTAAAAAAAGTGCCACATTTACACACTTAGTTTAAATCTCATGATATGAAAATAAAAGTCGATAAATGGATTTATATAGACTACTTAAAAATCATTATCAATTAATTATAATATGTTTTGTAAAATATATATATATATATATATATATATATATATATATATATATATATATATATATATATATATATATATTCTTACATTAAGAGTTACATTTAAAAATTGCATCGCACTTATGAAATTCTATCAATGCATATAGACAAATAGAATTTTTCAAGTCATATTAGATTCTATGAAAATATTTAAACCACAAATAAACTATTTAGGAATTGAAAATGACAAAATGCTAATATGGATTGGAAAACCAATGTCTTATGGTGCAAAATGTTTTAAATACAACCATTTTTTACCCATCTATTTAATGAGTCTAGATGGTCCACTTAACAAATTGTTAATTAATTATTCCGTGTTTTATTAAGAAGAGAATTTTGTTTTCCATGGAGTTTTGTTTCAAAACAATACAATATGAGATTAATATAGTCTTAATAGATTATGTGATAGACAAATAAAAGTCAATAAATGGATTCCTTATTAAATTAAATGAGATAAGATGATTGCATATACAAATAATTGATTCAAGAATATATGAAAAAAAATATGGGTTAAAAATTGAATGCCCTAAAATTTAACGAGTAGTATTCACTTATGAACAATCACCCGTTAGCCTAAATAGTCCACTTAATACTTATTATCAAGAAATTAAAAGACTTATTTTTCAAAAAAATGCATCATAGTATATGGCTATTATAAATCACATTTATACACTCATATTAATGGACATAACTAAGTACAAGTCAATAATATAATTATAGCTCAATTGATATGATTTCAGTTTATTTAAATTATAAATTTACAAAAAATGACTTTAAATAATGAAATTAGATGCCTTACGGTTCAAAAAGTTCAATGACATAATTCATCCTGATAGTATGTAATCAAACCTTGATAATCCACTTATCAATCATTATTATCATATATATGTTTTTTTAAGAAATGCAAAATTATTTACAATATATTTTTATCTAAAAAATTACATATCACATTTTATGCATTCATATTAGTGCATTTTATATGTAAACAATGAATAACTGACTTTGTGCCTTGTTGATTTTCAATATGATATGATTGCAGTTACAACCATTAATTGATTTAAGCATATAAATTTGTGAAAACTATCGATTGATAAATCACATATCTTATGCTTCAAAAAGATCAAATCATTTACCTATGACACATTTATCATTAGCCTTAATAGTGAATAATGCATTGTGAATAGTGAACAATGCACATAACATTTACCAAGTAAATTATTGTAATTTCTTTAGTAAGAATAGCACCTTTGTTTGCGAGTTCTATTTGAAAACTCATATTTCACATTTACATATGATTATTGATACATATAAGTAAACATAAGTCATTAAAAATAAAATGCCTCGATTGTTCATGTAAGATAATTTGAATGGCAAACAATTCATTTAAGAACACACGCGCACGCGCACACACATCTTAGAAAAAAAATCGATACAACAAAGTCGTTGCAAAATCATTTATAAATAATAAGAAATATACATATTAATATAATTGGCAATTCCCATATATTTCAAAAAATATAAAATCATACAAATTGATTCAACAAAAACTATGTCCAAAATGTATTGAAAAATTGGAATGTACTTTTCAACAAATTTATAAAAGAAATTATCTCCATGAACTACAATGAAGTACATGTTCTATTGAACATTCGAATGTACTCATGTTTTTGTTTGATACAATGAAGTGTCTTAAGAAAGGGGAATAAAACATGCATAAGCCATGTATCTTGCTCTTTTCCTGTATATGATTTTATCAAGATGCGATTTGATCGATATCTGATGAATTGAGAAGTATGCTTTTCTGTATCTATTAGCAATACATTTGATTCTTCATAATTATCTCCATATTGGGACCACACATCAATCAATTTTTTTTCATAAAATTGTCTTGTTCTCCCTACTTCCAATTTTGTTTGCAAATGACAATGGACCTATCCCACGCAAATTTAAAGTCCTCTATATCAATATTTGATTTTTCAAGTACTTTTCGGATGTACTTGTGGGTGACATCTAATGTCCATATTGCGACATCATAATTTCTTAAGCAATATTTTAATACTACTGATTGAAAAGGCCTTAAAAAATAGGACCTATCACCAAACTGCCAATCTAGTTCTCTTTGAATATGAAAATTTTGTTCATCTTTGGTGTATGATTGGAAGAATACTCCTTCATTTCAAATATCAACAACATCTTTTGACTTGTAGTAATTTCCATCTGCATCTGCATTGCAACCACATGTATGATATTAACATATCTCCACTTCAACACTTCATTGCTTAAGTACATAAAAACCTATCATTTTAAAAATGATGTTAATATTTATTATGAACTATTTCCATTTCTATGCAAACGTAATTTTACAATGAGTTCAAAGTAGCACAAAATACAAATACAATTGCCCCATTAAAATGAACAAATAAATAATATGTTTACTTTATACATACAGCCTAATACCTTTATTTAATTTGTATGGAATAAAAGTCTTATAAGAATGCATTGACCCACCATTTAAATCATTGATTTTAAGAGTTATATTGATTTATTTAATTGCAATTGAAAATATAATTACAATGGTCTAGTGCAAGTAAACAAACTAATTATATATTAATTTTCACATGAAATATAATACAATTTTTAAAGTTCACACCTAATTAATTATATGTTAATTTATAGAGTTTCTACCTTAGTTTTTTTTTGTGCTTCTTTTAGTACAAATTGTATGTTTATTGTTGGTGCTACATACAACTTAATATAGTTTTTCAACTTATATGGAATAAAAAGGGTTATAAGAATGCAATGGGTCATCCTTCACATTACTAATTTCTAAGAGGTATAACGATAACTTGAACCACATTTAAAGAAAGTAATTGTAATGATCTAATTAAAACAAATAGACCAGTTATCTATTAATTTTACATACAATGTAATCCGTTGTAAAATATATATATATATATATATATATATATATATAGCATGGGAAATTTTGATATGAAAACATTAAATGACCATTCATCTCACCAAAAATAAAGAAAATAAAAATATTTTATTTTTAGTAATGACAAACCAAATCAACAATTCTTTTATTAGTGTTGTGAAATAAACGTAATAATTCATGATGTCATACATATAATAGCATGATATAGACATCTATAATCTTAAGGTACTTCTAAATGTAATTGAACATCCTTCAAAATAGCTCGCACATCCGTAGCCTTGTTGAGTTTATGTAATATTCTCCATAGCTCATTGATCAACCAATTATCCCCTCGATTTGCTCCAATGAATGGAGGGGCAAGAATCACATTTTCTTTTGGATTCTCTTTCACTCTCTCAATTAAACAAACAACTATAATAGTATTGGTTGCATCATATTGGGTATGCATTCCCCACACTTTTTTCAATGATTTAGTGTGTATAACTTTCGTTGGATTGTCAATGACCATATGTCCCTTTTGTGGCTTACAGTCTGAAGCAGTCCACTTAAACACAAGTTTATCTTGTAATGCTTCTAAAACCAACTTTTTTAGAAATCTTGTTGTGCTTTGTTTCAAAGTTGTCGTTCAAATTGCAATGTAAAGAGATTCATTTTTTAAACACATTTCAAAAAATGATTTTGCATGTGGATGAATCCAAAATAATTTTCTCTATTGTGTAATCAGCGTCAACTCCCATTTTCTCAATATGCCCTTTGTTTGTTGCTTCATCATCGATGCTATGATAAAAGATGTCCTTTAGTTCAAAAATAACCAGTTTCTTTTCAGTTATGTTGGCTGCAACACAATGGAAAATAATATAGTCAAACCATTTTATTCATGTTACAAAAATTACTAAAAAAATTGTTGAAACGATACACTTACCTTGAGTGGTTTCTGCACTATTTATAGATGAAACAATAATTTATTTTATCATCTTGATAGGACCTGAAGTGAACATATTAAACCTTCAATCAAATACCAATACCAAGAAAAACATTAGTAATGCAACCTTTAAATAGAAACACACACACACACACACACCTTTAACATTATTTTGATTGTTAATTTTATCCTTTTTATTTGTTCCTATAATAAAAATATACAACGCTATGGTAGTTACAAGCATTTGAGTTTGAAGAATAATAAAATAAAAAAGAAGACAAGTTATAAGTATCGGATATGACATTATCATCATATTTGTAACATTGCACCTCATCATCATCTTGGTTACCTTTATTTGTTTCCAAATTAAACATATAAACTATTTTGAATTGTGAAAATGAATAGAATCATTAAATAACAAGGAAAACAAGTGGACAAATTATAAGTACCAGTTATATTTTGTTCTGATTAAAGTTTTGTTTAAATTTCATTTGATCAATGTCTTGGTTCTCCTTTCTTGTCACTATAATAAACATAAAAAAAATGTTATAAATTGTGACAATGAACAAAATTCATTAAACAACTATACAAAAAAGAATCATCTATAATCGTCCATAATAATATTTTGGTCTTGATTTTAGTTTTGTGGGACAATGCCCTGGTCATTATATGCATTCTCTTTATTTCCAACTATAATCAACATATGAAATGATATGAATCACAGTAATTTAGAATAATAATAAAATAAAATAAAATATAGAGTTACAATGATTAATACCCATTTCTATCTCCATCATTCCATGGTCATTGTCTTGATTAACTTCATTCATCTCATACTTCCCTATAATAGTCATCCAAAAATGTTATGAATATGGAAAGTAAATAAATTGAAAATTTATGAAGAGAAAAAAATCAAACAAATTATGTACCTGGTACGATAACTTCTTCCTCTCCTCCTTCTTCTCTTGTTTCCATCTCCATACTTTTTTCAATAACATAAGCACTATGTTGACTAATTTTTTTCTTCCCACTTTCATCATTCTCTCTTTTAGAATCTCCATCATTAATCATTTTAGTAAACACTTTGACAATTAAGAAATATGAAAAAAATAGTATCCAAAGTATTATAAGAAAAAAATAAATGAATTGTAGTACCTGAATTTTCCAAGAAGTTAATGGATATCGAATTTGATAGTTGAAAATATTTGTAATTATTTAACATGATAGTCCTTTGTGACTTTGTTTGCACAACACATGAAATTCTTCTTCCATATGTACAACAAGCCTTGATTAAACTTTTCCCCGCATAAAGAGAAATAACCACTTTTGCATCACTACATTGTTGGTGTTTTTCCACTAAATCCATCCATAAATCACAATCTCTCTCATTTTCATCAAATGTGTCTTCAAATGTGTGGGAGTATTTTATAGCCTCCAAAATTTTTAACTCTGAAGTATAGAAATGTATAATAAGAACTATATCATAACTATAATTGTTTTGGGACTTATATTCATAAATGCCACTAGTCATTTTATAGTTGAACTTGGAGTTCTTTATGGAAATTTCCAAAGATTGGCATACATCATTACAAAACCAAAGTTCTACTAAGAGAACTGTAGTAAAGTCATTCTACTCATTTTTCTTGATAAGAAATCGAAAAAAATCAATGTAATATCCCTTGTGGAATTGTTCTTTTTTTCAAAGCCAGTGTATCCAAAACAACAAGGTCAATATGTAAAACTGGTTGCAACTAACATGGAAAAGAGTGCAAAAGTGTTGACAAAAGATCAAGGCCGCTAAAACGACAACCAAATTCAAAATTGTTATCAACTTGTTGATCCATTTATCATTCTGTTAAGGACTCCACATACTTGCTAAGAAAGGGACTCTATCTTTGTATTACATGTTCCTTTGACATAAGTAGACCCCTCCACCGTGTTGCAAAAATTGGTAAATATGATATCAATAATTTCATAATGCTCCAGAATGTTGAATGTGGTAAAAGTCATCTCATTCAAGTTTTGATCATGACTTTGAGAATATGTAACCATTGCATCCAATATTGTTCTGTCGGTTTTCAATTTAGAACAATAATCTTTTAATTTTATGGCATTTGATGGACAATTAATTGGAATAGAAAACCAAATGGTTCCATCCAATAGCTTATATGCTACTGAAGCAATTTCTTCCATGGTTAATCCCTGAAGGGGCCGAAAAGTAGCTCGTATCAAACTGTGTAGACTATTTCTCTTGTATTTCTCAAAATCAGATTGGCTTGGAGAACACTTTAATGTGCCTAGTTGGTAACAGTGAAAAACAGTGTCCCATTCATCCCAAACATGTTCATCAAGATATAAGAGAATTTTTTTATCAGAAAATTTTGTAATTGGACAATCGAAGAATGAGCACAACATTTCCTCATCAACCTGATAAAATAATAGATATAAACTAATAAGAATTGAATGTAAAAATGAAACTAAATAATGCGTTATAATCTAATGAGAAATCATTATAAATATCAGAAAATATGACTTATATTATCAGCTTTAGTCATTTATCTACAATAAAAATAGATACAATAATAAAATGTTAAATGTAAAAATTATTAAAATTACATACCTTGTCTTCTTAGAACATCCAATCGTCCTTTTCTTTAATTTGTCATTAGAAATTAAGAAATGTCTTGTCGAGTGCACACAATTAATAAATGGAGTTTTGAAGAATATCTTATTTGCATAATTTAATTGACAACAAATGCCAATCACCTCAGTGGGTTCAACTGATGGATGCAGAATTGATCGTTACATTTTTTTATATTTTTTTCACTTCTCTCAATACATTATATTTAGGATTTGTTAAAATTTCTTTCACTTCTTGAATGGTATGTTGACCATCAACTATCCAAAAATTGATATTCTTATAATTTAGATCTGTCTCATTTATAATTTTGATAGAGTTGACCAATGGATCAAGCTCATTGATGTCAAATGGAATCAGAAGAGCATCGTGTAATGAGGTTTGAAATTTTTCTAGGAATGATTTCACTAATACTTGAACATTTAAATCATCTTGTGATCTTAATTTGAACACTTTGGGGGCTTCTTTACATCTTTCAACAACCACTTTTCTATTAGAGTTTGAAAATATATAACAATGCTTGAAGGCTTCATGAATCTCATCACATTGATTTGCAAGGTTAGTTGTCTCAAATTCAACTTTCCTAGTTTTTTGAAATTCTATAGTGAACTTGAAATCACTTTTTGTTATGTTCTCCTCCAAATTAAATAAATATACTCTTCTCAAAGCAAGTAATTGAGAATCAATTTTATCATCTAGTATTTTATCAAGATATTTACCTTTTTGTTGTAAATGAAGAAGTACAGATGATGTTTTTTTACTTCTTACATAGCGATATCTCAGAACGATGGCGATGTGTTTTAAAAGATCTGCACAACTATTTAGTCCAGATTTAGAGAAGCTCTCAAAGTTATCCAACTTGAACATTGAATTCTTTATCATATTTGTTGAATCAGTACTTGAAGCTTCAATCAAATCTGGTCTAAAATTTGCATACTCCACTTAACATGAAATTAATTTTACCTCATTTTCTTTAATCATTTCCACTTGAAAGTCCATGTCATTTTCATTGTAAGCATAGCAATTAATTATTGTTCCTAATATCTCTGGTTCATTTCCATCTATTGATCCAAATAGATACATATCAGGAAACATATTCATGCGAGCTTCTATTTGGATGTACCAATCTTGCACAAACTCATATTTATTATATGTATTGTATTTTTTAATCATTTTAAAAGTAGAAGTAGAAGGTGTTATTAATACCGCCTTTTGAGTTGAATAACTTTTCTTTTTCTTAAGTGATGGTTGTAACATTTCATTTGCTTTTGGTCAAACCAATTCTGCAAATAACAACAAAATATTTGCATGAATCAAAATGAAAATATAATTTCAAATATTGTCACATAATGTTCTTATAAATACTAAAAAACCACCTAATCTAACCATTTCTAAGAGATTGTACATAAAATATAAAACCACCATACCAGTTGAAGGAGGAAATGTTTGTATATCACATTTTTTTGTTTCTTCTTCACTACTTTACTTCGAATTTCAAGCACACCAGATTCTGCAGTTTCTAGAAAAAAAATTATGGAATACATGAAATACCAAATATTATTAAACAACCTTATAATACATGATTTCCATTTACATGCACAATAATAAATGATTACATATGCTATGCAAGTTTACTATATGACAGCAAAAGCTATCACCTGGGTAAAATTGTAAGAAAAGAAACCACCTAATCCAACCATTTCTAAAAGAGTACATAAAATATAAAACCAACATACCAGTTAAAGGGGGCATCATTTGTATATCACTTGTTTTTCTTTCTCTCTTCACTACTTTACATTGAATTTCACACCCAACAGTTTCCACGGTTTCTAGAAAGAAAAATATTATGGAAGAGATGAAATAAGAAATAGTATTAAACAACCTCATAATACACAATTTCCATTTACACGCACAATAATAAATGAGTACATATGTTATGCAAGTTTAGTATATGACACCAAAAGTTATCACATAGTAAAAATTTCTTGGAAAAAAAAATACCCATGTTAGTACGGGTTGTCCTCATTAAAACCCCACTCCTAAGGCTATTTCCATAGGTTTTATTAATCAACAACCAGTTATTAACACAATGTTTAACGATTGTAACAAAGTATAAACTAAAATTGTCATACCATTTAAAGAATTTGGTGCCGTGTTTCTTGAACTTCCTTTTTCCTTGGATGCTTCCTTTGAATTCCCACTAGCTTCATAGTCCATGGTATCTGAAAATAAAGTAAAAAATTGTTATCACAGTTTCAAATTATTGAAGAAAATATGAAATAATAAATACCATAACTACTCGAATCATTATATGTGTAACAAAATGAACAAGAACAATAACAAGTGTAGAACTCACAATAATAGCTAATCAAGGTTAGAAAAAAGGCACCCCCAAATAATTTATTATGTTCTTTTAATCGTGAATATAGGAAAGAAAACATCTACTAGGTTTCCTTCTAGCACGAGCATAAGAACATTTCCAAAAGACATTACATTGGAAATAAATAAAAACAATTGTAGCGACTACAACAACATCATATATACACAAAATGTATCTCTTATAGTCATGTATATTCTTAGTTTTCTTTAGAAAAAATAAAAGCAAAACACAATGAAAGAACATTAATTATGGCAATCATTAGATTTTCTTCTAGATCTTCGTGTAGCACAAAGACAAACACATAGCAACTTTGCAAGGTGAAATAAATATAGAATGTGATATAATTACTTCTAACACGAACAAAAGCATATTGCCAACAAGAATCTTGCAAAGCAAAAGAAATATTAGCATCCTAGACTTATTTCTATTACAAACACATGGATATTGTCAAAAAAACATTGTAAGGTGAAAGAAATCTAGCACATGCTAGAATTATTTTTAGTACGAACACATTCATATTTCCAAGAAAAACATTGCAAAACAAAATAAATATAGCACAAGCTAGATTTCCTTCTACCACAAACACAAACACAAACACATTGTCATCAAAAATATTGCAAGGCAAAGGAAATATAGCCCATGCTAGACTATATTCTATCGCATACAAGAAGATTGCCAACAACAACATTGTATTGTAAAGCAAATCTAGCGGATGCTAAATTTCCTTCTAGCAAAAACATAAACACAATGTCAATAAAAACATTGCAATAATAATATTTCCTGGGACATTTGACCTTGCCTTTTAGAGACTACGAGGTTATAGTCCATTCCTACACAGACTATTGTTACAATATAAAAAATGTTAAACCCTAAAATGATCAGAAGGCCCTTCATATGGAATATGTGGTCTAAGAATGGGATAGTGTACAAAGATTTCCTCCTAAAAAAAACACAAGAACGTTGCAAATAACAACATTACAAGGTGAAAGAAATATAAGGCATACTATATTTCCTTCTAATGTGAACATAATCACATAACAACATTGTAGGGTGAGCAAAATTTAGTCTTTGTTACATTTACTTATAACACAAACATATAAATATTTCCAATGACAACATTACACGACAAAAAAAATCTAGCACAAGCTAGATTTCCTTTTAGCCTAAACAGAAACATGTTAGCATTAACAACATTGCAATGTAAAATAAAATCTAACACGTGTTAAATTTCCTTTTAGCACAAACTTGAGCACACAAAAACATTGTAGAGTGAGAAGTCTATCAAGTGCTAGATTTATGTCTACCAAAAATACAAGCATGTTGCCAACAACAACATTGTAGAGTATCAGAATTCTAGATTGTGTTAAATTTTCTTCCAACACAAACACAAACACATTTTAATTTGAAAGAAATTTAACACATGTTATATTTCCTTTGAGCACAAACACAAGAACATAATAACATTGTAGGACTACATAAGTTTAATGTGTGCTAGATTAACAACATTGCAATTTAAAATAAAATCTAACATGTGTTAGATTTCCTTTTAGCGCAAACTCAAGCACATAGAAACATTGTAGAGTGAGAAATCTAGCAAGTGCTAGATTTATATCTACCACAAATACAAGCACGTTGCCAACAACAACATTGTAGAGTATAAGAAATCTAGTTTGTGTTAAATTTCCAACAAAAGAACAGGCACATTTAAATTTGAAAGAAATCTAACACATGCTATATTTCCTTCTAACACAAACATAAGAACATAACAACATTTTAGGACTAAATAAGTCTAATGTGTGCTAGATTAACAACATTGCAATGTGAAAGAAAATCTAACATGTGCTAGATTTACTTTTAACACAAACTGAAGCACATAGAAACATTGTAGAGTGAGAAATCTAGCAAGTGCTAGATTTATGTCTACCACAAATACAGGCACGTTGCCAACCACAACATTGTAGAGTATAAGAAATCTGGCTTGTGTTAAATTTTCTTCCAACACAAACACAAGCAAAATTAAATTTGAAAGAAATGTAACACATGTTATATTTCCTTCTAGCACAAACACGACAGCATAACAACATTTTAGGACTAAATAAGTCTAATGTGTGCTAGATTAACAACATTGCAATGCAAAAGAAAATCTAACATGTTTTAGATTTCCTTTTAGCACAAACTCAAACACATAGAAACATTCAAGAGTGAGAAATCTAGCAACTGCTAGATTTATGTCTACCACCAATATAAGCACGTTGCCAACAACAACATTGTACAGTATGAGAATTCTAGATTGTGTTAAAATTTCTTCCAACACAAACACAAGCACATTTTAATTTGAAAGAAATCTAACACATGCTATATTTCGTTCTAGCACAAACACAACATAACAAGATTGTAGAACTAAATAAGTCTAATGTGTGCTAGATTAACAACACTGTAATGTAAAAAAAAAAAACTGACATGTGTTAGATTCCCTTTTAGTGCAAAGTCAAGCACATAGAAACATTGTAGATTGAGAATTATAGCAAGTGCTAGGTTTATGTCTACCACAAATACAACATGTTGCCAACAACAACATTGTAGAGTATAAGAAATCTAACTTGTGTTAAATTTTCTTCCGACACAAAAACAAGCATATTTAAATTTGAAAGAAATCTAACACATGCTATATTTCCTTCTAGCACAAACACAAGAACATAACAACATTTAAAGACTAAATAAGTCTAATGTGTGCTAGTTTAATAACATTGCAATGTAAAAGAAAATCTAACATGTGTTAGATATCCTTTTAGCGCAAAGTCAAGCACATAGAAACATTGTGGATTGAGAAATCTAGCAAGTGCTAGGTTTTTGTCTACCACAAATACAAGCACGTTCCAACAAAAACATTGTAGAGTATAAGAAATCTGGCTTGTGTTAAATTTTCTTCAAACACAAACACAAGCAAATTTAAATTTGAAAGAAATTTAACACATGTTATATTTCCTTCTAGCACAAACACAAGAACATAACAACATTTTAGGACTAAATAAGTCTAATGTGTGCTATATTAACAAGATTGCAATGTAAAAGAAAATCTAGCATGTGTTAGATTTCCTTTTAGTGCAAACTCGAGCACATAGAAACATTGTAGAGTGAGAAATCTAGCAAGTGCTAGATTTATGTCTACCACAAATACAAGCACGTTTCCAACAACAACATTGTAGAGTATAAGAAATCTAGCTTGTGTTAAATTTTCTTCCAGCACAAACACAAGCAAATTTAAATTTGAAATAAATCTAACGCATGCTATATTTTCTTCGAGCACAAACACAAGAACATAACAACATTGTAGGACTAAATAGGTCTAATGTGTGCTAGATTAACAACATTGCAATGTAAAATAAAATCTAACATGTGTTAGATTTCCTTTTAGCGCAAACTCGAGCACATAGAAACATTGTAGAGTGAGAAATCTGGCAAGTGCTAGATTTATGTCTACCACAAATACATGCACGTTGCCAACAACAACATTGTAGAATATAAGAAATCTAGCTTGTGTTAAATTTTCTTCCAACACAAACACAAGCATATTTAAATTTGAAAGAAATCTAACACATGCTATATTTCCTTCTAGCACAAACACAAGAACATAACAACATTTTAGGACTAAATAAATCTAATGTGTACTAGATTAACAACATTGCAATGTAAAATAAAATCTAACATGTGTTAGATTTCCTTTTAGCACAAACTCAAGCACATAGAAACGTTGTAGAGTGAGAAATCTAACAAGTTGTGATGGATTTCTCACACAAAACAATCTCATACTCATCTCCATATCCCTCCACTTGCTCCTCCCCATCTAGGAGATGCATATACATGTTTATAAACCACATCAAGTAAATTGTCACTCTCACTCGTGTGAAATCCTGGGTCTTTGTAAGATTTCCCAAACTATGCAAATAGAACAAACTCTAACATTATCATCAAGAAACAGATTCCCTCTCTATGCTGACTAAATCTAGAGTTAAGATGGATCTAAAGGAAAAGCTTGCACCTTGAGAAATTTGATCCCTTCGTAAGCTATCTAAATCTAGAGTTAAGATGAATCTAAAATGGTTTAATTATTAATTATTATAATTCTTATTTTATTTTATTTTATATTTATGTAATTTGACTAAATTAACAAGTTTAAATAACATTACATAACCTTAGAACATCTCATTCACTTTGGGCTAAAGTCTCATGTAATCGTTCATGTTGGACTAAAGTCTCTCCATGCAATTATTTAAATTTGTAGATATTTTTTTTTAATTTAATTAATAATACTTAATATAAAGTAGAAAACATAAACTTGGAAAAGCCCATAAATATTATAAATATCAAGTGAATTACAATGAAATTTGAACCATTTAAAATTATAATTTTATATTTTTATTTTAGAAAAATTTCAAACCATAAAATTGATAATAATAAAACATTTATTAAATATATCATTATTTTATTTAATTTTATAAATATTACATACAATAATACATGAAAAATGTAATATAATTTCAAAAAATGTAATTTATAATTTTAAAATTACTAATAAAAAAATATTAGCATACCAAATTCTTTATTATTATTAAAATTTGTAGATATTTATTTTCATTTTAATGGATGATATTTAATATATAATGGTAAGTATAAATTTGGAAAGGGCTACCCATATTATAAATATTAAATGCATTATAATGTAATTTGAACCATTTAAATTTATGATTTTATATTTTTAATTTAAAAATAAAATAAAATTAAAACATATAATTAATTAAATCTATGATTTTACATTTCTAATTAAAAAAAAAATTCAAAACATAGAATTTAAAACATATTGAAAAGAGGGTCCTCTACATGGAGCTGGTAGAAGGGAGTTACTTAAAAATCTAGCATGAGTTATCTAGAAACCCCATAAGAAAACATCACATGTGTTTTCTTATCAAAGGATGGGCTTCCTCTCATAACCCAATATTTAATTGTTGCCCTGTATCCCTTGGAGAGTTTCTATCTTTAGACCACGCTATATTAAAGGCTCTTTCCCCTACCCTGTTGATCATATGTTCCAAGTACAAACTCAAAATACTATATGGAAGACATATGATCCTCATGCATGGGAGACATAACATATACTTTTTATCGGAGAGTTTCTTTCCCTGTCATTCTTACATTCTTCCTCATGCTGAAAGAACACATGCCTCCATAGCTGGAATTCCATAAAACCAACCTAAGAAGCTAATGATCTTGAAATATGTGTGATTTTGTGCCAAGCTAGAGGTGTTGTGGCATAAGTGGAAGGAAGGAATTTTTTTTTAAATTTGAAGAGAGTTGTATAGTAAGAAACATGAAATCTCATTACCCACTAGTTTAAATCAATGTTCACTGCAAATGAGATAAGGTGTCCTTGAAATCACATTATACACTTGTCTGATTCATCACTGCAATGAGCCAAGGTATACGAATTTTAGGGATACCCAAAGAGCAGCCAGTAGCTAAAATTCTTTATGCCAACACCATGGAACTAGAGGGAATGGATTCAATGGAGATCAAGACCTTGCTTTGTGTTTTGCTAAGTGGAAGAGGTCCCTAGAAATTCAAATTTTCCTGGAGATAGGGACAAGCAACTAATAACAAGTAGGAGCACTAACAATGTATCAAGGAGTCAGGTTCCTCAAGGACATTGTGCAAAGGGATGTAGTTATTGTTGATGACTCCAACATAATCACAAGATTTACTTTAAGGGAAACACCATAGTACTATGAGGAGCATACAAGAGTATGCTTATGTATTACGACTATATTCAATGCTACCCCTAAAATTCATGAATGGTATATGTTGAACTAGTCTTATGATTTATTATCTATGTTTTTATAATGAAGGTAATAATGTGAACCAACACCTTGCACAAAAAGAACAATTATCATGAAGTATATGGAAAGTGAACCAAATGATAGCATACCCTCCTAGTGGAATTGTCTTTCATAGTTGAATATTACCATACAAGTGTAATCACTCAATCAAATGTTGTAAACATACCATTGTCATTTGGGAACTAGATTGGTAAGCCTAATAATAAATGTTATGTTAATTTATAAATAAGATTAAATACTTGTTGAGTAGCAATGACATGGTACACTAATTAGAACCAGTCTAGATCCATCTTAATTCTGAATCTATTAAATGCTAAGAGGGATCAAATTTTTTGGCATGCAAACATTTCTTTAGGTTTTGCACTAAAAAAAGAGGTTTCACTTGGAAAGATTTGACCTGTCTCAATAATTGATAAATGATTTAGGCTAATATGTTAAATGATTTAAATAGCTGAAATTCACATTGTATTAATATAAAAAGTTATTAAATTATTTATAATTCAACTTTATATTTGTTTTAATTTAAAATATATTGATAAATTATACTGGTTAAATAATTTATAATTAAATATATCATTTATAGTAAATTTTAAATCTAATTTTTTTAGATTTAATGATAATTTTGTCTAACTTCTATTAATTTAATTATTTTTTATTAAATATTAAAATTTAATTATTTTTAAAAATGTTTACTAAAATCACTATTGAAATTTCAAAACCTTAAAGATATTAACATTTATACACAATTCAATTAAAAAACTCGAACTTATATAACTTAGAAGGCTCTCTTATATATAATTTATTTAGTTTAAAAGCATTTAATTAAAACAATTTGTTAAATTGTCTATCATTAATACTAATCTAGATCCATTTTAACTCGCTATCTACTCAAAAGGGATTAAATCACCATGGACAATACCATGGGTTAGCTGAAAAACTAACTTGACCAAGTCAAATTTACCATAACTACCCAATAAAAATTAATTAAAAAAATAATAACTTTTTATTTTAATATAGGGTTATTTTTATTTTTATTTCAAATTTACCTTAACTATGCCAAAAAAAATTATAAACTAAATAATAACTTAGAATTTTTATTTTAATAGTGTTATTTTTATTTTATGTTATATTAAGTAACAAAAATTATAATATAATATATCAAACATTTTACCCAAAAATAATGAAAACATTTTACACCATTAATATTATTAAACATTTACCTAATTACATTGTACACCATTGAACATTTGAAAAAAACTAAGGAGAAAGAAGAGTATCAACATGAACATTAAGGACCAGCACCAACTTTGAGAGAATCTCTTCGCTATCATGAGCCAACTCTACTGTTATATTGAAAGCCATTCCAGATTTAATGGCATATGTGCAGGTGTGTCGTAGCTTTTATTACTCTGCCATATAGTGCATACATCTCGCTCAATGTTGGGAATTGATATGTAATTTGCAACCACCTTCTCTCTTTCATGATAACCTCCGGGACAGATATTGTCACAATAGTACAGTTTCAAGCACAGGAAAATATTAAAAGACTTGCTGTAGTAAACAAATGGAAAAAAAATCTAAGTTATTTTACACTGGTTATTTTTATTTTAATTAGATTTCGAAACTATTTTAAAATTTGACGAACGAAATATTAAATAATTGACTTCTTAAATCTAAAAATATTCTATATGCAAAAGAATGTACAATCACATTAAATTCAACTACTGTAAATACTTTGCAAGTTTTGTTATTTGTTTAAACTTTAAACACTTATATTGGACTTTGACGGAAGAAATTAGAACATAAGGAGTCAGGACACATTCTATGGTGGATGTGCAATAGCCATCAAAGTTGGCATCCTTTTCATTGTGCAATTTGTTTATCGAAAATCTAAGTAAGATGTTGTGGAGCTTGATATCCACTGTTTAGACATTGAACCACAAACAGTTAGTTAATACAACATCCACTGCTAAAACAAAGATAAGGAGTGGTGAGATTTTTTTTATCAAATGAGTGAAAAAAGTACCTGGCCTCTTTCTTATTATTGTTCTATCAAAATCATTTTCACTCATAAGTTAAACAAATTACACATTTGTTTTTATGGTCTGGGGATAAATATTAAGCAACCTGTAGATTAGTTAACCATACCATCGTATTTACTAATGGCTATAATATTTGACTCGTAATTATACCTAGAGTGTGCAGTTTATATATAGCACACTTGATACATATCTTAACTTACAACCTTGAACACTTTCCAATTTTGCAAGGTAAAAATGTCCTTGCAAGGTAAAACAATACTATTACTAATATTTTGTTATTTAATTATTATTATTAATAACTTCAATTAATATGATGCCATTCTCCTTCCATCACAGAGTCCATCTTTTCACCGGTCACTTACTCATTTTTCTCACAGAGGTAGGCTTCCATTAAGGATGAGCCAGAGCTAAAGAACACAGTGTCCGCGAGCTGATTTAAAAAATAACCTACATCCTTACTCCAATCAATCCATGTCAAAAAATTACTATACGCAAAAATATTGAATCCAATCAATCCATCTCAAAAAATAATTCCTGTCCGTAAAAAATATTGAAATATATGTCAGCGTTGAAGTACTTCGTTATTTCCAAGAAGTTTACTAACAACTCCAAAATAAGACCTTAAGTTGAAAAGCTATTCATAAATACTTTTTAAATATTAAAAAAATAATTAAAAATCAATCTATAAAAGCATTCACATGTTAAAATTAATGTCCAAGTAGTCAAACAATATACATCAATCTGTACATCAGAATTGTAACCAACATCAGTGTGTAACAAACTTTGGAGGAAGTACTCTATTTTATTCCATTTTATTATATTTTGTCAATCAAGCCATAAAATCCTGTTGGGCAATAGGAATTCTACTGTTGATTTCACACGGTTTAATTAAAAACAATGAACTACATTATATTTAGATGCCAGCATTCTCAATAATTTATTAAGATTGAAACCTTTCTTTAAATCTTACACTTGAGACAATTCAGATGGAAGAAAAAGGCAATCATATTACCACGAGAATTTAAAGGGTTACGGTAAAATGGGATCCAGCGATATGAGCAAATCACAGTAACAAGTACCTAACAAAAATACTTTCAGGAAAATGTTTTTAGGGCTTAAAATGCATTGAGAGTAAAAGGGCTAGTTGGCCTTCTTTTCGTGGTGGAATCCTTCGAATTAGTATTCCACATGGTAAGCACATTCTTTGGCCTCTCTGCAATAAGATATACATTCGCTAAAAATCATTAGAATTTCATACAATCTTCCTTTTCCTCCCATTAATCCCCACCATAAATTCATTTCTATCTCGCTTCTCAGATCAAAACAATTTAAGACCTCCAAAATATGAGTTTTTTCCCTCAACATAATAATATAGTTCTGAGATGACACGCAGGAGTGACATGAGAACTTCACATGCAATTCCTTAATGTAGCACCATATACTTTGCCTTATATCACTCACTACATTGTACTTTTCCTTATATCACTTATTGCGATGTAATAGACTAAGCCATGCCTATAATTCTAGCTAGACTTAGTTTTATGTATCATGAGTAAACCACTCGAGCTTAGTGCAAGTAACAAGCTTGATTAAGCTCAACAAGCGTAATTGAAAAATAGACTCTTACACATGCACATAAGACATATATCTTATCATATTCAAATTGCTGTTAGATAATTATGCCTCTGTAAATGCCCAGACTAGTGTGATTAGGTAAAGTTAGTCCACAAGAGTGATATTAACTCCATGCTACACTAGCAAGGTAGCTGGTATTATTACTGTGTATTTAACTAACAACCAGGATTTACTAGACTAACCATAGGTAGTGCTAGTGTTCTAAATAGGTAAGCATTACGACATAGATAAGTAATACACTATTTAGCCTAGATAGCCTTTGGTAAGGTTACTAACCCTTTTTCATGATGAGCTAATAATACTTATCAAGCTATTAATCAAGCATGGTTACAGAGTCAAGCTATTAATCAAGCATGGTTACAGACTATGCTAACGATCTAACTAGATAACTCTTATGGCTTAACTCACATTAAAAATCAAATCCTTACCAGAAACAGTACCCAGATTCTCAGAGCCTCTTGCTCTAATGAAACAATCATGTTATATAATTCTCAATTTCATTTATTGCAACCTTAAATTCATCCTTTTGCCAAAAAGAATACATATTGTCCCTCTAACTCGGGATTTTTCCCAGATTTTAGTGATAAGCACATTTGAGAATAACTCTGTAAAAAAATGTACACAATAAATAAAATTATGATTTTACTTGCATGTCAAAACCAGAACCCTGAAACAGATAAATCTATTTCTGCGAGTCCTTTCCATAAAAATGCATAGATTTATTAGGCTAGAATCTACTGTTAACTAATAATCTATTTCTGCGAGTCCTTTCCATAAAAAGGCATAGATTTATTAGGCTACAGTCTATTGTTAACTAATTCCAAATATTTCACTCAAGTAAGACAACAGGAAAATATGGAAATTAGAAACAAAAGACAGAGTTATAGAAAAAGTAATATAGAATATACAAATTTACAAGGAAGTGGGGGGAGTAAGAGGGTATGAGAATGAAGATTCCACAGTAAAAGTGAGAGCTCCAAGCTAGGAGACTCTGAGACCCCTAAGGAGATCCCTCATGACACAAGATTCAACAAAAACAATGAGACTTCATCTCTGAGACCGACAAGTTGACAACAAGGAGAATTTGATAATGAGTAACCTATTGCAAGGTTGTGCAACGGCTGAAAAAAACCCACACAATAGACTTAAAAAAAGGCACATTCCCATCTTTGCTTTTACATCAGTATGTCCAGCATACCGCGCTTTTAGAAACTAGAAGTAAGGTATAGCCTTTTTGTAAAAAAACAAAGATTAAGGTTTTATAATTGTAAGAAAAATATTATTAGATCAAGCCAGCAAAAATATATTGTAAAGTGGAGAGCCTGCATGAACTTACTTGGTAGGGCTGAGGTTTTTCCATATATGTAAAATGGTAAAAAAAGTTCAATAACATAATTTTAAGAAAAATCAATTCAGAATATTTGCATTTTCACCCAAAATGATTAGGGCTACACCAACGTCAAAGACGATTTTTCTATTTGAACATTTCATGACCTACTCAAGTCCTGTGCATTACTTTGCCTTATATTCATAGGAAATTTGTTATGGCATTATTAAAATATCAATCCACAGTCTAAGCGTATTTTACCAAAAAGGGTAAAACATAAGCCAAACAAGAGACATGACTACATGGTGAATAGAACAGGAAATAGGACTCAAGGTTTCTGGGGAATAATAAGCGTAAATCACCTCCCTGACGGCGTACATTACCACTATAAAATTGAGGTTTGGAGATACAAAACCTACTTTACTAGAAATAGGAAACGTAAACATAACCAGAAACAAAACAAGACTAGAATCGTGACTATAGAATTTTGATGGATAAGCAACTTGAACCCACCCATCTCCCTGCATATATCATGCACTTAAAAACTGGTGGTGTTGTAGAAGTGTAATCCCAACAGAGGAATGGAAATGATAATAGGAACAAGAACTGAATGGAAAAGAGGTATACTAGTCACGCCTCTACTGACATTGATCTGAACAGTGTTGCCTGTCATCAAATGGGTATGTAGCACAGGGTAGAGACTTCCATCAGTCAGGGGTAGATCTAATCTTCGATTCATTGCCCATTATTTTTAAGAAAAATTTACTTGGGAATATCGACCTCCAAACTAAACTGTTCTATTGAATGACATATGGGAAGCTATTAGTTATTTCAAAAGTGAAAATCTCTACATACACCACCAATAAGGCATTGGTTCACTAGTGAGGTCAGCATAGTTTAACCCAACCACCAGGCTTCACTATCACTGTTGTCTGCACCACCTAAATGGCATAACAGGAAAGCACGAGGCGATTTTGGTAGAAAAATTACCATCCAGACTTTTCACCTAAAGCAACGGAAGTCACTCATGGGCAAGTTTCTTGAATTAATTCTTATAATTAAACAATAAAAATAAAATGTAGTTTACCTACCACTTGAATCGGTTTAGTATCCTCTGGCACAGAGCCTCAATCCTGCTTGTATGAGCTCACATCCATTTCCTCAGCATCTAATTTCATTGCTCTGGAACTCTTGGAACCCTGTGGTACAGGCAAATTCAAGGCCTTCTTTGTGTCTCTGACATTTATAGGGACGACTAGATCATCACAATCGACCTGTGGCAGAGCATCTAGATGGTGACCTCTTACAGTCTTGGGACATTTTATTTCCTTGTCTTAGTCAACGCATTTTTGCTCTCTTTTCTGCTTAATTTCTTCACTGATTTCGAGGTCGGAAAGACACCTGTCGTCTTCTTTGGCACATAACCCATACCTTCGGCTCCATCTTCCTCTGCGGAATCTTGTACATATAGCCTCTTGAGTGCCTCTTGCACTTGTCTAGATGGGGATGGGCCATCGCATAGGAGTGTGGGGAACCTTGTGCAGATCCCTTCGTAGAATGAAACCACCACAATTGGAGGCACATAGAATCTAATTGTATTCAACCAAATGTATCAAATCAAACCTGCAACAACATGGCCGTGACCTTCCTCTTTCTTCCCTGGAAAAATCAGACCTGCAACAACATGGCTGTGACCTTCCTCTTTCTTCCCTGGAAAAACCCTGCAATGTGAGGGAAATGAATAAATTTTGATATTTGAGAAATAGAATGCGATGACATGGCGACCTTACTCCTGCTTCCCTGGAAAAAGCTTGGAACGCGAGGGAAATGAGCAAATTTTGATATTTGAAAAACCTGGAACGCGAGGGAAATTAACAAATTTTGATATTTGAAAAAACCTGGAACGCGAGGGAAATTAACAAATTTTGATATTTGAAAAGCAGAAATGCGGTGAAACCTTGAATGGAACTTAATGAAATGCTTTTGTGTTTTTCAATTGGAATTAAATTCCATTAAATGAAATGTGTAAGTGTTTTCTTTGGCTTAATAGGGAGGTATTGCTTATGGTAATAATTAATCATATGATGCTTGTTTCTATGTAGGAAAAATTATTTGAGAGGATTTTGGTTGATTTTTCAATGTAATCATGTTACATTAAAGGTGAATTATGGTGACATAAAAATAAGTTGTGTGTGGTTGAAAAATGCAGAGAAGTTGTAATGTTATAAGATTAATGATTATTTCTAATAAAATGTTTGGTTTAGTGAGGCTAACTAATCTATGGAGATGCTCCAATATTAGATAAGAAATTGCAGATAGAACAGAAATCAAATGGAAATAAGGAATTTGTCTGGAGAAGATCATACGGAAGAATCCGAGAGGAATTTCCATGGCAGTCTAACCCTAGGGTTATTTCTAATGCGAAGATGGGTTTTCACTTGCACCTGGGAGTGATAACAGGGTGAGGGAATGGTCACAACGCTAGCAAACAAGGGTCAGTACACCTGGTTTATATTTATCCGCGGCGGTTTGGTAGCTTTTGGTCTCATGGGTTTTCTTGGTCATCTAGTAAGGGGATCGAACAGTGGAGGTGAACATTTTGTTCAGTTGGGCCAATGTCTCTCGGAGGGTGTAGTGCACACCATCACATAGGGATAGTATAACGGAGTACATGTGAACATCATTTTGTATCAACGAGGAACTTGTGGATTATTCTTCTAATTCTATGGAGGCTTCCCAATTTTGGGTTGAGCAGCCACATCAACATCAAACTAGGGTTTCACTGATGATACACCATGAACCAGAAGTCTAGGTTGACGCATTTACCTCAGAGATGGATGATGTGAAGGTTCCCCTAAATGCCCTGGGGTTTTCCCACCCGGGCTCGACAGTAAATCCTAACTTTCTTCAACTACACGAGGATCAAGCTCAACCGATCCTGAATATCCCATCACCATCGAAGTTACAGTACTGGGAACTCGAACAACAAGGTCTCGCGACAAATGTACAAGGGGTGCCTTATGTGGTAGTTGGGGGAGCAAGCGTTCATGGGACTGATACATATGGTGTCGTAAATATTGGGAATAATTTACCATGCTCATCAGGAGCAAACCCCCAAGGTTAGTGGCCTGCTCTTGCGGCTTGCACTTCAAGATGTTTTGATGGCATCACTCATCACGAACCTGGTATTGAGGATATTAGAGCATCGGATTCGGATGAGTATGAGTCATCAGAGGACGAACAACACCCAATAGACCATGCAAAAAGAACGGAGGGGGGGGGAAGAAAAAAACAAAATGCACTAAGGTGCATGAGAAGGGGGGTATGTTGGTATTCAGAGAAGGTATCAGTATGTCCCAAGCTACATTTACTAAGAGTATTATGCTTGTTGGAAGGGTTTGTGGTCGAAATTATACCCCTGGGCAATTGAAGCATTGGACTGTGGAAATTTGGGGACATTTATTGGACCAGTTGTTGGCGGATATTACCATGACAAGAGGTTGGTTTGTACTCATCTTCACACAACCAGACCGAGCAAATTGGGTCCTGTCAAAATATTGGCATATAGAGATGAGCCCGGTGCTACTCAAGATGTGGTCACCACTCTTTGACTCAAAAAAGGAGAAATTGGGGGCGAGTCTGATATGGGTTAGACTCTCAGTGTTGTTGTTACAATTCTAGTAAGAGGAAATCTTCAGGTGCATTGAGGATGACCTTGGTATCTATCTCGACCATGATAGAACCTACATAGAATCGGTTTTCTTAGCCATTGCGGGGATTCTAGGCCAATCCGGGGCAATTCTAGAGCCTTTATCATGTGGAAAGTTATCACTCATTCCATCAATGTCATTAAGAATGTACTAGCCTAGCGTATTGGAAATGTTGAGCTGGTGCGACTAGGCATTGATGCTTGGTCGGGATGTGGTAATACACACATTTTACCATAGGAGATCAGATAGACACTTGCACTCGATGACATCACTCAGATCTCACAAATAGCAGATGGAAGAAAATCATCCTAGACCTCATAGAAATGGTTTAATGCACAAGAACTCAGAATACCAAAAAGGTGGAGCAGGGTTTGGCATCGTTTCATGGGTTCTTTAGAAGAAGAACACATTAGGATCATTGAAGTGGAGGATGAAATCATATGGGTGGCAACATCACATGGTTCCAGTGGAGGTCATTTGGTGGTGGAGACCATTTTGGAAGCTTAAAGCACCTCAAAAAGCCTGCCTATTCATGTGGTTTATAATATTAAATAAAGTGTCCACAAATGATAATCTAAAGTGTCATGCCTATCATGGTCCATCTATATGTTGACTTTGCAAAGATCGAGCTGAAGATATTGATTACCTATTCCTTCACTTCCCTATGACTAGTCAGGTGTGGCTACAGATTACTCATTCCCTCAACATAGTGCTTAGATGAGATGGGTCTCATCTATCGGATGCCTGGAAAACCTGGTGGAACTCTGTAGCAACACAAAAAATTAGGAACCTCCCTCTGCTAGTATGTTGGGGTATCTGGTTGACCAGGAACCATACTATTTTTTAGGATGCCCCCATACTGTAGCCAACCACTTGTAACCATATTGCTGCTATAAATCATTTGATCCCTGAAGAATTATCTCTCGTTTTTCCTCTGGAACAAAATTGCCACAGGATTTAGATCTTTGGGGACTCTAAGCTTGTTCTAAACTAGATCAACTCTGCATATCATTGTCATGTGCACACACTGAGGGGTTTATTGGATGAAGTCGTCACTTTAAAATCACATTATGATTTTATTGTATGCTCACATATATACAGGGAAAGGAATCTAGTCGCTGACTTTCTTTCCAAGGAGGCCATGTAGCAGCACAGGGGGCACTGGTTGATTCAAGAATTCCAAGACCGAGAGTTCTATCAGTTATTCCACCAGCCATTCATTGAACATGATGGGTTTACATCTGAATGATTTGCCAAGATCATTCGGTAACTAGAGGCATTTTTTATTTTATCTGTTTTGATCTATATGGACAACTATGTTTTTGTTTGTATATATTTTGTCTTTTATTGTATATATTGGATGATCTATATGAACACTAATCTGGATAGGATGGCATGGTCCATTGCCTGTGATTCTGCATAATCACATGTAGATGATACAACATGTAATTGTCTTATTTTACTAATGAAAACTACGATTTTTTTCTTGGGAAAAAAAACTAATCTATAGATATTTTCCATGATGTTTAATAGAGGGAATCAACATGGGAAAGGTGATATTTCAACTCCCACATGCTTTGAAAAAATGATCTCTCTTTATCCATAAATATTAGAGGTGGAAAAATAACCTCAGCTGTAGAGTTAAGTTTGTTCCAACTTAGTTATATCTTGAATCACAAATTGTTGTTGAAATCATGGATATGATGAAAATTTGGTAGATTGTAGGATAGTCTTGTGAAAAAATAAGTTGAGGTACAAGGTAGGGAGGAGGAACCATTTTGGTGGAACTTGGCCATAAAAGGGACATCTATATTTGCATAGTTTTTTAAGAGAATATGTGGATTTATATAAGGCTAAGTACACAAGGCTAATGAGTCATCTCATATATTCTTTGCACCTACTTTTATGGATAATTTGTGTCTCTCTCTAAAGAAATAAACTCTTTAGTACTCTTTTTTTTTTTGTTAAGTGGCTTATGGTTGGTTGATTCTCTATTATAATTTTGAATCTTTTGCAGCTACTCTACTAATAATGTTCATGGTCCATGTATAAGCTCCCAAGCCACTTCAATACAACACCTACAAAGCAAATATTTTCCCCACGTATGTTGTATGGACAATGTTTATTTCCTTTAGTGGTTAATTCCTATTGAAAAGTGTTTGAAATTTTTCATGTTATATGTTGATGCCTATTGCTACACTTTTTATCTTTCAATCTCTGTTCTTCTAGCAATATATACTTGTCTCATATACAACCTCAAGCAATACGCTTGGTAACACCCTTGAAATAATATTTACTCATTTATTAAATATTTTGTATTTCCACTTTTCAAATTTAGTCACAAACAAATAATAAATCTAGTTAACAATGAGTAAAATCCATCAAAAGTGTTGCCATAACAACAAATAGTTGTACAAGATTCCCCACCTCCTCCTAGGGGTAATGCGGAGAAATAGTAATATGGTCCTAATAACAATGCGTAGGTCCTCATGTTAATTCTCACATTTATTTTACCATGAGAGAAAAATCATATGACCCTCTTGAGTCAAGTTCTACTTCTAAGGACTTAACCACCCCTTTCACTTCCACTAGATCTCTCACATCAGATAAGCCTATGGAACTGCTATATCACCCACCTAACGGTGTAGTCCAAAAGTTAACAAACAATCCCGATGCGCGGGCTTCCCAACATTATAGTATTATTGAAGAGTTAGTCGAAGCATCATGTGTCATGTCTTCCTTAGAGGATTTTCAGTCTTGCCTCATGTAGCGCAAATCCTTATTGACTACTATTGGAGGGGTAGATCCCTTGGAATATGACTAGGATCATTTTACCACATGGGTTGTCACTCTACCTATTGAACATGACTCCCTAATGAGGAATTTCCTTCGGAAAAATTCATCATGGAGGTCATGGATTCACCTATTGACAATCCTAGGGAGATTTTGCATCTTGATACCTCTAGTCTCCCCAAATGGGAAAAAGTAGAGATTGGTAAACAAATCTCGAATTAACCTAGGGGGAATTTTCTCAGCCATCCTTGGAAGTGTCATCCTTGGACCAAGTAATGTTTTCGGTTTCTAATGTTGAACTTTCCAGTGAATTTTCCAACACACATCCATCATTCAATGAGTTTTTTGTCAACCCTTTACGTCTTCATAGTCCTTGTCATGGAGCCACAGTAGCTCACAAGACCACTCACTTTTTATGTCCTCTGGTTATTCCTAATAACACTATGATTCTAGGTTTTCCTTGTTATCATCAATCTTTAGGAGTCTCATAGTTAAAATTTGTATGGCATGGCCCCATCATGGCACACCATATGGTACCTCAACTCCTCCATGAGTTCATGTACGAGAATCCTTTTCTTGTGTCCAAAATAGGCACACATTGACATGATTGTTTTGATTGAGTTGTGATTGTACCTTGTACATAGAAGTGTGTGTGTTGTTTTGTATCCTTTTGGTTTGATGTGTGATGCGAGAACTTTTCTACTATATAATTTTTGAGAAAAGATACCAAGAAATTCTAGGGAATGAAATATTCTAGAAAAAATATATGGATGTTGGTTAGAAATGACTAATCTGATGCTTTGAATGCCAAACAATACACTAAGTATGGATGTTGGTTAGAAAAGACTAATTTGATGCTCTCAAAGCCAGACGATACACTAAGAACGAATGGAGGAGGCATATTCCTAGTGTTGAACCAATGTTCGTGCTCCAACAAGCTCAAAATGAAGGGCCCAATATATGCAAAAGGGTAAAAAACATAATGATGACTACAAATAAATATAAGGAAGGAAATTTTTTGATAACACTTCATATTATTTTCTTATGCCATACATAATACACTAAGATTATATTTAAATTTTAAATTAATAAAGTATAAAATTTATTAAATTGCATACTAATTGATAAATTCAAAATTTGTCTTCTCAATTAATATATGTGATGAGTCTCCCATAAGGTTTTTCTAACCACTCCTAGGCACATAAAGGCTATATTGAACCTAATTTTGTTCACTTAATAATACATTCCTAGCTTAATGAGTTCTTAGGAGAGTCCAAGATATTTTTCATACTTTATGTGCCTAACATTACTATTGTGTAATATTTGAATGGATTCTACACAAATTTCAAGGAGAATCATCTAGAGATATTTGTGGGGCCTACTACCTTCTACAAAATAAACCCAACACGACTTCCTAAGGATAGTAAATCCTCCTTACTATTGCTACGTGGTGATCCAGGAAACAAGATCTAGGTTTTTATTGATTTAGCATATTTACCTTCACATTACACTGTTTCTTGTAGAAAAATAAGGACACTTGTAGCAGTTTGCAACCCGACTTCTAAGCTTGCCCAAATTCACACGAAACACATGATTTTCCTTAATGCTCTGTACATACTTACTGTCTTGATACTTGACACCTAACATACAGACAAGCTTGTAGATTGAAGCCCTAATTTCTCAATACCCAATATCTTGAAAGGCCAATGGTCAAGCTATCAAGCCACCGGGCCCTCGGGAAGAGGCTAAAGAGTGTCATTGATACTAATTAGTTGATATCTTAACATCCAAAAGCCTAACATCCACGTCGTCACTATATGGTTACCACCTATACATCACCTCGGTGCCAAGTCAACCTTCCATTGCCATGTCAACATGCCACATTACTTGCCACATTGGTATTCCATGTCATCTAGACCCACATTGGTGCCACATGATAATGAGACGTTAGCATGTCAAATAAACTGCCACACAATTGACATGCGGTATCCCCGGGTCCACATCCACTCACCACATCATTACTCTATCGTTATCAAGGTTTCTTGTTGGTGAATAGTGTCCTACTTACTAATGTCTACTACCCAATATTGTGACATTTTGATAGGTCGATGTACGAACAACTAATACATTACATTAGTGTTGGTTGACCTTGAGGTGTCCTTAATACAGTTAGCCCGACATTTGACCTCTTGATGGACTATAGTCCCCAACCATAAAGTGAGAGTCCTTGAACCCTCTATCTCCATGAGCTAATGGATAATGTAGGATAATATGTTAATATCAAGGACATCTAACCTAGACTAGGTTAGTTGGGGCTTTTTGCACAATTAGGTGATGAGGAGCACTATTTGCCATCATTATAAACCATAGGTATATAAATGTTGTATGGGTGTTAACGTGAGGATTTGCCCAACAAGAATGACTTTTGTTGGGGCCTTGGACATCATCTAAGAAGAAACACCATTATCATCCTAGGGCCTACGAATGGTTTTTAAGGTTTAGCAATAATATAAATTATGCACATTGTACAAAACCACTTCCCGGTCTCTCTAAGGTGAATAGTTTATAGGATGCAAATGTGTATTTATATAATTTATAGGATGCAAGTTAGTTAATATTATATGGTTTGTATTAATAAAATAAATGCACAAATTAATAGAACTGCTGGCAAATGAACATTTAAAAAATTATTATGATGAAGACTTTTCAAACATTTTTGTGACAAAATTTAAAATTTTATGGGAAAATTTAAAATTTTGTGGGAAAATTCAATTAATAGAACTGCTGGCAAATGAAGCTTTAAAAAAAATATTATGAAGAAGGCTTAAATTTAAAATTTTGTGGGAAAATTTAAAATTTCGCTTATCTCCTTGGCTGGGCTTGGCTCGAATCGGCTGTGACTAGATTTCACTGACTATCTCCATGCCATCCTATCCAGATTAGTGTTCATATAGATCATCCAATATACACAATAAAAGACAAAATATATACAAACAAAAACATAGTTGTCCATATAGATCAAAACAGATAAAATAAAAAATGCCTCTAGTCACCGAATGATCTTGGAAAATCATTCAGATGTAAACCCATCATGTTCAATGAATGGCTGGTGGAATAACTGATAGAACTCTCGGTCTTGGAATTCTTGAATCAACCAGTGCCCCCTGTGCTGCTACGTGGCCTCCTTGGAAAGAAAGTCAGCGACTAGATTCCTTTCCCTGTATATATGTGAGCATACAATAAAATCATAATGTGATTTTAAAGTGACGACTTCATCCAATAAACCCCTCAGTGTGTGCACATGACAATGATATGCAGAGTTGATCTAGTTTAGAACAAGCTTAGAGTCCCCAAAGATCTAAATCCTGTGGCAATTTTGTTCCAGAGGAAAAATGAGAGATAATTCTTCAGGGATCAAATGATTTATAGCAGCAATATGGTTACAAGTGGCTGGCTACAGTATGGGGGCATCCTAAAAAACAGTATGGTTCCTGGTCAACCAGATACCCCAACATACTAGCAGAGGAAGGTTCCTAATTTTTTGTGTTGCTACAGAGTTCCACCAGGTTTTCCAGGCATCCGATAGATGAGACCCATCTCATCTAAGCACTATGTTGAGGGAATGAGTAATCTGTAGCCACACCTGACTAGTCACAGGGAAGTGAAGGAATAGGTGATCAATATCTTCAGCTCGATCTTTGCAAAGTCAACATATAGATGGACCATGATAGGCATGACACTTTAGATTATCATTTGTGGACACTTTATTTAATAGTATAAACCACATGAATAGGCAGGCTTTTTGAGGTGCTTTAAGCTTCCAAAACGGTCTCCACCACCAAATGACCTCCACTGGAACCATGTGATGTTGCCACCCATATGATTTCATCCTCCACTTCAATGATCCTAATGTGTTCTTCTTCTAAAGCACCCATGAAACGATGCCAAACCCTGCTCCACCTTTTTGGTATTCTGAGTTCTTGTGCATTAAACCATTTCTATGAGGTCTAGGATGATTTTCTTCCATCTGCTATTTGTGAGAGCTGAGTGATGTCATCGAGTGCAAGTGTCTATCTGATCTCCTATGGTAAAATGTGTGTATTACCACATCCCGACCAAGCATCAATGCCTAGTCGCACCAGCTCAACATTTCCAATACGCTAGGCTAGTACATTCTTAATGACATTGATGGAATGAGTGATAACTTTCCACATGATAAAGGCTCTAGAATTGCCCCGGATTGGCCTAGAATCCCCGCAATGGCTAAGAAAACCGATTCTATGTAGGTTCTATCATGGTCGAGATAGATACCAAGGTCATCCTCAATGCACCTGAAGATTTCCTTTGACTAGAATTGTAACGACAACACTTAGAGTCTAACCCATATCAGACTCGCCCCCAATTTCTCCTTTTTTGAGTCAAAGAGTGGTGACCACATCTTGAGTAGCACCGGGCTCATCTCTATATGCCAATATTTTGACAGGACCCAATTTGCTCGGTTTGGTTGTGTGAAGATGAGTGCAAACCAACCTCTTGTCATGGTAATATCCGCCAACAACTGGTCCAATAAATGTCCCCAAATTTCCACAGTCCAATGCTTCAATCACCCAGGGGTATAATTTCGACCACGAACCCTTCCAACAAGCATAATACTCTTAGTAAATGTAGCTTGGGACATACTGATACCTTCTCTGAATACCAACAGACCCCTCTTCTCATGCACCTTAGTGCATTTTGTTTTTTTCTTCCCCCTCGTTCTTTTTGCATGGTCTATTGGGTGTTGTTCATCCTCTGATGACTCATACTCATCCGAATCCGATGCTCTAATATCCTCAATACCAGGTTCCTGATGAGTGATGCCATCAAAACATCTTGAAGTGCAAGCCGCAGGAGCAGGTCACTAACCTTGGGGGTCTGCTCCTGATGAGCATGGTACATTATTCCCAATATTTACGACACCATATGTATCAGTCCCATGAACGCTCGCTCCCCCAACTACCACATAAGGCACCCCTTGTACATTTGTCGCGAGACCTTGTTTTTCGAGTTCCCAGGACTGTAACTTCGATGGTGATGGGATATTCAGGACCGGTTGAGATTGATCCTCGTGTAGTTGAAGAAAGTTCGGATTTACTGTCGAGCCCGGGTGGGAAAACCCCAGGGCATTTAGGGGAACCTTCACATCATCCATCTCTGAGGTAAATGCGTCAACCTAGACTTCTGGTTCATGGTGTATCATCGGTGAAACCCCAGTTTGATGTTGATGTGGCTGCTCAACCCAAAATTGGGAAGCCTCCATAGAATTAGAAGAATAATCCACAAGTTCCTCGTTGATACAAAATGATGTTCACATGTACTCCGTTATACTATCCCTATGTGATGGTGTGCACTACACCCTCCGAGAGACATTGGCCCAACTGAACAAAATGTTCACCTCCACGGTTCGATCCCCTTACTAGATGACCAAGAAAACCCATGAGACCAAAAGCTGCCAAACCGCCGCAGATAAATATAAACCAGGTGTACTGACCCTTGTTTGCTAGCATTGTGACCATTCCCTCACCCTGTTATCGCTCCCAGGTGCAAGTGAAAACCCATCTTCGCATTAGAAATAACCCTAGGGTTAGACTGCCATGGAAATTCCTCTCGGATTCTTCCGTATGATCTTCTCCAAACAAATTCCTTATTTCCATTTGATTTCTGTTCTATCTGCAATTTCTTATCTAATATTGGAGCATCTCCATAGATTAGTTAGCCTCACTAAACCAAACATTTTATTAGAAATAATCATTAATCTTATAACATTACGACTTCTCTGCATTTTTCAACCACACACAACTTATTTTTATGTCACCATAATTCACCTTTAATGTAACATGATTACATTGAAAAATCAACCAAAATCCTCTCAAATAATTTTTCCTACATAGAAACCAGCATCATATGATTAATTATTACCATAAGCAATACCTCCCTGTTAAGCCAAAGAAAACACTTACACATTTCATTTAGTGGAATTTAATTCCAATTGAAAAACACAAAAGCATTTCATTAAGTTCCATTCAAGGTTTCACCGCATTTCTGCTTTTCAAATATCAAAATTTGTTAATTTCCCTCGCGTTCCAGGTTTTTTCAAATATCAAAATTTGTTAATTTCCCTCGCGTTCCAGGTTTTTCAAATATCAAAATTTTCTCATTTCCCTCGCGTTCCAAGCATTTCCAGGGAAGCAGGAGTAAGGTCGCCATGTCATCGCATTCTATTTCTCAAATATCAAAATTTATTCATTTCCAATTTATTCATTTCCCTCACATTGCAGGGTTTTTCCAGGGAAGAAAGAGGAAGGTCACGGCCATGTTGTTGCAGGTCTGATTTGATACATTTGGTTGAATACAATAAATTAGATTCTATGTGCCTCCAATTGTGGTGGTTTCATTCTACGAAGGGATCTGCACAAGGTTCCCCACACTCCTATGCGATGGCCCATCCCCATCTAGACAAGTGCAAGAGGCACTCAAGAGGCTATATGTACAAGATTCCGCAGAGGAAGATGGAGCCGAAGGTATGGGTTATGTGCCAAAGAGGACGACAGGTGTCTTTCTGACCTCGAAATCAGTGAAGGAATTAAGCAGAAAAGAGAGCAAAAATGCGTTGACTAAGACAAGGAAATAAAATGTCCCAAGACTGTAAGAGGTCACCATCTAGATGCTCTGCCACAGGTCGATTGTGATGATCTAGTCGTCCCTATAAATGTCAGAGACACAAAGAAGGCCTTGAATTTGCCTGTACCACAGGGTTCCAAGAGTTCCAGAGCAATGAAATTAGATGCTGAGGAAATGGATGTGAGCTCATACAAGCAGGAATGAGGCTCTGTGCCAGAGGATAAGTTTCCATAGGATACTAAACCGATTCAAGTGGTAGGTAAACTACATTTTATTTTTATTGTTTAATTATAAGAATTAATTCAAGAAACTTGCCCATGAGTGACTTCCGTTGCTTTAGGTGAAAAGTCTGGATGGTAATTTTTCTACCAAAATCGCCTCGTGCTTTCCTATTATGCCATTTAGGTGGTGCAGACAACAGTGATAGTGAAGCCTGGTGGTTGGGTTAAACTATGCTGACCTCACTAGTGAACCAATGCCTTATTGGTGGCGTATGTAGAGATTTTCACTTTTGAAATAACTAATAGCTTGCCATATGTCATTCAATAGAACAGTTTAGTTTGGAGGTCGATATTCCCAAGTAAATTTTTGTTAAAAATAATGGGCAATGAATCGAAGATTAGATCTACCCCTGACCGATGGAAGTCTCTACCCTGTGCTACATACCCATTTGATGACAGGCAACACTGTTCAGATCAATGTCAGTAGAGGCGTGACTAGTATACCTCTTTTCCATTCAGTTCTTGTTCCTATTATCATTTCCATTCCTCTATTGGGATTACACTTCTACAACACCACCAGTTTTTAAGTGCATGATATATGCAGGGAGATAGGTGGGTTCAAGTTGCTTATCCGTCAAAATTCTATAGTCACGATTCTAGTCTTGTTTTATTTCTGGTTATGTTTACGTTTCCTATTTCTAGTAAAGTAGGTTTTGTATCTCCAAACCTCAATTTTATAGTGGTAATGTACGCCGTTAGGGAGGTGATTTACGCTTATTATTCCCCAGAAACCTTGAGTCTTATTTCCTGTTCTATTCACCATGTAGTCATGTCTCTTGTTTTGCTTATGTTTTACCCTTTTTGGTAAAATACGTTTAGACTGTGGATTGATATTTTAATAATGCCATAACAAATTTCCAATGAATATAAGACAAAGTAATGCACAGGACTTGAGTAGGTCATGAAATGTTCAAATAGAAAAATCGTCTTTGACGTTGGTGTAGCCCTAATCATTTTGGGTGAAAATGCAAATATTCTGAATTGATTTTTCTTAAAATTATGTTATCGAACTTTTTTTACCATTTTACATATATGGAAAAACCTCAGCCCTACCAAGTAAGTTCATGCAGGCTCTCCACTTTACAATATATTTTTGCTGGCTTGATCTAATAATATTTTTCTTACAATTATAAAACCTTAATCTTTGTTTTTTTACAAAAAGGCTATACCTTACTTCTAGTTTCTAAAAGCCTGGTATGCTGGACATACTGATGTAAAAGCAAAGATGGGAATGTGCCTTTTTTTTAGTCTATTGTGTGGGTTTTTTTCAGCCGTTGCACAACCTTGCAATAGGTTACTCATTATCAAATTCTCCTTGTTGTCAACTTGTCGGTCTCAGAGATGAAGTCTCATTGTTTTTGTTGAATCTTGTGTCATGAGTGATCTCCTTAGGGGTCTCAGAGTCTCCTAGCTTGGAGCTCTCACTTTTACTGTGGAATCTTCATTCTCATACCCTCTTACTCCCCCTACTTCCCTGTACATTTGTATATTCTATATTACTTTTTCTATAACTCTGTCTTTTGTTTCTAATTTCCATATTTTCCTGTTGTCTTACTTGAGTGAAATATTTGGAATTAGTTAACAATAGATTGTAGCCTAATAAATCTATGCCTTTTTATGGAAAGGACTCGCAGAAATAGATTATTAGTTAACAGTAGATTCTAGCCTAATAAATCTATGCATTTTTATGGAAAGGACTCGTAGAAATAGATTTATCTGTTTCAGGGTTCTGGTTTTGACATGCAAGTAAAATCATAATTTTATTTATTGTGCACATTTTTTTACAGAGTTATTCTCAAATGTGCTTATCACTAAAATCTGGGAAAAATCCCGAGTTAGAGGGACAATATGTATTCTTTTTGGCAAAAGGATGAATTTAAGGTTGCAATAAATGAAATTGAGATTATATAACATGATTGTTTCATTAGAGCAAGAGGCTTTGAGAATCTGGGTACTGTTTCTGGTAAGGATTTGATTTTTAATGTGAGTTAAGCCATAAGAGTTATCTAGTTAGATCGTTAGCATAGTCTGTAACCATGCTTGATTAATAGCTTGACTCTGTAACCATGCTTGATTAATAGCTTGATAAGTATTATTAGCTCATCATGAAAAAGGGTTAGTAACCTTACCAAAGGCTATCTAGGCTAAATAGTGTATTACTTATCTATGTTGTAATGCTTACCTATTTAGAACACTAGCACTACCTATGGTTATTCTATTAAATCCTGGTTATTAGTTAAATACACAGTAATAATACCAGCTACATCTTACTTGCTAGTTTAGCATGGAGTTAATATCACTCTTATGGATTAACTTTATCTAATCACACTAGTCTGGGCATTTACAGAGGCATAATTATCTAACAACAATTTGAATATGATAAGATATATGTCTTATGTAATTAACAGTGATAATACCCTACATCTTACTTGCTAGTTTAGCATGGAGTTAATATCACTCTTATGGATTAACTTTATCTAATCACACTAGTCTGGGCATTTACAGAGGCATAATTATCTAACAACAATTTGAATATGATAAGATATATGTCTTATGTAATTACAGTCCTATCTTCAGGACGATTGATAGTCTTGTGCATGTGTAAGAGTCTATTTTTCAATTACACTTGTTGAGCTTAATCAAGCTTGTTACTTGCACTAAGCTTGAGTGGTTTACTCATGATACATAAAACTAAGTCTAGCTAGAATTATAGGCATGGCTTAGTCTATTACATCGCAGTAAGTGATATAAGGAAAAGTACAATGTAGTGAGTGATATAAGGCAAAGTATATGGTGCTACATTAAGGAATTGCATGTGAAGTTCTCATGTCACTCCTGCGTGTCATCTCAGAACTATATTATTATGCTGAGGGAAAAAACTCATATTTTGGAGGAGGTCTTAAATTGTTTTGATCTGAGAAGCGAGATAGAAATGAATTTATGGTGGGGATTAATGGGAGGAAAAGGAAGATTGTATGAAATTCTAATGATTTTTAGCGAATGTATATCTTATTGCAGAGAGGCCAAAGAATGTGCTTACCATGTGGAATATTAATTCGAGGGATTCCACCACGAAAAGAAGGCCAACTAGCCATTTTACTCTCAATGCATTTTAAGCCCTAAAAACATTTTCCTGAAAGTATTTTTGTTAGGTACTTGTTACTGTGATTTGCTCATATCACTGGATCCCATTTTACCGTAACCCTTTAAATTCTCGTGGTAATATGATTGCTTTTTTCTTCCATCTGAATTGTCTCAAGTGTAAGATTTAAAGAAAGGTTTCAATCTTAATAAATTATTGAGAATGTTGGCATCTAAATATAATGTAGTTCATTGTTTTTAATTAAACCGTGTGAAATCAACAGTAGAATTCCTATTGCCAAACAGGATTTTATGGCTTGATTGACAAAATATAATAAAATGGAATAAAATAGAGTACTTCCTCCAAAGTTTGTTACACACTGATGTTGGTTACAATTCTGATGTACAGATTGATGTATGTTGTTTGACTACTTAGGCATTAATTTTAACATGTGAATGCTTTTATAGATTGATTTTTAATTGTTTTTTTAATATTTAAAAAGTATTTATGAATAGCTTTTCAACTTAAGGTCTTATTTTGGAGTTGTTAGTAAACTTCTTGGAAATAACGAAGTACTTCAACGCTGACATATATTTCAATATTTTTTACGGACAGGAATTATTTTTTGAGATGGATTGATTGGATTCAATATTTTTGCGTATAGTAATTTTTTGACATGGATTGATTGGAGTAAGGATGTAGGTTATTTTTTAAATCAGCTCACCGACACTGTTTTCTTTAGCTCTAGCTCATCCTTAATGGAAGCCTACCTCTGTGAGAAAAATGAGTAAGTGACCGGTGAAAAGATGGACTCTGTGATGGAAGGAGAATGGCATCATATTAATTGAAGTTATTAATAATAATAATTAAATAACAAAATATTAGTAATAGTATTGTTTTACCTTGCAAGGACATTTTTACCTTGCAAAATTGGAAAGTGTTCAAGGTTGTAAGTTAAGATATGTATCAAGTGTGTTATATATAAACTGCACACTCTAGGTATAATTACGAGTCAAATATTATAGCCATTAGTAAATACGATGGTATGGTTAACTAATCTACAGGTTGCTTAATATTTATCCCCAGACCATAAAAACAAATGTGTAATTTGTTTAACTTATGAGTGAAAATGATTTTGATAGAACAATAATAAGAAAGAGGCCAGGTACTTTTTTCACTCATTTGATAAAAAAAATCTCACCACTCCTTATCTTTGTTTTAGCAGTGGATGTTGTATTAACTAACTGTTTGTGGTTCAATGTCTAAACAGTGGATATCAAGCTCCACAACATCTTACTTAGATTTTCGATAAACAAGATTTTAGTGGAAAGGCTGTGACTAGATTTCACTGAGCTGCAAGCTGGATACAGTTGGTCGAGGAACAATGAGCAGAGAAAACTGCCATAGATGCTGAAAAGACTGAGTCTAGATTTCCGTTGAGTATCAATAGTAGCTTCCATGCAGATGGCCAAAAATCCCAAAATATTGGCAAAGATGTGATTAAAATGAGCACAGAGAATTGCCACAGATGCTGGAAAGACTGTATTCCGCTTAGATCTGGGACATTTTTGCTCAGATTTGGGACACCTTGGTTCTTTGTAACTGTATCTATTTAACTACCATGCTATGAAATATTATATAAACCATGAAATTTAAAGTTCAAATTCGCATGAATCAGACCCACCAAAAAAATATACCTCACAACAAGTTACTTGCTTATATATAAGCTTCAACTTTCAACTTGCATGCAGATTGGGGAATCACTATTCTCCATTCTGCTTGTTTCCAGGAATGAGTCCCTCCTTGCTGTTTTCTGCTGGATCTAATCTTGCTCATAGATTTGTCAAGGTTAACTCATGATGGCTTCATAAATCTTGCCGATGAGGCTACTTCTACACAGGTTTAGGAATGCCAATTGACTCAAAGTGGCAATGGCTTTACCCCATGTTGTCCTTGAAGCTACATGCCCATATAACATCAGATCTATTATTTACACAGGTGCCAATGTAATTGTGGTGTCTAGTTGAATGAATCCACAAACACTATCCCAAAATTACAGATTTGTGGTTAAAGATGAGATCGATCTAGCTGGATCCAAGCCAAAAAGATGACAGAAAATCAAGATGGGTTCAGCAAGTCAAAGGAGCTGGAATACTTCCTTTAAGGCCATTCAAAGTATGGACCCTCTCAAACTTCCAAGTTTTGCCCCTTAAAGGTGAGTAGAATTAGACAGTTCCTTTGAAATAAAACCCCACTGCGAACTAAAACTAAGGTCATGTATTCCCAGGAGCGCTTTAAGCTACACAAACTATGATGGAATTCTTTCAATGACAAATTTTTTTTTATAAGATTCAGAGTGCGCAATAATTAGAGATTGTGAAGCAATGAGGAAATGATACCTTCCAATCCTAATTTAGAGAATATTGTGGCAACCAATTCTCTAGTGTGTTGCATACACCAAATACCATTCCAAGGACATGCATTCTCTGAGTTTTCAGAGGTAAATTTGGACATCAATCAAGTTGAATCAGAAAGACCAAAGAGCCCCCACGTCTTTGATTTCTCACCCCACCCGCGTCTATGGATCATATGAACGGACTTGCTTTCTCCAGCGTGCGTTCATTCAAAACAAAAGCAGTTACAAGAAAATTTCCACCCAGAAGATCATATATAAAATCTTCTTAATGATCTGAATATGGCTTCTCAGAGCGACTAATAGTTGCAGCAGTTACAGTGGCTGGAGCCATGGTGGATGCCCAGAAACTTCCTGAAACATTGTGTTCTTTATTTCTTGTGTCCATAAATAGATACAGGTCTGATTAGACCTTTCTAGTGGGTGGAAATATCAAAACAGAACTGGTAAGACTGATTTACTGTAGAGGGCTGAACCGGATGGCCAGTAGACTGAACGGTGTCCATAAATAGCTACAGGTCTGATTAGACCTTTGTAGTGGGTGGAAATATGAATCCAGATCTGATAAGACTGATTTACTGTAGAGGGCTAAACTGGATGGCCACTAAACACATAAAGTCTGGTCAGGTCAAGTCTGAAATTTGAATGCACCAAAGAAAATTGAACTCACACCTCGAAATACTTTATGGAGTTCAACCAACTGAATTATCCATAGCACTGGGTGGTGCCTTTATTTTGCTAAATAGTTCTAGCGCACTACCTTTGCATGTTGTATATGTACTTGTATGTTTCTTTGGTAGATGTTTCTCCTCCATGAGAAAGACCGCCCCAAGAATGCCTATCTTCCCTCTTAGACAGAGCAATATCTGCGTGATAGAGATGAGATTTGTAATTTTCCCATTTGACATTGAGCTCCATCAGAAGAGCCAAATTTTCAGCATGTGGCCAACTGGAAGAGGAGGAAATGATAGATTGTTGGCAGCCAATATCAGCAAGAGTGAACAGCTCATGCCCGTGAAGAAACTGGATGATTGGGGGAGGAAGAATGTGATTCCCAGCCAATCCAATGATTGCATCAAGGCCAATGCGAATTATGTCGCCACGTCTAACCATCCATATTATATATCCAAGGGTTAGATTTCATCAAGCTATTCCAAATGAAAGACACATTATTCTTAACCAGAACCCCAACTAGGATCCAGTTTTCCAGGGTAGCATGATTGAGACATTTTTTAATGATGATTTTTTGCTAAATACCAAGGCACTTGAAGGCCCTCCATAAATTTTTGATGAGAAGTACCAGATTGAAAGTGTGAGTGTGTTTGATGCCCCAACCTCCATCAATGGGCTTGCAAATTGAGTCTAGTTTAGATAGGTGAAGCATATTTTTGTAACCAGACCCAACCCATAAAGAATCTGCGATGGTGGAGTCAATAATTGACATTGGAAAATGAAACAAATGCATCCAGTAGACAATGATACCTTGTAGAACTACCTTTATCATGACCATCCTACTGTCTAAAGAGAGCCATCTGTTTTCCCATAACCACAGTTTATTTTCAAAATTTTGAATGAGCCAACGCAAAACCTCTTCTCATAGTTACTGGGCTTCAGCAAAAGGCCTGACTCTAATCCCAAATAGTTCTACAATTTTTTTAGTCTCCCCATCCTCCACACAGTGGAGAAATGACAGATTGTTGGCAGCCAATATCAGCAAGAGTGAACAGCTCATGCCCGTGAAGAAACTGGATGATTGGGGGAGCAAGAGTGAACAGCTCATGCTCTAGGGTCCACTTGTTGTGCTTTCCCCTTTGTACATCTTTTTCTTCCCAGCAGTTGCCTTTGGCATCTATTCTAAATGACAACAGACAAGTGATGTTTTTCATTGACAATGATCTGCCTGATTGTTGTGCACTGTTCAATTTTGCGATTATCTTTAATGCCTGCACCTGTAAACTTTATTGAGATGACAACTAAATTGATTATATAGTTGTTTTTCTTAGTACCTGTATTTCTAAACTTTACTCCGCTGGTAACTATAGTAATGCTAGAGTTGTTGCCTTCTTGCCTGTGCTTTTCAGCTTTGTTTGGACAATAACATTACTACATTAATAGCTAGTTTGTAAACTGAGTTCGTCTTAAAGGAATTCATAATAGATCAAATCATGGTGCTGGTGCTACAAATGCTTTGTTTGAGCATTTCTCTAATTTTTCTGCACAGGATGAGTGAAATACTGACTGGAGAGCACGTGTGGATATTAGCCTTGGTCTAAGACTGCAAATTCTACTTTTATTTTTCATTTACACTCTATCTAGTACTAGAGGCATGGTTGGTTGGGGTCATGTATTGAGCTTGGACCCCACACCAACACAAGAGGATATATTTTTATACTTGATGCCCTTCTTTTTCCTAGTCAATCCAATTCCGGGGTGATCCAGATTAATAAAAGTCTTTTTTTCCTGAAAGAAGGCCCTTTTGACTGTTAGCAACTCAAGACCCAACGATTCATCATTATTTAGGTTTTCCACATCTGTATCTATTGAGATAGGGGAAGTATCCATTTCTGTATTTTTATATAA
The DNA here is from genome assembly GCA_031772625.1 of Pinus tabuliformis. Taxonomy (NCBI): domain Eukaryota; kingdom Viridiplantae; phylum Streptophyta; class Pinopsida; order Pinales; family Pinaceae; genus Pinus; species Pinus tabuliformis. The sequence continues at coordinate 403,721,922 of CM062811.1, read as the reverse complement.
GGGAGGAGATGAAGCCGAAGACCTCAGGTCTGGATATAGATTGGAATATTTGCCTTTAGAAATGTGTCAGTGTTGACCTGCCATATGAATGATAATATAATCTACATTATTCTCCATTATGCTATGTCTATGTGGCACCGATTGGGAGTCCATTCCAAGGATTATCTTTCCAAGAGCCATTTGACTAGTGTCCTTTATTCTGCAATTATGGATGGGAGCTTACTAGGCTTCAGCAAAAGGCCTGACTCTAATCCCAAATAGTTCTACAATTTTTTTAGTCTCTCCATCCAACACACAGTGGAGAAATGACAGATTGTTGGCAGCAAATATCAGCAAGAGTGAATAGCTTATGCCCGTGAAGAAACTGGATGATTGGGGGAGCAAGAGTGAACAGCTCATGCTCTATTGCTTCATAGTATTCATTGGAGGTGCCTGGATCAATGGATGGATAACGAGTTGCTTCAATGGTTTCATAAAATCATGTATTGAGCTTGGACCCAACACCAACACAAGAGGATATATTTTTATACTTAATGCCCTTCTTTTTCCTAGTCAATCCAATTCAGGGGTGATCCAGATTAATAAAAGTCTTTTTTTCCTGAAAGAAGGCCCTTTTGATTGTTAGTAGCTCAAGACCCAACGATTCATCATTATTTAGGTTTTCCACATCTGTATCTATATTGAGATAGGGGAAGTATCCATTTCTTTATTTTTATATAAGGGAGGAGATGAAGTCGAAGACCTCAGGTCTGGATATAGATTGGAATATTTGCCTTTGGAAATGTGTCAGTGTTGACCTGCCATATGAATAATAATATAATCTACATTATTCTCCATTATGCTATGTCTATGTGGCACCGATTGGGAGTCCATTCCAAGGATTATCTTTCCAAGAGCCATTTGACTAGTGTCCTTTATTCTGAAATTATGGATGGGAGCCTCCTTAAGCACAAACATATGCAGTTCATTTGAGGGCTCCCGAGGGGTTTGTTCCATATTATATAAAGTAGGAACCTGATTGAAACCAGGAGCCATTCCATTCCTTTTGATATGATCCCCACAAAATCTGAGTGAACGTTCCGGTATTAGATGTCGGTATTATGGCACCCCAAACATCTAATTGGGATTACCTGGTAATCCACTTGTTGTGTGATTGAGTGATCGAGGACTGTAGAAGATGTCAAGAGTTACTAGCATACCTCCTTTGTAATCAAATTCAATAAAAAACCAGGCAACCCGTTTGTCCAGTGCTCAAGATACTGGCCCATTGTAACAGATATCTCAACGAGTTAAAACTCAATCCATGGACCATTGAAGAGTTAGATCCAGCATTCAATATTGTAATGAGAATATATGAAATACACCAATATTATATATGCATTCATAAGCAACATCTGATAAACACCTTTGGCAACTAGCCTTTAGTTTTTACTAGAGATGCATGAGAATATATGAAATACACCAACCTTATCTTATGCATTCATAAGCAACATCTGACAAACACATTTGGCATCTAGCCTTTAGTTTTCACTAGAGATGCATGAAGCATTATATAAACACAATGAAATCTTTTGGGAAGTCTATTCAAATGTGGAACATTACTATGGAAGCCAAGTCAAGCATTGATTTTAGACCTTGCATGCACATTTCATGGATTGTTGTAGTAGTGATATAAAAATGGACTAGGTCAGTTATATTATATATGTCAAAGATAGTTTAACTCGAAGTATGAAACTGCCATTTAAGCTATAAACCTGACTAAATGGTCCAAACCTGAAACTGTGACCCTTCCTTGCAAATTGCTACCAATTAATCATAGTTAAATGGTTTTAGATTCAATACGAGAGTAATCTTATGGAGGAGCTATTGGGTTTGGAAAGTCACCATAGAACAAAGGCTAGTGGGTTAATCTCCTAAAACAAGGTGTTAACATAGTCTGTCGAGAGGTACATTTTGCATTAGGATAACCCCTAGGCTGCTATCTTTTATGAGGAAGCAAAAACATGGAAAATGTTTGGTTAGGTAGGAATGCAACTTGTCAATTTGGTCTAGCTTGAGTGATTAAAAGAGAACGTTGTTAGGCTCTCCACCATTTCATGGATTGATATACTGATGAGACAAAAGAGGCTCTCTCTTGAGACTTGACTAGGTGATTCATAACAGTGGTGGTGTTGGTGCCTTAACTTAGCTAGAAAATGCCAAAACTCTATTGATGCACAAAATTTATTACTGAATCTACCTTAGAGTATGCCATAGTCACTCAATATGACATGCATGGTTTTACCAAGGAGGCCCTAAACTTTTGAACAATGTAACTTTACATTGGTATCCTGGTAGTAGTTGCATTGGTCTTATTAGCATTACACCACTTTTAATATGGGTCTTCACAACAGAGAATCACCATTGTTGATTTGTGTTAAAAAGAAACATAACATGCAATAGATTTCTTTTGGCATGCAATGTTGTTGTTGGTAGTTTTCTTGTATTTGTGCCACATGTAAAGCTAACATGCGTTAAATTTCTTTCACCTTGCAATATTTTTATTGGAAACGTGCTTGTGTTTGGGCTAGAAACTATGCTAGATTTCTTTTTCTTTGCAATATTGTTGTTGTCAATTTGGTTGTTTATGATAAAAGGAAATCTAGCAAGTGTTAGATTTCCTTCACCTTGGCAATGTTATTTGAAATGTTGTGCTTGTGTTTGGGCTAGAAGTTGTGCTAGATTTCTTTTGCTATGCAATATTGTTGTTTTCAATTTGGTTGTTTAATATAGAAGGAAATCTAACACGTTTTAGATTTCCTTCACCTTGGTAATGTGCTTTTGTTTGTGTTAGAAGGAAATATAGCATGCACTAGATTTCTTCTGGCATGAAATGTTGTTTTTGGTAGTATGCTTGTATTTATGCTACATGTAAAGCTAGCATGCGTTAAATTTATTTTACCTTGCGACGTTGTTATTGGAAATGTGATTGTGTTTTTGATAGAAGTTGTTGGATTTTGTTTTCCCTACAATGTTATTGTTGGCAATGTGCTTTTGTTTGTGCTAGAAGTAAATCAAGCATATGCTAGATATCTTTCACACTGCATGTTGTTTTTGGCAATGTGATTGTGTTTGTGCTAGAATAAACTCTAGAATGTGTAAGATTTCCTTTACTTTGGAATGTTTTTGTGAGTAATATGCTTCTATTTACGTTAGAAGGAAATTTAGCATGTGGTGGATTTACCTTAGAATATTCTTATTGACAATGTGCTTGTTTGTCCTAGAAGGAAATCTAGCATGTGCTAGATTTATTTGACCATGTAATGTTGCTTCTAGCAATATGCTTATGCTTGTAGTAGAAGAAATGATATTGATTGTTAGCTTTCATTTGAGGAAACAATGTTTCATTACATACAATATTACTACCATACTATTTTAATTTTTGCATTTATATTACTTTTTCGTAAGTTGTGTGTTTTTGTGAAAATATAAAGTCACACTTTACACGGTTCAACCTTTTAATTACAAGTTACAATTTAATTGTTGTTACAGAATTGATACAAGCTACCATGGAAAATATAATTTTGGCAAAAGGGGACTATGTTGATCTCCTTATTAATTATCAAGTCATTGGGCTAGGAAGGGTCGAATTTGCAGAGTCTGGAACTTATTATGTTGGAGAAAGGGTTAATGTTGGTTATGTTACAATTTTGATAATTGATGTAACTCAACCAGATTTGATTGATGATGATGTTAATGAAGGGGACATACATTCATGGAAGATCATGGATTTGAGACACAACATAGGTAAATCAAAATATTGAAGCATGTGTTATATATTATTGATAGCATAATAAATGTTTTTTTTGGAGTAAATACTAACCTTACTTACATTCGTTTATAGGTGCACATGTTTCTTCCACATTTTCTATTGGAGCCAAGGTAGATCTTTTGCAACATGGAGTGAAGGTGGGCGAGGGCTCCATATTCAATACAGAGCTTGGGCATAAAGTGCATGGAAAGATGGTAAAGAAAGGATGCATAGTGGTTAAAATCGAGAAGGTGTTAAAACATAATGCTCCTCTACCACATCCAAAAGGATTTGAGCATACACTTGGGGGTGCATTAGAATCTTATGAAATTTGGCCAGAATCAGATTTGGAGCCCAACTGTCATGATCATGCCACAAATATTCCCCAAGATAGGGTTAGATTCATATGTACAAAGGTTTCTCTTACACATGAATGCATGGGAACAAGCATGTGCATTGCCAATGGAATGCTAGTTAATGTCCGCAAGGATGACATTGTTGAGGGTGAAACACTAGGTGAAATGGATTTTGGTGTTCTTCTAGAAGAGATAGATGGAAATTGTGAGATATGCAGAATTGGGGATAAGTCTATACACTGTTTGGTTAGATGGCCAATAAGTAAGTTGGTGGATAACAAAGGTGTGATATTAAGGGTCAAGGAAAAGTTCAAGGAGCCACCCAAAGAAATGGTGATATGGGATGTTATAGAGGACACAAATCCCTTAAACAATTGGGATGGGTACTTTTGTAATGAAAAAGATAGAAACTCAATTGATATGCATGTAACAAGGCCATATAAGAGGGTTAAACGAGTTATGGCTACAAAAAAATGCAAAATGTCAAACAAAAATAGATGAAGAGAAAGAAATTCGAGTTTTGGCAACAGATGTATGTTGTAGAAAAGATTGTCTTCAACATGTGGATAGGGCCATTGCAGGTGCTAGAAGGGATATGAGACAAATAAATAAAAATGGTATTAGAGAATTTGTCTTGAATTCACTCATGTCAAACACAGTCATGTCAAAGGGCCATGGCCATGGCCATGGCATACCACCTATTGCTAGAAATGTAAAGGACATGAGATTTAATGGGAATATTATTTGTAAGAAAGCATGGTATAAGATACATAAAATTCCTCAAAGCACATGCTATAACTACCAACATTATTTCCAACATGGACAGATCAAAGCTATTCATGGTAACACGAACACATCCAAAGCAAGAGCTCACACAGTGGCAACCATAGAAATATTGCACAAATATGTAATCGATAATTCAGATTTTTCACCAAACCAAACATGTCAAGTTGAAGAAGATGGAACATCTGCTCCTTTAAGATTGCTTCCTTCGACTTACACACAAAATTCTTTGTTAAAAGAGATCAATGAGGCTCTTCAAAAGCTCAATTACCCATCAATATCACAGTCAACAATGAGCAAGATCTGAAACACTGAGTTTCGAGATGTGGCATTTTCAAAGAACACCAACTTCAGTAAATGCAGTGAATGTATTGTGTTGAAAGCACAAATGAAGTTAGCAACTACAAAAGAGTTGGAAGAAAAGGCACGAGGTAGGTTGAAGAAACATAACAAGATTGTTATGTGTGGAAGATATTGCTATTATGTCCATAGAATTATGTCATAGTGGTTTCCAAAGGAGTATTTGAGCATTATCCATGATAAAATGGGCAAAACAAAGACTTCAATCCCAAGGCTACGTGTCAAATCAAAATCTATTGTAGGAACAAATTTAGGTTTGTCATTGACAGGTATGCTTACACATGGGCATAAGGCAGGGGGTTTTGGTCATTTCTCCTTTCCATTTGTCCATATGGGATCACAATTTACTATTACATCCCCTACAAAGTGCTTAAGGGACCTTGAAGACCCACAAATGGATATGTATGGTGATCTACTTTATGAAAGTGGAATTTCAAGAAACCCACTTACAAATGCATTACTTGACACCTCTATTTACTCAAAATTTCAAGGGTACAAGGATGATTTTATATCTCGTGGAAGTTCAAAAAGTCAAAATGTTGATTTTAAACCTCTTCCTCCACATTTGTTGTTACAGTTGGACAATGTAGCAAGTGATAATAAGAATTGCTATCTTTTCATGTTTCTATCACTTTTAATTGCAGTTGGTGTCTTCATCACTATTGAGGTTGGGTTCTTTCCTGTGGGGCACACCCATGAAGACATAGATGGAACCTACAGAAGAATGTCTTCCAACCTAAAAAGTAAAGATATTTATTCTTTACCTGAAATGATGGATACATATTGCACAATTGAAGAAAATCGAGTGTTTCCACCTACACTTATTGACAAGGTCTATGACTTCAAAAGTTTCCTTAATGGATACATCAAGGAGGGAAAAAATGCACTAGTTGGACATCGTAATGTCCAATACTTCCAATTTCTTGTGCTCAATGATGTTCTAGTACTAAGGTACAAAGAATCAATTAGAGATATTGAGTGGTCAGAACCAGGTGAGTTATGGAATATAGATGATGAAGGCCGACCTATAATTCCCATAGGGAAACCATCTTTCTTAGCTTCCAAACAGAATGATGTCTATTTAAAAGAACTAAAGGAAGGGATAACATCATACATAAAAATGTGGAAAGACACTATTGGGAATGAGGATTCACCAATTGTTATAGAGGAATGGAAAAATAAAGTAGTGTATTGGGAAAAAGTTCTTGATACATTAGATGGAATCTATAATGATCATAGAATAATAGATGGAAGTGATTCATCTTCCGAGGATTTTTGGCCTAGGACAAGGCACATTGTTGATGTTGATCGTAATGCACTCCAAGTAATCTCAAGTATTATGGATGGAGATTTTGATAATGTGATAGATGAACCAATATGTGTTGGACCCAAATGCAACAAGCCAAAACCAACTTTCAATCCGATGATTGATGTTGAGAAAGGAAAGATGTTGCTAGTTAGATCAGGAAATGAGGATGCAGGAGAGATGATTTGGATGGCAAAATCCATCTCAGATATCTTTAGGGATAATGAAAGTGAGAATCTTCATGTAAAGGTTGACTGGTGGAAGCCTATGTCAGGGAAATACAATGGAAAATTTTTAGAGCAATATTGGGTACCAAATCCTGATGACACAAAACTTGGCTCTATTCCAATTAATACCATAGTGTGGGCATGGATGCCAAAGAAAGAACATTGCAAGAAGACCAAGATAAATAAATATGGAGTAGAAGCCATTCTTGATCTACTTGAGCGAATATCTTAAGAGTAGGTTTATATGATTCATGAATGTAATTTTTTTTGAAGGATCTATTAATATACATTTAGACACACTTTTCCATATTTGTTGTATATCAAATATTCTCTTCATATTCTTTTTGGAGGAGTTTTATATTATTTAATATTTCAATTAATCATGTGTTATACAAATTACATGACAATGCCATAAAATATTTAAGTTTTCAAAGCTTTATTTGACCAACATGACTTCTCACCATATCAAATATGCATAATCGAATTCAATAATGCACTTAAAAACATCTTCTAAACTTGGTCTATTAAAAAAACAATGGAGTACTTAATTAGTATTCTATTTAATATAAACCATTTAAACACTTAATGAATAAATGCTAGACACTTGATATAATGTTTGAGGTGAGTTTTCCTTAATTTTCCTTATTGTAATTGATATAAATCAAATTCATTATTTTGTTGCACTTTAATTTATAAAAAAAATATTTTGATCATTGAACAACACAACTAGAATTATAAAATATTTCCTCTTATAGATTTTGAAGTGGTGCCAACATTGTACTAGTATAATTAATTTGTACTCAAAGAAGGAAAAGTAGTTAGTGTCAATTTAAAATTGTCAATAATAGTAAGAAAAACAATATTAGTATATTGTTAAATAACTTTATAGGTAAGTTTTTTCGCAAAATCTATTATTAACGAGTCAAATTTAATACGTAAATATAAATGTTAATGATAATAGAAATAATGTAAGGAATCTAAGTTTTAGATGAATGTTAATATGTTCTTTTCAATATAATATCCTTCCACACTATAGGTTTAAAAACTAAACATTTGTAATAAATATCTTAGTCAATTTTCTCTCTTTCTTGTTGTATTTGAAAATAATCAAATTGTACTACTTTGTTACTATTCTAATTCATGATTGATTTTGATCATTAAAATGATTAGTAATTGAGACGAGAGGCTCATTTTACAACCCAATATGGGGGAAAAATAAAAATTATGTTCTAAATAGAAAAATAAAAAAAATGAATATTTTGTAAAGTAATTAGAAGTATATAAAATGTGTGAATTAGATGTTTAAATCTTATACTTTTCAAAAATATTTCAGCTAGAGATTCAGAGAAACTATTTGAAGATTTATGTTAACTAATTTATGTCAATATCAACTTCATATATATCTATATATAAGAAAAAAGTTTTTTATGGTTAAAAATTTAATTTGGTCGTATATATACTCTATTTAGCATTCAAAAATACAGTGTCAACAATGAAAAATAACACATTGTATCTTTCACTCAAAATGTTTGCAAGTGAAGAAATTTGATCCCTACATCTGCACTTAAAATGGATTTATGATGGTATATATTGGACACATTACTATGATCATTTGTCATTAAATAACTTTATACTTAATATATAGCTTGCATATTAATCTATTATTCATTAAGTAAGCCTCAAGTTTTTAACATAAAAGTACAAATAATAAATAAAAATAAATTATGCTACTACTCGCATTCAACATTTAATTTGATCCTAAAAAAATATTTTCTCCTCAACTCTAAAATGGTGCAAACTTCCTACAATAGTATGTAATGTTGATATTGATAATGATGATTATCATCCACTAAGACCAAATATGGTATATAAGAAGGTAAAAAGATATTACTAAATGTTATTTCGAATTTTATTGTTATGCTCAAAAAACATTAAAAGAAGTGTTTCAAGATCATCATAATTTTGTTTAGTTAAACAATCCAGAAAGTTGGCAGCGTCACAAATATTTTGAAATTTAATTCCAATATTAGTATAAACTAGATGATCTATGACAATTTTTAAATCTTCAACCATATTCCTAGTGTTTCAAAGGTGATAGCCTTTTTATTGCGTTAACACTCTTTTTAGTAATAATCATAACTTAACACATACATGATATTTACTGTATATCGGATTATAATTAAATGGGTTAATAATAGTAACATACACATCATTATTTTCATAAAATAACCTTAACAAACTTATCTTTTAATATAAACCATAATATTAAAATAGATAATGTAAGGAATGCACATTAAGATGTGAAAGATTTGCTTCTGCAAGTTTAAATAAATTTGTTTTATAAATTTTATCATGATAATTTTTACACAAAAAATGGTGAATATCTACATTAAAATTAGTGAACTAAGTGACTTTCTAATTTCTCATTTTGAAAAAATTTAATCTAGTTAAAGTTCTAAATAATGGTATATATTGGACACATTATTAAGATCATTTGTCATTAAATAACTTTATGCTTAATATATATCTTGCATATTAATCTATTATTCATTAAGCAAGCCTCAATCTGTTGCTCACATTCAACATTTAATTTGATCTTAATTTATTTTTTTTCTCCTCAACTCTAAAATAGTGCAAACTTCCTACAATAGTATGTAATTATGATGGTGATAAAGATGATTATCATCCACTAAGACCAAATATGGTATATAAGAAGGTAAAAAGATATTACTAAAGTTATTTTGAATTTTATTGTTATGTTCAAAATGCATTAAAATAAGTGTTTCAAGATCATCATAATTTTGTTTAGATAAACAATTAAGAAGGTTGGTAGCATCACAAATATTTTGAAATTTAATTCCAATATGAGTATAAACTGGATGATCTATGAGAGTTTTTTAATCTTCAACCATATTACTAATGTTGCAAAGGTGATAGACTTTTAAATTGTGCTAACACTCTTTAATAGTAATAATCATAACTTAACGCATACATGATATGTACTATATCGGATTATAATTAAATGGGTTAACAATAGTAACATACACCATTATTTTCATAAAATAACCTTAACAAACTTATCTTTTAATATAAACCATAAAAAATATTAAAATAGATAATGTAAGGAATCCAAATTAAGATGTGAAAGATTTTCTTTTGCAAGTTTATATAAATTTGTTTTATACATTTTATCATGATAATTTTACACAAAAAATGGTGAATATCTACATTAAAATTAGTGAACTAAGTGACTTTCTAATTCCGCATTTTGAAAAAACTTAATCTAGTTAAAGTTCTAAATAATGGCATATATTGGACACATCACTAAGATCATTTGTCATTAAATAACTTTATACTTAATATGTATCTTGCATATTAATCTATTATTCATTAAGCAAGCCTCAATCAACTTTTTTATTAACATAAAAGTATAAATAATAAATAAAAATAAATTATGCTACTACTCACATTCCACGTTTAATTTGATACTATTTTTTTTTTCTCCTCAACTCTAAAATGGTGCAAACTTCCTACAATAGTATGTAATTATGATGGTGATAATGATGATTATCATCCACTAAGACCAAAAACGGTATATAAGAAGGTAAAAAGATATTACTAAAAGTTATTTCGAATTTTATTGTTAATATGCTCAAAAAGTATTAAAAGAAGTGTTTCAAGATCATCATAATTTTGCTTAGTTAAACAATCAAGAAGGTTGGTATTGTCACAAATATTTTGAAATTTAATTCCAATATGAGTATAAACTGGATGATCTATGAGAGTTTTTTAATTTTCAACCATATTACTAGTGTTGCAAAGGCAATAGACTTTGAAATTGTGCCAACACTTTCTTAGTAATAATTGTAGCTTAACACATACATGATATTTACTATATCTGATTATAATTAAATGGGTTAATTATAGTAACATACACATCATTATTTTTATAAAATAACCTTAAAAAACTTATCTTTTAATATAAACCATAAAAACTATTAAAATAGATAATGTAAGGAATCCAAGATTAAGATGTGAAAGATTTGCTTTAGCAAGTTTATATAATTTTTCTTATAAAGTTTATCATGATAATTTTTACACAAAAATGGTGAATATCTACATTAAAATTAGTGAACTAAGTGACTTTCTAATTCCTCATTTTGAAAAAACTTAATCTAGTTAAAGTTTTAAATTCTAGATCCACTGAATACTTCCAAATTTAATGAAATGTGTGTTTAATGACTATTGATTAGATACACATGCATAAGTTAAATGTCATTTTGTATTAATTAGAACTATGATGAATGTCAATGATTGGATTAGAATGGCTATATTTTTTAAAGAGGTCATATTCCCTTAATTGTTGCTTGGAAAACAACTTCATGGAAACTTTGTTTTAAAGTTCCTTAGATGTAGTGTCTAGAAAATTTATCCTTATTTGTTATGCATAATTTAATGCATGAAAATGGTTTATGAAAAATAAACAGGACCAATACCTTTTTATCTTGTTGAAATATTGAGAACATTGATGCATGTGCAAAGTGAAAATAACTAGATGTTTTGTAGAAGGTATGGTTTTATCAAAAGCAAATGTGACTAATTTTGCTAGTGTGATTAAGTAGTGGTAGCTTAATGACAACATAATGACGTCATTAAGATTCCAATAACATGGGATATAAGAACCAACGAAGGGTAAAATGTTGCAATGTGATTTGCAACAACAGGTACAATGTTTACCATTATGATATAGAAGATTTGTGCATAGAAGACATAGTAATGTTTTTTTCTAAATTACATGTTGATTATTATGTAGAAAAATTGAAAAGAATAACACCCGTGTAACAGGAGATGCCAGTGATGATTTCTTGTCAAATTTACCTTTACAATATTATGGGGCCCATGTTGAGGGTCAAGTATGAATACATGATGTACATAAATGTTCCTTTTGTTTTAACATTAATGTGCATATGGTCAATTATGTAAATTACAGTGGAAAAAGATGATAAAGAGAATTTCACATCCCATAAAATTATAGGACAATTGGAAAGGCCCAAAGATGCCATGGGTAGAGGTAGTTTCCAACTTGGATTTCGTCTCTCTAGAGATAGATAATCTCAGTAAGGGAAAAAGGGTGGCCAAGATGGTGAGAGGGGAAATTCTTGAGGCAATCTTGTTGGTTTTGGAGCCTTATGGAGGAAGCCAAAATGAATGAGTTGCTGAGCTCTAAATTCCTCAAGATATGACGTTGTCAGACGAATACGTGGGGTGCTGCCAAGAGGAATCCTGTGTTGGACCAAATGTAGTCATTGTTAAGGAATTGTATTGGATGTGAAATTGGGTCAATATGGTTAGTGGAAATCAGTTCTCGTTGGTTGAGAGGAACATTCTTTTTCCCACTATGGTTTTCATGGAAGGCCAAGTTAACTAACCTGATAAGTGATGTGTTAGAATGAATTTTTTGTAAGTTTATGTAAGAATGTTATGTCTATCCTAACAAGAAAGGAGCCTAGTGCTCGAGAAAGAACTACTGAAAGTGTATTTATTCTATTGTATTACCATTCTTGTGGATTTCTTTAGCAAGGGGCTAAGATGTCATGCACTTCGTGTAGTTATGGCTGATTTGATCATTTCGATGATTAGAGAGTTAGGTGCTCTATAAGTACTTATATAGATACTATGATAAATGATTGATAGTTAAAAATATTGTGAATATCATTTGATTGAAAATGTTGTGATTAAAAATAATGTGATTATTGTTGAGAAATATTAATCGGATATGTTGGTAATACGCCATGGGGTGCTTGCCATGGAGGTTGTTAAACCACCCAAGGTGCTTGTTGTTGGGTTAATAAACCACTCATAAAGTACTTTCCATAGCCATAAACAACCTATAATTAAAATATTGTATGGAATGGTCATGGTTTCCAGGTACTAGCATGTAAGAACTTGTTATTGCGAAGACATTGTTTTTCTTTTACAATAGTTGAAGGGCTGGAAGTAAAAATTTATATTTTTTGTAGTTGTAAATATTTATGAATATTGATAAAAATTATTGTTTTTGCTTAGTGTTATTTTCTAGAAATCAAATTCTTATTTTTGGAGTGGAAGGATCCCTTTTTTACTGTTCTAGTTATAGAACTATCATGACTGGAGATAAATGCCATGAGTAAAAGGTCCAGAAAAGAAAATTGAAAAAGTTAAAAGACTAGGAGAACATTGATTGATAATAGGATCAACATTGAGGACAATGTTATACTTAAGGGGGGGGGAGAGTATGTAATATCCTTATAACTACATTCGGCGTTCATAAAATATTATTAATTCATTGTATGTTTAACAACAAGAAGTAGTTATGATTCAGTACGATTGCAACTACCATAGATTATTTATATCATTTTGTTTCATTATTTTTTGTGGGATACAGTTGGTGGGTGGTAAAGGAATGTAGCACAAAAGGCATCTTAAAAATTTCTCTCTGTAATTCAGTTCGAGATTTACCCTGAGATGTTTGAATTTGAGTGGATGATCTCATCACTTCGTACTTATAGATTAGTGGAGTGATGAGTGTTCCCCCTATTGCACCACTAACCTGAGTTTCATTTGGATTCCAATTGTTTGCTACTCCACATGGAGTTGCATGGTAAAAACTGAAGAGTCAAACATCTTGTCTTGTTTGGATGGAAATGGCGAGGATCATGAGATATGCTCATTGTAGAATTGAGTACCTGCACATTTCGACGTGTAAACACATTTTCTTATAAGATTGTACATTATGCTTATTAAAGAATGAGTACTTGTGCATTCTAGCATGTAAACACGCTGCCTTAGAGGATCTATCTAGCACTAATAAGGCATTGAAATCAGTGGAGGAGCGGAAACAATGTATGTCTGCAAAATATTCTCCATTAATGCTTGCATGAATCTATACGAGTGTTGAAAATGAAACCTTGTGTCGTAGAGAATAAATAAAGGTTTGGACATGAGGAATGCATGTAGGAATGCATGGATATTGCACATAAGAGACAAGTATTCATGTTATTCTTCTTGAAAGAAGAGATTGCATACAAATCTTTTGCATTTAAAAGAAAAGAAAGTATTCATTTTCTTGAAAAAGGGGGGTGCATATGAATAATATTTGCATAAAAGATTAGCAACATTATTCTCTTGGAAATAATGCATGGTAAAAGATAAATTATTTGTGCTAATATTTTGGAAAATAATGCATATGAATCTTTTGCAGAAAATATAAGTAACATATTATTTCTTAAAAGATTACATATGAATTCTTGTGTATGAAATTCAAGATTAATTTCGTGAGAGCTTGCATGTGAATTATTATGCATGAAATGATAAGAATCAAGGTTATTTTCTTTAAAAGTTGCATATGAATATTGCACATAAAAGGAAAAGAAGCTTCCTTTGGAAAAAGAATTTGCGTTTACATGCATTAAGATAATAGTTATTAGGATAATTTCTTTTGGAAGAAGAATATGAATTTACATGCAAAAAACCATAGCTAATGTGCTAGTTTCTTTTAAAAATATGGGTAGTTGCGGTGGTTGTTCTTTTGGAAAAAAATATGTTTTGTGCAAGGAAATCGCTGCTAGTGAGGTGTTTATCTTTGGAAAGATTTCCCTCTTCTTGTGCGAAGAGATAGTGATAACCATTGACGTTTTTTTAATTATTATTGTGTTCTTGTGTGCAAAAGTAGAATATAACTATTTTCCTTTCTGATGATACATGTGAAGTAGGGATAAATGAGCATGCCTTGGTAATCTTTATGTATTTTACTTTATGCATGTGAGATTTGGATGGATAGACATGTGTCATAACCATACACATGTAAAGATAAATAGACATGTTTTGGTAGTTATGTGTTTTTAATTAATGCATGTGCGGTGTCAATAAAATAGGCATGTCTCGATACTTTGTATACATTTTATTTATGCACATGAAAATATGTTTGAAGTATAACTAGTAAAGATTTATTATTGGTTTGATAAATATTTTATATAATCATGATGTCAAAGTTTGTTGATAGTAGTAATTGCAAGAAAATATTGTGACTTATGCGGAGGATTGATTATATTTAAGATTATGACAGGTAATGAACTAATGATCCATGCAGATTGAGAGAATATCAACTACAGGATGATCTACTGCAGGGAACCACCAAGCCACAAAGGCATAATGTTCGAAGAATTGTGGGGCAAATAATATCATGATTAATGTAATAGCTTCTAGCTAATTATGTTGAATTTAATATGATATTTCTTTGTAATATTTTTAACAATGGTCAAAGGATGGACTCCCTTATTGCCATTGAGTGAGGGGTGAACACCTTCACTAAACGTTTAATAAAAAAGCATTTGTTGGTTTTTCCCTTTGGAGTTTCCAGGGTATATCGGTATCCATTAATGTGTTTTCCTATTATATCATTCTAATGTTGTTGTTTCCTTACATGACATTGCCACTTACATCATCAAATATGTGATTAACTAGCCTAATTAAACGGGTAGCGATAATGATTTAAGGTTACAACAAGGAGATTTATGTTAATATGTAGTAACAATGGTGGTTACATTATGTGACTTGCTATTCCATTTCTAAATTTACTGTATGTAATGACTATGTTTTTATCTGATGGCCAGTTAAGGAATATGGAATAAGTGATTGAGAATATTACATGCTAGTAAATTTTGTAATAGCTTCTAGCTAATTATGTTGAATTTAAGATGATATTTGTTTGTAATAATTTTAACAATGGTCAAAGGATGGACTCCCTTACTGCCATTGAGTGAGGGGTGAACACCCTCACGAAACGTTTAATAAAAAAAGAATTTGTTGGCTTTTCTCTTTAGAGTTTCCAAGGTATATCAGTGTCCATTGATGTGTTTTCCTATTATGTCATTCTAATGATTTTGTTTCCTTACATGACGTTGCCACTTACATCATCAAATATGTGATTAACTAACTTAATTAAATGGGTAGTGATAATGATGTAAGGTTACAACAAGGAGATTTATGTTAATATGTAGTAACGATGGTGGTTACATTATGTGACTTGCTATTCCATTTCTAAATTTACTTTATGTAATTACTATGTTTTTATCTAATGGCCAGTTAAGGAATATGGAATAAGTGATTGAGAATATTACATGCTAGTAAATTTCATAGAAATTTTCTAATCCTATGTATTTTTACACAAGGTTTACCAAGAGGATGTTACATATTTGGTGGGGATTAAACTTTGATATTTTTTTTGTCAAGTTCTCTGTGATCCTCCAGGCTTGACCTGTGGCTTGAAGAGCCACAACCCAAGGGAATCTAAGCCATTAAAGTCACCCGGGGATCCCACTCGGTCTGGGCACACCAACCCTTAGCTGAATGGATTTTTTTATTGAAATATGACAACAAGAATATTCCAATTTAATTTGTCCTTGAATTAAATTGTGAATTAAAATCGAATTTAGTCTTAACAACTACTTGGAAATAATTAATTTATTTATTTTAAATTAATTAGTTGGAGAAATTCAAGTTAGAAGTCTTTCTGAAGTCATGCAAGAGTTATCCCTTAAATTAAGGAGATAAGATTGAGTTATATTTGAGTTGTAATTAGTTAACTCAGTTTACTGAGTTAAATCCAGTTAAATAAGTTCCAAACTTTTTGAGGAACTAATAGTGAGTTAACAGTTAGTTGATGCATTAATGCACTCAACTAGTGCTACTCTAGTTAACTGAAGATTCCCTCATCAGAAACTCATGCATGTCTATTATGAGAAAGACCCAGTTGAGATTAATGTTCAAGGACAGTATACTATCAGTTGCATGTATTTTCTCATGGAGAAAACTCATTTATGCAGTCAAGGATTCATCCTTGAAGATTGCACAATTTTGAAGGCTTGATTTTCCACTTGGTAATAGGCTAATCATCCACAAGGAATAGTGCATGGAAATAGGAGCTTGGAGGGTAGAGAGGAAGGCTAGAGAGAAGTTGAGATTTCCTGTGAGCATCTGTGAGGATTGTACTGAGAGTTGGCTAGCTGTGAGAGCTAAGGCTTTGTATAATTCCTATGTATTTCCACCATGTATGATAATACAATAGTGTGAGGTTTTTTATCTGAGACTTTCCCCAAAGTATTTTCATGTGTATTGTGCCATTGATTCTTCTTCTTCTTCTGGTTATATTGTTCATCTCGATCTTTAAGCTTCCACAAATTGATAGTAGAAGTAGGCTATAGTATTCTGCTTTGATTTATATTGCATTATTGGGTTAACCTATCATAGATTTTCTACATGGTATCAGAGCTATGAACAATGTATTGAGAAGAGAATTCGAAGTTTGAAGTTCAGGGTTGCAGGTGCAAATCGAATTCATATCATACTTCAAGGTTGGCCAATGGCATTCTATGGATTGAGACTCAAGTATGCCTTGGAAGGAAGCTCGAATTACATAGCATGGAAAGATAGAATGGAGGCTGTATTAAAAGACAATGGCTTGAAGGAATTCATTGATCAAGAAATCCCAAAGTCAGCTTCAGCTAATGCACAAGATTTGGCTGAGTGGAAGAAGTGTGTGGCGAAGGCGAGACGGATCATCCTTGAGGGAGTTCGAGACCATATTGTCTCGAGTCTCCATGGGAAGGATACTCCATTTTCAATGTGGAAGACATTGAAGGACCTCTACCAGAACAATAGCGACCAGAGGAAATTGGTGCTTAAGGATAAGCTTCGAAGAATCAAGATGGAGAAGGGCGATACTATTTCCACATGTCTGAACAAGCTCACTGTAGAGATGAGCTTGGCTGTGTGGGAATAACTACTGCCGATGATGATATGGTGAGCCTCGCTCTCCTTGGCCTTTCAAGGAGTTAGAATAGCTACCAGGACTCTCTGAATGGAAGGGAGAAATTGTCGGATTGGGAACGACTATGGTCGGATCTTATGTAGGAGGAGATCAGGAGGAGCACACGAGATGGTTCTTCATCCAAGAATGATGATGAAGAAAATCTGGCCTTAGTAAGTAAGGCAAGGAAAGGGAAGGGGAAGGCTTCCCATTTCAAATCGAATTCTTCTCGTGGAGGGAAGAAGGGTGACATGTCTAAAGTAAGATGCTTTAATTTTCACAAGATGGGACATTATGCGACTAATTTCCCATCGAAGAAGTCCAAGAAGGGATCCTCGGAAAGATCGGAAGGTGAGGCATTAGCCTCTTAGTTCGAAATGGACTTTACCCTCATCACATGCATGGTTTCATCAATGATGGGTTGTGTCTGGTATCTTGAGAATGGAGCCTCATTCCACATGACCGGTGATAAAAATTTATTCAGTGCCTTGGAGGAGAAAGACCTCAAGATGCGCATAGAGATGGGTGACAACGAAAGGTATAGTGTTTCAGGAGTGGGCACGGTTGCTTTTCAGAGGGAGCATGGAGCTCCTCTCACCTTGACAGATGTGATGTATGTGCCTGGACTGAAGAAGAACTTGGTATCGGTCACGATGTTGGAGGACAAAGGCTACAATGTTGTCTTCAGTAAAGGAAAGGTGTTCCTAAGACACATAGCCATGGGTCAGACCAAGAGGATATGGATTCAGGTGAAGAATCTCTATAAACTAGAGGTAGATGATTGTGCAGCATTGAGTACAAAAGCAAAATTGGTGCAAAGCCAAGACATTGGCGAGTTGTGGCATAGGCGGTTGGGCCATTTGCATCATGGGGCTTTGAAGATAATGCAGCAGATATCTACAGGACTTCCCAAAGGTAAAATTGAGCAAGTTGACACATGCAAAGGTTGTACCTTGGGAAAGTACACCAAGTCTTCCTTTCATGATCGAGACAGTCGAGCAGAGGCTATCTTAGAGCGAGTTCATACTGATTTGTGTGGACCATTCTTGATGGCATCCACAGTGAAGCAAAGGTATTATGTGATTTTCATTGATGACTATTCTCATAAATGTTGGATTTATTTCATGCAGAAGAAGGACCAAACTTTCACAAAGTTTTGTGAGTTCAAAGCTTTGGTCGAGAAAGAGTCAGGGAAGAAGATCAAGGCCTTGAGAAGTGACAACGGTGGAGAATATGTCTCTCAAGAGTTTAAGGACTTCTGTGCAGTGGAAGGAATTAAACGAGAGTTGACGGCATCTCATAACCCATAGCAGAATGGGGTGGCCGAGAGGAAGAATAGAACTATTGTAGGGGAAGCACGGGCAATGTTACATGACCAAGGCCTACCACTTCACTTGTGGGTTGAGGCATGCAACACAACGGTCTATTTGTAGAATAGAAGCTTGCATCGCATACTTGGGATGAAGACACCAGAGGAAGCTTTCTCCGGTAAGAGACTAGATGTGGGTCACTTTAGGATCTTTGGCTCATCAGTATATTGCCATGTGACAAAGGATGCACGGAAGAAGCTTGAGCTGACAGCAGAGTTGGGGATAGTTTTGGGGTACACTGATACACCTCACAACTATCGGGTGTACTTTCCACTAGTCGAAGGACAGCGGTTCGCGGAGATCTCAAGTTTGATGAGCAGAAGGCCATGTGAGTTTCCCTTGAGAGGGAGCTCCAACTACAGGCTATGGAGGAACTGTTGGTTCCTAAGGAGGAGGAGCCTCAGATTGATGCGGAGCAACCGCATGTAGAGGTTCCAGGATTGGAGACATCCACTCAAGCAGAGTCTTCCAGAGATGGACGAAAGCGCACAAGAGAAGCTGGCAGATTGTTGGAGGATGCGAGAGAGAATGTGGGAGCACCATCTTCTTAGCGCAGACAAAGGAGGTCACCTGAGAGGTACACTGGATACATGGCCCTTGCTAGGGAATGTTTTGAGACCGAGCCATCTTCCTTTGAGGAAGCAGTGTAGCAGCCAATTTGGGTTGATGTTATGGTGGAGGAGTATGACTCCTTAGTTCGTAACAGTGTTTGGGATGTGGTTCCAAGACTGGAGAACAAGTCAGTTGTGAGTTCTCGTTAGTTTTACAAGGTAAAGCAAGTTGCTGATGGTAGTGTGGATAAGGATAAGGAAAGATTTGTTGTCCGTGGCTTTTCACAGGTCAAGAGGATCATGTTGTTGCAATATATTTCGACAGAGAAGCAAGATGCTGACATTTTGACAAAGACATTGTCAAAGTGTAAATTCAAGTTCCACAGAGACAGGGTCGGGGTGGTAGATAATCCCTTTCTTGTTGAGAGGGAGTGTTGAAATATGGCAACAAGAATATTCCAATTTGATTTGTCCTTGAATTAAATTGTGAATTAAAATCGAATTTAGTCTTAACATCTACTTGGAAATAATTAATTAATTAATTTTAAATTAATTAGTTAGAGAAATTCAAGTTAGAAGTCTTTCTGAAGTCATGCAAGAGTTATCCCTTAAATTAAGGAGATAAGATTGAGTTATATTTGCGTTGTAATTAGTTAATTCAATTTACTGAGTTAAGTCTAGTTAAATTAGTTCCAAACTGTTTAAGGAACTAACAGTGAGTTAACAGTCAGTTGATGCATTAATGCACTTAACTAGTGCTACTCCAGTTAACTGAAGATTCCCTCATCAGAAACTCATGCATGTATATTCTAAGAAAAACCCAGTTGAGATTAATGTTCAAGGACAGTGTACTATCAGTTGCGTGTGTTTTCTCATGGAGAAAACTCATGCATGCAGTCAAGGATTCATCCTTGAGGATTGCGCAGTTTTGAAGGCTTGATTTTCCACTTGGTAATAGGCTAGTCATCCACAAGGAACAACGCAGGGAAATAGGAGCTTGGAGGGCAGAGAGGAAGGCTGGAGAGAAGCCAAGATTGCCTGTGAGCATCTGTGAGGATTGTACTGAGAGCTGGGTAGCTGTGAGAGCTAAGGCTTTGTATCATTCCTATGTATTTCCACGTGTATGATAATACAATAGTGTGTGATTTTTTATCTGCAACTTTCCCCACAGTATTTTCATGTGTATTGTGCCATTGATTCTTCTTCTTCTAGTTATATTGTTCAACTTGATCTTTAAGCTTCCGCAAATTGATAGTAGAAGTAGGTTATAATATTCTACTTTGATTTATATTGCATTATCAAGTTAACCTATCACAGATTTTCTACATTTTTAGAATGTCTCCTCTATCCTCAATCGGTTCTGCTAGTGAAACTTGACAACTTTGATAATTTTATTATTTTATTTTATTTATTTTGTTTATTTGTAATTAAAATAATTATTATAAATTATTTAAAAAGTATATATATTGATATTTTATCAATGTTATGAATAATTACTCTATCTCAAATAATTTAGTAATAATTTTACAATAAAACAAATTTATGTTTTTACAAGATATTTTTAAATATTAAATTATTATTAAAATTTATTATAATAAATGAATTTATTATTTTTAATATTATTAAAACATAAAAATAAATAAATATAATTGTTTATGAGAAAATTCTTGGGCGTAAATCACATGATCTTATATTTGTCGACGCGTTTTGAACCAACCAGTGTGGTTCATCGTCAGGACAAGTTGAAGAATCAGAGCTAGGCTGCAAGTTTAAATAGTTAGAGCAGGACCTTCAACGGCTATATTTGACCAAGCAACGGCTAAATTGACCCACTAACCGCTAATCTTGACTTGGAAATGGCTAGCAGATAGGACCAAGGGAAATGAGAACACCATAATTAAAAATTAAAATAGGTTAAAGTTAAATTCAGATTCAGTTAAATTAACCATTTCAAATTTGCTTTAATTTTAGAGTTTAAGAAAATCCTATTGTTAGGATTGTTATAAATAAATTTAAGTTTAATATAGTAAGAATTTATAATTTTATTTTATTTAATAGTTTAATTATTTATTAATTGGTTAAATAATAATAATAATAATAATAATAATAAAATATAAATATAAATATAAATAAAAGAATAAAAAATAAATAAATAAAATAATAATAAAAATAAATAACTAAATAAATAAAAATTACAAATTAAAAATAAAAAAAATAAAAAAATAAATAAATAAATAAATAACAAAAAAATAAAAAATAAAAATAAAAATAAAATAAAGATAAAATCAATAAATTAAAATAGAATAAAGTTAAAATCTTATTGTTAGAATGGTTATTTTTAAAGTTTAATATAATGAGAATCTATATTTAAAAAAAAAAAAAAACGAACGAAGATTAAATTCTACTCTTAGAATTGTTATTTTAGTGCTTAATATAATAAGAACATACATTTTAATTAAAAAAAAAAAACAAAAAAAACAAAAAAAACAAAAAACTATTTGAATATATATAAACAAACACTCAAAGGGGAACAAAGAACTATGGTAAAAAAGATAGATAAGGTTAAAGGATAACAAGGGGAAAAAATAACTATTCTAACAATAAGATTTTATCTTTATTTTATTTTAATTTATTGATTTTATTTTAATTTTATTTTAATTTATTTTAATTTTTTATTTTTTTAATTTTTAATTTTTATTTATTTATTTATTTTTATTATTATTTGATTTTATTTATTTATTCTTTTACTTTTATTTTTATTTATTATTATTATTATTTTCTTAACAAATTAATAAATGATTAAACTATTAAATAAAATTAAATTATAAATTCTTCCTATATTAAACTTAAATTTATTTATAACAATCCTAATAATAGGATTTTCTTAAACTCTAAAATTAAAGCAAATTTGAAATGGTTAATTTCACTGAATCTGAATTTAACTTTAACCTATTTTAATTTTTGATTATGGTGTTCTCCTTTCCCTTGGTCCTATCTGCTGGCCATTTCCAAGTCAAGATTAACCGTTAGTGGGTCAATTTAGCGGTTGCCTGGTCAAATATAGCCGTTGAAGGTCCTGCTCTAACTATTTAACTTGGGGTCAATTTAGCGGTTGCCTGGTCAAATATAGCCGTTGAAGGTCCTGCTCTAACTATTTAACTTGCAGCCTAGATCTGATTCTTCAACTTGTCCTGAAGATGAACCACAACCACACTGGTTGGTTCGAAACGCGTCAAATGTAAGATCATGTGATTTACGCCAAAAATTTTCTCATAAACTTGATATGGATCACAGAAACCTCAACTCAACAAATATAATTAAACTAAATATTCTAAAACTAGCATTTTTATATCTACATATAATATTAATTAAATATTAATTTATTAAAATAAATAAATTTTAGTTTTATATCATTGAAAGTACACTATATTAAAATGGGAAGAATGAAGACTATATTGGTCTAATATATCAAATTTCACTACCAGTAATAATCTTAATTTATATTTATTTTTTTAATTTATAATAGGGAAAAACTGATTTTGATTTATCAAATTAAGATTTATAAAACTTAATTTTTTTTAAATAGTGTTTTAATTTTTAAATCATAAAATAAAGTTGATTCAATAAAAAAATAAAAATATGAAAGAGATATTTTTATATTAACAAATTAAAATATAGTAATAATAGAAAAATATTTTAATTTTCACTTTAATTTTATATCATATTTTATAGAGATAAAATAATTGGAAGTAAAAATATATTTAGTTTGTTTATAATTGTCATTTATTTTTTAGTATCATGGAGATGTATAAATTTTTTTACTACTATTAAATATGCCTTTAAAAATGATATTGATATTATAATGTAATGGGAAGGAAATGTGTAATTTGTTAAATTTTTAATATGGAGTTGATATGTGGCATTTAAAAAATAGAAATAATGTGAGATATAAATAAAATATTCCAGTATACACATTAAGTAAAATGTTTTAAAAATATCAAAGGAATTATTATAACCTTTTCCACTCAAATTCAATTTTCCAAATCTATTGTAAGCCCAAATCTCTAAATGTTAAGAGGGATCAAATTTTTCAAAGTGCAAACATGGTTGTAAAATGAAGATTTAAGTAAAATGTTTTAAAAATATATAGGGTGGTTGAAAGGAATGATTATGATCATCTTCACTCAAGTTTAATTCTCCAAATTTATGTTGAGGTCATAGCTATAAATGTTAAGAGAGATCAAATCTTTTAAAGTGCAAAAGTTGGCCATGAAAATGAAGATTATCTTCCAACAATTCCGTGTGAAAATGAAATGTTATGTTCCAATATAAATGCATCTATATTTTGTGATCCATATTATGAGTTATATTTTATATTTTATATTATAAATATAAATATATCTATATTTGAATTCAGGCTTCTGTTGAGAGATTTTTCGCTAAAAATCACATAAATAAACTATAAGGTGACGTATTTCGAACCATCTAGTGTGGTTCATCTTCAGGACAAGATGAAGAACCAAATCATGGCATTAGATTAAACAAATGAAGATAGATAACAACTAGTTTTGACTAAATAATTATCATTCATTAATAAATGATTTTTAAAATTAAAATATTCCTATATATTTCACTTATTTTAATGGGTATTTTAATATTAATTTAATTTTAATTTCATGAAAATGAATTTCAATTTTTCATAGTCTAACTAAAAGGGGTCAATTTTTTGGAAATCTAGGTTAAAGTTGTTGAGTTTCATGATTTTGGGTGTCCCAGGGATTTCACCTAAATTAATTGTGGCATTATTAGAAAAATCCATTAATTTTAGTAAAGAAGAATGGATAATAAATACTCTATTTAATTCTAAAATCATAAATCATAAAATAATTTTACATTTATTTAAATTGTATTTTAAAATTTAGAAAAATATTATTGGGAGAAAGTCGCTCTACAACCTATAATTAAAAATAAAAAATAAATAAATTAAAAGTGATATGGGGATGGGTGCAAACATTAATAATAAAAAGTTAAAGCAATAAAAACAATAAAATTCAATTTGTTATATTTTGATTTAGTTATTAATTTTTGCGTAGTTTTTGTTAAAATACCATGGACCATTACCATGGCTTGTCAATACACATGCCAAAAAACCATAATGTATTTCACAACCAAAATATTTCATAACAATATGACAAGATTCTTAACATGGATATTCACCCCTACTTTATTCGTGGATATTATTAACTTATAAAAAAAAGGTTTTGATATAATACAAGAGGCCAATGCCATGGCTTATCAATACCACATGCCCAAAAAACATAACTTATTTTACAATCAAAATATTTTATAACAATATGAAAATATTCTTAACCATGGATATTCACCCCAGTTTACCATAGATATTATTAACTTGTAAATAGGCTTTGTTACAATACCATGGGCCAATACCATGGCTTATCAATACCAAATGCCCAAAAAACATAACTTATTTCACAATCAAAATATTTTATAACAATATGACAATATTCTTAACCAGGATACTCACCCTCACTTTTCCATTGATATTATGAACTTGTAAATAGGTTTTGTTACAATACCATGGCTTATCAATACCAGATGCCAAAAAATCATAACTTATTTCACAATCAAAATATTTTATAAAAATATGACAAGATTATTAACCATGGATATTCACCCCCACTTTAACATGGATATTATTAACTTGTAAATAGGCTTTTTTACAATACCATGGAACAATATCATGGGTTATCAATACCACATACCAAAAAACCGTAACTTATTTCACAATAAAAATATTTTATTTTAATTTAATTTTATAACATTTTTTTAATAGAAGCTAAAAGGAAAAATGTTATAATTACTTTTGAGATATATCTAAATCCTCTAAGGACTACTAAAAATATTCCCATAGAAATTAAATTAAGGTTTTAATAAAACTAAAAATGAGGATACTTGTATATTTAAAGTTGTGAAATGTATATATTATTAAGAACCAACATAGATCCATCTCAATTAAGGATCCAAACGATGAGAGCAAGAAAAGTGACTAACAACAATAGAGGAAAAATAGTGCATGATTTTTTAAAGTTTTACTTGTATTTTCTTTGACATGATTGATCCAAAATATAAGTTTAATATTTTACAACCAATTGAGTTTTTTTATTTAGATACTTTCTTAAACAACACAATGGGATCAAATTTAAGAGATGAGGGAGGGCGGCAAGGAGAGAGGCAAAGAGAGAGAGAGTGATGGGGGGAGAGAGAGAAAGGGAGGAAAGAGAAAAGTCATAGAGAGATAGAGGGAGGAAAGAAAAAAGACACAGAGAGATAGAGGTGGAGAGAGAGAGGGAGACACAAAAATGGAGAGAGAGAGAGAGAGATGGGGATAGACAAAGGAAGGTGGGAGAGAAAGGGAGAGAGAGGAAGGAAGATAGAGGACTCAATAGAGAGAAGGAGAGAGAGATGGAGTTGGAGAGGGAGAGAGAAGGAAGGAAGAAAAAAATACATAGAGGGAGAAAGTTGGAGAGAGAGAGGTAGTGACAAGGGAGCGATGGGGAGAGAGGGAGGGAGAGAGGAGAGCAGGGGCTAAGAGATAGAGAAGGAGAGAAGGGGGAGAGAGAGAGAGAGAGGAGAGCGGGGGCCAAGAGAGAGAAGGAGAGAGAGAGAAGGGGAGAAGGGGAAGAGCGAGAGGGAGAGAAAGAGGGAGGGAGAGGGAGAGATAGATATGGAGAGAGTGTGTATGTTTGGGGGTTGACCTAGAAAGAGGGAATAATATAGTACTATATAAACAACTTAGATCCATCTTAACTCCATATCTATCAAGCACCCAGAGGGATCAAATCTCTTGAGGTGCAAACTCTATATTAACTTTGAATTTAGGGAGAGGGATCAAATCTCTTGAGATGCAAACCTTTCCTCAAGTTTAGCACTAAAAAAGATTAGGTTTAAAATTCAAAACTATATTAAAGTCAATCTACATCTATATTAACTTTGAATTTACCAAGAGCTGAGAGAGATTAGATTTGATCCCTTTAGGAACTTGATAGATCTGAAGTTAAGATAGATCTAAATTTATTTAATTATTAATTACAATTAATTTAACTATAAATTTTTTATTTTTGTTTTATGTAATTCTATTAAGTAAAAATGTTTTAATTAATAACTATAATTATTATGTAAGTTAAAAAATTTACATAATAATATAAGACATGACTTCCACGGTTGGAAAAGTCCCGTTGAAATTATAAAAATAAAATTTCATTCACTTCATTCATCTTATATTTATTTCAAAATTATAATAATCTTTTGAGTATTAATGATTTGTTGAAAAATAAATAACAATTAAAATTAATGTTTATATTTTTGTAAAATTAAATTGCTTTAAACATATTCATCTTATCAAATTTAAATTTATTTAAATTTATCATAAATTTGTTGCAAAGTAAATAGTATAAAAATTAAAATTTATATACTTATAAAATTAAACTTTAAAAGTATTCATTTTCTCAAATTTAAAAGTAAATTCTTTATTTAAATTTAATTATCATAAACTTATTTTTATAGGAAAAAAATCTAAACTTAGTAATATAGAAAAAATCTTGTGTTGACATTCACTTGACATTAAGTATGAAGAACCTACCATTATCATTCTTCCTATTATTTATGAAATTATTAATTAAACAAGCTATCCATACAAATTTACTTATCACTATCCAGAAATTCTGCAAGATTCCTCTCTTTTCTATCCTTGCCACTTTAACTCCCCTGCTTTCCTGCTATCCATACAAATTTACTCGTCACTCTCCAGATATTCTGGAGGATTCCTCTCTTTCTATCCTTGCCACTCTAACTCCCCTGCTTTCTGGAAAGAATGGATTTCATTATCCCATCATATCATATGATATCACCATAGAGTTTCCCTTTGCCGTCTATTTCAAAAGAAAGCCCCTTTGTCACTGCTCCAGAAGCCCAAAATTTGAAGAAAAGACTGTTGGAAGTAGCTTGCAAATAGTAAGCATATTCCATTGTAGGGAAACTTCAAATTTGGATATTTGCAGTGCGTTTCGTTTTAGTAGTTGAGCTTGTTTCTCAGCAGCAAACTTTTGAATGAAGGGCCAACATTTGAGTTATTGTTGGCAGCTTTGTAAATGAAATTGCGGAGCCATCGAATTGGACTAAGTTATGAAACGTCGTTACCCACAGGCGCAATTTGTTGATTGGCGGATTTCCTCTCCTGCAAAACCATGGCGGGTGGAGATTTTATAAGAACTTGCCTTTGCATAGAAAATACCATGGCCGTAAATAGAGCAGTGCTTGCAAAATACCCAATAGCCTGAACTTGCAATATAGGCTTGTGAGATACAAAAGAAACTATGGAGAACAAGATTATTTTTTGGAATGTATGCTTGTTGTTTTCATGCGGTTTGGTACAGATGAACAGAGCCCGAGCTCTTAGTCAAGAGGCTCAAATTTTACAGCTGTTGAAGAGTAGCTTGAAAGATCCTCAGAATTCCATGAAAAACTGGGAAGACTCCATTGCTGCACCTTGCAATTGGGATGGAATTACATGCGACAATTCTACAGGTATGGTCACTCAAATCATACTTGAAAGCAAATTTCTGAATGGTCCTTTTCCATCCAATATATGCGGTTTGAGCGACTTGAAGAAACTTCAATTGGCTTTTAATTACCTTGAAGGGAATCTGCCATCGACCCTTATGAATTGCAGCAAGCTTGAATACTTGAATCTTACCAATAATTCCTTGTCCGGTACTTTACCAGACTTCTCTCCATTGAAATCGCTGCAAATTCTAGATTTGACAAGGAACAATTTCACAGGTCCATTCCCTGCTTCTGTGGGAAGTTTACCAGAGCTGACCTCTCTAAGCCTGGCAAACAATCCATTCAATCCAGGAAATATACCTGAAGAGCTCATGAATTTGAAAAAGCTCAATCTGCTTTACCTGGCTTCTTGCAATTTGGAAGGAGAAATTCCGAGTTTTATTTTAAATTTTACAGATCTGGGCCTCCTCGATCTCTCTACCAATAATCTCCATGGATCCATTCCAATAGAAATTTCGAAACTCAGTAAACTCTACCAACTGGAGCTCTACAGGAATAATCTTAGTGGAAGTATACCTCGAGAGCTGGGTAATCTTACATTTCTGCAATGTTTTGATGCATCGATGAACATGCTTAGCGGAAGCATTCCAGAGGAGGTTGGCAATTTAAGAAACCTCGTTTCCTTTCATCTCTTCATGAACCAACTGTCAGGTCAAATTCCTGAAGGGTTCGGGGAATTCTCAAATCTTGTAAGTTTGTCACTGTATTTGAACAATTTCACAGGCCAACTACCACAAAAGCTTGGCAGTCTATCCAAGTTTAACATGATCGATGTTTCTCAGAACCAGTTCAGTGGCCCGCTACCAAAAGATATGTGCAGAGGAGGAAATCTGCAAAAACTTCTGGTTCTCGATAATCTTTTGACAGGAGAGCTGCCTGAAACTTATGGAGATTGCAAAACTCTAGTTCGCTTCAGAGTTAACAACAACAATCTGAGTGGTCCAGTGCCCAAAGGAATTTGGGGACTGCCAAATGTTAACATTATTGATTTAAGTTTCAATAATTTTGTTGGTGAAATTGGTTCCGAGATCGCAAAGGTGAAGGAATTATCAGAGTTATATATTCAGAATAATCAATTCTCTGGGTTTCTGGTACCGGAGATCGGCATGGCAAAACTATTGGTCAAACTTGAAGCAAACAATAATCGCTTTACAGGTCTAATACCCAAGGAAATAGGCAACTTGAGGCAGTTGAATAATCTGTGTTTTCAGAACAACATGTTTGAGGGATCCATACCAGAAGAAGTTGGTTCCTGTACTTCTTTGGTTGTTGTTAATCTTGCAGAAAATTATTTGCAAGGATCAATTCCAGAGTCACTGGGATCTATTGCGGCACTGAACTACTTAAATCTTTCAAACAACAAACTATCTGGTTCAATTCCAAGCAGTCTTGGTGCACTAAAGCTCAGTTTTCTTGATCTTTCCAATAACGAGTTAAGTGGGGCTGTTCCAGATTCACTCATTGATGAGACTAACATACACAGCTTTTCGGGAAATCCAGGGCTTTGTGCTAACAGCTCTGGAAATGATAATGATGATAATGACAATAGACTTAAGGCTTGCTCTGATTCTCATCAAGAGAAAGAAGACAGACAAATGGGAATTATTTCTGGGCTCATTGTTGGCACAGCAGTGTTATTACTTGTGATTGGATTGATACATTTTCAGAGAAGATATTGTCAAAATCAACCTGACTTGATGGATAAAAGGGATACTTCTTGGACCTTTAAATCTTTTCAGGATTTAAGCTTCTCTGAAGAAGAGATTTGGAACGCTCTATTAGATGAAGAGAATGTCATAGGAAATGGTGGATCAGGCAAGGTGTATTGTGTCATGTTGCAGAACCATGAAACTGTAGCAGTAAAGCGAATATGGACAAAGAACATCAACAGAAACAAGCAAAATGAACTAGACAGATTGATAAAGGCAGAAGTGGACATTTTGGGAACAGTTCGGCATAAAAATATAGTGAAGCTTTATTGTCATTTGTCAAATGGTAATTCAAATCTATTGGTATATGAATACATGCCAAACGGAAACTTATTTGATGCTTTGCACAAAAATAATGAGAAGGCATTAAAGAGAAGTGGCATGGATTTGGATTGGCCAACACGGTACAAGATTGCATTGGGAGCAGCTCATGGATTAGCATATCTTCATCATGATTGCTTGCCTGCAATTATTCACAGAGATGTAAAATCTTCCAATATTTTGCTGGATAAATTTTACGAGGCAAAGATCGCTGATTTTGGGATTGCCAAAACTCTTCAAACTTGTGGAGGAAAGGATTCTACAGTAGCTTTTGTAGGCACCCATGGCTACATTGCTCCTGGTATGTTAAGCTTAGGACTGTGCTTCCCTAGTTTGCACCTTTGACACAGAAAAGACAGGTCTTTTTCAAGGTTTTCATACGTTTTGCAGTTATAGATTCTAACCTTTCTCAAAATTCATTTATACTTGTATGTATATATTTGTTCTCAATGGTTGAGTTCTGACATCCATTTTTGCCATGTAGAATATGCATACACTCTGAACATTACAGAAAAGAGCGATGTTTACAGTTTTGGTGTGGTATTGTTGGAGCTTGTGACTGGCAAGCAACCAATTGAGCCAGGGTTTGGAGAGTACAGAGATATCGTATCCTGGATTTCACACGAGATATGCTCCCAGAAAGATGCTATGGAAGCTTTCGACTCAAAGATTTGCGAGTCGTTTCAGGAAGAAATGATCAAAGTCTTGAAAATAGCAGTACACTGTACCTGCAACGTACCTGCACAGCGGCCAACAATGAGAGAAGTTGTAGAGATGTTGCTGGATGCTGATCCTTGCAGTAGCAATTTCAGATCAATTCAGGGGAGGAAAGATCCACAGGACACAAACATTACTGTTGACACTCCCACGTAATTGGCAGAAGTAATGATTCGGAGCCAGGAAGAGGGCTAATGAAACACATTTGCCAAAAAGGGTTTGATAGAACTATAACGGAGCTGTTCAGTTGGGTTCACATAATCGATTGCACACAGAGTAAGAAGATTCCTACTATCTGAAGCATATTACAGGTTATTCAAAAATTTAGCATGCAAGAGAAAGTCAATATTGTATTGTTTGTCCTTAAATATAAATGTCTTCAATAAGTTATAGACTTGTCCTTCAAGTATATAAATATATTCATTAAGTTTGTCCTTGTATTGCTGTTTCATCGTCTTACTGTTTTCACATTTACATTTATCAATGTTAAGGATAGAAATCACGAAGGAACTGCCACCCACTTTATCATGTTTTGTCAGGATCATCCCCAGGGCTCCTGAACCAGTAATAACATTAATGTTGATTTGATCTTGTATATTAATAAAAGTTGATATTGTGCATTCAAGTCTTCCTCTAGCAAAGGGTTTCTAAGCAAATCCTTAGTTGACATGTGTTGAATGGAAGGAACAGCTGGGTATAAAATGTGCGAAATTCCCATGACAAAGCAATAATTTGTGGGGCAGGGAGTGGGGGGAGGTGGAAGGAATCATTTGGCACTCTCCTTTCTATTCAGGTGCTCCCATGCAAGTATGGAGATAGTTCAAAAGTTGTATCAAGATTTTATTTCCAATTTTCACTTCTGTTGAGAGTGGACACGATTTTGGCACTTTCTCCTTTCTATTCAAATGCTGCTCATGCAAGTATCGGCATATTTCAAAAGTTGCATCAAGATTTTATTTCCATTTTTTACTTGTGTGGCAAATGGACGCGAAGCATATGGTTAGTGACAAACCAGCCACTTGCTTTTTTAGAAGTAATGGAAATAAATCACCGATTAGAATGGATTCTCCTTGGAAATGGGAACTAATAATCTCTTTTTAGTCTTTGCATCCTTTCTGGGTTATAGTTTTTGATACGAAGTAAATCTACATTTGAATTTATATAAGGCAATCTCTTTTTTTTTAATATTTTTGTAAATACATTTATTAAAACTATTATTTTGTTTAATTAGATTTAAATTTATATTAAATGCTTTACTATTCTAAGTGTGAGGCATATATGTGAGAGATTATATATATATATATATATGAATGACATGTTATTTACAAGGGCCAATGGCAATATTATATACTTTGCTTAACATTTGGATGTAACCCTTCACGTGAGTCTATTCTTTGAGAGATTACAATAATTATTATATAATTATATTTGGTTTATTGAAATTCACTCATGCTTAAAATTATTTAACCTTGAAGCATGGGAAAGGATCTATGTCTTGAGATAAGATTTGTATTGAAGTTGTAAGATCCATCTTTTTCTTCTAGTAATTACTCATGATATTGCTCATGCTTTAAGGGTTACACTTTAGGTTGGTAATGTGGTTATTTGTAGATAAAACCACATTCTTCATAAATAAATCTAAATGCATCATATTCAAGGGAATTATCCGTGTCATATTCCAAGAAACTTGGCTAATAAAACATGAATTTTCTTTTTTATTTCTTTGATTTTTGGTCCAAACATCTTTTGGTGTTGTCCAACACAATCATTGTTGTTGAGGTCAAACTTTTTTGGCCTTCAAGATGAAAACTATTGTAGCTTCTATTAGGTAGAGTCATTCTTCATTAACAATTTCAATGACTTCCTTCTTCTCATCCACTTGTGGAAATGGAATCTCAGTCTTTGTCAATTTGTGTGGAAAACATGATTGAATTCTAAATTTCCACTTGTAATGATTGTTTTATTCATTGGCTTCTTTAGTAGAATATCATACTTTACACATGAAACTAAATGTAATAGACTAATAACATCTTCGTCTTTCAAATTAAATTGAGATCTAATCTCTAAATAACTCAACCTCCCAGAGTCACTAAATAATAATAACACAAATTCTTAATAAGTTGCAACTATTATATCTATTGTCTTCACCTCAAATTTGCCATAATTAGCACAAATTGTCACCAACGACTCCCCTAGTGTTCTTTTTGCAATTTATTCATTATATATCACTATAAGTGATTTCTATAAAGTAGCTTTAAAGTATTCTTCTGAAATACGTCCTCAATATATTCAAAATACTTATCAAGAAGTTCAATAACCCTCATCACAAATGGATGTGCATGTATGACACATGTTTTCGAGAGCTTGATGGTGAAAAAATTTAGGTTTTGGAAAGATGAGTGAAGGGAATATGACCATTGGGCCATTTGAATGGTGCATTAGATATCGACTCTGGCAACATTGTACTTATAGAAATAGGAATTTGATAATTTAGGGTTCTTAGACTTCGAAAAATTGTGAAAACTAGCCCCTTTAGATGGTGGTATCCCTCGCTCTTCTAATGGTGGTATCCTTAAATGTAGTTGTCATTTATAAACTCAATAGAAATATCCACTCTTAGACTCCCCATTCTTTGTGAACTTGAAATTTACCTACAGTGTTGAGAAAAATGTGAAGAATTCAAATCTCATCTCCTACAACAGCCTTGTGCAGGTTTTTATGTTCCATGTTATCACCAGATAACACTAAGGCTTCTCCTTAGAATAGAGATGAGATGCCATGAGTATAAAATTCATAAGCCAAGTTTGAAGGGAACACCCTGACCTACAAAGAGTAAAAATTGTGCATTCATAGTTGGGTAAGACAATTATATAAACCTAAGGTAAAGTGATAAGGTTTAAAACCAATGATGCAGGAATAATTACGGTATAAGGTTTACGCAGTTAAACGTCGGGCTTCTCCCCTCCCTGCAATCCACATGTGGCCATGTCCAAGAGCAGTTCCGGCAGCATAACCACACGTGATTTAACACCGTCACAGATCTTGACATTGAATAAGTTAGCGCCCGATGAACGGCCTTGATCAATTCCGGCCCTGACAGAAGATTGCTCCGTGCCGCGGTGCCCCTCGCTAAAATGAGTAGGGACCACTTTCTAGGTGGACTCCTCTCATTCACGGCTCAAAATTTGGGTATCAGCAAGATGGCGACGTCTGCTAAAAAACTAAAAGGTAAAAGGTAAAGTTGTGTTCGAGTAATCTGAGCTCATCCCCTGCCCTTCCTAGCCAACCCTTCACCTCCACGTGTCCTCATCTTGCGCCTCCATCTCCCACCACCTGGGATTGAACCTATAACTTTGCATAAAAAAAAGCCCTAAAACTCTTTACTCGGCAACGACTCTTCATCATGATCAAAGAATCTCTCGCATGGACAACTGCGTAAGACCATGGGTGTCATCCCAAGTCACTTTCATTCCCCTGCGGGCTCCAGGTAACCCTACACCACCTAGTCTCATTGTTTGCTTGTTTTGTTTTATTCCTAGGGATGAAACACGCGACCCCTACAACCTCAAACACTCATGAGGTCAAGAACCTTGGTGTCAGTCCTCTAACCAACATTGAGGCTTCATATCATGGACCCTGCTTGTCCCTTTTCCCTCACCGACCTCCATTATGAAATATTCTCAAGCCATGTGAAGAATGAAGACCCGTTCCAAGTTGTAGCTTCTGGGTTATATTACCAGATTTCTCCCCCAGTACATCATCTCCCTGAGTTCGTAATTTGGTTGTTGGATTCCTACCAAATCTAAAAGAATCGTTTTGCTTCTCCCTTAGGGAAGTAATTCTAGAAATAACCCCTCTTCTAATCCAGAGAGCTCCCAACTTCCTCTCATCTTCCTCCATGTCCACCTTCATCGATTCAACCCTACAGGGACATTTCATAGCACTCCCTGCAAGAGAAATGCATTCCTTCCTAGAGCAAATTCTCGCCCTCGAAGCCAAACTTTTCCCTCAGATGTTCAACTCCCATTCACTCATTTTAAACCCTCTATTCAACCAATCTTAGCCGCTATCGTTGGTCTTTTAGGAAAGCACTCCACTCTACAATTAAGCAGGGTGGCTCTCAGATTTCTGCACAAGATGAAACAACCCAGATGTCAGTGGAACATCCCAAAGTACCTTTTGGACTCCATTCGTTTTCAATCCATCTACCTCAGAGCTGCTGCCACCTTCCATTATTACTCACTGTTATTTTATTTGTTTCTCTATACTCACATTGAAGAATTCCAATCATTAGGTGAATTTTGAGGTCTAAAATGGGCCTCCTAAGAAAAATGTACAACCAAAATAAAATTTATAAGAACCAATAGGTTTCAAGATGATGATGTCAACCGTGGGGGATGATTCACCATTTTTGGGGTAAAAAAAGTAAAAAGATTAAAAAATAAAAAAATAATAAAACTACTTTTTTCAGCTTATCTCCCTAAGGTTTTACTCAAATTTTGAGTGAGAGTACTCGTTGGATGCAAAATTTAATTCCTCATCCAAAGAGTGCCCATGTTGCATACTTTAGATGGACCATGCTACATGAAAAATGAGAAATACATGAAAAAACATGATTGCAATCATGTTTTTCATGTATTTCTCAATTTTCGTGTAGCAGAGTCCATCAAAAGTATGCAATATGGGTACTCCTTGGATGTGGAATCAAATTATACATCCAACAAGTGTTCCTGCTTGAAATTTGAATAAATCCATAAGGAGATAAATTGAAAATATGAGTTGAAAAAATAATTTTTTCATTTCTTCCTCTAAAATCTAATGACGTAATCTAATCTTATTTTATTATTTCCACTATTATTTTATAATTTCCTTAGGAGGCCCATTTTAGACCTCAAAAGTCCCTTAATGGCCTTTACTTAGATGTGTTTATGCTTGATAAGGAAAGAAATCCAGTCTTTGATTGGAACATTTCTGTAAGGAAAGGGCCAGGCTTGGGAGGCTATTCTCAATTCCTTTCATCCTTCAGGGCTATTGCCTACCGAATCATTCACGAAATCCCCCCCCCCCAGAATTTTTTTGAGCAAAATTAGCTCCTCCATCTTTGTGAGAAAATTTCCATTGGGGACTAGTACCTTTATGAGGATTACACAAATATCTAGGTGTACGACTGCAAGCTTTCCCCTTATAATTTTCCAGTGTTCCTACCCATGAGAGTGCTTTCCCTTGAGTTCCTCAGGAAAATCATCCATGTTGACATGATCCACTTTGTATTGGCTAAGAAAGGTTACATCTTTAAAATGGGACAGCTGGTAGGTGCTTTTGTGATAAGCACTGGGCAAGCCTTTAGAAAAACTGAAACTATGCTCGAAGCCATGGAATTCAAGAAAGGTCAAATCTGGCATTACGATCCCTGAGGCCTCCTTTCTTAGAGAAGGGAAAAGATTAAAGCCTCAACCTATGTGCATGATCCTAAGCCCAAGGTCGAATGGAAAGCTAACTTTGATTCCTAGCCTCTTAATACAGACATGGAGACTGAATCCTCAGTCAGCACGGACAAGACATAAAAGAGGGTTGTTGACACCTCAAGGACAATTGACATGGAAGAAGGACCAAATCATAAAAAATCCAAAATTCAAGCGCAAGGGCAAGAACAACAATAAGAACATGGACAAGAGTAAGAAGAGGAAGTACCAAGAATCCAGCTCCAGGAACAAGTGATTGAGAACCCGGGATTTCAAGTAAAATTGAAGATACCTCCTGGGGTTTCAACAACATCCTCAACTAAGGTAACCATCCTAGAGTATGAGGAAAGTCTTTATGGAACAGGAATAGGCTGGGCACAGGGGCAGGAACATACATGTGAGAAACATAAGGGAAAAGTAGAAGATGCATCAAAACATGACTTCACATGTCACCCCTCGACACACTTGTTGAAAATGCAACAAGATGATTGAGCTTAGTGGAAAGGAGTCACCTTCACTAAGTGGGCCCATAAGCTATTTTTGGCGCAAAGTCTATTTTTAGACATATGGATCATGGTCTATGAGTTGCAGGATGCTATTTGTGGATGATTGGTCATGTTGGTAAAAATAGATGGACTTCTATTTTTAGACATATGGGCGGAGTGTATTTTTAGACTGTCAGGCTAAAAATAGAACAGTGGAATATTATTAGCTCTTAATAAGATTTCGACTATAAACATTATCTTATCCTCTTGGAGCACTTCAGTTTGAGCTACAGATGTGTCATATGCAGCTGTCAGAAGGAAATGCACTTTTCTTATGAGTCAATTGAGCTATTGCATGGTGGACTTCAGTTAGAACTCATGTGGTTGAGTTTGGTGGAGTTGATTGAGGAATTGATGGAGTTGTGTTCAGTTTGACTTGGTTAAACTAGTTGTATTTAGTCTAACTGAAGAATACACTAGTGATGAGTGATGTGAATTAATTGTTAATTAATTCACTAATTATTAACTCATAAAGCTACTAAAGAATACATCAGTTAACTCAGTGCATGGACAGTTTAGTGGAGACAAGTGTTAGAGGTTGAGATTGCTATCAGTTGTGACTATAGTTGTGCATGAGATCTTGCACAATCAATGGATTGAGTACTGCCAATGAGGATTGCGTGGTTTAGCCAAGGAAATACGAGTTTGCTTCAGCCATTCATCATTATTCTCATTCAGGATTGCACAGTGGAGGTAGGCAGACAATGGAGGAGATTTGAGGCATCAGATCTGAGCTAGTTTGTGTGTAACAAGTGGAGATAGTACTGAGTACTTGTGAGGAGTATTGTACTATGTATTGTTACATGTTCTTTATCATTATAATATACAAATAGTGTGGGGTTTTCAGCTATATTCTTTCCCCGGGTTACATACTGTGTTAATGTGCGCATGCGATTGATGTTTCATTGTTTTTAATGCTGCTAAATTGATGATCAACGTAGAGGAGATTATGTATTGTGCATGTATTCTGCAATAGTGTATAATCGGGATAATCTATGTGAATAAGTGTCATATTATTCAAAATTTCTACATGGTATTAGAGCCATTGATCATTAGATCTATTATTCAGAAAGTGTTTACATTTTATTTCTTCAGGCAGAGTCTGTAATCGACAAGGTAGCCTCTAGATTCATCCTTCCTTTGGAAGGTGAGATATCCGGTAAAAGCCCATACAGTCAATCTCTGTACGAGAAATACTTTGTTCTCACGAATTTTAGATCAGAGGTGGTTGAGTTTTGAGCTGGTGGAATTCGAATTTGCAGCAGTGTTTTCTTGGTGTCAACGTTGCAATGTCTTTCAACGGATTGCGATTGGAGTATGCTCTTGAGGGCAGCTCGAACTATATTGCATGGAAGGACAGGATGGAGGCAGTGTTAGATGATAATGGGCTGAAGGAGTTCATATAGGCTGAGGTCCCAAAGCCTACTAATACTGCGCCAGTTGATGCTTGGCAAAAGAAGACAACAAAGTGTCGAAGGATTCCGTTGGAGGGCGTGAAGGATCACATTGTGTCTAGCCTGCATAGAAAGGCTTCTCCATACTTGATGTGGAAAGCATTGACAGATCTATTCCAAAGCAAGAGTGATCAGAGGAAGCTAGCGCTCAAGGATAAACTTAGAAACATTAAGTGTGAGAATGGAGACAG
This sequence comes from Pinus tabuliformis, assembly GCA_031772625.1. Classification (NCBI taxonomy): domain Eukaryota; kingdom Viridiplantae; phylum Streptophyta; class Pinopsida; order Pinales; family Pinaceae; genus Pinus; species Pinus tabuliformis. Next base: position 403,683,291 of record CM062811.1, on the reverse strand, counting down.
TATGCCCAGGTATCTCACGAAGTTCACCTAGTGCCGGAATGAGCTGGGAAGTGTGGGGGTGACTGTCGATGATGAGGACTTGGTGAGCTTGGCTCTCCTTGGTCTTCCAAAGAATTGGCATTCTTATCAGGACTCTGTCAATGGTCGGGAGAAATTGCCAGGATGGGAGAGACTTTGGTCGGATCTTGTGCAAGAGGAGATCAGACGGAGCACCAAAGATAGTTCTTCATCCATGCATGATGAGGAGAACTGTGCCTTAGAGAGTAAGGTGAAGAAGGGGAAGGAGAAGGGTTCTCTTTCCGAATCCAGTTCTTCTAGTGATGGGAAGAAGGTTGACAAGTTGAAGGTGAGATGCTTTCGTTGTCATGAGTTGGGCAATTATGCTACTAATTGCCCAAAGAAGAAGTCCAAGAAGGGATGCGGGGAAGGATCTGAAGGTGAGGCACTTGCTTCACAATTTGAGTTGGATTTCACACTCTTCGCATGCATGGTTTCATCCATGGTGGGAAGTGGTTGGTTTCTTGAAAGTGGAGCTTCTTTCCACATGACCGGTGACAAGGGTTTGTTCAGTACTTTGGAGGAGAAAGATCTCTAGATACTCATAGCGATGGGTAATGATGAGAAGTATAGTGTCTCAGGTGTAGGCACGGTTATTTTTCAGAGGGAGAATGGAGCTCGCCTTACCTTGACCGATGTCAAGTATGTACCAATACTGAAGATAAACTTGGTGTCGATCGCAATGCTGGAAGACAGAGGCTGTGATGTGGTCTTCAGTAAGGGAAAGGTTTTCCTTAGACAAATCATCACTAGATAGGTGAAGCAGATTGGTTCACGGGTCAAGAACCTGTATGCTCTTTAGGTTCAAGATGCATGCAAAGCCTTGAGCAGCGAGGCAACTGATGGAGACTTGGTGGTTGAGAGGGAGCATATATTACCTCTCAACATGCAAAGCCAGAAGAAGTCTCAGACGATTGTGGAGGAGCCACGATTGGTGCAACAACTTCAAGAGGTTGTGGAGCAGCCACAACAAGGGAAGCTAAGAGGAGATCGAGTAGAGACATCTACTCATGCGGAGACCTACAGTAGGGGGAAACTTCGAGCCAGGTGGGCTGAGGGATCGCATGCAGCCATACCTCCAGGTAGGAGGTGGGGTGATGTGGATTAATCGTCCCAAGGAGGAGGGGCAGGATCCTTGAGGTACCCAACCTCTTAGATGAGACCTTGCTATGGGAGCCCCAATGTGGAGTAGCAGGAACTGACTGATTGGGTAGAGACAGATGCGGATGGAGCAGCAGAGAGAGCGATAGTGTAGGGAATCCCAGGACAACGCATAGCTAACAGGCTACAGCAATGCGAGAGGCACAAGTGTTTTGCATAGTGCTAGGTGGCACAGATAAGTGTGCAATGGTGCGAGATGCATGGAGATGTTGCAGTAGCGTAGATGTCAGAGAGGGAGCACTTGTCAGCAGCAGGTAGAGCTTCCGCATCAGAGTATGTTCCTAGCCCAATAGAGTGGTCAATTGGGAGTGTTTTTGTTCCAAGTGTTGTTGGAGCAAGTGGACCGGGAAAATGTGTTGCATGCAGAACATTCCAGAGTTGCAGGATAGGGGTTGCAGATAATCCATATCTTGTTGAGAGGGAGTGTTGAAAATGCAATAAGATGATGGAGCTTAGTGGAAAGGAGTCGCCTTCACTGAGTGGGCCCGCAGGCTATTTTTGGCGCAAAGTCTATTTTTAGACATATGGATCATGGTCTATGAGTTGCAGGATGCTATTTGTGGATGATTGGTCATGTTGGTAAAAATAGATGGACTTCTATTTTTAGACATATGGGCGGAGTGTATTTTTAGACTGTCAGGCTAAAAATAGAACAGTCGAATATTATTAGCTCTTAATAATATTTGGACTATAAACATTATCTTATCCTCTTGGAGCACTTCAGTTTGAGCTACAAATGTGGCACATGTAGCTGTCAGAAGGAAATATGCTTTTCTTATGAGTCATTTGAGCTATTGCATGGTGGACTTCAGTTAGAACTCATGTGGTTGAGTTTGGTGTAGTTGATTGAGGAGTTGATGGAGTTGTGTTCAGTTTGACTTGATTAAACTAGTTGTATTTAGTCTAACTGCAGAATACACTTGTGATGAGTGATGTGAATTAATTGTTAATTAATTCACTAATTATTAACTCATAAAGCAACTAAAGAATACATCAGTTAACTCAGTGCATGGACAGTTCAGTGGAGACAGGTGTTAGAGGTTGAGATTGCTATCAGTTGTGACTATAGTTGTGCATGAGATCTTGCACAATCAATGGATTGAGTAATGCCAATGAGGATTGCGTGGTTCAGCCAAGGAAATATGAGTTTGCTTCAGCCATTCATCATTATTCTCATTCAGGATTGCGTAGTGGAGACAGGTAGACAGTGGAGGAGATTTGAGGCATCAGATCTGAGCTAGTTTGTGTGTAACATGTGGAGATAGTACTGAGTACTTGTGAGGAGTATTGTACTATGTATTGTTACATGTTCTCTATCATTATAATATACAGATAGTGTGGGGTTTTCAGCTGTATGCTTTCCCCGGGTTACATACTGTGTTAATGTGCGCATGAGATTGATGTTTCATTGTTTTTAATGCTGCTAAATTGATGATCAACGTAGAGGAGATTATGTATTGTGCATGTATTCCGCAATAGTGTATAATCGGGATAATCTCTGTGAATAAGTGTCATATTATTCAAAATTTCTACAACACTCAACTATTAGCTGCAACAGATCTAGAGAAAGATGAGATGAAATCAGGATGAAGCAGGCATCTTTCCAAACCTTACATTTAGATTCCAAGTTTCAGGACCTGATGTGACTCTCAACTTGAATAGCATCCCTTTGGTGAACAAGGTTAATCTACATAGGCAAGTGGGGGAAATGTCGTATAATGATATAAATAGGAATCAAATGACTATGGATCGGGCCTAAGATTACATAGATAAGATTGATGAGAATGTAAAAGTTGAGAAGGTTAGGTCTCGTGCCCTCTTCCAATAGAAGGAGCATTATAAGGAGCTAATCTTGAAAATGGGACTGGATCTAGTAGATGAAGTAGCAGTGGCAGCAGTTCAGAAGGAATCCAAGGTGGAGAACTTGATCTTGAGAAGGCAACTAAAGATGACTGGAGGTGAGCATGTCCAAACCCCTGAGCTAATACAAAGCAAGAAGGAAAAGGAGGCATTAACCAGGGAACTGAATGCAAGCAACGAAATAATCGAGGTCCTACAACAGAGGCTAGATGTTCTACAGAGCCGGGTTGGCTCTCATGTCTGTACCGTGTAGGTCCAAGACGATCCCCAAAACCCCACTAATCGCCTTACTAAGGCGTTAACAGAACTAAATCTTTCTGGAGATGAGCTGGAGAGAGTTCAGAGGGAGTTAGATGTAGCCAAGGCCCAGGTGACTCAGAAAGAAAGACAACTCCAATCGAAAAACTCTAACATCGATAAGCTCACCCAAGAGTCACATAGTGCCACTTAGGAGATCAAGGAGTTGAAGGCCAAGATGAAAGGAAATTTGGCACTCACAGAAGCTAGGCAAGGGGTGTGGTACAAGATTATCCAAGGAGTTGATCAATGCTGGGAACAATTGGTTTTGATACATGACAAAAGGAAGCTCTGCAAGGAATATTCCCCAGCACTTCAAAGCAATAAGCATACCAAAATTAACAACTCCCAATATGCCAGGAAGTATATTCAGTTTCTTACAGAAGTAACAACATAGGAGCTCAGGGCTTTAGATATACTAGACAGGGTGGAAGTAGTGACCAGGATTTATAAAGTCATATCCAAAGAAGAATCTAGGTCAAAGGCAAAGCAAAGTTTGACTAAGCTGCAGAAAGAGCTTTCAAAATTTGATGTCATGTTTAATCAGCTCCTTGAGGTTGGGTTGCCTAACTATTGGGGAGAAGATGGAGAAATCCTCTCATAGGAGTTGTACAATAAAAGACTAATGGAGGTTAAGTGCAAGATAGGGGCAGCTCCTGAAATAACGACCATCCTTAAGGGATCAACCATTACTAGCTTCTTGGAAAAGGAATTTGATCTTCTCGGGATGGTTAACATTCTTTCTCAATGTAAAATGGTTCCAGGGTGGTCAATCTACGAATCCTCTATTGAAATTTTAGTTCTATTCCACCTCCTCCTCCAGCTATATGATAGCAATGCAAGCAGTTTGCTAATCCTCCTATGATTCAAATGGTTCACCCACGGGATTCTACGAATTCTCACCAAGCGTCCACATATTCTCATCGATAATGATTATCCTTTTTTATTTCGCAAGTGATGGCTTTGGTTTTTACTTTTCAGTTATGTTTACTTTAAGTTTGTTATGATTTTTACAAAACATTCTGTTACGGGAGCGATGCCTTCACACATGCTCAATTTTGATTCATAATTTTTGTAATGATGTAAGAGATCAAGAAAGAATATATTCTTAACGACCTAGCTTTAGAGGTTGTTTCGGATATTAATACTTTCAGAGAAAAGGAAAGAAGGTTCAAAATTCACAAGAAGAGCTCTATACTATTTTTGAGACTGTATGACTTTAAGATATGCATCTATCAAAATATTAATGAAATGGTGGTGATTCCTTGTTCGATTACTACAATATGTTGCCTCTCTATTTAAATTCCATTATGTTCATGATTCCTCTTTGATTTCATGTTATTGTAGCTGCGAAAAATGTTTCTTAAGTTCTCTTCATTTGTATTAACTTGTTAATGCATATGCCTGTATGAACCTTTGAAATTAGATCTTTAAATTGAACTCCATGAATCATCGCATTCATTCCTCCTCCATCCATCAGGTCTATCTTTAACTCATATATATGTAGAATTATTGATGTTTTCAAGCTCTATATGATGAGTTATTCTATCTCTTTATCTCCTTCCATTGCTTTGTTAAAACTGATTGAACTGTAGGTCCTTGAACTGCTCAGCCTCCACGTGTCGTTATATATATTTATGTACGTTGTATATGTGAAAAGAAGTACTACGAAGATACATGGCTTATGTCTTTGATGAATGAACCAACCCATGTTCTTTATTATATATTCATGTATATATGTGTACAAAAAAATGTATGGGATGTCTTCGGTCTCCTAAGAATCATATGAGACACACAAAATCTAGATGTTCCAGGCACAGGTCTTGTAAGCAATCTGAGGCTGTCTCTGGAATCAATAACATGCCATAAAGGTCAAATGAAGCCTCTTAAAAGTGGCAGTAACCTCAAGAAAAATTCCAATTACACGAATGCACTCTCAACAAAGAAGCAAGATAGAATTCACACGAAGGCTATTTAGTTCTGACCTTGAGAAGTTGAGTATCTCATCCATGAGCTTAGATATAACATTGTTGCTTCTCTACATAATACCCATTATGTATTTATGGACTTCATTAAGATTGGACTTTGCAATTTAAGAGAAACTAACCCCAATTTCTTGTAACTTCATTCTCATCTTATGTTTTATCATTGTAGTTAGATCCTTTTGTTGAGAAATTTATAGGGCTATAGTTACAATGATTTCTTGTAACAACCTTGGTTAAAAATCCATGTAAAAATATATGAAGACCACGGTCATAGGACATGTATTCCAAGATAAATGTTGGGAAAACATCCTAGTGGGTGTTCATTTCGGTTATTATGGCTAAAGAAATTGACAAAGGCAATGGCAAAGGATTTGAAAAGGAAAATGGCATTTTTGGCACATTTATTTATGAAAATAATGGGAGTTGGGAGAAAAGTAAGGTGAAAGGTCACGGGTTGAATATGAGGAGGAAAATAAAGGAAAATAATGAAAAATGAAGAAAATAGAGGTCTCATTAATAAAAGGTTTTTGAGGATTAGTGGGGAGGCTTGGTCAGTGTAACCTTTTGTCAGTTCAGTTTTGGAGCTCTCTCATTATTTGCAAGTATTGATTTTGATGTGTTTTTTCCTTGCTAGATTTGGCATGCATGGTATTGCACGTGGTTCTTTGCTAGTATGGCATGGGTTTTCTAGGTGTGACCATGTTTTCAACCTAGCCTTGTCATTTCCGGATAACCATGGTGTGATGGAGTTCTCATGTTTTGGTTGAGCTAGATTATCCGATGGATTCAAAGCTAAGTGAGGTGAATCTTTGAATAATAGAACACATGGCCTAGTAACCCCTGAACCAGACTGTGGGTTGCGGTAAAGCCAAATTTTGTGTTGCCTCAGTGGGCTTAGGAATCCTTGGCCGATTAATGGGATATACAGTAAAGCCTAGAGGTGGTTTCCCTTGATTAGGCCTAGGAATCCTTGTTGGTGAATGGTGGGATACATGGTAAAGCCTGGAGGGTGGTGTCTCGGTTTAGGGTCTAGTGATCCCTAGATCGAATTGTGGATTACAGTAAAGCCTGAGAGACTAGGAGATAGGAAAATTCCTCGCAGTGTAGGTGGACAAATCCGGTGGCATTCATGCTTGTTTTGGCCTAGTGATCTAGTGTGGATTGTGGTAAAGCCGACTTCCTATTGATGAGGGTGGGGTGATTTAGCCTCAAGATACCTTGGTTGGTTCTTTTGGTTTGAGTCCCACATCCATTCTTGGAATATGGCACCGGGGTTATTAGCTCAAGAGAGATTTGGTTTAGCGAATCTATGATTAGGTGGAACTTGGTAGTCCCATAACGGGTTGGATTTTGCATTCATTAATAAGATGTTCTTTCCTTGGTATCTTATGTGTAAATATATTGGTTTATATGTAGATTTTATGGCTGATGTATTCTTGATATTTCTATTGTTATCATGTTGGTTATAAGCATGTATTATGACAATGATGATGTATGGCTCTCTTCATGTTTTAATTTATAAATGAATGAAAAATGTATCTATGACCTAATAGATGAAAATTAAAGCTAATGTGGAGGCATCAATTGTTGACGAAACTTGTAGATTTCATCTAATGTGGAGGATTAAATCTGTTGTTTAAACTTGTAGATTTCATATGTTTGACGAAATGTCTGTCATGGCTAGGAGTCCAATCTAATCCTTGTTGATGTTTTGCAAATGCATCATTGTTATGTTGTGTAAATTCATTTCCGAAAGTGTTAGGTCCCTATAATACTAGTGATTCCCCCATTACTATTGTCATTGTAGCCCTTATTGTTATCATTGTCCCCCTATTTTTGCCATATTGTTATTATTGTGCCCCATACAAGCCCACTATTGTTATTTTTGTGTCCTTATACTATTATTGTTAGGTCGACTTTGGTTATATTGTGACCCCTTAGACTCATATATATAGCAAGGAGCTTTGTCATTTGTATGATTGAAGAATTGTTCATTTGTGTTATGAAAAGGAGGTTTCCCCTCAAAGATGTTGATTTCTAAGTTGTTGATCTATCTTTTCTATATTTTTGTGAGCTGGTTTCTTAACATTTGGTATTAGAGCTTTGGATTTTAGGGCTTCACTGCTCCAAATAGGTCATCATGGAATTTTGGCTATAACATTTTTTTTTTCCGTGACGTTTCAGAAGCTATAACAACTGAAATCACTATGAATTTTAGGTCCAAATTTCAGATCTTTTTCTCGCTATATTTTCGGAGATATGATGCACGAAATTTAGGGTTTTTGCAAGATCCCGAATTATATCTCAAACAGGTGACCTGGGGAAATCATCATAACTCTTTTTCTGAGCATCAGATTGAAATTTCGTAAGAAGTCACAGAAAGAGGACGACCTGTAGTTTTTTGTATATCAGTTTCAGGTCCTAAGGTCGAAACAGTGACACGTGGAACTTCGTACAAGTTCACTCAACTGAACCAGTCTATAATCAGGTCATTGTGGGAGATTTGGCATAACTCTTCCTTAGAGAATCGAATCTTGATTAGACTTGCGGGGTTAGAAAGAAGACTCATAGGGCTACCACAGGAAGCAATATCAGACCTTGGAGAACCTAAATTATAGATATAAAATAGATTCAATATTGAGCTCCTACAAAGTGAAAAAGGTGTGTAGTTTCTTTAAATTTTTGCATAAGTTTGGTTTGAAAAATTAGTTTGAAGGAATTCAAAGGGAATAGTGAAGCATTATTATCATTAATTAATGCCCCAAAGAAAAAAAATGGAAACACCTAGTAAGCAACCTAAAATCTCTAGCATGAATCATGAAAAGGAGGAAGAAATGCAACATGATATATCAAAATTACGAGACCAAATGCAATGAAATTCACTCTCACAAAAAGTAACAGAAGCTAAGATGGATGGTTTAAAGAAAGGCGTAGAAGCTAATATGAATGACGTGGAAACTAAGATGGATGGAGTGGAAGCTAAGAATGATGGTTTAAAGAAAGACATGGAAGCTATGATGGAAGATTTGAAGACAGATTTGACAAAGTTTCTACAAGAAATTCTTACTAATGGTGAAAGGGTAGTAAAGGAAACTCATGATGAGAACAAAATAAATGTTAATAATGATTTCATAGACTCTAACATTGGATCAAAGACCCACCGTGTTCCAAAGATTGATATGAGGAAATTTGATGACAAGGATCCCGTAACATGGATACTACAAATGGAGTAATATTTCGATCTCCATAATGTGCAAAACACACAAAAGGTATGCATTGCAACTTTATATTTGGAACCAAATCAGTTTGTATGGTATCAATGGCTTTGCTCTCATAAAAAAATTGTCACTTGGGAAATTTTTACGGATGAAATGATAGCACACTATGAGGATACAAAAAGCAACACTTTTTTTAGCCAATTGATAAATCTCAAACAAAAGGGTTCAATGATGGAGCACATTGAGGACTTCCAAAAATTGAATGTAAGGGTAAAAGATATTCCAGAGGAGCATAGGATTGATGTGTTCATAGGGACTTTAAAGGATAACATCTAACATGAGGTTCGCCTTTGGGAACTGGATTCATTGGAGAAGGCATTCAGGTTGGCAAGAAAAATGGAAAGAAAAATTATGGCAACAAGGAAGCCTACCAATCACAATTATAAAGATGGAAGTGTTGTTGCCCCTAGCCATCCACAACCTACAAGGTTTACACCACAAAAATTAGAAGTAAAAGAGCAAAAGGGCTTTGTTACAATTGTGATAGAAAATACACTAAAGGTCATAAGTGTGCTGAGAAGAAACTATTTTACATAGATTGTGAAGAAGAGGAAGAAAAGGAACAAGAAACGTCAAAAGAAGAGGATATACACTAGGAAAAAACCCTAGAGAAAGAAGAAATGAATCCAACCATACCTTGTAATGGATTCGCTGGAATTACCACTCCCAAAACTATCAAGATAGAAGGGAATATCAAGAAGAAAAAGGCAATAATGTTGATTGACTCAGGAAGTACCCATAATTTTATTCATTGTAAGATAGCCAAGGAATTGAATTGCTTCCTATATCCATCACCAGAGTGTCAAGTGATAGTTGCAAGTGGAGGAACCATAAATTGCTCTGGAAAGTGCCATAATATCAAGCTATCTATGGGAGAATATGTATTGAATAACCCAATGCTTTCCATTCCAATGGGTTGTGTTGATGTTGTACTAGGAGTCTAATGGCTACAATCCTTGGGTACAATAGCTTTAATTTTCAAGAACTTTTCATGAAATTTTCTTCAAAAGGAAAGGAATTTGAAGTAAGGGGTATCGCAGGGAAACCGGGAAAGATAATAAGCTCTAACGGAATGACAAAGCTTCTAAAGAAAGAAAAACAAAGAATAATTGCACAATTATGTTAACTAGAGGATCCCACATTGAAATCATCTATTTCTCCATATCTCCAAAAACTCTTGCAAAATCATTCCAAGGTATTTGAGACTCCCAAAGGCCTCCCACCTATTCGTGATCATGATCATGCTACTCATTTGATTCCAGGAAGTGTTCCTCCAAACATCAGGATTTACATATATCCCTATGCCCAAAAGAGTGAAATTCAACGTATGGTTGCAAAAATGCCAAAGGCTGGTATAATTCAACCTAGTCAAAGTTATTTCTCTACTCCAGTAGTATTGGTTCACAAGAAGGATGGATCATGGCACATGTGTCAAGATTATAGGGAGCTCAACAAGCTCACTATTAAAGATAAATTTCCCATTCCTATCATTGATGAATTATTGGATCAATTGCATGGATCAATTTACTTCACCAAGTTGGATCGTCGTTCAGGATATCATCAAATCAGAATGAAGACTGAAGACATTCCGAAAACAACATTTAGAACTCATGAGGGTCATTATGAATTTTTGGTCATGCCTTTTAGCCTTACCAATGCACCTTTTACATTTCAAGGTTTGATGAGTTCCATTTTCAAACCAACCCTTAGAAAATTTGTGTTAGTATTTTTTATGATATACTAATCTACAACAAGTCTTGGAAGGATCATGTTCAACATGTTGACAGGGTGCTCAAACTATTGGAGGAGAAACAATTATATGAAAAAAGCTCCAAATGTTTCTTTGGAGTACAAGAGGTGGAACATCTGGGTCATATTGTATCTCATGAAGGTGTTAAGGTAGACCTTAGCAAAATTAAAACCATTAAGGAATGGAAAATTTCCAGATCCATAAAGCATCTACAAGGATTTCTTAGGTTGACAGGGTATTATCACAAGTTTGTTAAGAATTATGGGAGAATAGTAGCACCTCTAACAACATTATTGAAGAAAGATGCATTTTCATGGACTCCTGGAGAAATGATGGCCTTTGAACATCTTAAAGAGGCAATGTGCCAAGCACCGGTCTTAGCTACACCGGACTTCACAAAAGTCGTTATTGTGGAATGTGATGCCTCAGGAAATGGAATTGGTGTTGTTTTAATGCAAGAAGAAAGACATATTTCTTTCGAAATTCATCCAATCAAAGGAAAGTATTTACACAAAGCCATTTATGAGAAGGAAATATTGGCAATACTACGTGCACTTAAGAAATGGCAACCCTACCTAATGGGAAGACACTTCAAGGTAAAAACGGATCATGAGAGTCTTAAATACTTTTTAGAACAAAGATTATCTTCAGAAGAGCAGTAAAAATGGGTCACAAAGATGTTGGGTTATGACTTTGAAATCATCTACAAAAAGGGGAAGAAAAATGTTGTGGCAAATTCACTCTCAAGAAAGGATGAGGATGTGGAAGCATTTCTTTGCACCATTTCTATTATCCAACCAGATTTGATAAATGAAGCAAGGGATGAATGGAAGAATGATGAAGAAGTGTGGGCACTCATTCAAAAGTTACAACAATATCCCAGTACATCTAATACATTTAGCTAGAGAAATGATTCGTTATGGTAGAAAGATTGGTTATACCTATGTAATAATTCCCAACTAAAACAAAAGATTCTTAGGGAATTGCATACCTCTCCCTTAGGAGGGCACCTAGGATTTCTAAAAACTTACCACAGGGTTAAGAAGAAATTTTTTTGAGATGGCCTTAAATCGGATATTCAAAATTTTGTGGTGGAATGTTTGGTTTGCTAACAAAATAAAGTTGAAATAATTAAGACCCCAGGTCTATTACAACCTTTATCCATTCCAAGCCAACATTGGGAGGAGGTTTCAATGGATTTTATCATAGGTTTACCCAAATCCAAAGGAAAGAGTATTATCATGGTGGTAGTTGACAAACTTACCAAGTATGCACACTTTTGTGCATTATCTCATCCATTTAAAGCGAGAACAATTTCTACTGCATTTATGGAAACAAATCAAAAGCTACATGGAAACCCAAAGATTATTGTAAGCGACAAAGATCCCATTTTCACTAGAAATTTTTGGACATAATTATTTTCTTGTCTTGGTACTCAATTAGCTCATAGCTCATCTTATCATCCTCAATCTGATGGGAAAACTGAGATAGTAAACAAATGTTTGGAAGGATATCTTCGTTGCTTTGTATTTAATAAACAAACACAATGGGTCAAATGGTTTTTTCTGGCTGAATGGTGGTATAACACTTCCTTCCATACTGCAACAAAAATGACCCCATTTATGGCATTTTATGGATATCATCCACCATCCATCACATCATATTTAAGAGAAAATCCTAAGGTTCAAGCAACGGAAGGTCACATCGAGCATCAACAACAAGTTCTCCAACTCTTAAAGGATAACCTCACTTTGGTGCATAATAGAACGAAACAACAGGCATATCAACATCGCAGCAAAATAAGTTTTGATGTAGGTGATTGGGTATTCCTATGGATACAACCATATAAACAAATGTCCCTCAAGCAAATTAAGAAGGATAATAAACTATCACCAAAGTATTATGGTCCTTACAAGGTGTTGAAAAAGATAGGTACTATGGAATATAAATTGGAGCTTCTTGCAGCTTCTTGAGTGCACCCAGTTTTCCATGTTTCATGCTTAAATAAGGTTATAGGTGACAAGCTCCCAATTCAAATAATATTACCAGAACTTGATGAGGAAGGAAAAATCATATTGGAACCTGAAGCAGTCACATAAACAAGAACTCAATAGCTACGAAATCAATCAATTTCAGAGTATCTCATCAAGTGGAAGAACTTACCCGCCGAAGATTTCACATGGGAGGATGAGAATTTTATACAGAAGCATCCAAAACTACTCAAGCGTTGAGGACAACAATTTTTTGAAGGAGATGGGCATGTTAGGTCCCTATAATACTAGGGATTCCGCAATTACTATTGTCATTGTATCCCTTATTATAATTGTTGTGGCCCTATTGTCCCCATATTATTATTATTGTGCCCCATAAAAACCCACTATTGTTATTTTTGTGCCCTTATATTATTATTGTTAGTTTGACTTTGGTTATATTATGACCCCTTAGACTCCTATATACAGAAAGGAGGTTTTGTCATTTGTATCATCAAAGAATTGTTCATTTATGTAATGTAAAGGAGGTTTCTCCCTCGGAGAGGTTGATTTTTAAGTTGTTGATCTATATTTTCTATCTTTTTTTGAGCTGGTTTCTTAGCAGAAAGTGTGATTGAGTTATGGGCAGTGACCTAGGCTTCGGGCCTGAAAAAGTGCCTCAAATCAAGGAGATGCAGGCACACCATAGGGCATAAAATTCCCTAGAGGCATCCATACCCATGCTGTGGGAGCGTCTGGAGCTTTCTGGATGCATGCATGTCCATATCAAGGGAGCGTCTGAGGGTTTAATGGTCTAAAACTTTAGTTGGTCGCGGGGGCTAGTTACCTGAGTGGTTGGGATGGCTCCTAGGAGTTCTATTGTTGTTGAGGAAGGTATGTATGATGTGTTTCCATCGATTCCACTTCCTTAAGGTCACCTAGGAGGTTGAATCCCATCAAAGTGGCCTCTCGTTGCATGTTTACCCAATTGGCCACTTACTTGTGTAGATGTGGGATAAGGGTGTCACATAATGGTATCAGAGCGAGTTGCACTCTTTATGGGTCATATCTATGTTTGTCATGCATGCATGTCAGTTGCATATTTGTTCTTTACGTTTGTGGACTATGTGCTTGTTGTGTATGGATGGTGGTGGTCATTGTTGCCGTTGTGTTGCCATGTGGAAGTTGATGATGTTGTTGTTGGGATGCATTAGTCATAAATGCATGTTGATTGTATATGCATTTGTTATGCATGTCAGCCTTTATATGTTATTCATGCATTGTCATGGTGGAGGTTGTTGTGCATGAGGTCATTGCCTTCAATTAAGTCATGATGATGATATTGGTATGTTATGATGCTAATGTGTTGGCTGAGATAGAGCAGGAGATGCAGATCGTTAAAGTGAAATTGCAACAATGGAGTTCGGGGTAAGAGACTATCATCATACAATTTTGTATGGTGGGCATGCGAGTACATTGGTTAATGTTTGTTATAAGCATTAGGGTTACTAAAATTCTTGTCATTCTATTATTATTATGGTTACATATATGGTAAATGCTAGTTGATTAGTGTAGTCATATGCACATGTGTCAGATAGTCATGAATTATAGTAACCTATGGTTGTATGCATTGCTATTGGTGTTTTATGGTAGTTAACTTGATGATTAGGTTATATGTTGTTGATGAGCATGATATATAATTTGTTATTTTTATATGCTAGTAACTTCATTATTATGGTTATTACATTAATATCTTGATGTTATATGTATCATACTAATTTGGATTGGTCTATGAAAATGGTTAGGGTTATGACATTCATGTATGAGTTAATATGTTGTGATATTATGTCATACTAATCTAGACTAACTATGCAAATGTGATTATTATGTATGAATGATAATTGTTTATGAGTTTATGATGTGAATAGGTTAGCTAGTGACTATTATGGATATCATGACCTTATTTATGTTTGAGTTGATATGTCGTGAAGTTATATCATGCTAATATAGATTGATTGTGCAGACAAGATAGCCTCCCCTAGGATACATTATGGTATGAGTTTTCTTATGTCGTCTACTTGGTTCTTAAATGTTTGATTATGCCATCTATCTAGTGTTGAGTGTTTGTTGTCTATTAGGTCATCTATCTGTCATTTGAATGTTTGATCACTTGCATGATATGAGTATGTGTCTGTAAGATTACATGAATGAATATAATGGTCTTGTTTGAAGATGGTTTTACTAATACATTATTTGTTGAGACAAATGATATTTACTTGAGTGTAAGTAGGTTATAGTTGTAGCATTACATATTATGACTGATGAATGTGAGTTGATTGTTGATTATAACATGGTTGTTAGTCTTGGTAAAGGTTGATTTCAAATTCATAGACATGATACTTTGATTTGAGGAACATGTGTAAATAGTTGTAGGAAACATGCTTGGTATTAGCGTGACAAGGTAACAATTGATGTGTTTATATAACTAACGGTTGGGTGATGTCACAATACATAGTAAGCCTCTTTTGCAGTAAGGTAAAAAGGTAAAAGAAATGAATTTGGCAAGAATCCCTTTGGCTATGTTTGGAAACCCTAATACCAAACGAATGAGTGCTTTGCATACAAGAAGTCTTCTTAACCTTGATTTTATTTGACATTATGTGGGTATGTGTTATATTCATGTACATGTATTTGAAAGGTATAACAATTGGTGTCCAGTTATAGCTAGATCTGTCAACGGAATTGGAGTCCCTTGAGAGATGGTGTGAATATGTTCAGTTGCAAGGCAACGTGATTGCCACAACAAGATAAGATAACCAGTGTATTGTTATATTTATTTATGCACTGACAATTATGTGCTTATGGAAATATGATGCAATGGATTGCATGGAAAAGAGACTGCCATGAAATTCTGAAGACGATTTAGGTTGGGATTTCCTTTGGAAGCACTGGGAACCATGGGGACTGAGTCATGGTGTTTGTTGCTAGTTTTGTGCTTTCATTGTTTTGTGATTTTTTTGCGCTTGATTTGCAGTTTTGTTTGTGTCTTATGAATTTTCATGCCACTTTGTTTGGGGTGTCATGTTGTTATTGGTTATCATGGTCTTCTTCTTCTTTTTTCTTGTGCTTGCATTTTTTAATTTTTGAGTCTTGGGAATTGATTGGGAAAAGATGAAAGTTACTAGAGCTCTGGGAGAGCTAAATGAAATCCAACAGGCAATGTAAGACTCAGATTAAGTGGGTGCATGTATAAGGGAAACTGAAGGCAAGAGTATGACATTCAATTGAGTTGGCTAGGTCCATTGGGATAAATGAATGATGACAGAATAATCATGGGAAAGGTAATAGGAAAGGTAAAGTAAATATACTTGAGGTGTCATATTCGTTGCCTATGTTGGGAACAATTGTTCTCAGTGTTGTGCATGGATAAAGGGAGTTCTCCTAACCTTGCCCTTATGATATTTGGTAACTATTTTGTGATAATGTTTATGCTAATGTTTATATATATGAATGTATATACGTATGTTGTTGTCTGACACGATCATGATTATTTTATGTTGATGTTTATATGTATATGTGTATGTCGTTATCTAACATGATCATGATTGTTTAATGCTAATATATATATGTGTGTGTGTGTGTGTGTGTGTGTTGATGTTTGACAGGGTCGTTAGAAATCATTCTTGTGAAGGAATGATTTCTTACGTAGGTGAATGACACGAAGAGGTTCCTGGTTCATGAGGAATCAAGTGGGAAGAGTAGTCCTGACAAATATATGAGGCCAGTATCATGTGGATATGAATTTATATTGTTATTATAGTATGTTTATGTTATGGACAGGCTAGGCCGAGGGATACATCCGCGAAATGAAAGCAGTGTGGTTTGCGGCATGCCAGAACAAGCATGTATAAGACACTGGAAGCAAGGTTTCTTGGTAGAGACAATGTGGTTTTGGATGTGTGGTACTACTGTTGTGCATATGTTGTACATGTTGCATCTGTGATGTTGTGCGCATGTGATGTTGTGTATATAATGTGTGTACATGTTGTTTATGCAATGTTATGTACAGGGTGGTACAGATAGTATTGTGTACATATGATGTTGTATGTCTGTTGTATATATGGTGTTGTGTGTATATTACATATGCAGTGTTGGGTACATATGGTGCTATGTACATGTTGGATATGCGGTGTAGTGTACATATCGTAATGCGCACATATTGGATATTTGGTGTTGTGTGCATATGGTGTTGTGCGCATGTTGGATATGAAATGTTGGGTACATATGATGCTATGTACATATGGTGTTGTGTGCATGTTGTACATATGGTGTTGTGTGCATGACTATACATGTGGTGTTGTGTACATGTTGTACAAGTGGTGTTGTGTGCATATCGTGCATGTGGTGTTGTGTACATGTGGTGTCATGTACATGATGTGCATGTGGTGTTGTGTACATGTGGTATTGAGTACACATTGTACAGGTGGTGCGGTGTACATATGGCGTTGTGTACACATTGTGCAGGTGTTGTCGTGTACATGTGATGTAGTGCACATGTTATGAAGGTGGTGTTGTGTACAAGTGGTATTGTGTACATGTTGTACATATGGTACTGGTGTACATGTGGTATTGTGCGCATGTTGTACATGTTGTACTACGTATGTGCATTGTGTAGTCGTGGTATCATGACATGTGTATTCTTTGTTTCGTACTCTGTGTATGTATATGTATCGTGTTGTACATCAAGTATAGATGTATGTTTTGTGTGGTGGTGTACACCAGAGGTAGGAATATGTATTGTGTTGTGTTGTACACTGGGTGTAGGTATATGGGCTATATGTCAAGTGTAGGTGCATGTATTACATGACGTTGTATGTCGTGTGTGGTTATATGTGTGTGATTTACACTATGTGTATGTGAACGTGGTTAAGGAGAAAGCACTGGGTGTTTGTCGGGTGTGGCAACCGATATGGTGTGCGTACGGAATAAGGACAAAGATAGAAGCTAAGGATTGGTTAAAAGATAAGTATCAATATTTTATTTATGTTTTATTATGCATGTGATTTATGATTTTGGTCTATGATGATTACATGTGATCTATGATTTTGTTTTATGATGGTTACATGTGATTTATGATTTTGATATATGATGGTTGTGTTTTGAGCTAACCTAATGTCATATGTCTATACATGATGATTTGGTCAAATATGCTAGTTTGACTTGTCGTGACAGGAAGCAAACATAATTACAAGTATACCTTATTAAATGGCCACCAATGAGGTATGATTTGAAGTTATTTCAATTTATTTTGAATATAATGGAAGTTATGTGCTTGGTACAAGAAAACATGAAATATCTGATTGGGTGGTCAAAAATAAATGCAAGACTTAGCAGCAACAATGAAAGAAATTGGAACAGGTGGTAATATGTTGGTAAAGCATTCAGGAACAAGGCCATTATGGGATACTGGTACCCAATAGTGTCCATTTATTTTTGTGAGTATGCTATGACCGGTATGATGGTTTTAAGGTAGGGATATGCCTTGGGTTTTGTATATTTCGATGCGAGGAAACCTTGTCAAGGGATGGACTGCCTAGGATCGGGGTGCCAACATAACTTTGAAGGTGTGTGACTGCACAGAAGAGGGTGACCAGATTTCTCAAGGGACTATATAGCAGAGAAGGGAAGGTCGAGGATATATTTGTTTTGGTCATTAGAATTTCTAGATGGAATCAAATGCACATTGGGAGTGTGCCCTGCAACACTGAGTCAGTAACTATTCACTAAGAGGACAAGTTGCACATGATTATAGCGTTGGACATTGGATGCAGATTTGACCTTGCAGTGGATTCTGGACTTCCTAGGAAGGAAGTGAATCATGGCATTACTTTTGAGGGTGGAGGCGTAAGCCTTTGGGTCCCTTGTTGCTGAGGTAGGCATCATATCCTTTTATTTTATGGTTCAGAAAATGTGCATATGTGTATACGTGGTTATTGTAAATATCGTAATGAGATATGTTATAAAGCTCAAGTAAACGATATGTTTGTCATGTTTCAACAATGGTCATTGTAAATACTACAACAGGTTGTGTTATAAATCTCCATACATAGTACATTTTGTTTTCATCGATTTGTTGGTTATAGGTGTTGTTGAACGTCGAGGACAATGTTCCCTTAAGGGGGAGGGTTCTATAACAAGCCTGGTTAAAAATCCATGTAAAAATATATAATACCAAGGTCACGAGACATATTCCAAACTAAATGCCGGGGAAAACATCCTAGTGGGTGTTAATTTCAGTTATTATGGCTAAGGAAATTCGCAAAGGCAATGGAAAAGGCTTTGAAAAGACAAATGGAAAATTTGGCACATATATTTATGAAAAATATGGAAATTAGGAGAAAATGAAGGTGAAAGGTCATAGGTTGCATGTGAGGAGGAAAATGAAGGAAAATAATGGAAAAAGAAGAAAATAAAGTCCTCATTAATAAAAAGGATTCTAAGGATCAATGGGGAGGCTTAGCCAGTGTAACCTTTTGTCAGTTTAGTTTTGGAGCTCTCTCTCTCTCTCTCACACACACACACACACACTCTTTGACACTTAGAGTTTTCTTGGGGCACTTTGGCATTAGATTAAGAAAGGAAAAAAAGGCAAGAGGACGGAAGGAAAAAGCAAGGAAGAGCAATATCAAACAACTATAGCAGGATTATTTGCAGGTACCGATTTTCATGTGTGTTTTCCTTGCTAGATTTGGCATGCATAGTATTGCATGTGGTTCTTTGTTGTTATAGCATGGGTTTGCCATGCATGAAAGTGTTTTCATCCTAGCCTTGTCATTTTAGGATAACCATGGTGTGATGGGGTTCTCATGTTTTGTTTGACTTGTATTTACAGATGGATTCGAAGTTGAGTGAGGTGGATCTCTAAATAATATAACACATGGCCTAATAACACTTGAACCAGATTGTTGATTACGGTAAAGTTGTATTTTTTGTTTCCTAGGTGGGCCTAGGAATCCTCGACGATTAATGGTGGGATATACGGTAAAGCCTGTTAGTGTCGGTATCTTCATCCCTCCGTCAGTGATCAAATTCTCTTGTTGCATTGCATTTTAGGTGTCTCGCTCGGTGAGCTGCATTCCACTAGGATCATGGATCATCTGACGGTAGTGGATTATTATACATTTTCCCTCATGTCCTTTACTTTCTGGCCCATTTTCATTCATCTAGATCATCTGAAGTCATTTTTTGTCTTTAAATCCGCAAAAGTTATTTTTAGGGTTTTAGGTCTCATTAGGTCTAGGGTTTCATCAAAAAGGTCTTCAAAATGTTCAATAAAGGTCAGCAGGCACATGAGGATGACAAATAAAGTTTCAACAACAATAATTTCTATAATCACATGCTGAGTGATTGATTTTTCCTCAAAACCCCGTTTCGAGGAAAAACAGAGTTTTTATGTTTTTATGTATAAATTTGATGTAATTTCAGTTTTTCCATATGTAATAATTTCAATGGAAACCCTGGTAACCTTTCCAAGCTTCATCATCTCCATCACCTGCAAGGAAAACAAAAAATCAAAGCATTCAGTTCATCACAGGCAAAAATAAAGCAAACTGCCCAAAAACAGAGTTTGAAAAACAAGTCAAATGAAAACATTACAATGTGGGTTTTTGATAAGTGAAAAATTAAAATATTTTGTATATAAATCATTTGTCATGTTTAAAGAGTTCATTTTCATCCAAAGGAGAAGGATTAAACAAGAGAACAATCGGGTTAAAAGCAAAGAGCAAAACTGCAGCGATTTGGGCAATTTTAAGGGGCACGACGCATTGGGTCGTGGGCGCGGCGCATTGGGCCACCCTTTGCAGTGTTAAACTTACACTGGCGCGACGCATTGAAGTGGCGTGGCACACTAGGTTAGTGGCGTGGCGCATAGGGCTTCAAGCTGATTTCACCCACAAACTCTCCCAAATTTGCAAAATTTGCTCAATCTTCAGGTGTCCAAGTAATTCAAGCGTTCTTCCACTGCTAGTGAATGAGTTTCTCTTAGAGTTTATGGTGATTTAATGAGAAAAACTTGAAAGCCTACCTCCTTGCAATTTTTGCCAAAAAATAGTTGCATAGGGTTTACAATTTGTGTTTTTGCTGCCAATTCCACTCCATCACTCCCTCACTCTTTGATTCCCTCATTCATTTTCCAGTTTCATCAACCCATTCCCTAATCCCCATATCCTTAAATTTAATATCCCCATATCCCTAACTCCCACTATCCCAAACCCTAGTTAAAAATCCCGAAACCCTAATTGTTGTCCCAGGAGCCTAAATACTATTCCCTAAACCCCTTATTCCCCAAAAAATTTGTCACCAACATTCCCAAAACCCCTCATACACTTTCCCTCCACAGTCCCTCATACATTCTTATCCTTGGCAGCAAAAATCTAAAAACACCATAAATCTCTTCATACTCATCTAAGAAAACTCAAACATTGGCAAACATGGAGTCTGATCCTTCCTATGAGAGGAATGATGAAACTGTCAATGGTTCTTCCCAAGAGCTTCATGTCACCATTCAGCTGAGTGTACCATCATTCAAAGGGTTTTCATCATCATGTCAGATTCCAATGGGTCATTTTACACCTTGTTCATGCTTCAATTGTGCCTAGGTAAGGTTCGTTTCCCTCTCCTAGGGTTTTGAAGGTAATTTCTCTTGGATGGTCAAATCATCAGAAAAACTTGTATCCTAATGTCCATACACCTTCCCCTATCCTTAATTTACCTTATTAAACACTTCCCATCATTGATATCCCTTAAATTCCTCATTTTCCCACAAACCCTAGTTTCTTGCTACAATTTGGCAATTTTCTAGGCTAGGCTTGTGTTTTGCCCTTTTGGACCCCTTCCCCTCACTCAATATTTGAACTTAAAATTTACCCTAATTCATAACATCCCTTCCTACTTCCCAAAATTTCCTCAAGAATTTAGAAGCCCCTTATCTCCTTCATTTCCCTTCATTTCGACAAATCCCCTGTTCCACACATCGGGGTAGGTTTTACTCAAATGATGTTTCTGAGCAAGGAAAGATGAATTTGGAAAAACTGAGAGAGGTTTTTGTCCAAAATATTCCAAGGAAGAACAACCTCCTTCACTTTTTACATAGGTTTCATGGTTTTAAAGAAATTTCAAAAATACAGTTGCCTTAGGAGAATTGATGCACCTTTGAAGTGACTTTGGGAAAATCAAGATTTATCCTAGCCTGGTTGGCCAAATAACTTGCTTGATGAGTCAAATGATAAATAGACACAAATATATTTCCAATTAGATATCATTAGCTCAATTTTGGGTTGAGGAAGACCTTCAAAAATTGACAGCAACAACACTCTGCCTTTAGGCAGCTTCATTTTGCACATTTTGACTAGTCTTGGGAGATTTGACTTTTGATAGGAAAAATGAACTCTAAATTGAAAACATCAAGTTGGGTTGGAAATTAGACTCAATAAGATTTCCAAAGAGCTATTTTGCACTCAATTTTGACACCGGAAAGGCCCTCAAAATAGGTCTGCAAAAAGGCGCTACGCATAGAAATTTTTAACACAGGTTTTTCTACCCAATGCGCCGCGCCACCTGGCGCTCGCTTTTGATGGGGACCTCATTTTGAGTAAAGCTCAGAATTTTTGGATTTTTCATGGAAAAATATGCATTCCCACAAATTTCCAAGAAATTTTGACAGGTTTTGAGCCCCCAAAAAGGTCAAAAACACCCAAAAAATGACCTTACTGCCCCTATTTTGACACACAGGAAGCAGTGTTGGGAGAACTCAGTAATGGAGGGGCAAATGGATGCCAAATTCAAAAATTTCATTTGTTATGGAAAGTAGACAAGTAGAAATTTCCAAAAATCACACTTGGAGAAAATTTGGACACCAGGAAGGCCTCCAAAAACAGCTGCAAAAAGGCGCTATGCATAGGGAAATCAACGCAGTGCATTGGACAAATTTTGCTCAATTTGACCAAGTATACTCTGTTTTTCGCCTAGTTCCTTGACAGTTTGACTTTTCTATTTCTTAATGTCAAACTTATGATGTAATTTAATGTAAATTTATGGATCTTGATTTAATTATGTTAATTTTTTACTCATAGAGGTAGATTCATCCATGAAAAGGTAGTTTGCAACTGAATGAATCAGTTCCCTAGTTTTTAGAGGCATGCTGTTCCACTGCCTACTTTTTAGTTATCAGTTTAGAATTTGTTGGAACAGCTCCTAAACTCATGATATCGACCCCTAGAGGCTAGGATGAATTTTTGTTTGCCTATATCTTATGTTTTTTCAATCATTAGCATGGTTGGACTTTTGAGAAAGCTTGGAGCTTCATTGTATACATTTTCTCAGCAGTTTTGGCTAAGGAATAGACCAGGGTTTGCAGCACTCCATGGGATTCATGTGGCATGTTGCTTTGATATTTTGTTTCCTTCTATAAATGTAATTTTATATGTGTTTTATGTATGCCATTATCTCTCTTGCTTCTTCTTAACTAAAACAAACAAGGATAAAGGTAGAATCCATTGAAATTGCAGTGCTCTACCTAGGGTTTGCTTAGTTATTGATGTTTTCAGTTGTTTGAAGAGGATCCTTGAGGTTTTCTTGCCCTCTTCAACTCCTCACCTATCTAAATCTCTCCATTTCATTCAATTTGAAGTATCAAATCACTTTCCTACCTTGCCCCATTGAGACCTCTGCAAAACTGAGCCTCATTCCCAAGACCCAAAATTTGCCTTTCCATTTGAGCCAACAAAACATCTTTAAATTCAATCAAACTCTTTTGCACACATACCTAGCCTAAGATCAATATTCATATCAGTCATCTCAAGCCCTCATTGATCATATTTTGTTGAGATTGACAAGGAGAGAGCCCTCTCCCGACCTGGTAGGGCTAGCTACCAGGTTAAGCGTGGTTTGATGTTACCCTAGATCCTACCTTTCTCAGCCTGAGGTAGATTTAGGCACTAACATAGTGGCGAACATACTAGGGAAAGAAAAGCTTATTTTTTTGTTAGTGTTCTTTCTTTGTAAACTACAGACGGAGCCTGAAGTTATGCTAGGAAGCCTTCGAACTACAGATTGCTTTGCGAGTGCATAAGTAGATAAAAGAAATTTTAGTCAATCTCCGGTCTAGTCTTATAAGCTGAACATCTGACTTGCAAATTGCCCCAGTACATGAATCAAGTTTAGATCTGATTGTTGATGGTGGACAATGATTAGACATCAGAAGGCTGAAATCATTCACCTGGTGACTCAAGTGTCGAAGAATCCCAAGCTTCAGAATTTTTATGGCAACTCCACTCTTCAAGAACCAGTGGCCTAAAGAATTTCTTGGTGAATTCATTGTTATCAAAATGGTTTCACTGGATCGAAGGTATGCTCCCATGAGCCGAGATCACATTCCAGGTTTCCCAAATAAAATTCCTAAGGTAGATTGGCAAAGGAATTTGTTTACGTTTAAAGATGATGATAGGAAGGATGCTGCTTTACATCTGGTTAGATTTCACATGCATATTTGCAACTTGAAGGTTGATTTTCTTGAAGATTGTTTGATGAAGATATTCATGGCTACTCTGGAAGGTGAAGCCCGATCTTGGTATGAAAGTTTGCCGCCTGCTTGTATTTACAGTTTGAAGGATTTTCATACCATGTTCTTTGAGAGGTATAAATAATATTATCCTTAACCTTAGTTCAAGACAGTTGTAAACATGTTTATAATTTTATTGAAAATCTTGAAAAAGTTTATGAAGATGATGCCTTCATGGACGATGAGATCATGGAGGTTCTGTACGAAAATCCATTTCAGCAACATAAAGAGAACTTAGAGGATACTCATCAAGATGCTCAGGAAACTTTGCAACAGGATCAAGATCTTAGTACAATGGAAAATAATGAAAGAGAAGGTTTTATTTCAGATCTGTCCATAGAAGAAAACAGTATGCAGGAAAGTCAAGTTTCAATTTTAGAATGTGATAAAGTCAAGTCGGCTATTTCAGATCTAGATTCAGATCGTGATGATCAAGAGTACTTTGGTCTGAATCCCATGAAGGAGAGCTCTACTGTTGAGATCATCCAGAATGAAGAAGATAGAGTTATTGATCCAAGTGTTCTCATTTCATTAGAACCAAGCCTTCATGAGGAGGTAATCCAGTCATTTTATGAAGAACAAGATGAGATCTTTGTTCAAGTAGGTGAAAAATCCTCTTTCGATAACTCAGTGGTAAATGATAATTTGATTGCCATGTCATATGAAGATGATCAAAAATGTTTTCAAATTTCAGAAGATCAGGGAAATGAGGATTGTCATTCAGGTTTTTTCAGGTTTTTCATGTTTTGAAATGTTATTTCATGAAGAAAATAATCGCTTGAGCAAAAGAAAACAAAAATTAGTATCTCCTCTGTCTAAAGATGATATAGATCAACTCTTGAAAGGTCAGGTTACAGCCCAAACTAATGCAGGTTTGTAGTGTGCACATGGTCAAGAAAGTGTTGGTGAAACTTCTTCCACTTTTGAAAATAATGATAGTCTTGAAATTAGCTTTATTGATCAGCGAAAAGATAATGTTTTCCTTCATGAAAATGATAAGACTGTCATGTTTGATAATCTTGAAGATTGTTTTCTATTTAAGAATGACCTAGACCATGAAGTTGAGGGATATGAGCTTGAGAGAGACAATATGCCAGAATTTCTCATGGTCAAGGAATTTACAGCTAACACTCAGATGGCAGAAGCTTATACCTCTCTGTGCCTTCCTATCACTCAGCAACTAGTTGTTCTTTCAGATCAGAATGAAGGGAGTACTTGTATTTTTGTTGCTGGATCTCAAGACAAGCTAGTGCTTCAGGATTTTCAAGATCCTTTCGGCATTCTTTTGCAAGCACCAAAGAAGATGAATGTTGGCTGGTTTGTTAGCATAAGCCTTGGTTTCAATTGTTATTGTGAGTTGCCTACATGTACATCGTTCTGCCTGCTCGAGGAAAGAGAGAGCAAAATTTCATTGAGTAGCCATTTGTTGGATTGGTTACATTGGAAGGCCCATTTCACATGATTGTACACATTTCATCAGTAGGTAGGTAGTTTTCGTCATGATTTGAAGCCCTCAAATCTCAATGGGCTGCTGCCATTTGAAAGCTTTGTAAGTACTAGTTTCAGTCAAGTCGGTCTTGAGTCATTTTGTGTTTTAGTCAGTTCAGTTTAAAGATAGTTTTAGCTGAGTGTCTAGTTTTAGCTTTTGAGAGTCTTGTTTCAGTTTTGAATTAGTCAGTTCAACTATGAGTCTTGAGTCAAAGTTTCATAGTAATTGGTTTTTGGTTTGTTGAATTTATTGACTCCATAGCCCAATGGAAGAGGCACTGCCTGCTTTCCCAGAGATCTGTAGTTCTTGGCACCTCCAAGGAGCTACCATCCCATTGGAGCCAATGTTAGTATCTGTATCGTCATCCCTCTGTCAGTGATCAAATTATCTTCTTGCATTGCATTTTAGGTGTTCACTCGATGAGATACATTTCATCAAGATCATGGATCATTTGACGGTAGTGGCTTATTATACATTTTCCCTCATGTCCTTTACCTGCTGGCCCATTTTCATTCATCTAGATCATCTGCAGTCATTTTTTGTCTTTAAATCCGCAAAAGTTATTTTTAGGGTTTTAGGTCTCATTAGGTCTATGGTTTCATCAAAAAGGTCTTCAAAATGCTCAATAAAGGTCAGCAGGTGCATGAGGAGGACAAATAAAGTTCCAACAATAATAATTTCTATAATCACATGCTCAGTGATTGATTTTTCCTCAAAACCCTGTTGTGAGGAAAAACAGAGTTTTTTATGTATAAATTTGATGTAATTTCAGTTTTTCCATATGTAATAACTTCAGTGGAAACCTTGGTCACCTTGCCAAGCTTCAGCATCTCCATCACCTACAAGGAAAACAAAAAAGCAAAGCATTCAGTTCATCACAGGCAAAAATAAAGCAAACTACCCAAAAACAGAGTTTGAAAAACAAGTCAAATGCAAACATTACAAAGTGGGCTTTTGATAAGTGAAAAATTAAAATATTTTGTATATAAATCATTTGTCATGTTTAAATAGTTCATTTTCATTCAAAGGAGAAGGAGTGAACAAGAGAACAGTCGGGTTGAAAGCAAAGAGCAAAACTGCAACAATTTGGGCAAGTTTCAGGGGCGCGGCGCATTGGGTCGTGGGCGCGGTGCATTGGGCTGGTGTGGCGCATTGGGCCGCCCTCTACAGTGTTAAACTTACACTAGCGTGACGCATTGAAGTGGCGTGGCGCACTGGGTTAGTGGCGCGGTGCATAGGGCTTCAAGCCGATTTCACCCACAAACTCTCCCAAATTTGCAAAATTTGCTCAATCTTCAGGTGTCCAAGTAAGTCAAGCATTCTTCCACTACTAGTGAATGAGTTTCTCTTAGAGTTTATGGTGATTTAATGAGAAAAACTTGAAACCCTACCTCCTTGCAATTTTTGCCAAAAAACAGTTGCATAGGGTTTACAATTTGTGTTTTTGCTACCAATTCCACTCCATCACTCCCTCACTCTTTGATTCCCTCATTCATTTTCTAGTTTCATCAACCCATTCCCTAATTCCCATATCCTTAAATTTAATATCCCCATATCCCTAACTCCCACTATCCCAAACCCTAGTTAAAAATGCCGAAACCCTAATTGTTGTCCCAAGAGCCTAAATACTATTCCCTAAACCCCCTATTCCCCAAAAAACTTGTTAGAAACATTCCCAAAACCCCTCATACACATTCCCTCCACAATCCCTCATACATTCTTATCCTTGGCAGCAAAAATCTAAAAACACCATAAATCTCTTCATACTCATCTAAGAAAACTCAAACATTGGCAAACATGGAGTCTGATCCTTCCTATGAGAGGAATGATGAAACTGTCAGTGATTCTTCCCAAGAGCTTCATGTCACCATTCAGCAAATTTTACCATCATTCACAAGGTTTTCATCAGCATGTCAGGTTCCAATGGGTCATTTTACACCTTGTTCATGCTTTAGTTGTGCCTAGGTAAGGTTCGTTTCCCTCTCCTAGGGTTTTGAAGGTAATTTCTCTTAGATGGTCAAATCATCAGCAAAAATTGTATCTTGATGTTTATACACCTTCCCCTATCCTTAATGTACCTTATTAAACACTTCCCATCACTGATATCCCTTAACTTCCTCATTTTCCCACAAACCCTAGTTTCTTGCTACAATTTGGCAATTTTCTAGGCTAGGCTTGTGTTTTGCCCTTTTGGACCCCTTCCCCTCACTCAATTTTTTAAATTCCACTTTCCCCTATTTTCTAACATCCATTCCTACTTCCCAAAATTTCCTCAAGAATTTAGAAGCCCCTTATCTACTTCATTTCCCTTCATTTCGACAAATACCATGTTCCACACATCGGGGTAGGTTTTACTCAAATGATGTTTCTGAGCAAGGAAAGATGAATTTGGAAAAAATGAGAGAGGTTTTTGTCCACAATAGGCCAAGGAAGAAAAACCTCCTTCAATTTTTTACACAAGTATCATGGTTTTAGAGAAATGTAAAAAATACAGTTGCCTCAAGAGAATTGATGCACCTCTAAAGTGACTTTGGGAAAATCAAGATTTCTCCTAGCTTGGTTGGCTGAATGACTTGCTTGATGAGTCAAATGATAACTATTATGCTCCTATACCAATAGGTGTCATATTTCATGATTGACTTGATTAGCTCTGCAATATGTTCATACCTTTCCTTGTTATAAAGGTTTCCATATTATGAAGATTTCAAAAAGAATTAAAAAATTAAAAGAGGGTATACCCTAAAAGAAAAATCAAAGGGTGAAAAGATAAATGGTCAGAAAAAAGAAAAGAAATGAACCCCAAATAAAAAGGACCAGGAAAGTGTGCAAGTCCAAATGCCACTACTATTTCCTTTTTTGTAAACAAAGTATCATGTGCAGTTTGTTGAACTTTATGCTGTAGTTGATGAATGGCCAAATAGCCTAATCTTGGCCAGTTCATGTTTGAATTTCCTGTTTTTAGTGATAGAGAATAAAATCTGTCCAAACTGTTTAATCTTGGCAGATAAATAGTTAGGTAGAGAAGCAGAGGAGCTCAACTGTTTAAACTGAGCCCTTGGAAGAAATAAGGGCAGATTTAGGTAGGCTTACTATGTAAAGAAAAGAAAATTGATGAGTGTTTGCTAGCCTAAATGCACCCATGGAAGAAGAAGAAAAAATTTTAGGTATAATAGGCTGGGTAGGCAATTTTGATGTTGCAGAAAGAGACTTGTGATATGTTTTGTCTCTCATAATGTTAATCTTACCTCTATCACAGGTACTATGATAGAAGCATGACTAACTCCCCTCTATCCTTCCCCAAATCACTTACTAATCTTCCCTAGTGATATGAAGATCTGCTTAATATCACCAAACAACTCCTTCCATTCATCTCATTTCATAAAATTCCTAAGTAAAACCTTTTTTACTTAAGGGATTGTACAAAATCACATGCGAAATTTTTCCCTTAAGCCTAAGTTGTTAAACTTTATAACTTAGTGCTTATTTTCATATTGTTTCTCATATTAACTATTAACATTATTGTATAACTCTCTAACACTTATTCCCCTTTCTCATATAATATAAATCTATATAAAACCCCGCATTACTACATACCCCACCCGGTTTAAATATAAACCATATTATTATGAAAATGGGGATTAAAGGTTTATCCGAAACCTTTTAATAACCCTTCGTGCACAACCATGGGATTAATTAACCTTGGGTTAATTAATAACACAACCTTGCGAACCAATGGTAAATAACCCCGATGCGTTATAAAACTTTAATATATTGTATGGGTCCCGCACCTTAACTTTTGCTACCTCCATCAAGCGTCAACCGTCAGATCAACGGCCCTAGATCCAATGGTCGAGATCTGTATCGCGCCCCACTCCGCTGCTGCACTTTAACACCTGGGAGACTGACAGTATTACAGCCCATACTAGGACGCGTGGCGCATTCCCACGCTGCTCGCGGCCCCCCTGTCCGAAACCACTTGAGCCGATAAGCGGTGCAGGCCAAAACGACTTACCACCCCCCCGCTCACCCGTCATGTTGATGTCACCTCCACGTCACCATCCTGTACTCCCCGCTAAGCGACAAGGTGTCCTGTCATGCTGATGTCATCTGTCAATAAATGCCAAAAATTACCCACCAACCCGTAATTTCGTTAAAAAGAGACGAAATGTCATTTTCACTGTAAAATCTCTTTCTTCATGCTCCCATGCAAAATAACAACTGAAGCAACTATACCTACTTTCAACTGCCACCTGGCCAAGGAAAACCACAACAATGCACTCTGCACTTCATCATTCAACCTACAATTTCTCAATTTGCATCCTCATTCCAGGTATTTATCCATTTTACTAGTAACCCTGTAAATTCCGCTTTTTCACTAAAAATTCTACCTGTGAAAGCCAAAGTCAAGAGGAGAACAATCTGTTTAGCCCATAAAAGGACTCATAGACCTGCTATTCAGTCCAATTTCCCACAACAATCCCAGATTCCAGTTTGAAACACAAGAACCAAACATGGAAGCCCCTGCAGCTCTGAATGTCGTGCCTGTAAATGCACCTCACAAAGACTTGAATTATCTGCCTCTTACAGACAAAGATTTCCAAATAAAGGACTTAACCACTGATTATAATCATCTTCAGGCCTTCTGCCAAATTAGGGATAATCATAAAAACAACTTTGACATTTTTGGACTGTGGGAATCAAATCTACCCATGTACTTTCTTCCCTCAGTTCATATTTTCCCAGATATCATTCACCAATGCTGTGCCAATTATGACCCTGTCATTAGGGCAGTTATGTCACCTTCCCAAGCTATCCTGTTTTCCATCACTGCTGAATCCATCAATGAGATGCTACATTTCCATTCCACTGAGCCTCTTGCTCCTCTTTCCATGGGATTTCTGCTAGAAAAAGCCTCTCAATTTCCCAACACAGAGATAACTCATATTGCCCAGATGTTCATGTCACCAAAGCATCAACCTAAAGGCCCTCCTCCTTATCTGCAAGATTTTTTCACTGAAACTAGTAGGCTTATTTTTGACATGATATCCTCAGTCTTGGGATTTAGAACAAGCGAATATGTGGATGATATCACCCTGGTTCTGTTATCAATGTTCACTCCAGGACAACCCCCTACTGTCAAGTATGACTATGCCACCTTCATTGCAAACAAAATCCATGCTCAATTCATGAATTTGGAAAGGGAAGGAGTTTTTAAATACACATCTTTTATATACCATCTGTTGTTGTATTACCAGCCAGACAACTTTCCATTTCCCATCAGAAAATTAGACTCAAAGGGAAATAGAAGGTCTGTGATCTTTTGGAGCTTAGTTTTCCACAATACCTATGAGTGCCCTTATACTTATAGCGAATTCATTGACCTGTTTGTACACCCAGCCTCAACTTTGTCGATATGAGCTCCTCCTCCTAGGATATCTGGTGATATGAAAAAAGATTCTATAACTTTCTAAACAATACAGGGTAGGTGACTGGTACCTCTACCAGAATCACACAGAAGTCAAAATGTATGGGTGTGAACTCTGCCCTTTTAAGTTGCCCAAATATGTGCCCATGAGGTTATTTGCATTAGAATACTTTAGGCAGATTATCAACGCAAACCTATCCCATTTTTGTAATGTAAAGAAGAAGGCTCAGCTGAGGATAAAAAACCAGTTAGGCCCTTATGTTATCCATTCTAGGGAAGCCTGGAAAGATGCAGAACAGATCTTAGAAGACCACCTCAGATTGAAGAAGAGCTTTGGGTAGGTGCCATATGACCCATGTAGTTTCATAAGTAATAGAAGGGTAAAGTACAGGCTTTCAGTGTATGTACATCATAATATCCCATAAATTGAACAGTATGCAAATCAGGAAGAATGGGTAGAAGGGACCTTAGTTGAAGAAATTACTGAACAGGAAAAAATGGAAAAAGCTATGAAAAATCTTGAAAAAACTCTTGACCTGGACTCTTTTGGACAGATATCTTTCAAGCTGCCTCAATAATCAACAGTTGGAACATCCTATGCTGGAACTTCTCAGCAGCTTGCACAGAGAACCAACACATCAATCACAAGCACCTCAAAGGGAAAGGAAGTGGAAACTATAGAGCAGCCAATAATGACCAATCAACCAGGAGGGTCTAGAGAACAGGAACAAGTGCAAATTCCTCCACCCAATCTAAGGTAGCTGAAATCCCATCTTTACAAACTCCTCTAAATGAGGAAAAAGGCAAGAAGAGAGACAGAGAAGAGTCCACACCTATTAGTGGACCTACTGAACAACCGGGTGCAAAGAGGCAAAGACTGGATCTTCTATCAGAAGAGTAAATCATTGAGGAAACAACAGACAGCCTAAGACGTGAGAGGTTAGTCAGCCAGCAGACTTCCCCAGTGGTAGATACATCAACTAGCTCACATAGTCAAGAGCTAGAAAGGTAGCATAGTGTTGAAGTGTCATCTACCAGGCCACAAGGCAAACAACCCTATGATATCAAATGGACTTTCACAAAGATAAAGGCCAAGAATGATCCCGTGAGAATTGAAATTTATAATCAATACTTAAAGATGGCCCCCTCAACCCAGCAAAGATTGATTTCTGCCTATGACATTAAAGAAGGCAAAATGATCATGAGTTATTTTAAGCCAAAGGTACAACAACCCCGGTCTGCAGCAGATTACATCAGAACAAACTTAGAGGTCCTAGCTAAAGACATTCACCCCTTGGACCAGATTGAGCTCCACAAGCAGACTGGAGAAATGGTTTATTCTACACTGGCTGACAAAGCAATGTTGGCCCACCAGTTGCAAAGTTCCTTAGACAACACAACAACTCAGTTAGATTGGGAAAAAGCTTCTTCTGTGGCCAAAGATAATAGAATCAAATCATTAGAAGATATCATCATGGATCTAGGACATGACCCCAAAGATGCCAAGGGCATAAAAGCACTAATTAAGAAAAAATAAGAAGACATTACTGCCCTAAGGAAACAGCTGAAGCTACCTCCTTCAAGACACCCTCAGACTGCAGAAATCATAGAGCAAAAATCAGAGGAGGACATGATGGACCTGCTCATGAAACTCAATGAAAGATTAACTGATACAGAGCAGGCACTTGAAAAAGCATTAAAGGAAAAGCAGGGAGAGTCGACCTCCCAGCCACCTGAATTAATTCCTACAGTTACAAGTGCAGTCCCCTCAACAACTGGATTAACATTGGCTCCAAATGTCCCACCAGCCACAGCAGTAATAATCACAGGCACAACATCAGCAGGAGCAGCACCAGGCAGCAGTACAAGTATGACCACAGAAGAATTGATAAAAGCCATGGAGGAACTGAAACTCCAAGTGTCAGAGCTGAAGAAAGTAAAGGAAAAATTGGCAAAAATAGAATAGAGTTATGATAAATCCAAAATTAATGTGGCAGAGAAAACAAGAGAGGTTAAAACATTGTAGAATAAAGTCAGAACATTAGAAAAGGATCTCACTATGGACAAGCCTCTAGCAGAAATTAAGGGAATCCTTTGGACCAACATCACTCAATCCCTTAATGATGTTTGGCCATCTATCTAGGCAATTTATGAGCAGATTGACTTGGTGAATGCAGCACATGGAGAAATTCAAAAAACAAGAGCTTTATTAGGACAAATGCCTGATCAAGCCAACCAGCTCATTCATTTTGAATTATAGAAACATAGAACATCTGAAACAGCTCGAAATCCCAACAGAACGGACACCATTTTGGATATCAAAAGAGTTCTAACCAAGAAAACTTTAATGCAGAATTTAGAAAAAATATGCCAGGATATGCAAGTAGAAATCAATTCTTTCATGCAAAGATTTACAATTTTGTAGGATAAAGGGCTACCAAGCCTTTTAGGGAATAATGACAGGCTAATGAGACACACAGATTATGTACATAAGTTGAACACTTATGCTGTTAATCAGGTTAATTCTTCAACAAGTGCTTCAGGAGAAAAAACACCCCCCTCAGGCCAAAGTCTCTATGATAATTTGGAGAATTTATTTTATATTGAACATGAAGTAAAACATCTGTTTCAGCTCTAGCTTAATTTTGTCAGATATACAAAAGCTGATGAAACACTAAGGAAACTTCAGAGGCATAAATTTCCAGATCAACAATGGTGGGAAGACATGTTGGGAATTTTGTAAAATTCTCTTGGATAAAGCGGAGATTTTGGGCTATTTTTCCATGATGAAATAAATAGAGTTAAATAAGGCTCAAGCGGGTCAAAGCATATTTGATCAAAGCCAAAGAATATCCAGCCAAGACAGAACAACCAGCATAAAGTATCAGTAGAAGACGGCTGTAAACCGACTCACAACACCTACCTCCGATACATCCAATAAAGGAGCGGCCAGCACAATGTCAATTTATTGTTTCCCTGTTTCTGAGACTGTTTGTCTCTATCTTTTGTAAAAAAAGGCATTAATCACCACTAGATATTATTTCTACCAGATATTTTGTAAGATATTTTGACATTTTTGTATAAATACCCCCCCAAACGAAGTATTTGGGGTTGGTGGATGTTCATAGTTTTGACTGTAATACTGAAATTTTTGGAATAAAAGGCTGTTGGAACTATTGTTTTCAAGCTCATTAGATGAGGAATTTATGCTAAGGACCTGTTACAGAATTCTTGAATCATTTTATGGATCAATAAGTCCCTTCTAACTTGTGTTTTACAGTTTCTACGTTTATTATTTCACCTATGTTTCATGATCTCAATAGTAGAGAAAAGGAATAATTCAGAATTTGCTTAACTGCACTCTGTCTTCAATCTTTATTATTGTCTATGTTTTCTTCAGAATTAGTATAAACAGTGAATTCTTAATTGCTCCTGTTTCCCCTGATTCTTTCATCTTGACTATTTGCTAAGGAATTCTTAATTGCTCCTTAACAGTAATCAACCATTTCCCTCTGTCAACCTGATGAAGGATTCTTAATTGCCCTTCACCCATTGACTCCATTCCATCTGATTCTAGCCTATGAATTGTTCCATGTTTGATTACCTTGCTCTGTGATGCCATCCTCTGTTTAGAAACTAAATCCAGGAAGTTGTCCTTCTTTGACTCCATCATGCCCAATGGACTGAAAATTTTCAGTTCTACCTCACTATTCTATTGAATATTTCCAACCAAACTCAAAACAAAATCCTTGTACTTTATAGCTAGCCTAACACATTTCAAAACAAAGCTAAATCATAAAGAGAGAGCCCTCTTTGGATACAGATTGGCTAGAATTTGTATCTAAAATATTGGTCCGTGGTTACCTCGGCCATATTCCCTTTCTTACAACTTTGGGGAACAACCTGAGTGATAAAAATAAATAGACACAAATATCTTTCCAATGAGCTATCATGAGCTCAATTTTGGGTTGAGGAAGACCTTCAAAAGTTGACAGCAACAGCACTCTACCTTTAGGCAGCCTCATTTTGCACATTTTGAACAGTCTTGGGAGATTTGACTTTTGATAGGGAAAATGAACTCCAAATTGAAAACATCAAGCTGGATTGGAAAGTAGACTCAATAAGCTTTCCAACGAGCTATTGTGCACCCAATTTGGACATCGGGAAGGCCCTCAAAATGGGTCTGTAAAAAGGTGTTACACATAGAAATTTTTAACATAGGTTTTTCTACGCAATGCGTCGCGCCACCTGGCGCTCGCTTTTGATGGGGACCTCCTTTTAAGGAAAGCTCAGCATTTTTGGATTTTTCATGGAAAAATATGCATGCCCACAAATGGCCAAGAAATTTTGACAAGTTTTGAGCCCCCAAAAAGGTCAAAAACACCCAAAAAATGACCTTACTGCCCCTATTTTGACACACAGGAAGTAGTGTTGGGAGAACTCAGTAATGGAGGGGCAAATGGAGGCCAAATTCAAAAATTTCACTTTTTCTGGAAATTAGACAGGTAGACCTTTCCAAATAGCACACTTGGAGAAAATTTGGACACCGGTAAGGCCTCCAAAAGTAGTTGCAAAAAGGTACTACGCATAGGGAAATCAGCGCGGCGCATTGGACAAATTTTGCTCAGTTTGACTAAGTATACTCTGTTTTTCACCTAGTTCCTTGATAGTTTGAGTTTTCTCTTTCTTAATGTCAAACTTATGATGTAATTTAATGTAAATTGATGGATCTTGATGTAATTATGTCAAATTTTTACACATAGAGGTAGATTCATCCATGAAAAGGTAGTTTCCAACTGAATGAATCAGTTCCCTAGTTTTTAGAGGCATGTTGTTCCACTGCTAGCTATTTAGTTCTCAATTTAGAGTTTGTTGGAACAACTCCTAAACTCAAGAGCTCGACCCCTAGAGGCTAGGATGAGTTTTTGTTTGCCTATATCTTATGTTTTTTCAGTCATTAGCATGGTTTGACTTTTGAGAAAGCTTGGAGCTTCATTGTATACATTTTCTCAGTAGTTTTGGCTAAGGAATAGACCAAGGTTTGCAACACTCCATGGGATTCATGTGGAATGTTTCTTTGATATTGTGTTTCCTTCTATAAATGTAATTTTATATGTGTTTTATGTATGCCATTATCTCTCTTGCTTCTTCTTAACTAAAACAAACAAGGATAAATGTAGAATCCATTGAAATTGCAATGCTATACCTAGGGTTTGCTTAGTTATTGATGTTTTCAACTGTTTGAAGAAGATCCTTGAGGTTTTCTTGCCCTCTTCAACTCCTGACCGGTCTAAATCTCTCCATTTCATTCAATTTGAAGTATCAAATCACTTTCCTACCTTTCCCCATGGAGACCTCTGCAAAATTGAGCCTCATTCCCAAGACCCAAAATTTGCCTTTCCATTTGAGCCAAAAAAACATCTTTAAATTCAATCAAACTCTTTTGCACACATATCTAGCCTAAGATCAATATTCATATCAGTCATCTCAAGCCCTCATTTATCATATTTTGCTGAGATTAACAAGGAGAGAGCCCTCTCCCGACCTGGTAGGGCTAGCTACCAGGTTAAGCATGGTTTGATGTTACCCTAGATCTTGCCTTTCTCAGCCTGAGGTAGATTTAGGCACTAACAAAGCCTAGAGGTGGTTGCCCTTGATTAGTCCCAGGAATCCTTTTTGGTGAATGACTAGATATATGGTAAAGCCTATAGGGTGGTGTCTCGGTTTAGGGCCTAGTGATCCCTGTATCGGACTGTGGATTGTGGTAAAGCCCGAGAGACTAAGAGACACAAAAAATTCTCACAGTGTAGGTGGAGAAATCTAGTGGCATCCATGCTTGTTTTTACCTAGTGATCTGGTGTGGACTGCGGTAAAGCTTGGTATCTATTGATGAGGGTGAGGCGATTTAACCTTGGGATACCTTGGTTGGTTCTTTTGTTTGAGTCCCACATTCATGCTTGGAATATGGCACGGGGGTGATTGGCTAAAGAGAGATTTGGCTCATCCAATCTATGGTCCGGTGGAACATGGTAATCTCATACCAGGTTGGGTTTTATCAATAAGAGGTTATTTCCTTGGTATATTATGTGTAAATGTATTGGTTTATATGTGGATTCTATGGATGATGTATCCTTGATATTTCTATTGTTATCATGTTGGTTATAAGAATATATTATGATAGTGATGGTGTATGGTTCTCCTCATGTTTTGATTTGTAAATGAATGAACAATGTATCTATTTCCTAGTAGATGAAAATTTCAGCTAATGTGGAGGCATTAATGCTTCTTAGCGTGTTGGCATTATGATACAGGTATGATACAGGTGTTGTCCTTGATGGCGACTATCTCAGATGACAAATCATAGTGCAGTAGGTCAATAGCAAAGAATTAATGATCAGAGAGAGGTATACGCAGGTTCACCATGACAAAGAAGCGTATACACGCGGGTTAGCAGACCAAAAGGAGCGTATAATGTACACATGCACTTTAACAGAAGGGAAGGTGGGTACATGTTGGAAAATTATGTTTTGGTCCGTGGTATTTGGTCCATGGTATTGGTCCAAGGTATCTGGTTCGAAGTGTTGACCCCAGGTATTTGGTCCAAGGTATTGGTCCTAAGTGGTTTTGGTCCATGGTATTGAGTAAGGCCTAAGACTATAAAAGGAGGAGAAGATCATTAGGCCAGGTGTGGAAGTGATGAATATCTGATGAAGTGTGAGATCTAGCATGCAGGTTATGGGTATGTGATGCTTTGCTAAGGATGCACCTATGTGGTGAATGAAGGTTGATGAACTGGGATCATGAAGACTAAAATGCATTATCATTATATGTGGTGATTGATTTCGTGCTTTGATGTTATTGATGGATCCATTCTGAAAATTTATGAAACGTGGTCCCTGGAAGAAAAGAGAATGTTATAGTCTTCTATAGGCCGACGCCTATGTACTAGTAAATATATCAGCTAGTACAAGAGCCAGGGGGTTGTAGCTCCCTTCCAATGGTAGCTGGAGAATGAGATAAGGTTGTAGCCTTTGTAGGTGGGTGCCTACACACTGGTATGAATTTGCGCCAGTACAAGATTGTAAACAGGTTTTTCTTATATTAAAGGAAGACGACAATAGGTGATTTTTGTCCCGCATTGGGTTTCCACCTTATATCATGGTGTTCATGTGTGTTTCTTATGTGTGATGATCTATTCTATTTTACTACGCCTTTTTACTGTTTATATGGTTAATGAAGTTCTGATGAACTGATTAAAGATCAACATATGATGAATTAACTGAATCACAAGTTTACTAGATACATGCTAGTTGCATTAAACACAGTTGTGTGTACACGCGAGTTCCCTTAACTGAAGTAGCTTATATGAATCATAGTATGAAATGAAAAATTATTTATTTTCTAATACTAATTCACCCCCCCCGCTCTCAGAATTATTTCCAACAATTGGTATCAGAGCAGGTCCTTCAGAAGAAGCTTGATCGCTTGAAGGAAGATCCATCATCATGAGTAATCAAGAAATAGAGGGATCCATCAGACCACCAATCTTCGATGGGAGCAATTTTGTTTACTGGAAGATAAGAACCACAGCCTATCTACAATTGCTTGGAACAATATTTGGGAAATCGTGGAAGGAGGATATACATTTCCATCAGCAATTCCTACAAATATGGCAGGTAGAAAGCAATATGAAACCAATGCCAAAGCTGTTACTATTTTATTGGGAAGTTTGTCAAAATCAGAGTTTGTCAAGGTCATGCAACTCAAATCAGCCAAAGAAATATGGGACAAAATCATTCTGAGCTACAAAGGGGACTCTAAGGTAAAATGTGCTAAACTTCAAACTCTCAGAATATAGTATGAAATTCTTAAGATGCATAGTGATGAAAGCATAGCTAGTTACTTCCTACATATAGATGAGGTTGTCAATTGCATGAAGAATCTGGGTGAAGAAATTAAGGAAGTTACCTTAGTTGAGAAAGTTTTGAGATCCTTATCTGCTAAATTTGAACCCAAAGTGTCTGCGCTAGAAGAAAAGAAGGATCTGCAGAATACCACTATGACGCAGCTTCACGGAATCTTAACTGCTTTTGAAATGAGAAAAGGAGGACCAACAGATATGAGAGAAGCCGCATTTAAAGTATCAACAAAGGGAAAAGAAAAACTCAATGAATTAGGATACATTTCAGAAGAATAATATGAGGTAAATTTTGTCAATAAGCTTCAACGAGGATCTGGAAGGTTCAAAGGTAAGCTGCCTTTCAAATGTTTTTTCTTATGGTAGAGTTGGTCATTACGCTACTAGATGCTCTCATAACAAAGGAAAGATGTCTGAAGAAGGTAATAGAAGTTATTATACTCATGATAATAGTGATGTCTTGTCCAATAGTGATGAAGATAATCAAGAAATTAAACTTCTCATGGCATATGAAAATAATGACGTAGAAAAAGAAGAAGTTACCAGATTAAAAGTTTAGCTGGAGACAGTAACCAGAGTAAGGGAGCAGCTACAGGATGTAGTGATATCATTAAGAAATGAAATAAAATATCAGAGCATAACAATCCAGAGACTTGAATCTAATATCCTCTCTCTAAAAGAAGATCATGAAGAATTAAAGAAGCAGAATGAAGAATCTCTTGAATAACAAGTACATGAAGTTCTCACATTAAGGCAACAAGTGGAAAAAGGAAGAAAAGCTAAAGAAAACATAAAGAAGCAATATTTGGAAAAGGAAGAACACCATTAGGTTGAGGTAAATATCTTAAAAGATAAATTAGAAGAAAAGGATAAACTGTTACGATTACAAGACAATACTAAGATTTTGGATAATATTCTTAGTAGTCAAAGGTCTCCTACCATCAAAACTGGTCTTGGTTTTCATGAATCTGTTGAGGGGGAATGTAGCTCACAAGGTGAGTCAAGGAACTCTAATGAGAAATCTGAAATTCTCAACAAGGAGATGAGAGGACAACCCCATCAACTACCCAGGAAAGAAATTCTTCAAAGAAAATATTTTACTTCTAACTGTGGAAGTAATAATCGGTTATTTTCTTCAAAGAATGATGTTGAAAGTGTTATATGTCATAATTTTGGACATGTTGCAGCCAAGTGCAGAAGTAGAATGGTTCAGGACCATCACACAAAAAAGTCATCAAGTTCCAGGTACTTTAAGGGATACTGTTTTGCTTGCAATATGTTTGGTCACAAAGCTATTGATTGCAATAAAAGGAATATGAAACATGTAAGATGTTATGCTTATAACAAGTTTGGACATAAAGTAAAGGAATGCAGGAGCAAAATTCGGACACAAAAGCAAAAGGAGCATACATCATCCCAATCCAAAGTATTGAAGAAAACAGAATTATTGTCAGAAAGATGTGGCATAACTTAGTTAGCAGACATGACAGACCCAGGGGAAGCTGAAAGTGTAAAACTTCAGTATTCAAATTACATATGCACCTATTATGAATAAAAGTCGCATATATACACGAGTTAGACACTGCACAGTCACGTATATGGTGTTCTGAGGAAAAAGCAACGGTTTAGACTACGGAAAAGGAGTCTGATATGGTTCAGTCGCTTATCTGCTCTATTTGATGATGATATGGCACAGGTTCAGGGGGAGCATATGCTTCGAATAATGCATTGTTGGCATTATGGTTAGAATTCTTTGGTGATGATGGATATGTATCTGAATAATACATCTTGCTAGTTATTGTTGGTTGGTCAAGAGAATGGTATTGCAAGTTACAGGTCTGGATGATGGTAACAGATGCTTATGATGCAGATCATAAATGGTGTATGATAGTTGCTGATGACTATCATGGTATTGTTTAGATTGCTGGTCCTTGTTATAAACATCATGTATATCAATTGATGTAAAGGCCATGAAAAGACCTAATTTGTAACCCCACTTTGCATGGGAAGGATGATGTAATAATTTCTATCTCAGTCATGTATAAACATTTGGTATATCCCCACTTGGTTGGGTGGATGAGTCAAAATGATGTATCCCCACTTGGTTGGGAGATTGATGTATGCATGAGTCATTGGTGATAGGAAGGTCATACTCACTTAGTTGAGTTGTAGAGTCATGTTATTCTTTTGAAAAATACCTTTGCAGACTCTGCATATGCTCAGGGGGAACATGGACGGATTGGTACATCTTAGCATGTACAAAAGGGGAGCTCAATCAAAGATTTCAGCAAGTACTCAGGGGGAGTATGAACAACACAATGTATATCAAAGGGAGAGAATATCTTGGTCCACCCTTTGCCCTTGATATCAAAAGGGGAGAGTGACTTGGTGTGGTTGTTGCCATCAAGTCCAAAGGGGGAGATTGTTGGCATTATGATACATTTATGACACAGGTGTTTTCCTTGATGGTAACTAACTCAGATGACAGATCATAGTGCAACAGGTCAATAGAAAAGAATTAATGATCAGAGAGGGGTATACGTAGGTTCACCGTGACAAAGAAGCATATACACGCGGATTAGCAGACCAAAAGGAGCATATAACGTACACACACACTTTAATAGAAGGAAAGGTGCGTACATGTTGGAAAACTAAGTTTTGGTCCGTGGTATTTAGTCCATGGTATTTTGATCCATGGTATTTGTCTAAGGTATCTGATTCGAAGTGTTGACCCTAGGTATTTGGTCCAAGGTATTGGTCCTAAGTGGTTTTGGTCCATGGTATTGAGTAAGGCCTAAGACTATAAAAGGAGGAGAAGATCATTAGGCCAGGTGTGGAAGTGATGAATATCTGATGAAGTGTGAGATCTAGTATGCAGGTTATGGGTATGTGATGCTTTTCTAAGGATGCACCTATGTGGCGAATGAAGGTTGATGAACCGGGATCATGAAGACTAAAATGAATTATCATTATATGTGGTGATTGATTTCATGCTTTGATGTTATTGATGGATCCAGTCTGAAAATTTATGAAACGTGGTCCCTAGAAGAAAAGAGAAGGTTGTAGTCTTCTATAGGCCAGCACCTACATACTAGTAAATATATCGGCTAGTACAAGAGCTAGGGGGTTGTAGCTCCCTTCCAGTGGTAGCTGGAGAACGAGAGAAGGTTGTAGCCTTCTGCAGGTGGGTGCCTATGTACTGGTATGAGTCTGTGCCAGTACAAGATTGTAAACAAGTTTTTCTTATATTAAAGGAAGACGGCAGCAGGTGGTTTTTGTCCCGCATTGGGTTTCCACCTTATATCATGGTGTTCATGTGTGTTTCTTATGTGTGATGATCTATTCTGTTTTACTGCACCTGTTTACTGTTTATATGGTTAATGAAGTTCTGATGCACTGATTAAAGATCAACATATGATGAATTAACTGAATCACAAGTTTACTGGATATACGCTAGTTGCATTAAACATAGTTGTGTGTACACGCGAGTTCCCTTAACTGAAGTAGTGTATATGAATCAGAGTATGAAATGAAAAATTATTGATTTGCTAATACTGATTCACCCCCCTCCCCCCCTCAATATTATTTCCAACATAGCGATTATCAGGTAAGTATGAGACCCCTATGCTCAGATCTATTGTTTAAACCTGTAGATTTCATATTTGTGACATGTTTGACAAAATGCATGTCCTGGCTAGTAGGGGTACAGTCTAATCCTTGTTGATGTTTTTGAAAATGCATCATTTTATGTTGTTTAAATTCATTTCCAAAAGTGTCTTTGAGTTTTGGAAAGTGACCTAGGCTCCGAGCCTGGAAAAGTGGCTCAAATCGCAGAGACACAGACACAACTCTAGGCAGAAAAGTCCATGGACGCATGCATACCCATGTTGTGGGAGTTCTTGGAGCCTCCTAGACACATGCATGTCCATATCAACGAAGCGTCTGGGGGTTTAATGGTCTGAAACTTTAGTTGGCCTCGAGGGTGGGTTACCTGAGCGGTTGGGATGACTCTTGGGATTTGTATTGCTGATGTGGAAGTTTGTATGATGTGCTTCCATCGATTCCACTTCCTTGAGGTCACATAGGAGGTTTAATCGCCTCATAGTGGCCTCTCGTCGCATGTTTACCCTCATTGGCCGATTACATGGGTAGATGTGGGATGAGGGAGTCACATTTCTCTTTAAACGCGATAACTACTTGTGATGTCTTTTTACTTTATCTTACTTATTAGATTCATCTCTTATTATTATGTTATTATTATCATCAAACATCTAGAAAAATAAGGAGATCAACAGTACACATGAAAATAGGATATAGGATGCAAGCTAGGGCCAAAACATCTCCACTTGAGAGGAAAACCCATAAATATCTTCTCTTCTTATAGATTCTTAAAATGGCGAATTCAAGACCTCTAGACCAAGAACAATACCCTTCCAAGACCAAGTATGACCTTCTTGATGATGTGATTTCTTAGCCCAAGTCAAACCCATTCAAATCTCTTCT
Organism: Pinus tabuliformis; assembly: GCA_031772625.1. NCBI lineage: Eukaryota > Viridiplantae > Streptophyta > Pinopsida > Pinales > Pinaceae > Pinus > Pinus tabuliformis. The sequence goes on along the minus strand of CM062811.1, from coordinate 403,639,978 downwards.
AGTTGCATAAGTTCAACCCTCAACTACAAAATTTTGGCCTTTACTATAGGTCTGAAATTTTTGGCCCCTGCAACTGCTACTTCCTCCACAAGTGTGAGAAACGTGAGGGCTTCCAAGGTTTCCTTTGACCTTAACTTGAGTTTCTCCTTCTTTTAGGGCTTGAGTATAACCTAATAGACCTTCCTTTGACCTTCTTTCTGTAATTTCTCCAAGTTCGATCTTCAAGGAACAAGACCCTAGCCCCCTTCCTTCGCACATGTGAAAAGAGAGAGAGAAATAACCCAAACACTTGTCCTTCGTCCTTCTTCCTTCTTCATTATCCTTCTTCTTCTTCTTCTTCTTCCTTGATGGATGATGAGAGGATTAATGTTTTCCATAGGAGGTCAAGTTCCTTCCTATATATAGGCTTCCAATGTGCACACAATTTCCTAATCAAGGCTGACTTCTTAGCTGTCAAGCCGACTTGGTCTTGGAGGGTATTTTGACTCTTTGAAATACAAAAATAATTCCTTTTACAAGTTACAATGTGCCTGATGGGGTATTATTCATATGACAATTACTCATTTGACTTCTTTACCCTAGGACAAACCTTAGAAACACTTAATGGGTGCTTGACCTATAAAATAATATACCTTGAGCATGAAACCCATGCTTAAAAAATGACAATAATAATTTTTCTTTCATTTTACAATATACAAGAATAAAAAGTACATTTCATATTTATGAAGACCGAACCTAGTTACACATTTTTCAACACTCCCTCTTCACTAGGGAGGTATTCATAAATGGTACATGAACATCCTTGAACTGAAGATGTCTCATAAGAAGAGTCAGATTAGTAAGCCATCTCTTTGCATCATTTCAACCAACATTATCACATAGCAAGGCCTTCACTAACAACTCTATCTCTCCACAAGATCATAGCACAATGTTGGTGATACCAATGACTTATAAACACCATAATCATCCTATCTCAAGGCGCATACCTCACCCGGGATTTCATAGGGTATGTCCCAGGTGTTGTCACCCACTGCCAAATGTGTTTTCAACTGTGAAAAGGGTAAGAAAGAGAAGTAAAGTTTGAAACCATCTTATAGACCATAGAATCACTCAAAGTCAAATTGGACCCTCTCCATTGCATAGTTCTTAGAATAAGATTTCCAACGGTATATGGAAGTCCAAAAATGGACGTTTGGATTAGAAGTTGGAGCAGGTTGAAGGGACCCTTTTGAAAGCTAGAAAACAAGGAGAAAATACCAAGGGAGGCTCATCGCAATTGGAGGGCCCCGGGCACAATAAGCCCCGCATATCGGCGGTGGGAAAATCCTGCAGTATTGCAATCCTGCAGTCCCACAATATTGCAGTCCCGCAATCCCACAATATCGCTATATCGCAGTCTCGTAGTACCTTATCCCGCAACATCACAGTCCCGCAAACTCCAAACCTTGTGTTATCGCTGATTTTTTATATAATTTTAAATCGTCGGGGATCGCCAAAAATGCTTAACAAAGGAAATGCATGCAAAAACAAGGACATGTGGGCCATTTCTCTCTCGTCCACATGGTGGTATATTTTATCAAAGGTCGGGGGCCATGAGCACATTGAATCCCACAATCCTATGATATTGGCAATCGAGGATCACGCACAACAAAGTCTCTCTTCTACCAAAGTTCCTTTCAAGCTTGCGATTGCGATAAGTGGGGATCCTCCTCGATGAGATATATTATGTGATCTAGCCTATAAAGCCCCTGCATCCGTACAATCGGCCAACATTGAGAAATAAATTAAAAGGGCCTTCCCCTCCCATAATGCGATTGCGATACTCATCATGGGTGCGACCCCAAGAATCGGTTATCGCAGGGTTCATGGGGAAATAACAGTGGAAACCTTGAAAACACCGAAGTGCGGGGTTTCATATAACAAAGGAAAGAAACCCCTAGCCCGGAGCCTGAAGGCCTTAGCGCCCGAGGAATCAACACTTGGTTGCAACTCCTAGCCATATGAAGGAAATAGAAAAAGGGGCTATACCAAAAGGGGCCTAAGAGAAAATCAAAACACGCCTGTTTTGAAATATTTCAGTGATAAAGGCACGCACCGGAAGGACTTCTTGTTACATCATAAATGCATCCCCAGGTAGACCAGGAGCATGATAAAGAGATTTTAAAGATGGATGGGTCAGCAGCTCCAACATTGAATAAGAGTATGATGTAGTGGTATACCAGTATGGGGGCCTTGAGAGCGCTTAATGATTCAGCATGGGGCTCCACTCGACTTCAAAGAAAGAACTAATCAAGCAGTTAAGGAAGAATGGATGGAAATGGTTGAGCAATAGAGGAGCACACATGACAGAGACGTGGCTTGACCAAAGGCTATTCACAAGAACAACAGAAGGGACACTTCCTTCATTATCCTCCAGTTTTCTTTTTAGTTTTGCAATTTCCATGTATTTCCAAGAAGGAATCGAATCCCAATTGTAATTGTTTTTGGCAACAACGCCTTACATAGGCTGAGACAGCTAGTCTATCAGGACGGTTGGAGCTCTTGCTAAGACACTTTTGTAACTGTAACCCAAGCTACCCCTCTTCTTATACATAGGGGAAAGAAACACTTATTGAACATTCCATAATTTCTCACCCATGGGGGGTATGAATTATAAGATGCCACTTTTGGTTCTATTTTCTTTTTCATGGGGGGACTTGACTAACATTATGCTGAATGTTATGGACTGGTATGTTGGACTCATATTGGACTAATGAAACTCCCTGATGATTCCAAGCATGATCAATGTGAAGCATGTTTCCTCTAGGTAAATCTCGTTTCATTTGTGTTTTCCCCTCTTTGAAATAATGTAATGAAGTTGTTGGTTTCTCTCTGATTTATGGATTTATCTTGGCTGCTAAATAGAGAACAATACCTGTGCATATCTCATATCTTCTTGTGTTACTCACTAGCATACAATACTTGTAGAAATTACTGATTTACTTGTGTATTTGATTAACCTGCAAAACCTGTGTTAGCCCAGATTTACTTTAGTTGTTAGCAGAAAGTGATACCAATGTTATAGTTGGCCTGAAACCTTAACTAGCTCTCATCTTTTTCTATCACTCCACCTCCTTCCTCTTCCATATTTCTATTGGAAAACCGTTTCTTAGGATTATGTGTTGCTTATAGCCATATACATCAAATTCCATATTTCTATTGGAACATTGTTGTTTAGGATTCTGTTATGTTTGTTACAGCCATATGCATCTACTTCCCTCCTTCCTTTCCTCCTCTCCACCATTACTACAACTTCAGCATTACATTGTCTCATTGTTGTGTGTTAGACCCTAGAAGAAGACATTTCTCTTTGAGATTACCCCAACATAACCCCTCGCATTTGGATCCATGTGTTGGCTTGAGTTTACCTTAATGAAGGCCTATTGAACCAAGCCCCTTTTATTATATTTTTACTTACGTGACAATTTGAATGCAATAGAAACCCCACTCATAATCTTCCATGCACTCCTCTACTTAATATGTCCTAGGCACTAGTCTACAATCAACCCAGAGGTTGTCTCTACGAGGCTTTCTATCTCTCTTGCAACACTTGTGCCACTGGTGTGATTTGAAGCGCCAACATCTTTCTGGCATCATTGTCAAGGAACAGATTAAAATATTTTTCCTTGGGTATGACAAAATTTTACATTTCCTCTATTAGGTGAGCAAGGGAAGTGTGGGTTGAAGATCTCTCACATTGGCGACTCCACTGTCAATTTTATGGTAAACATCCTGCTGAATCCATTGTCTATATCTCTATCAGATCATCTTGGCCTTCAAGCAACCCCATACTCACTCTAAGGCTACGGTAACCGAAAGCTTCCCCTAATTTTGAAGCTAAAATCTCTCATATATGGAGGTTTTCGAGATGGCCATTCTTGCATTCCTGGCCAACAAATTTTCCCTATTGGATATTTCTTTTATTATTGGTTCTCCCAATCACGTCCCTTCATGTGATGAATGGGAGACCTATTTTCCTACATTCGGTGGAAGCACAACTAGAAGGCCTAACCAACACCTCAAATAATTTCATGAATGCATGGAACAACAGGTTATTTTCCTTGAAGATGTACAAATGAAATTGTTCATGTATTCTTTAGAGGATGATGCTAAAGTCTGGTATAGAACAATACCTCATGGTAGTATATCTTCCCTAAGAAGTTTTCATATAGCATTCAATCGCTATTGCAAAGGACTATATCCACCGAATTCTCTATTTGAAGATTGTTGCGAACATTTTAACAATGACGACATTCTCAAGGTCGAAGACCCTGCTGAATATGTTTGTGGAGCTCTGCTCCATGAAAACATCCACTGGCATCAAGAAGCATCACCCACTAAGAGAGAAAGTGAAGGAAACATCATTGAGCTTCCAACAAACCCTCAGGGGTCTAATTCAACCGAACTGGATGTTTCTCCTTCCTCTGATGAAAGCGACTCTGGTGAAGAGACAAGCGATGCAAAGCCACAATGCTTCCATCTATGGGAAGTTGTACAAGAAGATGAGGCCCATGAAGAAGTTAGCGAAGGGCCTCTAGTTTGCAATGACCATATTTCACCTAGAGAACAAGACCAAGACCCTTCTCCAATTCATGATTCATATTATCCATAGGAGGAAGAGATGGTCGTGGAAGTTAAGAATAAGTTGTTTACCACCAAGTGGGGAGAAGGCTCCCCGCAACAAAACTTTCAAGAAGAGCTTGAGGTTGAAGGACCAAGAAGTGTCTATGATTACTTATTAAAAAATATCCTTGTCAGGAATTCTCATTAGCCCCTCCGATATCTGACCCTTACAACTCAGAAACTGAAGATTCTATTACAGATTTCCAAGAGGGTTGGCCCATCGAAAAATGGGTAACAAATGATTAGCAAAAAGATTTTTTAGAAAAATCTAAAGCTATGGAGGTGAGAAGTATTTGTGGCAGCCCCAGCCAAGAGGATATTAGTTAGTAGACTACTCATGAAAAGGAGGCACCTGCAAACATTCCCTATCCATTCCATGACCTTGTGGCTGAGTACATGAGCCTATTCTTAAGCCAGCAACAGAGGTTGTATCAGCAACATGTATCAAGTTCTTTATTTGAAGACTTTTCATGGTGCATGCTTGTTTTAATTATTATTTTTCAGCAGCATGAAGGCACTAGGTCTAGCACCCAAATGTTGGCCTGGCTCCATTGGAGGTTTGAACTCACTTAGGTGAATTGAGCCTTTTGCGTAAGTAGGAATGTATATAAATAAGCTCACTTATTGAGCATTTAAATTTCTAGTTGTTAGAGTTTTTATTTATGCATTTTAGTTTGAGGAAGAAGTGACTCCCTACAAACAAAGGTTCATGGATATTTTATGTGAGTTCATATATTTCTAACTCCATGCCCAACAGTGAAGGATAATGGTATGCAGGTTCTCAACACCTTTCCAGCAAGGCACTGTCCCTAGTAGGAGCTAATGTTGTCACTCACTACTAAATGTATTTTCAGCTGTGAAAGGGGTAAGAAAGAGTAGTAAATTTTGAAAACATATTCCATGCCATAGAAGCACTCAAAGTCAAATCTGAACCCCTCCATTGTATAGTTCTTAGAATAAGCTTTCCAATGTTATATTTAAGTACAAAAATTGACTTCTGGATCAGAAGTTGGAGCTGGCTGAAGGGACCCTTTTGAAAGCTAGAAAACAAGGAGAAAAGACCAAGGGAGGCTCATTGCAATCAGAGGGCCTCGGGCACAGTAAGTCCCGCCTATCGATGGTGGACGAATCTCGCAATACCACGATGTCGCAATACATGATATTGCAGTCTCGCAATCTTGCAGTACCGCGATCCCATAGTCCTGTTGTCTCGCAATATCACTATATTGTAGTCCCACAATACCGCATCCTGCAACATCACAATCCCGCACACTCCAAAACCGTGAATTATCGTCGATTTTCAAGATAATGTTAAATCACCGGGGATCACCAAAAAGGCTTAACAAAGGAAATGCATGCAAAAACAAGGACAGGTGAGACCTTTCTCTCTCCTCCACATGGCGGTATGGTTTATCGGAGGTCAGGGGCCTCGAGCACAATGAATCCTGCAATCCTGCAATATTGACAATCGGTAGAGTAAAGGGGCTACCACTTTAAAAACCTTGCAATCTCATCAATTTGTGATATAGTGTTAAATCGCTGGGGAGGGGCCGATTCTATTTAACAAAGGAATTCATGAAAAAACCAAGGCTAGGTGGGCCATTTTCTCTCTCCTCCAAGGGGCCACGTGGCACAATCCCATTGGCCCATATATATGACATGGCAACTGACATAATTAATGATGTGGCAGTATGGAGGACACATAGCATTCAAATTCAATATTTTTAGGGGTCCTATAGGGGCATTTCCGGGTGACATGTGTCACCACTCACAAGGTGACATGTGGCAGTGATGATGACACCCCTCGCAAATCGGCAATCGGTGATCGCACATAGAAATGTCTCTCTTCCACTCAAGTTCCTTTTAGGCTTGCGATTGCGATAAGCGGTGATCCTCCTGGACACGATATATTATGTAATTTGGCCTATAAATACCCTGCGTTCGAACAGTTGGCCAATGCTAAGAAAGAAAGTAAAAGGGCCTTCCCCTCCCATAGTGCGATTTCAATACTCCTAGTGGGCCCGACCCTGTGGATTGACAATAGCAGGGTTCATGGGCAAATAACAGTGGCAACCCTATGAAAACGCTAAAGTGCGGGATTTCATATAACATAGGAAAGAAGCCCTTGGACAGGAGCTTGAACGCCTTAGCGCCCGAGGAATCAACACTTGGTCGCAACCCCTAGTCATATGAAGGAAATAAAGAAAAGGGGCCTAAGAGGAAATCAGAACATGCTTGTTTCATAATATTTCAGTGATAAAGGCCCGCACCTGAAGGACTTCTTGTTACATCGTAAATGCATCCCTAGGCAGACTAGGAGTATGAACATAGATTTTAAAAAATTGATGGGTCGACAGCTCCAACATTGAATAAGAGTATGGTGCAATGGTGTACTAGTATGGGGGCCTCAAGAGTGCTTAATGATTTATCATGGGGCTCCACACGACTTCAAAGAAAGAACTAATCAGACAATTAAGGTAGAATGGACGGAAACCAACTAAGCAGCAAAGGGACACACACGACAGAGATGTGGCTTGACTAGAGGCCATTCACAGGAAGAGTGTTGAGTCCCAAACCTGCACTTCCCTATATACCCTTTCAGCCTTCTTTTTCCATTTACTTCATCCACAGGCTGTCAAATCGTTGCATATTAGTCTAAAAAGAGCTTATGAAATGGTTACCTAACTATGTTTATGACTGTTGTTTGATTTAGATTTTTGTTCAAGCAGCTGCGGAAACTTGTCACTTTCCGCAGCCAGCCCAAGTTTCCGCAACCATTTTGTTAAAGGCTATGCTACAGGTGTCCAATGGAGAAACTAGCCACATGGGTAAGCTGCAAGTGACGTGTACATGGAGTGTGTCCCCTCAGATCAGCCAAATCACTCATAAACAGTCGCGGTCAACGATGGTCAAAGGAAGGGCCAAATGAGGAGTTTTACGGTGGCACGGCTCTGTTTTGCCCACGTGAAGGTTTGCGTGGCACGATCCTTAGTTTCCGGAGGTACTGGCACACCTGGAGAGCAGCCCGTGAACTGAATCGAGTAGCCACCACTCCATGAATTCAACTGTCATGATGACCATCACGCTAGATCTCGGGTCAAGGAGATTTACGTGTCTCTTGGCAGCATAAATCTAGGAATTAGTTGCAGCACCTTTTCTTATAAATAACGCGTTGATATACGCTGAATAGTTAGTTTTTGAAATGTAATTTTGACTGTTGTCATCAGCCCACTGTACTGCGTTTCACTTTGCTTTATTACTGCACTTTAAATACATGAGAAGACAGTTTTTCTGAATCTGATTTGTGACTAAGTGATTGACTGGCCGAGGTTGCAGAGGGCCCCTGTACACCAAAGCTTTGTATAGTTTCTTACTTGCTTTCATTTACTGTTTTTAAATCATTGTTTGTATATATATTGTGTTGTTCTGATGTTCATTGCTGTCTATATTTCCTTTATGTTTTCTTTTATAACTGTTAGCTGATCAGTGCTTCTTTTACAGGTTTTGTTGTAGGTAGCCTGGGCAGATTTACATATTTTTTTGATAACTACTGACATGAGATCATCTTGTCCTTTCTGCTGATTTTCATTTCCTGAGTTTAATTCCAGCACTGTCATTTTTCAAATTGCATTTTTCTTATTTACTTTTCTGCTACTTAGACATCATATTACTCATCTGTTTATGATTTCCTTTCTATAGTCAAGTGACTCTATTAGTAAGAAATCATAATATTACTTATTGTAGTATGATTTAGTTTGCTTTCCTGCAAGTTAGAGATTGAATTACTTATGTCATTTTCAAGAATTGAAATATGAATGAGTAGTTAAATCTTAGTTTCCTTTTATGCAATTTAATTTCCTGCAATTTAGATTTCATATTACTCAGCTTGTTTATGATTAATTCCTATAGACAGATTGAGTTGAAAGGTGAAGGATCAGAACAGGGGTTGAAGTAGTGTGATTTAGTTTCTTTGCTTTCAGTCTTTGAGTTGCTTTAAGTTCAGTTTTTACTTTCTTTTTCATACAGCAGTAAGGATACTGGGCCATTGTCACTAGTTCACTGTTTTGGCACATTTACTTCCTTTTGAGAATTGATTTCATTACAGTTAGTTTAGAGCTTTCTTTTTGAAAACTTTTAAGTTTGGAAAATCACTGTAGAAATCACCATTACCATTCATACTTAACTTTCAATTTTGCCATCACACACTAGGGAATCCATAGAAGATAAACCCAAAAACAAACTAAAAAACTAAAAAACGACAAAAGACTAAGAAAATGGTTATCTTGTACATATAGTAGACCTCACTTCGTCAGTTTACGAATCCCAGATTGACATTTAAATTAGCAATTTAGAACACACTAAATTGACCAAACATTTTGGCGCCGTTGTCGGGGAAGTGAAACTAGGTAGCCAATTTCTTAAAAAAAAAAAAATTAATAAGAAAATTTTTCAAGAAAGGAAAATTGATAACCTCTCAAAGCATGCTCTCCTCTTGCACTTAGCGTGACCTGGAGGATCAGAAAATAGAAAGTTATTGGTTTAATAGTTTCTTGAGTATGCTCTCTTCTTGCACCAAGAGTGACCTGGAAGATCAGAAAGAGAATTACTAGCCTGACTTGAAGAAAAATAAAAAAGACATGCATAGAGAAAGAGATTCTAGGGGAAGGTTTTTAGCTAGAGCCAAGAGTTCGATTTTCACAACTCCATCTACTTCAAGGAATAGACAAGAGACACCTCCATCATCTCCAACCCACACTCCTAGCCCTAGGATTCCTGGAATTCAAGAGGCAGTAGTTGAGTTAGGAGACTCTTCCACACCATCCATCGAATCTAAATTAGGAAAAGATCCTTTCTTTCCTTCTACAGGGAGACACATTGTAATTGAAGAAGTAGAATCACCTAAGGAAGAAGAGGGAGAAATTCCTCCTCGTTCGCCATTAGTAGAGGAACTAGAGGACTCTGAAATCTCTGAGGAAGCTATCATGACAGAGGAGGTAGTTAACGGATTTGGTAGAGGTAGAGGTAGAGGAGGAGGAGGAGGAAATAATGGAGGAGGTAGAGGTAACAATGGGGGAAATAGGGATGGAGATAACTCATTCGGATTTCCTATAGTCGACGAGGATTCTCGAGCAACAATGAAAAATATTTCACCATCTGTCCTCCCAAACTTTCATGGGTTAAGAAATGAGGATCCTGAAACATTTCTATTTGAGTTTGAGGTCGTATGTCGAACTTATGATTATTTGGAAGACTCTCAAAAACTCAAACTATTTCCTTCAACATTGAAAGGAGCTACTTTGAAATGGTTCATGGGATTACTCACTCAATCCATTAGGACTTGGAATGATGAAACAAACATTTTTGGATAGATACCTGGACTATTGTATGCCCACCAATCACAAGAATGAAGTATTCAAAATGGTGGAAAGAGAAGATGAAAACTTGGAGGATTTACTTGAAAGATTCCAATACAACCTAAAAAGAGCAAAAATGAGTAACTTAGATGAGGAAACCCTGAAAGCCATTCTATTAAAAGCCATTAGAGATGAATGGATAGATATTTTGAACATGATGGGAAAAGGAGACATATCTCAACTTCCACTTCATGATATAGCAGAGCTGTGTGTCCATCTCTTAAGAGGAAAATCTAAAACTGGAAAAGGGCCTAGAGATCCTTCTCTCATCAGAGCAAACAAATCTACAACTGGATCAGTAAGTAGGGCTGAGATTGGCAATATGCTTGATGAATTCAAAACTGATATCTTAGGGAGTCTTAGTGAGCAACTAGACACTCTTAAGATCCACAATAAGCAGAAAGCAGAAGCTGAAGCTTTAGCCATCTTTTGCCCAAAATGTAGAAAGAAACATGCTCTCAGGGAATGTCCCTTGGATGCAAAAATTATAGAAACATGTGCGATTTGTTCAGAGAGTCATGAGACCAAGGATTGTCCTTCAATTCCTGGGCTCAAAGCTGTCTTCCAAGAAGATCCAAATACAATTGAGTCTCTCTGTTTTGTTGCAAGGAGACCTTGGCAGGGACAACAAAACCAAGGGTTTAACAACTCTATGAACTTTCAAACCCCACCAAATTGGAATCCTTGGCAACAACCTTGGTCCCAACCTCAAAATCCTTTTCAATCATGGGTACAAGGCATGCAAAATCCTTATGGGAGATTTGCTCAATTTTATCAATATCCTCCATCTTTTCAAAACCAACAAGCTCCACAACTTCCAAATCAAAGTCCACAACTATCATTGCCATTTCAACAACAAAAACAACAACCTTCTCAATAGAACCCAAATTCTCAACTCTTGCTTCCATTCCAACAGAAGTCAAATCAACTTCCTTCCTAGCCATTGCCAAACCCCAATAATAAAAACCCTCAAAATGCTTACATGGTAGAAGGTCAACAATTTCCTACCTATATGATTGTTCCTCTCAATGATGTACAACTCAGATCTGGTAGAGTTTTAGATAAACCTTCTATAGATGCCCAAAAGCAAAGCATTTCTGAGGAAGATTCTCTTGAAGCCAATAAAGGTTCTGAAGCATCTCTTCAAAACCCAAGCACTCAGAAAGAAAAAGAAAAAGAGCTAACCCCCACAACTCTTATAGTTGAGCAACCTGCATCTTCGTCCACACCTCCTTTTCCTGAAAGATTACAAATTGACAAAGGGGGAGGAAAACAAATCTTGTTGCCTAACTATGATTTTCTAGATGAATTGAAGAATGTCTGTATCAAGATTCCCTTGTTACAAGCCATTAGAGAGATTCCTATTCTAGCAAAAACAATAAAGGAGTTGAGTCTTAAAAGACCAGGAAGGAAACCTAGAGATACAAGAAGAATCCACCTGGTAGGAAAAATTGCAAATATCATGATGGGAAAAATTACTATGCAGAAGTATGTAGATCATGGTAGTACAATTGTCAAAACACACATCAATGGGGTAGAAATTCCAAATACTTTGATTGATTTAGGGGCTGCTATCAACATTATGAGTAGACAGATTATGGAACAGCTGAAACTTCCTAATCCTCTTTTTACACCTACTTTACTGCAACTTGCAGATCGATCAATTATCAAACCAGATGGTGTATTAGAAGACATTTCGGTCTCCTTAAACTCTTGGGAATATCCAGTAGATTTCATGATTTTAACCCCCAAGAGTAATTTAGGAGGACACCCTCTCATCTTAGGAAGACCTTGGTTAGCCACAGCTGATGCTTTCATCAGTTGTAGGTCTGGGGATATGTATATTTCTGATGGTAATTCGACAAAGAAATTCAATTTGTATCCTTCAGCAAAAGCAATTACAGAAATAGGAGATAAAGAGTGGGTTGATGATGAGGATACTATACAACCTGTCTTTACCATTTTTGAAGTTAGTGAAGATAGTCAAATTCTGAACACATTAGAAAACTTTGAAACATCTTCAGAATATGACCACACACAATTTCAGTTAGATTCTGACATTGAGTATCTATCATCTAGACAAATGTCTCTTTTCTCTATGGAAGAGTTTGGTAGTTCCGCCATTGAGATCTTTCCAGGTAAAACATTGAATATCAACAAAAATTTGGAAAGGTCACAACAGGAAGAACTAACCAAAATCTTGCAAAAACATTCTACTGCATTTGCATGGGAATATACTGATATAAAAGGGATTGACCCTAAAACTTGATTTCATCACATCTACATTGAGGAAAACAGTAGACCAATCAGACAACCTCAGAGAAGGATGAATCCAAACCTTAGGGAGATAGTGAAAGAAGAACTCCAAAAATTACTTAATGTAAACTTCATTTATCCAATCTCAGACAGCCAATGGGTTTCTCCTTTGGTTATAGTACCTAAAAAGAATGGTAAATGGAGGGTATGCATTGATTACAGGGAATTGAACAAAGCAACTTTGAAGGATCACTTTCCTTTACCCTTTATCGATCAGGTATTAGATACTTTAGCAGGCAAAAAGTATTTTTCATTTTTGGATGGTTTTAGTGGCTATAATCAGATTCAGGTAGCACCTAAAGATCAGGACAAGACCACATTTACCTGTCCATGGGGAACTTCTGCTTACCGAGTACTTCCTTTTGGATTATGTAATGCACCCGCAACATTTCAAAGGGCAGTACTAGGAATCTTTTCTGATCTAATCCATGATTGTGTAGAGGTTTATATGGATGATTTTACAGTTTATGGTAATTCGTTTGAAGAGGCATTAGAGAATTTGGAAAAAGTCCTTATAAGATGTAAAGAAACAAACCTATCATTGAGTCATGAAAAATGCTTTATGATGTTTACTGAAGGGATTGTTTTAGGACATCATATTTCAGGGGATGGGATTAAAGTTGATAGATCAAAAGTTGAAGTCATCTCCAAGTTGCCTATTCCAAATTGTCAAAAAGATGTTAGAAGTTTTCTTGGATTTACTGGATACTATAGAAGATTTATTGAAAACTTCACCAAAATAGCATCTCCACTCTTCAAATTACTTACAAAAGACTGTGAATTCAAATGGGATCCTGATTGTCAATCTACATTTGAAACTTTGAAAACAAGAATATCTGAAGCACCCATTTTGAGAGGGCCAAATTGGAAACTTCCTTTCCATATTTCCACAGATGCTTCAGATACAGCTCTAGGAGTTGTGTTGGGACAAAAGGATTTAGTTCCTTATGCCATTTACTACACCAGTAAAAATTTGACTCCCACCGAGTTAAACTATACTGTGACTGAAAAAGAGTTCTTAGTTGTTGTTCATGCAATCAATAAGTTTAGACACTATATAACATGCTATGAAACTTTTGTCCATACTGATCATTCTGCAATTAGATATCTCATGAATAAACCTGTTACTAATGGAAGAGTTACAAGATGGCTCTTACTTTTACAAGAATTCAATATTACTGTGTTGGATAGACCAGGGAAACAAAATACAGTAGCTGATTTCTTGTCTAGAATCCAAAATACTAATGAAGATTCTCCTGTAGAGGATAAGTTTCCAGATGAGTATTTATTTGCAATAACTACTAAGACTCCTTGGTATGCAGATATTGCTAACTATTTGGTTACAGGAAAGCTACCTCCACATTTATTTCCTGGTGAAAAAAGAAGAATTATTCAGGAGAGTTCAAGTTATTCATGGATTTCTAATGAATTGTTTAAAACAGGGCTAGATTGTGTGATCAGAAGATGTGTTCGGGAAGATGAAATGCCTGACATCCTCAAGGCATGTCATGATGAACCATGCGGTGGACACTTTTCTGACAAAAGGATGGCCTATAAAATCCTTTCTTTAGGATATTATTGGCCTTCCCTTTTCAAAGATGCAAAACAATATGTCAGAAGGTGTGACAGCTGCCAAAGAGTTGGGAGACCGACTCTTTCAAATGAAATGCTATTACAACCACAGGTACTCATCGAACCCTTTGAAAAATGGGCTTTAGATTTCCTTGGACCTATTAATCCACCATCTAAACAGAAAAAGTATATATTGGTATGCACTGATTATGTCACTAAATGGGTAGAAGCCAAAGCATTGCCTTTTGCCACTGAAAATTCAGTTGTTCAATTTCTTTTTGAGGATATTTTTACTCGTTTTGGTGTCCCAAGAGAAATTGTGACAGATCAGGGAAGTCAATTTACATCTAACTTGATGGAGAAGCTGATGGAAGAATACAAAATCAAGCACAGAAAATCTACTCCTTACCATCCGCAAGAAAATGGCCAAGTGGAGTCTACAAACAAAGTTCTTGAGAGCATCATCACCAAAACTGTTCATCTACACAGAAAAGATTGGGCAGAAAGGCTTCCTGAAGCCTTATGGGCCTATAGAACTACATGGAGGAATACAACAGGACATTCTCCCTATGAACTTGTTTATGGGAAAGAAGTCATGCTCCCCATTGAGTTTCAAGTCAAGACTTTCAAGATGGCAGTCCAGTTGGGGATGAATCTATCAGAAGCCCAAAAGCACAGAATGGAGCAGCTAAACGAGCTAGATGAGATCAGACAAGAAGCAATTTTAAATACTGATCTAGTTCAACATCAAAGAGCTAAGTGGCATGACAGATACATCAAAGAGAGAAAGTTTCAAGAGGGAGATTGGGCATTACTGTTTGATTCCAAGTTCAAAGACTTTAAAGGTAAATTTCAGACCCACTGGCTTGGGCCATATGAAATTAACAAAGTCTTTAACAATGGAGCGGTAAGAATCAAGACCATTGATGAATTTCAGATTTCTTTTATTGTGAATGGCCACCGATTGAAAATTTGTCAAGATGTTCCAAGAGAATTCTGGAATAAGGCTGGTGGAGAAGAATCCTTCTTCCCCACCAGCCTAGCCTTTGATTCTTTCAGTTAAAAAAAAAAAAAAATTGTATAAGCCTGAAAACCAATCATAGATTGGCAGTCTTATACAAAAAATATAGAGTGAAAATCAAGGACACTTGACACTCTATATTTTCCAAAAAAAAAAAAAAAATCTCCTCTCCTTCTCTTTCCATCTTCACTCCACCTCATTTGCCATTCCACTCCATCTCCATCTCATTCACATTTTCTCTTCACTTCACTCCGCTTCATTTTCATTCCATTCCACTCATTTCATTTTCATTTCATCAATAAAAGTTCCTTTCAGGACTATTTTCACTCAGTTAGTTCTTTTCTAACCATATTTGTTCAGCTAAGTGGGTGCTGTCCCAGTTTCCGCAGCTGGAAGCAGTTTCCGCAGCCAGAAACAGTTTCTGCAGCTAGAAACGATTTCTGCAGCTACCACCACTCTATTTTTCAAATTCACAGTCAAAATGTTAGTACAAAAATCATGAAAATGCAGGTGTAAGTGAGCAAATGCCATGAAGACATGGAGCATCTCCAAGACATCAAGAAAGAACAGTTGGTTAAAAGCTATGGGCAAGAAATGACAAAGTTTCCAAAGGTATGAGCAAATTTTTTTATCAAATAGCAATTAAAGTCATGATTATGCATAGTTATCAAACCATGAAAAGTTCTACTATGTGCAATGATTCGATATGATAGCTCCATTACCCACTCCTATCCCATGATATTACTCCATACACCATGTATTCATTTCTTAACGGTCTCATGATGGGTTTTCGGGTTTAAACTCAAGTTTACTGCACTTTCATTTGCCACCTGCGCTCATAAGATGTGACCAATCTCTTTACGGCTCTTCTTCACCATATTTTCCGCAGCCATCTATTAAAATGTGTGATCTCCCGTACGCAGCCGTTAATTCAAAAAAAGATCTTGCCTCCACTACTGTTCACTTACCATTTCATTTAAAACCTTCCTTTTCATACACACACATTTCAATTTCTAAACCCATTCACTACTGTTTATCCTCTGTTCTGCCTATAATCTGAAGCATTCCCGTTACCTGCTATCGATTGCAGCCATTTCCTTTTACCATAAAACCCTGCGACCAAGCTACTTCCCTCTGCTAAAATCCTCATACGCAATTGCATCCTCAGTTGAAATTTAAAACAGAGTAAGGAATGGGAAAACTACTAAGGGCAGAGCCATAAGGACCGAAATATCTAGAAGGTTACCCTCAAGCCAAGGATTTACTGAAGAAAGCCAAATGGTTACGGTTCATTCAAAAGTTTAAAGGCTATAACAAAGAAGTAACCAAGGCTTTTGCACGGTCATTTGATGGTCAGAAAGTGGAGATTGGAGATTTGAAGCTCACCATGACCAAAACAATAGTAGCAGTTGCCACAGGCTTACCTCAGGAAGGTGAGAGGTGGTTCAAAAATAAAAGCGTGGATGAACAGGCATGGAGAATTATGCTAAGAAACCCAGGTATGGACACCACCGTGTTTACTAAAGGAATTCCTGTTCATGCATTGAAGGAAGAATGGGCTAGTCTGCTGTTAGTTATCCAAAAATTTGTCACTTGAGAAGGACGCTTTGGTTCGATGTACATGTACCATGCTAGACTGTTGATGAATTGCTTAGAAAATCAGACTTTTAATTTGCCTTATTTCTTACTCTTGAGTTTGAAGAAGATGAGCATTACAGTCCAAAAACACATAGGCAATATAGACCCTCATCTATACCATCATGGACTTATAAAAATTCTTATTGAAGACCACTTAAAGAAAAACAAAGATACATGGGAGCAATTCTTGATAAGAAACTACTTCCAAGAGCCATCTGAGGCCTCTGAAAGTAGCACACCAAAGACACCAAGAAAAAGTAGGAGAAGAGAAAAAAGCACTACAGTCCAAGACTCCCCTACTATAGAAACTCAAGAAATTGGTCAAAAAGAAGAAGAAGACAGAACTAAAGACAAGAAACAGAAGAAAGAAAAAGGAAAAAGGACCATCCAAGAAGTCTACCAATCACCTGAGCAATCCATAGAGGAGGATTATCAACCACTGTCAGAAAGATTAGTACATCTTCAGGCTGCTGCTATAGCAAAGAAAAAGGCAAAAGGAAAACAGAGTATACAAGAAAAGAGTACTAGTCCACCATACTTAAGGAGAAGCACAAGGTTAAGAGGAAAAGGGAGTAAAACACAAATAAAACGGCCCCACTTCATTGACTTGGGTGGAGAGACACCTGAGAAAACTCCAGCTGGCCGTAGTCCACCTCGTCCTCAACCAAGCATTGAAACCAGTCCTCCACATGATGAAAGCCCTTCTCGGCCAGAGCTAGAGAGCAGTCCTCCTCCTCCACCAGATTTTGAACTCAGTCCAAGAAAGACACCTGAAGTAGACCCCAATCAACAGGAAGTATATGACTACTTGGAATCATTAGAAAAATCAGCTGCAGGTCCAAGTACCACTCTGCCACTAGATGCACAAGTTTAGTCCTTAAAACAGGAGCTATTTGAATTAGAGGTCTTAAACAGGCATATCAAGCAGGAAAATGAAGCACTCAAAGAGAAGAGCAAAGTAGATAAAATTATTCATGATAACGCTATGCTCCATTTAGGACTATGGCAAAAGAAAAACAAGAAACTGAAGAAAAAGTGCAAAAAGTTGAGCAGAGCATTGATCAATCTCAAGTTCAGATGTCTAATAAGGAAACCAAGAATGGTGGTAGCACCAAAGAAGAAGAAAAGAGGGCTAGATGTCCTAGCAGAAGCATCAGAACATATGGATTAGAAAGGGGTGACTAAATTTTGGTTGCATGAGGACATGCAACACCTTCACAATGGGGGTATGTTGAGTCCCAAACCCGCACTTCCCTATATACCCTTTCAGCCTTCTTTTTCCATTTACTTCATCCACCAAGCTGCCAAATCATTGCATATTAGTCTAAAAAGAGCTTATGAAATGGTTTCCTAACTATGTTTATGACTGTTGTTTGATTTAGATTTTTGTTCAAGCAGCTGTGGAAACTTGTCACTTTCCGCAGCCAGCCCAAGTTTCCGCAGCCATTTTGTTAAAAGCTATGCTACAGGTGTCCAATGGAGAAACCGGCCACATGGGTAAGCTGCAAGTGACGTGTACATGGAGTGTGTCCCCTCAGATCAGCCAAATCACTCATAAACGGTCGCAGTCAACGATGGTCAAAGGAAGGGCCAAATGAGGAGTTTACGGTGGCACGGCTCTGTTTTGCCCACGTGAAGGTTTGCGTGGCACGATCCTTAGTTTCCGGAGGTACTGGCACACCTGGAGAGCAGCCCGTGAACTGAATCGAGCAGCCACCACTCCATGAATTCAACTGTCATGATGACCATCATGCTAGATCTCGGGTCAAGGAGATTTACGTGCCTCTTGGCAGCATAAATCTAGGAATTAGTTGCAACACCTTTTCTTATAAATAACGCGTTGATATACGCTGAATAGTTAGTTTTTGAAATGTAATTTTGACTGTTGTCATCAGCCCATTGTACTGCATTTCACTTTGCTTTATTACTGCACTTTAAATACATGAGAAGACTGTTTTTCTGAACCTAATTTGTGACTAAGTGATTGACTGGCCGAGGTTTCAAAGGGCCCCTGTACACCAAAGCTTTGTATAGTTTCTTACTTGCTTTCATTTACTGTTTTTAAATCATTGTTTGTATATATATTGTGATGCTCTAATGTTCATTGCTGTCTATATTTCCTTTATGGTTTCTTTTATAACTATTAGCTGATCAGTGCTTCTTTTACAGGTTTTGTTGTAGGTAGCCCGGGCAGATTTACATATTTTTTTGATAACTACTGACATGAGATCATCTTGTCCTTTCTGCTGATTTTCATTTCCTGAGTTTAATTCCAGCACTGTCATTTTTCAAATTGCGTTTTGCTTATTTACTTTTTTGCTACTTAGACATCATATTACTCATCTGTTTATGATTTCCTTTCTATAGTCAAGTGACTCTATTAGTAAGGAATCAGAATATTACTTATTGTAGTATGATTTAGTTTGCTTTCCTGCAAGTTAGAGATTGAATTACTTATGTCATTTTCAAGAATTGAAATATGAATGAGTAATTAAATCTTAGTTTCCTTTTATGCAATTTAATTTCCTGCAATTTAGATTTCATATTACTCAGCTTGTTTATGATTAATTCCTATAGACAGATTGAGTTGAAAGGTGAAGGATCAGAATAGGGGTTGAAGTAGTGTGATTTAGTTGCTTTGCTTTCAGTCTTTGAGTTGCTTTAAGTTCAGTTTTTACTTTCTTTTTCATACAGCAGTAAGGATACTGGGCCATTGTCACTAGTTCACTGTTTTGGCACATTTACTTCCTTTTGAGAATTGATTTCATTACAGTCAGTTTAAAGCTTTCTTTTCGAAAACTTTTAAGTTTGGAAAATCATTGTAGAAATCACCATTACCATCCATACTTAACTTTCAATTTCGCCATCACACACTAGGGAATCCATAGAAGATAAACCCAAAAACAAACTAAAAAACTCAAAAACGACAAAAGACTAAGAAAATGGTTATCTTGTACATATAGTACACCTCACTTCGTCAGTTTACGAATCCTGGATTGACATTTAAATTAGCAATTTAGAACACACTAAATTGACCAAACAAAGAGCATAAGGGACATTTCCTTCACTATCCTCCATTTTTGTTTTTAGTTCTCCAATTTCCATTTATTTCCAAGAAGGGATCGAATCCCAATTGTAATCATTTTGGGAAACAACGCCTTACATAGGCCGAGACAACTAGTCTAGCAGGATAGCTAGAGCTCTCGCTAAGACATTTTTGTAACTCTAACCCAAGCTGCCCCTATTCTTATAAATAGGGGAAAGAAACACTTATTGAACATTCCATAATTTTTCACTCGTGGGGGGTCTAAATTCTAAGATGCCACTTTTGGTTCTATTTTCTTTTTCATGGGGGGACTTGACTGATGTTGTGTTGAATGTTATGGATTGGTATGTTGGACTCATATTGGATTAATGAAACTCCCTATTGATTCCAAGCATGATCAATGTGAAGCATGTTTCCTCTTGGTAAATATCATTTCATTTTTGTTTTCTCCTCTCTGAAATAGTGTAATGAAGTTGTTGGTTTCTCTCCAATTTATGGATTTATTTTGACTGCTAAATAGAGAACAATAATTGTACATATCTTAGATCTTCTTGTGTTATTCACTAGCATACAGTACCTGTATAAATTATAGATTTACTTGTGTATTTGATTAACTTGCAGAATCTGTGTTAGCCCAGATTTACTTTAAATGTTGGTAGAAAATGATAACCATGTTATAGTTGGCCTGAAACCTTAACTAGCTCTCATCTTTTTCTATCACTCCACCTCCTTCCTCTTCCATATTTCTATTGGAAAATTTTTGCTTAGGATTCTGTGTTGTTTACATCCCTATACATCGAATTCCATATTTCTAATGGAACATTATTGTTTAGGATTCTTTTTGTTACAACCCTATGCATCTACTTCCCTCCTTCCTTTCTTCCTCTCCACCATTACTACAACTTCAACTTTAAGCTTTCTCATTGTTGTGTGTCGGACACTAGAAGAAGACATTTCTCTTTGAGAATACCCCAACATACCCCCTGCATTTGGATCCATGTGTTGGCTTGAGTCTACCTTAATGAAGGCCTATTGAACCAAGCCCCTTTTATTATCTTTTTACTTACGTGACAATTGGAGTGCAATAGAAACCCCACTCATAATCTTCTATGCACTCCTATACTTAAGATGTCATAGGCATTGATCTACAATCAACCTAGAGGCTATCTCTAGGAGGCTTTCTATCTCTCCTATAGCACTTGTGCCGCTAGTACGATTTGAAGTACCAACACGAGGATAATTCCTATCTTGGAATACCACATCGTCAAGGAATTTCCTCTACGAATACTCTTATCTTGGGTTCCTACATCATCCTTAAAGAGTATCAAATTCTAGATTCTTACCCAATCCTCCATTCTTTCTTCATAGAGTGAAGATAAGAATGATGTGTTTATCTCTCCCTATCAACAAGGGAGGATATCTCAACCAGTCCAAGCTTGTCTCTGAAATACAAAAACTTCTTATTAGGAAGATATTTTTTCAAATGTCAGCTACATTCTCATTAATAGAGATATATCGTAGTTGCAACACACCATCCTACAACATCTTTCAAATGTAGTGATACTTGTTATTTTTGTGCTTCATATTTCAATGAAACAATGGTTCTTCAGACAACCTTATGCAATTTTTGTTGTCATAATGTATCACTGTAGGGTCCATTGTTCCTTCAAACAAGTCAGACAACAACTTCCTCAACCAAACAACTTCTTTGCTTACTTCATGGGTTGCAATATATTCAGCCTCAACACTACTCAAAGCAACTATGTTTTGCTTTCTACTCATCCAGGAGATCATGGAGGATCCAAAAATAAAACATCCTCCAGTATTTATTCTCCCATCTAACTCCCTGCCTGCCCAGTCAAAATACGTATATTTGATCAAGTGGACATCATTTATCTTATCATACTTCACGAAATAGTGGATTGTTCCTTGCAAATATCTCAGTATATGCTTGGTTGTTATCCAATGATCATTCTTGAGCTATACTTGGAACTAATTGAGAACATTCACTATAAAACAAGTTTATGGTCAAGTCTTTACTAGATACATCAATAAGCCAATCAATTGTCTATACCATGTTGGATCTACTAGGCTTGTTTCAGAGCTTCTTCACTTTTTCAAGTTTGTGTTCATAGGGGTTGTCATAGGTTTTCAATCCATCATGTCAAACCTATTTAGCATCTTGATCACATACTTTCCTTGACCTA
Source organism: Pinus tabuliformis (assembly GCA_031772625.1). Classification (NCBI taxonomy): domain Eukaryota; kingdom Viridiplantae; phylum Streptophyta; class Pinopsida; order Pinales; family Pinaceae; genus Pinus; species Pinus tabuliformis. Next base: position 403,618,102 of record CM062811.1, on the reverse strand, counting down.
GATAAATCTCAATAGGTCCTTGCAAAACTTCCAAGCCCAAATAATAGTGCATCAACACTAGATCCTTCATATCAAATTCCGCTGCTAGTTGCTTCTTGCACTTTTGAATATGACCTTCTACACATTTCATGAGAATATCATCTACACATACAATAATGATTACATGTTCATTCTTCCCAACCATGATGTGGAGTATTGGATCAACAAAACTCTTCAAGAAGCCTAATCATTGTAGGTATGCATCCATCCTTGCATACCATGCCCTTGGTTCCTACGTAAGGCCATACAATTCGTTCTTCAACCTGCAAACATAAGTCTCTCTATCTTTTACGTTAAATCCAAAGGGTTTTTCTATATATACTTATTCATCAATAGTTCTATTCAAGAATGTTGTCTTGACATCCATTTGATGGATGTTCCATCCCATTGATGTTGCCAAAGAGACCAACAAATGTATACTTGTATACCCTGTTGTAGGTGAAAATGTCTCTTCATAACCTATTCCTTCCTATTGAGAGAATTCCCTAGCCAAAAATTTTGTCATTTATTTTTCAATACATTCATCTACTACATGTTTAATCTTCTAAAGCCACTTGGAAGTTACCACATATTTGTCTTTAGGCTTTGGTACGATCTCCTAAACTCCAGTTTTCATTATTGATTGATACTCTTCATTCATGGAATCTTTCCACTCTTGATGTTTGACAACCTCTTCAAAGGTGGATTATTCAACTTCTATTAACTTCCTCATGTATGTTGCATACCCTGAATATATTTTGGGCTTCTTCCTTTCCCTGAATGTGTCTTTTGATCCTCCATGTCCTTCTACATCTAGAAGGGTAGACTTCAACCAATTAGTTCTCTTTCTACTTTCAAGGATGATCATAGGTTGTACTGGTTCACTGGGACCTTCATCTTCATGATTTGAGTCCTCTTCCTCCCTGGTACATTCTTCTTCAAATATTGGAATTTCTTCATCATCAGAGTCCATTGGGAGGTCCTTTGATTTCTTGAATGCAATACTTTCATCAAAGATCACATCTTGGCTTACTTCTATTCGGTGTCCTTACTTTATGTAGATCCTATATGCCTTTGAAGTATTACTATAGCCAACAAATATTCCTTTATGCTTGTATGATCCAACTTCTTCCTTTTATCTTTCGGAATGTGAATATAGACATGACAACCAAATATTGAGAGATAGTCTACATTTGGTTTCTTCCCAATGAATGCTTCTTCAAGAGTCGTGTTGTCTAGTGATCTGTGAGGAATTTGATTTTGAATATATACAACAGTCTTTGTTCCTTCTGCCCACAAAAATTTTTCCAAGTCATAATGTAACATGGCTCTTGCACTTTCTTCAATAGATCGATTATTTCGTTCAACAACTTCATTTTGTTCATGATTATATACCAACCTCCTTATAGAAACCTATGAGTTCCTTTGAAGTGTATTATCTTCCATTGTCAGATCTTAGAATATTTATTCTCCTTTCTGTAAGGTTCTTTATTACCTCCACACGTGTGAGAAACTTTAGGGCTTCCAATGCTTCCTTTTACCTTCTATTGAGTTTCTCCTTATTATAGGGCTTGACGATAACCTAATAGACATTCCTTTGACCTTCTTTTTGTAATTTCTCCAAGTTCGATATTCCAATAGTAAAATCCTAGCATCCTTCCTTTGCACGTGTGAAAGGAGAGATAGAAATAACCCAAACACTTATCCTTCATTCGTCTTCCTTCTTCGTTAGCTTTCTTCATCTTATTCTTTGCTTGGATGATGAGAGGATGAATGCTATCCATAGGAGGTCGAGTTCCTTCTTATATATAGGATTCCAAGGTGGACGAAATTCCCTAATTGAGGTTGACTTCTTAGCTTCCAGGATGACTTGGTCTTGGAGGGTATTTTGACTCTTTTAAATACAAAAATCATTCTTTTTACAAGTTACAATGCACCTGATGGGGTCTTCTTCATATGATAATGACACTTTTAACTTCTTGACCCTAGGAAAAACCCTAAGAGCACTCAAGGGGTGCTTGACCTCTAAAATAAAAAACCTTGAGCATGAAACCCATGCTTCAAAAATAACAATAATATTTTTTCTTTAATTTTACAATACACAAGAATCAAAAGTACATTTAATATTTATGAAGACCGAACCTAGTTACACATTTTTCAATGCCTTTAGGGAATTATTGTGGGGTTTGATTGGTCCTTGGAAAATTTGATTCTAACACTTTGTTGTTTCAAGTCTTCTCTAGTGTCCAAAATATCTTCCAAACTAGTTGCATGTGAGAGTGCAGTAATCAAATTAGACAACTAGTTATATATTTGCATAATGCCATGGTTAAAACTTGCTTCAACACAATTTATTTAAGGTTAATACTTTCTATGCTTGCTTCTAAGGACATATTGGTAAAAAAAGATATTTGTTTTACTAATTTTACTAGCTCTAGTATTTTTTTTACACAACCACAAAAAACCACGGGACATGATGGTTTCAATACTACTTGTAGGAAAATAGTCAATATACACACAAACGTACACCACTTGTAGGTTATATATAGATATATATATAGATATATATATATATATATATATATATACAGAGAGAGAGATACTGTGGGGCAGAAGCGATGCCAACTATGGTTCATGTTTGATTTGAACACTTCTTTCCTGCCACCACCATGAACTAGGTCCTAGATCCCCTCATTTTGGACATGCCATGGAGAGACATATGTAAAAATTTCTACAAACTTAGCTCTGATACCATGTATAAATTTCTACAAATCTCACTTTGATACCATGTAGAAATTTCTACAAATCTAGCTCTGATACCATGTAGAAATTTCTATAAATATATCTTTGATACCATGTAGAAATTCCTTGTAGATTCAAACTGCTAATTGTAATATGCTAAAATAATAGACTTGAATCTACTCTACTCATCAAAGGAAAAAATTTAACGATCGTGAAATCACAAAGCATAGAAGAGAAATAATTCAATAAACACATTACACAATGATTTCCTGGGGAAAGCCAGAGTTAAAAACCCCTTCTATTTGTATATTGCATTAGTTAGAAAATATGAGAATATTACAATGGTTTTCTCAAGCTTGAACAACCTCTGCACTATCTCTATCTGTCTCACTTTCCTAGGCAAGCCTTGGATGAAAACAATATGCTCTACTAAACCTTGAGCTCAATCCGCACAAGTATTTTCTATCCTCTGCGTGATTGGCTACCTTTGGCCAATACTTAGCCAAATTCCTAGCCTTCCAAGCTCCTACTTCCTTTCCCCACAAGCTCCATGCACAAACTTGTGCTTCCTATTACTTGGTCTTACCAACTCATGTTCACCAAAATAATGATTAAACTTGTGCCTTCATTATTCCTTTTAAAGGCAATTTAAAATTAGTGAGTTTTCTATTTAAGGAATTATTTATTTTAATCCTTCTTTTGATTGCATGAACCATCTGTTTAATTTTGATGTTTTGATTCAGGTGGATCTAGTCTAAAATGTTATGAAATGTGGTCCATAAGAGGTAATGAGGGTAGCCTTTAGTAAGGGAGTCAGAGCTTCCTTCTAGTGGTAGTTGGTAAATTTGTTCAGGGGGTAGGTGCTCTCTTTCGGTAGGAGCCCATAAACAAGATCAGGGGATTGTAACTCCCTTCCACTGGGTGTTGGAGAACACGTGTTGTAGTCTCTTGCAGGTGGGTGCCTGCTTGCTGGTAAGAGTTTGCACTAGTACAAGATGTAATGAAGTTTTCTTTATAATAAAAGAAGAAGATAGAGACAATGGCAACGGTGGGTTTCTCACACATTGGGTTTCCACCTAAAATCTCGGTCTTTTATGTATGTTTCTTATGTGCTATGATTTATTTGTTCTTTACTACATATTGGATGGTTAATGAATCAATAATTCAATGGTTAAATTTAACTCATTGATGGGATTTTTGATAAATTAAGTAAACTGGGTATACGTTGTTTCCCTTAACTGAAATCGCATACACACACGGGTTTCTTAAAGAACAATAGTATACATAAATCACAATATGAAATTGAAATTTTAAAGTAAGTTAAGATACCGATTCATCCCCCACCCTCAGTATTTTTGCTAACAATTGGTATCAGAGTAAATCCCTTTGAAGAAGATTGATCGCATACAGGGGGATCCATTAACACGAGCAATCAAGAGGGAGTATCTTCTATCAGGCCACCCTTATTTAATGGAACTAAATTTGTATTTTGTAAAGTCATAATGAGAGCATGTTTGTAGGGACTAGGAGCTTATGTATGTGAAATTGTTGAAGGGGGATGTGAATACCTAGGTTCCATTCCCACAAATAATGCAGGGAAGAAACAATATATATGAGGTCAATGCAAAGGCAGTAAATATTATTGATACAGATATTTTTACTTCATTGATGCATTTAGAATCACATATAAAATAACATGTAACCATAAGATGCATACATATACATAAACAAAAATGAACGACAATCATAAGAACAAAGTACAATAGATTGATAACGAAGTTCACCTAGTGTGGGCTACATCTCCAGGCTCTGCTCAAAGTGGGGAGGCCACTTTCAATAATCTTTAGCAACAAAATCAAATTACATGCATGTAAAAAAGGCACCTTATACCTTCACTTCTAGACATGGCCTAAAACTACACAACTTTGCTGAAGAAATGGACTGGACCATTGAATTTGTGTTGTGCAATAATGTCAAATGACTATAAACTCGACCGGTTTCTGACACCGTCAAAATGTGGACCTTCAAGAATCTCGAAGATTCTACAAAGATTATTTACTGCTAAGTGCTTAAAATTTTGCTACTCAAATGAGGAAACTAATCACACCACCACATTCCTTGTGAAATTCTGAGAAAAATGAGTATAAAGTCGATATACTTCTGCATTTGTCAAGACTCATCCTCCAAGGAAATCTAAAGATTCCTCTATTGCATCAGAGAATATTCTTCTCGGAATCTGTGCCAAGCATGATTCCACTGCCTCAACATCTATGCACGCTCCTTTGCCCTCTATTGACCCCAAGAATGAAGTGGGGGGTTTATTAAAATATTTTTCGGTGGAGTTCTCAATGAAGGCATGTGGGTCATTGGTGGGTGCCACGAATATCTCGGGGCAGGCCTGGGTTCCAACCCCTTGAACTCTCAACTGGGCGTGTTATGGTTTTGTTTCTGGTGGTTTTTTCATTTTTTGGGTTGGCGGAAATGTGTTATATTTAATGTTGAGTTGGGACGCCACATTGGGCAGGTTGACCATCTAGCCAATGCGGGTTCAAATCCCGCCAACCCATTTCATATGTGGCATATGGCAACAGGAAGGGGCTAATGAATAGGTGACTGGGGTGGTAGGGTTTGACTGCCCACTGACATATGTGATAATGCATTAGAGAAGGGTGGCAGTGGTGGTGGCCCGCCCACCTATTTTTATAATTTTTTAATTTAATTTTGTTTAATAATAACAATAAAAACAAACCATCGGATTTATTGGGCTCATTAGGAAAATTAAGTAGGAAACAAATTCTCCTTTTCCGAACACCAGAAACCGTCACCATGAAGTGCCAAATCATTGCCTCATTAGTGGCTGCCAATAGGCCTAGTTTGATCAAAACTTTCACCTACGCACTCGGATTGTGTCATTTATGCCATTGGAAATCTTGCGACGAGATAATCGATATGACTCTAGTTCCACTTCAATCCAATTTTTTTTATTTTTTATCTTTTCCAAAGCCACTTCTAAAGTCTAAGCATTTATGGAGCCACTTGGATCATTCCTCCCCACTAAGGAGGCTTTGGTCCTTCAAAAGCATGAACACATATGCATCAGTTATGTTACATTGTCAAGCCAGACTTCCAACATATGCATTCCATGCAAACCTGTGGTACATTCTTTGAAAATTGCATACAAAACCACACATGACTCAAGCAACCCCATACTTTCCAAGATTTTATAACATACACTCTTTGGTCAAGTTTACATCATAATAGATACCAATAGCCAAACTATCAACAAAAAACCCAAAACATCATCGTTACTTCAATAAGTGATGGAAAACACATCATCACTTTTACAATTATATCGCAACACATAATTTACAAAATGCAGCCATGACAAGCTACTATATCTAGTAAAACCATTTCTTACACAACAAAGTGAATGGGTCATCTCCCTGTTGCAGCTTCTTTTGTTGAAAATATTCACCAGTTGATTCCTTCATAGGTGCTTTTTGGGCATGGAGTATCTGACACGTGGCTCTCAGATGTCCAACCTCTTTGTAGTGACTACAATGATTCTTTCTCCTCCAAACTTCCTAGACTATCTTGGAATGCTTACTCATCATGTGCCTCTGATAAGTGCTCGTGGAATCCTCACTATCACTGGAATGTGATGAAGCACTCTCATCATCTATTGTTGTTTGGTTACTAGTTGTCTTGGAGCATTCCCTAGTATCTTTTTTAATATATCCAAGTCCTATATAAAAAGGCAATTCCTCCACTTTGATGGGATTCACATTTCCATGACCATTAATGTTGAGGCCCTTTCCTTGATACCCCATTTTATTCAACAATTTTGATCAAATTCTTGTAGTAAGTTTCTAAAAAGCAGCGAAATCATCATCACAAAAAGAACATGAAATGAAGAATCAATTTTTACCTCAAGTTTGTTATGCTGCAATTTTTCAAGGCCTCCTCCTTGGCTTGTAACTGATGCTGCAACATTTGTTTCTCCTTCTCTTCTTCTTGTAGGAGTCTCTTTAGTTCAACATTTTCTACTTGAATTATTTAGTTGATCTCTTCGGGTTCTTGGAGCTATAGATTCCTTGGTTCCCTTATCACTTTTGGCACAATGTCTACTAAAATCTTTGTCTCATCACTTGAATCAGAACCTAAGTCAATAGATCCACTTTTTTCAATCCCAAGAGCTACAATCTTCATTTCATCACCTAAGTCTGATCCCAGGTCAATTGGTCCAATGCCTATGATCCTACAATTGTGATCTTCTCATCATCCTATGATTCATATTCCTAGTCTTGTTGCATAGTTGCAACTATCTTCTGCTTCTCTTTTCTGTCGTTCCTCTTTGGCCTCAATCCTGGATGAAATTTCCAGCAATGCTCCTCACCATACCCTTCTTTCTCACAATGAGTGCAGAAGGGCTTTGCTTCCTTTCTCTTAGCTATTTTTTTCCTCTTTGGATGGTCTTCTTGCTCATGCTTCCCCCTGCTTTCAAGATGTACAACCTTCAAACTAGCTTCATCAAGAGTTTTAGGTTCAAATAATAACAATTAATGATTTAAATAATTATGTAAAGAGCTAATATATTTTATCAACATCTAAGAAGTGTCTAGTGGAACATTTAATGCTAATTCTTATTTCCCAAAATCCTCTGTAAAATTCTAAATAAGTTGACCTTTAATTTGTTTCAAATGTTGTCATTCCATCATGGCCTTATGTTTGTACCCTAATGGGTAAAATTGTCATCTTAAAGTCAAAACAAACTCAGACCAAGATGAAGGAATTTTACGACTACTCTTACCACCTTTTTGGAGTTTTCTTTCCCACCAAATGAGATCAGTACCACTTAATCGAAGGGATCCTACCTAGATCTTGGATTCATCCTCTTTGTTTCATTGTATGCGACAATACATTTCAACCTGTCTGATCCAATTATCTAGCTTTTTTGCATTACAGTCCCCACTAAACACAGACAAATAAAACTTGACATCCAACTTAAAAAGTGGCCTTTTATATGCATTCCTATGATGTCTGTTAGAATGACGAGAATAGGAAGACGAATAACTATCACTGGATGGAGAGGGAGGGGGCTCTTCTCCTCCACCTTCGTGATTTACTGAGGAATGATCATTCGTTTCTTTCTTTTCTTGCTTCATTGTCCTCACATATTTTGCAAACAATTTGTCCACTTTTTTTTCAATGGCGCAGAAGGCCTTGCGATAGTTTCGCTCTTCCTCCAACTGAGCATCTCCATCTGCCACTTTCCCTCTTCATGTTGCATGCCACACTTCTGGATCAAAGGAATCAAGTTTTCCTTCACCTCTTTGGAGTTTTCCCCAGGCTATCATGCACTAGCAATTCACATCAACATAATGTCGACTTTGATACCAAACTTGATCCAAACCTTTTTACTTCATTGATGCATTTAGAATCGCATATAAAACAACATGTAATCATAAGATGCATACATATACATAAAATGGAAATTAAAGGAAATCATGAGAAACAAAGCACAACAGGTTGATAATGGAGTTCACCCAGTGTGGGCTACGTCTTCAGGCTCTACTCAAAGTGGGGAGGCTAGGGAGGCCACTTTCATTAATCTTCAACAAAAAATCAAATTACATGCATCTACAAAAGGCACCTTATACCTCGACTTGTGGGGATGGCGTGGAAATGCACAACTCTACTAGAGAAATGGGCTACACCGTTGAATTTGTGGTGTGAAATTGTGTCAAATGACTGTAAACATGACCCCTTTCTGACACAGTCAAAATATGGAACCTCGGGAATCTTGAAGATTCCTTCTTGATGGTTGACTAGAATTTTTCTTCTCATATGATAATTATGAGTTCACCATTATGCTCCTTGCAAAAAACTGAGTAGTTTGAGTATAAAGTCAACCTGGTTCTAAGACTATAAAAAATCAGCCCTTAGGGAATCTTTTAGATTCCTCATGATTCCACAAAGATTCCTTTCTACAAGTTGGATAAAGTTCCACTGCTCATATCCAAAAACTGATTATGATATTAGACTCCTGACTAAATTCTGGATAGTTTGAGTATAAAGTTGATATGATTATGAAATTATCATTTTTGGGCCTCTGGGGAATCTAAAAGATTCCACAAATATTCTTCACTGCCGACTGCCTAAAATTCTACTGATCAGATGATGAAACTAATCACACCATTGCGTTCCTTGTGAAATTCTAAGAAAAATGAGTATAAAGTCGATATACTTATGCCTGTGTTAAAAATCAGCCTCTAAGGGAATCTAAAGATTCCTCCCCATCATCAGAGAATATTCTTCTCAAAATACGTGGTAGGAATGGTTCCACTGCCTCGACATCCGTATGTGCTCCTCTGCCCTCTGTTGACCCGATGAATGAAATGGTTGGTTTATTAAAATATTTTTTGGTAGAGTTTTTCAACGAAGGCTCGTGGGTCATTGGTGGGTGCCATGAATAGTGATCTGATGCTAAAAAAAACTCAAAATTTAGTTGTTGGATCGGTGTGGAACCTGAATGAATGCATATTTCTTGTTATCTTGAATCCAGTACAACTTGTTTCACATGAAATGGACTCTGTATGCTCCCAGAAGCATGTTTTGTTTTGCTTTCCCAAACAGGGAATTTTTTGCAAAATGTGACAACCTAGTTAGTAGTTTGTACTGCTAACGTGATGCTGACTGTGTAAGCTGATGTGGCAGGGTTGACTGGTCAATGGGTCTTCGGTGAATAATGTGGTTCCAAGTGGCACGGTTATTGGGTGCATTTGGCAAAATTTTGTTGGTTGAAAGGTGGCCAACCACAGGCTGACACATGTCCCAGCTAGAGGCTGCCACATGGCAACCTGGGGGCCACCAAAATTTTGGTTAAGGTTCGGGCAACAATGATAGGGTTTGAACACGCAACCTCCAATCACAAGTCTAGAGCTCCTACCAGCACGCCACACTAATAGTTCTTAACAACTATAGTGTTCGGTGTTTATTTAAATGTAATGTATTGCGCATTCGGGGAAAAGGGCCAGCCCTTGGGCATGCGCCAACCACGGGACCCCCATCGAAGTAGAGCGGGGGCCCAACCAATGGGGGTGGGCCGTTGGCCTTAGCCCCAGGCACGTGGCCGCCCACATGTCCATAAATTTTGGATTTAAGGCCTTATAGGCTATTTAAAGTGTCCAAAAATTTCACCCGGAATTCAGCGAACTCAATGCTCCATTAGCACAATTTGGGGCGAATTTGTAGGATGGTGTTGGAATTTGGGGAGTTTGTAGAGTGAATAGCAGAAATACTTGGGGAAGCCATAACTTCTTCATTTTTTTACCAAATCAAGCGTAGAAAGAGGCTAGACAGGAATTTTTGGACATTCTAGAGCCATTGGAACATGTTTCAAAGCTATCTGAGCATTATAAACTAATGTATTCACACTTTTGAGTGTAATAGAGAGGGCCAAGCCATTGGAAGATCGACCAAGGAGATGTATCCCAGGCGAGGTGAACTCCTTCACCATGTTCTACTGTGATAAGGAATTTAACACAACAAAATTAATTTTCCCATTCAAATCAAGTTTGGTATTAGAGCTCTTGGTTTTCTTTTTACAAGAAAGATTTAGTTGTTTGCAAGTGTATGTCATGATTAGAAGGTTGAAGCTCAAGAGAGGAGAAGGGAAGCTGATTGAAAGTCCTGAAGTTGGGTCAAGGAGAAGGAGTGCAAGGTTTCCACAATATCCACTACCAATTCTACCTCAAGTTTCAGTTGTGGCTTCAGTAAGCATGTCACATGAGGGAGAACCTACAAATATGACAGAGAATGAGAAGGTATTTAGGAAGGATTTCTTTGACATGACAGAGTTGGTGAAAGTCCTCTATGAAGAGAGGAATACCAAATTGCAGGGTGAAAGCTCCAAGCCTCCAAAAGGAGCAGGTTCTTCAAGAGGAGGAGGTAATGGAAATGGAGATAAACCTCCACCCTTTCCACCATATTCTTCATCTTCATCTTCATATTCATTGGCATCTTCACCCTCTTCCACTAATACAACCCTTACTCATACTCATTAACATACCTCAAAAGGAACTGGAAAAACACCCCTGTTAAAACTTGATGTTAAATTTGAATTTCCCATGTATAATGGTGAAGTGAATGTAGAGAAGCTTGACAATGGGGTTCATCAGTTGGAGGCCAACTGTAGAATTCAAAACCTTCAAGATGATGACATAAAGACTTAGCTAGCTTCCTTAAGGTTGGAGGGTGCAACACTAATATGGTGGGAATCCATGGCACACGAAGAGATAAAAAAACACGATAAGATCTCAATTTCTTGGTCTCATTTCATTGCTACAATTAAAAGACAGTTCTACCCTCTAGCATATACGTAGAAAGCCATCATGAATTGGCAGAACTTTAGACAACTTAAAGGTCAAAATGTGCAATATTACACCCAAGAATTTAGAAAAAGATCTCTAATGTTAGGTGTAGGCTTGCAATCTCAAGACATGTTGCTAAAGTATATAGGGGGTTTACACAATTACCTTAGGCATAATATCCTTATGTTTAATCCCAATAATCTAGATGAGGTGTGTGTGCAAACCACTCATCTTGAGGAAAAAGGGAAAAATACTCCAGAAGAGGGTAGTAAAAATCCATTTAAGGGTAAAGGAAAAGAAAATGGTTTCAAAGGAAAAGGAAGGAGAGAAAACAATATGTAAACATTGTTCCAAAGAGGGTCATGATGAAGCTCATTGTTGGAAGCTTCAACTTGAGATGAGGCCTAAGAAACTCAACAACAAAGGAAAAGAAAAGACAACTGCAATCATTCAAGAGGATTTGGGATCCGATTCGGGTGATGAAACTAAAATTACAGCAATGGGTATAAAAGGAAAAGAATCCATTGCTAGCACTAGTATATCAAATTGTCACACTAGCACTCCAAATGAAGAAACGAGGATTGAATTATTTGGTGTGAGGGTAATCTCAAAACATACAAAAATTGACACACTATTTAATAGTGTGTCTCAAGCCAACTTGATATGTGATGACTTAGTCAAGAAACTTAATGTTGAAACCATTCTACATCCCAAGCCATATCCATTGGGTTTGGTATGCAAGGGCACAAACTTACAAGTTACAAGAAAATGTATTCTTCGGTTTTCAATCACAGCAAACTTCATTGACAAAGTTGAATTAGATATTGTACCGCTTGATATTTTAGGAATTTTTTTGGGTAGTCCTTACCTCTATGATAGAAAAGCATTCTTCTATCGTCATGAAAAAAAGTACCACTTGTTCAAAGATGGTGTGGAGTATACTGTGAGAAATCATAAGAAACTAAATCTTTCATTAGTTAATGCAAGGCAAATGAAAAGACTAGTGAATTCAAGAAATAATTTAGTGCTTCTTATGATCGAACCCAATCTTGAGGTTGATTATGAAGCATCTGATAGTTGTAATTCAAAATTTAAAACTGATTTGGTTGATGCAGTTAACCATGATGATGACGTGTTTCAGAAAGCAAAGGGATTTCCTCCCAAGAGGAGAATCCAACATGAAATACCATTGCAGCAAAAGTGTCTTCTTCCTAACATTGACATGCAATGAATTTCAAGAAGGGAAAGTGCAGATATAACAAAGCAAATCTAAGGGTTGTTGAAAAAAAGGCTCATCCAACCATATCCTTCACCATGTGGTGCACCTATTGTTTTGGGTTCCCAAGAAGAATGGAAAACATTTCATTAAATTAGACTTAAGGAGTGGCTGCCATCAAATTAGAATTGTTGAAGGAGACATTTGGAAGACAACATTCAAGACAAAAATGGGTTTGTTTGAATGGCTAGTTATGCCTTTTGGTTTATGTAATCCTCATGCTACCTTCATGTATGTGATGAATGATGTATTGAAGCCATTTCTAGACATGATAATCTACTTAGATGACATTTTCATTTTCAAAAAATTTCATTACGAACATGTCATGTATGAGAGAAAAGTACTTGATGTCGTAAGTCAAGAACATTTGTTATTGAAGATGTCAAAGTATGAGTTGGGTAAAACTTCTTTGATGTACTTGGGCCATAATATTGGAGAAGCTGAGTTGAAGATATACCTCTCCAAGGTTGATGCCCTTGTGGATTGGTCAACACTCAAGATAGTCGTCTGGATAAGAGGATTTTTGGGAGAAGCCCAATGTTGGAGGAGAAATTTTGTTAATTTTTCTTCTATTGTAGCTCCCTTGCAATCATTGGCAGTTGTGCAAAATATCTTCTAGTGGGGAGGAAAACAACAAGAGTCATTTGATGCATTGAGACAAAATCTCAGTTCATCCTTGATACTTGCTCTCCTAGACTTGAAAAGGTCATTTGAGTTTCAGGTTGATGTATGCGACTATGCCATGGGCACAGTCCTTATGCAACATGGTAAGCCCATTTCATTTCATTCTGAAATTCTCAACGGTGCAGTGATTAAGTTGTAGCGACAAAGGAACTTTCATTGGATGGGTTTTCTTCTATTATTCCACTTGTTCAAAAGGAATAAGAAAGGTATAAGCGACAAGTTTGTTGATATGCTTTTTAGGCCTATTGTTTGTGTAAATAATTTACTCAAGCATCATTTTGTTTTTCATGAAAGTTATGCTCAGCAAAATACATACTTTCCAGATGTACATTCAAGCTTGAGTCAAAGGAATCAAGTAGAGGAATTTGTTTACCATTTGCATCATAATGTGTTGTATCATCTTGGTAAGAAGGATGTTGCTATTGATGGTAACATGGACAGAGCCAAGGAGTTCATTGAACGACTCCAAATGGTACATCAAATAGTGAAAGATCGGCTTGAAAAGAGACAAAGAAAGTACAAAGCAAGGCACGACAAGCATCGAGCAGATCAAAAGTGTTGAAAATAGCAACAAGAAATGATAAAAATAGAAATGCTATAAATAGCATTGCTACAAATAGCATTTCAGGATATACTCCAACTCTATTGAAAATAGCATCAAGAAATGATAAAAAATAGAAATGCTAAAAATATCATTGCTATAGATAGCATTTCAGGATATATTCCAATTTTTATTTGTCCTTGAATCAAAATTGAGAATTAAAATTTGAATTTAGTCTCACTAGCTGTTTGAAAAATAATTAATTAATTTATCTTGAGTTAATTAGTTGGATAAAATCAAACATGAAGTCTTTGTAAAGACATGCAACAATTATCCATTTGATTGAGGAAGTTATCCCTTAATTAAGGAGATAAGGATGAGTTGTATTTGAATTATAATTAGTTAGCTTAGTTAACTAAGTTAAGTCTAGTTAGATTTGTTCCAAACAGTTTGTGGAACTGATTGTGAGTTCAGTTAGTTATTGCATGCATGCATGCAATTAGTGTACTCCAGATAATTGAATATTATCTCATAAATAACTCATGCATGTCAATTCAGACAGAGACCCAGTTGAGATTAAAGGCAGGGACAGTTTACTATTAGTTGCAAGATTTTTCCTATAAGAAAATCTCTTGCATGCAAAAGGAATTCATTCCTTCAGGATTGCGCAGTTAATTCAGAGGTCAGTGTTGTGTGTGAGGTGAGAATCACACAGGTTGCAGCTGGAGGACCCAAGAGAAATTGCGCAAGGAAATAGGAGTCTTGGAGGACTGAAGGAAGGCACAGGTGTTGTCTATTCTATCTATGAGCAGCAGTGAGGGATTGCACTAAGAGCTAGATAGCTTGTGAGCTAAAGCTTTGTGTAATCCTGATATATTTCCACTTGTGTGATAATACAGATAGCGGGGTTTTTAGCTGAGGCTTTCCCCAGAGTATTCTTCTATGTTTCATGTGTGATTGATTCTTCTTCTCTATTATATGTGTTCTGTTTGATCTTGCTCAAATTGATTAAGCTTCCGCAAGTTTGGTTGTAGAAGTAGATTAAGTATTTTGCTTTAGTACATTGCATAATCAATTTAATCTACGGTGAGAATTTCTACAACAAGTTCCAAGTAGGTGATGAAGTTTGGCTTGACATTAGAAAAGGGAATCTCCAAGGAGAAGGTAAAAAGCTTAAACCAATTAGATATGGTCCATTCATAATTTTGGAAAAGATTGGTGATAATGACTTGAGGTTGGATTTGCCTTCATATATGCAAATTTATGTTGTTGTTAATGTTGAGAACTTAAGGTTATATGAGACTCCCTTAATTGAATATCAATGAGAGAATGTTGAGATTCCTTCCATTGAGGATTTTTCTCTTGAATACCTTGATGAACTACATCAAGACACCATTCTTGATAGAAGAACAAGGTCTTCAAAACGAGGGAATGTGGATTACGTTCACGTGGGGCTCAAAGTAACAAATCCTTCCAAGACCAAATGGATCGAGATTGGTAAGGTGAGGGAGTTGTACCCTCACCTGTTGGACAACTAAAAGTGATCTTTTGGGGTCCAAAAGGCTTCCAGTGGGAAGGAATGATCAGGTGCTCAAAAAATAGCTCAAAATTCAAAGTTACCGGATTGGTGTGGAACCTGAATGACCATGCAGTGATCGTCATCCTGAATCTGGCACAAATCATTTTGCGTGAAATGGACTCTGTATGCTCCTAGAATCATGTTATGTTCGCTTTCCCAAACAGGGGAATTTTTACAAAATGTGACAGCCTAGTCAGCAATCTGTACTACTGACGTGGCACTGATTGTGTAGGCTAACATGGCAGGTTTGACTGGTCAATGGGTCTTCGGTGAATCATATGGTTCCACGTGGCATGATGTTATTGGGTGCATTTGGTGAAATTCTGTTGGTTGAAAGGTGGCTAACCACAGGCTGACATGTGGCCGAACCAGAGGCCGCCACGTGGCAACCCAGGGGCCACCAAAATTTTGGCTAAGGTCCAAGAAGAAACGTTGTGGGTTGAACTCATGACCTCAAAGAACAATTCTAGAGCTCCTACCAACATGCCACACTAATAGTTCTTAACAACTGTAGTGTTCTCAGATTTTATCCTTATGTGATTCATGATATAATGCTTAGGTTTTTTGGAGAAATCACATAGATAGCAAACGGTCGACGCGTTTCAAACATAGATCTAGGTTCATCATTAGGAGCAAGATGAGGAGCAAGATCAACTAACCAATAATATATAAATCTCAAAGATGCAATGGTAAATTCCCAACGGTTAGATAGGTCGTCCCATTTCACAAAGGATTCAGGAGCACGCAGCAGACCTTATGCTCTCTGCTTTAACCGAACATGCTAAATTAATGAAGCACCATATTTTTTTAGAGGATTATAAGGTACTCGCCAAGGTTGATCATTTCCATCACTGAAAATTAAGAGAAGCCATTGAAATTGAAAAGAGGAGTAAAACTCTTAATAGGGACGATGGATGGAAGTTAAGCAACTTATGGGTCCCTTCTCTTTGTTCTTACCCCCCTTAGTTTCCTTTTTCTTTCTTGGTTTATTTAAGTTTTGTTTTAGGGTAGTTTCTTTTAAGGATTTATTAAGGATATTATATTAATAATGATTTATTAATAATATCATTTTTTAACAATCCTTAATTAAATTAATATAATTCTTAATTTATTTATTTTTAACAATCCTTAATTAAATTAATATAATACTAATTGATAATATAGTTGTATCTTAAAAATTATAATAAAATATAAACTTTTGTTAATAACAAATTATTATAAACTATTAGAACCTATCAAATTTTCTAATTAAAATTCAAAATAAATTAAATTAAATTAATATTCAAAATTAACTAATTTGATTTTTGTCCTTTCCATTCCTTTCTTAAAACTTTTAATTTCTATTCCTTGACCTGTTGGGAATTTACCGTTGCATCTCTGAGATTTATATATTATTATTCAGTTGATCTTGCTCCTCATCATGGTCCTGATGATGAACCTAGATCTCTGTTCAAAATGCATCGACCCTTTGTTCTCTATGTGATTTCTCTGGAAAATCTGAGCATTAAACTATAGTGTTCGACATTTATTTAAATGTAATGAATTGCGCATTCAGGGAAAAGGGTCAGCACTTGGGCATGCGCCAACCATGGGACCACCATGGGAGTAGAGCAGGGGCCCGATAGGCAGGGGCGTGCCATTCGCCTTAGCCCCGGGCACATAGCCCCCATCATGTCCATAGAAATTAGATTTAGGGCCTTATAGGTTATTTAAAGCGTCCAACAATTTCGCCCAGAATTCGGTGAAATCAGCGCTCTGCTAGCACAATTTTGGACGAATTTGTAGGATGGTGTCAGAATTTGGGGAGTTTGTAGAGAGAATAGCAGAAAGACATGGGGAAACCATAACTTCTTCAGTTTTTGGCCAAATCAGGAGAAGAAAGAGGCTAGACAGGCATTTTTGGGCATTCTGGAGCCATTGGAACAGGTTTTAGAGCTATCTAAGCATTGCAAACTGATGTATTCACACTTTTGAGCATAATAGAGAGGGCCAAGCCATTGGAAGTTGGACCAAGGAGACGTAGCCCAGATGGGGTGAACTCCTTCATCATGTGTTATTATGATATTGTTTTGGTGATGTTCATGTCTTTTATATGTTGTTGTACAGTCATTTGTTTATGTTAATTTGTACATGCAATTTACAAACTCTAAAAAACTCATGTTTAAACTTGCAATTAACCTCATGAATCCTTAATCACTTTAACATATTCTAAAACGAAATTTAGCACAACAAAACTAATTTTCCCATTCAGATCAAATAGTGTCGGCAAAGCCTGGATTCCAACCCCGTGACCTCCCAATTGGGCATGTGATGGTTTTATTTCTAGCAGTTTTTTCATTTTTTGGGTTGGCGGAAATGTGTTATATTTAATGTTGAGTTGGGCCGCCACATTGGGCAAGCCAGCCATTTGGCAAGTGCAGGTTCAAATCCTACCGTCCCATTTCATATGTGGCATATGGTAACGAATGAGTGCCAATGAATAGGTGACGGGGGTGGCAGGGTTTGACTTCCCACCACCCATTACATATGTGATAATGCATTGGAGAAGGGTGGTGGGGGTGTTGGCCCGCCCCCCCCCCCCTATATATATATATATATATATATATATATATATATATATATATATATATATATATATATATATATATATATATATATATATATATATATAATTTTGTTTAATAATAACATTAAAAACCAACCATCAGATTTTTAGTAGTCATTAGGAAAATTAAGTAGGAAACAATTTTTTTTTCGACCACCAGAAACTGTCACTATGAAGTGCCAAATTGTCATCTTGTTAGTCACTACCAATGGGCCTAGTTTGACCAAAACTTTGACTAGCCATAATTTCAACATAAAAACTTGGATTGAGGTTTTCATTTGCATCGTTGGAAATCTTGCGACGAGATATTCAATTTGACCCTATTTTCACTTCAATCCAACAAATTTTGTTTTTGATTTTTTCCAAAGACACTTCTAAATTCTGATTGTTTCTGGAGCCACCTGGATCAACTATCTTGGGAAGTGTGGAAAAATCTAAATTCGTGAAAGTCATGCAACTAAACACCATAAAGGCAATATGGGATAAGCTTTTCCAAAGCTATGAAGGTGACACTAAGGTAGAAAGTGCTAAACTTCAAAAATATATATTTCAATATGAGAAATTTAAAATGCATGATGAGGAAAGCATTGCAAGTTTTTTTCCTTAAGATGAGATTGTTAACTCAATGAAAAATATTGGTGACGAAATAAAGGATTCTATTGTTGTTGAAAATATTTCAAGATCACTAACTCCAAAGTTTGATTCCAAAATCTCTGTTATTGAAGAACTATAGGATTTAAAGAACCTTAATATTAAACAACTCCATGGGATCTTAACATCCTTTGAGATGAGAAAAGGGGGTACATCAAGTATGACAGAAGCAACCCTCAAAGCCACATATAAAGGGAAATAAAAGGAAAAGCCTAAAGATACAATCTACATTTCAGATGAGGAAGAAGCGAATTTTGTGAGAAAGTTGCAAGTGGGAACTGATAAATTCAAAGGTAAGCTGCCCTTAATTTTTTTTTTCTTGTGGAAGAGTAGGTCACTAAGCATCCAAATTTCCATATAAACAAAATCATGATAAGAAAGAGAATGGAAAGGATGTTGATAAGAAAAATTCCAAAAAGGAGTTATCTTCCAAGAAAAGTTTTTATTCTAATGAAGGTAGTCAAGGCACATCTAATGATCAAGAAGATTCAAATTTAGATTCTAACAGTTCTTACCAGATACTTATGGATCTTCAAGATCAATCAACTAATGAATCAGATAGTTGTGAAGAAGACGACTTAATGGAAACATTAGATGAAATTGATAGACTTAGGAATGCAAACAAAGAACTGGAAATAAAAGAAAGTAGTATGGTAAAGGAAATAAACATGTTAAGGATGCATTTGGAAGCAACCAATAGAAGAACAGAGGTCTTAGCAAGACAACTTCAAGAAAATGAAAATCATTGTGAAAATTTAGAATAAGAAGTTGTAATTGTAAGGAAAGATTATGAGAAAATCAACAAATGGGTAAAGGAATCTGAATCACTATAGAAGATTATCAATGAACAACGTTCTCCTCTAATAAAGATAGGCATTGGATATAACCACATGGCTTCACATTCATAATGTAATGACAAGTACATCCAACATGAAGTTTGTTATAAGAAAACTGAATCGAGTCAACATTTGAAAGAAAATTACCTAGATCAAAGTCAAGGTTAGTCCCAGGCATAAAGGATGGTTTCGTGGATACTGTTTTTCTTGTAACTCATTTGGGCATAAGGCCACTGATTGTAGGTCAAGAATTTGGAATGAAGAAAAATATGGGATAAGTTACACACATTCAAGCACATGATTAGAAATTGCAAGCAGATTGGGAGAAAGAAAGAACATCAGCCAACGACTTAAGAAATATTGTCCTGACTGCAGTCCATTTCTCTTAAAGCATACTTCTAACAGTGTTTGTTGAAGTAAATGTGAGGTACATAACCTCATGAAGAGTAGGTGATGATTATCAGGTCCACAAGTTCAACGATGTATGATCTCAAGGGGAGCTATGCATACGTATCTTAAAAATTATTACCTCTATTGTTTTGAGGAGTATATTACTAACATTGCATCTGATGAAGTAATAGTGAATAGGAAAAAATAGTACAGGTTCAGGGGGAGATATGGCTATAAAGAATCAACAGTGTACTTTATGTATGCAGATCCCATGAAGGATAGTCGCGTGTATATGCGATTTTTGAACTAGACAGTCACGTATGCTTCTCTAAGATGAATAAAAGATGGCACAAATTCAAGGGGAGATTTTGATATGCTTCCATCAATTTATTATTAGATTTTTGGTTCTGATATTAACTTATTGCACACGGTTAATGATGTCCTTATGCTATTTAGGAATGATGATTGGCTGATGATGTTGTTACAAAATGTTATTGCTATTGTTGGAATAATTCTTTGATGCATTTATTGATTGATGAGATGGATGCTAATCAGACTTGATAATGAGAATTTGGCATGGGTTCAGGGGGAGCATATGCTATGCTTCTAATAGTTTATTGTTGGCAATATGGTTTCTTGAACACTCCTTGTTGCATGATGGTGTTTATGATGTGTTCACGATTTAATCACTATTTGTTGGCATTGATGAGAAGATATATATGCTTATGTCATCATATCATTAGCTATCAATGATGCATGGATTGCATGTGATGAAGTTATGGATGATGTCTTGCACGTGATCAAGATGGTTTGAAGATGTTAATGATGTTTCCAATCAATTCCATTATTTGTGATGATGTTTGCACATACGCTATTGATGCATGTACATACTGCCTATGGTGTTTAATATTGTTGCTTGAGTATTGTGGCTCTTCCTATATGTGGAGAGAATATGATGACCTTCATGACATGAGAGCTTTTTTGCACAATCTTATGCTACAATTAATTGGTGATTCTTGGAAACATCGCATATATGATGATGATGTTGGAGAGATTTATATTACATTGTCTTATCTTACATAAATTTTTGATGATGAGGATTGTTGGGTCTCCAAAATGTCATCTAATTTTACCCACATTTCCATCATTTTACCATCATTCCTTAACTCTATAACTCCATAACCTTACATTAAGTAACCATTTTCATGATTGTATGGGTTTATCCTTATTATTTACCAAGTCATTGATTTTAAGTATTTTAAGCGAATTTGTGATTAAATTATGAAATTAACATATTTTCATATATATCTAAAAGTGTTATGATTTTTGTGATATTGTAGGCCTACTTGGAGATTCTAGAATGGTTCTACTTGGCCACCCAACCACAAATTCGAATTTCAAATTCCAACTCATGAAGATTTGTGGAATCGTAGAAGATGTGGATCATTAACTATGCACATTAAAAGGAGAAGAATCATGGATGAGAATTTTGAGAGGATTTGTATCTTACATTTTTAGGAGATTGGTTGTAACCACAAGAGATAAATGTGGATTTAGGAGAGATCTAAGGATCTATATTTATTGTATAGTTATCCTCATTTTTTGTATAAATAGGAGTGCACCCTTCATACAAAGGGTTGTCAATTGTAACTAGTTAATGTTGTTGTTAGGTGTTAGGTGTTAGAGTTGCTAACTGGAGGTTTCAAGTTCCATACAAGATGTGATTTGTAGAGTGAGGAGAGAGAATTCTTGTAATATCTTGTAACTTTATTTTATGAAATACACACTGCCACTTTGATCTTCAAAATGTGATAGTTGTTCGGTGTGCTTGCTGAGGAATGGAGGGCGCCCATAAACCACAGTTTGCATACCTTTGTACATATTGGTAACATAGTATAGTTTTGTTATTTCGTTTCTTTTCATGCAAGTGTGTTTTTCCTTTCAACAAGTGTGATTTCATTTTAGCAGGTGCGATTTACTTTCCAACAAGTGTGATTTCCATTATGTAAGTGTGGTGTGATTTAAAATATGCAAGTGTGGTGTGATTTCATTTATGCAAGTGTGATGTGATTTCAATTCTACAAGTGTGATTTCAATTTCAAGCAAGTGTGATTTCCTTTATGCAAGTGTGATTTCAAATTCTGTATGTTGGTTTGGCTTGGTTTGGATTAGGTTGATTTAATATGTTTTGTAATTAGTTTTAAATTGCATTAGATTAATCTAATATGAAATGTAACCACATAGTGCATATAGTACAGGTATACCACGTCAGTTCTATGAACCCCGAATTGACAATTAGTGATGGGGATTTAACTCACAATTAAATCACCCAACATTTTGGTGTGTTTTCGGGGAGGTATACATAGGTGTTTATTTTGAAATTTTAGACAACTCATTATAGTTGCATTCGTTCATAAATGCATGGTTAAAATTATATTAAAATCATTTAGGATGCATATTACATTTCAATAATTTTTCAAAACTTTGTACTAATCTATGTGCACGACATGAATTATCAACCAGTTGGAGTAATTCACAGACAATTAAGAGTTTGAAGAATGTTCTTCCAAGAAATTTCTTGAATCTTAGCAATAGTGGGTATGTCTACATATCAAGAACAATATATTTTAACTACATGCATAAACTTGTCTATCTCTCCACCTACACAAGAAGATCTTAAAGTTTTCTTTGATTACTCTTGCCAATCTGTTGAAGAGACTAAAGAATCATGCAATACTTTTGATGAGGAGCAACCAGTTGAATCTAATATTGAGTAATGCATAGCAGAGGAGGATATTCAATGTGATCTAAACCAAGAAAGGAATCAAGAATGTCATGACCTTATTGAAAAGCGGCTCCAATCAAGGATCAAGTCACATCAATCTTCCACTCTTCCTTACTTCTTGATTATACTATCAAAACAACTCAACTTTCATTATTTGATGTGTGTTTAATGCATATTTTTCAGAACTAATCATGAATATATTTTTACTCTTGTTACGCACATGGTTACAATAGAGTTGTTACACAGTATTTTGTCACACCTCCTGCACTTCCCTATGACATACCCCAAAGTGCCCGAAACATGACCATCATGCATTGTACTCATTCATATATGCAACTCAGATCCTCCCTCAGACATTGATTAGAAACTGCCTAAAGCTTTCCCTGAAGAAAATAGCTCTAAAACCCTAATTTGAGGATCACCGCTCTTATGAGGAAAAAAAAACGATGGTAGCCTATTTCACTGTACTTAACCTACGATGGCATCACTTTGTTCACTTGTATACCCGCGATGATCCCAAAATGGAAATTTTCCCAAAGAGGATGAGAAGCTTCGTGATCTAGAAGCTTCCAGAGCGGCGAGCTAGAGGTTGTTTGGCATAGATGAGGTCAAATTCTCCCAACTTGGCCTCTTGTTCTTATCCCTATGAGCTACCTCCTTGACATAAGGGCCTATCCTATCTTTGGAGAGGTCCTAACTCCCTTTCCCAACTTATATATTCATCCTCTCCCATTCCTAAATGGTTGGTCTATGCCTATTTGCACCCTTATGCTAATATTGTGCCTATATGCTATTCATTTGACTTGGAGGAGTGCTTGGAGAGCTTAGCTTGGATTTGGATATTCATTCAAGGAGAGCCTATCAACATAAAGGCTTGGTTGTATGCTTCCCCTTATTTTCTATTAATATACAACCATTGGTTCATTTCCCCTAAATTTGTATGCTCATGTATCATTTAGATTAGCATTCCTTGATTAGTTAAGTAGGTTTCTTTTGAATATGCTATTTGTATTTGCATGCCTTGTTGTGTCTTGATCTCTTGTGCAGGTGCATAAATGCTGAGAGCAGCAAGAACGAGCCCATGGCACAAGTGATTCAAGGTCTTCAACAAAGGAGATCGAGATAGCATCAGAACAAGGTAGGCCATCTTCTTCGTCTCTCTTTTCAATTGCAACTTAGGAAAGTGTCTAGTAGATTGTCACTTCAGTTGCTAGACCCACTCATTGGGCTAGAGGGATCGTCTCTGTCTGCAAAGAGGATTTACCTAGACAAAAAAAATGGCGACTCCACTGGGGAGCCTATGATCCTTTCCATCCAATCCTTCACCTTGTTTTTGTGATGAGTTTGACCAACCATCCAATCCCAGACTTGTTTGCTTGTCTGTAACTATTTTCACTTTCTGGTAATTACTTGAAGGTTCTTGATTTGTGCTACTCTTGAATATTTTTTTGTTTTTTTCTTTATATTTCTCAACCATCATGTTTTTTATCTTACAGTTATGATGACATCACGGATATGTTGATTACAATAGCGATGATCACTACTTTTCTTTTAACAGGTGCGATGATATCAAAGGTTAAAAAAAATTAGGGTTTGTCTTCTTGTTTCAAATTTTCCCTTCTGTTAGTGGTTTACCAGTGTGATTTTAGTGTTCTTATCTTTCTTGACATGTTTGTCTTATTACAATTACCTCTTGATTTGTTTGAAGTGTGTTTGGAGCTTGATTTGCCTTTTAGAGTTTTAGGACTTCTAGGTCATCCTTCATTCACTCATTGGTATTTTCTTCAGAGATCAATTTCCCTTGTTCAAAGAGTTTTTTTTTGTGTTTGGACGTCTTTTGCACATCACTTTTGACTCTTGGGTATTAAGTTGTTTTCATTAGTGTCAAATTGAGTAGATTCTTTGAAAGTCCCTTTAGTTCCCTTTGGCAAGCAATAGATTACAAAATTGTTTGTTTCGATTGAACTGAAAGGAAATATTTTCTTTGGATTTTGTGTTTTGAAAAGCGAAAGAAAAAGTATTTATCTTTTAAGTAGTTTTCTGAGCATTTGTTGCATTCAAAATCATTAATATGAAATTGATTTTCATGATTATTGAGTTTTTTGCATTCTCTTTTCCTCTTTTGCACTAGATTACATTGATTGCATTAAATTGAAAAATAAATCATCATTATATCTTAAAGTAGATTGCTTTAAGATTTTGTTTTGGCATTGCATTTGCTTATGAAGTGAAGATTAGGTTTCATGTTTTTCATTTGGCATTTGAAAATTGTCATTGATACATTGATGCTTGTTTGATGCATGATTTGGGTGTTTCTCTTCCCTAAATAGGTAGCCTTCATCGAATGAAAGGATTTCAATTTCATCATTTAGCTGCATTTTAGGAACATGTGACATCGTTAAGGCCTTGAAATCGAAACATAATTTCAAGATTAACTTTAAAATCTATCAATTAATCTAAGGAGCATTTGAAACATTAATGTTCATACTTAGTGGTCTAGGCTAGAGACGTGTTCCGACATCTATAAAACTTAGCAGTTGTCGTTTGCTTTTTCATTAGACAACACTAGCATGGACTTGTGCTCCCCGTACCATCGAGTATATAAAGGGAGACCCTCATAGGTTGCAAACCTTTATCCATAGGAAGTTGAGTCTTCCACCCTATAAACATGATACACCAAATACAACATTCGGGGAGATTGCCTGCACGTACAAGTCCTTGGTAAATTTATTTTATGAGGTGTATATTGCAGTTCATGGTTACTTGTTACTCCTTTTTGCCTAGAGTTACCTGAGTGGTCATTTCGATCTTTTCTAACTCCTTAAATTTGAAAAGATCATCGAGCACTTGTCCTTTCAAGCTCGCTAAACCATTGAAAGCGACTAGAGTCACCTTTTCGTCCTTTTCTCGACTCTTAAGAGATGAAAAGGCAAAGTTTTTGTTTCAAATTCTAAAAATAACTACCCACGATAAACATGTCGAACCCAAGCAGTTGCTTCTTGGACCAATATTGAGTAATTCCCTGTTAATTTCAAGATTGTTAATAATCCCTCAACAAACCCCCTTCCATTTTCTCCTCTTGAGAGAAAGTCATTGTGGCTGAACCATTGAGTTCATCTCATAGTTTCCCTTCATTGTCTGATCTTGAAGAATCCTCCCAACGAGTTCATCTGGAGCTTCCTCAGTCACTTGAAGATCAAGTTTTTGAACTTGGGATTGTTCCAAGTATCCAACCCCTGTCTTCTCGTACACCTCCATTGGATTCCTGGTCACCTCAATAATCTGATCCTGAGACCCCAGACAATCCTATACAGACCCCTAAGAGTCCGCAGACCCCTGAGAGTTCGCAGAGGCTTGTTGTCCATCCGCCGAATCCGTTATTCGATTATGTTGTGATATCTCCTCAGCGTCCTTACAGCCCTTATGATCAGCCTAGTATTCCTTTAGATTTATCTCCTCACACATTTCATATTCCTCGACACCAGTTGTTTCCATCTATGGAGTTAGAGGGTGAAATCCCAACCTCTTCTCTGGGTCATTCTGAAGTTTTCGCCACTCATACTCCTCATGTCAATGATGAAAAAGGGTATGAATTTCCTCCAGAAGGTTTTCCTTTTACAGGAAGAGTCCCATCTCACACACTTATTGAGACCAGTGGACCCATGATTCCACCTAGTTATACAACCCTAGCCCAGTTAATTTCAATAACTCCTAGTGCTTCATCTTTGTATCAGAATCTCATTTGGTCTTCCAATGTCATGCCTACTTCTGGTTCGTTCATTCCAAACACAAATTCTCAAACTTCTGTACAAACTATTTTTACGTCATTTCCCGTTCATCCTACGATTCCATCGCAACTTGTACTATCATTTCAACCAAACCTTTCGGTACAACCGACTATTTCAGGTTAGGTTTTAGTTAGTTCTTCTACCCCTCCATCAAGTGGACAAAATGTACCACTACCTGGGGAAAAATATGAATATTCCTCTTGTGTCGGGTGAAACCAATGTGAGTGGATTACAAATTCACATGGTTGGAGTTAATCAACATTATTCTAGTAGTATTCCTAACCCTGTTGATCCATATAGGTTGGGTAATGTCTAGTATCAGTAGCCTTATATGGCTCAAATTCCACTCCAATAGGTTTATGTCCCTTATGGTTCTCAAGCCTTGGTAAATCCACCTTACACTGCATAAGAAAGAGCTTATATCTAGCTTGGCCAATCCACTATTCCCAGTGGATATGGCCAAATTCAATTCTTCAATTACCAATACCCTCAAGGTATATGCCAAGAAACTATCCAAAAACCCTTGCAGTAGTAAGGGCAACCCTTGTAGCAATAAGGGAAACCTTTGCAATAGCAAGTGAAAACATTGTAGCAGCAAGGCCAACTGTTACTGCAGCAAGGGAAACCTTTGCAACAGCAGGGGAAACCTTTGCAGCAGTCTCAGCAGTCTTTGCAAAAACAAACTCAGTTAGTTCAACAGCCTACTCGACCTTTATACTCACAAGGCCAACCTTTGCAGCAGCAAGGTCAACCTTTACAGACACAAAGTCAACCTTTGTAGCAACAAGTTCAACCTCTACAACAACAAGCTTCATATTGTATCAACAAGGTCAGCCCCCACAACAGCAGGGCCAATATCTTCAAGTCTAGGATCAACGGGTCCAACAACCTTACAACCCATATCCCTCGTATAATGCTTATCAATGACCTATGGTAGGTCAATATCAAACCTACCCTGGACAACATCCACCTTATGGTCAAGGTAACCCTCAGTGGGGGAAAAATCAAATCCCATATGGACAAAATCCTCCACTATGGGGGAAAAATCCTTACTAGCAAGGTTGGAACCCGCAGTTTGGGTCTCCTCAAAGGCCCTACATGCCATTCAATCTGCAATTTCCTTTCTTGGCTATGTTGGAACTGCCTGATGTCTCGAGGCTCACAAATGATCCTATTCTTCATTCACCTTACTGGCCTCTAATTCCAACTAAAATTCCAAGTGATTGCCCTAAATTCAAAGGAAATTCTAAAGAGGACCCGCAAGCCCATGTGGTGACATATCACCTATGGTGCTCCAATTCATATGTTGATGATTCTATCTACCTTCGCCTCTTTCAGAGAAACTTAACAAGCGCTGCTGGAAAATGGTATATCAAGTTTCCTCGAGCTACCTATGTTGACTTTAACTCTTTAGCTATGGCCTTCCTCACCCACTTCCAATTTCCGGTTCGGTATGAAAGTGGCGCTCATTTTCTCACATCCCTTAAGCAATATACAGCGACCCACATTTCTGATCATATCCATAAATGGAGAAGTCGACGTCGCCTTATCAAATTCGAGATTGTCAATGAGTTGTTGACTAAATGGCTCACAAAATCATTCATTAACAAGATTGCTAAGGATACAGTTATGGGTGGATGTGTTACTGAAGAGAAAGATATTGCACGTCCTCATCATATAGACTTAGTCTATTCAAAATTTGGCACGTTGTATGAGATGTTTCCCAATTTTCCAAGACCATCTTCGAATCTGGTAGCCTCAAAGTCTGCTAATGTACCACCTGTTGATGGTGTAATTGGTTCAATGTCTCAGACTTCCACTAAGGCTTCTTTGAAGCAGAAATATATTTCAAATACTGGTTCCAAGAATCCTAATTCATCAAATCCTGTTAAAACCTCCGAGGTACATGCTGTTCAGTCTACCACAGCAGATAAGGCCTCCAAAGGTAATGAAAAGGGTAAAGCTAAAGCTAAAAATGATACCCCAAAAAAGGATCCACCTAAATCGTTTGCTAATGGTTCTTCTAAGAGAAAGCCAAAATATCCTTGCCTCCTCTATGAGGAATATCATTAAACTAAGGATTGTCCCTGACGTTCTGAAGTTAATCGCTTATTGAAAGGGACTCCGAATGTTTTGAAAGAACCTTTTCCATCTCAGCAGATGCAGTTGGTAGACCAACCGCAATCCTCTACCTCCTTTGGTTCCCAAGTTTTCATGATGCAAGGTTCATCGCCTATTTCGATTGCTACTCAAACAAAGGACTATCAAACCCCGCAAAAGCAGATGATGGAGAAAGAATTCACTGAAATAACTTCTACTTCTACTCCACCCAATTCTGGTCTGCTCCATATTGAGCACCCTAACAGTGAGTCCGTAATCTGACCACCTCCCAAGGGTGTATTTCGAAAATCATCTTATAATCTGAATGCTAAAGCTACACAACATTATAATATTATTGAGGACTTAGCTCAAGCACCTTTGGTGATGTCTGCTTTGGAGGTTCTTGTTGGTATCATCCCAAGACCCCTTTTTCCTCCTAAAAACATATCATTTACCCATTCCTTTTCATCATATATTCCTTAGAATCCTTGAAAATTAATTATTAATAGTCTTATAGTTATTAAAATGCATTGAAATTGATTTAGGAATTTTATGTTGAAGAATTAGAAGTTTTTGGTGAAATGGTTACAGGAAGTTCCAACATCCTGTAATTAGCTCATTGTTTGACATGTGGCACAACAGCTGGACTAGAGCGAAAGGCATGGATGAAAAATAGAATGTCCAAGGATGGACAAACACCTATCATACAGCCGAATCGACCCTCCTACATGCGTGGTCAACTCAGGTCAAAGCATGGCACATTGGCGATAAAGGCAGAAACAGCAGCTCATTCTAATTTGATTTAGTTTTTGTTCTTTTTGAAATCAGTTAGGATAGAAACATTTTGAAAAGCTCGATGTAATAAAAGCGGCAACAGCCAAATTCCGAATGTACATTCATTATCGAAATGACATGGTTGTGCTAGACATATGTAAATACAGTCCGAGTAATGGATGTAATGGTTAATCGTTGTATCATTCTGAAACAGAGTTTTTAAGCTTAATACTAAGAACCCAGTTGCAGTTACGACTTGTGTCTAGTGCATTGATTTGATATTCGGTCGAATATAGTCCAGTGTACCTCTGGAACGCGGATGGGCCCTGCGTTCAACCGGTATACTGTTCTTTTCATTTTATTTGCACTTAGGTTATCGTGTGGTTTGCACAGTAGTTACGATTGATTGAATTTCGATTTCAATAGGTATTATATGGTTTGCATAGCAGTTACAATTAATTGGTTTCAATTTCCATAGCTCTTGATTTCCATCGAATGTATATGGTTTGCGTTTATGGTAATGCTGAACAGTCATCACTGAGATCTGGAAGTGCGTCCTGTAAGGGATTCGATCCCTGTGTTGTCCTTTAAAAGCACTGTCATAAACTTTGTTTTCATTTCACAATCCATTTATGATCTCTGTATATTTTGATATTGTATAAATATTGGTGAATACTGGGTGTTTACTGAACAAGGGTTTTATGTGTAATGTCTTTGTAAGGAGATTGAGATCATTGTTGCAGTGATACACAGTGTTTAGTTTCAGTGTGTAATTTGGTAAATGCATTTAATGATAGCATTGTAATCAGGTATATTAGCAGAGTGACCTGAGTGTTTGGATGATAGGTGACATACCCCAGTCTTCCGTAAAGAAGCCCTGTGACCTACATCATAACCACTTAGCCAACAATCCTTTATGTCTATATACTTTAGACGCATGCCTCTAAGCTTACACATCCTGGTCGATAATTAATATAGTCTAGTCTAGTACCCTAGCTAGAACACTACAGTTCTCCAAACCTATTCAATGTAGTAGAAATCATTGTTTTTTGATTAAGGTTCTCATTAAAGGAAAGACGATACATCGGATTGTTACTGATGAAGGTTCTTATACCTGCATCGTGTATGTTTCACGCTGGAAGGCTATTGGCTTTCCTTCTCTTAATTAGTCCCCAAACACTTTGGAGGCCTTTGATGGCAGAGCCTCCCATCCATATGGTATTCTTACGAACTTGCAAATCACGTTGGAAGGAAGGACCATTGAGCTAGAAGTGGAAGTTGTAGATGCAAATATCAACTACAACCTTCTTCTCAGGTGAAGTTTGACCCACCCTATGTTTTGTGTGGTTTATTCTTTGTTTCGGGTGCTTTGTTTTCCTCATGAAGGAAAAAATTTCACCGTTGACCAACTGTATTTTTTCTCTTCCGTTTAATTGAACGACAATTTCCCATATGTGGGAAATACCAAATTTCCTTATGAGAGTGTGGGGGCAGGTCTTTTCAAAGACTTTGCTTTAATGGGTACTTTTACTCTCCCACCTCCAAATGTCACTTCGATCAATATGATCTTGTTTTCTTCGGATCCTTGGATTATTCCTACTCTAGATCAAATTGATTCATTTGGCACTTCTATGCCCTTAAGTCCATTAGAGAAAAATTTATCAAGAAATTGTCATGGCTTCAATGGTCGCTTCAGAGAGTCATGTTGTTTTCAGTGTGAACCTGGATACTTATGTTGCATCTCCTTGGCTTGGTTCTTGGGATTTATGGATCCTTTGAATGGGACATTCCCCACCGACA
The DNA here is from genome assembly GCA_031772625.1 of Pinus tabuliformis. Lineage (NCBI taxonomy): Eukaryota > Viridiplantae > Streptophyta > Pinopsida > Pinales > Pinaceae > Pinus > Pinus tabuliformis. The sequence goes on along the minus strand of CM062811.1, from coordinate 403,587,161 downwards.
AGAGTATCGTTGAGGTTATGTCTTTTGAAGAAACTCCTTGGAACGGTCTCCATTATTGTTCTTCATTTCTTCCTAGCCTTGGTGAGATGCCTTCCTGTCTTAAAGTGTTTGTTTCAAACACTTGTTTTGGTGCACGAAGTCTTGTGTGAGGGTAACATGGGAAAAATTACTACAATTGAGCCTCTTGACATTTCCATTATGCCTAGAATTGTCAAGAACATTCATATTGGGGTGTCTTGTTCTCCCGATGAGATCAGGGTTTACACTCAACTTTTCAAAGAATTTCGAGATGTTTTCATGTGGTCATACGAGGAAATGCTTGGTAGTGATCCGAAAATAGTGGTGCATGAAATACCAACTTATCCTGGCGAAAAGCCTGTTCACCAACTACTTCACCCTGTGCATCCTCGAAAGGCTGCTGCTATTAAAGCAGAAGTGGAAAAGCTTTTAAAATCTGGTTTTATCTATCCAATCCCATTGATAGCTTCGGTGTCCAACGTTGTCCCTCTTGCTAAAAAGTAGGGCATGATCCGTTTCTGTGTTTATTACCACGAAATCAATCACGCATGTCCAAAAGACAATTATCCCACTCCTTTTATCGATCAAATCATTGATGAGTGTGCAGGGAGTGATATTTTCTCGTTTATGGATGGTTTTTCTGGCTACAACCAGATCAACATTTCACCTATTGATCAACATAAGACAACCTTTATTTGTCCATGGGGCACTTTTTCCTATAAAAAGCTTCCTTTCAGTTTAAAAAATGTTGGCGCTACCTTCCAGAGAGCAATGCCTTATGTGTTTCATGATATTTGACACATTGTTCAACCTTACCTTGACAACTTACCAACCCATTCTGCTAAGCATCATGACCATCCAAACCACTTAAGATCCATTTTTCTACAATGTCGACATTATAACATCCATCTCTATCCACACAAGTGTGTTTTTGCATTGAATCTGGTCGACTCTTGGGTCTTGTGGTGTCTCGTGAAGGTATCCAAATTGATCCTTTAAAATTTGAAGCTATTGTCAACTTACCCCCCTACCTCATTGCTGTAATTGCAAAGCCTTCAAGGAAAGGCTAACTTTCATCATAAATTCATTTCTAACTACGTTGAACTTGCCAAGGGTTTTACTCACTTGCTTAAGAAGGGGATCCCTTTCATTTGGGATAAAGTTGCCCAAAAATCCTTCGATGCTTTCAAATACACTCTTATCATTGCTCCTCTACTGCATCCCCCTAATTATTGATGTAATTATTTCCTATACTTGGTTGTAATTGATACTACTATTGCAACAACCATGTGGTTTATTATTTAAGCCGAAATCTCCTTGACATTGAGTCTCGATATTCCCTTGTTGATAACGTTTCCTTGGCAACATTCCATGTTGTCCAAATATTTCAACATTATATCCTTTTACGGAAAACCACGGTGATTTCCAATTGCAACCCCATGACCTATATATTGACTCGAAAATTACTGGGGGGTAAATACTCCAAATCGATTGTTATCCTGCAGTAGTTTGATTTGGATTTTACTGTCGCCAAATCAAAGAAAACATTTGTTTTTGCTGAGTTGATATTTGCCCTTCCATCTGTAAGAATTTCTATTGATTTTGCTGAGAAGATTCCTGATGAAACTTTGTTTCTCATCAGCACTCTTCACCTATGGTATAAGGATATTATCGTTTATCTTCAAACCCAAACCTACTAATCTGAATTGTCTCGATCCGACCGACGCTGTATCCGACATCAGTGCCAACCTTATTAGATTCTTGGTGATACCTTGTATCGAGTCGGTGTGGACTCTATTCTTCGCCGATGTCTAACACTTGAAGAGGCTAAACAGGTTTTGAATTACTTCCACTCTGGTGCTTGAGGTAGTCATATGTCTAGCTACACCACTGCTCAGAAAATCCTCTGCGCTGGTTATTTCTGGCCTTCTATCTTTAAATATTATATTCTGGCTGTTCAGAACTGCCATGAATGCCATATTTTCAACCGCAAGAAGCGTGCCTCACCAACACCCTTACACTTAGTAGTTACCATTGGCCCATTCGCTAAATGGGGCATAGACTTCATGACATATAACCCTCACTCGGCTGGGGGGCATGACTATATTATCGTCGTCGTCGACTATTTCACTAAATGGGCCAAGGCAATGCCCACATACAATGTTGATGATATTAATGCTGCTCAATTCCTCTTCAACCATGTCATAAAATGTTTTGGTTTTCCTCAAGCCATTATATCTAACCATGGATCACATTTTCGTCAGTACATGATGGTAGAACTGACTGCTCAGTTGGGCCTTCGTCATGATAGCTCAACGCCTTACTATCCACAGGCCAATGGCCAAGTCGAAGAAATTAATAAAGTTTTGATTACTATGCTTCAACGCACCATTGGGAAGTAAAAAAATGATTGGAATCTGATGTTATTCTAAGCTCTCTGGGCTTAAAGAACTTCTGCTAAGACGACCACTGGATTCACTGCATTCCAGCTGGTATATGGTTTAGAGGCAACTCTTTCGATTGAATGCGAGATCCCTTCACTCAAATTAGCTTTCAAACTCCTTCCTAACACCTCACCTGAAGAGGAGTGGTTACTCTACCTTGAGAGGCTTGATGAGACCCGTCGCATTGTTGCGATGGTAATTGAAGCCCAAAATAAACGTGTCAAAGCTCATTTTGATCAAACTATTTCTCCCCGCACTTTTTCTGAAGGTGACCTGGACCTCCTTTATTATCAGGCTAACAATAAGTTAGGCACTATAAAGTTCTAACCTTGTGTCATGGGCCATGTATCGTCAAATGTGTTTTGCAGAAAGGCGCCTATGATCTAGTTGATTACGAAGGAAATGCATTGTCACAACCCCGAAATGGGTTGTATTTGAAGAAGTATTATGCGTGAATTCGTGTGGATTTTTTTACATTAGTGTGTGATTTTTTATTTTTGGTGTGTTTGTTTGCTTTCTAGACATGTGTTTTTATGCTTACCTTGTGTTCCACTTGGTTTGCAGATGTCGTCAAGTCATTATGTCAGTTTTGTTGATGGTGCTTTTCGTAGCACACGAAATTTGTCTTCCACAACTTGGGCACTCTTTACCCTTGATGGCGAGTTGATTGGCTTACAAGGTATATCCCTCGGATGGAAAACTAAAAATATTGTCGAATACAGTGCAATCATTGAACTATTGTCAAAAGCAGTTGCTCTTGGCATTAGGGATTTAGTTGTCAAGTTAGATTCACAACTCGTTGTGTTATAGTTAAACAATCATTATTCAGTAAGAAATCCACAGATATTGTGTATGTATCTACGTGTTCAATTACTGGAAAGAAATTTTGATTTTATCACATATCAACACATTCCATGCAATTTGAATACGTTAATAGATGCATTAGCAAATTATATTCTTGATAGACATTTGCATCATTTATAAACTGATCATATTCTAGATGCATAAGTAGAAAATACAACATGTATATGTATATGTATATGTATATGTATATGTATATGTATATGTATATGTATATGTATATGTATATGTATATGTATATATATATAGAGAGAGAGAGAGAGAGAGAGAGAGATATCGAGTCTATCAAAGTTTTTACATAAAAATATCAAAAAATAAAGTGTTACGGGACACTTGGCTTTCAAAGCGTATAAAATGTGTAAAATAGCTAGAAAGGCTATTGGCTTGCACGGTGCTCATGGTAGCACGAGACTGCTCTGATCACTCAACCTCGTAGCCGACGCAGTCTTGCAGATACTCCCACTGTGTGTCTCTGCCAGTGCAGTGGCACATCGTCTATAGTAGCATACTCCAAAACTCTCCAAGTAATCGCTTCTAGTTTGCACTCCATATCAGTTAAGGGGTCTACCCTTTCCTTATAGTCAGTGCTCACTATCTAATGAGCAGCTCATCATGCTATTGGAGACATGCCAGGCGGTATTTCGGGTCCTGCATTTGCACATTTATCATAAGTTGAGTCTCAGTTTACACTTTTACAAAAAAAATCATAAGACTTGAAAAAATCCAAAAAACAAGTCTTTACCTGCATCAATCCACTGTTCTCCCGATGGCAGAGGTAGACTTGGATCGCATCGGAAATTTGTGCCAACATATGCATAGTCATCCACCATGAATAATTGGCGTTGCAACCAAGTAAAAAATTGTGGAGGGTAGTGCATCTACTGACCCGTCCCTCCTTGAGGCATGAGTAGACTCCACATCACTAATCTCAGGTCCTCGAGGGTAGGATCTAATACCTCTACCCATTGATACCATAATAGGGGCACTTTCTCTAAGAAGAAATTCACCAGTATCAAGACGAACCTAAATTGTCTTGTGTTTCCCTACTTCCCTTTGGCCAGTTATCTTTTCATATTTGCCAGAAGGCCTCCAAACAAGTTGAATATGGTGGGGGTTAGAAAATCAACTCCATACTGGAATTGGAATTTTGAACTCTCATGCGGGGCATGCATCCCAAATACGTGATCTGTGGTGAATAGAATGGTTCGTAAAGGAAGGTTGTTGGTGATCATGGTGATATTCACCTTCCCACCCCTCGTCATCTCTGCACCTGGGAAATTCCTCCTAATCAGAGCACTAGTACTCTCACCACCCGGGCGAAATCCGAAGAGTTGGGCTCTCTCTCCTCTTCGGGACAATCCCATGATGAAATAGATGTATGATTATTCTATTTCCAGTTACTGGCCTTTGATTATGAAAATCTCTCGATCCACATCCCAAAGACTAATCAAATAGGGTATCAATTCCATCTGAGCCCTCCATCCTATGGTCTTGAAGAACTTCAGCAACCCACAATCTCTCAAGGCATTAATTCATTCTGGATTCTAGGTTGCTTGGTGATATTCGGCCTCATGGCCTCTTTCTGTCCATTCCAAAACCATGATATCTTGCAAAACATCATTTAACACCAATTATAACCTTTTTCATGGATTGAAATCAAGAATTTTTTCTTTAAAAAGGGTTTTTTCTTCAAACAATTCCGCCTCAGTGCCATCGTGCCTGTTTTTATAAACAAAGTGATGTCATCGCGGGCATATTTTAGCATGAGAGAAATTATCACAAATCTGGTGACCAAACCCGCGATGATCGACGACGCTCAAAGATTTGCAAATCCTCCCTTTTAGCACATAAAATTCCATTAAAATGCATGAAAATGTGATGAAATGCAAGATAAAGGACAAACCTCTTACCTCTTGTAGACGGTTCATGAAATGGCACCTTGAATCTCCCACAATGGTCACTTGAAAATCGAACAAATTAGGGCACAAATGCACTTTCAGAACTTACTATTGTAAAATGGTAAAAAATAATGTTACTTTTGGTTATTTATAAGTTTTTAAGTCATTTTTTGTCAATATTTTATTATTATTATTTCTCGATATCAGTGATGGGTGCATTTCTTTGTGTAGTTACAGGTGCTTTCGGTGGATAGTGATTATTTTTTACTAATTCTTACGAGTTTTTGTTTTATCTCTTTTCGGACTCGTTAAAAATAAACAAAAAAGGAACCCCCCTGGAGTCATCTTTAAGCCCTTTTCTGACTCAAAAAATGAAAATATCCCCAAGTACTTGTCATTTCTAACTCATTAAATTAAATGAATTGACATCACCTCAGTATACGTTTACCCCTTTTTCGAGCTGAGATTGACTATTTACGAAAAAGGTACACCTTGGTCGAAATGATGAAGAGGTTGTCTTGAATATTGTTTTCTACCTTTTCGGGTTCGAGAGACAAATTATGGAAAGGGACATGATAGAGTTTTCTTTTTCGTCTCTTTTTCAAACTCTATAAATATGAAAAAGACATTGATTTATTCTTACGTTGGACTCGTTAAAATCTTATGGTGAAAGACTCATCACCATGATGAGACTGGGTTTCTCCTTCCTAGGACTCATAAAACTTACTAGGATGGATTCATCCAAAGCATGGACTTACATGACAAGCATATGTTATCCCCTTCAAGCTTGTGATAAAAATAATTTGGGTACTCGCTAGAAATAGTGTGGAAAAATGAAGATGAAACGTCCTTTGTATAGGTAGCATGTCACTCTTGAACATGACACTCTTCTGCTTTCGTGTTGGGTTTGGGATATTCTCACTCAGTCAATTGTCCTCCCAGGTTTGGGTGATCCATTTTTCGTCTCATTTGACCATTTCATTTTTCATCATGACCTTTAGTCCTATGTGGAATCAAATGCTGCCACATTCCGGAGTCGTGTCGCCAGTGTTCACAAGAAGTCCTATCTATAGTTATTTACCTATACATTATCTGACTCGTTGTTATAGTCTTGAATCTTATTCATTTCATTCCACTTTATTCCTTGTTTCATGTCGATGATGGGGGACTCATCATTTCCCTCCTTCAACAGGTCGCTTCCTGTCGACTTTAGCTCATTATCCAGGAAGATGATTTATAAACTCCCTTTCAGTACCTTAGAGATTGCATGCCTTAATGGCAAGTTCTTTGCATCCAATGACAAGTCTTTATCATTGGCCTTCGATTGGATGATTCCACGAGTGTTCGACTTCAATTTCATTATCACATTCACGGATTGTATTGTCATACCTTGAGAGCCATTGTCATTATTGGTGGTTTCTCTCATACATGTTAATGGTTCACATCATTAGATGGTAATCAGGTGGTTTTCTAGCATGTTCGACTTCAACACATTTATTCACATGTTAGAATTTGTACTTTGATCAGGTGAGGATGGAGCGCAAGACCCTGAGCCTTGTCTGATATGACACATGTTGAATGGAGTTATATGTTATTCATTTTTCACATGTTTGTGCTATACAAATGGCTATGACCATACCGTGGGACTTCACATTTATGATGATCCTTTTATATCGGATGGTTGCATCCATACCTTGGATCTTAGATTCACAGATGATCCTTCTCATTTGGATGGTTGTGCCCATACCACGGATCCTTTCATATAGTCCTTATCATCTGAATGGCTACATCCATATCGTAGTTTCATGTCTTGATCTCATATATGTATATATATATGCATCCTTGATTTGCAGGTCCCCTGACGGTGATTGTCCTCGTCCTTACAAAAGCTCATAAAGAATCTCAACCATCACTCCTTGTTTTGCTTTCATGCTTGAGGGGGCATCTGTTACACAGTATTTTGCCACACCTCCTGCACTTCCCTGTGACATACCCCGAAGTGCCCGAAACATGACCATCATGCAGTGTACTCATTCATATATGCAGCTCAGATCCTCCCTCAGACATTGATTAGAAAATTCCTTGAGCTTTCCCTAAAGAAAATAGCTCTAAAACCCTAATTTGAGGATCATCGCTCTTATGAGGCAAAAAATAGCGATGATCACCTATTGCACTAAACTTGTAATGGCATCACTCTGTTCACTTGTATACCCGCGATCCCAAATGGAAATTTTCCCAAAGAGGATCAGAAGCTTCGTGATCTAGAAGCTTCCAAAGTGGCAAGCTGGAGGTTGTTTGGCATAGATGAGGTCGAATTCTCCCAACTTGGCCTCTTGGTCTTATCCCTATGAGTTACCTCCTTTAAATGAGGGCCTAATGCTATCTTTGGAGAGGTCTTAACTCCTTTCCCAGCTTATATATTCATCGTCTCCCATTCCCAAATGGTTGGTCTATGCCTATTTGCACCCTTATGCTAAGATTGTGCCTATATGTTATCATTTGACTTGGAGAAGTAGTGCTTGGAGAGCTTAGCTTGGACTTGGATATTCATTCAAGGAGATCCTATCAACATCAAGCCTTGGTTGTATGCTTCCCCTTATTTTCTATTAATATACAACTGTTGGTTCATTTTCCCTAAATGTGTATGCTCATGTATCATTTAGATTAACATTCCTTGATCAGTTAAGTAGGTTGCTTTTGAATATGATATTTGTATTTGCATTCCTTGTTGTGTCTTGATATCTTGTGCAGGTGCATAAACGCTGAGAGCAGCAAGAATGAGCCCGTGGTGCGAGTGATTCAAGGTCTTCAACAAAGGAGATCAAGATAGCATCAAAACGAGGTAGGCCATCTTCTTCATCTCTCTTTTCAATTGCAACTTAGGAAAGTGTCTAGTAGATTGTCACTTTGGTTACTAAACCCACTCATTGGGCTAGAAGGATAATCTTTGTCCGCAGAGAGAATTTACGTAGACAACAAGAGTAGAGTAGGATAGAATCAATGAATAAAACCAAGTTTGGTGATGTGTTTTTTTTCTGAAGTTTTAAAGTTATATTTCATTTCATTTGCAATTTTATTTATTGGTGGTACAACAAGAGAAACCCAACTCACTAAACATTTGCAGGAAGATGTAGAAAGAGAAGGAATATTTGAGAAGAAGGAGAACAAATAGTTTTGACAGCCACAATTTGAAGTTAGAAATTGAATCCTTTTTCTTTGTTTTTGAATAAAGAGTTTCAATATTGTTGAGTGTTCTCTCTTCTTGTGCTTTTTGCGACCTAGAAGATCAGAAAATAAAATTGAACCAAGTTAGTTTTAAAATTTTGCAATAAAAATTGGATAAGAGATATAAATTCATAACCAAAAATATAATTACAGGCTTTTCGAAAGCTTAAATAGCAAAACCAATGTCTCCAATGGATCCAAGACTATCAAAAACCCATGTTTTGACGCTTTTTGCACATCATTTGGCCAAACATTGAGTAAAATATCATTGTTTTAAGTTTCTAACCAATTATGTTATCAATAATCCTACAATTCGACCCAAACCCAACCTGTGCACCCCAAATGCGGAAACTGAATGAAAACCTAGCCTATATTCCCGATCTGGGGTCGAAATTTTAGGATGGTTAAAATCTGTATTTAGCCCCCAGTTCTAAATATCACGGTAATATGGCACCATGTGCTCGGGGGCTAGCCCCCTTCGTTTTATGCTAACACCTAGTCACATTGCACTTTTCATGGGGCCATGGCCAGGGCTAAGGCCTAGCCCTCGGCCCCCGCCTGTGGTCCTATGGCACTAGAGGGATAGGGGCTAGGGCTTAGTCCTAGCTCCTTTCTCCAAATGCATGCCCATCAAATTTAAAAAGGTATTCAGAATACTTTTTAAACAAGAAACAATGTATAGCAGAGTTGGTAAGATGCTTTGTTGGTTTGTATGAGGTCACAGGTTCTAGTTGTGGGGAGGGTGTTCACCCTCACACAATTTTTTTTATCCACTATGACGAGGCCGCGTGTAAATCAATGGTTGGTCCAAGTGGCACTTCCTCGTTGGTCCACCACAACAACCCGAAAACCAGTAAAAAGCGTCCACGTGTCAACCAATAAAATAGTGCCAAGTGTCAACCATATATTGGTCAATGAGAAATAATCAAACTTGCCATGCCATGACCCAGTTAGTGTATGGACTGTTGACTGGGCATTCCTGCAACTCAAAAATTCATTTTTAGTTGTTTCACAAAATGATGAGAAAGCGATTTCGGGAGCATCCGAAGTCAGATTTTAGTGAAACAAATTGCGTTGGGTTTAGAGCGATGAGATCTACGCTTTGGCGTTGGTTTCAAGCTGATCCAATAATTTTGAATTTTGAGCATTTTCTTGATCCACGAGATCATGGGAAAGGGTGAAGCGCTAAAGAAAAATAAAAAATGCAATTACAAACTTATAATTTCATAAAAACTTGCAAAATTAAAAACCCAACTGTAATAATTGACAAACCACCATCTGAGTCTAACTACAAGTTGTAAAGTGAAAAGGCAATGCAACAATCCTTTTTTTTGGTAGTTGCAAATCGACACAATTTAGTAGCTTATGCAAATTTGTTTTATGGTATATTGATGAGGCATTAAGTGTGTGGAGAAGAGGTCTCAAGCTCAAAATTGGTTAGAAACACAATGAATAAGTCACCAATAAAACAATAACAGGTGATCCATGGTACTGATTAGATAAAAGTTCCTTTATTTTTTCATTCTTAATATTGTTTTATTAGTATTATTTCTGATCTTTTTTTGTGTATATATCAAATGAAGAGGGACTAATCATCTCTCCCTTTTTGTAGTCTTACATTTTATTGCAGAAATTGTTAAGTTTTTGCAAGTTCTGGGACGATGAAAGAAGAGCATTATATAAACGAGCACCTTTTTAAAGACCAAGTTTATTTCAGAAGAGCATGTTCATTCAACATGAAATAAGATCCACTACACCATTGCTAATAAACACATACCAATTTTACCATTGCTACTCATTCTAAGCTTGCATTTGATCCATAACTTTCCATCTCCCTACTACCAAAAAGTAATTTTGCTTTGCAATATTCATACTTTCCTGCCTCATTTTTCCTCACCCTTAACCCAAAAATAAATTCATTCAACTCCCTTACAAAGATAAGTTACCCCATTTTCCTTTTCCTTTCTGTCAAATAAACCTTGCTTCAATGCAAACTTTTCATCTATAGTTCTTGAAATTATTATTTGATACTCGCATTAGATGATGGAGGGTTCAGTAAGGCCTCCCTTCTAACAAGTCTTAACCCATTGACTTCAACACATCATCTGGGATCAAGACTAGAGATATTTCAAGTACCTTGAGGCTTGCATGCCTTAATGGCAAGTTCTCTCGCCAATAAGTAGTGAGAATACATCAACATCCCCTGTTTATCGGATCTTCTAGATGACTCGACTACGACACATATATTCGTACCTAATAAGATGTACTTAGTCATCTTGACTCCTATTGATATCAAGGGTGAGTAGTCTCGTGTTGGTTAATGGAATTCATTAATGGTTAGTAATCCAACAATTTCTTTTTTATGTTCGACATCGATACATCTATTCACATAGATAAGAATTATGCCATTGAGTGGGAACGAATGAAGACTACATGATTTCAGCAATTTGCAGCAAGACTCAAATCATAATTCAATAGCCATGGAAATAAATATTCCAATCACGTCCTTAATTCATAAAACCAAGAGAAAGAAGAAGCAAGATTAGATTATTTTACTTCATATTCCCTGATCCAACAACAACAGCCACATTCCTCAATATACATAAGTTGTCCACTTTTCAGGTAAGTGAAGGTATGCAATTTTATAATCTTTAATCATGTAATTCCTTAAATGTTAAAATTGTGATTTTGGAAAATACCTCACTTCATTTATATTCCCTTTCTCATTTTCCAAAAACTGAAAACACATTTAGTTTGGGAAAGGGATATCAATTCATATTCACATTTCATGTCACATGCCACATTTGTTTTCATCATATCCAACATATTTTTCCCAATCAACTATTATTGCATTTTGATTCCCAAAGTTTATATGTTTTGCAATGATCAACTGATGAGCAGATTAAATGGTTGGCAATCACTATGGGACTTAAAAGGAATTCTCAATGTTTTCAAGTATTTTGTTGCAACTAAAAAATAACAAAATTATTGTTACACAAGAACCAATACTCATAAAATTTTGGTTATCACACAAGAACCAACCATAACAAATGCATATGTTACAATCAAATATCTTTCAAGGTACACTTTGCAAAAAGAATAAAATTGTCAAATGAGATGATTATGCAAAGTTAAAAGAGAATAAATACAAATCCAAAGCTCATATAGAAGAAAATACTTTTCAAGAAGGTCAAATTATGATTAAGGGAATCAATGCAATAGTTGCATGAGGACATGTAACATCTTCAGTTGGGGGTACGTTGGGTCTCCAAAATGTCATCCACTTTTACCCACATTTCCATCATTTTACCCTCATTTCGTAACTCTATAACCCCATAACCTTACATTAAGTAACCATTTTCATGATTGTATGGGTTTATCGTTATTATTTTCCAAGTCATTGATTTCAAGTATTTTAAGTGAATTTGTGATTAAATATTTTGAAATTAACATAGTTTCATACATATCTAAAAGTGTTATGAGTTTTGCGATATTTTAGGCCTACTTGGAGATTCTAGAAGGGTCCTACTTGGCCACCCAATCACAATTCGAATTTCAAATTCCAACTCATGAAGATTTGTGGAATCATTGTAGAAGATGTGGATCATTAACTATGCACATTCAAAGGATAAGAATCATGGATGAGAATTTTGAGAGGATTTGTATCTTACATTTTTAGGAGATTGATTGTAACCACTAGAGATAAATGTTGATTTAGGAGAGATCTAAGGATCTATATTTATTGTATAGTTATCCTCAATTTTTGTGTAAATAGGAGTGCACCCTTCATACAATGGGTTGTCAATTGAAACTAGTTAATGTTGTTGTTAGTTGTTAGAGTTGCTAGTTGGAGGTTTCAAGTTCCATCAAGGTGTGATTTGTAAAGTGAGGAGAGAGAATTCTTGTAATATCTTGTAGCTTCATTTTATGAAATACACACTGCCACTTTGATCTCCAAAATGTGATAGTTGTTCGGTGTGCTTGCTGAGGAATGGAGGGCCTCCATCAACCATAGTTTGCATACCTTTGTACATATTGGTAACATAGTATAGTTTTGTTATTTCATTTCTTTTCATGCAAGTGTGTTTTTCCTTTCGCAAGTGTGATTTCATTTCAGCATTTGTGATTTACTTTCAACAAGTGCGATTTCAATTATGCAAGTGTGGTGTGATTTCAATTATGAAAGTGTGGTGTGATTTCATTTATGCAAGTGTGATGTGATTTCAATTCTGCAAGTGTGATTTCAATTTCAAGCAAGTGTGATTTCCTTTATGCAAGTGAATTTATGTATGTTTGGTTTGTGTTGGTTTGGATTAAATTGATTTAATATGTTTTGTAATTAGTTTTAAATTGCATTAGATTAATCTAATATAAAAGATAGCCACCTAATACATATAGTACAGGTATACCTCATTAGTTCTATGAACCCCGGGTTGAAAAATAATGATAGGGATTTAACTCACAATTTAATCACCCAACAAGGATTTTCATGTTGTTGCCATTGTGACATCTATTTTGTTGCTATCATATGTCTATGGTGTATATTCCTATATGGCGAATGGTGGTTCCTGATGACTATCATGGTCTTACCACCTCACTACTAAGGTCCCTGGTTTTGGTTATAAGTGTCATATCTATCTCTTAATGAAAAGGTCATGAAAAGACCCATGTTATAATCATTCTAAACTTCAGTCATATATGGGCCATTGGGATAAAGTCATGTCATGTATGTAATCCCATTATGTTGGGACATTGATGTAAAATTTAGATCCAATATGTAAGCCCAATATGTTGGGTGTCTGATGTAATCATGAGTCGTTGGTGATAGGAAAGGAAATTTTTGGTTGAGTAATAAAGTATTGTACTTTATTGAATATCTTCAGAAGATTCAACATATGCTCAAGGGGAGCATGGTCAAAATATAGATTTAAGGATTTATATCAGCAAATCAGACTTACAACAATGAGCACTAAAAAAAAAGTACTTCATTCAACCTAGTTCAACCATTTTCCCTTGATGTCAAAGGGGGAGAGAAGCTTAGTTTTTAGAGAGAGAGTTTGGAGAGAAAACTTGGTATTTGTAGGTGCTTATAGGTGGTTACCAAACACCAAAGTGTTTTCCATCAAGTCCAAAGGGGGAGATTGTTGGCATTATGGCTAATGTGTTGTCTTTGTTGGAAACTTGCTTGATAAAGAAGAGCCAGGGGTTAGCTTAATTGGCCAAATCAGTACCTCGCCGATCGGAAGGTCACAAGGTCCATTCTCCCCGAAGTCCTTGGGGTTAGGCCTAGTTATTGGCTGTTGGGCTTGATTCCCTTCGGGGCCAATCAACCCAGATTTTTACGTGGACGTAGCGGCCACCCAATGACCAGGGTGTTGATGAACAAAAACAAAAACAAAAAAAACTTGCTTGATAAAGATGTACTTGATGTCAACATTAATGACTGTGGAACTAATGCATTTGGTATAAATGTTACAGATGATGTGGATAGAGAAATGGTAGATGGATGATAGTTTAGTGAAGTTTGAGAAAGTATACACAATTCTTGTTCAGGATAATCACATACATACGCAGGTCCTATGAGTAAAATTCACGTACAAAATTTGAACCATGGTAATAAGGATACTAGTGGTCATTACCATGGTATTTTCCCATAGTAATGGTTGTATCAACATTTATTTGATACCATTAAAGAATACTAACAACATTACTAAGGAATTTACCCAAGGTATTTGCTAAGGCTAAAATCTATATAAGGAGATGGATATCAAGGTGTTAAGTGTGCAAGTAATGAATTGTTGATGAATGATTTGATCTGGAACATGTGTGCACCAGGGAATAAGGAGAAGACTCGAATCTGAAAGATCTGAAGATATGTTGACATGTATGCTTGATTGATTTACTTGTTGCAAATGTCTAAGTAGTTAACAATGATGAATATGTGATCATAATGATGTTGTGATCTAAATGAATTACTCAGAAGTATGTAGTTTTGAAAGTAAAGGTTTTAGAGTGTGAAGTTATGCTTGTAGTAAAATATTTAAGATCTATATGCAGGTTTGCTTCAAGTTTATTGCGTACATACACAGATTTGGTTTAGTAATATAATGTGTAAATTCTACAATAATTTACTTAGTATGTTGAGATCTATACATGGGTGTTGTGCATGGTAAACATGTACATATGCTAATCTTTCTTACATAAAGCACACATATGTACTATGGTTTGCAGTGCCGCTTAATGATGTCATTTGATAAGTTCTATTGTATTTGTTGTTGTCCTTCAATGATGTATTGTTAAAATTGGAAACTAGGGCCAAAATCCATGTGGGTCATCTTATTCATGGATAATAATATTTTTATTAGATTCCTCTCATCGAGAGGTGTAGGATTGATCTAAAGATCATCTGATTCCGATAAGTATTTATGGAGATATGAATCTATTTTGATTATGGAATAATTATCAAGTCGACCAGCAACTCATGTAGGCTCAGAAGCCCAATAGTCACATCTATTCAATCATCAACAGTTGTGTATAAATACAAGAGGTATTTTCCTCATTTGAACTCACTCAACTCATCACATCTCTCTCTCTCTCTACCCTGCGCAAAAAAGAGGCTCTTCTCCTACTGCGCAGAAAGAGACTCTTCTCTCACACGTGTGGAAGGAAGGTGCAGAATTTAGGGCTACAACTGAAGATCAGAAGTTTGACCAGTGTTGACCATCAGACTCCCTCCTTAAAACTGCACTATAGGTGAATCTGTATCTCCTCTAAAGGCCACATTTTTTGGTGAAGGAATCAAGCCGATCCGACGGTCGGTTTGCAAGATATTGTCTACCCTAGTTTCGTTGATCTAGGCTTTACTGCTGCTGATGTAAATCAGATTTATGTATTATTTCTCTCTACTGAATTATTGAAGATAAAGAAATATTTGATCAAAGGGTTTCCCCACATTGGGGTTTGTCCCTGGCTAGCCGCCACATCTTGTGTCTCTTGTCTTGGCTTGTTTTCTGTTGATCATTTAATGTTCTATCTACACTTTACTTTATGTACATGTGATTGATAATCTGTGGATAATAATAAGAAAGATAAATAAACTGCTATAGGCATAGAACATACCATAACTTAACATGGTATCAGAGCTGAGGTGAAGACAAAGCCCAAGCAATAGCAACAGAAATCACCGAAGAGAATATTGGCAAGGCTATCCTAAAAGAACTATGGGGTCCTCAACACTTTTCCCTACCGAAGACAAGCTCCATGAGAAAGCTGACTATCACGGATGGAAAATGTCTATCGATCTAACCTCAGAAAATCAAGGAGTGTTGGACCATGTGAGAGGCAATATTGTTGAGCCTCCATCAAATGCACCCACTACTGCCAGAAACAAATGGAAAATCGGTGAATTCAAAACAAAGAAGATCACCCGGGACTCTATCGATAAGTGCTTGGTGGCCTACATCTCTGACCTGAACACCTCTAAGGAAATTTACGATAGACTGGTGAGTTTATTTAAATTTAATGATGCAAATCAAGTTTTGTTTCTTCAAAATAAGCTGAAGGAAATTAAGAAGGATAAAGATGAGAGTATGCAAGCATACTTCTTAAGAATCACCGAGATCAGGAACGATCTCCTATCTATTGGGGAGACTATTACTGGTAGGGAAATGGCACTCACGACTCTTGGAGGATTACCATCCAAATGGTACATGTTCAGGACTACTCTTCTGAACAATAATGTAATCCCTGGTTTTGAGGAAATAATGGCTAGATTCATTCAAGAAGAAAAAAGGGTAGAAGAGCAAGAAATGCCCATGCCTAAAGGTCCTCCTGCTGCCTTTTCTTCTCATGCTAAGAAAATAAATAATTCCATGACTAAATCAAAAATAAAGGCTGGACCTAAGGGTGGAAGAAAAGGATGATGTTACATTTGTGATAAAGTAGGTCTCCATGCAAGGAAGTGCCCTGATAGAAGAGACTCACACCAGGACGATGATCAAAATCCCTCTCATGGAAATCAAAGGAATGGAAAATTTAATAGCAAAGGTAAAAGGAGTGCTAGAAATCAAGGAAGAGGACAACCATTCAAGAAGGCTAGAAATTCCAGGTATGAATCCAACATTGTTGAAAAAAAGTAGGATGAATATTATCTACCTCTGCTCCTTCGGAATCAATGGGAATTTGGCTCATTGATAGTGGTGCCTCAAGGCACTTCACTGGTTACAAAGAAGTTCTCCATAATCTGATAGAGAAAGGAACTAACCTAGAAATTGTCCTTGGAGATAATATGAAATATCCCGTGAAATGTGTAGGCAATTTCTCTCTTAAATTGAATCAAGGTAATACGGTCCACTTACAAGATGTATTATATGTACCTGACCTCAAAAGGAACCTAATTTCCATCTCGGAAATGGAAGACAAAGGCTACAAGGTGACCTTCAGCAATGGCAAGGTACGTATATGGAAAAATAATGTTAAAGATGCCTTCACTCTTGGGTTTCGAGTTGATTCATTATATCAGGTCAGTGGAAGTCCGCTAGGTGTCATGTTTTGTGACACATCTCTTCAGTCCGAACTTTGGCATCGGAGGTTTTCCCACCTTCATTATATAGCTCTACCCGATGTAAGACAAATGGTAACAGAGATGCCCGAATTCCGAGTAGAGAAAGAAGGTGTATGTTCGGGATGTGCCAAAGGAAAGCTCAAAAGGGGACCATTCCCCTCAAGCCAAAGCAAGACCTCCGATATATTACAACTGGTTCACTCAGACATATCTGGTATGATGCCTGTGAACTCCTTGGGAGGATATTTATATTACCTTACTTTTACAGATGATTATTCTCGAAATACTTGGATATACTTCTTGAAGAAGAAGGATGAAGTGTTCTCTTGGTTTCGACACTTCAAAGCCTTGATCGAGAATCAAACTGAAAAGAAGATAAAGATCTTAAGGACTGATAATGGGACTGAAAATGAATCTAATGAGTTTCATGACTTTTGTAAAGAGGATGGCATCAAGAGGGAGACCACTACACCATATACTGCTAAACAGAATGGTGTGGCGGAAAGGAAGAACCATACGATTGTGGAAGCTATCTGTGCCATGCTCCATGATCAAAGACTTCCGAAGTTTCTATGGGCCGAAGCTGCAAACACCATCGTATATGTACAAAATTGATGCCCTCATCAAGCATTCGGTTCCAAGACTCCTAAAGAAATGTTCACCGGTAAGAAACTTGACGTATCTCATTTTAGAATTTTTGGAAGCCCTATATATTTTCATGTGCCAAAAGAGAAAAGGAATAAATTGGGTGCATCTAGAAAGAAAGGAATCTTCGTGGGCTATGGTGAAAATACTAAGGGCTATAGAATCTATGTAGCTGGTCAAAGGGAAGTCATGATTATTCATGATGTCACCTTTAACGAAGATATGGCCCTCAGCAAGGTGGATAATCTTTCAACTTTGAGGAGCTCTCAAGAAGCCGACACCAGGGAACCGAAAGAAAAGGATGATGAAACAATGCCTGATGTGGAAGAACCCATGGATCCTATTGATCCACCTAAGCCTTCCTCTTCTAGGAAGAGGCCCTCTTGGCTTAGGGGGATACTCGATGATGCTGAAGGACACACTGCACGCCTAGGAACATTTTGTGAAAGTAAGAAACCCAATAGGTATCAGGGATACCTAACCATCATGAGCACGATCATACAAAATGAGCCTTCATCATTCTCAGATGTCGTCAAGCATAAAGTATGGAAGGATGCTATGACCGAAGAGTATGAGTCTATTATGAAGAATGATGTCTGGGAAGTAGTTCCCAGCCCCCAGGACAAGACAGTGGTCACTTCTAAATGGCTTTAAAAGATAAAGCATGCAGCAGATGGAAGTATGGAAAAATATAAGGCTCGTTTGTCACTCGTGGCTTCTCCCAGAAGGAAGGTATAGACTATGATGATATATTTGCACCTGTTGCTAGATATACCACCATCCACTCGATCATAGCCCTTGCAACTTCACAAGGATGGAACCTACATCAGATGGATGTCAAGACCGCGTTCTTGCATGGTTCGATCAAAGAAGAGGTCTACGTGGAGCAACCCGAAGCATTTGAGATTTATGATCGAAAATCTCATGTATGCAAGTTGAAGAAGGCTCTCTATGGGCTGAATCAAGCACCCCGAGCATGGTATGGGAGGATCGACAGCTACTTGATGAAGCTGGGATTCACTAGGAGTGAAGCCGACCCTAACCTCTACTTTAAGGTTGAAGATGACAAACCTCTCATACTGGTGTTGTATGTGGATGATCTCTTCCTAACAGGTGCAAACCCTCTCATTCACAAATGTAAGAGGGAGTTGGCTTCTGAATTTGAAATGAAGGACCTAGGACTGATGCACTATTTCCTAGGACTTGATGTCTAGCAAAAGCCAAGAGAAATTTTCCTATCTCAAGGAAAATATGTGGTGAAAATATTGGAAAGATTCGTTATGGTAGACTGCAAGCCTGTAACTACCCCAATGGAGCTTGACTTCAAGAAGTTAAGCGGTAGTGCTGTTGGACCTGTTTTATGAAATGCTACTGAGTATCGGCAACTCGTCGGAACATTAATGTTCTTAGTGAACTCCTGTCCAGATATATGCTTTGCAGTCAACACATTAAGTCAACATATGGTTGAACCTCATCACATACATTGGATTGGTGCCAAGAATCTGTTAAGATATCTTCGTGGCACAATTACATATGGGCTAAGATACACTGTCGGAGATGTGAGACTACTTGGACACACATATGCTGATTGGGCAGGCAGTGTTGTGGATCATAAGAGCACTTCTAGGTGTTGTTTCTCCTTGGGATCTGCTTCGATATCCTGGATGATAAGGAAGCAGAAGTCAATGGCGTTGAGCACCGTCAAGGCAGAATATATTGTTGCTAGCATGGCCTCCTGTGAGGCAGTCTGGTTGTGGAAGCTCTTTAGTGAGCTGTTTGGATTTACACTGGATACCACCGTGATCCTATATGACAATCAAAGTGGGATTCGTTTGTCAGAGAATCCCGTATGTAATGATCGCTCCAAGCATATCAATATCAGGCACCACTATATTCGAGATATGGTGCCGTGGGGAGCTATAAGGCTCCAACATATTGGTACAGATGAACAGGTCGCCGACATTCTGACAAAGCCCCTAGGAAAGGTCAAATTTTTTACTTTCCGAGAATGACTTGGTGTCGTTCAGAAACCCTCTGATGAGGGTCCTGTATGATGTATGGAGCTCTTGCAGCTCCAAGGGGGGTGCGGGTTACTTCTTGGAGCGACATATGACCACAAGGTAAAAGAATCAAAACTTTCCCTGTAACACCTCGTGGCGACTATGTAGCAGGATGATTAGTTCTCCTGTGAGGTCTGTATAATGTGTTCTCCATGACGATTATGTAGCAAGATGATTAGTTCTCCTGTGAGGTCTGGATGATGTGTTCTCCATGACGATTGTGTAGTAGGATGATTAGTTCTCCTGTCAAGGCATCCTACCCATGCAGTTGAGGACTCATGGGAAGTACCTCTCATTTGATCAATGAGCAAGGAAATGAGGATAGGGACCATAGTAGTACCGATGGACGCATCGCTGTATCTACCATACTCCCTATGCTAGGATGACCTTCATTGAACTAGGATCAATGATACTGGTCTGGGACTAGTGCTAGGAGCTGTACCCACAATGACATTGACTTTGAGTCGGTTGAGGATTGGTCTAGGACTAGCGGTGCACACTCTAAGACTGACTTTGATTCAGTGGAGGATGATACCGGTCTAGGACCAGTGGTAGGAGTTGTACCCACTATGACACTGACTTCGGGTCGGTTGAGGACTGGTCTAGGACCAATGGTACACACTCTGAGACTGACTTTGGGTTATTATGATACATCCTCGATCATTTCTTCCTCTTCATAATTCGGACAAAGTAGAGATGAGTAGAACAGAGCAGAGCAGAGCAGATCAGAATAGGGTAGAACAGAACAGAGTAGAGCAGGTAGGATAGAGAAGAGCAGAGTAGGGGTCAAGCTGTACAGGGCAGTGCATTTGATAGATGAATAGTAGTGACTGACAGACAGATTGCAGATGGAGTTCTCCCTAGTTGAGAGGGAGTGTTAAAATTGGCAACTAGGGCCAAACTCCATGTGGGTCATCTTGTTCATGGCTGATAATATTTTTATTAGATTCCTCTCGTCGAGAGGTGTAGGATTGATCTAAAGATCATCCAAATTCGATAAGTATTTATGGAGACATGAATTTATTTTGATTATGGAATAATAATCAAGCTGACCAGCAACTAATGTAGGCTCAGAAGCCCAACAGTCGCATCTATTCAATCATCAACAGTTGTGTATAAATACAAGAGGTCTTTTCCTCATTTGAACTCACTCAACTCATCACATCTCTCTCTCTCTCCTGCACAGAAAAGAGGCTCTTATGCTACTACGCAGAAAGAGACTCTTCTCTCACACATGTGGAAGGAAGGTGCAGAATTTAGGGCTGCAACTGTAGATCAGAAGTTTGACTATCATTGACCATCAGACTCCCTCCTCAGAACTGCATTGTAGGTGAATCTAAATCTCCTCTGAAGGCCTCATTTTTTGGTGAAGGAATCAAGCTGATCCGATAGTCGGTTTGCAAGATATTGTCTGCCCTAGTTTGGCTGATCTAGGGTTTGTTGTTGTTGATGTAAATCAGATTTATGTATTATTTCTCTCTGCTAAATTATTGAAGATAAAGGAAGATTTGATCAAAGGGTTTCCCCGCATTGGGGTTTGTCCCTGGCTAGCTGCCACATCTTGTGTCTCTTGTCTTGGCTTGTTTTATGTCGATCGTTTAATGTTCTATTTGCACTTTACTTTATGTACATGTGATTGCTAATCTATGGATAATAATAAGAAAGATAAGTAAACTGTTATAAGCATAGAACATACCATAACTTAACATGTATTGATCTAGATATTTTATATATGTTATGGATTGGTTTGATTTGGTTGCAATAGTTGATTGAGATTCAATTCAGTGATTGGTTTGTTGATGTTAAAGTGATTCAATTGATTCAATGATTGTATTTCATATTCAAAATTTAGTTTGGTATTGAGCATAATGTTGGATGTGGATCTAGTTTGAAAATATGATGAAAGATGGCCCACAAGTTTTGATGTTTTGAGTCAGGTGGATCTAGTCTGAAATATCATGAAATGTGGTTCACAAGAGGTGTCGAGGGTTGGAGCCTTCAGAAAGAGAGTTAGATCTTCCTTCTAGTTGTAACTAGTAAATTTTTTCAGGGGGTAGGTGCTCCCTTCTGATAGGAGACAGTAAACGAGATCAGGTAGTTGTAGCTCCCTACCAATGGGTGCTGGAGAACGAGTGGAGGTTGTAGCCTCATGTTAGTGGGTGTCTATGTGATGGTAAGAGTTTGTGCCAATACAAGATGTAATGAATTTTTATTTCTAATAAAATAAGAATACAAAGACGACAAGAGAGGTGGTTTTCTCCCACATTAGGTTTCCACCTAAAATCTCAATGTTCTATGTGTGTTTCTTATTTGTTCTTTATTGCATACTAGATGGTTAATGAATCAATAATGAAATGGATAAAGTTAACTCACTGATGGTATTTATCATAAACTACGTAAAACGGGTATATGTTGTTTCCCTTAATTGAATTTTTGTACACACACGGGTTTCTTAAAGAACAATAGCGTACAAAAATCAGAGTATGAAATTGAAAGTTTAAAGTAAGTTAAAATATCGATTCACTCAACCCCCCCCCCCCCTTAGTATTTTTCCTAACAGAAGAAGACATAAAGGAGAGTGATCATGTTCACATTATTGTGGATGCTTTGGCTTAAGTAGGAAATAAAGCAGATGGGGACACTGTAGCATAATCCAAAACTATCACTTGTCCTCAAAAGGGTTCTGAACCAATTAGCCTTTTGGCTTTGGATGAGAATGGAGGTACAAAAAGAGCTCATGTTTTAGAGAGTTTTGATTCAGAAAGTGAAGTTTCCCATATGGAAGAAGGTCGAGAATTGGCTTTGGTTCTTGTTGAACCAAATTTAGATGGTTGGAAAAATGTGCAAAAAGGGAAAGGAAGAAAAGAAAAAAATAAGTACAAGTTGTCAGTCTTAAATTTTCATTTTCGTTTATTGTATATTTCTCTTAGTTGTTAAATCCTATTGTTAGCTCATAGTTGTGAGGTGATTTTTTTGGAATGCTCAATGCATATGCAAAATGTAGCTTTTTTCCTAAAATGAATCAAATTACATATCATTTTCTATGATATCTATATATATATATATATATATATATATATATATATATATACACACACACACACACACACTCCACATAACATTGTGATGTATGTGGATATGTCTGTATGAAATATTACAATAATTATTTTATAATTATATTTCGCTTATTACAAGAACCACTGTGATCATGATGCCTACAAAAGAACTACACATGAAGATGGAGGATAACAAAATCAGAGGAACCACTGAAAACATGGAAAGAAAGGATTCATGAAACAGAACAGAAAGTGGGTTTTGAATGCAACAAGCCAAGGATCCATCCCCACATCCAATGCCTACCACTTGAGTTTCCAAATTCATTATAGAATACAATCACACACACACAATTTGAAGAACAAGATGCAGCCATTGAAACCCAACCACATAATATTCATAATCTCACCCTAAGCATGTGTAACAAGGGATACCAATTCATAATTTCCACATATATTTAAGGTGGGTTTATGGGAGTGGTTCCATCTGATCACCCCAAAGTGTATAATGTTACACTCATAGTTCTTGATTTGAGCCTGTTCTATTAATATCAAATTGACATTGAGAGGTGGGCCAAGTGTCATTATGGGAATGGTGGTCGATAAGCCTTACCATTGATGATTATATATCCCTCATTTTCCTTAGTTGCACTATTTGCAGAATAATTCATCTATTTATTGTTCTCATGGAGGACATGATAAAATGTTACCTCTTGAATGTAGAGAAAATCCTCCCTGATTCTATTGAAAATTGTTGATGTTGTATAATCTTGAGGAGTGGTGTCTAGCATCATATGCCTAATGACACTTAATAATTCCCCACTATTGTTAGTTTAGGAATGCTTAGGGAGGTTGTAAATTTTACCACTTATAAGAGAGTGTATGCTTATGTTGGATTATTAAAAAGAATTCCTAAACTTTATGCATAAAAGCACTTTAAAGTCCCTCTTGAGCCTATAAGAACCCCACCCACACTTACTACCCTAAATCTACAGTATATATCAAACCTTAAATAATTATATATTTCAAGTATTCATCACACACACACACACACATAACCTCTTTACATTTCCCCCCAAAAAAAAGTTCAAACAATCTCTCGTTTCTCATGTACATTGTTTCTCATACTCACATAAAATGACGAAAACAATTTTTTTACCCAAAATTCTCATATTGGCACATCACATTTCTCATTAAAAAGAAATTAAATTATACACTAAAATGTAAATCATTCATCTATATTAAGTCACACAAAAATATGTTATATTAAAACGAAAACCATTCCTCGACAAGAGCCACATGGTGGCAATGTCGTTACTTTTGCTTTTTGCAAATTTCCACCACATAGATTTTGTTTATTATGCAAGAATGGCATGGATTTATGTGTTAACATAATATTTTTGAGGAATTTTAAAAAAATTCAAAAGTATTTAAAATAATGAATAATGTTTTTAATTTTTTAATATAAAATTGACATATAATAGGTATATATTAAAAATGAACATAAATTTATATTTATTTGAAAAGAAGTACTTTAGAGAATATTAATACTATATAAATAAAAATATTCAACCAAGAGATCAACCAATCATTTATTCTAAAAATATTCATTTTTCCCATCAAGTTTCCTTCTTGTTGTAAATGAGAAATATGAATGATTTCTTAAGGAATTATTTAAAAGTTAAGGACAATATATACTTGGTCTTGCACAAAAACCACATACATAATTAACCTCGATATTCCTTTGATAATTATATGAAGCTATTCAGATGAAATTGACAATAGAAAGATATGAATCATTGACCAGAGAGTTATTATGAAAAATAATATACAATAAATATGTATTTTCTCACAACACTGGAATTTTTCTAAAACAAAAAAACTGATTTATCATTTTTTCAAAATTTAACGCAGCACTAGTGCAAAAAGATAATGAGTAGATAGCAAAATGAAGGTTCAATAACATGAGTCATCTAGTTAAAACTATTCAAAACAAGACTTATCCCTTCAATGCATTACCAAACTTTATGGTGACTACCATTCAAAAATCAAATCTCTGGAAGGTCAATTTTTTATTCTAATTTTTTAAAGGAAAATAAAAATGGAAAGATAGCCTATCGAGATCTACTAATGGTTTCGAACAGTTTTTAGAAACAAACAGGAAACTAGCCGAAACATAGTTGAAGACTACTGAGGGTAGTTTTGTGGTGCTACGGAAGTGTTTTGGAGACACGAAACATGCTTCCATTCTACCGAAAACAATTTCCAAGACTCATATAAATATAAATTGCAAGACTCAACCAATAAAACAATGCCAAGTGTCAACCGTATATTGGCCAATGAGAAATAGTCAAAATTGCCACGTCATGGACCAGTCAATGTACGGATTGCTAACTGGGCATCC
Organism: Pinus tabuliformis; assembly: GCA_031772625.1. Classification (NCBI taxonomy): domain Eukaryota; kingdom Viridiplantae; phylum Streptophyta; class Pinopsida; order Pinales; family Pinaceae; genus Pinus; species Pinus tabuliformis. Next base: position 403,561,990 of record CM062811.1, on the reverse strand, counting down.
TTGCAACTCAAAAATTCATTTTTTTAATTGTTTCACAAAATTATCAGAGCGCAATTTCGGGAGCATCCAAAGTTAGATTTCAGTGAAACAAATTGTGTTGGATTTAGAGCGATGGGATCTATGCTTTGGCGTTGGTTTCAAGATGATCCAATAATTTTAAATTTTGAGCATTTTCTTGATCCACAAGATCATCGGAAAGGGTGGAGCACGAGAGAAAAATAAAAAATGCAATTACAAACTTATACTTTCATAAAAAAATTGCAAATATTAAAAACCAAACTGCAATAATTGACAAACCACCATCTGTGTCTAATTCAAGTTGTAATGTGTAAAGGCAATGCAACGATCCATATTTTTGGTAGCTGTAGAATCGACACAAATCAATAGCTTATGCAAATTTGTTTTATGGTATATTTATGAAGCATTAAGTGTGTGGAGAAGAGGTCTCAAGCCCAAAATTGGTTAGAAACACAATGAAGAAGTCACCAACAAAACAATAACAGGTGATCCATGGTACTGATCAGATAAAAGTGCCTTTAATTTTTCATTCGTAATATTGTTTTATTAGTATTATTTCTGAGTTCTTTTGTGTATATATCAAATGAAGAGGGACTAATCATCTCTCCCTTTTTGCAGTCTTACATTTTATTGCAGTAAGTGCTAAGTTTTTGCAGGTTTCAGGACGATGAAAGAAGAGCACTATATACACGAGTACCTTTTTAAAGACTAAGTTTATTTTAGAAGAGCATGATCATTCAACGTAAAATAAGATCCACTACACCATTGCTATTGAACACATACCAATTTTACCATTTCTACTCATTCTAAGCCTGCAGTCGATCCATAACTTTCAATCTCCCTACTACCAAAAACTCATTTTCCTTTGCAATCTTCATACTTTCATGCCTTATTTTTACTCACCCTTAACCCAAAAATAAATTCATTCAACTCCCTTACAAAGTTGAGTCACCCCATTTTCCTTTTCCTTTATGTCAAATAAACCTTGCTTCAATGCAAATTTTTCATCTGTAGTTCTTCAAATTATTATTTGATACGCACATTAGATGATGGAGGATTCATTAAGGCCTCCCTTCTAACAAGTCTTGACCCATCGACTCCGAAACATCATCTAGGATCAAGAGTAGAGATATTTCAAGCACTTTGAGCCCTGCATGCCTTAATGGCAGTCTCGTGTTGGTTAATAGAATTCATTAATGGTCAGTAATCCAACAATTTCTTTTCTATATTTGACTTCGATACATTTATTCACATAAATAAAAATTATGCCATTGAGTGGGAATGAATGAAGACTGCATGATTTCACCAATTTACAACAAGACTCAATTCCTAATTCAACAACCATGGCAATAAATATTCCAATCACATCCTTAATTCATACAACCAAGAGAAAGAAGAAGCAAGATCAGATTCTTTTACTTCATATTCCATTATCCAACAACAGCAACCACATTCCTCTATATACATAAGTTGTCCACTTTTCAGGTAAGTGAAGGTATGTGAGTTTTTAATCTTTAATCATGTAATAATTTCCTTAAATGTTAAAATTGTGATTTTGGAAAATACCTCACTTCATCTATAATCCCTTTCTCATTTGCCAAAAACTAAAAACACCTTTAGTTTGGGGAAAGGGATATAAATTCATATTCACATTTCATGTCACATGCCACATTTCTTTTCATCCTAACCAAGATATTTTTCCCAATCAACTACTATTGCATTTTGATTCCAAAAGTTTATATGTTTTGCAGTGATCAATTGATAAGCACATTAAATGGTTGACATCACTATGGGACTTAAAAAGGAATTCTCAATGTTTTCAAGTATTTTGATGCAACAAAAAAACAAAAAAAATATTGTTACACAAGAACAAATACTCATAAAATTTTGGTTGTCACACAAAAACTAGCCATAAAAAATGCATATGTTGCAATCAAATACCTTTCAAGGTACACTTTGAAAAATGAATAAAATTGTCAAATGAGATGATTATGCAAAGTTAAAAGAGAATAAATACAAAGCCAAAGCTCATATATAAGAAAATACTTTTCAAGAAGGTCAACTTATGATTAAGGGAATCAATGCAATAGTTGCATGAAGACATGTAACATCTTCAGTTGGAGGTATGTTGGGTCTCCAAAATGTCATCCACTTTTACCCACATTTCCATCATTTTACCCTCATTCCATAACTCTATAACCCCATAACCTTACATTAAGTAACCATTTTCATGATTGTATGGGTTTATCATTATTATTTTCCAAGTCATTGATTTTAAGTATTTTAAGTTAATTTGTGATTAAATATTAGGAAATTAACATAGTTTCATATATATCTAAAAGTGTTATGAGTTTTGTGATATTGTAGGCCTACTTGGAGATTCTAGAAGGGTCCTACTTGGCCACCCAATCACAAATTCGAATTTCAAATTCCAACCCATGAAGATCTGTGGAATAATTGTAAAAGATGTGGATCATTAACTATGCACATCCAAAGGAGAAGAATCATGGATGAGAATTTTGAGAGGATTTGTATCTTACATTTTTAGGAGATTGGTTGTAACCACAAGAGATAAATGTGGATTTATGAGAGATATAAGGATCTATATTTATTGTATAGTTATCCTCAATTTTTGTATAAATAGGAGTGCACCCTTCATACAAAGGGTTGTCAATTGTAAATAGTTAATGTTTTTGTTAATTTTTAGTTGTTAGAGTTGCTAGTTAGAGGTTTCAAGTTCCATCCAAGATGTGATTTGTAAAGTGAGGAGAGAGAATTCTTGTAATATCTTGTAGCTTCATTTTATGAAATACATACTGCCACTTTGATCTCCAAAATGTGATAGTTGTTCGGTGTGCTTGCTAAGGAATGGAGGGCCCCCATCAACCACAGTTTGCATACCTTTGTATATATTGGTAACATAGTATAGTTTTGTTATTTCATTTCTTTTCATGCAAGTGTGATTTTCCTTTGGCAAGTGTGATTTTATTTCAGCATGTGTGTTTTACTTTACAGCAAGTGTGATTTCAATTATGCAAGTGTGGTGTGATTTCAATTATGAAAGTGTGGTGTGATTTCATTTATGCAAGTGTGATGTGATTTGAATTCTGCAAGTGTGATTTCAATTTCAAGCAAGTGTGATTTCCTTTATGCAAGTGAATTTCTGTATGTTTGGTTTGGTTTGGTTTGGATTAGGTTGATTTAATATGTTTTATAAGTAGGTTTAAATTGAATTAGAGTAATATAATCTGAAATATAACCACCTAGTACATATAGTATAGGTATACCTCGTTATTTCATAGCTATGAACCCTAGGTTGACAATTAATGACAGGGATTTAACTCACAATTAAATCACCCAACAAGGATTTTCATGTTGTTGTCATTATGACATCTATTTTGTTGCTATCATATGTTTATGGTGTATATTCCTATATGGTGATTGGTGGTTCCTCATGACTATCATGGTTTTACTACCTCACTACTGAGGTCCCTCGTTTTGGTTATAAGTGTCATTTATGTCCCTTAATGAAAAGGTCATGAAAAGACCCATGTGGTAATCATTTTAAACTTCAGTCATATATGGGCTATTGGGATACAGTCATGCCATGCATGTAATCCCATCATGTTGGGATATTGATGTAAAATTTAGGTCCAATGTGTAAACCCAATATGTTGGGTGTCTAATATAATCATGAGTCATTGGTGATGCAATTTTTGGTTGAGTCATAAAGTATTGTACTTTATTGAATATCTTCAGAAGATTCAACATATGCTCAAGGGGAGCATGGTAAAAATATAGATTTAAGGATTCATATCAGTAGATCAGACTTACAATGATGAGCACTACAACAAAAGTACTTCATTCAACCTAGTTCAACCATTTTCCCTTGATGTCAAAGGGGGAGAGAAGTCTAGTTTTTGGAGAGAGAGTTTGGAGAGAAAACTTGGTATTTGCGGGTGTTTATAGGTGGTGACCAAACACCAAAGTTTTTTCCATCAAGCCCAAAGGGGGAGATTGTTGACATTACGGCTTATGGCTAATGTGTTGTCTTTGATGACAGCTTGCTTGATAAAGATGTACTTGATGTCAACATTATTGACTATGGAACTAATGCAGATTAGTATAAATGTTACAAATGATGTGGATAGAGAAATGGTAGATGGATGATAGCTTATTTAAGTTTGAGAAAGTATACACAATCCTTGTTTAGGATAATCACGTACATACACAGGTCCTATGAGTAAAATTCATGTACAAAATCTGAACGATGGTAATAAGGATACCAATGGTCATTACCATGGTATTGGCCCATAGTAATGGTTGCGTCAATGTTTATTTGATACCATTAAATAATACTAACAACATTACCAAGGAATTTACCTAAGGTATTTGCTGAGGCTAAAAGATATATAAGGAGATGGAGATCAAGGTGTTAAGTGTGCAAGTAATGAATTGTTGATGAATGATTTGATCTGGAACATGTCTACACTAGGGAACAAGGAGAAGACTCGAATCTGAAAGCTTTGAAGATATGTTGACATGTGTGCTTGATTTATTTACTTGTTTCAAATGTCTAAGTAGCTAACAATGATGAATATGTGATTATAGTGATGTTGTGATCTAAATGAATTATTCAAATGTCTGTAGTTTTGAAAGTAAAGGTTTAAGAGTGTGAAGTTATGCTTGCAATAAAGTATTTAAGATCTGTATGCAGGTTTGCTTCAGGTTTCTCGCATACATACACAGATTTGGTTTAGTATTATAACGTGTAAATTCTATGATAATTTACTTAGTATGCTGATATCTGTACATGTGCGTTGTGCATGGTAAACATGTACATATAATTATCTATCTTGCATAAGGTACACATAGGTACTAGGGTTTTCAGTGCCACTTAATGATGTCATTTTATATGTTCTATTGTATTTGTTGTTGTCCTTCAATGATGTATTGATTTAGATGGTTTATATATATTATGGATTGGTTTGATTTGGTTGCAATAGTTGATTGAGATTCAATTCAGTGATTGGTTTGTTGATGTTACAGTGATTCAATTTATTCAATGATTGTCTTTCATATTCAACATTCAGTTTGGTATTGAGAATAATGTTGGATGTGGATCCAGTTTGAAAATATGACGAAGGGTGGCCCACAAGTTTTGATGTTTTGAGTCAGGTGGATCTAGTCTGAAATATTATGAAATGTGGTTCACAAGAGGTGTTGAGGGTTAGAGCCTTTAGTAAAAGAGTCAGATCTTCCTTCCAGTTGTAGCTAGTAAAAATTTTCAGGGGTAGGTGCTCCTTTCTGATAGCAGACGGTAAACGAGATCAGGCGGTTGTAGCTCCCTTCCAATGGGTGCTGGAGAACGAGTGGAGGTTGTAGCCTTATGCAGGTGGGTGTCTATGTGTTGGTAAGAGTTTGTGCTAGTACAAGATGTAATGAGTTTTTATTTCTAATAAAAGAAGAATACAAAGACGACAAAAGTGGTGGTTTTCTCCCAAATTAGGTTTCCACATAAAATCTCGGTGTTATATCTGTGTTGCTTATTTGTTGTGATTTATTTGTTCTTTACTGCATACTGGATGGTTAATGAATCAATAATGAAATGGATAAAGTTAAATCACTGATGTGATTTATCATAAATTACGTAAAACGGGTATATGTTGTTTCCCTTAATTGAATTTGTGTACACACATGGGTTTCTTAAAGAACAATAGCATACAAAAATCAGAGTATGAAACTGAAAGTTTAAAGTAAGTTAAAATACCAATTCACCCAACCCCCCTTCTTAGTATTTATCCTAACAGAAGAAGGCATAAAGGAGAGTGATCATGTTCACATTGTTGTGGATGCTTTGGCTTAAGCAGGAAATAAAGTTGATGGGGACATTGCAGCATAATCCAAAACTATCACTTGTCCTCAAAAGGGTTTTGAACCTGTAAGTCTTTTGGCTTTGGATGAGAATGGAGGTACAAAAAGAGCTCATGTTTTAGAGAGTTGTGATTCAGAAAGTGAAGTTTCCCATATGGAAGATGGTCGAGAATTGGATTTGGTTCTTGTTGAACCAAATTCAGATGGTTCGAAAAATGTGCAAAAAGGGAAAGGAAAAAAAGAAAAAATAAGTACAAGTTGTCAATCTTAAATTTTCATTTTCCTTTATTGTATGTTTCTCTTAGTTGTTAACTCCTCTTGCTAGCTCATAGTTGTGAGGTGATTTTTCTGGAATGCTCAATGCATATGCAAAATGTAGCTTTCTAAAATGAATAAAATTACCTATCATTTTCTACACTCCACATAACATTGGGATGTATGTGGATATGTCTATATGAGATATTACAATAATTATTATATAATTATATTTCACTTATTACAAGAACCACAGTGATCATGATGCCTACAAAAAAACTACACATGAAGATGGAGGATAACAAAAGCAGAGGAACCACTGAAAACATGGAAAGAAAGGATTCATGAAATAGAAGGGAAAGTGGGTTTTGAATGAAACAAGCCAAGGATCCACCCACCCCCGCATCCAATGCCTACCACTTGAGTTTCCAAATTCATTATAGAATACAAATCACACACACGCAAATTGAAGGACATGAAGCAGCCATTAAAACCTAACCACATCATATTCATAATCTCATCCTAAGCATGTGTAACAAGGGCTACCAATTCATAATTTCCACATATATTTAAGTTGGGTATATGGGAGTGGTTCCATCTGATCACCCCAAAGTGTATAATGTTACACTTATAGTTCTTGATTTGAGCATGTTGTATTAATATCAAATTAACATTGAGAGGTGGGCCAAGTGTCATTACGGGAATGGTGGTCGATAAACCTTAAGATTGAGGATTATATATCCCTCATTTTACTTAGCTGCACTATTTGCAGAATAATTCATCTATTTATTATTATCATGGAGGACATGATAAAATTTTACCTCTTGAATGTAGAGAAAAGCCTCCCTGATTCTATTGAAAATTGTTGATGTTGTATAATCTTGAGGAATAGTGTCTAGCATCATATGCCTAATGACACTCAATTAATTCCCCACTATTGTTAGATTAGGAATGCTTAGGGAGGTTGTAAATTTTACCACTTATAAGAGAGTGTATTCTTATGTTAGATTATTAAAAAGAATTCCTAAACTTTATGCATAAAATCACTTTAAAATCCCTCTTGAGCCTATAAGAATGCCACCCACACTTACTACCCTAAATCTACAGTATATATCAAACCTTAAATAATTATATATCTCGATTATATTCAACACACACACACACACATAACCTCTTTACATTTCCAAAAAAAAAAAAATCAAACAATCTCTCGTTTCTCAGGTACATTGTTTCCTATACTCGCATAAAATGATGAAAACAATTTTTTTACCCAAAATTCTCATATCGGCACATCACATTTCTCATTAATATATATATATATATATATATATATATATATATATATATACATTAAAATGTAAATCATTCATCTATATTAAGTCACACAAAAATATGTTATATTAAAACGAAAACCATTCCTCGAGAAGAGCCACGTGGTGGCAATGTCACTGCGTTTGCTTTTTGCAAATTTCCACCACAAGGATTTTGTTTATTGTGCAAGAATGATATGGATTTATGTGTTAACATAATATTTTTGAGGAATTTTAAAAAAATTCAAAAGTATTTAAAATAATAAATAATGTTTTTAATTTTTTAATGTAAAATTGACATATAATATGTATATATTAAAAATTAACATAAATTTATATTTATTTGATAAGAGGTAGTTTAGAAAACATTAATACTATATGAATAAAAATGTTCAACCAAGAGTTGGACCAATCATTTGTTCTAAAAATATTCCATTTTTCGATCAAGTTTCCCTCTTGCTGTAAATGAGAACTATGAATGATTTCTCAAAAAATTATTTAAAAGTTAAGGACAATATATACTTGGTTTTGCACAAAAACACATAAATAATTAACCTCGATATTCCTTTGATAATTATATAAAGCTATTCCGATGAAATTGACAATAGAAATATATGAATCACTGACTAGAGAGTTATTATGAAAAATAATATACAATATTATTTTCTCACAACACTGGAATTTTTCTAAAACCAAAAAACTGATTTATCATCTTTTCAAAATTTAACGCAGCACTAATGCAAAGAGATAACGAGTAGATAGCAAAATGAAGGTTCAACAACACGAGTCATCTAGTTAAAAATATTCAAAACAAGACTATTACAAGCCAAATGAAGCCTATATCACATGACTTCCCAAATATTTAGTTCTTCAAATGAATGAACCAATATAAGAAGTTGGGATTCCAAAATCACGCATGGATTTTATTCCTTTAATTTTGGGTTGGTGGTAACAAGGGCTTAGACGTAAGTCCAAGTTAAATATAAATGTTGTCGCAACAATATTACAAGTAAAAAGAAACCTATGTCACATGAGTTGCTAAATGGTCAGTTCCTCAAATGACTGAAGGAATCTAGGAAGTTGGGATCCTAAAATCACACATGGATTTTATTTCTTTAATTTTGTACAGGTGGTAATAAGTTAGTGGGTGCTCTTGTTCTATACAACACTTCGGCAGTATGCACTATCCTTATTGTAGCAAGCTGATAAAGACCATTCCTAGGTGCATGCTCCAAATCATATTTTTGTAAGAACACAAAATGAGATAACCCCATTATTTCACATCTACCTCCACTCAGGAAAGGGGCGATACCTACGTGTACAATATGTTGTTGGGGTTATAATACTCAGTATGTTTGTGCTCTTGCGTCATTCTAAATGGAGCTAGTGACTTATCTATTTCAATCTAGGTACAAAACCATGTTGCAGAAGAATGTTCATTTGAATATCTTTAAAGTCTCAAAATCAATATGTCCAAAGACACTCTGAACTGAAGAACACAATATTTATATTAGATTTTCAATATATTTTCAAACAAAACCTACTCTTTCACTACATTGCTAAAAATTAAAGCTCATTTTGTAACCTTATCAGATGACCCATAAATTAGAAAACAAAAATGCCAAAACTGCCATAGAAATCTATCTTCATTGGATCTCATCAAAATTAGAAGATCACCTAAAAAAAATGCCAAAATTGCCATAGAAATCTAATGACATTGGAGCTCATCAAAATTAAAATCATCGTTGTTGTAGAATAATGGAAAAATAGAGCAAGAGATAAATTCACCAAAATACATAAACTTACATGGACAATCTCAGGTGAGAGAATCCTGATGATGAAATTTTGATCAATCTAACCCTTACGCAATAATGCCATGCAAACTACATTATATGCCTAATAATATAGAAACCAGACAGTCAAAATCGTACTGAGGACAAAAGTTTGGATGACTTGCAAAGTTGAAAAGCATATCCGATGGCATGTAATCTCCAAACAACCTAATCTCCCAATCAGTGGAGTTTCATACAACATGGCAAGTGTAGATATGGTTTGGCCAAAGAAACTAAACCACATAGTCAAAATCATTTAACAAATGCAAGCAACTTCTTTGACTGAGCACTGGTGACTGGAGAGATTGAATGCACCAAAGTTGTCAAATGACATGAATCTAGAATAAACCAAAAGAAGTTTACTTAGGCAAGCACCAATGTAAGAGGTGTGAACATGTTCTTGGGGGATTTGAACCTTTCCAAACATGTTCACACTGATAACACAAATCTAAGTGTTTAAATGATTGTGGGAATGAAATCAGGCATATAAATTGAAATATCAATGTCAATGGACACTAAAACAAACTAGACATGGCCCCAATAGAGGAGGATAGACAACAAGAGTGAACAATTGTTCATTGTGGAAGCTTAGAAAATCAAAGAATTTTTTTTAAAAACGTGGAATACATTGATTAGATGATTATGGTAACATGGAGATATGAACGATTGTGGGTGCATGTAATTGTATGTAGACCAGGGGTTGATATTGGCATGAATATTTTAGAACATCAACAGATAAAAATTCAATAGGTTGTGATAGTGCAATTGACTTTGCAAGCTATTGGATGACTCACCAACGTAAGGAAAACCAATATGAAGAATAAAATCTGCAAATAAGGAAAAAAAAACATATGTAGATTACATTGCATGTTGTCGTTCCACAATACTAGAGTCCATAAATTTTTTTATCAGAGGTTAGACATTATGAGGCATATTTTCTCAAACACAAGACTAATAGCTACATGGTGTATTTTTTTTCTATAGTGTAAGAAGTTGTGAACAATATTTAAATGTAGTCACTGAGTCAATTAGCCAACAGATGAGTATTCTAATTAACTTAATGTCATAAACCAATGTCTCCATGGGAATGGTTCTAGCCGTATCATACTACATTTTCTTATAAGAAAAAAAAAAAGTAATATTGCCACTACAATATTGTGTTCTTTATTACATAGGGAAAAAAGACAATGTTTCTTTTGACTATTGAAAAAAATAAAATAAAATAAAATAAATAAATAAATATAAATATAAATATAAATAAATAAATAAATAAAATAAAATAAAAATAAAAAATAAAATAAAATTATATATATATATATATATATAATAATAAATAAAATAAATAAAAATAAAAATTTAAAAAATAAATAAACAAAAATAAAAATTGTTGAAGTTTTTTGTAAACAAAAAGATATCTGGTACAAAATTGTACAATAATAACATTGTGAACTATATATGCATGTCATTGGTATTGGTATTGGCAGAGTTCCTCTGCAATTGATAGAGTTTGTCAAAGTGGCAGTGGAACAAAATCTATGACAATGAGTAACAAGGAAATATTAGTGCAACAAAACAAATGCTAATCCAAGATTTATGTTCTTCAAAGTATTCAATGAGTAAATAAACTTGTCAATGGTGTGTTGTTCTAGGAAGACGCATAAAATGAGAACAATGAAGCTAGAGGAAATGTTGTTGTAAGAAAGCTTTTTCAGAGTGGTTTGATGTCAGCAAGTGTTATTGATTGTCAAAGTGAAGATGCCATGAATAGAGATATTTTACAAATTAAACATTGTGGACGACATGTTTTCCATATATTCTTGGAAACTCGTCTTATCAGTTGTTGGGAAGAGTTGTTGGAGTTGTGGCATTTGAAATTTATAATCTATTTTGTTGTCATCTATCTCTAGTACTCAGTCAACATTGAGACGATATGAAATCGTTGTACTCTCTTTGCACAATGTGGAATTTGGTGAATTTGGGAGCATGGGATCTGAACATTTGGCACATATTTTCTCATAGGGTGGTGAGAAAACATTTTTTGGTTTGAGTGTTCCTTGTACATGTTTCAAAAGTGAGTATAATTATTAGGTTTTGATATGTTTTGATAGGAAAAATATAAGGATTTTGAACATAGCACTAGATGTCAACAAAATGTAAAAGGAAAATGCAAGTAAATACTTTTGTCATTGATTTGATGAAGGAAAACAAGTGCGCTTTTTGCATAAGTGTGATTGAGAACATCAATAAAAATTGTTGTTGCAGATCGTAGCATCTGGCATCCTTTTGGACCATTTCTAACAATATTTTTGAATAGATAAACTGCCTTGTTTTTATATGTAAGCTCATGCTTTATCGCCAAAATTTCTTCTTCGTAAGTTTCATTGAGTTGCATCTAATATTGGATGCAAATTTTTGAGTATTAGAGTTATGGAATATTGTAATTATGAAATATATGTTTTCTTTTTATGTCATTTGATAGGGAAAGCAAAACAGTAGTTGTAATGATTGTTTAATGTGCAACAAAATTTGGAGAATGTTTTGGTGCAAGAATTGACTTACAGTAGTTGTATCATGGGCAGTCTCACCATCTTTGATATTGAGTTCAAATTGCTTATTATTTTGGTGGCATGTTATAATAACAACCGCAACAGAACCAACTGGGTATGTTTCACTTGACATAAGAAGGTTTTGTATTGTTGTATTTGGAGCTAGTCTACAATTGTTACAAACTCGAGGGACTATTTGCACTGAACTTTTTCATTTAAGGCTATACAAATTTTTGCATCTCCTCTCTCATAGACCCCTTTTCTTCTCACTACAAATTCTGTAATATAGATACTTTTTCCAAGACAAAATTTGTCACGGAATCGGTCTATAAGATTGTTGCATATATTGACTATAGTTGTGAGTTGACCACTTTTGTCTACAAGATCTGCATGCACAAGTTATGTCTTGAATAGTGAATTTGGATTTCTATTTTGTCCTGACCCATACTTTACAAGGGTATCTTGTTCTTTTGTTACTTGTGCATTTGGAAACTAGGAACCAAGGTAATTACCCGCTGACATTAATTACAAGGGAATAAATTAAAATTTAACATAATTGTATAAGAATAAATGTCAAAAATAGAAAAATAGTTTAAAGAGAAAAGGTGTGTGATATCAAATGATTTGTTTTGCCAATTTTTATATTTTCAAAGTTGCAAAGAACATAGAGGGTTAATGTTGATTTGTTGCTGATTTTATATGTACAATGTCATATGACAAAAAGTGAAATAGAATCCAGATATCTTGTAAATGAATTAGTGTAAGAGTGCATTGAACAAAATTTTGTAATTTTGTGTTTATTGTTAAGGGTGAGACAATAATAAAGGTAGAGCATAGTTGTACATTGGAAATAGATACTTTTAATGCAGTAAGGTGAATATCAATCTATTTCACAATGACCAAATTTGTTAGAGGTCTTTAGTCTTGGAGGCATTGTAGTCAAAAGGTTTAGTCAAGGGAAAAGTGGATTTTTGTTATTCAATATATTTGCAGCTTAGTCTAGGATAAAGTGCATTGGGAAGACAAATTGATTCAAGTGTTTTTTTTTCACATGCAATGTTAGTTTATTTCGTTTTGTATCATAAGATATTATTTTGTTTTCTCTGGGAGGATTACTCAATAACTACAAGTGAGAGACAAATATGGAGAAGAAGGAACCAAAAGCCAAAAGATCAAAACACAAAACAGTGCAATGAGAATAAATTGGTTTGTCTATGTTAAGAAAATCTCTAAAGTGTGATGTAACATGCGATAGAATATTGATCAATGGAGAAAAGGAATGAATAATAGCTCTAGAAAAATTTATTGCAGTAAAAATATTTTGATAAGGAGCAACTATAAGAGTAATTCCATAAACAATATGTACAAAATCATATCAAATGGAAATAGTGGAGGTTAACCCATGTACAAAATTATTCCTAGCCCTAGTTGTTGATATGTTGCTATTGTTTTAGATATTTTTTTGTTTAGATCTTGTTACAATTTGTTTTAGTTCAAAATTATGCACAAATACACTATGCATAATTGTAGTACATAAGGAAGAGAAAAACCAACTATGTGATGTTATTGTGGGGAAAGAAGTGGAAATAGACAATATTTTGAAAAGGGAGCATCATATCATTGCTCAATGATTTGTGAAAAAAATTGTTTGGAAGTTTTATTTAACACATGATTTAGAAATCAAAGGAGATATTTGAAGGTCAGTGCATAATGTGTTCCAGACACAGTAGACATAGGAAGAGGAAGAAACTATTGGAAGAACAATTATTCACATTGTTGTTCAATAGTTAAAAAAATAAATGAGAATATCTATATAACATATATTTGAAAAATCAATTTACATTTTAAATAGTGGTGTAGATACAAATATAGACACAGTAACTATATCTAAAGAGTGAACATGAAGAAACATGCATATGTCAACCATGGTATGCTCCTTAATAGTGAATATTAAATATTTAAATTATGGAAATCCAATTATGTTTTTTGCTTTAGGAATATAATGCATAGAAAATTAAGTGTCAAAATGCAAGTGTGGTGAATTCCTAAGTGTGGTTTGTCCATGTATGCAAGCATAATGGATAAAGTACAAAAAAAAAAAATTGATTTACAGTGGAAAAAGACTTTTGTAACAAGATAAGATGGCATAGTTTCTTCTACCATTTGTATTGCTCCATAGTTGATAGGTGCAAAGCTCCCTTTATCTCACTATGAGACAATGTGTATTAGATTCCAATGTTTCAGAGACAAGGAACGCTAAGTTGAAATTAGTTGTCACTAAATTCAAAAGTTATGACTATTGGATGATCCGAGAGAAAATTTATTATTAGTCTTGTAGACTTGTCATGATGTATAGCTTAATGACGTTATTTAAAGTTAATTATTGTAATAGATGGATACCTATTTACAATGTTTTGTCTAGCTTTAGAATAATGATCTATGGATGAGATTGTACAAGTTTTTTTTGTAAATCGAATTGAAATATGGGTTAAGTAGATGATTGATTCTCTAGTTGTGATGCATATATTGTTATCCTTGATCTTTGCAGTGGTCAGAGGTTTAATAATAATTGTGAGCATTGAACATTTTCCTTTAGTAAAATTTGCATCGTCATAGTGGATCAAGTGTACAACGAAGATATTGTGAGGCAAATAGTTTGATGGTCTATCCAATAAGCATCAAAGACATGGAAGAAAACATAGCTATTTGAAATATTTGTCCAAAAGTGGTCAAGAATCAAGCCATAATTAATTGTTGTTGTTGTTGTTGTTGTTGTATGTAATTTAAAATTGTTTTTCTGCATAAATAAACATACTTTTTTTTGTCCACAATTATTCTGCAACATGTCTAGATTGAAGTCACTAACAATAATAATTTTATAGTTTCTTGGAACATGTTCTAAAATGTATTTGATCAAATCAATGATTTCCTCAGTTGTTGCATTTGGTGTACAATAGACATTTTCAATCACAATATCATTTTCTTGAAAATGCAATAAAGAAATTATTGATTCAATATGATTTGTTTTGTACATAAAGACATTGTGAATTGTTACTTTTTTGTGTAACATGTTAGAATGCCATGAAAATATAATAGTTGTATGTGATTATATTTTTCTGTGAACATTGGATTTGGTAGAGGCGCACTTGTTTTTGTTTCTTGGAAACAAAGGATATTAGCATTCATTAGAGCATAGTCGACAATAATATCTTCAAAATGCAATGAGACACTACATGTGTTCAATGAGCATATTCTGAAGTAATCTTTTGTTTTTGTTGACAGTAAACTATACTCAAGTTGGATAGGAGCATTTTCTTCAAGTCTTTGTAACTCAAAAGGAACTTTGTTAGAGAGAGTGAAGTTTTTTTGTTCTAGTTTGTTTATTAGATACAAGGATTCAATATCTTTAATACGTCAAAGTATTGTGTAGACAAGTCCATGTTGTCTAACTCCTTTTGGGTCAACCGTTAGTCTATCCATTATCAAGCCTTGTGATCGATGTATGATTCATGCACATATTAGTTGAACAAGGAATTGTTCTCTTGTGTAACTATTGTTGTTTTTTGGTTGAAGATGTTTACAAACTTTGGTAATAAGTGTCCAATTAGACATTATTCCATCTAATAATGAAAAAATGCTACAATTTTGTTCATTGGACATTGCAAATTGTTAGATCAAGAAATTCAATCCAAATTGCACCATTCTCAGTTGTTGTGGATTTTGTAAAAATTCCTTTAGCTCCATTGACCAATCCATCTTTAATATCATAATTTCCACCAATCAATTCAATGAGCATATTCTCTTTTAGCACAATGACAATTGACAATTACATTTATGTGTTGGTGTAGCTTTCTATGTTTAATGATCTAATTGTTTTGTCAATTTCACTCAATGTTATAATTTGTGCATTAATGAGAGATAACATTTTTTCATTGTTTTTTTGCATATCTTTGTTGAAGTAGAATAAGTATGGAAATGTTGGATCATTTGGAAAGCATATATAATAATGTTTGTTCAAATATTCAAGATCATTGATAGTATGTGAAAATTTTCTAATTCTATTAATATAGAAACAAATACTTTGTTATCTTGTCACATCACTTGTTTTAGCTCAAAAGAAACAACGTTGTCTTTCTAGAAACTCTAAGGAGTACGAGTTTCTTTAAGACTTGGGTGCTCAAATATACAATGATCATGGACATGTTGTGCTTGGAATAGATTACCAAAAAATATTATGTCAAGGTTTTCAAATGGTGTGGTTGGTGTGTGCACGATTTCATGAAGTCGTTTATCAATGATATATAGCAATTGAGAGCTGATCAATGATGCTTCATCTATGAGAAAAAGTATAAGGTCTGAATATTATTTTCTTAACATATCAAGTGTGTTATAGCTCAATGGAATTATGTTAGATGATGAGAGTGGTAGGTGAAAAGACAAATGCACTGACATTGTTTGAATTATATGCAACCTTGCTAGTAAATGCAATTATGAGGCCCCTTTTTAAAGGGGTCACTCTGAAGGTATTTGTTATAGTAGTGCATCAATGTGTGATAAAGTGACTATGTGGTGAATGTTTTTCCTGTTCTTGTACTGGCTGTGATAAAGAAGTAAAGTCACTTGCCTGAATTGTTTTTTTTCCATAACACTATTTGTTTTAATATCAATTTTGTTCTTGATTTAGTTTTCTCCTAATTTCTTGATATGATTCCATGCTAAAAGAAAAGGATGCTTCATATATTCATTAGTCTTTACAGTTGCAATATGCATGTTTCTAGATTGCATTTTTTGCATTAGATCTTATTGAATATAATATTTTTCAAGAAAATGAATCCTTGTGTCATTTTCTGATGGAAGGTTGAGTACAAGCACCTCTTCATATTTGGAAGCAATTTCAATAGAAGCAAGGTCAATGTTGCCCCATGGAGAGATTGAATGGAAGAAATGTTTTTCGGTGGCAAAACTAATATTCTTTTTAGAAAAGTATGCTTTGGTCCATGTCTCATTGTCCTTTTTTAAATTGTATTCAGATTCTCTATATGGAAGATAAAGCATCATTTTTTTATCTATAGTGGTTTTTCAGGTCCTTTTTTCCATTGTATCAAACGAATCCTATGACACATGAGCGTTTTTTTCTAGTTGCATTTTGTCTAGTGAAATAGGAAGAAGCATATTATGCTAGGAAAATTATTTAGAGTCCAATGGGTCAAGCCACATATTTATCAATGATTGATTTTCACATAATATCTTCAGAGTTTTCATGTTCATATTGCAGGAGAACAAGTCATTTAAGGACACATGTTCTTTTCTCAACTGAAGCAGTGTTAATAAAGATTTTTTTCTAGATAATGAGTGCGTAGGCAACAAGAGTGTAATGTGAACAACTTTTCTATTGACATTTTTTGCAGATTCAATCATACATTTCCAAGCCTATGAATGGTTTCAATTTTTCCACCATTGTTAGGCAAGCAATCTTCTTAGATTCTTTTGAAAGCAAATGCCATTGTGCAGTCCATCTTTGTCATATAAGAACTACAATATGTTGTTGCAACGTAGGCATCTAATATAAACTGTGCATCTGTGTTTGCCTACCACAATCGAGGGATTTCTTTTGCAAATGCATTTATCCAAATATCACAGGGACTTCTTTTCAATAGTGCAATGGGTCGAACAATGCAGGAGCAAAGGAGCAATATATATTATTTGTTTGTAATACCAAGATCAGCCAAGAAAGTATCAAATGTCATGTTTTTTGGGCACATTTTGTTATGTAAAAGGGAAGAAAGTTTTTCTTCATTTCTTGATTTTCATTATCATTATTGTATAAAGGTTGCAAGATACAAGTTTCATGCATTGGTGGAAAAGGAAAACCAAATCTACAATTAGAATGTTTGTGTTTTATGAAAGTTGTTCTGTGATGATGAGTTTGTATTTGAACCATTTGGTCTGATAACATCATTGAATCACAAGTGAAATAGCTATCAATCAAAGAAATAACATCAATTTCAGGAGAATGTTGATATAGTGGTGCGTCTTTAATCCAAATCAATACATGGTCATGTTTGGTTCCTCTGCTTTGGAAATCTATGATAAAAAAAATATTCTTCGACTCATCCAAACAGTTCATTGTTTTTTGTGATAAATGTATGTATGGCTGATATTTTATTTCTATAATACCGACTACAAATGACTGGGCGAATTCTGATCAATTTTTCAATGCATTGATTCAAAGTATCATTAAATTGGTTCGTTGAACTAGTAGAATTTTGTTTCTTCAATACATCTATTAATGGAACCCAAAGGTGCTCAACATTAATGAATGTGACAAAAAATGTTGGTGGACTATGTTAACGTATCATCGCAAATATGTATTTTCATACAAAGTAATAAGGAGATGTGTGAATGCTTTTCATACATTGATATGCAATTGACGATTGCAAATTTTTTTGAAGGTTGTTTTGATATTTGACATCTCTAGCAACTAGTTTTTTTCCTCTTAGCTCTCCTTTGCAAATGGAAATCTAAGCTGAACCGGAAAATTATTCTATCAATATATGAATTTCCTTAAATATATATATAGATATATATAACACGTGTTGAGAAGTCTTCAGACTTGTGCAATAGTTCCCATTGTGTAATATTTTGATATGAGAAGGGATTGACCACATCAACAGGTCAACTATAGCCATAAAACAACATTGGGAAGTTAAGTTCTTCAGAGAACTTATCTTGGAAGATACCCAATGGCTTGTATCCTTCAAAAGGTGCAATTTGTAATATTTTTTTGTCAATATGATGGATTAAGTGGGATTTTTTGTAACCATGAACATGTGTTTCTGATTTTGTCTCTAGATCAGTGTCAACACATGGTGAATGTGCTCCATCAACTTTTATACTATTGGTCTCATGATCTTGTCTACGTTGATCAAAATGTTCTTTCCATTCATTGTTGAACATTATTTGTTCATCTCTGTAGAGATTTGTATTTCACAAGTCACATAAGGTAGTTATTACTTTTTTTGTTCGAACATTTCTAAACAAATAAGCATTCTTGTATTCTATTTTTCTTTTTAGGATTATTGCAATTGTTGTGCAATCATCAATACTTCTAGGTAGGCTCTTTGAAATTTGTTCAAATTAGCAGGAAAATTTAAGGTTATGCCTGTTATTCCTATTTGCGATATTTTGTAGCCAAGTTATCGTATTTGCGCAAGCATCATTCTTGGTGCTACCAATCTTTCTTCTAAAGATGTTAATTTTGCCACAAATAACATTTTTTTATTTCGGGGGATATGTAAAGGTGATGTGAATTTAGGCAATTTCCATTGATTATTGCTAGATTGCAATATTTTCAAATTTCTTCATTGGCTTTTATTCCTTTGTCTCCAGCTATAGATATGAGCGCATGAAAAGTTGCCAATGTGCTATTATTCACAAGCCTCATATCTTTTCCAAAATGCAATCTATCACAAATACAACATGTGTAGATGTGTCTTGTATTGACTGCAAACATTCCTCAAGTGATTTAATTGATTTCAAATATTTTTTCTGATCGTAGGATAACAAAGCACCATGTGCATGCATTACTTGTTTCAATTGATTCAATCGACTAGGTTGTTTATTGGATGTATTGGGAGGAGGAACAAGTATTGGCTTGTTATGTCGCCCACTAAATGATGAAGAAAGATTTTTTTTTATAGTGTGCAATGTTTATACAACTTAACATATTTTTTTCTTTTTGAAATTTTATTGTCAATGAATTAAATTTTCTTGTTGGCTACAAGTTGTAACAACATTGGATTGCCTATGTAAAAGATGTTTCGGTGGAACACTTGAAATGGCATCAAAGTTTGGTGTTCCTAATATTTCTTGGAGAGATGTATCTATATTATGTGAATCATTGACACTATTAATTTGCAAATGTGCATGAAATTGTGCATGTGATGTTGATATTGGCAGATGCATAAGGTGGATTGTCTTTGATACAATATTTGATGAGTAGAATTGTAAAGAAATATCTCTAATACTTGTGCTTCAAGTGTAGGTGTTAATATTAAGTATTTCACATATACATTGCATCCAGAAACCACCTCCCTCTATTTTTCCATTTGCATATAGCATTGATAAGTTGATAATATAACTTTTCCGTTTGTTGATACATTGCTCTTACTCAATATTTTTGGTATCAATGTTTTTTTCCAAGTAATTCATAGCTCTAACATCATTCTAAGTGTAAAAATTGTAGAAGGTTTGTGTAATTGTTTTTCTCATGGAAAACATGTCAAACCAAGGTGAAATCATGCAAATAGAACTGAACAATGATTCATGACAATCACTCACAATGGGATCATGAATCAAGAATCCTTGTTCTCATAATATTTCTTTAATGAACACCATGTCAAATTGTATAGGAGAGGAATGGTATGTAGGAATGCATGGAGCAATTTGTAACAACCCCGATTTAAAATATACAAATAATTACATCAATTTATATGATTAATAATCAACACCTAACTATTCAACATAGAATTTTCGAAAAATATGAGCAGAGACAACTTATCTGTAGTAATAATATTCCTTACTTATGTTTTTGGAGTTGAATGTTTTTTTATTTCTGTTAACCGCAACAAAGATTTTGGGGACGACTCTCCACCTAACTGTAGGCTGAGCTGCACATAATATTTTTACAGTTGGTCACCCCCAACCCCTTAATCAACGTACTACTGTTAGGGAATCCTTTGTCTCACAACATTTTTCTCCCAAGAGAATGGATGAATCTCATCCTCCTCACCATCCATTAAATAGACCAAAAAAAGGAAAGGCATCCGCACGCTCACATTCCATATGTCAAAATGCAACTTTTATTTCTTTATTTTATGTTTTACTTAATTTAATATCTCTCTTAATTTAACTCTTTCTTATTTTATTCCTTTTTACTTTTTGTTAACTTTACTTATTCTTACTATTTTTATAGTTTACTTTTATATATAGTTATTTAAAACTCCAATTTATTATTTACTATTTTATTTATTTATTATTATATATTCTCTTCATTATTTATTTACTATTATTATCTTTTCTTTATTATTTACTATTTATTTACTATTATTATCTCTTATTTATTGTTTATTATTTATTTACTTGTATTTAAATGTTATATTATATATTTATTTATTTATTTATTTATTATTATTATTATTATTAGGGGCATTACATACTCCCCCTCTTTAAGAAACTTCGCCCCAATGTTAAGTTGAATCATTTAGCGTTTTATTTTATTTAATTATTTATTACTTCACGTTTCCCCACACACTTTACTGAACTAGTATAACTAGCAGACATCAAAAGTTTCCACAACACCTAAGAAATCCCAAGGAATATCTTTCCTTTTTCCCACTTTCAGAACTAGGCATAAGCCTCATCGGTCTATACCATAGCCTATGGTTGGCCCCAAGGCTCACTCTAAGAGTTAGACCTCATCTACCTCAAGGCAGACATCCGATCCCAATACTCAATGACTCCAAGCATCTCACATGGTTGGCCCACTCCCTCCACACTCACTAAGGTGCACAGCCTCAGGCATCGAAGTCCTTACACCCCCACTAGACTTCGGCATCCCAATCCAATATCAATCACGTGGCCTACAATATTAGGCACTTGGCCTCCTCAATATGGTCCCATAGCCCCTGAAGAGTTATACAAGACAAAGGAACCACTGACATACGTAGTGTTAATTCAATCTATCCCTATCCCATATGGTGTTACATATTCCCCCTCGCAGGTATGGGCTCCCACGAGATCATCAAATAAACTGGCCCTCTCAACCAATTTATGGAGTTCCTTTCAGTCACCACATCTCAACATGTAACCAATGCATTAGTTATAATCATAGTATCAAAGAAAATAATCCATATGCCCAATCTTGCATTTCATTCTGATAATATAACATCATTGTTATCACAACATTTTAAATAGTAAAGAACGACATGCTCTTGAATGTCATAAAATATGCATACGATTACCACATGCTTCACATCATAAAATAGCCTCATAAGTTATAACATCAACATATTTGCATCAAGGATAATTCATAAAATCACATGATAAATGAACCACATGTCAATATACATTATATCATAACATCATGATCCCTATGCATATCATATCCATCATGAGCATTCAACAGCATTATCATGACAAATAAATAAATAAGCACCACATATTCATCATTAACCTCTCGTGAGAACTATATCCATTTACCACATACCATGACATCATTAACCTCTCATGAGAACTATATCCATTTACCATATACCATCACATCATTAAACATCATTAATATGAGAATCATCTCAATACTTATCAAATATAGAACAACAATACACTTTAAGCATTCTTATCATGAATTAATTTCATTAACTTATACAAAAAAATGAATACTAAATATGGATTAAGATTATTCAACATCCCTCTAGGATTTATGTTATGTTATCAGTACTATTAGTGTCATGTTTTCATCAAGGTACCAGTTACTTTTCAATAATAACTTCTTGCTCTTTCTATTAGGAAGTTTACCATTTACACCGTAGGTATACTCATCTAAGTATATCGTTAAATTTCAAATGAGCCCCATCATCTTGAGCCTTAATCTCTCGTCAAATATTCTTCCTTCCCCAAGGAAATTTAGTGAAATTCATTGTTAAGATATTACCGTTTGTACAATCATTTAAATCATTAATATCAAGTTAAAATTCCATGATCACTATACATATTTTTCTTATCCATTCTAGTACCATTCTACTTAATGACACACATACACTAGGTCATCTTTGTTTAAGTTTTTTATCTTGTGTAATCAACTTGCATGAGGGTTTGTTGATCCCTATTAATTTATCCATCATTGTGTAATTATCATTATACATCCTCAAAAAACCTACTTACCTCATCAAGTTCTCATATCAATACCACTTGACCTCACTTATTTTGTCAATTTGTGCATATTCTTCTTGAAGTATTGTTGAGTCCCAAACTTGCATCTTCCCTATACACCTTTCTAACCTTTTTTTCCATTTACTTGGACCTCCTAAGCTGTCAAATCATTGCATATTAGTTTAAAAAGAGCATATAAAGTGGTTTCCTAACTATGTCTTGTGTCTGCTGTTTGATTTAGATTTTTTCTCATTCAGTTGCGGAATCTTGTCACTTTCCATAGCCTTTTTGTTGAAGTCTGTGTTACAGGTGTCTTCAGGCGAATCTAGCCACATGGGTAAGTTGCAAATGGCGTAGACATGGACCGTGTCCTATTGGCTCAGTCGAATCCATCAAAGAAGGCCGTGGTCAAAGATAGTCAAGCGGTGGTCAACCTAAGAGTCCTACAGTGATAGAACTCTGTTTTTCACCACGTGAAGACTTGCGTGGCCGTTTCTAAATCTCAGGAGACATGTTAACACCTGTGGACTGCTCCATGAACCGAATCCAACAGCCACCCTCCGTAGATTTAATCTTCACGGTTACCATAATGCTAGATTCTTGGACGTGGTTGCTTCACGTGTCTTTTATCAGCGCAGATTTTAGGAAAGTAGTTATGTCATCCTCTGTTATAAATAAAGCGTTCTCATACGCATAGTAGTTAGTTCTTGTAATGTAATTTTGACTGTTAACAAGCCCACTGTGTCGTGACTTTATCTCTATGTTATGACTGCATTTTAATACATGAGAAGACTTTGTTTATAAGCTCAATTCGTGGTTGATTGTTGACAGCCCGAGGTTGTGCAGAGGGCCCCTGTACACACCAAAGGTTTTGTTAATTATTGTATAGTTTCACACTTTATTTCTTTATGTTCCTTATGCCATAATCATTTATTTGTATATATTGCACTGCTTATGGTATTCACGTTGATTGTTGTCCATAGTTTTTATGCTTTCTAATGATGTTAACTAATCAGTGTCTTTGTTTCAGATTACAATAGGCAGCCCGGGAATTTGCACATAGCTTTATAATGACTCATGACATGGAATTATTCTTGTCCTTCTGCTGATTTATTTTCTTAGTTCTAATTCCAGCACTGTTTTATTTCTTTCAGTTTTGCTCATTTACTTTTCTGCAAGATAGATATTAGATTACTCATGTCATTTTCAGTTACCTCCAAAAGCCAAAGCGAGTCAAATGGTGAGGGATTGAAGTATGAATGAGTAGTTTGGTATTAGTTTATTTTTCTGCAAGTTATATATTAGTTTACTCATGTCATTTTCAGTTACCTCCGAAAGCCAGAGCGATGTAGAAATTTTGAATAATATGACACATATTCACAGAGATTATCCTGATTATACACTTATAAGTGGAACGTGCATAATACATAACCTCCTCTACGTTGATCATCAATTTACAGAAGCAGAAACATTCACAGTCATACATAGAAGCATCAATCACACATATCAACACAGTATTTTCCCGGGGAAAGCATCTCGCTAAAAACCCCAACTATCTGTATATTATAGTGATTGAATCATGTAACAATAAATAGTACAATACTCCTCGCAAGTACTCAGTACTATCTCCTCATGCTACACACAATACAGCTCAGATTTGATCTCCAAATCTGCCTCGCTGCTTTGCCTGCCTCCACTGCACAATACCTGCTCAAGAATTGATGAGAATGGTTTACCAAACTCGTATTTGACTTGCAAATAATCACTCACACTGTGTTGGATGTGAGCACAGGCTACAATTCTTGGTATTGGCCAATTCATTGGCATACTCAATCCCTCTGATTGTGCAACTCATCATGCACAACTATAGTCACAACTGATAGCAATCTGATCCTCTAACACCTGTCCCTGCTGAACTGAACATGCACTGACATGCAACTGAGTTAACTGATGTATTCTATAGTTTCATTATGAGTTAATAACTTGTGAATTAATTAATAACTAATTCACCCAACTCATCTCTAGTCTATTGATCAGTTAGACTAAATACAACTAGTTTAACAAAGTTAAACTGAACACAACTCCATCAACATCACCTCCAGTCCACTAAACTCAACTCACTTGAGTTCTAACTGAAGTCCTGCATGCAAATATTAGTCATCCCATAGGTAACCACGTATTTCCTTCTGGGATCTGCATGTACCACATACGTAGCTCATCCTGAAGTGCTCCAAGAGAATAAGATCAAGTTTATAGTCCAAATATTATTATGAGACAATAATATTTGACTTTTCTATTTTTGACAGCCAGTCTAAAAATAGACTTTGATCACTCACACTGTGATCACTCACACTGTGGTCACCCACACTGTGATCACTCATACTGTGATCACCCACACTGTGATCATCCACACTGTGATCATCCACACTGTGATCAAAAATAGAAATTGCGCCATAATTTGCCTGCGGGCCCACTTAGTGAAGGCGACTCTTTTCACTAAGCTCCATCATCTTGTTGCATTCTCAACAAGCATTTCTTGTTGCACACTTTTCAACACTCCCTCTCAACAAGAAAGGCTTCCTCTCAAACCCGATCCTATAACTCTGGAATGTTCTCCATGAAACACATCTAGCTGGTCCACTTGCTCTGTCATCAAAGTCTCTGACTGCTATTACCTCTGTCGACTGAAAACTCTGCATCTCTGTGCTCTTCAGTATCTGACTGCTCTAGCCTCTGTCACTTTGATCTCTGACTGCATCTGTGCTGCTGCTGGTTCTATCTCCCAGCATTGCATCTGCACTGCACCTCCCAACTGACCTCCCTGTTGGGCTAGAAACACCCTCTGATGCTGAAGCTCTACTTTCTGCTGACAAGTGCTCCCTCTCTGACATCTGCGCTACTGAAACATCTCCATGCATCTCGCACCATTGCACACCTCTCTGTGCCACCTAGCACTATGCAAAACACTTGTGCCTCTCGCATTGCTACCGCCTGCTAGCTATGTGTTGTCTTGGGATTCCCTGCACTGTCGCTCTCTATGCCGCTCCATCCGCATCTGTCTCTACCCAATCAATCAGTTCCTGCTACTACACATCTGGGGCTCTCGTAGCAAGGTCTCATCCAAGAGGTTGGGTACCTCAAGGATCCTGTTATGAAACCAGCTCAAGAAAAGATAGAAAAGAAAGATCAACGCCTTAGAATTCAGCCTCTTCGAGGGGGCAACCTCCTTTACATTACATAAATGAACAATTCTTGGATGATACAAATGACAAAACCTCTTTTCTATATATAGGAGTCTAAGGAGTCACAATATAATCTAGCCGACCTAACAATAATAATATAAAGCCACAAAAATAACAATAGAGGGATTATATGGGGCACAGAAATAACAATATGGGGGTAATAGGGGCACAACAATATAAATAAGGGGTATAACTACAATAGTAATGGGGTAATCACTAGTATTATAGGGACCCAACATGCCCCTCTCCTTCAAAAAAGTGTTGTCCTCAACGCTTGAGCAGTTCTGGATACTTCTGCATAAAATTCTCATCCTCCCATGTGGAATCTTCAGCGGATAAGTTCTTCCACTTGATAAGATACTCTGAAATTGATCGATTTCGTAGCTGTCGAGTTCTTGTTTCTGTGACTGCTTCCGGTTCCAATATAATTTTTCCTTCCTCGTCAAGTTCTGGCAATATTGTTTGAACTGGGAGCTTGTCGCCTATAACCTTCTTTAAACATGAAACATGGAAAACTGGGTGCAATCGAGAAGCTGCAGGAAGCTCCAATTTGTATGCCATAGTACCAATCTTTTCCAACACCTTGTACGGACCATAATACTTTGGTGATAATTTATTATCCTTCTTAGCTTGCTTTAGGGACATTTGCTTATATGGTTGTAGCCGTAGGAATACCCAATCACCTACATCAAAACTTCTTTCACTGCGATGTTGATCTGCCTGTTGTTTCATTCTATTTTGTGCCAACACGAGGTTATCCTTTAAGAGTTGGAGGACTTGTTGTTGATGTTCGATGTGATGTTCCACTGCCTGAACCTTAGAATTTTCTCTTAAATATGATGTGATTGATGGTGGTTGATACCCATAAAGTGCCATAAATGGGGTCATTTTTGTTGCTGTATGGAAGGAAGTGTTATACCACCATTCAGCCAGAGGCAACCATTTGACCCATTGTGTCTGTTTATCAGATACAAAGCAACGAAGATATCCTTCCAAACATTTGTTTACTATCTCAGTTTGCCCATCAGATTGAGGATGATAAGATGAGCTATGAGCTAACTGAGTACCAAGACAAGAAAATAATTTTGTCCAAAAATTTCCAGTGAAAATGGGATCTCTGTCACTTACAATAATCTTTGGGTTTCCATGTAGCTTTTGAACTGTTTCCATAAATGCAGTAGAAACTGTACTGGCTTTAAATGGATGTGATAATGCACAAAAGTGTGCATACTTGGTAAGTCTGTCAACTACCACCATGATGACACTCTTTCCCTCAGACTTGGGTAAACCTGTGATAAAATCCATTGAAACCTCCTCCCAACGTTGGCTTGGAATGGATAAAGGTTGTAATAGACCCGGTGTCTTAATTGTTTCAACTTTATTTTGTTGGCAAACCAAACATTCCGCCACAAACTTTTGAATATCTGATTTAAGGCCATCCCAAAAAAATTCCTTCTTAACCCTGTGGTAAGTTTTTAAAAATCCTGAGTGCCCTCCTAAGGGAGAAGTGTGCAATTCCATAAGAATCTTTTGTTTTAGCTGGGAATTCTTACAGAGGTATAAGCGATCTTTGTACCATAACGAATCATTTTTCCAGCTAAATGTATCAGAAGTACTGGAATCTTGTTGTAGCTTTCGAATAAGTGCCCACACTTCTTCGTCATTCTTCCATTCCTCCTTTGCTTCGTTTATCCAATCTGGTTGGATAATAGAAATGGCACACAACAATGCTTCCACATCCTCATCCTTTCTTGAGAGTGCATCTGCCACCACATTTTGCTTCCCTTTTTTGTAGATGATTTCAAAGTCATAACCCAACATCTTTGTGACCCACTTTTGTTGCTCTTCAGAGGATAATCTTTGTTCTAAAAAGTATTTAAGGCTATCATGATCCGTTTTTACCTTGAAGTGTCTTCCCATTAGGTAGGGTCGCCATTTCTTAAGTGCATGGAGTATTGCCAACATTTCCTTCTCATAAATAGCTTTGCTTAAAAACTTTCCCTTGATTGGACGACTTTCAAAAGCAATGGGTCTTTCATCTTGCATTAGAACAGCACCAATTCCATTTCCTGAAGCATCACATTCCACAATAAAGGTTTTTGTGAAGTCCGGTGTAGCTAAGACCGGTGCTTGGCACATTGCCTCTTTAAGATGTTCAAAGGCCTTTGTTGCTTCCGGAGTCCATGAAAATGAATCTTTCTTCAATAATGTTGTTAGAGGTGCTGCTATTCTCCCATAATTCTTAACAAACTTGCGATAATACCCTGTCAACCCAAGAAATCCTCGCAGATGCTTTATGGATGTGGGGATTTTCCATTCCTTAATGGCTTTAATTTTGCTAGGGTCTACCTTAACTCCTTCATGAGATACAATATGACCCAAATATTCCACCTCCTGGACTCCAAAGAAACATTTGGATCTTTTTGCATATAATTGTTTCTCCTCCAATAGTTGTAGCACCTTGTCAACATGTTCAACATGATCCTTCCAAGACTTGTTGTAGATTAGTATATCATCAAAAAATACTAACACAAATTTTCTAAGGAATGGTTTGAAAATTGAATTCATCAAACCTTGAAATGTTGAAGGTGCATTGGTAAGGCCAAAAGGCATGACCAAAAATTCATAATGACCCTCATGAGTTCTAAATGCCGTTTTCGGAATGTCTTCAATCTTCATTCTGATTTGATGATATCCTGAACGAAGATCCAACTTGGTGAAGTAAATTGATCCATGCAATTCATCCAGTAATTCATCAATGACAGGAATGGGGAACTTATCTTTAATAGTGAGCTTGTTGAGCTCCCTATAATCTGGACACATGCGCCATGATCCATCCTTCTTGTGCACCAATACTACTGGAGCTGAGAAAGAACTTTGACTCGGTTGAATTATACCAGCCTCTAGCATTTCTGCAACCATACGTTCAATTTCACTTTTTTGGACATATGGATATCTGTACGGCCTGATGTTTGGAGGAACACTTCCTGGAATCAGATGAATAGCATGATCATGATCACGCATAGGTGGGAGACCTTTGGGAGTCTCAAATACCTTGGAATGATTGTCCAGGACTTTTTGGAGATCTGGAGAAATAGATGATTCCAATGTGGAAACATCTAGCGAACATAATTGTGCAATTACACCTCTTTGCTCCTTTTTTAGAAGCTTTGTCATGCCATTAGAGCTGATTATCTTTCCTGGTTTCCCTGCAATACCCCTTAATTCAACTTCCTTTCCTTCCACAGAAAATTTCATGAAAAGTTCTTGAAAATTAAAAGCTATTGTACCCAAGGATTGTAGCCATTGGACTCCTAGTACAACATCAGCACCTCCCATTGGAATGGAAAGCATTGGGCTAGTCAATACATATTCTCCCATGGATAGCTTGATATTATGGCACTTTCCAGAACAATTTATTGTTCCTCCATTTGCAATCATCACTTGACACTCTGGTGCTGGATATAGGAAGCAATTCAATTCTTTTGCTACCCTACAATGAATAAAATTGTGGGTGCTTCCTGAATCAATCAACACTATTACCTTTTTCTTCTTGATTTGTCCTTCTATCTTGATGGTTTGAGGAGTGGTAATTCCCGCCAATGCATTACAAGATATGGTCGGATTTATTTGTTCTTCATCTAGGCTTTGTTCCTGGAATATATCCTCTTCTTTTGACCTTTCTTGCTCCTTTTCTTCTTCCTCTTCACAATCTATGTAGAATAATTTCTTCTCAGCACACTTATGACCTTTTGTGTATTTGCTATCACAATTGTAACAAAGCCCTTTTGCTCTTTTTTCTTCCAATTTTTGTGGTGTCAACCTTGTAGGTTGTGGAAGACTATGGGCAACAACACTTCCGTCTTTATAGTTGTGAATGGTATGCTTCCTAGTTGCCATAATTTTGCTTTCCATTTTTCTTGCTAACCTGAATGCCTTCTCTAATGAATCAGGTTCCCAAAGGCGCACATCATGTTGGATATTATCCTTTAAAGACCCTATGAACACATCAATCCTATGCTCCTCTGGAATATCTTTTACCCTTATGTTCAATTTTTGGAACTCCTCAATGTGCTCCATTA
This sequence comes from Pinus tabuliformis, assembly GCA_031772625.1. Lineage (NCBI taxonomy): Eukaryota > Viridiplantae > Streptophyta > Pinopsida > Pinales > Pinaceae > Pinus > Pinus tabuliformis. The sequence continues at coordinate 403,531,902 of CM062811.1, read as the reverse complement.
TTGAACCCTTTTGTTTGAGACTTATCAATTGGCTAAAAAAAGTGTTGCTTTTTGTATCCTCATAATGTGCTATCAATTCTTCCGTAAAAATTGCCCAAGTGATAAATTGTTTACGAGAACAAAGCCATTGATACCATACAAACTGATTTGGTTCCAAATATAAAGTTGCCATACGTACCTTTTGTGTGTTTTGCACATTATTGAGATCGAAGAATTGCTCCATCTGTAATATCCATGTGGCGGGATCCTTGCCATCAAACTTCCTCATATCGATTTTTGGAATATGGTGGGTCTTCGATCCAACATTAGAGTCTATGGAATCATGATTAACATTTCTTTTGTTCTCATCATGAGTTTCCTTTACAACCTTTTCACCATTAGTAAGTATTTCTTGTAGAAAATTTGTCAAATCTGTCTTCAAATCTGCCATGTCTGTCTTCAAATCTGTCCTCAAATCTGTCTTCAGATCATCCATCTTAGCTTCCATGCCCTTTATCTTAGATTCCACGCCATTTATCTTAGATTCCACGCCATTTATCTTAGCATCTGTTAGCTTTTGTGAGCGTGACATTTGTTGCACTTGTTCTTGTAATTTTGATATATCATGTAGCATTTCTTCCTCTTCTTCATGAGTCATGCTAGAGCTTTCAGGTTCCTTACTAGGTGTTTGCATTTTCTTTCCTCGGGGCATCAGTTACCGATAATAATGCTTTACTATGCCCTTTGAATTCCTTCAAACCAAGCTTATGCAAAAATAAAAAATAAAAAACTACACACCTTTTTTTACTTTGTAGAAGTCTGATATTGAATCTGATGTATCTCTGTAATTTCGAATCATCTAGTTCTGAAATTGTGACCTGTAGTAGCCTTGTATGTCCTCTTTCCAATGCCACTAGTCTGATCCAAATTGGATTCTCCAAGAAAGAGTTATGCACAATCTCCCGCAGTGACCGAATTATAGACTATTTCAGTAGAGCGAACTTGTATGAAGTGCCACGTGTCACTGCTTCAACCTTTGACTCTGAAAAATATATAAAAGAAAACTACAGTCCGTCCCTTTTCTGTACCTTCTTACAAAATTTCAATCCGATGCTCAGAAAGAAAGTTATGACGATTTTCCCCAGGTCACTTGTTTTGAGTGTAATTCAGGAGTCTGCAAAAAGACCAACTTCCTCAGATCATATCTCCGAAAATATCACGTGAAAAGCTCTGAAATTTGGACCCAAGGTTCAGTGCGATTTCTTCTCAAATGGGTTTTTTTTGCGACTTTTGAAACGTCACAGAAAAAAAGTTATAGCGAAAATACCACGATGACTTGTTTGGAGCAGCGAAACCCTAGAATCCAAAGCTCTGATACCAAATGTTATGAAACCAGCTCAAGAAAAGATAGAAAAGAAATATCAACACCTTAGAATTTAGCCTCTTCAAGGGGGAAACCTCCTTTACACTACATAAATGAACAATTCTTGGATGATACAAATGACAAAACCTCCTTTCTATATATAGGAGTCTAAGGAGTCACAATATAATCTAGCCGACCTAACAATAATAATATAAAGCCACAAAATTAACAATAGAGGGATTATGTGGGGCACAGAAATAACAATATGGGGGTAATAGGGGCACAACAATATAAATAAGGGGTATAACTACAATAGTAATGGGGTAATCACTAGTATTATAGGGACCCAACAGATCCTGCCCCTCCTCCTTGGGACGATCAATCCACATCACCCCACCTCCTACCTGGAGGTATGGCTGCATGTGATCCCTCAGCCCACCTGGCTCGAAGTTTCCCCCCACTGGAGGTCTCTGGATGAGTAGATGTCTCTACTCGATCTCCTCTCAGTTTCCCTTGTTGTGGCTGCTCCACAACCTCCTGAAGCTATTGCACCAATCGTGGCTCCTCCACAATCGTCTGAGACTTCTTCGGCTCTGCATGTTGAGAAGTAATATACGCTCCCTCTCAACCACCAAGTCTCCATCAGTTGCCTCGGTGCTCAAGGCTTTGCATGCCTCTTGAACCTCAAGAGCATACAGGTTCCTGACCCTTGAACCAATCTCATGACAACGAAAGCATCTCACCTTCAACTTGTCAACCTTCTTCCCATCACTGGAAGAACAAGATTCAGAAAGAGAACCCTTCTCCTTCCCCTTCTTCACCTTACTCGCTAAGGCACAGTTCTCCTCATCCTGCATGGATGAAGAACCGTCTCTGGTGCTCCGTCTAATCTCCTCCTGCATCAAATCCGACCGTAGTCATTCCCAATTTGGCAGTTTCTCCCTTCCATTCACTGAGTCTTGGTAGCTATGCCAACTCTTAGGAAGGTCAAGGAGTGCTAGACTCACCATCCTCATCCGACAGTCACCCCCACACTTCCCAGCTCATCCCGGCATTGGGTGAACTTCGTGAGATATTGGGGCATACTGTCTCCATTCTCACACTGAATGTTTCTGAGTTTTGCTCTTGCTTTGGAATTAAATTCAAATTCCACCAGCTCAAAACTCAACTGCTTCTGATCTAGAATTCGTGAGAACAAAGTATTTCTTGTATAGAGATCGACTGTATGGGCATTCACCGGATATCTCACCTTCCAAAAGAAGGATGAATCCAGAGGCTACCTGGCCCGATTACAGACTCTGCCTGAAGAAATAAAATGTAAACACTTACTGAATAATAGATCTGATTATCAATACTCGCTTGATATCCTGTAAAAATCTCTTCTACAAATCAAGCAGCTCTGATACCATGTAGAACTTTTTCTACAAAGTAGCTAGCTCTGATACCATGTAGAAATTTTGAATAATATGACACATATTCACAGAGATTATCCTGATTATACACTTATAAGCGGAACATGCATAATACATAACCTCCTTGTTATAGACATTTTTAGGCCCTACAACCCCAAGCATGAAATGTCCATAAATCAAGGGCTCCTAAGTCCCTAAAAGTGTTGTTCTAACCCCTAAAGGAACAAGGTCAACAGATTACAGCTTCTCCCAGAAGTTCTCCATGAAAAACTGCTCAGAATTGGTCAAAACAGGATCATTTCAGCTGCTCCACTGGCCAAGTGCATTGCATCTCACCTAAATACACTGTGTGGGTGCATTGCATTTCAAAAAGCCCTTCTATAGGGTGCGATGGGCGAGAAATGACAAATGGCAGTGTCATTCCGCGAGGCGGAGAAGCAATGGAAGCTTCCAGAATCTTCTCCTGTGACACTTGCCTCACTGAATTCGACCAAGGATGAGTAAGAGATCATCAATCTCCAAGTGGAAGCAAGAACTATCAGAGGGAAGACATTAATCAAATCATGAGCTGACTCATCTCCATTACAGATATCTATATATGGATCCCTCATCCCAGAGATCTGGAGGCTGGAATTTTGCATATTGTAAGGAATTGCTGTTGGTTTCTTGAGACAAACATCAGATTGTTGGGTGATCTAAGCTTTGTTTGAGGTGAAGAGGGGCTTTTTAGCTGGGAGGTTGATGCTGGGTCAGAACAACTGGTTGTAACTCCTCTTGGCTCTTTCTTGTTTATCAATAAAAGCTATTCAAGTTTTCCTCCATGCTCTTGTGTCATTGATGCTTGCTACATTTGTATGGTCAATTTACATCTGATCCTAGATTGTTTATGTTTATAGATCCATGTCTTTGTATAGTGCTATGCTACTGTGATCTTACAGGTACTTTGTGAAGCTGGGCGTGCAAGGGAGCAGGTAGCTAAAGACTATCAAAGAAGAGAGGAATCAAATCAGGAGATTAGCGCAAGACAGAGGTTGGTCTTTCTGTTCCTCTCTATCTATAATTCATAAAGGAAAAATGAAAGTAGTTTTTCTCTGTTTGTTTCTAAGGCAGCTGTCACACCTTAGTGGGATAGAGCAGTTCTATATAGACACTTTTCCCTATAACAAAATGGCGACTCCACTGGGGACGAATTAGTTTGTTTGTTTATCATTCTTTGTTGTCTATTTCATAAACTTACAGGTAGCATTCGAACTGCATTTGCCATAGCAAATGCAAAGTAGATAAATGCTACTTCAGTCCATCTACTGGATCTGTTTATGATTTAAACAACTGATTCACAAACTATCTGATTGCCCTTGTGATAGCTCTTAGATCCTCCTTAGATCTACCCCTGATTGTTGCATTACTGATTGCTTTTTGCTCGGCCAAAACCCAAGAACTGAACTGCAAACTGTGACCCAGAACCCAAACAGAATCTCGTTTCTGGCCCAGCGCAGGTACTGTTCAGAGAATCTGAACTTCAGCGCACTTCCCGAGTGGACAAGCTGCACTGCATTTCAAATTCTCTGTGTTACAGGTGCGCTGATCGGACTAGGCTTTGTGTAGTTTTGGTTTCTGTGATTCATTCTTTCCAGTTCTATTCCTGAATTTTGTTGCCTGTGATCAGTATATGTCTGTTTGAAACCCCTTTTCCTTGCCATTATTCCGCCTCCTTTGTACAAAAGAACTGTAGATGTTTTTGTGTGTTTGTTGAGTCATTTTCAGTTCTCCTTTGCAAAAGTAGCATAATCGTACTGTTGTCCTTTGATTTGAAACTGTCGCAAGTGTCGATTTCAATCGTAGGAAAGAGTTTGATTGCTGTTGACGGTTGATTATCCTGTTACTATTGCTTTTGGTCTGAATTTGTAATTTTCTAGTGTCAAGAACAAGTATTCATTTCAAAATCGTAAGGTGTTGTGATCGTCTCCATTTTTTATTTCGAAAGGAAACTTGTTGATATTTGTCGCTTGAAAAGAAATTCAGATTTGTGCATCAACTTTCTTTTTAGCATTCATATACTAAGAAAGTCGAAAAAAAATACATGCATGTGCATTTGCATATAGACAGTCTGATTGGCTTGATTTAGGAACGTGCATTTAGAGTGTGCTCTTTGCTCTTTGTGAAAAGATTCTGTCTTTCTTTCCTTAGTAGCTAGGATTTTCATTGCACAAAGAAGATAAAAGTTTGTTTATCATCTTAGATTGCATTTTAGGAATTACATCTACATCTCGTGGTGAACCTGAAAGGCAAACTTCATAAACAAGATCAACTTAAAATAAATTCAATGAATCTAACAACGCTTTGGAACTTAACGCACAACATTTAGAAGTCTAGGCTAGAGACGTATTCCGACGTCGTAAAGCCTGGTAACTGTTGTTCTCACTGATGGTTGGGTGATTCCTCCACTTTGAGACAATAAGTGCCAGTACGGACATGTGCTCCCACGTACCGTCGAGTATATTTTGGGAGACCCCAATAGGCTTAATCCTTTATCCATAAGAAGCTGTGTCTGCCGCCCTATCGATCGCAATGCACTGAACACAGCATTCGGGAAGATTGACTTCCATACCGTAAAAAGTATTCTGCAGTTTTGCGATTGGTTTGGCAATCCCTCTACCTAGATTTCTAGAGTAGTCCCTTTCGTTCCTTTTCAGACTCCTTAACAGAAAAGGTCCATCTGAGCACTTGTCACTTCAGGCTCATTAAAAATCGAAGGAGACTAGAGTCATCTTTTGTTTTTTCTCGACTCTTAAAAATTGAAAAAACAAGTTGTGTCAAAGCGTCTAAAATTTATTTTAAACGGAATATTCATTACCCTTTCCTACGTTGATCTTGGGTTGAGAAAATGGAATCCACCAACCAAGGAATTCCCCTTGGAGGAAATCCTAGTCCCTTCTCCTCTTGGGGAGATGTTGGTGCACCCCATATGGCCACATTGTCGCTTCCAAGACTGACAATTGGTTTGCCTGTATGGCTCTTCTCAACCTCTGTCGTTCAGAACACCGCAATTCCTGAACAATCAAATCAACAACTAGACGAGTCCAGAGTTACCCACCAACCTTCTACTTCCTCTAATTCTTCCTCTCCTCCTTCCTCTTCGCTTGATGGGGCTGGTAAAGCCAAAAGTCAAGTACCCGAGAAGAAGAAAGAAAAGAAGAAGAAAGAGAAGAAGAAGAAGGAGCCAAAAGCGAATGGGGGCAAACGAGCGTCGTCTAGCGAAAATCCACACACTGCACCGACCAGGCCTAAATCGCCATGTGTCATTTGCAAAGGAGACCACTATCACAGAGATTGTCCTTGCATCCCTCGGATCTTAAGGGACTGGTCTCCTCGTTTGCACAACCCAGTGTCGTCAACCTCTGATGATCATGTTGAAAACACACCGTCAACTAGTGAAAGTGAAGCCCCAGGACAAAAAGGAAAATATAGATTTCCTTGTAAAATGTGCGAAGCTGATCATGCCGTCCACCGTTGTCCCTTCTTAGACGAGGCTAAAAGAGTTTTGGACGATCGTCCGGTTTCACCGTTACGACTTCCTCCTGGATATAAAAAACTCTTGCCAAGTCCGCCACTAGTTGAAAATCTGGCTGGCCCGCTCAGGTGGTCGGCTGAAGCATCTATCATTGAAGACAAACCATCTGAACCCATACCAGACGAAAGTCAAAAGGTCGAGGCGGCAGTTGACCCGGTCTTGCCTTCAGAGGTTCCATCTTCAAATGATACAATCACCGAAGAGAACAAGGATGACACCATCCAAATTCTCTTCATAAGCACAGACTCCAACGAACATGGGGGAAATTTTCCCGTTCCTTTACCGCAGGAAGGAAGTTCGTCAGAGTCGTATCCGGCCGTCTATTCGGTCCCACCTCCGAGCAACCTAGTTGTCTCCTTCGACTAGAATCAACTAGGCAGACCCCGTTTACTAGCTAGTATACCATTCTGAATCATTGTTCAAATATATAGAATGGTTATGGCCGGTACCATCATAGATGAAGGGGCTTCTGTGAGTATCCTTTCCTCGACTGCTTGGAAAGCGCTTGGTTTGCCATCGCTTTTGCCTTAGATGAGAATCTAACAGGCTTTGATAAAGGAACCAGTCGACCGTTAGGGATCCTTCCCAATGTGCCCATAACATTGAGAGGGAAAACCGTTCACATGAATGTAATGGTAGTTCAAGGACCCCTAGATTACAATCTACTCCTTGGATGAGACTATATTTATTGCATAGGAGCAATTGTCTCCTCACTCTTTAGAGTAATGTATTTTCCACACGAAGGAAGAGTGGTCAAGCTCGTAGACCAGCTTTCATTTCCTGGATCATACAGAGCAAATAGTCATATACCATCCCTGAATGGTCTTTTCACGCAAGAAATGTCTCAATCCCCAGTCCGTCCACCCGATGAGCGCGAGTGATTCGGGGGGACATGACTGAAACCCAAGGGGCATGCACCCTGTTCTGCTTCGGCAGGAAAACTTCAGGTATAGGGTAGGTTTCCGCGAGATAATATGACTAGTCTGTACTCCCGTCCGTGATTGGAAGAGGGGGTTATTCTAGAATAGGATTCTCTTGTCAAAGTTACATGAGTGGAGTAGCCTCCTTCACTCACCTTTGTCTATTTCGGTAAACATCGCCGAAGAAGTGTTTTGTTTGCACTGTGAATAAAACAATCTTTGGGTAACCCGTAAGAGGTAGGCCTCTCCCGGTAAAACAAATGTTTTAACGGAATAAAGAAGGGGTAACCTTGAAATTCTGTTTTATACCTGGGCGCATGCAAACCTTTTGGCGTGCAAGCGAAGAGCGACTATTTATTTTTTAAATTTGTAGGTCCTCTAACCCTTTAAACTCGTAGGATTGGTCGTTTCCTAACTTGCATAAAGAAAGGATGTGGGGCAAAACTCTAAAATTTGTTGTTTTTATATGAGACATTCTTATCACACGACTGGATTAATCGAGCAGTTTTAGCACATAGTTCAAGCTCGTTAAAAAATAAACATAAGCCATGAGCAAATGTTTCCCCCCGCGTTTAAGCTCGTTAAAAAATGAACTATTCCCCGGTGAATAACCATCGTGAATGTAGTACTTCAGCCATTAAAGCCTTGGTCGTGTTTGCACTGTCACCTCCACTTTTGCATTGGCCGATCATTCACCTCCATTTGATTGTTTACCCATTTTGAGGAACAGCTGCGAAGAGTGATTTCACTAGCCATCCTTGTGACACTGCCGTGATTGGAAAATTCCAAACCTTACCTGGAATCAGTTGCTATCCATTTTATCACTCGTTCCTCAAAATACGAGTCTCCTTTAAGCTCTTTTCAATTGACTCGTAAAATATGAAAAGATTGCCGAGCCATTGGCCTCTCCAGCTCGTTAAAGGGATAGGAAGTGCTATCCCTCCTCTAAATTTTAATCTTTTTGGACCTGAGGGATTATTACACAAAAAGATCGAGCGCTTGTTTTGTTCGGCTCGTTAAAAGTATCGAAAATTCATCCCTTCTGTATTGTTTTATACTTTTTCGGACTTAAGGGATTAGATGACGAAAACGGAATTTTGGAGTTACCTTTACGTTCCTTTTCAAACTCTCTAAAATTGAAAAGGACCGAGTTATCTTTGTCGTTAAACTCGTTAAAAGTTTAATAGCGACAAACTTGTTTATAGACGAGAACGAGTTTCACTATCGCTAGGCTCGTTAAAACATAGCGATGGGTTTGCCCGAAGGGAAAATTATAGAACAAGCATATGTTATCCTCCTCAAGCTTGAAAAAAATAAAGAGGTACTGGTCAGCAATGACTGGGGAAAATTGGGAAGAAAACTTGAAGAAACTTTGTTGGTAGCAAGTCGCTCTTGAACATGACACTTCCACTCCGTGTCCGAGTCAGGTTGGGTTGTTTCATTCACCGGTCACATCACCATGGTCCCATCATACCATCCACATTTGGGGTTAATGCCACCAATCCATCACATCAGTGTCACCGATATGTTCAAGAGAAGTCATTCAGAGAATTCACCTGTGTCTCACCCACTACCATACATTTATACTCCATTCTTTCATGACCGCCACCCTGAACCTTATATCACCAGATCATTTTCACCTCCATTAAAATCATTTGCTCCGTTCCATGTCATTGATGTGGGATTCATTAAGGCCCTCCTGTGACGGATCACTTCTTGTCGAAATCAGCTCATTATCCAAGAAGTTGATCTAGGAACACTGTCTTCAGTACTTTGAAGCTTGCATGCCTCAATGGCAAGTTTCTCACTTCCGGCGACAGGTTTACATCAATGGCCTTCGACCGAAAGATTTTGCGTGGTGTTCGACGCCAAGTCCTTTATTCACACCACGTGAATTGTACTGCAGTACCTTGAGGGTCATTATCATTATCGGTGATTCCTCTCGCGCTTGTTAACAGCTTACATCATTGGCTGGTAATCAAGCGATGTCTTTCCATGTTTGACTTCAGAACATTTCTCACATGGATCGACTTGTACTTCGAGTGAAGAACGAACGAGATTGAAGACCCTGGATCTAGTTTCATCCATTCGGGCTGCGATATATATTCAGGGAAATAAAGACATCAAATGTACATCATTGCCGCACAGATAATCATCCAATCAAAAGGATGATGACTCTACCAGAATCATCAGTCTACACTCAAACGATTGTCTGTCCTATGTACATGAAAATGAATTTATAAAGCTGAGCATGGGAATGCCCACCTCAACTAGATCAGAAAATATTATGAAGATAATGTATTGTATTGTATCTTATTACAGGTCTCCTCCTATCTTGAAAGAACTGCGGATCCTCATAATAAAGCATTTCACCCGACATCAAAAGATTAACGACCTCATGCTTTAGGGGGCAACTGTTATAGACATTTTTGGGCCCTACAACCCCAAGCATGAAATGTCCATAAATCAAGGGCTCCTAAGTCCCTAAAAGTGTTGTTCTAACCCCTAAAGGAACAAGGTCAACAGATTACAGCTTCTCCCAGAAGTTCTCCATGAAAAACTGCTCAGAATTGGTCAAAACAGGATCATTTCAACTGCTCCACTGGCCAAGTGCATTGCATCTCACTTAAATACACTGTGTGGGTGCGTTGCATTTCAAAAATACCTTCTATAGGGTGCGATGGGCGAGAAATGACAAATGGCAGTGTCATTCCGCGAGGTGGAGAAGCAATGGAAGCTTCCAGAATCTTCTCCTGTGACACTTGCCTCACTGAATTCGACCAAGGATGAGTAAGAGATCATCAATCTCCAAGTGGAAGCAAGAACTATCAGAGGGAAGACATTAATCAAATCATGAGCTGACTCATCTCCATTACAGATATCTATATATGGATCCCTCATCCTAGAGATCCGGAGGCTGGAATTTTGCATATTGTAAGGAATTGTTGTTGGTTTCTTGAGACAAACATCAGATTGTTGGGTGATCTAAGCTTTGTTTGAGGTGAAGAGGGGCTTTTTAGCTGGGAGGTTGATGCTGGGTCAAAACAACTGGTTGTAACTCCTCTTGGCTCTCTTTTTTATCAATAAAAGCTATTCAAGTTTTCCTCCATGCTCTTGTGTCATTGATGCTTGCTACATTTGTATAGTCAATTTACATTTGATCCTAGATTGTTTATGTTTATAGATCCATGTCTTTGTATAGTGCTATGCTACTGTGATCTTACAGGTACTTTGTGAAGCTGGACGTGCAAGGGAGCAGGTAGCTAAAGACTATCAAAGAAGAGAGGAATCAAATCAGGAGATTAGCGCAAGACAGAGGTTGGTCTTTCTGTTCCTCTCTATCTATAATTCATAAAGGAAAAACAAAAGTAGTTTTTCTCTGTTTTTTTCTAAGGCAGCTGTCACACCTTAGTGGGATAGAGCAGTTCTATATAGACACTTTTCCCTGTAACACTCCTCTACGTTGATCATCAATTTACAGAAGCAAAAACATTCACAGGCGTACATAGAAGCATCAATCACACATATCAACACAGTATTTTCCCGGGGAAAGCATCTCGCTAAAAACCCCAACTATATGTATATTATAGTGATTGAATCATGTAACAATAAATAGTACAATACTCCTCACAAGTACTCAGTACTATCTCCTCGTGCTACACACAATACAGCTCAGATTTGATCTCCAAATCTTCCCCGCTGCTTTGCCTGCCTCCACTGCACAATACCTGCTCAAGAATTGATGAGAATGGTTTACCAAACTCGTATTTGACTTGCAAATAATCACTCACACTGTGTTGGACGTGAGCACAGGCTACAATTCTTGGTATTGGCCAATTCATTGGCATACTCAATCCCTCTGATTGTGCAAATCATCATGCACAGCTATAGTCACAACTGATAGCAATCTGATCCTCTAACACCTATCCCTGCTGAACTAAACATGCACTGACATGAAACTGAGTTAACTGATGTATTCTATAGTTGCATTATGAGTTAATAACTTGTGAATTAATTAATAACTAATTCACCCAACTCATCTCTAGTCTATTGATCAGTTAGAATAAATACAACTAGTTTAACAAAGTTAAACTGAACACAACTCCATCAACTTCACCTCCAGTCCACTAAACTCAACTCACTTGAGTTCTAACTAAAGTCCTGCATGCAAATATTAGTCATCCCATAGGTAACCATGCATTTCCTTCTGGGATCTGCATGTACCACATCCGTAGCTCATCCTGAAGTGCTCCAAGAGAATAATATCAGGTTTATAGTCCAAATATTATTATGAGACAATAATATTTGACTTTTCTATTTTTGACATCCAGTCTAAAAATAGACTTTGATCACTCACACTGTGATCACTCACACTGTGGTCACCCACACTGTGATCACTCATACTGTGATCATCCACACTGTGATCAAAAATAGAACTTGCGCCATAATTTTCCTGCGGGCCCACTTAGTGAAGGCAACTCTTTTCACTAAGCTCCATCATCTTGTTGCATTCTCAACAAGCATTTCTTGTTGCACACTTTTCAACAAGTGAGACGAATGGTGAGGGATTGAAGTATGAGTGTGTAGTTTAATATTAGTTTTATTTTCTGCAAATTAGATATCAGATTGCTCAAGTTGTTTATGATTACCTCTGAAAGCCAGCGCGAGTCAAATGGTGAGGGGTCAGAATATGAGTTGATGTAATGTGATTTTAGTTTACTTTGCTTGCATTTTTTGAATTTCTTTGAATTCAGTTTCTTTTTATACAGCAGCAAGGATACTGGGTTTCATGGTCACTAGCTCACTGTTTGTTTAATTAGAATAGTGGTACATTTTCATTCTCTCTTAGGAATTGATTTCATCATTGCAAGTTTTAAAACCTTTTTGAAAATTTTGAAGTTTGGAAATCATTTTAAAGGACACCATTGCCTTGAACACTTATATCCATACTTGACTTTTAGAATTGCCATCTCACATTAGGGAATCAACGAAGATAAACCCAAAAACAAACTAAAAATCAAAAACGACAAAAAGAAATAAATCGGTTATCTTGCATATATAATGCACATCACTTCAGCAGTTTACGACTCCTGGATTGACAATTAATATAGCAATTTAGGACACTCTAAATTGACCAAACATTTTGGCATCGTTGCCGGGGAAGTGAAACTAGGTAGCCAATTTCTTAAAAAAAAAAACAAGAAAATTTCAAGGTAAAAATTGATAACTTCTCAAAGTATGCTCTCCTCTTGCACTTAGTGTGATCTGGAGGATTAGAAAAGAGGGTTATTGGTTCAATAATTTCTTGAGTATGCTCTCTTCTTGCACCTAGAGTGATCTGGAAGAGCAGAAAAGAGAATTATTAGCCCAACTTGAAGAAAAATAAAAAATGACATGCATATAGCAAGAGATTCTAGGGGAAGGTTTATAGCTAGGGCCAAGAGTTCGATTTTTACAACTCCATCTACTTCAAGGCATAGACAAGATACACCTCCATCATCTCCAACTCACACTCCTAGCCTTAGGATTCCTGGAATTCAAGGGGCAGCAACTGAATTAGGAGACTCTCCCACACTATCCACCGAATCTGAGTTAGGAAAAGACCCTTTCTTTACTTCTACAGGAGAACAAATTGTAATCAAGGAAGTAGAATCACCTGAAGAAGAAGAGGGAGAAATTCCTCCTCGTTTGCCATTAGTAGAAGAACCAAAGGACTCTGAAATCTCTGAGGAAACTATCATGACAGAGGAAGTAGTAAACGGATTTGGAGGAGGAGGTAGAGGTAGAGGTAGAGGAGGAGGAAACAATGGAGGAGGTAGAGGTAACAACGGGGGAAATAGGGATGGAGATAACTCATTTGGATTTCCTATAGTTGATGAGGAATCTCGTACAAAAATGAAAAACATTTCACCATCTGTCCTCCCAAACTTTTATGGGTTGCGAAGTGAGGATCCTGAAACATTTCTATTTGAGTTTGAAGTCGTGTGTCGAACTTATGATTATATGGAAGACTCTCAAAAACTCAAATTGTTTCCTTCAACATTGAAGGGATCTGCTCTAAAATGGTTCATGGGATTAGTCACTCAATCTATTAGGACTTGGAATGATATGAAACAAACATTTTTGGATAGATACCTGGACTATTGTATGCCCACCAATCATAAGGATGAGGTATTCAAAATGGTGCAAAAAGAAGATGAAAACTTGGAGGATTTACTTGAAAGATTTCAATACAACCTGAAAAGAGCAAAAATGAATAACCTAGATGAGGAAACCTTGAAAGCCCTTCTATTAAAAGCCATTAGAGATGAATGGATAGATATTTTAAACATGATGGGAAAAGGAGATATTTCTCAACTTCCACTTCATGATATAGCAGAACTATGTGTCCATCTCTCAAGGGGAAAATCTAAAACTGGAAAAGGGCCTAGAGATCCTTCTCTCATTAGAGCAAACAAATCTGCAACTGGATCAGTAAGTAGGGCTGAGATTGGAAACATGCTTGATGAGTTCAAAACTGATATTTTAGGGAGCCTTAGTGAGCAACTAGACACCCTTAAAATACAAAACAAGTAGAAAGTAGAAGCTGAAGCTTTGGCCATCTTTTGTCCAAAATGTAGGAAGAAACATGCTCCAAATGAATGCCCCTTGGATGCAAAAGTTGTAGAAACATGTATGATTTGTTCATAAAACCATGAGACCAAGGATTGTCCTTCAATTCCTGGGTTCAAAGCTGTCTTTCAAGAAGATCCAAATTCAATTGAGCCTCTCTACTTTGTTTCAAGGAGACCTTGGTAGGGGCAACAAAATCAAGGGTTTAACAACCCCACGAACTTTCAACCCCCACAAAATTGGAATCCTTGGCAACAACCTTGGTCCCAACCTCAAAATCCATTTCAATAATGGGTACAAGGTATGCAAAATCCTTATGGGAGATTTGCTCAATTTTATCAATATCCTCCATCTTTTCAAAATCAACAAGTTCCACAACTTCCAAATCAAAATCCACAACTTTCATTGCCATTTCCACAACAACAACAACCTTCTCAACAAAATCAAAATTCCAAACTCTTTCTTCCATTCTAGCAAAAGACAAATCAACTACCTTCCTAGCCATTGCCAAATCCCAATAATAAAAATCCTCAAAATGCTTACATGGTAGAAGGACAACAATTTCCTACCTATATGATTGTTCCTCTCAATGATGTACAACTCAGATCTGGTAGAGTTTGAGAAAAGCCTTCTATAGATGCTCAAAAGCAAAGTATATCTGAGGAAGATTCTCTTGAAGCCAATAAAGGTTCTGAAGCATCTCTTCAACACTCAAGCACTCAAAAAGAAAAAGAAAAAGAGTCAACCCCCACAACTCCTATAGTTGAGCAACCTGCATCTTCATCCACACCTCCTTTTCTTGAAAGATTACAAATTGAAAAAGGAGTGGAAAAACAAATCTTGTTGCCTGACTATGATTTTCTAGATGAATTAAAAAATGTCTGTATCAAGATTCCCTTGCTACAAGCCATTAGAGAGATTCATATTCTAGCAAAAACAATAAAGGAGTTGAGTCTCAAAAGACCAGGAAGGAAACCAAGAGATACAAGAAGAATCCACCTGGTAGGAAAAATTGCAGATATCATGATGGGAAAAATTACCATGTAGAAGTATGTAGATCCTGGTAGTCCAATTGTCAAAACACATATAAATGGGATAGAAATTCCAAATACTTTGATTGATTTAGGGGCTACTATCAACATTATGAGTAGACAGACTATGGAATAGTTAAAACTTCCTAATCTTCTTTTTACACCTACTCTACTGCAACTTGCAGATCGATCAATTATCAAACGAGATGGTTTATTAGAAGACATTTCGGTCTCCTTCGATTCTTGGGAATATCCAGTAGATTTCCTGATTTTAACTCCCAAGAGTAATCTAGGAGGGCACCCACTCATCTTAGGAAGACCTTGGCTAGCCACAGCTGATGCTTTCATCAGTTGTAGATCTTGGGATATGTACATTTCTGATGGTAATTCGACAAAGAAATTCAATTTGTACCCTCCAACAAAAGCAATTACAGAAGTAGGAGATAATGAATGGGTCGATGATGAGGACACTATACAACCTGTCTTTACCATTTCTGAAATCAATGAAGAGAGTCAAATTCTGAACACATTAGAAAATTTTGAAACATCTTCAGAATATGACCACACACAATTTTAGTTAGATTTTTACATTGAGTATCTATCATCGAGACAAATGTCTCTTTACTCTATGGAAGAGTTTGGTAGTTCCGCCATTGAGATTTTTCCAGGTAAAACATTGAATATCAACAAAAACTTGGAAAAATCACAACAGGGAGAGCTAACCAAAATCTTGCAAAAACATTCTATTGCATTTGCATGGGAGTATACTGATATGAAAGGTATTAACCCTAAGACTTGCATTCATCATATCTACATCGAGGAAAACAGTAGACCAATCAGACAACCTCAGAGAAGGATGAATCCAAACCTTAGGGAGATAGTGAAAGAGGAGCTCCAAAAACTACTCAATGTAAACTTCATTTATCCAATTTCAGATAGCCGATGGGTTTCTCCTTTGGTTATAGTACCTAAAAAGAATGGTAAATGGAGAGTATGCATTGATTACATGGAATTGAATAAAGCCACTTTGAAGGATCACTTTCCTTTGCCCTTTATCGGTCAGGTATTAGATACTCTAGCAGGCAAAAAGTACTTTTCATTTTTGGATGGTTTTAGTGGCTATAATCAAATTCAGGTAGCACCTGAAGATCAAGATAAGACCACATTTACCTGTCCATGGGAACTTTTGCTTACCGAGTGCTTCCTTTTGGATTATGTAATGCACCCGCAACATTTCAAAGAGCAGTACTAGGAATCTTTTCTTATCTAATCCATGATTGTGTAGAGGTTCATATGGATGATTTTACAGTTTATGGTAATTCATTTGAAGAGGCATTAGGGAATTTGGAAAAAGTCCTTATAAGATGTAAAGAAACAAACCTTTCATTGAGTCATGAAAAATGCTTTATGATGTTTACTGAAGGTATTGTTTTGGGACATCACATTTCAGGGGATGGGATTAAAGTTGATAGATTAAAGTTGAAGTCATCTCCAAGTTGCCTATTCCAAATTTGTCAAAAAGATGTTAGAGGTTTTCTGGGATTTACTGGGTACTATAGAAGATTTATAGAAAACTTCACCAAAATAGCATCTCCACTCTTCAAATTGCTTACAAAAGATTGTGAATTCAAATGGGATTCTGATTGTCAATCAGCATTTGAAACTTTGAAAACAAGAATATCTAAAGCACCCATCTTGAGAGGGCCAAATTGGAAACTTCCTTTCCATATTTCTACAGATGCTTCAGATACAGCTCTAGGAGCTGTGTTGGGTCAAAAGGATTTAGTTCCTTATGCCATTTACTATACCAGTAAAAATTTGACTCCCACTGAGTTGAACTATACTGTGACTGAAAAAGAGTTCTTAGTTGTTGTTCATGCAATCAATAAGTTTAGACATTATATAACAGGCTATGAAACTTTTGTCCATACTGATCATTTTACGATTAGATATCTAATGAACAAACCTTTTACTAATGGTAGAGTTACAAGATGGCTCTTACTTTTACAAGAATTCAATATTACTGTGTTGGATAGACCAGGGAAACAAAATGCAGTAGCTGATTTCTTGTCTAGGATCCAAAATACTAAAGAAGATTCTCCTGTAGAGGATAAGTTTCCAGATGAATATTTATTTGCAGTAACTACTAAGACTCCTTGGTATGCAGATATTGCTAACTATTTGGTTACAGGGAAACTACCTCCACATCTATTTCCTAGTGAAAGAAGAAAGATTATTCAGGAGAGTTAAAAATATTCATGGATTTCTAACGAATTGTTTAAAACAGGGCCAGATTTTGTGATCAGAAGATGTGTTAGGGAAGATGAAATGCCTGACATCCTCAAGGCATGTCATGATGAACCATGCGGTGGACACTTTTCTGACAAAAGGACGACCTATAAAATCCTTTATTTAGGATATCATTGGCCTTCCCTCTTCAAAGATACAAAAGAATATGTCAAAAGGTGTGACAGCTGCGAAAGAGTAGGGAGACCGACTCTTTCAAATGAAATGCCATTACAACCACAGGTACTCATCGAACCCTTTGAAAAATGGGCTTTAGATTTCATTGGACCCATTAATCCACCATCTAAACAAAAGAAGTATATATTGGTATGTACAGATTATGTCACTAAATGGGTAGAAGCCAAAGCATTACTTTCTGCTACTGAAAATTCAGTTGTTAGTTTTCTTTATGAGGATATTTTTACTCGCTTTGGTGTCCCAAGAGAAATTGTGACAAATCAGGGAAGTCAATTTACATCCAACATGATGGAGAAGCTGATTGAAGAATACGAAATCAAGCACAGAAAATCTACTCCTTACCATCCGCAAGCAAATGGCCAAGTGGAGTCTACAAACAAAGTTATTGAAAGCATCATCACCAAAACTGTTCATCTACACAGAAGAGATTGGGAAGAAAGGCTTCCTGAAGCCTTATGGGCCTACAGAACTACATGGAGGAATACAACAGGACATTCTCCCTATGAACTTGTTTATGGGAAAAAAGTCCTGCTCCCCGTTGAGTTTCAAGTCAAAACTTTCAAGATGGCAGTTCAGTTGGGGATGGATCTATCAGAAGCCCAAACGCACATAATGGAGCAGTTGAATGAGCTGGATAAGATCAGACAAGAAGAAATCCTAAGAACTGATCTAGTTCAACATCAAAGAGCTAAGTGGCATGACAAATACATCAAAGGGAAAAAGTTTCAAGAGGGAGATTAGGCATTACTATTTGATTCCAAGTTTAAAGACTTCAAAGGTAAATTTCAGACTCATTGGCTTGGGCCATATGAGATTGAAAAAGTCTTTAGCAATGGAGTAGTAAGAATCAAGACCATTGATGAATTTCAAACTCCTCTTATTGTGAATGGCCACAGATTAAAGATCTATTATAAGCCACTCTCAAAAGAGGAATTTGTCAAAATGTTCCAAGAGAATTCTGCAATAAGGTTGGTGAAGAAGAATTCTTCTTCTCCACCAGCCTAGCCTTTGTTCCTTTCTGTTAAAATAAATAAAAAATAAAATTGTATAAGCCTGAAAACCAATCACTGATTGGCAGCCTTATACAGAAAATATAGAGTTAAAATCAAGAACACTTGACACCCTATATTTTCCAAAAAAAAAAAAAATCTCTCTTTCTTTCCCATTTTCACTTCACTTCATTTTCATTCCACTCCATTTCATTTTCATTCCACTCCACTCCATTTCATCCATTTCATTCCATTTCATCAATAAAAGTCTCTTTCATGACCAATTTCATTCAGTTAGTTATTATGTAACTATCTTTATTCAGCCAAGTGGTTGCTGTGTCAGTTTCCGCAGCTGTAATCAGTTTCCGCAGCCAGAAGCAGTTTCTGTAGCCACCACTCTTTTTTCAAATTGACAGTCGAGATGTTAGTTCAATAATCATGAAAATGCAGGTATGACTGAGGATATATTATGAAGACATGGAGCATCTAAAGTCATCAATAAGGAGTAGTTGATTAAGGGCTAATGGACAAAAAATGGCAAAGATTCCAAGGTATGAGTAAAAATTTCTTTCAAATAGCAATCAAAGGCACAATTTAGCATAGTTATTAAACCATAAACTCCACTATATGCAATGATTACCACAATAGCTCCATTACCATTCCACAACATTCCTCCACAAACCATGCATTTATTCCCTAAACGGTCTCATGATTAATTCTTGGGTTTAACTCGTAGTTGACTGCACTTTCACACTCCACTTGTAATCATGAGATGTGACCCATTTAATTACGGCTCCTCTCCACCGCATAATTTCCACAGCCATTTCATAAACGTGTTAACATCTCCTATGCAGCCGTTCAGTTTAAAAATTCTGGGTTCACTTCACTCCCCTGCCATTTTATTGAAGCCACGGCTACATTACCACCTCGTTCACATATGTCTCCACTCTATTTCGTGAACTCACCTCGGCTGCCTGTCCTCTGTTTCCGCTTACAGTCCCTGAACACTCCCGCTACCTGTTCTCCAGTTTCCATTTTCAGCCACTGTTTTCTTCTCCATAAACCCCGTAACCTAGCCGTCTTAGTAGACGAATTTCAAACAGAAGAAAGGATGGGTCGGTTATTGAGGGCAGAACCGGAAGGGCCCAAGTTCTTAGAAGGATACCCTCAAGTAAAAGACTTGCTTAAGAAGGAAAAATGGCTACGTTTCATTCAAAAATTTAAGGGCCACAATAAGGAGATAACAAAAGCTTTTGCAAGGTTTTTTAACAGCCAGGTGGTGGAAATTGGGGACCTTAAATTCATAGTCACCGAAGCATCCATAGCAGCTGCTACAACCTGCCCCAGGAAGGTGAACGCTGGTTCAAGAACAAGAGTTTGGACGAGCAGGCTTGGAGAGTCATATTACGCAACCCAAGTATGGACATAACTGTATTCACAAGAGGAATTCTTTCTCATGCATTAAAAGAAGAGTGGGCCAGCGTACTGTTAATCATTCAAAAGTTCATTACTTGTGAAGGCCATTTTGGAGCAATGTACATGTATCATACTCAGTTATTGATGAATTTTTTAGAGAACCAAACCCTCAATCTGCCCTACTTCTTATTGTTGAGCTTGAAAAAGATGTGCACAACAGTCCAAAATAACATAGAAGACATAGAACCTCATTTATACCATCATGGGCTTGTGAGAATTCTAATTGAAGACCAATTGAAGAAAAATAGGGATACCTGGGAACGGCTTTTAGTGAGAAACTACTTTCAAGAGCCATCTGAGGCACCTGAAAGCAGTACACCAAAAACACCAAGAAGGAGTAGGAGAAAGGAGAAAAGTGCAATAATTCAAGACTCTCCTATTAGCAAAACTAAAGAAGTTGATCAAAAAGAGAGAGAGGAAAGAACCAAGGATAGAAAACAGAGAAAATTGAAAGGAAAAAGAAGCATAGAGGATGTCTACCAATCACCAGAACCATCTGTAGAAGAAGACTATCAAGTATTGTTTGAAAGACTAGTACATCTTCGAAAACAAGCAGCTACAACCAAGAAGAAAGAAAAAGGAAAACAGAGTATGGAAGAAGAGAGTACTAGCCCACAACATTTAAGAAGAAGCAACGGGCTTAGAGGAAAGTGGAGGAAAACAAAAATAAAAGGACCCCACTTTATTGACTTGGGTGGGGAAACACCCAAGAAACCTCTAGCTGGCCGTAGCCCACCTCATCTTTAGCCAAATATTGAAACCAGTCCTCCAGATGTTGATATAAGTCCTTCTCAGCCAGAGTTAGAAATCAGTCCTCCTCAACAAGACTTTGAGGTCAGCCCAAGGAAAGCACCTGAAATAGACCCAAATTAGCAAGAGGTGTATGATTATCTAGAATCCTTAGAGAAGACAGTTGCAGGACCGAGCACGTCATCCACTCTGCCTCACATAGCACAAGAAGCACAAGTCCAATCATTGAAACAAGAAGTGTTTGAATTGGAGGTCTTAAATAGGCACATTAAACAAGAAAATGAAGCATTAAAGGAGCAAAGCAGAGTGGACAAGATCATTCATGACAACACTATGTTACATCTGGGACTGTGGCAGAAAAAGAACAAGAAATTAAAGAAAAAGTGCAAGAAGTTGAGTAGGGAATTAATCAGTCTCAAATTCAGATGTTTGAAGAGGAAGCCCAGGATGGTAGTAGCACCAAGGAAGAAGAGAAGAGGATTGGATGTACTGGTAGAAGCTTCAGAACACATGGACTAAAGGGGGGATGATCAAAATTTTGGTTGCATGGGGACATGCAACACCTTCACAGTGGGGGTATGTTGAGTCCCAAACTTGCATCTTCCCTATACACCTTTCTAACCTTTTTTTTCCATTTACTTGGACCTCCTAAGCTGCCAAATCATTCCATTAGTTTAAAAAGATCATATAAATTGGTTTCCTAACTATGTCTTCTGTTTGCTGTTTGATTTAGATTTTTGCTCATTCAACTGCGGAATCTTGTCACTTTCCGCAGCCTTTTTGTTGAATTCTATGTTACAGGTGTCTTCAGGCGAATCCAGCCACATGGGCAAGTTGCAAATGACGTGGACATGGACCATGTCCTATTGGCTCAGTCGAATCCATCAAAGAAGGCCGTGGTCAAAGATTGTCAAGTGGTGGTCAACCTAAGAGTCCTACAATGACAGAACTCTGTTTTTCACCACGTGAAGACTTGCGTGGCCGTTTCTAAATCTTAGGAGACGTGTTAACACCTGTGGACTGCTCCATGAACCAAATCCAACAGCCACCCTCCTTAGATTTAATCTTCACAGCTACCATAATGCTAGATTCTTGGACGTGGTTGCTTCACGTGTCTTTTATTAGCGCAAATTTTAGGAAAGTAGTTATGTCATCCTCTGTTATAAATAAAGCGTTCTCATATGCATAGTAGTTAGTTCTTGTAATGTAATTTTGACTGTTAATGATCCCACTGTGCTGTGACTTTATCTCTATGTTATGACTTCATTTTAATACATGAGAAGACTCTATTTATAAGCTCAATTCGTGGTTGATTGCTGACAGCGCGAGGTTGTGCAGAGGGCCCCTGTACACACCAAAGGTTTTGTTAATTGTTGTATAGTTTCACGCTTTATTTCTTTATGTTCCTTATGCCATAATCATTTATTTGTATATATTGCATTGCTTATGGTATTCACGTTGATTGTTGTCCATAGTTTTTATGCTTTCTAATGCTGTTAACTGATCAGTGTCTTTGTTTCAAATTACAATAGGCAGCCCGGGCATTTGCACATAGCTTTATAATGACTCATGACATGGAATTATTCTTTTCCTTCTGCTGATTTATTTTCTTAGTTCTAATTCCAGCACTCTTTTATTTCTTTCAGTTTTGCTCATTTACTTTTCTGCAAGATAGATATTAGATTACTCATGTCATTTTCAGCTACCTCCGAAAGCCAGAGCGAGTCAAATGGTGAGGGATTGAAGTATGAATGCATAGTTTGATATTAGTTTATTTTTCTGCAAGTTAGATATTAAATTACTCATGTCATTTTCAGTTACCTCCGAAAGCCAGAGCGAGACGAATGGTGAGGGATTGAAGTATGAGTGTGTAGTTTAATATTAGTTTTATTTTCTGCAAATTAGATATCAGATTGCTCAAGTTGTTTATGATTACCTCCGAAAGCCAGAGTGAGTCGAATGGTGAGGGGTCAAAATATGAATTGATGTAATGTGATTTTAGTTTACTTTGCTTGCAGTTTCTGAATTTCTTTGAGTTCAGTTTCTTTTTATACAGCAGCAAGGATACTGGGTTTCATGGTCACTAGCTCACTGTTTTTTTAATTAGAATAGTGGTACATTTTCATTCTCTCTTAGGAATTGATTTCATCATTGCAAGTTTTAAAACCTTTTTGAAAATTTTGAAGTTTGGAAATCATTTTAAAGGACACCATTGCCTTGAACACTTATATACATACTTGACTTTTAGAATTGCCATCTCACATTAGGGAATAAACGAAGATAAACCCAAAAACAAACTAAAAATCAAAAACGACAAAAAGAAAGAAATTGGTTATCTTGCATATATAGTGCACCTCACTTCAGCAGTTTACGACTCCCGGATTGACAATTAATATAGCAATTTAGGACACTCTAAATTGACCAAACAAGTATCATTATAGAATTTCCAACAACATATATTCTTCTTCTTCATGATTAATTTTTTATCATTAATCCACCTAGTTTACTTCCTTCTTCATAAGTTAAACAATCGTTATCTTGAAACATTTTCCTAGTTTATCACTTGTCATTTCTCACCAATTACAAGTATTCACAAATTCCAATCTTGACACTTTTAAATTTTGTAGGTCATCACTATGACCCTTACCAATCATGTTGTCCAACCCACTCATCAATATCCTTAAGAGAAATTTACACTTAAGATAGACCCCATAATTTAGCCCTAGACATTTTCACAGTTCCCTTCATACTTTAATGTTATGCACCTTAAGAACTGTATGAACTTTAATTAACTTTCATATTTTTGTTATTCACATTAGCACCATGCTCAACTATCACTAATTTTGGACTTACCATGAAAACAATATGTCGATGCTAAGGCATTTTCCCAGTTTCTGCTTGCAAAATCTTCTCAATTTCTATTTTTAGCTTCTTTATTCTCATCCCGCATACATTCATGGATTATGTAATCATAGGTTACCATAATTCCTAAAACTCTAACGAAGTTCATAATTATCGTGATCATTAAACTTTATTAACTATTATCAATGCCTATTGCAAAATCTTCCATCATATTCTAGGACAATTTATTACTTCTTGTTGATTTCTTATGCTTGTTTGTGAAACTTCCACTCATTCCCTTAAGTATCTATCTAGTACTATTCTCTATTTATCTCATTATTCCAAGTTGGTCATGGTCACCATGACTACCATTCATTATCATTAATAATAAATTTGTAAGTTCCTCCCTTGTCATTCCTTCTTAGATAACTTCATTAAACATATATCGTTAAGATTAAGGATCAATCTTAGAACCCCTCTTTTTTTTTTTCCTTTTAATAATTTTTAATACCCTTATCTCCTTATACTTATTTTTCCACAATGCTAGTTGTTAGCACTATTATTTCAATGTTGTATCATTTTCTTTCCCCTTTTTAAGAGATATCCTCAAAACAAATTCATAATATCTTGAATTATATTCTATATGCACTTTAATATATTCCACATCCACTTTAAATATTTTCCACATCAAACTCCCAATTCTCTATGGATTTTATATCATAATAATATTTTCCCTTTGATAAGAAAACATGATAATTGATAAACATTACTTCCTTTCATTTATATCACTAAACTCTCACTTCCGAATTACATCATTCTTAGTAGGTTGTCATAGTAATCATCACGCCATAGTCTCATCATAAATAAGTTTAAAAATTTCGTTGTTGATTGGTTCTCATCTCATTGGGATATAAAAAAGATGAAAACACTTCGACCTGCCAATATTTTGTTAAGTTTTCATAATGCATCACTCTAAAAGGTGTGCCTCTTAAGAAGTGCAAACATAAAGATATTAGTGACAATGCAATTCCTATAGTTATTGTTTTAATACAACCTCTTTAAGATACACATGACTTATATTAATTTCAAAACAATCAATGTGTGCATAATCCACCTTAATTCACTCAAATATGACTTTCCACACCTAGTTTGAGCATGTAACTTGTTAAATTTAGAGTATTATTAATCTTGAATGTTACTTCATATTAGATGACATCTTCCTAATGTTTCTAGTTAGGATTTTATTACCATTATTTCCTTCTTCAAGAGGCTACATCCTTAGAGAAAATTCAACCAACAAACTACCACTATTCACCATGAATCTAAAATTTCAATCACTCCATCTTACTTAACCAACTAATCCACATCATTATTACTAGGTTTTTGTTTATTCACTTCTCCTCCAATGTAAATAATCAAATATGATCTCAATCCTTGCATATTTTCTTCTTTTATTTCATCTTCTATGGTTGGGATGACTCTCCACCCAACCATAGGCTCAGTTGCACATAATCTTTCTACAACTAGCCACCACCGAGCCCTACATAAACATACTACTACTAGGGAATACTTTGTCTCACGATACTTTTCTCCCAAGAGAATTGATGAAGGAATGAATGAATCTCATCCTCCTCGTCATCCATTAAAAAAACCAAAAAATGGAAAGGGGTCCACATGCACACATTCCATGTGTCAACATGCAACTTTTATTTCTTTGTTTTAAGTTTTACTTAATTTAATATTTCTCTTAATTTAACTCTTTCTTATTTTATTCCTTTTTACGTTTTGTTAACTTTACTTCTTCTTCTTCTTTTTCAGTCGAAAAAAGCATCATCTTTCATTAAAAAAAGGTGATTACAATGGCTTGTTTCTCTTATACATCCTTCACAAAATACCTTTCACTTGTTTGTCACTTTACATTAAATAAAAACTTAGAGCATATTCCTACTAACCTATCATATCCCCATTGTCCCCTATGATACTACTTTGAAAATCTATTAGCGAACTTCTAATTCTGTTGTGACTTTGTCCCCCTTACAGGATCTCAATAGTTCCTTCATTAATTACTGCACCTTGTTGAAAAGCATGAAAGTAAATCAAACTTGTTTCTGCTGCAATGCCCCTTTTTGATAACATGTCTGCAACCCCATTTTGTTCTCGATACACATGCCTATATGTAATCTGTCGAAGGTTCTGCTCCAGATTTTAGATATGCCTCATCCATGCAGAAATATTGATAGGATTGAATTGAGTGAATCCTTGTACCCATTCAATGACACTTTTTGAGTCCCCGAATATCTTTATGGACTCAATACCCAACCATTTTGCACATAGAAGTGTCCCCCATAATGCTATGATTTCTGCCCGACTGTTTGTACCACTTCCTCCTTCCCACCAAAAGTGATAAAACTTACCAAGTTCCATTACTATATATGCCCAACATCCACATTTAGATTGTATGCACGCCCCATCAAAGAATCCCACTGGCATTTCACTCCAAATGTCAATATACTTGGGATTACCTCTGTGGACTTTCCTAATACTTGGTCCAATCTCCCCAAAGTATGCAGTAGTCTTAATAATAGTTGTCCTTATGTCTGGTTCTTGCTGCTCAAAGAGCTTTTTGTTTCTGCATCTCCATATCCCCCAGAAAATATAGAATGGTAACGTGGAGTGTTGTTTATGTGTGTTGAACCAAGAAGATAGAACTCCCTCGATCGATCCCTGTCGCCACCTACCTTTGATGTTGAGTAGTGACATTACTCCATCCCAAATAGCACATGCAAATGGACATTTTATAAATAGATGAAGAGAGTCCTCCATGTCAGCCCAACATAGTGAACAAATGCCTAGTCAGTGTTGTCCTCTATGCATTAATATGTCCCAAGTGAGCACTCTGTTGTGGAGAACGAGCCAATTGAAACATTTCAGCTTCATGGGTATGTCCTTCAAATGTATCTACAGGAAATCTGGAATATATATCCTTGACAACAATTTGTCCCTTTTTAAGTGTGCCCACCCAACACAATTTATCCTCTACTTAGGACAGAAAGGCTCCAGTTTGATATAAACATTGGATGTAATCCTTCCATTCTATGCCCCAACTCCCTCTCAATCCCATAGTAACCACACTCTGCCATGTGCGTGTACCCTAGGGTGTTGTTTATATTAGCTACCACCTGCTAGATATGGGTAATACCCTCTTGAGCTAAATGATAAATTAGCGGGGCAGAAAGTGAGTGGTATCCATCCATACCCTTGATGGCATCCAAACCTATCTGAATCTGACAACCATCGCCAATCTCCCATCTCATTCTAGCAAGGAGCCACTGTTTAGTTTTCATCATACTATGCCAAGTGAATGATGCACCCTTTTGTACCTTAGCCCCATCTCTAATCCATTGGGTGGAATCACAATGATGTATGTATTTCCTTTTCATGATGTTTTGCCAAATACCTATACCATATAATGCCCCCCAACATGATTTTGTGACCAATGAAATATTAAAGCATTCCGTGTCCAGAATACCCCATCCTCCACTCTCAATGGGTCAAGCAATGGAAGACAAATGGACCAGATGGAATTTCCTTCCTGTGCTTCTACCTGCCCATAAACATCTAGCCGAAATTTTGTCAATCTTATGAATTATTTCCTTCGGCAGTATATACAAATGCATCTAGTAGACTCACAAGTTCTGTAGGACAGATTTAATAAGGGTGAGTATGCCCCCTAGAGAAAGCCATTTATTTTTCCAAAAGAAAAATTTCTTCTCAATTTTTCTTAACAGCCACTCCCAGTCTTTATTTCCATATTTATTTGGTTTCAGTGTGTATCCGAGGTATTGGAAACCTTCATCTATTTGAATCTTTGCAATTTCAAACATATGACAAATCTCCATAATAAATACTGCAACTTGTTTTATCTTTGTTCATAAATAAACCTGTAGCCATACCAAATGCATTTAGAATAACATAAATCTGACTCCATTCTTCTTTGTTATTCTCTCCACCTAGCAGCAGATCATCCACGAACATCGTGTGAGTAATATATATGTCTTCTGTTACGTTGATCCCTTTAATCAAACCCATATTCCTTGCTTCCTTGATTTTCCAACTCAATCCGTCCATTACAATTATGAAGAGTAATGGAGACAAGGCACATCCTTGTCGCAACCCCCTTGATGATTTGAAGAAGGTGGTGGGTAGGCCATTTGTTATAGACAATTTTGTGCCTTGCAGCATTAGGCATGAATTGTCAATAATCCAAGGGATCCAAAGTCCCTAAACATGATGTTCCTACCCCTAGAGGAACAAGGTCAGCAAACCAACAGCTCTCAGATCAGTTCTCCACCTGAAAACACTCAAAAACAAGCAATCCTGAAATCAAAGCAGGTGCTCCACTAGGCTTCTGCGCTGAAACTCAACTCCTCCATGGTGTACCTGCGTTGCAAAGCAAGTGGAACAAAGGCCACCTGCGCTGAGCGAGATGGGACAAGTGGCACACTGAGTCATTGCTCTAGAATCTTCCAAAAATGACACTTGGATCAGGGATTTCGCCTTGTGATGAGTCAGAGGCTCTGTTTCTCCAAGTGGAAGCAAGGTTCTCCAAGTGGACTCAAGAACTGAATATCAACTGAAGAGAGAGAGGACACAAGGCAGCTACACATCAGTTGTAAGCTGACTCATCCTTCCTCAATTCATCTATATATTGAGCTCTCTCCTATGAGCTCAGGAGGTTGGAATTTTGTGCAAAGTAATGATATGATGTTGGTTTCACTATAGAACTATTGGGTGATTGCTTGAAGGAGGTGAAGAGGAGAAATTCTTTCTGCTGGGAGGTGTTGCTGGATTGGGGCCTTCAATGGTTGTAACACTCTCAGAACTTTACTTCTTCTATTAATAAAAGCTATTGAGGTTCTTCTATATACATTTGTTTCAATGATGTGTTGTGATAATTGTATATTTGATTTATGCTAATCCTTGAATCAGTTATGATTGCATGCTTCTTGTAGTTTCCTTCTTTGTTATTTTACAGGATCTCATTGTAGCTGGGCCAGTAAAAGAGCAAGGAACTGGGAGCAAGCAAGCAAAGAGAAGAGTTTGGATTTGACATTAAGCGCAAGGCAACGGTTAGTGCATTTCTTCATTCTCTCTTGCTTTCATAAAGAAGTAAATCTTAAGTAGTTTTCTTTACAGTTGTTGCTGAGGTACTATCACCCTTAGAGTGGGATAGGGTCATCCGAATCGGATACTTTTCCCTACAACAAACTGGCGACTCCACTGGGGATCGTATCTGTTTGATTGTTTGTAGTATTTTGCTATTCATTTCCTGAACAAAAGAGTACCAAATCGAAAAGCTTTTGACTATATCAAAAGTGAAGTAGAGGGCAGCTACTCTAGCTCATTTCTGAGCATGTTCATGATTTGAAGAGCTGATCTACAAGGATCCTTGTAAGCTCTTAGTGATAGCTTTTCATCTTCCTTGTCATCCCTTTGTGTGTACTTGACTGATAGTTTCTGATTTGAGCAAAAACTGTGAATTTTTGAGAAAATTGTGACCCGGAAACTGAGAAAACGCAACTTTCGTTTTCCAAAGCAGGTAGTACACAGGCTACCTGCTTTGCAACGCAGGTCCCGAAGGGGCTACCTGCGCTGAGAGCCAGACTGGCTGTGCAGCACCTGCGTTGGCCCAATTTTGCCTTGTGCATTTGGGGTTTCCTCCCTTTTTCTTGCCTGTTTTCACTATAGATTTTGCAGCCAGTTACCAGTCTTGTACCTATTCTGAAACCAACCTTACTTGCCATCATTCCGCCTCTGTTATATAACGAAATTGTACTTGTTCTTTTGTATTTCTTACATCATTTACAATTTCCCATAACGAAAGTGAACTAGTCTTGCTTTGGCCTCTTAGATCTGAACCTGTGTTAGGCATTTTGCTGGTCTAAAGAGTTAGCTTGTTTGCTGTCCATAATTGATTAGTCTTTTTACTTTCGTCATTATGGTTTGATTTCATGTATTTCCAGTGATTAAACAAGTAAATCTTAAGGTGTCTTTTGATTTTGGACAAGCTTGTTTGTTTTCGTTTTAAATCGAAATCAAAGTTATATAACAACTTTCTTTTTGTAATACATCAACATTAAGAAAGGGAAAAGAAAATACATGCATTGTGCATTTTGCATTTGAAAAAGTTTGCATGATGATTTAGGAGAAAGTGCATTAGTTTGTGCTGTATGAACTGTGTGAAAAGATATGCCTTTCTTCTCCCTCAGTAGTTAAGATTTTCATCAGTCAAAAAGAATTGAAAAAGCTTGCTTCTCATCTTAGGCTGCATTTAGGAATTTGTCATATACCTCTCGTGGTGAACCTTGAAAGGCAAACTCTAAAAAGATCAACTTAAAATATACTGAATGAACCTAACAACGCATTTGAAACATAACGCAAACACATAGAGGTCTAGGTAGAGACGTGTTCCGGCGTCGTTAAACATAGTGACTATCGATCTCTACGAAGGTGGGTGATTCCTCCTGAGAGTCGGTGGCACTAATACGGACTTGTGCTCCCACGTACCGTCGCGTATATATTGGGAGACCCCTATAGGCATTTATCCTTTATCCTTAGGAAGCCGTGTCGGCCGCCCTACTGATCGCGATGCAGTGAACACAGCATTCACGAAGATCGACCACCCGTACCGTAAAACGTATTCTGTGGTTTCGCGAAAGGTTTGGCACACCCTCTGCCTAGATCTCCAGAGCAGTTTCTTTTGGCCTTTTTCAAACTCTATAACTGAAAAGGTCCAACCGAGCATTTGTCACTTCGGGCTCGTTAATACATCGAAGGAGACTAGAGTCATCTTTAGCTTTTTCTCGACTCTTAAAACATGAAAAAGCAAAGTTATGTTTAAAAGCGTCTAATAAAATTCATTCAAATCGGAAACACAAATTTCCCCCTTTATATTTTAGTTGATCGAGTAATCCGCAATCGTGGAAGAAAGTCAATTGAATATCCGTCGTTCTCGAAGGCTTGCGAGTCAACCATCTTTGTCTCCGGAATCGAAAACAATCCGGACAAAGCGAGCTCGTCGAACCAGTTCAAAATCTCCTTTAAAAGTTAGAACAAGTGTTCCGACAACATCTGAGATTCTGGTTACTCCAAACATTTCCGGAAACCCTGCCTCTATACAAGAAGTTCAACCGCCACAGAAGGACAGTAATACTGATCCTAGTCTGGGGGCAAATACTTGTATAACTGAACCAGTTCCATCTGTAACTGGTCCAGAGAGTTTTGTTCCTCAAACATCTGTCGCTGTTGATACAACCCCTTCTTCGGCACTGGAAATCTTTTACGGACCTGACGGTCTTCCTCTTCCACCTGGTCTGATTGCGATAGAGGAAATTATAGAGGAACCGCAAGTATCCACTCCAACTCATTTTGGAGTAGGGGTCACTCTATTTCCTGCTACAACAGAAGTTTGTCCATCACCAGTGGAAGTTCCTGTAGAATCACTAGGCAATCAATTGGATAGACTCAAAATGTCTGAACAACCGTCGACATCTAGGACTGTGTCAAATGACACGGCGACAGCAGAATTACCTGCTGCGAATCCAACAATGTTCGCCGGCATACCATCCGTCCCAACTAGCTCTCAATCGCTAGAAGGAGTCCACCAAGGGACTATCTCGACAGTATGGTCTGTTCCTGTCTGTTCCGGAGTAATGTCTGGTAACTCTTATGGTGAGACTCATCAAATTGACCCTTTTGGGAATCAATTTAGGCCATCCAGTCCTCCAGGACAATCAATTGCCTTGAGTTCTGGATTACCACCGTATGGGGGGCAGTATGCCTTTTCATTACCCCCTCCGGGAGGGTACCCATACGGGAGTTCTCAACCTTACTCAAGTTATGGTGGAATTGCAACGAGTAGTTGGGTACCTATGCTATCCCAGCCACCAAGAGTTGTATATTCTATGCAACAGTGTGTACCTGTGACGAACATCCCAACTACACCGGCTATCGTAACCGTGTCGCAAGTTCAAACGATGCCTGTTGTATGTCAACCTCAGATTTCTCAGGTTCTCATGCAACAGCCCCTTGACCCTGCGACCCAACCACAATCACCTACTGGTGGGGCGACACAAGTACAATCAGGTACAAGTACCCCACATCTTGGTCCAATGGTTAGTGTAGCACAACAACCCATGGTATCGCAACCGTGGATAGTGCAATACCAACAGCCACAATTCCAGCAAGTGTACCAAGGTTCTGAACAGCAAATCTTTGCGAATACTGGACAACCATATATCCAAAATGGTCAAAATCAACCACTTTATAGTGGTCAAGTCCATCAACCGTATCAGTCATACCAACATCAACTCCATTATGCTGGTATGCAAAGACCAACTGTTCAGGCGATTCCATCGTACCCTGGTTACGCTTCCCCTAACTTGAATCAACAGTTACCATTCGTGGCGACTTTAGAGTTGCCTGATTTACATCGGTTAACCAATGATCCAATTGCTTACGCCCCATAGTGGCCAGTGATCCCGCACAAACTTCCATCCGACATTCCTAAATTCAATGGAAATCCAGGTGAAGACCCGTCGAATCATGTGATGACATTTCATCTGTGGTGTTCGTCGAACACTTTAAATGATGATTCGATAAGGCTTCGCCTCTTTCAGAGGACATTGACAGGTCCAGCGGCAAAATGGTATATAGAATTGCCAAGAGCTTCGTTCGACAATTTTAGCTCCCTTGCCACGACATTCTTAACCCACTTTCAATTACCAATAAGGTATGAAACGGGAACAGAGATATTGACTAACTTCAAACAGACAACCGCAACTCATATATCAGATCATATACATGAGTGGCGTCGTCGACGAAGAATGGTTAAAACATACGTTCCTGATCAGCTTTTAGCTGAGTGGTTTATAAAGTCATTACTTCCGGCCATAACGGAAGATGTGGCAAAGGGGGGAGTCGTAACAGAAGAGCAGGTTATTGCTCGTGCACAATATTTGGACTTAGTATATACTCAATCCGGCACGCTCTATGACAAAATACCAGACGCCCCTAGACCAGAGTTTTCAATCCCTCCTCCTCCTAAATCAAATAGTGACTCTCATGCCGGCGATGGTGTGATTGGCATGGCAAACACGAATCCGAAAAGGACCAATCAAAAGAAGGCCCGTAAGGATTCGAATCAAAATGCGCATGAAGAGGCTCTTGCTTCGGAAGTAAATGTCGTATCAACAGATAAGGGCAAAGAAACCAATCAACCAGGAAGCAAGAAGAAACAAAACAAAGGGAAGAAAGATCAAAGAAAGTCATCTCCTCGAAAAACTCCTCATAGAGAGGAGAAACCACTTGGGGGATGTCACATATGTGACGATGATCATTGGACAGCAGATTGCCCGTACAAAGCTGAGTTTAAAAGATTCGTAAAGAATCCGCATACTCCAGCTGTGTTGACTGATCCTTTTCCCGATCCAAGTCAGAATCTGGTTGATAGTGGAAATGCTTCCCCATCACAAGTCATGATGTTGTCAAGTTTTGAGCGCCAAGATGGTGCTTTAATTTCAACATTAAACAAAAGTCATGGGAATTCACAGTTGTTGAATGGTGAGAGAAAAGATCGATCAGGCAGTTCGACCACGACTTCGACAGGAGTTGTGCCGCCATCCAATACAAGAAGCATTCCGACAATCCATGGAGGCAATCATCCTCTCCCATATATCGGAGTAATTTTCCTAAAAGGCCCTTCTTTAATGGGCACTTTTGCCCCACCACCACCAAGTAATCTTACGGAGATGGGTGCAACGGAATATGAAGCCTTCTATTTTTAATGGATCTAAAAGTATCGAGGATGGTTCCTATCTCAGGTCAACCTCGTTAAAAAATGAGAAATTAAGAGGATAGTTCTTTGTTATGTCAACCTCATTTAAAAAATGAAGCGGCCCCTTGGAGTCTAGGGGGCATGCAAAATAATCGAGCAGTTTTAGCACACAGTTCATGCTCGTTAAAAAATAAACGCAAGATCCGAGCAGTTTTAGCACATAGTTCATGCTCGTTAAAAAATAAACATAAGTCGTGAGCAATCTTCCCCTAGAGTTCAAGCTCACCCAGAAAACATGAACCGGTAAATAACCTTGGTAAATGTAACCTTTGACAGCCATATTAAAGCCCTTGGTCGTGTTCTTACAGTCTCACCTCCATCCGTTCATTTGGCCAATCGTTCATCTCCATATGTTTGTTTACCCATTTTGAGGAACAGCTGCGAAGAGTGATTTCACTAAGCCATCCTTGTGACACTGCCGTGATTGGAATATTCCAACCTGTACCTGGAATCTGCTGCTGCCCTGTTCATCACTCGTTCCTCGAAAGACGAGTCGTCTTTAAGCTCTTTTCACTAACTCGTAAAATATGAAAAGTTTGCCGAGTTTTGGCCTTCCAGCTCGTTAAAGCGACCGGAAGAGCTATCCCTCCTCTAGATTTTAATCTTTTTTGGACCTGAGGGATTATTGCACAAAAAGATCGAGCGCTTGTTTTGTTCGGCTCGTTAAAGCAATCAAAAATTCATCCCTTCTGTATTGTTTTATACTTTTTCGGACTTAAGGGATTAGATGACGAAAAAGGAATTTTGGAGTTGACTTTACATACCTTTTCAGACTCTCTAAAAATGAAAAGGACCGAGTTATCCTTGTCGTTAGACTCGTTAAATTCATTAAATAGCGACAAACTTGTCTTTAGACGAGAACGAGTTTCCCTATCGCTAGGCTCGTTAAAACATAGCGATGGGCTTGCCCGAAGGGCAGGTTATAGAACAAGCATATGTTATCCTCCTCAAGCTTGACAAAAATAAAGAGGTACTGGTCAGCAATGACTGGGGAAAAATTGGGAGAACCTCACAGCTTTAATGGTAGCAAGTCGCTCTTGAACATGACACTTTGTCCTCCGTATCACATCGGGTTGGGTTGTTTCATTCACCGGTCTCATCACCATGGTCCTCGCCACACCATCCACATTTGGGGTAATGCTACCGATCCATCACATCAGTGTCGTTATATGTTCAAGAGATGTTGTTCTGCAAAGAGTCAACCGTGTCCCATCCACTGCCATACATTGTCCTTCATCCATTTCATGACCGCCACCCTGAATCATACATCACAGTTTGTTTTCACCTCATCACAATCATTAGCTCCGTTCCGTGTCACTGATGTGGGATTCATTAAGGCCCTCCTTTGACGAATCGCTCCTTGTCGACATCAGCTCATTATCCAAGGAGTTGATCTAGGAACAACCCCTTCAGTACTTTGAAGCTTGCATGCCTCAATGGCAAGTTTCTCACTTCCGGCGACAGGTATACATCAATGACCTTCGACCAGAAGATTTTGCATGGTGGTCGACGCCAACTCCTTTATTCCCACCATGTGAATTGTACTGCTGTACCTTGAGGGTCATCATCCTTATCGGTGATTCCTCTCGCGTTTGTTAACGGTTTACATCATTGACCGGTAATCAAGCGATGTCTTTCCATGTTCGACTTCAAGAAATTCTCACATGGATCGACTTGTACATCGAGTGAAGATCGGAAGAGATTGAAGACCCCGGATCTAGTTCCATCCATCCGGGCTGCGATATATATTCAGGATATAAAGACATTTGATGTGTACATCATTGCAGCAGATGATCATCCTTCTCAAAGGATGATAATTTCAGCAGAGAATTATCAGTCTACCATCAGACGATCGTCTGTTCTATGTACCAAAATGAATTTATAAAGCTGAGCATGGGAATGCCCGCCTCAGCTAGATCATGAAAAAGTATGAAAAATAATGTATTGTATTGTATCTTATTACAGGACACTTCTCAGCAGATTGAATGAACTTCGGATCCTCCTAATAAAGCATTTCACCCGATAAACGACCTCATACTTTAGGGGGCATCTGTTATAGACAATTTTGTGCCTTGCAGCATCAGGCATGAATTGTCAATAATCCAAGGGATCCAAAGTCCCTAAACATGATGTTCCTACCCCTAGAGGAACAAGGTCAGCAAACCAACAGCTCTCAGATCAGTTCTCCACCTGAAAACACTCAAAAACAAGCAATCCTGAAATCAAAGCAGGTGCTCCACTAGGCTTCTGCGCTGAAACTCAACTCCTCCATGGTGTACCTGCGTTGCAAAGCAAGTGGAACAAAGGCCACCTGCGTTGAGCGAGATGGGACAAGTGGCACACTGAGTCATTGCTCTGGAATCTTCCAAAAATGACACTTGGATCAGGGATTTCGCCTTGTGATGAGTCAGAGGCTCTGTTTCTCCAAGTGGAAGCAAGGTTCTCCAAGTGGACTCAAGAACTGAAGATCAACTGAAGAGAGAGAGGACACAAGGCAGCTACACATCAGTTGCAAGCTGACTCATCCTTCCTCAATTCATCTATATATTGAGCTCTCTCCTATGAGCTCAGGAGGTTGGAATTTTGTGCAAAGTAATGATATGCTGTTGGTTTCACTATAGAACTATTGGGTGATTGCTTGAAGGAGGTGAAGAGGAGAAATTCTTTCTGCTGGGAGGTGTTGCTGGATTGGGGCCTTTAATGGTTGTAACACTCTCAGAACTTTACTTCTTCTATTAATAAAAGCTATTGAGGTTCTTCTATATACATTTGTTTCAATGATGTGTTGTGATAATTGTATATTTGATTTATGCTAATCCTTGAATCAGTTATGATTGCATGCTTCTTGTAGTTTCCTTCTTTGTTATTTTACAGGATCTCATTGTAGCTGGGCCAGTAAAAGAGCAAGGAACTGGGAGCAAGCAAGCAAAGAGAAGAGTTTGGATTCGACATTAAGCGCAAGGCAACGGTTAGTGCATTTCTTCATTCTCTCTTGCTTTCATAAAGAAGTAAATCTTAAGTAGTTTTCTTTACAGTTGTTGCTGAGGTACTATCACCCTTAGAGTGGGATAGGGTCATCCGAATCGGATACTTTTCCCTACAACACCATTGATGATCATAGAAAATTTGTCGTCACAACACATGTCATGATCCATATAATATTTCGGTGACTGATTCCAATCTTATATAGCGCCAATCACAAGAACTCCCAATCAATGCAATCGTAGGCCTTATTGAGATCGATCTTCATAAGACTAGCATTTAATTTTTGGGTCTTGATAGAATGAAGGCATTCTTGAGTGATTGCAACCGCATCCTGAATCAATCGTTGATCAAAAAATCCAAACTATTCCAGAGAAATGTGTTTAGATAAAGGAGATTTCATTATGTTTGCAATGATTTTAGATATAAGTTTATAAATAACATTACAAAGGGAAATGGGCCTGTATTCCACAAATGTTGTAGGATGCTCCTTTTTTAGAATTAGAGCAATAAATGTGGCATTGATTGCCCCTAGAATGAATCCTTTAGTCTTAGATTCCTTCGTTGACACTAGAATGTCGTGCCCCATCAGTTCCTTAAAATGTATGAAGAGTTCAATGCCCCATCCATCAGGACCAGGGCTCTTGTCCTTAGCACTAGACTGCATAACTCCTTTAATTTCCTCCATCAAAATTGGTCTCCCTAGGGATTGGTTATCAGCATCATTGAACATATTCGACATCTGATTTAAGAAGACCCTCTAGTATGTGAATGAGAAATTCCTTTCTTGAAATTGTGTCCTAAAATATTTGACAGCCGCTTGTTCCAATGTTGGTTGGGTAGAGATGTATTTATTTTCCTCATCCCACAGTCCCCAAATGCCATTTTTTTTCTTTTGCTTGTGGCATGCCTATGAAATAACTTGGTGTTTTTATCACTGACTGTCACCCATGTGACCCTGCTCTTTAATCACCATTCTTCTTCTCTCAAATGAAGAATATGCCTTTTCCGACTCTCCAATGCAAGGAATTTCCTCTTATACGACTCAGAAAAATATTGAGGGTCATTCAGATCCGATAGCCTGATCTGTGTGTCTTCAATGACCATTAGCTCCTTCCTAAGCTCCCTCTTTTTTTCACTTACCCAAGCACGCACAGATAGTTTTAATGACTTCAATTTTTGTCCTAGTCCAGCTAAAGTTCCTTGGTCCTTGGAGTTCCTATGATTAGTCCAATGATTATGAACCAATTCCACAAATGATTTATCCTTCAGCCAACCATGATTAAATTTAAATGGATACGCTCGTTGATCTGTCATCCCTTCCCATGACAATGAGATAGGCTAGTGATCAGAAATGTAGATGGGTAAGATAGTTGTATGAATCCTAGACATGCTCCCCACCAAATGTGAATTAACAAGGAAATAGCCAAGTTGTTTAGAGATTCCTATAGCCCCATAGCGACCATTGCGCCAAGTCAGAGCCAAGGGGCATGGTGGAATGTTACACAGATTGTTAGAATCTATGAGCCCCTTAAATATGATTCAAGAGGGTCATTCATAGCTCTATCCCCCCATACTTCCTCAAACCCGAGAGTGAAATTCAGATCCCGGCCACAATCAAATATTTAAGTGCCAAAAAGCCACAATTTTCAATGTGATCCCACTATATTTTCCAACCTCTGTATGGTTCATATGAGTTGATTATCTAATTTCGACAATGGTTACCCTTCACATGGCTAGATAAAATAATGTATGCACATGAAAGATAAGCCTCAAGTTTAATTCCCCTCAGTTTCTAAAGGGCAACCAAGCCACCAGACAATCTGGATGCACTAGAAGCACATACAAACCAATCTAGACACATTTTTAGCAAAGACTCCCATGATGTTTCTTTCGAGACCATGGTCTCTTGTAACAAAACCACTATTGGATGATGGCTCTTAATCATATCCTTAAGAGAGTGATTTTTATGGGTAGCTCCTAAGCCCCTAATGTTTAAGGAGATGAGGATCATGAGTGACCCTGTAAAACAGGAATCCCCCCTCTAAGGGCCTGCAAATGAGTGCGCGTCAGATTCATGTGATCCCCAACATTGTCCTGAGGATACAAAGGACCCTATGACTCTGATTCCTCACGAAATGCCTTCTGAAGGCCCAAAGACAATTGTGAATAGGAGGTAATTTTTTTGTATTTAGTTGTTTTCTTCTTCTTAGTGGTGACTTTCTGGTGGATGGGTGAAGGAGTAATGACCTCAACAAAATCAAAGAATGATTTCTTAATGGAAAGGGGATCCATTGCAACCGACTCTGATTGCGAAATGTCTATCAATTCTTTATCAGGTGACAGATTAGATAGAACACTGCCCATGATTGGTTCTTTCCCTTTTGAAAGGTGCCCATCTATACCCACAGGCTTGTCACATACCTTCCAATTCCCTTCCCTGACCAAAGGATTACATCACCCCTAAACCAAAGTCACACATTACAGTCGATGGAGAATATTTGTAGTTATTGTCTACATTTAATTCCACAAAGTCAATGTCATCAATAGACTATCCACAAGAAGCTATATGTGTATCAATCTCCCCTGAATATGGCCTATTTAACATAGAATTAATGTTCTGGAGTTTATTGTCTAGAGACATACCTGTATCTAGAGTGCCTCCATAGGGGAAATCGTCAGGATTCAGTGCACAATGTTTCTCCAATGGAAAATCCACTACATTTGCAACCTCTTCTGCTTGACATGGTCTAGTACCAAACCCGCGTGCCTCTTTTGGACAAGCTTCAAGTAAATGACCCGTAGCATGGCGTATAAGATATCTAAATGTCAAACCCCAATAATCAATGCCGAGTCGAAAAGAATAAGGTCCTCAACGGAGTTCCAATTCCGCCACTAAGCCCCCATGCAAATCCACCTCCACTAGTACCCAAGCCATCCTCTTGTCTAATTGACCAAAACTAGCCTCATCCCAAAAGTAGAACTTTCCAATGGAGTTAGCTATGGCTACAATAGCATGCTTATTCCATAATT
Organism: Pinus tabuliformis; assembly: GCA_031772625.1. NCBI lineage: Eukaryota > Viridiplantae > Streptophyta > Pinopsida > Pinales > Pinaceae > Pinus > Pinus tabuliformis. The sequence goes on along the minus strand of CM062811.1, from coordinate 403,492,564 downwards.
CTAGTGGCAAGCCTAGGAGCTTAACCCAAATAATCTTTCTGCATGGAATTTCCTTGAAGGGATTAAACCCAGCTTTCCACCTTTGAAGAATCAGAAATCCCTTACCACGAGCCCATGGGCTTTCCACAATCAATTCGGCATCTACATCGCTAAGGAAATGGAAACATGTCTAGCCATTAAACAATACGCTAACCTTTGGTCTGTATTTCAAGATTTTTGTCCAGGTCGAATCCACCCACGCCTTAATTTGTTCCCCATTCATCTTGGTAAATTGCCACCTCCCTACCAGTCCCCTCTGTTTCAGTCGTTCGACACTGTCCCAGTATGTTTCTGAACCTAGGTTCACAATCTTAGTCCCTTCCACTGCCTTGAAAGCTTTATGTTTCCTGTTTACTCCTCCCTTCTTGTAAGATGAGTCAATATTCCCTGTGGTTTAACACCCATGTGCATCACAAGAGATTTCAAGCACCAACTTCTCAGCTTGAATAGTGATGTTGATTAATGTTTTAGGAGATAGAACCACTTGCCCGTCCATTGTATGTGCCTGTCTAATCGACGCAATTGAACACCCCAACCCCTGTCACTTCCAATGCTTGGTAATAACTAAATGAGTCAATTCACAATGGTGACATGCCTCCCAAATTTACTATTTTATCTATTTATTATTATTTTATTCTCTTCATTATTTATTATTTATTTACTATTATTATATATATTTTTTTATTTACTATTATTATCTTTTTTATTGTATATTATTTATTTACTTATATTTTAATATTATATTATTTAATTTATTTATTATTATTACTATTAGGGGCATTACACGATTGATTCAGAACTTGGTGATATAATGTTCATTGTGTGATATTGAAGGAGTGGTTCAAAGTGGCCACATGCATGATTTTGGTTATGAAACAAAATACTAAATTGATATCCATGGTCATCTTGGTTGAAGCAGAGATATGGTTGTCCACTTGTAAATAACCAAACATTGACTGGTATTAACAACCAATTAGAAAACCATTTGATGCAAAAAGAATTTCCCCACAAGCTAATTGTTGAAGCAGAAGTAGAAGCAGGTGTGGAAAATCCTTGCAATTATGTCTCAACATCAGTAACTCGATGGAGATCTTAAAGGTATTTAGAATTTAATTCAGTATGAAATGATTGCAAAGTAGCACCATGTTCATGATGCAAGCAGTTTCAAAAGTGATTTACAATTCCTTGTCATATTTCAACTGACTTATAATGGAAGTGGAGTAGAACAACAAATGAGTCAAAAAGATAATCACATGGGTATTAGGATTAGCAAAAATGTTGTAATCTATATAAACGGAATCTAGACAATTTGTAATCAATTTCTTCAAAACATGACACATGTGACGCAAAATCATTCTTCGTTGTCATAAATGGTTATGAGCAAATATGCAAATTGTTCGATGCAATTCATGTTTACAATGGAAGAAGCACAAAACATTTTCAATATTAAATTGACAAGTATTATCAAAGTAGACTATGAAATTTGTTATGAAAAATGTAGTTTGTTCTTCTCGTCCTCTCCCTCACTGCCCACTTTTATTTTTTTCCAAATAACACAACTGTGAGTAGTCTACTTTGCTACAAAGAAGATGAAGAAGAAGCTACAAGTAAATTCTTAAATCCATTAATGATCACGATACACTATAATCTACCAATCTAATATTCATTCGCTAAAAGATATTTAAAATATAGAAACATTGCAAGAAAAAGTCTTCAACTATAATAAAATTTCCAAAGTCTCGATATGTTGGAGAGATCTAGGCTCTCATTGAAATTATGTTCATTGATATAGTCCTTGCAATCAAATTCGTGTTTAGTTACCATCATTTCAAAACAAAACAACAGTGTCCCATAACCAATGGTATGTTACAAAGCATTTAAGAGGAAATCAATTACAAGAAACATTGACAACAATAGTTATCACATATAGCTTGCCTAAGTTTAACTCAATGCATTAAAAAATGTGTTACTAATTGTACCACATTCCAATACAAATATATTATATGTCTATGCACATGAGGCAAACCAAGATAGTATATCACTCCTATCCTCTTTAAGAGTAGACATCCCTAAGAAAGACAAAGAAGATTTATGCCATATGTTGTCTAAAATGTGCAAGAAATCTTATATGGAAATGTTTAAAGCTAACAACTATTAATCACAATGAAGTAATGATCTAAGAGAATTCAAGTAATGATGTAGAAGTATTTCTAAGTGTATGAATATAATAAAAGTATGACATAAACAAGTGGAATACAAAAGAGCACAATGAACATTCAAACAAACAACAATGCAAGAACAAAGTGCATTAACATGTTGGTTTATCTACATGAAGTCTTCTAAAATTATTTGTCATATATGCACTACAAAATTACAAGGAAAATGAAACTACATATCTAAATTGCACATAAATTTGCTAGCAATATGCAAGAAGTGTAATCACTATGTATACTGAAATATCACTACTTTTCACTCCAAGCACATGAATTCATGCATGGGCTTCTAACTTAAAAATTAAAAACTAAAAATTTCACAGAGCATAAAAAAATCCGCCAAATAAAATTTTTAAACTTAATATCATTGTTTTAGAATTCTTAGATTGAGTTTTCTATACTAACAATATAGATAAAAAAGAATTACCTTTCGACATTAACATCAAAATTAAATAAATAATAACTCATTAAAAAACATAAAGAAAAATTTATAATCGTTACATTTGACTTCAAAACACAATAGATTATTTTTTTTTAATTTATTTACCTTTTATTTTCAAGGTACACACTATTTGTGTACCAATAAATTTTTACTTTGGGAAACCGAATTTTAAAAACACAACATGATTAATAATAATTATAAACGAAAAACAAAACAAAAAAAAGTCAATTGTAATATTAATTTTGGTATGCTCAAATTCTACACTCACTTAATACACTAAAAGACAAAAAGCCAATCACGAAATTAATTCCCAAGATCAGTTCCCATGGGTCCACTTTGCCTTTTCAAAAATAGCCATTCATTTTTTTTAATAATAAACCATTATGTGCTTCAATGTGTTTTGTTTTTTTCAATTAATATACTCATTTAAATATCTACTAAATAAGATATTTATTTTGAAGATTTAAGTGTAAATAAGTGTGTTAATTTTTTCCTTTAAGATTTAAAGAATTTGGCAATTGGTTGAGATTTTGGACAACATTTAAGTTGAAATTCAGCTAATTATCATTCTAACTTTTTGGTTAAGTGTAATATTTTATGACCAATATATAATAATAAATATTGGCTTCAACCTAAAATTGAGACGCATACATGTGATATAAGAAGAAGTTAATGGTAATTTAAGGATTTGAATTTAAGGAGTGTGAAATTTATAGGAATTTCCCTATAAATAGGGAATTACATTTTTATTAATATAATTATTAAATCTGTAAAATCATATAAGATTAAATGTATGATAATCTTTATACTTATGAGAGAATCCATGAAGATAGTCAATCTTTTTTTATTGATTGTTTGTAAGAGGAATATATTTGCAAATTATGCCATTTGTTTTTTAATGTGTTTTATGGAATGATTTTATTAGAAATCTGATCAAATTTCCTTAAAAAAATTAGTTACGTACATAGTTTTACATGTTTTAAGGATTTTAAATTGTATTCAAATTCAAGTTTTTGTGATCTATATTTTGATTTGAAAACAATTTCAGAAGAAATCACATTGTTAGATTTAGGCCAACGCATTTCAAACCAACCAGTGTGGTTCATCATTAGGACAAGATGAAAAATGAGATAATAGTGGTAAGTTAAGTAGGGAGTCAATGCCTTCTAACTACTATAGGGAAAATGGCTAGAAAACGACTATTTTTCACTGGATGGGAAAAAATGAGCCAAAATATTTATTTATTTATTATTATTATTATTATTATTTATTATTGAATTAATAAACTAAATTAAATTATATATAGCTAACATGACCTTTAATATAAAAATAATAAGATAAAAGACTATAACCTACCTAATCCAAACTAATGAAAGTAATATTCAAATAAAAACAACAATTAAATCAAAGGGAAAAACATAAATCGGAAAGAAATAATATTGAAATATTAATAATTAGTTATAAAAAAAATTATGTATAATTAAATTTTATTTTAATTTTAATTATTTATTATTATATTATTGTAATATGTATAATTAAATTTTATTTTAATTTTAATTATTTATTATTATATTATTTTTTAGTTTATAGTTTTTTTTCATGGAAAAAGTCATAATTTTATTCATAAGACAAAATTACATTTTGTAGATGCTAAAAAGCATATGCAGAGATACTGTTCCGGTTTTCACAGAAACCAAAAAAATAAAAAAATGAGATATAAAAAACTATTCTTTTCTCCCTTTCTTTTTCTCCACCTTTCGCCATCCCCCAGAGTTGGGGGTAGTAGTTACAATGGAGAGCTGATTTTCTGTTATAGTTATGGGAGAGTCCTTGTCCGACTCAGATCCTTCTGATCCATGGGTTCTCTTGTTGCCAGTTATTTCCTTTCCTGTTGTCTGGGGATCGTGTTGCTGCAATGGATTACTAGGGGCTTCCTCTTGCTTTTGCGTGTTGTGTTGGACTTTTTGTTCATCCTTTTCTGCTTTGTTTTCTATAGTGTCTGTTGTGTCTTCTTCTTCATCCAATGGCTCTATATTTTGCCATCCTTTAGGCTTCCTCTGTTGCTGCTTGTTCCAATTGGGGATGTTTCTTGCCTGTGGACAAGCACTGTGAAGGTGGCCTGTTTGTAGACATCCTCGGCATCGGAATGTTGTGTTTTCGTAATCCAAGGATTGTATCCACTGAGTGTTATTAAAGTTCAATATTATACTTTCTGGTAGTCCCTGGCTGAGATCTACTTCAACACATATTCTGGCGAAGGTAAATATTCCCTTTGTGAGTCTGTCTTCATCAATCTTTAGAAATTTCCCCAAGGTATTCCCTATAGCGATTAAAACCTTGTGGTGCCAAAAGTGTAGTGGAAGTTTGTGCAGCCTAACCCAGACTGGAATCTTTGATACCACCATTGTATTGGCGTCGAAATCTGGAAACCATAAGGTGATAAAGAGCCCTACGTTGCCCCAGAACCATGGCCCCTTATTAAGGATGTATTCCTTTTCCTGTTCTATGTTGAATCTTACAATAAAAAAACCTTTTGGGCATAAGTATATTTCGTAGTTTGGTGTCCAGGTAGTGTGGATCCAGTGGTGCAGGTCACCAGATATGGGCCAATACCTGTTGAATATACAAATAACTGAGTGGGAATATAGATCTGAGTACAGAGCATTTACCTCAGGCATTGCAATGGTGAGAGTAGGATTCTCAGTTTTTTGTTCAACAATGTAGGGCCCGGGAAGTACAGGGGCTGTTGCAGGATTAGCTTGCGCTTTCCCTTTACCCTTGATAGCATCCTTGAAGGAGCCTGTGTTCTTGGAGCTTGTATTCTTTGAGCTAGTTCCAGAACATCCACCTCTTAGACGGAGGTTGATGATGATGGTCGAATCTGTGGTTATGTTGTAGTCCTGAAGGGTGTAGTTGTCCTGTAGGCTACGTCCCGTGTAGATCAAATTTTGCCCTTGTTCTGGTATGCCAAGTAGGTTCTGTATTTTATTCCTTAGATCCTGGATGTTGCTGCCCTTCCATAACCTCAAGCAGTAATGCCTGCCTTCCAGTGCTTTAATGAAGAGTTGTATGAGATCTGCCTCTCTAGGGTTTGAGTCCGACTGAGTTTGCCCGATCTATTGCCTGGTTCGTCCAGATCCCAAACCCTAGATCATCGCCGTTCTGTTTGCCCAACTAGTGTTCCTCTGCAATTTTGGCCTGGGAATCAGGGCTTAGGGGTATCTTGACGGTTGTGTGCCCCCAGATCTGGATTTTTTGAAGGCTGCTTGACCATTCTAGAAGACATAGATTGAGGGGAGTTTATCCATATCAAAGTCCATGCGGTTGCAATGTGCACCAAATCTAGAGTGTGATTTCGAATCCTCTAGAAATTGATCAGATCCGACTTCCCCTGGATATTTGCATGTTCCATAAGGTAGTTTGCAAGAAAAGTCTTGGCATCTTTGTCAATCAGATTCTTGATGATGATAACGGCGTCCCTGAAGCACAGATCCACTGTAATGTGCCCATTTCCATCTTGGGGAGCCTTCAAATCGGCCCAGACAATCCCCTAATCCTTGAGATCAGGTTTCTTCAAACCCTCGTCCCTCTTCTTGGCCTTGGAGTCGCTCTCTCGACAGCCCCTACCCTTGATGGCACTGCCAGTCTGCGTTATAATAGCCGAGACAGGGTTTTCCTCGGGGACAAATAGGTTGTATGCGGCTACAGGTCCATATCCGGGCTTATTCTCCAGCAGAGGCAAGGTAACACGGGTCCAGAGCCAGCAAGGAGGGTAGGCATACCACACTCCGGAACCGGTTGCAAGACGGCCTGCAAGAGAAGGGGTGGGCATCGATGGCGCAACTTGCTGATTGGGTGTCGAGGCATTTCAACCGAGCGCTGCGAAGTCTGCATGAGCTGGAGCAATTGCTCTCATTTCACTTCCACCCATATTTACCTATGTGTTCAAACACATTTCACCATAATGATAGTCGATCATGTTTATTTCCTTTAGTTTATAGTTATCCAGAAAAGAAGAAAGAAAATATATATATATATATATATATATATATATATATAAAGGGAGGGATAAATAAACAAATTTCAAGGGGACAAATTAAGAATAAAATAAAAACCGAAAGGAGGAAAGGCAGAAAAGAAAGGAAGAGAGCTAAGAGAAAATGGTCAGAATCCATTGATGGAATTAGAACTTTGGCATAAATAGAGTTTTAAATTATCTAATTTTTGCATGAATAGAGTTCGATATGGTCTAAGGGTTTTGAATTACTGAGAATTTTAACTTTTCTCTAAAAAATTTAGACATGAATAGAGCTCTACATGATCCAAGACTTTTGAATTGCTTAGAATTATCAACTAACGATGAATTACTACAAGGTTAGATAAAAGCAAATTCGCATGAATAGAGTTCTATATGGTCTAAGGGTTTTGAATTGCTGAGAATTTTAACTTTTCTCTTAAAAAAATTTAGACATGAATAGAGCTCTACATGATCCAAGAGTTTTGAATTGCTTAGAATTATCAACTAACGATGAATTACTACAAGGTTAGATAAAAGCAAATTTCAATAAAGAGCTACAACTTATAACATAAACAACTTTCATATTAAAAAAAACAAATTATCTTATATCCTACAGTAAAATCTCTACCCAATTTAGAATCTATATTTCATAAAAGAAAATGAGTTGAATAAAATGTTAAACAACTTAAAAATTTAAACTTTCATGTTTTTCATCATTAACCAAATTTAGAATCTATATTTCATAAAAGAAAATAAATGGAATCAAATCTTAAACAACTTAAAAATTTGAACTTTCTTGTTTTTTCATCATTGAAATTTGACCCTATAAGCTTGGTCAAAGTTGCAAACTTCCTCATATATCCTTATTAAAACCAAATTGTGTAATATTAAGACATGATATGTGCAATTCCCTCTACCCGGGCCTCCAGAACTACGCATTGTGTAGTCTCAAGGCTCAAGCCTCCAACATAAGCTCTTGAGTCCCTCAATTGCACAATCCTTTGACCCTGACCATCTTGAACTCCACATTACGTAGTCTCAAGCCTCAGGCTCAGATATTGACCTCTAGAACTGTGCAAGCTCTGAGTCATTCACTCAACCAGTCACCAGCTCCAACCTTGGCAAGTGATTTCATGAAGCATCTTAGATTAGGGGTTTATCATACTGATGTTGTCTTGTCATGAATGGTTTTTAGTTGCAGGTACTCTATCTTATCATGACATAATGATGATGGAGGAAAAGGAGAAGGAGACCATGCTATGAGACACCTATGGAGCTGAAAATATAAGATGATCATGAGGTGAGAAGACCAAGCCATATGGAGGTGAAACAAGAGATTATGTTCTATATTTCAAGGAGACAGAAAGCAAGCACCAACAAAGAATGGTTTGACATTTCCATGTCATCATGAAGTCCATGTCATTAATGTCATGGCATGTCATGCCATGAGTCATCATGTGCCACATCATTTTGTGGATTACATAAATTCATGTTGAAAAAATGTATTGTAAAGAGGAAGTCCAAGGGTCATGTACAAAATATGAAGAGTCATGTAAGAGTTGAAAATTCATAGAGAAGTCAAACAGTCATTAGGGTAGTCCAAGAGTCACGAGGGAGGCGAAGGATCACCCCATTTGCTATATATACACCCTCATTGTACAAGCAAAGGGATTTTTTCACCTTGGCTTCTCCCATAAGGCATCAGAGAGACATATTCAATACTTTTGGGGAGCAAGTTGTGGCTCAAATGCTCCACTATTGGAGCTAGTGATGTTCACTGTATTCATGTATCTTGGGACTTTTACTTACTTTAAGCCTGATGGCCAACATTTTTTCATGCATGGACTGTATATATTTGTAAGATTGTTCTGTGAATGTTTATGATTCATATTTGCTTTCACCTGTAGTAAAGTAGTTGAACTATTTCGATTATTTTAGTGCTTATCTTATTGAAAATGTGTTGCAATGCTTGTAACAATCATTACATCTATATGGAATATTTTGCTTGATGTTAGGCGATTCTCTTTTCGTTCACGTGTGCCTCTACTAAGGTGGTACTATTACCTCTCTCTTAGAGGCTCCATTTTCCTCCCTCTGTAGTAGAAGAACATTGATACACCTGCAACTGAACATTCACCAGGAACACTTGCTTTTTTCAAAGGCACATATGCGCTTCTCTCTCTTGTTGACAACTTAAGCCAAGGAAAATCTATAAGAATATATGGCAGTTGGGTCGATACTCCGGGGAGACCCCCATGGTTGATGGATTTCTAGCACCGTCAACAGAATGGCACTAGAAGGAGGGCTAATGACAGGTTGTTCCCATTGAGTCTGCTTTGAATCTCTTATCCAAAATGGATCTTTCCCAAATCATAATCCTGGGATGTTTTTCTAAAGAGCTTGATCTCACCATCCCTGTAGAATTTATTCATAACCTGTCCCAATTTAAGTTTGATGGTGAGGGTGAATTAACTCTTCGTGAAAATTTGTTTCAAGTTGTTCATTTTTTCCTTTATAATGGAATACATTACAAGGATGTCATGGCTATATTGTTCACCCTCACATTTGAAGGTTGTGTTAAGGTATGGTGTCATACATTACTTGTTTCTTCTATCCATCCATTCAACCAGCTTGTGAAGGAGCCTCATAAAGAATTTGATAGGTATGACTACCGAAATGTCCTTAAAAGAATTAATCAAAGAAGAGTGAAGCCTAATTAATCAATTAAGGATTTATATGATCGATTCCTTCACCTTTGTTATGAATTTCCTAGAGAAGAAATAGATTGGGATTTCTTTAAACAAAATTTTAAGAGTTTGATTCATATCTATTTGCACAGTGAATATGAACCCCCTGATGTCTCTACTTTCACAACTCTTGTAAATCATGAGACACTTGTAAATTTAGAGGAGGAACCTTCTATTCCTTTTGTTCCTTATCCTCCTCCTTTTCCAGTTCTAATGAGGGTGTACCCTCACGATGATAATAAAGTTTGGAAATATGAAAATCAAAGTCCTAATCCATCTTCTCATCCTCCTTCTACTTTTCATGATTCATATCTAATGGAGGAAACCATGGAATGGCTCATGAAGCCTATGGTGAAGACTAATTATTCCAGTCCTCAAGATGATTCTAGCATTCTTAACCTCAATCTTGAATCTTATTCCACTGAAAGTATTATTTCTTTAAGGGACATATGTCACCCTCTATCATATACATGCCTTGACTCTTTGTATCATGATTTGGTTGATCATTCTTCTCCACTAACCAATTCTTCACACTCTCTTGACTTTCAAGTTGTTGGTTAAAATTATGATTAGGTACAATGTAGTCACATTACACAAGTAGAGGGGAAAGAAAGTGAAGAGACCTTTGATATTTCTTCTATTTTTCAAAGTTCCCCATGTCAGGATAATGCTCTTCCATCCTTGGTTTATTTTCAATTTAAGAATCTTGGTGATGAATCAAATGGAATTTACTTACCTAATCAATCTGAAGTCTTGGGAAACAATCATTCTGATGATGATGACTTTGTTGATGTATGCAATAATTAATTCCCAAGCGCATCCATTGATCTTTTTGTTTCTCAAGAAGATTTTGTTTCGAAAGATTTAGATCTCAAATCCATTTTAGTCAAGAAATATTTGTTTATGAACACTTCTTCCTCTTCACCTCCCTATCCCTTGTGTTCTACCATTTGTAATAAATCAATTTGTGATGAAGATGCTCCATGTTATTCAATTTATTCATCCAGTAATTTAACTCCTTAATCGACACAAGGTAGCAAGGTTATTCATGATGACGAAGAAAGCAATGAAATTATAGAGCATCCATTCCATCCTTTATCATCTCTTGTTGTGTATGGGGGAAACTCTTTGAATCAGTGAGTTCATGAGATTTTTATGATGCATACATTCTTAGACTTTCGATCAGAAAAATATTATGACTTGAGTAATCTGTTTGAAGAAACTAGTCAAACCAGTGATGTAGATAGTTTCCATCCAGGTAGTGGTGGTCCTATTAACTTAATCAATAGTAATTTTCCACATGCAATTTACCAAATGTTGTTATATGTCATTTCAAAGTTCCATAACTAATCAAGAGGACGAGGCACTTCAACTCTCGTTGATGGTTATGTTACGTTCTTGTGATCCTGGTGAAACTCCTTAATCATGTCATATCTGGGTTTTCTCGCAGAATTATTTCATTCGTATTATTTTGTTGGATGCAAACTCATTCTTGAAGGATTTCGGGATTTCTCATTACAATTTTCCTATTTCTTGAGATCGGGTTTCTGATCATACTATTGTAATGAATATATCCTCATACAACTTTATTGTATTTAATTCAAGTTTGGAGTGTACATCTTTCGTGAATGTGAGAAATCGCGAAGCTAATCAATTTGAAGATTACCTTTGGTCGAATATTTCATATATCTTGAGTGTTATGGTGGATAATCAGCTCCTAACCTCTCTTCTGAATGTCTTATGGACACCATAAATCCTCTAAAATACTAGAAAGTGCTTGAGTTATTTGGCAAATAAAATTCTTCTTCACTCATTGTATCCTGACTAGTTTCATTTGTTTGTTGTACTGACGTTCCTTTTCACTTCTTTTGATGATTACGATGCTAGTGTGGTGTGTTACCAGTTACAAGGAAATAGTTTTTTACATTCATCACGTGAAGAAGAATATTCTATTATTTAGTGCATTTGCAAAATTGTTCAGTCTGGCATATCCTCATCATATTATAATTGATAATCTCATGTCACAAATGGTTCATCTGATCATAATATTAACTGTCATTCATTTTATCATTTTCCCATCAGTATATCCAATGAAAGTTGTTTTACATTGATTAATATTTATGGTTTATCTTACTGTTCGGATACTTGTCAAGTAGCTGAGGTGCTTCAACCTTCGATGATGATTATGTTAGGCTATCACTATCTTGATAAGCTTTTTGAATATGATCAGTTTTATTTTCCCTCGCAAAATTCTCGTCCTGATTCCATGCCATTAATTGAGAAAATATCTTCTCAGGGATTTCAAGTTTTTCAAGAGGATGCTTTTGATTTTCATAGTCCAATTTACAATCATTTGGAGGCATCTTACTTAGCAAGCCCATTTGCTAGAAACAAGTTTCGATTTCTTTTTATTTTTGCTAAGAAAGATAATATAAGTGTAGGTACATTCACAAGAAGCTTTCGAGGTATTTCTATTTATAATTTTCATTAAGAAGGTAAGATCACAAGTTGCGTAGAAGTAGTGACTATGACACTTTTTCTGCTCGTGGGCAAGATCTTCAATTTTATGTGCAATTTATTCAAGCTCTTATCTTTTACCTTGCACATTATTTTATATTTGTTTTAATTGCTCGTATCTTTGTGAATGTAGGCTGGGAGCAACTACGATGGTTACATTGGAAATTTCATTATACATAACCCGAACCTTCTAGCTGGTTAATTTAGGAGTAGGTCTAGCTACATATTAGTTTACTTGCATGCTCATCCTGCACTTGTTCTCCTTAGTATTTCTTGTGTTTTCTTACTTTTGTCTTGCATCATGTTTTGGTTTAGCCTCCTTTTGCTCTAGTTTTCTTTATTCTTGTGTTGTGTCGTTTATTTTTTGTTCTGTTAATGAAACTTTTGATGAGAGTGTCCCACTTGGGCTCAAAAGACAATGCGGAAAAATAAAAAAGGCCTTTGTGACACTGCAACATTTGGCTATCCTTCAGTCCTTCTTCTCCATCTTGGTTACAGCTTTTGTTCGATGATGTTCTGATGGAAAATATGATCTTTGTGTAAGGAAAGCTTCGTTTCAAACCATGAAATCCATGTTTATGCTAGAAACCTTATGCCTACACTCGGTTCTTTATGTTTCGGTGTTTTCCACGTTGATCCAATCAAGTAGAGAAGTACAAGGGGAAATCTAAATGAACAAAACAATAGAATAGGTTTTATATATGATTGTATGAAGGAACAACCTCTTATGCTCTCAATAAGTCAAGATCCCTCTTTTGCCCATGAAATGAATAAGTGTCAATGCATGGTCCTCTATAAAATAAATAAATAAAGGGTGAAAGAAGAGAAAGACTTCCTACATAGGGAGGTGAAGAAAGCAACTCTCTCAACTTACTTTCCATACTCGCTGACATTGAAGCAATGTTTGTGTTCTTGAACTAACTTCGTTGGGGTAATATCTAGGTCTGTTAGCAATGGAGCAACACCAGAGATGAAAACTATACTTTGAATATCTCAAGCTCACGAATAACATTACCCTTCTCCTGATTTGAAACATTGCAATATAGTTGGCTTCACAATTTTGTTCATCTGAGAAAGGATGAAGGGAACCATGTTTATACACGGGGTAGGTGGGGAATCCAAAGTAATCTGAACGATGAGCAATACTTCCTAAGGAACTAGACCATGCATGAAATATTTGACCAAGGCAGAGAAGCTAGAGTTCTACTAGTGTGTCGCCAAGTGTTGTCGTTGTGATAAATACCCTCCAGAATTTTACCTATACTTGAATTTTGGAGCCTACTGTGGATCTCGCAATCATTCATTCTGTAGTCACTTCTTGGTTGGTTGATATTCTGTTAAGTCTTTGAGCTTTCTTTCGGATCATAAGTGTCGAAGTCAAATACTCACACATGCCTAGTTCGTAATGCATTCATGAATGAATTCATTTATTCAATCTTGAAAAGGCATGGCAAAGTCCATCAAGACAGTGCCTGTGCAATGTGAAACCCATGTCGATAACTAGTGCACACTGTTGTTGACACTCTCTCACTTTAGGTTGTGTTTTTAATTCTATTTCGGTGAGTTTTTCAAACTGTCGCTTGTGCGCACCTTCACCTTTGCAAGTGTCATTTTCATGTTAACGACTGCCGATTTTTCTTGCTTTCACCTTAGCAAGTGGTATTTTCATGTTATCTTCGCTCTGGTATGTGTCTTCTTCACCATTGTTTGAAAATTGCAAGTGTCGTTCACACTTTGCTCTTCATATCACAAGTGTCGTCTTTTAGCATGTTAAGTGTTGCATATTGTACAAAAGCTAGTTCTGGTTGTTTGAAAGGGTAATATTTGTGTTAATGAGTTGTTCTTATCACATAAACATGTATCACACTCATTTCCAAAGTTTCAAGCACTGTCGCACAAGTTTCGTCACTATTTTCGCAAAGTGTATCTTTAGTGTCACAGTTGGAGTGAGTTGTCATAATCTTGTCGCATTAAGGAAAAAATGTTGTTCATGTGTTCTGAGTGTTCTGTATTGTGTCGTCAAATTAAATAAGTGTGTTATCATGTTCAAGTATTGCTTTTGTTCAACTTTCTGTCACCAATCCAACACTTAGTCAAAACTAAGAAAACTCCTCGACCGGGCCACTCGGCCTCATCCAACCCTCCTGAACTACGCATTGCACAATCTTAGCGCTCAAGCAGCAACCTTGCCTCTTAGCACTGCGCAATGTGCAGTCTCTGCCTCCCAGGACTGCACACGGCGCAATCTCGGTGCTCAAGCCCAACCTCTGAGATCCAAAATTGTGTAATCCATACCTTTAGCCAACCTTCTCTACACATTGGACAGTCTTAAGCATCAAGCCTCAACCTTGAGCTCTTTAACTGCACAATCACTTGGCTTCTCTCCCTCCAAAACTACACATTGGGAAACTTCAAGCCTCATGCCTCAAGCTTGAGGCGTTGAACCCCTCAACTGCGCAATCTCTTAGCTTGTTCTCCTATCTAAACTACGCATTGGGCAACTTCAAGCCTCAAAATTGACCTCTTGGTGTTATAGTGTTTTCTTCTTGAATGTGTACGAAAAGAAATCACTTAAGGTTGTGGATGAAAAACATCCCTAATAATGAAAATGGCTGCTAAACATTGTAGATCTATAGCAAATGATAGAAACAAAACCTGCCAAAGCCCTGATCTATGCCACAATCATAGTTAAACAACAAAATTAAATAGTAAAATAAACGCAAGTAACTCCAATAATCCAATGGAAACCAAATATATAAAGAATATATTTTATTAAACAACACCTGTGAAGGGAACAAATAATGTTACCAGTGCCCCTCTATGGGATGGGTTCTTGGTTATCCTCAAATGTCTTCAGCTTTTGTAGAGTCTCTCTCCAATATAATGTGTAAAACCCAACAAATAAAATGTTTGAGCTCAGTGAGAACTCAAATGGAAAGAAAAATGGTATGCAACAGTGATAATAATCACAATTACAATAGTGAGTGCAACAATGAAAATAATTGAAAGTGAATAATGAATGGAAAACCCTTCTATTTATAAAAAAATATTAGGTTATCCTTGAATAATGAGCAATAATAAAATATTATTAACCCTTTTCTAGAAATATCCATTTGGAATATTTTATTATATTTGGTTAGAGGGAAAAAGTATTTAAACTTTTATTTAGAAATAATAAATAAATAAATGATTTATTTATCATCTCAAGAAATATAGTTAAGGAATAATAAAAAATTAATGATTTATTTAATTATTCCTAAGGGATTTGGTCAAACTTGACAAGGAATAATAACTAATTTTTTATTAATTAATAATTCCTAGAGAAAAATAAGATAATTAATTATTTTTCTTTTTATTTCTCATATTTGGGTCAAATGTGACATGGAATATTAATTAAACAATGGTTTAATTAATTATTCCTAGAAGATAATTAAATAAATAGTGATTTATTTAATTATTCTTTATGGGTTTAATTATAAATGACTTAACAAATGTGGTTTATTAAGTAATTTCTCATAGTGAAAGCAATTTTACTATGGTAAAATTGGCCCTACATGGTGTACTTCGATCCATCTAGTAAATTATGGCTATATGATCATTTTTTTGTGATAACAGATTCCCCCCAACGTACAAGTGTTAGGAGCAAAACGTATGACCAAAGTACGTTGTAAGGACACAATCACTAGACAACAAAGTGGAGTCAAAGAGAGAGAGAGAGAGATCAATGGAGCTGAAGCGAAAGAGGATAGGGACAGAGGGGGCGAGACCAATCCAAGTCTCCTTTTATGTTGTGGTACCAAATCTCAGTGAGGCGGGGGAGGCATACCTATACTCGTCGAGATAAATTAGTACAAAATAATGATGCACCTAGAAACATGAAACTGAGCAATAAAATACATGTTGAATGGTACATGACATGCTGGCATAACTGAGCCAGAAAATAATACAATGTGTACCACATACATAATGCGCTTGGAAAAAACATGAGCTAGGAATGAATATAATAATATGAGTACATGAGATATAATGGCCCTTCCCTCAAAAAATGGGTGGGAGGGAGGGTAGAACAACCAAAGAAGCCATGCTGGATAGGAAAGGGATCTACAAACTAAATGGATCATCTGAAGGAGACATGCATGGTATGAATGTTGCAAGCGGCAGGAACCGAACCCATCAAATCTTTGGAACTGCATCTAAGGTTGTAGCATAATAGGAAGGCATCCGGGCATGTGGGGGGCCACCCCCTCATGAGGTCTGAAACATCTCACACACACCTGGGAATCACTGGTATAATCTGATGCATCACTGGACCATCAAGTGTATGAATCACGGACATGAAACAATCAAGTCAAAGGGAAATGATGATTACCTTTTCTTGATTTGAGGCACTAATCAAGAGTGGAAGTTGGAACCAATATGCACTACCCTCTAGGTCGTTCTTCTGGAATAGTTGTGTTGAAGTCAACAGAATAAGGCTTGCCATAGGTGAGGCAATGAGGATCCTCAACTAAGGCACGAGGGAAAATAGTAATGTGACTGATGGACTGACACCAGGGACAATGGAAAAAATGGGGTTGAGGGACAAACAGATGACTTCCCTTGTCAGAGCATAAAGTGCATGGTTGACCTAGCAACGACTGACTCGACTTTGGAGGGGATGGTGGACAGTATGACTGAAGGCCAAAATGGGCAACGCGGGATGAATGGTATGTAAATATGGATGGAATAATGTGACAAGTTACAATGGGACACGAAACAGACTCCATGTATGCAAACGTGATGCATCGCGGATGCTTTGAACAAGGGTGACTTGATGACGTTGCCACACAGAATAGGCCCAGTGGGGACCATGAAAACATGAGCAAATGATGGTTTCTCATGACAAAAATTGACACGTGAGATGAAAAGCGTTAAGGGAAGGTGGTCCCTAAGGTACAAGCATCACATATGAAGAAATTCGATTTTGAGAGGTGATGAAGGGACGCTTCTTGGAAAAATGGCTTCCGGGTGAAGTGTCAAATCATCAAAAACTAAGAAAGACCCATTATAGTACTCGATGAGAGATTTCCAATGGTGTTGATGGTTCATCAAACTGAGCTACAGTTTGGTCGCAATGGGCGACAGAAAAACTATGGGTTTTCCTATAAAAGGGTGTTTTCCTTCCAATTTGAGAGGAGGAGAAGGCCCTAAATCTTGTGGAGATCATAACGGACAAAACTACCATCGGAATCGAGATCTATGGCTTTTAGGCAAGTGGCCTTACTTGTCTAAAGATGGCCTTAATTCTTCTTGGAACGATGGTTCCTAGTGAAGAATTAAGGGAAGAGGAAAACGAGAATGAACTACTAGAGGAGGTCTAGAATCATCCTCACCCACGAAGTCAAACATGGGGACTATGTGGAAATAGAGTATAATATTTGAATATATGGCATCAAACATCTACGATATGTGATGTGAATATGGCTCGCCGGGGAAGCTGGTAGGACAAACTATCCAAGGAATGGGAGGATAATCGACCATACCCAGATCCAATGGGATCTAGGCCGAGACATATGTTAATCAATTGAGAAGATGGCTAGGGGAAAACCATCATGCCCCCAAGCATGGGATACTGCCCGCAAACATATGTGATGGAGGGGACTGATCTGGTATGCAAAGGTGGAGATGATGCCCCCTAACAGGAGGCATTTCTGGAGCGCCATTATGTTTCGATTGCTTGAAAAAGGGATTCAAGCATCTCGACCCAACTTGGCACGAGATCCTCCAAAGGTTGATAAGGAGATGTAGGGGCATATGTGCCCCCCAAGTATGTTATGGGCGTATTGCATGTATTTAGAGTGGTGGACTCCAAATATGGAAGGAAGTACACACGATGGTGCATATTGTCCCAAGGATAATCAGGGGTAGTCATGGATTCTATGATGTCCTCATTAGAATGGAAGATGGGGGGATGGGAGGAAGATTGACTACATGATGCGATAGTGGTACCTGGTGCATCATCCTGAGAAAGAAGGTTCACATACGCATCATCTGAAATGGTAGATGATGATCTAGTAGATGGAAATTCTATCGATGTTGAGACCCAGGTTTTCGATGAGGGAGGTTCGACAGAAGCGCATGTGGGAACCTCAGAGAGGTTTTCCTACGAGGATCTGAAGGATGACGATGGGTAAAGGATATGGACCGTGGATTCCGTCATCTCGACATCGGGGGGAGGGATCATGATGGTGGGACTAGAGTCTCCCTATTCTGGTGTACTAGTGGTACCAGAATCCACAGGTAGAGGAGTAGGTGATCCACTATGAGTGGCCTCATATTCACAAAGCGCTTGAAGGCAATCACGAAATTTGTCGAGACGAGGGAAATAATGGGAATAGTGACCATAATGATCGCACAAGGCACAAGGGTGATTTGTGTGCAACGTTTTGAGTTTCTTGGCTGGTCCTAGTAAGGTAACTTGGACCTCAGGGATATTTGACTCAGGGAACGCTTCATGAACCAAAGGTTTGAGACGAGGAAGCTCAAGATAGTTATTGGTGGCATGCCCAACAACCTCACACAAAGCACACGAAGGTGGTGGCTTTTGAGCTTTGGGAGCTGGAGGTGCTTGGGGAGCCTTGTCCTTAGGTTCTTTCTTCTTGGCTTTGCCCCCTTGTCCAGATGCTCTCGCAGCAGAAGTGGGTTCCTGTTGAGGTGGCAGTGGAACTAGAGCAGTGATAGGGGTCGTAGGGACTAGTTAAACCAGGGTCAAAGCATGATATGGTCTTAGTTGACCATGCAGAGTGTTCACGTGACCTGTGGAAAAGACCAGAAAACTTACAAAAGTTAGAAATTTGACTGATCTAGGGTTAGAAAGCTAGTAAACAACATTAAGAGACTGAAAAAGAAAAACCCTAAGCTGAAAACTAAAGGCCACCCAGGTTTTTAGATCATAATTAAAAACACAGTGGAGTCACCATATTGTTAGCGACAATCAAAAAATCCCCAGTGGAGTCACCAAATTATTATTGTGTTTTCTTCTCGAATGTGTACGAAAAGAAACCACTTAAGGCTATGGATGACAAACATCCCTAACAATGAAAATGGCTACTAAACATTGTATATTTGCAGCAAATGATAGAAACAAAACCTACCAAAGCCCTGATCTATGCCACCATCATAGTTAAACAACAAAATGGAATAATAAAATAAGCGCAAGTAACTCCAATAATCCAATGGAAACCAGATATATAAAGAACATATTTTATTAAACAACACCTGTAAAGGGAACAAAAAATGTTACCAGTCCCCCTCTATGGGATGGGTTCTTGGCTATCCTCAAATGTCTTCAGCTTTTGTAGAGTCTCTCTGCTCTATAATGTGTAAAACCCAACAAATAAAATGTGTGAGCTCAGTGAGAACTCAAATGGAAAGAAAAATGGTGTGTGGCAATGATAATAATCAGAGTTACAACAGTGAGTGCAACAATGAAAATAATCGAAAGTGAACAATGAATGGGAAAACCTTCTATTTATAACAAAATATTAGGTTATCCTCGAATAATGAACAATAATAAAATATTATTAACTACATTATAGAAATAACCATTTGGAATATTTTATTATATTTGGTTAGAGGGAAAAAGTATTTAAACTTTTATTTAGAAATAATAAATTATTTATTTATCAACTCAAGAAATATGGTTAAGGAATAATAAACAAATAATGATTTATTTAATTATTCCTAAGAGATTTGCTCAAACTTAAAAAGGAATAATAACTAATTATTGATTAATTAATTATTTCTAAAGAAAATAAGATAATTAATGATTTATCTATTTATTTCTCATAATTGGGTCAAATGTGACAAGAAATATTAATTAAACAATGGTTTTATTAATTATTCCTAGAAGATAATTAAATAAATAGTGATTTATTTAGTTATTCTTCATGGGTTTAATTATAAATGACTTAACAAATGTGGTTTATTAAGTAATTTCTCACAATGAAAGTAATTTTACTATGGTAAAATTGGCCCTGCATGGTGTACTTTGATCCATCTGGTAAATTATGGCTAGATGATCATTTTTTTGTGATAACACTTTGGTTCCTCAACTGTGTAGTTACTCAACCCAGGCCTTCATAACTACACACTGCATAATCTCAAGCCTCAAGCCTCCAACTTGAGCCCTTGCGTCCCTCAATTGCGCAATCCCTCTACTCAGGTCTCTAGAACTATGCATTATACAGTCTTAAGGCTCAAGCCTCTAGCCTAAGCCCTTGAGTCCCTCAAGAGCATAATCCTTTGAGCCTGGCCATCTTGAACTGTGCATTGTGTAATCTCAAGCCTCAGTCCCGGATCTTGGCCTCTAGAACTGCACAATCCTTAAGTTAGAAACTTAACGAGTCACCAGTTGTAACCCTGAAAAGTGATTTAATGAAGCATCTTAGATTAGGGTTTTATCGAACTGATTTCATCTTATCATGAATGGCTTTCAATTGCAGGTACTCTATCTTATCATGATAGAATGATGATGGAGGAAAAGGAGAAGGAGACCTTACTAGAAGACACCTATGGAGCTGAAAAGATAAGATGATCATGAGGCGAGAAGATGAAGGAATACCATATTACAACAAAAGATCAAAGATAAGGAACAAATGAAGACTCCATACTGATTCACAAGCCATATGGAGGTTAAAGAAGAGATCATGTTCTATCTTTCAAGGAGACACAAAGAAAGCATCAACAAAGAATGACCTGACATTGCCATGTCATAATGCAATCCATGTCATCAATGTCATGTCATGAGTCATCATGTGCCACATCATTTTGTAGAATATGTAAATTCGTATTGAAAAAATATATTGTAAAGAGAAAGTCCAAGAATCATGTACATAATATGGAGAGTCAAGTAAGAGTTGAAAAGTCATAGAGAAGTCAAATAGTCATGAGGGTAGTCTAAGAGTCATAAGGGAGGTGAAGGATCACCCCATTTGGTATATATACACCCTCATTGTACAAGAAAAGGGATTTTTTCACCTTGGCTTCTCTCATAAAGCATCAGAGAGACATAGTCAGTACTTTTGGGGAACAAGTCATGGCTTCAACGCTCCACTATTGGAGCTAGTGATGTTCGTTGTATTCATGTATCTTGGGACTTTTACTTGAAGCTTGATGGCCAACACATTTTCATGGATGGATTGTGAATATTTTTAAGATTGTTCTATGAATGTTTGTGATTCATGTTTGCTTTCATCGATTCTAAATTAGTTGAACTATTTTTAGTTATTTTAGCGTTTATCTTATTGAAAATGTGTTGTAATGGTTGTAACAATCGTCACATTTATGTGGACTATTCTACTTGATGTTAGGCGATTCTCTTTTCGCCCGTCTGTGCCTCTACTAGGGTGGTACTATTACCTCTCTCTTAGAGGCTCACTTTTCCTCCCTCTACAATAAAAGAACCTTGATACACCTACAACTGAACATTCACCAGGCACACTTGCTTTTTGCAAAGGCGCATATGTTCTTCTCTCTCTTGCTAATAGCTTAAGCCAAGGAAAATCTATAAGAATATATGGCAATCAGGTTGATACTCTGGATGGAGCTTCTACTCCAAATGGTGTGAGGTCTAGTTGGGACTTCACATTGGGGAGACCCCCTTGGTTGACGGATTTCAAACATTGTCAATAGGTAGTTACCATAATGGTACTCCCAAAATGAGTTCTATCAAATCAGAACCCTAAACTCCTCATCGTTGATTGAATGCCAGCTCATGGCTTGAAGTCCAAAAAAAACTTTGAGTCCAAAAGCATCGAAATACATTAATTCGAAAATCAATACAGCCAATCCTAGGTCGTGTTAATATGGTCACCCGAAAATCCCTAGTTCTATGAAGGGAGGGGTTTATTATTATTTTAAAAATTATATATAACATAAACAAAGTTAAGGTTGTGGCATACAAATAGGTGGACAACATATAAATTAAAAGGCCTTAGTACAACATAATGTTTCATACCCAGACCTTGAAGGGTTTAGAACTTTGAATAAAAAATTCAAGTTATCCATTAAATACATACATGTACATACTACAAAATAGATCCTTGCTTAAAGAATTAATTTATAAAACATTTGATGTATAAAACAAGGAAAAATAAAAATAAAAATAAAAATGAATAATAATAATAATAATAATTTATTGGTAATACTTAGTAATTAATGTATTAGTAATATTTAATAATTAATGGTAAATGTCTCAATAGTAAAAACAAATTTTTCCAGTAAGGTGGTAGGTATGTTACACTAGACTAGTAAATATGTTACACTAGACTAGTAAGTTTAAAATTCAGAACTATATTAAAATAATAAAAATATTGTTTCCATCATTAAGGGACTTCATGCATTTTTTATATGCTTTCAAGATTCTAGTTATCTTTTTAAGTAATGGTTAGCTCAAAAGTAAATAACAATTAAAATTAATGTTTATATATTTGTAAAATTAAATTCCTTTAAAAATATTCATCCTTTAAACGCTGACTTTTGTGATTTATAATTTATAAATGTCTTTTTTGAATAAATCACATATAATTTTTATGTGATTTATGATTTATTTAGGAAAAGCCTTTATAAATATTCATCTTATAAAATTTAAAAATAAATTCTTTATTAAAAATCATATTTTTACTTTTATAAATATATTTTTATAAAATAGAATTCTCAAATGATATCTTAAACATATAAGATAAGAGCATGTTAATATTAATATTTGTTTTTAAACGTAATTTAATTTTATTAACCTAAATATAAAAAGGGACACATAAAAAAACAGTGATTTGATATTAATATTATAGAATTGTTCATATATTTTAATAATATTATTATTTTAAGGTACAGATGATATATTTTAATAACAATATTTTTTTAAGGTACGCTAGTGAGATGACTATAACGGAAGTACGAGTACTTATTTCTTAAAGGTTTTTTTCAGTGTTTTAGTGAATAAGTGATTGAATACCTAGTGCTCTATCTCAAAAAAATCTTGTACAGCAATGCGCGGGAACGGACATTAATATCAAACTTTATTTAAAATAAAGAAAATGAATTGATAATTTTTAAATTAAAAGAAAATGAATTGACAATGTGTAAAAGGTGCAGGATAAGGTAATAGATTTGACTAAACACCACAAATCTCGGTTGACATTATGTGTGAAGGACCTATCATTCCTCCTTTATTTATGAAACCCATAATTTCAAGTATCCATTTAAAAAATCAAAAATAATATATATTGGAGTACATATTAATGATTATATAGTCAATAATGTGTATATTATTGACTATAATGTGTATACTATTAAAAAAAATAGTCAATAATGTGTATATTATTTTTATTTTTATAATGTGTATAAACTAATCATTAAATCACATCCATGTGGTATTTAATGTTTATCATATGAAACATTGAAACTTTGTTAGTGGAACAGCCCGTGCTAGCAGATGATGTTTGTTATTTCATGGAAAGGAACTTTTATGTCATGTTCCTAAGGTGTCAAAAACGCTATTGTTCTTTTTCTTTTTTTTATAAATCTTAATAGATTCCAATTAAGTCAACCTCACAGGTTTCTGTCTGAGTTACTACGCGAAGAATCTCATACTGCCATCTATCTTTAAAGGAATTTCAATTCCCGTGACAGAATCCCATATGTTCTTTCCTGCCGCTAACAGTCGGCATCAGGCATGGAATTTGACGAGTGAATTGTCCGTTAAATATAGTCAATTTTTTTTCGTAATTGCCAATTTTTTTTTGTTAAAATGGCTGAACAGTGGTTAGAGTTGTTTAAACAGGGTGATTCAGATTTGAAATTTTTATTTTGGTTAATATGGATCGCATTATTCAACCAAGTTGTCTTTAGTGACACTTTTTAAAAAGTTTTTTGGGTTTTTTTCGGTCTAATTTCTCTAAAATCCAGCATGAATTTATTGAAATCACAAATTTGATGGGTAATCCTTGTACAATAAAAGTGCCCTGTTTTTCAAGGTGCTGAATCCATATATTAAATCAAAACACCAAATTCTGACACAAGAAGTCCAAACAATCACCCTAAAAACAACTCCTTATTCAATGAAAAGTAAGCAGAGGGGAAGCACAAGAAGAGGTGAAAGGCCAACTGATTGCAAGGCATATGTCATCATATCTAGAAGCTCTGCAAGATCCCTCTCTTTCTATCCTTGCCACTTTAACTCCCCTGCTTTCTTGATAGAATGGATTTCATTATCCTATCATATGATATCACCATAAAGTTTCCCTTTGCCATCTATTTCAAAGGAAAACCCCTTTGTCACTGCTCCAAAAGACCAAAGTTTGAATAAAAGATTGTTGGAAGTAGTTTGCAAATAGTCTAGCAGGTGAGCATATTCCATTATAGGGAAACTCCAAATTTGGATATTTGCAGTGCGTTTCTTTTTGAGTGGTTGAGGTTGCTTCTCAACAGCAAACCTTTGAATGAAGGGCCATCAATTCAGTGATTGTTGGTAGCTTTGCAATTGAAATTGTGGAGCCATCATTGCACACACTTGCCTTGAATTGGACTAAGTTATGAAACATCGTTACCCACAGGCTCAATTTGTTGATTGCCGGGTTTACTCTACTGCAAAACCATGGTGGATGGAGATTTTATAAGAACTTGCCTTTTCATAGAAAATAGAGCAGTGCTTGCAAAATACCCAATAGCCTGAACTTGCAATATAGGCTTGTCAGATACAGAGGAAGCTATGAAGAACAAAATTATATTTTGGAGTGTATTCTTGGTGTTTTCATGCGGTTCGCTATAGATGAACAGAACCCAAGCTCTTACTCAAGAGGTTCACGCAATAAATAATCATACTATCTATGGAGCTTTATAATTCTAGCTCGATATAGTATTTATAATAATACACACATATGCACATATGCACATTTGTTCAACCAACAAATAAAAGGATACGATGCCTGCATCCGCAACAAGGGAATCCATAGGCTCACACCTCCACCCTCAAAAGTAGTACCAAGGTTCACCTCCTTCCCAGGAAGTCTAGAATCTACTGTTAAATTCAAATTTGCATCTAATGTCCAACGTTATAATCTTGCGCCACTTGTCCTCTCAGTGAACAGTTATCGGCTCATTGTTCCAGGGGACACTCCCAATGTGCATTTGATTCCATCTAGCAATGCTAATGACCAAAACAAATCAATCCCCGACCTTCCCTTCTCTCCTACACAATCCCTCAGGCAATTTGGTCGCCCCTTCCGTGCAGTCACTCACCTTCCAAGTTCCCTAACATCCACTATCCCGAGCGATCCATCCCTTGGAAAGGCTTCCTCGCATCGGAAGGTCAAACAACCAAGGCATATACCTACCTCAAAACCATTATACCAGTCATAGCGTTCTCATGGAAATTAGTGGACATTATTGAGTACTAGTGTCCCACAATGGCCCTGCCCCTGAAGTGCTTTACCAACATATTGTTACATGTTCCAATTTCTTTCACTGATGCTACTAATTCTTGTAGTCGATTTCAACCACCTAATCGGGCATTTTTGTGATTCCTATACCAAGCACATAACTTCCATTAGATTTAAAATAAATTCACATCATACCTCATTGGTAGCTCATCAATAAGGTACATTTGCAATCGTGTTTACTTCTTGTCACAACAAGTCAAACTAGCATCTTTGATCTAATCATCATGTATAAACATATCACATCCAATTAGCTCAAAACACAACCATCATAATCAAAATCATAGATCACATGTGTCCATCATAAACTAGAATCATAGATCATATGTAATCATCATAGACCAGAATCATAAATCACATGCATAATAAAACTGAAATTAAATACATATACATATTATTTAATCAATCCTTAGCTTCTAACTTTGTCCTTATTGCATACGCACAACGGATCGGTTGCCACACCTGACAAATGCCCATGTGCACATACACAGTGTGTGCATCACACACATACAACCACACACGACATACAACACCATGCAATACATGCACCTACACCTGTCATACAACTCATACCCCTGCACCTGGTGTATAATATAACATAAATACGTACACAAAGTACAACACAATGAATACATATGTCACGATACCACGATTACATAATGCACATACATAATACCGCACGCCCGCAATACAACATGTACAACATGCACATAATACCACATGTATAACATGTACACAGTACCACCTATGCACAATACCACCTGCACAATGTGTACACAACATCACATGTACACAACACCACTTGCACAACGTGTACACAATGCGACATGTACATCGTACCACCTGTACAACATGTACACAACTCCAGACGTACACAACACCACATGCACGACGTGTACACGACACCACATGTACACAACACCATATGCACGACATGTACACAACACAACTTGCACACAACACCACATGTACAACATGTACACAACACCACATGTACAATCATGCATGCAACACCATATGCACATAGCACCACATGTACAACATGCACACGACACCATATGTACATAGCACTTTATATACCCAGCACTGCATATGCAATATTTGCACAACATTATGTGTACCACTGTGTACATAATATTGCAAAAACAACATGTACACACACTATATATACACAACACCACATGCACAAAACATCACAGATGCAACATGTACAACATATACAACATATGCACAATAGTATTACCAACATCCAAAACCACATTGTCTCTACCAAGCAACCTTTCTTCTAGTGTCTTATCCATGTTTGTCCCAACATGCCATAGACCACACTGCTTTCATTTCGTTGATGTATCCCTTGGCCTAGCCTATCCATAATATAAACATACTATAATAAAATAATATCAATTCATATCCACATGATACTGACCTCATATATTTGTCAGGACTACTCTTCCCACTTGATTCCTCATAAACTATGAACCTCTTCATGCCATTCACTTACATAAGCAATCATTCATCCACAAGAATGATCCCTGGTGACCCTGTTAGAAAACAACATACATACATACATGTTTACATATAAACATCAACATAAAACTATCATGATCCCTGATGACCCTATTAGATAACAACGTACATATACACATATATGCATATAAGCATTAGCATAAAGCAATCATGATCACAACATAATTACTAGATATCATAAGGCCAAGGTTAAGAGAACTTCCTTTTTTCATGCGTAACATGCACAATATTGAGAACAACAGTTCCCAACATAGCCAAGACATCTGCGACCTCAAATCCATTTACTTTACCCTTTTTGTTACCTTTCTCATGACTGTACTGCCACTTTCCATTTACACCAATGGACCTGACTAATCCAACCAATTGTCATATTCTTACCTTCAACTTCCCTTACTCATGCATCGAGCTTCATTCAGGTCTTACATTACCTACTTGGTTTCATTTAGCTCTCCCTGAGCTCCATTAACTTTCCTCTTTCCCAACCAATTCCCAAGACCCTCAAGGCATAAAAGGAAAGAAAAAATGTAAACAAGAAGAAAACCATGAAAACTAATAACAATACGAAATCACAAACAAAGTGGCATGGCAATACACTAGACGCAATCAAAACCCATAAATCAAGCTCAAACAAATCACAAAATACAGAAGGCACAAAAATCCCAACAAACACCATGAATCAACCCCATGGGTTCCCAATTCCTTCCAAGGGAATTCAACCTGAGCCTTCTTCAATATTTCATGGTAGTCTCTTTTCCATGCAATCCCATGCATCATATTTCCATAATTGTCAATGCATAAGTAAACATAACCACATACTAGTTAGCTTGCCTTATTGTGCCAAACACGTTGCTTGCAACTGAACACATCCATGCCATCTCTCAAGGGACTCCAATCCATTGACAAATCTAGCCATATCTAGAACCAACGATTATACCTGTCAAATACATATTTATGAATATAACACATATCCTCATAATGTCAGACAAATTTAAGGTTAAGAAGACTTCCTGTATGCAAAGTACTCATTCATTTGGAATTGCGGTTTCCAAACATAGCCAAATGATTTTTCACCCAATTCCTTTCTTTTACCTCTTCCTTGCTGTAATTAAGTCTTACTATGCACTGTCACATCACCCAATTGTTATTTATATATACACATCAACTATTACCTTGTCAAGCTAATATTGAGCATGTTGCCCTGCAACTACTCACACATGTCAGTCTCACGTTCCAAAGATCAAGACATCATGTATATTAATTTGAAATCAACCTTTACCAAGTCTAACAACCATGTCATACTCAACAATCATTTCACATTCATCATCCATAATACATAATTATACAACTATCACCTACTTACACTCAAGTACATATCAATTATCTCAACAGATATCTATTATTACAACCATCTTAAAACAAGATCATTTCGACAAGAAATCTAATAGACACATACTCATATCATTCAAGTAATCAAACATTCAAACAACAGATAGATGACATAATAGACACCAAACACTCAAACACCAAATAAACGACATAGTCAAACATTCAAACACCAAATAGAAGACATAAGAAAAATCATAACTTAATGTATCTCAAGGGAAGCAATCTTGTATTCACAATGAATCAAGATTAGCATGATATAACTTCACAACATATCAACTCAGACACAAGTAAGACCATGATATCCACAACAATAACTAACTAACATGTTCATATCATGAACTCATAAACAATTACCATTCATACATAATAATCACATCTGCATAGTCAGTCTAGATTAGTATGACATAATATCACAACATATTAACTCATACCTAAATGTCATAACCCTAACCATTTGCATAAACCAATCAAAATTTGTATGATACATATAACATTAAGATCTTAATGCAATAACCCTAATCATCAAGTTACTTGGCATATAACAACAAGTTAACCTATAACATACGCACCAACAACATATAACATAATCATTAAGTTATCTAACATAAACAACAATAGCAATGCATACAACCACAAGTTACTATCATTCATGACTATCCAACACATTCCATATGACTATACTAATAAACTAGCATCATAACATCAATAGATATGTACATAAACCTAATGTATATAACCCTAATTCATATAACAATTCATTAACTAACATACCGACATGCCAAACATACAATACCACAGTATGATGATCTACTCTTACCTTGAAGTCCATTGTTGCAACTTCACTTTAATGATATGCATCTCCTGCTTTATCTCAGACAACTCATTATCATCATAACATACCAATAACAACATGATGACCTAATTGCCTACAATGACCTCATGCACAACAACCTTCACGATGACAATGCATGCATAACAACATATAGACACTGATATGCAGAACAAATGCATAAACAACCATATACTCATGAAGAAACATTCCACAACAACACCATCAACCTTCACCTCGCAACATCACTACAACCATGGTCAACACCATGCAAATGCAACAAGCACATGGTCTTACAACACAAGGAACACATATGAAACCAACATGAATGCATGACCAACGCACACTGCCCATCCACGCCGAGGGGTGAATCATGCTTTGATACCACTCTGTAACACCCTCCTCCCACATCTAACCAAGTAACCATCCAACCGGGGTAAACATGTGACGAGAAGCTACTTTGATGGGATTCAACCTCCTATGTGACCTTAAGGAAGTGGAATTGGGGGAAACACAACATACAGACCCTCCACATCAACAAGAGGACTCCTAGGAACCATCCCAACCTTTCAAATAATTAACCCCTGGTTCCCACTAAGTTTTTAGACCAATTAAACCCCGGATGCTCCCGTGATATGGGCATGCATGCATCTAGAAGGCTATGGACGCTCCCACAACATTGTATGCCAGCGTCCAGGGACTATTTTTCTCAGTGTTGTGCTAAAGTCCCCTAGATTTGAGCCACTTTTTTAGGCCCGGAGCTTAGGTCACTACATAGAACTAAATGACACCTTTAGAACATAAATATAACAAGGAAATGATGGTACAAATGCAATTACTTGAACAAGGGATTGATTGGACCCCTACTAGCCATGACATAAATTTCATCAAACATATCAAAAATATGTAATCTACTGGAGTAAACAACAGATCTGATTATAGGGGTCTCATATTTTTATGAGAATTGCTAAGAAGCATTGTTCCCTTATATCATAGATGCATTATCATCTATTAGGTATTAAATACATTGTGCATTCATTTACAAATCAAAACATGAGGAAAGTCATACATCATCACTGTCATAATACATGCATATAACCAACATAATAACAACAAAAATATCAAGGATGCATCAGCCATAGAATCCACATATAAACTAGTACATTTACACATAAGATGTCAAGGAAAGAACCTCTTATTAATGAATGCAAAATCCAACCCAATATGGGACTACCACGTTCCACCCGACCATAGAATGGTTGAGCCAATTCTCTCTTTAGCCATTCACCCCCGTGCCATATTCCAAGCATGAATCTGGGACTCAAACCAAAAGAACCAACCAGGGAATCTCGAGGCTAAACTGCCTCACCCTCATCAATAGAAACCATGCTTTACCATAATCCACACCGGATCACTAGGCCAACACAATAAAAATGTGATAACAGACTTTACCATGATTCCAACCAAATCACTTGGCCAAAACAAGCATGGATGCCACCAAATTTCTCCACCTACACCGTGAGGAATTTTCCTGTCCCCTAGCCTCTCAAGTTTTACTGTAATCCACAGTCTGATCCATGGATCACTAGGCCCTAAAACGAGACACCACCCTCTAGGATTTACCATGTATCCCACCATTCACCTATAAGGATTCCTAGGTCTAATCAAGGACAACCACCTCTAGGTTTTATCGTATGTCCCACCATTTATTGGTCGAGGATTCCTAGGCCCACTGAGGCAACACAAAATCCATCTTTACAGCAACCCATAGTCTTGTTCAGAGGTCACTATCCTAGTGGATTTACCACAATCCACGGTCTGGTTCAGGGATCACTAGGCCATGTGTTCTTTATTTAGGAGATCCACCTCACTCAGCTTTGAATCCATCCAGCAATCAAGCTCAACCAAAACATGAGAACCCCATCACACCATGGCTATCGGGAAATGGTAAGGTGTGGCTGAAAACACTATCGCACCTAGAAAAACCCATGCCATAACAGCAAAGAACCACATGCAACACCATGCATGCCAAATCTAGAAAGGAAATCACACATGAAAATTGATACTTACAAAGAACCATGTTGTAGCTGCTTGATCCCTGCTTCCTCTTTGCCTCCTTTGTCTTTCTTGATCCAATGATGAGAAAAATCTTGCCAAATGATCCTCAAAAGTCTTTTTTTAATTAATGGAGCCTCTGTTTTCTTCATTTTCCATTATTTTCCTTCAATTTCCTCCTCACATGCAACATGTGACCTTTCACCTTCCTTTTCTCCTAATTTCCATTATTTTCATAAATAAATGTGCCAAAATTGCCATTTGCCTTTCCAAAGCCTTAGCCAATTTCCTTATCCATAATAAACCAATAAACACCCACACTAGGATGCTTTTTCCCAACATTCAACTTGGAACACGTGTCCCATGACCGTGGTATTATATATTTTTACATGATGTTTTAACTAGGGTTGTTATAGTTGGATCCATCTTTTGACCAAATAACCCAACAAGATTTTTTCTCATCTAGATAACCTCACATGTTGCTTGACTTGCATCCATGTATTCCGCTTCCACTGAGCTAAGTGTCACAAATATCTACTTCCTGTTGTACCAAGAAACTGTTGTTGACCCAACTCTGAAAATTCCTCCTAAAGTGTTCTCCCTGCCTGATGGACTTCCCACTCAATCGACAACTATGAAGCCTTGCAGCTTCACTCCCTTGTCCATCTGTACCAAAGACCAAACTAAGTAGTGCCTCTGAAGTATCTCAACACATGCTTTGTTTCCTTCCAATACAGTTTGGTTGGCTTAACCATGGCTTGACTAAGCTATTTAACTGCATAACACATGCCCAATCATGTTTTCACCAAATACATGATTGAACCCACAAGATGCCTATAGATGGTAGCCTCCACTTCCTTACCTGAAGTGGCATCCTCTTTCCTCTAGTTACCTGCTAGAGGTGTGTCCATGGGTTTTCTACTCTCCATGCAGAATTTCTTCATTATCTCTTTGGCATAATTTCCTTGAGATACAAATAGTTCTCCATCTCCTTGTCATACTTCCAAACCAAGGAAATAATGCATGAATCCCATGTCATTCATCTTGAACTCTCTTGCAAGGTCCTCCTTACAAGATATGATCATATGCTTATCACCAGTAAGGATCAAGTCATCGACATATAAAAAAATAATCAATAATTTACCTTCTACCACAATGTGATCAAGATTTGCATCTGCTTCACTTTTGGTGAAACCCAAACTAGTGAGATAGCTATCGATCCTGGTATACCAAGTATGAGGTGCTTGCTTGAGTCCATACAATGATTTCTTGAGTCTACACACATTCGACTCTTTGTCAAAGGTTTGAAACCCCTATGGATGCTCAATATACAACTCCTCCTCGATAACTTCATTGAGGAATGTTGTCTTCACATCCAACTGGTGGATCTTCCACCCCATCTGCACTCACAATGCTAGAATCGACCTGATGGATGAGTACCTTTCTACTAGAGAAAATGTCTCCTCATAGTCAATTGCATTCACCTGAGAGAACTCCTTGGCCACAAATATGGCCTTGTGTTTCTCTATTCTCATGTTTGTTGCATGCTTTACCTTGTAAAAATCCATCTCGAACCAACCATTGATTTTTCTGTTGGTCTTGGGACCACTCCGAAACATTGTTTCTAACAATGGAATCATATTTCTCTACCATAGCATCAACCCATACCAGTTTTTTCATTGCTTCCTCGAATGAGGATGGTTCTGTCTCAACTAGCTAATTCATCAGAGCCATGTACCCAATGTACCGATCTGGTGACCTCCTCTACCTATGTTGTGATGTGGGTGCTACCACATTATGTCTAGCATCCTGCAATATCTGTCAGCTTCCCTGGTCCGCTTCCTTCCTTCTTTGGATGTCTCTACTTAAGTGGATGTCTCCACTCTCTGCTCCTTTGCTTGTGGCTGCTCCACAACTTGCTGACGTTCTTCCTTTGGAGCGAAAATATCCTGATCAGGCTACAATTGAAGCTCCCTCTCAAAATAACACCTCATTCCCTTCTTCTCATCAAACTTCACATCCCGTATGACCACTGTCATCCTGAGGGATGGCAAGTACACCCCATAGTTGTGAGGTGTATCAGTGTACCCCACAAATATGACCAACTTTGTTGTCGGCTCTAGCATTTTCCTTGCTTCCTTAGAAACATGGCAGTAAACTGATGATCCAAAGATCTTGAAGTGTGACACATCTAGTTTATTCCCTGAAAAAGCTTCCTCTAGTGTACTCATGCCAAGAATCCTATGAGGAATCTTGTCTAGCAAATAGACTGTTGTGTTGCATGCTTCAACCCACAAGTGTATAGGTAGGCTTTGGTCATGCAACATCGTTTGTGCTTCTCCCACAATACTTTTGTTCTTCCTCGCAACCACCCCATTTTGTTGTGGGTTATGAGGTGTTTTCAACTACCGTCGAATGCCTTCCTTTGCACAAAATTTTTTAAACTCATTCAACACGTACTCACCATTGTTATCGCTCCTAAGAGTCTTCACTTTTCTTCCAGTCTCTTTCTCAACAAGTGCTTTAAACTCAAAAAATCTGGAGAATGTATGGTCTTTCTTCGGCATGAATTAGATGCAACACTTCTGTGAGAAATCATTCACAAATATAACATAATACCTGTGCTTGGAAGTGGAGGTTGCCAAGATAGGTCCACATACATCATATTGGATCCTTTCAAGGATTTCATCTGCCCTGTTGTAACGATCACTGAAGGTGGATTTTATGTAATTCCCAAAGGTACACCCTTTGCATGTATCTCGCTACTCTAGCGCTCCATTGGGGAGGCCTGTAGAAATATGTTGCATGATCTTCAAAGTGCGATGATGAAAATGGCCAAGTCTTCTATGCCATAATTTGTTGACATCTCAGTTATACACCTTCTATTCTTTTGTGCTCAATATTGCACAGTCTTCCACATCTAATTTGTAGAGGTTCTTCACTCGAACCCTAATCTTATTCACTTGTCCCATGGTGATGTGTCTCAAGAAATCCTTTATTTTTCTGAATATCACATCGTAGCCATAGTCCTCCAACACCACGACGAAAACTAGATTCTTCTTCAGACCCGGTACATAAATCACATTCTTGAGCCTGAGAGGGGAGCCAGACTCCCTCTGAAAAGTAACGGTACCAATTCCGGTCACAATATACGTTCCATCATCTCCCATATCGATGTGAATCTGGAGATCCTTCTCCTCCAAGTCACTGATTTTTTTTTTTTCCCATCATGTGGAATGAGGCACCGTTGTCGAGATACCACACACTACCCATCATTGTGCTTGCCATGCATGCAATGAAGATGAAATAAAGTTCAAACTATGAATCCAAGGCTTCACCTGCTGCTCCTCCTGTGGTCTTCTTACCTACTTTCTTGTGTGGATGTTTTGTGGAATAGTGTCCGAGTGCATCATAGTGAAAGCCCTTGATTTTGGACAAATCTTTCTTCTTGCCCCCTTGACCCGATTCTGAATTGGATTTGGATTTCTTCCTTTTCCATTTCTTTTCCTTTCTGGCCAAGGCACAGTTCTTCTCGTCATCACTCTTGGATGAGGTTTTATCTCTGGTGTTCCGCCTGATTTCCTCCTATGTCAAATCGGACAAAAGGTGTTCCCAATTTGGTAGTTTCTCCCTCCAATTTATCTAATCTTGGTAGTTGTTCTAGCTCTTGGGAAGGCCTAGAAATGTTAGGCTTACCAGATCATCCTCTGCTACAGTAACACCAACTTGACCAAGTTCATCACAACATTGTGTGAACTTGTTGAGGTACTGTGGAATTGTGTCACCCTTTCGTATCTTGATATTTTGGAGATTTTCCTTCAATTCCAGCTTCCTATGGTCACTACTATTCTGGAACAAATATGTCAAGGCCTACCACATTGCATATGGAGTCTCTTTCCCATGGATATTCGAGACAATATGGTCTCGAACTCCCTCCAATATGATCCTCCTCGCCTTTTCTACACACTTCTTCCATTCTGCTAGATCTTGAGCATCAGATGTTGGAGGCTTTGGGATATCATTATCTATGAATTCCTTCATCCCATTATCTTCCAACACTGCCTCCATCATGTCCTTCCAAGCAACATAATTTGAGCTACCCTCAAGGGAATACTCAAGTCTCAATCCATAGAAAGCCATCCTGCTAGCTTTGAAGAATTGTTCATGGAAATTCGATCCACCTGCAAAGAAAACTTCAAATTCTCTTCTCTACTATGATTTCTACTCTTATAACATGTAGAAATTTAATGTGTATATTCAAAATTTCTCATGAAATTTACTAGATCACAAGACTTGAAGCTACTCTACTCATATGCGAAAAGAAAATCATGACCGAGAACACAAATCATTAACATGCATCAAGATTCAACACACATACACATAAATTTATCTATGGTAAAGCAACTGCTCAAAACCCCTTACTATCTGTATTGCATTAATCAAAGAATAGAGAGGAAATACAATGTTTTCTCAAGCCTGAGCAACCCCCCCACTAGTATAATCTATCTCACTACTTCACAGACTCACTCAAGCCAATACTTAGCCAATTTCTCAACCTTCCAAGCTCCTATTACTTTACATTGTTTAATGAGGAATTAGCCCCCTATTAATTAGAGAAATTACTCATTGAGAATTGCGCAATTCCTTTAGGCCCTTCTTTGACTGCATGCACCACCTGTAAAACTAGATAACTTAAATTCTCTGCATGCATGAGTGATATAGGTGGGTATTGGTGGCCACCCGCCAATTCCACTTGGACCCAAACTATTTTTTCTTTCAGTTTCTCAGTTTCCTTAATTGTAGCACAGTTTACTATTTTTAGCAGTTTTTTAGGTCCTGAACTTAAGGAGCCATTTTGAGGCCCTAAACGAAGTTTTTTGGGAAACCTGGGAGCAACATGGGTTCATGGATCAATGTTGCTCTTCCCAAAGTTTTAGTCCTCGGATAGATCTTTCTAACGAGGTATTGTGCACATCAAACGAAGATCATATGCCAAAGTTACGACCCCGAGAAGTTGATGTACCAATTTACCAAAAACGGGGCCCATAGTTTGGCGCTTCATCTCCTAGGGTTAGGTTTTTGGATGTTTAGGGTTTTCCATTATTTCTAAACAATAAATAGGCCTTCTAGCCTCATTGTAAGACGGTTTAGAGGCATGTAGCTGTCACATCTCTTCTCAGAGATAAACTACCATCGCCCTAGCTAGTTTATTTCCATTTATGTTTGTAAGCATATTTTAGTATTTTACAGTGATGAAATGAAGTATTATTTCTGTTGCAACTCTATATGTATGATTATATCTGTAATTTTTTGTGTTCCTGTTTAAATATGGATTAGTGGTATCAGAGCGGTCTAATCTTTCTTTGTCTTTCTTTTCATGTCCCCAACGAGGTTGGGATATAAGGAGTTAGGGCTTGAATTGGTCGAACCTTTGCAAGACCAGCCTCACAAATCTCAACAGCCTCTCATGGCAGATGAAAAGAAAGACAAAGGGGTAGGAGATCCTATTAAAATTTTGCTCGAAGAGGCCCTCGAGCAACAAAGGAATGCGATGATGGACAACTTTTCCCAGATCCTTCAGTGGCTACCCAGGGGCGACACATCTACTTCCAGCAACTACTCTGGAAGCGCCACACCCTTTAAGGTACAAGTTAACTTTTACATTCCCATATTTGAGGGTCTGGTAGATGTAAACGCCGTAGATAAATGGTTAAATCTGCTAGAAGGATATTTTCTATTCATGATTTTTCCCACTAGGAAAAGATTACTTTCACTCTTCTCAAAGTCGACCCCACGTCAAGGACTGGTGGGAAACCTACTGTGAGCAGAAGGATGAAAGTTCGGCCTCACTGTTTTCAGCCACACCCACTTGGAATTCATTTTGGGCTGCCATCAAGGAACAATACTACCCTGTCGGAAGCTATGAGGATCAATACATAAAGTGGACCATGCTACGACAGGGAAAGGACCAAGACGTGCCGGAGTTTACCAATATTTTCCATACTCTTCACACAAAGTTGGGTATCAAGGATTCAGAGTATAATTTGGTACTCAAATACTGCGGTTACCTGCATAGGTACATCCAGGATGAAATAGAATTCCTGAACATCTCCTCACTCAGCACGGCATACCGATATGCCATCAAGATCGAGAAAAAGTTTAAACATAAGAACCAAGACTTTGGATCTACAAATCTGAAGCAAGGGAAAGGTGCCCCTAAACCACAGAACAAAGGGAAAAGAAAAGGTGGGGTGACCCAAGACAACCCACCAAAGCTGCAAGAAAATAAAAACACCGTGAAGCCGAAAAAGGACACGGTAAAGTGGTGTGAGTTCCATAAGAGCTCCACTCACAACACGAGTGACTGTCAGGCCAAGCAGTCACTGGTGGCCAAGCTAAAGGTTTTAGAATCAGATGCATGTTCCGACTCTGAGTCAGAACCTGACAAGGGGAATGACAAAGGGAATAAGATTATTGATGCGGAGCCCAACGCCACCACTGCCACGACGATGATCCAGAAGAGGAGGAGCGCCTCTTCCACTCCTAGATTTATGTAAAGGGATCCCCACTACAGTTCATTGTCGACAATGGGAGCCAAAAGAACCTCATTTTGGTAGAGGCCATGAAGCGGTTGGCTTACCGACCACAACACATGCACAACCGTACACCATCAG
The DNA here is from genome assembly GCA_031772625.1 of Pinus tabuliformis. Lineage (NCBI taxonomy): Eukaryota > Viridiplantae > Streptophyta > Pinopsida > Pinales > Pinaceae > Pinus > Pinus tabuliformis. The sequence goes on along the minus strand of CM062811.1, from coordinate 403,454,642 downwards.
GTGGCTTCACCAAGGACAATATCTTCACGTGAGTCAGCAGTGTCACCTTCCATACAACATCAAGCCCTTCACGGATGAGGTATTGTGTGACATTGCTCCCCTTGATGTTTGTGATGTATTATTAGGCCAACCATACTTATGGAAGCGACATGCTGTGTATGAATCAAGGCCCCGTGCTGTTATTGTTACTTTGTGAAATAAGTTGTACACGATACCGAAGGTAGCACTGTCTACCGCCATATCTTTTGTTACTGCAAAACAATGCAATAAGCTCATTTCCAAAACTGGAAAATTTGTTTTCCTGATGATATGCCCTTAAGGAAAGAAGAAGACGATGGCCACAACCTCCAAACAGGGCCCCTCCGCACGAAAACTACAGATGGACAAGGTCATGGAGGAGTACGAGGACATATTCACCTCCCACGCAGGGGTTCCTCTGCACTGTCAGGTCAAGCACTCCATCGATCTAACCCCAGGTGCATCGCTGCCCAATGGACCAATATATCGACACTCCATTCTGGAGAACGATGAAATCAAGAGGCAAATTTAGGAACTATTGCAGAAAGGTCACACCCGTCCAAGTTCATTGCCATGTGGGAGCCCGATCATGTTGCTACAGAAGAAGGATGGGACTTGGAGATTTTGTATTGACTATCGGGGGCTGAACAAGATCACTGTTTGTAATAGGTACCCGATCTCACGGATTGATGACCTCCTGGACTAACTGAAGGGGGGAAATATTTCAGTAAGATTGATTTGAAGTCAGGATATCACCAAGTACCAATCAACCCTCTGATGTGTGGAAGACTGCCTTCAAAGCCAAGGAGGGCCTATTCAAATGGTTGGTTATGCCTTTCGGGTTGACGAATGCTCCTGCAACCTTCATGAGGCTAATGGATGACATCTTGTAGCCATTCACCAACTCATTTGTAGTGGTATACTTGGATGACATCCTAATCTTCAACCAGAGTTGGGAAGAGCACCTCCACCACATTCAACAGGTTCTCCAAACACTGCACAACACAAGTTATGTGCCAATTTGGAGAAATGCACTTTTGGCATGACCTAGGTTCACTATCTGGGATACATTAGTGATGAACGAGGGGTGCATGTGGATCTAGCCAAGATCCAAGTCATTTGGGATTAGCCATCTCCAACCACTCAAACAGAGCTCCGTAGCTTTCTGGGTCTTTCCAACTTCTACCATAGGTTCGTGTTCGGATTTTCTCATATCACTTGGCCCTTGAGTCAAGTCACCAAGGGAGGAGCGAAAGAAAATTTCTTTTGGTATGAATCTCAACATAAGGCATTCATAGAGTTGAAACATCACCTCTTCTCAGCACTAGTGCTTGCATTACCAGACTTGCAACAACCATTCGAGGTTGAGACAGATACCTTTGACTATGCTATTGGGGTAGTCCTTACTCAACGCGAGCATTCAGTGGCATATCACATTGAGACACTTTCAGACAGAGTACGAAAGTATCCCACTTATGACAAAGAGATGTATTCCATTGTGCAGGCCCGTCGACAATGGAAGCATTACATTTTGGGGAAGGAAACGGTCATCCACATAGACCACTGGCCCCTGCAGTTCATACAAACCCAAGGGAAATTGCAGAATGATCACTATCAGAAGTGGTCCACATACTTGCAACAGTTCCATTTGAATATCAAGTATAAGAAGGGTAGCACCAATAATGTTGTAGATTTCCTCAGTCGACCACCGATCATGGCGTTAACCACCGTGCTCAACTCTTGTGGGCACAAGACTTCTGATTGGCCACTTCTCTACAAAAGAGACCCACAATTCAGCCACACATACCAAACACTCTTGGAGGGTTAGCATGTTCCAGATTTTCACCTCAAGGATGCCCTATTATGCCACCTGGGTCACCTTTGTGTTCCTTCAAGCGAGCGTGCCAAGATGATTTGGGAAGCACACTACAGTTGGGCTTCTGGGAACTTTGGGGTCGAGAAAATGCTGGCAGTACTGCAGAAGTATTTCTATTGGCTGAATCTTTAACAGGATGTCGGGAAGTACATTAGATCATACACTGCCTGCGCCATTGCCAAACCGGCCATCAAGAACCAAGTCCTCTATAATCCACTTCCTAACCCTAGTCAACCTTGGGAATCGATCTCCATGGATTACATGTCGAGCCTTCCTTCTAATAAGCATGGAAACGACTATGTTTTTGTGGTTGTCGACAGGTTTTCGAAGATGGCCATTATAGCGGCCTGTAAGAAGATTATCATAGCAGAAGCCATTGCTAAACTCTTCTTTGAATGAGTGTGGGTACACTTTGGGATCCCATAGTATATCATCTTAAATCGGGACAACAAGTTCCTTAGTACATTTTGGTCTAGTCTCTCGTCGATGCTGGACACCAAACTCACTAGGTCCACAGCCTTCCATCCCCAAACTGGTGGCCAGACAGAGGTTGCTAACAGGATGATTGTGCATATTCTACGCATGTACAACTCAAACCATCCATGCACATGGGAAGAGAGCCTCCCTTATGTTCATCACAGCTATAATTGGGATCTCCACAACTTGAATGGCCACAACCCTTTTTAGGTGGGCTTGGGATTCCAGCCACTATGTCCCATTGATGTAGCCATGCCATTTACAGCTACTCAGGAAAATTCAGCTCATGTCCAGTCCGAAACAGATAAGGCAAATAGCTTCCTTAAGAACATCCAACATATTTGCCAACAGGTCCATGACATTCTGGAGAAATAAAATGCCAAGTACAACTAGCGACATGATCAACATCAGGTTCCACACAAGTTTCAGTTGAGCGAAAAAGTCTTGTTGCATTTGCAAAAGGAACGCCTTACCGGAGCCTATCAGAAACTCAGACTGCTGTGATATGGTGCTTACACCATTACCAAGGCTATGGGAGACAATGCATTTTAGCTTATCATTCCCCCATTCCTTGCCCTACACCAGTAATGTTCAATGTGGACCGACTTCATCCATACTTTCCACCATTACTAGACACATCCGACATTGCAGAACAACTCACACCCATAGAGTTAAGTCCAAATTGCATGGTACAAGCTACAATTGATTGGATCATGGACAAAAAGATCAAGCACACTCGCTAACAGAAGATCCAACCATATCGAGTTGTCAAAGCCGGGAAAATCCTTCACCAGGGCAAGTGGCTCACCAAGGACCAAATTCTGGAGAAGTTTCCTCATCTCATGGAGGGACTCAACACAATGGAGACCATTTCTTCCTAAGGGGGGAGGAATGATCCAGGTGGATATTGGTGGCCACCCTCCAATTCCACTTGGACCCCCAACATTGTTTCTTTCAGTTTTTCAGTTTCCTTAATTGTAGCACAATTTACTATTTTTAGTAGTTTTTCGGGTCTTGAACTTCCGGAGCCGTTTTGAGGCCCTAAATGACGCTTTTTTGGGAAAACTGGGAGCAACATGGGTCCTTGGACCAATGTTCCTCTTCCCATGGTTTTAGTCCTCGGATATATCTTTCTAACATGGTATTGTGCGTGTCAAACGAAGATCATATGCCAAAGTTACAACCCCGGGAAGTTGATGTACCAATTTACCCAAAATGGGGCCCATAGTTTGGCGCTTCATCTCCTAGGGTTCGGTTTTTGGATGCTTAGGGTTTTCCATTGTTACTCAACAATAAATATGCCTTATAGCCTCATTGTAAGACAGTTCAGAGATATGTATCCGCCACATCTCTTCTTAGAGATAAGCTACCATCGCCCTAGCTAGTTTATTTCCATTTCTGTTTGTAAGCATATTTCAGTATTTTACAATAATGAAATGAAGTATTATTTCTGCTACACCTCTGTATGTATGATTATATCTATAATTTGTTGCATTCCTATTTAAATTTGAATCAATGGTATCAAAGCGGTTTGCTCTTTCTCTGTCTTTCTTTGCATGTCCCCAACAAGGTCGGGATATAAGGAGTTAGGGCTTGAACTGGTCAAACCTTTGCAAGACCAGCCTCGCAAATCTCGATGGCCTCCCATGGAGGATGAAAAGAAAGATGAGGGGGCAGGAGATACTATCAAAATCTTGCTCGAAGAGGCCCTCAAGCGACAAAGGAACGCGATAATGGACAACTTTGCCCAGATCCTTAAGTGGCTACCCAAGGGTGACACATCTACTTCCAACAACTACTCTAGAAGTGCCACACCCTTTAAGGTACAAATTACCTTTGACATTCCCATATTTGAGGGTTAGATAGATGCAAACGCCATAGATAAATGGTTAAATCTGCTAGAAGGGTATTTTTCTGTTTATGATTTTTCCGGCCAGGAAAATATTACTTTCGCTCTTCTCAAAGCCACCCCTCACGTCAAGGATTGGTGGGAAACCTACTACGAGCAGAAGGATGAAAGTTCAGCCTCACTGTTTTCAACCGCACTCACTTGGAATTCATTCCAGGTTGCCACCAAGGAGCAATACTATTCTATCGGAAGGTATGAGGATCAATACATAAAGTGGACCACACTGTGACAGGGAAGGGACCAAGATGTGTCGGAGTTTACCAATATTTTCCATACCCTTCACACAAAGTTGGGTATTAAGGATTTGGAGCAACATTTGGTACTTAAATACCGCAGCTACCTACACAGGTACATCTAGGACGAAATAGAATTATTGAACATCTCCTTGCTCGACACAGCATACCGATATGTTGTCAAGATCGAGCAAAAGTTTAAACAGAAGAAGTGAGACTTTAGATCTGCAAATACGAAGCAAGGGAAAGGTGCCCCCAAACCACAGAACAAAGGAAAAAGACAAGGTGGGGCGGCCCAAGACAACCCACCAAAGCTGCAAGCAAAGAATAGCATCACGAAACCGAAAAATGACATAGGAAAGTGGTGTGAGTTCCATAAGAGCTCCACTCACAACACAAGTGAGTGTCAAGCCAAGCAGTCACTGGTGGCCAAGCTAAAGGTTTTAGAATCAGATGCATGTTCTAACTCTGATTCAGAACCCAACAAGGGGAATGACAAAGGGAAGCAGATTATCAATGTGGAGCCCAACGTTACCGTTGCCACCACGAAGATCTAGAAGGAGGGACCTGAAGATCCAGAGGAGGAGGAGCGCCTCTTCCACTCCCAAATGTGGCTAAAGGGCTCCTCGCTACAGTTCATTGTCGACAACGGGAGCCAAAAGAACCTCCTTTTGGCAGAGGTCGTGAAGCGACTGGGCTTATCGACCATAGCAGATCCACAACCTACATCATTGGGTGGCTTCACCAAGGACATGATCTTCGCGTGAGCAAGTAATGTTGCCTTCCATACAACATCAAGCCCTTCACAGATGAGGTATTGTGTGACGTTGCTCCCCTTGATGTTTTTGATGTATTATTAGGCTAACCATACTTATGGAAGCGACATGCTGTGTATGAATCAAGGCCATGTGTTGTTATTGTTACTTTGGGAAATAATTTGTACAGGCTACCAGAGGTAGCACAGCCTACCGCCATCTCTTTGGTTACTGCAAAACGATGCAGTAAGCTCATTTCCAAAACTGGGAAATTTGTTTTCCTAATGATACGCCCTCAAGTAAAGAAGAATACAATGGCCATGACCTCCAAATAGGGCCCCTCCACATGACAACTACAGATGGACAAGGTCATGGAGGAGTACGAGGACATCTTCACCTCCCCTGTAGGGGTTCCTCTGCACTGTCAAGTCAAGCACTCCATCAATCTGACCTCGGGTGCACCACTGCCCAATGGAACAATCTATCGGCGCTTTGTTTTGGAGAACGATGAAATCAAGAGGCAGATTCAGGAGTTGTTGCAGAAAGGTCACATCCATCCAAGTTCATCACCTTGTGGGAGCCCGATCGTGTTGGTATAGAAGAAGGATGGGACTTGGAGACTCTGTATTGACTACTTGGCACTGAACAAGATCACTGTCTGTAATAGGTACCCGATCCCACGGATTGATGACCTCCTGGACCAACTAAAGGGGGTGAATATTTTAGCAAGACCGATTTGAAGTCATGATATCACCAGGGACCAATCGAACCCTCAGATGTGTGGAAGACTACCTTCAAATCCAAGGAGAACCTTTTTGAATGGTTGGTTATGCCTTTTGGGTTGACGAATGCTCCTGAAACCTTCATGAGGCTGATGACATCTTGTGGCCATTCACCAACTCATTTGTAGTGGTATACTTGGATGACATCCTGATATTCAACCAAATTTGGGAAGATCACCTCCACCACATTCGACAGGTTCTCCAAACACTGCGGCAACACAAGTTATGTGCCAATTTAGAGAAATTCACTTTTGGCATGACCCAAGTTCACTATCTGGGATACATTATTGATGAACGGGGGTTGCATGTGGATCCAGCCAAGATCCAAGTCATTCGGGATTGACCATCTCCAACCACTCTAACAGAGCTCTGCAGCTTTCTGGGTCTTTCCAACTTCTACCACAGGTTCGTGTTGGGATTTTCTCATATCACTTGGCCCTTGAGTCAAGTCACCAAGGGAGGAGCAAAAGAAAAATTATTTTGGTCTGAATCTCAACCTGAAGGCATTCACAGAGTTGAAACATCGCCTCTGCTCAGCACCTGTGCTCGCATTACCAGACTTGCAACAACCATTTGAGGTCGAGACAGATGCCTCTGACTATGCTATTGGGGCAGTCCTTACTCAACACGAGCATCCAGTGGTATATCACAGTGAGACACTTTCAGACACTATCTGGAAGTATCCCACTTATGACAAAGAGAAGTATTCCATTCTGCAGGCCTGCCGATAATGGAAGAATTACATTTTAGGGAGGGAAATGTCATCCACACAGACCACCAGCCCTTGCAGTTCATACAGACCCAAGGGAAATTGTATAATGATCGCATCAAAAGTGGTCCACATACCTGCAACAATTCCATTTGAATATCAAGTATAAGAAGGGCAACACCGATAAAGTTGCAGATTGCCTCATTCGACCATTGATCATTGCGTTAACCACCGTGCTCAACTCTTGTGGGAACAAGACTTCTGATTGGCCACTTCTCTACAAAAGAGACCCACAATTCGGCCACACATACTAGACACTCTTGGAGGGTTAGCATGTTCCAGATTTTCACCTCCAGGATGCCCTATTATGCCACCTGGGTCACCTTTGTGTTCCTTCAAGTGAGCGTGACAAGATGATTTGGGAAGCACACTATAGTCGGGCTGATGGGCATTTCGGGGTTGAGAAAATGGTGGCAATACTGTAGAAGTATTTCTATTGGCCGAATCTTCGACAGGATGTCAGAAAGTACATCAGATAATGCACTGCCCGTGCCATTGCCAAACCGACCATCAAGAAGCAAGGCCTCTATACCCTGCTACCTACACCTAATCAACCTTGGGAATCCATCTCCATGGATTACATGTCAGGCCTTCCTTCTACTAAGCATGGAAACAACTGTGTTTTTGTGGCCGTCAACAGGTTCTCGAAGATGGCCATTATGGCGGCTTGCAAGAAGAATATCACAGCAGAAGCCATTGCTAAACTCTTCTTTGAACGAGTGTGGGTACACTTTGGGATCCCACAGTCTATCATTTCATATCGAGATAGCAGGTTCCTCATTACATTTTGGTCTAGTCTCTGGTCGATGCTAGACACCAAACTCACTAAGTCCACAACCTTCCATCCCCAAACTGATGGCTAGACAGAGGTTGTCAACAGGATGATCGTACACATTCTGCGCATGTAAAACTCAAAGCATCCACACACATGGGCTGAGAGCCCTAGGTTCAACACAGTTATAACAAGGCTCTCCACAACTCGACTAGCCACAACCATTTTCAAGTGGGTTTGGGATTGCAGCCACTATGTCCCATTGATGTGCCCATGCCATTTGCAGCTACTCAAGCAGATTTGGCTCATGTCTAGTCCGAAAAAGACAAGGTAAACAACTTCATTGAGCACATCCAACATATTCGCCAGCAGGTCCACAACATTCTAAAGAAATCAAATGCCAAGTACAAGCAGCGACATTATCAACATCAGGTGCCACACAAGTTTCAGGTGGGGGACAAAGTCAGGTTGCATTTACAAAAGGAACACCTTACCGGAGCCTATCAGAAACTCAGACAACTCCGATATGGTCCTTACACCATTACCAAGGCTATGGGAGATAATGAATTTGAGCCCAGCATTCCCCCATTCCTTGGCCTGCACCTAGTGTTCAATGTGGACTGCCTTCGGCCATACTTTCCACCATTACTAGACACATCCGACATTGTAGAACAACTCACACCCACATAGTTAATTCCAGATTGCATGGAACAAGCTACAACTGATCGGATCATGGACACACAGATCGAGCACACTCTCTAGTAGAAGATCCAACTGTATCGAGTTATGAAAGCAGACCAACTCCTTCACCAGGGCAAGTGGCTCACTAGGGACCAAGTTCAACAGAAGTTTCCTCATCTTATGGAGGAACTCAACGCAATGGGGACCATTGCTTCCTAAGGGGGGAGGAATGATCCAGGTGGATATTGGTAGCCACTTGCAAATTCCACTTGGACCCCCACCATTTTTTCTTTCAGTTTTTAAGTTTCCTTAATTGTAGCACAATATACTATTTTTAGCAATTTTTCGAGTCTTGAACTTCTGGAGCCATTTTGAGGCCCTAAATGACATTTTTTGGAAAAACTAGGAGCAAGATGTGTCGATGGTTTGATGTTTTTCTTCCCAAAGTTGTAATCCTCAAATAGATCTTTCTAACGAGATATTGCGTGCATCAAACGGATATCATATGCCAAAGTTACGACCCCAGGAAGTTGATGTACCAATTTACCCAAAACGGGGCCCATAGTTTGGCGCTTCATCTCCTAGGGTTAGGTTTTTGGATGTTTAGGGTTTTCCATTGTTTCTCAACAATAAATAGGCCTTTGAGCCTCATTGTAAGACAGTTCAGAGGCATGTAGCCACCACATCTCTTCTTAGAGATAAGCTACCATCGCCCTAGCTAGTTTATTTCCATTTCTGTTTGTAAGCATATTTCAGTATTTTACAGTAATGAAATGAAGTATTATTTCTGTTGCATCTCTATATGTATGATTATATCTATAATTTGTTGCGTTCCTATTTAAATCTGGATCAATGAGTTAATTTAGGTTGATTTATCAGTTTAACTGGATGATCAATCAGTGTGAAAAAAGTTGCACACCCTTGACTAAACCTCCACTAGTTCTACTAACGTTGAGAACTAGTTACAATGACAATAACTCAAATTAACTGATATTAATTCCTACAAATTAGCAGTCAATCATGTAGAATTGAACTCAAGTGTCTCCAAATCAAATTTACCGAATTAATTGAGTGACAAGACCCATGTCACCAGTTAACTACCTCCAAGCATTCAGCTAAAATTGAAATTCGAATTTCTCCTAATTTAATCAAGGCAAAATTAAATTAGGATTTTCTTGCTGCATTTTCAACAAATAACCGTATATATTATCCAAGATATATGCTTCCTATTATTACCCCTCACCTTGGTTTTCTTTTCTTGATCTCATGATTTCTTTGTGTGATGTAATAAATATATCTATCCAAAGCTTTCATTTTAAGACCTCAAACATCAAGTAATTTTGAGTAAAGCATCAACTCAATCCATGACTCCCAGACAACCAAGCTCATGCATGAGAATGTTAATGGAAAATATGAGTAGGTCATCGAGTTCTAGAGCATGCAATACAAAAATAATGGTTGTTTAAGTCGCAAATAGCCATTTTCTCCATGTTATCTATTCATAGCATACAAAGGCTATGGGTGTGACTATGGGGAGACTTATGACAATGGTGAGTAATAATAAGAATACACCTATGATCATTTATTCATATTGGACAATATGAAGGCCTTTGTGGTATTTCTCTACAAACATATCAAGAAAAAAATGTCTATGAAATCCACTAGAATGTACAAGCACAACTTTCAAACGCTAAGTGAGCACATGTTCAACGAATCCCCATGGCTCTTGATGGAGGCCATTGCTCAATGCATTGCTATTGATCATGTATTTTATTTCATATATAATGAAATGTGGTTTCATAATATCTATGTCAAGGTATCCTTAAATCTGAATTAGTGTGTTAAGTCTCGAGACATTTACTATAGTCAATTTCATGACATTAATCATGGTGTGATTAATATGCAATTGTTGAATCAATGGCCCTAGAATATGATTAATAAGTTTATTGTAGGGGAGGAATCAAACACGGGCTTCAAATTATTTTTCTTCCTTAGTGATCATGGTGGTAACTATTAAGAAAAAATATAACTTTCTATCAATGCTCTACAATCAAAAGGTTGGTGAAACTTCCTCTAATTTAACTTTTATCGTTTTTCCTTTGAGATTTTGTTTTTAAATTACTTTAGGACCAATTTACATTAGGTTGATGATATGGTTACAACAATTAGAATTGAGGTGTTTTATTTACAGAAAACACTTCCTTGTGAGATTCATGTCTCTATATTTGTTAATGTCCATTACACATTTATTTGTTGTAGCCAAGCTTGTGAGCAATGCTTTGACAAAAACTACTATATTGGTGGTAATGGCTCCAGATCAAGGTCTAGGGTTATTCATGGTAGTGGTCATGGGTGTCAACTTATTTGTTGGTCATTTTAACCCTATGGCCACCTTCAAGGCACTTGTGGGGGGCATTTCACAATGTGGAACTTGAATATCACTGCTTCAAGGTGAATGGGCGAATAGCCAATGTTTAATTACATGGAAGTTACTCCAATTCATTTTATGATTGGAATTTCTAATTGGTTTCATAATTGCCTTGAGACAAAATGATCCAGACTTATGAAGGAACACAAAAAAATACAAATGTACTCATAAACATAGAGATGCAGCAGAATAAAACTTCATTTCATTAATATCAAAGAACTGAAATATACTTACATACAAAAATGAAAATAAATTAGCTCCTATGATGGTAGCTTATCTTTGAGAAGATATGTGGCGGCTACATTCCTCTAAACTGTCTTACAATGAGGCTCAAAGGCCTATTTATTATTGAGAAATAATGAAAAACCCTAAACATCCAAAATCCTAACCCTAGGAGATGAAGCGCCAAAACTATGGGCATTGTTTGGGTAAATTGGTACATCAGCTTCCTAGGGTCGTAACTTTGGCATGCGATCTTTGTTTGGCTATCATAATATCTTGAAGAAGAGGCCGAAAAAAAAAACAGTAAATTACTTTGGGACTTTTCCGGTCTCCCCATTTTCCCTAGTCTTTTAGTCCCTCAAAATGGCTCTAGAAGTTTAGGATTCGAAAAACTACCAAAAATAGTAAGTTCTGCTACAATTAAGGAAACTAAAAAGAAATGATGGTGGGGGTTTAAGTGGAATAGGTGGGTGGCCACTAATATACACCTGGATCAATTTTCCCCTCTTAGGAAGCAATGGTCCCTATTTCGTTGAGTGCCTCCATGAGATGGGGAAACTTCTGCTGAACTTGGTCCCTCGTGAGCCACTTGCTTTGGTGCAAGGGTTGGCTAACATTGACAACCCAATACAGTTGGATATTCTGTTGATGAGTTTTTTCGATCTGTGTGTCCATGATCTGATCAGTTGTGGCTTGTTCCATTTAGTCTGGGTTTAACTTTGTTGGTGTGAGTTGTTCTACAATGTCTAATGTGTCTAGTAATGGTGGAAAGTATGGTCGAAGGCGATCCACATTGAACACTAGGTGCAGGCCAAAGAATGGTGGAATGCTAGATTGAAATCATTTTCCCTTACAACCTTAGTGATGGTGTAAGGTACAAATCAAAGCGGGTGAAGCTTGCGGAGGGGCCCAGTGAGGTGCTCCTACAAATGTAACCAAACTTTGTCTCCCACCTGGAACTTGTGTGGCACCCGATGCTGATCATGACACTGCTTGTATTTAGCATTGGATTTGTTCAATATGTCATGGACCTATTGGAGGATGTGTTGAATGCACTCAATGAAGTTGTTATCCCTATCATCTTCAGACTAGACATGAGCCATATCTTCCTAAGTAGTTGAAAATGGTATGGCCACATCAATGGGAAATAGTTGCTGGAATCCCAACCCCACCTGCAAAAGGTTGTGGCCATTTGAGCTATGGAGAGATATATTGTAGCTGTGTTGGACATAGGGGAGGCTTTCATCCCATGTGCATGGATGCTTCGAATTGTACATACATAGAATGTGTACTATCATCCTTTTGATGACCTTTGTTTGGCCATCAATATGGGGGTGGAAAGTTGTGGACTTAGTGAGCTTGGTACCAACATTGACCAGAGACTTGACCAAAATGTACTTAGGAACCTGTTGTCCTGATCTAAGATAATGGACTATGGGATCCCAAAATGTACCCATACTAGTTGAAAGAAGATCTTAGTAGTGGCTTCTGTTGTGATACACTTCTTGTAGGCCACCATAATGGCCATCTTAGAGAATTTTTCGATGACCACAAAAACGCAGTCGTTGCCATGCTTAGTAGAAGGAAGTACCGACACGTAATACATGGAGATGGATTCCCAAGGTTGACTAAGAGTAAGTGGAGGGGTATATAGGCCTTGCTTCTTGATGGTCGATTTGGCAATGGTGCAGGCAGTGCAGGATCAGATGTACTTCCCAACATCATGTCGAAGGTTCGTCCAATAAATATACTTTTGCAACATTGCCATTGTTTTATCTACCCCGAAATTTCCACCGACCCAACTGTAGTGCACCTCCCAAACCATCTTGACATGCTCGCTTGAAGGAACACAAAGGTGTCCTAGGTGGAATAACAGTGCATCCTGGAGGTGAAAATTTGGAACTTGCTTTCCTTCCAGGAGTGTCTGGTATGTGTTGCTGAATTTAGGATTGATATTGTAAAGATGTGGTCACTCCATAGTCTCATGCCCACAAGAGTCAAACAAAGTGGTCAGCGCCATGACCGGTGCTCGCTTGAGGGAGTCTAAAACATTGTTGGTGCTGCCCTTCTTGTACTTAATTTTCAAATGGAATTTTTACAAGTATGTGGACCATTTCTGATGGCGATCATTCTGATGCTTCCCTTGTGTTTGTATGAACTACAGGGGTCAATGGTTTATGTGGATGACCGTTTCCTTCCCCAAAATGTGATGCTTCCATTGTTGGCAAGTCTGCACAATGGAATACATCTCTTTGTCATGGGTGGGATATTTTTGGACTATGTCTGAAATTGTATCACTATGATATGCCACTGGATGCCCTGACTGGGTAATAACTGCACCAATAGCATAGTCAAAGGCATATGTCTCATTCTCAAATGGTTGCTACAAATCTAGTAATGTGAGCACTGGTGCAGAGCAGAGGCGATGCTTCAACTTAGAAAATTCCTGTTGTTGGGATTTAGACCAAAATAAATTTTCTTTCACTCCTCCCTTGGTGACTTGACTCAAAGGCCAATTTATATGAGAGAAATCTAACATGAACATGCGGTAGAAGTTGGCAAGACCCAGAATGTTGCTGAGAATTGTTAGAGTGGTTATGGCTGGACAATTCCGAATGACTTTTATCTTGGATGGGTCCACATGCACACCCTACTCATCCCAATTGGGGTACATCATATATGATAAGTCCTCCAAACCCTACGGCAACACAAGTTGTGTGACAATTTAACAATGAGGTGTTCATCCCAACTCTGGCTAAAGATTAGAATTTCATCCAAATACACCACCATGAATGAGTTAGTGAAGGGTCACAAGATGTCGTCCATCACCCTCATGAAGGTTGCGAGGGCATTCATCAACCCGAAAGGCATGACCAGGCATTTGAAAAGGCCCTCCTTGGATTTGAAGGAAATATTCTGTTAGTGTCAATCTTCACAACCTTCCTCCAGTGATCAAATATGCTCCTACAAAGTGATTTTAATGTGTCAAGATCAAATTTTGTCATTTCAGTGAGTCTTCAAGCAAAATTTGGTCACTAGGCATTAGGTCTAGGGTTTTCTTTTACTCCTGTCAAAGTTGTCCAAATGTCGGTCCATGTCACCATTCAGCTGAGTGTACCATCATTTAGAGGGTTTTCATCATCATGTCAAGTTCCAGTAGGTCATTGTATACCTTGGTCATGCTTCAGTTGGGCCTAGGCAAGGTTCATTTCCCTCTTAGGGTTTTGAAGTTAATTTCTCTTGGATGGTCAAATCATTAGAAAAACTTGTATCCTGATGTTCATACACCTTCCCCTATCCTTAATGTACCTTATTAAATGCTTCCCATCATTGAGATCCCTCAAATTCCTCATTTTTGCACAAACCCTAGTTTCTTGCTACAACTTGGCAATTTTCTAGGCTAGACCTGTGTTTCGCCCTTTTGGACCCCTTCCCCTCACTCAATTTCCGAGATTCCAATTTCCCCTACTTCTTAACATCCCTCCCTAATTCCAAAAATTTCCTCAAGAATTTAGAAGCTCCCTATGCCCTTCATTTCGCTTCATTTCGACAAATCTCTTGTTCCACACATCGGGATAGGTTTTACTCCAATGATGTTTATGAGAAATAAGAGATGAATTTTTGAAAACTGAGAGAGGTTTTTGTCCACAACAGGCCAAGGAAGAAAACCCTCCTTCAATTTTACACAAGTGTGATGGTTTTAGAGAAATGTCAAAAATACAATCGCCTCGAGAGAATTGATGCACCTTTGAAGTGACCTTGGGAAAATCAAGTTTTCTCCTAGATTGGTTGTCCAAATGACTTGTTTGATGAGTCAAATGATAACTCGACACAAAGATATTTCCAATGAGCTATCATGAGCTCAATTTGGAGTTGAGGAAGGCATTCAAATGTTGACTGCAACAGCACTCTGCCTTGAGGCAGCCTCATTTGGCACATTTTGACCAGTATTGGGAGATTTGATTTTTGACAAGGAAAATGAACTCCAAATTGAAATATTCTAGTTGCGTTGGAAAGTAGACTCAAGGAACTCTCCAACGAGCTATCCTGCACCCAATTTTGACACCCGGAAGGCCTCCAAAAGGCTCCTGCAAAAAGGCACAGTGCACTGGGGAGGCGCGGCACACTGGGAGAAAGTTTCCAGTGTAAATTTACACTGGCGCGGCGCATTGGGCTAAAAGGCCTGAAATTCATTGAAATATTCCTCCAAATTGAAAATTATTCATTCCACAAGTAGGTAGAGCCTCCATTTTTGTGTTTCATCCAAGTTTGTGCTAGGGTATGGTGGTTGATGGATGGTAATGGTTCAAACAAAAACTCAAACCATACCATGTCAAAATCTTCACATGAAAGTTGTTGTTTAGGGTTTTCACCAAATTCATTCCCTCATCCCATTTCTTCCTTATTTCCATCATTCCTAAGTTTCCCTACTCCCTAAAAACATCAAACCCCTATCCCAAATTCTCTGTCCCAAAATTCTCAAATTCCAAAACCCAAACCCTAACCCTACCAAAACTCTCCTAACCCTATACATAAAACCCCTCAAACACTCCTACATTTCCCTAATAAAATTTGTCCCAATAGTCCCTAATCCCTCACTATTTTTCCCTCCCCTTACTGTCCCTCATGTCATTGTTTTCTCTTGGTGACAAAGGTCAAGCACATCATCAAAGGCATTACAAGACAGTGTGACATATCAACACCTATTTGTCCAAGACAGTTTGTCCACCAGCAGACATGACATCTGATCCGTCATATGATCATGAAGAAGAGACACACAGTGATTCACCAACAGAGGTACATGCACCCAAGAGGCCTCATAGAGGTGGCAAAACATCCGTGAAGACCAGCAGGCTGCCCAACGAAGCCTAAATGAGAGGACACCCATTCAGCAGGAGATAGAGGCTGATCGAGAGATTTGGCTCAAGAGGATCAACATCCACTTAGAGAAGTTGTTGGCAAAATAAAAAAAGGACAAGTACATGCTCAGGCACATGAAAAACCATTATTGGGCACAAAATCATGTTTGCAAGGCACGAATAAGGAATTTAAAGGCAAACCTAAGGAAGGCATCAAAAAGGGAAAAAAGGCAAAAAGAGCATGATCGACTTTGGATATTGGCCGAGGCAATCCTTAGCTCACCATAGCTCTTGATGAAGAAGATCTAGCCCAAATTTCAAGAAATTTGGAGCAATTTTTGACATTTTGAAATTTTTTGCACTAAAAAACAGGGTTTTTCTCCCTGTGCGCCACGCCACCTGGCGCACGCTTTTGCTAGGAAGCTCCAAACTGCAAAAAGTTTATATTTTTGGATTTTTCATGAAAAATCATGATTGCTGGTGCACGGCCAAGAAGTTTGGGCAAGTTTTGAGTCCTCAGGAGGTAAAAAAACACTCAAAAATGACCTCTCTACCCTTACTTTGACACACAAGAAGCAGTCTTGGGAGATTGAAGTTTTGGAGGGGAAAATGGGCACCAAATTTAGAAATTCCACTTGGGTTAGAAAGTAGATAGGTAGGGATTTCCAACAAGCACACTTGGGCTCAATTTGTACTTCAGGAAGTGCCTCAACCTCAGCCTCAAAGTGGCGCGATGCACAAAGAAATTGGTGCGGTGCACAGAGGATTTTTGCTCAATTTTTCACCTTCCAGCTCAGAAATTCAACCAGTTTGACTATTTTTGCTTTGTGATGTAATTCTTGATATATCTTGATGTAATTGGATAAACATGATGTAATTTTGGCACTTATTTACTTTTTCTAGTGGATTCATTCACAAAAAAAGTGAAAATTTAATGAATGAATCAGTTTCCTACCTTATAGAGGCAAGTTGTTTTGATTGCCTAGATTTTAGTGTTTTGTTTAGAATTGGTTGAAACAGATCCTAGAATGATGAGTTCGACCCCTAGAGGCAAGGGAATGGGTTGGGCTAGTCTATATCATGTAATTCCTAAGTCATTTTCAGGGTTGGACACTTGGGATTGCTTTGGCATATCATTGTACATTCTATCTCTGCATTTTTGTTTAAGGAAAGACCAGGGTCTTGCAGCACTGTTTGGGATCCATGTGGCTTTATGGTTTTATGGTGTTCTTCTCTCAGTAATTGTAAGTTCAATAGTGTTATTGTATCATTTTCCTCTCTTTTCTTCTGAATTTGAACAAATGAGTGATTAAGGTGGAATCCATTAACTGTTATGCTCTGCCTTTGAATTTGTTTAAATTTTCATGTTTTCATCTGTTTAAGGGGAATTCTTGAGACTCTATTGCTCTCCTTAGCTCCTCACTAGTCCGATCTATTCATTCACTCAATTTAAAGCATCAAAACAATTTCCTTCCTTGCCCCAATCAAAACTCTACAGAAATTGTGCCTCATCCCCGAGCCCAATTTTCCTTTCCCTGTTTCCAACACAAAACCCTGAAAAACTCAAATCAAATCCTTTGCACTTAATAGCTAGCCTAAAATCAGTTGCTAAATCAGTCATCTCCAGCCCCATTGATTATCTTTCGCTGAGATTGACCCGGAGAGAGCCCTCTCCTATCCTCGTAGGGCTAGCTACGAGGCTGAGCGTGGTTTGATGTGGACCTAGAACCTTGTCTTTTCAGCCTGAGGCAAATCTAGGCTCTAACATATTCCACACATCAGAGGGTTCGATCTGTACATGGATTGAACTTCAAGTCAATCTTGCTGAAATATTTGGCCCCCTTGAGCTGGTCTAGAAGGTCATCCATCCATGGGATTGGATACCCATCCCGAACAGTGATCCTGTTCAACGCCCGATAGTCAATACAGAGTCTCCAAGCCCCGCCCTTATTTTGTACCAACATGATCAGGCTCCCACAAGGTGATGAACTTGGCATGATGTTCCCTTTTTGCAATAGCTCCTAAATCTACCTCTTGATTTCATCGTTCTTGAGAACAGAGCATCGATAGGTTGGTCCATTGGGTAGCGGCGCACCTGAGGTTAGATCGATGGAATGCTTGACCTAATAGTGTAAAGGTACCCCTATGGGTGAGGTGAAGATGTCCCTGTACTCCTATACAACCTTGTCCATCTATTGCTGCAATGCAGAGGAGCCCTGTCTGGAGGTTGTGGCCACAATCTTCTTCTTGCCTTCAGGGAAAATCATAAGGAAAACAAATTTCCTAATATGGGCAATGATCTTACTCCATTGCTTTGGATTGATCAAAGAAACAACGGTATGCACTACCTCTAGTATAATGTACAACTTATTGCCCAAAGTAATAATAACAATGTGGGCCTAAACTCATACATAGCATGCCGCTTCCACAAGTATGGTTAGCCTAATAAAACATCACAAACATCAAGATGGGAAACATCACACAATACCTCATATGTGAAGGGCTTGATGTTGTAGTGAAGGCAACATTGTTGGCTGACATGGAGATCTCGCCCTTGGCGATGCCACCCGATTGTGTATGGGTGCAAGTGTGGTGTGGTCGGTAGTCCCAACCGCTTCATGACCTCTGCTGAAATTATGTTCTTTTGGCTCCCGTTGTCAATAATGAACTGCAGTGAAGAGCCATTCACCAACATCTGTGAGTGAAAGAGCCGCTCTTCGTCCTCTGGATCTTCATGCTCATCCTTTTGGATCTTGTTGGTGGCAATAGTGGCACTAGGATCTGCATCGATAATCTTCTTCCCTTTGTCACTCCCCTTGTCGATTTTTGACTCAGAGTCAAAACATGCATCTGATTTGAAAGCCTTCAGCTCGACCACTAGTGACTGCTTGGCTCGACACTCACTTGTATTGTGAGTGGGGCTCTTATGGAACTCACACCATTTCCCTATGTCCTTCTTTGTCTTCGTGGTGTTCTTCTTTGCTTGTGGCTTTGGCAGGTTGTCCTTGGTCGCCCTGCCCTCGCTTTTTACTTTGTTCTCCGGTTTGGGGGTGCTTTTCCCTTGCTTCATATTCACAGATCCAAAGTATCGCTTCTTCTGTTTAAATTTATGCTCGATCTTGAACTCCATGAACTCCATCTCATCCGGGATGTACTTGTGTAGACAATCACAGTACTTGAGTACCAAATTCCATTGAGAATTCTTGATACCCAGCTTCATTCGAAGGGTATGGAAAACATTTGAGAACTTCGACACATCCTAGTCCCTTCCCTACCACAGCGTGGTCCACTTTATTTATTTATCTTCATAGCTCCCAATAGGATAATATTGTTGCTTGATGGCATCTCGGAAAGAATTCCAAGTGGGTGTAGCTGAAAACAGTGAGGATTTCCTCTCGTCCTTTTATTCACAATAGGTTTTCCACTAGTCCTTGACATGTGGGGTGGCTTTGAGGAGTGAAAAAGTAATATTTTCCTGATTGGAAAAGTCATGAACTGAAAAAATATCCTTCCAACCCATTTAACCATCTATCTACGATGTTTTCATCTATCTGTCCTTCAAATATGAGAATGTCAAAGTTAACTTGTGCCTTAAAAGGAGTGGCGCCTCCAGAGTGGCTACTGAATCAAGATATGTCACTTGTGGGTAGTCGTCGAAGGATCTGGGAAAATTTATCCATCATGATGTTCCTTTGTCACTAGAGGGCCTCCTTGAGTAATATTTTGAAAGGATTTCCTATCCCCTCATCTTTATTTTCTTCTGCCATGCAAGGTTGTCGGGGTTTGTGAGGCTGGTCTTGCAAAGGTTCAACCAAATCGAGCCCTAACTCCTTATACCCTGACCTTGTTGGGGCATGCAAAGAAAAATAGAGATAGAGCAGACCGCTCTGATACCATTGATTCAAACATATGCAGGAATGCAACAAAATACAGATGTATACATAAACACAAAGATGCAACAGAAATAAAACTTCATTTCACTAATATCAAATAACTAAAATGGAAATAAACTAGCTCGGGCAATGGTAACTTATCTATAAGAAGAGATGTGGTGGTTACATGCCTATGAACTATGTTACAATGAGGATCAAAGGCCTATTTATTATTGAGAAATAATGGAAAACCCTAAATATCCAAAAACCTAACCCTAGGAGATGAAGCGCCAAAACTATAGGCCTTGTTTGGGTAAATTGGTACATCAATTTCCGGGGGTTGTAACTTTGGCATATGATCTCTGTTTGGCTATCATAATACCTCGTTTTGAATATCTCGAAGAAGAGGCCAAATAACAATGAGTTTCCTAGTCTGGGATAATAATAGTCTCTACGCTTTCCCCAAAAATGTCTTTTAGTCTCTCAAAATGGCTCCAGAAGTTTATGACCTGAAAAACTGCCAAAAGTAGTAAGTTGTGCTACAATTAAGGAAAATAAAAAGAAAAAATGTTGGGGGTCCAAGTGGAAAAGGCAGGTGGCCACCAATATCCACCTGGATCAGTCCTCCCCCTTAGGAAGAAATGGTCCCTATTGCGTTGAGTGCCTCCATGAGATGGGGAAACTTCTGCTAAACTTGGTCCCTGGTGAGCCACTTGCCTTGGTTCAGGAGTTGGCCAACTTTGATAACCTGATATTGTAGGATATTCTTCTAGAAAGTGTTCTTGATCTGCTTTTCCATGATTCGATCAGTTGTGGCCTATTCCATGTAGATTGGGTTTAACTCTGTTGGTGTGAGTTGTTCTGCAATGCCTGATGTGTCCAATAATGGTGGAAGGTATAGTCGAAGGCGGTCCAAATTGAACAATGGGTGCAGGCCAAGGAATGGTGGAATTCTGAGCTCGAAATAAATTTCCCCTACAACCTTAGTGATGTTGTAAGGCCCATATCATATCGGACGAAGCTTGCGATGAGGCCCATCCAGGCACTCCTTTTGCAAATGTAACCAAACTTTTTCGCCCGCCTGGAACTTGTGTGGCACCCGATGCTCATCATGACAATGCTTGTATATAGCATTGGCTT
Organism: Pinus tabuliformis; assembly: GCA_031772625.1. Classification (NCBI taxonomy): domain Eukaryota; kingdom Viridiplantae; phylum Streptophyta; class Pinopsida; order Pinales; family Pinaceae; genus Pinus; species Pinus tabuliformis. The sequence goes on along the minus strand of CM062811.1, from coordinate 403,433,849 downwards.
TGTCCAATATGTCATGGAACTATTGGCAGATGTGCTAAATGCACTCAATGAAGTTGTTAGTCTTGTCAGCTTCGGCCTGGACATGAGCCAAATCTACTTGAGTAGTTGTAAATGGTATGGCCACATCAATGGGACATAGTGGCTGGAATCCCAACCCCACCTCAAAGGGGTTGTGGCCAGTTGAGCTATGGAGAGCTTTGTTGTAGTTGTGTTGGACATAAGGGAGGCTTTCATCCCATGTGCGTGGATATTTTGAATTGTACATACGTAGAATGTGTACAATCATCCTATTGACGACCTTTGTTTGGCCATCATTTTGGGGTGGAAAGTCATCGAATTAGTGAGCTTGGTATCCAACGTTGACCAGAGACTTGACAAAAATATACCTAGGAACCTATTGTCTCGATCTGAGATAATGGACTGTGGGATCCCAAAATGTATCCACACTCATTCAAAGAAGATATTGGTGGTGGCTTCTATTGTGATACTCTTCTTGTAGGCCGCCAGAACAGCCTTCTTAGAGAATGTGTTTACGACCACAAAAATGCAGTCATTTCCATGCATAGTAGAAGGAAGGAACGACATGTAATCCATGGAAATGGATTCCCAAGATCGACTAGGAGTAGGCAGAGGGGTATATAGGCCTTTCTTCATGATGGTCAGTTTGGCAATGCTGCAGGCAGTGCAGGATCAAATGTACTTCCCAACATCCGATTGAAGTTTCGGCCAATAAAATAAATTTTGCAGCACTGCCACTATTTTCTCTACCTCGAAATGTTCAGCAACCCGAATGTAGTTTGCCTCCCAAATCATCTTGGCACACTCACTTGAAGGAATAAAAAGGTGTCCCATGTGGCATAATAGTGCATCCTGGAGGTGAAATTTTAGAATTTTCTTTCCTTCCAGGAGCGTTTGGTATGTGTTGTCGAATTCTGGATCACTCTTGTAAAGATGCGGCCACCCCACAGTCTCATGCCCATGAGAGTAAAGCAAAGTGGTCAGCATCATGACCGATGCTCGGTTGAGGAATTTTGCAACATTATTGTTGTTGCCCTTCTTGTACTTAATGTTCAAATGGAACTGTTGCAAGTATGTGGAACATTTTTTATGGCGATCATTCTGCAACTTCCCTAGTGTCTGTATGAACTGCAAGGGTCAGTGGTGTGTGTGGATGATCGTTTCCTTCCACAAAATGTATTGCTTCCATTGTCGACATGCTTGCACAATGGAATACATCTCTTTTTCATAGGTAGGATACTTTCGGACTGTTTCTGAAAGTGTCTCATTGTGATATGCCATTGGAAGCCCCAGTTGGGTAGAACTGCACCAATAGCATAGTCAGAGCCATCTGACTTAATCTTAAAAGGTTGTTACAAGTCTGGTAATGTGGGCACTGGTGCAGAGAAGAGGCGATGCTTCAACTCAGAAAACATCTTCTGTTGGGATTCAAACTAAAATAAATTTGTGTTCGCTCCTCCCTTGGTGACTTGACTCAAAGGCAAAGTTATATGAGAGAACTCTAACACGAACCTACGGTAGAAGTTGGAAAGAGCCAGAAAGTTGTGGAGCTCTTTTAGAGTGGTTGGGGCTGGAAAATCCTGAATGACCTTTATCTTGGCTGGGTCCACATGCACACCCCACTCATCAATGATGTACCCCAAATATTGAACCTGGGTCATACCAAAAGTGCATTTATCCAAATTTTCACACAACTTGTGTTGCCACAAGGTTTGGAGGACATGTCCAATATGGTGGAGGTGTTCTTCCTAACTTTGGTTGAAGATTAGAATGTCATCCAAATACACCACCAAAAATGAGTTGGTGGAGGGTCGCAGATGTTTTCCATCAGCTTCATGAAAGTTACAGGGGAATTCATCAACTCGAAAGGCATTAGCAGCCATTCAAAAAGGCCCTCCTTAGATTTGAAGGCATTCTTCCACACATCGGAGGGTTCGATCGGTACATAGAAATAACCGGACTTCAAGTCAATTGTAACATCCCTGTTGAAAATTCCATGTAATAAAAGTTAAAAAATAATAACGAGGGTTGATGGGACACTTATTCTAAGTTGAATGTTGGGCAAGACATCCTAGGGGGTGTTCATTTGGTTATATATGGCTAAGGCTTTGGAAAGGCAAAATGGCATTTTTGGCACATATTTTTACGAAAATAATGGAAATTGGGAGAAAATGGAGGTGAAATGTCACAGGTTGCATGTGAGGAGGAAAATGAAGGAAAATAATGGAAAATAAAGAAAACAAAGGCCTCATTCATAAAAAGACTTCTAAGGATCAGTTAGTAACCTTTTGTCAGTTCATTTTTGGAGCTTTCTCATTATTCTCTCTCTCTCTCTCTCACTCTTGGACACTTAGAGTTTTCTTGGAGCACTTTGGCATTGGAGAAAGAAAGGCAAAGAAGGCAAGAAGAAGCAAATATCAAGTAAGGAAAGGCAGTATCAAGCAGCTACAACAGGATTCATTGGAGGTATCGATTTGCATGTGTATTTTCCTTACTAGATTTGGCATTCATGTGGTTGTTTTCCGTCATGGCATGGGTTTTTCCAGGTGTGATAGTATTTTCAGCCTAGCCTTGCCATTTCCTGATAGCCTTGATGAGATGGCTTCTCATACTTTAGTTGAGCTGGATTGTTGGATGGATTCGAAGCTCAGTGGGTTGGATCTCCGAAATGAAAAAGAGATGGCTTAGTGGTCCTTGAACCAACCTATGGATCACGGTAAAGCCACTGGCCTAGTAACCCCTGAACTAAACTATGGGTTGTGGTAAATCTAGGATTGTGTGCCCCAGTGGGACTAGGAATCCTTTTCGGTGAATGGAGGGATATATGGTGAATCCAAGAGATGGATTGCTCCTCGTTGGGCCTAGTAGTCCTGAGATGGGATGTACAGTAAATCATGGAGAGTGGGTCTCGATGTAGGGCCTAGTGATCCCTGGATCAGACTATGGATTACGGTAAAGCCCGAGAGACTAAGAGGCACTCAAATTCCTCACGGTGTAGGTGGAGAACTCCAGTAGCATCCATGCTTGTTTCATTCTTTTCAGTTGGTTATGAGTCCCACATTCATTCTTGGATATGGCATGGAGGTGATTGGCTGAAAAGAGACTTGGCTCAACCAATCTATGTTCGAGTGGAACGTGGTAGTCCCATGTCCAATTGGTTTTTTGCATTCATTAATGAGAAATTTATTCCCTTGGTTTTCATATGTAAATGTACTAGTTTATATGTGGATTTTATGGCTGACCTATTTATGGTATTTATGTTGTTAATATGTTGGTTATATGTATGTTTTATGACATCATCTATTTATGGCTCTCAGTATGTTTTTACTTGTAAATGAATGGAAAATGTATCTATGGCCTAATAGATGATAATGCAGCAAAAGACATGAGGGAAAAATGGTTCTTAGCGATTCTTAGATAAGTATGAGATCCCTATGCTTAATTATGTTGTTTACACCTATAGATTATATGTTTGTGATATGTTTGACGAAATTCCTGTCATGGCTAGTAGGGGTCTGGTTAAGGGATTGTTTAAATAATTGCTTCTACTTCATTATTTCCTTGTTATTTTACTGCTCTTAAGATATCATTCCATTCTGGGTAGTGACTTGGGCTCTGGGCTAGGAAAAGTGGCTCAAATCCTAGGGATGCTGGCACAGAACTTGACAAATTGGTCCTTGGATGCTGGCATGCAAGCCTATGAGAGCATCCAGAGGTCCCTGGATGTTGGCATGCCCATATCATGAGAGTTTCCAGAGGGAAAATGATCAGAAGTTTTAGTGGGACCCAGGGGAAAGATGTCTAAAGTGTTGGCATGGTTCTCAGGGGTCGTGTAGTTGATGTGGAAGGCCTGTTTGTTGTGTTTCCACTGATTCCATTTCCTTAAGGTCACATAGGAGGAAAAATCCAACCATAGTAGCCTCTCGTCACATGTTTACCCCGGTTGGTCGATTACTTAGGTAGATGTCGGAGGACGATGTTACAGAGTGGTATTAGAGCATGGTTCACCCCTCAGACTGGATGGGTTGTGTTTGTTAGTCATGCATGCATGTCAGTTGCATGTGTGTCTCTTACACTTGCATTGCATGTGGTTGTTGCATTTGCATGTTGTTGATCATGGTTGTAGTGATGTCGTCACCTAAAGCTTGATGTTCTTATTATGGAGTGCATTGTCATGAATGTATGACTAGTTACATATTGTGTAGTGATGTCTTCCGGAGTCATCACATTTATGTTTTGTTGTATCGACATTTCAAACCAACCTCTATGGTTCATCATCAGGATCAGATGTGAGAAAAAGTCAGATAATGATGGGGCAATAAATAGAGGAAAGGTAGGGATGGTAATGTAAGGAGCCGACAGGTTTGATAACGTTAAGAAATAAATTAAGTTTAATTGTTTTTCTTTTTAGATTTAATTATAATTATTCAAATATAATGTAACATTATAATATTATAATGTTATTAACTAAAAGTTTTAGTATTAGTTTTTTTTTATCATTAATTAATACCTAATGTTATTATTATAATATGATATAAAGTTACATTATAATATTATAATGTTTCAAATGTTAAAATGTTATTTGTTCATAAATTTTTGTATTAATTAATTTTGTTGACATTAGGATTATTAATGTTAAATTTACTATGTATTAACATTAATGTTTTAAATATTGCACAACAATTAAAGCATGTAATATAATAATGAAACTAATTAGGTCTTCTAAATATTACTAGTTTAATTTTTTTATTAATTAATAATTTTTCAGATATATTGCTAAGGATTTTCCTAAATTTTAATGCTAACTAGGGTTTAAATGAAATGATTTGAATTTAATCTTACAAAAGTTCTTTTAGGGATACAAGGAAGGGTTCTTGGTTACATATTGTTATATGTTGCTTACATGTATCATTTTGCATGTTATATTGTTATATGTTTGGTTACATTCTTGTATGCTTGGTTACATGTATCATTCTTGTAGGTTTGGTTACAAGTATTGCTCACTTATGCTTGATTGCATGCATCCATGTGTGTGTGTGGTTTCTTACGCATTTCTTATGCATGTTGATGTTTGCATGTGGCCGTATGTACAATGGCGTGATGGTTGTTCTTGTCATGCATGAGGTCATGGTATGTGTAGTCGATATGGTCATGCATTGATGATTGGACTCTAACTAGAATGATGTTTAGGTGTTGGTGCACTTATTTTTATATGTCTATATGTTATTACGATTATGTTATACATGTATCACACTAATTTGGATGATCTTGCAGACAAGGTAACCTCCCCAAATTATAGTAAGGTACGTTGGTTTGTTATGATTTGGTTTATCTGACATATTATGCCTTATAGGAAAGAAGGTCAAAATTAATAGCTATCTTCATCTTGAAAGGTAAAGTAGACATTTTTTGGGAATATTTGAAGCGGCTAAGAGACATCAAGATGGATGACTTCATTTGGCGGGAGTTCAAGAGGCTTTTTAGGAAGAAGTACTTGTCAGAAAGGTACTATGATAGCAAGGCCAAAGAATTATATGAGATAAATATGGGGTCAATGACAAATGAAGAGTACGCGACCAAGTTTCTAGAGTTATTGAGGTATGTACCGTATCTTACAAATGATAAGGTTAAAGTTCAATGATTTGTCAGTGGTTTTCCATTAGCATTTAGATATCAGATTAAGTATGATGAGCCTCGGTCACTTGAGGAAGTCATTGGGAAATTGAAGAATTGTTATGAACAGTCAAAGCGTAAGAATGAATCTCAACAAGGATGGAAAGGAAAAGACAAAGGTAAAGGTAAATGGCAACCTAAGAGAGCAAGGCCTCAGAATGCAGATGGGAAAGAAAATATGGCACCAGAAAAGAAGTTTAATGTATCTAAACAGGGACATAAGTCACAACAGTAGCATATAGGTGAGGGCACTAGTCGGTTGGAGTATTGGACATGTGGTGAGGAACACCTTAGGAGATATTGGCTGCAAAATTAGGGTGGCAGGCCCAATATATACAGTTCACAAGAGGCGTAGACTGTTGGGGATGTGGGGTAGAGTATTCCTCATTATGCAACCATGGACAACAGATAAGTCCAGCACTAGACATCTATCATTGAGATGGACGATAAGACTTGTGATCAAGTTATTTATATTTTGATTGACCCTGGATCTAATTATAGCGATGTTAGTCCTGACTTGGTAGATAAGTGTAGTTTGAGTAAGGAATTGCATGTAGAATCTTGGTTAGGACAATTGGATACAAGTACAAAGAAGCAAGTTCATCATTGGGTAAGAGCTTGTGCATTTGATTTAAATGGTATTCCTACAACAACACATTTGAATGTATTACCGTTGGGATCATACAGTATGTTGTTGGACATGGATTGGTCGTATCTTCATATAACCAAGGTAGATTGTTATGACAAATCCATTGAGTGTGTTGATGACAATGGAGAACCAAGAGTCTTGTAGGGTAAGAAGAAAGCAACATCAGTTAGGATGGTGACAACTATGCAAGAAAAGCGTAGTCGTAGGAAAGGGTGTACGTTAATTGCAACACACATTCCTAGTGATAAGGGTAAGGAGGTTGAGGATGCAGATGTGTTGAGAAGGTACCTATTTCTGCAGTGATTTCAATATGTATTTCTTGAGGACATTATAGAGTTTCTACCTCACAGAGAGGTATAATTTTCTATTGCGTTAGTGCCAGGGGTAGCTCCAACATCAAAATAACATTACAAGATGAGCACACTTGAGTTGGTAGAGTTAAATTTGTAGCTGAAGGAAATGTTGGACAAGGGATACTTTAGGCCAAGTGTATCACCTTGAGACGCACCAATATTGTTTGTGAAGAAGAAAAATGGAACTCTCACATTATGCATTGGCTACAGGAAGTTTAAAAAAGTGACCATCAAGAATAGGTACCCTTTATCGAGGATTGATGACTTGTTCAATCAGCTGAAGGGAGAAATAGTGTTATCGAAGATTGATTTGAGATCCAAATACCATCAAGTACGCATCAAAGGGGAGGACATTTACAAGACAACTTTCCAGACTAGGTATGGGCATTATGTGTTTGTTGTAGTTCCATTTAGCCTAACTAATGCTCCAACTACGTTTATGTGATTGATGAATAGTGTGTTGTCTCCATATTTGGATAAGTTTTTTATTGTGTTCATTGATGATATATTGGTATATTATAAAAATGAGGAAGAGAATGTCGAGCATTTAGCGACAGTGTTGAGGTTGTTGAGGGAGCATTAGTTGTATGCTAAGATCAACAAGTGTAGTTTCTTTCAAACTAAGGTACACTACTTGGGACATGTTGTCTCCAAGGAGGGCATTACAGTATATCTAGAGAAGATAAGGGCCATCATGGAGTGAGTAGATCCTAAGAGTGTGGATGAGGTGAGATCTTTTATGAGGTTGGTAGGCTATTATAGGAGGTTCATCAGGAACTTCTCACAGATTGCTTATCCTATTACATTATTGCAGAGGAAGGGTAAGAAGTTCGAATGGACAGAGGAGTGTGAGGCTAGTTTTGAGAAGCTTAAGCAGTTGTTAACACATGCACCAGTGCTACAAATTGTGGATTAGGACAAAGAGTGATCCAAAATGGATCCTAAAAACCTCTAAGTCTTTCAATACTTAAACACTATCGCAAAGGATAAACCTTCAAGAATGGCGGAAAACACTATTGGACAGGAAAAACATGAAGAAATGGCGAAAACAGAGTCTATCGAAGGCTTAAGCAACATCACACAGGAGCCGTCGAATCTGGCCGATCAACGGTCTAGATCTAATCGGCATATCGCAATTGGAGGTAGCAAGCAGAGTTAATCAGAAGCGGCCTTATGGAAATTGCGATAGCAATCAAGCGCGATTAAACAAGGACCATCAATCAAGCGTGCAGATCAATGGTCCAGATCTACTCATGTAGTATTGCATCACTCATATGCATACACAAAAGGACTTAGCCCACGGTTTGAAGGATTAGCGATATGTGATTACGATATATCGCATCACAGCTTTGTAAGGGGTGATGCCAAGAAGGCCAACAACCATGTGATAGCGATGTGCCGATAGCCGATAAGGCCAATCGGTGCAATCGGCGGTTGGAAGTCAAAAGGGATATGCAACATGCGATATAGCCAAACCTGAAAGGGTTTATGAATGCGATATGATATATTTTGAAGTCCGATATGGAGCAATTTATTGGGTTTTCCTGTGTATTTGGGGTTTTACATTATAAACCCAAATACAAAGGAACCCGTGACTAGCGACTTGCGATAGTGATATAAAGGCAGACCCGATGGAGTTTAGGGCGGATTCAATAATATTTCAAGTCCAATAAAAGGCGTTTTGGCGAATTTTTTAGTGTTTCTGTGTATTTCTCTGTGTAAACATAGAAATGACTGTTTTGGGATTTAAAACGCACCGATGGTCCCGTCCGTTTAAAAACAGGTGGTCACCATACCTGAAGATGTTACACCATGATTAGTTAATGCTTAGAGGGGATTTGAGTGGACATAGGCCGGGAGCCAGAGAGCTCGAAAGGGAAAATGAACAGACAAGCGCGGATAGGCTTAAAAGCCACTTATTGTTAGAGACAGAGGTAGGCAGTGCAAGACAGAGAGAAAACAGAGACAGAGAGCGAGAGGGAGAGTTTGTGTACTCAGAAAGACTTGAGGGATTCAAGCAAAACCTTGTTGTTTTTTCCTGTTGTGTTGAGACTCAATTTGAGCTCACATTTGTAAAAACTATGCTCTTGAAGACATAATAGAGAGGCCACCACTGAAAGTTGGACCAAGAGACGTAGCCCAAGAGTTTTGGGTGAACTCCTTGATTATTTGTTGTGTTATGTGTGTGCGTCTATTATGTTTCTCTAACTACTCATTGTCTATATTATTCGCAATCTTTTCTATCCGTTGCACTAAGTAATATAGGAAAATCCTGCACATGAGTCTGTAATACCTTTATATTAATCTAAGATCTCATTTTCAGATCAAAGAGTTTGTAGTATGCACAGATGCTTGCGAGAGGAATTGGTGGATTCCTTATGTAGAATGGACAGGTGGTATGCTATGAGTCACAAAAACTAAACAAGCACGAGCAGAACTACCCGACACATGATCTTGAGTTAGCAATGATCATACATGCATTGAAGACGTGGAGGCACTATATTCTTGGTAGGAGGTTTGTACTGATGAGTGATCACATTTGCTTGAGATATTTGTTTGACCAGTCAAATTTGAATGGTTGATAGGCTAGATGGTTTGTCAGGATCAGTGAGTTTGATTTTGAGATCAGTAAAATCAAAGGTAAAGAGAACAAGTTTGAAGATGCTCTTAGCAGGTGGGTACATGTAAATCAATTAGCAGCTATGAGCTCCTATGGGATAGACTTACACGATAGGATCTTGTAGGTAGGTATACAGGATGTTAGGTATATGGAGATTGTGTACAGTTTGCAGCAGAGTATTGGTACAGGTGGTAGTACGGGTACAGGTATAGGTACAGGTGGTAGTACAGGTACAGGTGCAGGTGCATGAGATGTGGACTATTGTGTTACGACAGACGGATTGGTTAGATTCAGAGACATGATATATGTGTCGGATAGCAGTGAGCTCAAGAAGGTGATCTTGAGAGAGTTTCATGTGAAACCTTATTCAGGTCACCCAGGTTATTAGAAGACATTGACTGTAGTGAAAATTTTTATTATTGGATGAAACTAAAGAGGGATGTAGTAGATTTTGTGGCTGGGTGTTTCAATTGTCAGTGAGTAAAGGAAGAGTGTAAACATCCATGTGGATTTCTACAATCGATCATGATTCCAGAATGGAAATGGGAGGTCATTTCCATGGACTTCATGATAGGGTTTCCGAAGAGAGTGAGGCAACATGATTCCATCATGGTTGTTGTGGAGTCTACATTCTCAGCGAGTGATGTAGCATAGGTTTAATCAAACATGGCATTAGATTGCATGGTGTTCTGAAGAAGATTGCGTTAGACAAGGATGCAAAGTTCACTTCCAAGTTTTGGAAGGGTTTATTTGCAGGTTTGGGCACAAAGTTGGCCTTCAGTACAACTTGTCATCTGCAGATAGATGGGCATACAAAGAGGGTGAATAGGATATTGGAGGACATGTTGAGGATGTATGTGATGGATCAACAATGAAAGTGGGAATATTATCTTCCACTGGTAGATTTTTCTTACAACAATGGGTATCAAGAATCTTTGAGGATGAGTCTGTTAGAGACATTATATGGGTGGAGTTTCAATACTCCCATTAGTTGGAGTGATCCAGTTAATAGGATGTTGATTGGACTAGACATTTTGGTAGACATGGAACAAGAAATGCAGGTGATAAAGAAGAATCTAAAGGCAACATAGGATAGGCAGAAGAGTTATGCAGATCAGAACAAGTTGTTTAAGGAGTTTCAGGTTGGGGAATAGTTGTACTTGCCTATCAAACCAAAGAAGAGCTCCTTATGAATTGGATCATGTGCCAAGCTGGCACCATAATTTTGTGGACCCTTCAGTATTGTCGAGAGGATTGGGCCATGTTGGGTTGTGTTATATTCTTTCCACGTAGTTAACAGGGGGTTTGAGGGGTACTCGTAGCCCCACTTTATGGGGTCCGGGGCAGTGCCCCGGAAAATTTTGGTTTTGGACCCTATGTTAGGATGGGCGGACCCACCTATGGTTTTGTGCATGATTTTTGCACATGTTTTTGGATGCGATGGTTTTCGGTCCATGGTATTGAACGCGATGGTTTTCGGTCAATGGTATTGGACACAATGGTTTTTCGGTCCATGGTATTGGATGCTTCAACATGTATAAATATGTATTGTAACATTGAAAAGAATATAATGAAAAATCAAGCTGGTAGTCCCGGTTTTGGGATCCAGGGGAAAATCTCTGTGTATATGTGTTTTATGTGTTCTTCTCTCGCATTATTTATTTTCTATGTTTTAGAATTCGTATGCAAAATTCGTATGCAGGTAATTTCTGTACGAGGTTAAAACCTACATTTGGTATCATAGCAGATTTGGCTTCAAGGGGACGCCTTTGTTGCTGAGGGGTTTTGCTTAGGCCTGTGGTAGACCCTGTTCAGTGGGAGATCTGCGAGATCGATTCTGGTGGTGAAAGAAGATGGCGAGCAGTGGAAAGATAGAGATCGAGAAATTTAATGGTCAGATTTTTGAGTTGTGGAAACTCAAGATGGAGGATCTATTGGTGGATAAAGATCAATGGATCACGGGAGATCCGGGTACTAAACCAACTGGAGTTTCCGATGAAGAGTGGAAGAAGTTGGATCGGAAGGCAAAGAGCACAATACGATTGTGTGTCTCAGATTTAGTATTGCTTAATGTATCAGGGGAAGCTACAACAAATGCTTTTTGGGACAAGTTAGGGACTTTGTACCAATCTAAGTCTCTGGTGAATAAACTATTCCTGTGGAAAAAGCTGTGTGACAGAGCATTTGAACGCATTTAATACTGTGGTAAGTCAGTTAGCATCTGTTGATATTAAAATTTCAGATGAAGATAAGTGCATCAGTTTGTTTTGTTCTCTACCAGATTCGTGGGATAGTCTGGTTATTGCAATAGGTAGCAATGCAACTGCCTTGCAGTTTGATGAAATAGTCTTAGCCTTGCTGACGGAGGAGATGAGACGGAAAAATATGGAGAGCCAAAATGGTGATGCCTTGTCTATACGAGGACATTCCCAGAACAGAAACAAAAATAAGTCATCGAGTGGGAGATCTAAATCTAGAGGGAGGTCTAAATCTCCATGAAAACCTGTAAAGGTGGTGTGCTGGAAATGCGGAAAGGAAGAGCGCTTTAAAAGGGACTATAAATCTAAAGCTCCTAATAAAGGGAAGGGATCTAATGATGCTCCTTCTACAGAGGCGAAAACCACCTCAGATGAAGGTGGGGATGTGTACTTGGCTTCTTCAAGTACACATGTAGATCATGAGGCATGGTTGACTGACACAGGTGCATCTTTTCACTTCACTCCCCATAGAGAGTGGTTCTGCGAGTATAAGAAATATGATGGTGGTGATGTCTTCTTAGGGGATGATAGGAAGGCTAGAATCATTGGTCGCGGAAAAATAAAGTTGAAGTTGCAAGGTGGAAGGGTTAGAACACTTCCGAGTGTTCTACATATTCCTGCATTAGCCAAAAATCTAATTTCTGTAAGCAAGCCGGATGATGCAGGTGTAAAAACAGTGTTCGAGAAGGATACCTGCAAAATGGTTAGGGGAGCACTGGTATTGATGCAGGGAGTTCAAATTGGAACTATGTACAACCTGCAAGGTAGCACTATTATTGATGGGTGCAACAGTTCTGAGGTTCCTAAAAGTGGAGCAGAAAATCTAGTGGTCTCTGGAGAAAAGACCATGTTGTGGCATCAAAGGCTTGGACATATTGGAGAGAAGGGCCTTCAAATACTTCATGGTAAAGGTATGGTAGAAGGTATGAGTAATAGCTCTCTGGATTTTGATTTATGTGAAAATTGTGTATATGGGAAGCAAAATCGGGTGAGTTTCCCCTCTGGTAGTAATATGGCAAAACATATATTAGAACTTGTGCACAATTATGTGTTTGGACCTGTGAAGGTTCCATCACTGGGTAAGTCTGTGTACTATGTATCATTTATAGATGACTTCTCAAGGAATACATGGATATATTTCCTTAAGAAGAAATCTGAAGCCTTTGACAGGTTTAAAGAATTTAAGGCTCTCGTGGAAAATCAGACAGAGAAGAAGATAAAGGTGCTGAGGACAGATAACGGAGGAGAGTTTTGCAGCAAGGAATTTGAAGAATTCTGTAAGAAGTGTGGTATAGCACAACAGAAGACTACTCCACATACACCTCAGCAAAATGGAGTTGCAGAAAGAATGAATAAGACGTTGATGGAAAGGGCAAGAAGCATGCTCAGTGGTGCCGGGTTAGGATAGGAATTCTGGGTAGAGGCGGTGGATACTGCATGTTACATGGTCAATAGGTCACCTTCACTAGCATTGGAGGATAAGACTCCACAAGAGGTATGGACTGGTAAGAAACCCTCTCTTTCACATTTGATGGTATTTGAATGTGATGCATATGTACATGTTCCAAAGGAGAAAAGAACCAAGTTGGATAGTAAATCTGAAAAGTGCATCTTTATTGGGTATAAGGATGGTTTAAAGGGTTATAAGCTTTGGAACCCAGTAACAAGGAAGGTTGTGTACAATCGAGATGTGGTGTTCAGAGAGGTAAAAGATGTTATTAGACATGAAGTCCAACCAAAGGAACCTGAGAAGATAGAGTTTGAGCTAAAGGAGGAAGAATCAGACTCTACAGCAGAGGAGGAATCAGAAGATCAAGAGCCACAAACTCTGGCTGTGAGAAGATCAGTTCGAGAAAGAAGGCAGCCAGAAAGGTATAGTCCATCTGCTTTCTGTTCAAATTTTGCTTTATATGTTATCGATGATGATCCCAGAACTGTGAAGGAAGCAGTGGATTCAGAGGATGGAAGACTCTGGAAAGAGGCCATGGTTGATGAAATGGCATCTTTGCACAAAAATGAGGCTTGGGATTTGGTGGAGTTGCTGGCTGGAAGGAAACCCATTGGCAACAAATGGGTATTCAAAAAAAATACAAATGCAGAAGGAAAAGTGGATAAATACAAAGCTCAGTTGGTAGCAAAAGGTTATTCTCAGGCGTCGGGAATTGATTTTGGTGATATTTTTTCTCTTGTTGCCAAGGTAACTTCTATTAGATTACTTTTATCTGTTATTGCTGCTTTTGATTTTGAGGTAGAACAAATGGATGTGAAGATAGCATTTCTTCACGGGGATCTGGAAGAGGAGATCTACATGAAGCAACCTGAAGGCTTTGCGGTGAAGGGTAAGAAAGAACTGGTATATAAGTTAAAGAAGTCTCTGTATGGGTTAAAACAATCACCAAGGATGTGGTATCAAAAATTTGATACATTTATACGGGGACTTGGCTTCACCAGAAGCAAAGCAGATTACTGTGTGTATTTTAAATTAATTGGTGACCATGTTATTTATCTAGTCTTATATGTGGATGTTATGTTGTTGGTTGAAAATGACAAAAAAATTATCCAGGATTTGAAGACCCAATTGTCCTCCAAATTCGACATGAAAGATCTTGGTGCTACAAACTATATTTTGGACATGGAAATTAAAAGAGATCGGGCAAAGAGGAAGCTTTGGTTAAACTAGAGGAAGTATGTCGAGACAATATTGCAGAGGTTTAATATGCAGGATAGTAAAACGGTAAAGGTTCCTATTCCTGTAGGTGTGAGGTTATCTGTTGAACAGTGTCCCAAGACACAAGAAGAGGAAGAGGACATGTCTCGTGTTCCATATGCAAGTGCAGTCGGTAGCCTGATGTATGGAATGGTCTGTAGTAGACCAGACATTGCACATGCAGTGGGAGTATTGAGCAGGTTTATGTCAAAACTAGGAAAGGAGCATTGGACAGCAGTGAAGAAGGTTTTCAGGTATTTGCGTGGTACTAGTGATTATGGTTTGTGCTACCAAGGAAGACTAGGATTGGACAGAGTGTTGGATATTCGTGGCTTTGTTGATGCAGACTAGGCTAGATATCTGGATCAGAGAAGATCTACAAGTGGGTATGTGTTTAACCTATTTGGAGGTGCAGTAAGTTGGATGAGTAAGAAACAATCTGTAGTGGCGCTATCAACTACAGAGGCTGAATACATGGCAGCCACTCATGCAAGCAAGGAAGCAGTTTGGTTGCAGAGATTGTGTTCAAGTATGGGGTTAGTACAGGAAGCTATAAGGATAGACTATGACAGCCAAAGTGCAATTTTCTTGGCAAAGAACCCCGCATATCATTCAAAGACAAAGCACATTGATGTTCAGTATCACTTTGTGAGGGATATGATAGAAGACAAAAAGGTTTTGCTGGTAAAGTTGGACACTTTGAAGAATACTGCAGATGCATTGACAAAATCTGTGAGCTCTGAGAAGTTCTCTTGGTGTAGAGAGACAATGGGCGTTTCAGGGCTGGAAAAATGACTAAGCTCTCTTGTGGCCCCTTGTGGAAAGAAAACAAAAAGTGGGAGAATGTTGGGTTGTGTTATATTCTTTCCACGTAGTTAACAGGGGGTTTGAGGGGTACCCGTAACCCCACTTTATGGGGTCCGGGGCAGCGCCCCGGAAAATTTTGGTTTTGGACCCTATGTTAGGATGGGCGGACCCACCTATGGTTTTGTGCATGATTTTCGCACATGTTTTTGGACACAATGGTTTTTGGTCCATGGTATTGGACGCGATGGTTTTCGGTCCATGGTATTGGACACAATGGTTTTTTGATCCATGGTATTGGATGCTTCGGTATGTATAAATATGTAGTGTAACATTGAAAGGAATATAATGAAAAATCAAGCTGGTAGTCTCGGTTTTGGGATCCAGGGGAAAATCTCTGTGTATATGTGTTTTATGTGTTCTGCTCTTGAATTATTTATTTTCTGTGTTTTAGAATTCATATGCAGATAATTTCTGTACGGGGTTAAAACTTACAAGCCAGTGGCCTATCGACTTGCACTACCTTCGACAATGAAATTCCATGATGTTTTCCATGTGTCATTTCTTAAGAATAATGTTAGAGATGCTGATCATGTGATTGACTGGTCTGTATTATAGGTTGAATCAGATGGATAATCCCAGCCAGAGTCTCAATGTATATTGCAGAAAAAGGTGCTCATGCTTCGGAACCGACCAATCGAGCAAGTTAAGGTGTAGTGGAAGCACTTTGGGCCCGATGAAGCTACATGGGAGATGTATGATTAGATGCAGGCCATGTATCCTTCCTTGTTTATTGGTTGAGGCAAAGAAGTTTTGATATGGTGTTTTGGTATATGTTTTGATATGGTTTTTTGGTATATGTTTCGATATGGTGTTTTGGTATATGTTTTGGTATGGTGTTTTGATATATGTCTTGGTATATTTTTTGGTATATGTTTGATGTTGTTTTGGTATATGTACATATGTATATGGATGTAAATATTGCCATGATCTATTTTATAAAGATCCAATAAGGGGTATGGGTGTCATGTCATTATGATTGCCATGTTACTATGCTATCATGTTGTTATGTTATCATGTTGTTATGTTGTCATGTGGGTGGCACTCAGTAGGGTGATCATTGTAAATACTGCATCGAGCTATGTTATAAAGGTCCATGAGTAGTATGTCTTCTTTCCAACGATTTTGCTGAGGTTATGTGTGATTTAACAATGAGGATGGTGTCCCCCAAGGGGGGGGGGGGTTGTAACAGCCCTGGTGAAAAGTCCATGTAATAAATTTTAGAAAATAATAACCATGATTGATGGGACACTTGTTCCAAGTTGAATGTTGGGAAAGGCATCCTAAGGGGTGTTCATTTGGTTTTTTTGGCTAAGGAAATTGACAAAGGCATTGACTAAGGCTTTGGAAAGGAAAAATGACATTTTTGGCACATTTATTGATGAAAACAATGGAAATTGGGAGAAAATGGAGGTGAAAGGTCATAGGTTGCATGTGAGGAGGAAAATGAAGGAAAATAATGGAAAATGAAGAAAATAGAGGCCTCATTCATAAAAAGGCTTCTAAGGACCAGTTAGTAACCTTTTTTCAGTTCATTTTTGGAGCTCTCTCAGTATTCTCTGTCTCTCTCTCTCACTCTTCGACATAGAGTTTTCTACAGTGTTTTCAGCCTAGCCTTGCCATTTCCTGATAGCCTTATGAGATGGGTTCTCATACTTCAGTTGAGTTGGATTTCCGGATGGATTCAAATTTGAGTGGGGTGGATCTCCAAAATTAAAAACACATGGTCTAGTGGTCCTTGAATCGAAATGTGGATCATGTTAAAGCCAATGGCCTAGTAACCCCTAATCCTGACTGTGGGTTGCGGTAAATCCAGGATTATGTGCCTCGATGGGTCTAGGAATCCTTGCTAGTGAATGGCACGATATACAAAAAATTTAAGAGGTGGATTTCTCTCTGTTGGGCCTAGTTGTCCTAGGATGGGATGTATGGTAAATCCTAGAGAGTGGGTCTCGGTGTAGGGCCTAGTTATCCCTGGATTAGACTATGGATTATGGTAAAGATCGAGAGACTAGGAGGTAGTCAAATTCCTCGTGGTGTAGGTGGAGAAATCCGGTAGCATCCATGCTTCTTTGGTTATTTTTGGTTGGTTATGAGTCCCACATTCATGCTTGGAATATGGCATGGGGGTGATTGGTTGAAGAGAGACTTGGCTCAGGCAATCTATGGTTGGGTGGACCATGGTAGTCCCATATCTAGTGGGTTTTTTGCATTCATTAATGAGAAATTCATTCCCTTGATTTTCATGTGTAAATGTGTTGGTTTATATGTGGATTTTATGGCTGATATATTTATGGCATTTATGTTGTTACTATGTTGGTTATATGTATGTTTAATGACATCAAATATGTATGGATTTTATTATGATTTTACTTGTAGATGAATGGACAATGTATCTATGACCTAATAGATGATAATGCAACAAAAGACATGAGGGAACAATGATTCTTAGCGATTCTCATATACGTAAGAGATCCCTGTGCTTAATTATGTTGTTTACACCTGTAGATTACAGGTTTGCGATATGTTTGACGAAATGCCTGTCATGGATAATATGGGCCTGGTTAAGGGCTTCTTTAACTAATTGTTTGTACTTCATTATTTCCCTATTATTTTACTGTTCTTAAGATATCATTCCATTCTTGGTAGTGACTTGGGCTTTGGGCTGGGAAAAGTGGCTCAAATCCCAGTAACGCTAGCACATAATTGGACAAATTGGTCCCTGGACGCTAGAATGCAATCATGTGAGAGCGTCCATAGGTCCCTGGATGCTGGCATGCCCATAGCATGAGAGCGTCCAAAGGGAAAGTGATCATAAGTTTCAGTGGGACACAAGGGAAAACTGCCTTAAGTGTTGGCATGTTTCTCAGGAGTCTTGTAGCTAATGTGGAAGGTTTGCTTGTTGTGTTTTCATTGATTCAATTTCCTTAAGGTCACATAGGAGGTTGAATCCTACCATAGTAGCCTATTGTTGCATATTTACCCTGGTTGGCCAGTTACTTGGGTAGATGTGGGAGGAGGGTGTTACATCAATCTTACTGAAATATTTGGCCCCTTGAGATGGTCTAGAAGGTCATCAATCCGTGGGATTGGATACCTATTCCAGAAAGTGATCTTTTTTAGCACCTGATAGTCAATACAAAGTCTCCAAGTCCCGTCCTTCTTCTATACCAACATAATCGGGCTCCCACAAGGTGATGAACTTGGCTTGGTGCGCCCTTTCTGCAACAACTCTTGAATCTTCCTCTTGATTTTATCATTCTCTAGAATGGAGAGTTGATAGGTCGATCCATTGGGTAAAGACATGCTCGGTGTTAGATCGATGGAGTGCTTGACCTAACAATGTATAGGTACCCATGCAGGTGATGTGAAGATGTCCCTGTAATCCTCTACAACCTTGTCCATCTGTTGCTTCCATGCGGAGGAGCCCTGTCTGGAGGTCATGGCCACAATATTCTTCTTGCCCTTAGGGCGAATCATAAGGAAAACAAATTTCTTTGTCTAGGAAATGATCTTACTCCATTGCTTTGCAATGATGAAAGAAACAACATTAGGTGGTGCTACCTCTGGTATCCTATACAACTTATTTCCCAAAGTAATAATAACAGTGAGAGGCCTAGACTCATACACAACATGTCGCTTCCACAAGTATGGTTGGAGTAATAAAACATCACAAACTTCAAGAGGGGCAACATCACACAATACCTGATATGCGAAGGGCTTGATGTTGTAGGGAAGGCGACATTGTTGGCTGATGCGGAGATCTCTCCCTTGGTGAAGCCACCTGATGGTGTATGACTGCTAGTGTGGTGTGGTTGGTAGTCCCAACCGCTTCACAAACTTTGCTAAAATGAGGTTCTTTTGGCTCCTATTATCGATAATGAATTGAAGTAGAGAGCCCTTCACCCACATTTGTGAGTGGAAGAGATGCTCGTCATCCTCTGTAACTTCAGGCTCATCCTTCTGGATCTTGGTGGTGGAAACGGTGGCACTAGGCTCCGCATCGATAATCTACTTCCCTTTTTCATTCCCCTTGTTGATTTCTGACTTAGAGTCAGAACATGCATCTAATTCGGAAGCCTTCAGCTTGGCCACCGGTGACTTCTTGACTTGACACTCACTTGTGTTGTGAGTGCGGCTCTTATGGAACTCACACCATCTCCCTATGTCCTTCTTTGTCTTCCTGGTGTTTTTCTTTTCTTGCGGCTTTGACAAGTTGTACTGGGTTTCCCCGCCTTGGTTTTGTCCTTTGTTCTGTGGGTTGGGGGTTCCTTTCCCATGCTTCGGATTTGCAAATCCAAAGTCTTGCTTCTTCTGTTTAAATTTATGCTTGATCTTGATAGCGTATTGATAGGAGGCGCCAAGCGAGGAGATGCCCAAGAACTCAATCTCATCTTGGATGTACTTGTGTATATATCTGCAGTACTTGAGTACCAAATGTTGCTCAAAATCCTTGATACCCGACTTTGTGCGAAGGCTTTGGAAAACATTTGTGAACATTGGCACATCTTGGTCCCTTCCCTACCGCAGCGTGTTCCACTTTATGTATTTATCTTCATAACTCCCGATAGGTTAATATTGTTCCTTGATGGCATCTCGGAAATAGTTCCAAGTGGGTGCAGTTGAAAACAGTGAGTATTCCCTCTCTGTCCTTTTTTTCACAGTAGGTTTCCCACTAGTCCTTGACATGTGGGGCGCTTTGAGGAGTGCAAGAGTAATCTTTTCCCAATTAGAAAAGTCATGAACTAAAAAATATCCTTCCAACAGATTTAACCATCTATCTATGACATTTGCATCTATCTTCCCTTAAAATATGGCAATGTCAAAGTTAACTTGTACCTTCAAAGGAGTGGCGCCTCCAGAGTGGCTGCTAGATGAAGATGTGTCACTTGTGGGTATCCACCAAAGGATTTGGGTAAACTTATCCATCATCGTGTTCCTTTGTCACTCGAGGGCTTCCTCGAGTAGTATTTTGAAAGGATCTCCTACCCCCTCATCTTTCTTTTCTTCCGCCATGGTAGATCGTGAGGGTTTACGAGGTTGGTCTTGCAAAGGTTCAACTGAATCGAGCCTTAACTCCTTATACCCTGACCTCGTTGGGTACATGCAAAGAAAAATAGAGAAAGAGAAGACCACTCTGATACCACTGATCTGGACTTATGCAGGAAAGCAACAGAATATAGATGTACGCATAGACACAAAGATGCAACATAAATAAAGCTTCATTTCATTAATATCAAAGAACTGAAATAGGCTTACATACAGAAATGGAAATAAACTAGCTCGAGCGATGGTAGCTTATCTCTTAGAAGAGATGTGGTGGCTACATGCCTCTAAACCATATTACAATGAGGCACAAAGGCCTATTTATTATTGAGAAATGATGGACAACCCTAAACATCAAAAAACCTAACTCTAGGAGATGAAGCGCCAAAACTGTGGGCCCTATTTGGGTAAAGGGGTACATCAACTTCCTGGTGTCGTAACTTTGGCATACGATCTTTGTTTGGCTATAATAATACCTAATTTATAATTTCTATAAGAGGAGGCTAAAAACAAAGATAAAAATTTCTTTGGGATGTTTTTGGTCTCTCCATTTTACCTAAAAACGTATTTTAGTCCCTCAGAACAGGTCCAAAAGTTTAGGACCTGAAAACTACCAAAAACTGTAAGTTGTACTACAATTAAGGAAACTAAAAATAAATAATGTTTGGCATCCAAGTGGAATAGGAGGGTGGCCACCAATATCCACTTGGATCACACAAGCAGTTCCCCATCCCCTTACCATACTTGCAACCCAAGGAAGTGGTGCATGAGACCCATGTCCTTCATTTCAAATTCCCTTGCAAGGTCCTCCTTGCAAGATCTGATCAATTGCTCATCACCAGTTAAAATCAAATCATCAACATATAAGACAATATTAAGAAATTTTCCTTCTACCAAGATGTGATAGAGGTTTTCATCCACTTCACTTTTTTGAAGCCAAAACCAATGAGATAATTGTTGATTCAGGTGTACCAAGTATAGGGTGCTTGTTTGAGACCGTACGATGCTCACTTGAGTTTGCACACATGAGACTCTTGATCAAATGTATCAAAAAATTCTAGTTTCTTGATGTATACAACCTCCTACATAACCCCATTGAGGAATGTTTCTTTTACATCCATTTGGTGGATCTTCCACCCCATCTGCACATCCAAAGCAAGAATCGTTCTAATGGATGAATACCTTGCTACCGGGGCAAATGTCTCCTCATAGTCAATTCCCTCAACTTGAGAGAATCATTTGGCCACAAATCTATCCTTATACTTCTCTATGCTTCCATTTGTTGCATGCTTAACCTTGAAGATCCATCTCAAGCCCATAACATATTTATCTGTTGGTCTTAGGACCACTTCCCAAACACTATTGTTTACAACGGATTTGTACTCTTCGACCATTGCATCAATCCATATAGGTTGGTATGCTTCTTTCTCGAAAGAGGATGACTCAGTCTATACAAGCTTAGTCATTAGAGCAATGTAACCAGTCTACCTCTCAGGTGACGTCCTTTGCGTGCACAAATTTGAAGGAGCTCCCACATTCTCCCTCACATCCCGCATAAGTCTATCAACTTCCCTGGTTCTTTTCCTGCCTTCTATGGATAGTTCTTCTTGATTGGATATCTCCACTCTCTACTCCTCAATTTGTGGTTGATCCACAAATTCTTGAGGCTCCTTCTTTGGGGCTAAAATATCCTCTTCTGGTGGGATCTGAAGCTCCCTCTCAAGAAAGCACTGCATTTCTTTCTCATCATCAAAAATTACATCCCTTTTCACAACTCTCATTCTAAGGGAAGATAAGTACACATAGTAGTTGTGAGGAGTTTTTGTGTAACACACAAATACCCCCAACTTTTTGGTCGGCTTAAGCTTCTTCCTTGATTCTTTGGAGACATGGTGGTAAACAAAGGCTCCAAAAATCCTAAGTGTGACACATCTAGTTTTCTCCCTGAGAAGGCCTCCTCCAGTGTAATCATACCAAAAATTTGATGAGGACTCCGTTCCTACAAATAGACCATTGTGTTGCATGTGTCAACCCACAAATGCAGAGGTAAGCGTTAGTCATGTAACATAGCTCTCATTTCTCCCACAATGGTCTTGTTCTTCCTCTCAACTACCCCATTCTATTGTAGGGTGTTGTCAGCTCTCTTTTAATGCCTTTTTTTGCACATAAATTTTTGAATTCATTCGAAACATATTCACCCCCATTATCGCTCTTGAGAGCCTTCACCTTCTTTCTGGTTTCTTTCTCAACTAGTTCATTGAATTCTACGAACTTGGAGAATGTCTCATATTTCTTCCGCATGAAGAAGATCCAACACTTCTTTGAGAATTCATTAATAAAAATGAAAAAATATTTGTGCCTAATAGTGGAGGCTGTCGAGAAAGGTCCACAAACATCAGAGTGGATGCTTTCCAAGACTACATGTGCTTTGTTGTCCCAATCATGGAATGTGGGTTTTTAATACTTCCCCAAGGTATATCCTTTGCATACATCCTACTGCTCAAGTGCTCCTTTATGTAGGTTTTAACCCTGTACAGAAATTACTTGCAAACGAATTCTTAAAAAAATAGAAAATATACAATGGTGAGAAACACAAAACAAATACACAGAGATTGTCCCTTGGATCCAAAAATCGAGACTACCAAATTGATTTTTACATTACATTCCTTTTAATGTTACAATACAATATATACATGTTGAAGAATTCATAAACCCCAATCTATTAACCCTGGATTAGAATGTAACATAGTTCCCTTAACTGGATCTACAAGATACCATGGGTAGAAAAACATCATGCCCAAAACCATGTGTAAAACCCATGCACAAAACCATAGGTAGGTCTGCCCACCTAATATAGAGTCCAAAAAAAAAAAAATCTCAGGACGTTGCCCCAAACCCCATAGAGGGGGGCTACTTCCCCCCTCAAACCCCCTGACAAGGGTGGTTTCTGCCCCCCCGCTACGCCTAACGCAACGAAGGGATGGCTTCCATCCCCTCTCTAACCCCCCGCTTTGCACTTGGGGCTAGTCATGGAAATAATATAACACACACCCAACATTCTCCCACTTGTTGTTTTCTTTCCACACAGCGGGTCACAGGAAAGCTTAGTCATTGGTCCAACGTTGCAATGCCCATTTTTTCACTACACCAAGAAAACTTCTCAGTGCTCACATACTTCATCAATGCATTTTTTTTCCATAACTATATCCCTCACAAATTGATACTAAACATTAATGTTCTTTGTTTTTGAATGACAAGCATGGTTATTTTCAAAATTGCACTTCAGTTGTCGCAGTCTATCCTTATAGTGCAATGTATTAACCCCATACTTGAACACAATCTCTGCAACCAAACTGCTTCCTTGCTTGCATGAGTGGTTTCCATGTATTATGCCTTTGTAGTTGAAAATGCCACTATAGACTATCTCTTACTCATCCAATTGATTAGACCTCCAAATAGGTTAAACACATACCCACTTGTAGATATTCTCTGATCTAGATCTCCAACCTAGTCTGCATCAACAAAGCCACAGATCTCCAAAACATTGTCCAATCTGGTCTTCCTTTGTAGCACATACCATAATCACTAATGCCACACAAATACCTGAAAACCTGCTTCATTGTTGTCCAATGCTCCTTCCCTAGTTTTGACATAAACCCGCTCAATACTCCCACTGCATGTGAAATGTCTAATCTAGTACAAACCATTGCATACATCAATTTACCGACTACACTTACGTATGGAACACAAGACATGTCCTCTTCCTCTTCTTGTGTCTTGGGACATTGTTTAGTAGATAACTTTACACCTATAGGAATAGGAACCTTCACCGGTTTACTATCCTGCACATTAAACCTCTACAATATTGTCTCAACATACTTCCTCTGGTTTAACAAGAGCTTCCTCTTCGCCTGATCTCGTTTAATTTCCATGTCCTAAATATAGTTTGTAGCACCAAGATCCTTCATGTCAAATTTGAAGGATAATTGTGTCTTCAAATCCTAGATAATTTCTTTGTCATTTCCAATCAGAAACATATCATCCATAGATAAGACCAGATAAATAACACGATCACGAATTAATTTAAAATACACACAGTGATTTGTTTTGCTTCTGGTGAAGCCAAGTCCCTGTATAAATGTATCAAATTTTTGATACCACATCCTTAGTGACTATTTTAACCCATAAAAAGAATTTTTTAACCTGCATACCAGTTCTTTCTTACCCTTCACCGCAAAGCCTTCAGGTTGCTTCATGTAGATCTCTTCTTCCAGATCCGCGTGAAGAAATGTTGTCTTCACATCCATCTGTTTTGTTGGGTGTGGAGCCTGATTTTCTTCTGTATTCAAAGGTATTGTTGCATTG
Organism: Pinus tabuliformis; assembly: GCA_031772625.1. NCBI lineage: Eukaryota > Viridiplantae > Streptophyta > Pinopsida > Pinales > Pinaceae > Pinus > Pinus tabuliformis. The sequence continues at coordinate 403,409,296 of CM062811.1, read as the reverse complement.
GACCCCAGTTCATAATGGGGAGGCAAATCCACCCGTAAAATATACGCTGCAGGGGGGTCCAGGGGAGGAGACTATGACCTTTGGGAGCTCCCTTGGCGAGGGATCGGGGGCAGTGCCCCTGAAGCTAAAAATAGATGTAAAATTGCCTTGTAAAATGTTGTAATTTCGTAGTCAATTTGGGTCGTTCATTATGCGGTTATCTGACGGTAGAAGTTATGTTTAATTTAGAGTTTTTTTCCCTAGAAGGCAACCCCTCGCTATATATGAGGGAATTGTATTGCATCTATATATATCTGTATTCTGAGTGAGAAAGAGAGAGGAGATTGTGTGAGAGCGAAGAGGGAATTACAACGGATTTGCTGTAGGTTGTATCTCTTCAGTTTGCTGGATAATATAAAAGGAAGGACTAGTTGTTTCTCCGTGGACGTAGCCCATATTAGGTGAACCACGTATATCTGTGTCTCTCTTGTTTTATGTGTTTGTATTTCTGCAATATATTTTATGTGTTTCGTTGCTTTGTAATATATAATTTTCTAACAACTGGTATCAGAGCCGAAGGTCTATTTGGCTGATAAACTCGCAGGAGAGAAGGGTTCCTAGTTCAAGTGGGAGAAATGGCAGAAAATGGTAGGTTTAGGGTCGAAAAATTTAACGGCCAAAACTACCAGTTGTGGAAGATGCAGATGGAAGATTATTTGTACTAGAGAGATCTGTACCAACCATTGAGCAGAAAGGCAAAGAAGCCGACGAGTATGACAGACACAGAATGGGATATTCTCGACAGAAAAGCACTTGGAACAATACGGCTATGCCTAGCGGCGTCGGTAGCATTTAATATTTCAAAGGAAACGACAACAGAGGGTTTAATGTCAACATTGGCCAAACTATATGAAAAACCCTCGGCCTCAAATAAGGTATTTCTTATGAAGTGTTTATTTAATATGAAAATGTCAGAAGGTGGATCTATTGCTTATCATTTAAACGAATTTAATATAGTTACTAGTCAGTTAAGTTCTGTAGGGGTAACTTTTGATGATGAAGTTAGGGCTCTGTTATTTCTTTGCTCATTGCCAGAAAGTTGGAATGGTTTAATTATGGCCATTAGTAACTCTGTCTCTGTATCTAGTACTTTAAAGTTTGATGATGTTGTCAGTGCAATCCTTAGCGAGGAAATGCGATGGAAAAGCTCCGGTGAGACATCAGGTAATGCTTTGATTGCAGAGACTAGGGGAAGAAAAATGCAAAGAGGAAAGAGCCCTGGACATCGCAGTAAGTCAAGAAAAGGCAAATCCAAGTCCAGATCGGGGATAGTGTGCTGGAAATGCAGGAAGAAAGGACACCTAAAGAAATACTGCAAGTCTCAAAAGGGAAAAGAAGGAGACGCGCAACAAGAAAACAATCATGAAGCGAATGTGACAGGTGATGTGTTGCAAGATGCTTTGATTCTTTCATTAGAAAATATTATTGATGCCTGGGTGGTAGATTCAAGGGCCTCATTCCATGCCACACCTGATAGGAAACATTTTCATGATTATGTTCAAGGAGATTTTGGACAGGTTCGATTGGGTGATGATAAACCCTGTAAAATCATTGGAATGGGTATAGTTTTCATAAAACAACAAAATGGAAATCAATGGCTATTGAAGGAGGTAAGGCATGTTCCAAATCTGAAGAAAAATATGATTTCAACAGGGCAGTTGGGAGGTGAAGGCTTTGTAACTACTTTCACAGATAAAACCCGGAAGGTCACTAAAGGAGCCATGGTAATAGAAAAAGGAATAAAGGTTGGTACATTGTATTTATGTAATGGTATTTCTAATTCTATTAATGCTTTAACCTCTACAGGAGAAGATACAACATTGTGGCATCATGTGTAAGTAAGGAAATGTGTCCCAAGACTCAGGAAGAAATGGTTGATATGTGTAAATTTCCATATGCATCAATAGTTGGAAGCTTAATGTATGCAATGGTCTGCACTAGGTCTGATACTGCACATTCAGTGGGAGTTGTAAGCAGGTACATGAACAATCCAAGAAAAGAACATTGGATGGCAATAAAGTGCATTCTCAGGTATTTGAGAGGTACCACAAATCGAGCATTATGCTTTGGTGGTTCAAACATTACTTTACAGGGAAATGTTGATGCAGATATGGCGGGTGATAGAGATAACATGAGGAGCACCACAGGGTATGTGTTTACTGTAGGTGGAACAACTTTCAGTTGGGTCTCAAAACTGCAAAGTGTTGTTGCAACCTCAACAACAGAAGCAGAGTATGTTGCTACTACAGAGGCTAGTAAACAAATGATTTGGTTACAAAGGTTTCTGGATGAATTGGGTAAGAAGCAGGAGTTGGGCAGGTTATACAGTGACAACCAGAGTGCCATACATCTTGAAAAGAACTTTACATTTCATTCCAAGACTAAACATATACAGCTCAAGTACCATTTCATACGGTCAACATTGGAAGATGGAAAATATACACACTAGCCAGAATCCTGCAGATATGTTAACAAAAGTTGTAACTAGGGAGAAACTGAGAGTCTGTTCACTTTCAATTGGTCTTCAAGTATGATGAAGAAGATGAGAAACAGCCAGGTCCAAAGTGGAGTCATTGTCCAACAAATGAAGCAGTGGTGAAGTTGCTATAATCAATCTCCAAGTGGGAGATTGTTGGTTGTGGAGCTTGATTATCTTCTGTATTCAAAGGTATCGTTGCATTGGACCCTAGTTCATAATGGGGCAGCAAAGACACTCGTAAAATATACGCTGCAAGGGGGGTCTATGGGGGCAACTATGACCTTTGGGAGCCCCCCTAGCGGGGGATCGGGGGTAGCGCCCCCGAAGCTAAAAATAGATGTAAAATTGCCTTGTAAAATGTTGTAATTTCATAGTCAATCTGGGTTGTTCATTAAGCGGAGATCTAACGGTAGAAGTTATGTTTAATTTAGGGTTTTTTTCCCTAGAAGGCAACCCCTCGCTATATATGAGGGAATTGTATTGTGTTTATATATATCTATATTCTGAGTGAGAAAGAGAGGGGAGATTGTGTGAGAGCAAAGAGGGAATTATAGCGGATCTGTTGTAGGTTGTATCTCTTCAGTTTGCTAGATAATATAAAAGGAAGGACTGGTTGTTTCTCCGTGGACGTAGCCCAAATTGGGTGAACCATGTATATATGTGTCTCTCTTGTTTTATGTGTTTTCTGTGTTTGTATTTCTGCAATATATTTTATGTGTTCCGTTGCTTTGTAATATATAATTTTCTAACATGTTCTACCTCAAAATCAAAAGAAGCAACAACAAATAAAAGTAATCTAATAGAATCTACCTTCGTAAAAGGAGAAAAAATATCACCAAAATCAATTTCAGACACCTGGGAATAACCTTTCGCTTCCAACTGAGCTTTGTATTTCTCCACCTTGCCTTCTGCATTCATCTTCTTCTTAAACACCTATTTTCTTCCAATGGATTCCCTTCCATCCAACAACTCCACCAGATCCCAAGCCTCATTTTTGTCCAAAGATGCCATTTCATCAACCATGGCCTCTTTCCAGAGTTTGTCATCCTCTGAATCTACTGCCTCCTGACAGTTCTGGGATCATCATCAGTAATAGATAAAGCAAAATTTTTCTGCCTTCTTTCTCGAACTAATCTTCTCACAGCTAGGGTTTGTGTGATCCAAACTTAAACAGGAACACAACAAATTACAAATATAATCATAAATACATAAATGCAACATAAATAACACTTCATTTCATTAATATCATAATAATGAAATATGCTTACAAACAGAATGGAAATAAACTAGCTCATGCGATGGTAGCTTATCTCTAAGAATAGATGTGGCAGATACATCCCTCTGAATTATGTTACAATGAGGCTTCAAGGCCTATTTCTTATTGAGAAACAATGGAAAACCCTAAACATCCAAAAACCTAACCCTAGGAGATGAAGCGCCAGAATTGTGGGCCTTGTTTGGGTAAATTGGTACGTCAAATTCTCGGTGTCGTAACTTTGGCATACAATCTTCGTTTGGCTATCTTAATACCTCATTTCGAAGAGTAGGATGAAAAAAATCAAAAAATTTGTTTGGGAATTTTTTAGTCTCATCGTTTTCCCTAAAAATGTCGTTTAGAGCCTCAAAATGGCTCTAGAAGTTCAGGCCCCGAAAAACTGCCAAAAATAGTAAATTATGCAAGAATTAAGGAAATTGAAAAACTGAAAGAGACAGTGTTGGGGGTCCAAGTGGAATAGGAGGGTGGCCACCAATATCCACTTGGATCAGTCCTCCACCCTTAGGAAGTAATGGTCCCCATTGTGTTGAGTGCTTCCATGAGATGGGGAAACTTCTCCTGAACTTGGTCCCCAATGAGCCACTTGTCTTGGTGCAGGAGTTGGCTAGCTTTGACAACCCGATACAATTGGATCTTCTACTGGCGAGTGTTCTTTATCTATGTTTCCATGATCCGATCAATTGTGGCTTGTTCCATGTAGTCTGGGTGGAGCTCTACTGGTGTGAGTTGTTTTGCAATGTTGGATGTGTCCAGAAATGGTGGAAAGTATGGCCGAAGGTGATCTACATTGAAAACTGGGTACAAACCAAGGAAGGGTGGAATGTTGTGCTCAAAGGCATTGTCCCCTACAACCTTGGTGATGGTGTATGGCCCATATCAAAGCGGGCGAAGCTTGCGATGGGGTCAAGCAAGGCGCTCCTTCTGTAAATGTGGCCAAACTTTATCACCCACCTGGAACTTGTGTGACACCCGATGCTGATCATGGCGCTTCTTGTACTTAGCATTGGCTATGTCCAATATATCATAGACCTGCTGGTGGATGTGTTGAATGTACTCAATGAATTTGTTAACCATGTCAGCGTCAGACTGGACATGAGCCAAATCTGCCTGAGTAGTGGCAAATGATATGGCCACATCAATGGGACATAATAGTTGAAATCCCAACCCTACCTGAAAGAGATTGTGGCCCATTGAGTTGTGGAGAGCTCTATTGTAGCTATGCTGGACATAGGGGAGGCTTTCATCCCATGTGCGTGGATGCTTCGAGTTGTACATGCGCAAAATGTGTATGATCATCTTATTGACAAATTTTGTTTGGCAATTAGTTTGGGAATGGGAAATCATGGACTTAGTGAGTTTGGTGTCCAGCATCAACCAGAGACTTGACCAAATTTCACTTAGGAATTTGTTATCCCAATCAGAGACAATGGACTATGGGATCCCAAAGTGTACCCACACTTGCTCAAAGAAGAGCTTAGCAATGGCCTCTATTGTGATACTCTTCTTGTTGGCCACCATAATGGCCATATTAGAGAATCTTTCGACGACCACAAAAATGCAGTCTTTGTTGTGCTTAGAAGGAAAGCCCGACATGTAATCCATGGAGATGGATTCCCAAGGTCGACTAGGAGTAGGCAAAGGGGTATATAGGCCTTGATTTTTAATGGTTGGTTTGGCAATGGCAGAGACAGTGCAAGATTTAATGTAGCTCCCAACATCCCGAAGAATGTTTGGCCAATAACAATACTTATGCAGTACCGCCACTATTTTCTCTACTCCAAAATGACCAGTGACCTGACTGTAGTGCACATCCCAAATCATCTTGACGCGCTTGCTTGAAGGAACACATATGTGTCCCAAGTGGCATAATAGTGCATCTTGGAGGTGACATTTTGGAACTTTCTTACCTTCCAGGAGTGTCTGGTATGTGCTGCCAAATTCTGGATCACTCTCGTAAAGATGCGGCCACTTCGAAGTCTCATGTCCACAAGAGTCGAGCACAGTGATTAGCGCCATGATCGGGGGTTGGCTGAGGCAATCTGCAACATTATTGGTGCTGCCCTTCTTGTACTTAATATTAAAAATTTTATAATTGTTGCAAGTATGTGGACCATTTCTGATGGCGATCATTCTGCAACTTACCTTGTGTCTGTATGAACTGCAAGGGTCGGTGGTCTATGTGGATGACCATTTCCTTCCCCATAATGTAATGCTTCCATTGACGACAAGCCTGCACAATGGAATACATTTCTTTGTTGTAAGTGGGATACTTTCAGACTGTGACTGAAAGTGTGTCACTGTGGTAAGCCACTAGATGCCCTTACTGAGTAAGAACTGCACCAATAGCATAGTCAGAGGCATCTGTCTGAATCTCAAATGGTTGTTGTAGGTCTGGTAATGTGAGCACTGGTGCAGAGCAGAGGCAATGATTCAACTCGAGAAATGCCTTCTGTTGGGTTTCAGACCAAAAAAACTTTGCTTTCGCTCCACCTTTGGTGACTTAACTTAAAGGCCAAGTGACATGAGAGAACCCCAACACGAACCTATAGTATAAATTGGCAAGACCCAGAAAGTTGTGGAGCTCTGTTAGAGTGGTTGGGGTTGACCAACCCTGAACGAGTTGTATCTTGGCTAAGTCCACATGCACACCCTCCTCATCAATTGTATCCCAGATATTGAACCTGGGTCATGCCAAAAGTGAATTTCTCCAAATTGGCACACAACTTATGTTGTTGCAAGGTTTGAAGGACTTTTCGAATATGGTGCAAGTGCTCTTCCCAAATATTGTTGAAGATCAAGATTTCATCTAAATACACCACCATGAATTCATTGTTGACGAGTTGCAAGATGTTGTCCATAAATCTCATGAATGTTACGGGAGCATTCGTAAACCCAAAAGACATGACCAAACATTTGAAAAGGCCCTCCTTGGATTTGAAAGCAGTCTTCCACACATCGTAGGGTTCAGTAGGCACCTAGTGATAATCGGACTTCAAGTCAATCTTGCTAAAATATTTGGCCCCCTTGAGCTGGTCCAGAAGGTCATCAATTTATGGGATTGGGTACCTATTCGGGACAGTGATCTTGTTCAATACTTGATAGTCAATATAGAGTCTCCAAGTCTCGTCCTTCTTATATACCAATACAATAGGGCTCCCACAGGGTGATGAGCTTAGCCTGATGTGCCCTTTCTACAACAGCTTCTGAATCTGCCTCTTGATCTCATCATTCTCTAGAACAGAGCGTCGATAGATCTATCCATTGGGTAGTGGCATGCCCAAGGTCAAATCGATGGAGTGCTTGACCTGATAGTGCATAGGTAACCCTGTAGGTGAGGCAAAAATGTCCCTATACTCCTCCACGACCTTGTCCATCGGCTACTGCTATGCAGATGAGCCCTGTCTAGAAGTCGTAGCCACAACCTTCTTCTTGTCTTGAAGGTGAATCATAAGGAAAAAAAAAATTGGTCTTGGAAATGATCTCACTGCATTTCTTTACAGTGATCAAAGAGGTGGTGATAAGCAGGGTTACTTATGGTATCTTGTACAACTTATTGACCAAAGTAATAATCATAGAGCGAGGTCTAGACTCATATACAACATGTTGCTTCCACAAGTATGGTTACCATAATAATACATCACAAACTTCAAGAGGATAATCATCACACAATACTTCATCTATGAAGGGCTTGATGTTGTAGGGAAGGCAACACTGCTGGTTGACACAAAGATATCATCCTTGGTGAAGCCATTGATGGTGTACTATTGCGGATGTGCTAACATCGATAGGCCTAGCCGCTTCATGAACTCTACTGAAATGGTATTATTTTGGATCTCACAGTTGACAATGAACTGCAACGGAGAACCTTTCACCCACATCTATGAGTGGAAGAAGTGTTCTCCCTCCTCTTGATCTTCGGGCTCATTCTTCTGGATTTTGGTGGTACCCACGGTGGCACTAGGCTCCATGTCAATGATCTGCTTCCCTTTTTCATTCCCCTTATCAGGCTTTGACTCAGAGTCGGAACATGCATCTGATTTAGAAGCCTCCAACTTGGCCACCTATGACTTCTTGGCCTAACACTCACTTGTGTTGTGAGTGGAGATTTTATAGAACTCACACCATTTTCTTGTGTCCTTGTTTGTCTTCATGGTGTTGTTCTTTGCTTGCGGCTTTGGTGGGTTTTCCAAGGCCAACTTGCTTTGGCTTTCACCTTTTTCTATGGTTTGGGGGCGCCTTTTCCTTGCTTTAGATTCGCAGATCCAAAGTCTCGCTTCTTCTGTTTAAACTTCTTCTCAATCTTGACAATGTATCGATATGTTGTGTCGAGAAAGGAGATGTCCAGGAACTCCATATCATCTTGGATGTACTTTTGTAGACAGTCGCGGTACTTGAGTACCAAATTCCGCTCAAAATCCTTGATACCCAACTTAGTGTGGAGGGTATGGAAGATTTGTGAACTTCAGCATATCGTGGTCCCTTCCCTGTTGTAGCATAGTCCACTTTATGTATTTATCTTCATAGATTCCGACATGGTAATATTGTTCCTTGATGGCGTCTAAAAAATAATCCCAAGTGGGTGCAGCTGAAAATAGTGAGGATTCCCTCTCGTCCTTTTGTTCACAGTAGGTTTCCCACCAGTCCTTGACATGTGGGGCAGCTTTAAGAAGTGAAAAAGTAACCTTTTCCCGATTGGAAAAGTCATGAACTAAAAAATATCCTTCCAAGAGATTCAACCATTTATCTACGACATCTGCATCTATTTGGCCTTCAAATATGAGAATATTGAAGTTAACTTGTACCTTAAAAGGAGTGGCACCCCAAGAGTGGTTTTTGTATGAAGATACATCGCCTGTGGGTAGTCGTCGAAGGATCTAGGCAAGGTTATCCATCATCGCATTCCTATGTCGCTCAAGGGCTTCCTAAGCAATATTTTGAAAGGATCTTCTACCCCCTCGTCTTTCTTTTCTTCCGCCATGGGAGGCCGTCGGGGTTTGTAAAGCTAGTCTTACAAAGGTTCAACCATATTGAGCCCTAGCTCCTTATACCTTGACCTCATTGGGGACATGCAAAGAAAAACAAAGAAAGAGAAAATTGCTCTGATACCACTAATATAAACTTAAATAGGATCGCAACAAATTACAGATACAACCATAAATACAGAAATGCAACAGAAATAATACTTCATTTTAGTATTATCAGAATACTAAAATATGCTTACAAACATCATGGAAATAAACTAGCTCGGGCGTTGCTAGCTTATCTCTTAAAAGAGATGTGGTGGCTACATCCCTCTGAACTGTGTTACCATGAGGCTCCAAGGCCTATTTATTATTGAGAAACAATGGAAAACCCTAAACATCTAGAAACCTAACCCTATGAGATGAAGCGCCAAAATTGTGGGCCCCGTTTGGGTAAATTGGTGCATGAACATCCTAGGGTCATAACTTTGGCATACAATCTCCATTTTTCTATCATAATACCTCATTTCGAAGATATAAAAGAGTAGGCTGAAAACAAATTAGGTAACATATTTGGGACTTTTCCAATCTCTTAATTTTCCTTAAAAATTTCATTTAGGGCCTCAAAACGACTCCGGAAGTTCAGGACCCCAAAAAATGCCAAAAATAGTAAATTTTGCTACAATTAGGGAAATTGGAAAACTGAAAGAGACAGTCTTGGGGGTCCAAGTGGAATAGGAGGGTGGCCACCAATATCCAATTGGATCATTGTGGCTCTTCATCTTTTGATTCCTCTTCTACTGTAGAGTCTGATTCTTCCTCCTTTAGCTCAAACTCTATCTTCTCAGGTTCCTGTGGTAGGAATTCATGTTTAATAACCTCTTTCACCTCTCTAAAGACCACATCTCGGTTGTACACAACCTTCCTTGTTTTTGGGTTCCAAAGCTTATAACCTTTTAAACCATCCTTATACCCAATAAAGATGCACCTTTCAGATTTACTACCCAACTTGGTTCTTTTCTCCTTTGGAACATGTACATATGCATCACATCCAAATACCCTGAGATGTGAAAGAGAGGGTTTCTTACCAATCGATACCTAATGTGGAGACTTATCCTCCAATGATGATGAAGGTGATCTATTAACCAGGTAACATGCAGTCTCCACCGCCTCTGCCCAAAATTCTTGTCCTAAGCCGACACCACTGAGCATGCTTCTTGCCTTTTCCATCAACGTCCTTTTCATTCTTTCTGCAACTCTATTTTGATGAGGTGTGTATGGAGTAGTCCTCTACTATGTTATACCACACTTCTTACAAAACTCTTCAAATTCCTTCTTGTAGAAGTCTCCACCATTATTTGTCCTCAACACCTTTATATTCTTTTCTGTCTGGTTTTCCACCAGAGCCTTAAATTCTTTAAACCTATCAAAGACTTCAGATTTCTTCCTAAGGAAATATATCCATGTATTACTTGATAATTCATCTATAAATGATACATAGTACACAAACTTACCTAGTGATAGAACCGACACAGGTCCAAACACATCACCATGCACAAGCTCTAATATCCCTTTCGCCCTCTTAGCATCAGAGGGGAAACTCACCCAATTCTGCTTTCCATATACAAAATTTTCACAAAAATTGAAATCCAGAGAGAAATTAGACATACCTTCTACCATAGCATTACCATGAAGTACTCGAAGGCCCTTCTCTCAAATATGTCCAGGCCTTTGATTCCATAGTATGGTCTTTTCACCAGATACCACTAGATTTTCTTCTCCACTTTCAGGGACCACATAACTGTTGCACCCATCAATAATAGTACTACCCAGAAGCTTGTACAGAGTTCCAATCCGAACTCCCCGCATCAATACCAATGCTCCTCGAACCATCTTGCAAGTATCTTTCTCGAACAATGTTTTTACACTGACATCAACAATCTTGCTTACAGAAATCAAATTTTTGGCCAATGCAAGAATATGCAAAATAACTGGAAGTGTTCTAATCCTTCCACCTTGCAACTTCAACTTGACTTTTCTGCATCTGATGATTCTAACCTTTCTGTCATCGCCTAAGAAGACATCACCATCGTCATATTTCTCATATTCGCAGAACTACTCCCTATGGGGAGTGAAGTGAAAGGATGCACCCGAGTCAAAACCATTCCTCATGATTTACATGTGTACTTGAAGAAGAAGCCAAGTACACATTCCCACCTTCATCTGAGGTGGTTTTCGCCTCTACAGAAGGAGCATCATTAGATCCCTTTCCTTTCTCAGGAGCTTTAGATCTACACTCCTTTTTGAATTGCCCTTTCCTTTCCACATTTCCAAAATACCTTTACAGGTTTTCTTAGATATTTAGATCTCCCTTTAGATTTAGATCTACTACTCGAGGACTTATTTTTGTTTCTGTTATGGGTCATCCTCATATAGACAAGGTATCTCCATTATGGCCTTCCATATTTTTCTGTCTCATATCCTTCAACAATAAGGATGAGACTATTTCATCAAACGTCAAGGTAGTTATATTTCTACCTATTGCAACAATCAGACTATCCCACAAATTTGGTAGAGAACACAACAAACTGATGCACTTATCTTCATCTGAAATTTTAATATCAACAGATAACAATTGGCTTACCACAATTTTAAAGGTGTTCAGATGCTCTGTCATCAAGTCTCCATCATTCATCCTCAGGTTATACAAATTTTTCCGTAGGAACAGTTTGTTCGCCAGAGACTTAAATTGGTACAAAGTCCCTACTTTGTCCCACAAAGCCTTTGTCATAGCTTCCCCTGATACATTCAACAATACTGAATTTGAGATACACAACCGTATTGTGATCTTTTCGTTTCAATCCAACTTTTGCCAATCTCCATATGACATTGTTGTTGGTTTAGTAACCAGATCTACCACGATCCACTGATTTTTATCCACCAGTAGATCCTCCACCTTAAGTTTTCACAACTCAAAACTCTGACCATCAAATTTCTCAATCTCTATCTTTCCATTGCTTTCCATCTTCTTTCACTGCAATAATAGATTCCACAGATCTCCCACTAAACAGGGTTTACCACAAGCTCGAGCAAAACCCCCCAGCAACAAAGGTGTCTTCTTGAAGTCGAAACAACTTTGATACCAAATGTAGGTTTTAACCCTGTACAAAAATTACCTGCATATGCATTCTTAAAAAGATACAAAATATACAATGGCGAGAAACACAAAACAAATACACAGAGATTTTCCCCTAGATCACAAAACTGGGACTACCAGATTGATATTTTCATTAAATTACTTTCAATTTTACTATATATATATATATATATATATATATATATATATATATATGTGGAACCATTCATAAACCCCAATCCATTAACCTTGGATTAGAACATAATCAGAGTTCTCTTAACTGGATCTACAAGATACCATGGGCAGAAAACCATCATGCCCAAAACCATGTGCAAAGCCTGTGCAAAAAACCATAGGTAGGTCTGCTCACCTAATATAGGATCCAAAAAAAAATTCTCAGGGCATTGCCCCGGACCTCGTAGAGGGGGGCTACCTCTCCCCTCAAACCCCCCGATAGTGGGGGTTGATTCCGCCCTATGACCCCTCGTTGTGCCCGATGCGACAAAGGGGGGGATGTCAGCCCCACTCTAACTCCCTGCTTCATGTGTGGGGCTAGTCATGTAAAGACTATAACACACACCCAACACTTTAGGGAGGCATTATTTTCTACGTAATCTTCAAGGTGCCATGATGCAAAGAACCAAGTCTAATGTGCCAAAGTTTACTAACATTGCGGCTCTACACTTTCTCTGCCTTACTGCTTAACGTAACAAAATATTTCACATCTAACTTATACAGGTTCTTCACAGGAACCCCGATCTGCTTCACCAGCCCAGTGGCTATGTGTCTTAGAAATGCTTTCCCTTTGCTGAAGATCACATCATAACCATGGTCTTCCAAAACTGCTACAAAGATGAGATTCTTCTTTAGGCTTGAAATGAAAATGACATCCTTGAGTCTGAGAGGGGATCCTGACTTCCTCTGAAAGGTGGTTGTACCAATCTTGATCGCATTGTACCTTACGCCATCCCCTAGATCGATGTGCATTTGGAGATATTTCTCCTCCAGGTCACTGAAAAAATCTCTACACCCTATCATGTATAATGATTCACCTGAGTCCAAGTACCACACGCTCCCCATCATTGTGTTGGCCATGCATGCGATAAGGGTGAAGTGAAGCTCAAACTGTGAAGCCAAAGCTTCATTTGTTGCTCCTCCTAAGGCCTTCTTACTCGACTTTTTGTGTGGACACTTCGTCACATAGTGCCTAAATTCATGAAAAATGAAGCATTTAATGTTGGAAAAATCTTTCTTCTCGCCCCCTTGGCTGGATGCTGGTTTGGTTTGACATTTCTTCCCTTTTCCCTTCTTTTCCTTGCCAACCAATGCAAATTTTTCTTCATCCTCGCCCTTGGATGAAGTCCTATCTCTGGTATTCCGCCTTCTCCTCTTTTACCAAATCAGACCATAAGCGTTCCCAATTCGGTAATTTCTCCCTCCCATTCACCGAGTCTTGGCAATTATGCCAGCTTTTGGCAAGGCCTAGAAGAGCTAGGCTTACCAAGTCACCTTCTGCAATATTAACACCAATCCCACCAAGTTCACCATGAACTTGTGTAAATCTGCTTAGGTATTGCGGGATAGTGTCATTTTTCTACATCTTGATATTTTGAAGTTTATCCTTGAGTGCTAGTTTCTTATGGTTGCTGCTATTCTTGAAGACATATGTCAATGCTTTCCACATTGCGAAAGGAGTTTCTTTCCCATGGATATTTGAGATAATGTGGTCTCGTACTTCCTCCAAGATTATTCTCCTTGCCTTGGCTACATATTTCTTCCATTGGGCTAGGTTCTGTGCATCAAATGCCTTTGGTTTTGCAATGTTTTCCTTGACATATTCTAGCAATCCATTTTCATCCAATACCACTTCCATGTGATCCTTCCATACAATGAAATTAGAGTTGCCTTACAAGGCATATTATAGTCTCAGCGCGTTGAAGGTCATCTTCCCAACTATGTAGAGATCCTGCTACACTGAACTTCAAATTCAATCCTTTTGAGAAACAACTTCGAAATTCCTCTTCTAATGTAAATCCCGCTCTGATACCATGTAGAAATTATGGTGTATAATTACAACTTCTCATGAAATTTTAATTGAAATCACAAAGCACAATGCTACTCTAGTGCTCAGCGGAATTTAATTCACAATTTAGAACATCAATAAAGAACATGCAATGAGAAATAACATACATGCACATAATATTTTTCCAGGAGAAAGCAATTTTCTAAAAACCCCTTTGCCTGCTTGCATTAATGTGATGAATAGAGATGTATTACAATTGCTAGCTCAATCTGAGCTCAACCTGCAAGTGAATAGCCTATCTCTCTTCTCATTGAGAAGCTTTGACCTAGACTTAGTCAATTTCTGCCCCTACTTGAGCCCTTATTTCCTTACGCAATTCATGAGGAAATTAGGTCCCTATTATTTAGGAATTTCCTTCAAAATGTTTGTGCAATTCCCAAGGTTGATCATTTGAATGCATGTAACACATGTTAACTCAAGACTAGTCTACAACTGATGTTACACTACCTTGGAATCTCCACCATAGCTGGGGAACTCGAATTCTCTGCATGTACTAGCTATTTTGGGTTGATTGATCAATTAACTGGATGATCACTAAGTTAGACTGAAGTCTCACTGCACAACTAACCTTCCACTAGTTCCTCCAACAGTTAGAACTAGTTTAACTAAAAACAACTTGAAATAATTGACCTTGATTGCTACAAATTAGCAATCACACATGCTTAACTGAGCTCCAAGCCCTCTAACTTGAACTTACTAAGCGAACTAAGTGACAAGAGCCATGTGACCTCACTTAACTGCCTCCAAGTTGTTTGTTGATGTGAAAATTAGAACTTTCTCAATTTGACCAAGGCAAAATCAAATTGAGACGTTCTTACTGCATTTTTCAACACAAGAAATATGAATAAAATAAATAATAATAATAAACGCTCGAAGCATTGGAGTGGTGAGGAAAATAAAATAAAATAAGTAAAACCTTGATATTTCATATTCCTGTGCGGCAATAGAATTATACCCTCAAACCCTGAAGAGGGTAAGCGTTGAGGTTGTATTTATTACTCGGCCTTTGAAGAGATACACTGGAACGGCCACAATTTCTCCACTGCCGGAGAAGAAATATGAAAGGGAAATTACTATTGAGTGTGAGAAACCCCCAAAGCATAAAGGTAATTATTTTTGTTAAAGAAGAGCATTCTGGTCTATTGTGTACCTGTACGTTTGCTACAAATCCATTGACAGAGTGAGAATAATTGGGCCAACCCAAATCAATATTAGTTGCAAATCGCAGAGCTCGACCAGAAGGTCGGGAGGCGCAAATGGGAGCGGAAAACGACGAAGGGATGAGGTAGTTACCATAATGGTACTCCCAAATGATCTTCGTCAAATCAAAACCTTAAACTCCTCACCGTTGATGTGTATGCCAGCGCATGGCTTAAAGTAAAAAAAAAGAAGAACATTGAGTCAAGAACCATCGAAATACATTAATTCTAAAAATCAATATAGTCAATCCTAGGTCGTGTTAATATGGTCACCCGAAATTCCCTAGTTCTATGAAGGAAAGGGTTTATAGTTATTTTACAAATTATATATGACATAAACCAAGTTAAGGTTGTGACATATAAATAGGTCGACAACATACAAATTAAAAGGCTTTAGTATGACATAATGTTTCATACCCAGACCAGACCCCGAAGGGTTTAGAATTTTGAATAAAAAATTCAAGCTATGCATTGAATACATACATGTACATACTACATAATAAATCCTGGCTTAAAGAATTGATTTATAAAATATTTGATGTACAAAGAGCTATAGGGAAAAAATATATATTGGTAATACCTAATAATTAATGTATCGGTAATATTTAGTAATTAATGGTAAATGTTTCATTAGTAAAAAAATAAAATTGAGTAAGGTGGTAGATATGTTAGGAGTAGTTTTTAAGTGCGATTTTTTTGAGTTTTTGGCGGATGGGGAGGATTCGACAAAAAAATTGTGGCTAAATCTTAATTTGTGTTGTTTAAACTGGTTTTTGGACTGCATATAGGGATTCAACACCCCCAAAAATCCCTAAGGCACTTCGATTGTGAAGAGTTCTCCTATCAAATTTGTGATTTCAGTGAATCCCTGCCGAATTCAAGACAAATTAGATCAGAAAATAAATTGGAAAAATTTCCAAAAAGTCGCACTTAAAGGCTAATCAGATATGTTAGTAGTCTTTAAATGCAACTTTTTGGAGTTTTCGTTAGATTTCTAGCCAAAATCCAACGAAAAAAATTGTGGCCAAATCTTAATTTGTTTTGTTTAAATTAGTTTTTTGATTGCACATATGGATTCAACACTCTCAAAAACACCTGGGACACTTCGATTGTGAAGAGTTCACTTGTCAAATTTGTGATTTCATTGAATCCCTACTAGATTCTAGATAAATTAAATCAGAAAATAAACCAAAAAACTTTCTAAAAACACATTTAAAAAACTATATTAAAATAATAAAAATAAAATTTCCATCATTAAAATCTTAGACTTCATCCATATTATATATGCTTTCAAGATTCTAATATTTTTTCAATGTAATAATTAACTCCAAATTAAATAACAATTAAAATTAATGTTTATACATTAATAAAATTAAATTCCTTTTAAAATATTCATACTTCTGAATAGAAAGGATTCATGATTTATAAAAATTTCTTTCAAATAAATTATATATAAATTTTAATGTAATTTATTTAGTAGAAAAAACAAACTTCTATAAATATTCATCTTATCAAATTTAAAATTAAATATTATAATTGTACTTTTATAAATATGTTTTCTATTTAAATTTAATTACTATAATTTTAATTTTATAAAAAAATTATTACCTTCGAAAAATTTATTAACTCAAAATTACAACCCAAAAATATATTAATAATTTTACAAACCGAAAACCTAATATCATAAACATATGAGAGAAGAACATATTGTACTCTAGTCAGATGACTATAAGGAAAGTACGAGTACCTATTTCTTATAGGGTTTTTTCAATCTTTTAGTGAATGAGTATGAATACATAGTTCTCTATCTCAAAAAAATCTTGGCCATCAATGGACATTAATATCAAACTTTCCTTAAAATAAAGAAGATGAATGGGCAATGTTTAAAAGGTACGGGATAAGGTAATGGATTTGACTAAACAAGACAATTAAACAACACAATTTGGCCCACTTCCAACTAAACCAATCTTGGGTTGACATTATGTGCGAAGGGCCTATCATTCCTCCCCTTATAATTTCAATCATCTGTTTAAAGAATCAAAATAATATACTAAACCAATCTTGGGTTGACATTATGTGCGAAGGGCCTATCAGTCCTCCCCTTATAATTTCAATCATCTGTTTAAAGAATCAAAATAATATATATCGGAGTAAATATTCACAATAGGTGTTGTTTAGTGTGGTTAGATGGCGAAATTTTAGCTAAAATTTGATCAATTTTTATGAGTAATAAAATTTAAATTATGTTAAATAGTTTTTTATGGTGGAAATAGATTCAACATCATTAAAAGTTTACTGAATATTCAAAACCTTAAAACTTAATAACTATAATTAAGATTTCCAAAAATTTCTGTCACATTTTTTTCAAAATTTCACTGGGAATTTCCATTGTTTTCTGAGTATAATAGCTTAACAATATATATTAAAATAAATAGTAACAATTATATAAGGAAATAAGGAAATAAATAGTAACAATTTTATAAAGAATGATTGGTTTCAATATTATATTATTTTTGTTTAATTAAAAAAATAATAAACCAATCATTAAAAATATATATTAGAATAAATGTAACAATTATATATGGAATAATTGGTTTCACTATTATATTATTTTTATTTAATAAAAAATAATAAATCAAACATTAAAATATTACAAGGTAGTTGATGTGGTTTTTTTTAGAGTATATGATATTTAGTGTTTACTTTTAAGTCACTCTATGATGTAAAAATTTCTCTGTTTGAAATTTTGTGAGCAATAATCTAATCATGTTAAAAAATAATATAAGTCACTCTATTATGTAAAAATTTCTCTGTTTGAAATTTCGTGAGCAATAATCTAATCATGTTAAAAAATAATATGACTCAAGCTAAATAATCTTGAAAACTAAAATATCCTTAAATCACGGTTTCTCAAACAAACTTTATGTAATCTATTACGAAGTCAGAACACTGGACAATAAAATATTTGCCCTAATTTTCCGCATAATAAAGAAGCGGACAATCCGTGCTAAACGGATTGTTATTTCATGGAAAGGAACTTTTTTTGGATAGGAACTTTTTCTTTATAAAAATCTTAATAGATTCCAATTAAATGAGCCTACAGAAATGGTAATTTAAGAAACAACGAAAAATCTTTCACAGGTTTCTGTCTGAGTTACTACACGAAGAATCTCACACTGCCATCTATCTTTAAAGGAATTTCAATTCCCGTGATAGAATCCCATATGTTCTTTCCTGCAGCTAACAGTCGGCATGGATCACATTATTCAACATGCGGTGAAAAGCAATTATAAAATCAGAGCAGTGGGGATGCACAAGAAGAGGTGAAATGCCAATTGATTGCAAGGCATATGTCATCATATCCAGAAGCTCTGCAAGGTCCCTCACTTTCTATCCTTGCCACTTTAACCTCCCCTGCTTTTATGAAAGAATGGATTTCATTATCATATCCTATGATATCAAGATAAAGTTTCCCTTTGCCGTCTATTTCAAAAGAAAGCCCCTTTGTCACTGTTCCAAAAGCCCAAAATTTGAAGAAAAGACTGTTGGGAGTAGCTTGCAAATAGTCTAGCAGGTGAGCATATTCCATTATAGGGAAACTCCAAATTTGGATATTTGCAGTGCGTTTCTTTTTGAGTGGTTGAGGTTGCTTCAGCAGCAAACGTTTGAATGGAGGGCCATCAATTCAGTGATTGTTGGCACTTTGCAATCGAAATTGCGGAGCCATCGTTGCAGACAATTACCTTGAATTGGACTAAGTTATGAAACGTCGTTACCCGCCGGCTCAATTTGTTGATTGTTGGGTTTACTCTACTGCAAAACCATGGCGGGTGGAGATTTTATAAGAACATGCCTTTGCATAGAAAATAGAGAAGTGCTTGCAAAATACCCAGTAGCCTGAACTTGCAATATAGTCTTGTCAGAAACGGAAGAAGCTATGAAGAACAAAATTATATTTTGGAGTGTATTCTTGGTGTTTTCATGGGGTTTGCTACAGATGAACAGAACCCAAGCTCTTACTCAAGAGGCTCAAATTTTACAGCTGATGAAAAGTAGCTTGAAAGATCCTCAGAATTCCATGAAAAACTGGAGAGATTCCATTGCTGCACCTTGCAATTGGGATGGAATTACATGCGACAATTCTACAGGTATGGTCACTCAAATCATACTTGAAACCAAATTTCTGAAT
The DNA here is from genome assembly GCA_031772625.1 of Pinus tabuliformis. NCBI lineage: Eukaryota > Viridiplantae > Streptophyta > Pinopsida > Pinales > Pinaceae > Pinus > Pinus tabuliformis. The sequence continues at coordinate 403,389,934 of CM062811.1, read as the reverse complement.
GGTCCCTTTCCGTCCAATATATGTGGTTTGAGCAACTTGAAGAAACTTCAATTGGGTGTAAATTACCTTGAAGGGAATCTTCCATCGACCCTTATGAATTGCAGCCGACTTGAATACTTGAATCTTACCAACAATTCTTTGTCCGGTACTTTACCAGACTTCTCTCCATTGAAATTCCTGCAAACTCTAGACTTGACAATGAACAACTTCACAGGTCCATTCCCTGCTTCTGTGGGGAATTTAGCAGAATTGACCTCTCTGAGCCTGGCAAACAATCCATTCAGTCCAGGAAATATACCTGAACAACTCATGAATTTGAAAAAGCTCAATCTGCTTTACCTGGCTTCCTGCAATTTGGAAGGAGAAATTCCGAGTTTTATTTTAGATTTTACAGATCTGAGCCTGCTGGATCTCTCTACAAATAACCTCCATGGATCTATTCCAGGGGAAATTTCCAAACTCAGTAAGCTCTACCAACTGGAGCTCTACAGCAACAAACTTAGTGGAAATATACCTCGAGAACTGGGTAATCTTACATTTCTGCAATATTTTGATGCATCAAAGAACATGCTTAGCGGAAATATTCCAGAGGAGGTTGGCAATTTAAGAAACCTTGTTTCCTTTCAGCTCTACATGAACCAATTGTCAGGTCAAATTCCTGAAAGCTTTGGGGAATTCCCATATCTTGAAAGTTTGTCACTGTATCAGAACAATTTCACAGGCCAACTACCAGAAAAGCTCGGCAGTCTATCTAAGTTTAACTTGCTCGATGTTTCTGAGAACCAGTTCAGTGGCACGTTACCAAGAGATATGTGCAGAGGAGGAAATCTGCAAAAATTTCTGGTTCTCGATAATTTATTTACAGGAGAGCTGCCTGACACTTATGGAGATTGTAAAACTCTGGTTCGCTTCAGAGTTACAAACAACTGTCTGAGTGGTCCAGTGCCCAAAGAAATTTGGGGACTGCCTAATGTTAAAATTATTGATTTAAGCTTCAATAATTTTGTTGGTGAAATTGGTTCCGAGATCGCAAATGCGAAGGAATTATCAGAGTTGTATATTCAGAATAATCAATTGTCCGGGATTCTGGTACCACAGATCGGCAAGGCAAAGCTATTGGTCAAACTTGAAGCAAACAATAATCGCTTTACAGGTCTAATACCAAAGGAAATAGGCAACTTGAGGGAGTTGACTAATCTGTATTTACAGAACAACATGTTTGAGGGATCCGTACCAGATGAAGTTGGTTCCTGTACTTCTTTGGTTGTCGTTAATCTTGCAGAAAATTATTTGCAAGGATCAATTCCAGAGTCACTGGGATTTATTCCTGATCTGAACTCCTTAAATCTTTCAAACAACAAACTATCTGGTTCAATTCCAAGCAGTCTTGGTGCACTAAAGCTCAGTTTTCTTGATCTTTCCAATAACGAGTTAAGTGGGCCTGTTCCAGATTCACTCATTAATGAGGTAAACATACATAGCTTTTCGGGAAATCCAGGGCTCTGTGCTAACAGTTCTGGAAATAATAATGACAATATACTTGAGGCTTGCTCTGATTCTCATAATGGGAAAGAAGCCAAACAAGTGGGAATTATCTCTGGGCTCATCGTTGGCACAGCAGTGTTAGTACTTGTGATTGGACTGATACATTTTCGGCGAAGATGTCGTCAAAATCAACTTGCCCTGATGGATGAAAGGGATAATTCTTCTTGGACCTTTAAATCTTTTCAGAATTTAAGCTTCTCCGAGGAAGATATTTGCAAAGCTCTATTAGATGAAGACAATTGCATAGGAAGTGGTGGATCAGGCAAGGTGTATTGTGTCACGTTGCAGAACACTGAAACTGTAGCAGTAAAGCGAATATGGACAATGAACAAAAATAAGCAAAATGGATTAGACAGATTGATAAAGGCAGAAGTGGACATTTTGGGAACAATTCGACATAAAAATATAGTGAAGCTTTATTGTTATTTGTCAAATGGTAATTCAAATCTATTGGTCTATGAATACATGCCAAACGGAAACTTATTTGATGCCTTGCACAAAAATAATGAGTTGAAGACATTAAAGAGAAGTGGCATGGATTTGGATTGGCCAACACGGTACAAAATTGCATTGGGAGCAGCTCATGGATTGGCGTATCTTCATCATGATTGCTTGCCTGCAATTATTCACAGAGATGTAAAATCTTCCAATATTTTGCTGGATAAATTTTATGAGGCAAAGATCGCTGATTTTGGGATTGCTAAAATTCTTCAAACTTGTGGAGAAAAGGATTCTACAGTAGCTTTTGCAGGCACCCATGGCTACATTGCTCCTGGTATGTTCAGTTTAGTAGTGCGCTTTCCTAGTTTGCATCTTTGACACAGAAAAGACAGGTCTTTTTCAAGGTTTTGCAGTTATAGAATCTAACCTTCTCAAAATTCATTTATACTTGTATGTATATTTTTGTTCTCAATGGTTCAGTACTGAAATCGAATTTTGCTATGCAGAATATGCATACTCTTTGAATGTAACAGAAAAGAGTGATGTATATAGTTTTGGTGTGGTATTGTTGGAGCTTGTTACTGGCAAGCAACCAATTGAGCCAGGGTTTGGCGAGAACAAAGATATTGTACACTGGATTTCACAAAAGATATGTTCCCAGAATGATGCTCTGGAAGTTCTTGACTCAAGGTTGTGCAAGTCGTTTCAGGAAGAAATGATCAAAGTCTTGAAAATAGCAGTACATTGTACCTACAACCTACCGGCACTGCGGCCAACAATGAGAGAAATTGTACAGATGTTGCTGGATGCTGATCCTTGCAATAGCAATTTCAGGTCGATCCAGAGGGGGAAAGATCCGCAGGACACAAACATCGCTGTTGACACTCCCACGAAACCAAAATGTCCGGGCAAATGTTGAAGAAAATATTTATGGGAGATAGTGTTCTCTGTCGGGTTTTGTCTCACCTTCATGACTAATTTAGATCTGATCAGAATTTGTGCTTGCCGAAGGTTTAACGATTGGCAGAAGTAATGATTCAAAGCCAGGAAGAGAGCTAATGAAATACATTTGCCAAAAAAGGTTTGAAAGAACTGTGACAGAGCTGTTCAGTTGGGTTCACATAATCGATTGCAGATAGAAGATTCATACCATCTGAAGCATATTACAGGTTATTCAGAAATTTAGCACGCATTTACCCTAAGTCCTGAAAGGTAAGAGAAAGTCAATATTATTCATATATGTAAATATAATCAATGTGCCAATGCTCCTGAACCAGCTCCAGCTTTGCATTAACGTTGATGTGATGTTGTATGTTAATAAAATTTGATATTGAGCATTGAATTGTTCTTGTGGCAAATAGTAAGGGGTTTCTGAGCAAATCCTGAGTTGACATATAGCTTGTATAAATATTGACAAATTCCCATAGCCCAGATGATTGACCCGAAAACTTAACAGAGCATAGGACAAAGCAATAATGCAGTTTCTCCTTTATGTTCTTTTGTAACGAATCAAAATGTTGCATCGAGATTTTATTTCTAATTTTCAATTGTGTTACAAGTTGACACGATGCATACGCTTAGTGAGCAACAAACCCCTGGCACGTCACCTTTTTAGAGGTATTCCGAAGAAATTGGAATGAGTATCTTTTGAAATGACAACTAATTATCTATTTTAGCCTTTGCCTCTTCTGTTTTCCATAATCTCCTTTCTAAGAATTAAGGTTTTGTAAATATATTATATTAAACTTACTTTTATTAAAAAAAATTATGTAATATTTTAAATTAATTGATTAATGAAATTTAATTATTCTGTATGTAAATTTGTTTTAAATATGTGTAAAATTTGAAAATCAAATTTACATATTTGTAAAATTTGAAAATTAATTTTTAAATGAGTAATTCGAAAATATTATAAATAGTTACTTATTAGTTTGTTGTAATTGGATTTATGTTTATTTGGAATACTACTATTTTGAGTGATATGAAAAGTAAGTTTGGAGGTTTTTAGACAAGGTGGTCCACTTGGAAAGTTACATGTGGCAAGTTACATGGAGCCACTGCTTGATCTTTCATTGCTTGTAATGATGTAAAACACTCAGCCAAAAAGCATTTGCAACACTAATGAATCAATTGTTTGATCAATATGTCCAATAGTTCATATATTTCTTTCTAGTCATGACTTCCCTCCAACAAGCAAACTGATAAGCCCCCATTTCCTTATCTTTAGCCTTCAAGTTGTTGAAAATGTGAAGGACAAAGCCACTTAATGGGCATTAGCATAAGGGGAGATCAATGGCATAAGGGCAAAGGTTTAATGGAATAAGGGTAGATTGATGGCACAAGGTCAAGGATGTTCCAAGGGTGAGGGCTCACAAGACTCATTAGGCTAATCAAGCAATGCAGGTTGTAATATGAGCTTGTTAGCTTACAAGATCTATTAGGAGATTTATTTATCATTGTCCTCAAATTTATTCTTCTTTCATTAGGTAAGCTCTTCACCCTCATTTCCCTAAATGTTCATATGAGTTGTACTCTTAATATTAAATTTAGACAAGCAAGGGATCCATTATTGAGCTTAAGAAGACTTCACAAATGCAAACAAAATTTATGTCCATGAATAGTATCTTCTAACCCCAACAAACTTTTTTCAAAGCAAACAAAATTTCACTAATCTACAATTTGTTTCTGTTTTGCAAAAATAGTTATAGTGCAATTAATTTGAATTGTACTACACATACTTGGTCTAATTTGATGCCAATATTAATACCAATGAGCATCTTTAAATGCTTTTTTCAACAATCGCTTGGAAGGATATTCTTTAATCTTCTTTTTAGCTATTTTGGTGATTCGAATAGAAAATGGCATCAACTCTTGGTATTCAGCCACCCATGTTATTCCACCACCAATGGAATTTACCCATGGTATTGTAAGTGACATCCACCCATGGTATTCATTCACCCATGGTATTGTGACATCCACCCAAGGTATTCATCCACCCACGGTATTCATTCACCCATGGAATTGACCCATGGTATTGTGACGTCCACTCATGGTATTCATTCACCCATGGAATTGACCTGCGATATCGTAACTGAAAAAACTATAAGTAACAAGTCGCATTTTGTAAAAGGACAGATTGTCCGCTACAATATAGCCTTTATAGTTATTATCGGTTTTAATAAAAAGTTTCTTTGTGGTTTTATTTACGGTGTGTTATGTCATTTTCTTTTTAGCATTGCAATTCTTCAGATCTTGGGGGCCTCCCCCACAAGATCCATTTCAATCTTTTAGATCTTGGGGGCCTCTCCCCAAAATCCGGATCAATGGTATCAGAGCAAGTTACGATTCCATGGAAATGAGGGTTTGATGCATATTTCAGTTTCAAATTTTGCAGCAATATTCAACAAACTTCAGGGATGTGTTACGTCATTCACAAAGCATTTACTTCGGCCAAGCGGGAAGAATTTTTCTTTTTTCATTTTTTTGCAGGAATGTTTTTGGGCGGCAAGTTTGCAGATCAGATCCGAAATTTTTGGTGCAAAATTTACAAAAACAAATAACAGATCTGGATTCCTTGCGAAAAAATACCCAAATTAAAAAAAAAAATCGTCCGAATTGGAGTCCGGATGAGGGAGATATCACTGATTCAAAATTAGCTATGTTGCAGAAATGTTTCTGATGGCAATTCGTAGACGATGACTCTCCTATATTTTTTGCTTTTTTTGCAATTCTGGTGCATAATTTCGTAAACGTGATTGTAGATATGAGCTCCTCTAGAAAAATTCCTCCATTTCAAAAAAAAAATGGGTCGAATCAGAGTTTGGATGTGGGAGATATTGCTGATTTAAAATCAACTATTTTTTCAGAACTTTTGTGACAACGGAAAAGTTGTAGCATGAATATCAGATTCTAAAGTGTCCAGATAAAGATTTCCAACACATGGGAAGATGCAAAAATAGTCCTTTTGTTTCCAAAAACAGGTTATAATAAATACTCTGAGTTATATTGACCGAGTTATGTCCATTTTAATTCTGGAGCAGCATTCAAAGCGGGTTCCCTTTGGAGACGTGCCCTCCCACCCCACTTTAGTAGAAACCTGCTTCACAACATCCGGCTTGGGTTCTTTGGAGACGTGCCCTCCCACCCCATGCTATGTACGTACCTGTTACTTCATCAACAACTAACATCACGGTTATGGGTCAACCACACAAAATCCTTGTCATCGAAGTCCATTTGCTAGGCTGCACACTGTTAGTATCACAGTTGGTCACAAGCATTATAGAGTATTTCTATTCTGAGATATTTGTTTGTCATGGTTATGGGTCATCTACAAACCCACACTTCATCGAAGTCCATTTGCTAGGTCGCACACTGTCAGTTTCACAGTTGGTCACAAGCATTACAAGGTATCTCTATCCTCGGAGCTTCGTTCATCATGGTTATGGGTCATCCACAAACCCACACTTCATCGAAGTCCATTTTCTAGGCCGCACACTGTCAGTTTCACAGTTGGTCATAAGTATTACATGGTATCTCTATCCTCGAATCTTCGTTCATCATGGTTATGGGTTAACCACATAAAACCCATCTCTTCAGTGGCTCTTCATATTCAACAAAGGATTTGTAGGAGGGAACTTCATGCAATGGGGACCATTTTTTCTTAAGGAGGGAGGAATGATCCAAATAAAAAATAGCATCAACCCATGGTATTCAGCCACCCATGTTATTCCTCCACCCATGAAATTTGCCTATGGTATTGTAAGTGACATCCACCCATGGTACTCATTCACCCATGGAATTGACCCGTGGTATTGTGACATCCACCCATGGTATTCATTCACCCATGGAGTTGACTTGTGGTATTGTAACTGAAAAAAAAACTATAAGTAACAAGTCGTATTTTGTAAAATGACATATTATCCGCCACAATGTAGCCTTTATAGTTATTATTGATTTTAATAAAAAGTTTCTTTGTGGTTTTATTTACTGTGTGTTTTGTCTTTTTCTTTCTAGCATTGCAATTCTTCAGATCTTGGAGGCCTCCCCCACAAGATCCATTTCAATCTTTTAGATCTTGGGGGCCTCCCCCAAGATCTGGATCATTTGGCCTCTAATTTCTTTGCATTAAACAATATCTATAACAAGCTATACCAAATTCATAAGTAGAATTGCTAAAAATTCATTGAAAGATAATTTGAATTACTCATACATAGAATCAGGGAAAATTTTAAGAACCCCCTCTAAATTTACACGTATAATAAATGGGCGAATCTCCATGGTATATAGGAAAAATGGAAGGCGATTTTATCAATAATATGATATGTATATATAATTTTTTGGGCGAATCTCTCACTAGGCATGACGAATATTTTACTCAATTATAAAATCTTGTGCTTATTGAATACACAAATGAAATCATTGCATTTCTTTAAAATATCTTTTGAAATCAAAATTACCGAAATTACATATGGATAACCTAGTGGGTGTAGGATAAAATTCACCCGTGCCATTCACAGAAAGCATGAGAAAAAACCTAATACTATATATAAAACTAAGAAAAATTCAAATTCATCACTTCTAGGGACCTCGTAACCACCCTGCCAATACATAAGTATGTTCTTGTTTGCAATTAGAAAAATTACCCAAATTACAATCTGTTTACTCCAGCATATGTTGGAAAGTTATAAAAGGATGACTAGTGCAATCAGTCCATTCCTTTTAGCTCTGGATTTGTTTCAATTTAAAACAGAAGTATACAAATATACTTGTCCAATGTCTATGCTTTAACCATTCACCTTAAGATGTTTTTACAATATAATTTCCTACGTCTATTTAATATCTTCATTATCATAAAAACCAACCTATATCCATCTTAACTCCACATCTACCACTTTTAGGGGGATGAAATCTATTTATCCCTCTGAGCACTTGGTAGACCCAGAATTAAGATGGATCTAAGATGATAGAATTTCCCCTTTAAATAATCTATGCTCACATGAATACCATGGTATTACCATGGGTCCATACCATGGGTTATCATAAACCTGGAGCTTAAAAATTACTATATAGTTGATTTTTATTTTATTTTTTATTTTAACCAAGCTAAAATGTTTAACATACATTAAATTACAACATCCATTTTTACTCTTGATCGGATCAAATATTTTTTCACTCTATGCTAGTTTGCATATCACAATATTTGATACCTCTCGGGGGTTAGTAGATCCAGAGTAAAGATGGATCTATGCTGGTTTAATTCCCCCATTTAAATAGGCTACATTCCAGGTGAATACCATGGGTCAATACCATGTGCCATTTTGGTGAATACCATGGGTCAATACCATGTGCCATTTTTATTTTTATTAATACTAATATTAGGGTTAATAATGTTTTTTTGCATGGTATTAATAACAATCTAGTCCATGGTATTTGTCCCATAGTATTTTGCCCATAGGTTTCACCTAAATATAACACATTTTTTGAATGTTTGTAAATATAAGGTGACTTATGGAGTAAATATAAAAAATTGTTTTATTTGTTTACCATACCTCTCCCATAGGTTTCACCTAAATATAACACATTTTTTGAATGTTTGTAAATATAAGGTGACTTATGGAGTAAATATAAAAAAATGTTTTATTTGTTTACCATACCTCTCGTTTATTTATATTTTTATTAATTTACCATACCTCTTTTACAAATATGATATTTGGCCCATAGGATTCACTTAAATAAAACCTCTATCTTGAGCCTTCATAAATAGAATGAAGGTTATGGACTAAATATAAAAAGAGGTTTTATTTATTTACCATGCATTTAGTTTATTTATATTTTTATTTATTTACCATACCTTTTGAGTAAGTATAAAAAGACATTTTATTTATTTAATATACCTCCACTTTACTTATATTTTTATTTGTTTACACCCTTGCATGTATATAAGGTGACTTATGGAGTAAATATAAAAAATGTTTTATTTATTTACCATACCTCTCATTTATTTATATTTTTATTAATTTACCATATCTCTTTTATAAATATGGTATTTGGCCTTTGGCCCATAGGATTCACTTAAATAAAACCTATTCTTGAAAATGGGCCAATGGATTCACTTAAATAAAACCTATTCTTGAAAATGGGGGGATGGAAGGTTGTAACTCCTAATTTCAAGGGCTAAATTTACCTTTTTTACCCTCTCCCTTTAAATAAGGTGGGCTATTTGAGGTGATTTGTAAAAATGTACTATGATACAAAATATTCGCCCACTAAAAATTTAAAACCCTTTAATTTCGCCAAAGAGCGAACATTTGCCCCTAAAATTTTCTATACATAGAATGCAATGCAAAGATGGATATGACCTAAGACAAAAATACTTGAATTTCCCTCATTTCATTTGTGAAATAACTTTAGTTTAATAAAAACAATGACTACTAATTTCCCTAAAATACTTTGTCAAACATTTCTTAAATGATACAAAGCCAAAGAAATTACCATGTTACTCTTAAATAAAAGGTAGCACAAAAAACTAGAGATGAGTTGAGATAAAATCATTGAATTACCTTCTAATATCCTGTTACATGCTTTGATAAAATGACAAAATAACAAAGAATTTAATCTAAGATGATCTAGGAAGAAAATGCAAAGGTAAATTGACGAATTCTAACTTAAGCTTCGACATATCCAAAACATTTAGTTGTCCTTAATTTTAGAATGTTAGTTATAGCAAAGAATTGGATGTGAATGTGATTAAATTTAGTGTTTCATGTGCATAAGATTAAAGAAATAAACGTTGTAGCAGAATGAGCAAAGAAGAAGAAAGGAGCATCAATTTGCACGTTAAATAACTAACTTATCCTAAGAAATTCTCATTCTTAAAGGTATGAACATTTAGATGGCTCATCGATGAAATTTATGTTGGGAATTTAGGAAGATTTGTGCATGTACAAAGAATATGGTATGCATTGTAACATTCCTAGGTCATGAAACACACCTATTTCCCTAGGTTGATTTTGCCCTTCAAGTGAAAATGAAAAGGGTCAATGAGGATCTCCTCCCTTTTAAATAAGCTTTTAGTAATAATCATTTCTAAATGTTTTTTCGCCTATTCAACCCACATTTCAAGAACTAGAGTGCAAAATCATTCAAGCTCTCCCCCCTTAGAAATTATAAGGATGTCAAATTGTATTAGAGATGGCCATGGAAAATGCATGCATAATGATGGGAATGCAAGTTGCAAGCGAAGTAAGTGCATCATTGCTCTTCAAATGTAAGACATATCCCTCAAACTCTACAAAACATGAGTATCTAGATTATGGGAGCTCCCCATTGAAGGGATTCTTGAATGAGGCTACCTACCTTGGAGCTTCAAAATATAGCCATATCCTACGATATGAAGGTTAGTAAAATGAGATGGTTGCACCGCCCATACATCCACAAAATCCCCCCATATGTTTAGAGTGAAAGGATAGTCACAACTGTGACGAAGAAAACTTGGTTTTAGAAAGAAAGCCACATTTATTATATATTATTCCTAACTAACATTTACACACATCCATGGATGATAAACGTGTGGTGCATTCACCTTAGTGGAAGGTGAACCCACCTTGGCCATCCTAGAATCAATTGTTCCTAATATAACAAGTAGAATTTTTATGCTTATTTTTTAAATGTATGTATTTTCTCCATAGTAACGAATGTTATTGCATTGGTTTCATATGATATTAGCATCATATTCCCTTGTTCTTTACTCATTTTGTGCATGTTTTTTATAAGTTGTGTTGGATTATGTTAAAGAATGGTTTTTGTGTATATATGTTATGTTAATGGTGATAATGGTGATGATGATTGTGTGATAGGGAGACATATCTACATAATTTCGAACAAGGAGTCTTTGGATGAGAAGAAGTATATACAAACAATGGTTGGACATGATTACTATTGGCATCAATAGTGATGGTGAGTGTGGTGAAATTAAATTTATGGAGGGAGTGAGAGCTATATTTGTAATTTTGTATAGCATATTATATTGTCTTATGATTAAATTATATCTATTTCCTTTCTTGCTTATTCAAGTTGCACTTTGACCATTAACAAAATAATATTTGACAAATATTGCTTTTGTAATTTGGATGTTAATCAAATTTTACGAGGAAGGATTTAGATGGTGTAACTACTAATTGTGGTGGAAGCATCCTTAAAAAATGAATTGTTAAATCTCAAAGGGTAGAGCATTAAAGCTTCTTAGCTGCGCAAAGTTAGTAGCTACATTAATCAAGAGACTCATATAATACTTGAGTGAAGTAGAAGGAAAGCTTACAGAAAATTGTGTTCTTTTACTTTTGGAAAAGTTGGTAGGTAGGTTAATATAAACAAAATTAAATATGATACTTGAGGCTTTTTGAACAAATTAGGATTTGCATGATGATTCAATGTTGGTCATAGGTGAAATATTTCTTTTTTTAGGTAATTTCATTTAATACACAAACTTGTTAGATCGGTTTTAGTCATTTTACTATTTAAAGTTCATATATGAATTCTTAAAATACGTAATTGGTAGATGGAAACTTAATGTTTTCGACATTTCTAATCATTAGGAAATTATTTTGCATTTTAATCCTTGTTAGTCCTTTCTTTTTTTCTATGTGGTTCACAGACCCCATAGATCGGTGACCGCTACATCCACGAAATATTTGTACCAGGTAGATCCACCCAAAGGGATTACTTCCTGTCGACTCAAGCACAGAGCCTGATCTCGAGAGTGTTGATAAAATTGAATCTGTGACATATCAATAGCAAAAATGCTTTAACAAAGAGGACGTGTCTAATTAAGCTAACCCTGAGAGCTCATCCTCACCAATCCTTTCAAATGGCATTCTACTCTATAAGGAAGGAAATTGAATATCTTCATTTAACATGTACTCATTTTTGTCACGATTTATTAATTACAAATATATTTATTTAACAAACGTTTTTTGTTAAATTTTATTAATTAATAATATTGTGATGTATAATTATTAATGTTGTGTATATGTAGTTACGCTAATATGCTTTTTATTATGAGGTTCATCCTCACGACACTGTGGCAGATTCATTAGCCTATAAAGAATATACCAATTCGACGGTGGTTATTGATTCACAGTTTATCAACGGTGGTTTTTGACTCACTTTCTAAAGCCATGAGTGATCAAATGTGGTGGCCTTAGCTGCTAACTCATCCATCTCTTAACTCTTCTGGCCCTTCTGCGCTTAGCTCCTCCCCACATTTCTCATCATAGTACCACTGCATGTGGCATGTCGCTTAGCATTAAGGTGCTAGGGTGTTTTGTTCCTGCCAAGGGATGTTTCTCCTTTGTTAAGTGCTTTACGCCCTGGGTCCTTTAAACACTTCTTGACCATTTGCTAGCCCAATATCAGAGCCCCCTTGTCGGAAGTTTCTAATTGCCAACTGTTACAAAGTGTCGACATCTTCAACCTCCGACATGTCGACCTCTGATATGAAGTCATCATATTCCATGTGGCACCTCATGAGTGGTGCTGAGTGTCAACCATATTTGACCCCTTAGGCCCCTCAAAATGTTAAAACATCCTTCCATGTATCTTGTCGTGCCGCCACATCATGATGACATCATATACCATTGTAGATTTATTAGAATCAATCATATGCTACCATGTGTCCTGCTAGAGGAGAGACAAAAGGGACCATCAACCTTTGGTTTTGTGATGAAATCATTTGTTAATCTTTATCAGCGCTCCTCGGTGGTTTTTAAGGCTATCAACATTTTATGCATATCACAACTTTTTAAAGGTTTTCACCTTAAGAAATTCTGATTCGTTGACCTTCCAATCTATCGATGCTCTGATATTGCGATGTGCCGATGTACCTGATGCTTTGATGTTGCGATTGTCAATATGTTGGACCTACGATATGCGATGCGCTGATATGCAGGACCTTTAACATCCTGACCTCCGATATGTTGATATGACTTCATCATATTCCACGTCACACCTCATGAATGGTGCCACATGTCACCCACATTTGTCCCCTTCAACCCCTCAAAACGCCAAAAATTCCTTCCATGTGTCTTGTCGTGTCGCCACATCATGCTAACATCAGATACCATTGTAACTTTATCAGAACCAATCATATGTTGCCATGTGTCTTTATCAGAGCCATTCATACGCTGCAATGTGTATTTTATTGGAACCAATCATATGATGCCACGTGCCCCGCTAGAGGAGAGAGAAAAGGGTCCATCAACCTTTAGTTTTGCGATGAAATTCTTTATTAATATTTTTTGGCACTCCTTGACAGTTTTTAACGCTATCAGAATTTTATTCATATCGGAGAGGCAATGTGTATCAACATATCAGGAAATTGGCATATCATAATATCAAAGAGGAACCATATCAGAGTATCGGCAAATGATGTTATTGGGGTTTCTTAAATGTGTCTCAAAATGAAAACCCCGATATGCATTACCTCTGATATGCAGGAGTAGATACAATGACATGGAATGTGGGTCCTTTGCTCTGACACTTGATTATCATATGTTTTATGCCCTAGCCACTTTGTAATCTACATTTATTGAAAAGAGCCACATTAATTTGATGGATCAGACTTTAGGTTTCAGAGATTTCCAAAAGGATTCTTCTGATGTCGAAGTCTCAATGCCCAAAGCTCCGATATATATTTAATCAATATGGCACATTGGTTAATGATTAAGGCTTAAAGACTATGCACACATCTTGGTCTTGGGGGCTATTTTATTCATTAATCTAATTAATTGATCGACTTTGTGCATTTATTCTCACTTGCACAAAGATCTTTGTCATTAGTAGCACCAAGCTCTATGCCATCTGTCATTACTCTCATTTATTGCTCCATCTTCTTAGTTGGTGGACAAATCTGTGCTCTATTTAGCGTCTTCACCTCGATCTATTCTGCTGTTTTTTAGGTTGAAATTTTTGTTGTTGTTGTTTCTCTCTTGCTATTTTTGGTGCATGTCCTACTGCTACTTCCTTAGCACAGATACCTGTCCCATAATTCCATTAACAAGCAGGTAAGAATCGAGAACTTGCTAACCATATCGCCCTGTAAAATCAGATGCCAAGTATCAATGTTGTCATGTTGCATATATAGCTTTTTTTTGCATGTTTCTATGGTAAGAAGAATATCTGCATTTCCTAGACGTACAAAACAGTGGGATGTGGAGTTTTTGAAACGTCATATATAGAGAGGAAAATTTCTATGATTAAACATATCATGCTTGATTTCCAATTACCTTTCAATGTTAGAGGTAATCTAAATTGTGAATCATTCTTCTTTCATTTTCTTGCAAATATGGTAATCCTGTGAGTGAGAGATCGTTGGATGATTGATTTCCCCTTCCCTTTCAATGTTAACAACATTTCACTCGTTTTCACCTTTCAGGACACCTCCTTTCCTCCTCATCATAGAGCCTGCCTTGACAGCGAATGCCATCACTTTGTTTCTAGCTGGCTCTACAATGATCCGACCATTGCTCCAAATAGTTAAACTCGACCTTCTTCCTTCGACAAATACATCGTCCCAACACTACCACATTTCCATCTCTAATGGTACCTCTCAGCATAGAACTTTGCTTCCATCTACTTACAATTCCCATGTCACCTCTGGTGGCCTGCAGTTGGGGTCGATTATCATTCTCAAAGAATCCACTTGCACACTTTTGCAAAAATATGCGTATGTTCACACTCTTCACCACATCCTTTATGTTTTTCTTTTCCTTCCCTCTCTTCACCACTGAAATTCCAACTAATGCCACATTTATTTCCTCTTTCTTTCCTTCTTTTCAAGACTATAAAATTTCTTGAACTAGAAGTTCTCAAACGTCATGCAACTTTGATTGGAGACCTGACCCTTCTTCAAATTGTAGAACCATCCACATACCAAGTGAGATCATCAACATCACATGGCCCCTGATCGCATACTTCTACTTCGACACAGGGTTCTTCTTCATCATCAATTCAGTTGTCCTCTATTGTGCCTACTACCATGCATTCATGGTGCTAAGCCCCTACCGTAAACATTGGTTGATCCAGGGTAGGGTTCTTGCAAAAACAACCCTTCACTCGTACAACAATGCTCATGCCTCTGGAAAGGTATTTGGATTTGACCTCATTGATTGTGCCAATGATGCAATCTATCTCTTTGCCTTCAGTGAGTTAGCAGATTCCTTGCATGACCTTGTCTAAATTGGGCATATTTACATGGTTTCAAATGGGATAGTCAAACCAACAAACACAAATTACAACCATCTTGATAGCAAATGGGAAGTCTTCCTCTCTGCAACTTCCACTATTGAACCTCGCTTGGATGATGTTTGACAATTCCTTTCCACCATTTTCATTTCAAATCTATAAGTGAAATCAGATCTGCAAACCTCGGCTCAATTGTGGACGTCATTGGTGTGGTGAGGTCCACTTCTCCAACCTCCACCATTCATTGAAGATATGGGTCTGAAACACCTAGAAAAACTCTGAGCTTGGAATACATGTCTGGGTATAGTATCGGCATCACCCTATGGGGTGAGCATTGCCACATTATAGGTAAGGAACTCATTGAACTCCACTCTTCTGGCGCTTCGACTGTGCTTGCAATCAAAGGGGGTTGCATAGCCGAATTTAATGGAAGATCTGTAGAGACTATCTCCACCAACAACCTCCTGCTGGATCCCGCCATTTCAGATAATCACCAGCTTCAGTCATGGTTTCATGAAAAAGGCTACATGGGTTCTTCACCATCATTAAGTAACAAGTTCTCCGGGTCTTCCAAGCGAGCCCACCCACAACATACAAGTTCCGACCTCTTAGACTTGCATCCCCTCAGAAAAGCAACATGGTTCTCTGTTCGTGGAACCATCACCTGTATTGACATGCAAGATTTCTACTTCCTTGCACGCCCTCTCCCATATGATGGAATCCAGTGCATGAAAAAAGTTTTCCACCACTCAAATGGAATGTGGCACTGCACAAAATGTGGTGGGGATTTCTAGGAATATGACTATCGCTATGTGATGAAATTTGAAATGCATGACCACATAGGTTTATTGAAAAATGTCACAGCTTTTGATGATGCTGCAGCTGAACTCATGGGTGTCCAGGTAAAATAATTGTTCTCACTCTCCACTAATCCTGGTGCTATCCACAAGCTTCGTTCAAGGGTTTCATGTCGTCATTTTCTCTTCACACTGTCTGTGAAAACATATAACTTCAATGGTGTCGACCGCTTAAAGCTTGTACTAATCAATTCAGAGGAAATATAAACTATGGCTCTGCGTGTTCCCTTGTCCTTGAGGATATCAAAAAATGTCTATGACTTCAGTTGTTAGCTGCCTTTGAAACTCCCTTTTCTTCCCCCATGTCAAGCTGAAATGTAGACAATAACTTCTATATGATTCTCCGTTCATTTTGATTTCTTCCTCTACCGCCCTATTCTTTTGTTCACTTCATCATTATACTTCTCTCCTCTATGTATATACACCTATGTTACATGTTGCAACTTCCACCTTTAGATAATGCTACATATTTTACCTTTAAATATAATATATATTCTCTTTTATTCTTCCTTCTAAATAAGGTAGTATATTTGCATGCCCTCTCTCATCTGATGGCCTCTAGTACATGAAAAAGGAATTCCACCACTCAAATGGAATGTGGCACTACACAAAATTTGGTGGGGACTTCCCGGAATGTATATACACCTATTTTACATGTTGCAACTTCCACCTTTAGATAATGTTGCATCTTTTACCTTTAAATATAATATATATGCTCTTTTGTTCTTCCTTCTAAACAAGGTAGTATATTTGCATCCTTTTAAAGTATGTTTGGTGCAATTAAATACAAACATTGACTTCTTAGAAAAGGTTGTCGTTTCTTTACCTTAAATCTATTTGATCTTTAATTATGTTGCACCTTGGATCTTTATACTTCTTGCCTTGGATGTACACACTCCTTCTCGATTTGAAAAAATAAAAAAACAAAAACAAAAATATAATCGATCTTTACTTTCTCACATCTTGCATCTTTATACTTTTCCTTATGCATGTATTCATGTCACATGACCAATATGTGGATTTGCAAACTCTTTTGCAATTTCCAAAAAAATAAATAAAAAAATAACAATATTATGTGGATGTACACGCTCTTTCACAATTATAAGAAAAAAGAAACAAAAAAAAACATTTTCTCCTATTTTTGTCCCTTTTGAATTTAGATTTCTTCCCTCCCCTTCCATTAAACATTCTTCCTCCTACAAACTCTCCTCCATGCACTCGTTCTTTACGCTCAATACTACTCTCTCTCATCTCATGTATTCACTAATATTCGTTTCCCCATGTTTGTATCAGGATGGACATGCCAGAGTCTTATGGAAACCCCTCAAGAAATGTGCGTAGGAGACTCCTCTATGCACAAAATAAATACACCTACAACAAACACATATGTCTCGAATATAAGGCTACATTAAACCCCCAAACCTTTCAAACTATACCCCCGTATAATGTCTCTCTTCCCCAACATCTCAAAACTTTTCTTGCAAACTCATCTCCTTCAACATTCCCTACTCCCAATCTACCTTCCCTTCAACTTCCTCCATTCGCTGCCACTTATTCCCGTTCTACATCGCACACCCCACCATCGACCCATGCTTCTTCACCCTCCCATCCACAGAATTTGTTCAACCATGCCCTTAACCATGCACACCACCGATTTCGTGAAAGGATAGATGACCTCTCTCCCTTGCATGTCTACTCCATATGCAAGGAATCATACCCAAATATGAAAACAAAATTCTTCCATGGTAACATCTGTTTCTCCTGATGTGCAACTACAAAGTCCACCCACCACTTCTCCCTTGCAAACAACATGGACCCTAGCAACCAACCGTTTGTCCTTGCTGCTCTAACACAAATAGAGGAAATGCTCATAGTGCATGTCAACCCAATATTACAAGTCACCCATGCACGAGGTGGGAAATACAAGTACACTGGTCATACTATTTGTTTCCCCCAAGACATAACTACTATTTCCAACATCTTGCCACACTTGGTTTTCGAATTGGACATCGTAGTTGTTACTAGACATGGCTCTGACCACAAAACATATGATTTCATTGTAAGAAGGACACGTGTTGTTGTAGATTTGGAGTACAAACTAGCCCATGATCCCTACTACAAGGATGTCCATGTGGACCAAGCTGCAATATCTACCTTGCCGACTCATCCTACTGATATCTCTTCTCTCCTCCGTCACATCACTCCCTCCTCTCCTAAAATAGGACTTTCCTTCCTTGCTTTGGATGATGGCATTCCTGCACAACCCACCCCAACAAACCTCCAACCATCCTATTTTGTATCAACACTCCCAAATTCCCGTACTGAGCTTGAATAAATACGCAACTACCTACACTTTCCCCATCTTGATTCCACTACATCACTTTCCTGGCCCTCTATTTCCCTCTCTTATATCAATGAATACACCACGTAAGGCCTTTTTGCTATGGCCTTCCCCTTACTCTTCCCCACAGGGCTTGCCATGATTGGTCAACCACGCCTTAGAAAAGTTGAAATGCAAGAATATGCTTTGCACCTCATACACTACTATGATAACTGTTTTGGCCAACATCCAATATTGTGGTATTACTTGTACAATCTTATGTTGTAGAATCGTAGTTAAGAAACTATTACAGTTTTTGTGAAAAGAAATCTTGAAGAGGGCTTGCTAATGACCGTTGCAAACCTTCATGCATGCCTCCATGACATGCCTGATTCCATGCTTCCCAACCAAATTATGTGCTCCGGATGAGTCCTTAGGGGGAAATGCTCATTTTGGAACAAACATAGAGGTGAACTCATTAATATGATCACACAAATAGGTAGCCCTACTTTCTTCTTCACCCTTAGTGCAGCTAACACGAAATGGAATGACCTACACATGGTCATGCCTGGCGGTCCCCCCCAGGATTCATCAAAGTTGTCTCGATGGATATTCCAAAATTTAATCAAGAATCCACATCTTACATCATATTACATTCATTTTTGATTCATAGTCTTCCTTGAAGAGGTCTTGCAAAAAGGTTTCCATGCAAAGGACTTCTGGTGCAGGTTTTTGTCTAACCATCCTTCTCCTCTTTTTTTTTTTTCCTAGATGTACACTTGCCTCACAAATTTTCCTTTCTCATATTTGCAGGTATGAGTGGAAACATAGGGGCTCCGCACACATACATGGTTTCCTCTAGTTGGAAAATGCACCTGATATGGACAACCTCGATTGGCATGACCAAGCCGTAGTTGATAGAGCAAAGTCTTATTTCGATCAACACATTTCTACTTGGAATCCTCGACCTGCTGAACAACGTGAACCTTATGTACACCGCTCTACAGAGCATGACCCATGCATCCTCCCATCACCATTGATATTTGCATCCTCTTACATTCAGGACTATAAGGACCTTGTTAATTGCATTCAATGACATACAAAATGCCACCCCTCTTCCTGTCTTCGCAAAAAAGGTCCTACTCTTGTTTTTCGCTATGGAGTTCCATGGGATTTTCATCCCACATCTTCTTTTATGATTGATGACAATGGATGAAAGAAATATGTCCCCGCTCGTAATGACGATAGGTTAAATGTACACAACTCTGACATGCTATCCATATGGAGAGAAAACATCCACTGCCAATCGATTTTGTCTCGCCATGCTATTATGCACTACATCTCCAAATATGCAGCGAAAGTAGAGACAAGATTGGAAATCTATTGCCAAATGTTGTCACATGTCTTGTAGGTTTTCCACCCCGAAGCACCTGTTGTTAATGTTGTCTGAAAAATCTTAATAGAAACAATTTCCGATAGGAACATCGACGCACAAGAAACATGCCACATGCTACAAAACCTTTTCCTTTCACTTTGTAACCACTCCTTTGTTTCCCTTAATGTTAGTCCAACTATTTTTAGACGTGTTTCTCATGGTCTAGGTGCCCCCTTCCCAACACCACCCTTCATTGTAGCATACATGGATAGACCTCCTTCGCTTGAAACACTAACTCTTCTTGAGGTTGCACGTTCCTGTTCCTTCTCTGCTCGCCAAAAACATAACCAATGGAAACAAATAAACCCTTCCAATATTGTTCATGTCCTACCTTGCTATAGCTCGATCCCTTTTCCTATTGATGCATGTTATGCTTCTTTATGCTGGAGTGAACTACTTCTATACTTCCCTTTTCGCACACTCCCATCGGACATTGCCTGCACTGATGAAGCAATCATTTCACATTGGGAACAAAAAAGAAATGCGTATGTTTCATGGCATGTTCATCGTGCCCCTAAAGACCCCCTTTCCTATTTCTCTAATGACACCTCCACTAATGCTATGCCAAACCCCCCTGAATTTGTAGACATGGATGAATGGCAATTCCTTTCTCAACTACACCCTGGAAACAACATGGAAATTGATGACCTTGACATGCTTGGCCATCGTAACTTTGACTCAAACCACAATTGGACCCATACTACCATCCCTTCCACTTTTCAAGAGACAACCATATGTTTCATAGACTTCAGTCACTCATCCACCCAAATTCATTCTAGCCCCTCTACAGTTCCCCACTCCCTTGCCTCACTATCACCCACCTAGTAAGTTTCTTTCAACCTTGTCCTCACTTACTTTAGGACCAATTCCTCCATTCCTCCACTTAGAATGCTCATCCAAGGTACTTCTAACACAAGGAAGTCTCACTTAATCAATTGCCTAAAAGATACATTCCTTGCTGATTCTACTCCCAATTCAAGCCCATTGCTCCTACTTCCTCCAACAGGTGTTGCAACATTGAACATAAAGGCACTTACAATCCATTTTGTCCTTCACATTCCTTTAATTTCAATACATCCTCTTGAGGGCCAAGCACTTCTACATCTCCAAGAACAACTTCATCATGTCAAATACATTTTAATTGATGAAATGAGCTTTATTGGGCCTAAACTTCTTTCATGCATAGACGATCGTTTAAGGGAGGTATTCCCTTCATATAAGAATGTGCCTTTTGGTAATTGGTCTATCATACTTATTGGTGATCTTGGCCAACTACCTCCTGTGAAGGACATCCCCATGTATGTCATCACTTCATGCGGAAATGCCCTTTGGCACAACTTTGACATAGTCGTCACACTATCTACCATCTTTCGTCAACAGGGGACTGAACCTTCTCAAGTTGCATTCTACCAATTGCTCGCGAATATTAGGAATGCAATACAAACTATGGAGGATTGGAGCCTTCTCATGTCAAGGACAAATTCATTTTTGTCAAGCGATGAGTAGCATGATTTCGACAATGCAATGCACCTATATCCAACCAACCTAGTTGTCACATTGCATAACAAACAATTGCTAAAAAAATTGAACATGTCGATTGGACGTTGCTACACATAGAAAAGGAACCACCATCCTATTGGTACACACGAAGAAGATGAACAGTTGGATGCAAAAGTTCTTATTTGCAATGAACAACAAGTTTTCCTCACATGAAACTTGTGGGTTGAAGTACGTCTTGTCAACGGAGCACTTGGAAATGTAGTTTCCATTTTCTATTCACCAGGACCAAAACCACCTTAGTTTCCATCCTTTGTTGTTGTTGAATTATTCTAATACAAAGGCCCGCCATGAGATACCTTCAACCCATATTATGCTCCACTTCCCCCAATAACGTGAGGGTATCGCAGGCAAATTCCCCTTCGAATGGCATGGGGCTTGACAATACATAAATCACAAGGCATGACATTACCAAAGGTGACAGTGGACATTGGCAGCATAGACCAGAAAGGCTTAACATTCATTGCAATCTTCAGAGTTAGAACCTTGGCTAATATTCACATCTCTCCACCATTTCCCTTCAGCTGCTACTCCTGCATGCAAGACAATGCTTACGTCAAACGTAGGCAACAAGAGGAATCCATGTTAGCATCAAAGTCTTTACAACCAACTACAGTCTGATCACTGCATCTAGTCCCTTCTGATTCCCTTTCAGTAAGTATGATATTGATTCAATTTAAATATACTTTCTTTCTTTTACAAATATTTGCTGCAAAACTCACTTGAAAATTCAATATTTTTTCCCTTTCTCAAATAAATAAAATCTTCCTCCTCCACAACTTGTTATCCTTGTAGTGAATTTGAATTTCATCGATGTTTTACACTCTCCTTTACTTATACTAATAATAATTGATTGTGATTTCCACTTATGGAATTCAAGTAATTCAACAACTCTTGTTTTCCCCTTTTACAAACTATCAAGATGGATAGCGAGTACCTGTCCCTAATATATGGATATTGTAAAGAGATACATGCCGAGAAACTTTCTCTTCTTGAAAAAAGGGCCAGACACCTTCCACACCTGGTCTTCCTTATCCATCATTTGCAGTCAACTGTTAACCTTCTCAATAAGCTGTTCCTGCAACACATTGTACATATTCAACAAAGAGATAATTTAAAACACTTTCTGATGGATTGGCAGTCCCAAAATTCTCATCTTGGTATTGTTGTAGATACAAATTGGTGTTGCTTTGTTCACTTCATCATTATACTTCTCTCCTCTATGTATCTACACCTATGTTACATGTTACAGCTTCCATCTTTAGATAATGCTGCATCTTTTACCTTTAAATATAATATATATGCTCTTTTGTTCTTCCTTATAAACAAGGTAGTATATTTGCTTCCTTTTAAAGTATGTTTTGTGTAATTAAATACAAACACTAACTTGTTAGAAAAGGTTGTTGTTTCTTTACCTTAAATCTATTTGATCTTCCCTTCCCTTCCATTATGCCAAGAGACCTTTTAAAATTAATTAAGTGGCTTTTACTTATACGCAGCAAGAGCTGATTGGTATCATAGGTAAGCTCATCGGAAATTTTAAAATGAGACAAAACAAAATAGTTGCAATATTGATTGGCCTCGACATGGAGCGGATGTGATATCTTTATAGACCAGAATTAATACCATATCGGGCCCGACATATCGAAGCCTGAAAGATCTCAGAGGTTAGAGGGGGAGGGGCATTGGGATATCTGCGATTGTAGAGATATGAATATCAGAGATCGGAGATCAAAGGGATATGATTATCGGAGATTCGAGATCGAAGGGATATGATTATTGGATATCGGATATTGGGGGAGTATGATTATTGAGACTGGAGATCAGAGGGATTGACATATCGGAAATCAAAGATTGGAGGGATTGGCATATCTGAAATCGGAGATCGGAGGGATTGGCATATCGGAATATCGACGAGGAATCATATCATAGTTTTTTAAATGTTTCTCAAAAGGAAACCTCCGATATGCGATATGAATATTGGAGATTGGAGATCAAAGAGATATGATTATCAAAGATCGGAGATCAGAGGAATATGATTATCAGAGATTAGAGATTGGGGGAGTATGATTATCGGAGATCGGAGAGAGGAGGGATTGTTATATCGAAAATCAGAGATCGGAGATAGGAGGGATTGTCACATCGAAAAGCAGAGATCGAAGGGATTGGCATATCAGAATATCAGCGAGGAATCATATTAAAGTTTTTTAAATGTGTCTCGAAAAGAAATCTCCGATATGCATTACCTTCGATATGTGAGAGCGGAAACAATGACATGGGATGTGGGTCCTCCGACAGGGCTTTTCAATTATAGCGCCTTTATATAATGGTTGGGATTTGGTTATATGATATGTTTGTTTTAATACTCCAAATTCTATAAAAATGGTTTGTCACATACATATTTTGAATTTAATATGCCCCCCATGCCACTTATATGGATTGGATATTATATTATTTTATTACGACATAAGCCACTATATTATGAAGAGGTTTTACATAGGGGAATTCTAAAAGGGTTCCTCCAATGTCAAAGCTTCAATATCTCTGATATATTATAACCATTTGTTTAAATATTAAGGCTTGAAGCCTAAGCACACATCTTGGTCTCGTGGGCGATTTTATTCATTAATCTAATTAAATATGATGTTTGAAACAAAAACTTATTTACAAACTTTATTAACAAATAAACTTAAGCAAACATAGGAAAACTATAAAAAATAAAACAATTATAAATAAAAAGAAAATTAGATTTGAAATGAACCAATCACACTCAATGTCTGCATGTAATGTCAAAAGGGTCCCCATGTCTATTATGATAGAATAAAATGGGGGTGTTGTGTTTTCATTACAACACACCTATTCCTCTATTTTAGTACACTTCAAACAAATATATCTGGAACTCAAACAACCAATTTTATAATATTTTTAATATTATACACGGATAATCCTTTCTTATGTGAATGGGCTTATAGTTTAGATTATATTAGAGTAATATGTATGCAATACATAACTTAGAGTTATAGTTTATCTTTCATTTATTCCTCTATTGTTCACTTGTTGTGTAAAAGGATAACTAGTCCCATTATTCTAATCAGAACCATGACTTAAACACATATAGATATAAGCTACAAATTTTGACTTCATGGATTTCCCCAAATGTTAATCAGGACAGTTTTCCCGATCAACACTGGTGAATAAAACAAATATGTGTTGTCAATGTTTTCCAATGTTTTATCTAGGAAGATTCACTCTGATGTTTCATTAATAGTAGGATCTTCCATTCTTGTGGTCCTATCGGCCTGTATTTGTGCCCTCCTAGTGCAAATGCTAGTTATTAATGTTGTGTGTGTACAATTGGATTTGAGAGTATTTCAAATCCAATGGTGGTTATATCCAACAATAACATTAATGAGGGAACAAAACGGCTACAAATGCCACAACACAACCCAGGCAGTCGACGACTCAACTTAAGAAGCAGAAGATACATGACAATAATCTATTCAACGTCCTTGGGCAACTAGAGAAACAGGTGGCCTTAGAAAGGACTCCAGAGCAAAAGACCCTCCAAATTATGGAGGTAGATCAGGAGAAGAATGCAACAATGGATAAGCCACACCCAAAATGAAAAACACTAGAGCATCTAAAGGGAATTCATCAAAAGGAAAGAAAGGTAGAAAAATCAAATACTTCGATGTCGGAGAAAGGAAAGAAAGGTAGAAAATCGTCAAAAGATGCATTGAGGGAAGTCTGGTAATTCCTGCTAAATTATGATCAAATGAGCAAGCTCACGGAGTACTTCCCCTGCACTCCTCAATTTACCCAATGAAAATTGTCTTGTGGAATATTTGGGGCTTGAATAACCAAGGAAAGCTCTCCTATTTATGAAGCAAGATTAACAAAGAAAATCTGGAGATAATATTGCTATAGTAGACTAAAGTGCTAGGATATAAATTGGAAACCTAACAAGAAAATGTTAGAAAGGAAGCAAGGTGACATCTCTAGATGCTAGAGGTACTGTAGGAGGCTTGGCGATGATCTAGGATCCATCATTGGTTGTCTTCCAGTACTATAAATCCACTCTATTAAGCTTGATAGGGAGATTCAAGTGCATTGGGGAAGAGAAATGTACAAATAGAACGATTGTTTATGGTCCTCCTACCCCCAATAAAAAATAACAATTATTGTATGATCTAAGAAGGCTTAAGGACCACCTCCTAGATCAGACATAGATTATAGGGGGTTATTTTAATATGATCCATTCTCTAAAAGAGAAGTAAGGGGGGTATGAAGACTAGGCCTAGTGTTGACCTTATTTAATGATGTCATCCAAGAATTGGGGTTGTCCATATTTGGAATAACCGTAGAGGGAGGTGCCAACAATTTGTTAGACAATTAGATCACTTCCTCATATCAGAAGAGATCCTCATGCGAGAATATTTTATAGATGCCATAATCTTTCCCAACATAGGATCAGATCATTGGCCCATCCGATTGGAGATAGATATGAAGGCAACCCCTAAAAATCAGCCATTTTGTTTTTAAGGATTTGGTTGCAAAACCCAATATTTGTTGACAAATTAGACAAATGGTGGCAGGAGATTATAGTCCCTGGGGGAAGCCTAATGAAAAAAATCTAGAGAAATATCAAAGAGCTAAAAATGAGAAACAAAACTTGGAATAAACACGAATCTGGGGACATTTTCATAGAAAAAAGGAAATGGAAAGATAGAATGAAAACAATAAAAATCCAAATCATTGTAGAGGGATGATTGGAAGAAATAGCTGCAGAGTAAGGGAAGGCCATCCATGATATAGAAGAGCGACAAAAGCTGGAAGAAATGATATGACGACAAAAATCATAGATCCAATGGTTGAATGAAGGGGATATAAATTCATGATTCTTCCATCGGTCGATGATAAGCCATCACCAGAGAAAAAAAATCTATTATATGCCATCTATCTTGAGCTCCAAAATAGTCAATGATAAAGAGATGGAGGAGGAGCTTATTGGATTCTACTCTGATCTATTGGCGAAAGTTGATCAAGATTGATCTGAAGCAATAGATTGAGTAACTGGCAATATCCCGAAGCTAATCTCAGTAGAGTAGAATGAAGCCCTAATGAGAGAAATTTCGATGGAGGAAGTTGAAGTGGTAGTAAAGGATATTCCAAATAACAAATCCCCAAGACTAGATCTCTTTACTATTGAATTCTTTAAACCAAGTTGGCATTTCCTCAAGAAAGATGTTGTCACTCTTGTGGAAGAATATTGACAATTGAAATAGGTGTGGTTGGGGCTTAATGCCACTTTTTTTACATTGATCCCAAAATCAAACGCAAAATCTGATCCAAGTAGTTTTAGACCCATTTCATTATGTAATGTGATCTATAAGATCATTTCTTCAGTGATAGTGTGTCGGCTGAAGCACCTCTTGAGTCAGATCACAAGTCCAAAGAAAACAATATTTGTGGAGGGACGAAAAATCTTGGATGGGATAGTAGAAATGCAAGAGGTTATTCACTCCCTAAAAAAAAAAAACAGGAGAGTTGGTAAAGATATATCTATCAAAGGCATACGACCAGTTGAGCTAGGATTTCCTCCTCAAAACCTTTGCAACATTTGATTTCTCAAAGGATTGGATTCAATGAATTCGATCGATGATCTCTACCCCCTTATTTTCCATAATACTCAATGGATCCCCAACTACAACATTCAGAGCCTCAAATGGACTATGTCAGGGAGATCCTTTAGCTCCCTTTATGTTTATCTTGATAGCAAAAGGACTAGGAGGATTGATTCAATCAACTGTTCGTCAGGGGAATTTGAAGGGTATCCAATTCCATCATGCAAAGACCACTTATCCCATCAACAGTTTGTGGATGATAACCTTCTCTTTAGAGAACTTACGGTCTAGGAGGCTTGGGCTTTGATCTCAATTTAGATGACTTCCAAGAGGCTTCAAGTATGTTGATAAACAATGAAAATTATAGTCTATTCTATTTCAGTACACCTAGACTAGTGCAATAACACTTACCACAAATGATGGGATTCTTAATAGACTCATTTCCCACGAGGTATCTGGGAATGCCACTAGTGTCAAATACCATAAGAATATTTGTATGGAAGGAAGTATCCATTAAAATATCCAAGCGTCTCTCCAACTAGTCATTTAGGGCCCTCAATCTCCCTACTAGAGCCACTTTCTTAAAAGCGGTTTTGCAAGTGATGCCACTATATCAATTGTTTGTCTTACCAACCCCAAAAAGTATTTAGAAATAAATTTCCACTATCTTTAGGAAATTTCTTTGGTAGGGAACCAATTCAAGATAAAATTGGGCTTCTATCTCCTAGGGGAATTTTTTCCTTCCGAAGAGATGTGGTGGATTAGGACTTCAAGATCCATAATTCCTCAATAAAGTAATGGGCACAGAATTATGGTGGAAATGGATCCAGGGAGGAGCTAATATATGGAAAGAGTGTGGGACAAAAAATATGGCCAATGGGTAATTACGAGGGACAAGATATGGATGTTAGAATTCCCGACTAGATATTTTTGTGGAACTTAGCCAGTCAAAACAATCATATAATCAAGGATCACTTTTTTTTGGAAATTCATGGTGGGAAGACAACAAGGTTATAGGAGGAATCTTGGAAACAAATCCCTAAGCTAGAAAATGTATCATATCTAATCCCTGAGAATAATCCCTGAGAATATTTCAGGCCTGGAAAGTGGCATATTACTGGAAAGATCCTCTTGCCCAGGAGGAGTGGAGAACATGGAACTCAGGCTTAGATTGGAAAGGGGTGGAAGGAACTCCAAATCGGACATTTTTTTCCAACATTAGATAGGAACGTCGTATTCATATTTCAAGGGAGGAAGACAAACTGTGGTGGGGTTACCACCTGTAAGGAATGTTCACCATCAAAGAAGCTTAGGCAATAGTTGTAGGGAACAATAATATTCTACATGATACCATTTGCAGAAAAGATATGGACATCCAACCTTTGGCTAAAGGTCTCTCACTTCCTATGACTGGTAGTTCAATGCAAACTATTAACTTGGGATCGGATTTGTTAAAAAGGGGTATGTTGGCCTCTCCAGGTGCCCAATCTGCAAGATACATGAGGAGAACATGGAGCATTTATTAAACTCTTTTTCGGAAGAGGATATTTTATGGGAGAAGGTAAGTACTATTTTTGGTCATCTAGATCGCTCATGTGAAAACCTCATAGATACTATAGAACTCTGGTGGTAATCATTATTTAAAAATTTGATTGTAAACAAAGCCTGGTTGCTGGTATTAGGACTCCTCCTATGGAACATTTGTAAAGGAAGAAATAAAATAATTTTCAAAGATCAAACAACTCCCTCTCAAACAATCTGGAACACTATTAAGGAGAACATAAGGGAATTTATCCTAGATGACAAATGGACGGATGAGGATTGGAAGGTGGATAGGGAGGAGGCTACAATTCTCACTAACCTTGGTCTCGCATAGGCAATGATGGGCCCCCACCCTATGCCTACAATAAAGTATCATATCAAGTCACCGTCTATCTTTATGCCTCCTCTTGAAGGCTTCGTCAAGTTGAATTTCGATGGTGCTTCAAAAGGAAATCCATGACCAACATGTTTTGGAGGAATTATTAGAGACTTGGAAGGAACTCCTCTATGATGCTATGTTGGGTTCTGTGGATCCACAACCAACAATGTAGTTGATTTCACTGTGCTAGAGAAAGGTCTCTTGTTAGCTAGAAATTTGCAGACTCCCAAGATTCAAATAACAGGGGATTCCTATATAGTAATACATGCAGCCTAGAAAATGATCTAGGGAGCATCACCATCAACAATAATAAGAAGTTGGAGACTTGAGGCACAGGTCAGTCACATACAAACTCTGATGAGTTTGTTCCCCTATGTGATATTATCCCACACATGACAATATCAAAACTAGATTATGGATTGGCTAGCCAATTGGGGTCTCTTGGCTTCCAATAGAGACTTTGCTTCTCACTGGCCTCCAAACATTCCAGTCTTGGATATAAGTCAAATTAGCAACATGTTGGACCGAGATAAATGTTCCGTGTTGGGGGTGGATAACGAGGAAAATAGGGGGGTAGATATGGGATTTAATTCAAACTCCACACGACAACTAGGATGATGATACGTGGTGAGAAGGAAGGACTTAGGGTTTTGCACCATAACATTCTCGAGGTTATGCAGAGTATATTTCTCAGAGATGTGCCTGTATGGTGTGCCTTATGCGTAGGGGAGATGAACGCTAGGAACGTTTGTGGTGCAAGCGTTGTGCAATTATTAGGGTGTCTACCTTGTGCACCCTTTCGAATTTGTGATAGGTGGAGAATCCATCCAACAACACCCTGGTCAATTTATGCAAACCTGGAATACAATGTTGTAGCCCGACTATTTACATGGGGCCTTGGTCCATGGCTTAGACTGAATAAGGAGGAAGTGTCGCTAAAACTGGTCTCTTTGATGATAATTGTGGAGAAACGAGGATTGGAAGTGAAGCATCATGGCATTTCAACCATTTCTATAGTAAATTATGTCCGTCTGCAGGTAATTTCTCTTCTCTGGTCACTCCATAGTTCTGAATTTCAACCTCTTTGTTTATTCAAGGGCGGTGGGAATATTAACAGGAATTCCCTGGGGTTCCTCTCCGATGGAGGGATACTTTTATTTTTAACTCTCTCTTTGTTGTGGGTTGATGGTTTTAGTTTGTCTCTTTGCTCGTTATTTGCATATGTCATTGCTCTTCTCGTAGCAAGAATTTTTTCTATTCTCTTTATTGTTTGGTCTTATGTGGGTGGTGGGGAAGGGAGTCTATGTGTGGAAGTGATCTTGTTGTCATTATTCTGGATGCTATGTGGTTCAACTCATCTCCTATCACAGTGGTCTATTGAATATGGTTGTAGAGTCCTATCCTATAGTGGGGCTCATAATTTAACTCCTGTAGGTGTTTGGAAGGTTTATACTATCTCAATTCTCTTTTTCATAGGTGAGTAGTGTTGTGTGTCGGGCTGAAGGGCTCTTCACAATCTGGTTGGGGGGCTTTGGTCAGGTTGTGGGAGTCGGTCAGGTCGGCTATGTCTCACAGTTTTTAGGGGAAAAAAGGGAGCTTGCGGGTTGCAATACTTCGACAACGGGGAAGGCCGCGTCATGGGAGAGGGCCACAAACACAGGGAATTCATCCTCCCACTAATTAGGCTGTAAATGAAGGTGATGTAGATCAGCTATTGGGTGTGTCTCCTGGATGTGAGGATCTCCCACCTACATTTGACTCCCTGGAAGCACATCTTCAAGAAATCCAAGCAACAATTGATCAACAAGCTCAACAATGACATGATGATAGAAATGAGGTAATAAGTTTCCTCAATGACTTGCAACACAACTAGTGGCATATCATGGATCACAGAGAATCCCTTAGAAGAAGTCAAAAGAGGCTCTAGGATAGATTGGACAACCTCAAGAGACATATGGCACATATTGAATCACATGTACATCAGATCTTCCATCATTAGGGTGAGGGTGAAAATGCATCTTTGACTCATATTAACAATCAGCAATAATGAAAAGAACATGTCACTTTTTGTTCTCTACACAGTTTTGGGCTGCTTGGGCCATTGATATGCGGCCATCTAGTTTTGTTTTTCTACTATCTCAAATTTTTTTACTCTATTTACTAGCTAACAAATCTAGTTGGATTGAGGCTTTAGTTTTTTTGGAAAAGCACCAGCCACGATGTAATCGATTTCTGAATTAATGAAAATTGTTAACTTACAAAACAAACAATAAAATTAATGAATGTAATACTATAATGGTTTATTGATTATTGTATTTTTTATAATAGCTTGATCTTAATTTTATGAAAGTTAATATTCAAGTATTGAATTATTTATGCAGCACCCTAGAACCTCCAAGTAGTACCATCACAACCAACAATAATATCCTATCTTTGATTTACATCGCAACTTGCAAAGAATTTATTATTGTTGTCCAAAAATTGTGGTAAGCATGATAGGTGTTGAGTCTTGAAAATGTCATTCATTTGCATTATACTTTCACTATTATGTCTATTATATCACCTCTATTTCACTACTATGTCACCACATTCATTCCACTTTTATTATTATTGAGCCACCTTTA
The DNA here is from genome assembly GCA_031772625.1 of Pinus tabuliformis. Lineage (NCBI taxonomy): Eukaryota > Viridiplantae > Streptophyta > Pinopsida > Pinales > Pinaceae > Pinus > Pinus tabuliformis. The sequence goes on along the minus strand of CM062811.1, from coordinate 403,358,371 downwards.
TGTTTTTCCAATCTTTATTATTTCTAAGCCTTTTAAGTGAATTTGTCGTTAAACATTAGAAAATAATGTGCATATGCTTATACCTAACAAATGGGTTGAGATTGTTGACATGTGTAAGTTGAAAGGAGGTTTCTAGAAGACCCTTATGTGGCACTCTAAGGCCAAATTCGAATTTGGTTGGAAAGAATCATGGGATCATGAGGATATGTGTCACATCTCCTAATTGTATTGTAACTCTAAAAAGACATGTGTCTTATCAGTTCCTATTTTGATTAGGACTCTAGAGGTAGAGGGAGAGATTCATGGATTCTCATTAATGAAATGGCTCTCATCTTTTTGTATAAATAGGAGATCTCTCTCCTTCATTTGCTAGTCTTTTCTTAGTCCTTTTAGCTTGTTAGTCCCATGGCTTTTGAAAGCTTTGGAGAGCTTTGTTGTACTTTGCACTTTTGAAGAAATTGAATAAAGCTTTGATGTTCTCAACATGGAAGGAGATGTGAAGTAGATGTCATGGAGCATATTAGGATGTAAGGTAGAGTAGATTTCATTTTGTAAATATTGCTTTGTAGAATGTAAGGTAGATTAGATTTTTCATTCATGCAATTTTAATTCATGCAAGTGTGTTTAATTTTGCTTTGATTTCATGACTAATGGCATATGTGATCATCTTGTCTATATTGCTGACCTTTATTTTTCTAGTTTGATTTTCATTAGTATCATTTCTTTAACTTGCACTTTACTTTCTGCTCTTAGATATCAAGTTGTTCATCTATTGATGGTTCTTTTTCCATAATCAAATAACTTTATTGGAGCCAAAATATCACTTAGTACAGCTTGGTTTAGTTTGCTTTAAGACTCACATTGCTGACTTGTTCATAACTGTTATCACATGATAAATCTAGCTGAAAGGCAAAAAGGTTAAGAAAAGGTTAAAGTAGTGTGATTTGTCTCCTTTATGTAGTGTCACTTAGATTTCACATTTCATTTTCATTTTAAATCAGCAGCATAGATACTGGGCCGATGTCATTAGTTCTTTATTTGATGTCTTTATTTTCCTTTAAGCATTTGATTTCATAGGTGGTAGGGGGCCCCTGCCTTGTATAGTTTTCACTTTAATTTCTTGCATTTCTTTTTCTGATTTTTATGTATATTAATGTACAGTTTGAATTACTGCATTTTATTTTTTTTAACATGTATATTATTGTACATAAATTGCTTTCAAGTTGATTGTAGATTAGTGATGCACATAGCCTTTTAATGAACTAATGACGTGATAGAATCATCTTGTCCTTTTGCTGAAGCAGCAAGGATACTGGGTCTCATAGTCATTCTCTTATTATTTGATTATTGCATTTTATTTTGATTGAACTAGTTGTATATTTACACTTTTGTTTAAATACTAACTCCATCAATAACATGTTTTTAGTTCTTTTGAAGTGCTAAGTTTTGGAAGTTACCATTAAGGACATAGGCCTTGTCTTGAAATCTTTATCCATACTTGTCCTTTAAAAGTATTCTTAAGACCTTAGAAAACCAACAAGAACAAAACCCCAAAAACAACATAAACTATAAAACAACGAAGTAAGAGAAAGGTTAACTAAGCACATATAGTGCACCACACTTCATCAGTTTACGATACCCGGATTGATAATTTATGTAGAGCAATTTAAGACATTAAATTGACTAGACATTTTGGCGTCGTTGCCGGGGAAGTGTAATTAGGAGACCTTATTTCTTACATCTGAAAAAAAATTTAACAATTCTTGAGTATGCTCTCCTCCTGCACTTTGTGTGAACTAGAGGATCAAAAAAATGATTGTTAAGTAAAAAAGAAAAAATAATAATTCCTGAGTATGCTCTCCTCCTGCACTCTGTGTGATCTGGAGGATCAGAAAAAGAATTGTTAAGAAAAAATAGGAGACAAAATAAACTTCATCACTTCAATTGATTCAAAAAAAAAAAAAAAAAAAAGGGAGAAAAGAAAAAAATAAACTTCATTTCATTTCCATTTTTACTCCATGCCATCCATTTCATCAATAAAAGTTATTTCCCCATGATCATTTCCATTAAGATTGCCTAACTATCTCTATTTAGCTAAGTGGTTGCTGTGACACTGGTTTCCGCAGCTAATACTGGTTTCCGCAGCTGATACCGGTTTCCGCAGCCACCACTCTGTTTTTCAAACTTACAGTCAAGATGTTAGTGCAATAAAATGAAAATGCAGGAATGACTAAACAATATAAAAATTCACAATTTCAGAGAAAAAAAGAACTTCAAGTTGGACTATGCTCATCGAAATGTAAATCAACGTCTGAAGTTGTGTAATGAGTATAGGTTCCAGAAAGCTGAATGAGTATTGTGTCCTTCCTGAAGGCCGAATGTGTATTGGTGGGTGTTGTTATTCTGTGCCCGAATGAGCGAGCAATGATGATTCCTCCGACCCCATAAAAAAAAGAGGTTTAGCTCAATAAAAACAGCGAACTATTTACCCTGCTTAGGCCTTTGCCCCCACTACTGGTGATGCCCTTACCTCCGTAGGTTATGCATCTGGATTTGGATATTTATATGGAACGGGGCGAGAATCTTCTTCTCAATCTCGATCTACTGAACCAACTGAAGAACCATTTGCTGGATCAACGGCTTAGTGAACGGAATAATCTGCTCCATCAACAGAATCCAAAGCGGTAAACTCCATTAAGCCCGCTGAAGAGTCTCACCCTCACCAATTGAGAATTAACTCGCTGATCAGAGAAATTGATAAAAAGTGTCTCTCTGGCTTTCTTATAGGAAAGGTTGACCTTCAGCACATACATGATATATGGAGCGGCACGAGTCAATGGTGTGATGAGAATGAATGACGAATTGGAAAGATCTTCACAGGCCGAACACAGAACAGTATAGAAAGAAAAATTAACTCAGGAAAAATGCGTAAACAGCTAAAAAACGTCAAACTTCAAACGTTCGATTTGCCCAAATGGAGACGAATTTCAAAAAACTAAAACATGGGTTTTTTTTCCAGGTGGGTTAATTAGATAACCCAGAAACCGTTTGAGAAAATTCGTGGCGGTCTGGGATAAATCTTCGGTTCTTTGGAGCCTCGTTTTTTGCCGCCGCGTGAAAAAATTGAGTTATTAACTGATAGTTTGATTAATTAATTAACTCCGCGTGTCTGAGGAGGAGAAATCCAAATAGGAGTCATCTATGTGCTGTTGTTCAAGCCTAATTATAGTCTTATTCGTTGTACTCTTGAGACGTGACCGTAATATCCGCAACCGTTTGATGAGATGTGTACACAGTCATCCGATCTGGAAGGTTCCCGCCGTTACTCTACCCATACCATACACCTCACATGCTTTGCTGAAAATTCGTCAAACTCAAGTGATTTATTTGAAGCGAAAGTCAAATCAGTTAATTGCAGCTCAAACATGTAAATTGCATAGTTCAACAGCATCTATCGGTGAAGGCAGCCAATTCCAAGATTGAAGACTCAACAAAACATGGCAGTTTTCCAAACAAAGCTTGGCAGAGCTGAACCGTGAATTGCACTAGTTAAGTTAGTTGTCTTGAAGGGGCACATTTTTTTCTCTTCCACGCACACAGCCACTCCATTTCACAGTACTTTCTACACTCTGCACTTTCCGCAGCTCACACAGCGTTTCCGCAGCTCACACAGGGTTTCCGCAGCCAATCCCGGATTCCGCAGCTGTTTTGTTAAACTATAGGTTGCAGGTGTCATCAGGAAAAACAAGTCACATGGGTAGCTGGGGGAATGTTGGTACATGGATGGTGTCCTATTCATTCGATCAAATTTGATGAAAAAGACCCCGGTCAAAGGGAAGTCAAATTGTGTGTTATCACAAAGTCGCCACACTGAGTCGCCACACTAAGTCGCTGCATGTCAAGAAAAAATAATAATTTTGAATCAATGAAATGAACAAGTTATTTTTTCACTTTTCTGAAGGTATTGATTAATTTTGGACTGATAATGAAAGATGAATGGCTAACTTTTTATTCAAGATTTTTAGCTACAGAGCTGTTCCCCAATTCCGCAGCCAGAAAAACCTCATTGTTCAAATCAGCCTATCTTTTTCATACAAAATCAGATTTTGATGATTTAAGTACCATTGAAAAGATCTCAACAAGATCTATACAATGAGAAATATATCATTAGAGTTTGAAATGGCAAATAATGAAATAAATTGCTGAAAAGAAGCAACATCAACTTGAGGCACTAATTCCAAAGTAGGTATAAATTCTTTTGATTTTTCCTTTGAGAACTTGTTTCATTAATACAAATTCTTAGTTTTGTGTGTAAATATCATAACTAGAGAGATTGATCACCTCTCTCCTTTGATAATCTTACATTCCATTGCAGAAGAAGTATTAGTTTTTTTGCAGGTTTCAGGAGGAAGGACAAATGACTACAAGAGAATGGTGTCTCTCTAAGAGACCAATTTGTTTCATAAGAGGATGATCAACAACAAAGAGGAAATATGCTGATGTAAAATCAGATCCAAACACTTGAAAAACTTTCAGATACTATTGTCTCCATCACATCCATCCATCACATCCATACTTCATAATAAACCATTCACCTCATTCCACTCCATATTTTCCATTTACATTCACATACACTTTCCATCTCTTTTTGTCCATTCATAACCCACAAATAAAAGCAAGAGGCTCATTCACATGCTTATTGCCATTGCCATTTCTGTTCTCCATTGCCATCTTCCATTTTCACTTTCCATTTCTTGTCATTTTCATTCCGCAAATAAGCCCTGCTTCAATGCAAATTATTGAGTCCATAGTCCTTTGAGTCTAATTTCTTTGTAAAAAAAAAACACCTTGAGGCTTGCATGCCTTAATGGCAAGTCCTCATGCTAACAAACAATGGGAATACATTAATGTCCCTTGTTCGTTAGATCTTCTAGGTGACTCGACATCAGCAAATTCATTCGTACCTAGCAAGATGTGTTTGGGACATCTTGACTCTCATTGTCATCAATGGTGAGAGTTCTCGTGTTGACTAGTGGCATCCATTAATGGCCACTAAGCCAACAATTTCCTACTATGTTCGATATCAGAACATCTTTTCACATAGTAGGAATTGTGCCAATGAGTTTTGAAGACATGAAGACTATTATTTTCAGCATTTTGGAGCAGATTCAACAAGTTTTAGTAGAAGCAATAAAAAGCCATCTTATCTCTCTATCCATGACTCCTCTTGTTCAGCCACTTGAAGAAGAATATGATCAGAATTTTTCAGCCACCACACATACAACTCATCCATTCCAAAGGGTAAGTGAAGCTACGGCATTTTCTAACTTTTAACCATAGAATTCCATAAAAAGCTAGAATGATAATTGTTGGAAAAACATTTCTCTTCCTCATTTCATAAAATTGCCAATACCATCAGTTGGGGGGGGGAATACATTCATATTCATATCTTGCCATGTCCATATCATATTCAAGAGCTCACATATTTCCAACATATATTAATTATTACATTGCTATTATGAGCATACAATGGCTTTTGAAAAAAGTGCTTAAAGGATAAATTGGATACAAACAAAATCATGGTTGTCACACAAGAACCAACCATCATGCAATCCAATAAAGATATACTTTGCAACAATAATCAAAATATCATTATGCAAAGTTCAAAGATCAAAATAGAAGGCAACAAAAAAAAAAAAAAAAAAATGGTTGTAACACAAGAACCAACCATGTTGCAATTCAAGTGAAACACTTTGCAGAAATATGAAGTTATCAAATGATATCATGCAAAGTTAAGCCAAAGCTCAAGGATCAAAAGAGTTAATGTAATATATAATGCATGAGGACATGCAATAGCTTCAGTTGGGGGGTATGTTGAGTCTTGAAAATGTCATTCATTTGCATTATACTTTCACTATTATGTCCATTATATCACCTCCATTTCACCTCCATTTCACTACTATGTCACCACATTCATCCCACTTTTATTATTATTGGGCCACCTTTATATTTTTCCAATCTTTATTATTTCTAAGACTTTTAAGTGAATTTGTGGTTAAACATTAGAAAATAATGTGCATATGCTTATACCTAACAAATGGGTTGAGATTGTTGACATGTGTAGGTTGAAAGGAGGCTTCTAGAAGACCCTTATGTGGCACTCTAAGGCCAAATTCGAATTTGGTTGGAAAGAATCATGGGATCATGAGGATATGTGTCACATCTCCTAATTGTATTGTAACTCTAAAAAGACATGTGTCTTATCAGTTCCTATTTTGATTAGGACTCTAGAGGTAGAGGGAGAGATTCATGGATTCTCATTAATGAGATGGCTCTCATCTTTTTGTATAAATAGGAGATCTCTCTCCTTCATTTGCTAGTCTTTTCTTAGTCCTTTTAGCTTGTTAGTCCCATGGCTTTTGAAAGCTTTGGAGAGCTTTGTTGTACTTTGCACTTTTGAAGAAATTGAATAAAGCTTTGATGTTCTCAACATGGAAGGAGATGTGAAGTAGATGTCATGGAGCATATTAGGATGTAAGGTAGAGTAGATTTCATTTTGTAAATATTGCTTTGTAGAATGTAAGGTAGATTAGATTTTTCATTCATGCAATTTTAATTCATGCAAGTGTGTTTAATTTTGCTTTGATTTCATGACTAATGGCATATGTGATCATCTTGTCTATGTTGCTGACCTTTATTTTTCTAGTTTGATTTTCATTAGTATCATTTCTTTAACTTGCACTTTACTTTCTGCTCTTAGATATCAAGTTGTTCATCTATTGATGGTTCTTTTTCCATAATCAAATAACTTTATTGGAGCCAAAATATCACTTAGTACAGCTTGGTTTAGTTTGCTTTAAGACTCACATTGCTGACTTGTTCATAACTGTTATCACATGATAAATCTAGCTGAAAGGCAAAAAGGTTAAAGTAGTGTGATTTGTCTCCTTTATGTAGTGTCACTTAGATTTCACATTTCATTTTCATTTTAAATCAGCAGCATAGATACTGGGCCGATGTCATTAGTTCTTTATTTGATGTCTTTATTTTCCTTTAAGCATTTGATTTCATAGGTGGTAGGGGGCCCCTACCTTGTATAGTTGTCACTTTAATTTCTTGCATTTCTTTTTTTGATTTTCATGTATATTAATGTACAGTTTGAATTACTGCATTTGTTTTTTTTTAACATGTATATTATTGTACATAAATTGCTTTCAAGTTGATTGTAGATTAGTGATGCACATAGCCTTTTAATGAACTAATGACGTGATAGAATCATCTTGTCCTTTTGCTGAAGTAGCAAGGATACTGGGTCTCATAGTCATTCTCTCATTATTTGATTATTGCATTTTATTTTGATTGAACTAGTTGTATATTTACACTTTTGTTTAAATACTAACTCCATCAATAACATGTTTTAAGTTCTTTTGAAGTGCTAAGTTTTGGAAGTTACCATTAAGGACATAGGCCTTGTCTTGAAATCTTTATCCATACTTGTCCTTTAAAAGTATTTTTAAGACCTTAGAAAACCAACAAGAACAAAACCCCAAAAACAACATAAACTATAAAACAACGAAGTAAGAGAAAGGTTAACTAAGCACATATAGTGCACCACACTTCATTAGTTTACGATACCCGGATTGATAATTTATGTAGAGCAATTTAAGACATTAAATTGACTAGACAATAGGCATTTAAGAATTTTTAATGGGGTTAGGCATTGACACTTCTTTTGGTAGAAGATGCAAGAATTTGGTTGAGTTTGAGTATCATTTTGTGTTTAATAATCACTGATTGTGAGTTAATATTTATACATAATCCAATTAACTTTATGCACTGCCAAGTGTCCAATGCTATTATTCAATGATTACAATTTCTATTTAAAACTTTGAGATTTTTAACAGTGTGAGCATAGAGTTTTGTTTGAATTTCTATAAAAATCAATTAAGTAATGAATTCCATCATATCTTGGTAATGAATATTATGTCATTTTAGAAAATTTGAACAATCAATTAATACAATTTGAATATTTGTTTATTCATTGTATTCCTAAAAAATAGTCTAAATAAAATAATTTGATGACAAAGTCAAAACTCAATTACATTAGTTAGAAACAAAGGTAGGGACTAGTTACTTTGCAGTTTTTTTTTGTTATGTTAAATTCTTCCTTGAGTGTAATTTATGATAAAGTTATTGCGTAGAGACTCCTATTAATTAATTGTACTTTGAGATTTGTATGGATAGTTTCAATGTTTTGTGTTCACAATTGAATTAGATATTTTCAATTTGAAATTGTAAACCATATGGATTTCCATTCATGGTTGAACCTCATAAAATGAAAGAAGCTCTCTCTTAAAAACAAAATAAATTTCCCCTAATGATTTACTTATAAATTCAGGTGTGGGGTTCCTTATCATATGTAAAGGAATTAACAACTGAGGTAGATTTGTTGTAAATAGTATGAAAAGATGATCTCTCCCTATGGAAACCTAAAGAGTATGAAAATATCCATCCCTCTCCCCGGATACCTTAACTAATGCTAGCCACAAGCTCAAGTAAATTTGAACATCATAAACCCTCACATCTCTCCCTCTATTCAAATACTTGAGAAATAATCTTCCCTTTATCAATATTATTCCAAAAAATATGTAGAGAAACATAGAAATATGCACAAAAACATGTTACTAAATTTGTACATGCATCAAACTCATATGCAAATTGCATGGCTGGAAATGGTTAACATTGATCTAGGAAAAAATGTAGGTGCATAGATATCAAGGTGATAGATAGGGATGGGAATCTCCTAGTTTGGGTTTGTTTCCTCCTAGTTCATTCACTCATAAACGATGGAGAAAAATATAAGAGGAAAAACACAATAATTGAAGTAGGTAAATCTAGAACCACTGATATAGAAACTTTGAACTGCAACAGATTTACCAGTGGTGTGTTACTTCAATGTGCAAACATGTTGGGAAACTTACAAGATTTATATTATTCATGCTGGAAAAGGGAGGGAAACTAGAAAGTAGAATAACTGAGACAGTTTGGAGGAAAGCAACTACAAAAAGAGAAAAAAGCATAGCCTTGGCTCAATACCATCTCCACTTTTGTAAGACTACTAGCTATAACAATGTGAGGAAGAGAGTGAACCAAATATTCATGGGTCTTCTAGTTTTCTACTCCACTATAGTGGTTCTAATTTCTATAATGATTTTCACTTGGTCACCTACTTGGTAGGAGTAGTGGTTCCACCCATATCCCTACCAATCTTAACTAATGCTAGCCACAAGCTCAAGTAAATTTGAATGTCATAAACTCTCATCTCTTTCCCTATATTAAAATTCCTGGACAATAATATTCCCTTTATTAATATTATTCATAAAAATAGGTAGAGTAACAGAGAAACATGCACAAACATGTGTTACTAAATCCGTACATGCATCAAACTCATATACAAATTGCATGATAGGACATGGTTAACATTGAACTAGAAAAAATTGTAGGTGCACAAATAGCAAGGTGATAGATAGGGATGGGGATCTCCTAATATGGGTTAAGTTTCCTCCTACTACATTCACCCATGAAGGATGGAGATAAGATAAGAGGAAAAACACAATAATTGAAGTAGCTGAAGTTAGGAACACTTCCATAAAAACTTTGAATTGAAATGGAGTTACTAATGGTGTGTTGGGTCTATGTGCAAACATGTTGGACAACTAATGAGAGTTATATTATTCATGTTGGAAAGGGTGAGAAACTAGCAAGTAGAATAAGTGAGACAATTTAGATGCTAGAAACTAAGAAGAGAGGGACAAGCTTGGCCTTGGAACAATACCATCTCCACTTTTGGAATACTACTCACTATAACAATGTGAGGAAGAGAGTGAACCAAATATTCATGGATCTTCTATTTTTCTACTCCACTATGGTAGTTTTAATTTGTACAATGTTTTTCACTTGGTCACCTATTTGGTAGGAGTAGTGATTTGTATTTTTCTCTTGATTTTCATTGGTTATCCATTTGGTGTTTCTTCAGTTGTAATTTTGCTACAAGTTCTAGCCAAAATATATGATTTCTAGTTCAAGAACAAGGTTTCCCATATTACTACCTTATTCCATGCTTAATTCCTAGGAATAGCTATACATATATATATATATATATATATATATATATATATATATATATATATATATATATATATATTATTCAATATATATGCTTCCTATTATTACCCCTAACCTTGGTTTTCTTTCCTTGATCTCATCATTTCTTTGTGCCATGCAATGCATATATTTATCCAAAGCTTCAATTTCAAGACCTAAAACATCAAGTTCTTTGAGTAAAACATCAACTCAATCTATGACTCCCAAAAAACCAAGCTCATGAATGAGAATGTTAATGGAAAATATGAGTGGGTCATTGAGTTGAAGAACATGCAATACAAAAATAATGGTTCTTTAAATCACAAATAGCCCATTTTCTCCATGTTATCTATTCATGGCATACAAAGGCTATGAGTGTGACTATGTAGAGACTTATGAAAATGGTGAGTAATAATAAGAATCCACCTACGATCATTTATTCACATTGGACAATATGAAGACCTTTGTTGTATTTTTTTACAAACATATCGAGAAAAAAATGTCTATGAAATCCACTAGAATGCACAAGAAAAATTTTAAATGCTAAGTGAGAACATGTTTAAGGAATCATCATGACCCTTGATGGAGGCCATTGCTCCATATATTGCTATTGATCATGTATTTTATTTCATCTACAATGAAATGTGGTTTCCTAATCTCTATTTCAAGTTATCCTTAAATCTGAGCTAGTGTGTTAAGTCTCAAGACATTTACTATAGTCAATTTCATGTCATTAATCATGGTATGATTAATATGTAATTGTTGAATCAACGGCCCTAGGATATGATTAACAAGTTTATTGTAGGGGAGGAATCAAACAAGGGCTTCAAATTATTTTTCTTCTTTAGTTATCATGGTAGTGACTATTAAGAAAATATGTCTTTCTATTAATGCTTTAAAATCAAAAGGTTAGTGAAACTTCTTCTGATTTAACTTTTATTGTTTTTCCTTTCACCATTACTTTTTCAAATTACCTTAGGACCAATTTACATTAGGTTGATGATATAGTTACAAAAATTAGGATTGAGGTTTTTTATTTACAAAAAACACTTTCTTGTATGATTCATGTCTCTATTGTTGTTAATGTCCATTACACATGAATTTGTTGTATCCAAGCTTATGAACAATGATTTGACAAAAACCACTAGATTGGTGGTAATGGCTCTAGATCAAGGTCTAGGGTTATTCAAGGTAGTGTTCATGGGTGCCAACATATTTGATGGCCATTTTAAACCTATGGTCACCATCAATGCACTTGTAGGGGGGCATGTCACAATGTGGAACTTGAATATCACTGCTTCAAGGTGAATGGGTGAATAACCAATGTTTAATTGCATGGAAATTACTCCAATTCATTTTATGACGGGAGTTTCTAATTGGTTCCATAAATAAAATTAGATGCAAGACTTAACATATTCCAATTAGTTGGAAAAAACATCAGGACATGCATTCTCATAGTATGAACACCTTACAACTTAAATATCACATGAAAGTTTTACTTTCTTGTAGTCTAGTTCAAAAGATGGTCCATGCACTACTAAAGTGTGCATTTGTCACTACATGGAACACCAAAAAATTGAAGATATGTTTATTGGAATTAGTTTTCAATTATTAGAGCTAGGGAGTATATTCCAAATTTAGATATTTATAGTGCATTTTTTTATTTATTAGCAAACAAATCTTGTAGGCTATTACCTTACATTTAGGAAGTTATGAAACATAGTTACTCACATGTGAAAGTTGTAGACTATTGGGTTTAATCTACTAAAAAAACATGGGGGGATAATATCCTATAAGTGACTTGCATGTGCATAGAAAATACCATGGCCTTAAGAGAGATGCTTACAAACCATGCGATAGTTAAACTTGCAATATAGGCTTGTGGGTTATAAAAGAAACCATGGAGAAGAAGTTAGTTTTGTAGAGTGTACGGTTGTTGTTTCTTTCATGGGGTTTGTTATAAATGAGAAGAGCCCAAGCTCTTACTCAAGTGGATCATATTTTATAGCTAATGAAGATTAGCTTGAAGGATCCTCATAATTCCATTCAAAGTTGGGAATACTCCATTGATGCTTCTTGCAATTGGGTTCAAAATGCCTTGAAAATTTCTACATTACATGAAGTCAAATTTCTTAATGGCCCTTTTTTTTGTCAAACTTTTTTATAGCAAATGGGTGAATCCATGAAGCTAGGTAACACTTTTTGGCATGTGAGAGGGTGAAATAATATATTTTTTAACCCTTAATTGAGCTAATTTAAAGTGGTCTATAAAGTTATTGATATCTCGATTAAGATCTTTAATAATCCCTTAATCAAAGGTTCTTTACAGATAAAACAAACCCTCGATCAAAGGTTCTTGATGGATACAATGAACCCTGGTCAAGGTTCTTGTACAAGTTAATCAAACCCTTGATTGAGCTATAGATCTATTGAGTTCTCGACCACCCCAATTAATTTCTTTGAAATTATGGGACCCTCCATGTAAAGTTTGTTAATATCACTCCTATGATGCTTTAATTTTCCTAATTTTGGGTGATTTTCAATTTTCTTAGTTTTCATCTTTGATTGCTTCATTGCTTTTATTTTTCAGCTAGCTTTCCAATGGTTCAAATTTCGCTTGATTCTATTGGACAATTTGAAAGATATCCTTGGTCAAAGTTTGGTCATTTTTACTACCTGAGCATTAAAATATGTAAATATATATTTTTATAATGTTTTATAATTTATATAAATTAAATATAATTCATTTAGTTAATTTCTTAATTTTAGTTTATTAGTTAATTATTCCTTATTTAATTAAGTTAAGTTAATTTAATTAATTGTAATTACCTAACATAATTATAATTATGAGTGATTGGAGACTTCCACAGTGAATCACATTTTTTGAAAATTCTTGGATAACATTGTGTAATATGTGTGATTTGTCCAACATTTCAGAAGAAAAATAAAATTTATGCCCAGGACTATGTTAAAAAAATAGACTTCAACCAATTTCAACATCCAGACTTTGAGAGGAAATATCTCAAGTTATAATGCACTAAATGAGGAAAACGAGGACTTGTTAGAAAGGTATTTATGAGGAGAAGAATCTGGCAGTGGTTATTTGACCATATATGGCCACTTACTACTCCAAAAAATTAGTAGAAGTCAAGGCTATGAATATGTAGCCAAAATTATTTTTCTAAGCTTGTTTTTGGAGAAATGTTTTTGGCCAGGGAGATTTTTTGTCACTAATTCATTCCCAAATTTTTTATTTGGCAGTGAAATTTCAACTAGAAGTAATGGAAAGCTTCAATTTTAGTTTTGTTAATTTATTAAGTTGAAAATTAATTCGTTATTTTGTTGTTGATAGATTGAGGAATTTGAGATTTGTTTTTATTTTTAATTTAAAATTTTGTTAATTTTGCAGAGTTGGTTCCAAGGGATCAAGATCTAGAGCTTCCAAACAATAGGATTAGCGTAGTAGAAGAGTACAAATATTTTTCAGCTAAAAATAACAGCGCAAAACTGCCTTGCAACAAAATTCCATTTTGGGATTTAATTTGTAAATTATAAATAAGATCTCTAGAGAAACACCATGGGTTCCTTTTTTCTGCAAGTAGGGTCACTCTTTGCACAACTATAAAGAGGATTTTTGTTTTAGGATTAGTACGAATACTCAAATCTGAGCTTGGGGGTTTTCTTTCTGAGATTAAGTATCTGTTGTAGATTCTAGATCTTATACTATTGTGGCTCCATTTTCTATTGAATGAACTTGATATATTGGGAAGATTGTTGGAGAAAATCTTTGTATTTTCAATTACTATTATTTGCGAATAAAATCCTACTCTTTTATGACACCATGTTTTAACACTATTGTTAAATATGTGAATTCCTATTTATTTGATCAACTATCTAATCTAATAATGACATAGATCATCCATTTGTATTTTGATTTTCTCTTGCATTTAATCTAACTTGTGAGTAACTATATACTCAAAAAATTTCCATCTTCAATTGATTTAACAATCATTAAAATTGTGTGAAATATTTCCCTATTTTAGTGGCTCATTTTTTATTATTTTAATTTCTACACAGAGCATGTCATGCTTTAAATATATCAACTATTAGAACTACTTTAAACACATGTTAAATCTCCATTATATTTTAATTCTTTCACTTGGTATTTAGGAAATATTTCCTATGTGCCGAGTTAGAATAATTTTCTTTGTTTTTCCATATTAGTAAGTAGGATTTCATTTAGATTACTTCTCATTTTCAAAAGTATCCTTATGCAAGAGAAAACATTAATGTCTCTTAGCATAGCCCTCATTCTAGCACGAAAGATTTCCTATTCAAGTGGCCACAAAAGGACAACTATTTCCCTTTTCCAATTAGTACAAGCAATTGATATCATAAGCTAGTAGGCAAAAGTTAGAGTAGATCCATGCATTTATATTAGTTTTAAATTAGATTAGATTAGTTTAGATTTGTTTTAGGTTGAGGTAGCCAGGCCTATAACAAGGAACAATCACCATCCCAAACAAATAAGGGTCTAATTGGGGCCCTGACTGGGTGATTTCCTACATGTTGATGTTGGTCAATTTTTTCCATCTACAAGATCTCAATTAAGAGTTTGGACCTTGGTTGAACTATAGAGTTGATCTGTAAACTCTACAATGCGATTTAGGTCCTCCTTTTTCTTATAAAAAAACCAAAAACAAGTCATGATGCCCTTATTTCTATTTGCATTAATGATCCACAGATCCTTCATTGATATTTTCTTATCCTACAAAGGCCTTGATTAAGGGTTTAATAAACTCTTTATCAAGGTATTTTGAAAATGCTTGTTATGCAATTAATCGAGTTTTACAATAACCCTTGATTGATCTAAATTGCTTGATTAAGGGTTTAAAATCCTAAAATCCAACAACCTTGCACCAAGATTTCTATAGCTACAACTTTAATCGGGTGAAACCCCTTCATCTCTTTCATGTTATGTGGTAAATTTAAAGGCAGTGAATTTTCCAATGAATCCTCTTTATAATGGTGTATTACATCGACACTTTTGATTTCATATTATAATTTTAATTTATTTCCCTTTAAGAAATATACTTAAACATTTTTTTTCCATAGTTCCAAAGGCGCTTGGAGAAAAATTAAAAGCATAAAAACTATACAACCAATTTTTTTTTTTTTTTTGGGATCGTTGTGGATATTTCCTCCTTAAAAAGGTATTCTTGGTTTTCCTAACTTATGTAAATGGTAGGGAAAATATTGACACGAACACAGAGTTTTGTAAAAGATGATTCAAATATTAATTGGTAAATTTAGGAAAATAATTAAAAATACAATTTCAAAAAAAAATGTGGGATCTACTACATTCCATCTAAATTGTGTTTGCATGTTTTTTTTTTGAAATTGTGTTTGCATGTTTTTTTTTTGAAATTGTACATTGAATATTGAATTAGCTAATGGGAACAAAACTAACATGTTAACTCTTGTAGAAACTTGTAAGAATAATCATTAATTAAATGAAAATTTAAAAGAAACTTGTAAGAATAATCATTAATTAAATGCAAATTTGGCATATTAAATGACATTTTTTTTTTTTTTTTTTTAAATATTGGTAAAAAAAATAACAGGATTCCCTACAAATTTCTTTTTACTGCACATCAAAATTCCAAAGGTGTATATGAGTTCATAACCACATTTCACTAAAAATTGTCAACCATTTCCATGGATTCACCCATATTCATAAATATGATAGAAAAGAACAAAGAGAATGAATAAGTAAGGAGGCATTGTTTAAATATGAATTTTCTAATTGTACATTATGAACCATATATACTTTATTAAGAATTTATAAGATTACATAGAGTTTCAAAATTGGAATGCATACGTATTCAACATACAAAGTGCTTTGTTTGTACTAAATTGACATTTTGCTAATTTATCTAAAGCACAAAATTTACAAGAAAAAATTATTTGACATTAGAATTTGGAATGTGTTGTATCTATAATACTTTCTTGCATTTATGTCAAATGGTCTAGTTTTCCATCCATGATACAATAAGGAAGAGGTGCAGTCTAGGTCGTTCAAAGGGAAATCAAAAGGGAAAGGCAACACATCGAATGACCATTTCAGAGAAGGCTTAGCATATCGGGGGTCGATATTAGATGGGAGACTCGAAATTTCGGGAATCAAAATCTAGAGGAGAGCTGAAAAGGAAAGCACCGAAATATCAGAGGTTGAAATGAAGGGGGGGTTATCAAAATTCGGGAGGCGACCACATTGGAACCTGATATTGGAAGAACGAGAAGGAAGGCATATAGGATCTCGATACTGTAAGGTTGGACATCGGAGGAGAGGGCACATCAGAACCCAAATCTCAGACGGTTGTTCATTTCAGGATATCAGAGATCAGGACCTTGTAACCTTTTAAAATATATAATTCTTTATAAGTCTCGATATCGCTGAGAAGGGGAAAAAATAAAGGAACTCGTGGAAAATCTAAGGACCCCATGGATGCTTTCTCTTGCCTCAGGATAGGACACTTGGAAGTAGATAATTAGCTCTACAGAGCTGACGAGGCCGATGAAATCAACATGATGTGGTCGTACGATGGACATGTGGCAGTTAATTTCGACATTTTTGAGGGCCTAATGGGGTAAATCTTGGTGACACGTGTCACCACCAAGGATGCTCTGTTATGAAACTAGCTCAAGAAAAAGATAGAAAAGATAGATCAACGCCTTAGAATTCAGCCTCTTCGAGGGGGCAACCTCCTTTACATTACATAAATGAACAATTCTTGGATGATACAAATGAAAAGACCTCCTTTCTATATATAGGAGTCTAAGGGGTCATAACATAATCAGAGCCGACATAACAATAATAATGTAAGGGCACAATAATAACAATAGTGGGCTTCTATGGGGCACAATAGTAACAATATGGGCACTACATGGGTACATCAATATAATAAGTGGGTTGTACTAATAACAGTAAGGGGTTACACTAGTAGTATAGGGGCCTAACATGCCCCTCGCCTTCAAAAAGCGTTGTCCTCAACGCTTGAGTAGTTCTTGATGCTTCTGTATAAAATTCTTGTCCTCCCATTTGGAATCTTCAGCAGGTAAGTTCTTCCACTTGATGAGATACTCTGAAATTGATCGATTTCGTAGCTGTCGGGTTCTTGTTTCTGTGACTGCTCCAGGTTCCAATATGATTTTTCCTTCCTCTTCAATTTCTGGCAATATTGTTTGAATTGGGATTTTTTGCAACTTTTGAATAAGTGGCCATACTTCTTCATCCTTCTTCCATTCATCCCTTGCTTCATTTATCCAATCTGGTTGGATAATAGAAATAGCACAAAACAATGCTTCCACATCCTCATCCTTGAAGAGTCTTCCCATTCGGTAAGGTCGCCATTTTTTAAGTGCATGTAGTATTGCCAACATTTCCTTCTCATAAATAGCTTGCTTTAGATGTAGCAGTAAAAATACCCAATCAACTACATCAAAACATTTTTCACTACGATGTTGATCTACCTGTTGTTTCGTTTGATTTTGCACTGAAGTGGCATTATCCTTTAAAAGTTGGAGAACTTGCTGTTGATGCTCGATGTGATCTTTCTCTGCTTGAACCTTTTTCTTCTTGATATATCCTTCTATCTCTAGATTTTGAGGAGTGGTAATTTCTTCCAATCCTTTACAATATATGGTCGAATTCATTTCTTGATGCTTGATGTGATCTTTCACTTCTTGAACATTTTTCTTCTTGATATGTCCTTCTATCTTGATAGTTTGAGGAGTGGTAATTTCGACCAATGAATTACAAGATATGGTTGGATTCATTTCTTCTTTCTCGATGTTATCTTTCACTTCTTTCACCTTTTTCTTCTTGATATGTCCTTCTATCTTGATAGTTTGAGGAGTGGTAATTTCGACCAATGAATTACAAGATATGGTTGGGTTCATTTCTTCTTTCTCAATGTGATCTTTCACTTCTTTCACCTTTTTCTTCTCGATATGTCCTTCTATCTTGAGAGTTTGAGGATTGGTAATTCTTGCCAATGCCTTACAAGATATGGTCTGATTCATTTCTTCTTTCTTTGGGGTGGGGTCCTGGCATATATCTTCTTCTTTTGATGTTTCTTGATCCTTTTCTTCCTCCTCTTCATATTCTATGTAAAATAATTTCCTCTCAGCACACTTATGACCTTTAGTGCATTTGTTATCACAATTGTAACAAAGCCCTTTTTCTCTCTTTTCTTCCAATTGTTGTGGTGTAACCCTTGTAGGTTGTGGAAGGCTAGGAGAAACAACACTTCCACCTTTATAGTTGTGAGGGGTATGCTTCTTGGTTTCCATAATTTTTCTTTCCACTATGTCACAAAGCCCTTTTACTCTTTCCAATTGTTGTGGTGTTGCTCTAAAGAAGGTGTTGCTCTTTGTATCCTCATAATGTGCTATCATTTCCTCCGTGAAAATTGACCACGTAACAAGTTTTTTACGAGAACAAAGCCCTTCATACCATAAAAATTGATCCGGTTCTAAATATGAAGATGCAATATATACCTTTTGTAACAGTGGTACACCATGTAGGTCAAAATATTGCTCCATCTGAAGTATCCAATTTACCGGTCCTTGCCATCAAACTTCCTCATCTTGCTTTTTCTTGATTTTAGGAGCTCGATCTTGAAATGACTGTAACTATGTACTTTTGGATCTTTAAGTTCTGAAATTGCAACCTGTAGTAGCCCTTTGTGTGCTATTTCCAATGCCACAAGTCTGACCCAAATTGGATTCTCCAAGGAAGAGTTATGCGAAATCTCGCACAGTGACTTGATTATAGACTGGTTCAGTAGAGCGAACTTGTACGACATGCCACGAGTCACTGTTTCAACCTTTGGATCTGAAAAATGCATAAAAGAAACTACAGTCCGTCCTATTTTTGTGTCTTCTTACGAAATTTCAATCTGATCCTCAGAGAGAAAGTTATGACAATTTTCCCCATGTCACCTGTTTGGAATGTAATTTAGGAGTTTGCAAAAAGACCAACTTCCTCAAATCATATCTCCGAAAATATAGCGCGAAAAGCTCTGAAATTCAGACCTGAGGTTTAGCGCGATTTCTTCTCAAATGGGCTTTTTTTGAAACTTCGGAAATGTCGCAGAAAAAAAGTTATAGCGAAAATGCCATGATGACCTGTTTGGAGCAGCGAAACCCTAGAATCCAAAGCTCTGATACCAAATGTTATGAAACCAACTCAAGAAAAAGATAGAAAAGATAGATCAACGCCTTAGAATTCAGCCTCTTCGAGTGGGAAACCTCCATTACATTACATAAATGAACAATTCTTGGATGATACAAATGAAAAGATCTCCTTTCTATATATAGGAGTCTAAGGGGTCATAACATAGTTGGCATTATGATTCTGGTATGGCTTTATGATACATATGTTGTACTTGATGGCAACCCACTCATCTCAGATGATAAATTGTAGTGCAGAAAAGTTCACGCACTTATATGCAGAGAAAAGCTTATTCTATGTAGAGAAAAGTTCATGCACTTATATGCAGAGAAAAGTTTATTTCATGTAGATAAAAGTTCACGCACTTTTATGCAGAGAAAAGTTTATTTCATGTAGAGTTTATTTCATGTAGAGAAAAAGTTCACGCACTTTCATGTTGGAGAACTTACCTTTGGTCCATGGTAGTTAGTCCTTGGTATTTGAACCTATGGTTTTGGACCATGGTACCTCGTCAAAAGTGTGTATATGTTGGAGAACTTACCTTTGGTCCATGGTGGTTAGTCCTTGGTATTATTGAGCCCCATGTTTTTGGGCCCCTTGTATTGGTTATCTATGGTATTGATCCATGATTTTAGGAAGAAGCTTGCCTATATAAAGCAAAGGAGATCACTTGGCTAATTCATTCTTGCAAATCGAATATCTTAAGATTTGAAATATTGGGTTATTGTTTTAAAAGTTTGATCTATGAAAGGGAAGTTGAAAGTGAATCTATGAAGGGTGATCTCTCGAGCGCTGCAGCTACGGAAGTGCGGAGGCACCACAGAAGGCGCAGTGCGGAGGCGCCACAGAAGGCGCAGTGCGGAGACGCCATAGAAGGCGCAGTGCGGAGGCGCCACAGAAGGTGCAATGCAGAGATGCCACAGAGGCGCCACAGAAGGCGCAGTGCGGAGGCGCCACAGAAGGCGCAGTGCGGAGGCACCACAGAAGGCGCAGGTGCGGTGGTCGCGGCGCCACAGAAGGCACAGGTGCGGAGGTAGTACAAATATCCGTAGATCTATACCAGTGAAGTTGCGATCCCTGCTTAAAATTTGTTTTAACTGCCTTTGACTATTCTGCAGGGTTTTGGGTGCATAACTGATGTTTGGTTACTGGTATTGAGTTCAGATAATAGCATGATTAATGACTTATCTTTATGTACTAGATCTGGTTGATAACTCTCATAATATCATTGTATATGTATGGATCTAGTGATTGGGTGATTCAGAAGGTTGTTTGATTATGAGCTTCAATGTTGTTGTTGGATCCAGTTTGAAAATTTATGAAAAGTGGTCCTTGAAAGAAAAGAAGTAGGGGGTTGTAGCTCCCTTCCAGGAGAGACTGGAAAACGAGAGAGAGTTGTAGCTCTCTGCAGGTTGTAGCCTGCGTACTGGTAAAGGACTGCACCAGTACAAAATCATTGTAACAGGAGTTTCTAATTTGAAAGAAGATAGAGACATATTGCAGCAGGTGGTTTTCACCCACATTGGGTTTCCACCTTATATCTGGTGTTCTTTGGTGTGACTATCTGTTTTTCTTGTTCATGCTCATTATTTTATGGTACTGATATGCAAAAATAATTCAAAGTGTAAATAAGGAAGATTTGTTAAAAGAACTTGATAATACTGATTCACCCCCCCCTCTCAATATTATTTTCAACAATTGGTATCAGAGCAGGTCCTTCAGAGAAGCTTGACCGCTTGAAGGTATATCATTCATCATGAGCAACTACGAGAGAGAAGCATCAATCAGGCCACCAATTTTTGATGGGACGAACTTCAATTATTGGAAGATAAGAGTTACTGCCTATCTTCAATCTCTTGGTACAGAAGTTTGGGATATCATAGAGACAGGCTACACTTTTCCTTCAGCTACTCCTACAGATTCGGCCAAGAAGAAGAAATATGAAACAAATGCGAAAGCAGTCAATACTCTATTGGGATGCTTATCCCAATCGGAATTCGTGAAGGTAATGCACTATAAATCCGCAAAAGAAATATGGGACAAAATTGTCACAAGCTATGAAGGAGACGAACAGGTAAAGCGTGCTAAACTTCAAACTTTCAGGATTCAGTATGAGAATCTCAGAATGTATAATGATGAAAGTGTGGCTAACTATTTCCTTAGGGTAGATGAAATTGTTAACTGCATGAAAAACTTGGGTGAAGAAATAAAAGAGGCTATTGTGGTTGAAAAAGTCCTAAGATCCTTGTCCCCCAAGTTTGAATCTAAAGTGTTCGCTATAGAGGAAAAAGCAAATCTACAAACTCTCACCATGTCTCAACTACATGGAATTCTAACTGCTTATGAAATGAGAAAGGGAGGTCCATCAGACAGAAGAGAAGCGGCTTTCAAGGCTTCAGGCAAAGGAGATTACTATGAAGCAAGTCACGTGCCAGAAGAAGAAGAAGAAGAATCAAATTTTGTCAGAAATCTTCAAAGGGGTTCTGGAAGGTTCAGAGGTAAGTTACCTTTTAAATGTTTTGCTTGTGGAAGAGTAGGTCATTATGCTGCAAAATGTCCTTATAAGGATAAAGGAAAGGAACCTGCTAGATGGAACAAGAAACAGAGTGCAAACAAGAAAAGTTACTACACTCATGAAGATAGTGATGGTCTATCGATTAGTGATGAAGATGAATAAGGTAATGACTATAAACTGTTAATGGCATTTGAAGATGATGATTATATGGATGCTATAGATGTGGATAGCCTTTTTGAAGAAATTACTAGACTCAAGAGATGTATAGAAGAAAAGAATATGATCATTGATACTCTACAATTTCAAATTGATGAAAAGGAAAAACATCTTGAAAAATTAGAAGGTGAAATTGTTGGTCTTAGAAAAGAGATTGAGAAAACAAAAGCTATTAATCTTAAGTTTATCAAAGGATCTGAAACTTTGGATGAGATTATCAATGTACAACGTTCTCCACTAAACAAGACAGGTCTGGGCTATAATGGAGAAACTTCTCAAGCAACCACTTCAAAAAGTTATCTTGATGCAGCAAGAAGGAATGAGCAAAAGCACAATGAAGACCATCAGGCAAGGCAGGGACGAATTGCAAACAGAGACTATCAAGGGCAATCCGTTTTAAGGGTGAACAAAAGCTACAACCAGCCACAGGTAAAATCTTCTCAATTTAGTTCAAGAATGGATGACAATAGAAATTACAATCATTTGGCCGGTAGATTTGATAACCGCAGAAATTTCTTCAATGGACAATGTTTCTCTTGCCATAACTTTGGTCACAAAGCAGCTCAATGTGTTGCATATAAAACAATCATGACTAGAGAAGCTCAAAAACAAAGAAGTATGATCGGGATTACAAAAAGGACCTATAACAACTTTTCGGCTCTTGAAAATGAAGTTGAATGTTCTATTTGCAATAACTTTGGTCATGAAGATTCTGAATGCAGGAGCAGGTTTCAGCAGACAAAGGAACAAGCCTCAAACACCAAAACATGGAGAATAAAGGAACCACAAACAGAAAGATGTGGGATAGCATTCTATGCAGAGGGACAGGAAAATCTATGGTACATTGACAGTGGATGTTCGAAGCATATGACAGGTGATAAAGAAAAACTTGAGTCATATTCTGCTCTAGAAAAGGGAAAGAAAGTTTCTTTTGGAAATGATACTCCTGCAACTATAAAAGGAAAAGGCACTGCTCAGTTAAAAGAAAAGGTCAAGGCTAGAAATGTTTTGTATGTTGATGGATTGAAACATAATCTTCTAAGTGTCAGCCAGATGTGTGATCAAGGAACCGAGGTGATATTTAGAACAAATGGATGTCTTGTTCGTGATCTTGATACAGGTAAAACGGTGATCAAAGGTAAAAGAACTCCAAATAATCTATACGTATTTGAAGAAGGACAACAACAATGCTATCTAAGCAAGGATGATGAACACTGGCTATGGCATCGGAGGTTGGGGCATCTAAGCTTTTCACAAATAAGGAAAGCATGCAAATATCAGGCAGTTCGCGATCTTCCAGATATCAAAATTCCAGACAACACCATATGCAAATCATGTCAGTTTGGAAAGCAAACCAGAACTAATTTTCCAGAGAAGGAAGGATCAGCTAGCATGCCTCTTGAGCTAGTACATACAGATACATGTGGTCCATTCAGAAAAAGAACACCTCGAGGAGAAGAATACTTGATATTATTCATTGACGATTTCTCCAGGTTTGTCTGGTTAGGACTAATGAAGCACAAAGATGAAGCATTCGAAAAATTCAAATCCTTCAAAGCCTTGGTTGAAAATGAATCAGGATACAAAATTAAGTGCCTCAGATCTAACAAAGGTGGGGAGTTTACCTCGAATGAATTTTTCGATTTCTGTGAAGAACATGGGATAAGAAGAGAATTCTCTACAGCTAGAACTCCTCAGCAAAATGGAGTTGTGGAAAGAATGAAAAGAACAGTCCAACAAATGGCTCGTGCTATGCTTGATGAGTCGGGTACTCCCGCAACTTTCTGGGGTGAAGCTGCACATGCTGCGATTGTTATTCTCAACAAAACAAATGTCCGTGTTAACAGCACTCAAACCCCTCATGAGCTCTAGTGTGGTGAGACTCCTTCGGTGAAGCACTTCAAAATCTTTAGGAGCAAATGTTATATTAAGAATACTGATGAGCAACTTGGCAAACTTGAACCTAGAGCAGATGAAGGCATTCTTCTTGGTTATTCTCCACATAGCAAAGCATACAAGTGCTACAATAAAAGACTTGGCAGAATTGTTGACAGCATTGATGTAGTGGTTGATGAGAAGGGATACATTCCTAGGCAAGTACATCATGAAGACATCGAAGAAGATGAAGGCTACCCTCAAAGACAGAATGATGAAGAAGAAGAACCTCAAGAAGAACTAGAGGAGCAGACAAGAATAGAAGAGAAGACTCCATCCAGATATGTTCAGAAGAATCATCCAGAATCTCAGATTGTGGGGCAGAAAGAAGCAGGTGTACAAACAAGAAGAACAATTGCAGAAGCTTCAAGCTATTTGGCATTACTCTCTTCCACTGAACCACAAAATGTGAAAGAGGCATGCAAAGATGAATGTTGGGTCAAAGCAATGGATGAAGAACTTGAGCAGATCGAAAAGAATAACACTTGGGAGTTGGTTCTTAGACCAAAAGATAAGAATGTTATAGGAACAAAATGGGTCTTCAAAAATAAATTGAATGAAAATGGAGAAGTAATTAGAAACAAGGCCATACTTGTTTGTAAAGGGTATGCGCAACAAGAAGGAATAGATTTTGAAGAAACCTTTGCTCCTGTTGCAAGACTTGAGGCCATCCGAATGTTCCTTGCTCTCTCAAGCTTTCAAAACTTCAAAGTATTTCAAATGGACGTGAAATCAGCCTTTCTGAATGGAGACTTAGAAGAAGAAGTATATATTGAGCAGCCAGATGGTTTCATTCTTGGAAATGATCCAAATCTTGTATGCAGATTGAAAAAGGCTCTCTATGGTCTCAAACAAGCTCCAAGGGCTTGGTACTATCGTTTGGACAAATATCTTCATCAACAAGGTTTTTCAAAAGGATCAGCAGATAGCAATCTTTATATAAAAGTTGAAAATGACAAATTGCTAATACTTGTTGTGTATGTAGATGACATTATCTTTGGCAGCAATGAAGAAGCTATGAGTCAAAGCTTTGCCTTGGTCATGCAGAAAGAATTTGAAATGTCCTTGCTGGGAGAACTGACATATTTCCTTGGTTTGCAAATCCAACAAAAGGAAGGAGGAATCTTTTTGTCTCAAACCAAGTATCTCAAACAGATTTTGAAGAAATATGGCATGGAAGATGCAAAACCAGTATGTACACCCATGGTCACAGGATGTAGCCTCAGTGCAAATGATGAATCTGCAGCAGTACATCAACCAACCTACAGATCTATGATTGGAAGTCTACTTTATCTGACAGGTACCCGACCAGACATCATGCATGCAGTTGGAATAGTTGGAAGATTTCAGGCAAATCCAAAGGAGACTCATCTTCAGGCAGTGAAGAGAATTTTCAAATATCTTCAAGGGACTCAAAATTATGGTTTATGGTATCCTAGAGATACAAATCTCACACTTCATGCTTATACAGATGCCGATTGGGCCGAAAGCGTGGATGACAGGAAGAGCACAAGTGGTGGTGCATTCTTTATGGGTTCCAGACTAGTATCTTGGTTCAGCAAGAAACAGAGTTCGATTGCCTTATCTACAGCTGAAGCAGAATATGTTACTGCTGCATCTTGCTGCACTCAACTCCTTTGGATGATGCAGACCTTGCAGGATTTTCAAATCACTTGTACACCACCTATCTCCATCTTATGTGATAACACAAGTGCAATCAGCATCTCAAAGAACCCAGTCATGCATTCAAAAACCAAGCACATACCAATCAAGTATCATTTTCTTCGGGAACAAGTGCTTGAACAGAAGGTCAAGTTGGAGTATGTTCCTTCTAAGGAACAAGTTGCTGATATACTCACCAAACCATTGCCCAGGGAGACTTTTGAATACCTCAGGCAAAAGCTGGGGGTTGTTGATGCATCATCTTGTTGTTGAATCTCTTCTGATTGTTGGTTGTACGGGAATATGCGTACATGCGCTGGGTTGCGGATTGGTTGAAGATCAAATAGCACTGGTTCAGGGGGAGCTTATAATGCATTGTTGGCATTATGGAGGATGTACAGAAGGCGATCATGGATGCTGATCTGAATATTACTGCAATATGTCTCTATCTCTTTCATGGTCATTTATGGTGTTTTGTGGATTATGTTTCTTCTTTACAGATCTGGTTCATATTCAGGGGGAGCATAACCCTTTGCCCTTGATGTCAAAGGGGGAGAATGAGCTGAAGATTTTGAGGTTTCCATCAAGTCCAAAGGGGGAGATTGTTGGCATTATGATTCTGGTATGGCTTTATGATACATATGTTGTACTTGATGGCAACCCACTCATCTCAGATGATAAATTATAGTGCAGAAAAGTTCACGCACTTATATGCAGAGAAAAGCTTATTCTATGTAGAGAAAAGTTCACGCACTTATATGCAGAGAAAAGTTTATTTCATGTAGAGAAAAGTTCACGCACTTTTATGCAGAGAAAAGTTTATTTCATGTAGAGAAAAAGTTCACGCACTTTCATGTTGGAGAACTTACCTTTGGTCCATGGTAGTTAGTCCTTGGTATTTGAACCTATGGTTTTGGACCATGGTACCTCGTCAAAAGTGTGTATATGTTGGAGAACTTACCTTTGGTCCATGGTGGTTAGTCCTTGGTATTATTGAGCCCCATGTTTTTGGGCCCCTTGTATTGGTTATCTATGGTATTGATCCATGATTTTAGGAAGAGGTAGTACAGATATCCGCAGATCTATACCAGTGAAGTTGCGATCCCTGCTTAAAATTTGTTTTAACTGCCTTTGACTATTCTGCCGGGTTTTGGGTGCATAACTGATGTTTGGTTACTGGTATTGAGTTCAGATAACAGCATGATTAATGACTTATCTTTATGTACTAGATCTGGTTGATAACTCTCATAATATCATTGTATATGTATGGATCTAGTGATTGGGTGATTCAGAAGGTTGTTTGATTATGAGCTTCAATGTTGTTGTTGGATCCAGTTTGAAAATTTATGAAAAGTGGTCCTTGAAAGAAAAGAAGTAGGGGGTTGTAGCTCCCTTCCAGGAGAGACTGGAAAACGAGAGAGAGTTGTAGCTCTCCGCAGGTTGCAGCCTGCGTACTGGTAAAGGACTGCACCAGTACAAAATCATTGTAACAGGAGTTTCTAATTTGAAAGAAGATAGAGACATATTGCAGCAGGTGGTTTTCACCCACAATGGGTTTCCACCTTATATCTGGTGTTCTTTGGTGTGACTATCTGTTTTTCTTGTTCATGCTCATTATTTTATGGTACTGATATGCAAAAATAATTCAAAGTGTAAATAAGGAAGATTTGTTAAAAGAACTTGATAATACTGATTCACCCCCCCCTCTCAGTATTATTTTCAACAAATCAGAGCCGACATAACAATAATAATGTAAGGGCACAATAATAACAATAGTGGGCTTCTATGGGGCACAATAGTAACAATATGGGCACTACATGGGTACATCAATATAATAAGTGGGTTGTACTAATAACAATAAGGGGTTACACTAGTAGTATAGGGGCCTAACATCAACAGTCTCAACTACCTCCAGCTAGTTAATTGCAGCTCACTCTTTCACTCATGCAAATGTGGAAAACCAAATTATGAAGGGTGTTGATTTCGAGGAATGGGGAAAATAGTTAAAAGAGGAAATTTGTGCAAATTCCAAGTCACCAAAGCATTCCAAGCTCTCCATCCACTATCTATCCATCATTCACCCATCCCATTCCATAAGAAAAAAATAATATTTTTCAAGAACAAACCCTACACTCTGTCTCACCCTGAAAATTTCTTGAAAAAAAAAATAGAGCATCCTCTCCATTTTCACAAACCTACACTACTCCTCTGAGCCCTAGCATCATCCTCCAACCCCTCTACATCATTTATCGTCACTCCTATATAGTTATAAGATCCTAAAGGAAGAAGGAATTACTACTACAGGAAGGCAAAATGCTGCTACAAGAAGGAAGAAATGAACAGATTGTGCTAAAACCCAAAATGGCAATTCCTAAGAGAGACCTAATCAAAACAGAGAACTCCAAGGCCATCAGACAATCATCTAGGCCACAAAAGAGAAGAAGAAGGCAACAAAAGGAAATAAGACATTCACCATCAAAACAGAACTCAAACTGCAGTGATGAAAAGAGGCTTTCCAAGAGGTCTCTAATCTCTTTCTAGCTTTTGTCCAAGGCCTAAAAGATGTTATAGAAATGGGAGAAAGGCATGAAAGTGAAGTTGAGGGCCTACCCTAGGCTCAAACTATCATTTCTGCTCAAAACAGGTTTAAACAGGGTTTCTTGTAGTACTACAGGAACTTCTATAGGGTTTCATGTAGTACTACAGGAACCGCTACAAGGTTTCCTGTAGTTTTTACAGGAATTACTACAGGATGTCCTAGTTCTCATGTAAATTTGTTTTGAAGGTTTTAAAGGTGTCCAAATGGTGGAACAAGGTAGCAGAAGGTTGGAAAAGGATGTGGAAGACCTTGCCAAAGTGAAAAATATTCAAGAACCCATCTTGAATAAGGGGAAGAAGGCAGGCTAATGGTCTCAAGAAAAACTGTGATTTTTTCTATGCACAAACAATTTTGGAAAAATGAGTGAAAATGCAATGAAGGTTTCAAGGGAGAGGATATGAATGAAATGGATCTACAAGCCAAAATAATTGACTTGCAAAGAGGAAAGCTATGTTCTTTTTCTTGAAAGACTGTTAAACAATCATGAAAAAAAACAACTACATTTTTGTGCTTGTCCTTGCAGAACTTAGATTCAAGATTCTTAAGAGAAAGGAACAAGGAATGCACAAGAGAGAGGCCAACAGGGCCATGAATGAGGCACAATGAGGTCACTCAGTTGCTAAGAGGATGAGCAACACTTTCAGTAGGGGGGTATGATGGGCCGCTAAATTAGACATAAATTAAGGTTGATGCCTCTAAATTAAAAATAAATTAAGCCCCATATGACCATCCTTCAACACATTAAACCTCTCTTTTTGCATTAGATAATGTATTTTTAAATTTAATATGTTTATTAGGAAGGTTTATGGATAATTTCATATTTGTGACTAATATTATTTATTTTTGTGGGATATTGTGAGAATATTGGGTAGATTATGAAAAATTGGAGAAGGAGATAATTTAGGGACTCCCTCCCTACTACATGAGGATCAATATTAAATAATAAATCAACAAGATATTATGGAATTATGGCACAAATTGTGGAGCTCCAATGATTGAGAAAATCTAGGAATATGTTCCCTGCCATTTAATGTAGATTCCTAGTATTGAGAGTCAGATCCACTAAGCAAGGGATTTTGGT
This sequence comes from Pinus tabuliformis, assembly GCA_031772625.1. Taxonomy (NCBI): domain Eukaryota; kingdom Viridiplantae; phylum Streptophyta; class Pinopsida; order Pinales; family Pinaceae; genus Pinus; species Pinus tabuliformis. Next base: position 403,328,982 of record CM062811.1, on the reverse strand, counting down.
GGGGAAATCTTCCTCCTTTCATGGGGAATGATTCCTAATCATTTTTTATAATTACCAAGTCGAATTTTCCTCTAGGGGTGGAATTTTATTAGTCTTCTGGTGGAGAGAACGCGTATTTTTGCAGCTCCATTATCATTTCTAGCATGGATGTAATTGTATTGATGGAAATAGTGAAGATTTGTGACATGTTCAACTTATAAATACTGGTCTCCTTCATAGGAATCCAATTTTCCTTGGGCTTGGACATCCTAGGAGCCTCAGAGCCCTTTTTTATAATTTAATTTTCTTCTTTTCACTTCTTATTCACATGCATCTCTTGCTCTTGTTTCATTCTATTTTTTCATTTAGTATTGATAATTTCTTGTTGTAGGATTGGGTTAAATGGTTGATGTAAGTTATTTTGCAGGATCACAAACATCATTTAATCCTTGGAAAAGCTTTGGAAGGTCATAGTAATCATTGAGCTACTTGGATTAGTTTGCTTATTCCCAAACCTAGATTTCTGGAACTCCTTTGTGGGAAATAACAATAAATTTTTTCTATTTTTTAGAACATGCTAATGAGCTTCAATACAGTTGGTTCCACTTGTATTAGATCACAAAAAAATCTAGTTAATAACAAATTTCCCCATTGCATTTTCACTTGATTAGGTTAGGCATTTGATAGATTTACTAGCTCACTAGTTCTTGAATTTCTAACTTTTAGACTAGTAATTTTCTGCCATTTTTTAGCATGGGTTAACAGAGGTATTTTTAAGTGATTCCACTTGGAATGGAGACCTAAGACATATTACTCAATAAAAAAATTTGTCCCATCCAATTTGGATTTGATTTGGTTGGTCATTCAATGAATTATAACTCCCTATAGCAAATATGTTGTTTCATGTAGTAGTACTACATGAAATCTTGTAGTAGCCTTCCAACATGCATATATTTACCCAGATTCACTCAAGAAGCTTGGTTATTTTACCTTAAGGTTGAATCAAGAACCCTAGGCTCTAAATCAGTGATTAGGGAAGACTAAATACCACTTAGGACTTTCTTCTTTACCCACACAAAAAAATTCAACGATTTCGTCTAATGGACATATTAATGAAATGGGTAATAAAATGATGATTTTATTGATTGCCACATCCAATGGACTTTGTTAATGGATATAAAGTCTTTGAAATGTAATGGTTGGAATTTAGTTCATGATATTTACTTTATGCAATTATAATAGGTTTCTTTCCTTGTACTTTTTGTCTTGCAATAGGTTGAGGTTTCCATTTTGAGCATTTCATTTTCTGCAATTAGTTTAGGATTTGACTTCAGTACATGCACTCCATCATATCATGACAGCAAAGGAAGGACACATTGTATGCTGCACATATAGTGTGGATACCTCTTACGTTTGTATGAACCCCAGGTTGATAGTTAAATTCGGTAGCCTTGGGAGTTGCAACATTCTTGTTGCAATACCGAGGCTCATCACTAAGCTTCTGTTACCTGTTCCTTCAACCTAAGAGCCAACATGTTGGACCAGTTGCAAGGTCTTCCTTCGCTGGCTAGTTGGTCCAACATGATCACCCAACTCTGTGGGAAGGTATATGTGCTCTCTTGGTCATCTAAGTGGCATGCAAAGATGACCAAGTACTGATACGCCTTCCCCAGTATCTTCGTCTTGTAAACCAGGTTAGGTGTTGTCTTGCACTTGGCTGGCTCTTTAAGATATCTCTTGAGTTTGCACTGTTGTTGGGGCTACTGAAGTGATCACCAGTTGTGACAAGTGATACATCTACTGAAAGTCCTTTGTTAGGAAGGTAGCAAGCTATGTTCCACTAGTACTGCTCAACACCATTGTCTCAGGGTCAGTATGCAAGACAATCTAGTGGATCATATCTGCGCATGGAAACATAGGATAGCTGCATGCAATCCGGTACAATCCAGACTCGTTAATGTTGACATAGACCCTGCATTCTTATAGATTTTCTTCAAATGTGCCTAAGAATGTATCATTGATGTCCTGCCATTTCATCTTGATATCTTTGTCTATGAACAACTTGGTGTCTTTGTAGATAAGCAAGCTCAGAGACACTTGTTCAACTACATCTCGAGTTGCACTTTCAACAGTGTCCTTTGACCTTGATCTCTTAGAGGCCATAATACTTGAAGTGCTAAGAGAAGGATGACGGCATGTGATACTTGGAGATATAACAACACTCATGGAAAGAAATCTGTCAGTTAAAAACAAAAACAACTTGAGGACTGACATGCAACATACCCAGGTGATTGATTGGGAAGATTGAACAATTTTCACCGAGAGGCTGGGAGACTGACTGCCAAAACTGCGTAAGGCACAATCTAGGCTGTCAGGAGGCTAACTGACTGCTAAAACTTCGCAATGCACAGTCTAGCCTAGCCTATTGAGGACTTAAACTATGCAATGCAGAGTTTCAGTCAACAATGACATGCAAATCCAGCAAATTGCATTGTGCAATTTCTGGGGCCAACAGGGCACTACCTCCTAGAATTGTGCAAAGCAAGCCTAGAGGCCAGTTCTGGGCCATATTTGCCTAGTTTCTGGAGGGAAGCCAGAGTCTTCACTCTCAGAAATGCGCATTGTTGGCCGGGTAAGGCAAGGTTCGGGCCAAGGCAGCCCAGACCCGTCGATGGGCGACTAAAAACATGAAAAGTTCTGAATGCATGGTGAAGCTAAGTGTAAAAAAGATTGAATGATTGTGCATGCAAATAGTGAGTGCAGGATTTAGAAAACAGGAAAATAAGAATGTGTGTGAAGCAAGTCAACGCAACGATGATCGTTAGTGTAGAAATAGTGTCATGCATGTGATAGTAGTGAGATGTAATGAAAAACTGAAACAATGCTTCTACAAGCTAACATGCATCAAAACGACAACACACGTTCAATGAAACCAAGCAAACAACACTCACACAAGCCAAAATACAAAAAGTAACAAAAAAGCAGCAAAAGACATGAAAAATGGACTTACCCAGAAGAAGTTGAGCTGAATGTGCCGAATGGTCCTGGATGTGGTGTGGGATGTCAGAGCTCTAAGATTTATGTGAGGAATGAGCTCTGAAGTGTTGAATAAATAAGTTTTGATAAGATCGAGGCTTATGACACACATGCCACAAATCTAGGAAAAAGCGACACTTGGCAGGAGATTTCTAAAACGACTTTTGCATGTAACCTCTAGCTTATAAAAATGGATCCCTAAAATCTAAGGATGCGTTTTTCTTTTTTCTTTTTTGCTTTTTGGGAAAAAACAACCTATGCATGCAAATCAAGATTTCTCATTCTTGGGGGGAACTGGTCAACCTGGGAGCACATGCAACAGTCTGCAACCCTGGGGATGACATTTGTGTAGTTTTTGGGCTAACCAAGACTCGATGTCCCTCTTGCATTGTGCAATTTCTGGACTGAAGCCCTGGCTGTTAGTCAGAATTGCGCATTTTTTGAGATGAAGCCCAGTGTTGCGCTGAATGGCACATTTTCTAGAGGGAAGGCTTCCTTGCTGGATTTTACATTTCTAGAGCCCAGCAAGTAGCCCAGATGGGTTTTGTAATTTTTGTAGGGAAGGTTGATTCCCCTCCAGAATTATGCAATTTTCTAGGTGAGCACCTCAGCCAGAAAAATGACTAAGTCTGGAATGTTAGCCTGTGGGTGGGAGGCAAACAATTGACCGACACAAGTTGGTAAGCCACTGAAACTAAACTGAAGCTTTAGTACTTGGATAGTGCAAGACATGCTGTTGAGGATGGTCGGTAGAGAGGCTCTAAAACGAAGCTAAGGAAAAATTTTGGAGGGTGGTTGTAGCCGCTACAACAACTGTGCGCACAGATTCAAATCTTGAAACATTCGTTTGCTTTATATATATACATATGTCTAGATCTCTCACTAATAAACATAGTTTTATATCATGAAATCTTGCCGATGCTAATAGTTATGTTAATTAGTTAGTAAATATATTTAAATAGTAAAAATATTTGGTTAGTGATAATTTTTTTACTAAATACATTTAAATTTAGAATCGTATCTTCTCATTCATATATATATATATATATATATATATATATGAGACCAACTTTCGATTAATAAACACAATTTTATATTATGAAAACTTGTCGATGTTGATAGATATATTAATTGCTTAGTAAATATATTTGATTAGTAATAATTTTTTTACTAAATATATTTAGATTTATATTTGTATCTTCTCATACTTAATTTTTTTTTTTTATTGCATGTACTCATATTCCAATCTTGAAACATTCATTTGATATATATATATATATAAGTCCAACTCACGACTAATAAACACAATTTTATATCATGAAACTTGACGATACTAATAGTTATGTTAATTGGTTAGTAAATATATTTAGATAAGTAAATATATTTGGTTAGTAATAAATGATTAATTGGCTAGTAATATTTTTTTACTAATTATATTTAGATTTAGATTTGTATCTTTTCATGTTTAATTTATTTTTCTTACTCCATAGGCTCATATTCAAATCTTGAAACATTCATTTGCTTTATATATATACATAAGTTCAACCCTCAACCAATAAACACAATTTTATATTATGAAAACTTGCCTATGCTAATAGTTATGTTAGTTGGTTAGTAAATATATTTGGTGAGTAATAAATGTTTAATATGTCAGTAATAATCTTTTACTAAATGTTCTCATGCTTAATTTATTTTTCTTACAACATATGCTTAGATAATCTCGAAACACACACACACACACACACACATATCCAACTTTCAACTAATAAACACAAATTTATATTATGAAAACTTGCAGATGCTAATAGATATGTTAATTGGTTAGTAATTATATTTAGACTAGTAAATATATTTGGTTAGTAATAATTTTTTTACTAAATATATTTTGATTTACATTTGTAACTTCTCATACTTAATTTAATTTTCTTACTGCATATGCTCATATTCAAATCTTGAAACTTTCAGTTGCTTTATACATATACATAAGTCCAATTCTAGACTAATAAACATAGTTTTATATTATGAAAACTTGTCGATGCTAATAGTTATGCTAATTGGCCAGTAAATATATTTAAATTAGTAAATATATTTTCCAATTGGGTAAAATAAATGGTTAATTGGTTAGTAAATATATTTGATTAGCAATAAATGGTTAATTAGTTAGTAAATATATTTGGTTATTAATAATTTTCTTACAAAATATATTTAGATTTAGATTTGTATCTTCTCATACTTAATTTAGATTTAAATTTCTCTAGCATCACACCTTTGGGGGTGCTTCTCCAATAGTTTCCCCTTGGGATGTAATAAGACCTTTGTGGTAAAACATGATAAAAACATGCAAAAAGATTTGTAGTAATGTATAATAAGAACCTAGAGCAACGTTATCCATGATTTTTCTTTTCCCAAACATGGAAGTTAGCATATTATTGTTTAAATAAATATTTTTCTTATTATTATATATGTTTCTTTACATTATCAAGGAACCACTAATATTTTACAATGTTTTCTAATTTTTTAGAAGATTAGCCAAGAATTTGTAGTACTTTTTAACCTAGTGAAAAATTCACCAAGATTTAACAAAATTTTATAATTTAGTGAAAGATTTGCCAAAAAATTATATATGTATATTATATTATTGAAAAAATAACCTATACATTTTTTATATACCATGGGGATTCACCCATTTATTATACATATAAATTTGGGGAGGGACGGGGGAGGGGGATTCTCAAAATTTTCCCCAAAAAACTGAATGATGACTTTCTTTCAAAAGCCTAAATTTGATTACCAAATGAATGCAATAAGACTATGCTTTATTCCTATTGTCTCCTCCTTTGTCACGATGGATAGAATGAAAATTTCATGATTTAATTCTTATGGCAATAAAGAATGTGTGGGAATATACAAGTAACGTGCTCCATACCGGCTATTGGGCACTTACAAAATCAAGCATATGCCACAATATTCCATTACCAGTTTATTAGATATCAAGGATGTCGTTACAAGAAAATTTTCGAAAGTGCTTTAGCTATAATATGCTAATCAATATCCCTCATCGAGTCTAGTAGAAGCGTTAAGTAATGATGTAAGGAGATCACAAACTGCAACCTGCATACATAGTTTTATATTTCTTATGGCGAGGAGGGTTTTTCACTATCCTTGTAGACTGACTAATACTTATTTGGTGATATTGTTTAGACTAAGAGACCAGAGTAAGTTTTAGGTACATCCCTCTTACTTTACAGGATTTAACACTTGGTGTTAAGGATCTCAATTCACTCATATCAGTTTAATCTCACATAGATGAGATTCAAGTTCTTATGATCTACTAAAATTTTCATTAAACAATTAACCATTAATAATTATTTGGTTAATGGACAATTTTCCCTTACGTCAACTATAATATATTTCACAATTTAACATTATTACAAAGACTCAAACCATATTAGGTCCATAGAGAATTTGATAGCGATATTTCATATATGCACCAGCTAGGTTTAGAAAGAACATCCAAATGATTAGACATTCCTTACAAACATGATCCAAGATATATATATATATATATATATATATATATATATATATAACATCCATTCAAACTATCTCCATAACTAATTACACAAATGGATTAATAGAAATATTTAACACCTCAAAGGTGTAGTTGATCAATTTTAGATTAGAATCTAAACCTTGTTCCTAACATAAATTATATGTACTAAATTATACATAATTAATCATTTCTAATTGAAACTTTGCACTCATAATATTAGATTATACAATAATACTACCATTCACCAGATGATGTCAATTCAAATAAATTGAGTGTCATTGATGAGGTCTTACACTCCTTGCGTCCCAATTTGTTGATGTCTCTCACCCAACCAAAAAATTTCAACTCGCCAATTGACATCCCAACATTTTTCTCAAGTACTCTTCTTCCCCGTGAACCCCCAAGATGCAATGGGGTTTTATAGGGGATGCATACACTAGAAATGTGGAGATGGACTCTCAGCTCAAGAGGTTCCCACTTAAGAAAACTCGACACTTAACAAAATCACAACAAAACTGTCTTAGTCACTCTAAAGAAAAAATAGCATTAAGACATTTGTCCAACAATAGGGTGTAAAAATTCCCTTTCTCATAGCTTGCCTCTATATTATATAGAGTTTTAGTAGTGCCACATAGTTCCTCATACAAAATAATTATTTTTTGTATCTCAAAATTTGGATTATTCATGTGTTAATCTCTCATCAAGGCTCTCATGAAATTACATTTTTATTTTATTTTAAAAGTGGCTAATTTCCCTCACACATTTTTCCATATTGCTTTTCTTAGTTGTCCCTTTATCCCAATTTATACTCCCTATTTTTGGTTAAATGTTTCATCAACTAGAGTCGACAGATAGGTATCTGATTCTTGTCCCCAACTACCCCCTACTTTTTCTCAAATTAAATATTAGTTAGAGATTTTTAATTTATGCTTGAGTCACAAAGAAGTTCTCTCATGAAATTTATTTATCTCCATTTTTAAATTACTTATTTCATATTTCAAGCGCACTTCCCCTTATTATTTTGAGTATTGATCACAATTTATTGTCCCTATATTATAATTTAGAACCTATTCTTCTCCATGTTTTAGAATATTTAAAATGTTCCATAGGATTTTTTTTATTATTGTGTTTTCCTAAGTATGAGGGTGATTAGAAGTAACAATTAATTTATTTCTTTAGGTTCAACTTTATATCTACACCTTTATTTTCCCATTCCCAAACTTTTACTTTTCAATTAAGATTCAACTTAACTACCCCTTTTATTGATCTTATTTACTTTTATGTTTTAATTTATGAATATTAACCGTCAATTATATTATGTTTTTACAATGCAAAGGGTGCCAAGTCAATTGTGCCCTTCAAGGACTTTCTCATGAAGTTCCAAGAGTGTCACTCTATTTTACCTCTATGCATCTATAACTAAAGATGAGAACATAGACATAATAATGGAGACCATTATTAATGCCAAGGTCATAATAATGGTGTTAAGGATCAAGGATTCTACATTGATGCATTGATCCAAAAATGGATCCTAGATAAACCTCTAAGTCTAAAAGACTTCATGCAAGAGGTGAAAGGTGCCAAATGGCACAAATCCTTTGTAAATCAGAGGAAAATGAAAATCGCAGGCTGCTCTTGGAAATAGTCTCATTGCAGAGATCTTTTCATTCTGAATCCAACGCAACTTGAATGGGAAAAAACGAACTTCAGATGAAGGAGTTATAATGAAAAGAAGCTCCCCTTGTTCCTTTGAAAATGAGGCAAATTCTTTGAAAAATGGGCTTAAGGCCTTAATGAAGGAAATCACATCGGAGAAGCCAAGCGGAAGTGTTATCAAACCTTGGCCTTTAAAGGGAAGTGTGATTGCACATGGGCCGTTAGATCAACAATGGAGATGGCTTCAGGACCTTAAGCCTCAAGCGATTACGATATGTGATCGCCGCAATATCGCATCGCAATGTTCCATTGAACGTTAAAAGGACCCCAGGCCGTTTACATATGTGATAGTGATACGCCGATGCGATCAACAATTGGATCGCAGGATGAAAAGGGTTGTTGACAATGCGATAATGCCGACATGCGATATGCGATCGGCGATCGGGCGATCGGAGGAGCAGAGCACTAGGCCTTAGACCCATGCGATATGCGATGGTGCGATCGCCGAAATTGGCGGATCGCAATCGGAGCATTACATTGGAGCGGGACACACATATATATATATATATATATATATATATATATATATATATATATATATATATATATATATATATATATATATATATATATAAGCGATTAGCCGGACCCGATGGCAAAATAGGCACTATCTCATAAGATTTGAGATCCGCCAAATGCCATTTTTCAATGTATTTATGCATATTTCATTGTTTAACAAAATACAAAGGGGCAGGCCTATATATATATATATATATATAAGCGATTAGCCAGGCCCGATGGAAAAATAGGCACTATCTCATAAGATTTGAGATCCGCCAAATGCCATTTTTCAATGTATTTATGCATATTTCATTGTTTAACAAAATACAAAGGGGCAGGCCAATTGTGATATGCGATAGGGATTCCCAGGCAGATCCGATGGTGCTATAAAGCGGGGATTTGAGAATTTCAAGTTCGGGAACAATGTTCTCTGCGGATTTTTCTGTGTAATGGCAGCGTTCTCTATGTAAACACAGAGTGACCATTATGGAAGGATTCAAAGCACCGATAGACCCCTTCCATTACCAAATAGGTGGAATTCATCCCTGAGGGCATTTAGAAATGATTGCTAACACCCAGAGATAGGATTTGAATGGACTGTGGCAGGAAGACAGAGAGCCCGAAAGGGAAAACCAACAGACAGCGCCGATTTGGCTTTTAAGCCATGAATGTCAAAGAAACAAGGCTACTGGGTTGTTGAACGGTGGCCAAGTTATTGTTTGCTGCTGGGTTGTTGAATGGTGGCCAAGTTATTGTTTGCTATTGAATGATGAAAGTAGTAGCAGCAAAGAGCTGAGAGAGCAGAGCGATAGAGAACCAAAGAGCTACTGCGCAGAGTTGCTAAAAATTATTGATGGTGGCTGAGTTGCTGAAGCCAAGCACAAGCGGGCAGCACTGACACAGAGCAGAAGCAAAAGAGTAGCCTACGGGGTCACTTGGAAACCAAGTGAAAAGCCAAGGGGACTGTTTTTTTGATAGAGAGGCAAAGAAGCCAGAGCTGAAGAGCCGAGAGCCAAAGAGTCAGAGCCAAGAGCCAGAACCAAGAGCCAAAGAGCCAGAGTCAGAGCCAAGAGCTAGAGAGCCAAGAGCCAGAGCTTCAAGAGCCAAGGGATAAAAAGGTGTTTGAATCCACTGTTTATGTGTAGAACAATAGGAGTTGAGCCAAAGAGCTTGTAAAAAGAATTACACCATAATCCCAGAGAGCCAAGTCAAATTGACAAGAGCTCATGGAGACATAGCCCAAGAGTTGTGGGTGAACTCCAAATTTAATATTGTTGTTTATGTGTCTGTTTTATTGCTACGTTATCTCTGATGCTTTATTTACTGTTATATGCATTTATATATCAGTTTCAACACATTAATTTACAGCACTTAACATTCAAAGACAAATACAAGCATACACCTATATTTTCAAGCATTTCTTAATTCCACATTGGTTAATCAAATGGACTTGGGGCAATTCAAGCTTTGGAAGTGGGAGAGGTTCTTGTAAGCTAGACAAGAAGCCTAAGAGCCCCATTTTCAGATCATGCATGCCCCTTAGTAAAGCATTATGAGTGATTAAATCCATGGTCTAACCTCACGACATCATGAACTTCAAGGTGAAAGCATCCCTCCACCTTCCAACCCAAGTCACGATGGAAGTGCTAGTGGGTGGAATAAGAGACACTATTCGACCCCTCCCATGAAAGTCCAATCTGCTCTACACAATCTCATCACTCATGTATGAGTCATTTGGTCAAGCACTTGTCTTATGCCTACATCCACTAACATGTCACTACTATATATTTTGTGAAAATATATTATTAATATATAATATTTTCAACATCACTATACTCAAAAAAACAAACCAAATTTATTACATCATCACATACATGAGCACTAATGTGATCTTTTGCCACACTCAAATGATTACTAATAACATTTCCTCATAATGCCATATTAGTAAAGTATATGCATAATAAGCCAACATCAAAATCATCGATATCAACTAACATTATAATCATTAGCATAATTTAAACTAGTAGTCAAAATATACCAGGAAACAATAATCACATTATAATCATTAGCATAATTTAAACTAGTAGTCAAAATATACCAAGAAACAGTAATCACATAAAATAATTAATTGGATCATCCATGTTTGATGTTCTCAATGAATAAGGTATAAGATATAGAATATGCCTTAGAGTTCAGGTTAACATTAAAAGTCTCTATCTCATAATTTAGGTTAACATTAAAAGTCTCTGTCTCATGGTCACACTAAAATAAAACATTACATTCCTTAAGTTCCCGAAATTACATTCCTAAGTAAGAATAACCAACCATTTCGGAATGCCCTCCATTTGAGGCGACAGTAATTAATGTCCCTCATATCATCCCCATTTTCGAGTGATAGTTAACTTTCATGTGGTGACTAGACATGAAAAACATGTGATGACATCGTATAAAAACTTGTCATTAATATCCACGTTATACAAGTTATGTACCTTATTCGAAAATAGTTTTGTATTTTATTTAAAAACAAAATATATAAACTCATTATCCTTTCTGCAACGGAAAAAATCACAAACACAAGTGTATAACCGCATTATCATTTTTCCGTAAGAAAAAAAAGTTCAAGATGAAAAGATTAAAGTGCATTGTAATGGAAAATCATCTTATTTTAGTTTTTCATTATGATAAATTAATAAATTAGAACAATTATGTTAATAAATGTGGTTGAGATATGGTTGAGATATATTAATATGTATATATTAAATACAATTATAATCAGTTATATTATTAATTAATTAATAATAATAAATAATTAATTAAATGTCTTTAATAATAATAAAGTTTTGTGAATTGAAAGTGTTTTTTTGTTTTAGTAAGTCGATTAGTGATTATGAATATCATATTGTGCTAATAATTGGAGAACTATCTACATTCTAATTAGAAATTGTTAAAAAAGGAATTTTTATTGAAAATTTTCAATTTGGTTAAGTTGATTTTTTTTAAAACAATATTTTGAATACCATTATCACACTGATTCCATGACATAGGGACAATTAGAATATATGGAATTGATAACGTCCCATAAACCTTTTAGATTTTCATCATAAGAGAAAAAATTTCTTTATATTAGCGGCATAAACTCCTCAATCAATAATATGCATTTATAAATTAATATATCAACAACAATAATAAAAATATTTATTTCAAAACCTGAGATTTAAAAAAAAAAACTATTGATTTAATTATCAATAATTACAACAATTACAACACTAGCCAAGAAACCAACTAATATTGTGCAGTGATTTCTCTTTTCGAATCTAGATCTATGACTGATGTTGTTCTCCGGTCATCTGGCGAAGTGAGTGGCACAATTCCCTTTCCTAATTCTTCAAATTTAAGATTAAGTTCGATCGTTTTCATATTTTGTGCCTCTTCTTTTTTTCCCTGTGAGGACATTGATACCAGAGTACTCACTTTTTCTTTTTTAGTGGGGGAGAGAATCCCCGCTGAAGAATCATAATACATCAAATATCACCGAAGCTAGCAGATTTTTCATACAATATTTATCGCCGAAACGAGCAGAATACGTCACATCGAAACACATACGCATTATCATCGAAACAGATGCTGCTGTGCGTTGCAGCTCCCACAGGAATCGAACATGGCTGGGGGTGTGAAAGCCAACCGCCCCAACCAACACATCATGCACATCACGTGCCCCAGAATACTCACTTTGCAAGTTTGCTAATGTCTTAGAGTGCATGGATGTTCAAATTCCAATTCTGACATGTTTGTATACAATTTAAATAGGAAAGTATACATGTTTTTAAATATTGCTACAATTTTAATGTTAAAATTATATAGAAAAAATAATGAAATAATATCAATTTTAATATTAAAATTAAATAGGAAAAAATAATGAAATAATCATCCATATTAGAAAGGTTTTGAGAGTAATTCATATAATGACCACGATCAATTGTATTATGTTTGTCGATGGGATTTTAATGCAATGTTTTAGATTGTAACTGCCAAATCTTTTAAGGTTGGGACAAGAAACCCATTGCGCTGGGAAATTTATTGAGTATTTAAATTTTTATTTGGATGATTATATTAAATATAATTAAATTTAAAATATTAATCATAAATATATTTTCAATTTAATATTAAAAAATAGAGTATTTTAACAATGTCATAAATTCCTCTAAATATAATGTAAATTTTGATATGATTTTTGTTAATAGAAATTTTGAGAAAGTTGAGTTACAGTTATCAAATTTCAAGATTTTGGGTGCCCAAAAAGTTTTTGATGATGTTGAATCTATTTCCACTATCAAAAAATGATTCAAACACTCTTATAATAAAATAAAAAAAAAAACAACAAAAAAATCACTAAATTCTGACAAAAAATATTTTTAAAATAAAATTTGTAACCTCAATAAACAATTTAGATTTCCATTATACTTAACTACCCTATTTAAAAATATTAAAAATAAATAATAACTAAATATAATACTATTTATACCATCTAAAATGAACATGCTCCAAATATATTAGAACTATAAGCTTACTATGTTTCGGATAGATTTAATTAAAAAAAAATTCAATTAACATATTATCTCACAATTAGTAAGAAGGAATAAAATGAAATACACATTATAAATAATTTTCAAATAATGATTTTGCAATTAAAAAATAAATTAATTAATCTAAGCTAATTAATAATCGAGGGCATTTGGCGTGATTTTAGCAAATAGTGTATCGTTCATATGCACTGGGAAGGACACATTTCGAAAAATATGACAATGTAAGAATGACACACAATGGCTAGTCCCTTCCCCATTGTAATTTACAAAAAAGTTGTAACGATTGTGGGACACACCGGAAAATGGCTTCAGTGGACCACAAGGCATTTTCTATCGATCGGTAGGTAACACCAAACGATAAACATTACTTTTTACAATTAAAGTTAATATAATCTTGTAACGTCCACGGCATGAGTATTAAGTGAAATTTTATGTTTCTGTTTAAGTAAGTAAGAAAGAAAGAAATTATTTTAGAGTTTATGAGGTTAAAGATAATTTATAGAACAGATTGCTTTTTTATCTGTGTGATGTATTCGATCTTTTTTCTATAAAGTTTCAAAATAAATGTTCCCAACATCTCAACAAACCCTAGCTAAGATTATCTCAAAAATTAACTGCCCGCTATCTGCATAACTTTCCATGTTGTCTTTGAAAGCCTCAGATAAAATATATTGACTCATACTTAAATCTTACTCATTTATTAAAAAATAAAAATATACAAGGCCACTTTCACTTAATGTTAAAATATATATGCTTATCAACCTAATTAAAAAGTGTATATTTTGAAATTAATATTTAATCTGGGACATTTTGAATGAAGAAAACAATGATACTATTATTTTTCCACACTAAGTCTCCAAGTTTGATGATACCTGCCATCTAAATCAAAGTTGGAAATATTTGTGCCCTTTAAATCATTGTTTTATATGCACGGGAACACAAAAACTTCTAAAATCAACTTAACTTTCTGTGTATACATATTGCTTTGACTTAACTTTTTTTAATGTTTTTGGTAGCCATATCGAATGCTTCAAATCATGAATTTCACACCCTTTTAAGATATGTCAACTCAAGATTTGTTTGGTTGAAAGTGGGCCCAATTTCTCTTCTTCAATCAAACTTTTGACATTATTGACATTTTGAAATGCTTTTAATCAATTTTTAATTAACTCATTTTTAAACCCATTATTTAAGTTTTTTAAATTATATATAGACACGATAAATTTGGAGTTCAAATGGATTTATATTGTTTATTCTCTCACACACATTATATGTTAACTTCGTTTTGAGTGTACTGTTATGAAACCAGCTCACAAAAAAAGAAAAGATAGATCAACACCTTAGCAATAAGCCTTTTCGAGGGGACAACCTCCTTTACATTACACAAATGAACAATTCTTGGATGATACAAATGACAAGACCTCCTTTCTATATATAGGAGTCTAAGGGGTCATAATATAATCAGAGCTGACATAACAATAATAATGTAAGGGCACAACAATAACAATAGTGGGCTTCTATGGGGCACAATAATAACAATATGGGGACTACATGAGAACAACAATATAATAAAGGGGTTGCACTAATAATAATATGGGGTTACACTAGTAGTATAGGGACCTAACATGCCCCTCTCCTTCAAAAAGTGTTTTCCTCAACACTTGAGTAGTTCTGGATGCTTTTGTATAAAATTATCATCCTTCCATGTGGAATCTTCAATGGGTAAGTTCTTCCACTTGATGAGATACTATGAAATTGATTGATTTCTCTTTTCTGTGACTACTTTAGGTTCAAATATGATTTTCCCTTCCTTGTCAAGTTTTGACAATATTGTTTGAACTAGGATCTTCTGCAACTTTTGAATGAGTTCCCACCCTACTTTGTCATTCTTACATTCATCCCTTGCTTCATTTTGAATACAAGAGTAAACGGATGCTTGAAATGAAATCTATTTTCAAAGAAAGAAACTTTTAGCACTCTGAGATATAAATCATTCACTTAGAAAACTACAACAACTTATTAGTCAAGGGTGCAGTAGTAATAACTCATCCTTTTGTAAACTGATGTAATTGAGAAGCAAATTAAGGAAAAGATCATCAACCTGGGAACTGGACAACAATTGTCAATATTCACTACAATTTCAGATCGTTTGTGCACACTAAAGCAATGACAATCCAAATGTAACAACAACTGATTTATTAACTCAATTGAACAACAAAGCTTTAACCTATGAAAATGGAATAATAATTAAAATCTTCACTCAGAAATGATTTAAATAGCAAACGGAAATGGGATAGCAAATGAAAGGAAGCTATGAAATACTGAACATCAACTTAAACCAAATGTAAATGCACAGCAACACTTTTTTGTTAAAGGAACAACAATCTGAGTTTCGGCATAGTAATAAGTAATCCTAGTTATAACGAAACAACAACTACGATCACAGTGGAACAGCAGTTCAAATGAACAACAATCACATTTGAAAGTAAAATGTAGATAAATAGACAGTGATACCGATTTATGTATACACAACACTGTTACTCTATAATCGAATAGTAATGGAAATCTGTTGAGGAACAACAATGTTATGTAATAATATCAGTTTGTCAAAGGAACAACAATATGATATAACTTCAGAACAAGTAACATAACATTCTTGTGCATAGAATAACCTTACTATTCGAATGGGAATCAAAATATAACAGAGCTAATACATGAAATAAGGAACAACAAATTACTGAACAAAATAGATAAGGGAAAGCAAACCACACATGACTTGAAATTGAGAATTAATAGTATAGGAAGCAAGTGATCCACCAGGGCCGGGCCCTTAGCCTCCAGGGATGCACTGCTTATAATTACTCCAGAATCAGAGATGGAACGGCAACAGGATTTATATATTAAGCATCAAAACGGAGTTACAGCGAATCGCTCTTTTAGAGAGAGTCAATGATCAAAGTTTCAAGTACAATAGTGAATTTCATAAAAATAACAATAGTTTCCCTTGGGCTAGCAATGCTGCCCCTTCTTATAGCAGCCGAGCGGAGATAGCAATGATACAAAGAATCGTTAAAGTAGCGATCCCTCAAGATGAAAGGATCCTGAGGGATTCACCATATTGTTAGCTCTCAGTTATCTTCTCATTCTCTTGCACCGATTTGGTATCTCCTCTTCCTTTTCCTGGTTGGTACGCTCCAGTCTGGATCTTCTTTTTTGGATGCGGTTCCCTGTCAAAGGGACAACAGTTGATGGCGTCTTGTCGTTTCCTTTAGATTGGTGATTTCTCGTTTTCCCCTTTTTCTGCATAGAAAAGGGTAATTATTAGTCATTTTACGTTGCACACAAATCTTCTAGATTTTATCATAATCTCTCGTCATATACCTATTTCATAATGTAAAGGAGTTATGAATTTAAAGAAAGGATGACAAAATAAGTGATATTAACATACCTTCTCTAGTGCTCAACAATGTGTTGACCCCACACTCACTAGTATAGTCATAACTCTCCTCCTTTATGCTAACAATATTGTTCTTTTAGTAGGGATTCTTGCAGTATCTTTTTTCCAAGGTAGGTATGCTTGTTAATATTGACAAAACTAAAGTCATGGTAATTAAATCCAGAAATATCACATATGATACTTTCATATACAACAACAATTACTTCGTGAAATTCCTTCATACCAATATATTGGAATCGATATCCATCACCATCTCAACTGGAATTATAGCTTTGTGAAAATGATAAATGGAAGAGAGAAAGCATAATATAAGATTCAAAAGAATTGAAATCCAATAGATATTTGGATATGGGATAAAAGACTCATCTTTGAAACTCTCATAGTCATGCTATTTTACATCAATGTGAGGCTTGGGGTTGTAGTATCTCCATAAACTTGTAGAGGAAAATACAATAGATACAAAAGTAATTTATAACTTGCAATGCCAAGATTAAATGAAATAATCCCTATGTTATCCTCCTAATTGAACCAAGTCTTCCCCCATTGAAAGCGGAACTAGACTAGGTATCTTATGTATAAGGAGTTAAACAACATGGAATTTAAGAGGTTTCCTAAAATTTCTTCTAACTCTAGCCAAAGCCCCCACCTTTGGCTCAAGCGAGGATTGCACAAGGATGCCTAGCTGTGGCTAGACTATTGAAGGATAAAGGAGGAGATCATTTTGCAAAATAAGGATAATATAAAACATATTATTACATCAAAATTTATGGAGACATTGTGGTGTGATAAAGAGTTAGAGGGAAAATGAAATTAAGATATTATAAGGAGGTGATCAACCCCAATCTCAAAAAATTAAAAACATTTTTTTGTCTTGACTAATGTTAAGAAGAAAATTAACATTGTTAAAATAATAACAAAATTTCATGAGCTTCATAGTGAAACTAGCCATTGGTTAATTCACAAAACATCATGGGATGAAAGAGTCTATCAACTTTATGGCACTAAGAGGGTTGAAGAAGAAAACCATATTCTCCTAGATTGTCCATCTTATACTCACATTTGATCTAATTTTCAAATTATTTGTCACATTACAAAGCTTATAAATGTTTAAGTTAGCAAAATTACGGTGATCTTAGAACACTTCTCTTCCTCTTTGAGTATAAAAATAAAACGTAAAAAAATCATAAATAATTTCTTACCTTCTTTATATCCAATAAACAATATATGTCAATAAACAATATATATCTTAATGAATGTTAATCATCATTATTATAAATCATAATGACCATAATGTATTTATTTACATCTCATTAAAAAATAAAAATATTTAATTTATTACTTATATTTATTTCAATAAATTTATTAAATTTAAAAGAATAGAATCATATTAACCTAATGTAATATTTGAAATCATTTTCTTAATTATAAGATTAAATATGATTCCATTTGATAACGACTCTTTCCAATGTGATAATTAAAAAATGGAGCTCCCAACTATTTCTCTAGGCTATGGCCTTTCACCCTTGTTGGATCTCAATGAAATAATATTAAAAAATATATTATATTTATTCAAATGTCAAGATTTAACACCTATCAAATAATGAAAAATTTGCATGATTATTGAGCTTAGAGGTGCTCTACAATTTAGCATGAGGAGATGTTGTATTGTTTGTAAATGAGTGTAAACATTTATATATTGGCTCAATGTTGGAGAGATGTTGCAGTAATTGTAAATGTGTGACATTTAAAGGCCAACTTAATATGGGAGAGATGTTATGGTGTTGGTAAAATAAAGCATTAGATAAAAAATTAATAACAAAACATAATGTCCACTTAATTAAAAAAATAATAATTTGTTGTATTGTAATTTTGTGTTTATTAATAAAATTACAAACTAATTTTCCCAAGGAATATTAGTTATTGGAAAAAAATGCATAAAAAATGATAATATACATTGGTCAATGTTGAACTAGTAGTTGTTAATAGACAAATTGAAACCTATAGTCTTTCTTTCACAAGAACTAATAAATGGAGATGTGAAGTGGATAAATTTGTTGTTGACTCAAGCACAATGACTTCATAATTTTTGGTGGATAGTAATCACTATTAAATCTACACCTTTACAATTTTACTATGAAAACATAAATAAAGGTGGGAAGTAACTCTTGGTATTTATATTTATTTACATTTTATGAAAAATTTGTTTAAATTATTGCAGGAAGTATGCTAAATATGCTATTTACTTGAGTATGAGCTATTTTCAAGGATTTTATTTTTGGATGGTTTTCCTGTAAAGGTTGAGAATAAAAAAATACTATACAAATATCTAAAAATCATACATCAGTATTGCAACCATATCCATAAATTACACCCATATCTATAAATTATGACACAAAATATGTGAGATAGTTATGCACATTGCATTATATGGTGCAAAGGTTGCAATAAGACCTTAAGTTATGGTCCAATCAAATGTTTGAAAAATAGTATTTTTAATAATATTGAAAAAAACATATTTAATTTTCAAAATTAAACATTATAAGTTGCATTGGTCAATGTTAAATCAATAATAGTCAACAAGAAAATCAATTGCTATAGCATTTTTAATAATATTGAAAAAAACATATTTAATTTTCAAAGTTAAACATTATAAATTGCATTAGTCAATGCTAAATCAATAATAGTCAACAAGAAAATCAATTGCTAGAGTCATGCAAGAGAATAATAATAATGATTCGTTTTCCAAAACATGTAATTAAAAAAATCTATCTATCTATATCATAAAAAATATGCATATCACATTAAAACAATTAAATTAAAAAAATTATAAAACATATTAGGATTTTGATAAAGTTTAAAATAAGAATATCTTTATATATATAAAAGTGAAATTTATATACTTATAAATAATATTATTAAGAACTAGCATTGATACATCTTAATTTTTGTTTCACTGAGGGTTGAGGAATCAACTTTGGATATTGATTTTCGGGATTTTGTTACAAAGTCTTTAAAAATGGAAATTAAAATCCTTGATCCTGTCATTATTGTAATCATGGATTTATGTGAACTTTGGAAAAAATGTACGATACACAACTAGGTGAGCATATCCTCACATAAATACTCATTCCATTTCATCGAGAAAGAAATTGTTCTTACAAGCAATGAAAGATATGAGTCATATGTTAATTCCATAAAAAAAAACCTTCGGCCATAACATCACCATGCTGAATTAAATGAATATCACATATAGTCAAAAATTGATTGAAATGTTTTATTGGATCCACAACACCATCACCACTAAACACATGAAGAATTCCTTATAAAAGAACCAGGAAAAGATGTTTCCCTCCTGTGAATTTAAGGGGGATAGATCTCTGTCTTCTCTGATGATTTCCTTCTTGTGTTATTTCCTCTGCTTGATCCTTCTTCATTCATATTTTATTTCATATCCCATCGTATCTTCTTCTTTAAGAATTTCTTAATCTCCCATCGTATCTTCTTCTTTAAGAATTTCTTTTGAAATAGTTGAACTTCCTAATTGATCTCTTTGAACCATATAAAAAACTATTCATCTACTCCTTTTTATTGCTCCTATGAAAGTTTTCGAATCCTCCAACGTTCAACATGGGTTTCTTTATGTTGAACTAGAAATTACAATATTGTTCAAGTTCATGTTGAGTCGATGCAATTTATAAGACTAAGTCATATTGATGGAGCACACTCCTTTGATCTTCAAGTCCATTTGATAGTTGGGGATAAACTCAATTTGAGACTCATGGAAACTTTATTGGTCTTTGAAATCATCCTTTTATTTAGTTTTCCATTGCCACTAATAAATTTTAATCATGGGGATTTATCAAAATCACAAGGATAACTTTTGAGGGAAATACTTTTTCCCTTGTTTTTATAAAGGTGCCACTTCTCTTTAATAAATAATATAAAAGATAAAAACATAGAAAATAAAAGGCCTGAGATAGAACCAGATTTAAATATTCCCATTGATATGATACATTTACAAAGATAAAAACATAGAAAATAAAAGGCCTGAGATAGAACCAGATTTAAATATTCCCCATTGATATGATACATCATTTATACAAACATGAATAAAGTTGAATATTTTCGATTTTCAACACAATTATAAGTAAAATATCACACATTTAGATATATGAAAATATTAATGGAATTAATTTCTAGAGAACTTTAAAATATAAGTGTATTTAAAATTATATGGATGAAAGGAGTTACACACTTGTAATATTAGTCTTATACCTCAAAGTCAATATATCACACTACACATGAACTCTAATTAATTCACTAGGGAACCTTTCAAAATAGATATAGATGTTTAAAAAGCGTTTATGATATCCATGAATTTAAAATGCATTTATCCATTTAAATATTGAGATGGCGCTCTTGCAAACCATATAAAGAAGAAAAAGACATGAAAAATAAATGAAATTACAATTAGGAATCAACCTTGATACTTAGAAAACTTCAAAGTTAAGAAGGTTGAATTATTAGTAAGTGGGAAGAAAAGGTAGGGGGACAAAATTAGATAGACTAATTACAATGTTGGAAAAACAAGGCTCTCCCTTTTGTTGAATAACTCCTCTATATAAATAATGGATGCATGTTGAATATCTAACCATCAAAACTATTGATGAGTCATCTTGAAGTCAATATATCTTGTAGAGGATCTTTGATCCATTGTTCGATGTAATCATATAATGGTGCAATGATCAATTCTTGCTTTGCTAAAAAATTAAATAATTCATCTTCGATATCTTTTAAATCATAGGTAACCTATTGTACTATTTCTTATTGGTCTTCATTTTTGTTTAGGAAATGAATTAAACATTTTTCAAGTTATTCTTTAGGAAATTCAACAATTCTATTGAAGTCATTACCACATGTGATATATAGTATATCAATGCACTCTTGAATTTGCACTCTATTTAATAACATTGCATCCATGATTAAAAATGGGACCTTACAACTCCTTAGCCACCTTAATTAACTTAAAGAATAAATCACTCATTTTTTTTTGTTAATGTTGTCACATTTGGAAAATACTTCTTAGAGTGGATTGATTCTTTCATTCCAAAAAGCCTTTAATTTCTTCATTATATATTAATACAATTTTTTTGTTCTTTTCTTTACTCTTCTTTCATATATGACATCTTCATAGTAAACATAGTTAAGACCTAGGCTTGTAGAACATCTCATAATTCTCTAAATTCATTTTCAAATATTTAATGAGATAATTAACTTTGATGGACAAATTGGCTCAAGTCATTGCCACTTCCTATGCTTCCAAGATTATGCCAATCCTTTTATTTATTTTATCAGCGACCATATTATGATTATACTTAAATAACTTTTCAATGTGTCTTATAGAAATTGACTTGGCTTGATGGTGGATTTGGGTTTAGTGAATAGCAGCATAGGAAACAAACCCATCTCCAATTATTTTATTCTCTTCCTTAAATTGAATAAAAAAATGCATCTCTAGTTTCCTAATACAATTCAAACAATTTGGACTGTTTTATTCCTCTGATGTTAATTTTTGAGTTTACCTTATCAACCACCTACCTATTTTGCTAGTTTACTTGTTCAAATTGTATTTTATTAGGAATATTCTCATACAATACATGAAGTAATGTAACTAATTCAATCTCAAAACAAATAGGTTCTTCTCGAGCTAGTTCCTTAGCAATGGACTGGCCTTCAAACATGTTCCTTTTGGCCCAATCTAGTAGTCCCACTATTTCATCAAGGTCATCAGTTTCCATTAATTGAATATTCACTTCCTTCGGTACATGATAGTATTCCCTTTAGTGTTATTTCTCTTTCTCTTTGAACTTACTCTAATAGCATGAACATTTTCCATATTGAGTTTGGGGTGATTACCATCAACACCTTCTCCAACACCATCACTATTATTTCTCCTTGGCTCTTTTCTTGAAGATTAACTCTAGATGTAGAAGTACTCTTTTAGGATTATTGTGGGGTAGAGCTAGAACTCACAATAAAATGTCCATGTCGTATTATTTGTTGGTACTATGTAAGGAATTGGTATCCTCATGAAAGACTTCATGGGTATCAAGTAAAATATAATTGTCTCCTCCACCTTCCACATGTTTTTCTTGAAAGAGCACACCATATATAATAGAATTAAATTGAATCAGGAAATAGTTTCAAGGTTAAAATCATTGATTTCTTCTAATCAATTTGATTTAAAAATGTCTAGATAAGTAGCATATTCATTTATGTTGGAAGTACTTTTGATGATAAAGATGTTGAGTCTAATAGGAAAAGGTATGGATTGTTTCTTTATTTTTCATTAAATAAATGTGCCAAATGTCTATATTGTTGGCATCATTCCACCAAGAAAAAAATATCAAAAACATATATTGGAAGCACTAATGATTCCCTTCAAAATTGAAAAACCGAATTAATGAATACTCTTCTTAAATATACTTGAAAAATTCCCTTCGCTTATAAAATGGCGAAGACTTCAAAGGAGCATTTACTAGTCGTACAACCAACCAACATTTTCCTACATTCTACAAGGAAAAAAATATCTATTGAATAGAAATGGAACTAAGTTTGGTGCTTCAAAAGTGACAAGTACTAGAACTATACTAGGTCAAGATCGGAATTTCAATGTTGTGACCTAAGTATGCCTCTAAATACATTGCAATAGATGATATAAAAAAAGTATGAAGCCATATAAAACTTCTTTGTTTGAGTGAAAATCCCAAGTTACTATGATATTTCAACAAAGATTGTATGATCACAATAAAAAATGGCTTCCTCATTAACATAGTAATGTAAAACATAGATAAAATATCTATGAACAAAATGAGTGGATTCTTGACCAAGAATCATTATAAATAACCAAACTATAGGTTTTAACCCCGTATAGAAATTACCTACATATGAATTCTAAAACACAGAAAATAAACAATGCGAGAGCATAACACATAAAACACATATAGATAGAGATTTCCCCTGGATCCCAAAACTAGGACTACCAGCTTGATTTTTCATTAGGTTCCTTTCAATGTTATAATACATATTTATACATGCCAAAGCATCCAATACCATGGACCAAAAACCATCACGTCCAAAATACATGTGCGAAAATCATGCACAAAACCATAGGTGGGTCCGCCCAACCTAACATAGGGTCCAAAACCAAAATTTTTCGGGGCACTGCCTTGGACCCCATAAAGTGGGGTTACGGGTACACCTCAAACCCCCTGTGACCCCCCCGCTACACAATCGATGAAACAAAGGGGGGCTTCGCCCCCCCCCCCCCCCCCCAAACCCCTCGGTTAACTACATGGGCTAGTCGTGGAAAGAATATAACACAACCCAACATTCTCCCACTTGTTGTTTTCTTTCCACAGGGGGCCACAAGAGAGCTTAGTCATTTTTCCAGCCCTAAAACACCCATTGTCTCTCTACACCAAGAGAACTTCTCAGAGCTCACAGATTTTGTCAATGCATCTACAGTATTCTTCAAAGTGTCCACATTTACCAGCAACACCTTTGTCTTCTATCATATCCCTCACAAAGTGATACTGAACATTAATGTGCTTTTTCTTTGAATGATATGCGGGGTTCTTTGCCAAGCAAATTGCACTTTGGCTGTCACAGTCTATCCTTATAGCTCCCTGTACTAACCCCACACTTGAACACAATCTCTGAAACCAAATTACTTCCTTGCTTGCATGAGTGGCTGCCATGTATTTTGCCTCTGTAGTTGATAGTGCCATTACAGATTGTTTCTTACTCATCCAACTAACTGCACCTCCAAATAGGTTAAACACATACCCACTTGTAGATCTTCTCTGATCTAGTTCTCCAGCCTAGTTTGCATCAACAAAGCCATGAATATCCAACATTCTGTCCAATCCTGATCTTCCTTGGTAGCACAAACCATAATCACTAATGCCACATAAATACCTGAAAACCCTCTTCACTGTTGTCCAGTGCTCCTTCCCTGGTTTTGACATAAACCTGCTCAATACTCCCATTGCATGTGCAATGTCTAGTCTAATATAGACCATTGCATACATCAAGCTACCGACTGCACTTGCATATGGAACACAAGACATGTCCTCTTCCTCTTCTTGTGTCTTGGGACACTTTTCAGCAGATAACCTCACACCTGCAGGAATAGGAACCTTCACCGATTTACTATCTTGAATATTAAACCTCTACAGTATTGTCTCGACATACTTCCTCTGGTTTAACCAAAGCTTCCTCTTTGCCCGATCTCTTTTTATTTCCATGCCCAAAATATAGTTTGCGGCACCAAGATCTTTCATGTCGAATTTGGAGGAAAATTGGGTCTTCAAATCCTGGATAATTTCTTTGTCATTTCCAGCCAGCAACATATCATCCACATACAAGACCAGATAAATAACACAGTCACCAATTAATTTAAAATACACACAGTGATCTTCTTTACTCCTGGTGAAGCCAATTCCCCGTATAAATGTATCAAATTTATGATACCACATCCTTGGTGACTGTTTTAACCCAAACAGAGACTTCTTTAACTTACATACCAATTCTTTCTTATCCTTCACCGCAAAGCCTTTAGGTTGCTTCATGTAGATTTCCTCTTCCAAATCCCCATGAAGAAATGTTGTCTTCACATCCATCTGTTCTACCTCAAAATCAAAGATAAAAGTAATCTAATAGAAGTTACCTTGGCAACAGGAGAAAAAATATCACCAAAATCAATTCGCGGCACCTGAGAATAACCTTTTGCTACCAACCGAGCTTTGTATTTCTCCACTTTTCCTTCTGCATTTGTCTTCTTCTTGAACACCCATTTGCTACCAATGGGTTTCCTTCCAGCTAAAAACTCCACCAGATCCCAAGCCCCATTTTTGTGCAAAGATGCCATTTCATCAACCATGGCCTCTTTCTAGAGTTTTCCATCCTCTGAATCCACTGCTTCCTTCATAGTTCTGGGATCATCATCAGTAATAGATAAAGCAAAATTTGAATAGAAAGAAGATGGACTATACCTTTCTCGCTGCCTTCTTTCTCGAACTGATCTTATCACACCTGGAGTGGCTCTTCATCTTCTGATTCCTCCTCTACTGTAGAGTCTGATTCTTCCTCCTTTAGCTCAAACTCTATCTTCTCAGGTTCATTTGGTTGAAATTCATGTTTAATAACATTTTTTACCTCTCTGAACACCACATCTCGGCTGTACACAACCTTCCTTGTTACTGGGTTCCAAAGCTTATAACCCTTTAGACCATCCTTATACCCAATAAAGATGCACTTTTCATATTTGCTACCCAACTTGATTCGTTTCTCCTTTGGAACATGTACATATGCATCACATCTAAATATCCTCAGATGTGAAATAGAGGGTTTCTTACCAGTCCATACTTCTTGAGGAGTCTTATCCTCCAACTCTGATGAAGGTGACCTATTGATTAGGTAACATGCAGTATCCACTGCCTCTGCCTAGAATTCCTGTCCTAACCTGGCACCACTGAGCATGCTTCTTGCCCTTTCCATCAACGTCTTGTTCATTCTTTTTGCAACTCCATTTTTCTGAGGTGTATATGGAGTAGTCTTCTGCCGTGCTATACCATACTTCTTATAGAATGCTTCAAATTATTTGCTGCAAAACTCTCCACCATTATCTATCCTCAACACCTTTATCTTCTTCTTTGTCTGATTTTCCACGAGAGCCTTAAATTCTTTAAACCTGTCAAAGACTTCAAATTTCTTCTTAAGTAAATATATCCATGTATTCCTTGAGAAGTCATCTATAAATGATACATAATACACATACTTACTCAGTGATGGAACCTTCACAGGTCCAAAGACATCACTATGCACAAGTTCTAATATATGTTTCACCCTCTTACTACCAGAGGGGAAACTCACCCGATTCTGCTTCCCCTATACACAATTTTCACAGAAAGCAAAATCCAGAGAGCTATTACTCATACCTTCTACCATACCTTTACCATGAAGTATTCGAAGGCCCTTATCTCCAATATGTCCAAGCTTTTGATGCCATAACATGGTCTTCTCTCCAGAGACCACTAGATTTTCTGCTCCACTTTCAGGAACCACAGAACTGTTGCACCCATCAATAGTAATGCTACCTTGCAACTTGTACAGAGTTCCAATTAGAACTCCCCGCATCAATACCAATGTTCCCCGAACCATTTTGCAGGTATCCTTCTCGAACACTGTTTTTACACCTACATCATCCAGCTTGCTTACAAAAATAAGATTTCTGTCCAATGCAGGAATATGTAGAACACCTAGAATTGTTCTAACCCTTCCACCTTGTAACTTCAACTTTACTTTTTTGCGACCAATGATTCTAGCCTTCCTATCATCCCCTAATAATACATCACCACCATCATGTTTCTCATACTCGCAGAACCACTCTCTATGGGGAGTGAAGTGAAAGGATGCACCTGAGTCAATCAACCATTCCTCATGATCTACATGTGTACTTGAAGAAGCCAAGTACACATCCCCACCTTCATCTGAGGTGGTTTTCACCTATGCAGAAGGAGCATCATCAGATCCCTTTCCTTTATCAGGAGCTTTAGATTTATAGTCTCTTTTGTAGTGCCCTTCCTTTCCGCATTTTCAGCACACCACCTTTACAGGTTTTCTTGGAGATTTAGATCTCCCTCTAGATTTAGATCTCCCACTCCATGACTTATTTTTGTTTCTGTTCTGGGATCATCCTCATACAGACAAGGCATCACCATTTTGGCTCTCCATATTTTTCCGTCTCATCTCCTCCGTCAGCAAGGATGAGACTATTTCATCAAACTGCAAGGGAGTTGCATTGCTATCTATTGCAATAACTAGACTATCCCATGAATCTGGTAGAGAACAAAACAAACTGATGCACTTATCTTCATCTGAAATTTTAATATCAATAGATGCTAACTGACTTACCACAGTATTAAATGCGTTTAGCTGCTCTATCACTGAGTCTCCATCTTTCATCCTAAGGTTATATAGCTTTTTCCGCAGGAATAGTTTATTCACCGGAGACTTAGATTGGTACAAAGACCTTAACTTGTCCCACAAAGCCTTTGCCGTAGCTTCCCCTGATACATTTAGCAATATTAAATCTAAGACACCCAATCGTATTGTGCTCTTTGCCTTCCGATCCAACTTCTTCCATTCTTCATCGGACACTCTTGTTGGTTTAGTACCCAGATCTACCGCGATCCACTGATCTTTATCCACCAACAGATCCTCCATCTTGAGTTTCCACAACTCAAAACTTTGACCATTAAATTTCTTGATCTCTATCTTTCCACTATTCGCCATCTTCTTTCACCACCAGAATCGATCTCGCAGATCTCCCACTAAAAAGGGTCTACCACAAGCCTGAGCGAAACCCCTCAGCAACAAAGGCGTCCCCTTGAAGCCAAAATTGCCCCGATACCAAATGTAGGTTTTAACCCCGTACATAAATTACCTGCATACGAATTCTAAAACACAGAAAATAAACAATGCGAGAGCATAACACATAAAACACATATACACAGAGATTTCCCCTGGATCCCAAAACTGGGACTACCAGCTTGATTTTTCATTATGTTCCTTTCAATGTTATAATACATATTTATACATGCCGAAGCATCCAATACCATGGACCGAAAACCATCGCGTCCAAAAAACATGTGCGAAAATCATGCACAAAACCATAGGTGGGTCTGCCCAACCTAACATAGGGTCCAAAACCAAAATTTTCCAGGGCGCGGGGTTACGGGTACACCTCAAACCCCCTATGACCCTCCCGCGCCCCCCTGCTACACAATCGGTGCAACGAAGGGGGGCTCCACCCCCCTATAACCCCCCGGTTAACTACGTGGGCTAGTCATGGAAAGAATATAACACAACCCAACATAAAGAAATTCTCTATATGAACTCTTTGACATGCATACCTTAATTTTACTGGCATTAACCAATTCTTTGGTAGGCCTCTTTAAGAATTTCTTAAGAATTCCTTTTCCTCCATTGTAATTAATGAGAAATGTGTTAGCCTTTGCAATCTTGGAGTCTTGGTTGGCTTCAGGAAGTTGAAGCATATTTATGAATAACTTAGGAGTTAGGGGAATGGGAGTTCTATTAGTTTATTCAAGTTGCATATTTTTTTCTACTATCAAATTTGTTAGCACACTAGGAAACTGAATCTGGGAAATCCAAAACTTCAGGGATGCACCTAACGTGTGCAATGTTTTAGGTCTAAGCCTTGTTATTACTCTTTTATTTTAGGTTGAGTTCTAAATATCATTGGTAAGAAAATGACGACTGGAAATCATGGTCTTGTCCCCCAAATGTGTTAATAGTATGTCCACAAAATGATTTTCTTAGTATGTTTGGAATATTTCTTTTGATACTTATTAACAATGTTCAACATGAAAATGAACTAAAACTAGTTAATTGAGAACTTTGGTGGCATTTAGTATTTCATTAACATCATTTGTGTGAATACATGTGAGGAAAGTTGGTTCATAAATAACACCACTGCTTTATTTTGTAAGGATAGCTAAATCTCAGTGAAGAACATGCCTTGTTCATTATAAGAGTGAACTTTGGCAATGTGAAGTATACACTAGTTATGATAATTCAATGTTTTGAAAATATATGTGGAAATTTAATGGATGTGGGATAAAGGACACAGGGTATGGGATGGTTTTGGGAAAGGCCCTCCCACATTCACATACAAAAGGAATGGTTAACTACAAAAATAGCTAAGTATGGATCTCTGCGAGTTGCTAAGAGGTATGAAAGAGAAAATCATGCGGATTTGGAATGAGAGGTAGTGAGTGAAAAAAAAATCTCCTTCAACTCACGTCAAAATGGTACATTTTAAGTGTTGTGGAGTGAAAAATGAAGAGTGTGGGCTAACTTAAAGGAAAATAGAACCCACAAATCACATACATGAAAAAATTTCTAAGTTTCATAAGTGATTCATGTTATGAAATATGCAGGAAATAATTGGGTTAAAACACAACCCACAACCCACATATGTAAACAAATGACTAATTGTCGAAAAATGAAAACTCTTAGTTATATTATAGCTACAAAGGACATAATACTATTGATTAATGAATGTTGGTCAATATTGCTACCACTATGTGTGGATCAAACTCTACCTAGGTTGAATATCAAGAAACCTATGACATGTTCTTGTTATCAATTGTAATCTTTATCCAATTTCCAAAGTTCTACCATGAAGACAATTGAAGATAGTTTGACTTATGTAAATTGGTCTATTCTGAAACATTCATATTTAAAAATATATATCATAAAATAATCTTTTAACTACAACAATAAGGCTTGTAATTTCATAATTGAATTAGACAATCATGAAGCAATGAAACAGAGGTATTATCCATCACAGCTCTACAATACAAAAAGAGAAAGTTTAACAAAGCTAAATAAGTAAAAATGATATGAATGTTTGCTTCTCTTAGAATCAACACTTGTTTATATTGATTTAATTACTATCCATAATCAAAATCACCTTTTCTAGAATTATTTGGTTTTGAGAACTATCTTTACCCAATTGATCAGTTTGTATACCATCCACCATTCCTTAAGTTCATTTGTTTATATATGGAGTGATCATATAATAATTTAAATATGGAGAGTTCTTGTGTTTAATTTCGATTAAAGGTCATGCTTCTTGCGGTAGAAATTTAGGGTCTTTGTACACCAAATTCAAAGCCCTGTGGTACCTATGTTTCTTGCAGGATTATTCTGCAATAGTTCCGATGCAACAAGATCCAATTGGAGGAGTTTCACTTTGCCCTAGTGTAAGCGTATATTCAAAAATGAATTTATGATAATAAGAACATATGTTAGGTTCAAATTCTGTTAGATATTATGAAAAACCAATAGAAAAAGGAGTTTAGGATCGATTTCCCAACTCATCCAATTCATTCATTTACGAAGGAGATTTTGTTTTCGGGATAGTCGTTTAATGAGAATGTTTTGGGTACAACATTGAATACGGCACGCAAAGACACATTATTTCTTTTAATGAAAATAAAATAAAGGGAAACTTAAGACACTTTCAAAAGTGTTGTTGAGATGAAAGCTTTATGTAATTATAAAGAAGTGGAAGTTAAAAAAATGATATTGTAATTTGAAGTAATTGTTTTACATTGTTAGGAGGGGTTGAGAGCCTTTGAAAACAAGCCTCCCAGGAAAACTCTACATTTTTCGAGAGCAAATGGAATAATGGTGATGCTATTTTAGTAAAGTTTTTAGCTTTGATAATATTATGTGTATTTTAAGAAATTGTGAACTTTCTTTTGTGATGAATGTATTACCAATTTAAAGATTATTTCAATTTTTGTAGGATCTATTCTATCTCTATACGGGATATGTGATGATCTAAAACAATTCCTCTAGTAAGGTGCATTTCACGTTTTTCATTACTAAGATAAACATTTATTTCATGGCACCTTAACAAAACCTTTTCAAGGTTTCTCAATGATTCTTGAAAAGTGTCATTACATATGGTGAAATCATCCACATATATTTCAACATAGTCATGGATCAAGTATGAGAAAATTCAAAGGAAAACCCTTTGAAATGTAGTAGGGGCAATGCATATTCTGAAGAGTAGTACTGGGTAAGCATAAGTTCCCTATGGGTAGGTGAAGACAGTCTTCTCCTGGTCTTAAAGGGATATCTAGATCTACTTATAACCAATGAATTCATCGAGAAAAGATAATTATTTATTTCCTTCTAAGGTATCCAAGATGTGGTCAATGAATGTTAGTGGAAAATAATCCTTGAGGGTTTTCTTGTTAGGCTCTCTATAGTCAATGAATATGTGCCATTTCTCATTTTTATTGGGCATAATTACCAATGGAAAAACACATTTTCTATCTTATATAGGATCAATGAAATTTACATTGAATAGTTTTTGTTACTCCTCTTTGACAATATTTTGAAGAGTTGGATTCATTATGTGTTGGAGTTTTCTGATAGGTTGATCATCCTCCTTAATGTATATATGGTGAGTACACATGCTAGGATGAGTACCTTTCATATCATTGCAACTTCAACAAAATACATTGTTATGCTTTTGTAGTGTTTTTATGAGTTGATCATGTTGAGGAGCTTATAGGTTGGAGTTAATATTTAAAGTTTTCCCTCAATAAAATTTCAATTGATGTAGTTTGATTTGTAGGGTAATTAACAGTTGGAATAGATGAATCAATTTTCACTTCCATATCTTCTAATTAGAAACTCTCTCAAGGGTGTGATCCCATAATATGTCCCAAAGAGAGGTATACTAGAGTAAGTTTTGGATATGTTATGAAATTGCAAATGGGATCATCTTTAGTTTCTCCTACAAAAATTGGTACCTAGTCTAAGGAGAGGAGAGGTTTCAAACTTCTTTATCTGTATATTCTACCCAAGAAGTTATCTCGGGGTTAGGTGAAGGCTTAACAATAGGGTAGAGTGTGAGAGTTTTAGTGGAGTTCCCATGGTAGATTATCACATCTTCTGATCTACAACCAAGATAGGGATTTGTTGTGGCCAACTAAGGTTTGCCTAATATCAATGGGTACAATCCTAAGATGGAATTTGGTTATAATATCATAAAGTCTATTGAATATTTCAGGAGTCCATAGAAATTATGACATCATCTATTATGTCCTCTAGCTTAACTATAGACCTATTGGCTAGTTGAAGAATAGTCAGTGTCGACCGAAGGTTAGTTAACTAGAGTTTATCCATTGTTTCCTTTGTTATTACATTAATGGAAGGCCAAAGATCAATGAAGGTATTATATATAGGAATATTATTAAGATAAACATTGAAGGATAGATTCAAAAGATCTACATATTTAGTCATAAAGACTTTTTCTAGCATCAAATATGCTAGCTTCTTGATGATGTGGACCATTAGGGGGTCCTTCTTCCTTATTTATGGCTTTCTCAAGTGTAACTCCTAAACATAATTTACATATATTAGGACATCTTTGATTTCTTGAAAAAAAGGAATTTTTACACATATATTTCTCAATTATCCTAGAAGATTAAATTTAGGTTGTAACAAAGGCTTATCTATAGATAATATCTCTATATATAGTGAAGTTAGAGTAGATTCAGGTTTTTTGTGTTGATTTCTGTTCTCTAAGGAGGATGTTGGTGGGTCTAAGGGAGGATTTTGTTTTTGTAATTCATGACCTTCCTTCTCATCATCGTGTTCCTGGATGAGAGAGGACGTATGGTGATTCACCACCTTCCCTAAGCATCATTGAATATGATCACAGTCTAGAGAAGAACAAAAATAAGTTGGATAAGATGGTAAATTAGCATTGTAAGTAGGCTAAGCCACTTCATTTTCTATGTTAGGTATGGGTTGGGAAAGAATCATAGGTGATCTAAGGTTTTTAGTAAGATGGAAAATACAACTACTATTGATGTTGGGTTGTAGGGTGTGATTAAGGCACATATGATTGAGGCTAACTCCCATAAGGTGCAGGCCTTCACTAGACTTGTTGCTAAGGTTAACCCTAGGCTTAAATAAGCCACTACTACCAAGGCATAGGAAGATACCACTGTTGTGGATATTGATAATGGAAAAAGATTTACACTAAATCCTATGTTATGTTGGGTGGTCGAGGTAGCCATGCTCATTTCTAAGACACAAAACAAATCTTCTCAATTTTTTCATTGGCACTTTGGTACACTGCCTTAAGTTCAGGTAAGGAGGGACAATATTTCATGGTGTGATTTTTTTCACAAATACCAAATACTTTCACACTATTGATAGGGAATTCCTGTAAGGGATGCTTCTTCTTGCACTTGGATCAAAAGATAGCTAAAGCCAAATCTACCTCTTGTTTATTCTTTTGGCTTTGAAATAATCCAACCATGAGCTTATTGAACTAAGAATATCAGTCTTAAATTATCTATAGATTTCATATATTATTTGAAGTAACTCCCCCATTGGATGGCTTAGTTTCCCTTGTAATTGCATCTCTAGACATTGTCGTATTTATGTTGTCTTGTGAATATCATCTACATAGTTTGAAAATATCCTTATAAGTTAATAGAGAAATATCCCCACCCCCTATAAGGGTTAAGATATCTATGAAATCATCCCTAATTCCCTAAAGGAGAATGATGGATAAGGTTTCATAATCTAATGTATTTTACTTTATTTTTCGTAGATTATATTGAAACCTTTTGACATAGTCTTTTGTTGTTTCCTCATATTTATGTGCCATCTTAAATGATTTCTATTTAATATCCCTTAATTCACAATAATATTCGTATTTATTTATAAAATTCCCCCCCATTTCTTCCCAATTTTTGATGGAATTCTTGTTAATTCCATGAACTAGTGAAGTGTTACTTCTTTCAGGGTGGTGGAAAATAATTTTATTTTTTGGGCATTAGAGGAGTAGTCATAGATTCAACACAAAATTCCAAATTAGAAGATAAATTTGTTTGGATCCTCACTAACAAACATATAAAAATTAGGTAGGTCAAAAGGTGGGACATTTTACATTTGGACAAGTCCAACAGGGTCTTGGATAAGAAACTCAATTGTGGCTAGGTCATTTTTATTTTTTCCTTCCACCTCTTCCCCCATATTAAGGAATGGGTCCCTAAAATACTCATACTATTGTGATCCTACTAAGGAATCAGGCTTTACAATAGGATTGTTGTGATTTCTTTCTCCCCATCCTTCTGGATGGAGAGGGTCTACAATATGAAAGCTTATAATAGAAATGGTTGCGGGTTCACCTTTGGAGGGGATTTATATAGTATTAGATGTTATTTGTTTAGTTTTATGTTTGTTCTTAGGGGATAGTTTGGGATTATCTATTCCTCCTAGTTTACCCATAGATGCTTTAGTGTCATGGGTGGCTCCTACTATGCCATGAGAAGAGCCTTGAGTAATTTTAATTCCTTGGGTCATGTATCCTAAAATGGCCCAAGGTATGGAAATTTGAAATAGAATTACCATATAACTAGTTTATGTATCTTTTTCCTTATGCCTAGTGTAAAACAAGTAATCTAATATCATTTAGTGCATCCCCGATAATGACAACAAAAATGATATGTTTTCTATATGGGTGTATTTAAATCTTATATATACTTAGTCATTTAATTGATCAAGTTGGGTTACTTTTACTCTACTGAGATACACACATTTTTTGTGCAAGATGCCGATACTTGTATTGACTGATGAGATTATACCAACTTCAATTTCATATTCATATACTAAAGGTAATTAAAAGCAATTAAAATTAAGTAAAACAAAATAAAGGTAAATATTGAGAAAGAAGAATAAGTTATGAAATATGAGTCCAATCAATGGCTATCTTTTGGATTCAAGCATGTGACTGAGGATCACAAACTCGACTCAAAATCTTAATTACCTCTAATCTAATAGAAGATAATCGTGCTACAAAAAATCCTATTGTTACTTATGATTCTTATGCAATTGAGATTAAAACTAGGAAATACATAATAGAACATTCCTTCACAAAAATATAGCTCTAAAGAAGTTATAGTAGTAATCCTACATTACATAATAATATAACAACCAATTATTTTATAACAACTATAGTCGCACAACATAAAATAGGAACCGACATACATATAATTGAAAATGTGGCTCCCCATATTGGGCCCTTGCTCCAAGCTCCCATTGCCTCACACTTTGTCAATTGATAATTGCAAACTGAGGACTTAATCATGAATTGGTTCTTTTCATTAAGGAAATATGTAAGTTACAAACTCGGTACTTATCACTTCTCTCCCCTTTCCCTACCATCAAAAGTGTATAATAATATATAACATTAGTTGATGCCATAGTTTATAAAATACATAACTGATACTAAATGAAAAATAGAATCTCCCATGCAGTGGATTTTGTTGGTTAGAAAGAATATTTGATCCATTGTCCATCTCTACCATGAACACCAAGTGGGTGGGTGAAAAATTAGATCAGTTCTATAGTTTATCAAGATATGTTGTAGTAGCTACAATCAAAACCCTTATTTTTTATTTATTTATTTATAACACTTAGTATACAAGAAGCATCCCACTCAATATGAAGGCCTCTTCTCCCTATCATAAAACCTCCTTTTAAACTTTTCTAGACTTCATCCACTCTTTAATACTCGTGCATCACTTAGGGAATTTTTGATGAGGATTTTTAGAAGTTATCTATTGTGCAATACAATGATGAGAAATATCATTCCAATATGACATGAAACTAATAAATTTATTGACCATATGACCTCTCTCTGGCTAGTGATTCATCAACTTTGGACCATTTTTGTTGCATGTATTACTCTGAAGATGATTAGCTGAGTGACATGTATATTCGTGAAGACCAATATCTTGGTGACATGTCTGATTGGAATTGTGAACTTCTAATAACACATTTCCACGCTATTAAAATCCCTTGTGATATGTCCCTCACTCATTAATAGCCATTTTTCAAGATAAAATCACTAATCCACTTTTCCATGATGTATCACTACCCAAAGGGAGTTCAGAAACAACAAGTTTTAGGGAATCTATTATCAAAAACTTGTGCCACTCACTCCAAAGTCTCTATAAAAGGGACGATTTCACTAGTAACTCAACATTATTTTATGTTCCCTTCCTCTTGGATGAAAAAAAACACCCAACTCAATATACCTCCTTGTCACATATGTACCACATGTCATCACCACATCAAAGCATCATCCATATTAGGTGAAGGGTTTTCAACTCCTTTCTTGGTCATCAATTAATAATATTTTAGTATTTTATAATTATAATTCTCCTAACTCATCTTAGTATCATAAATCGAGTTGGATCACCAGCCCCTAGCTCATTATTCCCCCCTCTCGCCCTACCTTTTTTTTTTCCTCTCTCATTCCCACTCTTTCCCATAGAGAATGCCATCAAAATAGGTTCTTCCCAATACTTCACCTGAACACATCACTCCAACCTTAATCAGATAGGCACACTCTTCGTGTTATACTAACCATGCCATGGTCACTATAAATCAAACCCTAATCTCATTCCTTCTATATTTTCTCCTTTAACCATTATTTCTTCTCTCCATCCCAAGCCACCCATACTCTTCCCACCTCTTCCATCAACCTTAACCCATAGCCTTTCTAAGTATCACTCCTTAGTGCCCATGTTGTACTTTACAATTATCACACGATTCATTCAAGTCTCACTTTTAACATTGTCCTTCCTTAGCCATTTTCATCCCTTGGCACACTACAACTCAAGTAGGACTCATTGTGAGTTCCATCCTTACTCATATTTATCATAATGAAGTGCTTCTATAACACAATAAGGCACTTCCTCCTCTAAAACTACAATCCCATGTGACAAAGAAAATTTCTCTTTGAAACTGTATTCTATCATGATAACACCTCACTTAGGTTGACCATAATATGCCTCCTTCTCTACTTATTAAAAGAGTATGTGGATCCATCCTTAAATCACCCAAGATGTTACTTGTTGGGTGAATTTATTGACATCAAATTCACTACATAAATATCTCAATCCGGAAGCATAGGGTTAGAGGCATTACACAATTTGTGCAGAGATAGGAACACTAATAATATTTTCTACTCAACTACTACAATATGGTTCCTATATGGTATCCAAAATTTATTAAGTAGGAAAAAAACTTAAAAGGTTGACTCTTGCAAGTCCAATCAAGTTCCTACATGGTACTTATAGGTATTGCCTTCAATAGATCTAACTCTTGTACTTAACTACAATCAAATTGAAATGGACACTCTAGAAATGTATTAATCAATTAAACTCCTATTGTAGCAATTGTCGGTAACACCCTACTCCCACATTTACCCAAGGAACCGACCAGTCAGGTTAAATGTGCGACGAGAGGCCACTATGATATGATTCGACCTCCTAGGTAACCTTAAGGAAATGGAATCGACAGAACATCACACATAGTCATACAACATCATCACTAGAACCCTCAGAAGACAAGTCAACCACTCAGACAGCTTGTCCCTGGGTCCTACTGTTGTTTTGTACCTCTTAAGTCATAGTCGCTCTCATGCTATGGGCAAGGGAGTGACCAAAAGCCCAAAGTCTCTCTCATAGGCCTGCCTGTCAGTGACTGCAGACCAAAATTGCCAGTTTCATGCCAACGACCCCGGGATTTAAGCCACTTTTTCAGGCCCAGAGCCGAGGCTATTGCCCAGAATGGAAATAATTCTTAGAATCAGGAAAATTATAGGGAAACAATAATGCAAAAGTGATGAGATGATCAAGACCTTATCCAGACCCCTACTAGCCATGACAAAAATTTCATCAAACATGTCGTGAACATGTACCTATAGGTGTAAACAACATAATTAAGTGTAGGGATCTCATACTTATCTGAGAATTGTTATGAACCATTGATTCCTCATGTCATTCGCTGCATATTCATCTATTAGGTCATAGACACATTATCCATTCACATACAAGTAAAAACATGTTGAGAGCCATACATAGTTGTTGTCATAAAATATACATATAACCAACATAATAGGGACATAAATATCAATAAAATCACAGCCATATACACCACATATAATCCATCATAATACTCATAGAAATACCAGGAGATATCACCTTTCATTAATGATGCAAAATCCGAACTCGGTATGGAACTTCCATGTTCCACCTAACCGTAGAATGGTTGAGCCAAATATCTCTTCAGCCATTCACCCCCGTGCCATATTCCAAGCATGAATGTTGGATCTCATATAACACATCAATCAAAAATCTTCTAGGGCTTCCAGAGGCCATCCACCTCAACCCATGAAACAGTGATTCCACCTCACGGTCAGACATCACAAAACCATCATCAGATTAGTCTCTATACCGACCTTCCAGGGCTCTAGAGTTATTGTTCCAACCCGGATCCCTGGACTAGTAACTCAAGCCACAACTTTTACCAAGCTCTAGAGCGTTTGTCCAACCAAGGCTACAGGACTAGTAACTCAACCCAAGTTGTTCTAGGGATCTAGAGCATTTTTCCAGCCAAGGCTACGGGACTATTAACTCAACCCAATCCGTTCTAGGGCTCTAGAGCGTTTGTCCAACCAAGGCTTCTAGGAACTAATAGATCAACCCATGCTCAGGAACATGAGAATCAACCAAAAAATAAGGCAAATAAACCCACAACACCATGGATATCCAAAAAATGGAAAGGTTAGGAAAATGCACTGTCAACCCAAGCAATCCTCCATGCTAGTGATAGATAATGACCAAGGAACCACATGCATATTCCATGCATGCAAAAACTAGTGAAGAAATAATACAAGCAACTCGGTACATGAAAGAAAATACGATGTAGATGTTGATCTCGATGCCCGCTTGCACTTTCCTGCTCTTCCTTTGCCTTCTTGCTCCAAAAATCCAAGTATGCCACACCCTCGAGGAGTGCTCCAAGAAAATTCTATGTATCGAAGAGTATGACAGAGAGAGAGAGAGAGAATAATGATAGAGCTCCAAACTGAACTGATCAAGTCTTAGCCAAGAGCCTGCCAACTGATCCTTAAAAGCCTTTTTATTAATGAGGCCTCTATTTTCTTCATTTTCCATTATTTTCCTTCAATTTCCTCCTCACATGCAACATGTGACCTTTCACCTTCCTTTTCTCCTAATTTCCACTATTTTCATAAATAAATGTGCAAAAGTACCTTTGTGCCTCTTTAATGCCTTAGCCATTGCCTTTGTCAATTTCCTTAGCTATAAACAACAAAATGAACACCCACTAGGATGTATTTCCCACCATTCAGCTCGGAATACATGTCCCATCATCGTGGCCTTATATATTTTTACATGGAATTTTCACCAGGGCTGTTACAGAACCCTCCCCCTTGAGGGAACACTGCCCTTAGTGTTCAATGACACTTATAACCAACAAGACTATTGAAAACAAAAAATATTGCCCATGGAGCTTTATAATACAACTTGTTCCAGTATTTACAATGACCACCTGCTAAAAAATGACAAACATACCATTTACTGGAGCTTTATAACACAACTCATTACGATATTTACAATAACCACATATACACATACACATTTGCTTCAACTAGAAAATAACCATATTGTCTATGGAGCTTTATAAATACAACTTGATATAGTATTTACAATAATATACACATATACATATTTTCTCAACCAGAAAATAAAAGATATGGTTCCTACATCTGCAACAAGGGAATCCAGAGGCTCACACCTCCATCCTCAAAGTAATAACAGGATTCAACTCCTTCCTAGGAAATCCAGAATCTACTGCCACAGTCAAAGATACATCCAATGTCTAGCGTTGCAATCCCGCACCACTTGTCTTCTCAGTGAATAGTTACAGACTCATTTTTCTAGGGCGCACACCCAATGTGCATTTGATTCCACCTGGCAATGCTCATGACCAAAAAGAATCCATCCTCGACCTTCCCTTCTCTGCTACACAATCCCTCAGGAAATTTGTTCAACCATTCCGTGCAATCACTCACCTTCCAAGTCCCACTGGCACCCCCATCCCGGGAAGTCCATCCCTTAGCAAGGCTTCCTTGCATCATAAGATACAAAAACCAAGGAATATGCCTACCTCAAAACCATCATACCAGTCATAGCATGCTCATGGAAATCAATGGACACAATTGGGTACCAGTGTCCCACAATGGCTATGTTCCTAAAGTTCTTTACCAACATACTGCTGCATATTCCAATTTCTTTCACTATTGCTGCTAAATCTTGCAGTTGATTTTAACCACCCAACCAAGAATTTTCATGCTTCATGTACCAAGCACATAACTTCCATTAGATTTAAAATAAATTGAAATAATTGCAAATCATACCTCATTGGTAGCTAGTCAATAAGGTACATTTGCAATCCTGTTCGCTTCCTATCACAACAAGTCAAACTAGAATATTTGACCAAAACATGTATAAAGATATCACATCTAGTTAGCTCAAAGCATAACCATCAAAATCATTAAGCAAATCTAACCGTCATAAACCAGAATCATAGATCACATGTAATCATCATAAACCAGAATCATAAATCATATGCATAGAAAAATGAAATACAATAAAGATACTTACCCTTCATAGATCATTACTTTTGCCTTTGTTCTTTCTTTACACACACCATATCAGTTTCCATACCCGAAAAACACCTTATGCCTTCTCCTCAACCAGGTGCACATATATATAGTGTGCATAACACACATACAGCCACACATTGTTGGAAATAATACTGAGAGGGGGGGTGAATCAATATTATCTAGCAATTTAATAAATCTTCCTTATTTGATCTTTGAATTATTTTTGCATGTCAGTACCATAAAATAATGAGCATGAACAAAGACAACAGATAGTCACACCAAAGAACACAAGATGTAAGGTGGAAACCCAATGTGGGTGAAAACCACCTGCTGCAATATGTCTCTATCTTCTTTCAAATTAGAAACTCCTTTTACAATGATTTTGTACTGGTGCAGTCCTTTACCAGTACGCAGGCTGCAACCTGCAGAGAGCTACAACTCTCTCTCGTTTTCCAGTCTTCTCCTGGAAGGGAGCTACAACCCCCTACTTCTTTTCATAAAGCATCAAATGATCATCAAGTACATAACAGTTACAGTCCACTACAGTTATCAGATCAGTAATAACAGAACTAACCCAGAACACCTTATCAATAGAGAAATTCAATCAACAGAACATCTTAAGACAGAGACGCAGTTTTCCCTTCTGTCGCCTGCGACCAGACGCCGTTAACCTTCTGCTCCCCTGCGTCCACACGCAGAGATCCTTCTGCTGCGCTGCGTGCCCACGCACTGTTCCTTCAACTGCACTGCGTCCTGTTGCTGCAGGGACGCACCCAGAAATAATATCGCGCCGCGTCTTTTTGATCAGAGACGCACCTGATCCTTATTATGCTCCGCGTCCCCACGCAGTGCGCCTGTTACTGTACTGCGTCCCGGACGCACCTGAATCTTACTCTGCCCTGCGTCCCCACGCAGGTCTCTTCTTACTGCACTGCGTCCCGGCGCACTTGCCTTTCACTGAACCTGCGTACCTTCGGGTATGAATGATTTCAAGACTTTAAGAGTAACCCAAACAGTCAGATCTACAGATCTGATCATGCGCCAAAGAGATCTCAGTCTTTCAGAAGATTCGCCTTTTTAGATCTAGACCAGATCTAGCCTCATAAGATATTCAACCAAAGACATACTCAAACCAAATGATCTCCTTTGCTTTATA
The DNA here is from genome assembly GCA_031772625.1 of Pinus tabuliformis. Taxonomy (NCBI): domain Eukaryota; kingdom Viridiplantae; phylum Streptophyta; class Pinopsida; order Pinales; family Pinaceae; genus Pinus; species Pinus tabuliformis. Next base: position 403,286,829 of record CM062811.1, on the reverse strand, counting down.
TAGGCAAGCTCCTCCTCAAATCATGGAACAATACCACGAGCCGACACCATAATAACACAATACCGTCGGCTAGATACCAAGAGTAAAACACAAGAAACCCCCACGTGAGCTTTTCTCTGCCTTGAAATGTGTGCACTGGGTGGATGCACCTCCTGAATGGCTGGCCTGCGACTCTGGACGCGGTCCCTGTAAGGTGTACCTGCGGGTACGCACCTTCTGAACTGATTTCCTGCGTCCTTCTTATTTTTCAATAAATTGAGAGCCTTGTCATGGGAGTTGCCATCAAGTACAACATCTGTAACATATAGCCATACCAGAGAACATAATGCCAACAATCTCCCCCTTTGGACTTGATGGCAACCTTACAATCTTCAGCTTCATTCTCCCCCTTTGACATCAAGGGCAAAGGGGTATGCTCCCCCTAAGATCATGCTCCCCCTAAAAAAGAACCAGATCTGTAACAAAGAACCATAATCCACCATGAAAGAGATAGAGACATATTGCAGCTATTTCCAAGATCTCCTTCTGACCATCCTCCATAATGCCAACAATGCATTATATGCTCCCCCTGAACCTGTACCATCAATCAGAAAAGATTCAACAATAAGATGATGCATCAACAACCCCCAGCTTTTGCCTGAGGTATTCAAAAGTGTCCCTGGGCAATGGTTTGGTGAGAATATCAGCAACTTGTTCCTTAGAAGGAACATACTCCAACTTGACCTTCTGTTCAAGCACTTGTTCCCGGAGAAAATGATACTTGATTGGTATGTGCTTGGTTTTTGAATGCATAACTGGATTCTTTGAGATGCTGATTGCACTTGTGTTATCACATAAGATGGGGATAGGTGGTGTACAAGTGATTTGAAAATCCTGCAAAGTCTGCATCATCCAAAGGAGTTGGGTGCAACAAGATGCAGCAGCAACATATTCCGCTTCAGCTGTAGACAAGGCAATTGAACTCTGTTTCTTGCTGAACCAAGATACCAGTCTAGAACCCATAAAGAACGCACCACCACTTGTGCTTTTCCTGTCATCCACACTTCCGGCCCAATCTGCATCTGTATAAGCATGAAGAGTAAGATCTGTATCTCTAGGATACCATAAGCCATAATTTTGAGTCCCTTGAAGATATTTGAAAATTCTCTTCACTGCCTGAAGATGAGTCTCCTTCGGATTTGCCTGAAATCTTCCAACTATTCCAACTGCATGCATGATGTCCGGTCGGGTACCTGTCAAATAAAGTAAACTTCCAATCATAGATCTGTAGGTTGGTTGATGTACTGCTGCAGATTCATCATTTGTACTGAGACTACATCCTGTGACCATGGGTGTACATACTGGTTTTGCATCTTCCATGCCATATTTCTTCAAAATCTGTTTGAGATACTTGGTTTGAGATAAAAAGATTCCTCCTTCCTTTTGTTGGATTTGCAAACCAAGGAAATATGTCAGTTCTCCTAGCAAGGACATTTCAAATTCTTTCTGCATGACCGAGGCAAAGCTTTGACTCATAGCTTCTTCATTGCTGCCAAAAATAATGTCATCTACATACACAACAAGTATTAGCAATTTGTCATTTTCAACTTTTATATAAAGATTGCTATCTGCTGAACCTTTTGAAAAACCTTGTTGATGAAGATATTTGTCCAAGCGGTAGTACCAAGCCCTTGGAGCTTGTTTGAGACCATAGAGGGCCTTTTTCAATCTGCATACAAGGTTTGGATCATTTCCAAGAATGAACCCATCTGGCTGTTCAATGTATACTTCTTCTTCCAAGTCTCCATTCAGAAAGGCTGATTTCACGTCCATTTGAAATACTTTGAAGTTTTGAAAACTTGAGAGAGCAAGAAACATTCGGATGGCCTCAAGTCTTGCAACAGGAGCAAAGGTTTCTTCAAAGTCTATTCCTTCTTGCTGCGCATACCCTTTACAAACAAGTCTGGCTTTATTTCTAATTACTTCTCCATTTTCATTCAATTTGTTTTTGAAGACCCATTTTGTCCCGATAACATTCTTATCTTTTGGTCTAGGAACCAGCTCCCAAGTGTTGTTCTTTTCGATCTTCTCAAGTTCTTCATCCATTGCTTTCACCCAACATTCATCTTTGCATGCCTCTTTCACATTTTGTGGTTCAGTTGAGGAGAGTAATGCTAAATAGCTTGAAGCTTCTGCAATTGTTCTTCGAGTTTGTACACCTGCTTCTTTCTGTCCCATAATCTGAGATTCTGGATGGTTCTTCTGAACATATCTGGATGGAGTCTTTTCTTCTATTCTTGTTTGCTCCTCTGGTTCTTCTTGAGGTTCTTCTTGAGATTCTTCTTCTTCATCATTCTGTCTTTGAGGGTAGCCTTCATCTTCTTCGATGTCTTCTCGATGTACTTGCCTAGGAATGTATCCCTTCTCATCAACCACTACATCAATGCTGTCAACAATTCTGCCAAGTCTTTTATTGTAGCATTTGTATGCTTTGCTATATGGAGAATAACCAAGAAGAATGCCTTCATCTGCTCTAGGTTCAAGTTTGCCAAGCTGCTCATCAGTATTCTTGATATAGCATTTGCTCCCAAAGATTTTGAAGTGCTTTACCGAAGGAGTCCTACCATTCCAAAGCTCATGAGGAGTTTGAGTGCTGTTCACCCGGACATTCGTTTTGTTGAGAATAACAACCGCAGCATGTGCAGCTTCACCCCAGAAAGTAGCGGGAGTTCCTGATTCATCAAGCATAGCACGAGCCATTTGTTGGATTGTTCTGTTCATTCTTTCCACAACTCCATTTTGCTGGGGAGTTCTTGCTGTAGAGAATTCTCTTCTTATCCCATGTTCTTCACAGAAATCGAAAAATTCATTTGACGTAAATTCCCCACCTCTGTCGGATCTGAGGCACTTAATTTTGTGACCTGATTCATTTTCCACCAAGGCTTTGAAGGATTTGAATTTTTCGAATGCTTCATCTTTGTGCTTCATAAGTCCTAACCAGACAAACCTGGAGAAATCGTCAATGAATAATATCAAGTATTCTTCTCCTCGAGGTGTTCTTTTCCTGAAGGGACCGCATGTATCTGTATGTACTAGCTCAAGAGGCATGCTAGCTGATCCTTCTTTCTCTGGAAAGTTAGTTCTGGTTTGTTTTCCAAACTGACATGATTTGCATATGGTGTTGTCAGGAATTTTGATATCTGGAAGATCGCGAACTGCCTGATATTTGCACGCTTTCCTTATTTGTGAGAAGCTTAGATGTCCCAACCTTCGATGCCATAACCAGTGCTCTTCATCCTTGCTCAGATAGCATTGTTGTTGTCCTTCTTCAAATATGTACAGATTATTTGGAGTTCTTTTGCCTTTGAGCACTGTTTTACCTGTATCAAGATCACGAACAAGACATCCATTCGATCTGAATATAACCTCGGTTCTTTGATCACACATCTGGCTGACACTTAGAAGATTATGCTTCAATCCATCTACATACAAAACATTTCCAGCCTTGACCTTTTCTTTTAACTGAGCAATGCCTTTTCCTTTTATAGTTGCAGGAGTATCATTTCCAAAAGAGACTTTCTTTCCCTTTTCTAGAGCAGAATAAGATTCAAGTTTTTCTTTATCACCTGTCATATGCTTCGAACATCCACTGTCAATGTACCATAGATTTTCCTGTCCCTCTGCATAAAAAGCTATCCCGCATCTTTCTGTTTGAGGTTCCTTTATTCTCCATGTTTTGGTGCTTGAGGCTTGTTCCTTTTTCTGCTGAAACCTGCTCCTGCATTCAGAGTCTTCATGCCCAAAATTATTGCAAATAGAACATTCAACTTCATTTTCAAGAACCGAAAAGTTGTTATAGGTCCTTTTTGTAATCCCTGTCATACTTCTTTGTTTTTGAGCTTCCCTAGTCATGATTGTTTTATATGCAACACATTGAGCTGCTTTGTGACCAAATTTATGACAAGAAAAGCATTGTCCATTGAAGAAACTTCTGCGGTTATCGAATCTACCAGCCAACTGATTGTAATTTCTATTTTCATCTATTCTTGAACCAAATTGAGAAGATTTTACCTGTGGTTGGTTCACCCTTAAGATGGATTGCCCCTGATAGTTTCTGTTTGTAATTCGTCCCTGCTTTACCTGATGATCTTCATTGTTCTTTTGCTCATTTCTTCTTGCTGCATCAAGATAACTCTTAGAGGTGGATGCTTTAGAGGTTTCTCCATTGTAGCCCAGACCTGTCTTGTTTAGAGGAGACCGCTGCACATTGATAATCTTATCCAAAGTTTCAGATCCTTTGACAAACTTAAGATTAATAGTTTTTGTTTTCTCAATCTCTTTTCTAAGACCAACAATTTCTCCTTCTAGTTTTTCAAGATGTTTTTCCTTTTCATCAATTTGAAATTGTAAAGTATCAATGATCACATTCTTTTCTTCTATACATCTCTTGAGTCTAGTAATTTCATCATAAAGGTTATCCACATCTATAGCATCCATATAATCATCATCTTCAAATGCCATTAACAACTTATATTCATTGCCTCGTTCATCTTCATCACTGTTCGATAGACCATCACTATCTTCATGGGTGTAGTAGCTTTTCTTATTTGCACTTTGTTTCTTGTTCCATCTAGCAGGTTCCTTTCCTTTATCCTTATAAGGACATTTTGCAGCATAATGACCTACTCTTCCACAAGCAAAGCATTTAAAAGGTAACTTACCTCTGAATCTTCCAGAACCTCTTTGAAGTTTTCTGACAAAATTTGATTCTTCTTCCTCTTCTTCTGGGATGTGGATTGCTTCATAATAATCTTCTTTACCTGATGCCTTGAAAGCAGCTTCTCTTCTGTCTGATGGACCTCCCTTTCTCATTTCATAAGCAGTTAGAATTCCATGTAGCTGAGACATAGTGAGAATTCGTAGATTTTCCTTTTCTTCTATAGCAGATACTTTAGATTCAAACTTGGGGGACAATGATCTTAGAACCTTTTCAACCACTATAGCCTCTCTTATTTCTTCACCCAAATTTTTCATACAATTAACAATCTCATCTACCCGAAGAAAATAGTTAGCCACACTTTCATCATTATACATCTTGAGAGTCTCATACTGAATCCTGAGAGTTTGAAGTTTAGCACACTTTACCTGTTCATCTCCTTCATAACTTGTGACAATTTTGTCCCATATCTCTTTTGCGGATTTGTAGTGCATTACCTTCATGAATTCCGTTTGGGATATACATCCTAACAGAGTACTGACTGCTTTTGCATTTGTTTCATACTTCTTTTTCTCAGCTGGATCTGTAGGAGTAGCTGAAGGAAAAGCATAGCCTGTTTCAACAATGTCCCAAACTTCTGTACCAAGAGATTGAAGATATGCAGTAACTCTTACCTTCCAATAATTGAAGTTTGTCCCATCAAAAAGCGGTGGCCTGATTGATGCTTCTCTCTCGTAGTTGCTCATGATGAACGATCTACCTTCAAGCGATCAAGCTTCTCTGAAGGACCTGCTCTGATACCAATTGTTGGAAATAATACTGAGAGGGGGGGGGTGAATCAGTATTATCTAGCAATTTAATAAATCTTCCTTATTTGATCTTTGAATTATTTTTGCATGTCAGTACCATAAAATAATGAGCATGAACAAAGACAACAGATAGTCACACCAAAGAACACAAGATGTAAGGTGGAAACCCAATGTGGGTGAAAACCACCTGCTGCAATATGTCTCTATCTTCTTTCAAATTAGAAACTCCTTTTACAATGATTTTGTACTGGTGCAGTCCTTTACCAGTACGCAGGCTGCAACCTGCAGAGAGCTACAACTCTCTCTCGTTTTCCAGTCTTCTCCTGGAAGGGAGCTACAACCCCCTACTTCTTTTCATAAAGCATCAAATGATCATCAAGTACATAACAGTTACAGTCCACTACAGTTATCAGATCAGTAATAACAGAACTAACCCAGAACACCTTATCAATAGAGAAATTCAATCAATAGAACATCTTAAGACAGAGACGTAGTTTTCCCTTCTGTCGCCTGCGACCAGACGCCGTTAACCTTCTGCTCCCCTGCGTCCACACGCAGAGATCCTTCTGCTGCGCTGCGTGCCCATGCACTGTTCCTTCAACTGCACTGCGTCCTGTTGCTGTAGGGACGCACCCAGAAATAATATCGCGCCGCGTCTTTTTGATCAGAGACGCACCTGATCCTTATTATGCTCCGCGTCCCCACGCAGTGCGCCTGTTACTGTACTGCGTCCCGGATGCACCTGAATCTTACTCAGCCCTGCGTCCCCACGCAGGTCTCTTCTTACTACACTGCGTCCCGGCGCACTTGCCTTTCACTGAACCTGCGTACCTTTGGGTATGAATGATTTCAAGACTTTAAGAGTAACCCAAACAGTCAGATCTACAGATCTGATCATGCGCCAAAGAGATCTCAGTCTTTTAGAAGATTCGCCTTTTTAGATCTAGACAAGATCTAGCCTCATAAGATATTCAACCAAAGACATACTCAAACCAAATGATCTCCTTTGCTTTATATAAGCAAGCTCCTCCTCAAATCATGGAACAATACCATGAGCCGACACCATAATAACACAATACCGTCGGCTAGATACCAAGAGTAAAACACAAGAAACCCCCACGTGAGCTTTTCTCTGCCTTGAAATGTGTGCACTGGGTGGACGCACCTCCTGAATGGCTGGCCTGCGACTCTGGACGCGGTCCCTGTAAGGTGTACCTGCGGGTACGCACCTTCTGAACTGATTTCCTGCGTCCTTCTTATTTTTCAATAAATTGAGAGCCTTGTCATGGGAGTTGCCATCAAGTACAACATCTGTAACATATAGCCATACCAGAGAACATAATGCCAACACACATGACATGCAACTCCATGCAATACATGCACCTACACCTAACATACAACACATACACCTACACCCAATGTATACAAAACAATACATACGCTTACATCCAGTGCATAACACAATACATACACCTACACTCAGTATATACAATACAATATATACACCTACATCAGTGCATAACAAAATACATACACCTACACCTAGCGTACAACACAATACATCTATACCCAATGTACAACACCACATAATACATGCACGTACATAATGCACATACCTAGTACCACATACCCTCAACACAACATGTATGACATGCACACAATACCATACGTGCACTAGTAACATAGGTACAACATGTACAAAGTACCACCTGAACACCACACCACCTGCACAACTTGTGCACAACTTCACATGTACACGCCACCACCTGCACAACGTGTACACAACATCACATGAACACTACACCACTTGTACAACGTGTACACAATACCACATGCACAACATGTATGCGACACCACATGTACATAACACCACATGCACAACATGTACATAACACCACCTACACACAACACTAGTTGTACAACATGTACACAACACCACATGCACACAACACCACTTTTACAATCATGCACACCACACCATATGTACATAGTACCACATGTACAACATGCATGCAACACCACTTGTACATAGCACTGCATTTCCAACATGTACATAGCATCATATGCACACAACATTGCATATCCAACATGTGCACAACACCATATGCACACAACACCGCGTATCCATCACGCACACAGTACAATATGTACACAATATCGCATATCCAACATTTACATAGCACCATCTATGCCCAACACTGAATATGCAACATTCATACAACCCTATCTATACTACACCATGTACATAACATTACATAATAAACATGTACACACACTAAATATACACCACACCACATTCACACAACATCACAGGTGCAACGAGTAAAACATATATGACATATGCACAACATTAATACCACACATCTGAAACCACACCATCCTTACCAAGAAACCTTGCTTCCAGTGTCTTATTCATGCTTGTCCCAGCATGCCGCAAACCACACTACTTTCATTTCACTGATGTATCCCTTGGTATAACCTGCCCATAACATAGACATAATATAATCACATAATATCAACTCATATCTGCATGATATTGATGTCATATATTTTTCATGACTACTCTTCCCAATTGATTCCTCATAAGACCAGGAATCTCTTCATGTCATTTCCCTGTGTAAAAAATATTTCCTCCACAAGAACGATTCTTGATGACCCTATCAGATAGTGACATAGATACATAGATACATAGATACATATATAATCATTAGCATAAAACAATCATCATCCTATCAGACAACAACATACATAAAAAACTCATTAGCATTAATAATCATGATCCATGACAACCCTATCAAACATGACATACATACACACCTACATGTATAAACATAAACATAATCATGATCATAACATAATTACTAGATATCAAGGTCAAGGTTAAGATAACTTCCTTTATTCTTACACAACATTGAGAACAATCGTTCCCAACATAGCCAAGGCAACTTGACACCTCAGATCCATTTACTTTACCTTTTCTGGTTACCTTTATCATGACTGTGTTGTCACCATCCATTTACTGCAATGGACCCAAATAGTCCAACTGACTGTCATAGTCTTAACTTTTGTTGTGCTTACTCATGCACCAAGCTTCATCTATGTTTTACATTACCTGTTGAGTACCACACAATTCTCCCTGAGCTCCATTAACTTTCCAATTTACCAAAAAATTCCTAAGACACTCAAAACGTAAAAAGCAAGACAAGAAACAACCAAGAAGGAAACCATGAAACCAATAACAACACCGCAACCCATGTGGCATGGTCATGAACAAGATGCAAACAAAACCGCAATCAAGCACAACAAAGCACCAAAATACCAAAATAACAAGACTAGCAACAAACGCTGTGACTCAATCCCCATGGTTCCCAAGGAAAACTCAACTCGAGGCTTCTTCATGATTTCATGGAAATCTCTTCGCCATGCAATCCCTTGAATCATATAGCGATCTACACATAACTGTCAGTTCATAAATAAATATAAAAATACAATGGTTACCTTACCTTGTCATGCCAAGCACATTTCTTGTAACTAAACACATCCAGACCATCTCTCAAGGGATTCAAATTCCCTTGATAGATCCACCTACAACTAGAGATTGGCTAATATACCTATCAAGTACATGTTCATGACTGTAGCACATATCCACATAATGTTAGACAAAATAAAGGTTAAGAAGACTCCTTGTATTCAAGGTGTTAGTTCCAGTCTTTTTTTCCTTCCACCAGTGTTCATATGTTCTCTTTCAGTATTTCCATTAGGGTTTAGGATCATGTTTTTGTCATTTTACTAGGTCCTCCGTTCAAAAACTTTGGTCACTGGTTAGTATGTCTAGGGTTATTTTCACTTTATCAAGAATTTTTACATGTCGTCCACTTTCATCATTCACCTGAGTGTATCACCATTAGGAGAATATCATCATCATGCCAGTCATCACCATCATGATTTCACTTAGCCTAGTGTCTCCATTAGGTCATTAGGCTTTCAACATCACTGACACTTTCATTTCATGCATAAATCCATCATAGGATGAGTTGTGATAAGCAAGTCTTTTCAATAAACTCTGATTTTAGATGTAATTTCATGTTTCTATATGTAATAAGTACTTCATAGCTACAGTTTCAAAGTTCCAAAAAGAAGTTACAATGTTCATATGAAGATATAAAGTCCAGGTTACAAATGTCCAAGGCTGCCAGGTTCAAAAGAATGAAATTCATGTTTTAAAAGACATGTGGGGCCCATTATCACTCAAAAGAGTATTATTCTATGTCTATAAAAGCCCAAAAAGACTCATACAAATTTCATTTGCATTCTTATCTTACCTTGTTATCGAGCTTAGTCCTCCTTCGGTGAGAAAACATGGGTTTTCCAACTTAATGTGGCAAAATTTGCTTGGTGTTGTGCATAGAATCATTGCGTTGTGTTTCTGGAAGAGGCATTGTGCGTAGAAGCATTGTGCTACGCTTTGGCACCATGCATTGGTGAACTACGCTACGCACAGGACAGACTCTCCCAAAAATCATCAAAAATCACTCAAATCAAAACTTCAAGCCTACATTCCAGTTTCTTCATCCTCTAAGCCTCATAAAAAGTAAGTACACTCATTTTCATTCCCTCTCTTCCTTTGGAAAAACAAACAAAATGATTGTGAGTTTAGTCCTCTAGGGTTTTCTATGAGTTTCATGTTTTGAGCTTGCAAATGATCAGTTGGAGCTTTGAAACCCTAAAATCACTATCCCTATACCTCTATTTTCATGCGACTCATCATCCCCATTCACCAAAAAACCGTTTCCCTTCATTCCACTTTACGGCCCTACAAACCCTAGCCCTAATCTATCAAATTGGGCAATTTCCCTAGCTAGGAATGTGTTTAATTTTCCTAGCTCATCTCCCTCATTCATTTCCCTTCATTTAACTTCCTAAGGATTCCTAAAACCCTTGTCCATCTCCCAAAATTTCCCTGCTCCCATCTCCCTTCCCTAACTCTCTCGTTTCACCACTTTAATCATTTTTCACTATTTTTTTTCCCTTTCCTACCATCTAGGGTTTAAAAATGGAAGGAGACTCTTCATCATCAGAGAAAAGAAAACATCATAAAGGGGGGAAGATTATGAGGTATGATCCCACAAATTGCAATGAGATCAATTCTTCACCATTCATAAGGCAATTCTTTGAAGATGTCAACTGCCTAGGGTTTTGTCAAAGAGTGGGAGAGGTAGGTTTGCATAAGTAGCTCATTGATTTGATTGCCACCAATTTGAAAGGAGAAAAGGACACCATTGCAGGGATTGATTTCACATTCTCAGTTGATGCCATCTCTCTTGGCACAGGGATACCAAATCATGGGGAGTATTGGTTCAAAGGCATGAGCCTAGACCTTGAGAAATACAAACCCTTCTTGAAATCACCCTATAAAGAGGCTCATTCACACATCATTCCATTCAGATACTTGTTGAAAAAGTATGCACCATTAATGAAGGTTGTGATGAAGTTTTTCACTTGTGAGGGGAGGTTTTCCAAGTTGTATCAATATCACATTAGGTTTCTCATGCACTTCATAGCTTTGAAACCTATTAACTTGTGTAACTACTTATGTAGAAGTGTCATCAAAATGTCTAAAAAGGTGCAAATGAAAAACAAAGATCATTACCATAGCCTTTTCCACCACATTTTGATAAAGGATGTATTCCTCCATCAGTTGGCAGAAAAGAACATAGCATGGGATACCTTTATTGAAGCAGCTTTGCAGAGGCATGATACTACTTCACCAAGACACATCAACATAGCCTATGGAGGTAGGGTCATCAAACAAATCAAAGGAGGTTCCCAAGGCACCTAGACCTGAGGTGACCAAAACATACCAGAGAGGAAAAAGACGTGTTTTCTACTCAAGTTGAGGAAAGGGCCAAGCTTTCTACATCAACACAACATAGAACACGTTTGTAGGATGAGGAGCTAATTGAACATGATTTTGAACTAGTTGACTTGGAGGCAACAAATGAGAATTCAACCTTGAAACAATATATCAAAGATAAATATTCCAAGATCATGGCTCGAGGACAATTTGGCAAGGGCCAAATTTATCATTTCTTTCCTTGAGGAAGAAAACAGTCAACTCATGGTCAATCAACTAATGATGGAAAAAGAGAAATTTAGGATGATGAGGAAAGAGGTGAAACGTAAAGTAATTCTAGAACATGATAAGAATGATGAAAATGAGAAGCAGGTTGGAAGGAAGAGGCTTAGGACAATGGGTCTCAAAAAGGCATTGCAGAAAGAAAGAGACCAGAACCTACTTGTAAAGGATTTGAGAGATGAAGTAAAAATTGCTATGGAAAGCAATGAAGACAGGGAATTTTGGCTAGACAAAGTCAATGGCCATCTAGAGAAGCTTCTTAACAAGGCTAACAAGGATAACCAAATGTTGAGGCACATTGCTCACCACTACCAAACCAGAAGCAATATTTGCAACATCAAGGTCAAATAAATGCAAAACAAGTTGAAGGAAACCCTAAAAGGAAAATATAAGAATGAAAAATTGGAGATGCTTTCTGAGGCATCCATGATAGCATAGTACACATAATTTGGCACTTTTGGACCAATTTTGGGAGTTTTTTGAGCATTTTTGGTTTTTGGTGAAATTTGATGCAAATTGACGAAAATGCACTAGTTATAGAAACACAACGCTGCTTTTTCCTCAGAGCTCTAAATGGCAAATGGTTTGCTTTTTTGGAAATATTATAGCCTCCTCTAAAAACCTATTTCCTCATATTTTTCAAATAGGGCTCAAATTTTGAGAAAAATGAGAAAAAGGTGTCAAAAATCAATATTTTGTCCCTCTTTTTGACAGGTGTTGCGCTTCTGGAGATACCTTGGGAGAATGCGTTTTTGGAGGCCTTCCCATGGGTCATTTTAAAAAATTCAAGATGTTATGAAAACTAGTTAGATAGGGATAGTTTATCATTCCTTTAGATTTCAATTTTGACTTCTAGAAGGCACCTAAAAATGGCCTCAAACTTGGCATTGTGCTTCTGCAATTTTCTGAGATTTTAATTAAAAATTTCACTGTGTAATTTCTGAGAGTTTCTAGTTCGATCTGGGTAAAGGTCAAATTGGTGAAGTAAATGAATGATAGAGTGAAATTAAATGTAAATATTATGTAGTAATGTATGGATAGTCTTTGTTTGATGTAAATTGAGCTTCATTTATGAGGGAAGTTGCAATCAAAGATAATAGTAGAATTGTTTCAACCTCCCTAAACATTAGGGTTTGGTTAGAACCACTCATGTAACCACTCCTAGAGTAATGGATTCGACCCTTGAGCCTAAGGATAAGATTTTTTTGGTCATTATGTATCATTTTATCAGTCATTGGACTGGTTGGGCATTTGAGGAGAGAACCATTGTAGCCTGTATTTGACATTTTTGGAAATCAAAGGACATAGTTTGCAGCTATTATTTAGGAATTCCTGTGCAGTAAGTTTATGATGTTTTTTTTCCTATGTTATTACTTTGTATGAATGATATTAATCTTCTCTTTCCATTCATCATCTCTTCAATTGTTTTCCTTGCAGATTATAAATAAAATTCTTTTCACTAAGCTCTATTTTGATGGAAACTTATTTTGTGTTACTTTCTTTCTTGCTTAATGAATTCATGTTTCATGCTCATTAAGACCTTTAGACTCTTATGAACACTACACTACACTGACAAACCCTAATATCCATAAAAAAAAGTATTGCTACCTTTCTCCTTTATATCTTTTTTGTTGTAACCCTTTGATCATCTTAACCTAGCTACTTGGTTTTTCCCCCTTATCCAGCAACAAAACCCTAAATTTTCCAAAACCTACATGAGCCTAGCTATCTAGCCTAAAATCCTTTACATCTCAGTCATCTGTTGGTTGCGATTTCATAGAGAGATCCCTCTTTGGTTTGGTAGGGCTAGCTACCAAACTAAAATCTTGGTTTGTGGTTACCTCTGTCGATTCCTCTCAGCCTGGGACATTGTGGGGGATAACATTTTGGCATCATTTCCAAGGAAATGATTGTTATATCATTCCTAGGGTTAGTATATTAGTGCTTTCAAAACTTTTTGTGTGGGTGACAAATTCCAATATCTAAAGGTTGACTTAAATAATCACATCAAGTTCAAGGCATAAAAAAAAATCTTTGGCTCCTAAAAGATACACGAGGTCAAATCCTGACCCAAATCCACCTACTATTGTTGATGATCTAGAGAAGTTACTTAAGAAACTCAAAACTCCTATTCCTGAAAGTGAAACTAGAAAATTGGTAAAAACTACATCTCTACTTGATCAATTATTGATTGTTGAAGATATTTGTTTTGATATTTAGTTTGAGCAATCTTTGTTTCAATCTAAATATGAGTCTTCCCTTTTGGAAGTGGTTTTTGATCCTATTAGGTTTGATTCCTACCTCCTTTCTGCTAAATCTCTCTTTTCCAAAACTGATCATGAGTTGTGGTTAAATTTGATAAACTTCAAAGCTTAGTAGAACAACTTCAAATCACTACCAAGAAATCCTATATTCAATATCATCTTGAAAACCTAGCTACTACTTCATCCTCTATTTCATCTCCAAACACATCAGCTACATCATCTGCCATTGTTAGTTTACCACTATCTCCGCTAGTGTCATCATCTCCATCAACACAACCTATTGTAACACCTACACAACCCATTTTATTACATCTACTACCTCCTCCAGTATAGTGCTATGAAAAGAAACCCAAATGAGTCAGTATAGGAGTTTACAACACGACTCAATCTGGTTTATAATTCCATTCCTAATGACATGAAACCTCCCCTTGATTTAGCCCTACTCCACTATCCTGATGCCTTCGATCCAGACATGGCATATCGGCTTAGGGAGAGAAATCCTGCAACTTTGGAAGAAATGCAATGCAATGATGTAAGTGTGGAAGCCAATTTTCTTATCAAAAAGTCCAAAATCAAATTAGAGAAACCTGAGAAGAAAGTCACCATTAAGGAGGAGTCATCTTCTTCTGAGGTAAATCTTGACACTCTGATTAAAAAATTGGAAAGGATGATGGACAGAATGAATATTGCTGATAGACAAGCGGAGTCTTTAATAAGGAATCCAAATTACAGGGGCCAACAATAATCACAATTTTGAAATAAGCAGAAAGAACAGAAAAATCAGGATCCTCAAGGACAGATCAGAACACCATTTCAACAAAACTACACACAAGGCCCAGAAGATGATGAAGAAGAAATTGTTAAGGCTAATCACTTCTTTGAGGAAGATGAATCACCTACCTTTTTGACTGAGGAAGATCAGTTTTCTTAGGAATCAATAACACTAAGTGATCAACAACTTGTCCTTGCCAGTCATGATTCATGGGAAATGCAGACGGTAGAGTATCAAAGGGGATATCAAAATGCACTCAATCATTTGTAGAAACAATACAACTTGAGGATAAAAAATGTCCCTGTCACATTACATCAAAAAAGGAAGAATGTTCAGAAATATACACCGGATAAAGAAGCAGCTCTTGCAAATCAAAACAGAGAAAAAGAAATTTCCATTCCGAGTCAGGATAAAAATAATGAAGCTTCTACTAGTAATGTGAGGAAGGACAAGGAGGTTCAAACTGAAAGGCAGAAAAAGGAATCTCAAGCCAAAGGACAACATGAAAGGAAATAAACTGTAACAAAAGAGGTAGGAAAACAATCCAATCTATTTATCTTAGAGAATGAAATTTCCAAATTGAAGGTTTCAATTCCTCTAACTAAACTAGTTCATAATGAAAAGTATAAATTCCAGATTGCTAAGATGTTGAAAGTAGATCAAATGTCAGATACTGTCAATGTTGTTGATGATGAACCTGCAATTTTATTTGGTCCAACTGTAGAGGGAAGTCTTGAGGATATTGAAGTTCCCCCTTTCTATCTTATTTTGAAACTCCATGAGTTTATACTCCATAATGCCATGTTAGATTCTAGTGCCTCACATAACATGATGCCAAAAGATATTATGGACAAACTAGGATTAGATATTACTCGACCTTACCATGACTTGTATTCTTTTGATTCGGGGAGAGTCAAACGCCTTGTACTTTTCAAAGATTTAGTAGTGTCCTTTGACCAAATCCCAACCAAAAATGTATTGATGGATGTAGTGGTCGCTGATACACCTCCACGTTTGGCATGTTGCTTTCACGTTCTTGGGGAAAAAGCTAAAAGGAACCTTGCAACTTGATTTTTCATATGCTATTATACCAGTATTTGGGCAGCTCAAAAAACTATACTGGGATAAGAAGATGAAATTCATGATTAGTAGAAAAGAAAGAACAAATAATCACCCTATCCATGTTGTACATACCGATCTATAGTCTTTCATTTTGTATAGTGATTTGAATCCAGTTGATGATGATAGTCAAATTGTCCAGCTTTCAGAAGTTTCAGATGTCATAAATAGTGCACCGGAAGAGTTGATAGCAGAAAAACAAGAAAATGATACTAAAAATTTTCAGTCGGAAATTTCATCCGAAGAGATTGTTGAATCAGTGCCGGAAACTCAGATTTGTGAAAGATTAAGTCATCCTCCAGAAAATTAGAAAGATCAGTCCTCTAAAATTATGTTTCCCGATGAGGAAGAAGGTCTTTGGACCATGGAGTTTGATGGTGCATTGGGGAAGGAAGGAGCTAGAATCGACACGTGGATTCATGGCCCCTTGCATCAGTCATGCAAAATTCCTTGAAATGTAAGGTTAAGTTATTATAAGTTGGATTTTGATTTCTCGAATAATGAGGTAGAGTATGAAGCACTGATTGTTGGCCTTAAAATTCTGAAAAAATTGGGAGCGAAGAGGATTTCAGTTTATGGTGACTCCCAGTTAATAATTAAATAGGTAAAAGGGGAGTACGATTCCAAGAATCCAAGGATGTGAGCTTATAAAAATGTTGTCCTTGAAATTCTTAAGAATTTTTCAGAGTATACTTTATCTTTGATCCCTAGAACTCAGAATATGATGGTTGATTCTCTTTCCACTACAGCAAGTATGGTTAAGATTCTTACCCATACAGGTAAGAAGTATTCAATTCATTGCAAACACTGCCCAACTATCCCTAACAATCTGGGATATTGGCAGGTGTTTTTGGACAAAAAACATATTAATAACTTTCTGTAGATAGAGGATGAATTTATGAATTCCCATATTGATGATACATGTGATGGAGATGATCAGGAAATTGAAGCAAAAAAGGCTGAAGTGTGGGAGTTTAAAGACAATAACATTCCATGAGGTCTTGTACCTTTGGAACAATTATTTGATCGTGATGATGTTGCTAGAAAGCCCACCATGGTCCCTACAGAAAAAGGTGTTGAGGATGTAAACATTGGTTCATAAGATAAGCCCAAGATGGTCAAATAATCAAGGTCTCTATCTCTTGAGATCAAAAGTAAGTATATTTCTTTGTTGATAGATTTTTCTGATGTATTTGCTTGGGACTATTCAGATTTAAAGGAGTATGATAAAAAAATCATTCAACAAACTATACTGGTCAAACCTGATCAAAAGCCATTTCTCCAGAAGCTGAGGAGGATTAATCCTAAGTCGCTGCCATCCATCAAAAAAGAGGTGAATAGGCTTTATAAATCTGGTATTATAGTTCCTATTCAATTTTCTGAATGGGTGTCTAATCTTGTGTCGGGGAGAAAGAAGACCAAGGAGATTCACCTTTATATCAATTTTAGAAATTTGAACAAAGTGTCCTTAAAGGACAATTATCCCCTGCCAAAGATGGACCATATCCTCCAAAGGGTAGCTGGATCTTCCAAAATGTCATTGCTTGATGGATACTCAGGCTAAAATAATATTTTAGTGCACAAGGATGATCAACTGAAAACAACCTTCACAACACCATGGGGTACATTTATGTATGCCAAAATTCCGTTTGGATTAAAAAATACAGGGGCGAAATTTCAGCGCACCATGGACATTGATTTTTCCAACAAAAATGATGTTTTTCTGGTTATTTATTTAGATGATCTCATTGTTTTCTCTAAGTCTCATGAAGAACGCTTCATCATCTAAGAATTGTCTTTCAGAGATGCAGAAACTTTGGCATTTCACTGAATCCTAAAAAGAGCCTATTTGTTATGGAGGAAGGTAAGTTGTTGGGGCATATCATTTCCAAGGATGGTATTCGCATCGACCCTGCTAGAGTTGAAGCAATCCTGTAGCTTGATTTCCCTAGGAACAAAAAAAAAAGATTCAGCCATTTAATGGGAAAATTAACTTTTTAAGGAGGTTCATCCCAAAACTCACTAAACATTTGAGAGAGATGGTCGACATGCTGAAAAAAGACAGCGAGGTAAGATGGTTTGAAAATGCCAAGAAATCATTTAATGCAATCAAATTTTCCTTGTCTACTGCTCCTACTTTGATCAGTCCCAATTAGACTTTAGATTTTATTATATTTTCATTTGCTTCTGAGCATACTTTAGCAACTGTCCTAATGCAAAAGAGAGATAAAAAAAAAATGAACAACCTATAGCTTTTTTTCACTCAGACAATAAGGGATGCAACGTTTAAATACAACATTATTGATAAGCAGGCTTTGGCTTTGGTAAAAGCCCTCAAAGATTGCTGAGTATATACTCTACATTCTCATACTATAGCCTATGTTCCAACAATGATAGTAAAGGAAGTCCTTACGCAGACTGATCCAAAAGGTCGAAGAGGAAAATGGATAGCAGCAATGTTAGAATATGATTTAGAAATAAAGCCAACAAAGCTCATTAAGGGAGAGGGTTTGGCCAAGCTCATGGCTGAATCGAATTTGCATGGATTAGGCATGAACTTGATTGCTGCTCTCTTTGATGAAGAACAAACACCACAGGTATAGGTGTCAGACATGTTCAGTTTATCTCCATGGTACTCTAACATAGTTTATGTCTTGCAGCATCTAAATCCTCTCCCTGAAATGCTTAAAGGTAAAACTAGATCCTTAAAGTTAAAATCTTCCAAGTATTGCATTGTTAATGGTGTTTTGTTTTGGAACGATCCAGGTGGTGTATTGTTGAACCGTCTTGTTGAAAATGAAGCTAAGGATGTGATGATTGATTTCCACAAAGGAGATTGTGGTGGCCACCTCTTTTGGAAAACCACAACCAACAAAATATTGAGGGCTGGGTTTTATTGGCCTACTCTTTTTTCTGATGTGTACAAAACAATAATGAGCTACCATGAGTGCCAATTTTTTCAAGGGAAAATAATTCCATTGCCTTTCTAGCCAGTTTCGATTTCAGCTCCATTTCAGTAGTGGGGTTTTGATTTTCTTGGAGAAATACATCCTTCATTGTCTGAAAAGCACAAGTGGATCCTGACAACCATAGACTACTTTACGAAATGGATTGAAGCAATTCCAACCAAGTAAGCTACTGATTCTGTTGTTATTCAGTTTATTGAAACTAATATCTTGTCTAGATTTGGCTACACGCAGAAAATAATCAGTGACAATGCTGCTACTTTCAAGTCCAAGAAGATGGTGGAATTTTGAGAGAAGTACCATATTACGTTGGGGCACTCTACCGCTTATTACTCTCAAGGGAATGGGTTGGTTGAATCCTGTAATAAATATCTGATATACATCATTAAGAAAGTTCTGGAGGTCAATAAAAAGAACTAGCACAAAAAGATCATTAGTGATTTATTAACGAACAAAATCAGTACCAAAAACTCCATAGGCATGTCTCCTTTTCAGTTGGTGTATGGGGTTGATAGTGTTTTTCCTTCATCCCTTGTTGTTCCAGTCATGAAAATTCTGCAGGAAGCTGATAGCGAACTGAATGATGTGTAGCGGAGGATAAGTCAAATGATCCATTTACAACAAACTAGGGAAGAAGTATCTCAAAATACTTCCAAGCTTCAGGAAAGGATTAAAAAGATTTATGACCGCAAGACCAAAGAAGACAACTTCAACATGGGTGATGTGGTTCTTCGTTGGGATGTAAGGAATGAAGAGAAGGGAAAACATGGCAAGTTTGAGAATATATGGAAGGGACCTTACATAATCTCAGATTTTAGGGGAAAGAATGCTTATGTGTTGGAAGAAATGAATGGTGAAGGTTATTCTGGAGGAGCAATCAGTGGTAGGTTGCTTAAGCACTAATATTCTTGAAATATTTCTGCAAATTTTCATCATCATTATATATATCAGTTTACATTTCATGTCAGAGTGTACAATGGCTATCATAGGAGTTTGAAGCTTGAGAAGAAGGCCCTAAGACTTCTTTGATCAGTTGCTGGTTTGAAGATTCAGTTTATTTTGTTTGTCAAAGTCAGTCAGTCAGTCATTTTTTAGTTTGAGTTTAGTCTTTTCAATTTGACTCCATGCCCAATGGATAAGGCTACTATGTCTACAGTGTTCTTGACACCCCCTATGGAGCTGCCATCCCCAATGGATCTAATGTTAGTGTCAATATTTTTTTCCTGCCACTAGTGATCAAATGTTATCTTTTAGCATTTCCATTAGGGTTTAGGATCATGTTTTTCTCATTTTACTAGGTCCTCCATTCAAAAACTTTGGTCATTGGTTAGTATGTCTAGGGTTATTTTCACTTTCTCAAGAATTTTTACATGCAAGTCACTTTCATCATTCACTTGACTATATCATCATTATGAGAATATCATCATCATGTCAGTCATCACCATCATGATTTCACTCAGTTTAGTGTCTCCATTAGGTCATTAGGCTTTCAAGGTCACCAACAATTTCATGTCATGCATAAATCCGACATAGGATGAGTTGTGATAAGCAATCCTTTTCAATAAATTCTGATTTTAGATGTAATTTCATTTTTATATATGTAATAAGTACTTCATAGCTATAGTTTCAAAGTTCCAAAAATATGGTACATTGTTCATAAGAAGATACAAAGTCTAGGTTACAAATGTCCAAGGCTGTCAGGTTCAAAAGAATGAAAGTCATGTTTTAAAAAGACATGTGGGGCCCATTATCACTGAAAAGAGTATTATGCTATGTCTATAAAAGCCCAAAAATACTCATACACATTTCATTTGCATTCTTATCTTACCTTGTTATCGAGCTCATTCCTCCTTCGGTGATAAAGCTTAATGTGGCAAAATTTTCTTGCTATTACACTTAGAAGCACTGCGCTACATTTCTGGAGGAGGTCCTGCAGGTAGAAGCACTATGCTACACTTTGCTGTTGTGCACCGTGAACTGTGCTGCACACGGGACAAAGTCTCCCAAAAATCATCAAAAATAACTCAAATCAAAACTTCAAGCCTGCATTCCAGTTTCTTCATCCTCTAAGCCTCATAAAAAGTAAGTACACTCATTTTCATTCCCTCTCTTCCTTTGGCAAAACAAACAAAATGATTGTGAGTTTAGTCCTATAGGGTTTTCTATGAGTTTCATGTTTTGAGCTTGCAAATTATTAGTTGGAGCTTTGAAATCCTAAAATCACTATCCCTATACCTCTATTTGCATGCGACTCATCATCCCATTCACCAACAAACCATTTCCCTTCAATCTACTTTACCTCCCTACAAACCCTAGCCCTAATTTATCAAATTGGGAAGTTTCCCTAGCTAGGACCGTGTTTAATTTTCCTAGCTCATATCCTTCATTCATTTCCCCTCATTTAACTTCCTAAGGGTTCCTAAAACCCCTATCCATCTCCCAAAATTTCCCTACTCCCATCTCCCTTCCCTAACTCCCTCATTTCACCACTTTAATCATTTTTCACTCTTTCTTTCCCCTTTCCTATCATCTAGGGTTTAAAAAATGGAAGGAGACTCTTCACCATCAAAGAAAAGAAAACATCATAAAGGGGGAAGATTCTGAGTTATGAGCCCACAAATTGCAATGAGATCAATTATTCACCATTCATAAGACAATGCTTTGAAGATGTCAACTGCCTAGGGTTTTTTCAAAGAGTGGATGAGGTAGGTTTTCGTGAACAGCTCACTAGTTTGATTGCCACCAATATGAAAGGAGAAAAGGCCACCATTGCAGGGATCGATTTCACATTGTCAGTTGATGCCATCTCTCTTACCATAGGGATACCAAATCATGGGGAGTGTTGGTTCAAAGGCATGAGCCTAGACCTTGAGCAATACAAACCCATCTTGAAATCACCCTACAAAGAGGCTAATTCACACATCACTCCATTTAGATACTTGTTGGAAAATTATGCACCACTGATGAAGGTTGTGATGAAGTTTTTCACTTGTGAGGGAGGGTTTTCCAGGTTGTATCAATATCACATTAGGCTGCTCATGCACTTCACAACTGTGAAACCTCTTAACTTGTGTAACTACTTGTGTAGAAGTGTCATCAAAATTTCTGAAAAGGTGCAAATGAAAAAAAAATAGCATTACCATAGCCTTTTCCACCACCGTTTGATAAAGGTTGTATTCCTCCATCAGTTGGAAAAAAATAACATAGCATGGGATACCTTTATTGAAGCAGCCTTGCAGAGGCATGATACTACTTTACCAAGCTAGCACCATGACACATCATCACAATCTATGAAGGTAGGGTCATCAAAAAAATCATAGGAGGTTCCTAAGGCACCTAGACGTGATGTCATGAAAACATACTAGAGAGGAAAAAGATTTGTGTTTGCTCCTCAAGTTGAGGAAAGGACCAAGATTTCTACATCAGCACAACAGGGAGCACGTTTGCAAGATGAGGAGCTAATTGAGCATGATTTTGAAATAATTGACTTGGAGGCCATAGATAAGCATTCAAACTTGCAAAAATCTATCAAAGATAAGGATTCCTAGATCATGGAGCTCCAAGGCAATTTGGCAAGGGCTAAATTTATCATTTATTTCCTTGAGCAAGAAAATAGTAAACTCACGGTCAAACAACTAATGCTGGAAAAAGAGAAATTCATGATGATGAGGCAAAAAGGTAAATTAGTGCTAGAACATGATAAGAATGATGAATAGGAGAAGAATGTTGGAAGGAAGAGGCCTAGGACAATGGGTCTCAAAAAGGCATTGCAGAAAGAAAGAGACCAAAACCTACTAGTAAAGGATTTGAGCAGTGAAGACAAAATTTCTATGGAAATCAATGAAGACAGGGAATTTTGGCTAGACACAGTCAATGTACATCTGTAGAAGCTTCTTGAAAAGGCTAACATGGATAACCAGATGTTGAGGCACATGGCCCACCACTACCAAACCAGAAACAAGATTTGCAACATCAAGGTCAAACAAATGCAAAACAAGTTGAAGGAAACCCTAAAAGGAAAAGATGAGAAGGAAAAATTCGAGATTCTTGCTGAGGCATCCATGATAGCATAGTACATCTCATTTGGCACTTCGGGACAAATTTTGGGATTTTTTTGAGCATTTTTGGTTTTGGTGAAATTTGGTGCAAATTCAGGAAAATGCACTAGTTACAGAAACACAGTGCCTTGGAGTTGCGCTTTTTCCTCAAATCTGTAAATGAAAAATGGTTTGAATTTTTGGAAATCTGATGGCCTCCTCTCAAAATCCATTTCCCCATATTTTTCAAACAATGCTCAAATTTTGAGAAAAATGAGAAAAATGGGTCAAAAATCAACATTTTGTCCATCTTTTTGAGAGGCATTGCACTTCTGGAGACACCTTGGGAGAATGAGTTTTAGGAGACCTTCCCATGGGTAATTTAAAAAAATTAAAAATGTTATGGAAATGAGACAGGAAGGTATATTTTACTGTTCTTTCATATTTCAACTTTGACTTCCGGAAGGAACCTAAAAATGGCCTCAAACTTGGCGCTGCACTTTTGCAATTTTCTGAGATTTTAATTAAAAATTTCATTATGTAATTTCCTAGAGTTTCTAGTTCGATTTGGGTAAAGGTTAAATTGGTGAAGTAAATGAATGATAGAGTGAAAGTAAATGTAAATATGATGTAGTAATGTATGGATAATATTTGTTTGATTTAAATTGAGTTTCATTTATGAGGGAAGTTGCAGTCAAAGCTAATTGTAGAATTTGTTTCAACCTCTCTAGACATTAGGGTTTGGTTAGAACCACTCATGTAACCACTCCTAGAGTCATGGATTCGACCCCTGAGCCTAAGGAGAAGTTGTTTTTGGTATTTTTGTATCATTTTCTCAGTCATTGGACTAGTTTGACATCTAAGGAGAGAACCATTGTAGCCTCTATTTGACATTTTTGGAAATCAAAGGACACAGTTTGCAGCTATTATTTAGGAATTCCTATGCAGTAAGTTATGATGTTTTTTTCCTCTAATATTACTTTATATGAATGATATTCATCCTCTCTTTCCATTCATCATCTCTTCCATAGTTTTCCTTGCAGTTTATAAACATAATTCTTTTCACTAAGCTCTGTTTTGATGGAAATTTATTTTGTGTTACTTTCTTTCTTTCTTAATGAATTCATGTTTCATGCTCATTAATACCTTTAGCTTCTTCTGAACACTACATTACAATGACAAACCCTAAGATCCATCACAAGTGTATTTCTACCTTGCTCCTTTATATCTTTTCTGTTGTAACCCTTTGATCCTGTTAACTTAGCTACCTGGTTTTTCTCCCTTATCCAACAAAAAAACCCTAAATTTTCCAAAACCTACCTGAGCCTAGCTATCTAGCCTAAAATCCTTTACATCTCAATCATTTGTTGGCTGTTATTTCATAGAGAGATCCCTCTCTGGTTTGGTAGGGCTAGCTACCAAACTAATAGCTTGGCCTATGGTTAACTCCATCAATCCCTCTCAGCCTGGGACATTGTGGGGGATAACATAAGGCACTCATTCATTTGCAATTAGGGTTTCCAATCATAGCCAAAGGAATTATTTTCCAATTCATTTCTTTTACCCTTTTTACCTTGTTTCAATCGAGGCTTACTATGTACTGTCACATCACCCAATTATTAGTTATATAAACACATCAAGTGTTAACTTGTCACGCTAATACTTAACATGTTACCTTGCAACTGCTCACACATGTACCACATGTTCCAAATATCAATACAATCATATCTATCAATTTGAAATCAACCTTTATTAACATTAACAATCATGTCATAATCCATAGTCAGCTCATAGTCCTCAGACACAATGCTACAACTGTCACTTACTATACTCAAGTACATATCAATTGTCTCAACACATATGTGTTAGTAAAACCATCTTAAAGTAAGATTTGTGGAACACATACTCATATTATGAAATTCATCAACACTCAACCAACTTGAAAACATACCACGTTAAATAAATCAACTAGGCATTAAACACTCAAATACCAAATAGATGTCATAATCAAACAACCAAGCATCAAATATATAACATAAGAAAACTCATACCTTAGTGTATATCAGGGGAGGCAATCTTGCCTGCACAATCGATCCAGGTTAGCATTGTACAAGTTCACAACATATCAACTCAAACATAAATCATGATATCCATAACAGTAACTAACTAACATTTTCACATCATAAGATCATAAGCATTTTTCGTTCATGTATAACAATCACATATGTACAATCAATCTAGATTATCACAGCACCATATCACAAACATGTCAGCTCATACCTGAATATGACAACCATAACCATATGCATAGGTCAAACTAGGTTAACACAATACATATAACATCAAGATCTTCAATGCAATGAACATAACCACCACGCATATGACCAATCCAAATTACAACATCAAGATCTCAATGAAAAACCCCAATCATCAAGTTAATAGCACATAACAACAATAAGCTATAAACCATGCTCATCAACAACATAAAACCTAATCATAAAACTAACTATCATATAACAACAATAAGTTAACCTATAACATACTTATCAACAACATATCATATAACATAATCATCAAGTTGTCTAACCTAACCAACAATAGCAATGCTTACAACCACATGTTACTATCCTTCATGACTATTTGACACATGTGCATATGACTATACTATTTGACTATCATCTATCATGAATGTAACCATAACATCAAAAGATATGTACATAAACCTAATGTATATAATCCTAATGCATATGCCAATCCTTAACTTACATACCTGCATGCCAAACATACAATACCTGTATGACAATATTCTCTTGCCTCGAGGTCCAATGCTACAAATTCACTTTAATGATCTGCATCTCATGTTTTATCTCAGCCAACACATTAGCATCATAACAACCAATAGTACCATGATGACCTAAATTACATAAAATGACTTCTCAAGGCATTTTAGAACTACTACTCATGCATAACTATAACTAAGACTATACATGCATAAAAAATACATATAGACATATAACACATGAGTGCAAAACCATATACACACCATTCTAACTAGATTCCAATCATCAATGCATGACCATATCAAACGCACAAACCATGACCTCATGCGTGACAACAACAACCACCTCATGTGCAGTTGATAATATGTGAACACTGGCGTACATAACAATGCATAAGAAGCCATACACAAATGAAGACATACTCCATGATAACACCTTCAATCTTCACATGGAGACATCATTGCAACCATGATCAACACCATTCAAATGCAATAAGGACATGGAATACATGCATAAGGAACAAATATGAAACCAACATGAAAGCATGATCAATACACAACCCAAGGAGAGCACAACCAAACTCTGATACCACTCTTTAGCACCCTCCTCCCACATCTACCCAAGCAACTGACTAGCCAGAGTAAACATGCAACGAGAGGCCACTATGATATGATTTGACCTCTTAGGTAACCTTAAGGAAATGGAATTGATGGAACATTACACACACTCATCCAACATCATCAACATAATCCTTAGAAGACAAGTCAACCACTCAGGCATCTTGTCCCTGGGTCCTACTGTTGTTTTGGAACTCTTAGGCCATAGTCACTCTCATGCTATGGGAAAGGGATCAACTAGAAACCCAAAGTCGCTCTCATAGGCCTGCTTGTCGGCGACTGTGGACCAAAATTGCCAGTTTTGTGCCAGCGACCCCGAGATTTAAGCCACGTTTTCAAGCCCAGAGCCCAAACCACTTCCCTAAATGGAATGAATGCTTAGAATCATGAAAATTATAGGGAAAAAATGATGCAAAATTGATGAGATGATCAAGAACTTATCCAGACCCCTACTGGCCATGACAAGAATTTCATCAAACATGTCGTGAATATGTAAACTATAGGTGTAAACAATAGAATTAAGTGTAGGGATCTCATACTTATCTAATAATCTCTATGAACCATGGATTCCTCATGTCATTCGCTGCATATTCATCTATTAGGTGATATACACATTATCCATTCACATACAAGTAAAAACATGGTGAGAGCCATACATAACTGTTGTCATAAAATATACATATAGCCAACATAATAGGGACATAAATATCAATAAAATCAAAACCATATATACCACATATAATACATTATAATACTCATATAAATACTAGTAGATATCACCTTTCATTAATGATAAAAAATCCAAACCCAGGATGGGACTTCCACATTCCACTTGACCAGGCTAGAATGGGTGAGCCAAATATCTCTTCATCCATTCACCCCTATGCCATATTCCAAGCACGAATGTGGGATCTCATAGAACACATCAATCAAAACTCATCCAGGGCTTCCAGAGGCCATCCACCTCAACCCATCAAACAATGATTCCACCTCACAGTCGGACATCACAAAACCAACATCAGATTGGTCTCTATCCTAGCCTTCCAAGTCTCAAGGGTGTTTGTTCCAACCCAACTCCCAGGACTAGTAACTCAACCCACAATTTTTACTCGGCTCTAGAGCATTTTTTCAACCAAGGCTACGGAACTAGTAACTCAACCCACAACTTTTACAAGGCTCCAAAGCGTTTTTCCAACCAAGGCTATGGGACTAGTAACTCAACCCACTAAGGGCTCCAGAGCGTTTGTCCAACCCAGACTACAGGACTAGTAACTCAACCCAATTTGTTGCAAGGCTCCAGAGCGTTTGTCCAACCAAGGCTATGGGACTATTAACTCAACCCAAGCCATTACAGGGCTCCAGAGCATTTGTCCAACCAAGGCTTCTAGGAACTAATAGTTCAATCCAAGCTAAGGAACATGAGAACCAACCAAAAAACGAGGCAAATAAACGCACAACACCATGGATATCCAAAATATGGCAAGGCTAGGCAAATCCATTATCAACCCAGGTAATCCTCCATGTCAATGACAGATCATGACTAAGGAACCACATGCATATGCCAAAAGTAGTGAAGAAATCATACATGCAACTTGGTACATGCAAGAAAATACAATGTAGTTGTTGATCCCAATGCCCTCTTGCGCTTTCCTACTCTTCCTTTTCCTTCTTGCTCCACAAATACAAGTATGTGACACCCTTCAAGAGTGCTCCAAGAAAACTCTATGTATCCAAGATTATGAGAGAGAGAGAGAGAACAATGAGAGAGCTCCAAACTGAAATGATCAAGTCTTATCCAAGAGCCTGTCAACTGATCCTCAGAAGCCTTTTTATCAATGAGGCCTCTATTTTCTTCATTTTCTATTATTTTCATTCAATTTCCTTCTCACATGCAACCTGTGACCTTTCACCTTCCTTTTCTCCTAATTTTCATTATTTTCATAAATAAATGTGTTGAAAAACCATTTTTCCTCTTTAATTCCTTAGCCATTTCCTTAGCCATAAACAACCAAATGAACACCCACTAGGATGTCCTTCCCACCATTCATCTTGGAATACATGTCCCATCACCATGGCCTTATGTATTTTTACATGGAATTTTCACCAGGGCTATTACATTGTCTCAATGCACAACTCACTCAATGAATGTTTATCATCAACATCATCTAAGAAACCACTTGCATTAAGACTCTTTTAGTGATAAAATTTCTCTACTCTAATAATTTGAAAGGAAATATTAGTCTATGGGGATCATTGCGTCATGTCATGGAGCCCTTCGGTTAAGGGTTGTAGTCTTTCACACTCAAAAGGGAGGTGTTCTTACAACCATGGAAGGTTGCATTTTTTCAGAGGAAACTTCAATGCTCACTTCTTCAAATCCA
Source organism: Pinus tabuliformis (assembly GCA_031772625.1). NCBI lineage: Eukaryota > Viridiplantae > Streptophyta > Pinopsida > Pinales > Pinaceae > Pinus > Pinus tabuliformis. The sequence goes on along the minus strand of CM062811.1, from coordinate 403,258,252 downwards.
AAGCAATCTTCAATCAAAGAATCAAGGAATCAAAAGGAACTTAAAAGCATCAATTGTAACATAGTGATGCAAAACCAATCTCATAAAACAAATCTCAAAGCATGGTGGTATAAATTGTTTAATAAAAGAAGACCTAAATCCATTAACAAAAGCCTTTCATATACATTAATTCCTAGTATGGGATTATTAGTTAGTTAACATGAAATTCAAGGTAGAAATCATGTGTGAAACCCACTAACTTTTTAAATAAATCCTTATTATCATTTGTAAGGTTATATTGCTAAGTTTATATATATTGCAGATTATATTACAAATAGGAAGCAACAATTCATTGAGTTAATTCACGAAGAAAGTAGAGCATTACTCTATATCCTAATTATAGCATAAACATTACAGATTAGACCTATATCACAATTCAATGAAACCCTCATATACTTTCTCTATATGCCTATTTAATTGAACCATAACAATCACACTAGATCTTATTATAATGAAAGAAAACCATTTATTAAAATACAAATACCAAAGACCAAATCTGTAAATTGGATGGCCACAAGATGAAATTTGTCTTATTGAATCGATTCAGGAACATAATATTACTTAGCATTGTCTTTAATCATTAACATGATCAATCAAACCGTGACTCACAATTAGTTGCAAAGAACATACATTGCATTGATCTATTATATAGAAAAATAAAGCATAGATCAATACATCATTATGGTTACAGTGAACGAAATCCTATATATTATATACATATAAATTTTGATCACAAAACTCATATACGGAGTCCAAAATCTGAATGAAACCTATGTCTCTTAGATTCACACAATGGTTATGGCGCAAAGCTACCATAGATCTCATATCCACACCTAAAAAAAATATGTAACCGATTTATTAATAAACACAAAGAATCTTAAGGAAATGAAATGGAGTATAATAGAAGGCTATAACAAAGCACACAATATACCTGCTTAAAATACATTGATAAATGAGGCAACAGACTGGGTTGGTGTACCCATGCCAATCCAACAATGTTTCCTATAAACACAGTTAAATTAGATCGAAATATTGCATAGGACATGAATCAAATATTTGCAACAATATTTCATTATGAGAATCCATAAATTACATAGGATATAATCCAAGAGTGACCCTAGTGGCCATGATATAGAGTTGTAAAATGAAATTCTATCCCTATTCCCATTGTTTTCTAATAAAGCCTAGAGCTGAAGCTCTTCTTTTATACAAAAGAAAAATACACAAGGTAAATTGAAATTATCCATTTCTTAAGGTATTTTCTAAGTAAGATATGAGGGGTACAATGATATTAGCTCTTATCTTGAATGCTGGTGCGATAGAGTGCTAATATAGGGTTATATAGTTGTGTTCTAGATGAGAAATTTTGAACAAGAGCACTCCAGTTTCAACGAAGTGTAAAATGTGTGCTTACATGTCCACTATGGAGCCTAGTTGCAGGATTCCTATGAGAGGTGCAAGACCTGCTTCAAACCCTCAATAACAACCTCATAATAATTAAGTTCTTTTAATGCATCTAAATATGATAGATAATTGACATTAAGTTAAAAATTTACCTTAGGATCCCTTATTAACATCATTCCCTATAATGTGCATGAAATAAGGTAATAAAGGGGTGAAAATGGGGGTTTAAAGGGCCAAAAATGGGAAACTAACAACAAATAATTTGTCAATTCTAGGCCTTGACATGTCCCCCATTCCGAAGGTTTTGTGTGTCCTCACACAAAAATAAACAAATTATGATAAATTCAAGTTGATCCACTAGATGCTCTCTATAAAAAATAAGCCAAAACTAGAGTGTCTCTATGGCCTCATTGACCACTAATGTTGATATTGATATTGGGCCCACTTTTCTTTCATGCAGCTTTGAGATTCTTGTTCAAATTGTTATTTCATATCTGCAAGTAAAAATTCTACATATACCATTTTTTATCCAACTTCTGATGCTTTGTGCTCTCGTTGGTCAATTCTTTAATCTCCCTCCTGAGCTCCTCATTTATGGTATTCTTGAAAATGTTCACATTCTTGACATACCTATTAAGAACTCTAAACTCTTCAATTTCCCCCTTTAACTTCTCAATCCTCCTATCCTTTTCTTAGAATTCTAAGCTAGGGTTTCCAGTGGTATGGTAAAAGACAACGTGGAGTGATAGGATTCATGAAAATGAGCAACATAGTTAAAGTCTTGGATTGGTGGATCCAAAAAGTCACTAGGGATAATGGTTTTAAATATTTTCTTCTTTGTTTTCAAATTCTTTAGAAGATAATCTACTGTTTCTTTATTTTGAGCAACATTAGGGTCTATAATGGTTCATTCTGAAGAGAAAAACTTGCATAAATATGGAAATACATCATGATCATCACACAAGGGTACAATGTGGAGTTCATATGGAGATAAGGTGATGGACTTCACCCCTAAATGAGGAGGAGATGGAACACATCGTTTGGTCAAGGAGTTCAGTCATCAGGTGATTCTAGAAGAGTTATTCAAGGCCTAGGGGATCATAGAAGAGAAACCTATTTTGATCTGAATGAATTTCCTTTTGTCATGGTCCTAGTTATCCTACTTAGGGGATTGAAAGATAGTGGCTTCAAATTCTTTGTTTTCATTGGACTTTTCACACAAGGAATGGTTGGAGCACCTCCTTATTTCATAAGAATGTCATATCCATACATTTCTTGATTCCCAATGTGAGTTTTCTCAACTACCCTATCTACCACATCTTTTGGTGCCTCCTAATGCATCAGAAGAGGGTTACCAAATTCATTTCTGGTCACAAAAGTCTTGTAGTTATCCTTTCATTTTGTTAACTCTCCAACAATCAATTTTTTTTAAGATCATTGTCATACAAGTGTCACTTGGCATTTTTATGGATTTTTTGAACAACCTTGGCCATATGTTACAAACTATTATGTAGAAAATAGGGTGTTAATGAGCTCACCTACTTAAAAATGAAACAACATGTGAATATGATATAAGAAGGTAATGGAATACACACCCTTGAATGTTACGAACTTTTGTAACACATATTGTAAATTTCTCCACTTATCCATAATATGGCACCACAAAACACCCTTTTCCAGCTCATCTTCTTTTCTGATGTAGTAAAAAATCGGTCCCAAACTCCATGCTCCACTTGTTTGTTCTTCAACCATCAGTCCCCCTGTTTTGATATTCTTATGGCCTAGGCCATGATGTCCTCTATCACTACCATGAATAGATCACCAACCTTGGATACCTTTCCATTAAACCACCAAGTAAAGGCCATCATGATGGAATCACCGTGGCCCTAAAATTTCTTAAGGAAAGGAAGTCATCTGAAAGCCTTTAGTATTGATCTTCTAGCATTATATTAAGGATAATTTTCTAAGGCTTCTAATGGCCATGGATCCCCCAATTTTCCCATTAGATCATATCAAGGCTAGGGATTTCTAACATCTTCTGCCAGTGGGATAAGGGTAATGCTTGGGATGAGAGGTATGAAAATGTGGAGAAATAAGAGGGCATGCTAGGCAAAGAATAAGTGATATATACAACATCATGGAAGGATATATAAAATATAGGATGGATGATGAATGTAAAAGTATGTCGGATGAGAATGAAATAATACCTCAACAAGGGATAAATAATGGTCAAAAGATGATGAGGCATGACTGACTTGCAAGAATGTAGGATAATAATATCTCATGACAATAAGATCATGATGGATGGGTATCATCATGATATGATTGATCAACTCATCGAATGATTTCATAAAATTAACAAAGAAGTCAAGTATTTATAGATATGGTAGTAAGGTTTTTAAATTGTTGATATTACCTATGTTTTAAATACATCAAAGATACATACAACATGATAGCATTTACCTTAGGTTACCAAAGCTTCTCGTGATACCATACAAAAGAAAATATAACTTTTTTTGTGTGGCCAACAAGATGTTGTGCTGACTAAGAAGAGAAAAACGTGGACTGGAAGCTGACTTTGACTGTATCCTGACAATATTGAAAAGAAAGGATTCAGTTTGGTGATAATATCTAAAGAGAAATCAATAGATAGGAAGCCAGATCCTTTCTCACACCATTTAAACACTGAATAACCTTGAAATCTATAATTTACTTGTTAAACATTCACATAGACAATATTGTAACTGATGTAGAATTCCTCTCACTAGAATTTCTAGAGTTATATAGACTTGAAAATGTAAGGGATTTCCAAGGTTGCTATTGTTTTCCTTTCACAAATTTATAGATCAATGCCTTGAGAATTCAACTAATTATCAACTTCAAGAAAATCGAAGGGCCAAAAAAGAAGAATATTGAAAAAAATGAAAAAATCAACCTTGTGAAATGATCTACCTCTCTTTGTTGCTATATACTACCGTTGTTAATAGTGTTGATCGAAAATGGTACTGGAGTTGATGTTGTTGATGAATAATATGGTGGTGATGATGATGAAACTACGAGTGATAATGTTGTTGGTTTTGATGGCAGTGGTGATGATGCTAGAAGTGATATTAGGGCTAGTGCTAATAACAATGATGGTGATGTTGAGGGTGGTGTTGATGTTGGTGTTGGATCAAAAAGCAGAGGGTATTATGCTAGCTACGATGGTGAAATTGGAAAAGTGGTCATTTCAAGCTCTATATCAGAGAGTTTTTTCATGGACCTTCCTCACATGACTCAAGTGTTTTCATCGAGGTTGGACACATAAAAACAACTCCTTTTTGAAACATATGACTTGCTAATTAACAACTAACACCTCCTTTTTATTAAATGCACAAAATTTTGGGGGAAGATCTTCTTGCTAGTTTCTTGGTTTTTAAGCAGATTTCTTGTCCAGCTGCAACCAGCAAGCTGGTTTTCACAACTAAATGATTTTTTTCTTTCCTTTTTTTGGGGGGGAAGATCTTCCTGCTAGTTTCCTAGTTTTCAAGAATACTTCCTGTTCAATTGCACCAACAAGTTGGTTTTCACAATTGAACCCTTTTTCTTTACTTTTTACCTTTTTTCCTTTTATTGTATTATATAAAGAAGATGAAAAAATAAAATTGAAGTGGAAAAATTTTGGGGACCCTCATTACCTATTAATTTCAAACCAAAATGTCGCAGAACTCTTTGGACAAAATCCTCTCAATCAATAGGCTATGGGTATAGTCTCAATCTATGCCCATTAACTAGGAATGAAGTTCATTACCCATAAATGGTATTAATTCTCATAGATAAGCTGTCATATACTTCACAACATCATAGGGCCATGGACATTAGGTATGGAACTTCCCTTTGAACTATTTAAACTTTGAATCAAACATGAGAGCTCAGTCTCCTAACTTGAAATAATTATTTTTGATAAATCTATCATACCATCTACTTCATTGGTACTAGAAAAAAGTTGTTTGTTGAATGAAATTTTGTCGCATCTCGTCCAATTCATTCATCTGAAGGACTCTTTATTGTTGTGTTTTATAGATATTTATTCCCAAGCGAGTTGCATTCTTATATGTTTTCACCTGAAACTCAATTGATAACAAAAATTGCTTGCCATGTACCAACTCATATGGTGTGTGTCTTTTTGTATTCCTCCACATGGTCCTATAGGCCAAAATGGCCCCAGGTAGTCAATTTTCCCAGTCCTTATGGTGCAACTACACTACATCCCCTTATGAATCTAGGTACCTCTTCTTACATCTTGGACCAATACACATGCTTCTGTAAGTTGGCCACTATCTTCCCTGCACCAAAGTGTCCTACAACCTTGGATGTGTGAGCTTCCCTAATCAACTTCAATTGCTCATGTTACACAGTAATTTGTCACCATCCCTGTTACTCCTCTTGTCGTACCTTGGAGGACTCATCCCGGGAGTTATAAGAAGTGACAAAGTCTAAAAACACTCATATTATGTTCCCCTGAGTATGTACTTCATGTTCCCTGAAGACACCTTCTACAGATTATCCCTGAAAAGTGCTCTTTTTCCATTGGCGCATGTCCACAGTATCTTACCCGCGCCAATCATGGAGATCCTCAAAAGAAGGCGCGATCATTGGCGCTCTGTCTTAGAGCAGCAGTCGCGCCAACCAAGTTTGGTCATGCTTTTTGCCTTAACGCACGTCCGACTGTTGTTTCCTTCATTACATGGAGCTTTTTGAGGATAAAAAATCAGTCTTATGACGAGCTCTATCCTATCTCCATCTTTAATGGCTTTTGGGGATAATGTTAATCCACAATAGGTGTCCCGGTTCATCGTATCCTCCTCCCTTCTTCATCTATATAAGCTTGTCCTTATGCATTTGACAAGCTAGAGTGAGAGTCATTAGTCATGGAGTGCTAGATGTTGAGTTCTTGAGTTCTTGGAGGAATGCTAGTGAATGCTAGAGAGGTTATGCTGCCGGAGAGGAGATGCATTGCAAGACACATATAGTTACTCGCCCAGCCAGGAGAGGTTCAACGTCAGAACCATGGTTGTAACTTTTCCTGTTTATTATTTATTAATGAGCGACTGCTATTATAGTTCCAATCTCATTGTCTATTATGGTGTGATTTATTTCCTTTCTGACTGAAATATAGTTGTGCCTTGGTGGATTTTATGTTGGTATCTGTTTCTTCCTTTGCATGTGCAGGTGTCGTTTATGATCTGCTGGAGCGAGGGAGCAGGAATATCAACTCTGCTTCAACCATAGCGCTGGATTCCAGGTTGGTCTTCTTAATTCACCTTTGATGCATAACTAGGAACTGTGGCAGCGTGGTTTGATTGTGGCTAGTTCTGTTTTAGACTAGTGGGATCGCCTCTGTCCGCAGAGGGGATTTACCTATCCAACAATTTGGCGACTCCGCTGGGGAGAAGCTATTTGGAATTTGTCTTGCATGTTAATTTTCTTCTGCTTGCTTGAGTGAATGAGCTTCCTGAGTCAGTTTTGAGTTTATTCTTTACTGTTTGACTCATCTGAGCACTGTCAACCCGACCTGAGGTCGTATCGTTTATTTTTCTAGCCGGCAAGCTTAATTGGCGCGGTTATTACTCTGACAGTCGCGCCAGTTGGCGCATGTTGCTCGAAAGCAACTCGCGCCAATCCTATGGTAGCGCAAGTTGCAGGCTGACAGTCGCGCCAGCCCTGTAAATTTTGCCTGTGTGTGGGTGGAAAGCTCTTTCAGTCTCTTTTTATATCTCTTACAGCCTCTGGAAGTGTGTAACCTCTGCTTGACTGGTCTTAGCATTTATCCTTCAGTTGTTTGGTTATTTCTATTGATTTTCGTCTCAGCCCTAGGACATCTAGTGACTTTGCATGTCTAGCCTTCTGTGGGAAGTTTTGATCTCTTGATTATCCAGTCAATTTGTTGGTTGTGTTCTGCACCTATCCAGTGATTTGTTAAAGCTTGATCTTCTATACTCTGAGTGATTCACCTCTAACCTCTTTGGATTTCACTTGACTTCATTCGAACTTAGATTACATGGTTCAGTGAAAGTCTTTGTGTTTTTCCTTGCTTGCATAGTTCATTTTGGTGTTTCAGAGTTGGTTCTATTTCATTGAGTGAACTTGGATTGTGCATATCTCTTAAAATTTGTTTAAATGCATCATGCCATCTTAAAGGAAAGAAAAACAAAAAATCTTTTGCATCATATTAGTTAGCATTTGTTGTTGTTTGTTGCTATTAAAAAGAAAAAGAAAAATTTCATTTCTTGTTATTAGCTGCATTAGCATCTTTGTTGTTTGTTGAGTGATCATTTCGTTTGTGTAAAAATCTCAACCCTCCTGTAGATAGAATTCATCGAATCAAATGATATAATTTTGGCATATAGTTTGCATTTAAGAAGTTTTGGAGATATCACATACGGTAGGACCAAAAAACTGAAACATAATCGAAGATAAACTTTAAAATAAACTCAATGAACTTAACAACGCATTGGAACATAACGCAAATACTCTAGAGGTCTAGGTTAGAGACGTGTTCCGGCGTCTTTAAACCTAGTAGTTTATCGTCGAGTGGTTGGGTGATTCCTCCACGGTGAAACGATAGGTGCCAATACAGACTGTGCTCCCATGTACCGTCGCGTATATATTGGGATACCCCTATAGGAATAAAGCCTTTATCCATAGGAAGCCATGTCAGCCGCCCTAAGATTCGAAATGCAGTGAACACAGCATTCACGAAGATTGACCACCCATACCCTAAAAAGTATTCTGTGGTTTTGCGAAAAGTTTGGCACACCCTCTACCTAGAATTCCAGAGCAGTCACTTTTGATCCTTTTCGGACTCCTTAAACGAAAAGGTGCCTGTGAGCACCTTGTCACTTTGTGCTCATTAAATATTCGAAGGAGACTAGAGTCATCTTTTATCCTTTTCTCGACTCTTAAAAAATGAAAAGGTTAAGTTCAGTGTCTTGAAATTTATTGGCCACGATAACATCTACCCAATTAGATTCTGTTTACGTTAGCTTGAGTAGGATTATTTCTCGTTCGATGGCAGCCTTCCCGGCGCCCACCGGCCAAGGTGTTCCTCCTGATGGGAACCCTCGTCCATTTCCTTCTGTTGGAAATGTTGGTGTTCAGTATATCGCAACATTGTCTTTGCCTGGGTTGACCATTGGTTTACCCGTATGGTTGTTTTCAAACTCGGTGGTCTCAAGTGTAATAACTCCTGTTCCGCCACCACCTCCTCCACTCGAACAACACCATGTTGATTCTAAGGTGGACCCCTTCCCTTCTTCGCCCATTGCTGCGTCCTCATCTTCTACTTCGCCTGGTGAAACCTTGGATTTTAGTAACCAGGTGGCTAAGAAGAAGAAGAAAAAGACCAAAACGAAGAAGTCTCCTAAGGGAAAGGTCGCATCTACCATGAAAATATCTGAAGATCATCTCTCCACTAACCAAGTGATCAAGCATGATTCCTCTTTGGTCCAGCCTTCTCTTCCTGAACCTAGCCGTGCTCCGCCTGTTCCAGACCAGTTCCTGGTCGGAACGAGTGTTGATTTACATTCATCATCTACACACCACTCTATCATCAAAGATGAACTACCTGAGTCCAAACCAAACGAAAGTCCACAGTTACAGATTACAGTTGACCCGGTCTTTCAAAAGGTCCAGCTTACAAGTGACCCGGTTTTGCCTACAGAAGTTCCATCCTTAGATGATCTTACACCTGAATCCAAACCAGACAAAAGTCAAAAGGTCCAGCTTACAAGTGACCCGGTTTTGCCTTCAGAAGTTACCTCCTCAAATGATGTTATCACTGCAAAGAATGAAGATCCCACCGTTCAAATTCTATTCATCAACATAGACTCTAATGATCAAGTGAGCATCCCTCTCATTCCTTCACACCAGGAAGAAAGTCCATCAGAATCATATCCGGCTGTCTATCCAGTTCCACCTCCAAGAAACCTAGTTGTTTCCTTCAATTGGGATCAACTAGTCAATCCTCGGTTACCAGCCTCCATACCATTTCGAATTATAGTCCAAGTCTACCGTATGGTTATGGCCAGTACAATCATTGATGAGGGATCTCCTGTGAGTATCCTTTCTTCAACAGCTTGGGAAGCACTTGGTTCCCCACTGCTTCTGCCTGAGATGAGAAACCTTACAGGTTTCTATCGAGAAACCACTCGACCTTTAGGAATTCTTCCCAATGTACCTATCACATTAGAAGGGAAGACCGTTCAAATGGGTGTCATGGTAGTCCAAGGTCCGTTAGATTACAATTTACTCCTTGGACGAGACTATTTTTATCGCATACGTGCAATTGTGTCATCACTCTTCAGAGTGATGTGTTTTCCGCATGAAGGAAGGACGATCAAGGTCGTAGACCAACTTTCATTCCCCGGTTCACACTTCACATATAGTCATCTACCATTCCTAAATGGTCTTATTTCCACAGGAAATGCCCCAGCATCCACCCCATCATTCTGATTACGGCAGCTGACCCGGGTGCGTGACTGAGGCCCGGGGGGGGGCATGCATCCTCCTTCAAAATCGAGTCTTTCCAAGTAAACCTTCATTCCATCCACTCCGTGAATGCCATGAAGCTTGGGGGGCATGTATAACCTCGATTTTGCATGTACCTCGATTTTGCATTATCATGCTGGGGGCATGCAACAAAAAATTTAACAAGCAAAGTTCTCCATGGTTCAAGCTTGTGTAAAAATGAACCCATACCTGATTTACATCCCGTGATTGCCTTTTATCTGCTAAATTCTGCTAGATGAGCCTTGGTTGTTTCATTCCATCGCCACCATCTCTTTGGCCGATCATATGCTTTCACTTGGTTGTTTCTTCTTTCCTGAGGAACCGCAACGATGAGTGGTTTTATTAGCCAGCCTCTTAACCTTTACATGTTTCGAGCAAGTTCCACCATTACCGGAACCAGTCGCTACCCTTTATACCACTCGTTCCTTCAGGACGAGTCACCTTTACGCTCTTTTCTGACTCGTAAAATATGAAAAGATTGCCGAGTATTTTTCCTTTTTGACTCGTTAAAGAAAATAAAAATGGAGGTCTGCTTTCAGCTCTTTTCTGACCATTTAAAAGAGGAAAAGATTGCCGAGTCACTCCTCTTGACTCGTTAAATGTTGATAAGGGGCGGTCGTTTTAAGTTCTTTTCGTCGATCGTTAAAACATAAAAAGATTACCAGGTTTTTGTCGTTTCAAACTCGTTAATGGTTACGAAACGACGTGGTTTTGACCACTTTTTTACTTTTTCAGGTCGAAATCACTAATTATGAAAAGTACTCCTCGATCATAATGATCGGGTGGTTCTTTCGGGTATTATTTTATACTTTTTCGGGCCCGAGAGACACAACTTTACGAAAAAGGACATCCCTGGAGTTTCCTTTTCTGCTGTCTTTTCAAACTCTCTAAACATGAAAAGATGTCGAGTTATTCCTTTGTCAGACTCGTTAAAACTTAATGACATCGGATTTTGTCACAACACAAGCATATGCTATCCCCATCAAGCTTGATAAAAATAACTGGGGTACTCGCCAGAAATGGCGGGGGGAAAAGAAAATTTTTGAACCATAATTATTACCGTGACGGTAGTATGTCGCTCTTGAACATGGCACTTTTCTGCTTTCATGTCCGGGGTGGGGATATCTCATCTCATATCTTTCACTTGCTTCCATGGACTTGGGTACCTTATTTGACCTCTCATCCACTCATTGCCTCGTCATCATGACCTTTGATACATTGATGTCGAATACTGCCAATTCCATTAATGTGCTGCCGATATGTTCAAGAGAAGTTGACCTCTGCAAAGAAACAACCTCCCTCTGATAGTTCGCACAATCTTGATTCACAACATATCTCTCTGTCTCGTGTCGATGATGTGGGAAACATTATGGCCCACCTTCGATCAAGGTCACTTCCTGTCGACTTCAACTCATTATCCAGGAAGTTGATCTAGAGACTCCTTTCCGGTGCCTTGGAGCCTGCATGCCGCAATGGCAGGTTCTTCGTGTTCGACGTGAGGTTTTCATCATTGGCCTCTGATCGAATGATTCTACGGGCGTTCGACTTCAGATCATTAATTCACGCACCGTAGATTGTACCTATAGTACCTTGAGGACCATTGTCATTATTGGTGGTACCTCTCGCGTCTGTTAATAGTTTCCACTATTGACTGGTAATCAGACGATGTTCATGCATGTTCGACTTCAGCTCATATATTCACATGCTTGAACTTGTACTCTTGTTCGGGACGAGATGGAGCGCAAGACCCTGGATTGTGTCTGTTGTAATCCAGGCGTGATTCTTGATACTTGACTCATTCACTGGATGGCTGCGACCATACCTGAGTCAATTCATTGATCCTAACCAGATGGCTGCGTCCATACTATGGATCTAGATTATTTATGTACTCTTTTATGGATGGCTGCGACCATACCACGTACATCATGTAATTGAACTATCAGTCATGTCTCTTAACACAGATCCTCGGCGGCAGTAACTATATGTGTTCTTATGTGTTCTTGTAAATCATTTCACCCCTCTCCACCTCTCGGACTTCATGCTTTAGGGGGCATCTGTTACACAGTAATTTGTCACCATCCCTGTTACTCCTCTTGTCGTACCTTGGAGGACTCATCCCGGGAGTTATAAGAAGTGACAAAGTCTAAAAACACTCATATTATGTTCCCCTGAGTATGTACTTTATGTTCCCTGAAAACACCTTCTACAGATTATCCCTGAAAAGTGCTCTTTTTCCATTGGCGCATGTCCACAATATCTTACCCGCGCCAATCATGGAGATCCTCAAAAGAAGGCGCGATCATTGGCGCTCTGTCTTAGAGCAGTAGTCGCGCCAACCAAGTTTGGTCATGCTTTTTGCTTTAACGCACGTCCAACTGTTGTTTCCTTCATTACATGGAGCTTTTTGAGGATAAAAAATCAGTCTTATGACGAGCTCTATCCTATCTCCATCTTTAATGGCTTTTGGGGATAATGTTAATCCACAATAGGTGTCCCGGTTCATCGTATCCTCCTCCCTTCTTCATCTATATAAGCTTGTCCTTATGCATTTGACAAGCTAGAGTGAGAGTCATTAGTCATGGAGTGCTAGATGTTGAGTTCTTGAGTTCTTGGAGGAATGATAGTGAATGGTAGAGAGGTTATGCTGCCGGAGAGGAGATGCATTGCAAGACACATATAGTTACTCGCCCAGCCAGGAGAGGTTCAACGTCAGAACCATGGTTGTAACTTTTCCTGTTTATTATTAATTAATGAGCGACTGCTATTATAGTTCCAATCTCATTGTCTATTATGGTGTGATTTATTTCCTTTCTGACTGAAATATAGTTGTGCCTTGGTGGATTTTATGTTGGTATCTGTTTCTTCCTTTGCATGTGCAGGTGTCCGTTTATGATCTGCTGGAGCGAGGGAGCGGGAATATCAACTCTGCTTCAACCATAGCGCTGGATTCCAGGTTGGTCTTCTTAATTCACCTTTGATGCATAACTAGGAACTTGCATGGCAGCGTGGTTTGATTGTGGCTAGTTCTGTTTTAGACTAGTGGGATCGCCTCTGTCCGCAGAGGGGATTTACCTATCCAACAACTCATCTTTAGGAACACACAACTTATCTAACCTATATAGTAACCCATTATGGAGATGGCATTCAACTATGCTGGCGCCATTTTGGACATGGCTTTAGCTATGGAACTATTGAAAACAGGGTTATGGATTTCCTCAAGTACTATGTTGCCCCATTGAAACTCCTAACCTAATTAACATCAATTCAAACCAACCACTTCATGATGTCTACCATCTTGGTAGGATCTATTTTTAGCTCTCCTCGACCTATCACATATATCAGATACCCCGAATATTTCTATGAAAAATCACACTTATTGAAGTTTTATAGTAGTTGGTGCTTCTTTAATATCCCTATTGCCTGCTTCAAATGTGAGATATGCTCATTAACCACATAAATTTAGTTGTTCCATTGCATATGATGAATGCCACAACTAACCACTCATAAAAACCTTGATTGTTTTTGAAGGTAGTCTTCCAGGTATGTTCTTCCTTAACCCAAACCTAGTGATGTCCTAACTTTAAGTCTAGCTTGTGTTAGAAATTAATTAACAAAGAAATGAAACACATAAAACAAGAGAGAAACAAATATATGTGGTTCACCCAATTTGGGCAACATCCATGGAGAAATAGCTAGTCCTTCCTTTTATATTATCCAACAAAATGAAGAAATACAAGCTACAACAAATCTACTATAATTCCCTCTCACTCTCACACAATTTCCTCTCTCATTTTTCACTCTCACACAGTCTCCTCTCTCATTTTTCACTCAAGTGAAAAAACAGAACCACAATACGATTCCATCATATAAACCGAGGGTTTCCCTCTATGGAAAAAACCCTAAATTAACATAACTTTTATCGTCAGATCATCCACCTAATGAATGGCCCAGATTGACTATGAAATTATAATATTTTACAGGGTAATTTTTCATCTATTTTTAGGTTCGGGGGCACTACCCTTGAACCCCCCCCAGGGGGGGATCATAAAATATTTGTCATCCCCCCTGGACCCCCCAATGGAGATCATACGGGCAACATTATCACCCCATTAGGAACATGGATCCAACGCGACTAAAAAATAAAAAATAAAAAAAAATTGTTGAAGTATTTGGCTTGTCGCAACTGATCCAATATATCATTTATCTTAGGCAGGGGGTACTAGTTATGAAGCATGTTTTTTTTTAATTATCTATATTCAATGCACATCTCCCAAGTCCCATCCTTTTTTAGAACAATGATGATGGGCGTGACTTTTATTTCTAAAAATCTTCCCCTAAAAGGCTTGGCTTTTAGAGGTGATGCTTTTTTATGCGGGGTGGGGGGTTTAAAAAACTACCCCTATTGCTAAAACCACCTCCAATTCCCACTATTGGAGGTGGATAATGACCCCCCCAAAGCTACTTTTTGTAGTAATGTGACCCACATGGTGAGGTACTTGGTCGAATGACACATTGTTCCAGTAGCTGCTACAACTGCTTTTTCACCTAACTTTATTCTATAACAGATTACCTATACAAGCTAATGTTTAGAAATAGGGATTCTAGTAATAGTTAGATCTTGTGCTCCATTGAAGATGTTATTTTTATCGGTATACACAATTTGGAAAATTTTAAGTAAAAAATTTCAAGAGCCATGTTTAGGCCTTAAATGAACACATTTTGGTGTCCCGACCTTACTATGGATCTAGAATAAACAATCTACACCCTGGTACCTTTCCAACGTCGTAAGAATGATGTCAGTTAGAGCTTTTATAGGAAAGTTATGCCTCCTAGAAAGTGGCCTATTGAAATTTATCACCATAATTCATAAGGATGCCACATTAGCCCCCACTATTTATGGAAATTAGTTGCCCAAATATAGGTTTTCTTTTTTGGGCAAACACTACATTTTTAAAAATTTTGGATTCTAGATCCTACATAACTCGTGATTCCACATGTACCTAGTTCCATGAAATTTGGTTCCACTGATATAAACCTTCATGATTTAAATTTCTTTTGAATGCCTTAGACTTTTGCACTTGACATATTTTTAATGTCCAAACTTTTGTACTTGAAAAATCATAGATGCTCATATTTTCATACTTTGTATATTTGGATGCCAAAAATTCTACACTTGATAAATTCTTGATGATGCACATAACAAAACATCCATATATTTGGATATATATAGATTCAGATATCCAAAATATTTGACTTTTTATGGAAATGGGTTAGCCAACTCAAGGTTTTCTTTTTTAGCCAAACACTACATTTCTAAAAATCCTAGATTCTAGATTCTACATAAATCGTGGCTCCACATGTGCCTAGTTGTGATAGCCCCAACCTAGGATTCCTCATGAAAATACAATGTAATATTTTACAAAATATGTTAAAAACGGGTGAGTAAAAAAGGGACATGATTACAGAGCTAGGGAGGTGGCTTGCTTGGGATATGTGAGGTTTCCTTATGTAGGAAATCTGGATTGTTTGGACAACCATTAAAGGCTGGTTGGTGCCTTTAATAAGTTGGGTTTCTAAATTAAATTGGACTACAAGAGAAGTACATAGGCCCATATCGCTTGAGGACCACAACAAGTAAAAGAGGACAATGAATTTATGAGGATGAGACATTGCAAGGCAAGAAGGATGAGGAAGTCAATCCCTGTGCATACAGGAAGGCAACAGAGGAAAAGGAGGGGTTAAACCTCATGGAGATTATCATCATTACCACATTCACTCATTCAGAGAGAATCAATTCAAGCAACATTTAATAGAGAATAAAACAGAGGAGTGAAGAGAAAGGATTTGTTGAATGGAAGAAACGATAGTCACAATAGTTGGTTGGAATGATTAGCATGAATATGGTCTCTCCTTGGTGAGGAGTAGTGCCTCTCAAGTCCTTGTAAGACTAGAGGGTGGAGACGTTTTTTCTCTTGATTCCCTTGATGATGGGGGTGGAGGATTGTGCCATTAGATTCCTGGAGGGAGGACCTTTAAAGCATTTCTTTCTATGATTTTTCAATGGGTTTTGGATTTCCCATAGTGGGTGGAACCATTGTTTTTAGGGTGGAGACTTACTTCTCTAGATTCCCTGCTTTCTCTTTGGTGGAGAAGAAGCCTTTGGATTCCCTGTGGCTGGTGATTGGAGGAAGGAGGTCCTCTAGAGTCCTGGTTTCAACTGGCAGTTGGTGTTTTAATCCTTTGAGAAAGCCCCTTAGAATCTGGAATCTGGTTTGAGGGTGATAGCTACAAGTGAGATTTGGCTGCAACTATCAATGGTTAGGTGGAGAGTCCTTGTGCCGAACTCATATTCCCATAAGAGATAAGATAAGTGTTCATTTATACCTACAATTTCAATGAATGAATGCCTCTTTTCTATTAAATGATGTCAACAATATTTTAGTAACGCTTGTAATCATTCTATTTATCTTTCACTATAATATAGTTTGAAACAGGGAACCCCAGTTAAAGACAATGATATATGTTTACTGTTGAATTTAAGTTACACTCAATGGCTTGAAATGTGCTTAAATTCCAATTATCATTTGAAAAGAAAGAGTCTCTATTAAATAACTTGGAAGGTTGTAATTTTACTCTAAATGCTTGAATGTAGGGAGACATATCTATATAGGATGTGTATATATGTATCAAAACAAAGTTTTAGGCACTACGTGTGTAAACCAATGCATGGGTTGCAGTGTTAACTGAAAGGATCCCTAAGTTGGTGCAAAATGAAGTTAGTGCAGAGAAGCACTGGTAAGGGAATCAAAACCCTCATTGGTTGCCCAGAAACACTTAAAGTCCCTTGTCAAGCTAATATAATTGAGGCTTTGAGCATTGTGATTCGATGGGGGAGAAACCTGAGTGAGCACACTAAAACTAGTGATTTTATAATCAGGCTCTATTCTAGTGTACAGACACACACACACACACACATATGCAATGACAGTGACTAGGGTGGTGTGTTATGGTGGTCCCCACTATTAAGAAATCAATTCTAGTAGTACTTAGGGTTTGATTCCTCTTCTTTGATAATTACTTGTGAATTATGTTGGATTATTTTACTTCTTTATTATGTTATGTTTCATCAAGCAATTACCAATATATGTTTATATTAAGATCACAAGAACAAGAGACACAAGATGTAGGTGGACAACCAGGGAAAAACCCCTATAAGGGGAAAACCAACTTATAACTCTTCTTTCAGTAGATTCAAAGACAATATGAGATAGTCCAAGACTCTTCTTACCTAAATATAGACTTTTTAGAAAATCTATGATAGGTTAACCCGATAATGCAATATAAATCAAAGCCGAATACTATAACCTACTTCTACTATTAATTTGAGAAAGCTTAAAGATCGAGCTGAACAATATAACTAGAAGAAGAAGAATCAATGGCACAATACACATGAAAATACTTTGGGGAAAGCCTCAGATAAAAAAAACACACTATTTTACTATCATACATGGTGGAAATACATAGGAATTATACAAAGCTTTAGCTCTCACAGCTAGCCAGCTCTCAGTACAATCCTCACAAATGCTCACAGGAAATCTTGGCTTCTCTCCAGCCTTCCTCTCTACCCTCCAAGCTCCTATTTCCTTGCACTGTTTCTTGTGGATGATTAGCCTATTACCAAGTGGAAAAACAAGGCTTCAAAACTGCGCAATCCTCGAGGATGAATCCTTGACTACATGCATGAGTTTTCTCCATGAGAAAACACATGCAACTAATAGTACATTGTCGTTGAACATTAATCTCAACTGGGTCTTTCTGAGAATAGACATGCATGAGTTTCTGATGAGGGAATCTTCAGTTAACTGGAGTAGCACTAGTTGAGTGCATTAATGCATCAACTGATTGTTAACTCACTATTAGTTCCTCCAACAGTTTGGAACTAATTTAACTGGACTTAACTCAATAAAATGAGTTAACTAATTACAACTCAAATATAACTCAAACTTATCTCCTTAATTTAAGGGATAAATCTTACATGACTTCAAAAAGACTTCTAACATGAATTTCTCTAACTAATTAATTTAAAATAAATTAATTAATTATTTCCAAGTAGCTGTTAAGACTAAATTTGGTTTTAATTCACAATTTAATTCAATGACAAATTAAATTGGAATATTCTTGTTGGCATATTTAAACACTCTCTCTCAACAAGAAAGGGATTATCTGCCACCTAGATCCTATCTCTATGGAACTCAAATTTACACTTTGATAATGCCTTTATCAAAATGTCAGAATCTTGCTCCATGTGGAGTCTCCTGAGTATCTCGTTGGCATACTTGCCCTGAGACACAAACAAATCCCCATCCTTTTGCCACACTTCCATGACAAGGAAGTATGCATGAGACCCATGTCTTTCATCTCAAATTCTCTTGCAAGGTCCTCCTTGCAAGACACGATCAAATGATCATCACTAGCCAATATGAGATCATCAACATAAAGTACGATGATCAACAGCTTACCTTTCACCATGATGTGGTACAGGTTCGCATCTGCTTCACTCTTTGTGAAGCCCAACCCGGTGAAGTAGTTGTCTATCCTGGTGTACCAAGCACGAGGTGCTTGCTTTAGCCTGTATAGCGCTCTCTTGAGTCAGCACACGTGTGAATCATGATCGAAGTCTCAAAACCTTCCGACTACTCTATGTACACCTCTTCCTATATCTGGCCATTGAGGAAGGTAGTCTTCAAATCCATCTAGTGGATCTTCCAACCCATTTGTGCTGATAGTGCCAACATAGATCTGATAGATGAGTACCTTGCGATAGGAGCAAAAGTCTCATCATAGTCAATCCCCTCGACCTGTGAAAAACCATGGGAAACAAATCTTGCCTTATGGTTCTCCACACTACCATCAGCAGCTTGCTTTACCTTGTAAAGCCGACGGGAACTGACAACTGACTTGTTCTCCGGTCTCGGAACCACATCCCAAACACTATTATGAACTATGGAGTCATACTCCTCCACCATAGCATCAACCCAAATCGGCTGCTGCACTGCTTCTTGAAATGAAGATGGCTTGGTCTCAACACATTTCCCAGCAAGGGCCATGTATCCAGTGTACCTCTCAGGTGACATCCTCTATTTGTGCTGAGAATATGGTGCTCCCACATTCTCTCTCGCATCCTCCAACAACCTGTCAGCTTCTCTTGTGCGCTTCCATCCATCTCTGGAAGACTCTAATTGAGTGGATGTCTCCACTCCTAGAACCTCTGCATGTGGCTACTCCGTATCAGTCTGAGGCTCCTCCTCCTTAGGAACCAATAGTTCCTCCATAGCCTGTAGTTGGAGCTCCCTCTCAAGGGAAACTTGCATGGCCTTTTTCTCATCAAACTTGAGATCTCTGTGAACCACTGTCCTCCGACTAGTAGGCAAGTACACCCGATAGTTGTGAGGTGTATCAGTGTACCTCACAAATATCCCCAACTTTGCTATCGGCTCAAGCTTCTTCCATGCATCCTTTGTCACATGGAAATATACCAATGAGCCAAAGATCTTGAAGTGACCCACATCTAGTCTCTTAGCGGAGAAAGCTTCCTTTGGTGCTTCATCCCAAGTATGCGATGCGGGCTTCTATTATGAAAATAGACTGTTGTGTTACATGCCTCATCCCACAAGTGAAGTGGTAGGCCTTGGTTATGCAACATTGCCCGTGTTGCCCCTACAATAGTTATGTTCTTCCTCTTAGCCACCCCATTCTGCTGTGGGTTATGAGGTGCTATCAACTCTTGTTTAATTCCTTCTGCTACATAGAAGTCCTTAAACTCTTGAGAGACATATTCTCCACCATTGTCGCTTCTCAAGGCCTTGATCTTCTTCCCTGACTCTTTCTCAACCAAAGCTTTGAACTCACAAAACTTTGTGAAGGTTTGATCCTTCTTTTGCATGAAATAAATCCAGCATTTACGAGAATAGTCATTCATGAAAATCACATAATACCTTTGCTTCGTTGTGGATGCCATCGAGAATGGTCCACACAAATCAATATGAACTCGCTCTAAGATAGCCTCTGATCAACTGTCTCGATCATGAAAGGAAGACTTGGTGTACTTTCCCAAGGTACAACCTTTGCATGTGTCAACTGGCTCAAGTTTACCTTTGGGAAGTCCTGTAGATATCTACTACATTATCTTCAAAGCTCCATGATGCAGATAGCCCAACTGCTTATGCCACAACTCGCCAATGTCTTGGCTTTGCTCCAATTCTACTTTCGTACTCAGTGCTACACAATCATCTACCTCTAGTTTATAGAGATTCTTCACCCGAATCCCTATCCTCTTGGTCTGACTCGTTGATATGTGTCTTAGGAACACCTTTCCTTTACTGAAGACAACATTGTAGCATTTGTCCTCCAACATCGTGACCGATACCAAGTTCTTCTTTAGTCCAGGCACATACATCACATCTATCAAGGTGAGAGGAGCTCCATGCTCCCTCTGAAAAGCAACCGTGCCCACTCCTGAAACACTATACCTTTCGTCGTCACCCATCTCTATGCGCATCTTGAGGTATTTCTCCTCCAAGGAACTGAATAATTTTTTATCATCGATCATGTGGAATGAGGCTCCACTATCAAGATACTAGACACAACCCATCATCGATGACACCATGCATGCGATGAGAGTAAAGTCCATTTCGAATTGAGAGGATAATGCCTCACCTTTTGATCCTTACGAGGATCCCTTCTTGGACTTTTTCGATGGGAAATTAGTTGCATAATATCCATTCTTGTGAAAATTAAAGAAGTCACCCTTCTTCCCTCCATGAGAAGAATTCCATTTGAAATGGGAAGCCTTTCCCTTCCCTTTCCTTGCCTTACTTGCTAAGGCCAAAATTTCTTCATCATCATTCTTGGATGAAGAACCATCTTGTGTGCTCCCCCTGATCTCCTCCTGCATAAGATCTAATTGTAGTTGTTCCCAATCTAGCAGTTTCTCCCTTCCATTCACAGAGTCCTGGTAGCTATTCCAATTTTTTAGAAGGCTAAGGAGAGCGAGGCTCACCATATCATCATCGGTAGTAGTTATTCCCACACTACCAAGCTCATCTCCGTAGGTGGTGAGCTTGTTTAGATATGTGGAAATAGTATCGCCCTTCTCCATCTTGATTCTTCGAAGCTTATCCTTGAGCGCGAATTTCCTCTAGTCACTACTATTCTAATAGAGGTCCTTCAATGTCTTCCACATTGAAAATGGAGTATCCTTCCCATGGAGACTCAAGACAATATGGTCTCGAACTCCCTCAAGGATGATCCATCTCGCCTTCGCCACACACTTATTCCACTTAGCCAACTCTTGTGCATTAGTTGAAGCTGGCTTTGGGATTTCTTGATCAATGAATTCCTTCAAGCCATTGTCTTCTAATACAACCCCCATTCTATCTTTCCATGCTATGTAATTCGAGCTACCTTCCAAGGCATACTCGAGTCTCAAGCCATAGAATTCCATTGGCCAACCTTGAAGTATGATATGAATTCTATTTTCACCTGCAACCCTGGACTTCAAACTTTGAATTCTCTTCTCAGTATACTATTCACAGTTCTGATACCATGTAGAAAATATGTGATAGGTTAACTTGATAATGCAATATAAATCAAAGTAGAATACTATAACTTACTTCTACTATCAATTTGCGGAAGCTTATAGATCGAGTTGAACAATATAACCAGAAGAAGAATAATCAATGGCACAATACACATGAAAATAATTTGGGGAAAGTCTCAAATAAAAACCCTACACTATTGTATTATCATACATGGTGGAAATACATAGGAATTATACAAAGCCTTAGCTCTCACAGCTAGCAAGCTCTCAGTACAATCCTCATAGATGCTCACAGGAAATCTTGGCTTCTCTCCAACCTTCCTCTCTGCCCTCCAAGCTCCTATTTCCTTGTGCTGTTCCTTGTGGATGATTAGCCTATTACCAAGTGTAAAAACAAGCCTTCAAAACTGCGCAATCCTCAAGGATGAATCCTTGATTGCATGCATGAGTTTTCTCCATGAGAAAACACATGCAACTGATAGTAAACTGTCCTTAAACATTAATCTCAACTAGGTCTTTCTCAGAATAGACATGCATGAGTTTCCGATGAGGGAATCTTCAGTTAACTGGAGTAGCACTAGTTGAGTGCATTAATGCATCAACTGGCTGTTAACTCACTCTTAGTTCCTCAAATAGTTTGGAACTAATTTAACTTGACTTAACTCAGTAAATTGAGTTAACTAATTACAACTCAAATATAACTCAATCTTATCTCCTTAATTTAAGGGATAACTCTTGCATGACTTCAAAAGGACTTCTAACTTGAATTTCTCCAACTAATTAATTTAAAATAAATAAATTAATTATTTCCAAGTAGTTTTTAAGACTAAATTTGATTTTAATTCACAATTTAATTCAATGACAAATTAAATTGGAATATTCTTGTTGCCATATTTCAACAGACTTCCCCCAAACACCAAGCCAACCCTTCCTTCTTCTTCAAGTGATGTTCTCCCAATATCAGAACTTTGACCCTAGCAACAGAACTTCGACTTGCAATGGAATTTAGAATTTCAGCCCCAATAATAGCCCAGTAACTTTGCACGTGTGAGAGAAATATGGCCCAAAACTTTGATTTTGATTTCTCCTTCAATCTTCTTCCTTCTCTTGGAATTTCAAACCTTTTTCTGCCTCTCTTTCTTGTGCATTGAACTTTTTGAGTGAGTGTATAAAATGAGTCACACTGCCTCTTATATATAGCCTTCTTGTGGCACGAATTTTGCTAAAGTAGGCTGAATTCATCAGGGTTGGGCCAACTTGGTGTGGAGGTGTCAAATGACTTGTTTGACTCAAAAATAATTATTTTTACATGGTACAAAAGCCCAAGAAGGGTCTAATAAAATTGAAAATGAGTTTATGGACTCAATATAAAACCTAGAAGCCTACAATCGAGGCTTTAATCTATAAACATGATGACCGAAGCATGAAGCCCATGCTTTAATAAGTCATTATAAAATTTCTTTTAACAAATAAATTACATTATACAATTATGAAGACCGAACCTAGTTACATTCTTCAACACTCCCTCTTAACTAGCGAGGTATTCATATATACATATATGAGTACATGGAAGATATCAAAATCACATGAACTATGAAGAGTTCAGGAACACTTAGTGCCACGAACTAGATACCTAACCAGGGTTATCTATTTGGGTGGGACTATGATGGAATAAATTTTTTAGCCACTCTAGGTACCATCAGGCTTACTAACTAACCATCAACCAAGGGATCTAGGTGTGTATCCAAGGTCAGAGCTCCAAGACCAACACCACCCTCCCTCTTTGGGATTATGACATCAAACACACATGGGTTGACCATATGTCCCCACAAGCATCTGCCATTGGATGTTTCATCCCTCTTTATCAACCAAATCTGTAATTTCAACCAAATAAAGCATGCTTCTAAACTACTCAAACTAGATATATCCAGTTGTCCAAGCATGCTTCCAGAGTGTTCAATTTTCTGGTGGAGAGATTGTGATGCAGGAAAGTGTTCCCTCTGTGGACAGAGGCAACCCCTCTAGCCCAAGAGTAGGTCTAGTCACAAACAAGGACAAATCAACAACAATTCCCCTTAAATAGTTCAAGTTGGAGGCCTACCTCAACTGGTGGTCGATGGAGTTCCGTTGCGCTGCTCCAGCTTACGCTTCCTTCTCCTAATGAGTAATCAACCTGAAACAAAGAAAGGAAATACAACAAATCACGTAACCGGATACAACAAAGAACTATTTACTCATAAAGTCAAGAAATCATGAGCTATCTAGTATATTGCATACAAGACATAGGAAAACATCATTGACTGCATTAAATATAAAACAGAGTAAGCTTACAACGCAGGTCTTGACGTCACAAGCCTTCTCAGGAGGGTCCAGCTAGCATGTTCCTCAAGCATTCACCCTTGAAGATGGATCTCCAAACATATAAGTCTCTCTCACTCACAAGTTTCACACAAGATAAAAGCACTTCACAACCTTCCTCAAGCTCTAAAACAATCCCACACTTGTCACACCAGCTATCTAACAAGCTCACAATACTATCAGCAACACTCCAAAGACTAAGAATTCCAAAACTAGCAGCTCATAGCAATGGTGAGAGCTTAAATAGGAGAAGGAGTCTCCATGAATGGTGGGAGGATGAGCTTATCTCCAAGGAGGGTAGCACAAATGATGGAACAACCACGCCAGAGAAAGGAGGGCGACATAAACAAGGCCAACAACCAGGTCTGGAGTCATCTGGAAGGCCGAATTTTGGAACAAACTCGCCCAAACTGGATCATCGCGGGCACATAATGGGTCTACTGCGCTGACATCGCTATTGCATAACGAAGATAGTCATGTCATCGCGGGAAAATACAAGCAACGGTTGCGCTATCACTTGAAATTCGACCATCGCGGGAATCACGTGTACTTCCATGATGGCAGCGCTTGTGGACTATTTTGGAGTGCTCATCAGCGCGTTTATTTGGGAAACAGACGCGACGAGGCAGAAACTTTGGCAAAGTGGGTCATTTGGCAACATCAGAGAGCATGAGCATGAATGATTTTGGACTCATGACATAGTAGGAAGACTGGGAGGAAGGCAGTGACAAATTACTGTGTAACAGATGCCCCCTAAAGTATGAAGCCCAAGAGAGTGGGAGGGGTGAAATTCTTTACAAAACTGACTGAACTGGAACACCATCTGGAAGAACCTGCACGCAAGTACAACTGATATATCTGATAATGAATTACATGTAGTCTAGGCATGGGCACAACCATCCAAAAGACATACGAAATAGGTCTGTGGTATGGATGCAGCCACCCAGCTAATGAGACCATGATGATAATAAAGGTATGGTCGTAGCCATCCATGAAGACTTAGGTATGGTTGTAGCCATCCATCAATGAGTTATATAATCATAAAACCAATCCATGCAGCCCAAACATGTGTAATCTGAGTTCGGGGTCTTGAACCCATCTGATCATAGTACAAATCCTAACATGCAAATAGTTGTGCTGAGGTCGAGCATGATAGAAAATCGCTTGATTACCGGTCAATGATGAAAACCGTTAACAAGCGCGAGAGAAACCACCAATAATGCCAATGGCTCTCAAGGTACTGTCCAGCACAATCCACGGAGTGTGAAAAAGGAGCTGAAGTCGAACACTCGTGGAATCACCCAATCGACAACCAATGATGAAAGTCGACCGTCAGGTGCGAAGAACTTGCCATTGAGGCATGCAAGCTCTAAGGTACCAAAGGGGATATCTAGATCAATCTCTTAGATAATGAGCTGATGTCGATAGGAGACGACCCATCGCAGGATGGCCATAATGTTTACCCCATCAATGACACGAGATAAAGAACAAGTGGTAGATGGCGAAACAGTGAACCAGAGGAGAAGGCGAGGGTGTAAAATGCAGAGGGATTATACTCTTGAACATATCGGCGACACGACTCCGGAGGGGGGTGTGGCAGCATTCAGTCATCGATGGATCAGAGGCTCGAAGGAGATGGCATGAATCGATTGGAACGAGGCTAGAGTGACAACTCGAACCCACGGAAGGCCAAATGACGATGTATGGATGTCCCAACCCGACAAGAAGCAAAAGTGTCGATGTTCAAGAGTGACTAGCTGCCATAGACAATCAATGATAACCTTGTTGTTGAGTCCAACCTAGTAACAGTTTAACGAACCCTAGGAAGGAGAAGCTCGAGTCTCGTCATGGTGATGAGTCCAATGTCTTCAGGGTTTAACGAGTCCGACATAGGTGAAACTCGGAGTCTTTTTCATGTTTAGAGAGTTTGAAAAAGACACGGAAAAGAAAACTCCAGGGGGGTCCTTTTTTATAGAGTTGTGTCTCTCGAGCCTGAAAAAGTATAAAACGATACTCGAAAGAACTGCCCGACCATTACGATCGAGGAGTACTTTTCGTAAGTAGTAACTTCGACCCGAAAAAGTAAAAAAGTGGTCAGAAGCATGTCGTTTCGTAACCAATAATGATCCTGAAACGACAAAAACCCGACGATCTTTTTTACGTTTAAACGGTTGAAAAAAAGAGCTTAAAGGCGACCGCCTCTCATTTCTTTTAATGAGTCAAGAGGGAAACTCGGCCATCTTTTCATGTTTCAAGTCGGAAAAGAGCTTAAAGACGACTTTTCGGGATCAAGTGTATATAAAACTGTCGTAGTTCCACTATCCAAGATCCCGCACAAATAACACATCACACGTAAACCTGTTCGAGATAATATGAACAATGCATATAAAAACACAGTTGAAAACCATATTTTGACCATGCATATAGCAAAAACCATGAGAAAAAAACCCACATTTATGAAATGTAATATTTAATTTCACAAAATTACCATAACTAGGGAGGTTAATCCATAATTTTTTACCATTATTACCGTTCAGTCACTGTGGAACATTTTGGAGCACTGAGGTTGGCGAGCAAATTCCGGTCTGTTCGTCCATCATTCGCCCCAAAACTTCTTCCAGGTAGATAGACTTTATCCTACGCTCTGATTTAATGTCTTTTTAGCTGCATTTGACGGTGGGATGTGTGAATTTGGGCGGATTTTTTAATTCACATTCCGCTTTCGGTCATCGCGGGTTTAGCTATTGGGTCCACGATGACCGATAAAAATTTACACAGACCGCGCCTCGATCATCACGGAAAAGTGATGTACTTCCGCGATGACTGATGAGCCCCAAAAATGGATAATTATTTGGGCTCATTCAACCTCCTAATTCGACTTAATCCACCATTCTCATTAGTTTATTGCATGTTTTTGATTATATTTATGCTAATAGAGTGAATTGGGTTAGTCGTTATGCCAACAAGCCTAATGTGTGCTTTGTGTAGCCTTTTTGGTCAATTTGGAGACAAAATTGAAGGTCTTAATGAGCACTTGGCAGCCAAATTCGTGGGAAAACAAGGGAGAGGATTTGTAGGAAGGTGTCCCCTTCATTTATGGGCCCTTACCTCGAATTTTCCACCATCAGCTCAGAGTTCAAGGGCCACCAAATCAACCAGCACAAGGGCAGCCAAGCAAGTCAAGTAGGACTGCTGTTAACTACAAGTCTTGGGCAGTCGAGTCCCTAAAGTTTAGGAGGACTGTTGGGGTCCTCAATTTGTATAAATAATAAGGCTTAGGGCCTCATTTTGGTTAGCTAGTGGTTAGTCAATTTGTAGCTAGTAGTTAGTCATTTTATAGTCATTTTGCAGTTCGATTTTTAGGCAATAGATTAGCTTTGCTTTCAGCTCATTTTCAAAGTCTCCTTGTGGACATTTTTGATGTAACTCTTCATTTCTTGATCAATAAAGATGAATCCAGCTTTGCACCAGCTCTAAATCTCTCTTAGGAGGCTGTATCTCTTGGGGTTGGGCCCATCTCAAGTGCCCAATACCTCTTTTGATTATCTTTATGTGTCTTTGTTGCATTCTTAGAGTAAAATATGCTATTTAGATTTAAAACTTGTTGTGTTATTTAGGTTGATTTTGATGATTAAAGTAGATTTTCATGTTCAGATTGATTTGGATAGATTAATAACATAAAGGATCCTTGGAAAAAGGGGCTCAAGCACCTCTGATCTTACCTCTCCCTCAGCGGGATCGTGAGTTGGGACAAAGGTGACCTTGCTGCCCACAAAAACGCTGTTTTGCTTCACCATGCAAGTATTAGTGTTGGATTCTTAGTTGTCAAACTTGATATTAGTTTTGACTGCATGCTTAGGGTTATGATTGCTTAGTTGCATAGTTAGTTCATCTGATTTTGTGCAAATAAACTTTTGTTCCATTTCTTTTGCTATTATCTAGGTCAGATTAGGTCAAGGTAATTAGGTTCTTGATTTTCCAAGTCTTCATTTGTTAAATTCGAAAAATAACTTGCAGAGCACCTGTTATCCTTCTCTATCTACCCATAATCCATCAGATAATCTGCTCCAACCCTTAGTCCATGATTCGTACCCTTCATTTGCCATACTTTCCCCACCTTGCCCTAATTCCTACATTCTTGTGCATCATCGCTTCCTCCATCCTTGAACAAATCCAATCACTCCTTAGCCTCATCCACCAAGTCCTAGACCTCTTCACACCCCTATTTCACCTCCATACTCATTCCTCCATCTTTTTCCCTCCATCCATGCTCCAAAATCCCATTTCGAAACATCCTGTAGAAGAATTACAGAACATCCTGTAGAAATCCTGAACATCCTGTAGAACCCCTGCAGACTTCCTGTAGAAGCTCATAAACACGGTTTCTTGGCAGCCAAACTTTGTGAGACTCTCTGGAAGGGTGTTAGGGACCCCTTAGACCCTCTCTGAACCTTCCCAACCTTTCCCAAGCATTTCTCCTCCTTGATCCACCTCTGCACAGTAAAAAATAGTTAGAAGCACATGCATGATAATTCCAACAACTTAAACAAAAATACAAAAAGATGTTTTCGTCAGATAGAGGTAGTCTAGACACATGTATTTTACCTTCATAGAAGTAATGGCATCTCTTTCAGTAGTTTGCATGCTCTTCTTTGCGTCAGTAGGACTAGCTGGTAGAATTAGGGTTTGCTAGGGTTTGCGTTTCTTTTTGGCTTTCAGTTTCTTGTTGCAATTAGATTAGCTTCCTTCAAGTTAGCTTTCATCCATCAATTAAAAAGCTTCTTCTAAGAGCTCATAGAAGTTGGCTTAAGCTCCTAGTGGACTTGTGCCAGCTGACCAAGTGACAGCTTCGGCAAGAGCTAGTACTTGTGCATACAACACCGTCGCTTCCAAGTTTGTTACGAACTACCGGGTTGATAAAATTAAAGAAGGGAGTTCCAAGAGTTGTAGCATTATTGCTACAATGCTGGAGCCCACCAATGACCAGGGAAAAATAACACTGGCGCTCATGATCATCCCATCTGTTTTAGAAACAGACACGATGATGCCGCGCGACCATTTTTTAATAAAATTTACATTTAAATCTTTGCAACCAAGGCGCTAATGGAATTTTTCGTCATGCAGGGTTATAATGGCATTCGTCAAGCAAGAACGTGCGCACGATAACAACGATATTGAAGCTTTTTCCGATGCGGGGTGCCGAAACGCATTACGGGCATGCAGATTGCTCAAATTTTTCCTAACTCCACGCCTACGGGCACAACCTGACTTGCTGGAGCTACTGATTAGGGTCTGGAATCCCACAGATGGGAAATTTATCATCTGATGCCAGGATATTGAGTTCGATTCTACAAACATCTATTTTTTGACCGAGCTGTCTCGTCGAGGTGAGAGGCCCATTCTGGAGGGGTAGCGACCCGGGGGTGATACCTTAGATATGCTGATGGCTCAAGTGTGCCCACAGGAACGCAAGTCAAGGAGTGGGAAGGTGGCAATCCCAACAGTGGAGGACATAATCCTTCGTGCTATGCTTTTCATGGTGACATGGGCAGCAGGCTCCCAAGCCCAATATGAGGCTTCGAAGACCCATCTCTGGCTAGCCCTCGAGTGTCTCAATCCCACCATGTTTAACTGGGCAGAGGCAGTAGCGGCAAGCATGAAGAGGCAACTCACCAACTATCGTCGAGGAGAGACAAAGCAGTTTGGTTATGGATCAATCTTAGTCCCACTCATGCTGGAGCGGGTGCCGGCACTACAGTTGCAAGACATGGATTTGGACTTACCTAGGCCACGGGAGACGAGAGCCACATGATGGGCTCACGTCATGCCACGAGGAGGTGGCGGACGACCAGTGGCGTGGGGAACATTTTTCCGAGAGTGGCTGGAGAGATAGACGATCTTCGTGGAGGATTGACCGTATGCCGGCATGGACTTCCGCGGAGATCCTGACATGCAGCTGCTTGCTGGAGAGCATTGGGATGACAGCGGTAAGACCCTCCATTTTTGGATTTTTATTTTTATGATGTTTTTGATTTTTCATGTACATGTCCTAATGACGAACGCTATGGTATGCAGATGTAGGACTAGTGAGACCCCTTGGACTGGCTCCAGAGGCACGGAGGGACGCGCAGGGCGTTGGAGCACTAGCCCTGGCTCCTCCAGAGGATGATACGATGGAGACAGTGATCCAGAACCTTGAGGGCCTGCTAGCAGGGATTCCAGATTACATCGAGATCGAGAAGGTCCCCAGAGCGTCCTAGATCCACACAGTAGGAGTGGAACCCAGGATGCACCGCCTGTTGAGGTGGGTGGCACGAGCGGCGGTGCACTATAGGGAGCACAACCCACCGCAGTAGACACCTAGGTTTTTATTTCCTGCTGGTGATTTTTGAGAGACGTGTCTCAGATGTACAGAGGACACAAACTCTATTTGGACATGAACACTTATTTTTGAGCGCCTTGGTGCGCCACATGATATATACATATATACGTATTCCTATGGTCTATTATTGTGCTTTATATGCTTTCTTGTATGATGTTTTGATTACATGTTACGCAAATGTCTATCTAATACATGATTAGCCAATGCATCAGTTAACGTGTTTAATCGTCGTGGAATATGCTAATATGTAATGAAATAAAAATTCCTCTATAACAATTTAACACGTACATACAACCTTAAAATGCGATGGTCTCTGACAGAATATCGCCCATTGAGCTGGTGGACAACAAGTTGAGAGTCCAGGTTCACAAGCAATGCACGAATACCGAGATTAAGCGCCTCGGCTAGTAACTCAATCACAACACTATATTTAGTGACATTGTTCGTGGTAAAACCTAAACACACACCTTGAAGATCTATCAACTCACCATGAGGATCGTAGATCACCCATGCCGCAGAGGACAAGTTGCGGGTATTGCGGCAGGCACCATCAGCGAAACCAACATAAGGTGCACCAGACATCTGCATAAGAAGCAAAAGACACAATAAGCGGCAATCACGCCTTCACACCAAGCCAAAAACATGAAAACATACACACACAACACACTTGCTAAAACACACGTATGTACAAATCGAAGTGCATGGAATTCACGCATAGTACTTTTTCAAGTACAGCCCGTTTTGGGGCTTCCCCCTTTGCACCATTTTATGACTGTCCTAGATAATGTAGGCGTCGTCTCGGCCCCTTGTGTAAAATAATCAACGACACCGATGATATGCCCATTTCCCCCGGCCAGGCGAGGGTTACAGGCTATATAATCAATGCCCTGTTTAACAAAAGGGCCGATCGGGTCAACAGGGTGCAAGGGGGAACCAAAAGCAAAAGGTTCAAAACAAGGAGCAAACTGCTCGAGACAGGTAAGCATTTCCTGATGGGCAGGGAGAAACGAGGAACGATGGTGATGATCAGACCAAGGAGGTTCCTCGAGAGACATGGTCTCGATAATGGCTTCATCAGAAGGAAATATTTCCTTTAAAGGATCCGAAGAAGTGTCATCTCCAAGCCAAGGGGAATGAGCGTACGAGTCGGGAGCCCTGCTCGAAGGAGCAGGTTCAGAAGGGGGAGCCAATGCAGCAACGATTTCGATGTAGTTGAGCTTGGCAGGACTCAACGACATCTCATCGCCCCAAGATTCTACCTGATCAGCGGGGGGAAGAACCCACAGATCAGAGCGAACAGAAATCATATTGATAGGAGCGACGTTAGGAGGTGGGAGTGAAAAAACACCCATCAGGGCAGGATCTTTAAAAATTCCAGCTCCCACACTCTCATATGGTTTGCAGGTATGCTCCACAAAAGGCACGTTGCCTTCGGAAGAGGAGGTGAAGAAGGACAGCTGGTCTATGGTGACAATCTTCCCCTAATGAGGGAAACGAATGACACGAAATAGAGATGAAGCCACGGCTTGAATGGCATATGTCCAGCTACATCCTAAAAGGAGGTTGTAGATAAGATTAGCATCAACAACTTCAACTTCCACTTTGACCGTCTTCCCTTCCAAAGAAATGGGCAAACGTTAGAGTATACCATAAGGGCGAGACTCTCTCCCATCAAAGGCTTCCAAGGTCGTAGGAGACTGGCTCAGCGTCGGAGAACCAATAGCCTTCCAACAGGCAACATACATGATGCAAGTTGAAGCGCCTTCATCAATGACTGTACAATGAATCATTTTGGAATTAATAATAACCTGTATGAGGAAGGAAATTTTGTGAGGTAGTCTCGGTACATGGCTTTCAAGGTCAAAAGTGATTAGATCCGAGTCAGCCGGGTCTATGCCACCGATGGCCGATAGCAAGGACTTCCTCTGAGAGGGGCAGCTTTGGAGTACTTCTAAGGCAGACATAGCTGACGGAGCCTGGGACAAGTCCTCAACGATGCTGTAGTGCTAGGCAGCACGAGCATTAGGGTTGTAAGAAGATTTCTGGAGTACACCTTTGGGAGGGGGTCGGATGGGCGTCTCAGTGCTAGGTCTCTCGATATGGAGCGGACCAGAACCAGACAGAGGAGCACTAGAGGGGACCTCAGGCTCTTTCCTGGCGGGCAATGGATACTCTTTTGCCTGAGTACTGATATGGACAGGAATTGTCCTAGCCATAAA
Source organism: Pinus tabuliformis (assembly GCA_031772625.1). Taxonomy (NCBI): domain Eukaryota; kingdom Viridiplantae; phylum Streptophyta; class Pinopsida; order Pinales; family Pinaceae; genus Pinus; species Pinus tabuliformis. Next base: position 403,225,701 of record CM062811.1, on the reverse strand, counting down.
TACTTGAGAACCAAAGGAAGAAGAGCGTTGAGATGGGTCAGCCACCATTTGCGTTTGTTGCGAGGGAAAAGGTTCTTTGAGCAGAGCAGGAGTCCCGGGAGCACCTTTCAACAAGCGACTAACTTTAGACCGCCTGGGGCAGTCTTTGGTATAGTGATCCTCATCGCAAATAAGACAAGGGTACTTGGGCTTGTGTTTGGCCCCTTCCTCGGGTGGAGGTTTAGAGGAATCCTGCTTAGGTTGATCGGCTTTATTCTTTCCTTTTCCCTTCTTCTTTCCTTTCGAGGCTTTGTCCGCCGTGGTGGACTGGACGGCATTGACCTCGGAAGTATTCCCAGAATTAGATACAGCCTGAGAAGTATTTTCATTCGGAGCATTCGACTTTTGCTTCCTAGGGTTTGCGAAAGTTTTCTTTGAGGGCGGATTAACGGAACCAATGATACCATCAACAGATGGTGTTGGCGGGGCTTTGGAATTTCCTGGTCTCGGGGCATTAGGCAGATAATCATATAACGTACCAGACTGGGAGTAAACCAAGTCAAGGTACTAAGCGTGCGCAATAGCTTGCTCTTCAGTTACACATGCCCCTATAGCAATGTCCCGTGCTATCAGACCGACGAATGAAGTCGTGAACCAGTCGGTGAGAATCTGATCGGGAATCCAAAACTTAATTGAACGACGACGCCGTCTCCATTCATGGATATGATCAGAGATATGCATAGCCATTGTCTGTTTTAAGGATGTCAGGAGGTGTGTGCCCGTTTCATATCGAATCGGCAACTGAAAATGAGTTAAAAATGCCATAGCCAACGAGTTAAAATCCTGAAAATATCCGCGAGATAACTCAATATACCATTTAGCAGCTGAGCCAGTGAGAGTCCTTTGAAAAAGGCGGAGCCGGATTGAATCATCAAGCCATGAATTCAATGAACACCATAGATGATAAGTCATGACGTGAGCTTGGGGATCTTCTCCAGCTTTACCATCAAACTTTGGACAATCACTGGGAATCTTAGTTGGAACCAGTGGCCAATATGGATTATGAAGAATAGGATCATTGGTCAGTTTGGACACATCCGGTAATTCCAACGTCGCTAAAAAGGGTAATTGAGGGTTAAAGGACATCTGGGACTGCGGATAGGAAGGAGTACCAGAGTTCCAGCTAGTTGGTAGTTGCCCCCATTGATTTTGTCCAGACGGATTTGGCCCCAGAGGGATTTGTCCGTAGGGATTTTGTCCATAGGGGTTATAGGATGGTTGACCCTAGATTTTCCCCCCAACATTCCATTGATTACCAACTTGGCCCGCAGGAGCAACATAAGGTTGCTGGTAATTCAGATAAGGAATCACCTGCAGTTGTTGACAATTTTGATATGGGGCAAATTGAGTTTGCCCTTGGGATTGCTGGAAACCATAAGGCGGCTGGGTTCCAAACTGAGCCTGAGAGGCAGGCTGCGTTTGATAGGCTAGTTGGGATTGAAATCCAACTTGCATTTGAAGACCGACTTGGGTCTGGGGCCCAACTTGGGGCTGAAAATCGGGTTGAGCTTGAGAAGCAACAATCATTTGAGTGCCCGGTTGAGCAGGTCCAGAAGGGTGTCCTTGAGAAAGCTGAGGTTGAGCCATCTGGCCAGAAGGTTGACCCAGTTGAGATTGAGATTGGCCCATCTGCCCAGAAGACTGAGCTTGCTGGGTGTTGGGTTGCCCTTGCACAACTGAGGGTTGTCCTGATAGACCAGATGGCTGAGTGGACTGGACAGTTGGCTGACCTGATTCGATTTGAGGCTGACCGACTTGTTCAGATGTTTGACCATACTGGACAGTGGGTTGGCCTTGCTGAATGTAAGGTTGACCGAATTGCCCAGAATGATAACCTTGCTGGACACCAGGTTGACCTTGTTGCATGTAAGGTTGTCCCGGATTAACAGAAGGTTGCATAAAATAGGTAAAAGACGGATCACCAGAGGCCGAAGGTTGTCCCTAAAAGGGTTGTCCTTGTGGGCCCCCAAGTTTCCCTGGATAAGACTTCCCGTAATACTGCTGGCCTTGAGAGGTTTGCACGTAAGACGGTTGGCCTTGATTAGGTGGTCCTTGAAGATGTGCAGGCGATACTTGGCCACCATGATAAGTGGTGGTGCCCCAAGCAACTGATAATGGAACCGAGACCTCAATGGTAGGCTGAGATGGCAAGGATCCGGCAAGATAAAGGTGATGTCCTACGGGATCGTAGTAATGGAACGAACCTTGCGAGCCCGGATGCTGGACAGCTTGTAAATATTGATCGTATGCCCCCCTACTGGAATGGAACCAGAAGAAGGTGGGGCATTTAACATAGGATTAACAACTCCGGGTACGGATGCCGATGGGCCACTATAAGCTGACCCTGAAGAAGGTCCAGCTGCAGCGGTCACAACTGAGGATGCAGTAACGGCACCGACAACGGGGGTTGAAGAAGCCACACAAACAGTTGGAATAGTCGGGATGGAAGTGACAGACACATTGTGAATTTGAGGAATAAAGGACTCCGAGGTCGGAGTGATGGTGTGTGACCATATAGAACTCATAGAGGGAGTCCTAGAAGACATAACATCCCTTAACACCTTATAGCGTAAAGGCAACGTAACACCAAGAGGGGTGCTACGAAAAGGTGGAGTTTCCGCTGAGGTGGGAATTTCACCGCTCGTCGCAATGGATTCTTCACTTGTGACAGGGGATATGTCCTCCATATCAGAAGAAGACATTGGGACCAAAACACCAGGAGGAGTAGGAGGGATATCTTCTTCAGAAGGCTCCCAAATGGGGTTCCAGTGAATTTCGTAAGCCTCGTCGTCTGGAGCGCGAGAGTTAATCGGTTGGATACTCGGAATAACAGGGAGAGTATCACTCACAACCGGTACCTCGGGAGCAACAGAGGAAGGAGACCCTTGGTCACTTGGAACGGGAGACGGGATCGGTGATTCCACCAGGATGACAACTTCAAAAGATCCTAGGCAAGCTAACGAGAAAGGACCCTACTCAAGCTAACGCAAACAAGATCTAACCAGGTAAATGTGAATCGTGGCCGAATAAATTTTAAGACACAGGAACAAAACTTGACCTTTTCATTTTTAAAGAGTCGAGAAAAGGACAAAAGATGACTCTAGTCACCTTCAAATGTTTAATGAGCCTGAAGTGACAAGTGCTCAGATGGACCTTTTCTTTTAGGGAGTCCGAAAAGGAATGAAAGTGACTACTCTGGAGAACTAGGCAAAAAGGTTTACCAAACAAATCCGTAAAACTGCATATACACCTTGGCAGTCATATGAAAACCAAGGACTTTCCGTACGACAGTCAATCTTCCCGAATGCTATGTTTGGTGCATTACGGCTTGTAAGGCGGCAGACACGGCTTCCTATGGATAAAGGATGATAACCTAGTGGGGTATCCCCATATACTCGACGGTACGTGGGAGCACAAATCCGTACTAGACCACTATTGAGTCACAGAAGGAGGAATCACCCAACCTTGAGTGGAAACAAAAGTGACTAGGTTTAATGACGCTGGAGCACGTCTCTAGCCTAGACCTCTAAATGTGTGCGTTATGTTCCAATGTGTTGTTAGATTTTTTAGTTCATTTTAAAGTTGATCTTGGATTATGTTTCAGTTTTTAGGCCTTACCGTATATATATATCAAAGCCTAGGATGCAGCTAAAATGAATGAAATATCCTTCTTCTTTGATGAACACCTACCTATGGGAGGGTAAAGAGATCATTCCCAAACCAAGAAAACCAAGGCAATAAACAATCACTCAATGCAAACAGACATCAATTCTTAAAATGCACAGATACTACTAATGAGAGATCTAATCATTCGCTTTTCACTATGCAACTTGAAATGCAAATTTACTTTCACTTTCGCATGCTAAATGAAATGCAATTTTTTTTATTTTGATGCCTTTAATCTAAAGAAACCAATAAGAAACATACAAATGTGGAAAAACGGTTGATCCAAACAATTGTAATCTATGTCCGGGTAGTGAAGAGAAATTGAAACAATGCCAAGATTGGTTCAACAACGATCACTAAACAATCAACCAAAAGTAAGCAAAGGGGAAGGCTTAATCAAACCAACAGCAAGTAGCAAAAGAATCTTTGCAAACAAGTAACCAAGAAAAATTTATCCAAAGGACTTGAAACAATAAAACTAGGTCACAAAGCAAAAAGGCAAGATTCATCCAACAAAGCTCACAAGAGAGTGCCTCAACCTCTAAACAGTGAAAAACAAATCATCAACCAAGTGAGAACAGCAGGGACTAGCAAGACTGACAGATTCAGGAGGTAGAATTGAAAAAATTCAATTCTACAGCAATCAATGCGGGCAATACACAACAACAAAGCGCTGATAAAGAACAACACGCAGCAACAAAGCGATGTCAACGCGGAAGTACATGCCTTTTCCGCGATGGTCCGATTTACAGAACCATCGCGACTGTTAGGTGTAATAACACGATGGACAGAAAATTACAAAAAGGGCGACGCGATGACAACGCGATTGTTAAATTAAAAAGCGTGATGATGTTCAAAAATAGCCACAGCCGAGCAAAAAACTTCCAAACCAAAACAGTCAATCTTTAAACAAATAAAGCATTTCCCAGACTAGGCCAGGAAACTCAGAAAATAGACAACTAATCCCCAAAAACTTGAAAAGAGACCAAAACAAAAACTCAAGGAAAGAGTGAACAAAAAAAGAACAAAGGCTCCCCAGCGGAGTCACCAATTTGTGATGCAGGAAAGTGTTCCCTCTGTGGACAGAGGCAACCCCTCTAGCCCTACAGTGGGTCTAGTCACAAACAAGGACAAATCAACAACAATTCCCCTTAAATAGTTCAAGTTGGAGGCCTACCTCAACCGGTGGTCGATGGAGTTCCTTGCGCTGCTCCAGCTTCCGCTTCCTTCTCCTGACGAGTAATCAACCTGAAACAAAGCAAGGAAATACAACAAAGCACGTAACCAGATACAACAAAGAACTATTTACTCATAAAGTCAAGAAATCATGAGCTATCTAGTATATTGCATACAAGACATAGGAAAACATCATTGATTGCATTAAATATAAAACAGAGTAAGCTTACAACCCAGGTCTTGACGTCACAAGCCTTCTCAGGAGGGTCCAGCCAGCATGTTCCTCAAGCATTCACCCTTGAAGATGGATCTCCCAACATACAAGTCTCTCTCACTCACAAGTTTCACACAAGATAAAAGCACTTCACAACCTTCCTCAAGCTCTAAAACAATCCCACACTTGTCACACTAGTTATCTAACAAGCTCACAATAGTATCAGCAACACTCCAAAGACTAAGAATTCCAAAACTGGCAGCTCATAACAATGGTGAGAGCTTAAATAGGAGAAGGAGTCTCCATGAATGGTGGGAGGATGAGCTTATCTCCAAGGAGGGTAGCACAAATGACGGAACAACCACACTAGAGAAAGGAGGGCGACATAAACAAGGCCAACAACCAGGTCTGGAGTCATCTGGAAGGCCGACTGTTGGAACAAACTCGCCCAAACTGGATCATCGTGGGCACATCTACCGCGCTGACATCGCTATTGCATAATGGAGATAGTCATGTCATCGCGGAAAAATACAAGCAACAGTTGCGCTGTCACTTGAAATTCGACCATCGCGGGAATCACGTGTACTTCCGCGATGGTAGCGCTTGTGGACTATTTTGGAGCGCTCATCAATGCGTTTATTTGTGAAACAAACACGATGAGGCAGAAACTTCGGCAAAGTGGGTCATTTGGCAACATCATAGAGCATGAGCATGAATGATTTTGGACTCATGACATAGTAGGAAGACTAGGAGGAAGGCAGTGACAAATTACTTTGTAACAGAGATTTTACCTGTACAAACACAAACCCCAAGAAATAATAAACTTTCAAATATTAAAGTAAGTACAGACCTTTGGGGTCATCAATTATTCAGATGTTTCTAATATCATCATCAAATTATCCATATTCAATTTGTTAGAAGATTTCTTCTTCTTTCATTTCTTTAGTAGCACCAATTATTTCTCCAATTTCTTTTGCAAGGTATCTATCATGACTATCATAATATGCCCTCCCTCTCAGCTGGGGAGATGTACCCTTTCTTCTATCCAATCTCCTTCTTAACTTAGGGAGATCAACTTCCTTCCTTCCTTTATAACATTGAAGAAACTTTCTTGGCTTCATTCCTTGATCATCAACATTCATATGCTTCCTTCATCATGCTTATATGAACATAATTATTATCTTGAATATTATGTACCTGAAAAACTTTAATAGAAGGTACAAACAAAAAAAAATATACAAAAGCATGAAGCTAGCGATATCAAAATCATGTCAATGGAAGCATTAGAATTTGTACATTAAACAACTAAACCTAGTTAGGTTCATGAGATACACCTTTTTATATGCTAGACAACTTCTTTCGAGGGTTTTCTCATAAACCCTAGATGTTATCATCAAGACTTAGAGAAAATCAATCAAGATATCAGTCTCATTATATCTAGGGCATCAATATTACTTTTAGAGATATATGATAGGTTCTACCATGAATTAAAGTAAAACTTAGATTCCATCTTCGAGACACAAAGCCTTAGATCTCAGAGATCCAATAACAATCCAATCATAGCACTATATAAGGTTTCAAAAATATGCTTTTACATGGCATACGTTTACTAGGGTTTGTTGCAAACCCTAGGTTAAATCATATTTAAACAATATCATATCCTAGAATATCAATCTATACTAGGGCTTTGTTATAAACCCTATAATTTACATGAGCAACAACAATTAGGTTAGCATACTCTAATATACATGTCTAGGATTCATTTATCATCAATATTTATTAGGTAAGCCTAGGATACAAATGTCAATACATCAAAGTTAGATACATAACCATTTATTCAAACTAGGGTTTTTGGTCATATAAATAAATATACACCGAGGGTTTTATCCCTAGAATCTTACTATAGACATTACAAATATTTTCGTAATAAACCCTAATTTACGAAACCCTAATGGTCTATGGCTTAATTTTAAACATTAACAACAAACCATAAAGGACTAGGGTTTTTATTATAACAATACCAAGACTCTAAACAAGAGAATAGGATTCCTTGACTTCATCATTAACCCTAAGTAGAGTAGATTTTCATAACTATAGACATACCCTTAGGTTAGGGTTTTATAGAGAACCTTTTAGGGTTTCATACGAATGATAAAAATACAATGAGTGTAGATTTAATATAATGATTAATCACCCAAACACGAACCTCTTACGATTCAAAAACCTATACATAATGATCTTATTAATGTAGAGAAACATTTAAAAGAAGAATGACCGTACTTTTATATAAAGAGATATTTGTAACAAAGCTTATATGATAAGACATACCTTGAGTTGTTTCTTAACAAACCTTGTAGGACATTAATGCTTGAAAGGTTTCAATAGAACTTATTTCATACTTCCAGTCTATCCTTTGAAGTCTTCTCCATGACCCTTGAGTATTCATCAAGATTTCCTAACACAGAAAATATATATTAGCATATCATTCAAACAAGTCTTGATATGAGAGGAAAACAAAACATAAAGAAAACAAGGAAAATTATACTTATCTTTTGATAAAATGGTGGAGATTCCCTCCTTATGCATTCTTCAATGGTTGTATTCTTCTTTTTTGTAACTCCATTCTGTTCGGGGTTGTAGGGAACAATGATCTCCCTCTTACTACACGCTTCTTTAAAATATGAAATCAATTATTTTGAAGTGTATTCTCTTCCATTGTCAGAACTCTAAGTTTTTATCTTTCTTTCGGTTAAGGTCTTCAATTCATATCTAAATTTCTTGAACTTTTTAAATACTTTGTCCTTTGCCTTAAGAAGATAGAGTGATATTTTTCTAGAATGATCATCAATGAAGGGCACATAAATATGGACTCCAAGAGATTTGATAGACATTGACCCACACATTGGAATGAATGAAGTCTAATATTTCTTTAGACCTTGTGTCACTGCTTATAAAAGGCTTCCTTGTAATATTTCCCAGAGCACATCCCATACATACTCCACGATCTTCTTTGATATTTACCATTTGACTAAATGAGGGAATTATCTTGTAGTTTATATGCCCATAACTTCTATGCCATAATTCGATAGGATTGATTTCCAAGTGAACTAGTGCTTGAGTAGATGGTGTTATAACTCTATATAGTCTTCCTTCATAAACTTCAATAACTTTTTCCTTATTAATGCTTGAATATTTCCCACAAACCAAAAAATTACCATTTATAAAGACAACCATATCTCCTTTATCTTTTAAACAAGAAATTGAAAATAAATTCTTTTTCAAACCTAGAACATAGAGTATATTGTTGAGGTGTAGCTTTTCTTCATTTTCAAGCTTCAATGATGTAGATACAAGGCCCTTGACCGCATAATTGTTGTTGTCTCCTAGCTCCACTGCATGAGATGATTGTTCCTTTGATAGAGTATGAATTTTTCCACTTTCTCATGTCATATGTCTTAATGATCCACTATCAATGATCCATTCATTGTCATCATAAATATTACCTGTAAGCACAACTAATAGTTCTTCGCTTTTGATTTTCTTAGATAAGTTGTATATGATAATTCCAATCTAGCTTCTTGCAATTCTTATGATATTGAATCCCATCTTTAAATAACTTGTCATAGAGGGATTAATCATTTCTTCCAAGCCAACAAAGTGATATCCAACCTTATTCATCCTTACCTCTAATACCATGTTGAGAAATCAATGCTAGTAGTAATTAGGGTTTGATTCCTCTTCTTTGATAGTTACTTGTGAATTATCTTGGCTTCTTTCACTTCTTTATTATATTATTTTTCATCAAGAAATTACCAATATATGTGTATATGAAGATCAAAATAAAAAGAGACACGAGATGTAGGCGGATAACTAGGGAAAAACCCCTATAAGGGGAAAATCTAGTTAGAACTCTTCCTTCAATAGATTCAAAGACAAGATGAGATAGTCCAAGACTCTTTTGACCTAGATACTGAGACTTCTCCAAATCACCAAGTCATCCTTTACTTCTTCTTCAAGTGACGTTCTCCAAAAAACAACTTCAACTTGGTAGCAGTAGAATTTCAATGTCCCCAGCAGCAGAACTTTGACCCCAACAACGTCCCCAGCAGCAGAACTTTGACCTGCAGTGGAATTTAGAATTTCAGCCCCAGGAATAGCCCAGTAACTTCACACATGTGAGAGAAATATGGCCCAAAACTTTGATTTTTTATTCTCCTTCAATCTTCTTCCCTCTCTTGGAATTTCACACCTTTTTCTACCTCTTTTTCTTGTGTATCGAAATTGTTGAGTGAGTGTAGAAAATGAATCGAATTGCCTCTTATATATAGCCTTCTTGTGTGTCATATTGCCCTAATGTAGGTTGAATTCATCAGGATAGGGCCGACTTGGTGTGGAGGTGTCAAATGACTTATTTGACTCAAAAATAATTCTTTTTCCATGATACAAAAGCCCAAGAAGGGTCTAATAAAATTGACAATGAATCTATTGACTCAATATAAAACCTAGAAGCCTACAATAGAGGATTCGACATATAAACATGATGACCCAAGCATGAAACCCATGCTTTGATAAGTCATTATAAAATTACTTTTGACAAATAAATTACATTATACAATTATGAAGACTGAACCTATTTACGTTCTTCAACGTCCAACTTAGAGATGGAAAAAGGGGAGCAATTGGGATGCGCTAAGATAAAGCATTGGGTTGACGTGGAGGACCAGTGGGATGAAACGATAATTTGTAGTTTAATATATATATCGAAAGGTTAGGAGACTCTGGGCATGAGACCTGGAAGAAGGCTGGTGACCTTCATTAAATAATCAAAATCTTGGAGGGACAAAAGATAAAAGACAAAAAATAGTATTATTATCCCATTCTTCTAACTATACCAGAGGATTTGGATTAGCAGTAACACCAACCCATGGGGTAAGTTGGGTGTGATTGTGACAAGTGGCATCAGAGCATCTAGGTTCAAAAACAAAACTGGCTGGGCTCTATCATCAAAAAGTAACGATTTCCAAAAATTAACTAAACAAGTTGTTTAGGTGTTAAAAGTCAACCTAATAAATTAATTGCAGGCCTAATTGGTATATTCGCTCTATCATCTATTAAAATGGTAGAAAACTAAATATTTGGCATGATTGAACAATTAACAGTTGTAATAGTTTGAGAATTTTGTAGCCCTATGTGATACACTTAGTGAATTGTTGTTTTGTTATAATCATGTACTAATTTGGATTGTTTGTTGGAGATGGTCCATTATAGTAGCTCTATATGGAGTGGGAACATGACATAATTCTGCTATGTATTTAGTAATTATGACCTAACATTAGAATTTCCTATTGTAGGATTGGTTCATATTATTTATTAAATACAATTGACATACTGACATGGTTGTTTTTCCATAGCAAAGATGACCATGGAAATTCCATGAATGCAAAGTGCATGGTCATGAATTGTGTTTATTTATTTATTTATGACATGAAGTATCTAAAAATTTGTGTGATTGACAACACATCACAAGCATTGTAAGGTAGAGACAAAACACAACATTGAGGATTGGTATGGTGTAGTACAACTCTGACCAATCACATCATGGAAGTGAAAGGATCAAGGTTAATGAAGAAGAAAGGTCAATTGACCAAGGGGGAGGGGATCACTCTCCAGATTGGTTGGATACACTGAGAAGCCTAAGGGATGAAGTTAGAAGCTTCAAATTAGACAATGAAACGTTGGTAAGAGCTCAAGAGAGACAAGACAAGATAAATTTATTCATCCTGCAAAGTATTTCAGATTTGCAGAGGTGGAGGAAATCTGAGGTGAGGGCTAGTTAGAGGGACAACAGGAGCCCTCGGGAGTCAGAAGAAGAAATAAATGGGGCAGATGGTAGCAGGTCCAGGAAGATGCATAGGTAGGAAAGTGAGTATATTGTGTAAGGAAATGCACCATTGAGCACCCCAAGAGGAAGAACCAGGACACATGTGCATCATTCTAGTAGACCATCGAATTCTGCTACTAGAAGGCATCACCATCACTCTCCTTATTACCAATGTCACCATCGGGAAAGGAAGGAAAATTATTACGTGCCTGCGGTGTTTAAGAAAGCCAAGACATCGACTTTTGATGGGGATATGAAGAAACTAGAAGAGGCAAAATCTTGGTTGTTGGGCATGAGGAAGTTTTTTTATAATTCATGACTATTATGAAAATATGAAAGCTAGGATTTCCAACTACAACTTGAAGGGAAAATAAAATATATGGTGGGAAGATTTGAAGAATGTTGGAGGCATTGTTGAGAAGGAGATAACTTGGGATGAATTTTAAAATCTCTTCAGAGATCAATATTTATCTGAGCGCTATTATGATGGTAAAGCAAAAGAGTTCTATGAACCCAATATGGGACAAGTGATAGATGATGAATATGATACCAAGTTCTTGTAATTATCAAGGTATGTGCCATATATCAGGGATGAAAAAGCCAAGATTCAAAGGTTCATTAGCGGGATGCCTATGACATTCAAAGACAAAATTGAGTTGTTAGAACCCCATACTTTGAAGGATGCCATTAAAAGGCTAAAACACTCCTATGAGTAGGAAAAAATGGACTGAAAATTAAGAATGACTTGAAGGCAAGGAATGATGCTGGAATTAAGAAGAATTGGCCTAAGAAAAGTTTAGAAAAGGGGAAAGGTAAGAATCTAACCCTTGCAAATCAATTTCAATAGAACAATAATGTGGTAGTTAAGGGAAATGTGCAACAACTAGCACCTGAGAAGCATAAGTTTGAAGGCAAGGATCAATTAAAATGCTAGACATGTGGTGAAAACCACAAGAAAATGATTTTCCACACCAGAAAACCGTTGGACCAAATATTTACAGTGCCAAAGAAGATCGCTTAGTGGGAGAGGTATCTCAAAGTCTACCTAGAATCTATGAAATCGTAGACAACCACCAGGTAAACCACTAAGCATCCATCATTGAGATGGAAGCTTTGTAATCAGATTGTTTATAGTCTAATTACATCTATACCATCCAAAAACTTGTAGAAAGATGTAATTTGGTCAAGGAATTACATGCAAAACCATAGATGGTTTGATTGGAAACCGAAATAAAAAGAAAGATTCACCATTGGGTGAGATCATGTGAATTTGAGCTCAGTGGTATGCCCACCACAACTTATTTGAATTTATTTACATTGGGTGCATACAAAATATTATTGGGCACGGATTGGTTGCACTTTCATAGGACCAAATTGGACTATTTTGAAAAATAAATTGAACGCTCAGATGGGAAAGGGAAAAGCAGGGTTTTGCAGGGTAGGAAAAATCCTACTTCAGTGAGGCTGATCACATCTATGCAAACCAAGCATAATAGTAGAAAAGGGTGCATGTTGTTTGCAGTGAAAATATTAAGTGATGAGAAGGTTGGCAGTGATACTGAGAGTGAGGAAAGTGAATTGTTGAAAAAGTACTTGGTTCTGACATAGTATGCAGATGCATTTGTAGTGTAAGTACTTGAAAGACATCCTCATACAAAGATATATTTCTCTATTGATTTGGTGCCTGGAGCAACATCAACATCCAAGGAACCTTATAGGATGAGCGCCCTTGAAATGGTGCAACTAGAATTATTGCTAAAGAAGATGCTAAACAAGGGCTACATAAGGCTAATCATGTCACCATGGCGAGTACTTGTATTCTAAGGATTGATGATATCTTTGATCAGTTGAGAAGAGAAAAAGTCTTCTCCAATATTGAATTGAGGTCAAGATATCATCAAAGATTAAGGAGGAGGACGTTCACAAGACTACTTTCAGGACACGATATGGGCACTATGAGTTTGCACTGGTACCCTTTGGGCTTACTAATGCACCTGCCATGTTCATGTGCTTAATGAACAATGTGTTGCATCCTTATCTAGACAATTTTGTCATTGTTTTTTTGATGATATATTAGTGTACTCAACGAAAGAGGAAGAGCATGAAAAAAATGTGGATGTAGTGCAACAATTTTTGAGGTAGCACAAGCTCTATGTAAACCTCAGCAAGTCTGACTTTTTCTAGTCACAGATACACTATTTGGGGCATATTATCTCCAAAGAAGGGATATCATTTGATCCATATAGGATCAAAGCTATAATGAAGTGGCCAACACAAAAGAATGTGAATGAGGTCAGATCATTCATGAGACTGGTAGGTTATTACAGGAGATTTATTAGAAATTTCTCCAAGATAGGCCATCCTATCACAACTTTGCGACAAAGGGAAATGAATTTGAGTGGATAGATTGGTGTGAAAAAAGCTTTGAACAATTGAAATAATTGCTCACAAATGCACCAGTGTTGAGAATTGCATATCCTAACAAGGATTTTGTAGTGTGCACAAATTCTTACAAAGAAGGACCCTGTGGAGTCTTGATGCAGGAAGGACATGTAGTATGCTATGAGCCAAAGAAATTAAGTGAGCATGAGATAAATTATGTGACTCGTGATATAGAATTGGTTTACGTCATTCATTCTTTGAAAATGTGGAGGCATTACCTCCTTGGTAGAAAATTTACACTTATGACATACCATAGTGGGCTCAAGTATTTGTTTAGCAACCGAAGCTAAGTGCAAGAGATGGTAGATGCTTGGCCACACTTAGTTGAGTTTTATTTTGATACTAAGCACATCAAAGGCAAGGAGAATAGAGTTGTTGATGCACTTGGTAGAATGATTCAAGCAAATCACTTAGCATACATAAGCTCTTACAAATCAAACCTGGTAGAAAGGGTAAAAAATGCAGGACACCATGATGAAATTTATCAACATATTAGAGAAAAGTTGTCACAAGGTAAAGAGGGTGAAGAACATCACCTCACTGATGATGACCTAATTAGGTTCAAAAATAGAATGCTTGTGGTGAATAATGAAGAATTGAAGAGGATGATAATGAAATAGTTTCATGTCAAGCCTTATTCAGGCCATCCAGGGTATCAAAATATCCTTACAACCATTAAAATGTTCTATTATTGGCCAAATTTGAAGAAATAAGTGGTTGATTTTGTGGCTAAATGTATAGAATGCTAGCAAGTGAGGTTGAATGAAAGCATCCAACAGGACTATTGTAGCCCATTCCCATTCCAAAATGGAAATGGGAGGTAATTTGTATGGATTTCATCACAAGTTTGCCTAGAACCTTCAGGAAACATGATGCAATCATGGTAGTTATTGATATATTGAGCAAGGTAGCTCACTTTGTGTCTGTCAAATCGACTAATTCAACTAGTGAGGTGGCTTAAAATTTAATAAAATAAATTGTGAGGTTTCATGGTATCCCAAAGAAAATTATTTCATGCCGAGATGCTAAGTCCACTTCAAGATTTTGAAAGGAATTTTTTGCAGATTTGGGGACTGAGTTGGAATTTAGTACAACATATCATCCACGAAACAATGGGAAAATAAATAGGACAAATAAGATCCTCGAGGACATGTTGAGGATGTATGTAATGCATCAACCTAGGGAGTGGGAGGAGTACTTACCATTTGTGGAGTTTTTATAAAAAAATGGATACCAATAAGCCATTAAAATGAGACCATTTGAGGCATTTTATGGGAGGAGTTGTAATACTCCTATCATTTGGAATGATCTAGTGAATAGGGTCCTCATTGGGTTTGATATGCTCAAGGAAATGGAGCCGAAAATTCAAACCATCAATAAAAAATTGAGAATGGTACAGGATAGGAAAAAAATTTATGCAAACTAGCATAGGGTACATAAAGAGTTCCAAGTTTGGGAACATGTTTATTTGAGAATAAAACCCAAGATGAGTTTCTTAAATATTGGGTCATGTGCCAATTGGCACCATTATATTGTGGGGCTTTCAAGAACCTTGAGAGGGTTGGACCAGTGGCCTATAGGCTAGCCTTACCTCCATCGGCTAAAGTTCATCATGTTTTCCATGTTTCTTTACTTAAAAGATATGTGAAAGATTCTAATAATGTGATTTATTGGTTTGTAGTACAGGTGGGATGAGAGGGATATTTACATCCAGAGCCATTGTGTATTCTAGACCAAAGGAGACTCATGCTCCAGAAGCAAGAGATTGAGAAATTCAAAGTGAAAGGGAGGCACTTTGGGCCAAAGAAAGCCACTAAGGAAATGGTCAAATCCATGAGAGAAACATATCCATTTTTGTTTGCTAGATGAGGAAAATGTGTGTATGTTTGTAAATACTATATAGAGTTGTACATATAAAACTCCATAAGGCAATATGTGTTTTTATTTTGTTTCCTTATGTTGCATGTGAGTAGAAGAATACTGAGGGCAATGTTCCCTCAAGGGGGAGGTGTTTGTGATAGCCCCAACCCAGGTTTTCTCCTGAAAATGCAATGTAATATTTTATAAAATATGTTAAAAATGGCTAAGTTAAAAAGGAACACAAATTCTAGAGTTGAGGAGTTGGCTTGCTTGGGATATGTGAGGTTTCCTTATGTAGGAAATCTGGAATGTTTGGACAACCATTAAAGGTCAATTGTTATGCCTTTAATAAGCTAGTTTTGTAAATTAAATTGGGTTGCAAGAGAAGTGGGTAGGAGCATGTTGCTTGAGGACCACAACAAGGCAAAAAGGACAAGGAATTTATGAGGACATGACATTGCAAGGTAGTGAGGATGAGGAAGTCAATACCTATGTAGAAAGGAAGGAAATAGAGGAAAAGGAGGGGTTCGAACTCATGGAGACGATCATCATTACAACATTCACTCATTCAAGAGAGCATCCATCTGAGTGGCATTCAACAAAGAATAACACAAAGGAAAAAAGAGCAAGTATTTACTAAATGGAATAAAATACATTGACAATAGTCGATTGCCATGACTAGCATGAAGATGGTCTATCCTTGGTGAGGAGAAATCCCTCTCACGTCCTTGTAAAGATAGAGGGTGGTGATGGTTTTTCTCTTAATTCCCTTGATGGTGAGGGTGGAGGATTGTGTCCTTGGATTCTTAGAGGGAGGACCTCTAGAGCCTTTCTTGCTATGATTTTGTAGTGGGTTCTAGATGCCTCAGAGTGGGTGGAACCACTGTGTTTAGGATGTATATTTTCTTCTTTGGATTCCATGTGTGCACTTTGGTGGAGAAGAAACCTCTCAATTCCCCGTGCATCATTCAACTACTGAGTGATTAGTGGGTGGAGGCAGGAGGTCTTATGGAGTCCCAGTTTTAGTTGGAAGTTGGTGTTTTAATCCTTTTAGAAAGCCCCTCAGACTCTGCAATCTAGCTCGGGGGTGATTGCTGCAAGTGATTTTTGGTTGCATCTATCTATGGTTGGGTGGAGAGTCCTTTCCCCAGACTCACATTCCCATTAGAGATAAGATAAATGTTCATTTACACCTACAATTTCAATGAATGGATGTGTCCATTCCATTGAATGATGTCAACAATAGCTGATTAGTGTCTGTAATCATTCTATTCATATTTCATTGTTATCTGGATTGAAATAGAGAACCCTGGTTAAAGACAATGATATATGTTGACTGTTAAATTTAAGTTGCATTGAATGACTTGAAATGTGCATAAATTACAATGATCATTTAAAAAGAAAGAGCCTCAGATAAATAATTCTGAAAGTTGTGATTTTTATCTAAATGCTTGAATCCAAGGAGAAATATCTATATAGGGCATATATATATGCATCAAAATATTAATCGTAGGCTTTGTGTGTGTAAACCAATGCATGGGTTGCAGTGTTAACTGAAAAGGGACTTGAGTTAGTGAAAAATGTAGTTAGTGCAGAGAAGCATTGGTAAGGGAATCAAAACCCTTGTTGGTTACCCATAAATAGTCAAACTCCCTTATTGAGCTAATACAACTGAGGCACTGAGAATTGCGAGTCGATGGGGGAGAAACTCAAGTAAGAATGCTAAAACCAATCCTTTTGTAATCGAGCTCTGCTCCATAGTACACACACACACATGCATATGAAATGATGGGGACTGGGATGATGTGTTCTAGTCATCCCCACCCTGGAGATGAAAAAGGGGGAGTAGTTGGCATGCTCTGAGATAAAGCACCAGGCTGACGTGGATGACTGTAAGGATGCAACATCCAAACCTGGAAGAAGGTTGGTGACCTTCGTTAATAATCAAAACCTTTGAGGGACAAAATATGAAAGACAAAAAATATATTATATTCCATTCTTGTAACTGTATCAGAGGAGTTGGATTAGTAGTAACACCACCCCATGGGTAAGTTGGGTGTGGTTATTACACTAGTTCCACGCACTTTGGTTCCATTGGTTAAGAACTTCGTGATCTAAAAAAATGCCAGATGCCTCAGACTTATGTACTTGAAAATTTTTGAATGTCCAAACTTTTATACTTGGAAAATTATAGATGCTCATATTTTCATACTTTGTATATTTGGAAGCCAACGATTTTTCACTTGATAAATCCCAAATGATGCATACAAGGAAAATGGATAGATACATATTTATATATCCAAAATATTTTACCTTTATGGAAATGGGCTAGCCAAATGCAGGTTTTTTTTTTTAGCAAAACACCTCATTTCTAAAAATCTTGGATTTTAGATCCTACATAACTTGTGGTTCCACATATGCTTAGTTCCATGAAATTTTGTTCCATTGATCTAGACCTTAGTGATTTAACAAAATTTTAGATGCCTCAGACTTCTGTACTTGATGAATTTTGAATGTCCAAACTTCTGTACTTGAAAATTAGAGATGCTCAAATTTTCATACTTTGTATATTGCAATTCCAAAACTTCTTCACTTGATAAATTCCATATTATGCAGACAAGGAGACTTCCGAATATATAGATATTTACACATTAAAATATATAAAATATTTTACTTTTTTGGATTCCCCCCACGACCCCATAGCCCTTTCAGATAGGCCCATGGTAATGGTCCCCATTGACCCATGTGACAAAGGGTTAGGGATTAAAGATTCAATCCCCAAATTACCAAATTACAAGTTTCCAATAGGAATTTCCATGCTTACTCCTGAGGATTGGGATTGATTACTACATGATAGATACTTTTCCCAAGTCCTTCTAAGTATGTTGAGATCCCCATTAGCCTATAAAGGCAACCAAAATCCTTTAATAAATGACCTTTAACCAAGGTTTTTCTCCAAGGGTTCAAAAGAGACCACGGTTCACAAATTTCCCTAATTGAGTAAAACTTCTCATTGTCTTCAAACCATATAAACACAATCGTGTTTATATTTACTAATTAAAGACTTTAATGCTAGTCTTTAATTGGTATTGTATATTTACATGGTCATCATGATCATATTTACTAATTCATGCCATGATCATGTATCACGTAAAGCAAGAAGTGAATTTAGCTCAAAGACACATAAATATACACAATTCACAACATCATTTCTATTTCATCAAACATGTTTTACATTACAAATTTAAAGTCCATAAGGGAACTTATCTAAATCAAGATCAATAGTTTCCTACAATTTTTGAAGGGTGAGCCACTTTACACCTAGCCATAGGCTCAACTATCTATTGTATCATTTATAATTATCCACCCTTGAATCAAAGCATGTAGCCATGAGGGGATATCTCTCACTTAGTCATTAAAGGTGAAGTTATGAAGACCACTCTCCTTCATCAATTAAAACTTAATAGTGGAACAGCCCCAAGTTAAGTTTTCATGTAAAAAAATATAAGGCCAAGGTCATGGGACACATATTCCAAGATGAATGGTGGGAAAAGCAACCTAGTGGGGATCAATTTAGGTTTATTTATAGCTAAGGAAATTGGAAAAGACATTGGAAAAGGAAAAGTGACATTAATTAGCATTTATTTATGAAAATAAATGAAAATAGGAGAAAAGGAAGATGAAGGGTCACAAATTTTCATGAGAGGGAAATTGAAAGAAAAATGAAGAAATTAGAGGCCTAAATGATAAAAAGGATTCTAAGGATAAGTTCATAGCTTCTTGGCCAGGCCATTATTTTGTTAGTTTAGTTTTGGAGCTCTCAATTCATTCACTCTCTCTCTCTCATACTCTTGCATACTCAGAGCATTCTTGGAGCATGCTTGGAACACTCTAGTATTCACCTAGATTTGGATCATGCAAGCAAACGATAAGAAAGGAAGTGGAAGGATATAGTTGGATCAACATATACAGTTGGATTGATTTGTAGGTAACAAGTTTCATGTATGATCTCCTTGTTGATTTTGGCATGCATGGTATATGTATGTGGTTTCTTTGGTTATGTGTTGTCATTAGCATGGAGATTTGCCTAGATTGAAAGTGGTTTCAACCTTGACTTTCATTTCCTAGATATCCATGGTGTTGTGAGTTTTTTTCACTTGTTGTTTTGTAATTGACGCTCAAGTTCCTTATGGATGTGGGTTGAGTTACTAGTTCCTGGAGCTGTTGACTGGGGACAAATGCTCTGGAAGCCCTGTAACATCTTGGGTTGAGTTACTAGTCCTAGACCCTAGGTTGGAAAAAAATCTGGAGCCCTTGGTGGGTCAAGTTACTAATCCTGGAGCTGGGTTGGCCAAACACTCTAGATCCTTATAAGGTTGTGGGTTGAGTTATTAGTTCCTGGATTAATCATTGGAAAAAACTCTCTAGAGCCATGAAAAACTTGGGTAGAGACTGATTTGGTTGGTGTTAGTGATGTCCGACCGTGAGGTGGAATCATTGGTTGAGGGTTGAGGTGGTTCGGCTGTTGGAAGTCCTGGTTTGTTTTTTCTTGGTTTATTATATGAGATCCCAGATTCATGATTGGAATATGGTGAAGGGGTGATTGGTTAAAAGAAATATTTGGTTAAGCCCAATCTATTGTCGGATAGTATGTGTAAGTCCCTGACTTGGTTGGTAATTTTCACACGTTAATATGTGTTATCCTTTATTGATGATCAATGAGAATAATTTCTAATTTACCATTTTTTAAATGACTAGTTTTCATGGATTTATTGTTGGTTAAGCATATGCTACATGCATGGTGTATTTATTATTATACGATGTGCTATTGATCTAGATATAATTCATGGTTTGACAGGATATTGATTATCTTATATGGATGCATGAGATAATATGTGTTAATTGCAGCAATTATGTGAGGGAAATAAGCCTTCTTGATGAACATCTAATGAAACTAATGTAAACAGTGACCAAAATATGCATCATTACTTACATGCAATGTTAGATACAAAGTTTTTGTAAAAATGAATATCATGTGTTGGAAAGTTCGACCTCATTTACATAATTATATCTCAAAAGTTCGGTCATGAATGGTAGCTCTCAGCTCATGTTTACCCGGGTAAGTATGTTAAAGTAGGTAAATTTGGGTTGGGTGGTTGCATAGTGGTATAAGAGCTTACGGGTTCAAATACTTCGACTGAATGGGCTCTATAATAGATGAAATAAAGAGCAAAGGGATCAAGGAGTACAATTGATTTCATTTTCACTATAAGTTTTCTTATGTGGAGTTTTAGAAGCTAAAAATTTATCCACATTGAGGGTAAATACCACTGATAATGTGCTTAAAATTTTAGATATTGGTTCACAATATTTTAGAAATTATGATTTGAGGAAGATGACCCTCCTGAATGCATCTTTAAATAGGTCATGTTGGAAAATTGTGATAAATTATCCTCTGTTAGGTTCTAGAAGCTGAAAATTTGTCCACATTGAGGGGAAATCCCTCTAATCATGTGGTAGAAATTTTATATATTGGGCCGCAATATGTTAGGAGATATGAGCAAAGGAAGTTGAGCCTTCTGAATGCTTGTTACACAGTAATTTGTCACCATTGGTCACCGTCCCTGTTACCCCTTTCCCATACTTTGGAGGACTCATTCCGGGACCTGTGAGCAGTGACATAACCTAAAAACACTTGCATTATGTTCCCCTAAGTATGTACTTCATGTTCTCTGAAGACACCTCCTGCAAAATATCCCTGAAAAGTTCCCTTTTTCCATTAGCGCGGATCCACAATGTCCTACCCGCGCCAATCAATGAGATCCTCAAAAGAGGGTGCGACCATTGGCGCTCTGTCTTAGAACAACACCTGCGCCAACCAAGTTTGGTAAAGATTTTTGACAAACATGCGCCTAGATGTTTTTTCCCTTCAAGTCATGAAGTCTTTTGAGGATAAAGCTCATCTTCTAGATGTCGAGAGTCATCATCTATCCTTGACATCTATCCACAGTGGCTTTTTGGGGATAATGCCAATCCATAATGAGGTGTCCTGGTGCATTGTATCTTCCTCCCATCTTCCATCTATAAAAGTCTGTCCTCATGCATTAGACAAGCTAGTTTTTGAGTAATGCTAGTTGTGACAATGCTTGTCTTGAGTGATAGTAAGAGTCTTGAAGCATAGGGAGGTTATGCTGCCGGAAGTCTGAGAGAGAGAAGGTCTATTGCAAGACATGTATAGCTGCTCGCCCAGCCAGAGGAGAGGTTCAACGTCAGAACTTTGGTTGTATCTTTCTCTGTTGATTATTTATTAATAAATGACTACTATTATGGTTCCGATCTTATTGTTCATCATGATAATGTTTGATCTATTTCCTTTCTGACTGAAATATAGTTGTATTTAGTGGATTTTATGTTTGTATTCGCTTTTCTCTTTGCATGTGCAGGTATCCATTCGCAGGGATCGCAAGGATTGTGACCTGCCAAAGCAAGGGAACGAGAGTATCAACTCGTCTTCGACATTAGCGTTGGACTCCAGGTTGGTCCTCATAATCCACTTTCGATTTGCAACTAGGAACTTGCATGGTAGCGTGAATTGATTGTTGCTAGATCCATTTTGATCTAGTGGGATTGCCTCTGTCCGCAGAGGGGATTTACCTCTCCAACAATTTGGCAACTCCACTGGGGAGGAGCTATTTGTTGTTTGATTCATAAACCTTGGACGGAGTCTGAAGCACGGCCAGGCAGCCTTTGAAACGCTATTGCTTTGCATTAGCGGAGTAGATCAACGCCACTTCAGTCGATCTCTGGTTTGGTTTATGAACCGAACAGCTTGGAGTTTGTCTTGCATGTTAGTTTTCTCTTGCCTGCTTGCGTAAATGAGCTTTCTGGGTCAGTTTTAAAGTTGTTTCTTACTGTTGGATCTGTCTGAGTACTGTTCACCAGACCCTGGGCTTCTTTATTTATTTTTTGGGCCAGCAAACTTTGTTGGCGCGTTTTTCTACCTGACATTCGCGCCAGTTGGCGCAGGTTGCATAACAGAAACTCGCGCCAATTCCTTAATAGCGCAAGTTGCAGGCTGACAGTCGCGCCAGTCCTGTGAATTTTGCCAGTGTGTTTGTTGGAAGCTCTTTAAACTCAGATTTTTGTCTTTTTACATCCTCTGCAGCTTCTGGAAGTGTGTTGGAATTCTGTTTGACTGGTTTTTTACCTCTATCCTTCAGGTGTTTGCCTATCTCTATCGATTTTATATCCCAGCCCTAGAGCATCTAGTGGCTTTGCATATCGAGCCTTCTGTGGGAGTTTTGGTTCTTTGATTGCCCAGTCAACTTTTTGGTTGTTTTCTGCACCTGTCTAGTGGTTGTTAAAGCTTGTTATTCTGTGCTTCGAGCAATTCACCTCTAGCTCGTTTGGATTTTGCTTGACTTCGTTTGAGCTTAGATCACATGGTTCATTGAAGTCTTTGTCATTTTCCTTGTTTTGACAGCTTATCTTGGTGTTTCAGATTTGGTTCTATTTGCATTGGGTGAACTTTGTCTGTTTATGCTTGTTAATATCTCTCGAGATTTGTTTAAATGCATTATGCCATTTTAAAAGAAAAAACAAATGATCTTTTTGCATCATATTAGTTAGCATTTATTGTCATTGGCAATTAGTCACTTTTAAAAAGAAAAAGAAAAAGTTTCATTTCTTGTTATTAGCTACATTAGGATCTTTGTTGATTGTTAATTGTTCATTTAGTTTGTTTGAAAATCTCAACTCTCCTGTAGTTAGCATTCATTGAACGAAATGATATAATTTTGGCATATAGTTTGCATTTAGGAACTTTTGAGAGATCACATACGGTAGGACCTAAAAACTGAAACTTAATTGAAGATCAACTGTAAAATAAACCGAATGAATCTAACAACGCATTGGAACATAACGCACATATTCTAGAGGTCTAGGCTAGAGACGTGTTCCAGCATCGTTAAACCTAGTCACTATTGTTTCACATTATGGTTGGGTGATTCCTCCTCTTGTGACTCGATAGTGGTCTAGCACGGACTGAGCTCCCACGTACCGTCGCGTATATAAGGGAGACCCCACTAGGTTATCATCCTTTATCCACAGGAAGCCGTGTCTGCCACCTTACAAGCCGTAATGCACTGAACACAGCATTCGGGAAGATTGACTGCCGTACGGGAAGTCCTTGGTTTTCATCTGATTGCCAAGGTGTATAAGCAGTTTTACGGATTGTTTGGTAAACCCTTTGCCTAGAGTCTCCAGAGTAGTCACTTTTGATCCTTTTCGGACTCCTTAAAAGAAAAGGTGCCAGTGAGCGTCTTGTCACTTCGTGCTCATTAAACATTCGAAGGAGACTAGAGTCATCTTTTGTCCTTTTCTCGACTCTTAAAACATGAAAAGGTCAAGTTGTGTCTTTGCGTCTTAAAATTTATTCGGCCACGATAACATTTACCCGGTTAGATTTTGTTTGCGTTAGTTTGAGTAGGGTTTTGTCTCGTTAGATTCCCTAGGATTTTGTGAAGTTTCATCCTGGCGGAATTTCCAATTTCGTCCTCTTCCGAGATACCGGTTGTGAGTGCAACTCTTTCTGTTGTTCCGAGCATACAACCGATTAGTTCTCGTGCTCCAGGCGACGAGACTTACGAGTTTCATTGGAACCCTGTTTGGGAACCTTCTGAGGACAGTGTCCCTTTTTGGGACTACACTTCTCCTCGTGTTTCAGTCCCCCCTGTTTCCTCCGACATGGAGGACGTGTCCCCTACTTCGACTGACGAGTCCGTTGCGACGAGCGGTGAAATTCCCACCGCAACGGAACCTACACCTATCAGTAGCACTCCTACTACTGCGAACCTACCACCAGGCTATAAAGCATTCAGGGATACTATGCCCTCTGGAACCCCTTTCACGGGTTCTATTTGGTCGCAACTTGCTTTTCCCACCACGGAGCCTTTTACTCCACAAAGTCGCAGTGCGTCTGTTACCTCAATCACAACCGCTCCAACGGTATGTGCAGCCTCTTCGACTCCTATTTTTAGTCGTCCTTCGGCTTCTTTATTCGGAGTCTTTGATCCTACGTCAAATGTCCCAACAGAGGGGCCATACGATCGATATTTGCCGTCTCAACCGATTGTTGAGGTATCAGTTCCGTTGTCAATTGATTGGGGTTCCACCTCTTTTCATGGTGGCCAAGTATCCTCTGCGCAATCTCCAAGGCAACCTCCTCAAGACCAACAAGGGCAATCCTTCCATGGAAACCCTTTTGCCTCTGGTGGTCCGTTTTTCCCTTCTTATCTTCAACCTTCTGGTAACTCAGGTCAATCTTCTATTCAACAAGCCCAACCTAGTATCCAGCAAGGTTATCCTACTGGAAAAATTGGTCAATCATATGTTAATCCAAACCAACCCAATGTCCAGTATGGTTCAATATCTGGACAAGCTGTTCAACCACGTGGTCAGCCTACCGTCCAGTTTAGTCAACCTTCTGGGCAAGTCGGTCAGCCTCAAATCCAATCAGGCCAACCAACTGCCCAGCCCACTCAGCCATCTGGTCCGTTGGGACAACCTTCAGCTGTACAACTCCATTCCCAGCAGGTACAACCTTCTGGGCAGGGAGGCCAACCTCAATATCAACAAGGTTATCCTTCCGGCCAGATAGCCCAACCTACAGGACATCCTTCTGGCACTGCTCAACCTGGTTTTTTGCCCCAGGCTGGACCCCAGACCCCATCCGGTTTTCAAATGCAAGCTGGAGTTCAATCTCAACAAACCTATCAAACTCAGCCTGTTTCTCAAACTCAGTTTGGAGTCCAGCCACCGTATGGTCACCAGCAACCTCAAGGGCAACCTTTGTTTGCCCCATACCAAAATTATCAACAACTGCAGACGAATCCTTATCAGAATTATCCGCAACCATATGGTGCTCTTGCAGGACCGTTTGGTAATCCATGGAACACTGGGGGGCAAAACCCAAGTCCCTACGGACAAAACCCTATGGGGCCAAATCCGCCCGGACCAAGCCCTTGGGGGCAACCGCCAGTTGGTTGGAACCCTCGTGCTCCATCTCACCAACAGCCCCATATGTCCTTCAATCCTCAATTACCTTTCTTAGCAACTCTAGAATTACCGGATGTGTCCAAATTGACCAATGATCCGATTCTCCATAATCCATATTGGCCTCCGGTTCCAATGAAAATTCCCGGTGATTGTCCAAAATTCGATGGTAAACCTAATGAAGATCCACAAGCTCATGTCATGACTTATCACCTATGGTGTTCATCTAATTCATGGCTTGATGATTCAATTCGGCTTCGCCTTTTTCAAAGGACTCTCACTGGCTCTACAGCTAAGTGGTATATTGAGCTCAATCGCGGATCCTTTCAGGATTTCAACTCGCTGGCTATGGCATTCCTCACTCATTTTCAGTTTCCCGTTCGATATGAAACGGGTACACACCTCCTCACATCCTTAAGACAAACAACGGCCACGCATATCTCTGATCATATCCATGAATGGAGACGGCGTAGACGTATGGTTAAATTTTGGATTCCCGACCAGCTTCTTACCGATTGGTTTACGACTTCGTTCGTTCCTCCAATAGCTCGGGACATTGCCATGGGGACGTGTGCCACTGAAGAGCAAGCTATCGCGCGCACTCAGTACCTTGACTTAGTTTATTCTCAGTCAGGTACATTGTATGATTATCTGCCTGACGCCCCGAGACCAGGAACCTCCAAAGCCCCGCCAACACCAACTGTTGACGGTAGTATTGGTTCTGTTAATTCGTCCTCAAAGAAGAATCCCGCGAACCCTGGGAAGCAAAAATCGCCTGTTTCAAACGAACCCACTTCTCAGGTAATACCCACTTCTAATGTTACCTCCGAGGTCAATGCCGTCCAATCCACCACGGCAGATAAAGCCTCGAAAGGAAAGAAGAAAGGGAAAGCGAAGAATAAACCAGATCCACCTAAACAGGATTCCCCTAAACCTCCGCCCGAGGACGGTGCCAAACGCAAACCCAAGTATCCTTGTCTTATCTGTGACGAAGATCACTATACCAAAGACTGCCCTAGGCGGTCCGAAGTTAGTCGTTTGTTGAAAGGCGCTCCCGGGATTCCTGCGGTGCTCAAAGAACCCTTTCCCTCACAACAAACTCAAAAAACTCAAATGGTGGCTGACCCCTCTCTGCCTCCCTCTTCCTTCGGTTCTCAAGTGTTTATGGCTGGAACGATACCCGTCAATATCAGTACTCGAACAAAAGATTATCCATCATCTGCCAGGAAAAGCCTGAGATCCCCTCTAGTGCTCCACCGTTCAGTTCAGGTCCGCTCCACATCGAGAGACCTACCACTGAGACGCCTCTTCGACCCCCTCCAAAAGGAGTACTCCGGAAATCTTCTTACAACCCAAATGCTCGTGCTGCACAGCACTACAACATCGTTGAGGAATTAGCGCAGACTCCGTCGGCTATGTCCACTTTAGAAGTTCTCCAGAGCTGCCCTTCTCAGAGGAAGTCCTTGCTATCCGCTATTGGTGGCATAGACCCGACCGACTCGGATTTAATTACTTTTGACTTAGAACGCCATATGCAGAGACTGCCTCCCCAAATCGCGTTCCTTATACAGGTTATTATTGATTCCAAAACGATTCATCGTACAGTCATTGATGAAGGTGCTTCAACTTACGTCATGTCTGTCGCCTGTTGGAAAGCTATTGGATCTCCTATGCTGAGCCAGTCTCCCACAACCTTGGAAGCTTTTGACGGAAGAGCCTCTCGCCCTTATGGTATACTCCAACGTTTGCCCATCTCTTTGGAAGGGAAGACGGTCGAAATGGAGGTTGAATTCGTTGATGCTACTCTTACCTACAACCTCCTTCTCGGACGTAGCTGGATCTACGCGATGAAAGCGGTAGCTTCATCTTTGTTTCATATCATCCGTTTCCCTCATCAAGGGAAGATTGTTACCGTAGACCAGCTATCATTCTTCGCTTCCTCTTCTGAAAGCAACATTCCTTTTGTGGAGCATACCTCCAAATTATCTGAGAGTCTGGGAGCAGGACTTTTCAAAGATCCCGCCCTTATGGGTGTTTTTCCGCTCCCACCTCCTAACGTCGCTTCTATTAATATGATTACTACTTGTTCTGATCCGTGGATTATTCCTCCCACCGACCAAGTAGATTCTTGGGGCAACCAGATGCCGTTGAGTCCTGCCGAACTCAACTATGTTGAAATTATTGCTGCATCGGTTCCCTGTTCTGAACTTGCTCCTTCGAGCACGATTCTCCATTCATTCGCTCCATCCTCAGGGTTTGTAGATGAGACTTCCTCGGATCCTTTACAAAAAACATTCTCTTCCGACGAAGCCATTATTGAGACTATGTCTCTCGAGGAACTTCCTTGGCATGATTCTCACCATCGTTCCTCGTTTCTCCCTGCCCCTCAGGATATTCTCACTTGCCTTGAGCGGTTTGCTCCTTGTCTCCCGTTACAAACACCTATTCAGATTTATCAGGTGTCTTCTGAAGGGAATATGGCAAATATTACACAAACCCAGCCTATCGACATCTCTGTGAAACCAGGGATTGTCGAGCATCTTCATATTGGAGTCACTTGTACTCCGGAGGAGATTCAACTTTATTCTAATCTTTTTCGCGAATTTCGTGACATCTTTGCATGGTCCTATGAAGAAATTCCCGGCATTGATCCTAGCATAGTGGTGCATGAGATAATCACGTACCCAGGAGCTAAGCCTGTTCATCAACGTTTACGCCCTGTACACCCCCGAAAGGCTGCAGCTATTAAGGCCGAGGTAGAGAAGCTTCTTAAAGCCGGTTTTATTTATCCTATTCCGCTTACAGATTGGGTTTCTAATATCGTACTTGTGACTAAAAAACAGGGTACAATCCGTGTTTGTGTCGATTATCGTGATATAAATCGAGCCTGTCCTAAAGATAACTTTCCCACACCATTTATTGATCAAATTATTGACGAGTGTGCCGGAAGTGAAATGTATTCTTTTATGGACAGTTTTTCTGGCTATAACCAGATCAATATTGCTCCTGCTGATCAACACAAAACTACCTTTATCTGTCCATGGGGCACTTTTGCCTATAAGAAGCTCCCTTTCGGTCTTAAAAATGCCGGTGCTACCTTCCAGCGTGCATTGTCCTATGCATTCCATGAAATTCGACACATTGTACAACCGTACCTGGATGATCTCCTTGCTCATTCAGCCAAACGTCAGGACCACCCTAAACACCTTCGCAAAATCTTTCTTCGCTGTCGATACTACCGAATCAGGCTTAATCCTCACAAATGTGTCTTCTGCATTGAATCTGGCCGACTTCTCGGGTTCGTCGTTTCCCGAGAGGGTATCCGTTTGGATCCCCTTAAAGTCGAGGCTATAGTGAATCTTCCTCCCCCTGCTTCCTTACAGCAATTGCAGAGCTTGCAGGGTAAAGCAAATTTTTTACTTCGTTTCGTTCCAAACTATGCCGAGGTGGCCAAAGGATTTACACGATTACTAAAGTGCGATGTCCCTTTTCATTGGGATACCATTGCTCAGGAATCTTTTGAGCGTCTCAAGGGTCTCCTTGTCTCTACTCCATTGCTTCGTCCTCCGAATTATTATCGTGACTACACTCTGTATTTGGCCACCACTGACACCACTATCGGCATGGTTCTTGTTCAAACTGATGATGATGACACTGAGCATGTTATCTATTATCTCAGCCGCAACCTTTTAGACACGGAAACTCGATATGCTTATGTCGAGAAGTTGGCTTTGGCCGTCGTTTGTGCTGTCCAACATTTCCGTCATTATATTCTGCTGCGTACTACTACCGTGATTTCTGATTGCAACCCCATGACGTATATTTTGTCACGCCAGTTGCTGGGGGGCAAGTACTCAAAGTGGATTGTTATCCTCCAAGAGTTTGACTTGGAATTTACCACTGCCAAGTCCAAGAAATCCCTTGTATTCGCTGAGTTAATTTGCTCTTTG
This sequence comes from Pinus tabuliformis, assembly GCA_031772625.1. Classification (NCBI taxonomy): domain Eukaryota; kingdom Viridiplantae; phylum Streptophyta; class Pinopsida; order Pinales; family Pinaceae; genus Pinus; species Pinus tabuliformis. Next base: position 403,196,420 of record CM062811.1, on the reverse strand, counting down.
CCATCTTCTTCCCCGACCTCTCACGTAGAGGATCAAATTCCAGATGAGACCTTATTTCTCATTAGCACCCTCGATCCCTGGTACGGCGATATCATCATATATCTGCAAACGTCCTCCTTTCGCCCTGGCGTGTCCAAAGACACTTGGCGAAGGATTCGTCATCAATCACAACCATACCGTATTATTGGGGATACATTATATCGCCTCGGCGCCGACTCTGTTCTCCACCGTTGTCTTACTCTCGAGGAGGCTGAGCGGGTCTTGAATGACTGCCACTCTGGTGCCTGTGGCGGTCACATGTCCAGATATGCTACTGCCCAAAAAATCCTCCGTGCTGGCTACTTTTGGCCCTCTATCTTCAAGTATTGCATTCTTGCCGTCCGCTCTTGTCATGAGTGCCAGATATACCAGCGGAAGATGCGAGCGCCTCTTGCTCCATTGCACCCTGTTGTCACCGTCGGCCCTTTTGAAAAATAGGGCATTGATTATATGACCTGTAACCCTCGCTCGGCCGGGGGGCATGGGTTCATTGTCGTTGTCGTCGATTACTTTACTAAGTGGGTCGAGGCGATGCCTACATTAACTGAAGACGGTCACACAGCGACGCAATTTTTATTCAACCATGTTATCTCGCGGTTCGGCATCCCTCAAGCCATCGTCAATAATCACGGGAAACATTTCCGTAATCATATGATGTCGGAATTAACAACCCAGCTAGGCTTGTAGCACGATAGTTCAACTCCGTACTACCCTCAGTCCAATGGCCAAGTTGAAGCTATCAATAAAGTTTTGGTTACAATGATTCAACGTACCGTTGGCATGCATAAGTCTAACTGGCATTTGATGTTGTTCCCTGCCTTGTGGGCCTACCGAACCTCTGTGAAAGATGCCACTGGTTTCACTCCATTCCAACTAGTTTATGGTCTAGAGGCTACCCTTCCAATTGAATGTGAAATCCCTTCATTAAAGTTGGCTGTCGAGCTACTTCCCAACACCACTCCATTAGAAGAACGCCTTCTTTACTTGGAACGGCTAGATGAGACTCGTCGCCTGGCCTCTTTGGCCATCGAAACACAAAAGAAGCGAGTCAAGACTCACTTCGATCAGACCGTGCGTCCACGTTCTTTTGTTGAGGGAGATTTAGTCCTGCTCTATGATCAGGCAAAAGATAAGCTAGGAGCAGGAAAGCTCGAGTCTATGTGGCTAGGCCCATACATTGTCAAGAAAGTTTTGCAGAAAGGGGCCTACGAGCTGATTGATTATGAAGGGAACCCTCTTTGGAAGCCCCGAAACGGGCTGTATTTGAAAAAGTACTATGCGTGATGCTGGTACATTTTATTTTGTACATACATGTACTCTAGCAAGTGTGTTGTGTGTGTGTGTGTCAGTTTTAAAGGCGTAACTGCCACTTATTGTGTTTTTCACTTCTTGTGCAGATGTCTAAGGCACCTTATGTTGGTTTCGCTGATGGTGCCTGCCGCAGTACTCGCAACTTGTCCTCTGCGGCATGGGTGATCTATGATCCTCATGGCGAGCTGATAGATTTTCAGGGTGTGTGTTTGGGTCGTACCACTAACAATGTCGCCGAATATTGTGTTGTAATCGAGCTACTTGCTGAAGCAATTAATCTGGGCATTCGTGCATTGGTAGTGAACCTGGACTCTCAACTTGTCGTCCACCAGCTCAACGGGCAATATTCCGTCAGAGACCATCGCATTCTAAGGTTGTATTTACGTGTGAGATTGTTAGAAAGGAACTTTGATTTTATCACATATCAACATATTCCACGACAATTAAACACATTATCTGATGCATTGCCTAATTATGTATTAGATAGACATTTGTGTAATTTGTAACCAAAACATTATACAAGCAAGCACATGAAAACACAATAATAAACCATAGGCATATGTATATATATACGTGTGTGTCATAATGTTTGTGCCACGCGCATTACATAATCTAAAAAAATAATACATGTCCGAATCTCATATGGCCGCAGACAACATGTCTCTCAAAATATGCAAAAATGAAACCTAGGTGTCTAATCACGGTGATGCTCATGATAGCATGTCACCGCTCGCACCAAACGTCTCAACAGACGATGGATGTGAGTTGGTACTCCCAATGTGTGCCTCTGGTACTCGAAAGGCACGTCCGCTAGCCTAGCATAGTCCGGAATCCCTTGGGTAAGACCCTCGAGATTATGCACTAGTAGCTCCTCTCCTCTGGCACCCCTTGCCTACTGAGGGTCGGCTGCAGGTTGTGCCCTCCGTGCTATATGAGACAGATCAGCTGGTCGCTCTGCACCAACATCTGCATACATATATATAGCTGTTGTCAGAGACAGTCATGTATTACAAAAAAAACTTAAATACACAAAAAAAACATCAAAAACACAAAGAGTTCTTACCTAGCTCCTCATCCCAGTCTTCTCCTGCAGGCAATGGGAGGTCTGGATCTCCAGTAAAATCAGTGCCCGCATAGGGCCAGTCCTCTATGACGATCATCTGGTGACGGAGCCAAATGAAGAACTCGGGCCTCCAGGCCATCTGCTGGCCTCCTCCTCCTCTGGGTATGAGTGCTGCCCATCGAGTCAATCTCGGCTCTCGTGGTACTGGATCTGCCACTATACCTCCCTGAATCCGGAATATCGGCAGTTTCTCCAGGAAGAAAGACACCACAATGGATCCATACCCTAATTTTTTGTTACCACACTTACACTTCGTAAGCTGCCTCTTAATGTTTGTAGTCACAGCTGTGGCCCAGTCAAACAGTGTAGGTTGGAGACACTCGGTTGCCAGCAGTAAATGATTTTTGCTGGCCTCGTGGGGCGCCTGTACCCCAGCCGTCTGTGTGATAGTGAATAATATCACCCGTAATACCAGGTCTGGGACTGTAATGATATCTACCTTGGCACTGTTTGATCCAAACTGTGCCCCAGGACAAACCCGTTCCATCACCTCCCCCATCTTCTCCCCGGAGGGCCTACTACCAGTCAAGATGGGTCGTGCACCTCTCCGCGATAGTCCAGTGATAAAGTAGACATCGGAAACATCCAGTTCCAATGTTTGATCTTTCAGGCGGAATACCTGATCCTCTGTGTCCCAAGCATCCACGATAAATCGTAGCAACTCAGGTTGTGCACGTAAATAGGAAGTGAGGAAGAATTTCTTCAAGCCGCAATCCCTCAAAGCATTCATGCAGGCATCATCCTCCAATGCCATGGCATCTATGGCGTCATGCTCTCTTTCTCTCCATTCTACAGCCATTCTGACGAATTCCTGCAACCACAAAGTCGAAAATATCATCATTAGATCACTGATGAAACCAAAATTCAAAGAAAATTGCAAAATCAACAGTCAAATCTATGGGAAAATTAGGTCGCGTGGTTGGCGCGACTGTTTTCAAAGCAGTTGCGCCAATGTCGCGCCCCCTTTGGGGAAAAAATCCCATTGGCGCGATCCTGAGCGGGAAACTCGCGCCAATGGCGCAGCCCTAAAATTTTTCAATTCCTCTTGCAGGGGACCCATCTATGGATGAAAAACTGAAAAAATGGAATGAAAATGAAGATAGGGATGAGACCTCTTACCTGCTCCGGACGGCGGCTCGATTGCTTTCCTGGATTGATCACGATCAGCAGTTGAAGTTTGCACCCAAAACCCTCCAATGGTAAACTCACAAGGTGAAAAGTAAAAAGTAAATTTGTTTTTTACCATTTCACTATTTATAGCATTTTTTGACCTAAAAATGCATTAAAAATAATATTTTTTGGGTATTTTTGGAATATATTTATGTCGAAGTGAGTTTTACGCTGTTTTTTGTATGATGACAGGGGTTGGTGCAACTCAAGCAACGAAACGAGCTCCTTTTCCTAGTTTTTCAAGCTCGGTAAAACATGTGAAAAGGTTACTTTAAGGTCCGCTTTCAGCTCTTTTCTAACCGTTTAAAGAAGAAAAGATTGCCGAGTTACTCCTCTTGACTCGTTAAACGTTAATAAGGGGCGGTCGTTTTAAGTTCTTTTTGTCGACCGTTAAAACATAAAAAGATTACCGGGTTTTGTCGTTTCAAACTCGTTAATGGTTACGAAACGACATGGTTTTGATCACTTTTTTACCTTTTCAGGTCAAAATCACTATTTATGAAAAGTACTCCTCGATCGTAATGGTCGGGCAGTTCTCTCGAGCATTGTTTTATACTTTTTCGGGCTCGCGAGACACAACTTTACGAAAAAGGACACCCCTGGAGTTTCCTTTTCCGCTGTCTTTTCAAACTCTCTAAACATGAAAAGACGCCGAGTTCTTCCTTTGTCAGACTCGTTAAAACCTGATGACATCGGATTTTGTCGAAATGACGCACCACAAGCATATGTTATTCCCATCAAGCTTGTTAAAAATAATTGGGGTACTCGCCAGAAATGGCGAGGGAAAATGGAACCATAATTATTGTCGTGTCGGCAGTATGTCACTCTTGAACATGACACTTCTCTGCTTTCGTGTCTGGGTGGGGATATCTCATCTCATTTTTCACTTGCCTCCGTGGGTTTGGATAATCCTATTTGACCTCTCATCTGCTCATTGCCTCGTCACCATGACCTCTGATCCATTGATGTCAAATACTTCCAATTCCACTATTGTGTTGCCGATATGTTCAAGAGAAGTTGACTTTTGCAAAAGAAACAACCTCCCCCTGATAGCTCACATAATCTTGATTCACAACATTATCTCTCTGTCTCGTGTCGATGATGTGGGAAACATTATGGCCCACCTTCGATCAAGGTCACTTCCTGTCGACTTCAGCTCATTATCCAGGAAGATGATCTAGAGACTCCCTTCAGGTGCCTTGGAGCCTGCATGCCTCAATGGCAGGTTCTTCGTGTTCGACGTGAGGTTTTCATCATTGGCCTCCGATCGAATGATTCTACGGGTGTTCGACGCAAGATCACTAATTCGCACGCCGTAGATTGTACGTATAGTACCTTGAAGGCCATTGTCATTATTGGTGGTACCTCTCGCGTCTGTTAACAGTTTTCATTATTGACTGGTAATCAGACGATGTTCATGCATGTTCGACTTCAGCTCATATATTTGCATGCTTGAACTTGTACTTTTGTTCGGGTCGAGATGGAGCGCAAGACCCTGGATTTTGTCTGTTGTAATCCAGGCGTGATTCTTGATACATGACTCATTCACTGGATGGCTGCGACCATACCTGAGTCGATTCATTGATCCTAACTAGATGGCTGCGTCCATACTATGGATCTAGATTATTATGTACTCTCTTATGGATGGCTGCGACCATACCACTTATATCATGTACTTGAGCTATCAGTTGTATCTCTCAAAGCAGATTCTCGGCGGCAGCTACATGTGTTCTTGTAAAGCATTTCACCCCTCTCTCTCTCTCGGGCCTCATTCTTTAGGGGGCATCTGTTACACAGTAATTTGTCACCATTGGTCACCGTCCCTGTTACCCCTTTCCCATACTTTGGAGGACTCATTCCGGGACCTGTGAGCAGTGACATAACCTAAAAACACTTGCATTATGTTCCCCTAAGTATGTACTTCATGTTCTCTGAAGACACCTCCTACAAAATATCCCTGAAAAGTGCCCTTTTTCCATTAGCGCGGATCCACAATGTCCTACCCGCGCCAATCAATGAGATCCTCAAAAGAGGGTGCGACCATTGGCGCTCTGTCTTAGAACAACACCCGCGCCAACCAAGTTTGGTAAAGATTTTTGACAAACGCGCACCTAGATGTTTTTTCCCTTCAAGTCATGAAGTCTTTTGAGGATAAAGCTCATCTTCTAGATGTCAAGAGTCATTATCTATCCTTGACATCTATCCACAGCGGCTTTTTGGGGATAATGCCAATCCATAATGAGGTGTCCTGGTGCATTATATCTTCCTCCCATCTTCCATCTATAAAAGTCTGTCCTCATGCATTAGACAAGCTAGTTTTTTAGTAATGCTAGTTGTGACAACGCTTGTATTGAGTGATAGTAAGAGTCTTGAAGCATAGGGAGGTTATGCTGCCGGAAGTCTGAGAGAGAGAAGGTCTATTGCAAGACATGTATAGCTGCTCGCCCAGCCAGAGGAGAGGTTCAACGTCAGAACTTTGGTTGTATCTTTCTCTATTGATTATTTATTAATAAACGACTACTATTATGGTTCCGATCTTATTGTTCATCATGATAATGTTTGATCTATTTCCTTTATGACTGAAATATAGTTGTATTTAGTGGATTTTATGTTTGTATTCGCTTTGCTCTTTGCATGTGCAGGTATCCATTCGCGGGGATCGCAAGGATTGTGACCTGCCGAAGCAAGGGAACGGGAGTATCAACTCGTCTTCGACATTAGCGTTGGACTCCAGGTTGGTCCTCATAATCCACTTTCGATTTGCAACTAGGAACTTGCATGGTAGCGTGAATTGATTGTTGCTAGATCCATTTTGATCTAGTGGGATCGCCTCTGTCCGCAGAGGGGATTTACCTCTCCAACAATGCTCCTAAAATCAAGCCTCAAATAGGTCACATTGGCATTTTTGTTATAAATTTTATTTTGAGTGGTCTCAGAAGCTAAAAATTTGTCCACAGTGAGGGGAAATACCATTTATGTTTTGATAAAAATTTCAAACATTGGTTCACTATATTTTAGGAGATATTACTAGTGGAAGGTGAGCTTCCAGAATGCTCCTAAAATTATACACCAAATAGGATTGTGTTGGTATTTTTGTTATAACTTTTAATCTATGAAATTTCAGATGTTGAAACTTGAATCACAGTGAGGAAGACTCTGTTGATCATATGGTTTAGTTTCCATAACTTGTGTTGCTACACTTTAGGAGATATGAAATTAACCATTTGCTATATTAGTTTGCATGCAAAGTGTTTGATGAAATTCTTAAATGGTTCAATGATCCATTACAAACAAATTGTTTGATAAAATGCCACAATGAGTATGTTGTTTGTGGTCAGGGATAGTATTGATGTTAATTAGTATCGTTACAGTTGATATATGCTTATTTATATGCAAATAGTTTGTTATATTAGGTTTCATGTAAAGTGTTTGAAGAAATGCTTACATGCAAATGTAATAGTATTGTTTGATCTATGCCTATTTGCATGCAAGGAATTTGAAATGTTGCTTGCAAGTAATTTGAAAAGTTGCATGTAAGGAAATGGAAAAGTGACATGATTATGTGGCATGTTTTCAGTTAGTATGTTACAAGTGGAATACGTGTAATATTTCTGATTTGACCTCATACAAAATGTATGAGAAATGAAAATCAAGTTTTGCAAGTATGTTAAAATTTAGTAGAGCTTTGGAGATCCCATTTCCATAATTGGACAATGGAGATCGGGCCATTATAGTAATTGCCTCCTTTTACCTTAGTGTGGACCATGGATAGTAAGGGGGTATGTTTACAGGTTGTTTGAATGCTTGATTAAGTGCATTCTATGAGTATGTGCTTGTAAGATTTCATGAAGCAATGCTCTTGTTTTAATATGGTTGTACTAACACAATATGTGCTGAGGAAGTTGATATGCACTTGAGTGCAAGTGGGCGCTAGTTGTAGCACTAAGAAAAATGATTTTGAGTTGATTGTAGACTATGATATGGTTGTTAGTATTGGTAAAGGTTGATTTAAAATTAATAGACATGATGTCTTGATATTTGGAACATGTGACTGACATGTGTGAACAGTTTTAGGGAAACATGCTTGCCATTAGCATGAAAAGGTAACAATTGATTTGGGTATATAACTAACAGTTGGGTGATGTAATAGCACATAATAAGACTCAATTGAAACAAGGTAAAAAGGTAAAAGAAAGGAATTTGGTGAGAATTCCTTTCCTTATGTTTGCAAACCTCACTATCCAAATGAATGAGTGCTTTGTATGAATACAAGAAGTTTTCTTAACCTTGATTTTGTCTGATATTATGTAGATATGTGTTATATTCATGAACATGAATTGATAGGTTGTTATCTTAAGGATGATATTTAAGATATTAAGAGGTTGAGTTCTAATCTTGTAAAGACATGAATAAAGGAATGAGCTATTGTTGCGTGACACAGGGAATCGTAGGGCAAAAGACACTACCATAAAATCTTGAAGAAGGCTCGAGCTGAGCTTTTATCTATGAACCCTTGAAATAACTAGGAAGACATGGGGGATTGAGTCATGGTGTTTACTAGAAGTCTTGTACTTCCAGTGTTTTGTGATTTGTTTGTGCGTGATTTTCAGTTTTGATTCTATCTGGTGCATGGCCATGCCACTTTGTTTTTGATGTTGTATTTTTGTTAGCTTTCCATGTTTGTCTTCTTGTTTTCCTTTTGTTCTTGCCTTTTATGTTTTGAGGGTCTTGGGAATTGGTTGAGAAAGAGCAAAGTTAATGGAGATCGTGGAGAGCTTTGTGGTACCCAACAGGTAATGAAAGACCTAGATGAAGCCCGGTGCATGAATACAGGGCAACTGAAGGCATGAATATGACAACCAATTGGACTCATTATGTCCATTGAGTTAAATGGATAGTGGTTGAACAATTATGAGAAATGTAGTAGGAAAGGTAAAGTAAATCGGCTTAAGGTAACAGATGCCTTGGCTAAGTTGGGAACTATGGTTCTCAATGTTGTGCTTGTTTTGCATGGATAAAGGGATTTATCATAACCTAGACCTTATGATATTTGGTAATTATGTTGTAATCATGATTATGTTGATGTCTATATATGTATACATGTATGTATATATGTTGTTGTCTAACATGTTTGTTAGGGATCATGCTTATGGAGGTGAATGGAATTAGGAGGTTCCTTGTCTTATGGAGAATCAACTGGGAAGAGTATCCCTAACATATTTATGAGGTTAATATCATGTGTATATGAATTGATATTCTATGCTTATAACTATGCCTATGTTTATGTTATGGATATGCTATGTTGAAGGATATATCAGCAGAATGAAAGAAGCACGATTTGCAACATGCTAGGACAAGCTTGGATAGTGGAAAGACACTAGAAGCAAGGTTTCTTGGTAGAGACAATGTGGTCACTAGATGTGAATACTGGTTATAACACCCTCCTCCCACATCTACCCAAGTAACTGTCCAACTGGGTAAACATGCGACGAGAGGACATTATTGTATGATTCGACCTCCTAAGTCACATTAAGGAAGTGGAACTGATGGAAACACACCATATAAACCTAAAACATTAGCATTAGGACCCTTAGGAACCATCCCAAACTTTCTTCCAACCAGCCTCTGGGTCCCACTGAGATTTTGGACCACTTGACCCCCGGAGACTCCTATTCTATAGGCCTTCCATTGTCGAGGAAGCTATGGATGCACTAATGACAAGACATGCCAACGTCTAGGGATTATTTTTCTCAGTGCTATGCCAACGTCCATGGGATTTGAGCCACTTTTTCAGGCCCAGCGTATAGGTCACTGCCCATAATTGAATGACACCTTCAGAATAGTAAAATAATAGGGAAATGACAATACAAATACAATTACTTGAATAAGACCTTGACTGGATCCCTACTAGCCATGATAGGCATTTCATCAAACATGTCACAAATATGTAACCTACTAATGTAAATAACATATCTGAGCATAGGGGTCTCATACTTACCTGAGAATCACTAAGAGGCATTGATGCCTCAACACATTAATTTCCATTTCATCCATTAGTTCATAGATACATTTTTCTTTCATTTACAAGTAAAAACATGATGAGATCCATACAAAGATACTATCATAAAACATACAAATAACCAACATAATAGAATAAAAAATACAAATGAAATCACAACTATATGATCCACATATAAACGAGTATAATACTCATATAAATACAAGGATAAACAACCTCATATTGATGATGAAAAATCCAAACCTGGGATGGGACTTTCGTGTTCCACTGGACCATGGAATGGCTGAACCAAATCTCTCTTTAGCCATTCACCCCCATGCCATATTCCAAGCATGAATGTGGGATCTCTTTGAACACATCAATCCAAAACCATTTAGGGCTTCCATAGGCCATCCACCTCAACCCATCAAACAATGATTCCACCTCATGGTTGGACATCACAAAATAATCATCAGATTGGTCTCTATCTAAGCCTTCCAGGGCTCTAGAGCATTTGTTCCAACCAAGGCTTCCAGGACTAGTAACTTAAACTACAATTGTTGTCGGGCTTCTAGGACTAGTAACTCAACACACCAAGGGCTTCCAGAGTGTTTGTCCAACCAAGGCTTCTAGGACTAGTAACTCAACCCAAGCTGTTATAGGGATTCCCGAGAGTTTTTCCAACCAAGGCTTCCAAGAACTGATAACTCAACCCAAGCTAAGGAAACATGAGATCCAACCAAAAACAAAACAAGGAAATAAAACCATAATCTCCATGGCTATCTAGGAAATGACAAGGCTAGGAAATCTACTGTCAATCCAGGCAATCCTCCATGCTAATAAAAGATCATGACCAATAATCCACATGCGTATGCAAAAACTAGTTAGGAAAACATACATGCAACTCGGTACTTGCAAGCCAAATCCATTGTAGTTGTTGATCCCGATGTCCTCTTGTGCTTTCCTACCCTTCATTTTCTTTCTCGCTCCAAAACTATAAGTATGCCACATTCTCCAAGAGTGCTCCAAAAAAAATCTAAGTGTCCAAGAGTATGAGAAAGAGATAATAATGTGAGAGCTCCAAAACTGAAATGACAAAAGTATGCATACTGATCCTCATAATCCTTTTTATGAATGAGGCCTCTATTTTCTTCATTTTACATTATTTTCCTTCATTTTTCTCCTCACATGCAACTTGTGACCTTTCACCTTCCTTTTCTCCTAATTTCCATTATTTTCATAAATAAATGTGCCAAATTCCATTTTTTCTTTCCAAAGCCTTAGCCATTTTCTTTGCCAATTTCCTTAGCCATTAATAACCAAATGAACACCCACACTAGGATTTCTTTCCCAACATTCATCTTGGAATAAGTGTCCTATCATACGTGGTTATTATTTTTCCTTTATTAACTTTTATTACATGGAATTTTCACCAGGGTTGTTACAGAACCCTCCCCCTTGGGGGAACACCATCCTCAGTGTTCAACAACACCTATAACCACAAGAATGCTATAAGAAAAACATACTGCAAATGGAGCTTTATAACTTAGCTCGTTGCAGTATTTATAATGGTCAACCTACTAAGAAGCAAACCAACATGAAAACATAACATCATAATGACATGACACCCATTTCGCTTATTGGAGCTTTATAACATATCTCATGGTGGTATTTACATCCATATAAAACTGTACATATACCAAACATCATCAAAACATGTACCAAGACATATACCAAAACAGCATACCAAAACGGCTTTGCCTCAACCGACAAACAAGGAAGGATACATAGCTCGCATCTGATCTGCCATTTCCCATGTAGCCTCATCAGTCCCAAAGTGCTTCCATTTCACCTTAATCTTCTCAATTTCTTAGTTTCGGAGCATGAACACCTTTTTATGCAATATATACTAAGGCTCCAGCTGAAATTATCCATCTGGCTCGACCTGCAATAGAGAACATTCAATCACATGATTAACATCTTTAACATACTTTTTAAGCAATGACATATGGAAAACATCATGGAATTTCACTATCAGAGGGAGTGCAAGTTGATAGGATATTATCCCAATCCTCTCAATAATACTGAAGGGTCCACAAAACTATGGTTCCATCTTGGCACATGATCCAATCCGCAAGGAGCTCTTATTTGGTTTGATGCACAAGTACACCAGTTCCCCAACCTAAAACTCCATGAAAACATGGTTCCGATATTCATAGCTCTTCTGCCTATCCTGTGTTGCCTTTATATTTTTCTTTATTACCTTCATTTCCTGTTCCATGTCCACCAACATGTCCGGTCCAATCAACATCCTGTTGATTGGATCACTCCAACTGATGGGAGTATTGCAACTGCACCCATACAATGCCTTAAACAGACTCATCTTCAAATATTCTTGATGCCCATTGTTGTAACAAAACTCCACCAATGGAAGATACGCATTCCAGTTTCATTGTTGATGCATCACATACATCCTCAACATGTCCTAAAATACCCTGTTGACCGTCTCTATCTGTCCATATGTATGTGGATGATAAATTGTATTGAAGGCCAACTTTGTGCCCAACTCCTTTCAAAACTTGGAAGTGAACTTTGCATCCATGTCTGACATGATATTATTTGTAATACCATACATTCTGATCACATCTCTGATATATACCTATGCTACATTGTTAGCTAAGAATGTAGACTTCACTGGAATGAAGTGTGCAACCTTTGTCAACTTGTCCACAACAATGATGATGGAATCATGTTGTCTCACTATCCTCGGAAAAACTGTGATGAAGTCCATGGAAATGACCTCCCATTTCCATTATTGAATCGTAATTTGTTGTAGCGGTCCACCTGGATGTTTACACTAAAAATCAAAACACATAGCCACAAACTCTACTACATCCTTCTTCAGATTCAACTACCAATAAAATCTCTTCACTGCGGTCACTACTATCTGGCACATGTTTCTTGTCTCTGAATTTAACCCATCCATATATTGTAAGGCCATAGTCCACATCCTGTGCACCTGCACCTGCACCTATACCTGTACTTGTACCACTGCTTGTACATGTGCTACTATCCAAACTCTGTTGCAACCTGTGCACAATCTCCATATACCTGACATCTTGTTGACCTGGTTGAAAAATCCTATCATATAAGTCTGTCCCATAGAAGCTCATAAATTCTAAGTGATTTACTTGTATTTTCCTACTAAGGGCATCTACCACCATGTTCTCTTTATCTATTTGACCAATCAAATATGAATGGCAGGTAGGCTCAGTTGTTTGCTATGATCAGTGAGTTCAATTTTGATTATTCATAAATGTAAACCTCCTTTCCAGAAGATAGTGTCTCCACATCATCAACGCATGTATGATCACTGCCAACTCAAGATCATGTGTGGGGTAGTTCTTCTCGTGCTCATTTAGTTTTCATGACTCATAACATACCACCTGTTCATCCTGCATAAGGACTCCACCAAGTCTTTTCTTGCAAGCATACGTGCATACTACAAACTCTGTCCAGATCTACAATCTTTAACATTGGTGCATATGTTAAAAATTGCTTAAGTTGCTCAAAAATAGCCTCACACTCCATTGAAACTTCTTACCCTTTCTCTGCAATGATGTAATAGGATAAACAATCTACGAGAAGTTCTTGATGAACCTCTTGTAATAGCCTTCCAACCCCATGAAACATCTTACCTCATCCACATTTCTAGGAGCTACCCACTCCATGATGGCCCTTATCTTTTCTAGATCTACTACAATTCCCTGCTTGGAGACAACATGTCCTAGGTAATGTACCTTATTCTGAAAGAAACACCACTTGCTAAGCTTACCATACAACTGATGCTCTCTCAACAACCTCAACACTGCTGCTAAATTCTCGGCATGCTCTTCCTCATTTTTTAGAATATACCAATATGTCATCAATGAACACAATAAAAAACTTGTCCAAATTCAGACGTAACACACTATTCATCAAGCACATAAATATAGTTAGATAATTATTCAAACTGAATGGATCTACAAAAAACTCATAATTCCCATACTTGGTCCAGAAAGTTGTCTTGTAAATGTCCTCCTCTTTGATGCGTACCTGGTGATATCCAAATCTCAAATCAATCTTCAATAAAATTGTTGCTCCCTTCAACTAACCGAACAAGTCATCAATACTCGGTAACAAATACCTGTTCTTGATGGTCACTTTGTTCAACTTCCTGTAGTCAATGCATAATATGAGAGTACCATCTTTCTTTTTCAAAAACAATACTCGTGCGCCCCAAGGTGATACACTTGGCATAATGTATCCCTTGTCAATAATTTCCTTCAACTACAACTTTAGCTCTACCAACTCAGGTGTACTCATCTTGTAAGGTGCCTTTGGTGCCAGAGCTGCTCATGGCACCAACTCAATAGAAACATCTACCTCCCTGTGAGGTGGAAAATCTGAAATGTCCCCAGGAAATACATCCTGAAACTATTGTAGAACTGGGTACTTGGTCAAAACATTTGCATCCTCTACTTCCTTACCCTTGTCACTATAAATGTGCACTACGAATAACATACACCATTTCCTACATAGTTGTCACCATCCTAACTGATGTGGATTTATTCTTTCTGTGCAAGACTCTTGGTTCCCCATTGTCATCCACACACTCAATTGCTTTCTCATAAAAATCTACCTTGATTCTACGGAGGTACAACCAATCCATGCCTAACAACATATTGTATGATCCCAACGGTAATACATTCAAATGTTATGTGGTAGGCATACCATTCAAATCAAATGCACAAGCTCTTACCCAGTGATGACCTTACTTCTTTGTACCTGTAGCCAACTTCACTAACCAAGATTATGCATGAAATTCCTTACTAAAACCACACTTAGCCACCAAGTCAAGACTAACATATCTATAATTACATCTAGGGTCAATAAAAATATAAATAACTTGATCATAAATCCTACCATCCATCTCAATGATAGATGCATGATGGTATGCTTGTTAGTTATCCAATGCTACATAAATACGAGGAATGCTTTGACCAACATCCCCAATAGTTTTTGTGTCCTGTGCACTATATATTTGAGGCCTACCACCCTAATTGTACAGACAATGTCTCCTACGATGATCCTTACCACAAGTCCAATACTCTATAGGCTTCTAGTTTGCATCCTTATTTTGCTCCTCATATCGAAATCCTTGTCCTCTATCTAATGCATTGAACTTCTTAGATGGCACTACATTCCCTTTATTACCTGTACTCTGAGGTCTTACTCGCTTTCTGTCCCATTTTCCTTTGTTCTTTGCATTACCTTTCCAGTTTGGCTTAGTCTCAATTATTTGCTTCAATTGCTCATAGCAATGCCTTAGCTTTCAGATGATCTCCTCCAATGATTTAGGCTCATTGAACTCAATCTTGTCTTTGAATGCAACCTATAATCCACTAATGAACCTTTGGATATTGGTATTCTTCTCCATCAGGTAAGTCATATACCTTAGTAGCTCCAATAACCTGCTAGTGTACTCATCATCTGTCATAGATCCCATCTTTAGCTCATAGAATTATTTTTCCCTGTCATCAAAGTATCTCTTTGATAGATACTTCTTCTTGAATAGCCACTCAAACTCACTCCAAGTCAAGTCTTCCTCATGTATACCTCTGACATTCTTCACATCTTCCCACCAAATTTTGTTTTACCTTTGAGACTGAATGTAGCTACTCTGGCTTTCATGTTCTTTGAATAGTCATGAAACCTAAAGAAATTCCTCATACCAAGAAAGCATGCCTCTACATCCTGTGATTTCTTAACCTCTCCATCAAATGTAGGTGCCTTTTCTTTCTTAAAATCATCCGAAAAATACCCCTTATCACTCCTCCTATAACGATGATAATGATATCGATCATCATGCTTGTCAGAACCAGAACTAGAATGGTACTTGTTTCTATCCCCTCTCTTATCTGGAGCGTCTAACAATCTACCATCTCTGACTGTGTCATCTCTATCTGACCTATGACCACCATGCGACCTACTACAATATGCCCCATTAGTTTTTTCCTCCTGCTCATGGTTGATCCAATGTGGTCCCTATCACTATAAATCTGACAAACTCTGAAGTATCACTGCATTTAAATCTACTAGCTTCTCATGTTCCTGTGTGATTGTATCATTATCTTCCTTACAAATCCTTATTTCTTCCTTTAATCGTCTCAGTGTATATGCCAAATCGGAAGAATTCCCAAGACCATACTACTCATCTGATTCATAGGGAGAGTCTTTTCAGTCTACCATCTTGCTAGCCTTTAGATATTTCTTCCTCCAAGGTATATCATATTAGCTAAACCAAATCATAATAAACCAACATACCTTGGTATAGCTCGGGGAGGATACCTTGTCTGCAAGATCAACAAGTCAATGTGATACATGTATAACATAATCATGACAACATATAGAAACATAACACATAAGCATATAACCATGCAACCATCATTCTAGCTAGAGTCCAGTCATCAATGCATGACCTTATCAACAACACATACCACGACCTCATGCATGACAACCACCATTACATCATTGTACACTTGACCACATGCAAACATTAACATGCATAAGCAATGTGTAATCCACCACACACACGCATAAACACATATAATCAAGCATAAATGAACAATACCTGTAACCAAGCATACAATAATGTAACTAAGCATATAAGTATGATACATGTAAATGACATATAACAAAATGTAATTAGTCATACATTCATGACGATGCATACCACAACAACACCATCAAATTCCACATGGCGACATTACTACAACCATGATCAACACCATGCAAATGCAACAATCACATGGCCCTACAACACAAGAGACACACATGCAACCAACATGGATGCATGACCAACAAACAATCTGTCCAGTCCGAGGGGTGAACCATGCTTTGATACCACTCTGTAATACCCTCCTCCCACATCTACCTAAGTAACTGGCCAACCGGGGTAAACATCCGATGAGAGGCCACTATGATATGATTCAACCTCCTAAGTCATGTTAAGGAAGTGGAACTGACGGAAACATGCCATACAGACCTACAACATCAGCATTAGAAGCCTCAGGAACCATCCCAACCTTTTTGCCAACCAGCCCTTAGGTCCCATTGATATTTTGGACCACTTGACCCTCGGATGCTCCCATGCAATAGGCTTTCTAGCATCCAAGAGGCTTTAGACTCTCTCATGAAAAGGCATGCCAACATCTAGGGACTATTTTGTTCAGTGTTGTGTCAGTGTCGCTAGGATTTGAGCCACTTTTTTACGCCCAGAGCCTAGGTCACTACCCATAATTGAATGACATCTTCAAAACAGTAAGATAACATGGAAATTATATTACAAATACAATTACTTGAACAAGACCTTGACTCGACCCCTACTAGCCATGACAGGCATTTTTTCAAACATATCACAAATATGTAATCTACAGGTGTAAATAATAGATTTGAGCATAGGGGTCTCATACTTAGCTGAGAATGACTAAGAGGCATTTATGCCTCAACACATTAACTTCCATTTCATCCATTAGGTCATAGATACCTTGTTCATTCGTTTAGGAGTAAAAACATGATGAGATCCATACATAGCTACTGTCATAAAACATATACATAACCAACATAATAGCAACAACAATAATACCAATGAAATCATACCCATATGATCCACATATAAACCTCTATAATAGTCATAGAAATAAAAGGAGAAATAACCTCATATTGATGATACAAAATCCAAACCTAGGATGGGACTTCCACACTCCACCCGATCGTAGAATTGCTGAGCCAAATATCTCTCCATCCATTCATCCTCATGCCATATCCCAAGCATGAATTTGGGATCTCATAGAAAAAATCAATCCAAAACCATTTAGGGCTTCCAGAGGCCATACACATCAACCCATCAAACAATGATTCCACCTCACGGTCAGACATCACAAAAACATCATCAGATTGGTCTCTATCCAAGCCTTTCAGGGCTCTAGAGAATTTGTTCCAATCGAGGCTTCTAGGACTAGTAACTCAACCCATCGCTGCTACCGGGCTTCCAGAGCATTTTTCTAACCAGGGCTTCCAGGACTAGTAACTCAACCCACTAAGGGATTCCAGAGCGTTTTTCCAACCAAGGCTTCTAGGTGACTAGTAACTCAACCCAAGTTGTTACAGGTCTTCTAGAGTGTTTGTCCAACCAGGGTTTGCAGGAACTAATAACTCAACCCAATCTAAGGAAACATGAGAACCAACAAAAAAAAAACAAGGAAATAAACCAATAATATCCATGGCTATCTAGGAAATAGCAAGGCTAGGAAATCCACTGTCAATCCAGGCAATCCTCCATGCCAGTGACAGATCATGACCAATAATCCACATGCATATGCCATACATGTCAAAACTAGTGAGGAAAACATACATGCAACTCAGTACCTGCAAGCCAAATTTGTTGTAGCTGCTGATCCCAATGTCCTCTTGTACTTTCCTTCTCTTCCTTTGCCTTCTTTCTCTAAAAAGCCAAGTATGCCACACTCTCCAAGAGTGCTCCAAGAAAACTCTAAGTGTCCAAGAGTATGAGAGAGCTCTAAAACTGAACTGATAAATTCTGTGTATTGATCCTCAAAAGCCTTTTTATGAATAAGGCCTCTATTTTCTTCATTTTCTATTATTTTCCTTCATTTTCCTCCTCACATGCAACCTGTGACCTTTCATCTTCCTTTTCTCCTAATTTCCATTATATTCATAAATAAATGTGCCAAAATGCCATTTTTCCTTTCCAAATCCTTAGCCATTGCCTTTGCCAATTTCCTTAGTCATTAATAACCAAATGAACACCCACACTAGGATGTTTTGTCCAACATTCAGCTTGGAATAAGTGTCCCATCAACCGTGGTTATTATTTTTCCTTTATTAACTTTTATTACATGAAATTTTCACCAGGGTTGTTACATTGGTGTTGTGTGCATGTTTCATATGCAATGTTGTGTTTATGTTGCATATGCGGTGTTGTGTACATATGGTGTTGAGTGCATGTTACATATGCGGTGTCATGTACATACGATGTTGTGTACATGTTTTATATGCGGTGTTATGTACATATTGTGTTGTGTACATGTTGTATATGTGATGTTGTGTACATATGGTGTTATGTGCTTGTTGTATATGTGGTGTTGTGTGCATGTTGTATATGTAGTGTTATGTATATATGGTGTTGTGTGCATGTTATATATGTAGTGTTATGTATATATGGTGTTGTGTGCATGTTGTACATGTGGCGGTATGTGCATGTGGTGCTATGTACATGTGATACATGTGGTGTTGCGTACATGTGGTGTTGTGTACACATTTTACAAGTGGTGTTGGGTACATGTGGCATTATGCACACATCGTACACATTGTCTCATGCACATGTGGTACTTTGTTATGTGTATTATGTATTTGTTGTATCATGACTTGTGTATTTATTGTGTTATATTATACATACTTATATGTATTGTGTTTTACACTGGGTGTAGGTGTATGTGTTGTGTTGTACATCATGTGTGGGTGTATGCATGTGATGTACACTATGTGTATGTATACATGATTTAAGAGAAGAGAAAACATTGGGTGTTTTTTGGGTGTAACCACCAATTCGATGTGTGTATGGAAAGAACAAAAGAACAAAGGTAGAAGAAAAGAACCGTTTGAAAGATAAGTATAAGTATTTTATTTTAGTTTAATTATGACGTAATCTATGACTTTGATCTATGATGGTTACATGTGATCTATGATTTTGATTTATGACAGTTGAGTTTTGAGCTAGCCAAAAGTGATATGTTTATACATGATGGTTTGATCGAAGATCTAGTTTGACAGTTTGTAATAGGAAGTAAATATTATTGCAAGGGTACTTATTGACAGGCCACCAATGAGATATGATTTCAATTTATTTTAGTTCCTTTTGGGTGTAATGGAAATTATGTGCTTGGTACACGAAAGCATGAAATGCCTGGTTTGGGTAGTTGAAAGTGACTGCAAGAATTAGTAGCAGCAATAAAAAGGAATTGGAACAAGAAACAATATGCAGGTAAAGCACTTTAGGAGCAGGACCATTGTGGGACACTAGTACCCAACATTGTCCATTGATTTCCATGACTATGTTATGACCAATATGATGGTTTTCGGGTAGTGATATACCTTGGTTTTTGGTACTTCCGATGCGAGGAAATGTTGCCAAGGGATGGGTCACTCGAAATGAGGATGCCAACAAAAATTGCAAGGTGTGTGACTGCACAGAAGGGGGTGACCGGAATTCCCAAGGGACTATGTAGCAGAGAATGGAAAGCCGAGGAATGAATTTTTTTTGGTCATCAACATTGTAGGATGGAATCATAAATACATTGGGATTTTACCCTAGAACAATGAGCCAATAATTGTTTGCTGAGAGAACAGGTAGCGCGAGGATTGTAGCATTGGACATTAGATGTGGACCTTGATTTTGGCAATGGATTCTGGACTTCCTCGGAAGGGGGTGAATCCTTGTACTACTTTTGAGGGTGGAGGTGTGAGCCTCTGGATTCCCTTATCACTGATGCGAGCATCCTATCTTTTTATTTGTTGGTTGAATAAAATGTTCATATGTATATATGTGTGTATTATTGTAAATACTGTATCGAGATATGTTTATAAAGCTCCATAGATAGTATGATTATATAATTGCTAAAGCAAATGTGCATGATTATATGTTTTTGTTATTGTAAATACTACATCAAGCTGGGTTATAAAGCTCCATAAGCACTATGGCGGTCATGTTTTCAATAGTTGATATGTTGTACATACTACAAAAAGCTATGTTATAAAGTGCCACAGGTAGTATGTTTTTCTATTTATAAGCATTATTGAACACTGAGGATGGTGTTCCCCCAAAGGGTAGGGGTTTTTAATAGCCTTGTGTTAAGTTTTCATGTAAAAAAATATAATACGAAGGTCATGGGACATGTATTCCAAGACGAATGGTGGGAAAAACATCCTAGTGGGGATTATTTTTAGTTTATTTGTGGCTAAGGAAATTGGAAAAGGCGAAGTGGCATTAATTGGCATTTATTTATGAAAATAAAGGAAAATAGGAGAAAATGAATATGAAGGGTCACAAATTTTCATGAGAGGGAAATTGAAAGAAAAATGAAGGAAAATGAAGACATTAGAGGCCTCAATGATAAGAAGGATTCTAAGGATTAGTTCATAGCTTTCTAGCTAGTTCACTCTTTTTTCAGCCTAGTTTTGGAGCTCTCAATTCATTCACTCTCTCTCTCTCATACTCTTGCAGCCCTGCAGTATTCACTTGGATTTGGAGAAAGAAAGCAAAGGATAAGCAAGGAAGCGCAAGGAAACAGTTGGATCAACATCTACAATTGGATTGCTTTGCAGATAATATGTTGCTTGTATGATCTCCTTGTAGGTTTTGGCATGCATAATATATGCATGTAGTTTGTTTTATTATGTGTTTTCACTGGCATGGATATTTTCCTGGATTGACAGTGGTTTTATCCTTTCCTTGCCATTGTCTAGATAACCATGGTGTTGTGGGTTTTTTCCACTTGTTGTTTTCTGATTGGTTCTTAGGTTCCTTGTGGCCATGGGTTGAGTTACTAGTTCATGGAGTCATTGGTTGGGACATTCTATGGAATCCTTGGAAAACCTTGGGTTGAGTTACTAGTCTTGGAGGCTAGGTTGGACAAACACTATGGATCCCTTGGTAGCCTGAGGTACTGGTCCTAGAGCTGGGTTGGCCAAACACTCTAGATCCCTTGAAGGTTGTGGGTTGAGTTATTAGTTCGTGGAGACATGGTTCGAAAAAACACTTTGGAGCCTTGAACAACTTGGGTAGAGACCAATTTGGTTGGTGTTAGTGATGTCCAACCATGAGGTGGAATCACTAGTTCAGGTTTGAGGTGGTTTGGACTCTGGAAGCCCTAGTTTGGTTTTTCTTGGTTTATTCTATGATATCCAATATTCATTCTTGGAATATGGTGTGGGGGTGATTGGATAAAAGAAATATTTAGTTAAACCCAATCTATGGTCAGGTGGTATGTGGAAGTCCCTGATTTGGTTAGTACTTTTCACACGTTAATATGTGTTATTATTTATTGATGACCAATGCACATAATTGCTAATTTACTATTGTTTACATGACTGGTTGTCATGGCTTTATTTCTGGCTAAGTATATGCTACATGCATGGTGTATTTATTATTATATGATGTGCTCTTGATCTAGATATATTCATGGTTTGACAGGCTCTTCGTTATTTTATATGGATGCATGAGCTAATATGTGTTAATTGCACAAAGTATGTGAGGGCATCAAAACTTCTTGATGAATGTCTAATGAAACCAATGTAAAAAATGACTAAACTATGGATCCATGACTTATAAGTACTATGCTAGATGAAAAGTGTTTGTAAAAATGAATATCAAGTGTTGGCAAGTTAGACCCCATTTCCGTAACTGCATCTTGGAATTTTGATCATGTATGGTAACTTTCAACTCATATTTACCCCGGTAAGTATGCTAAAGCAGGTAAATTTGGGGTGAGTGGTTGCAAATAGTTTTCTTAAAACCCCACTAAGTCCAAATCTTGCCCAAATGTTGTTTGTGATTTCTCAATTGTCTTACATAGAAAGCACCCAAAATGAAATTCTCTCTCAGGATACTAGTGGTGTAAAGATGAAGGCCATTCTCCTTCATCCCCATAGATATTAATATACTACATTTCAACCTACTGAGCCAGGGCCCATTTTCATTCACAATGTTTCCTTAATGGGATTGCAAAGAACTAAGGGTTTCCTTCTCTAATCCAATAGTTCTTCAACACTTCGGATTTCTTAGTGCTTTCATGATTAAATAAAATAAAATACTCAACACTTATTAGCCCTTTATCTCAGGTTAAAGACTTCAACAAACTCACCAAATCAAGCGAATCATAGTTCTACACAGGGTGTTATGTTTGAGGAGTTTTTGTTTTTTGTTTTGTTTTGTTTTTGTTTTTGTTTTGTTTTTGTTTTGTTTTTGTTTTTTGTTTGTTTTTTTTTTCTTCCTTCTATTTAGAGTCATAGTCTTAGAACCCTTGTGTGTCCCCATTTGTCCTTTCACAGGTTTTTCTCCAAGGTGTTATGCTTGAGGAGTTTTTTTTTTTTGCCTTCTATTTAGAGTCATAGTCTTAGAACCCTTGTGTGTCCCCATTTCTCCTTTCATAGGTTTTTCTCCAATTCCACAAACACCCACTTCTCTTTTCGAATTCTTTCCTCAAATCCTTGTCTCATATTTCTCATCGGTTTCTCTTCATTTGATTTCAAGTTAGAGCTACCCATTTTTGGTTAGATCAAAATCTTCTCTTCAAACCCTTAGAAGTATTTGGATTTCATTTTCCCATCCCATGGATGAGACAGTTGGGTACATACCTAGCTACTTCTATAATAATGAGATTTGTAGCTCAACTATCAACTTCCCTCCCATTGATATTTTCTTGGGGAAGTTAATAATATTGGATATTTTAAATAATTTTACTAGCATTGGTAGAGATATTCCATTTCTAGGTTTGTACCATATCCTCGTTGTTGGCTTCCCTATCTCATGGCTCCTCATGGTCCATATCAAGGCCCTTCCTCTTCATCAATTGCTATTAAAAATATAATTACAATTTTATAGGTTTTTTTACCCTTTTACATTTGCATGCACATATAGGCATCACTAACATAATTAATGACAATATCAGTGTGGGTTTAAGGCTAGGATGTTGCATGTTTTCTAAATTTTGTGTTGATCATGGTGGACCTTGTACCTTCCTTATGACTTATTCATTAGCTAATGTACTTATGAATGAATTTTTTTAATATTATCAAAGAAAATTTCAACCTTCACTGCTTCTTTTATGGTGGATTCCTTCACGCTTTAGTATCCATATATAACATCTAATGTTGAAGGTGGAAAATACCCAACACAAGTTTTAAAAGGGGACTTACAAGTAGAATTATGGATTTTAGAATTATAAGAGTACATAATATAAATCAAATTTTCATCCTAGGTCCTTGGATGCATCTGATTGTAACTACTCAAAAGCTACACCAATATGTTATTGACTAAATCTATTTTTCCATATATTGTGGATGGAGATTTGTGGATATTTTCAACTTAGTGTCCATCTCCTCTCAAAGCATAATCCTCAAATCACCAAAAAATATTGTATCTCTATTTGAGATGATGTTCCTTGGTGTCCCAAACTACGCCTAAACATTTTCAAAGAACATATTTGTTTCTCCTTGATGGTATTTTAGAAGGAATAAGAAAGAACATCTTGTTAATCTTATAAACTACAAAAAACCAATAGTCATTTCCATTCATTTTTCTTAGCAAACCACTCATGAAATCCATGGAGATTCTCCCCTAGGGTTTATTAGGAATAGGAAGGGTATTATATAAACTTAATTTTTGTTACTAGGCTTATTGGTACAACAAAATATGCATCTTATAATCAAATTAGATGCATCATCTTGTATTCTAAATCAATAAACATACCTTTATAATTTAGAAATAATTCATTACAACTTTGGAGGTGCAAGATTCTATAATAAGATACAATATTTCACATTTAGTACCATAAAGCTTGTTTGGCTTGTGTTAGCGTCAGTCTTGTTTTCCTGTCACCAGGATCAATTGTGCTTTTACTAAGCTTGTCAGGAGTCTCAAAATCAAATTTTATCATGTCACTAGGTTTACATAGTAAATTTGGTCACTATTTAGTTAGTCTAGGAATGCGTTCAGTCTTTTGAAAATTCACTTATGCTGGTCACCTATCTCATTCACATGAAGGTGTCATAATAAAGAAAGTTATCTTTATATCAATCATCATCATCATTCCATTCAGTTTTAGGTCTTTCATTAGGTCATTAGGGTTTCCAAGGTCCATCATTACCATATGTAAATCCAACAGTGAATAGAGCATGACAAACAACTCTTTGACATTAACTTGTTGAGTTTTCACAAGTTCATCATGATTTCAGTTTGAAAGGCTCTAGAAGAAGAAGTTCCAGTGCTCAAAAAGTGAAAATACAGCCCAGGTTTCAGCCTTCTAAGGTGACTCTGTTTTCAAAAGTGAAAAATCAGTTTTTCAAAGGTTTGTGGGTCCCATTTCTTTTCAAAAGGGAAATTAATTTTCCTATATAAACTAAAAAGCCCCAAACTTGTCTTATTTACCTCTCATTCATCATTGTGCATCGAGCTCTCCCTCCCAAAAGCGAGAAAAACTCGATTTCATAGGAAAAAGTGGCAAAAAATTACCAGCGCTCCGCTCAGGAACATTGTGCTATGCTTGGAGGCCTGGCACCGTGCTCAAAAACACTGTGTTGCGCTTGGGTGTTCTACACTGCGCTTGGGCTAGAGTACCTCAAGTTTGCCCGAAACTCACCCAAATTGAATTTTTAAGCTTGTTCCCCTATTTTCTTGCAATCCTAAGCTCATCCACAAGTAAGGACACCATATTACTCACATTTTTATTTTGCAAGATGAATTCAAGCCAAATATTTCTTCATTTAGGGTTTTTAGTGAATTTGCCATGAAATGATGATAGGGTTGATGATGGTCATTTAGTTTTCTTGATTTTAAACATGTAAAATATCATCCTACACCTATACACATGTTTAATATGCTATATGAGCCATTGAATGAACCTCAAAACATTAAATTACTTCACTAAAAGTGAAACCCTAGCTCATTCTTATGGGATTTGCACAGTTTTCCTAGAAACCCTGTTTTTCCCCTTTCACAAATACATTGTCCCTTTATTTCACTTCCTTTCATTTTCATTAGTTGTTTATAGTCCATATCCACCTCTTTCAAATTCCCTTTGCCATTTTTTCAACTCCACCTACCCATCATTTCATTTTTCACTCATCCCTCACTGTTTTTTCTCATTTTCTTGTTGTTAGGGTTTTTATCACCATGGAAGGAGACTCATCACCAGAGAGGAAGAGACATCACAAGGGAGGAAAAATTCTTAGATATGAGCCATCTAACTAAAATGAAATCAATTCATCTCCTTTTGTCAAATAGTGCTTTGAAGATGTAAATTGCTTAGATTTTTGCAAAAGGGTGAGTGAAGTGGGTTTCAATGAGCAGCTGACAGATTGGGTTGCAACTCAGTTGAAAGGTGAAAGTGCTATTATTGCTGGTGTTGAATTCACTTTTTTAGTGGCCTCCATTTCACTTGCTACAGGGCTACCAAATAATGGTGAATATTGGTTCAAGGGGATGAACTTGGATCTTGAAAATTATAGACCCTTCTTGAAAACACCATACAGGGAAAAACATGCTCATATTATGCCTTTCAGGTACTTATTGGAGAAGTATGCCCCCTTGATGAAGGTTGTCATGAAATTATTTACATGTGAAGGAAGATTCTCTAGAATATATGCCTATCACATTCGGCTCCTAATGCACTTTACAACTCAGAAACCACTCAATATGTGCAACTACCTGTGTAGGAGCATTGCCAAGATGTCAGAGAGGATATAGATGAAGAAAAAAGAGCACTATCCTAGTCTATTTCATCATAGTCTGATCAAGACTATAGTCCTTCATCAACTTGCAGAGAAGAATATGACATGGGAGTCTTTTTTGGAAACAGCTTTGAAATGGCATGAAACCAATGTGGCAACTCAACCTTCTAGCATGCCAACACAACAACTGGAAGTTGGGTCTTCTAGAAAATCAGTTGAAATGCCTAAATCACCTAAACCTGAGGTGACCAGGATGTACAAGAGAGGAAAGAGGCTTGTGTTTTCTTCTCATGGTGAGAAAGGGGACAAGCCTTCTACATCAGCAAAACAAGGACCATCAGTGTAGGATAAGGACTTGGTTGAGCATGAGTTTGAGTTGGTTGAGTTAGAGGCAGAAAATGAGACTTCAAGCATGTAGCAGATGATCATAGACAAATATTATCAGATCAAGGAGCTCACAGTCAACATGGAAAGAGCAAGATACATCATCTCATTCCTAGAATAGGAGAATAGTAAATTGAAGGCAAAACAATTGATCATGGAGAAAGAGAAAACCAAACTACTGCAGCAGGTCAGCAAGGGAAAAGCAGTCATGGAGAAAAATGAGCCCGAAGGAACACAAGGAAAATGTAAGAGAAAAGGTCCAAGAACTAAAGGGCTTAAGAAGGCATTATAGGAAGAAGAAAAACACATCTTACTGAATGAGGAGCTAGACCTAGAGGACAAAATTGCTTTAGAGGTCAATTAAGATAAAGGGTACTAGTTAAACGGGGTCAATAACCACTTGGAGAAGCTTCTAGACAAGGCTAATAGAGACAATTAGCTTCTAAGGCACATGGCACACCATTACTAGGCTCAGAACATGATTTGTAATGTCAAGGTCAAGGAGCTTGAAAACAAGCTCAAAGAAGCCCAAAAGGACCAAAATGATGAAGGAAACTTGGAGATGCTTGCTAAAGCATCCATGAGAGCTTAAAATGCCTAATTTTACAGATCTTGACCAATTTTGAGGAAATTTGGATCATTTTGGTTTTTTCAAATTTTGGTGCCTTATTCACAAAATCATCAATTCCAGGCTTCTTCCTCAGGCACCCATTTCAAGAAAATTTTGCATTTTTGGAAAGCCCTTGGCATCCTCTAAAAACCCATTTCTTCATACTTTCTATAGGAGGCCTAAATTTTGAGAAACGTTGGGAAAAGTGGCCAAAAATAAGCTTTTTGTACCTTTTTTTGACAGGCGTTGTGCTCCTAGAGCGATCTTGGGAGAATGGATTTTTGAAGGCCTTCCCATGGGTCATTTCCAAAAATTCAAGGTGTTCTGGAAACTGGACTTGAAAATCAAGTTGACCATTCTCTCTGAGCTTCATTTGGACCTCAGGAAAACACCTGAACGTGGGCTCAAAGTCAGTGATGTGCTTCTGCAATTTCCATTGTTTTTAATTGTAAATTTCACTGTGTAAATTTTCTAGCTTTTAGTTTGACTTGGTCAAAGTCAAAAATCTTAATGTAATGGCACTTGTTTTGAGGCTAGGTGATGTAGGCATGAATAAATGTACATGATAGGCTATTTTTTATGTTTAACAGGTCTCATTAAGGAAGCAAACTCCTAAACAAACTCTCCAAGAAGTGTTTGAGTTTCACCTTCTCACTCTCACCTATTGGTTGAGAGAATCTTGGAGTCAGTTCCACCACCTAGGAATTCGACTCTTGAAGGTGAGAAAATGGTATAAATTAGTCTATATGTATCATTTATATTTCAGAGAGAAGGGTTTGACTTTTGTGGAGGAGGTTTGCATGTAATGATCTTCTCATCTAATACAAAGATAGTTGCAACTATTTTTAAGGAACTCTAGTCCAGTGAGTTCATGGTGTTTGTTCTTCTTTATATCTGTTTTCTAATGGTTAAATCATCTTTATCCACATTTTTTGTCGTCTTTCTATGGATACCTTGTAGTTAAATAGACAATATTCTTGATTTCAAGCTCTGTTTATATGGTTTTCGTAGTTGTGTTTATGTCTTCTAAAAGCTAATGAACTCATATTTGCTTATTATCGATAGTCTCTTATAAAATTTCTATTCTATACTACATTAACAATATTCCAAGTACACCATGGCCTTTTGTTACTTAGCTCCTTTCTATATTTGCTTCTGCACTCCTAAAGCCTAGACCTAATCACTGGCTCCAAACCCTAGTCCAGCAAACCCTAAAATATAAAATTCACCAACACACAAACAATCATACATATCTAGCTTAAAAATTATTTCTTTAAAGTCATTTCACTAATAAAAAACTTTGAGAGATCCCTCTCTTTCTCAGCTGGGCTAGCTACTGAGCTGAAGTGGTTTGAGGTTACCCTTCTCGATCTCCTCCTCAGCCTAGGAAATTGTAAGGGACTAACAAATTCTACGACAACCCTTTTTGGAGATGAATGTCAACCTTACCATCACCTTCATCTACAACTACTTGGATTTGTAGCTATTAGAAAACCTCTTTAAAGTACTCATATTTTATGTATTCCTATTTGTATGCCACCATGTGCATAAGAGTTCTCAAAGTTATGGTCTTGTACATGGATTGAATTGAAAGGTTTTTTTTATCAAGTAATTAGTATTTCCCTTCTTATATTTGATGATTATATGAAATTGTTGTGAAAACCCCATCCACTTGTAGTGTCTCATTTGTTGAAGGTTATCATGGTCTTGCAAATACCATAGTTGTTAGACATCCATGTGTATGTTGGTTTCCTTTCCTATTAGATAGTGTTTCCATTTTTAATAGCTTGAAATAGAGCATAATGTTCCTTGTCATATGCAAGGTTGTTTCGGACCCCACCATAAAATATTTCAAAATTATAACATGTTATATTTCCTCCTTGCATTGAGATTGCTCCCATATCATATCCACATACATTTGTCTCCTCTTTTAAAGGCCTATGAAATGAGGTAACACAAGAACTAGTTCTTGGTTGATCTTTCATTATTTTCTCCTTGAAAGCTTTATGTTGATTCTTTTCCCACTGGAAACTCTTGCTATTGGCTATTGTGTAGGGATTGGTGTAGGCGCAACTAAAAATTATGGTATAAAATTTCCTAGATATTTCATTTCCCTAAGAAATATGCTACCTTGAATTACATTAGCAGGAATTTGCCACTTAAGGATGACCCCTTTTTCATAGGATCTAGTTCTCCTCCATGAACTCTGTATCCTAGATACTTAAATGATTGATAAGAAAAATCACATTTATTAACGTTTTATAGTAATTGATGTTTTTTTAGTTTCTAAACACTTGCATAATATGTGAGATGTGCTCTTCCTAGATAGAGGAATAAACCGGTTTATCATCTAAGCAACTATTTTAAATGAATATAGCAAGGAACACAATATATCATTTGTCTAATGCATAAATGTAGCTAGAGAATTACATAAAACAAAATTCATTAGAATCCATTCATATAGACCTTTCCTTGTCTTGAAGGTAGCCTTCTAGGGGATTTTTTCTTTACCTCCTACCTATAGTGTATTTCAATTTGAGATCCAACATGGCAAAGTATTTAGATGCTACAATTAATCTAGTATGACATCAATCATGGGTATATGGTATCACTTCTTGAGGGCGATCTTAATTAAATCTCTATAGCCAATACACATTCCCTAATTGCCTTCTTTCTTGGGTACCATGATGATAGGTGACTGAAAAGGTGATGTACTTGGTTGAATTACTCCTTTATCTAATAGTTGTTGCAAGTATTACTCCTTGTTAAACATCAAAATATTAGAAGAAAAGTTAGATATATTTCCCATAAAACTCACCAAGCTCTCTAAAAATGTGATATACAAAGATCTAATTGATGTGATATATGTGTGTGACATGTCACATGGACCAACAATTTTGTAAGCATGTGACCAAGAAGGGAGACTCCTCTAAGTTGGGTGATAGCACCTCATTCAAATACAATCATTAAAAAAAATGATAAGACTTGATGGCTATATTTTACATGAACAAAAAATTGATATATATATGCATATGTCTCATCATGAATCATTCATATTATTGTTAAAATAGTTTATGTAACTCTTAGTAAAGTGAACCACCATAGTAGTGGTAAAAAAAAATCCTAAGATTTATGTAAAATTCATTTTTCACATCACGTAAAACTTTATTTTCATGCAACATGTCACACCTTAAACAATTTTCCCTACAAAACCTGTATCACAACGAAACATAAATTTAGGTTGTGATATATCATATTGTCCTAAAAATGTTTTGACACAATTTCAAGTTATTTTCATAATTTTTTTCATCACTTAAAAATTTCTTTTCCACGTGATAAACATATCATGGATACATTTTTTTCCATGTGATACACACGTGATAAGGTTTTTTTTATGAATTGACATATCACACCCAATATTGTTTTTAGTGTAATGGGCAAAGTTCAAAAATTTAAGAGGATACAACATGACACTCAAGTTTATCACGGATACATTTATTTTCCATGTGATACACACATGATAAGGTTTTTTATGAATTGACATATCACACCCAATATTGTTTTTAGTGTAATGGGCAAATTTCAAAAATTTAAGAGGATACAACATGACACTCAAATTGCTTTCTAGCATAGTACATCATTGAAGGGAACATAAACATATGTTTCATAAGATGGTCACATTCAAAGACTTATGAAATGTGATACATGTGATGTGGTCACAATCAAGAGTGATACATATGATATGGTCACAATCAAGACTTTAGTTCATGCAATATACATTATGAAGAAATGTACATAAACCAAAGTTTTTAAAGTGCATAAAGAAAGAGTTTTGTTTTTAAAACTTTACATATTACACTAATTTAAATAAGGGCATGGCACATGACATATTGTATGATATTTTGAAAAGGGTGTGATGCATGAGATATTGTATCCGAAATCAAAACCATAATAATTTTGGACAAAATCATTATTGTAATGGAGATATTTTAGTACAAGTTAATAAGAAAAACTTAGAAGGAAGTAATAAGTTATATCAATATTGTTTACTTACATGAGCTATTGATGAAAGTAGGATTCAAATGTATTGATTTATTATAGAAGATTATATTCTTATTAACATAAAATAAAACTTCAAAATATTGAAGTAACAAATGATAAGGTGAGATTTATGATATATTTTCAAAATGTAATGTTCAATTATGGCTAGGCTTCTTATGCAAATATTATAAATATTTGAAAAAAAAGACCATGTTTCTCTTTCTCTCTCTCTTTCTTGTGAACCATAGAAATTGACAACTAGGGTGGGATCTCTCTCTCACTCTCTCTCTCTTGTGAACTATAGAAATTGACAACTAGGGTGGGCTCTCTCTCTCCCCTCTTGTGAACTATAGAAATTAACAATTAAGGTGGGCTCATACTAATATTACATGATGTCAATTCTGTTCACTATCACTATAAACTCCAGGTGGACCAACATGGCCCCTTATGCATCACGCAGGGCTAATTTGAGGGTTTGAACTAGTAAGGTCATGAGGAATTCCCTAATATTGCATCCTATCACCAATTGATCTACACCCCAAGGGCTAACATCATGCCCACAATTAAAATTAATTTTGCCTATAAAATAAAATATTTCAATGTACCATATATATTCAACCGATTTCTTCTATATTCAATTGAACATAAATATCATTGATTTTACCTTTCTAAAAAGGGGAAGAAATATGAAATAGGCATTAGTTTGTAAAAAATGACTAGTTAAACAAATGATAAGCATAACATGAAATAAGTTGTATTTCAATTTGAGGAGTCTATATCACACTTGATACTAGAATATTGAAGTGAAGAAATAAACATTCTAACATGTAATATTTAAGTAATAATTGTATTAAAAATATATCATAAAACCATGAACATTTTATTAACAATTGATAATAATCCAATTCCATATTTATCTCGCTTCAAATTTATATAATTAACAACATATCTCATAACATATTTTAACTTCTATTACATAATCACATTGATCATATAAATTAACAAATAATCATCATATTTATTCTAAATGCGAGATTTCCATTTTATGATTTGCATCATGGAAATTGAAAAATACACTATTTGACTCAAATTGGTAATTACTTTCTAACATTTATATTAGATACTGTAAGTAAAAAAATATACATACATAAAGTAATAAAGTAATAAAGTTTTAAAATGATACCATCTTAAATAAGATTCCAAATTTAATTAGAAATTATTATTAATTGAAATTATTTTTCAATTATTTATTGTAAATGATTTCACATTTAACACAAACCTAGAAACTAACCGCAATGGTTAGCTCAATTTTCCTACACTATCATTAGTATTAAAACTTCAAAACCATTCCTACACTAGCTCAATTTTCTTACACTATCATTAGTATTAAAACTTCAAAACCATTCCTACACTATCATTAGTATTAAAACTTCATTAGTAGTAAAACTTCAAAACCATTCCTACACTATCATTAGTATTAAAACTTCACAATCATATTTACTTGAAATAAGAGTTTCTATTTTATTATTTGCATCATCGAAACCAAAAGATATACCATTAAAATGTAACTCAATTTGGTAATTGTTTTCTAATATATTAGGTAGGGTAAGTAAAAGGAAATATACAAACTTAAAATAGTAAAATTTTCAAAAATAATACTATTTCAAATAAAATTCAAAAATTGGCTATAAATTATTGTTAATATTATTGTTAACCTATTAAAAATAATTTTTCACAACAAAAACGTAGAGATTAATAAGTAATAGTTATCTCGTTTTTCCTAATAAAATTATTAATATCAAAACTATATATATATATATATATATATATAATTTCCTTAAAAAATAACAAGTAATAGTTATCTTGTTTTTCCTAACAAAATTATTAGTATCAAAACTAACTATCTATATATAATTTCTTTAAAAACTGACTAGTAATAGTTAAATTTTTCCTAACAAAATGATTAGTATCAAAACTTTATATATATAATTATAATTTCCTTACTAAAATTGATTTGGTGCTAAATGAAAATGAGAAGCGAACAAGCAATAGCCCATCTCTTTATTATTGAATCTATTATCAAAGTTGAAAAGTTTGAATGTCTGAATGGAAAATCCAAGTCATTAGCGAGATTTAATGCGAAAATAATAACAAAATTAATATATATTTAAACCCTGTTGATAAGAATTCTACGACCAAAACATTTCAGACTTCTTTAAAAAGTGATATCCATAGTGAATGTTACTTGACTAGCTATCTAGATTCCTTATACATTCAATAAGATTCCCTTTTCATATTAACGTCATTACAAATATCTCTCAAATGAAGTTTCTCTAACATATTATTGAATTCACTATTCAATGATTATATATATAAAATATATGCATATTCTAATTTTTGGAATACTTAGGATCTACCCGTATCAAATTACATATATCTCAGATTTATATATTTATTTTTGTTTATATAAGTTATAAATTGAAATTTGGAGTATGTAAAGAACAAAATTTGTAATTATCATAATATTTTGGAATATGGTAATATCCATAATAGTAATATATATATATATATATATATATATATATATATATATATATAGGAATGTAAAATTGATAGGTTGATTAAAATGAGGGCTTTATTTATATATTTGGGAAGGTAGCCTTTCACTAATAATTATGTCTTTTAGGATGTGTTTCTTTAATTTATTAATTATGGGTTATAACATTGTTTTTTTAGAAAATCTTTGTTTTCAAAGTTTACTGATGAAAAGGCTTAATATTATTTTCTGTTTCATAATAGCTTCTTATCTTTCTCAATTCTTAGAATTATATCATTTTCGATGATATAAAATGATTTGTCTAAGCATGGTACAAAATTGTCACACTGTATAATGATCTAACCATCTCAAATCAATCTTGTGTGGAACCTTGATATTATTAGATACTTGGGATGAATTTTTATCATAAGAATGGATTTTGCTAACACGATTCAATATTCTTTGGAACATAAGTTAGTTGTTTCTGGTCTGACTGATATGGATATGCACAGTGGTTGAGATGTCTTGTTTTATGACTCAGGTGTCGATAAGGAGTTCTTATGATTTGGTTTCCCCTTTGTTGGGTAGTGTGTTTCCATTAATGTCAAAAAAGGTATGATAGCCTAAGAACTTGTTGGATGACAACCAATGTCATTGATGTCAAAGGAGATATGCTAGTCTGAGCACTTGTTGAAGGACAACCAATATCATTGTTGTCATAGGAGGTATGACATCTAAAAGATCTATGAGTATTTGTTTGATGTCAATCAATGTCACAGGAGGTAGGATATCCTAGAGTTTTTTGAGCATTTTTTGGAGCCATATCAATCAAATGGATGTACATATGGTTTGGTTGATATGCAGTTGGTCTAATTCCTTCGGGATGAGGAGAAAAGTTAGTTTGAAAATCAATAAGGGAAAAAAAGGGGTCCTACACCAAATTTACAAAATATCGTGTAACTTCATGAGAAAATCATTGTTTCTATGGGAAATCAATGATCGTTGGCACCCAAACATGTGTGTTGTGTAATAGGTTAACTTCCACACAAATCCAGGTTGATCTGATGATTATGGATGAATTATGGTTGACAAATGGTGGATTGTGCATAGGCTTACGTGATAGTTATTGCAGGTTGCGACCTCCCCATGCCTTTTGACCTCTGCCATGCGGGTCTCCTCCAACCAATGAAATGTCGACACGTGGTAGGTGCCAAGTGGACCCTTTAATTAAATTCCAAGTGGACCCTCCAATGCGGGTGAGTGATGACATGGTACTTCAATGTGCATGAACATGTGGCGATACCAGATTGTCTACATGTGGTGACACTAGATTGGTTATAGGTGGCGATATCAGATTGGTCATAGGTGGAAACACAGTATTGATGACAAGTGACAGCATGAGACTGGTGCATAAGTACACATGGATAATGAACTGGATGTACATGTCGCTGATGACACAGAAGCACAAAAGGGGTGCCACATGGAATGTTGATTTTGCACTTTAGGTGGTTAAGTGGGCCATAATCAAGTGACATGTGGCACCACTAAAAGGATGCCACATGGCATGATGATGTCGTGCTGACATCATCATCCATTTTCCTTTAGTTTGTTAAGGCCTTGGTCTTGGCACATGGTCATATGAAGAAAAATATATTAGCCCCTCCATGGCCCCTTAGGTCCTAGGGCCAACTTGATCAAGTTTGGGTCATATGAAAAAGGTCACATGGGTCGGTCCCAAGCCCCAAAGGGCATAATCGTTTAGTACCTGATCAAGTTTAGGTAAAATGAATAAGGTTGCATGGATCAACCCAAAGACCAAAAGGACATGACCATTTGGTGCTTCATGTATAAAAGTGTGGCATATGGAATGACAAGAGATATGGTTTTTGCAATGCATATGATATATGCAGGTGGAAAACGCAAATATTTGAAACAATTATGGTTTGATTGTTCGTAAGTTTGAATTTAATTGGGGTTTGTTTGTCTGGCTTGTTTATAGCTCTACAAGGTGAAAATTTCTTTTTGTTGAGGTTTTGAATGCGTAACACAATGGTGTGATTGGGGTCAGGCTTGTTTATTAGGCATGAGGTCTCAGACAATTATTTTGTAATGGCTTCATGATAACATTCAATTTTAACATGTTATTGTGTTGTGGTTCCAAATGGGGAACATGTGTAGAGAAGTAGTGTCACGATGTACTGTTGTATTGGAAATCTCCAGTGCTATCCCCCTTTCTTGTAGTGTCATCATTGTTGAACAATAGACTTCATATCAAAATGGTGTGGGATCCTGTTGATAGTGCTAGACCCGCCAAAATCAGGGGATCTCCCTAGTATGAAGTACCAACTAGACCTCACACCGTTTGGTGTGGGAGTCCCATCTAGTATGATGATTCGATTGCCATTATCTTAAATATTTGCCTAAACTCTTGCTTGTAAGCACAAGAGACTATTCTGTTTTGTCTTGCGATAAGTGAGGTTTGCTTACTTAGTGATTGTAAGTGTCTCTTGTGTAAATGGTTCTTTCACTGTAGATGGAGAGGGTGGGAGTGAGTCCCAAGTCGGTTGGGAGAAGTCCCAACTCTATTAGGAACACACAACACATCTAGACGTGCATAGTTTCTGGTGGAACAGTGCGCACGGATGCGACAGTCACAACACAGAAGGGACGATAACACATATAACACTCAGTGGAGTAAT
Organism: Pinus tabuliformis; assembly: GCA_031772625.1. Lineage (NCBI taxonomy): Eukaryota > Viridiplantae > Streptophyta > Pinopsida > Pinales > Pinaceae > Pinus > Pinus tabuliformis. The sequence continues at coordinate 403,159,940 of CM062811.1, read as the reverse complement.
CTTCACGAGTGCAATGGTTGATATAACAAGTTTTATGTGAAAGGTCTATCTGATGTCCAGGGAGATAGCCACCACAGGCGACACAACATTAACAACATATACAAAACATTTTCATTAACAGATTATGCATTACAACAAGTGAAATAAGTTCAAGTGTTCAACACAGGTTAAAGCAACATGCATTGCAAGTGTTCAAGATTAGTCTTACAGCAATTACAATACATGTGTGAAAATGTGCTGGCTAGTTAGCAAGCTTCTGAACTAAACGAAATTTCTAAGACACATCGTTACACCATACATCACTAACCCTATGCGCGGGGCGTTGGAGCCACTACTTACTCCTCAAAGAAAAGAGTACAGACTCTCTTGGCTATGTGGGAGGAGTTGAGGTGAAAAGTCCTTTTCATGTACAAATGAGGGGGTACTTATAGCCAAGGGTAAAACTGACCCTTGTGGCTATTCGACTACCCTCATGATTGTTTGAATTCCATGACTTTTCAACTTCACATGACTCTTTGTACAACAATTGGGTCTCTTGGACTTCCACGTTACATTATATTGGTTTGACAACATGGCCCATAGTGGAGATGTGGACAACGTGACTCATGACATGACTCGACATGATGGTGCTGGTACATTCATGTTACTACTTGAGTGCATGTCAAGCTGCAGTGCTGCTAGGTGATGGATGTCTTCATGGTGTGTCATAGCTTCACCTCCACATGGAAAAGTGTGCGGATTCTTCGATGGTCATTGGTTCGCTTGATGTTGCTTTGGCACGTTGCTCCTTGCTTGTATGGTGGAAGGCTTGACAGGCTCATTTGTTCACGAAAGGTGCATGTTCATTTGTCCATCCATCCGTGAGCACACCTTGCATGTTTTCTTGTCCGTTCGTTCATGAACACATCTTTGCATGATCATCCATTCACGAGCACATCTCTTCGCATGCATCATTCATTCATCCATTGGTGAACTTGTCCTTCTACATGTGCTCCCTTCGTTCATCCCATTCTTTTTCATGCCATGTTTGTTGGTGTACCTGTACTTGCACTCACTCATGATGAGATGACATCGAATCTAAAAACGTCCTTGTCTACCATGACACATGATCATTTTGGATGTAGGTGACCGGGAGAGGTAGCAAGGTTGCGAGGGAGGATGATGGCTCTGGGCACTGCTGATGAAGAACTATACAAGAGTCACTGGGTGATGAAGATGGGAAGCCGGTAGTGAATGTCCACGAGGTTTGGCTTAGATGGAAGGCAAAAATGTGCAAATTTTAGGAGGGACAATCCGAGATGTAGGAAGGCAAGGCAAACAAAATCTGTGCATTTCCAAAACGAGCGGGCAACAAGGGCTTGACAGAAAAAGTTACGCAATTTTTTAGAGGAACAAGCTGAGCTGCATGGAGGATCAAAAGGCAAAAATTGCGCATTTTTTTGGAGGAATTGTCCGGGAGCCTACTAGCCAAAACTGCACAATTCCTTGAGGGAAATGGCAGTTAGCTGCTGGGTCACTAGCAGTAGAAACTACGCAATTTCCAAGGGGAACAGGTAGTCAACTGCTGGGAGCTTGACAACAGAAACTGCACAATTCCTGGAGGGAACTGGTAGTCTGCTGCTGGTGATGGAAATAATAATGAGGTTGGGAGGTCAGCCTGCTGATCATCTTTACATAATTTCTGAGCTGAGCGGATTGCTGGGCAACAAAAGGCATGCTCATGAAAATTACACAAATTTCTAGATAAGCAGTGGGTTGACTGTTAGGAGGATTGATTTGGAAAACTACGCAATTTTCTGAGGGAGACAAGGACGGGCACTGGGTGACTGTCTGACCTATCTGCGCAATTTCCTCAGCCAGCAGAGTGGGCAAGGTTAGTAGCCTCTATGCAGTTTTCTAGGGGAGTCAGTCCCGGGGTGGCTACCAGGTCCAACTCTCCAAGTGGCAAACATGAAAGTTGATTAGATCGCTCGCGAGCAACGCAACTTGAAAATACTTGCTTGGTGCTTCTGCGTTGTTCTGGGTGACAGTTGATCGAGTCGATGGCGAGGTGATGGTCCGACTGTCAAAGGGGAGTCTGGTCGTCAGAACTTCAACAAAATGACTAAGTCTGTGAACGAGTAAAAGATGCAAATGTGATCTTACAACACACACCCTCATGACTTGAGGACGAGATGACTCAAACCAACCAGACACACATGTTCAACATGACTGATTGACGGTGTAAACAACAAGCGCGACCCTTGTGATTAATTGTTGATCGACTGTGACGACACTTGTAGAATAGTGAATGGGACTCTGTGTGTGAGTGCGACAGATGATTTCATATCGAATATAGCATGTACACATGAAGCAAAGACCTTGAGCATGACCAAAACATGGTCGCAAGTAAGACATTGACATTAACATGCAAAAGCTTGGGTGGAATGAACAAGCAAGGTGGGTGCGGAGGCTCACATGAGCTCATGAACTGAACCCGAGTGTATGCAACCATCAAGTGAAACTCTCAAGGGAGGCTCCGAATTTGGGTGTAGGCCAAAATTTTGGAGGGTGGTTGTAGCTGCTACAATACTTGGCGATACACTGGTAGAATTCCAGCTTCTCTGTTTTGGTTCATTGATAGCTGTTATATGGAATTTATATTTACGGATAAGTACATCTTCCCTAAGTGGATAGTTACACTTAGAACAACAGAAATAAAGCTATTTAACCTTTTCCTACAATATATAGATGAGATGAAGGAACCTACTTGTGATATTTTGATTCCTTTGATCTCCTTTGAATTTCTCTCGTCGCTCCTGCTCGAAGTAAATTCACTGAATTGGTACCTGCCAATCATAAACAGAAGATGACAACGATCAAAGCATATGATTTATCTACTATAAACAAATGGAATAAACAACATTTGAACACATATGCATCATAGATATAAACAAGAATATGGGAAAAGGAACAGACAACTTTATTAATTGTAGAAGGAGAAGTTACACCCAATGTGGTTCGATCCTGTGTCGCTCATCCAACTTCAGTCCAAACCCTCATCACACCAATGGCACATCAATCCAGTAGCATAAAATTACTTGACAATGATCTCAAATCTCAAACTAACAGTATTTCTCTACAATCTCCAAATTCTAGCCCCCTAATCACTATGATGAGTGGTCAATTTATATGGAAATGCAAGTGCCTTTGTCATTAATAGGGCATTGAATGGTTTTCCAAAATTGGAATTAGTTCCCATGGAGAAAGGGATGAGAGGATAGAGGGATAATAGATCCATAGCCTATCCAAATTCGAGCTCATAGGATGAGATAAGAGCTGGGAATCCTTCTAGAATGCTCTAGAATCAAGGAATATTCCTAGAATTCTATGCCAATTTCTCTCATTCTCGCCCAGCGCAGGCATAAATGGGCCTAAGTGCACTGCAGTGCAGGTCTGAATGGGCCTACCTGCTTTGCAATGTAGTTTCCCCTGAGAAAGGCTACGCTAGTGTCCCAAGGAGGCATTTCAGTAGGGTTTCAAACTAGGAAACTTTCATGGATGAAAGCATTCAATTTGATGACTTTTCTAGGGCATGTAGTAACTAAATTAGGGTTTGATGAGCCCTAATTGTACTAATATGATCGTCAGGAGTGATGTGCCCAAATAGACCTGTAACAATAGCATAGGGCCTTGGTCTTTTAGGGAGTATTGAATCGCTGTGTGGTTTGGCTTCCCCACTTACCCCATGGACATACATGTTTCACCTTTAGCCAACTCAGTCAAACACAAACAAAGGTTAAACTAGATTGTAGTGTTTTTGAATCTAAGAAGGGTAGTTTAGCTCGTGAGTTGAATATTTTCAAAGTATAAGTTTTCATCTCTAGTGTTGCTCCGCTGCCAACAAGCTTGGACAATACCCCTGCGGAGTCACACAGGAACACACACATTGTTCCATTGCCAGTTAGCCTAGTTAGTACCTCGATGGAGTTGCATGCTTCACCTCTCTGCAGAGGAATCCTTTCTCTTCTTTCGCCTTTGTATTTTTCAAGAGGATTGTGCATATGCACTTATTTATTTTTGGGGTGGAAGAGGGATCCCGACTTATTGATAGAAGAAGAGGTTGTTCCTTCAGAGAAGCATGTAAGACCTCTGACATAGGTTGCTCGTTTAGATTTCCCCTTCTCCATTTCTACTAGTTGGATGAGCTTGAACACACAGAGCAGAAGGTTGAGTACAGGCATGGGGATTGCCAGTGTGGACACATGTCATGGTTGGACCAAAACTTCCCTTACAGACGGTTTGTATTTTCTGTCTAGACTTCATCGGCCAAAGGTTATAGCCAAGCACAAAGAAGATGGACACAAGACTAGCCAAGTGTTGCAGTGTCACAAGTCTCTTCAAATTTCAGCCACATACTCTATTCAGAAGCCAGCACGTAGTAGTTGGAAACACTCATTTCTGGAAACAAAAATAGTAATATACCAAGAAAATAATACAAAAGTAAACAAAAATATTAAGCAGAGCAAACAAATTGAAAACAAAGATAATACGAAAATCAAAGAAACCAAGTCAGCAAGCAAACAAACATGCAAACCAGAAAGCAAAGACAAGTGAAAAAGAAAACACTACTCCTACTCCTACATTAGACAGTCGGGGTTACGTGAAATGAAATTTCCAGTGAAGCCACTGTAGGTGTACCCGACCTACAGTCACAAAGATACGAGCGAGTAAAAAATATAAAAAATAGTGTGCAACAGAAAATGAAAAAACTTGAAAAACTTGCACAGGAGAGAGAAGGCCTTGCCTGTGGGCAGAAGAATGTGTCACAACCACCCAAAACACATGCATTCCTCTTTCGTGACTACTGTTTTTCAACAAACCTCAGAGGCCTCTTGCAAGTGTGTGTTTTTCTGCACCAAGTTTCTTAGTGAGTGTGAGGAAGGATTGAAGTTTGTTACTTGAAACATGACTCGCCAAGTAATATTGTTCTAGCCATTCAATGATTGGATCATAAAATTTGTGATGGTTGTTTTGAAAGATTTGTGATCTTTGAGAGGATGGATTCCTGATTTGAGAGAGGGGACCACGATGGGAATTTGATATGGATAGATAGGTCTGGTCATTCTCATCAGTCATGTCAAGATAATGAGGGCCTTCCATAGCCATCAACGCAGGCCGAGGTGCCTCACTTGATTGATAGAAATCTAAGAATAAAGATGTTACACAGTGAAAATCATAGTGTGTGAATCGAGTGTCATTGGATGTAATGTTGGGAAAATGATAAACTGCATGACAACCACCCAAGGTAGAAGAAAAACCAGACCAGTCGGCTGATATGGCAGATTCCCATTTTGACATGAACAAAGAAATTTTTTTGAACAACCGTGCGAACGCTCTGAATGAGGGAACCAAGTTTGTTGTCTGCTAGACATGATAGGAAACCACCTACACCTGGTGAAAAAGTGCGTAGGCATCATGGTAATCACAAAAATGTAGAAAGGATGCCAACACTATGAATGTGTGAAACTAGTTGTGGTGTGGTGAAATGCGGGTAACTTGATTCGCGCGATAGGTTGTGAGCTCATCATCACACAGGGAGATTGTTGGTGTCATGAGTGGGCAGATTTTACGTGCAAAATTTTCAAAAAGACCAAGGAGATGATTACGAGAGAGAACATACGATAAGTATGATTTTAGATAAAGATATTATTTGAGATGTTTAACTTCGTTGTCCCATGATTGAATGAGGGACGGACACTCCCAACCTGAATTAGATGTAAGAGAGGTGCATGAAGACGAACATGCTATAACGGACTTCTGGATTCGATCATTAGCGAAAATATGAAATTTTGACATATCACACCCAGAATAGTAAACGTTATTTACATGGGGATTCTTTATACAGATTGTTCATGAGAAACGAGATCTAATTTGGTTTGGTGGGTTTACTAGAGTCGCGAGGTCCTGACATAACCATCAATGGATGTTGAAGTGCCTCGACTCCCTGGCACGTCCCGAAACTTTCTAGAAATGAAAAATTGCATTTTGAGATGTGAACCAAATCATGCATGGCTTGATGATGGCTATTGTTACTGATTTCAAAACTGTTCTCAGGATGACAACTATATCTATCACAAGCTTCATCAAAATTTTCAGCAAGTTGACTTCACGAGCCATCTTCGTGCAACACACAAGATGATGACGAGTGGGAAGAGTCCTGTGTGTTGAGACTATTTTCATCGTGGACAACCTCATTGCCTTATGTTGATCGAGGAGATAACTCATGGGATGAAGAAGCAAGAGAACGTGGAATATCTCCAATGCATGTTGATGTGCTGTGAATGATAAGACACACGGGCAAGTGAGATGCAGAGGAAGCTTTGATATGGATGTTTGCTTTGACTCATGCACATTCTAGATCTGAGTTAGAGTGTACATGAGATGACAATATATCATATGATGTGCTTGGGTGTTCATCACAACATACAGAAGCATGGGAGTGATGACAGCCCAAGACAAGAGGTTGATCGAAAGAATTGATTGTGCATGATGTTTCACCAAGATTCGCAGATCGAGAGTCGATCAAGAATGGAGGCTCAATGTTTTGAGAGGAATTGATTATGTCTTCATTGTCCTGCTCCTCCGTTTGTATGATGAGACTATATTGCTCTTGACTGCAACTTGAGCCAACAACTCGAGGAACAATAGAGTGCGCGCAACGAGCTTCTAAATCAGATTGCTCAAGTGAGTCATGGTGCAAGGAGTCATGGCTTGTAGATGATGGAGGATGGTAGAGATGCATATTAGACTCAAGACTTGGGTTATGAATGGTGATTTCCTCTTGTGGAATGGAGGGATAAGTTTTCACCATAGGCTTTTTGAACCATTCTAGAATTTCTTCTGTTGGGGTGGAAGATAGTCGAGCATATGTGTTGGGAACATGCTGCATAGATTTATCAACTTTGCAACCACTGCGAGGGGGTACCCGATGTGCAGATTTCTTATTTTTGAAATTGTTGTGAGGGGGAACCCTCTTCGAGACATGAGGTGTCTCATGATCCACAAGAGTTGAGGAAGAAGGGAAATCAAGAAGTTCACCATTTCGAGAGACATGAACCAAGTGTTTCATCTCTTGGCTCATGAAGTCAATGTCCACAAACTACTTGGGAATTTCGTGACATAGGTGAAGGAAACGGGTAGCAAAGTCTTCAACTAATTCGCCATGCTTCATTCTTAAATGAGAGATTTTTTCATAGGCATCTTGGTGGTCACACTCATCCAAGGCTTGATGGAACTCCTTGAGAAAAGCAATAAGGGAATGGATGGAAGAAGGTGGTAGGGTATGACACCACCAATTATCACGACCTTCAAGGGTGAGGAAGAAGAGTACGCAAAGAAGCTCAACACTATCAATTTCATGAGATTCACAGAAATGAAGAAAATAAGAAATGTGCTTGGTTACAGACATTCTATCCTCACCGTCAAACTTTAACAAGGACAAGTGATCGAGAAGCTCATCGGGGATTTCTAACCGATTAAGGGAGAAATGAGAGAAATGCCCCAGGAGCACGAATTGCATACTATTCATGGGTAAGAGATCCAATCCAGATGTATAGGCTCAACTTGTCATCTGGCCCTCCTTCTATCACCAAAATGTTGATGGTGCTAGACCCGCCAACATTAGGGGATTTCCTTAGTATGAAGTCCCAACTAGACCGCACATCATTTGGTGTGGGAGTCCCATCCGGTACGATGGCCTAGTTTCCAATATCTTCAATGTTTGCCTCAAATCTTCCTTATCAGCACAGGAAAGTGGTCTACTTTGTCTTTCGAATAGTAAGGTTCATGTTCCTGGTGATTGTAAGTGTCTCTTGTGTCAATGGTTCTTTCACCGTAGAGGGAGAGGGTGGGAGTGAGTCCCAAGTTGGTTGGGAGAAGTCCCAACTCTGCTAGGAACACACAACACACAAGACGTGCATAGCTTCCAGTAGAACATTCCACACGGATGCGGTAGTCACAACACACAAGGGAAGATACATGTATAACACTCAATGGAGTAGTCTGCATGAGTGTAACAATTGTTACAACAAGTTTTATGTGAAAGGTCTATCTGATGTCTGGGGAGATAGCCACCACAGGTGAGACAACGTTAACAACATATACAACACATTTTCATTAATAGATTATGCATTACAACAAGTGAAATAAGTTCAAGTGTTCAACACATGTTAAAGCAACATGCATTACAAGTGTTCAAGATTACTCTTACAACAGTTACAATATATGTGTGAAAATGTGTTATCCTATTAGCAGGCTCCTGAATTAAGAAAAAGTTCCAAGGCACATCATTACACCATAGATCACTAACCCCATGCGTGGGGCATTGGAGCCACTACTTACTCCTTAAAGAAAAGATTACAGACTCTCTTGGCTATGTGGGAGGATCTGAGGTGAAATGTCCTTTGCATGTACAAATGAGGGGGTACTTATAGCCAAGTGTGAAACTGACCCTTGTGGTTGTTTGACTACCCTCATGACTGTTTGACTTCCATGACTTTTTGACTTTACATAACTCTTTGTATGACAAGTGGGTATCTTGGACTTCCACGTTACATTACATTGATTTGACAACATGGCCCATGGTGTAGATGCGGACAAGGTGACTCATGGCATGACTCAACATGACAGTGCTATTACATTTGTACTGCTCCTGTAGTGCATGTCGAGCTGCAGTGTTGTTAGGTGATGGATGTCTTCATGGTGTGTCATAGCTTCACCTCCGCATGGTAAAGTGTGTAGAGTCTTCAATGGCCGTTGGTTCGCTTGATGTTGCTTTGGCATGTTTCTCCTTGCTTGTATGGTGGAAGTCTTAACAAGCTCATCTCTTCACGAAAGGTGTTTGTTCATTCGTTCGTCCATCCATGAGCACATATTGCATGTTTGCTCATCCTTTCATCCGCGAACACATCTTTGCATGATCATTTGTTTGCGAGTACATCTCTTCGCATGTATCGTTCATTCATCCGTTGATGAACCTGTCCTTCTGCATGTACTCCCTTAGTTCATCCCATTCATCATCGCGCCATGTTTGTTGGTGTACCTGTACTTGCAGTCACTCATGACGAGATGACATCAAATCCAAAAACCTCCTAGTCTACCATAACATATGATCATTTTGGATGCATGTGACGGGGAGAGGCAGTAAGGTTGTGAGGTTGGATGATGGCTCTAAGCACTACTGATGAAAACTATGCAAGACTCACTAGGTGATGACGATGGGAAATCCAAGCCGACAGTGACTGTCTGCGAGGTCTGGCTCAGCTGGAAGGAAAAACAATGCAAATTTTGGGAGGGACAATCCGGGCTGCAGGAAGGCAAGGAAAATAGAATCTACTCATTTTCCAGAATGAGTGAGAAGTAAGAGATTGACAGCAAAATTTGCACAATTGTCTAGAGGAATAGGTCGAGCTTCATGGAGGATCAGCAGGCAGCAATTGCACAGTTTTTTGGAGGAACTAGCCGAGAGTCTAGAAGCCAAAATTCTGCAATTCTTGGAGGGAACTAGCAGCTGGCTGTTGGGTCACTAGCAGCAAAACTGTGAAATTTCCAAGGGGAATAGGCAGTCAGCTGTTGCGAGCTTGGCAACAAAAACTCCGCAATTCCTAGAGGGAATTGGTAGTATGATGCTGGGAGTTGCTGGCGAGGGAAACTGCACTGAGGCCGACCTGCTAATCATCTCTACACAATTTCTGAGCTGAGTTTACTACTAGGCAACATAATTCTTGCTCATGAAAACTACACAGTTTTATGGATAAGCAGTCTGTCAACTGTCAGGAGGACTGACTGGGAAAACTACACAATTTTTTGAGGGAGACAGAAACGGGCACTAGGTGACTATTCGACCTATCTGCACAATTTCCTCAGTCAACAAAGTGGGCAAGGTCAGTAGTCTCTACGTAATTTTTGAGGGGAGTTAGTCCCGCGGTGGTTGTTGGGTCCGACTCCCCGGGTGGCAAACATGAAAGTTGATTGGATCACTCGTAAGAAGCATAACTTGAAAAGACTTTCTTGGTGCTTCTGCATTGTTCTGGGTGATAGTCGATTGAGTCAATGGCAGGGTGATGGTTTGGCTGTCAGAAGGGAGTATGGTCGTCAAAACTTCAGCAAAATGACTGTGTGTGTGAATGAGTGAAAGATGCAAATGTGATCTTACAACACACACCCTTATGACTTGATGACGAGATGAATCAAGCCAACTAGACACACATGTTCAACATGACTGACCAACGGTGTAAGGGATAAGCGCAACACTTGTGATTGATCATTGATCGACTGTGACGACGCTTGCGCAACAGTGAATGGGACTCCATGTGTGAGTGCGACAGATGATTTCATAGTGAACATAACATGTACACACGAAGTGAAGACCTTGAGCATGACCAAAACATGGTCGCAAGCAAGACATTGACATCAACATGCAAAATCTTGGGTGGAATGAATAAGCAAGGTGGGTGCAGAGGCTCACACGATCTCACGGAGTGAACCCGAGTGTATGCAACCATCAAGTGAAACTCTCAAGGGAGGCTCTGAATTCGGCTGCAGGCCAAAATTTTGGAGGGTGGTTGAACAGCTACAACAAAGCCATAGTATATTGAGCAATACTATATAACATAGTTAGTGATGGTGGTGCGTAGCACATTGGAGGTCATGAGTTCAAGTCCAAGGTTAAAATAGTTTTTTTGGTATCTTGAACCAGCGCATGGAGAAGGGCATTCTATTGAACCTAAGTAGTATATTGTGTCGAACTGGCGGGGTACATTATATCAAGCACACACTAAGAAGTGTATTCTGGAGACGTCAACTCAGAAAAGTGCATGTTGTCAACCCATTAAGGTCATTTCTTTTAATTGTTAATTTTTATAATGCGTTCGGGTCATTTTTAGGTCAAAATTGATATTTGAAAAGAGGTAATGAAAAAGTTTGTTTTTGTAATGTGAAATGGGGACATGAAAAGTCATGAAGACAAATTTTTGAGGGCAAGATGCTATATTTCTTTTGTTTTTGTCAAAATATTCCGGGGCTCATGAACAAGTCTAGTCTTGGTGATCAAAACAAGAAATGATGAATGCTACTATTGTTGATTCAAGAATAGGTTGAGGTTGTATTTATATGAAATGATAAAAAATTTCAAGGGTATTTTTTGTGTTTTGAGCTTGTGGATCCAGTTTAAAATATTGTGAAAAGTGGTCTTCTATGTTTTTATGAAGGAGGTGGGTGCATCAATTAGGTTGGAAGATACAACAAGTTGGTGCTTGTAGATTTTAGAGGTTTATGGATCAATCAGGTTGGAGCCTAGAATGAGTTGGTGCTTATAGATTTCATAGGTTGGTGCATCAATCAGGTTGGAGCCTACAACAAGTTGGTGCTTGCATATTTTAGAGCTTGGTGCCTCAATCAGATTGGAGCCTAAAGCTAGTTGGTGCTTGCATAGTTGAAGGGTTGGTGCCTCAATCAAGTTAGTTCCTAGATTAGGTTGAAGCCTATAGTAAGTTGGTTCTTACATATCTTTGGGGGTTGGTGTTGGTTCCTCCAATAGGTTGGTGCTCGCAAATTGATTTTGGGGGTTGGTACCTCCAAAATGTTGTTGCATTCAAATTGTTGTAATCAAAGATTGAAGAAGATAAGAATACTTGTGGTTTTCCCCTTGAAGGGTTTCCACATATCTATGTATATATATATATATTTGTGGTGTTCATGTGCATTAATGTGTTGATTTATTTTATTCTTATATTGGTTTCAACTATGATGAATTATGGAATTGCTTTAATTGGCTAAATTGGCCATTACACTAATTCACTCCTCTTTAGTGTAATCATAATTCTAACACCCTTATCCTATTTGTGGCAATTTTTTTATTTACTTGAGGTATCTGATTTCTTCCACCCATGGATAGTGCTTGGTTAAACATTGGATCTTCTCTTGAATTTTTCGTGATTTGAAATGAAACATCTGAGTATGGCTTTACTTCAATTTGATTGGGGTATCTATAAATTGTGATACTATTTGGATTAGTGTGTGTTCCTTTTTATTTAGTTTCTGATAACTTCCATTGAGTTTCTTCATGAGAGCTTCATTTTCTTGTTCTAATTTGTACTTTGTAGCTTTACACTTCTTGACTTAAGCAAGTAGTTTCTGACTATGATCTTTTAAATGAGAAATTTCTTCATTTTTACTATAGATGACTTCTTTAAGCTCTTTCTGATTATTTGATATTGTTTTTAATTCTCTTGAAGCATCAGTTTCAAAATATCTTTAAATTATTCTAATGAAGGTATTATCAAATCTAAATTTATTGTCATTTCCTTGAATGTTATCATCCTCTTCTCAGAGGGAAACATCAAAAACATTTTCTCCATGTTTAACATGAATGTACCTAGTTCTTTGAACCAAGGTAAACTGAAAATTATGTCAATCTCTTCATTAAACATAGTTTCTACACTGAATTGAGATACACATTCATAATCTTCAATTATTACTTGAAATTTCGTAATATTGCATTCTACTTTGAAATAAAAGGCATTTTTTTCTCAATTATATTTGTTTCTAGAATTAGTAATTGATTTTCTAGTTTAATATTGATATAATTTTCCTTCCTACTTGTGTTTATAATGATATTAATCATTTTTTATTGATATATAAATTCCAATCCAAAAAAGGGAACATTTAGGAGGACACAACCATATGGGTATGAAGCATGACTATACAAATATGTTGGTGAATTGTAGGGTAAACATTTAAAAAGAAAATTGAAGGAGACACAACTGTACAAAATCCGATTAATAGTTGCAACAATGTACTGCTAACACATACGAAATTCGAATTCGAGGATTGAGAGTGGTGACAACTGACTGCAAAATGGTGGTTGAAATAGAGTTGATGGTCAAATGAATGGGCGCAATACATCATAGATAATGGCAAAATGAAAATAATGGTTGGACATATGACAATAATAGGGGATGGGGAGAGTAACAAGGTGTAGAAATATAGTGATAGAATTGCAACTTCTCAAGAAGTTTGATCTAAAATCAAGAGACACAATTATGCTCTACTGCTATGTTGAATTTAATTCACAATTAAGAACAAGAATCACAAACACACAATAATAGAAACCACACATGCACAATATTTTTCTAGGGGAACCCACCTAGGAAAAACCCCTCAAGTTTCTTTGCATTAATCAGATGAATGGAGAATGCATTACAATTTCTTGCCTGCTCAGTGAGCACAACCTGCATGTGAGTAACCTATCTCTCTACTCTATGAGAAGCTCTAATCCATACTTAGTCAATTTCACCCATTGCTTGAGCCCCTATTATGTTGCACACAAATATTGAGGAATTAGCCCTATTTTTAAAGAATTTTACTCCAATTGATTGCGCAATTCCCAAGGATTGATTATCTGACTGCATGCAACACTTGCACACTCAAACTAGTTTACAACTACTTGTTACACTGCCTTGGAATCACCGCCACAATTGAGGAGCTCAAATTCCTTGCATGCACTAGCTATTTTGAGTTGATTGATTAGTTAACTAGATGATCACTGAGTTAGACTATTGTCCCATTACACAACTGACCTTCCACTTGTTCTATCAACAATTAGAACTAGTTTAACTTAATACAACTGGAAATAACTGACATTGATTGCTACAAATTAGCAATCGCACATGCTTAAATGAACTCCAAACCCTCTAACTCAAATTTACTGAGCTAAATGGGTGACAAGAGCCATGCCACACAAGTTAAATGCCTCCAAGTTGTTTGCTGATGTGGAAATTTGAATTTTCTCAATTTGACCAAGGCAAAGTCAAACTGGGACTTTCTTGCTACACTTCTCAACACTCCCTCTTAGCAAGAAAGGTATTATCAACCACCCCTATCTTGCACCTGTGGAATTCGATCTTCCCTCTTGAAAAATGCTTTGTTAAAATGTCAGCATCTTGTTCCTTTGTCAAAATGTATTGTAGCAATATTATCCACCTTTGCACACAGTCCCGTAAATGATGATACCAGATATCTATATGCTTGGATCAATCGTGCAATATCGGATTCTCAGAGAGATTAATGAAACTATGATTATCACAATAGATCACAATTGGATCCATCATCTAAACAAATAGTCCCACACATATCCTTCTCATCTAGATCACCTCACATGCTGCTTGACTTGTAGCCATTTATTTCCTTCCTATTGTACCAAGAAACTGTTGTAGACCCAACACTAAAAATTCCACCTGATGTACTCTTCCAATCGGATGGACTCCCTGCCCAATCTGTATATGTGAAGCCACACAACTTCACTCCCTCTATCCATTTGTACTTGATTGAGACTTATACAAGAATGCAACCGAATATATAAATAAACATAAACATAGAGATGAAATAAAAATAAATCTTCATTTCATTAATATCAAAGAATTGAAATATGCTTACATACAAAATGGAAATAAACTAGCTCAGGCAATGGTAGCTTATCTCTAAGAAGAGATGTGGTGGCTACATGCCTTTGAAATGTGTTACAATGAGGCTCAAGGGCCTTTTTATTATTGAAAAAAAAGGGAAACCCTAAACAACCAAAACCCTAACCCTAGGAGATGGAACACCAAGCGTTTGTGGGCCTTGTTGGGGTTATTTTAGCAGCCAACTTCCTGGGGTGATAAATTGATCATATGATCTTCGTTTGGCGCATACGATACCTCTTTAGAAATATCTCTCCAAGAACTATAATATTTGTAGCAAACACCCTTCCTAGAACTACAAGTCTACTGCAGACCTAAAAAAACACCATTTAGGGGGTCAAAACAACTCCGAAAATTCAGGACCTGAAAAATTGCTAAAATAGTAAATGCTACTATAATCAAGGAAACTGATGAAACTGATTAGAAGTCTAGGTGCAATAGGCGGGTGGCCACTAATATCCATATGGATCAGTACCATAATCCATACTATGTATTGCCTTTTAGGTACTGTAAAACATGCTTAGCTTCCTTCCAATACAATTTGGTTGACCTAACCATAGTTTGGCTCAACTGGTTGACTACATAGCACATATCTAGTCATGTGTTCAAAAGATACAATAGTGAACCCACTAACTTCCTATAAATGGTAGCATCCACCTCTTCAGCTGAAGTGACATTCTCCTTCCTCCAGTTGGTCACTAGGGGTGTCTCCATGGGCTTACAATTCTCCACGCAAAATCTCTGCAGTATCTCAGTGGCATACTTTCCTTGAGACACAAACAATTCCCATCACCTTGCCATACTTCTATCCCAAGGAAGTAGTTCATGAGACCCATGTCTTTCATCTCAAATTCCCTTACAAGGTCCTCCTTGCAAGAGATGATCAACTACTCATCCACATATAAAACAATGATAAGTAATTCACCTTCTACCAAAATATGATAGAGGTTCACATCCCAACGAGATAATTGTTGATCCTGGTGTACCAAGATTAGGGTGCCTGTTTAAGACCGTACAATGCTCGCTTGAGTCTGCACACTTAAGACTCCCGATCAAATGTCTCAAAACCTTTGGTTGCTCGATGTACACTTCCTCCTCAATAACACCATTGAGAAATGTTGTTTTTACATCCATTTGGTGGATCTTCCACCCCATCTGCACAACCAGTGCAATAATTTATCTAACGGATGAATACTTTGATATAGGAGCAAAGGTTTCCTCAAAATCAATTCACTCAACTTGAGAGAATCCTTTGGCCCTAAATCTATCCTTGTACTTCTCTATGCTTCCATTTGTTGCATGATTAACCTTGAATATCCATATCAAACCCACAAGTGATTTATCTGTCGGTCTTGGGACCACTTCCCAAACATTGTTCTTAATTATGAATTCCTATTCTTCCAACATGGCATCAACCTAAACTAGTTTCTCTATTACCTCATCAAAAGCGGATGGCTTAGTCTCTACAAAATCAATCATTATAGCCATGTAGCCAGTGTACCTCTCAAGTTGTTGGGTGTGTGTTATATTCTTTCCATGACTAACTATACGCGCGTGGGGTTGATAATCCCCACTGTTCGTTTTGTTGGGTGGAGCACCTTGGGAGATTTTTTTTGGACCCTATATTAGGTGGGAGGACCAACTTATGGTTTTGTGCATGGGTTTCGCACATGGCTTTGGGCATGATGGTTTTCTACCCATGGTATTTTGTAGATCCAGTTAAGGCAACTACGGTTATGTTCTAATCCATGGTTAATGGATTAGGGTTTATGAATACTTTAGAATGTATATATATGTATTATAACATTGAGAGGAACATAGTGAAAAATCAATCTAGTAGTTTTGGGATCCAGAGGAAATATCTATGTATTTGTTTTATATTCTCATCATTGTTTAATTTTATATTTTTATAATTGATCTATAGGTAATTTATGTACAGGGATAAAACCTACATTTGTTATCAGAGTTGTTTTGCCTTCAACGGGATGCTTTTACTGCTGAGGGGTTTTGCTCGAACCTACGGTAGACCCTATTTAGTGGGAGATCTACGAGATCAATGCTTGCGGTGAAAGAAGATGACAAGTAATGGAAAGATAGAGATTGGGAAATTTAATTGTTGGAGATTTGAGTTGTGGAAACTCAAGATGGAGGATCTGCTGGTGGATAAAGATCGGTGGATCGTGGTAGATCCAGGTACTAAATCAATGACAATGTTAGTAGAAGATTGGTCGAAGTTGGATCGGAAGGCAAAGAGCACAATACAATTGTGTATTTCAGATTCAATATTTTTGAATGTATCAGGGGAAGCTACGATGAAGGCTTTGTGTGACAAGTTAGGGACTTTGTACTAATCTAAGTCTCTGATGAACAAATTGTTCCTATGGAAAAAGTTGTATAACCCGAGGATGAAGGATGGAGACTAAGTGATAGAGAATCTGAATGCCTTTAATATTGCGGTAACCTAGTTGTTATCTGTTGATATTAAAATTTATATGAAGATAAGTGCATTAGTTTGTTGTGTTCTCTATTAGATTCGTGGGATAATCTGGTTGTTGTAATACGTAGCAATACAACTACCTTCAAGTGTGATGAAATAGTCTCATCATTGTTGTTGGAGGAGATGAGAAGAAAAAATATAGAGGGCCAGAATGGAGATGCCTTGTCTGTACGAGGATGGTCCTAGAATAGAAAAAAAAATAAGTCCTTGAGTGGGAGATATAAATCTAGAGGTAGATCTAAGTCTCCAGGAAAACTTGTAAAGGTATGTTGGAAATTTTGAAAGGAAGAGAACTACAAAAAGGAATGCAGATCTAAAGCTCCTAAGAAAGGAAATGGATCTAATGATGTTCCTTCTACAGAGGCGAAACCACCTTATATGGAGGTGGGGATGTGTACTTGGATTCTTCTTGAAGTACACATGTAGATCATGAGGCATGGTTGAATTACTTAGATGCATCCTTTCACTTCACTCCCCATGGGGAGTGGTTTTGTGAGTATGAGAAATATGATGGTGGTTATGTCTTCTTAGTGGATGATAGGAAGCCTAGAATTGTCGAACGTAGAAGTCAACCTGAAGTTGCAAGGTGGAAGGATTAGAACAGTTCTGAGTGTTATACATATTCCTGTATTGGCCAGAAATCGGATTTATGTAAGAAAGATGGATGATGTAGGTGTAAAAACAATGTTCGAGAAAGATACCTACAAGAGTGTTCATGGAGCACTGGTATTGACTTGGGGAGTTCAGATTGGAACTCTTTACAAGCTTCTGGGTAGTATTGTTATTGATGGGTGCAACAGTTATGTGGTTCCTGAAAGTGGAGCAAAAAATCTAGTGGTATTTGGAGAAAAGACCATGCTATGGCATCAAAGGCTTGGACATATTGGAGATAAGGGTCTTCAAATACTTCATGGTAATGGTATGGTAGAAGGTATGCCTAATTTATTTCTAGATTTCACTATCTATGAACATTGTGTGTATGGGAAGCATAATTGGGTGAGTTTCCCATCTGGTGCTAAGAGGGCGAAAAGGATATTAGAGCTTGTGCACAGTGATGTGATTGGACTTGTATCGGTTCCATCACTAGGTAAGTCTATGTACTATGTATCATTTATAGATGACTTCTCAAGGAATACATGGATATATTTCCTCAAGAAGAAATCTAAAGTATTTGACATGTTTAAAGAATTTAAGGCTCTGGTGGAAAACCAAACAGAGAAGAAGATAAAGGTGTTGAGGATAGATAATGGTGGAGAGTTCTACAAGAATGAATTTGAAGAGTTTTGTAAGAAGTGTGGTATGGCATGGTAGAAGACTACTCCATACACACCTAAGAAAAATAGAGTTGCAGAAATAATGAACAGAACATTGATGGAAAAGCAAAGAAGCATGCTCGGTGGAACAGGATAAGAATTCTAGGCAGATGTGGTGGATATTGCATGTTACATGGTTACTAGATCACCTTCATCAATGTTGGAGGATAAGACTTCACATGAGGTATGGACTGGTAAGAAACATTCTGTTTCACGTCTGAGGGTATTTGGTTGTGATGAATATGTACATGTTCCAAGAAGAAAAGAACCAAGTTGGATAGTAAAACTAAAAGGTGCATCTTTATTGGGTATAAGGATGGTTTAAAAGGTTATAAGCTTTGGAACCCAGAAACAAGGAAGGTTGTGTACAACTGAGATGTAGTGTTTAGAGAGATGAAAGATGTTATTAAACATGAAGTCCTACCAAAGGAACTTGAGAAGATAGAGTTTGAGCTAAAGGAGGGAGAGTCAAACTCTACAACAAAACAAGAATCGGAAGATGAAGAACCACAAAATCCAACAGTGAGAAGATCAGTTCGAGAAAGAAGGAAACTAGAAAGGTATAGTCCATCTACTTTCTGTTCAAATTTTTGTTTATCTATTACTGATGATGATCCCAAAACTTTTAGAGAGGCAATAGATTCAAAGGATGAAAAAATATGGAAAGAGGCCATGGTTGATGAAATGGCATCTTTGGACAAACCTGAGGCTTGGGATCTGGTGGAGTTGCTGGTTGGAAGGAAACCCATTGGAAACAAATGGGTGTTTAAGAAGAAGATGATTGCAAAAGGTAAGGTGGAGAAATGCGTAGATTGGTTGGTAGAAAAAGGTTATTCCCAGGTGTCGGGAATTGATTTTGGTGATATGTTTTCTCCTATTGCCAAGGTAGCTTCTATTAGATTAATTTTATATGTTGTTGTTGCTTTTTATTTTTAGGTAGAACATATGGATGTGAAGACAACATTTCTTCACAGGGATCTAGAAGAAGAGATCTACATGAAGCAACCTGAAGGGTGTGGTGAAGGGACAAAAATAACTGGTATGCGGGTTAAAAAATTCTTTGTATGGGTTAAAATAGTCACCAAGGATGTGGTATCAGAAATTTGATACATATATATGGGGACATGGCTTCACCATAAAAAAAGTAGATCACTGTGTGTATTTTAAATTAATTGGTGACCGTGTTATTTATTTGGTCTTGTATGTGGATGATATGTTGCTGATTGGAAATGACAAATAAATTATCCATGATTTGAAGACCCAATTGTCCTCCAAATTAGACATGAAGGATCTTGGCACTACAAACTATATCTTGGGCATGGAAATTAAACGAGATAGGGAAAAGAGGAAGCTCTGGTTAAACCAAAGGAAGTATGTCAAGACAATATTATAGAGGTTTAATATGCAGGATAGTAAACCGATGAAGGTTCCTATTCCTGTAGGTGTAAATTTATCTAATGAAAAGTGTCCCAAGACATAAGAAGATGAAGAGGACATGTCCTATGTTCCATATGCAAGTGCAGTTGGTAGCCTAATGTATGCAATGGTCTGTACTAGACCAAACATTGCACATGCAATGGGATATACATATAAGGCTTCAATCTGTTCCCAGACACCAACCTGGTCTTTTGTGAGGCTCCAACCTCTAGGGCTTCAACCCTATCTTCTTAAGGCACCAACCATGTGTTTAGGAGCACCAACTCCAAGGACACTAATCCTTTCAATTCTGAGGCACCAACCCCAAGGGCTCCAACCCTATCTTGTCAAGGCACCAATTGTTGGCTTAATGGGACCTGACCCAAGTTTGGAAGTGATTTAGCCAAGCAAATCCTAGTACTACTGGCCCTTTTGGAAACGGTCCGCAGACTGCAGACTGAGGTCTCACCCGAAGTAGTATGGGAGGGTGCTAGAACCAAGTTTCTGCACCCTGGGGATGTCTGATATGTGGTAATTTGTACGTGGTCCAACCTTTTCACTTACTGCGCTACATGCACCTGCAGGCACCCACACCCTATGATATTGTCTTCGCACAGCTCTAGCTGCAATGCGACCCGTGTTATTTACCCAAGTCTTCCTTAGTTAGGCTCTGCTAAATTGTTTACTTAGATTATTTTCATATATAAGCATTCATATGAGTATTCATCAAGTGCGCATAGTAAATAACCAGAATAAAAGTAATGCATATATCAAAACACAGATTCAAGAACAGATGCACAGAGTAAAAGTCTCTTTATTAACTTTCAATTCAAAGTACAGATCTGACTCTGCCGTGCGCACTTAGCTGCAAGGGTCTGTGCACTCAACTGTGGACTCTACTAGGCTTCTACGCACTTAGCTGCAAAGCCTCTTCCTACTACTATGACCTAGTACACTTCAGGTTCCACTCTATGCTCTAACCATGCCTTCGATATTATATATCTCTATGCTCTCCTAAGCTATCTTTACACTTAGAGCCTCACTTTAATTATACAATCCCATGTTCTGCAAACCATGGGTAGGCTGACACAACTTTACATTAAATTACAATACAATTCTTAGGGTGGACAACCCTATGACTCGATTGTACACCTTGCGTTTCGTGCCCGCACTTCACGGAGTCTTACAATACAATTGAACAAAACTTGCGCTTTGAGCCCCAAAACATGTTGCAGGGGATCCCATGCCCAACAGGCCCCTAACACAATCATTGTGACTCGTCCTGAGTCACTTTGCTGGTGCAGCGATCTTGGCATGGAGCCCCTCCAACTATGCCTGTGTTGCGCGAAGGTCCGCAGCGCACTCTTCTATTGTTTGTTAGATCTACTCTACTCTTTCGGCTGAATGCTCACTGTCAGGAGCAAATTCCTGACTTAAGGTATGTAACACCTTCATCTTTGCAAGCTTTCCTTTGATAATTCCAGTGATGAGGAAGTCCTCATCAATCCAAGGCTGGACACACGCTTTAAGTACTGCCTCTTTCTGTCATGTGGCATCCACCTATTCCTTCAATGCCTTCGCTTGTTGTAGCTTCGCTAGTCGCTGAGTCAGGACAACTGTCTACACCGTTCCGTGCACACTGTCATACTACACTTGAAGCTTCTGCGCCTCTTTTTCCAGGCTTTGTATGGTGGGGTCCTCCTGTAAGGAAGTGAGGACCACGAAGGATTCTTCTAACATACTCGTACAGGCCTGCACTGCCTGTCCTATTTCCTCCATCCCTTTTTGGATAGCGTCAGCGTGCTATTCCCGAACTTCCAATGGTGTGGATGACTGCACCTTCAATTGCAGTTCGACAATCTGAAGGTTGAGGTCCAGCGCTATCCTCGTTGATTCCTCCTTTGCTTCGTGGAATCCACTTGCCAATATATGAATTCGCTCTCCTACTGGTAGATCCACTAGGACAGCGAATTCCAAGACAGTTCTATAAGCATCGTCCACCACCTGCACCAGTCCTTGGTCCTGCGCCATGAGTTCATCACGCTGTTGGATGAGTTGTTCCATATTGATCTTTTGCTCACTCATTACCTGTAGCGCATGGCCTTCTCTGGCGCAGAGCTTGGCTATGACCCCATCATGTAACTGGTATAGGGTTTCTCATGGAAAGGTAGCCAATTTTATGCTTAACCCCTTAATCCTGCCCATCGTAGCTTGGTCAACTTTGTTTGTTGCCATTAACGCGCCCTCGGGGAACACGAAAGTGTTAGTCACGCGGGCGCGCAACATCTATTCCATCACTGATGTACCTGCTGTGACATATGGGGACATCGTTCTTATTTGTGGGGGCTGCGCCTGTAGTCCCTGTAAATGCTTTTGTAGCGCCCCCAACACAGTGTTCTACTCCATCCTTACTTCTTGGAGTGTGTCCTTAGTGACACTGTGAGCTGTCTTGCCAATGTCAAACAGATCACCTTTTGTAAGCGTGATTGGATCAATGGACGTCTTAGATGCCTTCGTCCTCTTTTTGGGGATTGGCTTCTCAAGGACGCACGACTGTTTCAATTGTTGCGAGGTAGTTTTAAAAACTTGCTCTCTCCATCTAGGTCGATGTCCTTAGCCTCCTACCCTATGGACATTTCCTGGCCCCCCTCTTCCTCTTTTATTGGCATTGTTGTGGTTTCTGCCGTCTGCACTGCTGCTGCTGCATCGACTGTCTTCTGCTGTGCAGTTGCTTCTTGTTCCTGGTGCCTCTTTTCAGCTATCTGTGCGATATGCGGCTTAGTGTCCTTCTTCCTTTGCTGAGTTGGGACCTTCTCCATTCCTGCCAAGTCTGGGGTGTGCCACTCTGGAGACCATGTTTCCAATGTTGTGAAGATGGCGTCATCCGTAGTAATAAATGGAAGCTTTATCCATTCCTTCACTGGGTCCTTCCGTGCTCGGACATGAATGTTGTGCATGTCTGATTTAAACTTTGCAAAGCTCTTCAAAGTGGCGTACACTGTGGGAGAAAATCGTGGCCTTCTATTTATCCATATCCGCATGCTCGCCTCCATCAGCACCCAAAACACCTTGACCGCGTGAATCTACTTTTCATCCTTCGTGGCCAAGAGCGAAGTGTACTTCGCAGCCTCAGGAAGGTCCTGGTCAATCGGCGAGAACTGGCTATCTACCGGTAGTTCACCTGCTACCAGCACAATGGTTAAGATAAACCATGTGTAGTGGAAGCTATTACCCTGCTCTTGGGCCTCCTTGTAGTTTAGCAAAAATTCTTCATAGAGGAACTCAGCCCAATTAAACTGGACACCCTCCGCGAACTGCTCAGCCAACGCAACCACAGGTGTTGGTACTTCATTGGCACGACACTTCTGCATTATTTTTCCAGCCAGGAGCTGGGTGGCTACGCGCATGCCTTTGTCATTGATACTTGCAATTGCATAGCCGCGCTTCTTCTGTTCCAGCTTGTACTTGGTTTTCATGGCTTTTGCGAGAGCCAAATCGCTGATTTTACCAGCTATTTCCCCGGGGTCCCTTCCCTTATAGGGGAGCCGAGAAATCCTATGAATAAGTTCCGCAGTGATGGGAATAGGCTCCTCCAATCATAGATACCCATCATGCACTAGGCACAACAGTTGCATGATGATGAAAATGGTGATGGGAACACGGTGAAAGTGGGGTATCCATCGTAGATGAAGTAACCCGACCTTCTCTACACCGCACAGCCATTTTTGTGGCTCCAAAGTGATTAGCGATGCCCCCAACTTCTGGTTCATTAAGCTTTCCATCATCAGGTGCAGGAACTTCTCACTATCTGCGAGGTCCTAATCTTCGAATTTCATGGTAGGCGCTTGGCCGAGGGGCAGACTTTCAAAAGTAATGTCGTCAGGGAGGAGCGGACGTCTGAAGCACACTCTTCGTGGTCCAGGTCTTTAGCCACCCTAACTTTCAATTTCCAAGGAGGGACGTACATGGGTAACTTTTTTGCAGGCGGCATTGGTGGGACATCCTCCTGCCCATCATCTTATGCCTCTATTTGATCAATTAGAGCCTTTAAGTCTTCCTCCTCTTCCTATGATTCAATGGTGATGGCTTTTCCTTTTTCTTCCATTGATAATTTGCCGAACCGTGGGTTTCTTGGGGATACGCAGACTGGTCCCATCATCTGCTTATCCTTCTTCAGCCGTGGCGTCCGTGGTGATTTTGGAACTTCTGGCACAATCATAGCCTCTCCAGGCTCCGCGTGGACCATATGAGGCTCCGAAACCTCACCAGCGGTGTCTTCGATGAATCGTACTCCTGGTCTGGTAGCAGTCATCATGTTTACACAAGATATGTTCTGTTGCATAACCAAAGGTGGTAAGAGTGCTCGACACTCAATGCTTTGTAACTGCTCAAATCTCAAACAACCAAGTGTTGTCTCGTGGCTAGCCCTGGGGGTTTTATAGCATCTTTTGAATTTTAATTCGGCCATTCCCCCCACATCTGAGTCATTATTTCCTTTTTGGCGGTAGATCATCCCAAATCTAGCTCTTAATTTGTGTCTTATTTTCCTGCTACCTGCTCCTCTTTGTCTTAAATTGGACCTCTTATCATGAACAGTGACACCAATGGTCACTTCCCAGCCTACTCGCATGGCAGCATATCCCCCTCTACGTGGGCACGACCCTTGTGACATGCCGATCCTGCGCACAACCTCTTTATCGTGCAGATTCCTCACAGACTCTTTTATAGTCCCACGCTCTCTTTCAACTACTTAGAGCATTGAGACTGTGCTTCCTATGGCTAGTTAGGTGGTTGCACCACCTGTGCGAGACTTCAATTCACCTTCCAGCCTAGTCCACAGGAACTCCTTGATTACCCTCGTGACAGTCAGCGTCGCGCATTCTTCCTTATGTGGTGCACTCCCCTGGTTTCTTTGTTTGGTAAGGTGTAGTCGTAACCATGGTAGCAGAGTCACAAATTGTTGGTGACAATCTTCTAATGTAGTAGTATGGTTTTCTGTATCTTGTCTTGTCATTCTTAGTCTATCGACAAGACATGCCTGCGTGATTTCGTTTTCCAGTTTTTTGATCTCCGCGTCCATTAACATGCTTTTCTTCCTCAGCCGTACCCGATCTTCTTCGAGTTCGCGAAGTTTAAGGTTCCCTCACCGAATGGCTTCCTGAATCTGCATCTGTTCACCCTCATGTAGTTGCATAATTCCTTCTTCTTGGTCCTCATGTACTGTCCCAACTATGGGAGCTATTTCATGAGGATTCCTTTCCTGTAGGATTATGGTCTCGACTCTGCTCCTTGGCTTCGGAATCATCTCTGCGCTCAGGTTTTTGCACATGGCCCTAAAGGCCCATCAAACTGTGGGCATGTGCAGGTCCCAATCAGTTCGTATTACCTGGTGAACCCTGTTCAAGACTCTGCATACCTTATTAAATGCTTCCCTGCAGAACATTTGTGGTGTGCATCACCTTTCCTGCTGCTGCTTCGTGTTCCAATTTTCAATCCTGAGTTTGGGGTGTGCTTGTTTCATAGCACATGTCTGTACCCATCAAGATAGGTGGGTGCACAAGTTTCTCTGTCCTTGTGGGCTAATTCTTGTTCTAAGTTGGGGGCTTCCAAACTGTAGGCACATCATCCTTCTACATTTGTGCCAGTCTTCGAAGTTTCCTTGATGTGTATCCCAACATTGTGTGGGTGTTGCACAAAGTGCCCACTCCAATGCATCAAACCATTGTTGTTCCAGTACTGTGTTCTCAAATTCGCTGAGGAATTCATCCATCGTTGTCAATCCATCATATGTTGGCAGCTCTCTTGCCTCTGTTGTCACGCAATTCTAACCATCATGTTACAATTTAGCTTTGTATCTTCGTGCAACCGATTCTACCATCACTCTACTTCTTCGTCTGAATCCGAAGTGCAGGAGCTTTCGCGCTCCCACAAGATCTTCCCATCTGCAGTCAGATTCACCCAATCATGGTCTCACGCAGTTATCTTGTAAATACAATCAAGATCATCATTTCTATCATTGTCGTGCTGTGGTTCAGTATAGCGTGCTCCTTTGGCTTGGTCCAGTGGGACTACTACGCGTAACGACTTTTTCTCAAGCATCAAATTGCACTTCTTCAGATTGATGACTTCGTTCATATCGGTGGCCCAGTCTATACCTAACAGTGCGGGATAGGGTTTTTTGTCATCGACAATCTATATTACTTCAAAATCCACTGCACACTTGCGCCTTCAATATCAATTGTTACCCCTTGCAACCTCCCCATGGGAAAAATCTTTTGGTGGTTCGCCATTCATAATTGAATAGGGGACCATTATAATGCGGGCCTACCCATGCGTTCCCATGTTTGCTTCAGTAATACATTCATGTTCGAACCTAGATCTAGGATTACCTGATCCATTTCATATTCCCCAATCTGTGCAGTCAACCTCATTTCCCTTCTAATGCGCAATGCATGCTTCCCCAATTTCCAGACGATGTGTGGTTCCCCTGACCCCGTGCACCTTAGATCAATACATGTAGTCCTTCTTGTTGTCGCGTAGCAGTTTCATGCATGTCTCTAGAAAGGTAGTGAGCATTGAAGGATCCATTACTGGCTCTGGTTGATCCTTACTACCTGAAGTGGAGGCCTCCACAAAGCTCTTCTTAGCTTCCATGAATGTCTCCTTTATGCGTTCTAAGTCACACTCGGGTTCCTTTGCAGGAGCCTTGCGAACCCATGTACTTTCCTTTGGCTGCTTTCCCTTATCCTCTCCCATGGTCATACCACTTCTGAGCATCATGTTTACATTCCGGTCCTCTTCGCACTATTCAGACTCATCATTTGTATATTCTGAGTCAGAGGAGGCTGGAATACCCCTTTTTCGCACATCCTTGTGATCAACGTAGGACAGTCTATTGTTTCATGATCAAATTGAGCACAATACATACAGGATATCCTCGTCGGGTTGGTACAGTCGCAGACATAGTGCCCTGGTCCTCTAAAATTGTAACAAATTAATTGTCTGCAGCCCCTTCCTGGTCCCATTTCACCTTGTCCTCGACCTCACCCCTGAAATCCAACACACACCATCCCAACATCTGGGTCGAGGCCTCGCATTTCGATCTGCATCCTATAGGCTGGGGTCCAATCCATCATTAGCTCATAACTGCGGCAAGTGCATTCATCGAGGCCTATCGACCTGCAGAAATTACAAAACAATTGATTGGGCGTCTGTGTATATTTTTGCAGCAAATGATAATTGTCTGTCATGTGTTTCCCTCCTATTTGACAGATCGCACACCATAAAGCGGTTGCTGCGCTCGGCCTTGCCTGCACCTCAGGTCTCAGCGGTATTGGCCCTCCTCCTGCCAAGTAGTTCGTGAACACTGGACAGTGATCCTTGTCATGGCCCTGGCCTTTGCATTTTATGCACCATACTTCCTCGTGCACCTCTGGCCGCAGTGTCCTATCTTGCTTCAATCTTTGCATTTCCAAACACAGATTCTATACTTGCACGTGGATTTGTTGAACTCCCAATCGAGGCTCTTGTATCGGGGTATCATGTAATCTCATCGCCATTTCCAACGCTTCGGCCTGGTTAGAAGGTTTTTGTTGTGACAACGATGTCCTGAAGTGCGATGCCAGAGATGCTACAAACCACGCGTGATGCTGTCCATCTGTCAATGTCATATTGGCTTTGCGGATTTTACTCTTCAACTATTGATCCAAATCCTAGGGAGTCTTGCCTGGGAGCATCACGATCTCTTTAAACCTGATGATTGATTGTGTTTCTAACTTTAGCCTGCTAAATTCCCTGTTCAGTGCATTCTGGATCTCTACTGTCCCTGCATTTGGGTGGTCGTTAGAGTGTTTGATACACCATGTCAATGCGTGATCCTGTTGCACGCTCACCAATGTAGCCTTCTTGATATTGTCATTTGTGACACCTTGTGCTTCCCATACTGCTCTTACCATGAACCAGAATTGGTCTGGATCCTCATTCCCTACTCCACTGAACACTGGTAGTTTGATTGTGCTCTCCATACTGAACTATGGAGGGCGTGGAGGTGGAGTGGGTGGAGATGGAGGTGACGGAGGTGAAGCGCGTGGCAGTGTGGGTGGAGGTGGTAACCACAGAATCCGCTGCCTTATCAAACTGACCACGCTTCTCGGAGAAGCCTTCACGAGCTTGTCCTTGCTTTCCCACGAGGGTGAAATTAAGGGACTATTTTCTAATTCTTCACTACTTTTGCTTCTTTAGATCTTTCTGCTCCATGTAGTCCCAAACATTAATTTATTCGCATAACCTGCTTTTCACATAACAACATCTTAATCTAGGTGTTCAAAGATTTAAAATACTTACCTTGCGGTCCCTTAAGAAAACGTCGCTCTACCTCACTGTAACTTAAAGTCGTGTCCATCGCGAACTCAGTGATAAATCCTCCTATTATTTGGTTGAGCTAATGGTGTATAGCTCACATGATATTATCCTCTGAGGCTTTTAGTCTGAACACTAGCTCCGGAGTCCACACTATTGGTTTGTCGAGCCTATAGCTTCCTTGGTTGTCTGCTAACTTCGCGATCCACTCATACAGCTCCGATGGAAAAGAGGCAAAGAAAATCTTGTGGATTTCTGTATACACATAGCGCTCCAACCACTTTTCCTTAGATACTTGTAGAGTTTTGTTTTCTTGTGTCACAAACTCGTGAATCTTCTTGTCCAACCACTCTTCAATTTCCTTCTTTGTTGGGTTCCAGTGGCACGACATCAGACATCCCTTATGCAGATCCCGGTCCTGGCAATGGAACCATTTGTTGGCTTAATGGGGCCTAACCCAGGTTCAGAAGTGATTTAGCCAAGCAAATCCCAGTACTACTGGACCTTTCGGCAACAGTCCACAGAGCGCGGACTGAGGTCTCACCCGAGGTAGTATGGGAGGGTGCTAGAACTAGGTTTCGCACTCTGGGGATGTCTGATATGTGGTGATTTGTACGTGGTCCAACCTTCACAGTTACTGCACTATGCGCACCTGCGGGCATCCCGTGCCCTATGATACTATCTTCGAGCATCTCTAGCCACAACGCAACCCTTGTTATTTACCCAAGTCTTCCTTAGTTAGGCTCTGTTAACTTATTTACTTAGATTATTTTCATATATAAGCATTCATACGAGTATTCATCAAGTGCGCACAGTAAATAACCAGAATCAAAGTAATGCATATTATCAAAACACAGATTCAAGAATAGATTCATAGAGTAAACTTATCTTTATTAACTTTCAATTCCAAGTACAGACCGGACTCCGCCCTGCGCACTCAGTTGCAGGGGTCCGCGCACTCAGTTGTGGACTCTACTAGGCCTTTGCGCACTTAGCTACAGAGCCTCTTCCTACTATTATGATCCAATACACTTCAGGTTCCACTCTATGCTCTAACCATGCCTTCACTATTCTATATCTCTATGCTCTCCTAAGCTATCTTTACACTTAGAACCTCACTCTAATTATATAATCCCATGGTCCGTGGACCATGGTTAGGCTGACACAGCTTTACATTAAATTACAATACAATGCTTAGGGTAGACAACCCTATGACTCGATTTTACATTTTGTGCCCTGCGCCCACACTTTGCGGAGTCTTACAATACAATTGACCAAAACTTGGGCTTTGAGCCCCAAAACATGCTGCGGGGGATCCCATGCCCAACACCAACCTTGTTTGTTTGAGGCTCCAACCTTCAGGGCACCAACCCTCTAGGCTTCAACCCACTGCTATATTTTGTTTAGATATGTTTGGAAGATATTCTCTGCTCCCAACATTTTCTTCATTTAATTATGTTAATCTACAGCTTCACTGTAGTCTCCATGCTACGTCATCAATGACAACTTGTCTTCATATGAAGGATTTTTCACAAATATTCATATTTCCCACATAGAGTCTGCAAATTTACCTCATGATGATATCAATTAGCAATCATGATCTCTAATAATGTCTCCACACAACTTCAGTGTGTCTACAATGAACTACACTAAGCTCTGCACAAAAACCAACTCTTTGTTTCAAGCCTCTGTTCTCACTGTCACAGTAAATGCTTCCAACATGACTGCTTCTCACTGTTCTTTTTTTCATGATCTCTTACTTCCTAGAAACAAATTCACATACGCTTTATTGCTGGCACTAGCTACTGCTCCCTTCAAGCAATGTCAGATGAAACTTTATTTTTCCTTTCATGGAATTGTTCTTCAGGTTGTGTTATGTACCTGATTAATTTGTCACTGATCTGAGCCTTTCAAAGGTTAACTCGATCAACAAAGTTGCTCATCCTTCAGCTTCCTCCTGCCCTATTGGACATTCAGCTTCCTCTTATCCTGCTGGATCTTCGGCTTCCTCCTGTCTTGCTAGACCTACCACCTTCTCTCTTTCTTCCAGTTCGCTACTTTTGAACTTTTTTTGTTCTCTGTTATAGATGCCTAATACACTTGACCTTTGGCTCCTTTTTTGCTCACTTGATCTTCGGCTTCCTCTACACGCACTCGACCTTCTTCGCTCGCTTGATCTTCGGCTTCCTCTGTCTCTTCGAGTTCACCAATACTCAAAAGACACGCTCATTTGGAAGAGAGGCCAAATTATAGTAGTGTTGTATATTAAAATTATATTAGAGAGGCCCTTGTCAATATTCATACAATAGACTCATTAATTACGGAGGATTTCATAGGAGAGGCTATACCCACAGGGAGGTCCCACAGGCCACGTCACTACCTCAATTTGCAATCGCAACTTTCAGAAACTCCTGCAATCGCAACCCTTTGGCTTCACGATATAACATTGACAATGTGCCTATTTCTGACGGATGCGATATTCCAATAAGCTTCTTTTGATAACTCAATCGGGTCCACAACTTATATTGCAATCGGCGATCGGGTTCACAAGACTTATCGCAATTGGTAGTCTGGCGGTGTCAACCCTTCTAAACTTGTGATTCAACGGATGCGATATTTAGTTAAGCCATGCTATAATGGTGTAGCGGGTCCGCAATTCTATCGCAATCGCAATTTTTCAAGTGGCGTTCCTTTGTGATACATAACTTCTAATGCGGATGCGATATACTATTAAACCATGTTATAATGGTGTAGTGGGTGCACAATAATATCCCAAACACAGTTATTAATGTGACATCCATTTATGAATTGTGATATGAAATTTCCAATGGGTGGATGCGATATTGCATTAGGGCTTTTACCATAAACTGTTCGGGTCCATGTATTATATCGCAATCGGGGATTCCAGTGTAACAATAGCTTCAATACTTGCGATGCAACGGATGTGATATTGTATAGGGTTGTTGCCATAACATGTTTCGGGTCCACAGTACATATTGCATCATTGATCTTATCTTTAATCTAATGGTTGTTGATCCACCCGATCAACAAACCCAATCGTCGATCCTCCACCATTTGATCAAGGCGCGCTGGATCCAATGGTTCATAACGATATCGGCCAAGAAACTTGCACGACGCTTAACCACCTTTATGGAGTCGATAAGGATTATAAATCCTTAATCTATAAAATTTCGGGTCTGTTCTTGAGATTAACGTCTGATCATTTTGTGACCCAATATCCATTGGATATACGAGGTCATCAAAGCTATGGCTTGTGGGTCTTCAACTAGCACATGGGTTAACAACAAGCTTAACCCCTGCTCTTCCGATAGCTATGCTCTTTGTGGCCTATCTTCTTGTGACCTTTGATAACTATGTTTATGCTCTTTACTGTTTCTTCGATATTATTGTTAACTCCTTCGTTAACACTGTTTATGAACCTCCGCTGATGTGTTCCTCTTTTCTTCTCATGGCTTCCAATGACCTCTTCCTCTTACGCTTTGGATTCATGATGGCTTTAGATAATCTCTACTATGATATTATGTAATACTCCTTTGATATTTCTCTGCTCTAATAGCTCTAATCTACTATGATCTACTCTGATATTCTCTACTCTAATAGCTCCTATGACTTCTGATGGCTTCCAATGTCTTTCCAATGGCTTCCCTGATGGCTTTGCTCCTATTTCTTCATGGATCTGCTCTGCTTCTCCTTGGCTTCATATAATCATTCAGTATCCTAGAATATTGCCATATTGACATCAATGACAATCTATATCAGCAATCTCTCCCTTTGTCATTGATGGCAATATTCTTCTTCTCTCCCCCTTTGACATCAATGGCAAAGGAGTGCTTAGGGACTCCCCTTGTCAAACTTCTCCCCCTATGAAACTGCTTCTATTCTTTATGAATAGTATATCTTCATGGGTATGTTACTCCCCTATCATAGTGCTCTTATTTTTACTCAAGATAGAAGGATTTCTGCCTCATCATCCACTAGCACATTATCCCCTCTTCATGTCTCAGAACTTCTTCATAATGCTTTCAACAATGCTTAAATATGCTCCACTTCAATGCTTCCAAACAGTTACACACCAAATGTTCAAGTCCAAGTTTTTATGCTTCAATCCATATTATGTTGTCTCCACAGTTAGAATCAAGAGGCCCACATAGTCCGAATCAAGAGAAAATGCCACTCAAATTGTCTTTCTTGCTATCTTTCTTCATATCCGAGTTACTTTGTGTCTCTGTGTTTCTCCTTAAGTCACCGCCATCCAACATTTCAACATCATTGCATTTGGATGAAATGGTGAGAGGTTGTGGCTCACTGTTGCTATTTTTCTAAGTGACCAGTATCAACTTGAGTTATATTTGACTCCACAACATTCTCCTTGCTATAGTCCTTTTGATGAGCCCTTTTTTCTGTGTTCTTGCAAGTTATCTCCACTAGCAGATTTTGATATCCAATCTGTGACTATCTTTTAAATTCTTTCTACTGATTGACAACTGCTCTTGCTTCAAGCTCCATTCCCAGATGTATCTGTTTGTTTGAAGGTTGCTTCTATTTGTGTCCATAATTTACCTGTTCTTACATCATATCCCTAAGTCGAGACACTCAACTTCTGTAATAATAGCAACATAGTTCTTTTCCTTATTAGCATTAGATGGCCTTCTCTGCTGCTCCAATTTCTGCTTAGTGATCAAGTGAAAAAAAAACATCTTCAACAATAGTCCATTGGATAGTTAAGAGGTCATGTTCTTTCAAAGGAATGTTCCTGAGAAAATGATCCATCAAAGAATTATTATCAATATAGCTCATCAAGGATTTCATAAGGATCCATTCATGAATAACTTCTGCAAGAATGATCAAGAATCACAAGCTCCCCCTAACTATATACATGGTCTCTTTTTGGTAGAATCCCATCATCAAACACTCAAAATATCAAGAATATCTTCATAATTTCAACAACATATGTGTTTGGCTGGAGAGCTCAGGAGTTTTTCAGATTGTATATTCTTTCTTCTCCATACCTGTATAACTTTCTTTTCTGGCATAGTTCTAGCTTGAGAAGGTGCCCAAAATGTGCCATATGACCAATGTTATGACACTTTAAGCACTCTATGTTGTTCTTGAATAAGAATTCATGACTTCTTCTTGTAAAATTGCTTCATAGAGATTGACAGGGATCATTATATTTATCATTGTGATATCCCCTAGAATCTTTTTCCATGTGTCCAAAGTTTGTACAAGAATAACAATAACCAAGAAATAAACTTTGGTACCTGGGAGATGGAGATTTTCCTGATGTACTTCTGAAGCCTTTCTGCCTTGAGATCCTTTGATTATAACCATTTAATCTTGTGTCCTTGACATCATCTACCTTTCTTCTTGGAATAGGATTTCCTTCATTGTTGCCTTGACTCTTATCCTTGCCTTTGCTGGAACTGGGAGCATCAACATTTCTTTTTGGCTTCCTCACATCCTTTTTGTTTGAAGCGTTATCATTCTTGCATGAGGATTCACCTGCATAACTGAGACCTGATTTATCAAATGGACATCTTTGATGGCTGAGCATGTCATCCAAGGCTTGAGAGCTCTTCAAGGTTTTGTCCATCCCTTCAACCTTTTTCCTAAGGGAGACAATCTCTTCTTACAATTTTTTGCAATCATTATTCTTCTTAGCAAGTTGTTTCTAAATCTCTTCCTTAATATGTATTGCTTCATTTGCTTCTAATTTAAGGGAGATGATGTCTGACTTCATTTTGAAGATTTCTTCATTTTCCTTTGCTAGAATGCTCTCCATTTCTTCCTTGATCCTTGTAGCTTTACATGTTTCGGCCTTGAGAAGGTTGATGTTAGATTTTAATTTGAAGATTTCTCCATCCTTTGCTTTTAGTTGACATATCATGGTGTTTCTCTCCTTTTCTACTTCATCAACCTATCCTTCTATGTTTGCCAATGCTTCCATTGTCTTCTCAGCGCCTTGTGCTAAATTTCTTGTTTCTTGTAGTTGAGATTTGAGAGAGGAGACCTCTACCTTGTACTGACCAATTTCTTCTTCAAGTTTGTTCAAGCTCTTGTGCCTTTGTTCAAGTTGACTTGACAAGGTATCTTCCAATTTATTTTCTTTATCCAATTGATTTCTCATGGATATGACTTCTTCATGATGCTTTCTTTTGCTTTAATGAAATTCTTCTTAAGCTTGGCAAGATCTTCATCCCTTTCTTGTACTTGAAGCTTGACAAGGTCAACTTTCTTCCTTGTTTGGTCTTGGTCACCAGCTAGAGATTTCTTATTAAGTTCCTCATTTTCCTTTTTCAAATTGATAATCTCTTCCATGGCAACCATAAGTTTAGTGAGGAGATCTTCTACAAAGTCTTTTTCATTCGCTTCATCTTCTAGGTCTTCTTTAGCTTTGATGTCATCATTCTCATTTTCAGTTTCTATGATGGTTTATGGATTTCGTTCTTGGTTTCTGTCATCTTCTTGACTAGTGGTCATGGTCAATGCTCCTTTTGAGTGAAGGTCATGAATTTTGTCCCATATACCCTTCGTTGACGAACATTTTCCTAAATTGTTCTTTATAGAATCAGGTAGCCCATTCAAAATTGCCTTCATTGCTTTTGCACTGTACTCCTTGGCTTCTCCATCCATCATGTTATCAACAATCACTGATTTCCATATTTCAATGCCTTGAGTTTTTAAGAAATTCATCATTCTTGCTTCCCATATATTAAAGTTTCCATTGAACCATGGAGCCTTCTCAAATTGATTGTCTTCTATTTCAGTGGTAGAGGGGGACATATCTTTAAGAGGATTGGAGACATTCTTCCTTGGCTTCACCATTTGTGTTCTAAAGATCAACCTTCAAGTTGTTAGGCTTTGAGTGAAGGTACTAGCTCATATACCAATTGTTGGAAATACTAAGGGGGTGGGGGGGGGGGAAGGGCGGGGTGAATCATTATTTCTTTTCAATTGTTATTTTTACTAGTTAAATCATTTATATTTAGAACAAAAAAATGAACAATAGGAATAAATGCTTTTATTAATATAATCTTTACAATAAAACAAGTACAATATATATAAGGCTTCAATCTATTGCCAAGCACCAACTTGGTATTTTGTGAGGCTCCAACCTCTAGGGCTTCAACCCTATCTTCTCAAGGCAGTAACCTTGTGTTTAGGAGCACCAACTCCAAGGATGCCAATCCTTCCAATTCTGAGGCACCAACCTTGTTTGTTTGAGGCTCCAACCTTTAGGGCACCAACCCTCTGGGCTCCAAAGCATTGCTATATTTTGCTTAGATATGTTTGGTAGTTATTCTTTGCTCCTAACATTTTCTTCACTGAATTCTGTCAATCTATAGCTTCACTGTAGTCTCCATGCTACATCATCAATGACAACCTGCCTTCATATGAATGAGTCTTCACAACTCTTCATATTGCCCACAAAGTTACCTCATGATGATATCAAATAGGCATCATGATCTCCAATAATGTCTCCACACAACTTCAGTGTGTCTACAATGAACTGCACTAAGCTCTGTACAAAAACCAACTCTCTATTTCAAGCCTCTGTTCTCATTTTCACGGTAAATGCTTCAGGCATGACTGCTTCTCACTATTCTTGCTATCACAACCTCTTACTTCCCATAAAAAAATTCACATACACTTTAATGCTGGCGCTGGCTACTGCTCCCTTCAAGCGATGTTAGATGAAACTTTATTTTTCCCTTCACAGAATTGTTCTTTAGGTTGCGTTATGTATCTGATTAATTTATCACTAATTTGAGCCTTTTAAAGGTTAACTCGATCAACAGAGTTTCTCATCCTTCAGCTTCCTCCTGTCCTACTAGACCTTCGACTTCCTCCTGTCCTATTGGACCTACCGCCTTCTCTCTTTCTTCTAGTTCAGTACTTTTGAACTTTTTTTGTTCTCTGTTATAGAAGCCTAATATGCCAAACCTTTGGATTCCTTTTTCGCTCACTTGATCTTCGGCTTCCTCTGTGCTCACTCGACCTTCTTCACTAGCTTGATCTTCAACTTCCTCTGTCTCTTCGAGTTCACCAATACTCAAAAGACACATTCATTTGGAAGAGAGGCCGAATTATAGTAGTGTTGCATATTAAAATTATATTAGAGAGGCCCTTTTTAATATTCATACAATAGACTCATTAATTACAGAGGATTTCATAGGAGAGGCTATACCCACCGGGAGGTCCCACATGCCACGTCACTACCTAAATTCACAGTTGCAACTTTTGGAAACTCCTGCAATCGCAACCCTTTGGCTTTAAGATATAACATTGTCGATGCCCCTATTTCCGACGGATGCGATATTCCAATAATCTTCTTTTGATAACTCAATCAGGTCCACAACTTATATTGCAATCGTTGGTGGGGTTCACAAGACTTATCACAATCGGCAGTTCGGCGGTGTCAACCCTTTTGAAATTTGCAATTCAACGGATGCAAGATTTAGTTAAGCAATGCTATAATGGTGTAGCAAGTCGCAATTCTATCGCAATCACAGTTTTTCAAGTCGCATTCCTTTGTGATACATAACTTCCAATGTGGATGCGATATACTATTAAATCATGTTATAATGGTGTAGCGGGTCCACAATAATATCGCAATCACAGTTATTAATGTGACATCCATTTATGAATTGTGATATGAAAGTTTCAATGGGTGGATGAGATATTGCATTAGGGCTGTTACAATAAAATGTTCGGGTCCGTGTATTATATCGCAATCGGGGATTTCAGTGTAACAACAGCTTTAATATTTGCGACACAACATATGCAATATTGTATAGGGCTGTTGCCATAACATGTTTCGGGTCCACAGTACATATTTCATCATTGATCTCATCTTTAATCTGACAGTTGTTGATCCACCTGATCAACAAACCCAATTGCCGATCCTCCATCGTTTGATCAAGGCACGCTTGATGCAATGGTTCACAACAATATTGGCTGGGAAACTTGCACGACACTTAACCGCCTTTATGGAGCCGATAAGGATTATAAATCCTTAATCTATAAAATTTTGGGTCCATTATTGAGATTAATGTCCGATCATTCTGTGACCCGATATCCATTGGATATACGAGGTCATCAAATCTACAACCTGTGGGTCTTAAACTAGCACACGGGTTAGCAACAGGCTTAACCCCCACTCTTCCGATAACTGTGCTCTTTGTGGCTTATCTTCCTGTGACCTTCGATAACTCTATTTATGCTCCTCCATTATTTCTTCGATATTACTGTTAACTCCTCCATTAACATTGTTTATGCACCTCCGCCGATGTGTTCCTCTTTGCTTCTCATGGCTTCCAATGACCTCTTCCTCTTACGCTTTGGCTTCATGATGGCTTTTGATAATCTCTACTCTGATATTCTGGAATACTCCTCCGATATGTTAACTCCTCTGACATTTCTCCGCTCTAATAGCTCTACTCTGCTCTGATATTCTCTGCTTTGATAGCTCCTATGACTTCCGATGTCTTCCAATGTCTTTCTAATGGCTTCCTTGATGGATTTTCTCCTATTTCTTCACGGATCTGCTCTGCTTCTCCTTGGCTTCATATCATCATTTAGTATTCTGGAATATTGCCATATTGACATCAATGACAATATAGATCAACAGAGAAATCATAAAAAAAATAACAAAATACTAATATCTGGAAGTGGAAGCTAACGAGAAGGGTCCACAAACATCAGAGTGGACTCTCTCGAAGACTGCATGTGCTTTTTTGTCTTGATCATGGAATGTGGATTTCACATACTTCCCCAAGTTACAACCTTTGTAGACATCATGTTGCTCAAGTGCTCCTTTAGGGAGGCCAGTGGTTATTTGTTGCATAATATTTAAGACACCATGATGCAAATGGCCCAATATCTTGTGGTAGAGCTCACCGACATCGCGACTATGCACTTTCTTTGCCTTACTGCTTAATGCAACCCAATATTCCACATCCAACTAGTATAGGTTCTTCACACAAACCTCAATCTGCTTCACCTTTCCAATGTTAGAAAATTATATATTACAGAGCAATGGAACAAATAAAATATATTGCATAAATACAAATGTTAGCTCTGCTACAATCTTTTAACAGTTGAGAGTCAATGATAGGTTGGGTAGTGTTGATTTTGGTTGCAAAAAAGACTGGTTGCAGTTTTCCCTGTTTTCTCCTTCATTTTCCCTTTATCCTTATAACTCCCGCCACCTTGTTTTCCTACATTTCCTCTTTCCCCTTGAATCCTCCCCATCCTCTTAAAACCCCTTTATCCTATTTTGGTTTCAAAACCCCACATAAACCTTTGAAGCGGTTGTGGAGTGCTTTTATGTTATAATTCTAAGATAATCCCTTTAAACCATTTCCCCACGTGTTCTTTGTTTAAACTTTATAAACCCCCATGACCTTATAAACCCTAGCACTATAGGCCAAACCCTTTTTAACCCGTGCATATAATAAAAATTATTACATGTTGTCACCGTACCTATCACATTGCCCGAAACATATGTATTAACCCGTGACCATCCGATCATCCCGCCTGTTGATCCGACGCCATACGCCTTCCCCACTCCACCAACCCGCTCGTTCGTTAGCTCGCGGGGAAAGTGGTTTCCCCGCCATCACATCTGCCACGTGCCTTAGTCTTATTGCATCATGCTTCCTTGTATGTATACCACCTTTGCTCGAAGAGTGGTGCAGGGAAACCGTTTACCGCCATCTAGTACGGTCCCCGCCCGCTAACTTTCTCGCATCTCCACCGCTCGTCAACCGTCGGATCGGCCCAACCATGATCCAATGGTCCACGTTCTTCTCATACATATGTCTCCTTATAGCCTCCATATGTTAATCTTCGTCGCTCATCTGTTGAATCCAATGGTTACTATTGATTCCCATTGCGCCGCATGTCTTCCATTGCCTCCCGCTAGCAGATCACGATCGTTCGTGTAATCCATCAAACGGCCAGCGTTTCATCCTGGCTCCTATTCGTGTTCAAGGCATTTTTAAGTGTTTGCGGCCTGAGTTATGCACGCAGAGAAGGAGGGAAGTCACGATCCAACAATTTGCGCATTAAAGCCCTGAGCTACTGTATTCAACGCAATGTACTTCCAAAGGACAAAAGGACCACCTGGAGCAGATAAATCACTGCAGCATTTATTGGAATTTATTCAGTTAATACTTCACCTGTTCCAGGAGTACACCAGAGTACAGAAAGAGCCATTTTTTTCATTCAGATTGTAGCAGAAAACCCATATCTAACTGTAAATGCGGTTGGTGCTCCATTAAGACACCTCCACACATAGCCTAGTAGAGATTTTTGTAAGCAAATTCTATATATACCCAGAAAAATGATGTAATGAGGTTGATGAGTGTTATTCTGTTGCAAGCTTCAACTTCTAGAGACTGTAACTACTTTGTAACCTACAGCTTCTGGTCTGCATTTTTAGCTAATACAAGCTTCTTTTTCTGTTGATTGCTCACTCTCCACTGCTTCTTCTTTGTTCTAGGCCGTGCCTGTTCTACGTTATTTCATGTGTTGTTGATATTTAGCATTAGAGGGGCTGTCATCCCACCTCTGTGTTAGGATTTAGCATGTATCATTGAATTTTCTTGCAGGTTTCTGTTGTTTTAATGCTAGAGAGATGCCATTCTGTCTGTGTATTAGAAAACAGATTTACAAACCTTTTTAACTGGTTGCAGCTGGCCATCATAGGGTCCTGTGCATCTACTCATGTGATCAGTGTTCTCCATCATCACATTATCTCTAAATCTGTGAGTAATTAGTTGCTAAAAGCCTTGTAGTCTGGGGGGTGTTCACCCATG
Organism: Pinus tabuliformis; assembly: GCA_031772625.1. Lineage (NCBI taxonomy): Eukaryota > Viridiplantae > Streptophyta > Pinopsida > Pinales > Pinaceae > Pinus > Pinus tabuliformis. The sequence continues at coordinate 403,120,012 of CM062811.1, read as the reverse complement.
TCTGAGGTCAATCATACTAGAAGTGGTTATCTGGCTTGAATATGCAGCATTTCTTTCATTCATCCACCTATTTTTCCAACATTTTGTTGAGTTTGCAATGTTCCCAAGCATCACTGATATACAACCTAGGTGAGTTTCTCGGGGTGATAACATAAATTGGCGTCGTTGCCGGGGAATGGAGAATTGAAGCTCAGCTTCCCTGGGAGAACAACACAGCTTCAAGCTTTGATGACAGACAAGGTTTGAACACAGTTTCTGGTTGTAATCATCTGTCTGTCGACTCCATTGGAGGAAGACCATCATTTGGCAACTCCACATTGAAGTTCTGGCTCAGTTTATGAGATACACTCGAAGAAATCTTCAGAAATTACCAGCTGAACCAGTGCCTGAACTTGAGAGGACTGTCAAATCAAAGAAATCTTCACATAAAGGGGCATCAGGATCAGGTAAGCCTAAGAAGTCTCATTCATCTTTGAAAGATAAATTTATTGCTAAATATCTACAGTTTGAAGATTTAGAGCACAAAACTGTTAGTAAGGAAAAACCTTCAGAGATCAGTTCAGCCCCTTGTACAGTTAGTTCCCCTCTTAATCTCAATCCAAAGAAAGCATCCCATTCAGTCCAAAACATCCCTTTATCTCTGCCATCCATCACATTACTTCCTACTGCTCCATCTGCTAGTATTCTTCCAAATATTCCAATCATGGCAGGAAAACAAGCACCTACAAGGATAGAAATAGTTGTCGCTGCAAGATATGAACCATTGGTGTTGCATGTGCCTTTAAATCCTATGCCTATGGGAGAATATCAGAAGTACATGCCTAAATTTACTGGTACAGAGGGAGTAACAGCAGAAGAACACTTAGAAGCTTTTTACAGTTATGCTGATAATCTAGATATAAGTGAGAATGATGTGTGGATGAAAGTTTTTGTCGAGAGCCTTGATGGAGAGGCTAGGAAGTGGTTTAGAGAATTACCACAGAGATCTATAACAGATATTGAAGCATTAGATGATGTATTTTTGAAGCAATGGGGAGATAAAAAGGACTTGCTATATTACCATATAGAGTTTGGTAATCTAAAGAGGGAAAATGGGGAATCAATTCCTAATTTTAATAAAAGATTTAATTGAATGTATAGTAACATACCAGCTGAGGTAAATCCTACTCCGACATCTACGAAACTCACTTATGCCAATGCTTTTGTCTCTGATTTCTGCCTGTTATTGAGAGAAAGGAGATGTGCTACATTGGCAGACATGCAGGATGCAGCCTTAGAAGTAGAGTCCAATATTATGGCAGCAGAGAAGCTTAAAAGTAAAGCTGACAAGAGGAGACAAAGAAATCAGGCATCTACTTCTTCTGCATCATCTTCAAAGCCTAAATTAGATAAAATGACCAAGATGATAGAGTCATTGGCTGCTGAAGTTTCTAAGCTAAAGATTGAGCAAAATTCAGGGAAAACAAGGCAACATAATACATTTTCTCCAAGAAACCCCAATCCTTTCAGAAGAGCAAATGAGCAGTTACAAATTATGTAGAGGGGTGAAGAAACAAAGGAAGATCAGAAAGTTAAAGCTCCCTTGCAAAATGTAGTCATGGAGGAGGAACAATTTGAAGAAGATGAGGATGAAATTCACTGCATGGAAGATAAAGGCAGCGTTGCATTTTTTACATTAGCTGAGTATGAAGAATCATTGTTGCAAGAACAAAAAAGTCAGGAGTGGGACAGGGGAGCTGTTCTACAAACCTGTGACCAGCAAATATATAATCTAAGATCCAATGAAAAAAATGCCAAGGAGAATCCTGCACAAAGAGCTGCTGCGCAAACAAAACCACAAAATATCAAACAAATAAGACCAGCAGCCGATCCAGTCATCCTCAAAGCTCCAGTTCAAGAGGTAAAAAGTTCTGATAAGTCATATTCTTCTTTCAGCTTTGAGTTAGAAGTTCATAAATTGAAAATATCTGTGCCTCTAGTTGAGTTGGTGAAGAGTGAAGTAGTTAGGAAACCTATCCTTGAAGCCCTTGAGCTAGAAACCAAGCAAACCTCCACTGACTCTGTTAATTTTCAAGATGACAAGCCTGCCATTGTGCTCAACCCTATGATTGAACCTGTTGATAATAATTCTCCATCTTTTTATGTCTCATTGACCATTCATGACAAAATCCTCCACAATTTCCTACTAGACACAGGGGCCAACCACAATTTGATGCCTAAAGCTGTCATGGAAGAGTTAGGCCTTGATATCACCAGACCCTATCATGATTTATTTTATTTTGATTCAAGGAAGGTGAAATGTCTTGGATTGATTAAGGATTTGGCTATTACCTTAACTTAGCTACCCATGAAGAGTATGATGATGGATATTGTGGTAGCAGATGTCCCTCCTAAGTTTGGCATGCTGTTGTCCAAAGGATGGATTAAGGGCCTAGGTGGGACATTATAGAATGATCTATCTTATGCAACTATCCCAGTTTTTGGAGGAGAAAGTAGGAGGTTGTATAGAGAAGCACAGCTGGCATACATTATCAATGATGAGAAGAATCCTATAAATCATCCCATATATGCAGTGGACACTGATTTTGGAGCATGTATCCTACAAATAGAAGAATCTCAGAAGGCCGAAATGCAGCTCAGGAAACCAACAGTTCAGGTCGAGAAAGAGCAAGAAGGTCAGGTCTGGGAGATGTTCTTTGATGGAGCGTGTTCTAGGGAGACTGCAGGAGTAGGGGTGGTGCTTCTATCTCCACACCAAGAAAGCATTCAGTTGTCTTTTAAGCTAGTTTTTCAAGTGACAAATAATATAGCAGAATATGAAGCACTATTATTGGGCCTTAATGCAACAAAAGACAAAGGAATCAAGAAGCTAAAGGTATTTGGAGATGCTGATATGATAATTCAGTAAATAAATAAAACATTTCAAGTAAAGCACCCAAGGCTGAAAGCATACAGAGATGACGTATGGAGAATCAGAAACTCTTTTGATTTTTTCTGTATTTCATACATTCCTAGAACCCAAAATCAGCTTGCTGATTCCCTTGCTGTGTCTGCTAGTCTATTTATACCTCCTATGCCTCCCAGACTAGTTTATGAAGTGCAAATGAAGTACATACCTTCCTTGCCTGACAATGTCCACCATTGGAAAGTTTTTGATGATGATGATGAGTTGAATAGATTCCTTCAAATCATTGATGAATTTTCTGAGATGCAAATTGACCAAGAGAATGATGCCTTGTTAGAAAATCATCAGTCCCATCTTAGAAATAAGATTGGTAAAGACAACATTGTCCATCTTCCTAGTAACCATATTCCTAAGGGCCTAATTCCTCTTGAAAGGCTGTTTGACCAAAATGATGTGCCTTACAAAGCTGCTCAAAAAGAAGACCAATCTGCAGTCTGTAAGAATGATATAGGAAGTCGAGGTCAACCTAGATATGTAAATCTGTCCACTCATTTGTCTACTGATCAAAGTGTTGAATACTGCAATTTAATGAGGCAATTTGCTGATGTGTTTGCCTGGGAGTATGGTGACCTGAAAACATATGACAAGAACATAATTCAGCATAAAATACCTCTGGAAAAAGACACTATACCATTCAAACAGAAGCTAAGACCAATAAATCCCATGCTTCTTCCACTGATTAAGAAAGAAATTAAAAAATTGTTGGCGGCCAAGATTATAGTTCCTCTCAGATATTCAAAGTGGGTGGCCAATCTAGTGGTGGTGAGGAAGAAGAGTGGAGAAATCAGACTGTGTGTTGATTTCAGAAATTTGAACAAATGCTCCAAGAAAGACAACTATCCTCTACCAAAGATGGAGCATTTGTTGCAGAAGGTCTCAAGAGCTAAAGTGATGTCATTTTTGGATGGATTTTTAGGCTTTAATCAGATTGTTGTGCACTCAGATGATCAAGAAAAGACTGCATTTATCACTCCTTGGGGCACTTTTATGTATGCCAAAATTCCATTTGGATTGATGAATGTTGGAGCCACCTTTCAGAGAGCTATGGACATAGCGTTTGTGGGAGAGAAGGACAAATTTGTGCTTATCTACCTTGATGACATAACAGTTTACTCCAGCAGCCATCAAAATCATTTACAACATTTGAAAAAGGTGTTCTTGAAGTGCAGGAGGTTTGGAATATCAGTCAATCCCAAAAAATCACAATTTTCTTTACAAGAAGGCAAGCTGTTAGGACATGTTGTGTCTGTTGCAGGTGTTCAAATTGACCCGGAAAGAGTAAAGGCAATACAGACTTTTTCTGTCCCAAGATCAAAGAAAGATATCCAATCCTTCTTGGGCAAAATTAATTTTGTCAGGAGGTTTATTCCAAATTTTGCAGGATTAGTGAAGCATGTGACCTCCATGTATAAGAAAGGAGTAGAGGTAAGATGCACTGATACAACGAGAAAATCATTTGAGTCTATTAAAAAAGCTATCATGGAGGCTCCCAATTTAAAAAGTCCTAACTACATCAAGGAGTTCCACATATTCTCATTTTCCTCTGAAGAAACCATTGCAGCAGTTTTATTGTAGCAAGATGAAGAGGGTTCAAAACATCCAGTAGCTTTTTTCAGCAAGAATTTGAGGGATGCTGAACTAAAGTATGATATTATAGAAAAACAGGCATATGCTCTTATTAAATCCTTAAAGGATTTCAGATTTTATATCTTGCATTCAAAAATAATTGCATATGTGCCTTCTGCTGCAATTAAAGATGTCTTAACCCAACCTGATGTTGATGGAAGAAGGGCAAAATGGATCGCAAAATTGATTGAATTCAATATAGAACTGAAGCCCACAAAACTGGTCAGAGGTCAGGGTCTTGCCAAACTATTAGCTGAAGAAAATTGCAGGTCTTTAGACATTGACTTCTGATGCACAATGGAAGAAAATGGTTAGGTAGAAGAAGAGGAAACAACTGAAACACAGAGGAAGCAGTCAATGGCTGAGAGTCTAGCTTCATGTAGTTGGTATGCTGAAATAATTAATTTCTGGTTGAAGCTAGAAATCCCTTCAGGCCTAAGTACAAGTCAAGCTATAACTTTAAAACTTAGAGCAGCAAATTTTTGCATCAATGAAAATCTACTCTACTGGAGGGATCCAACTGGAATATTTTTAAGGTGTCTGGACAAAGAACAATCAAAAGAAGTGATGCAGCAGTTTCATAACATGTGTGGAGGGCACCATTATTGGAAAACTACAGTCCACAAAATCCTCAGAGCTGGGTACTATTGGCCCACTTTATTTTCTGATGTATTTGGTTTTGTTAAATCTTGTGACAGGTGCCAGAGATTTGAAGGTAAACAACAGTTGAAATCCCTGCCCCTAAAACCAATACTTGCAAGAGGACCTTTTCAACAGTGGGGTTTGGATTTTATTGGTGAAATCAATCCACATTCTAGTGGCTAGCATAGGTGGATATTAGTAGCCACTGATTATTTCACTAAGTGGATTGAAGCAATTCCTACCAGGGAGGCTGATCATAATGTGGTCATCAAGTTTTTAACATAAAATATCTTCAGCAGATTTGGTTTTCCACATAAATTAATAACAGATAATGCAGCAGCCTTCGGGACCAAAGAGCTGGTGGAAATGTGTGATTCAATGGGTATCAAAATTATTCACTCCACCTCATACTATCCACAGGGAAATGGTCTAGCAGAATCCTATAATAAAAGTCCGATCAGGATAATTAAAAAGCTGTTAGAGGATAATAGAAAGAATTGGGATTCAAAGCTCAAGTATGCACTGTCGGCTGACAGAGTGACCATTAAAAATCCACAGGTAATTCTCCTTTCAAGCTGGTATATGGCACTGATGCTGTATTTCCAGTTCAGATAACTCTACCGGAGGCAAAATTCCTTCAAACAGAGCAGGATGAGGAAGAAGAAATGGAAAACAGAATCACTAATTTGGCAGAGATACATCAGATTAGAGAACAGTTGGTTGAATAGGCTACAGCACATCAAAGAAAGATCAAGGAAGCATTTGACAAAAAGGAAAAAACAAATAATTTTCAGATTGGTGACTTGGTTTTGAAGTGGGATTCATTGATGGAAAAGAAAGGAAATCATGGGAAATTTGATGCTTTCTGGACAGGGCCTTTCATCATTTCACAGATTCAAGTGAACAACACCTTCATACTGAAAAGTATGGGAGGAGAAGCAGTTTTTGATGGCCCAATCAATGGATGGTTTTTGAAAGTTTATGTTGTTTAAGGTCTTTTGGGCCTTAAAGGCTGTAAATATTTTGTTTTTATCAATTTTTTGCAGGCACAATAGTCTCCATGCCCAACGGAACACTAGGAATTTTGGTTAGTTTGCTTTCCGCTGGAAAGGCATTAGTCTGCGGGTTCTTGAGACCTCACAGGGAGGATCTCATCCCCAGAAGGAGCCAGTGTTAGCTCTGCTACAATCTTTTAATAGTTGAGAGTCAATGATAGGTTGGGCAGTGCTGATTTTGGTTGCAAAAAAGGCTGGTTGCAGTTTTCCCTGTTTTATCCTTCATTTTCCCTTTATCCTTATAACTCCCGCCACCTTGTTTTCCTACATTTCCTCTTTCCCCTTGAATCCTCCTCATCCTCTTAAAACCCCTTTATCCTGTTTTGGTTTGAAAACCCTACATGAACCTTTGAAGCGGCTGTGGAGTGCTTTTGTGTTATAATTCTATGATAATACCCTTAAACCCTTTCCCCACGTGTTCTTTGTTTAAACTTTATAAACCCCCATGACCTTATAAACCCTAGCACTATAGGCCAAACCCTTTTTAACCCGCGCATGTAATAAAAATTATTACATGCTGTCACCGTACCTGTCACATCACCCGAAACATATGTATTAACCCGTGACCGTCCGATCATCCCGCCTGTTGATCCGATGCCATACACTTTCCATGCTCCACCAACCCGTTCGTTCATTAGCTCGCAGGGAAAGTGATTTCCCCGCCATCACATCTGCCACGTGCCTTAATCTTATTGCATCGCGCTGCCTTGTACGTATACCACCTTTGCCCGAAGAGCGGTGCGGGGAAACCATTTACCGCCATCCAGTACGGTCCCTGCCTGCTAACTTTCTCGCATCTCCACCGCCCGTCAACCATTGGATCGGCCCAACCATGATCCAACAGTCCACGTTCTTCTCATACATATGTCTCCCGATAGCCTCCATACATTAATCTCTGCCGCTCGTCTGTCGAATCCAACAGCTACTATTGATTCCCATTGTGCCACATGTCTTCCATTACCTCCCGCTAGCAGATCATGATTGTTCGCGTAATCCATCAAACGGCCAGTGTTTCAACCTGGTTCATGTTCATGTTCAAGGTATTTTTAAGTGCTTGCAGCCTGATTTATGCATGCAGAGAAGGAGGGAAGTCACGATCCAGCGACCTGCGCATTAAAGCCCTCAGCTACTGTATTCAACGTAGTGTACTTCCAAAGGACAAAATGACCACCTAGAGCAGATAAATCACTGCAACACTTATTGGAATTTATTCAGTTAATACTTCACCTATTCCAAGAGTACACCAGAATATAGAAAGAGCCATTTTGTTCATTCAGATTGTAGCAGAAAACCCATATCTAACTGTAAATGCGGTTGGTGGTCCATTAAGACACCTCCACGCATAGCCTAGTAGAGATTTTTGTAAACAAATTCTGTATATACCCAGAAAAACGATGTAATGAGGTTGATGAGTGTTATTCTGTTGCAAGCTTCAACTTCTGGAGACTGTAACTACTTTGTAACCTACAGCTTCTGGTCTGCATTTTCAGCTAATACAAGCTTCTTTTGCTGTTGATTGTTCACTCTCCACTGCTTCTTCTTTGTTCCAGGCTGTGCTTGTTCTGCATTATTTCATGTGCTGTTGATATTTAGCACTAGAGGGGCTATCATCCCACTTCTGTGTTAGGATTTAGCATGTATCATTGAATTTGCTTGCAGGTTTCTATTTTTTTAATGCGAGAGAGCTGCCTTCCTGTCTGTGTATTAGAAAATAGATTTACAGACCTTTTTAACTTGTTGCAGCTGGCCATCACAGGGTCCTGTGCATATTCCCGGTGTGATCAGTGTTCTCCATCATCACATTATCTCTAAAGCTGTGAGGAATTGGTGGTTAAAAGCCTTGTAGTCTGGGGGGTGTTCACCCATGTCTGAGGTCAATCATAGTAGAAGTGGTTATCTGGCTTAAATATGCAACATTTCTTTCATTCATCCACCTATTTTCCAACATTTTGTTGAGTTTGTAATGTTCCCGAGCATCACTGATATACAACCTAGGTGAGTTTCTTGGGGTGATAACATAAATTGGCATCGTTGTCGGGGAAAGGAGAATTGAAGCTCAGCTTCCCTGGGAGAACGAAACAACTTCAAGCTTTGATGACAAACAAGGTTTGAACACAGTTTCTAGTTGCAATCATCTGTCTGGCGACTCCATTGAAGGAAGACCATCATTTGGCGACTCCACATTGAAGTTCTGGATAAGTTTATGAGACACACTCGAAGAAATCCTCAGAAATTACCAGCTAAACCAGTGCCGGAACCTGAGAGGACTGTCAAAGCAAAGAAATCTTCACAGAAAGGGGCATCAGGATCAACTAAGTCTAAGAGGTCTCATTCATCTCTGAAAGATAAAGTTATTGCTGAAGGTTTACAGTTTGAAGATTTAGAGCACAGCACTGTTAGTAAGGAAAAACCTTCAGAGATCAGTTCAGCCCCTTGTACAGTTAGTTCCCTTTTGAATCTCAGTCCAAAGAAAGCATTCCATTCAGTCCAAAACATCCCTTTATCTCTGCCATCCATCAAATTACTTCCTACTGCTCCATTTGCTAGTATTCTTCCAAATATTTTAATCATGGCAGGATAGCAAGCACCTACGAGGATAGAAAGAATTGTAGCTGCCAGATATGGACCATTGGTGTTGCCTGTGCCTTTAAATCCTATGCCTGTGGGAGAATATCATAAATACATGCCTAAATTCACTGGTACAGAGGGAGTAACAGCAGAAGAACACTTAGAAGCTTTTTACAGTTATGCTGATAATCTAGATATAAGTGAGAATGATGTGTGGATGAGAGTTTTTGTTGAGAGCCTTGATGGAGAGGCTAGGAAGTGGTTTAGAGAATTACCCCAGAGATCTATAACAGATATTGAAGCATTAGATGATGTATTTTTTAAGCAATGGGGAGATAAAAAGGACTTGTTGTATTACCATACAGAGTTTGGTAATCTAAAGAGGGAAAATGGGGAATCAATTCCTGATTTTAATAAAAGATTTAATTGAATGTATAGTAAGATACCAGCTGAGGTAAAGCCTACTCTGACATCTGCTAAACTCACTTATGCCAATGCTTTTGTCTCTAATTTCTGCCTGTTATTGAGAGAAAGGAGATGTGCTACGCTAGCAGACATGCAGGATGCAGCCTTAGAAGTAGAGTCCAATATTATGGCAGCAAAGAAGCTCAAAGGTCAAGCTGACAGGAGAAGACAAAGAAATCAGTGATCTACTTCTTCTGCATCATCTTCAGAGCCTAAATTAGATAAAATGACTAAGATGATAGAGTCATTGGCTGCTGAAGTTTCTAAGCTAAATATTGAGCAAAATTCAGGGAAAACAAGGCAGCAGAATACATTTGCTCCAAGAAACCCCAATCCTTTTAGAAGAGCAAATGAGCAGTTACAAATTATGTAGAAGGGTGAAGAAACAAAGGAAGATCATAAAGTTAAAGCTCCCTTCCAAAATGTAGTCATGGAGGAGGAATGATTTGAAGAAGATGAGGATGAAATTCACTGCATGGAAGATAAAGGCAGCATTGCATTTTTGACATTAGCTGAGTATGAAGAATCATTGCTGCAAGAACAAAACAGTCAGAAGTGGGACAGGGGATCTGTTCTACAAACCGGTGACCAGCAAATATATAATCTGAGATCCAATGCAAAAAATTCCAAGGAGAATCCTGCATAGAGAGTTGTTGCCCAAATAGAACCACAGAATATCAAACAAAGAAGACCAGCAGCCGATCCAGTCATCCTCAAAGCTCCAGTTCAAGAGGTAAAAAGTTCTGATAAGTCATATTCTTCTTTCAACTTTTAGTCAGAAGTTTAGAAATTGAAAATATTTATGCCTTTGGTTGAGTTGGTGAAGAGTGAAGTATTTAGGAAACCTATCCTTGAAGCCCTTGAGCTAGAAACCAAGCAAACCTCCACTGACTCTGTTAATTTGCAAGATGACAAGCCTGTCATTGTGCTCAGCCCTATGATTGAACCTGCTGATAATAATTCTCCATCTTTTTATGTCTCATTGACCATTCATGACAAAATCCTCCACAATTTCCTACTAGACACAGGGGCCAGCCACAATTTGATGCCTAAAGCTGTCATGGAAGAGTTAGGCCTTGATATCACCAGATCCTATCATGATTTATTTTCTTTTGATTCAAGGAAGGTGAAATGTCTTGGATTGATTAAGGATCTGGCTATTACCTTAACTCAGCTGCCCATGAAGAGTATGATGATGGATATTGTGGTAGCAGATGTCCCTCCTAAGTTTGGCATGCTGTTGTCCAGAGGATGGATTAAGAGACTAGGTGGGACATTACAGAATGATCTATCTTAAGAAACTGTCCCAGTTTTTGGAGGAGAAAGTAGGAGGTTGTATAGAGAAGCACAACTGGCATACATTATCAGTGATGAGAAGAATCCTACAAATCATCCCATATATGCAGTGGACACTGATTTGGATCATGTATCCTCCAAATAGAAGAATCTCAGAAGGCCGAAATGTAGCTCAGGAAACCAACAGTTCAGGCCGAGAAAAAGCAAGAAGGTCAGGTTTGGGAGATGTTCTTTGATGGAGCGTGTTCTAGGGAGACTGCAGGAGCAGGGGTGGTGCTTCTATCTCCACACCAAGAAAGCATTCAACTGTCTTTTAAGCTAGTTTTTCAAGTGACAAACAATATAGCAAAATATGAAGCATTGTTATTGGGCCTTAATGCAGCAAAAGACAGAGGAATCAAGAAGCTGAAGCTATTTGGAGATGCTGATCTGATAATTCAGCAAATAAATAAAACATTTCAAGCAAAGCACCCAAGGCTGAAAGCATACAGAGATGAGGTATGGAGAATCAGAGACTCTTTTGATTTTTTTTGTATTTCATATATTCCTAGAGCCCAAAATCAGCTTGCTGATTCCCTTGCTGTGTCTGCTAGACTATTTATACCTCTTATGCCTCCCAGACTAGTTTATGAAGTGCAAATGAAGTACAGACCTTCCTTGCCTGACAATGTCCACCATTGGAAAGTTTTTGATGATGATGATGAGTTGAATAGATTCCTTCAAGTCATTGATGAATTTTCTGAGATGCAAATTGACCAAGAGAATGATGCCTTGTTAGAAAATCACCAGTCCTAGCTTAGAAATAAGATTGGTAAAGACAACATTGTCCAGCTTCCTAGTAACCATATTCCTAAGGGCCTAATTCCTCTTGAAAGGCTGTTTGACCAAAATGATGGGCCTTATAAAGCTGCTCAAAAAGAAGACCAATTTGCAGTCTGTAAGCATGATATAGGAAGTCCAGGTCAGCCTAGATATGTAAATTTGTCCACTCATTTGTCTGCTGATCAAAGTGCTGAATACTGCAATTTAATGAGGCAATTTTCTGATGTGTTTGCCTGGGAGTATAGTGACCTGAAAACGTATGAAAAGAACATAATTCAACATAAAATCCGTCTGGAAAAAGACACTATACCATTCAAACAGAAGTTGAGACCAATCAATCCCATGCTTCTTCCACTAATTGAGAAAGAAATTAAAAAATTGTTGGCGACCAAGATTATAGTTCCTCTCAGATATTCAAAGTGGGTGGCCAATCTAGTGGTGGTGAGGAAGAAGAGTGGAGAAATTATACTGTGTGTTGATTTCAGAAATTTGAACAAATGCTCTAAGAAATACAACCATCCTCTGCCAAAGATGGAGCATTTGTTGCAGAAGGTCTCAGGAGCTAAAGTGATGTCATTTTTGGATGGATTTTCAGGCTTTAATTAAATTGTTGTGCACCCAGATGATTAAGAAAAGACTGCATTTATCACTCCTTGGGGCACTTTTATGTATGCCATAATGCCATTTGGATTGATGAATGTGGGGCCACCTTTCAGAGAGCTATGGACATAGCGTTTATGGGAGAGAAGGACAAATTTGTGCTTATCTACCTTGATGACATAAAAATTTACTCCAGCAGCCATCAAAATCATTTACAGCATTTGAAAAAGGTGTTCTTGAAGTGCAGGGGGTTTGGAATATCAGTCAATCCCAAAAAATCACAATTTGCTTTACAAGAAGGCAAGCTGTTAGGACATGTTGTGTCTGCTACAGGTGTTCAAATTGACCCATAAAGAGTAAAGGCAATACAGACTTTGTCTGTCCCAAGGTCAAAAAAAGATATCCAATCCTTCTCGGGCAAAATTAATTTTGTCAGGAGGTTTATTCCAAATTTTGCAGGATTAGTTAAGCATGTGACCTCCATGTTGAAGAAAGGAGCAGAGGTAAGATGGACTGATATAGCGAGAAAATCATTTGAGTCTATTAAAAATGCTATCATGGAGGCTCCCACTTTAAAAATTCCTAACTACAACAAGGAGTTCCACATATTCTCATTTGCCTCTGAAGAAACCATTGCAGCAAGATGAAGAGGGTTCAGAATATCTAGTAGCTTTTTTCAGCAAGAATTTGAGGGATGTTGAACTAAAGTATGATATTATAACAAAATAGGCATATGATCTTATTAAATCCTTAAAGGCTTTCAGAGTTTATATCTTGCATTCAAAAATAATTTCATATGTGCCTTCTACTACAATTAAAGATGTCTTAACCCAACCTGATGTTGATGGAAGAAGGGTAAAATGGATTGCAAAATTTATTGAATTCAATATAGAACTGAAGCCCACAAAACTGGTCAGAGGTCAGGGTCTTGCCAAACTATTAGCTGAAGAAAATTGCAGGTCTTTAGACATTGACTTCCTATGCAGAATGGCAGAAAATGGTCAGGTAGAAGAAGAGGAAACAACTAAAACACAGAGGAAGCAGTCAGTGGCCAAGATTCTAGCTTCATGTAGTTGGTATACTGAAATAATTAATTTCTTGTTGAAGCTAGAAATCCCTTCAGGCTTCAGTACAAGTCAAGCTATAACTTTAAAACTTAGAGCAACAAATTATTGCATCAATGAAAATCTGCTCTACTGGAGGGATCCAATTGGAATATTCTTAAGGTGTCTGGACAAAGAACAATCAAAAGAAGTGATGCAGCAGTTTCATAACAACATGTGTGGAGGGCGCCATTATTGGAAAACTACAGCCCACAAAATCCTCAGAGCTGGGTACTATTGGCCCACTTTATTTTCTGATGTATTTTGTTTTGTTAAATCTTGTGACAGGTGCCATAGATTTGAAGGTAAACAACAGTTGAAATCCCTGCCCCTAAAACCAATACTTGCAAGAGGACCTTTTCAGCAGTGGGGTTTGGATTTTATTAGCGAAATCAATCCACATTCCAGTGGCCAGCACACGTGGATATTAGTAGCCACTGATTATTTCACTAAGTGGATTGAAGCAATTCCTACCAGGAAGGATGATCATAATGTGGTCATCAAGTTTTTAACAAAAAATATCTTTAGCAGATTTGCTTGTCCACATAAATTAATAACAGATAATGCAGCAACCTTCAGGGCCAAAGGGCTGGTGGAAATGTGTGATTCAATGGGTATCAAACTTGTTCACTCCACCTCATATTATCCACAGGGAAATGGTCTAGCAGAATCCTATAATAAAAGTCTGATCAGGATAATTAAAAAGCTGTTAGAGAATAATAAAAAGAATTGGGATTCAAAGCTCAAGTATGTACCGTCGGTTGACAGAGTGAGATTAAAAAATCCACAGGCAATTCTCCTTTCAAGCTGGTATATAGCACTGATGTTGTATTTCCAGTTTAGCTAACTCTACCTGTGGCAAAATTCCTTCAAACAGAGCAGGATGAGGAAGAAGAAATGGAAAACAGAATCACTGATTTGGTAGAGATACATCAGATTAGAGAACAGTTGGTTGAAAAGGCTGCAACACATCAAAGAAATATCAAGGAAGCATTTGACAAAAAGGCAAAAACAAATAATTTTCAGATTGGTGACTTGGTTTTGAAGTGGGATGCATTGAAGGAAAAGAAAGGAAATCATGGGAAATTTGATGCTTTCTGGACAAGGCCTTTCATCATTTCACATATTCAAGAGAACAACACCTTCATACTGAAAATTATGGGAGGAGAAGTAGTTTTTGATGGCCCAATCAATGGGTGGTTTTTCAAAGTTTATGTTGTTTAAGGTCTTTTGGGCCTTAAAGGCTGTAAATATTTTGTTTTTATCAGTTTTATGCAGGCACAGTAGACTCCATGCCTAATGGAACACTAGGAATTTTGGTTAGATTGCTTTCAGCTGGAAAGGCATTGGTCTGTGGGTTCGTGAGACCTCACAAGGAAGATCTCATCCCCAGAAGGAGCCAGTGTTAGCTCTGCTACAATCTTGTAATAGTTGAGAGTCAATGATAGGTTGGGCAGTGCTGATTTTGGTTGCAAAAACGGCTGGTTGCAGTTTTCCCTATTTTCTCCTTCATTTTCCCTTTATCCTTATAACTCCCGCCACCTTGTTTTCCTACATTTCCTCTTTCCCCTTGAATCCTCCTCATCCTCTTAAAACCCCTTTATCCTGTTTTGGTTTCAAAACCCCGCATAAACCTTTGAAGCAGCTGTGGAGCGCTTTTGTGTTATAATTCTATGTTAATCCCTTTAAACCCTTTCCTCGCATGTTCTTTGTTTAAACTTTATAAACCCCCCATAACCTTATAAACCCCGGCACTATAGGCCAAACCCTTTTTAACCCGTGCATATAATAAAAATTATTACACGCTGTCACCGTACCTGTCACATTGCCTGAAACATATGTATTAACCTGTGACCGTCTGATCATCCCGCCTGTTGATCCGACGCCATATGCTTTCCTTGCTCCGCCAACCCGCTCGTTCGTTAGCTCGCGGGGAAAGTGGTTTCCCCACCATCACATCTGCCACGTGCCTTAATCTTATTGCATCGCGCTGCCTTGTATGTATACCACCTTTGCACAAAGAGCGGTGTGGGGAAACCGTTTACTGCCATCCAGTACTGTCCCCACCCGCTAACTTTCTCGCATCTCCATTGCCCGTCAACCGTCGGATCGACCCAACCATGATCCAACAGTCCACGTTCTTCTCATACATATGTCTCCCGATAGCCTCCATAAGTTAATCTCTACTGCTCGTCTGTTGAATCCAACGACTACTATTGATTCCCATTGCACCGCATGTCTTCCATTGCCTCCCGCTAGCAGATCATGATTGTTCACGTAATCCATCAAACGGCCAGTGTTTCATCCAGGCTCTTGTTCGTGTTCAAGGTATTTTTAAGTGTTTTCGGCCTGAGTTATGCACGCAGAGAAGGAGGGAAGTCACGATCTAGCGACCTGCGCATTAAAGACATCAGCTATTGTATTCAACGCATTGTACTTCGAAAGGACAAAACGACCACCTAGTGTAGATAAATCACTGCAGAATTTATTGGAATTTATTCAGTTAATACTTCACTTGTTCCAGGAGTACACCAGAGTATAGAAAGAGCCATTTTGTTCATTCAGATTGTAGTAGAAAACCCATATCTAACTATAAATGCAGTTGGTGGTCCATTAAGACACCTCCACGCATAGCCTAGCAGAGATTTTTGTAAACAGATTCTCTATATACCCAGAAAAACGATGTAATGAGGTTGATGAGTGTTATTCTGTTGCAAGCTTCAACTTCTGGAGACTATAATTACTTTGTAACCTATAGCTTCTGGTCTGCATTTTTAGCTAATAAAAGCTTCTTTTGCAGTTGATTGCTCACTCTCCACTGCTTCTTCTTTGTTCTAGGTTGTGCCTGTTCTGCATTATTTCATGTGCTGTTGAGATTTAGCATTAGAGGGGCTATCATCCCACCTCTGTGTTAGGATTTAGCATGTATCATTGAATTTGCTTGCAGGTTTCTGTTGTTTTAATGCCATAGAGCTGCCATCCTGTCTGTGTATTAGAAAACAGATTTACAGACCTTTTTAATTGGTTGCAGCTGGCCATCGCAGGGTCCTATGCATCTGCTATTGTGATCAGTGTTCTCCATCGTCACATTATCTCTAAAGCTGTGAGTAATTGGTGGTTAAAAGCCTTGTAGTCTGAGGGGTGTTCACCCATGTCTAAGGTCAATCATAGTAGAAGTGGTTATCTGGCTTGAATATGTAGCATTTCTTTCATTCATCCACCTATTTTTCCAACATTTTGTTGAGTTTGTAATGTTCCCGAGCATCACTGATATACAACCTAGGTGAGTTTCTTGGGGTGATAACAACAAACACAGAAAACACATAAAACAAGAGAGACATAGATATACGTGGTTCACCTAATTTGGGCTACGTCCACAGAGAAACAACCAGTCCTTCCTTTTATATTATCCAGCAAACTGAAGAGATACAACCTGCAGGAGATCCGTTGTAATTCCCTCTTAGCTCTCACAAAAACTCCTCTTTCTTTCTCACTCAGAATACACATAGATGCAATACAATTCCCTCATATATAGCGAGGGGTTTCCTTCCAGGGAAAAAAACCCTAAATTAAACATAACTTCTATCGTCAGATCTCTGCCTAATCAACAGCTCAGATTGACCCCCCACAGCCGCCCCCCTGCAACGTAAATATTACGGGTGGCGTTATCGCCACATTATGAACTGGGGTCCAATGTGGTGATACCTCTGAATAAAGAAGATAATCAGGCTCCACACCCAACATCCAGTGGCTATCTGTCTCAGAAAGGCTTTACCTTTGCCGAAGATCACATCATAACCACAGTCTTCACAAAATGCTACAAACATGAGATTCTTCTTTAGGCCTTGAAAAAACATGACATATTTGAGGTGAAGAGGGAATCTAGACTCCCTCTTAAAGGTTACTATACCAATCCTGGTAAATTTATACGTTCCGTTGTCCCCAAGCTCAATAAGCATATGGAGATATTTCTCCTCCAGGTCACTCAAAAGCTCTCTACACCTTGTCATGTGGAATGAGGCACCGAGTCCAAGTACCACACACTCCCCATCACAGTGTTGGCCATGCATGCCATAAGGGTGAAGTCTAGCTCAAACTTTGAAGCTAAAGCTTCACCTGATCCTCCTACTGAGTGCTTCTTGCTATAATTTCTGTGTGGACACTTTGTAGCATAATGCCCACTATTCATAAC
The DNA here is from genome assembly GCA_031772625.1 of Pinus tabuliformis. Taxonomy (NCBI): domain Eukaryota; kingdom Viridiplantae; phylum Streptophyta; class Pinopsida; order Pinales; family Pinaceae; genus Pinus; species Pinus tabuliformis. The sequence goes on along the minus strand of CM062811.1, from coordinate 403,102,678 downwards.
AATTGAAGCATTTTATTTTGGACAAATCTTTATTCTTGCCCCCTTGGCTAGATTCTGGTTTGGTTTGATATTTCTTCCCTTTTCCCTTATTTCCCTTTTCAACCAATGAAAATTTTTCTTCATCCTATAATTTGGATGAATTTCCTTCCTTGTTATTTCTCCTGGACTCTTCTTGAACCAAATCGGACCACAACATTTCCCATTTTGGTAACTTTTCCCTTCAATACATAGATTCCTAATAACTATTCCAACTTTTGGGAAGGCCTAAAAGAGCTAGGGTCACTAGGTCAATCCCTCCAAGCTCATCCTGAACTTCTGTAAATCTAGTGATATACGAAATAGTGTCATTCTTCTACATCTTGATATTTCAAAGTTTGTCTTTGAGGGCCAGTTTTCTGTGGTCACTTCTATTATCGAATAACTCTATGAGTTCCTTCCACATTGTGAAAGGAGTTTATTTCCCATGTATATTTGAGACAATGTGGTCTCCCACTCCCTGCAATATAATTCTCCTCGCCTTGGCTACATATTTCTTCCATTGGGATAACATTTGTGCATCAGTTGATCCTAGTTTTGCAATGTCTATCTTGACATATTCTAACAATCCATTTTCTTCAGGCACCACCTTCATGTGATCCTTCCATGCAATTAAATACAAGTCGCTTTCCAAGGAACACTCTAATCTTATCTCGTTGAAGGTCATCTCCCCAACTCTGAAGATATCCTACTACACTGAAGGTACAAATTCGGACCTCCTAAGGAAAAATTTGAAATTATTGTTCTAATGTGAGTCCAACTCTGATACCATGTAGAAATATGGTTATATAATTCCAAGTGCTCAAGAAGTTTGATCTAAAATCAAGAGACACAATTCTACATTACTGATCTACAAAATTTAATTCATAATTTAGAACAACAATCACACACATGCAATAAGAGAAACCACACATGCACAGTATTTTTCTAGGGGAACTCGACTGGGGAAAAGCCCTCAAGCCTCTTTTCATTAATCATACGAATAGAGAATGTATTACAATTGCTTGTTCGCTCTAAGCATAACCTACAAATGAATAACCTATCTCTCTACTTTATGAGAAGCTCTGGCCCAAACTTAGTCAATTTATGGCTCTTCTTGAGCCCCTATTTCCTTGCACAAATCTTGAGGAATTAACCCTTATTTTTTAGGAATTTTCCTCCAATTGATTGTGCAATTCCCAAGGATTGATCATTTGACTACATGCAACACCTATACACTCAAACTAGTTTATAACTGCTTGTTACACTACCTTTAAATCTCCACTGCAGTTGAGGAACTCAAATTCTGTAATAGCCCCGAGCTAAAATTCATGTAATAAAAGTTAATAATTGCAAAATAAAACCACGGGAAAGGGACACTTATTCCAAGTTGAATTTTGGGCAAAATATCCTAGTGGAAATCACTTGTTGTGTTTTATGGCTAAGGGAAAATTGGAAAAGGCAATGGCTAAGGGTTTTGGAAGGAAAAAAGGTATTTTTGGCATTTTATTTATGAAAATAAAGGAAATTAGGAGAAAAGGAAGGTGAAAGGTCACATGTTTCATGTGAGGAGGAAAATAAGGGAAAATATTGGAAGAATGAAGAAAATAGAGGCATCAAGGATAAAAACGATTTTGAGCATCAATTGGTAGCCTTTTGTGAGTTTAGTGTTAGAATTTGTCTCAAAGAGGAGAAAGAACCAAGAGGAGAAAGTAAGTAAGAAAGCAAGGAAAGGAAAGAAAAAACAAGGAAAGGAAAGGAAAAGCAAAGAAGGACAAAAAAAGCAAAGGAAGGCAAGGATTAAGCAACTTCACTCGAAATACTTGCAGGTAAGAGATTGCATGTATGATTTCCTAGTTGTTTTTTACATGCATGGTATTTTCATGTTGGTATATTGTCATTGGCATGGATTTTTCTAGGATTGACAGTGGATTTTAGCCTAGCCTTTCCATTTCTGGATAGCCATGGTGTGATATGATTGTTCTCGGTTTGAGCCATGGATTATCGAATGATTTTTAAATCCAAGGTGAGTGTAGAAATTTTGAATAATTTAACACATATTCAATGGAGATTATCCTGATCATGTACTATTGCGGAAAACATACACAATACATAAGCTCCTCTACGTTGATCATCAATATAGCAGTATCAATAACAATAAAACATCAAGAGCATTCACACATTAACGCAGTATGTATCCCGAGGAAAGCATCTCGCTAAAAACCCCAACTATCTATATATTAATGATTGAGTCATGTAACATTACATAGCATAATACTTCTCACAAGTATCTCCACCTCTGTTACACACAATACAGCTCAGATCTGATCTCCAAATCTCTTCCACTGCTTGCCTGCCTCCACTGCTCAATACCTGCTCAAGAATTGATGAGAATGGCTCACCAAACTCGTTTTTCACCTGCAAAATAGTCACTCACTCTTTGTTGGACGTGAGCACAAGCTATAATGTGGGCAAATACGTGAGCAAACTCATTGGCATACTCAATCCCTTGATTGTGCAAGATCTGGTGCACAACTATAGTCACAACTGATAGCAATCTGATTCTCTACCACCTGTCCCTGTTGAACTGAACATGCACTGACATGCAACTGAGTTAATTGATGTATTCATTAGTTGTATTATGAGTTAATAACTTGTGAATTAATTAATAACTAATTCACCCAACTCATCTCTAGTCTATTTGCCAGTTAGACTAAATACAACCAGTTTAACAAAGCTAAACTGAACACAACTCCATCAACTCCACAATCAACTCCACCAAACTCAACTGATTGAGTTCTAACTGAAGTCATGCATGCAACAACTCAACTGACTCATAAGAAAAGCGTATTTCCTTTTGACAGCTGTATGTGCCACCTCTGTAGCTCAAACTGAAGTGCTCCAAGAGAATAAGATTATGTTTATAGTCCAAATATTATTGTGAGATAATAATATTTGACTTTTCTATTTTTGACAGCCAGTCTAAAAATAGACTTTGATCACTCACACTGTGATCACTCACACTTTCATAAAAAATAGATGTCCATCTATTTTTTCCCAACTTGATCAATCATCCATAAACAACAACCTGCAATCCATAGACATGATCCATATGTCTAAAAATAGACATAGTCTAAAAATAGACTTGCGCCAAAAATAGCCTGCGGGCCCACTTAGTGAAGGCGACTCTTTTCACTAAGCTCCATCATCTTGTTGCAATCTCAACACTCCCTCTCGACAAGATATGGATTATCAGCAACCCCTATCCTGCCTCGGTGGTACTCGAATTTGCTCCTGGTGAGAGCCTTCGTCAGAATATCAGCATCCTGATCCTCCGTTGGAATGTACGAAAGTAACATGATCCTCCGCTGCACACAATCTCTGATATGATGGTACCTGATGTCAATATGTTTAGATCTATCATGAAATACAGGATTAGCCGAGAGTTTAATTCAACTCTAGTTATCACAGTAAATCACAGTAGGATCCAAATGAGAATCGAACAAACCAACTAGGATCTTCCTCATCCATATAGCCTCGCATGCAGCCAAACTTGCTGCCATATACTCGGCCTCCGCTGAACTGAGTGCCACGGATCTCTGTTTCCTGCTGTACCAAGAAACTGCTGTTGATCCAATACTGAAGACCCCTCCTAATGTGCTCTTTCTGTCTGTTGGGCTCCTTGCCCAATCTGCATCCGTGAAGCCACATAGCTTCACCTCATCCTCCTGTCTGTACCACAAACCATATCCCGATGTGCCTCTCAAGTAGCGCAATACATGCTTGCCCGCCTTCCAGAAGAGCTTGGTAGGCTTAACCATAGCTTGTGAAAGCTGGTTAACTGCATAGCATATATCAGGTCGTGTATTGACCAAATACATCAGCGACCCCACCAACTGTCGATAAACAGTGGCATCCACTTCTTCTCCCGAAGTGGCATCCTCCTTCCTCCAACCTCCAGGAAGAGGAGTATCAACAGGCTTGCAGCCATGCATGTTGAACTTCTCCAGTATCTCCCGAGCATACTTGCCCTGAGAAACAAACAGTCCACCACTGCGCTGCCATATTTCCAATCCTAGGAAATAGTGAAGGAGGCCCAAATCCTTCATCTCAAACTCTGTAGCAAGATCCTTCTTGCATGACAGTATCAACAGCTCATCACCCGTTAGAATCAAATCATCAACATACAGTACAATGATAAGCAACTTACCCTCCACCACAATCTAGTATAGGTTCGGATCCGCCTCGCTCTTGGAGAATCCAAGTCCTGTGAAATAGCTGTCTATCCGTGTGTACCAAGCACGTGGTGCTTGCTTCAACCCATACATCGCTCTCTTGAGCCTGCACACATGCGACTCGCTACTGAAGACTTCAAAGCCTTCGGGTTGCTCAATGTACACCTCCTCCTTAATGACTCCGTTGAGGAACGCAGTCTTCACATCCATCTAATGAATGTGCCATCCCATCTGCGCTGAGAGAGCAAGAATCGTCCGTATGGAAGAATACCTTGCGACAGGTGCAAAGGTCTCCTCATAATCGATCCCCTCAATCTGTGAAAAGCCTCGGGCAACAAATCTTGCCTTGTACTTCTCCACACTCCCGTCAGCTGCCTGCTTAACTTTGTAGATCCATCTCGAACCCACCACTGATTTCCCTTCCGGTCTAGGAACAATCTCCCATGAACTGTTTCTGACAATAGAATCATACTCTTCCACCATGGCGTCTACCCATGCAGGATCCTCCACAGCTTCCTCGAAAGAGGATGGCTCAGTCACAACACACTTGCTCATAAGAGCCATGTATCCAGTGTACCGATCAGGTGACTGTCTCTGCCTGCGTTGGGCTGTAGGTGGTCCTACAACTTTCTCTGCATCTTGAGCCAGTCGCTCAGCTTCTGTCAAGTGCTTTCGCCCTCTGATGGTTGGCGCTGCATGAGTGGTCTCTTCCAATCCATGAACCTCGTCCTGTGGCTGATCCACGTCCTGAAGCTCATCCTTAGGAACTAATAGCTCCTCATATGCATGCAAGTGTAGCTCCCTCTCAAGCAAACACTTCATGGCTTTCTCCTCCTGAAATTTTATATCCCGTCGCACAACAGTTTTACCACTGTCTAGCAAATACACACGATAGTTGTGGGGCGTATCAGTGTACCCCACAAATATCCCAACCTCTGCAGTCGGCTCCAACTTCTTCCTGGCATCCTTCGTCACATGCATGTAAACGTTAGCACCAAAAATCCTCAAATGAGAAAGATCAGGCTTCTTACCAGAATAAGTCTCCTCAGGTGTACTCATGCCAAGTTTCCTATGAGGACAACGGTTCTGCACATAAATTGTTGTATTGCATGCTTCCGCCCACAAGTGAAGGGGTAGGCCCTGATCATGCAACATTGCCCGTGCAGCACCCACAATCGTTCTGTTCTTCTGCTCAGCTACCCCGTTCTGCTGTGGGTTATGGGGAGCTATGAGCTCTCTACGAATCCCTTCTGCCTTGCAGAAATCCTTGAACTCATCCGAGATGTATTCACCACCATTATCGCTCCTAAGAGCCTTCACCTTCTTCCCCGACTCCTTCTCGACCAGTGCTTTGAATTCACAGAACTTTGAATATGTCTCGCTCTTCTTTTGCATGAAGAAGATCCAGCACTTACGAGAGAAATCATCAACAAAAATCACATAATACCTGTGTTTTGCTGTCGAAGCAACTGAGAAAGGTCCACACACGTCTGTGTGAATTCTCTCAAGGATCGTCGTGGCGCGACTATCCTTCTCGTGAAAGGTGGCTTTCACAAACTTCCCCAAAGTACACCCCTTGCACTGATCTGACTGCGCAAGTGTGCCTTTAGGAAGCCCTGTAGTGATCTGCTGCAGTATCTTCAAGGCTCCATGGTGAAGGTGACCCAATCTCCTGTGCCACAACTCGCCATCATCCCGGCTCACCAATCCTTCTGCCTTGCCTGCCATTGCTGCGCATCCATCTACATGCAACTGATAAAGGTTCCTCACTCGAACCCCTATCTTCCGGGTTTCGTCAGTTGTCTTGCTGCGCAGGAAGGCCTTTCCCTCGCTGAAAACAACATCATACCCCTTGTCTTCTAACATCACCACTGAGATGAGATTCTTCTTCAATCCTAGAATATGCATGACTTCCTTCAATACAAAGGTTTTACCAGACTCCCTCTCAAAGGAAATGGTACCGATACCGGTCGCACTGTATCTACCATCATCGCCCATCTCGATGTGCACTCCAAGATCTTTGTCCTCCAGATCAGAGAACAAATCTCTATCTCCCGTCATGTGAAAAGACGCACCACTGTCCAAGAACCACACTGATCCCATCACACTTGAAACCAAGCATGCGATCAATGAAAAATCAAGCTCAAACTGTGAGGCTAGAGCCTCTCCTGCTGAAGATCCAGCAGCCTGCTTGTTCTTCTTCTTCTGCGGACAATTAGTGGCATAGTGTCCATGCTGGTGATAGTGAAAACACTTCACCTTGGACATATCCTGATTCTTGCCTTTCGCACCGGAATGTGAAGCTTTCTTGTTCTTCCCCTTCTTTGCTTTGGCAGCCAAAGCGCAATTCTCTTCATCAGATACCTTTGATGAAGATCCATTCTCACCTTTATTGTTACTGAGTTTATCCTTGAGCGCCAGGTCGCTCTTGCTTTGGAATAACATTTGCAATCCGTTGAAAGACATTTTCAACAATACTACTGCAAATTCGATTTCCACCAGCAACCAACTCAACTGCTTCCGATCTAGAATTCGTGAGAACACAATATTTCTCGTACAGAGATTGACTGTATGGGAATTCACCAGATATCTCACCTTCCAAAGGAAGGATGAATCCAGAGGCTACCTGGCCCGATTACAGACTCTGCCTGAAGAAATAGAATGTAAACACTTCCTGAATAGTAGATCTGATGATCAATCCTCACTTGATATCCTGTAAAAATCTCTTCTACAAATCAAGCAGCTCCGATACCATGTAGAAACTTTTTCTACAATTATCTAGCTCGCTCTGATACCATGTAGAAATTTTGAATAATTTAACACATATTCAATGGAGATTATCCTGATCATGTACCATTGTGGAAAACATACACAATATATAAGCTCCTCTACGTTGATCATCAATATAGCAGTATCAATAACAATAAAACATCAAGAGCATTCACACATTAACACAGTATGTATCCCGGGGAAAGCATCTCGCTAAAAACCCCAACTATCTGTATATTAATGATTGAGTAATGTAACATTACACAGCATAATACTTCTCACAAGTATCTCCACCTCTGTTACACACAATACAGCTCAGATCTGATCTCCAAATCTCTTCCACTGCTTGCCTGCCTCCACTGCTCAATACCTGCTCAAGAACTGATGAGAATGGCTCACCAAACTCGTTTTTCACCTGCAAAATAGTCACTCACTCTTTGTTGGACGTGAGCACAAGCTATAATGTGGGCAAATACGTGAGAAAACTCATTGGCATACTCAATCCCTTGATTGTGCAAGATCTGGTGCACAACTATAGTCACAACTGATAGCAATCTGATTCTCTACCACCTGTCCCTGTTGAACTGAACCTGCACTGACATGCAACTGAGTTAACTGATGTATTCATTAGTTGTATTATGAGTTAATAACTTGTGAAATAATTAATAACTAATTCACCCAACTCATCTCTAGTCTATTTGCCAGTTAGACTAAATACAACCAGTTTAACAAAGCTAAACTGAACACAACTCCATCAACTCCACAATCAACTCCACCAAACTCAACTGATTGAGTTCTAACTGAAGTCATGCATGCAACAACTCAACTGACTCATAAGAAAAGCGTATTTCCTTTTGACAGCTGTATGTGCCACCTCTGTAGCTCAAACTGAAGTGCTCCAAGAGAATAAGATTAAGTTTATAGTCCAAATATTATTGTGAGATAATAATATTTGACTTTTCTATTTTTGACAGCCAGTCTAAAAATAGACTTTGATCACTCACACTTTCATCAAAAATAGAAGTCCATCTATTTTTTCCCAACTTGATCAATCATCCATAAACAGCAACCTGCAATCCATAGACATGATCCATATGTCTAAAAATAGACATAGTCTAAAAATAGACTTGCGCCAAAAATAGCCTGCGGGCCCACTTAGTGAAGGCGACTCTTTTCACTAAGCTCCATCATCTTTTGCAATCTCAATAGTGAGGTGGTCTAAGGAAAATTCCCAAATGCGTAGGAATCCCTTGACCAGTAATGGCAGGATACATGGTAAAGGCTCGGGGTGGAGACAGGAAAATTCCTCAGGGATGGTGCAGAAATTTTGAGGCATCCAAGCTCGGTTTGGTTTTGTGATATTGACACCAGTTTAGGTGAGATCACGGTATGGAGAGGGTGGAGGTGGTTTAACCTTTGGATTCCCTTGGTTGTGCTTGGATTGATTTATCCCACGAGATCCTACATTCATGCTTGGAATATGGCACGGGGGTGATTGGTTGAAAGAAAGATTTGGTTCAACAAATCTATGGTTAGGTGGAACGTGGAAGTCTGAACCTGGTCGAGTTTTACCTATTTTAATCAAAGTTGAGTTTCTCTTGATTTTGATAAGGAAATGTACTTGTTATCATGTGGATTAAATGGTTGTTCTATCATTGTTATCTATCTAGTTATATGTTGGTTATATGAAAGATTCAAGTATGGCTCTTATCACATTTTATTGAATAAATGTCAAGTTAATGAATGCATGACCTAATTGATGATATGGCAATTAAGGTGAGAAGGCAGAGACTGTTCTTCTTAAACCTCAATTAATTTTTCAGTCCCTTATGTTTAGACTTGCATTCATGACTTGTAGGTTTCATATCTACCAAGTGTTTGACAAAATGTCGGTCCTGGTTAGGGATGGTCAGGTCAAGTCCTGGTTCCAGTTTTGGTTCGTAAGCATTGTCTTCATGTATTTATGAGTTCTAGAAGTTTCATGGATTTCTATGGAGAGGCTATGCCCCATCTCTGGAAAGTATCCTTAATTGTCGGAGTCGTTGGCAGAGCACTGGTAGAAAAATTCCATATGGGAGCGAGTGGAGACCCATAGTCACATGGAGGCCTTGGCAAGGGAGTGACTGGGCTCAAGATCAGGGAAAAATTGAGTTGTCTCATGGGTTGGAAACCTGGAGAGTTTGGGTTACTCTTGGAGGTCTTGTGGTACCTGAGGGAAGTTAGTAAGGTATTCAATTATCAACTCCATTTCGTTAAGGTCATATAGGAGGTTAAGTCATATCATAGTGACCCTCATCTCATGTTTACCCTGGGCAAGCTGGTGAAAGTGGGTAAATGTGGGAGGAGTTACAAATTACTTGCATGCACTAGAGATTTTGAGTTGATTGATGAGTTAAGTAGATGATCACTAAGTTAGACTATTTTCCTACTGCAAAATAACCTTCCACTAGTTATATCAACAGTTAGAACTAGTTTAACTTAATACAACTAAAAATAACTGGCATAGATTGCTACAAATTAGAAATCAAACATGCTTAACTAAACTTCAAGCCCTCTAACTCAAATTTACTGAGCTAACTGAGTGAAAAGAGCCATGTCACACAAGTTGATTTCCTCCAAGTTGTTTACCGATGTGGAAATTCAAATTTTCTCAATTTCACCTAGGCAAAGTCAAATTGAGACTTTCTTGATACACTTCTCAGCACATCGAATAAAATAATGACAGTTGAATGTATGGAATACTCAAAGTGGGGAATTGGCGGCTAGTTGAATAGTTAAATGGAAATATTTTCCATAATTTGCAATGGAGGAGAAGCTATAGGTAATTGGTGTAGATATGGTGGAAATTGGATCATGTATGCAAAATATGGAAATTATCTTGTGCATAATGGTGGTGACACCTACAATGCAGTAGGGTGATGATGAGGACAGATGTAACAGGAGGATGAGATGTAGATGCTTTATGATGGCTCGCTTGGTTTTTTTTATTTTTCCATAATTTTTTTTAGTATACATAGATATATTGTTATTATAATTATTTAATGGAAAAAGCCTCGACAACATATTGGAAAACCTCTAAGAAACTTTGTGTTGCTAAAAGCCTCAATTGCAATGATAATGGACTTGACTGAGGGTTGAGTGCCAAAGGTTATGATCGAGGAACAAGGATCTAATACTAATGCAACAAACATAGTTCATGGAATATTTAGAATATATGGAATATGGTAATATCCATAATAGGATAAGTAATATTTGTATATAAATGATTGGATTCACAATTAATAATGAATAGTCATGTCCTTTATGACATGTCTCTTTAATATGTTAATTATTTATTAATTATTTTTCATAACAGAGTAAAATTTCAACAATCTCAATATTTTGGACTTTCAATGCAAATAATATATATTATTGTTTTTTGAGGGTGGCAAGAGTAGGAGGGGTTATTATTAACATTGATGGGAAAATTGAAATTGAGTATAGTTTGGGGTTAGGAAATTGCATAAATAATGAAAAAAAGGCATATGGATTACCGTAAGGGATCCTTTTGTACAAAGAAGCAAACATCAAAGATTTGGTGGTGTTGGGATATTTGCAGCTAGTTATCCATCACCTTGTTCATGGAAGTTTTCCTAAGGATTGAAAATTATGAAATATTATTAAATGAATCAGGAATATGAAACTAACCTTCTTGTTACAAGAAATTTTCTCACATTCAACCAAATTACCTTGAATTCAGGTCAATCATCATCCATTCACACTTTACAATCATCCCCTACAAAGACAAAAGCATGTCCTTTCCAGAAGTTTCAATAATTTTGCATTATATTAGCTAAAAACCCTAATTTAGGTCCCTATCACACTTTTAGTTCAGACAATGCAATGGTGTAGGTTGCATCAAAGGGAAAAGCACTGGTCAATGCAGGTTACTTTCACTACAAGTGTGATGACCCTTGAAATGAGGAAACAAATAAAAACAATTTCGAAGCTTCCACTTCTAGAGGCTTCTATTGTGGAAGTTTCCATTCTATGTTAAGGACGCCATCAAAATCCTACAGGTGAGGTCTTATCACTTATCCCATGGAATTTATCGCCTTCTAAATTGGATCTTATGGATCTACAACCTCCTCATTCCCCTTATAAATGCATTACTTACTATTGGGACTGGGTTGGATTTTGGAGACTCTTAGTTATGCCCTCATGCTGCCCATTTGTGTCTAGAGGTCCATAATGCATCCATGTACTTGAGGTGTAGTTGAAGGCTTGTTATTGTGACAAATGAAGGATAAGATGGCTAGGAGATATCTACAGGGTCAAGTTTTTGAAGGGTTGTAATCTTCTCCTACTTTCATTAATACAAAAATGCCTTGTTTTCCTATACATTATGTCTCATTTTATGCATATTTGGAACAATGACTACTTGCCTTATTGTTTAGAGATATTTCTATATGTTATTTGTACATTTTGGTTCTCTTGCTTGTTTTAGATGTTTTGCAGGTTCCACTTATAACATTGGGATTTGGAGCTAAAGCTTTCAAGTGGGGAGAAGAAGAGAGTCTACATTGGTTTCCAAGTAAGTCTTTCTTCCATATTTCAAACTTCTCTAAGGAAAGTAAAGAAATTTTGTCTTGGTTGTTTCTAGATCACACCACTAGGTCTAAGAAGATCGGTTATGTCTCTAGAATGAATTTATCCTTAAAATACTTCTATACTATTAGCTTACACACATGTGATGATAATGAAATATTATGTATTAGATTATTTCATGAATAAAGATGTAAACATGGACGCATGAGTCTTAATGAGAAATGATATTCCTTCCCTCACAACTATTCCTTAATAGTGGGTCTAATATGAAGTACATATTTTTCTGTATCTATAGGTCTTTTAGAGAATATATACCTCTAAATACCATGTGTGATTTAAGATAATAAAACAACTAATAAATATTAAGAATAAATACCATCGTAAGGTTACAAATATAGTTTCCCTCGAAATATTTTCATTGTAATCCCATGTTTTATAAGTCACGATCCAGGCATGGATTTTCATTTATTACAATATTCCAATCATGGTTAAAACAAATATTTCAATGAAAATAATATTCTTTAATAGTGGTTTGTTTGCCCTTCCCCTAGATTGCCAGTGATATGAAAAATAATCTCAAGGAAGGTTTGGATGACCCTTTCCCAAAGTACCCACTCAACACAAATATTATTCTTCAAGAAGTCTTGGTCAAAGCATTTATACACCCTTACTCAATAGGAATATTGTGCTTTAGGAATTATTATTCATCCTCTCCTTGGATTCCCCCATCATGGATACTAACATTAAGGAATTCTTGATTAATGCATCAAAATACTACCCCTCTATGCAATTACTAAGCTTGAGCAATGATCAACCAATGTTCTTATAACTACATCACAACAATAATACTATAATTCTCAAAAGATTGGCCAACACTTCCTCAGTCTCTCCTAAAACATGTACTATAATGGAGGAAGGATTTCCCTGCCCTTCAATGGGATACTTCACATCAATTGTACTATTCCTAAAGAAGGGTTGAAAACCCCTTCTCTAGTATCTATAAGTTTTAAACATTTTATATTAATTTAATGCACACACATATTCTTAAAAAACAAAAAGGTAAATAATGAAAATCACATATATTACATGGAGATTTACCTTGGAAACCCAAATTTAAAAACTAATAAATTGTTTAGAGTGACGGATATAGTTTTTTTCATTAATCAACTTCATTATTTACAAATATAATATAGAGGATCCTTCAACATGAAAGACCCCTAATCCATTGACCCAATCAAACTAAAACCTTAATTCCTTAAATATAATTAGAAAGCCAAGGGATAAAACACCATGCACTAGAAAACCATCAAAAATAAAAATCATGTATGCTAAAAACCACTAAAAAGGGATGAAAAAAACATGAAGTTTTTTTCAATGGATCCTCCCTCCTGTGACCTACCAACTACACCAGGAACATACCAATTGCATGTGGCACTAGTCATGAAAATAATATAACACCTACCCAATGGGATCACCCTTAACGAGTATACTAAGTGAGAGAAATATTTTATCAATCATTCCATGGGATCACCTTTGGAAAGAATTCTAAGCCAAAGAAATGGTGGGATGGCCCAACTCCACATGATAAATCAAATAACTAATAAAACCTTTCATGATCTCCTCCTCAACTAAAATATTGTGCTTGAGGAACTATTAAACAACCTATAGAAATAATACCTTCAACTAGAATAAAATGTTAGGTGAAGGTTTGACTAAATTTCGCGACATTCACTCTTAATAAAAAATATTATGCTAAAGGAAGGGTTAATCAACTCTTCAATAGGGTCCTCTAAATGAAAAATATAGTCCACTAGAAATGTAGGCAAACCCTTCTCAGGGCTCCCCATTGATGAGAGTATTAAGCTAGAGGAAGGGTTAGTTGACCCTTCCTTGGGTTTTCATAGATGAGAAATGTAATATAAAGAAAGGGTTGAACAACCCTTTCTTTAGCTCTTAATCAACCATAATACTACACTCAAGGAAGCACTGGTGGTGTCCCTATGGTGTAAAACACTTGGAAAATCATATTATGTACATATTATGAGGTCCTTGGTTCAAAACTTGAGTTAGATGTAACATACCTTTTCTCTCTGCCAACTTATTCTAGCCCCTTTTTGAGGCCCAATTCCATGCCAGTTATCCCTAGTAGCCCATAATCTTGAAAATTCCTCTTTCCTGGGAAATTCCTATCTAATGATTACATAAATAAACAAATGTTAACATGCAATTCATATGCACATCCATGTTTTAACATGATAATGCTTCTTAAATTATAATTCATATGCATTTTACACACACACACACACACACACACACACACACACTCATTTATAAGAATTGCAACAGAAATGAATACAAAAGTTATATACTTATCTTTTAATGGTGTCCAAATTGTTGTACGCCTTTGATGTTCCACCCATCCATAGACCATGTTGTTCCTATGATATCACCTTTAACATACCCCAACCCTCTACTGACTTATTCCACACATACATGTTATTTATGCTATAGGGGTCAAGTAAGAGTGTAACATTCCTTTCCCCCTTATTTAGGAACTATCCTCAGTGCATCACATATATACACATATATACAACAAATTATCCAAAAATATGAGGGTATTCCTCCCTAATCACATCCTCATTCTACCATGTAGCATATTTAGGACCAAAATGATTCCACTGCACCTTTACCAAGGTGACAACTTGATTCTAGAGCATCTTGACCTTCTCGTCCAAAATCTGCATTAGTTGGACCTAAAATTTTCCCTTAGGCCCCACTTTCCACTTTAACCATGTGTGCCAGGTGTTTAGCTTGTCTTTTGTCCAATTTGACATAGATCTTGGGCATGCTTCTGCCATTGTCCTTCATTGTATCAACTCCTTTGATATGATGTATAGTCTTTAACTTTCCTTCTTTATGTCAGAAATATTTGTACCGATGCTCTCCTCCACAACCCCAACAACTAATGGTTTGACATTTTGTTCTCTTAATAAAAAAATCAACCCATTTTGGTTCACTATGGACTGGATAATTTTGTTGATTTTCCTATGATTTTTTCTTGAATATTGAAGTTTTGAACCCCTTCTTCCTTTGCTCCACCTCAATTATTTTCTTGTCATCCTCTGCCTTCCTCATAGCTTCATCTAAGGCCTTTGGTTCATCAAATTTAATATTTTCAGCATAGAATGTTGGTAATCCACTCACATATATTTGTATCTTCATCTTTTAATCTATGATAAAATCCACATATATCAGTAACTTAGTGAACTTTCCACCATATTCTTCCATTGTCATGTTCCCTAGTTTGAGCTTGAAAACTCTTGCATTTTTCTCTCATAGTATTTTCAAACAAGTACTTCCTTTGGAAGTACTTTTTTAAATTTCTTTTGTGAAATCTTCTTTTCATTTAGTTGTTTTAATTCCTTGTGCTACTCCCACCATAGAATTTATTTTCCCGTCAAGTGATAGATGGAAATTCACACCTTTAAATTGGAGGAATAATCATGTAGTTTAAGGTATTGTTGTCGCTATTACAACAACCTCCAAAATTTTGGCCTCTATCCAAATTTCGAAGCCTATTTTGACTGTGCATGTTGTCATCACAAGTATTAAGAGTCATTACATGTGTTTTCTCTAAGTGTTCTTGTCTCGTTTGAAGAAAATAAAAGTGTCATCTTTTAGCATGGAATGTGTCGCACATTGCAAAAATGTATTTTTGGATTGTTTTAAGGGACGATATTTGTGTTAATGAGTCATTCTTATCATGTAGAAATGTATCACACTCATTCCCAATGTTTCAAGCATTGTCACACACGTGTCTTCATTGTTGTCGCAAAGTGTACCTTTGGTGTTGCACTTGGGGAAATATGTCACAATGTCATCGCATTGAGGGAAGTATGTTTTTCATGAGTTCTGAGTGATAAATGTTGTGTCATCAAATATTATAAGTGTGCGATCATGCTCGATTTTTTTCCTTGTTCACTTTGTCCTCATTGATCCCACACCTATTCAAATCCGAAAAATTCCCTTCTCGAGTAACTTGATCTCACTCGGCCTTCCTGAACTATGCAATGTGTAGTCTTAGTGATAATTCCCAACCCTTGAGCTCCAAAACTACGTAGTATTTTCCTTCGGTCGGCCTCCTCTGCGCACTACATAGTCTCAATCATTAAGCCTCTGGCTTGAGCTCTTGAACTGGGCAACTACGTAGTGGGAAACCTTGAGCCTTAAGCCTTTAGCCTAGCCCCTTGATCCTCTAAATTGCATAGTTTACAAGCCTTAGCCTGCCTGAACTACGCACTGCATAGTCTCAAAGCTAAGTCTTGGCCTGTTATGAAACCAGCTCACAAAAAGATAGAAAAGGTAGATCAACACCTTAGAATTCAACCTCTTTGAGGGGGCAACCTCCTTTACATTGCACAAATGAATGATTCTTTGATGATACAAATGAAAATACCTCCTTTCTATATATAGGAGTCTAAGGGGTCATAATATAATCAGAGCCAACATAACAATAATAATGTAAGGGCATAATAATAACAATACTGGGCTTCTATGGGGCACAATAGTAACAATATGGGGACTACATGGGTACAACAATATAATAAGGGGGTTGTACTAATAACAATAAGGGGTTACACTAGTAGTATAGGGGCCTAACATGTCCCTCTCCTTCAAAAAGTTTTGTCCTCAATGCTTGAGTAGTTTTTGATGCATCTGCATAAAATTTTTGTCCTCTCGCGTGGAATCTTTAGCAGGTAAGTTCTTCCACTTGTTCAAATACTCTGAAATTGATCAATTTCCTAGCTGTCAGGTTCTTGTTTCTGTGACTGCTCCACGTTCCAATATGATTTTTCCTTCCTCTTCAAGTTCTGGAAATATTGTTTGAATTGGGATATTCTGCAACTTTTGAATGAGTGGCCACACTTCTTTGTCCTTCTTCCGTTCATCCCTTGCTTCGTTTATCCAATTTGGTTGGATAATAGAAATAGCACAAAAAATTGCTTCCACATCCTCATCCTTTCTTGAGAGTGCATCTGCAACAAAAAATTTCTTCCCCTTTTCTGTAGATGATGTCAAAGTCATAACCCAACATATTTGTGACCCATTTTTTATGTTCTTCTAATGATAATATTTGTTCTAAAATGTATTTAAGACTATCACGATCCATTTTTACCTTGAAGTGTCTTCCCATTGGGTAAGGTTGCCATTTATTAAGTGCATATAGTATTGCCAACATTTCCTTCTCATAAATAGCTTGCTTGAGATGTAACCGTAAAAATACCCAATCACCTACATCAAAACATTTTTCACTGCGATGTTGATATACCCGTTTTTTCATTCGATTCTGTACTAAAGTGGCGTTATCCTTTAAAAGTTGGAGAACTTTTTGTTGATGCTCGATGTGATATTTCACTACTTGAACCTTTTTCTTCTTGATAATTCCTTCTATCTTGAGGGCTTGAGGAGTGGTAATTTCTTCCAATGCTTTACAAGATATGGTTGGATTCATTTCTTGATGCTTGATGTGATCTTTCACTTCTTGAACATTTTTCTTCTTGATATGTCCTGCTATATTGATAGTTTGAGGAGTAGTAATTCTGGCAAATGCATTACAAGATATTTTTGGATTCATTTTGTCTTTCTCAATGTTGTCTTTCACTTCTTGAACCTTTTTCTTCTTCATATGTCCTTCTATCTTGAGAGTTTGGGTGGTAATTTTTGCCAATGCTTTACAAGATATGGTCAGATTAATTTCTTCTTTCTCTGGGATTGGGTCCTGGCATATATCCCCTTCTTTTGATGTTTCTTGATCCTTTTCTTCCTCCTCTTCATACTCTATGTAAAATAATTTCTTCTCAGCACACTTATGACCTTTAGTTCATTTTCTATCACAATTGTAACAAAGCCCTTTTTCTCTTTTTTCTTCCAATTGTTGTGGTGTAAGCCTTGTAAGTTGTGGAAGGCTAAGAGAAGAAACACTTCCATAATTATAGTAATAAGTGGTGGGATTCCTTGTTTTCATAATTTCACTTTCAATTTTTCTTGCCAATTTGAATGCCTCCTCCAATGAATCAGGTTCCCAAAAATGAACCTCATGTTGAACGTTATCCTTTAAAGTCCCTATGAAGACATCAACCCTTTGCTTCTCTAGAATATAATTTACCCTTCTATTCAGTTTTTGAAAGTCTTCAATGTGCTTTTCCACTGAACCCTTTTGTTTGAGATTTATCAATTGGCTAAAGAAGGAGTTTTTCTTTGTATCCTCATAATGTGCTATCATTTCCTCCATGAAAATTGACCACGTGACAAGTGGTTTACGAGAACAAAGCCCTTTATACCATAAAAAATGATTTGGTTCTAAATAATTATATGCAATACATACCTTTTGTAACAGTGGCACACCATGTAGATCAAAATATTTCTCCATCTGTAGTATCCAATTTACCAGATCCTGGCCATCAAACTTCCTCATCTCGCTTTTTCTTGATTTTAGGAGCTAGATATTGAAATGACTGTAACTTTGTAATTTTGGATCTTCCAGTTCTGAAATCACAACCTACAGTATCCCTCTACGTCCTCTTTCCAATGCCACTAGTCTGATCCAAATTGGATTCTCCAAGGAAGAGTTATGCTAAATCTCCCACAGTGACCTAATTATAGACTAGTTCAGTAGAGCAAACTTGTACGATGTGCCACGTGTCAATGTTTCGACCTTTGGATCTAAAAAATGTACACAAGAAACTACAGTCTTTTCTCTTTCAGTAACTTCTAATGAAATTTCAATCTGATGCTCAGAGAGAAAGTTATGATGAGTTTCCGTAGGTCACCTGTTTGGAATGTAATTCAAGAGTCTTCAAAAAGACTAACTTCCTCAGATCATATATCCATAAATATTGCGCAAAAAGCTCTAAAATTTGGACCCGAGGTTCAGCGCGATTTCATCTCAAATGGGTTTTTTTTTCGCTTCTGAAAAATTTCAGAAAAAACGTTATAGCGAAAATTCCATGATGACCTATTTGGAGCAGCGAAACCCTAGAATCCAAAGCTCTGATACCAAATGTTTTGAAACCAGCTCACAAAAAGATAGAAAATATAGATCAATGCCTTAGAATTCAGCCTCTTCGAGGGGGCAACCTCCTTTACATTACACAAATGAATGATTCTTTGATGATACAAATGAAAATACCTCCTTTCTATATATAGGAGTTTAAGGGGTCATAATATAATCAGAGCTGACATAACAATAATAATGTAAGGGCATAATAATAACAATAGTGGGCTTCTACGGGGCACAATAGTAACAATATGGGGACTACATGGGTACAAAAATATAATAAAGGGGTTGTACTAATAACAATAAGGGGTTACACTAGTAGTATAGGGGCCTAACATGGCCCCTGACCTCCTAAGCTACGCAACTGAACAATCCTTGACCCAGTCTTCTAGTCTAAGACCTGGTTCCAACTTAGTTAATGGTTTTCATGAAGCATGTTATACTAGGGGTTTACCAAACTTATGTCGTATTGTCATGAGTGGATTTCAGTTGTAGGTATCATTTTATCTCATGACAGGATGATGATGAAGGCGATGAAGAAGGAGACCCTGCTAGAAGACACATGTGTACTTGCATGGACAAGTTGATCAATCAGGTCAAGAAAAAGGGACATCAGGCGGTGACAATTGGAGATTAAGATCATAGTGAAGACTCCTTACCTTCAATCCTTATGGAGGAGGAAGAAGAAGAACATGTACTATCTTTCAAGAAGACATGAAGACAATAACAGAAATAATGGCTTGACATTGCCTTATCATCACGTAGTCCATGTCATCAATGTCATGTCATGTCTTGTTAAGGTGTCATGTCAAGATGTATTTGAGTCAGCATTTGCCACATCATTTTTGAATTATGTAATTTCAATATTAGAGAAATCTAATGTAAATTGGAAGTCTAAGAGTCATCTATAGAATGTGAAAAGTGATGAAGGAGTCAAAAGGTCATAGTGAAGTCAAACAATCATGAAGGTAGTCCAATGGTCACGAAGGAGGTAAATGGTCACCCAATTTGTTATATATACACCCTCATATGTCATGCAAAGGACTTTTCACCTTGGGTCTTCCTACCAGGCATTAGAGAGGAAGATAGTTCTTTTGGAGGAGCAAATGGTTTCTGTAACACTCTAATATTGGGGATAGTGGTGTTCACTGTCTTGATGTATCTTGGAACTTTTTCTTAATTCAAAAGCTTATTGAGCCAGCACACTTTCATGCATATTTTGTTAGTATTGTAACACTATTATTTGAATGTTTTTTATGCATGTTTTTTTCATCTATACTAAGGAAATTGAACTATTTCAGTGGCTTTGGTACTTATCTTGGTGAAGGTGTGCCATATGTGTTTTAACAATCGTTACTTCTATGTGAAATATTTTGATAGTTGTTCAATTATTAATTCATATGTACATGCTCATGTTTCCTTACTAGATTAGTTCTATTACTAGCCTTTTAAAGGCTCACTTTTCTCTCCCCTTTCGGTAGAAGATTTGTGACACATTTCACAGTTGAAATTCCACAAGGCATAACCACTTGCTAATCGGAAAGTACCTATGCATTACTCTCTTATTTTGAAAATTGTAGTTGGTGCATATATTTAAGAATATATGCCATTCAAGCCTTATTTTACGGAAGGGATCCTGCACCAAACACTATGAATTATGATTGGGACTTTTCAATGGGGAGACCCTCTTGATTGACAGATTTCCAACACTGTCAAAAAATGGTGCTAGAAAGAGGGCTAGATGACAAGTTGTTCCCATTGCATCTATTTTTAATCTCTTATCTTAAATGGATCATCCCCAAATCATAATCCCGAAATGTTTCTATAACCTATCCCCTGGTAAACTTTTCATCTTCGCGCAGCAACTTGATGACTTATCTCAATTTAAGTTTGATAGTGAGAGTGATACATCCATTATTAATCATGCTTCTATTTTTCTTGAGTTCTATTAACACTATGAAATTGATTGTGAATATGTGTCTTGTATTCTTTTCTGCCTCACACTTGAAGGTTGCGTTAATTGATGGTTTCATACTCAACCACCCGCTTCCATTCATTCTTTTGAGCACCTCATCAAGGAGCTTCATTAAACATTTGATAGGTATGATTACAAAGGTGTACTTAAAATAATTAATCAACTAAGAATGAAGCCTAATGAATTAGTTAAGTATTTTTCTAATCGACTCCTCCACCTTTGTAATGAATTTCCTAAAGAAGACATGGATTGGTATTTTGTTGGGCACAACCCAAATTGGTCCAAGTTTTGGTTAAAGACTCTGCATTTTGAGGAGCGGGGTGTGTGAAGTTGGCGAAGTTCTATTCATCGTGCAATGTTTAGGGCTTTGGGGTGGGTCAAAGTCCCTTATTTTGTAATGGGTATTAGTCCATTGTTTTTTCGGATCCATGGTATGTGGACCATGGTATTGTAGTAAGGAAAGCTATATAAATAAGATGTAATACTTTTTTGATAGAAAAGCATAGATAGAATTCATAGATTGATCATATTTCTCTGTCTTGGATCTCTATTTTTTGGGAAGGCTCCACAATTGAGTGTGTGGAGGCCTTGAAGTGTCTGCAGCTAAGTGTGCAGACCACCTGCAGCTGGGTGCACAAGTCAGAGAAGTGTATGTATTGAAGATATTTATTAATAAAGAAGAAGTTTTTGTGAAGTATTGAGTATCTTTATGTGTTCCTTATTTGTTTTCATATGTATTGTTATGCATGTTTTTTACTGAATTGGGCGAAATAATACATGTTATACTATCCTCTACTATGTTTATACGTTAAGTACCAATCTGTGAGGTTAATCATCAGCGTGAATTTAGTCATGTATGCGAAGTTATAGATAGATATAAGACATAAGTGAACACACGGGTGCGACAATGTCAATATCCCTCTGGCTACAGAAACCTAGTTTTGCAACCTCCCATAACTGAGTCGGGTGAGACTATGATCTGCTTGCATGTCATTGCCGAAAGCGCCAGTGGTTGAGGGTTTTGTTAGTGCATAGTACATTTTGAACTAGGGTCTATGTGAAGTGGAAAACAATATAGAACAAATCCAAAGAATTTTATTGAGACTAACTATAGCCCCTTATTAGGAGGATCTGAGAGTGAAGAAGAAAGAAGTAACCCGACAACACCATGACAATACACCTCCCATCCTGAAGGTGCGCTGAAGTTAGGAGTTGAGAAAAATTAGGGAGCCTTTTGGATTATCCATCCATCCACCCCCCTTACACCCCATCCCCCTCCCCATAATTCCCCTACACCCCCATCCCCTCCCCCTCCACCTAGCCCCCCAAGAAGGAAAACGGTTGATGACATTAAGTTGCCTATCTTTACAGGACTTGGTGTTGAAAATAATACTGGGGGGGGGTGAATCATTATTAGCAAGTCAATAATTTTTCATTTCCATAATCAGATTCATATATGCTACTTCAGTTAATGGAACTTGCGTGTATACGCAACTGTGATTAAGGCAACTAACGTATATCCTGCAAAATTATGATTCAGTTAATTCATCATATGTTGATCTTTAATCAATGCATCAAATCCATATAAACAGTAACTAGGTGCAGTAAAAATAGAACAGACAGTCACACACATGAACACAAGATATAAGGTGGAAACCCAATGTGGGTGAAAACCACCTACTGCAATCATCTCTATCTTCTTTTTAAATTAGAAACTTCTTTTTACAATTCTTGTACTGGTGCAGTCTTATACCAGTACACAGGCTTCTACCTACAAAAGGCTACAACATTCTCTCATTCTCCAGCTTCTCCTGGAAGGGAGCTATAACCCCCTAGCTCTTATACTAGCTGATATATTTACTAGTACGTAGGTGCCAGCCTACAAAAGGCTACAACCTTCTCTTTTCTTCCAGGGACCACGTTTCATAAATTTTCAGACTGGATCCACCAATAGCATCATTCAATCATCAAATCAACCAATCTCCTTTGCACCAACCACAAATGAATCAACCAATCAGTTTGACAACCCTTCAATCTGGTCTTTCGGAATGATGTAACCAAAATACAGTAACCAGAACCCAGAACACAACGACAACAAATAGAAGCAGCTAAAACATATTTTATGAGGTATATGCTACTCAATGTGTCAAACCTGTATGCGTACGCGCTTTTCTCAAGACGAACCTGCGTACAGATCTGCAAATCAAATTTAAGATGTATACATTGTTTTGATATGCAGAACTAGCGTGTATATGTGCCTTTTCTAAAGTGAACCTGCGTACAGATCTATAAATTATGATTTAAACTTTACAACAATTCCAAACTTCAATTATACCTGGATCATCATATTTATAGACTACAACATGCGCTAGTTATTCAGATAAATGATCAAATCACATAAATATACTTCACTTCAAGCCTTAAGATATTGACCCATCATTAGATCTTATCCTTTATTAAGCGCTAAGGTTCATCCTTGGTTCAGATCCAGCTATGCACCATAACCCAATAACCTGTATGCTAGATCAGATATTCAATACTTGAGAGTACCTTTGCCTAATGATCTTCGCCTCCTTTTATAGTCTTAGGCATTACTCAATACCATGGACCAAAAACCACTTAGGACCAATACCTTGGACCAAATACCTGGGGTCAACACTTCGGACCAGATACCTTGGACCAATACCATGGATCAAAATACCATGGACCAAATACCACGAACCAAAACTTAGTTTTCCAACATGTACGCGCCTTTACTTCTGTGAAAGTGTTTGTGTACGTTATACGCTCCTTTTGGTTTTATCACCCACGTGTACATGCAGCTTGGTCAGTGGGGAGCCTGCGTATACCTCTCTTTTCTTTATTCTGTGAGTCTGAACTGTGATCTATCATCTGAGTGAGTTGCCATCAAGGACAACACCTGTGTCATAATGCTAACAATCTCCCCCTTTGGATTTGATGGCAACCCCAAGTCACTCTCCCCCTTTGTCATCAAGGGTAAAGGGTTATGCTCCCCCTGGGTACATGCTGAATTCTATGATATGCTGAAGTGTGTTAATTGAGCTCCATGATCAAGTCTATGCTTCCCCTGAATATAAGCAAGGTCTGTAAAAAGATGTTCTAAAAGAAGAACATGACTATACATACATCATAAATGACCTTCCTATCACCAATGACTCATACATACATCCATGTCCCAACCAAGTGGGGATATACCAATTGTTTATACATGTCAAAACAAGAACATTACATCATCCATCCCATGCATAGTGGGGTAACAAAATAGGTCATTACATGACCTTTACTTTAAAATATATACATGACATATATAACAAAGACCAAATATCTGAGACAAGACTATGATAGTTATCAGCAACTGTCATCAACACGATCTGTAGATCAGCAACCATTATCCCCCCCTAAACCTGTTCCACCTGACTAAAAAAAAACTGTGTGAATTTGTACCAATATCTTCTAAGATAATGCCAACAATGTGTCATTAGAAGTATATGCTCCCCCTGAACTTGTGTTAGATGATCACTGTCAAATTTGATCATTTCATATAGTAGAAAAGTTATCAAGGCATTATCATCAATAAGATATACATCAAGTTATCAAAAACTTATGAGAGCCAACATATTTCCACATGTCATCCACATACTATAACCATCATCAAGCAGAGTAGATAATTCACTTAACCATATCAGACCCCTTTCATCCTGAGTCTAGCCCACTGCTTTTCCTCAAACCAACATATACGCGACTGTATCCACAGAAACCAGTGTATGTATGCGACTATACTTCATGAAAATCGCGTATAACCACCTTTCTTTGAAACAGATAAGTTTTAACAGCATGATGATGCATCAACTACTCCCAGTTTCTATCTGAGATATTCAAATGTCTCTCTAGGCAGTGGTTTGGTGAATATATTAGCAACCTATTCTTTGGAGGGAACATACTCCAATTTGACCTTTTGTTCAAGCACTTGTTCACATAGAAAATGATATTTGATGGGTATGTGCTTGGCCTTGGAATGCATGACTAGATTCTTTGAAATACTGATGACACTTGTATTATCACATAGAATGGGGATGGGTGGAGTACATGTGATCTGAATGTCTTGCAATGTTTGCATCATCCAAAGGAGTTGTGTGCAGCAAGATGCAGCAGCCACATATTCTACTTCAGCTGTAGATAATGCAATTGAACTTTGTTTCTTGTAGAACTAAGACACTAATCTGGAACCCATATAGAATGCACCACCAATAGTGATTTTTTTGTCATCAACGCTTCCTTCCCAATCTGCATCTGTATATGCATGAAGTGTACGATCTGTATCCCTAGGATACCATAAACCAAAATTCGGTGTCCCTTGAAGATATTTGAAAATCCTTTTGATTGCATGAAGGTGTGATTCCTTTGGATTTGATTGGAATCTTCCAACTATTCCTACTGCATGCATGATGTCTGGTCAGGTACCTATTAGATAAAGCAGACTTCCAATCATGGATCTGTGGGTTGGTTGATGTACTGTTGCTAATTGATCATTTGAAATGAGACTGCATCTTGTTACCATTGGGGTATAGATTGGTTTAGAATCTTCCATGCCATATTTTTTTAAGATCTGTTTGAGATATTTGGTTTGTGATAGAAAAATACCATCTTTATGTTGTTGAACTTGTAGACCAAGAAAATATGTGAGCTCTCCAAGCAGGGACATTTCAAATTCCTGCTACATTACCGAAGCAAAATTATGACTCATGGCTTCTTCATTGCTACCAAAAATGATATCATCAACATACACAACAAGTATTAGCAATTTATTATTGTCAATCTTTGTATATAGATTGCTATTAGCTGATCCCTTTGAAAAACCTTGTTGATGGAGATATTTGTCAAGACGGTAATACCAGTCCCTTGGAGTTTGTTTTAGACCATAGAGAGCTTTTCTGAGTCTGTATACAAGTTTTGCATCATTTCCAACAATGAATCCATCTAGTTTCTCAATATAGACTTCTTCTTCTAAGTCTCCATTAAGAAAAGCAGATTTTACATCCATTTGGTATACTTTGAATTTCTGAAAACTAGAAAGAGCAAGGAACATTCTTATGGCTTCAAGTCTAGCAACAGGTGCAAAATTTTCTTCAAAATCTATACCTTCTTGTTGAGCATATCGTTTACAAACAAGTTTGGCCTTGCTTCTAATAACTTCTCCATTTTCATTCAACTTGTTTTTGAATATCCATTTAGTTCCTATGATATTCTTATCATGAGGTCTAGGAACTAATTCCCAAGTATTATTCTTTTCAATTTGCTCAAGTTCTTCATTCATGGCCTTGACCCAACATTCATATTTGCATGCTTCATTTACATTTTGAGGTTCGGTGGAGGAAAGAAATGCTAGATAGCTTGAAGCTTCTGTAATAGTTCTTCTTGTCTGCACACCTGCCTCTTTCTGTCCCAAAATTTGAGTCTCTGGATGATTTTTCTGAACATACTTGGATGGAGTCTTTTCTTCTGCCATTATCTGTTCTTCTGGTGCTTCATTGGTTTCTTCTTCAGAATTAGTCTGATTTGATGTGGGAGGATAATCCTCATCTTCTTCACAATCTTCAGTTTTTACTTGCTTTGGATTTTTGCATGCTTCATCAACCAAAACATCAATACTTTCAATAATTTTCCCAAGTCTTTTATTATAACATTTATATCCTTTACTTTGGGAAGAGTAACCAAGGAGAATGCTGTCATCTGCTCTGGGTTCAAACATACCAAGTTTTTCATCAGTCTTTTTGATGTAACATTTGCTTCCAAAAACTTTGAAGTATTTTACAATAGGAGTCTTACCATACCAAAGTTCATGTGGAGTTTGAGTGTTGTTTACCCGAACATTTTCTTGGTTGAGAATAGTGATGGCATCAAATGAAACTTCACCCCAGAAGGTTGCAGGAGTTCCAGACTCATCTAGCATAGCACGAGCCATTTGTTGAATAGTTCTGTTCATCCTTTCTACCACTCCATTTTGCTGAGGAGTCCTTGCAGCGGAGAATTTCCTTTTTATTCCATGTTCTTCACAAAAGTCAAATAATTCATCCGAGGTAAATTCCCCTCCTCGATCAGATTTGAGGCATTTGATTTTGTGATCTGATTCATTTTCAACCAAGGCTTTGAATTTTTCAAATGCGTCATCTTTATGCTTTAGAAGTCCTATCCAACACATTCTGGAAAAATCATCAATGAACAATATAAAGTATTCTTCTCCACAAGGTGACTTTTTCCTTGATGGTCCACATAAATCAGTATGAACAAGTTCAAGAGGCTTACTAGCTGATCCTTCATTTTCAGGGAAGTGCGCTCTGGTTTGCTTACCAAATTGACATGATTTGCATATTGTATTTTCTGTGATGCTAATATCAGGAAGATCACGAATAGCCTGGAATCCGCATTCTTTTCTTATTTGAGAGAAGCTTAGATGCCCCAATCTTTTGTGCCATAGCCGGTGTTCATCATTTTGGCTTAGATAGCAATGTCTTTGTCGCCCCTTGAGTATGTATAAGTTGTTTGGAGTTCTTATACCTTTGATCATGGTTTCTCCTGTATCAATCTCACGAACAACACATCCATTTGATCGAAATACTACTTCATTTCCTTGATCACACATTTGACTGACACTCAACAGGTTATGCTTTAGACCATCAACATACATAACATTCTGAACTTTAACTTTTCTTTTAAGAGAACAGAACCTTTACCTTTTATGATAGCAGGAATGTCATTTCCAAATGAGACTTTCTTTTCCTTTTTTAAGGCATCATATGACTGAAGTTTTTCTTTGTCACTTGTCATGTGTTTTGAGCATCCACTGTTAATGTACCACTGATTTTCTTGTCCTTCTGCATACAAGGCTATACCACATATTTTTGTTTGTGGTTCTTTCTTTCTCCATATTTTGGGACTTAGTGAAGTTTTCTCCTTCTAAGATGTTTGCTGAAATTTACTCCTGCATTTAGATTCTTCATGACCGAAGTTGTTGCAGATAGAGAATTATATTTCATTTTTAAGAAGAGAAAAGTTATTGTAGGTCCGTTTCATGATCCCTATCACATTCCTTTGATTTCGTACTTCTCTAGTCATGATGGTCTTGTAAGCAACACATTGAGCAACTTTGTGTCCAAAGTTATGACATGAAAAACATTGGCCATTAAAGAAGTTCCTGCGATTATCGAATCTACTAACTTGGTGATTGTAGTTTCTATTGATATTCATTCTTGAAGTAGATTGAGTATGATTTGCCTAAGGTTGGTTGTAGCTTTTGTTCATCCTTGAAGTAAATTGAGCCTGATTTACCTGGTGATTTGCTTTATTCCTTTGTTGATGATTGTCAAACTGTTCACTACTCTTTGCTGCATCAAGATAGCTTTTAATGGAGGTTGACGGCTTATGTGCTTGAGATGCTTCTTCAGTATATCCAAGACCTGTCTTTATTAGAGGAGAATGTTGCACTTTGATAATTTCATTTAATGTTTTTGATCCTTTAGCAAATCTAAGATTGAGAACTTTTGTTTTCTCAATATCCTTTCTTAGACCCACAATTTCACATTCTAGTTTTTCATTGTGTTTTTCTCTTTCAGCAAGTTGCAATGTCAAAGTATCTATAATCATATTCTTTTCTTCTAAATAGATTTTGAGTTTAGAGATTTCTTCATAAAGGTCATCTTCATCTAAAGTCTCCAAGAAATCATCATCTTCAAAAGCCATGAGAAGTCTATAGTCATTACTATTTTCATCATCATCACTAATTCATAAACCATCACTATCTTCATGTGTATAGTATCTCTTCTTACTTACACTTTGTTTTCTATTCCATTTAGCTAATTCCTTACCTTTATCAAGCTTATCTTTATGAGGACATTTGGTAGCATAATGACTGACTCTTCCACAAGCAAAACATTTGAAAGGTAGTTTACCTCTGAATCTTCCGGAACCCCGTTGAAGGTTCTTGACAAAGTTTGCTTCTTCCTCTCCTTCTGAAATATGTCCTGATTCATTGAGTTATTCTCTTCTTGAAGCTTTAAATGCGGCTTCTCTCATATCTGATGGAACTCCTTTTCTCATTTCGAAAGCAGTTAAGATTCCATGCAGATGTGTCATAGTAATAGTATGAAGATCTTACTTTTCTTCTATGGCAGATACTTTTGATTCAAACTTAGTAGACAAGGATCTTAACACCTTTTCAAATAAGGTAACTTCTTTTATCTCTTCACCCAAATTCTTCATGCAATTAAAAATCTCATCTATACGTAAGAAGTAACTAGCTATACTTTCATCATTTTGCATTTTGAGAGTTTTATATTGAATTCTGAGAGTTTGCAGTTTTTCACGTTTTACCTGAGTGTCTCCTTCATAGCTTAGAACAATCTTGTCCCATATTTCTTTGGTGGATTTGAGCTGCATAACTTTGACAAATTCTGATTGTGATAGACTCCCCAATAATGTATTGACAACCTTGGCATTGGTTTCATATTTTTTACCTGCCGCATCTGTATGAATTGCTGATGGAAATGTATACCCTCCTTCTACGATTTCCTAGACATCTGATTGAAGATAGGCTGTGGTTCTTACCTTCCAATAAATGAATTTTCTCCCATCAAAGATTGGTGGTCTGATGGATCCCTCTCATTCTTGGTTACTCATGATGATGGATCTTCCTTCAAGTGATCAAGATTATTCTGAAGGACCTGGCTTTGATACCAATTGTTGGAAATAATACTGAGAGGGGGGTGGGTGAATTAGTATTAGCAAGTCAATAATTTTTTATTTCCATAATCAGATTCATATAATCTACTTCAGTTAATGGAACTTGTGTGTATACGCAACTGTGATTAAGGCAACTAGCGTATATCCTGCAAAATTATGATTCAGTTAATTCATCATATGTTGATCTTTAATTAATGCATCAAATCCATATAAATAGTAACCAGGTGTAGTAAAAACAGAACAAACAATCACACACATGAACACAAGATATAAGGTGGAAACCTAATGTGGGTGAAAACCACCTACTGCAATCGTCTCTATCTTCTTTTTAAATTAGAAACTTCTTTTTACAATTTTTGTACTGGTGCAGTCTTATACCAGTACGCAGGCTTCTACCTATAGAAGGCTACAACCTTCTCTCGTTCTCCAGCTTCTCTTGGAAGGGAGCTACAACCACCTAACTCTTGTACTAGCTGATATATTTACTAGTACATAGGTGCCGACCTACAAAAGGCTACAACCTTCTCTTTTCTTCCAGGGACCACGTTTCATAAATTTTCAGACTGGATCCATCAATAGCATCATTCAATCATCAAATCAACCAATCTCCTTTGCACCAACCACAACTAAATCAACCAATCACTTTGACAACCCTTCAATCTGATCTTTCAGAATGTTGTAACTAGAATAGAATAACCAGAACCTAGAACATAGCAATAGAAAACAGAAGCAGCTAAAACATATTTTATGAGGTATACACTACTTCAATGTGTCGAATCTGCTTGCATACGCACTTTTTGCAAGACAAACCTGTGTACAAATCTGCAAATAAAATTTAAGATGTATACGTTGTTTTGCTATGCAGAACCAACGTGTATACACGCCTTTTCTAAAGTGAACCTGCGTACAACAGCTCCAGACTTCAGTTATACACGGATCATCATATTTATAGACTACAACATGTGCTATTTATTCAGATAGCTGATCAAATCACATAAAGATACTTCACTTCAAGCCTTAAGATCTTGACCCATCATTAGATCTTATCCTTTATCAAGCGCTAAGGTTCATCCTTGGTTCAGATCTAGCTATGCACCATAACCCAATAACCTGTATACTAGATCATATATTCAATATTGGGAGTACCTTTGCCTAATGATATTCTCCTCCTTTTATAGTCTTAGGCCTTACTCAATACTATGGACCAAAAACCACTTAGGACCAATACCTTGGACCAAATACCTAGGGTCAACACTTCAAACCAGATACCTTGGACCAATACCATGGATCAAAATACCATGGACCAAATGCCATGGACCAAAACTTAGTTTTCCAACATGTACACGCCTTTCCTTCTGTGAAAGTGCGTGTGTACGTTATACGCTCCTTTTGGTCTACTCCCTTGTGCGTACGCACGACTTGGTTAATGGGGAACCAGCATATACCTCTCTTTTCTTCATTCTGTGAGTCTAAACTATGATCTGTCATTTGAGTGAGTTTCCATCAAGGACAACACCTATGTCATAGTGCCAAATCTGTGTCATAATGCCAACACTTGGATTAAAGGATCCTGACCAGTTCTGGTTTGTAGTTGATGTAGTATGGACAACAAGACATATCACTAGTGATGATGTAAAGAAGGTGCAACTCATCATGTCATTTCGAGAAAGAACGCTAACATGGTATATGAAATACTCGGTGACTAATTTGACTTCTTCATTGGATGAAATTAAGAAAGCACTGGTCTCGAAATTCAAGAAGTAAAAATTAGAATCAAAGTGCATCAAGGAGCTAAAATAAATCAAATAGACAGTGATTGAATATGTGTGGGAGTTGGATCAATGATTCAAGGTGTTCATGGGTCAAGAAAGCTTTAATATACCCCAAAAAAAAATAAGGAATGGTTCATAGCCTCACTACTACTACAAATTAGGTTACCTTTGACACAAAAAAAGATCGCGACTCAAGTTGAAGCATTGGAGATTGCAATGAAGCTGGTAACTTCGTCGATTGGGGATAATGATGTGGGAGTAAAACAGATTCAGAGTCAGCTAGCCAATTTTACCTTGGAATTGCAAGATCTCAAGAAAGATAAAAAGACCAGATCATAAGTATGGTGTACAAAATGCAAAGTAGAGGGTCATTATAAGGATCAATGCCCTTTTTTAAGAGATTATTTGGCAAGTGGAGCACCTAATCTAGTAAACCCAGAGCTGTGGTGCGAGATTTGTAGAATGAGATGCCAACATTGCTTGAAATATTGTTACCTATTACGGAAGTACGTGCAGATTTCAAAGCAACTATTTTACAAATTTTGTAGATCAGTAGGTCATGATGAGAAAAATTATCAAATTTATGACTTGATAGAGCACATTGCTGATGATGCTTGTAGACTGCAAGCTGAAGGATATACAAATGAGGAGCTAGACCAGCACACTAGTTGAGGAGGATTTCAAGGATGAGGATGAGGATCTGGTCAAGGACATGGCCATATTATCTATTATAACTATGGATAGGTAGGACATTGTGCAAGGGACTATTAGAACCCTACAACAACATGTAGCTATTGTAAGTATTTTGATCATGTGATAAAAGAATGCCCCATCCTCATTGCGAGGATGTAGGAGAAAAGAAACATATAGCCCACAAAAAAATTTCAAATGATGACCACCGAGCCAAGGGAGGATCAACCGTGCATCGACATTGTAACAAAAAGCGGAGCTGAGACTAGAAATGATAAAGCCAATGGGAAAAAGGAAGCTGAAGCTACATGGGTAAGAAAAAATATTGGAAAGGCTCCCAAGTTTGATGGTAAAAAGGAAAAACAAGTGTTCATGAAGGTGAGGCAAAGCTTTATGGATGATGGGGCCTCGACCTATACCACACAGCGGACTCAGAATAATAAATGCGAGATAGTACCGGTTGTGACATAAGATGTGGATTCAGATATCTTGAAGTATTTTCTGTAGACTTGCATGAAGTTGTTGAGACATGAAAAGGTCATAGAGGGATTGCAGGAATTGATAGACTCTTATGATTCTAAAGAGGTACCAAAGAGTGAGATGCGTGCAGTGAATAATCTACATAGACACAAGAAGAAAAATTGAAAGGAAATGAGGCTTACAACGCAGATTGGAGAATACAACATGGATCAGGCTATCTTGGATCTAGGATCTGATGTCAATGTCTTTCCGAAGCAAAATTGGGAATTGATAGGTAAGCAGAAGCTGAAATGATCAATTATCTAGCTGAAGATGGCAAATCAGCAGAAGATTATCCCTCTAAGAAGATTTTCAAGTGTCACAGTAGACATTGATGGAGTGCGCACTACCACTAACTTTGAAGTGATTGAGATTGTGGATGATAGTAATCCATATCCCGCATTGCTTAGATTGGATTGGGAATTTTCTAACATGGCTATAATTAACCTTAGAAAAAGGAAAATGATATTTGAGAGCAACAATATGAGAGTTATTGTTCCATTAGATCCATTGGAGGGAGCGAGGTATACTGAATCTGTTAAAGAAGAGTAAAACATGGATGACATCGACAACATTTTTCAAATAACAACAAGGAAGAAGAATGGATTAACCCTACTACAGATGGAAAATTGACTTGCGAGCAAGACAGTTCCTGCACTTCAAATTCATAAGAGGAATTGGAAAACTAGTAGAATAGGTTGCATGAAGTGTCTACAAGGCGATGTGCAAGGATCACTAAAGCAGTGCGTTGTATGACAATTGAGGTATGTGATTTACCTTTGTATGATGGGTTGGGTAATATAAACACTTTCTTTAGAGATTATGAAAGACAGGTACCATAAGGTCAGAGATTGTTAGCTCTAGATCAAGCACTGAGACATACTCCTGCTCGATGTTAGGGTACTCAAAAGAATAATATAGGAGATTGGAAAAATTGTAGAAGGTTGATGTGGGCAAGGTTTGTTTAAGTAGAAACAAAGCTCGTAGACAAGTATGATGGCCAGACTAATCCTAGAGACCACATACAACTCTGTATAAAATCTTTAGAAGAAATTCCGTGAGAAGAATGGGTGCATGGTGTCATCCATACCTTGGAGACAATTCCTCAGAATTAGTATCTCGAAATAAAGCTTCGACATGGTACTGCTAGTAGGGTAGAAATGGTTGATGGATTTATAATGACATTCAGATTTGAATATGAATGTCCACATATAGATGCAGCTCTGAATATAGTTAAGAAGAATACTTATTAGAATGAAGTTCCAGTTATCTAGCAACCTGATTGGGTTGTGCATATATGTAATGGAATGGAATACTATAATCTCACTATGGAAGAAGATGAATATTGTTGCAATATTGACATCAAATAATCAGAAGGTCATCGTGAAGTAAATGGACTAGAGATAGAGATGCCTAATATAACGAAGCCCTTGAAGATGAAAAAGGTGAATATAGGGTCAGAGGTTGAACCAAAGTACACAAAAATAGGAGATTATTGGGATGAAGACACAGTCAGCAAGATAATATATCTCTTGCATTAATATTAGGAGTTGTTCCCCACAAAATTTTTAGATATGAAGGCCAAAATAGGGGATTTTGGATTTATGAGGATTCCTCTGAAGCCTGATGCGAAGCCTGTCAAGTAGATACCTTATATACTGAATCCAAAATACAAGGAGAAGGTGAAAGAAGAATTAGACAAAATGTTAGCAGCTGGGATAATTGAACCTATCGAAGAGTCTGAATGGGTAAGTCCCATGGTGGTTCAGGAAAAGAAGGAAAAAGGGGAAATCAAAATTTGTGTTGACTTAAGGAAATTGAATGATGCATGCCTACATGACCCATTCCCTACACCATTTACAGATGAAGTATTGGAAAATGTAGGAGGACATGAGGCCTATTCTTTCATAGATGGATTTTTAGGATACCATTAGATTAGAATTGTGCCAAAAGATAGACATAAGACAAACTTTGCTACAGAGTGGGGCTCTTACCAGTACACAGTGATACCTTTTGGATTAAAGAATGTGCCTGCTATATTTTCTATAGTTCTAGTTGCGACCTTCAAAGAATATATACACAAGTTTTTGGAAGTATAATTCGATGATTGGGCAGTCTTTGGGCTATTGAAGAAGCATGTGGAAATCTTAAGGTTGATACTGGATAAATGTAGGCAATACCAAGTCTCATTGAACTTAAAGAAGTGCATCTTTTGTGCACCATTTGGTATATTTTTGGGACATGTAGTTTGTAAATGGGGATTAATGGTGGATCTCACGGATATTGTAGTTATTGTGAACCTTCTAGCACCAAAAAAGTGAGACACTATGCACGACATTGGGACACACTAACTATTACATAAATTTTATAAAGGGGTATGCATAGATAAATATGTTAATGGATAAATTTCTAAAGAAAGATGTGAATTTTCAATGGGACGAAGAGTGCTAGAAGAGCTTTGATGTATTGAAAGAGAAGATGGTAACTATGCCTATTCTAGTTTTCCTAGACTCGAAGAAGGAATTCCATGTACATGTTGATGCATCTTGCATAACATTGGGTGTAGTTCCAACACAGCTTATAGGAATAGGAGAAATTGATCATCACATAGCATTTGCAAGAAGAAAACTTTCCAAGGCGGAAAATAACTATAGCACGACAGAAAGAGAGGATCAGCTATGGTATGTGCATTACAAAATTTTAGGCATTACTTGTTGGGAGCACATTTCAAAATTTTCATTGATCACTCCACGCCAAAATATTTGGTGAATAAGCCTGTTTTAGGAGGAAATATCTGTCCATGGTTTTTATTATTCCAAGAATATGAATTTGAGGTTATAGTGAAGCCAGGGAAATTTAATGTCGGGCCCAATCATCTATCAAGAAGAGAGACAAGAGAAGAATACACAAATATCGAAGATAACCTGCCTGATACACATCTATTTGCAATCAGAGTTGCAGATGATCACTTTGTGGATATTATTCAAATTCTAGCCACAAGAATGGCACCCGTGGAGTACACTATTAAGAAAAAGTAGTTGGCGATTCGAGCAGCTGATTTCTTGTTGATTGCTAGACACTTGTACAAAATGGGACTGGATGAAGTATTGCGTAGATATGTCCCTGAACACAAAAGATAGAGAATTATGACATAAGCTCTTGGAGGAGACACAGATGGGCACTATGCAGAAAAAGCCATTGCGTAGAGAATCTTGAGTTATGGGCTACGGTTGCCCACATTACATAAGGATGCAAAATAATTCTTTCAAGAATGTGATGTATGTCAAAGAACAGGAAGGCCATCTAGAAGAGATGAGATTTTGCTAGTACCATAGGTAACTTTGCAGGCTTTTGAAAAATGGGCTATTGACTTTGTTGGACCTATCAATGTGCCAATAAGGAAGACTGGTGTGAGGTATATAATCATTGCAACTAATTATTTGACAAGATGGGCTGAGGCACAACCAATGAAGGATTACAACATAGAAACTGCTGTGAAGTTCATCTTTGAATACATATTGTCCAGGTTTGGTTGTCCAAAGATTTTGATGAGTGAACAAGGAACACATTTCTTGAATAAGACCACTGAAGCACTAACTAAGGAATTTTAGGTTAGAGAACTCCTTATCATCCTCAGACAAAGGGAACAGTGAAAGCTTTCAATAAAATTCTGGAGAATCCTTTGACCAAGGTATGCAATGTGAATAGAGATGACTGGGATTTAAGGATTCCTGTGGTGTTGTGAGCATATAGAACAACATGAAAGAAATTGATAGAGAAGACACTGTTTAGGTTAGCATATGGACAAGAGGCAGTTAGGCCTATGGAATACATTATGACAAGTTTGAGAATTACAGTTGCCACAGATATGGTAGACCCTAATATTATGAAGGAAAGAATGTTGTAGATACTAGCTCAAGAAGAAGACATGTTTATAGCAGGGTTCCATTAGCAAGTACAGAAAGCAAGGGAGAAAGCTTGGCACGACAGGCATATCAAGAAGAAGACATTCTGGGAAGGAGATTTTTTATTATTATATGAAAGAAAATTCATGAAGTTTTGAGGAAAATTTAAAACACACTAGTTAGGACCATATATCATCAAGCAAATCTCTAATGGTGGTGCAGTTCAACTCGCAATGTTGAATGGTCAGTTGATTCTAGGATGATTGAATGGTAGAAGATTGAATATATACAAGGGTGACTCTGTCCTTAGAGCTTCACACTAAATAATGAAGGGAGGAAAGTCTTAGTGCCACTTGCAGTTGAAAGTGGGTGCAGGACTATAAACTACTCTGGAGAAAGGGACTTCACCGAAGGAATATTACTATGCGATACTCAGGAGTATGACGAAGTCTAAAGGAAGTACGACAAAGAAAATATGACTGTGCCACTTTGGAAGGTTCGTCAAAGTTGGCCAAAAATATGACTGTTGGAAGGAAAAAGCTACCGTTAAAAGGAAATTTCCATTAAGGGGTGTAGGACAAGAACATTTATAAAGCACATTTGGCTATATCTAGTCCCATACCTACATTAAATGACCAAATATTGAACCAATCATGGGGCTAGGAATTCAAATTTATTATCAAAACCATATCCCATGCCACATTTTACACTTTGTTTTCTAGAGACTTTGAGAAGTTGCATCTAAGTCTAAAGAGAAGAGAGGTATTGTATGTATGAGAGGATTTTTTAGGAACTTGTTAAGATATTTGTAGAAAGATGGTTAGCGAATATTATGGAAGCACAAGCAGTGAATGTACCCAAGTCCCCAAGGTGCATGAGTTCGATGAGAAAGTAGGTACCAACAAAACCACAACCACAGAAGAAACATGAGAAAAGACCAAATGAGGTCTCCTGGGCAGAACTTAGAACATCCCCGAGGAAGAAAACACAAAAGGAAGTGTGCATGAAGAACAAATAAGATAAGGGGAAGAAGCCTGTGTAGAAAGGAAAGAAGCCGATGTAGTAGAAGGTGCCTCAACATATCAATGTTAGTGAAGAGGATGTTGAATTTCATCAAATGGAGACAGGGGGTGAGGAGATTCCTGATGTGCTCCCACCTTACATGCCACCATGAAAATTGAGTGCCAAGCCGGTTAAGGATCCAAAGGATGGAATTTTTTTCACGTTCACTCCATTCCTGCTAGAGGAAGTGTTGTTTGATGGTGAATTGTTGGGGAACATCCCACAGTTGAAGGTGGAAGACTCGGACTCTAACGATTAGAGAAAATACCCGCAATTTGAACCAAGTAGATATGTGAACCATGTTCAATACCCAGAAAGTGGAGTCACGAGGCTGGAGCCATACTAGTGAGCTATAGGATTACAAAGAGTGGGCCTCTTGAACATTCTAAATGTGCCACACTTTGGTAGAAGCCCATCCACTACAACATATGTGCGACAACTCCTTGCACTGGTACATGATGGATGCATCTGGCTAGGGATGAGGATATCGATCGATGATATGTTGATAAGAAGAATCACAACATTTCCTCATCAAGGAAAAGATCTTGTATAAGAACTTATGGGAAAAATAAGGACAAGGAGATGGCACAAATGTTGAAGGAAAAATTTGGACTAGCGAAGAAGTCGCAGAGATATCATATCAATTCCATCGATGAACAAGAAGTGTGCTTTGCCACACACATCTTGGTAGGTAAGATAAAGAAGAAGTGAAAGGACAGTGATGTACCTATAGATGTAGTATCTTTGGATGCACAGTGTAGTGCAGGGGTCTGTTGTGGCCAGCAACAACCCCCCTTCTTATTTGGTGTTATTACTAATACTAAATAAGTGGGGACCCTTAGTCAAAAATTTAAAAAATCACTAGTGCTTATATTTCCTTTTTCAATAAAACTTACCATCTTAAACTTAAAAGAAAACCCTTAAAAAATCAAAAAGCCTAAGTTTTATGATAAAGTAGGATTATTCCTTAGGAGGTATCACATCGCAAAAGGAGCATGAATACCCCCTTGAAAGCCGAATTCTAAAATTGCGAAATCGTGATACGAGACTATGGACATATATCGCATTGCATGCATCAAACATCGCTCACATTGAAAAACTTTAAACTGCCGATATGCGACGGTGCATATCGCAAATTGCAGGAAACAGATTAACGAAAATCGTCATATGCCACGCTCCCGCGGTATCGCGATATTGCGATATTGCAATAGAGCAATTCTGTGATGTTGCGTTAAAAGCGGCAATGTGATAGAACGATTATGCGATAATGCGATATTGTGAGTTTGTGATATAGCAAGCAAGCGATGTCGTGATTCTCCGATGTTGCGATCTGCGATATTGTGAAGCAAATCACAAAATCACTTCATCGCATATCTTGTGGGCTCGTGGTTCGAAAACATATTTTCCATAAACCAAGACCTGGTTATGCGCTTTAATGCCAATTAATGAGTTAGTTGCCAGTAGTTAATGGAATAGGATTTCGTGCTTATCAAAAAATCATTTCACTTAAGGTGGTGTATTTTATATGTCTTCCGCATTTAAAGATTTCCTGTCACCTTTCCTTATCATTGTTCTCACTTCACTTGTAAATTGCAGGAACGAAGAACAGAGAACGATACAAAGTAGTACGCAGGATACTATGGGAAAGAAAGGCAAGGCCCTGAGCTCTGAAGAAAAGGAAATGGCGCCCTTGTATACAGATACCGCCTGCAACCGAGATGCTGGTATTGCTACCTGGGAAGGCATGTACAATCTACTTGAGGAAGAGAATCCCAGAGTAATGGAGGTCGAGGCTACTGCAGGCTCACATAGTTCCTCCGAAGGATCCCTTACAGAGCTAGCTTGTTCGTTCTTGCACCGAATAGCGGCGAGGCCCAGAATCCTTCCATATATGGACATGGTTAAATGGATACTGGACAATGCTGATATTAGAAATAGACAGTTTAAGACTCAGGGTCAAGAGCTTACGGAATCATTACTTTTACAAATTTTGAGCTTTATATCCGCTAAAAGAAAAAGTGCAAAAGGCGAAAAACGCACCAAGGAAGCTCGGATCAAGAAACGGAGGCAGTTTCCTAATCGCGCATCGTTGAGCAAAACTTCTTGAAAAGGAAAGCTTCTAACGGTTCAGTCATCTGCAAGCCCAAAAATTCACAAGAAAGCAACGATAGAGGTAAAAAAGCAAAACTTGAATCCTAGACCACTGGTATTTGTTAGAAATATCTTCAAAATGGTATAAACCTAGGCACAACAATTACAGACAGACTGGAGACAGAAGGCTCAAGAAAAGGTAGAATCAATCCAAAGATTAACCAAGTTAAATTGGGATTCTTACTGGATGTACTTGGTAAAACCACATAGCCAGTGCATGACTCTCAAGTGCATCACCAATTCTGCTGAGAAGATGGCACCAACTCTTACCGATTCTGTTTTCTCAGCACAGCTAAAATCAAAAGTTGGCCAGCCGACTCTTCTCAGACAGATGCTGAAAGCGTGCGATTTCAAGGATTAGATACACAGTTAGTTAGTAATTTTAGTTTTAATTTTGTTTTATTTTTTGCCTAAGATAAGGACGGTAATTTAAACCGCATCCTACATTTTTGTAATAACTTATTTTTAGATTTAGTTAGTAGTATTTAAACCCTTCTCATGCATTTAGAGAAGGGTCCTGAAATTTGTCAAAAACTTATCCCCAGAACATGCACTTTTGTACCCTCTGAGGAGGTTTTGATGAATGGATGGAACAAGATTTATTGATATCTCCATTTAATATCTATTACTGATGTTGCACTTCTATACTCTTAGTGGATGTTGGATTAAGAAGAGATAAATCATTATCACTTGAAGCTCATGAGTAGGACTAGTTATAAATGGTACTTCTATCTCTTAACTATTTCTGCCTTTGTGTTAAAAGTGATATTCAAGTTCAGTTGTTTATAAATTA
The DNA here is from genome assembly GCA_031772625.1 of Pinus tabuliformis. NCBI lineage: Eukaryota > Viridiplantae > Streptophyta > Pinopsida > Pinales > Pinaceae > Pinus > Pinus tabuliformis. The sequence continues at coordinate 403,062,391 of CM062811.1, read as the reverse complement.
ATGTGTGAATGCTTGAGTTATCATTTGGCACTTTTGTACGGTGATAGCTATTTATTTATGCTTAATGTATGAATAGCTTATTATGCGATATGTTTTTCACAACTGTTTCGTCTAACATTTTATACGAAGTGGTTCATCTTTATTGAATTCTTTTCTCATAGTAGTTGAATGATATTTATTACCAATTGTTATTTGAAATCATTTTAGATCGCATAACAGAAGGATTACACCCCGGGTTAGTGTAGAATTAGATGTTTCTATTTATTAGAATAAAATTTTCATGTTATTAGATTAGAGTTAGAATTAGAGCATCTCACTTAGGAGCTTTTAGAAGGGAAATATCAATTCTTCACACACACACACATAAATTGGGAAACTGGTCCCATATCCCCAGTCAGACCCACTATACCAAACGGAAAAGGAGCTGCTAACCAAGGTCCGGACCGGGTGGGTATCCCCCTTGTTGTAGACCCGATTTTCAGAGCTTCAAAATATTTGGCGCTAGAAGGAGGGCCCGAACTGTGAATGGCAAGTAAATCAAAATCTAAATACCATTTTGAGAGTAAATCGCCCTCACCTTCTCCCCTGACTTCTCCATTGCATTTAAAATCTTTAAATACATAGCCAAAAGTCGCTGGAGCAACAATCACTGCTACAAACCCTAACATTTCAGAACAATCTACTATTGAACCTCCTGAAGTTGAATCTTTGATTCACAAACTTCAGCGATTTTCTATATCTCCTCAGAAATCTGATAAATCTCAAGGCAGCGTGACTTCGCAATATAACCCAGCTCATCCTCTTACCAGATTAAAGAGTGAAAATTTTGGCGTTCAGCCAACCGAGTTACCTCTACCTACAAGGAAGAGAGCAAGGAAATCTCCTAAAGGGTCCAATAGCGAGACTCTTTCATCATCATCATCCATCTCAACCTCTTCATTGCGAAGTCAACCATCCACCCCTACACTTCAAATCATTGTCCACCAGCCCACCGACACTACCACATCTTCTTCTCAATCATCTGGAGTCATAATATCCTCATCTTCTCAACCAGAGGGATCATCTTCTGCAATTTCCTTTGTTAGCAGTTCAACAATGGCTCAATCTCCATGGAATAACCTAGGGGCAATCTTAATGCCTACACCCTTGAGCTAGCTACCAGCCCATCCTGAAAAATGGCTGCCTAAGTTTAACCCTAAGGCAGGCATGTTAGCAGAAGAACATATAAAGAACTTTATGCTATCCATAAATCTTAATGGAGTTACCAATGAAGATGCTGTTGTTCGACTTTTTCCTTATACTCTGCAAGGAACAACTAGATCATGGTATTTTTCGTTACCATCTGGATCTATTACTAGTTGGGAGATTTTCCAAGAACATTTCTTGATTAAGTTTGGTGATGATAGGTCTATGGCGATACTGATCAACGACCTGTCTAACCTTAGGGCCAAGTCAAAAGAACCTATCAAATATTTCAACTTACGTTTCAATAAAATCTTAAATAAAATTCCTACTACTTCCCAGCCTAGCGAAGAAGTGCGAAGTGAATGGTACATTACTTCTTTACCATCAAACATAGCAATCTTTGTTGATAGGGCTAACAAAACAACTTTAGTTGAAAATATGAAAGAAGCAATAGAAGTAGAGAAATGTATTATAGCCCTAGAAAAGTAAAACGCAATAGAAGAACGAAAATCCAAGAAGGTTACTTTCAAGGAAGACCCCAAGAAAAAACAATTGAAAGATTCATTCGGTTTAGAAGGATTACAAAATTTTTTGAAGACCATGTCTAACGAGATGGTCGACATTAAGAAACAATTGGCAGAAACTTCTTCTAAAAAAATATACAGACCTTTTAAAATAAACCCTTCAACTGATTCCAAACCCCCTAATGCTATTACAAGTGCTGAATCCGAAGAAGAAGAAGAGGAAATTGCTACTGAAGAACATACCGATGAAGACGAAGTTGAATAATTACAAGGTATGTGGGATTTCATCCTCCCAGACGAAGAGGATCAAGAGGCATCCCCTGTTAGTACTCGCAGCAGAAATCAACTTGACCCTCCTCAACATACAGCTAAGCCAAAGAGCACAAGCTCAATGACTAAGGATAAAGTCGCAGCCAAGAAGACGTCACCTAAAGCGACTCAAACCATCCCAGTCCAAACAGACCCATCAACTCCATCTAAAACACTGATTGTTTCAGATGAAATGGAGTATAATATCATAGAAGACATGAAAAAGACTAGGGCTAATATTACTCTTTTTGAATTGAGCAAGTTAAAACACTAGCAAAAGGTACTTTTGAAAGAATTGCATGCTGTACCTATTGCGCCTTTACCAGACGCTATAATCTCTCAAGTTCCCATGACATGGGAAGACCTCCAACTAATGCGATGAATAAAGTTGATCCAAACGATATCGCCTTAATTGGAGGTAGATCGAGATCTCATACTCCCCCATTTCTTCTTACTTATGAAATTTTCAATAACAATGTGCACAATTGCTTAGTGGATTCTGGAGCTTCATCGAATATTTTACCAAAGTCAATATGTGCAAAATTGAATGTTCAACCACAGAAATCCACTGTGCACATAGTTCAGCTAGATCGATTGCAAGTCGAAGTGATTGGCGAATTAAATCAGGTCACCATAAGGCTGTCATCCAACCCAAAGGTATGTCAAGTAATCGATATTTTAGTTACTGATATTCCGGAATTTTATGGCTTAATTCCTAGCAGAGATTGGTCAGAAAAACTTCATGGATACTTTTCAATTGACTGGTCACACATGTGGCTCCCTTACAATGGTAAACCAAATCAGATAAAAGTTGAGTGGGAAAGACATCAGAAATACATAGTAACAGAACTCGAGGGAGAAAATGAACCAGTAGCATATAATTCTAACATCATTGGCAACTATTCAGTAGATTCTTTCCTAGGAAATTTTAATGCTCATACTTCACCTTACTTAGAACATTTTGTTTTATCTCAAGTAGAAAATTTCTCTCAAACAGATAGTTCTAGATGTATCAATTTTATAGATAATCCTGTAAATAAATCTTTATTTTGGAAATTATTTTTTGATGGTTCTAAGTCTAATGAAGGAGCATGAGCAGGATGCGTGTTAATAAGTCTAGAGCAAGATAAGACTATGCTAACTTGCAGACTCGAATTTGATTGCACGAATAATACAACAGAATACAAGGCTTTAGCCCAAGGGTTGTACAAAGCAATCAGATTAGACGTCAAATATCTTCAAGTTTTCGGAGATTCTGAAATTGTAACCAGACAGGTATGTAATACTATACATTGTTTATTAGGTCATTTAAAACATTACCAATCTTTAGTCCAAGATCTAACTGAACACTTTATAGCATTTAATATTTCATCAATTCCGAGACTCCAGAATGCTAGTGCAAACCTCTTAGCCAACGTAGCTTTCAAACTCATTCCTTCAGAAGATTTTAACCCTGATCGATTTTCAATTGAATTAATTTTTAGACCATCTATTCCTAATAACATTACCAATTGGATGATTTTCAACGATGATCCTAATATTTTGAGTTTCCTCACATCTGAAGGATCCTACACCAATCAAATAATTGACGAAGATCAACATGACCGACAATTGCAAAAAGATAGCACTGGCAATGCTATACCAAAGTTAGTAGTCAAGTTAGAAGATCTTTATGATTTGAAAGATCGGTTTAAAAGATCTACCAATTCAAAACTCCAAAGTTTAACTCTGAATTATGAATTAGTAAATCTAGGAACTAATACCAAACCACAGAATATCAATCTAGGCCTTGGTCTAGCTCTTGAAGAAAAATTAGCATATATTCATCTCTTGAGACAATACAAAAGTGTCTTTGCTTGGAATTACGATGAACTTAAAATGTACGACACATCCATCATCCAACATACTATTCCAATGATAGACAATGAAAAACCTGTCCAACAAAAGTTGAGAAAGATCCATCCCAATTTATAAAACCAGATCAAATCTGAACTCAATAAGTTATTGAAAGCCAAAATAATTTTTCCCTTTCGACATTCCAAATGGGTCTCCAATATGGTCCCTATTAGAAATAAAAACGGAGACATTAGAATCTGTATTGACTTTTGAAATCTTAACAAAGCCTGCCAAAAGGACAATTTTCCTTTACCTCCCATGGAACAAATACTGCAGGCAGTTGTAGGCTCAGAATTGATGTCCTTCTTGGATGGATTCTCAGGATACAATCAAGTGTTGGTACATACCGATGATCAATTAAAAACCACATTCAGAACTAAATGGGACACATACGCATATCAAAAGATGCCATTTGGTCTGATTAATGCTAGTGCCACATTTCAGAGAGCTATGGACATCGCATTCAAAGGGTTAGTTAATAAATCAATGGTAATCTATTTGGATGATATAACTATATATTCCAAGAAACGAAACAATCATCTTAGATATTTAAAACAAATCTTCCAATGTTGTCAAAAGTATGGGATTTCACTCAACCCAAAAAACTTTTTTTGCATTAAGTGAAGGAAAACTTCTTGGATTCATAGTGTCAAAATATGGGATTCATATTGATCCTGACAGAATCAAGGAGATTTCTGCAGTACCCCTACCTCACAACAAGAAAGCCATGCAATCTTTTCTTGGCCAGATTAATTTTGTAAAGGGATTTGTTCCAGACTTTTCAAGAATTGTGTCTCCTTTACAAGAAATGATTAAAAAGAACTCAAACTTTAAATGGGGCCAAGATGAACATGAGGCATTCAATCTGATCAAACAAGCAATCATTAATGCTCCATCTTTAGCAACTCCAAATTTTTCCGATCATTTTATTTTATATGCATTTGCCTCTGATAGATCATATGCTACGATACTCACCCAAGTAAATCAAGAAAAGGCAGAAGCCCCAATTGCTTTTTTCAGTTCCAATTTACAAGGGGCTGAGTTAAATTATTCAGATGTGGAGAAACAAGCTTATGCTGTTTTCAAAGCAATTAAATATTTTAGACCTTTTCTACTCAAAACACGTACAAAAATCATAGTACCGTTTCCAGCGGTAAGAAATCTTCTAGTACAGAAGGATGTGGGAGAGAAAAGAGCCAATTGGGTTACCACCTTACAGGAATATGACGTAGAAATCAAACCAGCAAATATTGTAAAAGGTCAAGGCTTTTGTAAAATGCTGGCCGGAGCATCGTTGATGTCCAAAATTCCATCTACAGAGATACAAATGTACGAGGTAAGCCTAAACGATGTTGAGTCATTATACACTGATATCATTTATTATCTAAAGAATGGATACGCTCCTTCAAACCTCGATCATACCAAGAAAAGAGCTCTAAGGTTGAAAGCCAAACAATATCAGCTCGTGAATGATGTTCTTTTTAGAATAAATTATGATTATGTTCTCCTTAGATGTCTTGAGAAATCTGAAGCTGAAAAATTCTTGCAGGAACTCCACGATGGGCCAGCAAGCGGACACTACGCTGGAGATGCTACTGCTCGTAAAATCTTACGCGCAGGCTATTACTGGCCCACATTGTTCAAAGACTCAGATAACTATGTGAGGAAATGTCAAATATGTCAAACCACTGCTGGGAGACAAAAAAACCATCCTTGCCATTGCAACCAGTTAATGTTGAGCAGCATTTCGATCAGTGGGGATTGGACATAATAGGTGAGATCGTTCCTCACTCTTCTAAGATGCATAGATATATCCTTACAGCAATAGATTACTTTACTAAATGGGTCGAAGCAGTTCCACTCAAGATGGCTAATGCTGAAAATATCATCGAGTTCATAGATCAGTTCATAATCACCAGGTTTGGGTTGCCTTCTACTTTAATGTTTGATAATGCATCCTATTTTTCTGGTAATGCAATGACCGAATTTGCACTCAAAAGAGGTTTCAAACTCAAATACTCTGCCAATTATTACCCACAAGGGAATGGGTTAGATGAATCTACAAATAAGAATTTAATCAGAATCATTAAGCGAACCATTGACAAAAATCATAAAAATTGGAATAAGTCTTTAATATACGCTTTATGGGCAGATCAAATAACACAGAAAGCCTCCATCGGCACTTCTCCCTTTAATTTAGTTTATGGGAAAGAAGTGGTTCTTCCAACTCATTTGGCAATTCCCTCTTTAGCCTTGGTTCAATATATTAATGAAGCACAAACTTCTTCCTTACAACTAAGGCAACAGTCAATAATCAAGTTAGAAGAACAACGGGAATAGGCCAAGATAACTCACGCTCATCATCAAGCCTTAGTAAAAGCCTCTTTTGATTCCGATATGATATCCGGAAAAGATTTTCAGATGGGAGATCTAGTTTTAAAATGGGACAAGGCTCATGAGGAAAAAGGGAAACATACAAAATTTCAATGAATGTGGCTTGGCCCTTTTCAAATCATAGAAGTCATAGGTCCGTCTACATTTATGTTACAAGATTTAATAGGAAAAAGAGATTCTTTACCTATTAATGGTCAGATTCTCCAAAAATATTTTCCATAGGATACAATTCTTCTATTTTGTAGAATAGTTGTTTTAGTTTCATAATAAAACCGGTTGTAAATGGTTACATTCGGGATTCATGAAAAGGACATAAATTCTCTTTTAGATTTTGTTTTTCACTTGTATAAATAGAATTCTTTTTAGAAAATTGGTCATTATTATTGAAAGATACAGTTAAAAGTTCTAGGCCTAGAAATGATGCTAGTTTCAATTGTATAAATTTTGATAAAAAACAACTTTTAGTAAAGAAATTGTTTTGCATCAGTCCAATGAGAGGTATCAATAATAAAATGAAGATTCTCTGTAGAAAAGCTCTTTCCAAAAAACTCTATTATTGTCGTCCAGAGCCATCTTAAGGAAACAATGACTTCCTCCCCACCTAGGAAGCTACAACGTTCAGGGAACGATCCAATGATACACTTTAAACTTAAAGAGTAAGAGGTCTCATCATGAGCTGACTTATCATGATCATAGATATTATAGCTTGCTGACTTTGCCAATACTGCATATCACAATAGGGAAATGACTCAAGATTGTTGCAATCAAAAGACAAGGGGTCTCATCACGAGCCAACTTGTTCAGCAAAGTTATAAATCAGTGAATGACTGTGTCATAAATTGGCTACCAAACCAAGACATTGTTCTTTAAGGATAAAAAAGAAAATGAAATCGATAAGTGTGGATATGGATTTCTCTTTGAAAATTGTAAATTTCTCTAAGTAGGATACAAGATCATTGTTGGGTAACAGGTAACCCTGTCGAGGCTATAAACGCCTGCTGGTAGCAGAGGCTCTACCTATGACAAATGAGCATATTCAAAACTGATTTAAAAAGAAGGCTTTGTTTTTATCTTTATAAACTAAGTAATAACTGATGTAGATACAAGGACTAGCTTGAGGGAGTAAATAATCAAAGTTGAAAATAGAAGAAACAAAATATCATTGATAGGTAAAAGCATAATGCACTTTGTCTTTCTATAATAAAGTTAATTTCCTGGAAAATTTTCTGTTTTGGAAGTTTAGAAAATTCAAAAGAAAAAAAGAGATAACTAGTTCTTCCAAGTGAATCGCCAATTTTTGTGGCTAGCAACAACCCCCCTTCTTATTTGGTGTTATTACTAATACTAAATAAGTGGGGACCCTTAGTCAAAAATTTAAAAAATCAACTAGTGCTTATATTTCCTTTTTCAATAAAACTTACCATCTTAAACTTAGGAGAAAACCCTTAAAAAATCAAAAAGCCTAAGTTTTATGATAAAGTAGGATTATTCCTTAGGAAATATCACATCGCAAAAGGAGCATGAATACCCCCTTGAAAGCCGAATTCTAAAATTGCAAAATCGCGATACGGGACTATGGACATATATCGCATCGCATGCGTCAAACATTGCTCACATTGAAAAACTTTAAATTGCCGATATGCGACAGCGCATATCGCAAATTGCAGGAAACAGATTAACGAAAATCGTCATATGCCACGCTCCTGTGATATCGCGATATTGCAATATTGCGATAGAGCAATTCTGCAATATTGCGATAAAAGCGACAATGTGATAGAACGATTATGCGATAATGCGATATTGTGAGTTTGCGATATAGCAAGCAAGCGATGTCTTGATTCTGCGATGTTGCGATCTGCAATATTGCGAAGCAAATCGCAAAATCGCTTCATCGCAGATCTTGTGGGCTCGTGGTTCGAAAAAATATTTTCCATAAACCAAGACCTAGTTATGCGCTTTAATGCCAATTAATGAGTTAGTTACCAGTAGTTAATGGAATAGGATTTCATGCTTATCAAAAAATCATTTCACGTAAGGTGGTGTATTTTATATGTCTTCGGCATTTAAAGCTTTCCCGTCACCTTTCCTTATCATTGTTCTCACTTCACTTGTAAATTGCAGGAACGAAGAACAGAGAACGATACAAAGTAGTATGCAAGATACTATGGGAAAGAAAGGCAAAGCCCCGAGCTCTAAAGAAAAGGAAATGGCACCCTTGTATATAGACACCGCCTGCGACCGAGATGCTGGTATTGCTACCTGGGAAGGCATGTAAAATCTACTTGAGGAAGAGAATCCCAGAGTAATGGAGGTCGAGGCTACTGCAGGCTCACATAGTTCCTCCGAAGCATCCCTTACAGAGCTAGCTTGTTTGTTCTTACACCGAATAGTGGCGAGGCCCATAATTCTTCCATATACGGACATGGTTAAATGGATACTAGACAATGCTGATATCAGAAACAGACAGTTTAAGACTCAGGGTCAAGAGCTTATGGAATCATTACTTTTACAAATTTTTAGCTTTATATCCGCTAAAAGAAAAAGCGCAAAAGGTGAAAAACGCACCAAGGAAGCCCAGATCAAGAAATGGAGGCAGTTTCTGAATCGCGCATCGCTGAGCAAAACTTCTTGAAAAGGAAAGCTTCTAATGGCTCAGTCACCTGCAGGCCCAAAAATTCGCAAGAAAGCAACGATAGAGGTAAAAAAGCAAAACTTGAATCCTAGACCACTGGTATTTGTTAGAAATATCTTCAAAATGGTATAAACCTAGGCACAACAATTACAGACAGACTGGAGATAGAAGGCTCAAGAAAAGGCAGAATCAATCCAAAGATTAACCAAGTTAAATTGGGATTCTTACTAGATGTACTTGGTAAAACCACACAGCCAGTGCATGACTCTTAAGTGCATCATCAATTCTGCCGAGAAGATGGCACCAGCTCTTACCAATTTTTTTTTCTCAGCACAGCTAAAATCGGAAGTCGGCCAGCCGACTCTTCTCAGACAGAAGCTGAACGCATGCGATTTCAAGGATCAGATACACAGTTAGTTAGTAATTTTAGTATTTTTAGTTTTAATTTTGTTTTATTTTTGCCTAAGATAAGGACGGTCATTTAAACCGCATCCTACATTTTTGTAATAATTTATTTTTAGATTTAGTTAGTAGTATTTAAACCCTTCTCATGCATTTAGAGAGGGTCTTGAAATTTGTCAAAAACTCATCCCCAGAACATGCACTTTTGTACCCTCTGAAGAGGTTTTGATGAATGAATGGAATAGGATTTATTGATATCTGCATTTAATATCTGCTACTGATGTTGCACTTCTGTACTCTCAGTGGATGTTGGATTAAGAAGAGGTAAATCATTATCACTTGAAGCTCATGAGTAAGACTAGTTATAAATAGTACTTCTATCTCTTAACTATTTCTGCCTTTGTGTTAAAAGTGATATTTAAGTTCAGTTGTTTATAAATTAATGTGTGAATGCTTGAGTTATCATTTGGCACTTTTGTATGGTGATAGCTATTTATTTATGCTTAATGTATGAATAACTTATTATGCGATATATTTTTCACAACTGTTTCGTCTAACTTTTTATACGAAGTGGTTCATCTATATTGAATTCTTTTCTCATAGCAGTTGAATGATCTTTATTACCAATTGTTATTTGAAATCATTTTAGATCGCATAACAGAAGGATTACACCCTGGGTTAGTGTAGAATTAGATGTTTCTATTTATTAGAATAAAATCTGCATGTTATTAGATTAGAGTTAGAATTAGAGCATCTCACTTAGGAGCTTTTAGAAGGGAAATATCAATTCTTCACACACACACACACATAAATTGGGAAACTAGTCCCATATCCCCAGTCGGACCCACTATACCAAATGGAAAAGGAGCTGCTAACCAAGGTCTGGACTGGATGGATATCCCCCTTGTTGTAGACCCGATTTTAGGGGCTTCAACAGGGTCCAGTTTAACTACGCCGCCTATCTGTGCAAGGAATTTTTGATAAATTGTAGGGAAGCACAGGAAGAGGCGAAGACATCCCACTACTTTTAGTTGATAATCGTCATTGCGCTAGTTGCATGGAAAGAAATAGAAGACTTGCAGTTTCCATATGTTGAGGTGGATATTTGTGAAGCAACGAGGTATGTCTCCCTCTGGTTTACTGAGGATTTGACGCGTGCAATAGAGAATAGGATTTTCTTTGTGGTAATGTCAATGGATCTACACATGGTGGTGAATCAACATCCAAGGTTGTCACCTAGTTTATATAAGCATTATTATCACATTGCGGACTTCCATAGAGCCTATGTGAAGGCAATGAAGGACCCAACTAGGACTTGGCACCCATTTCCATACTTAGTAACCGAAGGTGATATGCTTAAAGTAGTACAACAATGATTGAAAGAATGGATGACTCCACCTAATGGAGCGGTTGGAATAGAGAAGGGTACCCCACAGGATGCAGGTACAAGTGGAAAGGATGTAGAGATAGAAATAGAGAAAATAGAAAAGGAGCATGAGGAACCCCTCAGTGATGTAGGAGTATCAAAGGAGTCACTTTTTTTTGTCAGAAGAAGAGTACCAACAATTGTGGTGGAAAGAGGAAAAAGTAGAAAGTAGATAAGTCCAAGGGCACAATACTGTTCATCCTCACTGATGAGGACATCGACGATATTAGCGAGAAGGTTCAAGAGATCACCGCGGAGACTTGGGAAAAAATTGACGATTGCTATAAAATGATCTTGGCTGAGGTACGACAGGGCATCATAGATCTAAAGGAATTGCCACAAATAGAAAAACAACCAAAACAAATAACTGAGCCACTACAAGTAGAGCCAAGAATAGAGACAAAATTCGGCGTTAGAATTTTGCAAGTGCTAGCTTGGGCACTACAGTTCAATACACCAGAGTACAAAGAATGAGCCAAGGCATGGAAGACTGTCAACATGAATATTGTCATGCTACCCATTCAAGTGTTGCATGAATTCCAAATAAGTTTAACAATCGAGCTACAGGAGCAAGAACAACGAACCTCAGTGTTGAAGATGCAAGTGGAAAGGGCGAAAGTTACATTGAATAATGAGTTGGAGCAGGTGGCTAAGGAAAGAGATGATGCATGGCAGCAATGAAAACAGTTGGAAAAATCCATCAAAGATACTTGCAACATAGTCCTAGACGTGAAGGTCAGTGAGGAGGAACCACCAACAGAGAAGGTCATGAAGCTCACCCTTGCAATCAAGGAATGAAAGAATAAACTAGCAAAGATAAAATTCGAGTATGAAGTGCAGATATCAAAGCTGTAAATAAGGTTGTAACCATCCATGCCACTAGAACTATGGGAGTAGAGGCAAAAATACTTAAAAGTAATGTATCTACAACACAATAGTGGACTACGAAAAATTATTGGATGACACGATAAATATTTGGACCTTACTGTAGGAGGATCCAAATATCCTGGAGATCGAGGAGGAATTACAGGTGAAGTAGAAGCAGCGCGACGAGATCTTGGTAGCTGTGAAGACCCTACTAGTCTTACAGAGGCTCGCCAATATTACCGAAGGAAAGAACCTCCAAAGCCAGATAGATGATATTCGGTGGAAGGAGCAAATTTTGTAAGAAATGACTCAGTCGTGGAAAGATGAAACCCTCAAACTTTCTCAAGTAGTGGATGAAAGGCTCAAAGAGTTGAAGAAAAGGGAGACCAAAATACTACAGAAGGCTGATGGCCCAACCACAGAGGCTTTGCTTGAGGAGGTGCGTCGAGAGGAGAAACAAATGGCAGAGACAGTCCAGTAGTATAATGAAGTCTACAATGGAATTATAGTGAAAATCAAGGTAACCATAGCTAAGTGACTCAGGACGAGTTACAGGTCAGTGTTGGGGGCCTGTTGGGTGCAATCCAACTTGGTCCAAGTTTTGGTCAAAGACTCCGCATTTTGAGGAGTGAAGCACATGGCGCTGGTGAAGTTTTATTCATCGTGTAGTGTTTAGGGGCTTTGGGGTGGGTCAAAGTCACTTATTTTGTAAGGTATTAGCCCATTTTTTTATCGGATCCATGGTATGTGGACCATGGTATTGTAGTAAGGAAAGCTACATAAAGAAGATGTAATACTTTGTTGATATAAAAGCATAGATAGAATTCATATATTGATCATAGTTTTCTTTCTTAGGTCTATATTTTTGGGGAAGGCTACGCAGCTGAGTGAACGGAGGCCTTGAAGAGTCTATAGCTGAGTGCACAAACCACCTGTAGTTGGGTGCATAGGTCAAAGAAGTGTATGTATTGAAGATATTTATTAATAAAGAATAAGTTTTGGTGAAGTATTGAATATATTTTTGTGTTCATTATCTATTGTTATATATATCGTTATGCATGCTTTTTGAAGAATTAGGCGAAATAATACATGTTATACTATCCTTTGTTGTGTTTATGCCTTAAGTACCAATATGTGAGGTTAATCATTAGCGTGAAGTTATTCATGTGAAGTTGTAGATAGATATAAGACATAATTGAACACACGGGCACCACAACGCAGATATCCCTCTAGCTACAGAAATCTGGTTTTGCATCCTCTCATAACTTCTTTGGGTGAGACTGCAATCTGCTTGTAGGTCATTGCCAAAAGGGCCAGTAGTTGAGGGTTTTGTTGGTGTGCAGTACACTTTGAACCTAGGTAAAGCCTCCTTAAACCAATAGATTTATTTAAACAAAAGTTTGAGAATTTGGTTCATATCTATTTTCATGGTGAATCTGAACCCCCTAATGTTTTCACTTCCCAAACTCTTGAAAATCAAGAGACACATATAATTTTAAAGGAGGAACCTACTATTCCTTTTGTTCCTTGTCCTCCTATTTTTTTAGTTCTAATGTAGGTGCCTCCTTATGATGATCTCGAAGTTGGGAAATTTGAAAATAAAATGGATGATCCATCTCTTCGACCTTCATCCATTTCTCATGATCCAAATCTAATGGAGGAAACCTTGAAATGGTTCGTGGAGCCTATGGTGAAGGCTAATTCTTCCACTCCTCAAGATTATACTAGCATTTAACTTCAATCTTGAATGATCTTGTTCAAAAAATTTATTAGTTCTTCAAGCGACATATGTCATCCTCTATCATCTATATGCCTTGACTCTTTGTACCATGATTCGCTTGATCAATCTATTTCACCAACTAGTTCTTCATGCTCTCTTGATTTTCAAGTTTTTGGTTCAAATTTTGATCAAGTACAAGGTGGTCATATTACATAGCTAGAGGAGCAGGAAAGTGAGGATTCTTCCATATTTCTTCTCTTTTCAAAGTCCCTCATGTCAAGATGATGCCATTCTATTCTAGGATGGTTCTGAATCTACTAACCTCGGTAGTCAATTGAATGACGTTTATTTTCTTAATAAATCTATACTCTTGGGAAACCATCATTCTAATATTCATGAATCCATTTATTTATGTGATGATGAATAACCAATTGCACCAATTGATCTTTCGATTCCTCGATAATATTTTGATTTGAAAGATTTAGATCTAGAATATAATTTGGTCAAAGAATATGTTCTTATGGAAACTTCCTCTCCATCTCACTATCCTTTGTTCTCTAATGTATGTGATGCATCTACTTGCGATGAAGATACTCCATGCTATTCAAGTTCTTCATATGATGAGTTAACTTCTCAATTGACACAAGGTAGTGAGGTTAGCCACGATGAAAAATGAAATAATCAAATCATTGAATATCCACTCTACTCCTTGTCCTTTTTAGTTTTGTATGAGAGCGATGATTCAAATAAGCTTGCTCATGAAATTTCCCGAATTCATACATATCTAGATTTTCAATTAGAAGAATATTTATACTTAATTAATCTAGTTGTTGAATTTGTAAAATATGGTCAAATTATTAATAGAGACAATTTCCATATGGTTAGTAGTGGTCCTATTGAAATGACTGGTAGTAGTTATTCGCACACCATGCATGATCTGATTCAATATTCAAAATGTGATTTTATAGTCCTTGAAAGTATTGGAACTTGTTAGGAAGTTGAGGCACTTCAACTTCCAATGATGGTTATGTCAGGATCTCGGAACTCTGGTAAGATCTCTAAACTAAGTCAGATCTGGTTTTTCTCACAAAATTATTTTCTTTGCATGGTTTCACTAGATGTAAATTCCTTCTTAAAAGATGTTTGGTATTTTGGATATAGTCTTTCGAACTTTCAAGATCTAATTTTTGATTGGATTCAATATTCTATTTCGATTGATTCATCTCCATGTAAGGCTCTTGTACTTAACTTGGGTTTGGAGTGTGTTTCTCTCATAGAATCATGGAATTGTGAAGTTGATCATTTCAAAGATTATCTTTGGTCAAAGAAATCATGTCTATCAGATGCATTTGAAAATAGTCAACTTCTGGTTTTTCATGTGAATGTTATATGACTAATAGTTTTCTTCATTGCACCTGAAATCCTCTTGATCGCTAGTGAATGCATGAGTTATTTGGCGAATCAAATTATTCTTCACTCATTGTATCTTGAATGGTTTCATGTGTTTTCTATATTGTCATTCCTTTTTACTTCTTTTGATGATTATGATGCTAGTGTAGTGTGTAACCAATTACAAGAAAATGGTTTGTTACTCTAATCACGCGAGGAAAATTATTTTATTATTCAAATTATTTCTGAAAATGTTCATACTGACCTATCCTTATTGTCTTATTATTTAGGATCTTATGCTTTTATTAATCTTTCTAATCAAAATTCCTTAGATATTTATGGTTCATCATCTCCCTATTTGGATACTTTCTAGCAATTGAGGCACTTCTATAACACCCTCCTCCCATTTTTACCCAAGTTAACCATTCTACTGAGGTAAACATGTGAGGAGAGGCTACTATGATCTGATTCAACTCCCCATGTACATTTAAGGAAGTGAAATAGACAAAACACAACCAACCTGACCTTATACACATGCTACAAAACCTCGAGGAGCCAACCAACCTTTCCAGGTGACCAACCCCTGGGGAAACTTAACATATTACTGAACTAGAGCCTCAGACGATCCCATGACATGGGCATGCATGTGGTTTGGACCCTCCAGTAACTCCCATAGTAAGGGAATGTATGCGACTGGGGTCTTTTTCAGTTAGTTCTGAGCCTACAACCCCAAATTATGTGCCATGTTTTAAGGGCCAGGACTCAGGCCACTACCTAGAACTCCATGAAACTTCCATAAATGAAAAGTAACATTGAAACAATGATACAAATTCAAATATGTGAAAAAATACTTGATTGGACTCTTACTAGCCATGACAGGAATTTCATCAAACATGCCACAAATATGCATTCTACTTGTCATAATAATAGATATGAGCATAAGGGTCTCATACTTATCTAAGAATCAGTATGTAACACCCTCCTCCCACCTTTACCCAATCAACTAGCTAGTTGGGGTGAACATGTGATGCAAGGCCACTACGATATGATTCGACCTCCTAAGTCATGTTAAGGAAGTGGAACTAGTGGAAACACACCATACAAACATTCAACATTGGCATTAGGACCCTCAAGAACCAATCCAACATTTCTACCAACCAACCCTTGGGTCCCACTAAGATTTTGGACCATTTGACCTCTAGACACTCTCATGCTATGGGCATGCTAGCGTCCAAGGACCTCTGGATGCTCTCACAGGCCTGCAATCCAACATCCAGGGAATATTTTGCATAGTGTTGTGCCAACCTCCCCGGGATTTGAGCCACTTTTTTAGGCCCAGAGCCCAAGTCACTGCCTGGAATTGAATGACATCTTGAGAATAGTAAAATAATAAGGAAATGGCAGTACAAATGAAATCACTTGAATGATACCTTAACTGGACCCCTACTAGCCATGACAGACATTTCTTCAAACATATCACGAATATGTAATCTATAGGTGTAAATAAGATATCTGAGCATAGGGGTCTCATACCTAACTGAGAATCGCTGAGAAGCATTGATGCCTCCACACATCAACTGCCATTTCATCCATTAGGTCATAGAGACATTGTTCATTCATTTACAAGTAAAAACATAATGAGATACATACATATCTTCTATCATAAAAACATATATATAACCAACATAAAAGAAACATAAATACCAATGAAATCACAGCCATATGATCCACATATAAACTAGTATAATACTCTCTTTAGTCATTCAACCTTGTGCCATATTCTAAGCATGAATGTGGGATCTCACAGAAAACATCAATTTGAAACCATCCACGGCTTCCAAAGGCCATCCACCTCAACCTATCAAATAATAATTCCACCTCATGATAAAAAATCACAAAACCATTTATTCTCTATCCTAGCCATCCAGGGCTCTAGATTGTTTGTTCCAACCAAGGCTCCAAGACTAGTAACTAAACCCACACTTGTCGTTGGGCTCCAAAGCGTTTGTCCAACCAAGGATCTAGGACTAGTATCTCAAACCACCAAGGGCTCCAGAGCATTTTTCCAACCAAGGCTATGGGACTAGTAACTCAACCTAAGCTATTACAAGGCTCTAGAGCATTTGTCTAACCAAGGATCCAAGAACTAGTAACTCAACCCAAGCTAAGGAAATATGAGAACCAACCAAAACAAAACAAGGAAATGAACCCACAATCTCCATGACTATCCAAGAAATGGAAAGGTTAGGCAATCCATTCTTAATACAGGAAATCCTCCATGAATGTGATAGATCATGACCAATAATCCACATGCATATGTTATGCATGCCAAAACTAGTGATGAAAACATACATGCAACTCAGTACCTACAAAAAAATCCCATTGTAGCTGCTGATCTTGATGTCCTCTTGCACTTTCCTGCTCTTCCTTTGCCTTCTTGCTCCAAAAATCCAAGTATGCCACACCCTCCAAGAGCGCTCCAAGAAAAGTCTAAGTATCCAAGAGTATGGGAGAGAGAGAGAAGAATGAGAAATCTCCAACACTGAACTAAAAAAAGGTTACCAAATGATCCTCAAAATCCTTTTTATGAATGAGGGCTCTATTTTCTTCATTTTCCTCCTCACATGCAACTTGTGACCTTTCACCTCCCTTTTCTCCTAATTTCCATTATTTTCATAAATAAATGTGCCAAGAATGTCATTTTTCCATTCCAAAGCCTTAGCCATTAATCAATCACAAGTGATCCCCATCACTAGGATTTTTCCCAACATTCATCTTGGAATAAGTGTCCCATTAACCATGGTTATTATTTTTCCTTTATTAACTTTTATTACAGGGAATTTTCACTAGGGTTGTTATATAACCCTCCCCCTTGGGGAAACACCTTCCTTGGTGTCCAACAACACCTATAACCATAAGACTATTGTAAGCAAAATATATTGCCAATGGAGCTTTATAGCTTAGCTTGATGCAGTATTTACAATTATCAACCTGTTAAGAAGAAAACTAACATGAAAACATGATAAACATAACATCATAATGACATGACACCCATGCTGCATATTGGAGCTTTATAACATAGCTCATGGTGGTGTTTACACCCATATACATATGTACATATATAAAAATCACAAAAACATATACCAAAACATATGCCAAGACATATACCAAAACACCATACCAAAACTACTTTGCCTCAACTGAAAAACAAGGAAGGATACATAGTCTGCATATGATCTGCCATCTCCCATGTAGCTTCATCAGGCCCAAAGTGCTTCCATAGTAATTTAACTTGCTCGATTTCTCGGTTCTAGAGCATGAGCACCTTTTTCTGCAATATACGTTGAGGCTCTGGCGGGAATTCTCCATTTGGTTCCACCTATAATACATACCAGTCAATCACATGATCAACATATCTAACATAATTCTTAAGCAATGACACATGGAAAACATCATGTACTTTCACTGTCAGAGGTAGTTCAAGTCAATAGGCTACTAGCCCAATCCTCTCAATGATACTCAAGGTTCCACAAAGCTGTGGTGCCAAGTTGGCACATGATCCATTCTGTAAGGAGCTCTTCTTTAGTTTGATGGACAACTACACCTATTCTCCAACCTGGAAGTTTTTGAACAACCTGTTCCAATCTGCACAGCTCTTTTTCCTATCATGTGCCTCCTTTAGATTCTTCTTGATCACTTTCATTTCCTGTTCCATGTCCACCAACATGTCTGGTCCAATCAACACCCTATTAACCGGATCACTCCAACTAATGGGAATATTGCAATTCCACCCATACAATGCCTCAAACAGACTCATCTTCAAAGATTCCTGATACCCATTGTTGTAAGCAAACTCTACTAGTGGAAGTTACTCTTCCCACCTTTTTCTCCTGATGTATCACATACATCCACAACATGTCCTCCAATATCTTGTTGACCCTCTCTGTTTGTCCATATGTCTGTAGATGATCGGCTGTATTGAAGGCCAACTTTGTGCCCAAACCTACAAATAACTCCTTCCAAAACTTGGAAGTGAACTTCGCATCCCTGTCTGACATAATATTCTTCGAAACACCATGCAATTTGACCTCATATATGATGAATACCTATTCTACATCGCTAGTTGAGAATGTAGACTTCACTGGAATGAAGTGCACAAACTTTTTCAACCTACCCATGAAAACTATGATGGAATCATGCCGCCTCACTGTCCTCCGCAAACCTATGATGAAGTCCATGGAAATGACTTCCCATTTCCACTTTGGAATAGAAATTGGTTGTAGCAGTCCACCTGGATGATTACACTCTGTCTTCATGCGCTGACAATCAAAAAACCTATCCACAAACTTTGCTACATACCTCTTCAAGTTTGGCCAACAATAAAATCTCTTAACTACTATGTTGGGCCTCTAAAAAATGTCATCCACTTTCACCTTCATTTCCATCATTTTACCCTCATTTTGTAACTCTATAGCCCCATAACCCTACATTAAGTAACCATTTTCATAATCATATGGTTTTATCATTATTATTTTCCAAGTCATTTATTTTAAGTATTTTAAGTGAATTTGTGATTAAATATTAGAAAATTAACACATTTTCATATATATCTAAAAGTTTTATGAGTTTTGTGATATTGTAGGCTTACTTGGAGATTCTAGAAGGGTCCTACTTGGCCATCCAACCACAAATTCGAATTTCAAGTTCCAACTCATGAAGATTTGTGGAATAATTGTAGAATATGTGGATCATTAACTATGCACATTCAAAGGAGAAGAATCATGGATGAGAGGAGTTTTTAGAGGATTTGCATCTTACATTTTTAGGAGATTGGTTGTAACCACAAGAGATAAATGTGCATTTAGAAGAGACCTAAGGATCTATATTTATTGTATAGTTATCCTCAATTTTTGTTTAAATAGGAGTGCACCCTTCATCCAAAGGGTTTTCAATTGTAAGTTGTCGATAGTGGTTAGTGGTTAGAGGTAGCTATTTGTTAGTTTCTAGTTGGAGGTTTCAAGTTCCATCCAAGATGTGATTTGGAAAGTGAGGAGAGAGAATTCTTGTAATATCTTGTAACTCATTTTATGAAATACATATTTCCAATCTCTAAGATGTGATAGTTGTTAAATGTGCTTGCTGAGGAATGGAGGGCCCCCATCAACCACAGTTTTCACACCTTTGTACATATTGGTAACATAGTGTAGTTATTTTATTTCATTTATTTTCAGTAAGTGTGTTTTTCCTTTTAGCAAGTGTGACTTCATTTCAGTGGGTGTGAGTGCGATTTCAATTATGCAAGTGTGGTGTGATTTTCATTTATGAAAGTGTGGTGTCATTTCAATTTTGAAAGTGTGATTTTAATTTCAAGCAAGTGTGATTTCATTTATGCAAATGTGATGTGATTTCAATTATGCAAGTGTGGTGTGATTTTCATTTATGCAAGTGTGGTGTGATTTCAATTCTACAAGTGTGATTTCAATTTCAAGCAAGTGTGATTTCCTTTATGCAAGTTTGATTTAAATTTATTTATGTTTGGTTTGGTTTGGATTGAATTGATTTAATTAACTCTGTAGTTGGTTTTAATTGCATTAGATTAATCTATTCTAATAAATAACCACCTAGTACATATAGTACAAGTATACTCGTTAGTTCTATGAACCTTGGGTTGACAATTAATGATAGGGATTTAACTTGCAAATAAATCACCCAACATACTGTAAGTGTCTTTTGATAACCTGGGTGACCCAAATATGGTTTCGCATGAAACTGCCTCAAGATCACCTTCTTGAGCTCATTACTAGTTGGCACATATATCATATCTCTGAATTGGATCAATCCATATGTTGTAAGGAAATATTCCACATCCTATTCACCTATACCTATGCATGTACCGCTACCTAAAACATGTACCTGTACCTGCATGTGTACCTATACCTGTATGACCACATGTACATGTACCTGTACTATCACTTGTACCTATATCTATACTATCACTCGTACTCTGCTGAAACCTATGCATAATATCCATATATCTAACATCTACTAACTTGCCTGCAAGATCCTATCCTGTAAGTCTGTCCCATAGGAGCTCATATCTACTAAGTGATTTACCTGTACTCGTTTGCTAAGAGCATCTGCCACTTTGTTCTCTTTACCTTTGATATACCTGATCTTAAAATTGAACTCACTAATTGTAGCCAACCACTGAGTCTGCTTACCA
Organism: Pinus tabuliformis; assembly: GCA_031772625.1. NCBI lineage: Eukaryota > Viridiplantae > Streptophyta > Pinopsida > Pinales > Pinaceae > Pinus > Pinus tabuliformis. The sequence goes on along the minus strand of CM062811.1, from coordinate 403,041,424 downwards.
TTCATATTCAATTGGTCAAATAGATACTGCAAACCACTGTGATCACTCATCAATGTAAACCTCCTACCTAGGAGATAATGTCTCTACATCTTCAATGCATGTATAATCCCTGCCAACTCGAGGTCATGTGTGGGGTAGTTTTTCTCGTGCTCATTCAGTTTTCGCAACTCATAGCATACTACTTGTCCATTCTTCATAAGGACCCCACCAAGTCCTTTCTTGCAAGCATTTGTGCATACTACAAAGTCTTTATCCATATTTGCAATCTTTGACATTGGTGCATGTGTCAAAAAATGCTTAAGATACTCAAAAATAGCCTCACACTCCTCTTTCCATTCAAACTTCTTACCTTTCCTCTCCAATGATATGATAGGATAAGCAATTTGTGAGAAGTTCCTGATGAACCTATGGTAATAACTAGCCAACCCCATGAAGGATATCACCTCATCAACATTCCTAAGAGCTACCCACTCCATGATGGCCCTTAACTTGTCTGGATCTACTACAATGCCTTCATTGGAGACAAAATTTCCCAAGAAATGTACCTCAGTTTGAAAGAAACTACACTTGCTAATATTAACATACAACTGATGTTCTCTCATCAACCTCAACATTGTTGCTAAATGTTCGGCATGCTCTTCCTCATTTTTAGAATATACCAATATGTCATCATTAAACACAATAACAAAATTTTCCAAATACTGACTCAACACACTATTCATCAAGCACATAAATGTAGCTGGAGAATTAGTCAAACCAAATGGAACTACAACAAACTCATAATTCCCATACCTAGTCCAGAAAGTTATCTTATAGATGCACTCCACTTTGATGTGCACCTGATGATAAATAGATCTTAGATCAATCTTCGAGAACATTATTGCTCCCTTCAACTAATCGAAAAAGTCATCAATCCTTGGCAATTGATACCTGTTCTTGATGGTCACATTGTTCAACTACCTATAGTCAATGCATAATCTGAGAGTACCATCTTTCTTCTTCACAAACAAGACCGGTGCGCCCCATGGTGCTACAATTGGCCTATGTATCCCTTGTCCAACATTTCCTTCAACTATAGCTTCAATTCTACCAACTCAGGTGTGCTCATCTTGTAAGGTGCTTTTGATGTTGGAGCTGCCCCTAGCTCCAACTCAATAGAAAATTATACCTCCCTGTGAGGTGGAAACTCTGTAATGTCCTCAGGAAATACATCCTTGAACTGATGTAGAACTGTGTACCTGCTCAAAACATCTGCATCCTCAACTTCCTTACCTTTGTCACTATAAATGTGAACTGCAAATAACATACCCCCTTCCCTGCAACTGTGCTTAGCCTGCATAGTTGTCACCATCCTAACTAATGTGGATTTCTTCTTTCCTTGTAAGACCCTTGGTTCCCCATTGTCATCCAATTACTCAATAGTTTTTTCATAATAATCCACCTTGGTTCTATGAAGATACAACTAATCCATTCCCAAAAACATAGTGTATGATCCCAACGATAATACATTCAAATGTGTTGTGGTAGGCATACCATTAAAATCAAATGCACAAGCTCTTACCCAATGGTGAACTTGAATCTTTGTACCTGTAGACAATTTCACTAACCAATATTTTGCATGCAATTCCTTACTCAAACAACACTTATCCACCAAGGCAGGACTAACATAGCTTTAATTAGATCCAGGGTCAATCAAAATAGAAATAGCTTGATCACAAATCTTACCATCCATCTCAATGATAGATTCTTAATGGTTTGCGTGTTTTTTTATCTAATGTTGCATAAATATGAGGAAAGCTCTGACAAACATCCCCTACAGTCTATGTGTCTTATGCACTATATATCTAATGTCTACTACCTTGATACTATGGAAATCTCTCCTGCTATGATCCCCTCCACAAGTCCAACACCATACAGGCACCTTATTATGCTCCTCAAATCGATGTCATTGTCCTCTATCTGACACATTGAACTTCTTAAATGGTGCAACATTCTCTTTATTATTTGTACCCTTATATCTTGCTTGTTTCTTGTCCCATTTCCCTTTGTTCCTTGCATTACCTTTCCAATCTACGCTTGGATTGTTTGTATCAATGCTTTAATTTTATGATGGTCTCCTCTAATGATTTAGGCTCATCAAACTCAATCTTGTCTTTAAATTCAACTAGTAATCCACTAATGAACCTTTGAATCTTAACCTTCTCCTCCGTGAGATAAGGCACATACCTCAGTAACTCCAAGAACCTGCTAGTGTACTCCTCATCTATCATGGATCCCATCTTTAGCTCATAGAATTCTTTTTCCTTGTCATCAAAGTATCTCTCCGACATATACTTCTTCTTGAATAGATGATGAAACTGACTCCAAGTCAAGTCCTCTTCATGAATACATCTAACATTCTTCACATCTTCCCACCAAATGTCTGCTTTACCTTTGATATTGAATGTAGCTACTATGGCTTTCATGTTCTCTGAATAATCATGTAACGTGGAGAACTTCCTCAAGCCAAGCAACCATGATCATAGTTCCTATCTAAATAAAAACTAGAATAATACCTGTGTCTATCCCTTCTCCTCTCTGGAGTGTCCAACAATCTGCCATCTATAACTGTGTCATCTCTATCTAACCTGTGACCACCATGCAACCTAGTGCCATATTCTCCATTAGTTTTGTCCTCTTTCTCATAGTTGATTCGACATGGTCCCTATCGCTGCAAATCTGAAAAACTATGAAGTATCATTGCATTTACCTCTTCTTGATTTTCTTATGCCTGCATGATTCTGTCATTATTTTCCTTACAACTCCTTATTTCTTCCTTTAAGATTCTCAATGTATCTGCCAAATTGGAAGAGTTATGAACACCATACTTCTCTTCTAATTCATAAGAAGCGTCTTTATAGTCAACCATATTTCTATCCATTTGATATTTATAACTATAAGGTATATCATGTTAGCTAAACCAAATCACAATAAACCAACGTACCTTAGTATAGCTCGAGAGGATACCTTGTCTGCAAGATCAACAAATCAGCGTGATACATTTATAACATAATCATGACAACATATAGAAACATAACACATAAGCATATAATCATGCAACCATCATTCTAGCTAGGGTCCATTCATTAATGCATGACCTTATCAACGACACATGCTACGACATTATGCATGAAAGAAATCATTACATCACTATACACTTGACCACATGCACACATGAACATGCATAAGCAATGCGTAATCAGTCACACACATGCATAAACACATAAAATCAAGCATAAACGTATAATACTTGAAACCAAACCTACAAGAATGATACATGCAACCAAGCATACAAGAATGTAGCCAAACATAAAAGAATGTAACCAAGCATGCAAAATGATACATGCAAGCGACATATAACAACATGTAACCAGTCATACACTCATGACGATGCATCCCACAATAAAAACATAAACTTCCACATGGCGACATCACTACAACCATGATTCAACATTATCCAAATGCAACACGCACATGGAATGCAAGCGTAAGAGAAACACATGAACCTGACATGCATGCATGACTAACACATGGCCCATCCAGTCCGAGGGGTGACATGCTTTGATACCACTCTGTAACACCCTCCTCCCACATCTACCAAAGAAACCAGACAATAGAGATGAACATGCAACAAGAGGCCACTATGACATGGTTCGACCTCCTAAGTCACATTAAGGAAGTGGAACCGCTAGAAACACACCATAAAGACATTGAACATCAGCATTAGGACCCTCAAGAACCAATCCAACATTTCTACCAACCAGCCCCTAGGTCCCACTGATATTTTGGACCACTTGACCTACGGATGCTCTCATGTTATCGGCATGCCAGCATCCAAGGACCTTTGGACGCTCTCACAGGTTTGCAAGCCAGCATCCAAGGACTATTTTGCACAGTGTTGTCCCAGCATCCCCGGTATTTGAGCCACTTTTTCAAGCCCAAAACCCAGGTCACTGCTCATAATTGAATGACATCTTCAGAACTGTAAAATAACACGGAAATGACAATACAAATGAAATCACTTGAATGATACCTTGACTAGACCCCTACTAGCCATGACAGGAATTTCATCAAACATATCACGAATATTAATCTATAGGTGTAAAGAATAGATCTGAGCATAGGGGTCTCATACTTAGCGGAGAAACACTAAGAAGAATTGATGCCTCAACACATCAATGGCCATTTCATCCATTATGACATAGATACATTGTTCATTCATTTACAAGTATAAACATGATGAGAGCCATACATAGCTTCTGTCATAAAACATATATATAACCAACATAATAGCAATAGAAATATGAATCAAATCATAACCATATGATCCAAATATAAATGAGTATAATACTCACATAAATACAAGGAGAAATAACCTCATATTGATGATGCAAAATCCAAACTTGGGATGGGACTTCTTCATTCTACCCGACCGTAGAATGGGTGAGAAAAATATCTCTTCATTCATTCACCCACGTTCCGTATTCCAAGCATGAATGTGGGATCTCGTAGAACACATCAATCCAAAACCATCCAGGGCTTCTAGAGGCCATCCACCTAAACCCATCAAAAAATGAGTCCACTTCATGATCAAACATCACAAAACCATTATCAGATTGGTCTCTATCCCAGCCATCTAGGGCTCTAGAGTGTTTGTTACAACCAAGGCTCCAAGACTAGTAACTCAACCCACAGTTGTCTCCAAGCTCCAGAGTGTTTGTCCAACCAAGGCTCTAGGACTAGAAAATCATCCCACCAAGAGATCTAGAGAAATTTTCCAACCAAGGTTACAGGACTAGTAACTCAACCCAAGCTAAGGAAACATAAGAACCGACCAAAACAAAACAAGAAAATGACCCTAAATCTCCATGGCTATCCATCAAATGGCAAGGTTAGGCAATCCATTGTCAATCCATACAATCCTTCATGCTAGTGACAGATCATGACCAATTATAATCCACATGCATATGTCATGCATGCCAAAACTAGTGAGGAAAACATACATGCAAATCGGTACCTGCAAGAAAATCCCATTGTAGTTGTTGATCCTGATGTCCTCTTGTGATTTCCTTCTCTTCCTTTTCCTTCTTGCTCCAAAAATCCAAGTATCCCACACCCTCCAAGAGTGCTCCAAGAAAACTCTAAGTATCCAAGAGTATGAGAGAGAGAGAGAGAATTATGGGAGAGCTCCAATAGTGAAATGACAGAAGGTTACCAACTAATCCTCATAAGCATTTTTATAAATGAGGCCTCTATTTTCTTCATTTTCCACTATTTTCCTTCATTTTCCTCTTCTCATGCAATCTATGAAATTTCATCTCCCTTTTCTCCTAATTTCCATTATTTTCATAAATAAATGTGCCAAAAATTCCATTTTTCCTTTCCAAAGCCTTAGCAATTCCTTTTCCAATTTTCTTAGCCATTAATCAATCACAAGTGATCCCCATCACTAGGATTTTCCCCAACATTCATCTTGGAATAAGTCTCCCATCAACCGTGGTTATTATTTTGCCTTTATTAACTTTTATTACATGAAATTTTCACCAGGGTTGTTACACACTAAGATGCATTAATGCCTTATCACATTAGCTACATTATCCTCTATTGGGTCATATATTCATTGTTCATTCATTTGAAAATCAAAACATTAGGAGATCCATACATCTTCACTATCATAAAACATAATCATAACCAACATATAAACAAAAAAATAATAACGATACAACATCCATATAATTCACATATAAACTAGTACATTTACGCATGGAATACCAAGGAGAAGAAACTCTTATTAATGAATGCAAAATCCAATTGGGTTTGGGACTTCCACGAACCACCCGACCATATATTGGTTGAACCAAATATTTCTTTCAGCCAATCACCCTCATGCCATATTCCAAGAATGAATGTGGGACTCATAATAAAAAATAAACCAGGCTTCCCAAGGCTACAACACCTCACCCTCAGGATTTACAACAATCCACATTAGATCACTAGTCCATAATCAAGACTCCAACCTTTAGGATTTATTGTATATCTTTCCATTCATCGACCAAATATTCCTAGGTCTGATCAAGGGCACCCACCTTTAGGTTTTACTGTATATCCCATCATTCACTGATTGAGGATTCCTAGGCCCACTGAGGCAACACAAAATCTGACTTTACGACAACCCACAATCCATTTTAGGGGTTACTATGCCAAGGCTTTACCACAATCCATAGTTCGGTTCAGGGATCACTAGGCCAAGTGTTCTTTCTTTTAGAGATACAGCTCATTCAGATTTGAATCCATTCGACAATCCAACTCAACTAAAACATGAGAACCCCATCAAACCATAGCTATCCTAAAATGACAAGGTTAGGATGAAAACCTTGTCACACCTAGCAACACCCATGCCAATGACATCAATAGAACTAGGAACACACATGCATAACCATGCATGCCAGAACTAGCAAGGAAATCACATATGCAAATCGATACCTGCAAATAATCTCGTTGTAGCTGCTAGATCGTGCTCTTTCTTGCTTGGTTCTTGCTTTCCTTTGCCTTCTTTTCTCTTCTTGATCCAATTCTAAAGTGCTCTAAGAAAAATCTAAGTGTCCAAGAGTGAGAGAGAGAGAATAGAGAGAGCTCCAAAACTGAACTAGAAAAAGGTACCAATTGATCCTCAGGAGCCTTTTAATTAATGAGGCCTCTATTTTATTAAATTTCCATTATTTTCCTTCATTTTCCTCCTCAAATGCACCCTGTGACCTTTCACCTTCCTTTTATCCTAATTTCCATTATTTTCATAAATAAAATGCCAATTAATGCATCATTCCTTTCCAAAGCCTTTGCCATTTTCCTTAGCCATAATAAACAAAATGAACACCCACACTAGCAATTTTTTCCCAACATTCAGCTTGGAATAAGTGTCCCATAACCGTGGCTATTATTTTTCCTTTATTAACTTTATTACATGGAATTTTTATCAGGGATGTTACAAAACCCTCCCCCTTGGGGGAACATCCTCGGTGTTCAATGACACCTACAACTAACAAGACTGTTGTAAGCAAAACATATGTCCCATGGAGATTTATAACTTAGCTCGTTGAAGTATTTACAATGGTCAACCTGCTGAAAATCAAACCAACATGACTACATAACAACATGACGACTGTTGGCTCACTGATTTTTCATCATTCCCACTGTCTTTTTACTCATTAAACCATTACTTCCAACCATTCATTGCACCATCCCACTCACTTACCACCATTCATACCGTAATTCTTCACAAAGTACCATTATGTTCCTTTATATAACTAAGTGGTTAATTAACATTGATTTTGCTTTGTTTTTAGTAAATTAAGGAGAATTATGCATGGTTTTACTAATGATAGTTTGACAATTCAAGATTCTACACCTCAAGTAAATTTTCGTAGCTATCTCCATGGTTAAGGTAGTAGCACCACTCTAAAAGGAAATCTAACACATGGACTTGGTTCTTAGAAGCTCCAATATGGATTTGTGTTGGTTAAAGTCTACCCAACTCACACGTGTGAACCTCCAACAAGAAATCAAAGGAAAAACAGAGCAGTTTTGACTAGTCAACTTCAATCATTTTATGATCAAATTAAAATGAAATTTGGAAAATGAAAACATGGGTTTATTTCAACATGAGACCAGTTATTCTCTCAATGACCATTTGAGATATTTTTGGGGTTCTTTGTAGCCCTATTTTACAAAATACGTGAGAAAACAATGCCCCAATGTGTCAATCAATGCCCAGTCAAGAAAAACGAAGTTGGAATGAATTAGGCTTCAGAAAATTCATGGCAATAAGGTGTCATTTTAGTTCTCATTCTTAGCCATAATATTCTCAATGTGGTTACAATTTAAACTCTATATAAATGCTTCATTTGGAAGCAAAACATAGTTCAAATTTTGATGTTATTGTAGAGAATTATTATTGTGAAGAAAACTTTCTTTGCACACTCCAGTTAATACAAATATTTATTATGGCGTTCCTATAATTGTTATTGGTGATCTTCTTCATGTGATCTGAGTTTCCAATAACTCAGACTCGTTAGGAGGGCTCCCTGAACATGTGTGAGAATAGTTAGATGTATTTCATTCTGAATTAATTTCTTTATGCTTTGCATTGTTGATTGAATGTCATTCCATTTAGATGCTCTGATATTTTATTTTGAATAGGATCTCTGCTTATTTTTCTTTGTTCCATCACAGGTTGAGCGCTTAACAACAAAACAAAACAAAAACCAAAAACATTTATTTTATGCTTAGTCTCAACTCTAATTTTGAATACACACATCAATAATATTATGCTATGTTCATTTCTCTTTTAAGACTTCTCTTTAGAGTATTTTCAAGTCTATAGAATAGCTTTTCCTTCACAAGTAGAATTTTCTTATTTTGTTTTAAAACTCAAAATAAATTAATTTCAAGAATTCTTCGAATAGATTATGCATAAATTTGCTTCAAGATTTCATAAAAGAGACTTATTTAGTGTATATCTCCTTTTCAAGCATCTTAGAATAGTTTTGTTTCAAAGTTCCATAGAATAAAACAATTTCATTTCTTTGTCTCATAGAATAAATCTTGAAGATTATCTTAGTTTTCTTTGAAATTTTTAATTCTCTAGCTTTTGGGAAAGAACATGTGCATACTCATCTTAGTGATCTTCATAAATAAGTTTCATTTTCTTGTCAAAATTTTGAAATAGATTGACTAACTTTTCAAAAGTTTAAAGTTGATCCCTAGCATATATAGTGCAACTATGCTTCACAAGTTCACGAAACCCCAAGTTTGACAAGTAATTTAACAGTCAATTAAATTACCCAACAAGAACCATAATGGCATGACACCCATACCTCTTATTGGGGATTTATAACACAACTCATGGTGATATTTACATCCATATACATATGTACATAAACCAAAACATCACACCAAAATACATACCAAAAATATTCTCTCAACCAACAAATAAGGAAGGATACGTAGCCTACATCTAGTCTGTTATCTTCCATGTTGCTTCATTGGGCCCAGAGTGCTTTCCACTACACTTTAACTTGCTCAATTGCTCGGTTCCAGAGCATGAGCATCTTTATCTACAATATACATTGAGGTTCCGAATAGAATTATCCATCTAGCTCCACCTGCAATACAGACCAATCAATCACATGATCAACATATTTAACATACTTCTTAAGGAATGACACATGGAAAACATCATGGACTTTCATTGTTGGAGGTTATGCAAGTCGATAGCCTACTTGTCCAATCCTTTCAAGAATATTGAAAGGTCAACAAAACCGAGGTGCCAACTTGGCACATGATCCAATCCACAAGGATCTCTTCTATGGCTTGATTCACAAATCCACTTGTTCCCTAACTTGAAACTCCTTAAACAACCTGTTTCGATATGCATAACTTTTTTTCCTGTCCTATGCTACCTTTAGATTCTTCTTGATTACCTTCATTTCCTATTCCATCTCTTCCAACATATCTTGTCCAATCAACACCCTGTTAACTGGATCACTCCAATTGATGGGAGTATTAAAACTTCACCCATACAATTCCTCAAATGGACTCATCCTCAAATTCCTGATACCCATTGTTGTAAGCGAACTCAACTAGTGGAAGATACTCTTCCCACTTCCACTGTTGATGCATCACATACATCCTCAACATATCCTCTAATATCTTGTTGACCCTCTCTACCTATCCACCTATCTACGGATGATAAGATGTACTGAATGCCAAATATATCCTTAAACCTGCAAACAACTCCTTCCAAAAATTGGAAGTGAACTTAACATCCCTATATGACACAATCTTCTTTAGAACACTATGCAATATGATCACATATTTGATGAGTACCTATTCTACATCACTATCTAAATAAGTAGACTTCACTAGAATGAAGTGGGTTACCTTTGTCAACTTTTCCACCACAACCATGATTGTAACAGATCCATTTGGGCACATCAACCCCAACCTATAGAATAGTACTATTAGGGCCCATGAAACCCTAATTTAGTTGTTACATTCCCTAAAGAAGTCAATCATCAAAATGCCTAGCTTCCCACGAAGTTCCATGACGAAAATCATCCAGAAACTGCCTCTAAGAAGATCAGTAAAGTAGGCCTTCATTAGGGTGTGCTGCAATGCAAACCATACACTGATAGGGTGCTATGCAACACACTTGGTCCCTCTTTGGCCTGTGCTGGGCGAATTTGAGTGAATTTCCATGAGCGTTTGAAAGACTCCTTATCCATTGGATGCCTCTAGAAGTTTCTCAAGGCTATCTACTCCTTTGAGCTCATATTTGGATGAGGAAGGGAGTTAAGGAACATCAATCCCTTATCCCTTCCTTCATGGAACGAAATTCTAAGTTTGGGAGGGAATTCATTATCACCATTTATGACATAACTTCCTTCTTTCACCTATTAAAAAGACCACTAATCTAAGTGATCAAGGGCTGGCTGGGCTACAAATTATTCAATTATAGGGAGATACTGTTAGTATGAGACTTGAGTTGATTTCAAGTATTGTAATGATGTTAAAATGTCTTGCTTGTTATGAGAAGAGGATGGGATTGAAGTGGAGGAGTGATGCTGAATCGAGCAATGGGTTGTAACTTTTCCTTTTACTAATAAAGTGTTCAAAGTTTTTTCCATATGCCTGTGTTATTCATTTATGCTTTCATATGTGTATCATGTACTTTATTCCATGCTATGTTTAATCAATAGATCATTATCATATGCTTTGATTTGTTGTTGTCTTCTGTCTGTGTGTAGGTACTCTTCAAGGGGATTAAGCATGGAGAGGAGCGACAGAGTTGGTAAAGGGAGATAAGGAGCAAGCGAAAGCTAAGGGTAGGCTTCTTTGCCTCTTATTTTATCTATTGGTCATAGGAAAAGTAGATAATGCTTTGCAATTTTGTTCTAGACTTAGCTACTAGTCTAGGGGTTTAAGTGTTTATCTGTAGACACTAAAACTTCCCAAAACAATGATGGAATCATGTTGTCTAGATGTCCTTGGAAAACTTGTGATAAAATCCATGTAAATGACCTCCCATTTCCACTCTGGAATCACAATCAGTTGTAGTAGTCCACCTCGATGCTTACACTCTACCTTTACCTACTGACATTCCAAGCATCTAGCCACAAACTTTGCCATGTCCTTCTTCAGATTCGACCAATAAAATAATTCTTCACCATTGCTAATGTTTTTGATATCCTTGGTGAATTGGATACAGTTTCGTATGAAACTCTCTCAAGATAGTCTTCTTGAGTTCAATACTGCCTATAACATATATCCTGTCCCCAAATTTTATCAATCCATCTGTTTTAAGACGATAGTCTACATCCTGACCACCTATACACTGTTGTAAACTGTGCATACGCTCCTTGTACCTACCATCTTATTGAACTGCCTATAAGATATGATCTTGTAAGTATGTCCCATAATAATTCATTATTGCTATATGATTCACCTATATCTGCCTGCTAAGAGCATCTGCAACCCTATTCTCTTTACCCTTGATGTACCTGATCTCAAAATCAAACTCACTAATCATGGCAAACCATCTAACTTGCCTGTAATTCAAGTTCGGCTAATCGAAAAAGTATCTCAACTGACTATGATCACTCATCAATACAAACCTCCTACCAAGAATATAGTGCCTCCACATCTTCAATGCATGGATGATCGCTGCCAGCTCAATATCATGTGTTGGATGCTCGTGCTCATTCAGTTTCCATGACTCATAGCACACTACCTATCCTTTCTACATAAGGACTCCACCAAGTCCTCTCTTACAAGAAATTGTTCATACCACAAATTCTTTGTCTGGATCTGCATTCCTTAACACTAGACCATTTGTCAACAACTACTTCAACTATTCAAAACTATTTGCACATTCCTCTACCCATTTAAATTTCTTACCTTTCCTCTACAATGACGTAATAGGATATACAATGTGAGAGAAGTTCTTGATGAACCTCCTATAGTAACCTTCTAACCCCATGAATGATCTTACCTCATCCACATTTCTAGGAGCTACCCATTCCATGATATCTCTTATATTATTTGGATCCACTACTATGCCTTCTTTGGAAACACCATCTCCTAAGTAATGTACCTTGTCTGAAAGAAACTACATTTTCTAAGTTTGGCATACAATTGATTCTCTCTCAGTAATCTCAACGCTGTTTCTAAGTTCTCGACATGTTCTTCCTCATTAGTATAGTATATCAAGATTTCATCAATGAATACAATAACAAACTTGTCTAGATAAGGATGCAACACACTACTTTTCAAGAACATAAAGGTAGCTAGAGCATTGGTCAAACCAAATGGAACTACAACAAACTCATAATGCATGTACCTAGTCTGGAAATTTGTCTTATATATGTCCTCTTCCTTAATGTGTACTTGATGATATCTTGATCTCAGGTAAATCTTCTAGAATACTGCTACTCCCTTCAACTGATTGAACAATTCATCAATCCTCGACAACCAATACCTGTTCTTGATGGTCACTTTATTCAATTGCCTGTAATCAATGCATAGCTTAAGAGTACCATACTTATTCTTCACAAACAATACTGGTGCACCTCAAGGTGATACACTTTGCCTAATTTATCCCTTGTCAAGCATCTCCTTTAACTACAACTTTAGTTCTATTAACTCTGGTGTGCTCATTATGTATCATGCCTTCGATGTTGGTGCTGCCCCTAGTACCAACTCAATTGAAAATTCCACTTCTCTATGAAGAGAAAACTCTAAAACCTATGCTCGAAACACATCCCAAAGGTACTGTAAAATTAGTTACCTTCTCAATACCTTCGCATCCTCAACCTCCTTACCTTTCCCGCTAGAAATATGCATGGAAAATAACAAACACCCTTTTCTGCAACTACACTTTTCCTGCATAGCTGTCACCATCCTAATTGATGTTGATTTCTTCTTACTCTACAATATTATTTGTTCTCCACTGTCATCCAAACACTCAATGGATTTGTTATAACAATCTACCTTGGTCCTATGAAGATATAACCAGTCCACACCCAATAGCATACTATATGATCCCAACGATATTAGATTCAAATGTATTGATATAGGCATACCATTAAACTCAAAAGCGCAAGCTCTTACCTAATGATGAATTCTCTTCTTTGTACCTATATCCAACTACACTAACCACGATTTTGCATGCACTTATTTATTTAAACCACACTTATCCACCAAGTCAGGGTTGCCATAATTATAATTAGATCTAGGGTCAATTAAAATAGAAACAACTTGATCACAAAGCTTACCCTCGATCTCAATGATAAATGCATGATGATTTGACTGCCTATTATCGAGTGATGCATAGATATGAAGAATGCTCTACCCAACATCCCTAACATTCTGCACCTCCTATGCACTGTAGATTTGAGGCCTACCACCCTGATTTTGTGGACAATCCCTCCTAAGAATCTCCTTACCACATGTCTAACACTACAACCATCCTGTACCATCACCTTTATTCTGTTGCTATGACCCATGTCCCTATGTAGCTACGTTGGGCTTCTTGTATGGTGCAGCATTCTCTTTCTCTTATTCATTTTAAGGACTTGTTATTTTAGGCTACCATTTACCTTTACCTTTGTCTTTCCCTTCCATCCTTGTTGATATTCATTCTTACGCTTTGAATGTTCATAGAAATGCTTCAATTTCCCAATAACTTCCTCAAGTGACTGAGGCTCATCATACTCAATTTGATCTCTAAATTCTAATGGAATTCCACTGACAAATCTCTAAAATTTACCATTCTAATATTTAAGATACGTTACATACCTCAAACGATCCAACAACTTGGTCGTATACTCCTCATCTGTCATCGATCCCATTTTGAGATCATAGAATTCCTTGGATTTGTTATCGTAGTACCTTTCTGACAAGTAATTTTTCCTGAAGAGTCTCTTGAATTCATGCCAACTCAAGTATTTTTTCCTGATGTCTCTGACCCATTTTACATCTTCCCACCAGATGTCTTCTTTCCCTTTGAGGCTAAAGATAGCTACTTTGGCCTTCAAATTCCCTGTGTACTCATGCAGTTCAAAGAACTTCTTCATCCAAAGCAACCAAGTCTCTGCATCCTCTGGCTTCTTCAAATATCCATCAAAATTAGGTGCCTTAGCTTTCTTAAACTCATCCAAAAAATATCCCATGTCACTCCTCCTATAGGGGTGATAACGCTGATGATCATAGTGCCTTCCAGAACCAGAACTAGAATAGTACCTATGTCCATCACCTCTCATATCCAGAGTGTCCAAGAACCTACCATCTCTAACCATGTCATCCCTATATGACTTGTGCCCACCATGAGATCCACTGCCATATGCCCCATTATTTTTTTCATGCTGCCCATGGCTGATCCAAAATGGTCCCTCTCTCTACAATTCTAAAAAACTCTGAAGGATCAATGCATTGACTTCTTCTTATTTCTCCTGTGCCTGCACGATTCTATCATTAATCTACCTTGCAACTCCATAATTCTTCCTTCAAGCTTCTCAATGTGTCTGCTAAGTTAGAAGAATGTTCAACACCATGTTTCTCATTTGATCCATAGGGAATTTCTCTAGATCTGTAGTCTACAATCTTACTAATCATATTTGTTGTTTTCTTCCTACAAGGTATATCATGCCAGCTAAACCAAAATATAAACATAATCAACATACCTTAGTATAGTTCGGGGAGGATATCTCATTTTCAAGATCAACCAGATTAGTGCAATACATGTATAAACATAATCGTAACAACATATATATGTCATCTTAATCATAGTCTAGTCATAAATGCATGACCATATCATCCACACATCATGACCTCATGCATGAAAATTACAACCATTTCAATGTATTCGTAATCAACATATGTATGACATGCATGCATACACGATACCTAAAAAAATTTCATGCATGACCGACCTATATGCATGATAAACACATCCAACAACAAACCATCCACTTTCACATGGTGACACCACTACAACCATTACCAACAACATGCATATGCAACAAGCATATAAACCATAAGCATAGAGAACACATGCCACCAACATGAATGCATGACCAACGCACCACCCATCTAGTCCAAGGGGTGAACCATGCTTTGATACCACTCTATAACACCCTCCTCCCACATTTACCCAAGTTAACCGGTCCACTAGGGTAAACATGTGAGGAGAGGCTACTATGATCTGATTCAACTCCCCCTGTATAGTTAAGGAAGTGGAACTGATAAAACACAAACAACCCAACCTTCTACACATGCTACAGAACTCTAGGAGCCAACCAACCTTTCCAGGTGACCAACCCCTAGGTAAAATTAACATATTATTGACCTATAGCCTCATTTGCTCCCATGACATGGGCATGCATGCGACTAGGACCTTTCAGAAGTTCTCACAGAAAGGGTATGCAAGCGACTGGGGTATTTTTCAATTAATTCTGAGTATGTGACCCCGGATTCTATGCCACTTTTTCAGGGCCAGGACTCAGGCACTATCCATAACCCCATGAAACTTCTAGAAATGAAAAGTAACATTGAAAAAATGATACAAATAAAAATACTTGAACAAAGACTTGAATGGACCCCTATTAGCCATGACAGGCATTTCGTCAAACATGTCACAAATATGCATTAGGTCATAACAACATATCTGAGCATAGGGGTCTCATACTTATCTAAGAATTGTTAAGAAGCATTGATGCCTTATCACATTAGTTGCATTATCCTCTATTAGGTCATATATTCATTATTCATTCATTTACAAATAAAAACATGATGAGAGCCATACATATTCACTATCATAAAACATACTCATAACTAGCATTTAAACAACAGAAATAATAAGTATACAACAACCATAGAATCCAAAAATAAACCAATACATTTACACATGAAATAGAAAGGAGAAGGAACTCTTATTAATGAATACAAAAGCCAACCGGGTTAAGGACTTCCACGAACCACCCAACCATATATTATATTAAAAAAATATTTCTTTCAGCCAATCACCCCCGTGGCATATTCCAAGCATGAACGTGGGACTCATAACTGAAAATCAAATAGGTCTTCCTGAGGCTACACCACCTCACCCTCATCAATAGAACCAAGATGTACCATAATCCACATTGGATCACTATGCCTATACAAGCATGGATGCCACCATGTTTATCCAACTAAACTGTGAGGAATTTTGTTGTCTCCTAGTCTCAAGGCTTTACTACAATCCACAATCCGATTCAGGGATCACTAGGCCATAATCAAGACTCCACCCTCCATGATTTACCATATATCATGTCATTCATCGGCTAAGTATTCCTAGGCCTAATCAAGGGCACCCACCTCTAGGATTTATCATATATCTTGCCATTCACTAATCAAGGATTCCTAGGCCCACCGAGGCAAAAAAAATCTAGCTTTACCACAACCCACAATCTGGTTTATGGGTTACTAGGCCAAGGCTTTGCTGCAATCTACAGTTTGGTTCAGGGATCACTAGGCCATGTGTTATTTCTTTCATATATCCACCTCACTTAGTTTAAAATCCATCTGAAAATCTAGCTCAACTAAAACATGGGAGCCCCATCACACCATGGCTATTCGGAAATGGCAAGGCTAGGATGAAAAACATTGTCACACCTGGTGAAATCCATGTCAATGACAACAAGAGAACCAAGAACACACATGCATGCAAAAACTAGCATGGAAATCACACATGCAAATTGATGTCTGCAAATAATCCCATTGTAGCTGTTAGATCCTCCTCTTCCTTTCTTGATCCTTGCTTTCTTTTGCCTTCTTTGATTTTCTTGATCCAATGTTGAAGTGCTCCAAGAAAACTCTAAGTGTCCAAGAGTGTGTGAGAGAGAGAATAGAGAGAGAGCTAGAAAACTAAACTGAAAAAAAGGTGCCAACTGATCCTCAGAATCCTTTTTATTAATGAGGCCTCTATTTTCTTCAATTTTCCATTATTTTCCTTCATTTTCCTCCTCACATGTAACCTGTGACCTTTCACTTTCCTTTTCTCCTAATTTCCATTATTTTCATAAATAAAATGCCAATTAGTGCCTTATGCCTTTCCAAATCCTTTTCCATTGACTTTGCCAATTTCCTTAGCCATAATAAACTAAATGAAGACCCACACTAGGATGTTTTTCCCAACACTTTGCATGGAATAAGTGTCCCATAACTGCGCTTATTATTTTTCCTTTCTTAACTTTATTACAAGGAATTTGGAGTATGGTTGTTACAACTTCAGCCCTCGTTTATGGTTATGTTAGACCCTCTCTATCTTGGCAAGCCCTCTGAACATGATCAAATTATTTACCCCTCACAATATTCTCATCCTGATCCCATACCTTCAATGAAAAATCCGTATTTTCAAGGAGCTCGGGTTTTTCAAGAGGATTGTCTTGAATTTCACGATCCAATCATTGAATGGTTGGAGCAATTTTGCCTAGCAAGCTCCATTGCAAATAACAAGTTTCAATATTTTCCAGTGCTTACTAAGGTGGGAAGTATAGATGAACATAAATTTTCGAGGATCTTTTGAGGTTTATTTAATTATGGTTTTCATCAAAAAGTTAAGAATGTGAGTTGGTTAAAAGTAGTGGCTATGACATATCTTTCTGCTGACAAGCAATAACTTCAATTGGTTGTGCAAGTTATTCAAGTGCTTATCTTTTCTATTGCACATTATTTTATATTTGTTTTAATCACTTATATTTTTGTGTATGTAGGTCGGGAGAAGTTATGATGACTCCATTGGAAATTTCATTACACTTGAACCTGACCGTCTAGCTAGTTAGGTTAGGAGTAGGTCTAGCTGCATACTAGTCTCCCATCGCACACTCATCCTGAATTCACTCTCTATACTTTTTATTGTGTTTTCTTCCTTTTGTCTTGCATCTTGTATTTGGTTTAGCCTCCATTTTATTTATCCTTTTTATTTTCTTTCGCTATTATGTCTTGTATTTCTTTTTTGTTTTGTTTAATAACACTTTTCATGAAAGATGTTCCCTTCATCTTGAAAGACAATGTGGAAAAATAAAAGGGGCTTTGTGACACTACAACATTCGGCTAACCTTCAGTCCTTCTTCTTCATCTTGGTTATACCTTTTAATCAATGATATTCCAACATAAAATATGATCCTTGCATAAGGAAAGCTTTGTGTTGAACCATGATATCCATGTTTATTCTGCCTCATGCCTACACTTGGTTCTTTATGTTTCAATGTTTTCCACACTGATCTAATCATGTAGAGAAGGAGAAGGGGAAAGTTTAAATGAGAAAACCAATATCAGAGATTTTATATATGCTTCTCTAAAGGAACAACCTCTTATGCTCTCAATAATTCGAGATCCCTCTTCCACCCCATGAAATGAATAAGTGTCGATGCCTAGTCCTATATAAAATAAATAAACAAAGGGTGAAAGAAGAGAAATGCTTCCTGCACAGGGAGGTGAAGCAAGCAACTTCGTTGGGGTACTGTCTAGGATCGCTTGCAGTGGAGAAATGTTTGTTTTCCTAAATTGGCCCCGTCAGGGCACTGTCCAATCCTGCTAGTAGTGGAGTAACAACAGAGATGAAAAACTATACTCTGAAAATCTAAAGCTTGTAAAAAACATTACCCTTCTCCTGATTCAAAACATTGCGATATGTTTGGCTTTATGATTGCATTCAACCTAAAAAAAGATAAAGGGTACTATGTTTATACATGGGGTAGGTGGGGAAACCAGAGTAATCTGAACGATGAATCAATACTCCCTGAGGAGCTAGACCCTGCACAAAATATTTGACCAAGGCAAAGAAGCTTGAATTCAACCAGTGTGTCGCTAAGTGTTGTCGCTGCTACAAAACCTTCCAAAATTTTGGCCTCTATCCAAATTTAGGAGTATACTTTGATTTTTCTTGCTATCATCACAAGTATTGAGATTCATTACATGTGTTTTCTCTAAGTGATATTGCCACATTTAGAAGAAACTCAAAGTGTCTTGTTTTAGCATGGCAAACATCGCACATTGCACAAATGTAGTTTTGGTTTGTTTCAAGTGATGGTATTTGTTTTAATGAGTCGTTATTATCATGTAGACATGTCTCAAACTCATTCCTAAAGTTTCAAGCACTGTCGCACAAGTTCCATCACTATCATTGCAAAGTATACCTTTGGTGTTGGACTTGGGGAATTTTTTCGTAATGTTGTCACATTGAAGGAAGTATGTTGTTCATGAGTTATGAGTGATCAATGTTGTGTCATAAAAAATTGTAAATGTGTGATCACACTCAAGTTTTGTAATTTTTCACTTTGGCCTTACTGATCCCACACATAGACAAATTTGGAAAAGTTCCTTCCCCAACAACTTGACCTCACGTAGCCTTTCTAAACTGCACACTTTGTACTCTCAACCCTCATGCTCATACCTTGGCTCTCACAACTACACAATGCATAGTCCTCGCCTTCTAGAACTACGCACTGCATATTCACTGTGCTAACTCCCAACCCTTGAGCTCCAGAACTGTGCAGTCTCTACCTTTAGTAAACCTCCTCTTCACATTATGTAGTATCAAACATCAAGCATCCAACTTGAGCTCTTGAAATGGGAAACTGCACAAGCCCTTAGCATTTTTCCATCCATAACAACATAGTGGGAAAACTCAAGCCTCAAACCTTTGGCCTGACCCCTTGAGCCCGTCAACTGCACAGTTGCCAAGACCTAGCTTACCTGAACTCCACACTATGCAGTCTCAAAGCTTAGTCCTAGCCCCTAACCTCTTGAGTTGTGAAACTATGTAATCCTTGAGCTAGTCTTTCAGTCTGACACCCGGTTCTAGCTCAGTTTATTTCTATCGTGAAGCATGTCAAACTAGGGATTTATCATACTGATGTCATCTTGTCATGAGTGTATTTCAATTGCAAGTATCATCTTATCTCATGACAGGATGATTATGAAGGAGATGAAGAAGGAAACCCTGCTAGAAGACGCTTGTGTAGCTACATGGACAAGTTGATAAATCAAGTCAAGACAAAGGGACACCAGCTTACGAGAGCAACTGGAGAATAAGACCATAATGAATACTCCCTACCTTCAAGCCTTATGGAGGAGGAAGAAGAAGAACATGCACTATCTTTCAAGAAGACATGAAGACAACAATATAAAGAATGGCTTGAAATTGCCTTATCATCACGTAGTCAATGTCATGTCATGTCATGTCTTGTCAAGATGCCATGTCAAGATGTATTTGAGTCAACATTTTCCACATGATTTTTCATTATGTAATATCAATATGCAAGAAATATAATGTAAAGTGGAAGTCCAAGATTCATCTCTAGAGTGTGAAAAGTCATGAAGCATTCAAAAGGTCATAGAGAAGTCAAACAAACATTATGGTAGTCCAGTAGTCACAAAGTGTGCTAGTCACCCCATTTGTTATATATACACCCTCATAGCTCATGCAAAGTACTTTTCATCCTGGATTCTTCCTACCGGGCATTAGAGAGGAAAATAGTTCTTTTGGAGGAGCAAGGGATTTCTCTAATGCTCCACTATTGGGGCTAGTGGTGTTCAATGTCTTGATGTATCTTGGAACTTTTTCTTAATTTAGAAGCTCATTGAGCCAACACACTTTCATGCATATGTCATAAATATTATAAGACTATTCTTTGAATGTTTGTTATGTTGTTTTCATTTGTACTAAGGAAATTGAACTATTTCAATGGCTTTGATACTTATCTTGTTGAAGGTGTGTTATATGTGTTTTAACAATCGTTTCTTCTATGTGAACTATTTCTCTAGTTTTCCAACAATTCATTCATATGTAGATGCTCATGTGTCCTTACTATATTAGTACTATTACTTTTCTTTTAAAGGCTCACTTTTATCTCCCATTTTTGTAGAAGAACTATGATACATTTCACAACTGAAAATTCCACAAGGCATACCCACTTACTAATCTGAAAGTACCTTTGAATTACTCTCTTGTGTTGAACATTGTAGCCAAGGTGTATATTTAATAATATATGGTAGTCGGGCCTTATTTCCAGAAGGGATCCCACACCAAACAATGTGAAGTAAGATTGGGACTTTTCATCTGAGAGACCCTCTCGGTTGATGGATTTCCAACAACATCTTCAAGTAATTTCCCTTCTTATCCTCACTATTAAAGTTGGGTTTCTTGATATTTTTTATTTCCCCTTGCAAACTATCTAGGTTTAGTTTCCTTCTTGATTTCCTTACTAGTGACCTACTTGAACTACTTTCTAACCTTGAGGAAACATTGGCTCTCTTAGTAGGTTTTTTTGTTCCATAATGATGATGAACAAAAACACTCTTGGAGTTCCTTGAACCCTTAACATATTTTCCCTAATCCGTGATTCATGTCCCTATTCCTAATAAGAATCTTACCCCTAGTCCATTCTCCTCTATAATTTTTTCACATTCTGTAAAATCTGAGTATCAATATGTTCTTGTTATCTTATTAGATTTTTAGCTAAAAACCTCCATTTCGAGGCTTCTTATAGTTTCAACCAGGTCTCTAGCCCCTACCATATTCCTTCCATTCATATTTGACTCCATTCCGACATTACCCATGCTTAAGTTCATGGCTCTAGCTTCTTCTTCATGGTTGTAGGACCCCTAAGTATCCCCCATACTCTTAGTCATCATGTTGGTCCTGCCTTATAGACCAAATGTTACTTTTAATTGAGATTCTCAAGAGATTTCCTACCCCAATAAAAAATTCTACGTGGGTAGGCATATTCTCCTCCTTGAAAGATTTCTATTTATTGTTTCAACACTCCAATATGAACTCTGATTGTTGAGTTATGCCCTATTAAAGAGATTATTTCCTTCATGTGCACTATTATAGTCAGTCATAGTTCATTCACATCCACCCCTTGGACCAATTGAATTTTCCTATCACTGGATATTGTAATTGTCTTCAGGTATATAGACACCCCCTTTGTGCTCCTCCCATTTCCTTCAAAAAAGTAACTATTGCCTATACTTCTTTGGATTTTCGTTACGTTCATTCTACTTGAAATAACTTATATCATCTCCCTTGACACTTTGCATGCATGTGGCCTTTTCCTTCACGTTCATCAAGGCCCTCTGTTACTTTTGGGCATAATTTTCAAAATACTCCCTAAGTCCTTTCATTGGTTATGTCAATGGTAGTGGGGTCCTCTCCCATGCCTCGTCATGTCAACATCTAAACAATAGGTTTCCCCAACTTATTTTCTACTAAATTGAAAACACCCAAGATATGAATACTTGAGATCCTATAGGGTCCTCCCTCATGTCACACCATCTCAGCGCCCCAACATTGGGATTTTTCGATTCCAACACCATCTGCAAACACCGAGGTTTGAGATTCAAGACTTGCAATTTCCCTTCATCATACTTTGTGCACGAGGTGGAGCCCATTGATCTATGTCATCTCAGTGCCTTAGCACTGAGCTTTCTCACCTCACTTCTACAATGGTAATGCCGAGGTATGAGATCTTAGAACCAACATATGTCATATTATGATGTCATCATAATGATGTCATGTTAACATGAAATTACATGTAAGTTATCCATGCAAGTTTCCATGTCAACATCTCTTGTCCTCTTGTGCATACGTGCCTACATTGCAGCAATCAGTCCACATCATCTCGACGCCTCACCTTTGGGGTTTTCTCACCTCACTTCAACAAGAATTGCAAGCTTCAAGGTTCAAGACACAACACTCATCATATTATGATGATGTCATCATGACCTCATGCTGATGTGGAATTCCATATCAGCTATCCATGCAAGTTTCCATGTTAGCGTGTCTTATCCCCTTATGCGTACATGGATTCATCATGGTTTCTTACCTATCCTGCTAAGTCATCTACTTGTCATGTGCTCATTATACGACCTGGACTAAAACCACTAGTATCATAGACCCCCAGTGGAGGTTTCATGTTTGAGGAGGGATAAGCACAATTAATCTCCATTGTTGATCCACGTTGGGTGGTTTAGCATGGATCCCAACTGCACCCCCCTTATGTTTAACATCAACCACGAGGGGAGGGGGGCCATGATCACTCTCGAACATCAAATTGAAATGGTAGACCATTGATATACAATGGTTAATGGGAGAAACTTTCCATTGCACTCCCTACCCATTAAACTTCGACAATAATGTAGGCCCCATAATCAATCTCAGTCATGAAAATTTTTCCTATCTAACTTACATGTTATTTAACAAAAATTCTTAGGTGAAAAAGGTGAAACCACTCTCCATGTGTGTCGGCCAATCAAAGTGGTTTCACCCCATTTGAAAGGTGTTCAAACCTACTTTAGGTGTTGGATGAAACCACCATAATGATACCACCGGTAATGTCCCTTCCATGTTAAATGTCAACCATGAGGGAGGTCCCATAGTTATTCTCAGCCATGAAATTAGGTGCAACTATAGATAAATGGATATTTGCCCATCCAACTTGCACTTTGATCCCCTTTTTACTAAATTTGCATAAAATTTTCAATAAATGGCTGGAAATTTGGAGGTTTTCCCCAAATTTCCAAAAATTCATCCATGGTTATCTTTGTATTTGGCCCTTATTGGGAACCTATAGTGTCACTTATCCCATTTTCCTCAAATCTAACCCTGGACCTCAATTTCATCAAATTTCTTAGAAATTCCCAAGTTCTATTTGGGGTATTCTGGCAAATACTTGGGAAGCATCCTCCTACTAGTGCTTTTGTAAAACACTTTCCCGCAACTTGTGTATCATATATGTGCTTGGCCCATATAAGCCTGATGTTGCATCTTGGGATTTTATACCACCTGTAACCTACCCTGACCCTCTACTAGATTATTCCATCTCTTGTTGAGGCCCAATTCTATGCCAATTACTCCTTGCAACCCGGAATTTTGAAAATTCCCTTTTCTTGTGAAATTACTTTCTAATGAATACATATCTAAATGGATGCTAAAATGCAATGCATATGCATAGGAATATTTTAACACAAGTATGCCTCTTAAATTACTATTCATATACATTTCACTAATACACACACTCTCACACACATACATACATATACATATACATATACATATATGTATATGTATATGTATATAGAAACACTACAGCGAAAATGAGTATAGAATCTAAATACTTATCTTTTAATGGCTTCCAAGTGGTTGTCGGCCTTAGACATTCAACCCATCCATAGGCCAAAATGTTCCTCTAATACCACCTGTAACGTACCCCAACCATTTGCTTGATTATTCCACATATACATGTTATTTACACTCTAGGGGTTGAGCAGGGGTGTTACATGACCTGTGTCTAGATATGGTGTAGTCATGTACACCTAGTGGTTATAGTCGCAGTGGATGGAATTAACCCCATTTAGTGTGAATATGAGACCACCCTAGTTGTCAATTCCAATAATAAGAAAGAAGGAAGTATTTATGGATGCTTCACCATGATCATCACCAATGTCAAACATTGTGATAGAAGAAGTGTCGGGGACAACTTCCTTGAGTTCCCCTCAATGGAAAAGATAATCTAGAGGAATAGTTGGCTAATCCTTCCCTTGAATCCTCTTAATAGGAAAATTGATATAGGGAAATGGTTATGAAACCCTTACCTAAGCTACCCTTCATCAATAATATTTTTATTGAGGAAGGGTCAATTGAGTCTTCCCAAAGATCATTTTTGACATGATTAATATGATAGAAGGGTCTTCACTTGATGGGAAAACTAGTATACAGAAAATATTTATAGAACCTTCCCTAAGCCCCTTCCCCTCCCCTCCCTTTTACAATAATACTATGGTTGAGAAAGAGTCAACCAACTCTTCCTTATGTCCTCCATCAATGTAAACATTGTGGTAAATAAGTGTTGGTTGACTATTACCTAGACTTCCCCTCAATGATAGTACAAGAATAAAGGGATGGCCCACTCTTAGGATCCCCTTTTATAATAATGTTATGCTCAAGGAAATGTTAGCTTAATCTTCCTTAATATATACATTGACATAAATATTATTTTGCAAGAAATTTCTATCACCCCTTGCTTAGGATTCCCTTCAAATGAAACCTAAATGAGAGGAATAATAAATTAACATTTACCTAATATTACCATTAGCAAGACCAATATTATCGAGGAAGGGGCAGTTGACTATTTCTTAGGCTTTTTTTGCTATTTGAATACTATGCTCTAGAAACTAACCCTTCGCAGTGCTCCCCCTTAACGAGAAAGATAATGTTAAAAATATCAACAAGAAATTCCAATTTAATTTGTACTCGAATTAAATTGTGAATTAAAATTGTAATTCTATTCTCATAGCAGCTTGTAATAGTTAATTAAGTTAAATTGACTTAATTGACTTAGGAAATTCGAGTTGGAAGTCTATCTAGAGTCATGTAAAATGATCCCTAAATTATAGGGGCCAAGGTTGTGTTATTTGGAGTTGTAATTAGATAACTCAGCCTAACTAAGTTATAGTTAGTTAAACTAGTTCTAACTATTGGAGGAACTAGTAGAGGTCTAGTAGTGGAATAGTGCACTAGTGCATCACCAGTACTCTTGGGTCTTGAAAATGTCATTCATTTCCATTACACTTTCACTATTATGTCCATTATATCACCTCCATTTCACTACTATGTTACTACATTCATCCCACTTTCATTGTCATTAGACCACATTTATGTTTTTCCAAACTTTATTAATTCTTAGCCTTTTTAAGTGAATTTGTGGTTAAAAATTAGAAAATAATGTGCATATGCTTATACCTAACAAGTGGGTTGAGATTGTTGACATGTGTAGGTCAAAAGGAGGCTTCTAGAAGACCCTTATGTGGCACGCTAATACCAAATTCGAATTTGAGTGGAAAGAATCATGGGATCATGAGGATATGTGTCACATCTTCTAATTGTATTGAAACTCTAAGAAGATATGTGTCTTATTAGTTCCTATTTTGATTAGGACTCTAGAGGTAGAGGGAGAGATTCATGGACTTTCATTAATAAGATGGTTTCTCATCTTTTTGTATAAATAGGAGATCTCTCTCCTTCATTAGTTAGTTTAGAGCTTGTTAGCTTATTAGTCTTAGCTTAGCTTAGAGTTTATAGTTCTTCCTTGATGGCTTTTGAAAGCTTTGGAAAGCTTTGTTGTACTTTGTAATTTTGAAGAATTTGAATAAAGCTTTGATGTTCTCAACATGGAAGGAGATGTGAAGTAGATGTCATGGAGCATATTAGAATGTAAGGTAGAGTAGATTTTATTTTGTAATTTTGCTTTGATTTCATTCATGTATGTCATTTTATTACTTTCAAGTTTGATAGTTTAGATTTTCCATTCATGCAATTTTAATTCATGTAAGTGTGTTCAACCGGTTGATTGTAGATTAGTTTTTCTTTACATGTTTTTGTATCAAATAGTGATATCAAATTTGCCTCTCTGCTAAACTTTTTCTTAAGCTTTTCAATTTTAGTTATGCTTTGATTTCAGTCTTATTTATTTGTTGTTGTTAGTTAGTTTAGATATCAAATTCTTCATGTCATTTGACGTTATCTCCAAAGCCATGGCTTAACCCCGAAAAGCTACTTGGCGAGCTATCGGATTATGAGTGAAGTGATTTGATTTTACTTTCATCTCTGCAATTAGATATCAGGTTCTTCATGTTATTGATGTTATTTCCAGAGCCATGGCTTAACCCCGAAAAGCTACTTGGCGAGCTATCGGATTATAAGTGAAGTGACTTGATTTTACTTTCATTTGCAAGTAGGTAATTTAGACATCAGGTTCTTCATGTTATTGACGTTATCTCTAGAGCCATGGCTTAACCCCAAAAAGCTACTTGGCAAGCTATCAGATTATAAGTGAAGTGACTTGATTTTACTTTCATTTTCAAATAGGTAATTTAGATATCAATTCTTCATGTTATTGACATTATCTCCAGAGCCATGGTTTAACCTGGAAAAGCTACTTGGCGAGCTATGGATTATAAGTGAAGTAAATTGATCTTGCTTTCATTAATCTGCAATTTTTGGTTTGTTTGAGTGCAATAGTTTAGATTTTATCTATGTAATTAGATGGGCAGCAGAGACAGTGATTTCATGATCAATATTTCATCTTTTGTTTGATTTAAGTAGCTACATATTTACATTCTTGTTCAAGTATTAAGTTTTGAGATCTTTTGAAGTGCTAAGTTTTGGAAGTTACTATAAGGGACATAAACCTTGTCTTGAAATCTACATCCATACTTGACCTTTAAAAGTATTCTTAAGACCTTAGAATAGGATTTCCATTTTCATTAAACACTTTAGGAAACCAACAAGAACAAAACCCCAAAAATAACATAAACTATAAAACAACGAAGTAAGAAAAAGGTTAACTAAGCACATATGGTACACCACACTTCATGAGTTTACGATACCCGGATTGATAATTTATGTAGAACAATTTAAGACATTAAATTGACTAGACATTTTGGTGCCATTGCCGGGGAAGTGTAATTAGGAGACCTTATTTCTTACATCTAAAAATAAAATAAAATCTTGAGTATACTCTCCTCCTGCACTTTGTGTGATCTGGAGGATCAGAAAAATGATTGTTATGTAAAAAAAAAAAAAAGTTTAATAATTTCTTAAGTATGCTCTCCTCCTACACTTTGTGTGATCTGGAGGATCAGAAAAATGATTGTTATGTAAAAAAAAAAGAGGAGACAAAATAAACTTCATCATTTCAATTGATTCCATTAAAAAAAAAAATCCAACTACTTTGATAGGTTCAGCTGTCCAAGATTTACTGGTTATGGTTTGTAGTGGTCCTCAAAACATTGTGTCTTGTTTGAACAAGATTTTGCAAATTAGCTGCGAAATGCAGCCTGATTCCGCAGCTAACTGTGAATTTTGTAGCTAATTTCAAGGATTAATAGGTTACAGGCATCCAATGAAGAAACCGACCACATGAGCATCTCCGGAATTGTCCCGACATGGATCTTATCCTAGTCACCCAGCCCAGATTGATAAAAAAAAATAGCTTAAGACTTCAGTCAAAGTCCTGTTTTTAGCATATTTTACTTCAAGTCTTTGCTGCTTGAAATTGAAAATCATTAATGATTCTTATAAAATTTCACAATTTCAGAGAAGAAAAAAAAAAGAAAACAATCTATGGCTATCTTTAATCCTAGCTTTCACTGTGGCCTCAGTAGAAAATCTGCATTCTTGTTTGAGCTTTGGCCTTGAAACATACCTGCAAGAACATTAAAAAAAAAATCAAATTAGTGCAAATTCAACATATCGAATTGCATGGACTATTGTAAAGAAAATAAGATGAGGCCAATTGAAATAAAAAAACCCCTTGTGTGGCTTTCAAAAGAGTGTATGCGGCATCCAATTTATGTGGAATTTTTTTTTGAAATCTCCCAATGTCAAAATCTGCATACGCATTCATTTAATGTTCTGGCCTCTCCGTGATTTCGTTTCATTGCATCCTCAGCCCTTTGTAAGCAATCCATTTGCATTCATTTGGACTGTGCATCTTAATCATATAGGAAGCTTTTGGTTTTGGAACGTTTTTGGAAAGCCAACATAGGAAATTTCTCAATGATAACAGAATCTGAAACCTATGGATGGCCTACATAAACTGTGCAAATAGATTGAAAATAGAGGCTTAAGGCATGTTGCAGTCACCAACACTCCTAGAGAAAATGTTGAGCTCATGATCTCTATTGTAGGCCTCACAAACTTCTTTGAGTTCTTGGTTATTGGCAATTCGCTCATTCACCAATAAACGTAGGTATTCAGATCACCATTCACGAGAGCTTTACTGATGGAGACTATATCATCAAAATTGATTGATTCATAAGCTGTGAGTACGTCTGAAAACAATTTTTCTCTCTGAAATCAATTGCACAGCCGAAAGCAGCAACTAAAAAAAAATGCAAAACACTCAAAAATGTCAAACTTCAATTACATGATCTGGACAAACAGAAATGAATTTTGGAAAAATAAAACATGGGTTTTTTCAAAAATAGAGTCAGTTAGATAACATAGAAACGGTTTTAAGAAATTCATGGTGGTTTGAGAGAATTTCTTGGTTCTCTGAAGCCTCTTTTTGCATGCCGTGTGAGGAAAAATAGTTCTTTTTGAACAGTTGTGGCCATATTTCGATTTCTTTGATAAATCCACCCAGATCTGATTTCCTTGGTTGCCAAGTCATCCACCGTGTCACTGAATGCATAAGAAAAAATGATTTCTATTAAATGAACAAGGAATAGTTTGAACATGACACACCATAGTTGTTTGAAGAAACACAACTCTCTGTCATTAAAATCCATGAAGTTGCTGCCACCCGTCTGTACCTGTTCCGTTACTTCCAGTTAAATGTTGGGAGAAAATGGAATAGGGAAGAAAACGTTTATACCCATGCTGGCTAGTTTATTGAAACCAAATCTTGTAGATATGGAGAATCCTGAATCCAATGCGTCATACAAACCGCAAAAGATCAACTGAAGCTCCAGTCAACTGTTAGGCATTTAATGCACCAAAACAAAAACAAAAACAAAAAATCCGTGATTCATATACACACCCTCAATTCACATCTGATGTCATGAAACCACTTCAGATTGAACAATTAATGTAGTAAATATTTCTGGTAGAGAATTACAGAGAGTTACAAATGCATACCTGGATTCAAAACAACATATTGTTGCAACATGAAGCTGCACAAATAGTCTAGTCCTTGCTCAGACCAAACAACAATGATATTATCAAGCATGACCTTAGTATCCTTGATTATTTATCGGACTTTATCTGCTATTTTTATGGGAAGCTTGTGGCTTATTGTGTAGTAACACTGGCATTTTCAGTTAGAGAAGGGATCAATATCATTTTGGTTGGTTTTGTTTCAACTGAAAATCTTCGTTTTAAAGATGAATCACTTACTTTTAAGGTTGCAGAGACTCCACAGGAAAGTGTATAAGAGATAAAAAGCTATGCACGACACAAGTATCCAAATATGTGTAAAACTAATGGTTGGTTGTCTTTTAGCTACGGAATGCAGCCTGATTCCGCAGCTAATTGGCAATTCTGCAACCATTTTCATACTTCTATAGGTTATAGGTGTCAAGATACGAAGCAAACCACATGGGTAGCTAGAAAAATGTCAGTACATGGATGGTGTCTTATCCATTTGATCCAAGTCGATGAAAAATACCTCGATCAAAGGAAAGTCAAAGTGTGTGTTATCACTAAGTCGCCACACTAAGTCATCGCATGTCAAGAAAAAATAATAATTTTGAATCAATGAAATGATTAAGTTATTTGCTCACTTTTCTGAAGGTATTCATTAATTTTGGACTGATGATGAAAGATGAATAGCTAACTTTTTATTCAAGATTTTTAACTACAGAAATTGTGCACATTCCGCAGCTAAAGTCCAATTTCGTAGCTATTCTCCAATTCCACAGCTAAAGTCCAATTCCGTAGCTATTCTCCAATTCCACAGCTGAAAAACCTCATTGTTAAAATCAGCCTAGCTTTCTCATACGGAATCAGATTTTGATGATTCAACTATCATTGGAAAGATCTCAACAAGATATACACAATGAGAAATCCATCATTAGAGTTTGAAATAGAAAATAATGAAATAAATTGCTGAAAAGAATCAACATTCAACTTGGGGCACCAATTCCAAAGCAAGTATAAATTCTTTTGATTTTTCCTTTGAGAACTTGTTTCATTAATACAAATTCTTAGTTTTGTGTGTAAATATCATAACTAGAGAGATTGATCACCTCTCTCCTTTGACAATATTACATTCCACTGCAGAAGAAGTATTAGTTTTTTTTGCAGGTTCCAGGAGGAAGGACAAATGACTACAAGAGAATGGTGTCTCTCTAAGAGACTAATTTGTTTCATAAGAGGATGATCAGCAACAAAGAGGAAATACGCTGATGCAAAATTAGATCCAAACACTTGAAAAACTTTCAGATACTATTGTCTCCATCACATCTATACATCACATCCATACCTCATAATAAACCATTCACCTCATTTCACTCCATATTTTCCATTTACATTCACATACACTTTCCATATCTTTTTGTCCATTCATAACCCACAAATAAAACAAGAGGCTCATTCACATGCTTATTGCCAATTGCCATTTCTACTCTCTATTGCCATCTTCCATTTCTTGTCATTTTCATTTCGCAAATAAGCCCTACTTCAATGCAAATTATTGAGTCTATAGTCCTTTTGAGTCTAAGTACCTTGTAAAAACACCTTGATGTTTGCACGCCTTAATGGCAAGTTCTCATGCTGACAAACAATGGGAATACATTAATGTCCCTTGTTCATAAGATCTTCTAGCTGACTCAACATCGGCAAAAATATTCGTACTTAGCAAGATGTGTTTAGGCATCTTGACTCTCATTGTCATCAATGGTGAGAGTTCTCATGTTGATTAGTGGCATCCATCAATGGCCACTAAGTCAACAATTTCCTACTCTGTTCAACATCAGAACATCTTTTCACATAGTAGGAATTGTGCCAATGAGTT
This sequence comes from Pinus tabuliformis, assembly GCA_031772625.1. Taxonomy (NCBI): domain Eukaryota; kingdom Viridiplantae; phylum Streptophyta; class Pinopsida; order Pinales; family Pinaceae; genus Pinus; species Pinus tabuliformis. Next base: position 403,009,769 of record CM062811.1, on the reverse strand, counting down.
TTGAAGACATGAAGACTATTATTTTTAGCATTTTGGAGTAGATTCAACAAGTTTTAGTAAAAGCAATAAAAATTCATCTTAACTCTTTATCCATGACTCTTCTTATTCAACCACTTAAAGAAGAATATGATCAGAATTTTGCAGCCACCACACATACAACTCATCCATTCCAAAGGGTAAGTTAAGGTATGTCATTTTCTAACTTTTGACCATATGATTCCATAAAAAGCTAGAATGATAATTGTTGGAAAAACATTTCTCTTCCTCATTTCATAAAATTGTTAATACCATCAGTTGGGGGGGGGGGAATACATTCATCTTCATATCTTGCCATGTCCATATCATACTCAGGAGCCCACATACTTCCAACATATATTAACTATTACATTGTTATTATGAGCATACAATGGCTTTTCAAAAAAGTGCTTAAAGGATAAATTGGATACAAACAAAATCATGGTTGTCACACAAGAACCAACCATCATGCAATCCAATAAAGATATACTTTGCAACAGTAATCAAAATATCATTATGCAAACAACAAAAAAAATTGGTTGTAACACAAGAACCAACCATGTTGCAATTCAAGTAAAACACTTTGCAAAAATATGAAGTTATCAAATGATATCATGCAAAGTTAAGCCAAAGCTCAAGGATCAAAAGAGTTAATGTAATATATATTGCATGAGGACATGCAATAACTTCAGTTGGGGGGTATGTTGGATCTTGAAAATGTCATTCATTTCCATTACACTTTCACTATTATGTCCATTATATCACCTCGATTTCACTACTATGTCACTACATTCATCCCACTTTCATTGTCATTATGCCACATTTATGTTTTTCTAAACTTTATTAATTCTTAGCCTTTTTAAGTGAATTTGTGGTTAAAAAATAGAAAATAATGTGCATATGCTTATAGCTAACAAGTGGGTTGAGATTGTTGACATGTGTAGGTCAAAAGGAGGCTTCTAGAAGACCCTCATGTGGCACTCTAAGGCCAAATTCGAATTTGAGTGGAAAGAATAATGTGATCATGCAGATATGTGTCACATCTCCTAATTGTATTGAAACTCTAAGAAGACATGTGTCTTATCAGTTCCTATTTTGATTAGGACTCTAGAGGTAGAAGGAGAGATTCATGGACTCTCATTAATGATATGGCTTCTCATCTTTTTGTATAAATAAGAGATCTCTCTCCTTCATTAGTTAGTTTAGAGCTTGTTAGCTTGTTAGTCTTAGCTTAGCTTAGAGTTTATAGTTCTTCCTTGATGGCTTTTGAAAGCTTTGGAAAGCTTTGTTGTACTTTGTAATTTTGAAGAATTTGAATAAACCTTTGATGTTCTCAACATGGAAGGAGATGTGAAGTAGATGTCATGGAGCATATTAGAATGTAAGGTAGAGTAGATTTTATTTTGTAATTTTGCTTTGATTTCATTCATGTATGTCATTTTATTGCTTTCAAGTTTTATAGTTTAGATTTTCCATTCATGCAATTTTAATTCATGCAAGTGTGTTCAACCGGTTGATTGTAGATTAGTTTTTCTTTACATGTTTTTGTATCAAATAGTGACATGAGATTTGTCTTTCTGCTGAACTTTTGCTTAAGCTTTTCAATTTTAGTTATGCTTTTATTTCGGTCTTATTTATTTGCTGTTGTTAGTTAGTTTAGATATCAAATTCTTCATGCCATTTGACGTTATCTCCAAGCCATGGCTTAACCCCGAAAAGCTACTTGGCAAGCTATCGGATTATGAGTGAAATGATTTGATTTTACTTTCATCTCTGCAATTAGATATCAGGTTCTTCATGTTATTAACATTATCTCCAGAGCCATGGCTTAACCCAAAAAAGCTACTTGGCGAGCTATCGGATTATAAGTGAAGTGACTTGATTTTACTTTCATTTGCAAGTAGGTAATTTAGATATCAGGTTCTTCATGTTATAGACATTATCTCCAAAGCCATGGCTTAACCCCAAAAAGCTACTTGGTGAGCTATCAGATTATAAGTGAAGTGACTTGATATTACTTTCATTTGCAAATAGGTAATTTAGATATCAATTCTTCATGTTATTGACGTTATCTCCAGAGCCATGGCTTAACCTGGAAAAGCTACTTGGCGAGCTATCGGATTATAAGTGAAGTAAATTGATCTTTCTTTCGTTAGTCTGTAATTTTTGGTTTGTTTGAGTGCAATAGTTTAGATTTTATTTCTGTAATTAGATGGGCAGCAGAGACAATGATTTCATGATCAGTATTTCATATTTTGTTTGATTTAAGTAGCTGTATATTTACATTCTTGTTCAAGTATTAATTTTTGAAATCTTTTGAAGTACTAAGTTTTGGAAGTTACTATAAGGGAAATAAACCTTGTCTTGAAATCTACATCCATACTTGACCTTTAAAAGTATTCTTAAGACCTTAGAATAGAATTTCCATTTGCATTAAACACTTTAGGAAACTGTTGAAGCCCCGAAAATCGGGTCGACAACAAGGGGGATACCCGCCTGGTCCAGACCTTGGTTGGCATCTCCTTATCCGTTTGGTATAGCAGGTCCGACTGGGGATAATGGGACCAGTTTCCCAATCTAAGGTGTGTGTGTGTGTGCAAAGTTAGATGTTCCTGGTCTAAGAGTTCTAATCTAAGCTACTTTATTGTAATCTAATGAAAAACAACACACCTAATCTATGCTAACCCGGGATGTATTTCTTCTATTATGCGATCTAAAGAGATTTCAAACAATAACTGGTAATAAAGATCATTCAGCTATCATAAGAATAGAAATCAATTAAGATAAACTACTTTGCATAAAAAGTTAGGCAAAACAGTTGTGAAAAGCATATCGCATAATTAAGTTATTCATATATCAGGCATAAATAAATGACTCCACCGTACAAAAGTGCCAAATGGTAACTCACACATTCATGCAATAACATATAAACAACTAAAAACTGTATATCACTTTAAGAATATAAGCAGAAATGGTCAAGAGATAAAAGTACCATTTATGATTGGTCCTACTCATAAGCTTCAAGCAACAATGATTTATCTCTCTTTGCCCTAACATCTACTAAGAGTACAGAAGTGCAACATCAGTAGCAGATATCAAATGCAAACATCAACAAATCTTGATCCATCCATTCATCAAAACCCCCTCCGAGGGTACAAAAGTGCATGTTCTGAGGACAAGTTTTTGACAAATTTCTGGACCCTTCTCTAAATGCATGAGAAGGGTTTAAATACTGCTAACTAACTAACTTAATTACATAAATTTAGGATACGGTTTAAATGACCGCCCTTTTTCTTAAGCAAAACTATTTCTAAAAATTGAATCTAATTCCTAACTATTTCTGCATTTTCTCCTTAATGCTGTGAGCATTCAACATTTGCCTGGGAAGAGTCGGCTGGTTGCCTTCTGCTTTTGCTTGAGCTACACAAACAGAAACGGCAAGCGTTGGCATCATTTTTTAGTAAACTGGAAAATATTTTTGGGAATCATCTTTTGGCTGAGTGAATTTACTGCGTGTATACTTGGTAACAACCCAAATTTCCCTCAAATTGCTTCTGCTTTTGCTATCTTGGTTTCCGGACTCGTGAATGAATAAGCAAGTTAGGGACTTTTCTTTCTGAACAATTTTCTTAGCGATGCGCGTTTAGCGCTAGGCACTAATCGCGCATCAAAAACTGCCTTTGTTCTTTGATCCGGGCTTTTCTGGTGCGTTTTCCTTCTTTAGCGCCTTTTTCCTTTGCCGGGTATAAGCTTCTGGATTTTTTGTAAACATGCTGCTTTTGTGTGCTTTTGACTTAGAGTGTTGAATGGCCTATTGATATCAGCCTCTGTTCAATAATACTCTGAAATCTGCGTTTCTGTTGTATGCGGTGTTCGTTTATGAGGGCATTTCTTCTCTGTTCTCTGAGCATTGGCGCTTTCCCCTTTTCCTTAGATGTTTCTTGCACATTTGCTTCATGTTGTTACCTGTTTTTCATTCATGTAGTTCACACAAAGGAAAAGAGTAATGATAATAAATATTGACACGAAAGCTCTAAGCTCTACGAATGTGTAAAATAATGACACCCATTGTGAACTGACTCTTCGAAAAACACAAAACTGTCTTTCTTGAATACTTTGGCGTACATTCATTAATTTCTTTTAAGGTGCGCGCCCAATTTTTGGTTTACGGACAACTTTTCTTGAATGTTGCGCCGAGGAAAATTTGCGATGGGTGATTTCTGCGACTCGCATCGCAGCATCGTGGATCGCATTATCAAGATGTGTCATCGCAGAGTTTCCTGATTGGCTTAGCGTAGCATCGCGTTATCGTGTATCGCAGATCGCAGATCGCGTGTATCGCAGATCGTATATATCACAGATCACATGTATCGAAGATCGCAGATCGCGTGTATCGAAGATTGCAGATCGCGTGTATCGCAGATCATATATATCGTAGATCGCATGTATCGCAGATCGCAGCAATGTATTAATTCGTTAAACCGTTATGTGTTGTTTATGCGATGTTGCGATATGCGATGTCGCACATCGGCCATCGGGGATTTCTTAAGACCTTCATTTGTGGGCGCTTCTTAATGTATGCGATATATTTTAAGGAGTACAATACAAAAAGTTTTTATAAAATATTTTTTGAATTTTTTAATTAAGGGTCCCCACTTTCTTAGTGTTATTGCTAATACTAAACAAAGAGGGGGGTTGTTGGTGGCCACAACAATGGCGATTCACTTGGGAGAACCAGTTATCTCTATTTTTCTATTGAATCTTAACTTCCAAAACAGAAAAATTTTCATAAGTCTAAATTTTGTTATGGACAGATAGAGTACATTATGTCTTCTCCTATTAATGATATTTTGTTTCAACCTTTTTCTATTCTAATTGTTTGCTTCCCTAGTTTTGTCCTTGTAATTACATCAGCCATTACTTGGTCTTTTAAATATAAAATAAAGTCTTCTCTGTGTGTTGGCTTTAAAATATGCTCGTTTGTCATAGGTAGAGCCTCTGCTGCCAGCAGGAGTCCATAGCCTCGACAGGGTTACCTGTTACCCAGCAATGATCCTTTATCCTGCTTAAGTTTATCTACAACCTTCAAAGAAAAATCCACATTGACACTTTTTCCTTTTTTATTCTTAAAGAACAATGTCTTGGTTTGGTAGCCAAATTATGACACAGTCACTCACTTGATTTACACTTTTGCTGAACAAGCTGGCTCGTGATGAGACCCCTTGTCTTTTGATTTTAACAATCTTGAGTCATTGCCCTGTTTTGATGGACAGTATTTGGCAAAGTGAGCAAAGTTATAATATCTATGATCATGATAAGCCGGCTCGTGATAAGACCTCTTATTCTTTGAGATACAGTGTTTCTTGGATTGTTCCTCTGAATGCTGCAAATTTTTTTTTTTTAAACAGGGAGGAAATAATTGTTTTCCTTAAGAAAGCTCTGGACGACAATAATAGAGTTTGAAAACAGCAGTTTTACAGAGAATCTTTATTTTGTTATTGATACCTTTCATTGTGCTGATATAAAACAATTTCTTCGCTAAAGGTTGCTTTCATCAAATTTTTGAAGTTGAAACTAGTATCATATCTAGGCTAAAGTTTTTAACTCTATCTGTCAATAATAAAGATCAGATTTTCAAAAAAAAAAATTCTATTTATACAAGCAAAAAGCTCAAAATCTGAAAGGGAATTAGTGTCTTTTCCGTGAATACCTGTAGTAACCACTTACAACTGGTTTTATTATGAGAAAGAAAAGAAAAACTAAAACTATTCTACAAAAATAGAAGAATAATCTCCTATGGAAAATATATTTTAAGGATTTGTCCATTAACAGGCAAAGAATCCCTTCTACCTGCTAAATCCTGCAACACAAATGTCGATGGACCTATGACTTCAACAATCTGAAAAGGACCAAGCCACATCTTTTGAAATTTTGTATGTTTTCCCTTTTCTTCATGAGCCTTATCCCATTTCAAAACTAAATCTCCCATCTGAAAAAATTTTCTGGTCATTATGCTTGAATCAAAAGAGGATTTTATTAGCGCTTGGTGATGAGCATGGGTTTTCTTAGCTTGTTCTCGTTGTTCTTCTAATTTAATTATTTCCATTTGTCTTAGTTGTATGGAGGAAGTAGATACTTCATCAATGTATTGTACTAAAGACAAAGAGGGGATGACTAAGTGAGTTGGAAGAACCACTTCTTTCCCATAAACTAAATTAAAGGGAGAAGTGCCGATCGAAGATTTTTTCGTTATTCTATCTGCCCATAAAGCGTTTACCAAAGCTTTGTGCCAATTCTTTTGGTTCTGGTCAACCGTTCTTTTAATAATCCTGATTAGTTTTTTATTTGTTGACTCAGCTAACCCATTACCCTGCGGATAGTAATTGGCCGAATATTTCAGTTTGAACCCTCTTTTAAGTGCAAACTCAGTCATTGCATTTCCAGAAAAGTATGATGCATTATCAAACATTAAAGCCATTGGCAATCCAAACCTAGTGATTATAAATTGATCTATGAATTCAATGATATTTTCAGAATTAGCTGTCTTGAGAGGAACTGCTTCTACCCATTTAGTAAAATAATCCGTCGCCGTGAGGATGTATCTATGCTGCCTAGAAGAGTGAGGAACGATCTCACCTATTACGTCCAAGCCCCACTGACTGAATGGTTGCTCGATGTTTACCGGCTGTAGTGGCATGGACGGTTTGTTTTGTCTTCCAGCAGTAGTTTGGCAAACTTGACATTCCCTCACGTAACTGTGTGAGTCTTTGAACAGCGTAGGCCAGTAATATCCTGCACGTAAGATCTTATGTGCAGTGGCGTCTCCAGCGTAGTGCCCGCCCGCTGGTCCATCGTGGAGTTCCTGCAAAACCTTTTCAGCTTCAGTTTTTTCAAGACATCTAAGAAGAACAGAATCATAATTCTTTCTAAAAAGAATATCATTTATGAGCTGATATTGTTTAGCTTTCATTCTCAAAGCTCTTTTCTTAGTGTGATCCAGGTGTGATGGAGCATACCCGTTCTTAAGAAAATAAATGATATTAGCGTACAATGATTCTGCATCGTTTAGGTTTACCTCATACATTTGTACCTCTTCAGATGGAATTTCAGGAATTTGTGATGCTCCAGCCAACATTTTGCAGAAGCCTTGACTTCTTACAATGTTTGCTGGTTTGATCTCAAGGTCGTATTCCTGTAAAGCAGTGATCCAATTCGCTCTTTTCTCACCCACATCCTTCTGTACTAGAAGATTTCTTATCGCTGAAAATAGTACTATGATCTTCGTATGGGTTTTAAGTAGAAAAGGTCTGAAATATTTGATCACTTTGAAAACAGCATAGGCCTGTTTCTCCACGTCTGAATAATTAAGTTCAACACCTTGTAAATTTGAGCTAAAAAACGCAATTGGAGCTTCCGCTTTTTCTTGATTTGCTTGAGTTAGAATCGTAGCATATGATTTCTCTGAGGCAAATGTGTATAAGATAAAAGATTCTGAAAAATTCAGGGTCGCTAAAGATGGAGAATTAATAATAGCTTGTTTGATCAGGTTGAATGCTTCATGTTCATCTTGACTCCATTTAAAATTTGAATTCTTTTTAATCATGGTTTGCAAAGGAGACACAATTCGTGAAAAATCTGGGACAAATCTCTTTACAAAATTTATTTGACCAAGGAACGATTGCATGGCTTTTTTATTATGAGGTTGGGATATTTCAGAAATTTCTTTGATTCTATCAGGCTCAATGTGAATACTAGATTTTGACACTATGAATCCTAGAAGTTTCTCTTCACTTAATGCGAAAAAAGATTTCTTTGGATTAAGTGAAATCCCTGATGAGCCCCAAATTTGGTAACATTTTGGGCTCATTTGGCCTAACCACCTTTGCTCAATCCTTCATTTTTCATAACTTATGCATCATTTTTTAGTTTGTTTATGTCATTTGTACGAATAAGGGAAGTCACTATTCCTAGGTGGCTAACACGTGCTCATTTCAGGTTTTTTTGGCACATGTTGGAGCAAAACCGAGCAGATAAGGGCTAGGAGACAGCCAAGATGGGGTTGAGGATTCGTAGGAGGGTTGTCCACGGCATTAAATAGCCTTCCTCGGGATCTTCACCCCCAACTCCGAGCTCCAAAAGCCACCACAACCGGATCTAGAAGGCAGCCAAACAGATTTTGTGGAAGCAGCTGTTCACTCCCAGTTTGGTCAGCCAAGTCCCATAGATTTAGGAGGCTAGCTTGGGGCCTCGTGATGTATAAATGATAAGGCTTCAGCCTTCGAAAAGGACTTTTGAAAAACTGTTGCACATTCTGCACTACGAGCTGCCAGCTCTGTTTTTGCTCTTTTGTAGCCATCATTGGCATACCTCTTGACTTATGATTATTATTTTTTAATGAGAAGCATTCAGATTTGATCTCAGCTCTGAGTTTCTAAAGGAGCCATAGCTCTCGGGGTTGGGCCCAACCTGAGAGCCTAAGGCCTCCTTCTTTTGTACTCATATCTTTTCTTTCAGCAATATGGTTTTCTTTACATGCATTTGAAACGCAGTTTGTTGAGTTAGATTTTGTGGTGTGGTTAAGTAGGTCATTGTTAGAAGATAGAGTTGCTTCAGATGTCTAGAATAGAGAAAAGAGATTAGAATTGATAAGAGTTCCAGAAAAGGGTTGCCTGCACTCTCATTTTCACCTCTTACTAGGGGCTGAAATTGCAGACAGTGCTACCCAACAAAAAACACTAGTTTGCGTATTCATGCAATCTTGGGTGCAATGTTTTCATTTGTAAAAGTTATCCATGCGCTCAGACCTCTTGGAATGTTTCTTTGCTTCAGTACCATACATGGTTCTCTTTAGAAATAACGTTGTTGTTCATTGGTTTCATTAACAGTTAGGATAGATTAGTAATATTTTGATTATGTGCAGGACGTGGATGATTTGGTTCAGTTTACATTGTGCAGTGCATCTCCATCACTCTCTCGTCCATCTAGGCTTCGTCCAGGCCAACTACTCATCTCCAAATTAGACCCCTCGTCTCACAACTACTCTACTGCCCACGTCATCCTACCTTCTTGGCCTTCCATTCCCTCTGCCCTCTTTAAGACAAGCTAGCTTTCCACACCCTCTCATCACCTCATCTCTCTGTCACTAAGTCATTACAAACCCCTCTCCTACCTCCCTATCCATCCATGCAGCCTCTTCCACTCACCCATCATCCAAAATCCAATCGTAGAACATCCTGTAGGAATTGCTGAACATCCTGTAGAAATTCTGAAACATCCTGTAGAACCCCTGCAGACTTCCTGTAGAAGCTCATAAACGCGGTTTCTTGGCAGCCAAACTTTGTGAAACTCTCTGGAAGGATGTCAGGGACTCCTTAGACCCTCTCCGAACCTTCCCGACCATTCCAAGCATTTCTCCTCTGTGATCCGCCTCTGCACAGTAAAAAGCCAGTTAAAAGCACATGCATGATGATTCTAAATAACTTATTCAAAAATACAAAAAGATGTTTTCTTTAGGTAGGAGTAGTCTAGACACATGCATCTTACCTTCATAGAAGTAATGGCATCTCTTTCAGTAGTTGCATTCCCATCTTTGCATCAGTAGGACTAGCTGGTAGAATTAGGGTTTGCGTTTCTTGTTGGCGTTCAGTTTCTTTCCGCAAGTAGATTAGCTTCCTTTGAGTTAGCTCTCGTCCATCAGTTAAAAAGCTTCTTCTAAGAGCTCATAGAAGTTGGCTTAAGCCCCTAGCGGACTTGTGCCAGCTGACCAAGTGACAGCTGCGGCAAGAGCTAGTACTTGTGCATACAGCACCGTCGCTTCCAAGTTTGTTATGAACTACCGGGTTGATAAAATTAAAGAAGGAAGTTCCAGGAGTTGTAGCATTATTGCTACAATACTGGAGCCAACCATCTTTTTAGCGCCGTTGCCGGGGAAGCGTCAGAGTATTGGTGATTGTTGCTTTTCTTCTATTTTCCTACTCTCGCCTTCAGCTAAGTAGTTTATTTCATTTCCATTCTGCAATTTCCTTTCCGCAAAAGTAGCATAGACATTTCCTGCTTTCATAGATTAACATTTCAATTCCGCAATTTCATTTCTGCAAGCGTAGATTAGCATTTCAATTCCGCAAGCGTAGCCTAGCATTCCATTCCGTCAATTTCATTTGAGCAAAATAGATTAGTTATTTCATGCTTTCATTTCAATTCCGCATTTCCATTTCAGCAAGATAGTTAGTTGCAGTTCAATCTGTTTTAGTTTTGTAGGTACTAGAAAAAAAAACAAAAGCAATCAAAAGTCTTTCCTTTTCATGCCTCGTAGAAATCGAGATAAAATAGGCAAATTCTTACCCAACACCCCCACCACGTCACTGAGTCTCCCTTCTCTCTTCTTTGGTCACAGTGATCCAGAAGAACCTATAGGCAAGCCTCCAGAGATATACGAAGATCCTATAACAGAAGAAGAGTTAGAGAACACTCCATCTCAAGCCATGGCTGACAATAGGGGAGAAGATGAGAGAATAGAAGGTGCCTTCCCCATCCGAGAGACCAATGGAGACATGAAAATGAAGAACATAAGCCCCTTCGCTTTACCTCACTTCCATGGACTGACTACTGAAGACCCTGATACCTTCCTGTTTGAGTTTTTCGTCCTTTGTCGAACCTATGACTATACCGAAGAGGAGCAAAAACTGAAACTCTTCCCCTCTACCCTTAAGGATGCAGCATTGCGCTGGTTCATGGGCTTACCTGGGAACAGTATCACCACTTGGGCCCAAATGCAGCAAGCTTTCAATACCAAATATCAGGACTACTGTAGGTCCAAGGAAGCCAAGGGAGAAATCTTTCGGATGACCATGGGAAATGATGAGTCCTTAGAAGATTACGAGGAAAGGTTCCAACTTAGCTATAAACGGGCCAGGTGCACACTTGACCCTGAATCTCTCAAGTTGGTCCTGCTCCGAGGAGTCCCTGAAAACCTCTTAGATACCCTTCACATGCTAGCTGGAGGAGATATTTACCAACTACCTTATGAGGATATAAAGACTGTGTTTAGAAACCACTCTAGGGCAGCCCGGAAAAGAGGTAGAGGAAACCTCCTCTCAGCTAGTATTCCTTTCTCCAAACATGAGTTTGCAAATCAATTAGAGGACCTCAAGAGTGAGGTGAGACAGACCATTGCCATGCAACTTGATACATTCTGAATCCAGCAGAAGAAAGAGGAAGCTGAGAGGGCTTTGGTTATCTTCTGCCCTAGGTGTACAAGGAAGCACCCTAAGAACGAGTGCCCATTACATTTGGTTGAGGTATGTTTTGTTTGTGAGGAGGACCACCCCACAAACCAATGTCCAACCTTACCTGGGCTTAAAGCCATGTACCAAGGGACAGAAGCACCCATTGAACCTCTCTATTTCCTCAACCAAAGGAGGCCACATGGACCTAGACCTTACCAACAGGGGATGCAAGGGACACCCCAAGATTATTATAGCCCCAACCAATCTGCTCCTATGCCTTCCTGGGGTCCCCCTGCTCATCCTTCCTGGTCTGTGCCTCCTCCATGGTCTTACCCGCCTCAGTACCATACTCAGCCCACTACTCATTCGTTTCACTCACATGCCCAGCCATAGCCTCAGTGGAATGCACCTCAACCGGGGTGGAGGCCCCAGTACAACACTCCTCCCGCCATTCTGCCTCCACCACCAGCTCAACCACAACCATTACCTCCTGCTCCTCCAAGGCAACCCCAAATGCCTACTCAACCGAACTCGAACCCCAACAACCGACAGGCCCAACAGGTATATACTGGGGAAACATCATGCCCTACCTATGTTGTGGAGATCCAGGAGATCAACCTGCAATCTGGAAAGACTCTTCCGGATCGCCAACCTCCTCCCCCAGAGGACGAGCAAGATAAACAGGAAAATGAACCAAAAGCCATTCCACCCTTTCCTGAGAGACTAACGGCCACCACACAACCCAACCCAGAGGAGGATGAGCTTCTGGGAGAACTCAAACAGTTGTGTGTGAGAATACCACTTCTCCAAGCCATCAAAGATGTACCGATATACAACAAACTGGTTAAGAAAAAGTGTTTCAGACACCCAGGCAAGCGAAAAAGAGACGCTTCAACCATCAATGTCATAGGATAACTGTCTGATCTTATGTTGGGGCAAGTAATCTGCCCAAAGTATTTGGATCCTGGGAGTCCTGTAGTTGATGTCCAAATCAATGGCACCATCATACCACACACATTGATTGATCTGGGGGCTGCCATTAATGTGATGACCAGAGATACCATGCTCAAACTCAACCTTCAGGGTTCCTTGAGAAAGACCTCGACAGTCCTGCAACTAGCAGATCGCTCCACCGTGACTCCCGAAGGGATTGTAGAGGATGTATTGGTCTCTGTTGACTCTTGGGAGTACCCTGCAGACTTCTTGGTTCTGCAACCAAAGGCAAAGCTTACTGGATACCCCCTTATTTTGGGAAGGCCTTGGTTAGCCACTGCAGATGCTTACATAAGCTGCCGTGCAGGAAACATGACCATCAAAAATGGTCTTATGTCCAAGCAACTAGTCCTGTACCCTCCTGCCCAACCCTTATTAGAGCATGACTTACCACTTTGGTTGGAGGAAGGAGAAGAGGATGAGGTGTACTCAGCACCCTTGTGCACCCTAGACACCACTAGGGGAGGCCCCCCAACCGAGGATGATTTGATTGAGACCTTGATTCAGAATCCACCTCCCAGTGCATTGTCCTTAGAGGAATTGGTGGAGGATGCCCAAGCCAGCACCTTAGTGGACCTTTGTGTGACCAACCCAGTCGCTCCCAGAGTAAAAAATGTGGAGTTCAGCCCCGAGAGAACGTTAAAGATCAGCTCGTCCCTATCTCCTTCCCAGGAAAAGGAGCTGTGTAGTCTGTTGGCCAGTCATCTAGATGCTTTTGCTTGGAGCTATAAGGAGATGAAAGGAGTCCATCCTTCAGTCTGTACCCATCACATCTACATCAAAGAAGATTGTAAACCGGTTAGACAACCCCAAAGGAGAATGAATCCAGCACTTAAGGAAGAATTTCAAAAACTGTTGGATGCCGGATTCATTTACCCCATCTCGGATAGCGAATGGGTGTCCCCTCTAGTGTTGGTTCCCAAGAAAAACGGAAGTGGAGAATCTGTGTGGACTACCGAGAACTGAACAAAGCCACCAAGAAAGGCCACTTTCCTCTACCCTTCATAGATCAGGTGTTGGATGGACTGGCAGGAAAGAAGTTTTTCTCTTTCCTAGATGGGTTTAGCGGGTATAACCAGATCCAAATCAGCCTGGAAGACCAAGATAAGACCACCTTCACTTGTCCTTGGGGTACCTTTGCTTACCGAGTTCTTCCCTTTGGACTATGCAATGCTCTTGCCACCTTCCAAAGGCCGTCTTGAGCATCTTTTCTGAGCTGGTCCATGATTCGGTGGAAATCTATATGGATGACTTCACTCCTTATGGGTCCAACTTCCAGGAAGCATTGTCCAATCTGGGAAAAGTCCTAACCAAGTGCATTGAAATGAACCTGTCCCTTAGTCCTGAAAAGTGTGAATTCTTGATGACTGAAGGGACCGTGCTAGGACATACCATTTCTCGCCAAGGGTTATAGGTGGATCCTAACAAAATTGCTCTCATCAAGAAGGTTCCACCTCCTCAGAAGGTAAGAGATGTTCGAAGTTTCTTAGGTTTAGCAGGGTATTATAGGAGATTCATTAAAGACTTCAGTAAGCTAGCCTCGCCATTGTTTGGCCTCTTGGCAAAAGATGTTGAGTTTAAATGGACTGATGATTGTCAGAAGGCTCTGAATGAATTAAAGGATAAGTTGGTGTCTGCCCCAATCTTGAGAGGTCCAAATTGGGCCCTACCTTTCCACATCCACATTGATGCCTCGAACAAATCCATAGGGGTAGAGGACAAGTTGAACAAAAACTTCCATACGCCATATACTTTGTCAGCAAAAACTTATCCAAGGCAGAACTGAATTATACTGTAACTGAGAAAGAATTCTTGGCCGTGGTCCATGCACTGAACAAGTTCCGACATTATATCACTGGCTATCAAACATTTGTACATACGGATCATACTGAAATTAGATATTTAATGAATAAACTAGATGTGAATGCTCGTATTATTAGATGGTTACTTTTGCTACAGCAGTTTGATTTGACTATCGTTGACAAACCAGGTAAAGAAAATGTTGTTGCTGACTTTTTGTCTAGATTGGATTTACCTGCAGGTGAGGATGGAACAGTGGATGACCAGATGCCAGATGAACATCTGTTTGCTATCTCAGTACTCTCTCCATGGTTTGCTGATATAGAAAACTACCTTGTCTCAGCACAGTTCCCTCCGCACCTATCCTCAAGAGAGAAGAGCAGAATCGTAAGGAAGAGTGCCTCATGCACTTGGATCGGGGGCAACCTGTTCAAGCTTGGCCCGATCAAATCTTAAGGCGTTGTGTAAGGGAGGAGGAAGTCTTTGATATCCTCCTAACCTGTCATGACGAGCCTTGTGGAGGACATTTTGCAACCAAAAGGACTGCCTTCAAAATCCTACAGGCAGCCTACTATTGGCCCACGCTTCATCAAGATGTTAGAAGGTATATCAGCCAATGTGACCGATGCCAAAGGATGGGGAAACCGACTCCAAGGGACGAAATGCCTCTCCAACCTCAAGTGACTCTTGAGCCATTTGAGAAGTGGGGTATGGATTTTGTGGGTCCAATCAATCCTCCTTCGAGGCAAAGGTCTTACATCATTGTGTGCACAGACTACCTGACAAAGTGGGCAGAAACCAAGGCAATCAAAGCAGTGACAGAAGAAAAGGTGGCCGAGTTCTTAAGAGAAAACATTTTCTACAAATTTGGCTACCCAAGAGAGCTAGTCACCGATCAAGGAAGCCAGTTCACCTCCAACTTAATTGAAGACCTACTCGCTCATCACAAAATCAAGCATAGGACTTCCACCTCCTATCATCCTCAAGCAAATGGGCAGGTGGAAGTCACCAATAGAGCATTGGAAGGGATCTTGACTAAGGTGGTGAGCAGTAGCAGATAAAATTGGGCAGATCACCTGGTTGAGGCCACGTGGGCTTACAACACCACTTGGAAGACCACAACCGGCTTCAAACCTTATGAGCTGGTCTATGGGAAGAGAGCTTTGCTGTCAATTGAGTTCGAGTACAACACCTTGAGGATGGCAGCTCAGCTGGACCTGGATCTCAGCCATGCCCAACAAGAAAGGTTATTGCAGTTGAATGGATTGGACGAGCACCAAATGCAGGCCCTTCTCCACTCAGAAGTGGTTCAAATTCAGAGGAAGGTATGGCATGACCAAAACCTCAATGACAAGCAATTTCAGCCGAGAGATTGGGCGCTGTTGTACGATTCCAGGCATAAGGATTTCAAGGGGAAGCTGAGAACCAGATGGTTGGGACCATATGCAGTGGAAAAAGGTAATGACAATGGGTCTGTTCTTATTCGGACCATTGATGAGGAGGCCATCCCCATGCTCGTCAATGGGCATCGACTAAAGATCTACAGAAAACCTCTTTCAAGGCAAGAATTCATCAAAACTATGGAAAAATCAGTGCTGGTCATAGAGAAGGGTTCTGCCTCTGCTTTGGGCATACCTTGAGCATCTCCAAAAAAAAAAAAAAAAAAAAATGTATATAATAAAGATCCTTGGGTGAAAACCTTTCTGAGGCTCCCAAGGCAGATGGTAGGGGTGAAAACCTCATTGAGGCGTCCCTGTTGTCTTTCTGAAAATGTTTGAAAAAAACCCTTGGGTGAAAACCTCTCTGAGGCGCTCAAGGCAGATGGTAAGGGTGAAAACCTCACGGAGGCACCCCTGCTGTCTTTCAAAAAAAAAAAAAAAAAAAAAACGAACAAAGAAACAGGGAGAACAGGTTCAAGATTTGACAATTCATGCAGGTTGCAGGTATTCCATGCAGGAAAAGAGGTCCCTCAACTCAAGGACAAGGGTCCCTACTATGCTACCAGGTGACCTCACCAGCACTTCCTCTAGAAACACTCATCTCTTCCAAGGTCTGGGCATGATTTGGTCATAGTTTAGCCTTCTACATGAAGCTACAGGACTTTCTACAGGAAGTTCTGTATTTCTACAGGAAACTTCCTGTAGAATCTTTGGATGGCCCAGGACTGACTGTGTGGGAGGATTTGAAGCCGAGGTCCAATACGGAGGCATGCAAGCCGATGTTTTTCTCCATCACCCACTGCTGTCGCCTCCTTTAACCACCCCTGTTGCCATGCAATGGAAATACCTGCACAGTCAAATCAGAACGTTGGATTTTCAGAAGAAATGATTCTCAAATGGAATAAAGGATGCAGAGGCCCCATGCGCTACTTATCAAAGCCATCCGAGGACCCTGCGACCGTGACCGTGATGCCACCATTTCCACCGTTTCGGCATGCACCCGAGGAGGAGAAACGGCTACAGGATATCCTACAGGAATCCTGTAGCAGTTCATCCAGCTAGAGCGTACACCATGAAGGCACCTGCAACACATAGAGCGGGCACATGCACCATCCGCAGCCAGGTAACAAGTCTCGTAACCAGCAGCAGTCGGCAAGAAGGAACCCCCGTGCCTGTGCATGAAGCAGCAGCAAGCGGATCCGTCACCCTCGTCCTGAAGCCTGAAAATAACGTCGTGGCCGCACAGGTAAGTGCCTCACCCTTTTTCGTCAAATTACATGAACAATTCTCTAAAATGTATGCGAGTATGGAAATGAATGGGTTGAGCCAGTCGGGTAGCCATTCAACTGGCCACCACAACCAGTCCGATGGTCTCGTCAGATTCGGAAAGTGTTGGTCGTGTCAAGCAAGACAGGAAATGGACATGTGGGAAGCGTCCAGTCGGGGGAAGTGGCGATCTAACAGAAATGGCGGCGGTAGATATGCAGGGAATGATGCGGCAATCAGGCAGACTTACAGTGGAATGATAATAGGTGACGTCGTCCAACGGTTCGGCAGGGACAGCTCACCCCCGCGCCACGAGTTCCACAGGGATTCAAATCCACTGGCTAGATCGTGTATGGCACTCCACTCATTTATCATCAACCGCTTTGCAGTCGAGTAAGCGTCTGAAATTCTCTGAAGCCTGTTACTCTGAGTCCTCGGCTTGTTCAAACATCTGGTGGTTGCACAGAAGGCTCAGAACCACTGACGCGCTCTCCAGAACCCGTGCGCGACTTCTACAGGAAGCTGCGCTACAGGAAGTTCACCACTACGGAGGAAATCAATCTATTCACGTCAAAGGTGGCGAATTGGAAGAGGTAAGCCTGAACCTGGTCCTCCCATGCAATTGGTTTGAAAGGTGGCGAAGTCGACGTCCTAAAAAAGTAGAACTACAGTCTGCGCATAAATTTTCAAGCGTCGTCTTCCTTCTGCATGAGAATTGTCGTCGTAGTGTATATGCGAGGTTTTCTACAGGAATTGGTTCGTAATTGAGCCCCTGTCAAGGCTCACCTGTAGATAGCCGAGAATTCACGAACTGTGTGCTTGACAGAGGCGTAATTCTGTGCTCTGTCTAAGGAAATCCCAAAGGCTCATCTTTTGATACGCGCCAGTCACCTCCGGCTAACACAGTGAGCTTTCACCATGTCGGGTGGGTTCATTAGGAAAGAATCGACAGACTCAAGGAAGCTACGGGAAAACCCTGAGGTGGTATACCTGTTTTCTCGTGCACGATGGATGTCGTTCTGCGACAAGCTTCAAGGTTACGATGATGAGGTGGCAGAGGAATTCCTGCGAGCTTTGAAGCCAAAATCAAAAACGCTGGCCATTGTCAATTCCAGGGGTTTGAATCTCAGACTCACCCCACAGTTCATCAGCAGAGTCACTGGTCTCCTGATGGGGGTACCGTGGGATAAGGAGGAGAGAAAACTAGGCCAGAAGGCTAAAAAGGATTTCTTTCTGCCAGAGGAGCAATTCTCAGAGGATAAGAACGGGGTTCGTAGAGCTAGCCTACAGCCGCTCTGGAGTGAGGTCAGCCTCCAAATTATGAAATATATCACGTGCGAAGGACGATTCAGCATCGTATATGGGTACCATTTCCGGCTGCTCACAGAACTTAGGCACCAAATGGACCTACCTTCAGAAAACAAGCTAAGTATTCCTTACTTCCTCCTGCAGTCCATGACTGAATGTGCCACCAAATTACGAGAGGGCACGCCAGACCAGGTAGCCCATCATGGGCTCATTAAGCTCCTCGTGGAGGATGCACTCCACACATACACCGTCCCTCTCTCGTGGGAAGCCTTTCGAAATTTGACTAAGGATGGTGACATCAAAATGTTGGCCGAGGAGCTCACCTCCTCCAGCAGCGAGGAGAAGGAACCAATACAAACAGAGAAGAAAGGAAAAGGCCAAGAAACCATGGCCAAAGCACCAAAGAAAGAACAAAAGGGGAAACAAGAGAAACACCAGGTTGCCGAAACAGAGGATGACAAACCCACATTGACACCCAGGGAGAAAAGGTTACAGAGTAGGGTGGAAAGGACTGAACAAGTCCACGTCAGTGAAGGCACCTCGAAGGCAGCCTCAGCAAATTCAAAAGACAAAGCACCCTCAGCCAAACAGGCTAAAATGGTGCCACCTGTTTCTACAGGAAAATAAAAAACGGCTTCTACAGGAAGCCAGAAATCAGTCGTTACAGGGCTTTCTACAGGAAGTCCCGAGAAAGGAAAACAGAAGGAGAAGACAGCCGAAATCCTTGCAAGGGAGGCAGCAGCCGTGCTGGCCACCCTTAGTACCCCTCCCAAGCCGAAGGAAAAACGAAAGAGGGAGATCCCTCTGTATTTCAAAGCCAGGAGAAGTGTGAGAATCAAAACAAGCAGGCCCCAACCTCCATCCAACAGCCCAATTACCATAGAAGACACCCCTACCTCGCCAAGGGAGAGGTCCCCCTCAAAAATATCAGTCACCTATGAGTGGGGGAGCTCGAAGACAACGGCCTGGAAGGAGAGAATGGACAGGTTGGCTTCAAAAACCCCGCTACAGGATGCTGAGGCCGTTCTACAGGAAACATTGGCCAGGCTCAAGGAGACCGAAAGAATGGAGGGGGAGGCAGCCACATCACCACTTAGGGAAGACGGAGTAGAGCCACCGAGGGAAGAAGAGGTAGAGCATATTCCGGAACCTAGTCCCCAGCCAAGCTTGAGCTCGTATTATAACTTTTTGGAGGTTGGAAAAATTATTCCACAGAAATTCACAGTGCCGCTTTTCTTTGCGTTGGAGGAAGAAAGAGTGAGAACCCACACATGGATGAAGATAGCTAAATCTAAAGGAGTGGCAGATATAGGCCCCTTGGAGGAACAACTCAAGGAGGCACGAAGAGAATTAGCTATGGCCAAACACGTGGGAAATTGCCAGCGGGTATTCCTACAGGAAGAGAATGAGAAACTCAAACTGCAGCTACAGGAACATAGGA
Organism: Pinus tabuliformis; assembly: GCA_031772625.1. Lineage (NCBI taxonomy): Eukaryota > Viridiplantae > Streptophyta > Pinopsida > Pinales > Pinaceae > Pinus > Pinus tabuliformis. Next base: position 402,990,282 of record CM062811.1, on the reverse strand, counting down.
AAGAAAGGGGCACATCATCAGGGGACACTACAGCAGAACCTCGAGGCAAAGAAGGACTGCAAGTTGGTCTTGGGGAGCTAACCTCGCATCTACAGGAAAGGGAACTGCAAGAACAAATTGAGATACAAGCTCTCAAACAGCAGTTGCAGCAAAAAGAGGCACAATTGGCCTGCATGGCCAGTTGGGCCATGGATGCTCTACAATGTAGACAACCGGCCAAATCTTATGGCCTATACCTACGGGACCAGTGGCTGCAATTCCAAATTAATGCATTGGCACAGAGGGGTATCTCCCAAATCCAAAACCCCCAACAGTTCACAGAGTTATGCAATAGCAGTTCATCAGAGGACAAGGCCAAGCTATCGGAGTTCTATCTCCATAATTTGGCCCTTCCTAATGTGACTTCATGGGATCCCAACACAGTCGTAGGAGATATGCAGTTGATGGCATTTGCCTCATGGTTGAACCATGAAGAAAAGAGAGCAGCAGAGGTCAAAGAGGTCATGAACCGAGAGTTACATGAGCCACTGTTGATTAGAGCAGAGCCAGGGGATCCCACTGCATTGATATTGGCCCACCAAAACTTAGCCACCAACCCTCAAGCTTTATTGAAATACATGGATCAGCAGGCTCAGGCTATAGCACATTTCGAGGATATGGAACAACTATTAGGGGACAATTGTGTTCATGCTTGCACCCGCCAATGGAACACATTGTCCCACAACCTCAAAATCAGAGAATATCACACTCCAACTCGAATGAGGGAAGCTCTAGTACGGGTCCCCCTCTACAAGAAGTCCATACAGAACCTCCAAGCCAGCTGGATTGGCCTCAAGCTAAGCCCACCGTTGCTTTTAGGATTGATGGAAGGCAGCACAGAAAAAGAAGAGCATAAGCAGTGGGAAGAGGTGGAAAGGAAGGCTGGGTTCCATGCCAGTGAGGAGGATACTACTTCAGAAGCCTGGGATGTGAGAGTGGCGGTGAAAGCAATGAAGGACGAGGAGCTGGATTAGTTGCTCAGGGATGAGAAATCATTTTAGCTGGGGGGTGATGATGAGCCCCAAATTTGGTAACATTTTGGGCTCATTTGGCCTAACCACCCTTGCTCAATCCTTCATTTTTCATAACTTATGCATCATTTTTTAGTTTGTTTATGTCATTTGTATGAATAAGGGCAATCACTATTCCTAGGTGGCTAACACGTGCTCATTTCAGGTTTTTTTGGCACATGTTGGAGCAAAACCGAGCAGATAAGGGCTAGGAGACAGCCAAGATGGGGTTGAGGATTCATAGGAGGGTTGTCCACGGCATTAAATAGCCTTCCTCAGGATCTTCACTCCCAACTCCGAGCTCCAAAAGCCACCACAACCGGATCTAGAAGGCAGCCAAACAGATTTTGTGGAAGCAGCTGTTCACTCCCAGTTTGGTCAGCCAAGTCCCATAGATTTAGGAGGCTAGCTTGGGGCCTCGTGATGTATAAATGATAAGGCTTCAGCCTTCGAAAAGGAATTTTGAAAAATTGTTGCACATTCTGCAGTACGAGCTGCCAGCTCTGTTTTTGCTCTTTTGTATCCATCATTGGCATACCTCTTGACTTATGATTATTATTTTTTAATGAGAAGCATTCAGATTTGATCTCAGCTCTGAGTTTCTAAAGGAGCCATAGCTCTCGGGGTTGGGCCCAACCTGAGAGCCTAGGGCCTCCTTCTTTTGTACTGATATCTTTTCTTTCAGCAATATGGTTTTCTTTACATGCATTTGAAACGCAGTTTGTTGAGTTAGATTTTGTGGTGTGGTTAAGTAGGTCATAGTTAGAAGATAGAGTTACTTCAGATGTCTAGAATAGAGAAAAGAGATTAGAATTGATAAGAGTTCCAGAAAAGGGTTGCCTGCACTCTCATTTTCACCTCTTACTAGGGGTTGGAATTGCAGACAGTGCTACCCAACAAAAAACACTAGTTTGCGTATTCATGCAATCTTGGGTGCAATGTTTTCATTTGTAAAAGTTATCCATGCGCTCAGACCTCTTGGAATGTTTCTTTGCTTCAATACCATACATGGTTCTCTTTAGAAATAACGTTGTTGTTCATTGGTTTCATTAACAGTTAGGATAGATTAGTAATATTTTGATTATGTGCAGGACATGGATGATTTGGTTCAGTTTACACTGTGCAGTGCAGCTCCATCACTCTCTCGTCCATCTAGGCTTCGTCCAGGCCAACTGCTCATCTCCAAATTAGACCCCTCGTCTTACAACTACTCTACTGCCCACGTCATCCTACCTTCTTGGCCTTCCATTCCCTCTGCCCTCTTTAAGACAAGCTAGCTTTCCACACCCTCTCGTCACCTCATCTCTCTGTCACTAAGTCATTACAAACCCCTCTCCTACCTCCCTATCCATCCATGCAGCCTCTTCCACTCACCCATCATCCAAAATCCAATCGTAGAACATCCTGTAGGAATTGCTGAACATCCTGTAGAAATTCTGAAACATCCTGTAGAACCCCTGCAGACTTCCTGTAGAAGCTCATAAACGCGGTTTCTTGGCAGCCAAACTTTGTGAAACTCTCTGGAAGGATGTCAGGGACTCCTTAGACCCTCTCCGAACCTTCCCGACCTCTTCCAAGCATTTCTCCTCCGTGATCCGCCTCTGCACAGTAAAAAGCCAGTTAAAAGCACATGCATGATAATTCTAAATAACTTATTCAAAAATACAAAAAGATGTTTTCTTTAGGTAGGAGTAGTCTAGACACATGCATCTTACCTTCATAGAAGTAATGGCATCTCTTTCAGTAGTTGCATTCCCATCTTTGCATCAGTAGGACTAGCTGGTAGAATTAGGGTTTGCTAGGGTTTGCGTTTCTTGTTGGCGTTCAGTTTCTTTCCGCAAGTAGATTAGCTTCCTTTGAGTTAGCTCTCGTCCATCAGTTAAAAAGCTTCTTCTAAGAGCTCATAGAAGTTGGCTTAAGCCCCTAGCGGACTTGTGCCAGCTGACCAAGTGACAGCTGCGGCAAGATCTAGTACTTGTGCATACAGCACCGTCGCTTCCAAGTTTGTTACGAACTACCGGGTTGATAAAATTAAAGAAGGAAGTTCCAGGAGTTGTAGCATTATTGCTACAATACTGGAGCCCACCAATCCCATACCTTAAACATCGTTGAAAGATTTGTTTTAAGTCTTTGAGATGGTCGCTTCGCTTCTTGGAGTATACTGTCATATCATCCAAATAAATTACTACAGATTTATTGACTAAACCCTTGAATGCGATGTCCATGGCTCTCTGAAATGTAGCGTGGGCATTAATCAAACCAAATGGCATCTTCCGATATGCGTATGTGCCCCATTTAGTTCTGAATGTGGTTTTCAACTGATCATTGGGATGTACCAACACTTGATTATATCTTGAAAATCCATCTAAGAAAGACATCAGTTCTGAGCCTACTACTGCCTGTAGTATCTGTTCCATAGGTGGAAGAGGAAAATTGTCTTTTTGACAGGCTTTGTTTAGATTCCGAAAATCGATACAGATCCTAATATCTTCGTTTTTCTTTCTAACAGGTACCATATTGGAGACCCATTTGGAATGTTTGACGGGGAAAATTATTCTGGCTTTTAATAACTTGTTTAGCTCAGTTTTTATTTGATTTTCTAAATTGGGGTGGATCTTTCTCAGTTTCTGTTGGACAGGTTTTTCGTTGTCAATCATAGGAATAGTATGTTGAATGATAGAAGTGTTGTATGTCTTCAGCTCATCGTAATTCCAGGAAAAAACATTTTTATATTGTCTCAAAAGACGAATATACGCTAGTTTTTCTTCAGGGGTTAGTCCGATGCCTAGGTTGACATTTTGGGGTTTATCGTCGGTTCCTAGGTTTACTGATTCGTAGTTCAGAATTGAACTCTAGAGCTTCAAATTGATAGACCTTTTAAACCGACCTTTCAGATCGTATAAGTCATCCAACTTAACCATCGATTTAGGTATAGCATTATCAGTGCTATCTTGTTGTATTTGTCGATCATGATGGACTTCGTTGATTATCTGATTGGAGTAGGATCCTTCAGAAGTGAGGAAATTTACAATATCAGGATCGTCATTGAATACTCTCCAATTTGTAATGTTGTCAGGGATGGACGGTCTAAAGATTAATTCTATTGAGAATCTATCTAGACTAAAATCTTCGGAGGGAATAAGTCTAGAGGCTACGTTAGCCAAAAGGTCTGCGCTCGCGTTTTGGAGTCTCGGGATTGAGGAAATATTAAATGCTATAAAATGCTCAGTCAGATCTTGTACTAAAGATTGATAGTGTTTTAAATGACCTGATAGGCAATGTATAGTGTTACGTACCTGTTTGACGATAATCTCAGAATCTCCGAAGACTTGAAGATACTTGACGTTCAACTCGATTGCTTTGTATAGGCCTTGCACCAAGGCCTCGTATTCTGCTGTATTGTTTCTGCAATCAAATTCGAGTCTGCATGTAAGCATGGTCTTATTTCCTTCTGGGCTAATCAGAACGCATCCTGCTCCTGCTCCTTCGTTAGATTTAGAGCCATCAAAATATAATTTCCAAAACAAAGATGTATTTACAAGTTTATCTACAAAATTAACACACCTTGAACTATCAGTTTGGGAAAAAATTTCGACTTGGGACAAAACTGAATTTTCTAAGTAGGGTGATGTGTGAGCATTGAAATTACTGAGGAAAGAATCTACCGAGTAATTGCTTATGATACTGCTGTTATACGATACTGCTTCATTTTCTCCCTCTAATTCTGTTACTATGTACTTCTGGTGTAACTCTCATTCAACCTTTATCTGATTTGGTCTACCGTTGTAGGGTAACCACATGTGCGACCAGTCGGTTGCAAAGTATCCATGGAGTTTCTCGGACCAATCCCTGCTAAGAATTAAGCCATAAAATTCTGGGATATCAGCCACTAGAATGTCAATCACCTGACATACCTTCGGGTTGGATGACAATCTTATGGTTACTTGATTAAGTTCGCCAATCACTTCGACTTGAGATCGATCAAGCTGAACTATGCGCACTGCGGATTTTTGTGGTTGAACATTCAACTTGGCACATATTGATTTGGGTAAAATATTTGATGAAGCACCGGAATCTACCAAACAATTGTGCACATTTTTATTGAAAATTTCATAAGTAAGAAGGAATGGGGGAGTGTGAGATCTTGATCTTCCTCCAATCAAGGCGATATCATTTGGATCAATTTTATTGATCATGTTAGTTGGAGGTCTTCCCATGTTGTGGGAAGGTTGAGAGAGTACAGCGGTAGGCAAAGGTGCAATAGGAACGGCATGTAATTCTTTCATCATTATCTTTTGTTGATGTTTCAATTTGCTCAATTCATAGAGGGTAATATTAGCCCTAGTCTTTTTCATGTCATCAATAATATTGTACTCCATTTCATCCGACACTATCAGTGTTTTTGATGGAGTTGTTTGATCTGTTTGGACTGGGCAAGATTGAGTCGCTTTAGCGGTCGTTTTCTTTGTTGCGGCTTTATATTTTTTTGTAGAGCTTGCGCTCTTCTGCTTAGGGGTAGTTTGGGGAGGATCAAGCTGATTTCTGCTTCGTGTGCTAACTGGGAATACTTCTTGATCTTCTTCTTGTGGGAGGATGAAATCCCACATTCCTTGTAATTCCACAACTTCTTCGTCATCAGTCTGCCCTTCAGTGGCACTTTCTCCTTCTTCCTCTTCCTCAGTTTCAGCATTAGAGATGGCATTGGGTGGTTTCGCATCCATTGAAGGACCTCTTTTAAAAGCTCTGTAGGGATTTTTTGAAGAAGTTTATGCTACTTGTTTTTTTATGTCAATCATCTCGTTAGACATGGTCTTTAAAACTTTCTGTAATCCTTCCAAATCGAAGGGGTCTTTCGTTTGTTTCTTCTTGGAGTCTTCCTTGAAGGTGGTCTTTTTAGACTTGCGTTCCTCTATCGCGGATCTCTTTTCCAGGGCTATCACGTGTTTCTCTACTGCTATCGCCTCTGTCAAGTTCTCAACTAAGGTTTTTTTATTTGCTCTATCGACGAAGATTGCTATGTTTGATGGTAGAGCCGTAATATACCATTCACATCGTACTTCTTCGCTAGGTTGGGAAGCAGTGTGAATTTTGTTGAGAATTTTACTGAACCGTAAATTGAAATCTTTGATAGGTTCTTTAACTTCGGCTTTAATATTGGATAGGTCATTGATTAACATTGTCGTTGATCTGTCATCACCAAACTTGGTAAGGAATTGACTCTGGAAGATATCCCAACTTGTGATAGATCCGGAGGGTAATGAAAAGTACCATGACCCGGCTGTCCCTTGTAGTGTGTAGGGAAAAAGCCGAACAACAACATCTTTGTTAGTAACTCCGTTGAGATTGATAGAAAGCATGAAATTATTTATGTGTTCTTCTGCTAGCGTGCTTGCTTCTGGATTGAATTTGGGCAGCCATTTCTCAGGATGGGCCGGTATTTGACTCAAGGGTGGAGGCATTAAAACTGCCCCAGGATTGTTCCATGGAGACTGGGCCATCGTTGAGTTGCTAGTAAATGAAAGTGCAGAAGATGATCCCTGTGGCTGGGAAGATGAGGATACTATGATCATAGATGATTGAAGAGGGGTTGTGGGAGTTCCGGTAGACGGATGGATGATGGTTTGGAATGGAGGTGTGGGTGGTTGACTTCATGGTGAGGTAGTTGAAATGGGTGTTGTAGACGAAAGAGTCTCACTGTCAGACTCTTGTGGTGATTTCCTCGCTCATTTCCTAGTGGGAAGAGGCAACTCAGTTGGCTGGATGCCAAATTTTTCACTTTTTAACCTGGTTAGGGGATGAGCAGGATTGTACTGCGAAGTCACACTGCTTTGAGATTTATCAGACTCCTGAGGAGAAATGGAAAATCCTTGAAGTTTGTGAATCAAAGATTCAACTCCAGGAGGTTCAATGGTAAATTGGTCTGAAATATCAGGGTGTGTAGCAGCGATTGATACTCGAGCGACTTCTGACTCTGGATTTAAATATACTGGAGAAGTCGGGGGAGATGATGAGGGTGATTTACTCTCAGAATGGTATTTAGATTTTGATTTAGGTTCCATTCATAGTTCAGGCCCTCCTTCTAGCGCCAAATATGTTGAAGCCCCGAAAATCGGGTTGACAACAAGGGGGATACCCACTCGGTCCGGACCTTGGTTGGCAGCTCCTTATCCGTTTGGTATAGCGGGTCCGACTGGGGATAATGGGACCAGTTTCCCAATCTAAGGGTGTGTGTGTGTGCAGAGTTGGATGTTCCTGGTCTAAGAGTTCTAATCTAAGCTACTTTATTGTAATCTAATGAAAAACAGCACATCTAATCTATGCTAACCCGGGATGTATTTCTTCTCTTATGCAATCTAAAGAGATTTCAAACAATAACTGGTAATAAAGATCATTCAGCTATCATAAGAATAGAAATCAATTAAGATAAACTACTTTGCATAAAAAGTTAGGCAAAACAGTTGTGAACAGCATATCGCATAATTAAGTTATTCATATATCAGGCATAAATAAATGACTCCACCGTACAAAAGTGCCAAATGGTAACTCACACATTCGTGCAATAACATATAAACAACTAAAAACTATATATCACTTTAAGAATATAAGCAGAAATGGTCAAGAGATAAAAGTACCATTTATGACTGGTCCTACTCATAAGCTTCAAGCAACAATGATTTATCTCTCTTTGCCCTAACATCTACTAAGAGTACAGAAGTGCAACATCAGTAGCAGATATCAAATGCAAACATCAACAAATCTTGATCCATCCATTCATCAAAACCCCCTCCGAGGGTACAAAAGTGCATGTTCTGAGGACAAGTTTTTGACAAATTTTGGACCCTTCTCTAAATGCATGAGAAGGGTTTAAATACTGCTAACTAAATAACTTAATTACATAAATTTAGGATACGGTTTAAACGACCGCCCTTTTTCTTAAGAAAAACTATTTCTAAAAATTGAATCTAATTCCTAACTATTTCTGCATTTGCTCCTTAATGCTGTGAGCATTCAACATTTGCCTGGGAAGAGTCAGCTAGTTGCCTTCTGCTTTTGCTTGAGCTACACAAACAGAAATGGCAAGCGCTGGCACCATTTTTTAGTAAACTGGAAGATATTTTTGGGAATCATCTTTTGGCTGAGTGAATTTACTGCGTGTATACTTGGTAATAACCCAAATTTCCCTCAAATTGCTTCTGCTTTTGCTATCTTGGTTTCCGGACTCGTGAATGACTAAGCAAGTTAGGGACTTTGCTTTTTGAACAATTTTCTTAGCGATGCGCGATTAGCGCTAGGCGCTAATCGCGCATCGAAAACTGCCTCTGTTCTTTGATCCGGGCTTTTCTGGTGCGTTTTCCTTCTTTAGCGCCTTTTTCCTTTGCCGGGTATAAGCTTCTGGATTTTTTGTAAACATGCTGCTTTTGTGAGCTTTTGACTCTGAGTGTTGAATGGCCTATTGATATCAGCCTCTGTTCAGTAATACTCTGAAATCTGCGTTTCTGTTGTATGCGGTGTCCGTTTATGAGGGCATTTCTTCTCTGTTCTCTGAGCATTGGCGCTTTCCCCTTTTCCTTAGATGTTTCCTGCACATTTGCTTCATGTTGTTACCTGTTTTTCATTGCTACAGTTCACACAAAGGAAAAGAGTAATGATAATAAATATTGACACGAAAGCTCTAAGCTCTACGAATGTGTAAAATAATGACACCCATTGTGAACTGACTCTTCGAAAAACACAAAACTGTCTTTCTTGAATACTTTGGCATACATTCATTAATTTCTTTTAAGGTGCGTGCCCAATTTTTGGTTTACGGACAGCTTTTCTTGAATGCTGCGCCGAGGAAAATTTGCGATGGGTGATTTCTACAACTTGCATCGCAGCATCGTGGATCGCATTATCAAGATGTGTCATCGCAGAGTTTCCTGATCGGCTTAGCGTAGCATCGCGTTATCGTGTTGATCGCAGATCGCGTGTATCATAGATTGTATATATCGCAGATCGCATGTATCGCAGATCGCGTGTATCGCAGATCATATATATCGCAGATCGCATGTATCGCAGATCGCAGCAATGTATTAATTCGTTAAACCGTTATGTGTTGTTTATGGGATGTTGCGATATGCGATGTCACACATCGACCATCGGGGATTTCTTAAGACCTTCATTTGTGGGCGCTTCTTAATGTATGCGATATATTTTAAGGAGTACAATACAAAAAGTTTTTATAAAATATTTTTTGAATTTTTTAATTAAGGGTCCCCACTTGCTTAGTGTTATTGCTAATACTAAACAAAGAGGGGGGTTGTTGGTGGCCACAACAGAAACCAACAAGAACAAAACCCCAAAAACAACATAAACTATAAAACAACGAAGTAAGAAAAATGTTAACTAAGCACATATGGTGCACCACACTTCATCAGTTTATGATACCCGGATTGATAATTTATGTAGAGCAATTTAAGACGTTAAATTGACTAGACAAGTACCACACTAGTTAGTTGAAGATTCACTCACAAATAATTCATGCATGTTAGTTCAAATGAAGACCTAGTTGAGATTAGCGTTCATGAACAATGTACTATTAGTTGTATAATTTTCCAAGTTTTACAGATGGTGCATGCAATCAGTTGAGGACCTATGTTTGGATTACACAGTTATGGAGAGTGGATTTCCCAATTAAAGATGGGTTGCTTCCTCTAGGAATTGTGCAAGGAAGTAGGGGCTTTCTAGACAAAAGAATTGGCTAAGTGTTGGCTTGAGCTGGCTTGTGAGACAGAGATTTAGATTGCATTAGTGAAAAAATTGTTCAAGACAAACAAGCATTGTATTTTCTTCTTAGATCTTCTGGTTAATGTAATATATATAGTCAAGGTTTTTAGTAGTTGTTTTCTCGAAAAAAATATTGTGTTATGTGCGATTGATACTCTTCCTCTTTCTTCTTATTGTTTTCATCGATCATTTTTGGTTTCCTTTGAGAAGAGTAGAGTAGAGTCTTGTCTTGTGTTTAGCAAGTGTTTTAGCAAATCACATAACTTGTTGAATCTGCAAATTAATATACATGGTATCAGATCTGAAGATAATATAGAATATGAGATTTTGAGTTTGGTGTGCAAGTGAAAATTGAATTTGCAAGTTCATACTTCAAAGCAACAATATGTATTTTTACAGGTTGCAACTTGATTATGCCTTGGAGGGCAGCTCAAATTACATAGCTTGGAAGGATAGGATGGAAGTAGTATTGGAAGACAATGGCCTCAAGGAATTCATAGATCATGACATTCCTAAGCCTCCAGCATCGGATGCTAAATATCTAGCTAAATGGAGAAAGTGTGTGGCCAAAGAAATAAGGGTTATCCTGGAGGAAGTCCGAGACCACATTTTCTCGAGTCTCTATGGCAAGGATACTCCATACTCAATGTGGAAGGAATTAATGTACATGTTTCAAAATAACAGTGATCAGTGGAAATTGGCACTAAAGGAAAAACTCAGAAATATCAAGATGGAGAAGGGTGACTCTATTCCAAAGTACTTGACCAAGTTCACCCATTGTCAGGATGAGCTTGGAAGTTTTAGGATCACTGTTGCTGAGGACAATATGCTGAGCCTAACTCTTGTAGGACTTCCCAAGAGTTGGCATAGTTATCAAGATTATTTGAATGGGAGGGAGAAGCTACCATATTGGGAACGACTGTGGTCGGATTTGGTATACAGGAAAAGATTTGAAGGAATACCAAAGATGGATCCTCATCAAAGACTGATGATGAGGAAAAATGTGCCTTAGCGGGTAAGGCAAAGAAAGGGAAGGGAAAGGCATCCCATTCCAAATCGGATTATTGTCATGGAGGCAAGAAAAAGGACATGTCAAAAGTCAAGTGCTTTCATTATCACGAGCTGGGACATTTTGCGACAAAGTGTCCATTCAAGAAGGCTGGTAAGAATCCCTCAGGAGGAGCGACAAGAGGTGAGATGCTTGCCTCACAATTCGAACAGGACTTTACCCTCATCGCATGTATGGTATCATCAATGATGGGTAGTGTATGGTACCCGGATAGTGGAGCTTCTTTCCACATGACTTACAACAAAGAGATCTCCAGTAACTTGGAGGAGAAGGATCTCCAGATGCATATCGAGATGGGTGATGAAGAGAGGTATAGTGCTACCAGGCTTGGTACAATTACCTTTCATATGGAGTCAAGTGCTCCCCTCACTTTCTGAGATGTTATGTATGTTCCTCGTTTGAAGAAGAACTTGGTACTTGTTTCCATGTTGGAGGATAGAGGTTATGATGTGATCTTTAGTAAGGGAAAGGTGTTCCTTTGTCACATAGCCATGAGACAGGTAAAGAGGATATGGGTTCGAGTGAATAATCTCTCCAAGTTTGAGGTAGAATATTGTGCTTTCCTTGAGCATGAAAGCAGAGAAGGTGCAGAGCCGAGACATAGTGAGTTGTGGCACAAGCAATTGGGTCACTTGCATCATGGCTCTTTGAAAATCATGCAGAAAATTTATACCGGTCTTCCCAAAGGTACACTAGAGCAAGTTCACACATGCAAAAAGTGTACCTTGGGAAAATACAACAAAGCTTCCTTTCACAAAAAGACAGTCGAGCACTGGCCATCCTCGATTAAGTCCATTCAGATGTGTGTGGACCATTATCGACAGCATCCACGAAAAAGCATAGGTATTATGTTATATTTGTTGAAGATTTTTCTCATAAATGTTGGATCTTCTTCATGCAAAAGAAAGATCAAACTTTTGCAAAATTTGTGAATTTAAAGCATTGGCTAAGAAAGATATTAGCAAGAAGGTTACAACTCTTAAGAGTGATAATGATGGAGAGTATGCATTGAATGATTTTAAAAACTTCTGTGCGAAAGAAGGCATTTGACAAGAGTTGACAGCACCTCATAACCCACAACAGAATGGGGTGCCTGAAAGGAAGAATAGAATCATAGTAGGGGTGGCACAGGCAATGTTGCATGATTAGGGCCTACAAATACACTTGTGGGCTGAGGCATGCAACACAATTGTTTATTTGCAGAACAAAAGCCTCATCGAATTATTGGGATGAGTACACCAGAAGGGGATTTTTCAAGGAAGAGACCAGAGATGGGTCACTTTAGGATTTTTGGTTCATTAGTCTACTACCATGTAACCCAAGATGCATGGAAGAAGATTGAGCCAACAACAACGTTGGGGATATTTGTGGGGTACAATGATACACCTGATAACTATCGGGTGTACCTGCCAACCAACAGGATGACAATGGTTTGCAAGGATTTAAAATTTGATGAAGATAAGGCCATGAGATGTTACCTTGAGAGGGAGTTTCAGCTACATGTAGTTGAGGAGATTTTAGCTCCTAAGGAGGAACCTCAAATTGATGTGGAGCAGCCACATGCAGAGAATCAGGGAGTGTAGACACCTACTCAAGTAGAGTCTTCTAGAGATGGGAGAAAGCGCACCAGAGAGGCTACCAAGTTATTTCATGATACAAGAGAGAATGTGGGAGCACCCACATCACAACGCAAGAAGAAGAGGTCACATGAGAGGTACACTAGATACATGGCTCTTATGAGTGGATGTGTTGAGACAGAGCCATATTCTTTTAAGGAGGCAGTGCAGCAACTAGTTTGGGTTAAGGCCATGGTTGAGGAATATGACTCCATTATCACGAATAGTCTTTGGGGTGTGGTCCCAAGACAATTAGACAAGTCAGTGGTGAGTTCCTAATGGATTTATAAGGTAAAGCAAGTAGCAGATGGTAATGTCGAGAAACACAATGATTTTATGGCTCGATGATTTTCTCAAGTAGAGGGGATTGATTACGATGAGACCTTTGCTCCTGTTGCAAGCTACTCATCAATCAAATCCATTTTGGCATTATTAGTGTAGATGTGATGCAAGATACACCAGATGGATGAAAAGACAACCTTCATTAATGGCATGATTGAGGAAGAGGTGTATATTGAGCAACCTGAAGGTTTTGAGACCTTCGACCAACGGTCACATGTCTTTCAGCTCAAGCGAGCATTGCATGGGTTGAAACAAGCACCCCTTGCTTGGTACACCAAGATTGATAGCTACTTCACCAAGTTGGGTTTCACCAAAATTGAAGCAGATGCGAACCTTTACTATATTTTGGTTGAAGGTAAATTGTTGATTATTGTTTTATATGTCGACGATTTGATTCTGACAAGTGATGATAAGCTTATCAAGTCTTGCACAGAGGAACTTGCAAGAGAGTTCGAAATGAAGGACTTAGGGCTCATGCACTACTTTATGGGCATGGAAGTATGGCAAGGTGATGAGGAAATTTTTCTTTATCAGGGAAAGTGTGCTAATGAGATACTGTAAAGGTTCCACATGGAGAGTAGTAAATCCATGGAGACTCCTCAAACAGGTAACTGGAGGAAGGAGGATGCTACTTCGAGTGAATCAGTGGAAGCTATTATTTATAGGAAGCTTGTGGGTTCACTCATGTATTTGGTGAACACACAATTGAACATGTGCCATGCAGTTAACCAACTTATTCAACCGATGGTTAAGCTGACCAAGTTGTATTGGAAGAAAGCTAAGCATGTGTTGAGATACCTTAGAGGTACTACTCAGTATGGTTTATGGTACAAACAGACAGAGGGAGTGAAGCTTCAAGGCTTCATCAATGCAAATTGGGCAGGGATTCCATCTAACATGAAAAGCACATCAGGAGGGATCTTCAGTATTGGGTCAATATGTGTTTCTTGGTACAGCAGGAAACAAAGCTCAGTTTCACTCAGTTCAGTAGAGGCATATTACATTGCTTCTAGTCAAGCAGCTTGCAAGGCTATCTGGATTAAGAAGATTATGTTTGGTTTTTTTGGTCAGTAGATGTATCCAATTGTGATATATTTTGACAATCAGAGTTGTATCAAACTCTCTGAAAAACCCATTTTTTCATGATCGGTCTAGGCATATTGATATCTAGTATCATCATCTTTGAGATTGTGTGCAAAGGAGAATTATGTTGTTGGAGTGCATTCCCATAGAGGAGAAGGATGCAGATATTTTGATGAAGGCATTGTTAAGATGCAAATTCGAGTTTCACAGAAAAAAGATCGAGGTAGCTGATAATCCATTTCTTGTTGAGAGGGAATGTTAAAAACAGCAACAAGAAATTCCAATTTAATTTGTCCTTGAATTAAATTGTGAATTAAAATTGTAATTCTATTATCATAGCAATTTGTAGTAGTTAATTAAGTTAAATTGACTTAATTGACATAGGAAATTCAAGTTGGAAGTCTATATAGAGTCATGTAGAGTGATCCCTAAATTTTAGGGGCCCAAGTTGAGTTCTTTGGAGTTGTAATTAGATAACTCAGTCTAATTTAGTTATAGTCAGTTAAACTAGTTCTAATTGTTGGAGGAACTAGTAAAGGTCTAGTAGTGGAGTAGTGCACCAGTGCATCACCAGTACCACACTAGTTAACTGAGGATTCACTCACAAATAATTCATGCATGTTAGTTCAGATAAAGACCTAGTTTATATTAGAGTTCAGGGACAGTGTACTATCAGTTGTATAATTTTTTGAGTTGTACAGATGGTGCATGCAATCAATTGAAGACTTATGTTTGGATTGTGCAATTATGGAGAGTGGATTTCCCAATTAAATATGGGTTGATTCCTCTAGGAATTGCGCAAGGAAGTAGGGTCTTTCTAGGCAGTAGAATTGGCTAAGTGTTGGCTTGAGCTAGCTTGTGAGGTAGAGAGTTAGATTGTACTAGTGCATGAATTGTTTAGGACGAACAAGAATTGCATTTTCTTCTCAGATCTTCTGGTCAATGTAATATAGATAGTCGAGGTTTTTAGTAGTTGCATTCCTCAGAAAAATATTGTGTTATGTGCAATTGATATTCTTCCTCTTTCTGCTTATTATTTTCATCGATCATTTTTGGTTTCTGCTGAGAAGAGTAGAGTAGATTCTTTTCTTTTGTTTTAGTAAATCACATAAGCTGTTGAATATCCAGAAAAAACTATAGATAATATAGAGGAATGATTGATTCTTCCTTTCCTAATCTCCCCCTCAATAATAATATTATGCCTGAGGAAAATTCAATTGACCATTTTTTAGGATCCTCCCATTATAAATATTATGTGCATTGAAGGGTTATATAACCTTCCATGAACCCCCCTTAATAGGAAAGGTAATCTAGAGAAAGGGTTGATTGAACCTTCCCAAGGCTCTTCTAAATGAGAAAACTATTATAGATGAAATGTTAGCCAACCCTTCCAATTTCTCCCCCTATAAGAGAGTAATATTTTTTATCAAGGATTAGCTCACTCTTCTCCTTACTTACATTTGACAATAATTATATTCTCAAAGGAGATCTTGATCAACGCTTCTGTAAGATCTTCCTTAATGTAAATGCTATGATAGAGTAAGGGTTAGCTAACCCTTCCTGAGTATCCCCCCAATGATAATAATATACTTGCTAAAGGGTTATGTAAATATTCCATAGGTTCACCCTTAAAGAGAATTATGTGCAAGAGGAAGGGTCATTCAACCCTTCTCATGGCTCACTCTTAATGGAAATATCGTGATGGAAGGGTTAGTTTACAATTCCCCTAACTCACCCTTAATGATAATACTATGCTTCATGAAACTTCACTTAAATATTCTATAAGCTACCCCTTAATTAGGATTCCTTATTGGAGCAATGATCAACTAACCATTCCCCTTACTCACATTCAATGGAAATACTATCTTGGAGATAGGGGAATATAATATTTCTCTAGTAAGGGTTGTTTGACTCTTCCTTGAGATCCCCATAAACATAAATAATATGCTAGAAAATGGTTTTCCATCCCTTCCCTAGGCTTCCCTCAAGAAGAAAGTTAACTAAAGAAATTATCATTAAACCTTTCCTAGGATTCTTCTCTATACAAATATTACTCTCAAGGAGGGGTGAACAAACTAAACCTTCCCTTTTTTCCTCACCAATATGAATATTGTTCTTTAGGGAGGGTTAGTTGACCCTTCCACTAGATCCCCTTTGAAGAGAAGGCTAATCTAAAGGAATGGTTAGCCTAACCTTTCCTAGGCTCCCCCTTGAAAATATTACTTAAATGTTAAGGAATATTCAACCAAATTTTTCAGAAGATCCTTCCCAATATGGATTCTATTCTTATAGAAGGGTCAGTTGACCTTATGTTGGAAATATTGAGAGTCAGGGTGAATCATTATTTCATGAATTATTGTAAAATTATACTTTCAATTTATTTAGTGAACTATTATATGAGAAGAGTAGTAAAATTGGCAATGATGTCATAAAATCAAGCACACACGTGAAAGAGAATTTTAAGGTGGAATCCCATAAAAGGAGAAAACCACCATACTTATTCTTCTCTTCTTAAATATTTCTTTACATCTGTTCACTAGCACCAACCAATATGAAGCACCCATTCCCCTACCCTGTTTTATTGGCACCCACAAACTAGAATCACCCACTCCCATACATAGTTTCGTTGGCACCCACTTGTAGGAAACACCCACTTCCTTCATTATTTTTTTAGCACCCACCATCAGGGAGCACCCACTCCCATTACTTTTTTTCTAGCATCTACTAGCAAGAAGCATTGACTCCCTCAGATCAGCTCCCTCACATCAACTAGTTGGAGGCACCAACATCCAAAAACACCATGAACCTCCCTTTCATCCATTTTCAAACTAGATCCACTATCCTCTGTCATCAACAATAATAAAATAATACGAAATATCAACTCTGCTGAGTACCACAACATTCTCGTTTCTTTGTGATATAATCTTTGGTCATGTTGTCACTATATATGTAATATCACTATAGTACTATCATCTACAACACATCATAAGAACTCATACTATTTGAGCAGTAATATAATCAATACAACATAACCCCTTCTTTAGCCTTTTTGTTATCAATATTGCAATGCAATCTCAAAATAACACATAATTCACAACCCTTTTTCAAAACCATGATCACGACAATATCAACAGATTAAACATTAGCCATATAATACCTTGTCATAGTAGCACCAACAAAGGCTCATTCATCAAATAAGTGGTTAGATAAACAAACATACACTTCAAGGCTTTAGTCATACAATTGAATACTCTAAAGGCAAAGTAGTGACATATCAATATATCCTTGATAGCAATACTCAGTCAACAAAAAAAAATCATCCCTGTCGTATCTATGTGGCAGCTCATTAACATCATCAACACTCATATAACCAATTCTAAATTGGATTAGATTTCATCAACTTTAGTTAGCCATGCACAATACAAAAATTTTCCATACAATCTCTACAACGCAGGCTTATTAATAGTCACCAACATTAATACACAAAAACAAAGTCATTAGATATAGTAACAATAGCTTTAGTTAGAATCACATCATCAATACCCTCACACTATCATAAACCTATGATATATTCAATTCAATGTCAACAGTGTTCTCACTCTCTTTTATCCTAAATTAATATATAAATATATATTCCTTGTATCAAGATCCTGGTGTTTACACTATGACAACAACTACAAATCCTAGCATTCTCTGCAATGCATACTTCTCTATCATACCCTACCATCAGCATGCAACATTCTTGTAATACTATTTAGTCTGGGAACAATAAGGTTTTAAATGGTTATTTAGTTGAAAATCAACTCGAAAAACAACTCGACTTGCTTCAATTTGAACATGAAAATCATGATTTCTCAGTTTTATGCATATGCAATAGATCAGAACCGAACACAACCAATTACCTTATATTTGCAATGCTTTATCCTATTTCCTGATATTGATTTGACTCTTGATTGCAGATGAGCTCAAAATGCATAGACTATCATGTAGATCACCAAACTCCAGAGTGCCATTAACTCCATATTAACCCATATCACAATCTTCCTGATTGATTTTGAGATAGAGAACAGGCATGCTTGAATATCAAACACTCCCAACAAATTGATCACATAAAAAAATCAAGTATAACATATGTCAGGGCAGAACCATAGATTTAATGGATCACTAACATATCATATCACATGAGATTAGCACATAATTTTAAATTGCACATTGCGCTCTTAATCACTCATATTGTTCACATAATTGATTCAAACCATTGATCTAAAGGTATCCGTTGACGATCCATTAGTCAAATCAATGATCACAAGGCATCAAACTCATGCTGTTGATTTTTATGAGATATATATATTTCACTTCTTGATTACATGAGCTCACCAAGAACATTAAGGGACATTACTCTACCATACAACTATTTCTTACAACTGTATTAAAACATTACACAGACCAGCCCACAGATTTAGACAACACACACTTGATCGCACAATTGTGTCTTCCTTCGATGCAAGAAGAGGTTATTTACACCCTTGAATCCTTGAAAAAATCTTACTGACCAATAAAATTACCATGGGCATTTCTATGGTAAACTTTGATGGTATTATGATGACATAAAATGAAGGATACTACCATCAATATTAATGGAAATATCAATGGAGAAAACTACTAGTGGAGACCAAGGTATTTCGGGCACACGAAAGGGAAAGTCATTTTCCAAGTTTGGGAATGCAAAAATGGATTACCAATGGGTCAGTAATCTAGATTACAAACATAGCTTATGGAATGGAAATCTAGGTTGTTGACAAAAACTAGCCGTGGTTCATCAATGTTCGCTGCCTAGTCTTAAGATTTTTTTTAAAAACCTCAATCAACAACTTTAGGTCCATAGTATTAAGTCCATCCATGCCACTTTAGATCCATGCCACTATTGACATCAATGCCAACATAATGCCAACAATCTTCCCCTTTTCCTATCATCTTGGTTGGTGCATGGTTTCCAAGAATAGCATTGCCACCTTTGGTTTTCTTTAAAGAGATAAATATGATCTTGTCTCCAGACATATGGTGAGAACATCCAATGTCTATGTGCCAATGTTCATCTTCCTCTAGCACACACAATATTAGGCCAAAATTCACTTGCTACTCTTCCTTTTTCTTCCATACTTTGGTATGTTGCCTACTAATAGGGGCATTGTCTTTTGGCCTTTTTTAAATGGATCCTCCTTTGAATTCTCATTCAATTTCCTATTCTAGATAGGTTCTTCCTACTGTGTGAATTGTCTTAAAGAACTCATTGACTTGCTCCTACACTCCTTTTCCACATGTCCAAACTTATTACAAGTATAGCATTTGGTGTAACCGGAGAAGGGGGCAAAGGAATCATGTCTTCTAAAATAATTCAACATATATGATCTCTGCCTCGTATTCCCCATATCATCTGCAATCTATGGCATTATGTCCAAATGAATTACAATAAAAACAATAACCATGAAAGAAAATTGTATACCTAGGAACATATGATATTCTTGTGGGAAATATACTTCCTTGGAAACTTGCTTGAGAAATATGTTTGTAAGGTATGAACAATCTTCTTTTACAGTCAGCTACAATGTTGTTAATTTGGAAGATTAGTGACAAATTCCAAAAATGGGACAATGTTCCTCTTTAGTGTCTGCATATTTATGTGGTGATGATCTTGAAATTGTGATGTTGGAACTTGCTCCATAGTAGACATTTCTATCATCGATGTTTCAAGTCTAAACTAATACCCATCATTAGGACAAAGGTAGAGGATGAGTGAATTAAAAATTTATAATATAAATAGAGAGATGAGAAATGAAACATTGCATCTTCTACTCTCCTCTCAATTTTTACCCTGATTTTCTTGAGTGTAAGAACCTCAAGCCAAATTTCCCTTCCATACAAGGATCTTGTTAGTGTTTGTAGATTTTTGTGGTGATGATCTTGAAATTGTGATGTCAAAATTTTCTCCATAGTAGAAATTTTTATTGTCGACATTTCGAGTCTAAACCAAGCCCCAGCGTCAAGACAAAGGTCGAAGAGAAGTGAATGAAAAATGTATAATATAAATAGAGAGATGAGCAATGAAAATGGCCTTTATTTCTTTCCTCTCAAATTTTACCTTGATTTTCTTGAGTTTACGAACATCAAGCCAAATTTTCCTTCCGTACAAGGACCTTATTAGTGTTTGAAAATTTATGTGGTGATGATCTTAAAATTGTGATGTCAGAACTTTCTCCATAGTAGATATTTTTATCGTCAAAGTTTCAAGTCTAAACCAAGACCCATTGTCAAGACAAAGGTTGAGGAGAAGTGAATGAAAAATGTATAATATAAATAGAGAGATTAGCAATGAAAAATGGCCTTTGCTTCTCTCCTCTCAATTTTGACCCTGACTTTCTCGAGTGTACAAACCTCAAGCCAAATTTTCCTTCCATATAGGGAACTAATTAGTGTTTGCAGACTTTTGTGGCGATGATCTTGAAATTGTGATGTCAGAACTTCCTCAATAGTAGACATTTTTATTGTCGATGTTTTGAGTCTAAACCAATACCCATTGCCAGGACAAAGGTCGAGGAGCAGTGAATGAAAAATGTATAATATAAATAGAGAGATGAGAAATGAAAAATGGCCTCTGCTAATTTCCTCTCAATTTTTACCCTGGTTTTCTCAAGTGTAGAAACCTCAAGCCTTATTTCCCTTCCAGACATGGAACTAATTAGTTTTTGCAGATTTATGTGGTGATGATATTGAAATTGTGATGCTAGAACTTGCTCCACAGTAGACATTTTTATCGTCAACATTTTGAGTCTAAACCAATACCCATCATCAAGACAAAGGTCGAGGAGAAGTAAATGAAAAATGTATAATATAAATAGAGAGATGAGCAATAAAAAATGGCCTTTGCTGCTCTCCTCACAATTTTTACCCTGATTTTATTGAGTGTACAAATCTCAAGCCAAGTTTCCCTTCTGTACAGGGAACTGATTAGTGTTTGTAGATTTTTGTGGTGATGATCTTGAAATTGTGATGTCGGAACTTTCTCCAAAGTAAACATTTTTTTCTTCTATGTTTTGAGTCTAAACCAAGACCCATCGTTAGGACAAACTGTTAAGGAGAAGTGAATGAAAAATGTGTAATATAAATATATTTTGAGAGGACCAGTTTTTGTTGAAAATGCAATAAGAAAATCTTGATTTAATTTTGTCCTTGAATTCAATTAGGAATAAAATTGTAATTCCACATCACAAGACAACTTGTACGAGTTAAATAAGTTAATTTGACTTAGTTGTCTCAGTTAATTCGAGTTGAGGGTCTAATTTGAGTCATGTAGAGTATCCCCTACTTTATAGGAGCCCTGGTGTAACACCATCCTCCCACATCTACCTAAGTAACCGACCAACCAGGGTAAACATGTGACGAAGAGTTACTATGATATGATTAAACTCCCCATGTGTCAGTTAAGGAAGTGGAACTGATGAAAAACACTACACAGACCTTCCAAACATACTGTAAGACCCCCAAGAACCATCCAAACCTTCCAAGGGACTAGTCCCTGAGAAAAACCGATCGTTTACTACATTAAACCCTCATTCGCTCCCATAACATGGTCATGAGTGTGACAGGAACCCGATATTTTCTCCCACAGCATGGGAAAGCCTGCAAATGGAGACTTTCTCAAGTAGTTATGTGCTTGTGACTCCAAATTTTGTGCCACTTGTTCAAGGCCAGGGCTCAAGTGACTGCCAAAAACTCCATGAAACTTCTAGAAATGAAAGATAACATCAGATATATGATACAAACACTATTAATTGAACAAGAACTTGACTATACCCCTACTAGCCATGACAATAATTTCGTCAAACATGTCACAAATATGCATTATACGGGTTTAAACAATAGATCTTAGAATAGGGGTCTCATACTTATCTGAGAATCATTAAGAAGCATTGATGCCTCATCACAATAACTGCATTACCATCTATTAAGCCATATATTCATTGTACATTCAGTGATTAGCTAAAACATGATGGGAGCCATACATTTTCACTGTCACAAAACTCATTCATAACTAGCATATAACCAACATAAATATGAAGGATATAGAAACCATATAAGCCACATATAAACAAGTATATTTACCCATAAAATAACAAGGAGAAAGAGAGCTATTATTGATGATTTAATAAGCAAACTAGGTATGGGACATCCATGAACCACACGACCATAGACTAGTCTAAACCAAATCTTTCTTTGAACCAGTCACCCCCGTGCCATATTCCAAGCATGAATGTGGGATCTCATAAAACAAATCAATCAAAACCATCCAGGGCTTCCAGAGGCCAAACCACCTCAACCCTCAACTAGTGATTCCACATCATGGTGATACATCACTAACCATCACAATATTGGTCCCTACCTAAGTTGTCCAGGGCTCCAAAGTGTTTGTTCCATCCAAGGCTTCTAGGACTAGTAACTCAATACACAGTTGTTATCAGGCTTCGAGAGAATTTGTCCAACCATTTCTTTTAGGACTAGTAACTCAACCCACCAAGGGCTTCCATAGTGTTTTTCCAACCAAGGATTCCAAGACTAGTAACTCAACCCAAGATGTTACAAGTCTTCCAGAGTGTTTGTCCAACTGAGGTTTCCAGGAACTAGTAACTCAACCCACAACCAAAAGAACATGAGAACCAACCAAAAAACAAAAGAAAGGAACCCACAACACCATGGTTATCCAAGAAATTGCGAGGCTAGACAAATCCACTATCAATCTAGGAAATCCTCCATGTCAATGACATATCATAACCAGGAAACCACATGCATTGTCATGCATGCCAAAACTAGTGAGGAGAACATACATACAACTCGGTACCTGCAAGAAAAACTCATTGTATCTCTTAATCCCAATGTCTTCTTGTGCTTTCCTTATCTTCCTTTTATTTCTTTCTCCAAACCCCAAGTATGACACACACCTCCAAGAGTGCTCCAAGAAAACTCTAATTGTCCAAGAGTATGAGAGAGAAAGAATCGAGAGAGAGAGACTTGAAACCGAATTGACAAAAGCTTGCCAATTGATCCTCATAAGCCTTTTTATCAATGAGGCCTATATTTTCTTCAATTTCCATTATTTTCCTTCATTTACTCCTCACATGCGAAGCAGGACCTTTCACCTTCATTTTCTCCTATTTTCCATTATTTTCATAAATAAATGCCAAAAATTCCATTTTGCCTTTCCAAAGACTTTTCCAATTCCTTTGCCAATTCCTTAGCCATAATAACTGAAATGAACACCCACTAGGATGTTTTTCCCACCATTCAACTTGGAACATGTGTCCCATGATCTTGGTATTATATTTTTTTTACATGATTTTTTTACCAAGGCTGTTACAGAACCCTTCCCCTTGGGGGAACACCATCCTCAATGTTCAGTGACACCTACAACCAAAAAGACTATTGCAAGAAAAACATATTGCCCATTGATATTTATAACACAACTCTTTGCTGTATTTACAATGACCATTGTTGAAAACATGACAAGCATATTGCTTACAAGAGCTTTATAACATAACTCATTACAATATTTACAATAACCACATATACTCATGCACATTTGCTTCAACCAACAAATAACCATACTATCTATGGATCTTTATAAATCCAGCTCAATACAGTATTTACAATAATATACACATATGCACATTTTCTCAACTAACAAATAAAAGGATATGAGGCCTACATCCACAACAAGGGAATCCAGAGGCTCACACCTCCACCCTCAAAGTAATACCAGGATTCAACTCCTTCCTAGGAAGTCCAAAATCCAATGCTAAAGTCAAATTGCATCCAATGTCTAGCACTACAATCCTGCACTATTGTACACTTAGTGAAAAGTTACTGACTCATTGTTCTAGGGCACACTCACAATGTGCATCTAATTCCATATGGAAATGCTAATGACCAAAACAAATCCACCCTCGTCCTTCCCTTCTCTGCCACACAATCCCTCGGAAAATTATGTCACCCCATTCCACGTAGCCACACACCTTCCAAGTTCTATTGGCACCCCCATCCAGAGAAATCCATCCCTTGGCCTGGCTTCCTCACATCAAAAGATACAAAAACCAAGGCATACACCTACCTCAAAACCATCATACATGTCATATCATGCTCATGGAAATCAATGGACACTATTGGGTACTGGTGTCCCACAATGACCCTGCTCCTGAAGTGTTTTACCAACATATTTTTGCATTTTCAAATGCCTTTTGTTGTTGCTTATAACTCCTGCATTCAGTTTCAACCACCCAACCGGGCATTTCATGCTTTCTTGTACCAAGCACATAATTTCCATTAGACTAAAAAAAATTGAAATAAATTCACATCATACCTCATCGGTGGCCCGTAAAGAAGGTACAATTGCAATTCTGTTTTCTTCTTGTCGCGACAAGTCAAACTAGGTTTTTGATCAAATCATCACGTATAAACACATCACATATGGTCCTTTTATTCTACCTTTATCCTTTTCGTACACACATCGGATTGGTTGCCACACCTGACAAGCACCCAATGCCTTTGTTTCTCTTCAATCACGTACACATACACATTGTGTACATCACAACGCATACATCCACACACGATGTACAACACCATACCATACATACACCCACATGGAGCGTACGACACCACACAATACATACACCTACACCTGATGTACAATGCAACACAACACCTACGTCCAGTGTACAACAAACAAATACACATGTCACAATACCAAAACTACATAATGCACATACACAATACCACATATCCGCAACACATCATGTAAAACATGAACACAATACCACCTGTACACCAGTACCATATGTAGAACATGTACACAGTACCAGTTGTACACAACACCACTTGCACAATGTGTACACAACACCACATGTACACATCACCATTTTTACAATGTGTACACAACGCCACATTTACACTGCACCACTTATACAACATGTACACAATACCACATGTACACAACACCACATGCATGACATGTACACAACACCACATGTACATAGTGCCACATGCATGATATGTACATGAAACCACCTGCACACAACACCACATGTACATGGCACCACATGCACACAACACCACATGTACAAACATGCACACAACACCATATGTACATAGCACCACATGTACAACATGCACACAACACCATATGTACATAGCACTTCATCTACAACATGTACATAACACCATATGTACACAACACTGTATATTCAACATGCGCATAACACTATATGCACACAACACCGAATATCCATCATGCGCACAATACAATATGTACATAGCACTGCATATCCAATATGTACATAGCACCATCTATACCCATCACCACGTATGGAATATACACACAACACCATATATAAAATAGGCACACAACACCATAAGTATAATCACTGAATATACAATATGCACAACATATACACAACAGTAGCATTGCACATCCAAAACCACATTGTCTCTACAAAGCAACCTTGCTTCTAGTGCCTTATCCATGCTTTTCCTAGTATGCTGCAAAGCACACTGCTTTAATTTTGTTGATGTATCCCTCAACATAGCATGTCCATAACATAAACATAGACATATTATAAACACATAATATAAACTCATGTCCACATGATACTTACCTCATAAACTTGTTAGGGCTACTCTTCCCACTTGATTCCTCATAAGACTAGGAACTTATTCATGCCATTCACCTGCATAAGCAATATTTCCTCCACAAGAATGATCCCTGAAAACCTTGTCGAACAGTGACATAAATACATACATACATACATACATACATACATATGTTAGAGCCTAGATTTACCTCAGGCTGAAAAGGTAGGATCCAGGGCCAACATCAAACCACGCTCAACCTAGTAGCTAGCCCTACCAAGTCAGGAGAGGGCTCTCTCCGGGTCAATCTCAGAAAATGATGATCTATGGGGCTTGAGATGACTGAAATATCTTCTGATTTTAGGCAAGGTATATGTGCAAGATATTTTGATTGAATAAAATAGTGTTTTGTTGGCTCAGAGGGAAAGACACATTTTGGGGTGCGGGGATTGAGGCTCAGTTCTGCAGAGATCTCGATGGGGCAAGGTAGGCAATCGTTTTGGAACTTAAATTTTAATGAGATGGAGGGAAAATATAGGTGAGGTGTTGAAGAGGGAAAGAGCAATCATGAATCCTCCCCAAACAACTAAAGCAAACTTCAAGTAGAGCATTGCACTTTCAATGAATTCTACTTACACTCTTGTTTGTTTAGTTCAGAAGAAATAAGATAGAAATGAAATCACATAAACAAATTCACAATCACAAAGAGAAGCACTGTACCAAGACAAATTACCACATGAATCCCAAAGAGTGCTGCAAATCCTGATCTCAATTCCTTAGCCAAAATACTGAAAATGAATGTACAATGAAGCTCAAGGCTTTCTCAAGAGTCCAACCATGCTAATGACTGAAAAATAACATAATATAGACAAACATGGCTCATCCTTGCCTCTAGGGTTCGAGCTCACAAGTTTAGGGGCTGATCCAACTAATTCTAAACTGAGAACTAGAAACTAGGCAACATAACAACATGCCTCTAAAAACAAGGGAACTGATTCATTCAGTTTCAAACGACCTCTAAACTAATGAATCTACCTCTACAAGTGAAAATCTAACATATTTACATCATAATCCATCAATTTTCATCAAATTACATCATAAATTTTCCATTAGGAAAGTGAAAAAGTCAAACTGGGCGAAGCTGGGTGAAAAACAGAGCAAAACTTGGTCAAACTGGCAATTTTTCCTCTATGCGCCGCACTTGATTCTCTATGCGTAGCGCCTATTTGGACCCACTTTTGGAGGCCTTCCCAATGTCAAAATGAGCTCCAGGTGTGCTTGCTAGAAAGTTCTACCTGTCTACTTTCCAACCCAAGTGGAATATTTCAATTTGGCCTCCATTTGTCACCCCAAAAGTCCATTCTCCCAACACTGCTTCCTGTGTGTCAAAATAGGGGCAATGAGGTCATTTTTTGAGTGTTTTTTGACCTTTTGAGGGCTCAAAACCTGCCCAATTTTCTTGGCCATAGGTAGACTAGTGTAATTTCGCATGAAAAATCCAAAAATGTTGAATTTTTGAGATTTGGAGGCCTCTAGCAAAAGCGAGCGCCACGTGGCGCACATGCATAGGGTAGAAAAACCTGTTTTTTGTGCCAAAATTTTGAAAAAATGCAAAAATTGCTCCAAATTTCTCAAAATTTAGGCTAAGTCTTCTCTATCAAGTGCTGTGATGGGCCAAGGAAGCCTCAGCCAAGATCTGAAGTCCTTCATCCTCTTTTTGCCTCCTTGATGCTCTCTTCAACTTTGCTTTCAAATTCCTGATTCTTGCTTGGCACACCAAGTTCTGGGACAAATAATGATATGAAAAATTTCTAAGCATATTCTTCTCATTTATCACCTTCTCCAGCTTCCTTTCCAAGTGGATATTGACTCTTTCGAGCCATGACTCCCTATCGGAATTGATCTCTTGCTCCAAGGAAGTGAACTCCACCCTCCTCCTTCAGGCAACTTAGCGGTTTTGCCGAATGTTTTGTAACTCCATCACCACTTGCTGATCCTCAAGCTATTTGTTCCTCTGCTCTAGGTACTGTATAGTCCATTGGGCTCTATCCAAGTTGGTGGACAAGGCATCAATGTCCGCTTGTTGCTCCTTGATGATCTTTCTAAGGTTTGCACTTTCTGGGCCCATGTCAGTATCATCACCCTCAATGAGGATGAAATCAGTCTCTCGCTCACCTGATGGTCCTTCCTCCTGTAGAGACCTCTTGCCTCAGTCCTGAACCTATTGTACTAATGAAGGAACTGAAGCCCCTTCCACCCTAGGTGGAGATAACACTCGCTTTGCTACTGCAAACAACTGTCTAGTACCTCTCTGATAGGAGATGAACACCGGCACACTAGCAGTCTCATGGCCCTCTTGCTGATAAGAAGGTCCACCTGTCTCATGCCTAGCCTCTGAAGGTCCCTGTGAAGCTCTGAAAAACTCACGAGAGATGAATTCATCCCAAGTGATGCCCTGTAAACCAAGCTGATGAACGACCACAATTTTGATGAGAGCAAAATGATAAATACTGTTGAACTGCTGCTGAGGGGTCTTGTGCTACACAAGAGTGGTCATCTTCTCTATGTTTCAGCATATGAAATAAGGAATGTTCATCATCTGTACCTGAGTAAAATGCATCAGTAGCTGATGTGATAAGCATACAAGCGAGAGAACCAGCCCTCACAGGTGAAATACTTCATGATGAGTTTCATTAAAGGAGCATACTCATCCTTGAGGAACCGAAAAGGAAACACTCTCTTGAGCTGTCTCAAAAAACCAGGTTTGATGTATGGTTCATAGTGCTGTCGGTCAATTTTCTGCCTCTTGTTCCATGGTTCTCCAATGTTTGGTATGCCGATTGCCAATGAAATGGTTTCTGGTGTTAATGTGAAAGTGACACCAGCAAGAGTGGCTTGATCACCATGTAAATGCAACACAAATAAGCGGGCCAACTCATGATGAAACTGAATATTAGCAACCTTCTCGCAAAATTCATAACATGATTGATGCTGGAAACAAAAGATGGCAAGAGGGCAGGCCTGTAACTCGGCAAGAGTGGTTGGTTCTTCTCTGATATGTCTGCCACCTCTATGA
The DNA here is from genome assembly GCA_031772625.1 of Pinus tabuliformis. Lineage (NCBI taxonomy): Eukaryota > Viridiplantae > Streptophyta > Pinopsida > Pinales > Pinaceae > Pinus > Pinus tabuliformis. The sequence goes on along the minus strand of CM062811.1, from coordinate 402,961,608 downwards.
GGCCTCATGGGTGCATGTCCCTCCATGGGTGAGTCACTTTGGGTCTCCTCTTCATAATCATATGAAGGATTAGATGCCATAGCTGCTGGTAGACAAATTGACTTGGAGAAATAGGTGTTGATATGTCAAACTATGTTGGACTGCCTTTGATAATTGTTTGACCTCTGCCACCAAGGAAAAACAGTGAAACAAGGGACTATAAGGAGAGGGAAGAATAATGGGAATTTAGGGACTGTTGGGATAGAGTTAGTTAGGGAAATATGGGATGTTTGGGAGTTTTTGTATAGGGTTAGGGTTTGGTGTTTTACATTAGGAAATTTGGGAAAGGGAATTTGGGATAGGGGACTAGTGAATTTAGGGGGTAGGGGAACTTAGGGAACAATGAAATCAAGGGATAAATGGGATAAGGGAGTGATGGAGGGATGATAGATTTGGTAGCAAAATGGTTATTCAAACCCTAAGTAGCAAGTTTCTTAGAATGTCAAATGGTAGGGTTTGATTTTGTGTTTAAAACAATTACCATGCTACAACCACCATGACATAAGCACAAACTTGGATGAAGCACAATGATGGAGGCTCTACCTGGAAAATCCGTGCAATTTTGGGAAATTGGAGGTCGTTCTGGCGATTTTCGGGCCCTCTAGCTGTATGCACTATGCATTCAGCCCAATGCGCCACGCCCTCCGTATGTGCCACGCCTGTTTTATTTTACACTGGGTTCTGAGGCCCAATGCGACGCGCCAGATGAGTGTGCTGCGCCTCCTGCCCAGTGCGCCGCGCCGACAACTTTCAATAGTTTTTTACCCAAACTTCACACTCACTCACCCAAACCGTCTTGCTTTGGTTCTCTTTGCTCTTGGAATAGAAATGAACTTCAAACACTTGGAGAAATGCTTTATGCATGATCTTTTCAAATTTAATTTTACCAAAACCCATTTTCACAATGTTTTGCAAATAACTTTATTTCAAACTCTGTTTTTTGGACTTTTTTCACCTTTTTGGCTTTGTGATGAACTAAATGACCTGAGCTTTGCTTGTTTTTGCAGGTATTGGAGCTTTTGGGCTAAGGAAAGAAACCAGGGTGCAGATGAAGAAATTTACAATGAGGGAAACAAAATTTTCATGATTTTTTACAATAAAAACTAAATACTTTGTTTTTTCCTCAAAACAGAGTTTTGAGGAAAAACACATTTTCGAACACTTTGCGATGAAATTTATTGATGTTGTAATCTCCTCATGGCCTGCTCGTAATTATTGGACACTTTAACACATTTTTTGACGAAACCCTAATGAAACCCTAGACCTAATTGACCATGAAACCCTAAAGACAACTTCTGCAATTTTCGAGATAAAAGGGAGACTGTATATGTTTTTAAATGAACAAACATGAGCCAACTGGTAGATAACATGAGGGAAACTGTAGGAATGCCACTACCGTCAGATGATCTATGCACCTAATGGAATGCAAATGATTGGGCGGGACACCTAATATGAAATGCAACAAGAGGATTTGATCTCTGACGGAGGGATGAAAATACCGACTCTAACATTGGCTCCAATGGGGATGGTAGCTCTGTGGAGGTGCCAAGAACTACAAATCTCTGGGAAAGAACAGTGCCTTCGTCCATTGGGCTATGGAGTCAATAACTTCGACATAATAAAACTGAACTCATGACTGCAAGACTCAATTTCAGGACTGAACGCGACTCAAATTGACTCATTTTCAAGGCTGAAATTGATCGAAAGACTTGACTCTAACAAACCAAACCAAACTGAAATCAAACTTCAACTTTATAACCTTCACCTCGGGCCCCAAGCTGAAGAATGAAAACAACACACTCTTGCAATGGAATTTAAACAAACCGGTATATACAATGATGAATAGGACAATAGAAAACAGTTCATACAATATACCGTTTGAGGAGCCGACCATTGACCGACCCACTAAGATAGTCTTCGCCATTCAGCTCTTGCAAAAGGAAAGCATTCTGGCCCCGATGTGCAGCAATCTTGTATGGTCCTTTCCAAAGATTTTCAAATTTTCCATGCTTACCCTTCTCTTCATTCCTTGCATCCCATTTCAACACGATGTCTCCGATTTCAAACCTGTCCACCTTTGCTTTCCGGTCCTATATCCTCTTAATTCGTTCTTGCAGTTTGGAAGTATGTTGAAATACCTCCTCTCTAGTTTGCTGCAATTGTATCATTTGGTTGATCCTCCACTGCAAACCATCATCCTCGCTACCAGCTTCTTGCAACAATTTTACCACTGGGACAGCCAAAGATGTCGGGAAGATTGTGTCCACATCATACACAAGCTCAAAAGGAGACATGCCGATAGATTTCTTTTGACTTACCCTGTCTGCCCAAAGTGCATTGACCAACTTTTTGTGCCAACTCTTCTTGTTAGTTTCCAGCAGCTTTTTGATGATATTGACAAGAGATTTGTTGGAGGATTCAGCCAAATCATTACCTTGTGGGTAATAGGCAATCGAATGCCCCAAATAAATTTGATACTTATGACAGAAGTCAATCATTCTTTTTTATTTAAAGGCTGCTGCATTGTCAGTGATCAACTTATTTGGACATCCAAAATGAGACATAATGTTGTTTTCAAGAAATGAGATAATTACCGAATCAGTGGCTTGCCTTGTTGGAATTGCCTCTATCCATTTGGTGAAATAATCCATCGCTATGAGGATCCACTTATGCTAAGCTGAAGAAGAAGGATGAATCTCACCAATAAAATCTAAACCCCACTGTTGAAATGGAGCGCTTACTTCAATGGGCTTGAGTGGTAAAGGCTGCAACTTCCGCTTACCTTGAAAAATTTGACATTCGTGACAGCTGGCCACTATTTTGTACACATCAGCAAATATACTTGGCTAATAGTACCCTACTCTCAAGATTTTATTGGTTGTTGTCTTCCAAAAAAGATGGCCCCCGCAATCTCCCTTGTGAAAATCTTCCATCACTTGTTTTGCCTCTTCTTCTACCAAACAATTTAGCAGGATGCCACTGGGATCTTTCCAATAAAGTTCACCATTCATGATACAAAATTTTTCAACCTTCAACTTCAAGGTCCTACTTTTGTTCTTGGCCATTCCGGGTGGTGATGATAGATTTTGAAGCACATAAACAATGTCTGAATACCAAGGAGAAAGGAGGAAAATTTTTGATACCTGAGTGGGCAGATTTTCTTCATCTTCCTCGAACATAGCAGCAATTAGATTAATGTCCAAGGCATGTAGATTTGACTCAGCCATAAGTTTTTCCAGCCCCTGTGCTTTAATGAGCTTTGTCAGTTTGATTTCTGAATACCAAGGATAAAGGAGGAAAATTTCTGATACCTGAGTGGGTAGATTTTCTTCATCTTCCTTGGACATAGCAGCAATTAGATTAATGTCCAAGGCGTGTAGATTTGACTCAGCCATAAGTTTTTCCAGCCCCTGTCCTTTAATGAGCTTTGTCGGTTTGATTTCTACATCATATTCCAGCAAGGCAGCAATCCATTTGCCTCTCCTTCCCTCTGGATCTGTTTGAACTAGGACATCTTTGACAGCGGCATTAGGAACATAAGAAAGGATGTGAGAATGCAAAATATAAACCCGAAAATATTTAAATGCTTTAACCAATGCAAGGGCTTGTTTTTCAATAATATTATACTTCAATGCCGCATCCCTTATGGTTCTGCTGAAGAATGCAATTGGTTTTTCGAGCTGGTCTCTCTTCTGCATCAAGACCACTGCCATAGTATGATCCGAGGCAAAGGAAAACAAAATAAAATATTGAGTATAGTCCAGGCTTATCAAAACCAGAGCTGAAGAAAGAGCTAATTTCAAAAAATTAAAAGACTTAATTGCTTCCTCGGTCCACCTTACTGCACTATCCTTTTTTAGCATGTTTGTGATCTCTCTTAAGTGTTCTGCAAGATTGGGAACAAAGCGACGTAGGAAATTTATCTTACCATTGAAGGATTGGATTTCTTTCTTACTTCGTGGGAAATCAATATTTTGAATGGCCTCCACCCGAGCTGGATCGATGCGGATACCCTCCTTTGAGATAATATGCCCGAGAAGCTTGCCTTCATCCATGGCAAACAAGATTTTCTTTGGATTGAGCAAGATGCCATACTTCCTACACCGCTGAAAAACAATCTTCAAATGATAGAGGTGCTCTTCATCTGTATTAGAGAAAATTGTTAAGTCATCAAGATAAATAACTAGAAAAACATATTTTTCATTGGCAAATGCTATATCCATCGCCCGCTGAAAGGTTGCACCAGCATTTTTCAATCCAAACGGCATCTTTGCATAATGAAAAGTTCCCCACGGAGTGGTGAACGTTGTTTTGTCACGATCATCCTCATGGACCAAAATTTGGTTATAACCCAAATAACCATCGAGTAGTGACATCTGTGATGCTCCAACTACCCGCTGAAGTATGTGATCCATCTTGGGCAATGGATAATTGTCTTTCAAGGAAGCTTTGTTCAGATTTCTAAAATCAATGCATAACTGAATCTCACCTGTCTTCTTGCGGATGGGAACCAAGTTTTAAATCCAATATGAAAATTTGATAGGGACTATGATACCATCTTTATACAACCTATTCACCTCCTTTTCGATTGAGGGCAGCAGCTTTGGATTTATTCTTCTTAGCTTTTGGCGAGAAGGCTTTTGATTTGGCTTGATCGGGATCACATGCTGAATTATTCTTGTGTCTTATGCCTTCAAATCTGAATAATCCCAAGCGAATACATCAATAAAAGAGGATAACAAACTGATATATTTTGCTTTTACCTGTGGGGGCAGCGCCTTCGATAATTTTACCATCTTGGGATGTTCAGCTGATCCAATGTTCACATCTTCAACTCCTTTTTCGGTTGGCAACAAGGTCGGTTTTTTAGCCACATCGTCCTAATCGAAGAGCTCCTCTAAAGGTATTAGACCTTTAGGAATGATGTTATCTTTGAGCTGAAAAACTTCCATCTGATTGACTTCCATATTCTCATCACCATTATCATACTCCATATCAATAGAAATGTCCTTGAATTTACCTTTATTTTGCAGAAATTCATTGATCTAATCATCATCTTGGGACACTTGCCAATACCTTTGATTGTCAGGCACAGCCAGGCGATGCTTCACATGAATCTCAAACTTATTGTTTGAGTTCATAGGAATCTTCAAATTGCTTGCTACTGTTGCAAGTGAATCTGCAATGACATTCTGAGCACGGGGCACACAAGTTATAGTGTAATCAGAAAATACTTTCAAGATATCCAACACCGCATTGCGGTAGGCCCGCATTTGGGGATTCTTAGCTTGATACTCGCCTTTCACCTATTTTATAACTAACTCGAAGTCGCCATACACTGAAATCCTCTTAGCATTTAATTTTCTAAGAACTTTCAAACCAGCAATCAAAGCTTCATATTCAGCCTCATTATTTGAACAGTCAAAAGCTAATTTATAAGAGCATACCCTTACATTACTCAGCACTTTGTTTGGGGCGAAAACTGGGCTGCGTATCCAAATACCAATTCCAGCACCTTCCCTTCCTACAGCGCCATCAAAGTCCATACTCCATAGGCCTGTTTCATCCTCTTCCAAATGCTGAAACTCTTTTTCTTTACCTTGTTGTCCATCAATATGTTGCTGCTGTCGAACTATTGTTTTTTCAGCGATGCCATCAAGTCTTTGCCGCTCTTGTCTCAAGGCTTCTCTAAAATTTTCAGTAATCTCAGGAATGTATTCTACTTCCACTAGTTTACTATTTACATCATTAAAACTATCTGAATACAAAACAAATGACTCTAGATCAGTATGTACATAGTTGATCGGATGATTTACCGGTTTCTCCTTGTTGGTGATCATGTACTTCATCTTCTGCTCCCGGTATAGTTTCCTCATCTGACCAAACATGGGAATCGTAGCATAGGAGAAATCAAGTTTCATTGTCCCTTTAATCTTTGTTCCCCAAGATCTGGAAAGAAGAATGCCAAATCTAGGAGGTATATCCGCCACCACCACATCCATCAAAACATTTTTAGCCGGAATCTGATCCAAACTGACCACCAAATCCTTGATAAGCCCAATGCACCTTACTCTACCGAAATCGAAAGAGTAAAGATAATGGTATTTCCTTGTGATGTCCAATCCCAATTTCTCCATGATGGCTTTCGGCATAAGATTATGAGAAGCTCCGGAATCAAACATAGCATTATGTAAAACAAAGTCATGCACCCTGAGACTGATATAGAAAGGAGCAACATCACTATCTTGGGATTGACCTTCCAATGCTGGCCCAAAGATCAACTTGGGACTATCATCCTCCACATTTACCATGTGTGATGATGGATATAAGCTCAAAATTTTAGACACCTGACTTTTATAATTGTTGTTCTTCATCAACTCGGTCAAAGGAATGGATATTTTCAACTTAGAAATTTCATTTTCTAAGTTAAAAACTGAAACTTTTTCTACCTCTCTTGCTGGAACATCCTTCTTTTCCGTTTTCTCCTTTGACACATTTGGCTGATTTGGTCTTTCAGTTGCTGATGTCACTTTGCTGGTGCTACGATTAGCTGTCTCTTTTGCCTTTTTCTGCACATTGGGAGGATCATTCTTTGACGTTTTTGCCTCCTTCCTTTTCTGAATTGGATTTACAGGCACATCTCTATTTCGAAGTGAATATTGCCACTAATGAGCTGAAAAATCATTCATGTATCCTCTTTAGTAATCATCGGACTCTTCCTCAAGAATCATCTCATTTGCCAAAATAAAATTTTCATCCCCTCGTTCAGCTGGATTCTCGGAGTACTCCTCATCTTCAGTGATGTAAATTGGCATGTCATCAGGCGTAAAGAAATGATTTTCTTCTCCAATCACATTCTCCTCCTCTTCTGATTCTGGACCAAGTACAACATTCTGTTGTAAAGGTGTCTGCACTTGCTGCTGCACTGCTTGATCTTGGGCTCGTTGCTCTCTTTGTTTGATCCTATATTGGGGCTGCTGCTGGCCACGGAAGTTAGGATTTCTGATCTATGGTTCAGACTTGTCAAGCTTCAGTCTATCAAGCATCTATTCCACCTTTCGAAGCACTTGATCTGACGAGGAGGACTCTTCTTTAATTGTGACTTTCTTTTTAGCTCTTGCCCTAGCTCGTTTGGCTAGCAGATTTGCTTCGGCGCTGACCACAATCTTTTGCATGTCTTCCAGAGTAGCCAGATCTCTTTATCTTAATTGGTAAGCCATATCAGTGTTAAAACCATCCGGAAACTTAATCAAGGCTAGCCCCACGGGTGGCTTTATATGATCAGGGATTGCATTGTAGACTGAATTGAATCTAATACAGTAATCTTGAACAGACTCAGCAGCATTCCATTTGATGTTCTCATACTCGGAAAGGATCTGGAGGGGATTTTTATTCACTTCCCAGCGGTCAAAAAATTGTCTCTGTAGATTGGCCAATGTAGTGATGCTTGCAGCCGGCAAGGCCCTGAATGATTTCCTTACTTCACCACCAAATGTTTGTACAAAAAGTCTCATGGTTACATTTTCTGCATCAATCTCATAAAGATCAAAGAAATCCATCATTATTTCCACATGTTGCTGAGCTGTGACACCATGAGGAGTGCCATCAAACAAAGGAATTTTGCTTTGATAATCGACGGGCATATCATCCAAATTTTGAGGCAGTACAAGAGGTGCAAAGCGAGCAGCCATTGCTCTTGGTGGATTTGCAATCGGTCTTGGGGATGTTGGTGGAGTAGGTGGAGCTGATGTATGGAGAGTATGAGGAGGTGTATGCGGAGGTGAAGCAATCTTGGCTATTTTAGGAGTAGAAGGAGTAGATGGAGGCGATACTACTGCAGATTTTTTATCAGAAATAGTAGGTTGCATAGGAATAGTAGGAATGAAAGGAGGTTCAGTGGGAATTCTTGAACTAGACGCAATTGTAGATGACCCAAGGGTTGCAAAAGCAGTCTCTAAGAAATTAGCAATATTATAAGCCACAATTGTAGTCTGGAGCTGGTTCAAAATATAATCATCAATAGATTTATTGGCCCTTTCAGTTTCAAGATTTCGAACAAACTCAGGATTTAAGGCAGTTGAACCAACAGCGCTTTTAGATTTGGTTTCAAACAAAGACAACTCAAATTGCTCATCAAATTCAAGATCCTCAATATACTCAAAACCAATAGGACATGATTGAGCTTTAAACAAGGGAATGATAGAACTTCCTTGGCGAACGATTCTTGGAATAAGATTGGGATTTTCATAGACAGGAGGAGGATCAGGATTCGGATTTTCTTTGGTATGTCTTCTGGAAGCCAGTGTGTTATTGTTTTCAAGAGATCAAATGGACATTAACAACTTGTTCAGCCTATCAAATCCTAAACTTATCATCCAAAAGCTTAGAATTCTCAGATGTACTGGGGTGATCTGCAAGTTAGATACTCCGTTTATAAGACTAGACTAGAGATTGACTGAAGTAGCGTTTATCTACTTGTGCTAATGCAAAGCAAAAGCGTTTCGAAGGCTACCTGGCTAATCTTCAGGCTCCGTCTGTAGTTTATAAAACGAAGAATACCAACAAACAAACAATTTATTCCCTAGTATGGTCGCCACTATGTTAGAGCCTAGATTTACCTTAGGCTGAAAAGGTAGGATCCAGGGCCAACATCAAACCACGCTCAGCCTGGTAGCTAGCCCTACCAGGTCAAGAGAGGGCTCTCTCCGGGTCAATCTCAGCAAATGATGATCTATGGGGCTTGAGATGACTGAAATATCTTCTGATTTTAGGCTAGGTATATGTGCAAGAGATTTTGATTGAATAAAATAGTGTTTTGTTGGCTCAAATGGAAAGGCACATTTTTGGGTGCGGGGATTGAGGCTCAGTTCTGCAGAGATCTCGATGGGGCAAGGTAGGCAATCATTTTGGCACTTAAATTTTAATGAGATGGAGGGAAAAGACAGGTGAGGTGTTGAAGAGGGCAAGATAAACCATGAATCCTCCCTAAACAGTTGAAAACATCAAACAACTAAAGCAAACTTCAAGTAGAGCATTGCACTTTCAATGAATTCTACTTACACTCTTGTTTGTTTAGTTCAGAAGAAATAATATAGAAATGCAATCACATAAACAAATTCACAATCAAAAAGAGAAGCATTGTACCAAGAAAAATTACCACATGAATCCCAAAGAGTGCTGCAAATCATGGTCTCAATTCCTTAGCCAAAATACTAAAAATGAATGTACAATGAAGCTCAAGGCTTTCTCAAGAGTCCAACCATGCTAATGACTAAAAAATAACATAATATAGACAAACATAGCTCATCCTTGCCTCTAGGGGTTGAGCACACAAGTTTAGGGGTTGATCCAACTAATTCTAAACTGAGAACTAGAAACTAGGCAACATAACAGCATGCCTCTAGAAACAAGGGAACTGATTCATTCAGTTTCAAACAACCTCTAAACTGATGAATCTACCTCTACAAGTGAAAATATAACATATTTACATCATAATCCATCAATTTTCATCAAATTACATCATAAATTTTTCATTAGGAAAGTGAAAAAGTCAAACTAGGCAAAGCTGGGCGAAAAACAGAGCAAAACTTGGTCAAACTGACAATTTTTCCTCTATGTGTCGCGCCTAATTCTCTATGCATAGCGCCTGTTTGGACCCACTTTTGAAGGCCTTCCCGATGTCCAAATGAGCTCCAGATGTGCTTTCTGGAAATTTCTACCTATCTACTTTCCAACCCAAGTGGAATTTTTCAATTTGGCTTCCATTTGCCCCTCCAAAAGTCCATTCTCCCAACACTGCTTCCTTTTGAGTGTTTTTTGACCTTTTGAGGGCTCAAAACCTATCCAAATTTCTTCGCCATGGGTAGACAAGTGTAATTTTGCATGAAAAATCCAAAAATACTGAGTTTTTGAGATTTGGAGGCCTCTATCAAAAGCGAGCACCACGTGGCGCGATGCATAGGGCAGAAAAACCTTTTTTTTTGTGCCAAAAATTTGTAAAAATGCAAAAATTGCTCCAAATTTCTTGAAATTTGGGCCGAGTCTTCTCTATCAAGTGTTGTTATGGGCCAAGGAAGCCTCAGCCAAGATCTGAAGTCCTTCATCCTCTTTTTGCCTCCTTGATGCTCTCTTCAACTTTGCTTTCAAATTCCTGATTCTTGCTTAGCACACCAAGTTCCGGGACAAATAATGATATGAAAAATTTCTAAGCATATTCTTCTCATTTATCACCTTCTCCAGTGTCCTCTCCAAGTGGATATTGACTCTTTCGAGCCATGACTCCCTATCTGCATTTATCTCTTGCTCCAAGGAAGTGAACTCCACCCTCCTCCTTCGGGTAGCTTGGCGGTTTTGCCAAATGTTTTGTAACTCCATCACCACTTGCTGATCCTCAAGTTGTTTGTTCCTCTGCTCCAAGTACTGTATAGTCCATTGGGCTCTATCCAAGTTGGTGGACAAGGCATCAATGTCTGCATGCTGCTCCTTGATGATCTTTCTAAGGTTTGCACTTTGTGGGCCCTTGTCAGTATCATCACCCTCAATGAGGATGAAATCAGTCTCTCGCTCACCTGATGGTCCTTCCTCCTGTAGAGGCTTCTTGCCTCGGTCCTGAACCTGTTGTGCTAATGAAGAAAGCGAGGCCCCTTCCACCCTAAGTGGAGATAACACTCGCTTTGCTACTGCAAACAACCGTCTAGTACCCCTCTGATAGGAGATGAACACCGGCACACTAGCAGTCTCATGGCCCTCATGCTGATAAGAAGGTCCACCTATCTCATGCCCAGCCTCTGAAGGTCCCTGTGAAGCTCTGAAAAACTCACGAGAGATGAAGTCATCCCAAGTGATGCCCTGTAAACCAAGCTGATGAACGACCACAATTTTGATGAGAGCAAAATGATAAATACTGTTGAACTGCTGCTGAGGGGTCTTGTGCTGCACAAGAGTGGTCATATTCTCTATGTTTTGGCATATGAAATAAGGAATGTTCATCATCCGTACCTGAGTAAAATGCATCAGCAGCCTGATGTGATAAGCATACAAGCGGGAGAACCGGCCCTCACAGGTGAAATACTTCATGATGAGTTTCATTAAAGGAGCATACTCATCCTTGAGGAACCAAAAAGGAAACACTCTCTTGAGCTGTCTCAAAAAACCAGGTTTTATGTATGGTTCATAGTGCTGCCGGTCAATTTTTTGCCTCTTGTTCCATGGTTCTCTAATGTTTGGTATGCTGGTTGCCAATGAAATGGTTTCTGGTGTTAATGTGAAAGTGACACCAGAAAGAGTGGCTTGATCACCATGTAAATGCAACACAAATAAGCGGGACAACTCATGATGAAACTGAATATTAGCAACCTTCTTGAAAAATTCATAACATGATTGATGCTGGAAACAAAAGATGGCAAGAGGGCAGAAATGTAACTCGGCAAGAGTGGTTGGTTCTTCTCTGATATGTCTGCCACCTCTATGAGACCTCCTAGGTGCATGTCCCTCCGTGGGTGAGTCACTTTGGGTCTCCTCTTCATAATCATATGAAGGATCAAATGCCATAGCTGCTGGTAGACAAATTGCCTTGGAGAAATAGGTGTTGATGTGTCAAACTGTGTTGTACTTCCTTTGATAATTGTTTGACCTCTGCAACCAAGGAAAAACAGTGAAACAAGGGACTGTAAGGAGAGGGAAGAATAATGGGAATTTAGGGACTGTTGGGATAGAGTTAGTTAGGGAAATATGGGATGTTTGGGAGTTTTTGTATAGGGTTAGGGTTTGGGGTTTTACATTAGGAAATTTGGGAAAGGGAATTTGGGGTAGGGGAACTTAGGGAACAATGAAATCAAGGGATAAATGGGATAAGGGAGTGATGGAAGGATGATAGATTTGGTAGCAAAATGGTTATTCAAACCCTAGGCAGCAAGTTTCTTAGAATGTCAAATGGTAGGGTTTGATTTTGTGTTTAAAACAATTACCATGCTACAACCACCATGACATAAGCACAAACTTGGATGAAACAATGATGGAGGCTCTACCTGGAAAATCGTGTGATTTTGGGCGATTGTAGGTCATTCTGGCTATTTTCGGGCCCTTTAGTTGTATGCGCTGCACATTCAGCCCAATGCATCGCGCCCTTCGTATGCGTCGCGCCCGTGTTATTTTACACTAGGTTCTATTGCCCAATGCACCGCGTCGGATGAATTCACCGCGCCTCCTGCCCAGTGCGCCGTGCCGACAACTTTCAGCAGTTTTTTACCCAAACTTCACACTCACTCACCCAAACCGTCTTGCTTTGGTTCTCTTTTCTCTTGGAATAGAAATGAACTTCAAACACTTTGAGAAATACTTTATGCATGAGCTTTTCAAATTTAATTTTACCAAAACCCATTTTCATAATGTTTTGCAAATAACTTTATTTCAAACTCTGTTTTTTGGACTTTTTTCACCTTTTTGGCTTTGTGATGAACTAAATGACCTAAGCTTTGCTTGTTTTTGCAGGTATTGGAGCTTTTGGGCTAAGGAAAGAAACCAAGGTGCAGATGAAGAAATTTACAATGAGGGAAACAAAATTTTCATGATTTTTTACAATAAAAGCTAAATACTCTGTTTTTTCCTCAAAACAGAGTTTTGAGGAAAAACACATTTTTGAACACTTGGCGATGAAATTTATTGATTTTGCAATCTCCTCATGGCCTGCTGGTAATTATTGGACACTTTAACACATTTTTTGACGAAACCCTAATGAAACCCTAGACCTAATTGACCATGAAACCCTAAAGACAACTTCTGCAATTTTCGAGATAAAAGGGAGACTGTATATGTTTTTAAATGAACAAACATGAGCCAGCAGGTAGATAACATGAGGGAAACTGTAGGAATACCACTACCATCAAATGATCTATGCGCCTAATGGAATGCAAATGATTGGGCGGGACATCTAATATGAAATGCAACAAGAGGATTTGATCTCTGACGGAGGGATGAAAATACCAACTCTAACAACATATACATAAATATTAGCATAAAACAATAATGGTCCTATCAGACAACAACATACATACATACATACATATATACATATAAACATTAGCATTAAACAACCATGATCCATGATGACCCTGTCAGACACGACATACATACATACATACATGTATACATATATAAACATCAGCATAATCACGATCACAACATAATTACCAGATAGCATAAGGTCAAGGTTAAGAGAATGCCCTTTATCTATGCACAACATTGAGAACAACCATTCCCAACATAACCAAGGCTTTTGACACCTCAAATCCAATTACTTTACCTTTCCCGATTACTTTTATCATGACTGTCTTGCCACCATCCATTTACCTCGATGAACCCAACGAATCCAACTAGCTGTCATACTCTTTCTTTCAACTTCCCTTACCATATGCACCAACTTCATCTGAGTAAATTACTTGTTGGGTCTCATTCAAGTCTTCCCAAGATCCATCAACTTTCCCCTTTCCCAAACCAATTCCCAAGACCCTCAAACATAAAAGGAAAGAACAAGAAACAAACAAGAAGAAAACCATGAAATACCAATAGTGATACGACACCACAAACAAAGTGGCATGGCCATGTACTAGACACAATCAAAACCAAAAATCAAGTGCAAAAAATCACAAAATATAAAAATCACAAGACTAGCAAAAAAACACCATGACTCAATCCCCCTAGTTCCCAATATTTCCAAAGGAAAGCTCAACCTGAGCCTTCTTCAAGATTTCATGGCAGTTTCTTTTTCCATGCAATCCACTGCATCATATTGCCATAAACACATAATTGTCAATGCATAAATAATCATAACAATATACCAGTTACCTTACCTTGTTGTGCCAAGCATGTTTCCTTACAACTAAACACATCCATGTCATCTCTCAAGGGACTCCAATCCTTTGATGAATCTAGCCATAAATAGAACCAATTGTTATACCTATTAAATACATATTTATGAATATAACACATATCCTCATAATGCCAGACAAATTAGGGTTAAGAAGACTTATTTTATGCAAATCACTCATGTGTTTGGAATTGTGGTTCCAAATATAGCCCAAAGGAATTCTCACCCAATTCCTTCATTTTACCTTTTTACCTTGCTGCAATCAAGTATTACTATGTACTGTCACATCACACTGTTGTTAGTTATATAAAAAAATCATTTATTACCTTGTAACACTAATGCCAATCATGTTTCCCTACAATTTCTCACACATGTCAGTCGCACATTCCAAAGATCAAGATATCATGTCTATTAATTTGAAAACAACCTTTATCAAGATTAACAACCATGTCATATTCAACTCATAGTCAACAACCATAATACTACAACTAGAACTTATTTACACTCAAGTGCATACCAACTATGTCAACACATAATGTGTTAGTACAACCATCTTAAAACAAAATCATTCCTTCATGCAACCTTACAAACACATACTCATATCATGCAATTAATAAAACATTCAAACAACAGATAGATGACATAATCAAACATTCAAGCACCAAGTAAACGACATAAGCAACTCATACCTTAATGTATCTCAGGGGAGGTTATCTTGTCTACACAATCAATATATATTAGCATGATATAAATTCACAAAACATCAACTTAAACATAAGTAATTTCATGATATCCATAACAGTGACTAGCTAACATGTTCACGTCATAAGCTCATTAAAATTGTCATTCATGCATAGAAATCGCATAAGCACAGCTAGTCTAGATTAGTACAACACAATGTCACAAATAAGTCGACTCATACCTGAATATCATAACCATAACCATCTACATAGGCCAATCCAAATTAGCATGATACATATAACATCAAGATCTTAAAGCAATAACCCTAATCATCAAGTTAACTATCATATAACAACAAGTTAACATATAACATACTCATCAACAACATATAACATAATAATCAAGTTAAGATATAACATAATCATCAAGTTAACTAACATAAAACAACAACAAAAATGCATATAACAAGAAGTTAATATCATTCATGCTATTCAACACATGTGCATATGACCACACTAATTCACTAGCATCTATCATGCATGTAACGACAACAACAATAAAATGACAAACATGTATATAACCCTAATTCATATAACAATCCATTAACTAGCATACCTACATACAAAACATACAATACTTATATGACAACCTACTTTTACCCCCAAAGTCTAGTGTTGCAACCTCGCTTTGATGATCTACATCTCCTGCTCTATCTATGCCAACACATCACCATCATAACAATCGACAACATCATGATGACACAAACTACATACAATGACCTCACAATGCATGTTTGACCTACTATACATGCATAACTATAATCAAGATAATGCATACATGACAACGTATAGTCATTGACATGCATAACACATGCATAACCGACATGTGCTCATGACCACCACATCCAACAACAAACATGGAAACACAAGCACCTAGTCCACAAACATAAAGAACACATATGAAACTAACATGTATGCATAACCAACACACGGTCCATCCAATCCAAGTGTTGAACCATGCTCAAATACTACTCTATGGTATCAGATATCACCCAAAGAGAGAAAAAACTAGACATCACCCAAAGAGAATGAAGCTTGATCTGATACCACTCTGTAACACCCTCCTCCCACATCTACCCAAGTAATTGGCCAACTAGGGTAAACATGTGACAAAGAGTTTTTATGATATGATTCAACTCCCCATGTGTTAGTTAAGGAAGTGGAACCGATAGCACACACTACACATACCTTCCAAACATATTGCAAGACCCCCAGGAGCCATCTAAATCTTCCAGGTGACTAGCCCTTGAGACAAACTAACCTTTTACTGCATTAAACCCTCAGTTGCTCCCATAACAGGGTCATCAATGTGACTGGACCCCTATAGTTTCTCCCACAGCATGGACATGCCTGCAACTCGGGACTTTCCCAGGTAGTTCTATGCCTTTGACTTTGAATTTTTTGCCACTTTTTCAGGGTCAGGGCTTAGGTCACTGCCCAAAACTCCATGAAACTTCCATAAATGAAAGATAACAATGGAACAATGATACAAATTCAATTACTTGAACAAGCACTTGACTGAACCCCTACTATCCATGACAGGCATTTCGTCAAACATGTCACAAATATGCATTCTACAGGTTTAAACAATATATCTGAGCATAGGGGTCTCATACTTATATTAGAATCGCTAAGAAGCTTTGATTCCTCATCACAGTATCTGCATTACCATCTTCTAAGCCATATATTCATTATAAATTTAGTGACTAACCAAAGCATGATGAGAGCCATACATTTTCACTATCATTAAAGTCATTCGTAACCAACATATAACCAACAAAAATATCAAGGATAATGCAATCATATAAGAACATATAAACAAGTATATTTACTCATAAAATACCAAGGAGAAAGAGAGCTCTTATTGATGATTGCATAAATTGACCAGGTATGGGACTTCAATGAACCACCCAATCGTAGACTAGGCTGAACCAGATATTTCTTTGAGCCAGTCACCCCCATTCCATATTCCAAGCACGAATGTGGGATCTCATAAAAAAAATCTATCAAAACCATCTAGGTCTTCTAGAGGCCAAACCACCTCAACCTTCAACCAGTGATTCCACCTCACATTCTAACATCACTAACCATCACTATATTGGTCTCTACCCAATTTTTCCATAGCTCCAAAGTGTTTATTCCAACCAGGGCTTCTAGGACTAGTAACTCAACCCATAGCTTTTGTCGGGCTTCTAGAGAGTTTGTCCAACTAGGGCTTCCAGGACTAGTAACTCAACCCAAAAGGGGCTTCCAGAGAATTTTTCCAACCAAGATTCCAAGATTAGTAACTCAACCCAAGCTGTTACAGGGATTCTAGAGTGTTTGCCTAACCGAGGATTCTAGGAACTAGTAACTCAACCCACTGCCAAAGGAACATGAAAACCAACCAGAAAACAAAAGAAAGGAACCCACAACACCATGGTTATCCAAGAAATGGCAAGGCTAGGAAAATCCATTGTCAATCCAGGCAATCCTTGATGCCAATAACAAATCATAACCAAGAAATCACATGCATATGCCATGCATGCCAAAACTAGTGAGGAGAACATACATGCAACTCGGTACCTGCAAGCAAAAACCATTGTAACTCGTGATCCTGATGTCCGCTTGTGATTTACTTCTCTTCCTTTGCCTTCTTGCTCCAAACTCCAAGTATGCCACACTCCTACAAGAGTGCTCCAAGAAAAAACTTTGTGTCCAAGAGCATGAGAGAGAAAAAATAGAGAGAGAGCTCCAAATTAGAACTAACCAAAGCTTGTCAACTGATCCTTAGAAGCCTTTTTATCAATGAGGCCTCTATTTTCTACAATTTCAATTGTTTTCCTTCATTTTCCTCCTCACATGAAACCTGTGACCTTTCATCTTTCTCTTATCCTATTTTCCATTATTTTCATAAATAAATGCCAAAAATTCCATTTTTCCTTTCCAAAGCCTTTGTCATTTCCTTTTCCAATTTCCTTAGCCATAATAACCAAAATGAACACCCACTAGGATATTTTTCCCACCATTCAGCTTGGAATATGTGTCCCATGACCTTGGTCTTATCTTTTTTTACATGAATTTTTTACCAAGTCTGCTACACCTGGTTGATTTTATTTTGAGTTATAATTAATTAGTTCAATTTAGCTAAGTTAAAGTCAATTAAACTAGTTCCAACTTATGGAGGAACTAGTAGGAGGTTAGATAGTTGGGTGTTGCTTCATGTGTTCAACCAGTTAACTAATGATTTAGTCATAAATAACTCATGCATGTCAGATATGAGAGTTACATAGTTGAGATTGGAGTTCAAGGGAAATGTAATATTAGTTGTATAATGATCTGAATTGTATATGTGCTATATGCAGTTATAGGAAGGCATATGAGGATTGTGCAATTCCAATTGAGGAATTTCCCTAATTAATGGGGGGATAATTCCCAAGGAAACAGAGCAAGGAAATAGGGAATTGGGAAAGCAGAAAATTGGTTAAGTTTTGGCCTAGGCCTATATAGGAAGCTATGAGACATATAGAGATAGTGCAGAGGTTGCTCGGGCTTGAGAAAAGCATTGTAATATTCTCATATGTTTTTAATAATGCAATATATAGATAGAAGGGGTTTTTAGTTGTGGCTTTCCCCAGGAAATCATTGTGTAATTTTTTGATTGAATTCTTTCTCTTGTATACTTCGTGATTTCGCGATATTTTAATTGTTTCTGCTTATGAGTAGAGTAGATTCAATTCTATTGTTTTAGTAAATTAAAATTATCAGTTTGAATCTACAAGGAATATCTATAGTTTTGACTATTGAAGCGCTCAATTTGGATAAGGGAATGTGTATTTTTAAATTAAAGCCCACATGTGCACAATTAATCAGGTCATCTCTAAAGAAAATTGGACCAACTTAGATGGTTATAAATACAAGTGACTTCAACCTCATTTGGACATCATCATTATGATCATTTTACTTTTTACTTTGGTTTTTCTCACTCAAGTCTGAGATAGTTCGTGGATAGTTTGCTCACACAAGTCTAAGATTGCAGGGTCTGAAGCTCACACGTGTCTAAGGTTTTTGGTTTCTGACTACAGGCATGAAACAAGAAGATTTTGGTCATAACCACATGCTCGTAGGCTCATGCATGTGGTTGGAGTATTTTAGTCTCACGCACATCACTCTCTAGGTGCGGTTGGGACCTAGGTTTTTTTTTTTAGTTGACTGGAGATTTCACTCGTTGACCATAGGGTTCAACAATTGACTATAGATAATGATAATTTATCACAAGCTTCTAAATCACGGTTTTTGATTATTGACATTGTTGGTTTCATCTCAAGATATTGTTTAGTTTATTTTGTTGGATAGTTGTATGGATGAAGATATGTATCATTATACTCTCTTTTTCTAAATAATTCAATGACAATCTAATAAGAAGAAGAATTCGAAAGGGCTCTCCCCATAGTGGGGTTTTCCCTGATCTCTGACTAATCCTTGTGTCTCTATGTGTGAATGCTTTTCATCTATTGTTCCTTTATGTTCCACTACATCGATGATGATATTGTTCTTTCTATATAGTTGCAGATGTTGTTGAATAATGATGTAACTATGAATAATGTTATGATGTTGTGGGGTGAATTTAATATGGAAATTATGAAATTCAATTATCAAAGCAAAGAACAATATATCCCTAAGAGAAATAAATATGGTACCAAAGTTGGGCTAAATAAAAGTCATTGAAGATCACCCCTATAAAGACACCTTTGTTGGAAGCAAGACAAGATGGTGGAGACCTAAAAGAATGCTAGGGTTTGAAGGAAACCCTAGGCAATTTAACTCGTATAGTTTCAAGGATATTATGAGGTTAAGGTTTGGAAGGAACCCTGGAATATGACAAAGGTTTGAGATATGCAATATAGAAACCCTATCATGATTAATGTGAATATGTTCAAGAACTCGTGACAGATCTGATGAAGCCCTAGATGGGATAGTCTCTATTAGGCCTAGTTGTTGATGAACTTGGTTGAAATATTGAAGGCAACAATGTTATATTAACAACAGATAGTCATGAATTTTGATGGTTAGTTCAAGAGGGAGATGATCACCTCTCGTTGAAGATAAGTACTTCTTGATTTATGTTGCTCCTTTACTTTTGTATAGAATTATTGATCTGATTATTACTTATACTTCCTACATGTGTATGTGAGTATTTGGATACGTCTAACCTCTTGATGAGATGTGATATGTGGGTCCTTCCTGAGGATCATGACTAGTGTAGGAAGAGAAGAGATAGTGCTGGAAAAGGAAAAGAGGCACTTGATGAAAATTTGACAAAGTTCTCTAGGCTGCCAATGTCAAGGTGCACATGTATCTAAACACTACAACGTATATATGATGTATTGTTTCAATGTTATGTTTCAGCTGCAAATATTTGATGGCAAGTTAATCCATAAGGTATGATGGAAATATCACCTTCATGAATGACTCATATTGCATATGCATGTAAGTATGATTAATGGTTCACATGATGATATGAAGTCATGGTAAAGCTACTTAGAAACATTGATCTTTGATGTATTGGTATACTTTATATTTGGAAAAACATGTTAAATTTTAGACCTGATGGATTTCCTTAACCAAGCTAGATACATTATTTTTTATATATGGTAGCTTGATTCGATTGTTAATATTTGTGATAAGCATGATAATCTTGGTGGTAGAAGTGTAAGAATAAGATTGATATTCATGATATTCTTGTTGACCTTGGATTAGTAATCCTTACAATGTAGTAAATATGGATGCCCTAACCTAATGGACTAAGCTATATTGTGTTCATGATCTTTGATGAAACACCTACCCGTTGTCCTAATCATATGACTCTAACCCTTGATGAAAGTTTCATGTCATGTTCATATGTGATGATGAAAGTAGTTGGTACTAACATGTTATGGCCATAATGGACATTGGTTTTGGAGCTTGATATAGTTTGATTTCATGATCTAATAATTTTACTGATGCATGACAATACTATGATAGACAGGTTGATAATGATGAATTCTAAAGTGGATTCTCATTAAGAGGGAGACTCTTCATAATATCCCTACACCTATTGTCATTTGCATTAAATATATGGAAGATTCTTTACTATTGAAATAATTTTTCTAGACATAAATAGACGAATATCCAACATTGTTGCTATGTAGAAACTTTTGGTATGAGAAGAGAGGGTTTCCCTTAGTCCAAGCCCTAACCGCATGGAAAGCAAGCTTATAAGTGCGGTTATAGGCTTCCAACCACATGTAAGAAAACCTATAGGTTCATTTATGAATGTAGGTCACAAAAATGAAGCTTTATGAATAAAATTAGAATGCACCAAGAGTATGACAGTCCTACATATATGGAGTAGACATCAAAATTTCCTATGAGCGATGAAGTTTGAATTTTTTACTTACTTTAGAGAATGTAAACATGTTTACTAAACAACCTGTGTTTGCAGGGGACCAAAATATGTATATTAGTATGTTATTTTGGTTTGACCATTAAAGTTATTATATGATAGTATTTGATAAAAATTGCAAGGGTTTGACAACAATTGGCTTGTTGCCTTGACTTAGTGAGCATATTGTCTTGGATGATTGATGATGCTTTAGAAATTTGGCATGATGCTTGATGGTTCATAGATATGTTTTGGCTTATGGATTGTTTGAATTCGCTATGATAACAAATTAAGGTTTTTATAACTAATGATTTTCCTTAATGACAATGTTATGTGGGAATAATATATTTCAGTGACTAATATTGGTATTCAATAATGATTTTGTATTGGCCTCATTTCCTTTGGCACATTGGATGAAGTATAAATAGTTGTGATTCAGTATGCAGTAATATTGCAATGAATGAATGGAACTTATATGCCTCATTATTGGTATATGCATGAAACTTATATGACTTGTCCTCTATGTATCCATTCATATTTAGTGGTAGAAATGATTCATGCTATGATCATAAAGATGGCTAGATAAAATTTGATTGAATAATTCTTAGTAAATAAAAGGTTGTTGTAACTTTCTATTTGGATGAGGGCTCCACTTGACTTGGCCCAAGAGTTTGTCATTATGATATTGACATAACCTTTTATGACTTTGATAGTAGCTTTGATTTCGTAATATGACTTCGCTGATTTGATTGCATAGTGTTGATTTGTGTGAGGCTAAGTATATCGGTTTGGTTAAGTGTTATAGAAATCATCATATGAAGTGTAACACTCTCATCACACATCTACCCCAAGTAAACATCCAACCGGGGTAAATATGCGATGAGAGGCCACTATAACAGGATTCAACCTCCTAGTTTACCTTAAGGAAGTGGAATCGATGGAAACAAATCACAAAGACCTTCCACATTAGCAACAAAACTCCCATGATCCATCCCAACCACTCAGGTAACCATCCCCTGAGACCAGCTGAAGTTTTAGACCATTAAACCCTTGGATGCTCCCTTGATATGGGTAAGCATGCATCCAAGAGGCTCCATATGCTCCCACAACATGTGTATGCATGCGTCCAGGAACTTTTTTGAACAGTGTTGTGTCCACGTCTCTGGGATTTGAGCCACTTTTTCAAGACCAGAGCACAGGTCATTCCCCAAAACTCAATAACACTTTCAAAAATGAATTTACACAACATAACAATGATGCATTTGAAAAATCCAGGACAAGGTCTAGACTGAACCCCTAATAGCCATGATAGGAATTTCATCAAACATGTCACAAATATATAATCTACAGGTGTAAACAACATATCTGAGCATAAGGGTCTCATGCTTATCTGAGAATCACTAGCAAGGATTGTTCCCTTATATCATTAGCTACATTATCATCTATTAGGTCATAGATACATATTCATTCATTTACAAATCAAAACATGAGTAGAGCCATACATCATCATTGTCATAATACATGCATATAACTAGCATAATAACAACATAAATATCAAGGATACTTAAGCCATAGAATCCACATATGAACCAATATAATACTCATGAAATAATCAAGGAGAAATAATCTCATATTTATGAATGCAAAATCTAACTTGGTATGGGACTACCACGTTCCACCCAACCATAGGTTGGCTAAGCCAAGTATCTCTTCATCCAATCAACCTCGTGCCATATTCCAAGCATGAATGTGGGACTCAAACCAAAAAAACCAACCAAGACATCCAAAGGCTTAACCACCTCACCCTCATCAATAGAAACTAGGCTTTACCGCAATCCATACTGGATCACTAGGCTAAAACAATAAACATGTAATAACAAGCTTTACCATGATATCCACCAAATCACTAGTCCAAAACAATCATGGATGCCACTGGATTTATCCACCTACACAATGAGGAATTTTCATGTCTCCTAGTCTCTCGGGATTTACCATAATTCACAATCTGATCCAAGGATCACTAGGCCCTAAATCGAGACTCCACCCTCTAGGATTTACCATATATCCCACCATTCATCAGCAAGGATTCCTAGGAATAATCAAGGAAAACCATCTATAGGCTTTACCGTGTATCCTGCCATTCACCGGTCAAGGATTCCTAGGCCTGCCAAGGCAACACAACATCTGGCTTTACCACAACCCATAGTCTGTTTTAGGGGTTACTGATCTATTGTTGAATGTTAGTTGTGCTATGCTAATTTGAACTTCAGACTTATAAACAAATGTTTGTCAATTGCTTCATGTGCATGGTTCTCTTATGGTGTTTGTGATTGGAAACAGGTAAAATTTTATCAAGTTTTATGTGAAATACATGAGCAAAATAACATGAAAAACAAGTGCTAAACAACAGTAATGAAAAACACAGCAAACCATCAACATGAACACTTAACATAGTGTTTTTATGAAGGAGTTCACCCCTCTTGGGCTACATCTCCTTGGTCCATCTGTTATAGACATTTTTGTGCCTTACAGCTCTAAGCATGAAATGTCCATAATCCAAGGGATCCTAAGTCCCTAAGAGTGTTGTTCCTACCCCTAGAGGAACAAGGTCAACCAATTACAGCTTCTCCCAGAAGTTCTCCACCAGAAACTGCTCAGAATCAGTCAAATCAGGATCATTTCAGCTGCTCCACTAGCTAGCTGCGTTGCATAGCACCCCAGTACACTAGCTAGGTGCGTTGCAACGCACCTAAATGCACTACCAGGGTGCGCTGAGCGGGAAATGACAAATGGCAGTGTCATTCGGCGAGGTGGACAGACAATGGAAGCTTCCAGAATCTTCCCCAATGACACTTGCCTCACTGAGTTCAACCAAGGATGAGTAAGAGGCTCTCAGTCTCCAAGTGGAAGCAAGAACTGACAGAGAGAGGCCACAAGTCAAATCATAAGCTGACTCATCCTCTTTGCATACATCTATATATGGATCCCTCATCCTAGAGATCCAGAGGCTAGAATTTTGTACTTTGCAGAGAATTGCTGTTGGTTTTGAGATAGAGATCAGTGCATTGGGTGATTTATGCTTTGTTGGAGGTGAAGAGGGGATTCCTTTGCTAGGGGGTTGATGCTGGATCAGGAATCATCGGTTGTAACTCCTCCTGGACCTTCTTGTGATACCAATAAAACTATTTGAGTTTCTCCTACATGCTTGTGTATCAATGATGTTTTTGTTATATTTGCATGTTTAGCTTAAATCTGATCCTAAGCTATTTATGAATGTAAATCCATGTCTTTGTGTAGTTTTCCTCTTCTGTGATCTTGCAGGAACTTGGTGAAGCTGGGCAAGTAAGGGAGAAGATAGCTGGAAGCTGTCAAAGAGGAGAGAGATTGGATCAAAGGACTAGCGCAAGACACAGGTTGGTTCATCCTATTCCTCTTTGTTTACAGTTCATAAAGAAGAATACGAAAGTAGTTTTCCTTGTTTGTTGCTAAGGTACTGTCACACCTTAGTGGGATAGGGGCGTTCTGAGTAGACACTTTTCCCGTCAACAAAATGGTGACTCCGCTGGGGATCGTGTCTAGTTAGTTTGTTTGTGTTTCTCTTGTTGTTCATCTCATAAACTTAGAAGTAGCGAATCGAACTGCATTTGCCATTAACAAATGCAAAGTAGACATCTGTTATTTCAATCCATTCACTGGATCTGTTTATGATTTGAACAGCTAATTCAAAAATGATCTGATTACCCTTTGTGATAGCTCTTAAAACTCTTTTAAATCAACCCTTTGATTGTGCATTACTGATTGCTTTTACTCGGCCAAAAACCATAGATTAAATTGCAAACCGTGACCCAGAACCCGGATAGAATTCTCGTTTCTGCCCCAGCGTAGGTGCTATGAAGAGTTCCTGCATTTCAGCGCAGTTCCCGAGAGGGCAACCTGCGTTGCAATCCAGTTTCTCTGTGTACCAGGTGCGTTGATCAGCTTAGCCCTGTGCAGCTGCGGTTCTTTGCTCATTTTTTCCAGTTTTGCCTCTGATTTTTGCAGCCTGTGATCAGTATGTGTGTCTGTTTAAAAGCCCCTTTTCTTTGCCTTAATTCCGCCTCAGTTGTATAAAAGAAACTATATGTGTTTTTGTGTGTTTGTTGCGTCATTTATAGTTTCCCATTGCAAAAGTAGAATAGTCATACTTTCGTCCTTTGATTTAGATCTGTCGTAAGTGTCGATTTTGATCTTAGGAGAAAGTTTATTTGCTGTTGACAGTTGATTATGCTTTTACTTTTGCCTTTTTCTTGAATTTGTGAATTTCTAGTGTCGAAACAAGTGTTTATTTCAAAATCATAAAGTGTCGTAATCGTCTCTACCTTTTGATTTCGAAAAGAAGCTTGTTTGTGTTTTTCACTTGAAAACGAATTCAAATTTGTACAACAACTTTCTTTTTAGGCATCAATATTAAGAAAGTGAAAAACAAATACATGCACATGTGCATTTGCATATTGACAGTCTGTTTGGCTTGATTTAGGAAAAGTGCATTTACAGTGTGCTCTTTGCTCTTTGAGAAAAGATTGTGTCTTTCTTTTCCCCTTGTAGCTAGGATTTTCATTGCTGAAAAGAGATAAAAGCTTGCTTATCATCTTTAGATTGCATTTTAGGAATTACATCTGCATCTCGTGGTGAACCCAAAAGGCAAACTTCATAAGAAAGATCAACTTAAAATAAATTCAATGAACTTAACAACGCTTTGTAACTTAACGCACAACATTTAGAGGTCTAGGCTAGAGATGTATTCCGGCGTCGTAAAGCCTGGTAACTGTTGTCCTCACTGATGGTTGGGTGATTCCTCCACTTTGAGACGATAAGTGTCAGTACGGACTTGTGCTCCCACGTACCGTCGAGTATATATTGGGAGACCCCTATAGGCTTAAAACCTTTTATCCATAGGAAGCCGTGTCGGCTGCCCTACTGATCGCAATGCACCGAACACAGCATTCGGGAAGATTGACTGCCGTACCGTAAAAAGTATTCTGCAGTTTTGCGATTGGTTTGGTACTCCCTCTACCTAGATCTCCAGAGCAGTCCCTTTCGTTCCTTTTCAGACTCCTTAATGGAAAAGGTCCATCTGAGCACTTGTCACTTCAGGCTCATTAAAAATCGAAGGAGACTAGAGTCATCTTTTGTTTTTTCTCGACTCTTTAAAATTGAAAAAACAAGTTGTGTCAAAAGCGTCTAAAATTCATTTAATTAGGAAACATACTTCCCCTTTTTATTTTAGTTGATCGAGTAATCCGCAATCGTGGAAGAAAGTCAATTGAAACCCCGTCGTTCGCGGAGGCTTACGAGTCAACCGTCTTTGTCTCTGGAATCAAAACCAGTACGGACAAAGTGAACTCGTTTAACCGGTTCGAAATCTCCTATTAAATTTAGAACAAGTGTTCCAACAACATCCGAGATTCTGGTTACTCCAAACATTTCTGGAAACCCTGCCTCTACAGAAGAAGTTCAACAGCCACAGAGGGACAGTGATACTGATCCTAGTCTGAGAGTAAATGCTTGTGTTACCGAACCAGTTCCATCTACAACCGCTCGGAGAGTCTTGCTCTTCAAACATCTGTCGCTGTCGATTCCACCCCTTCTTCGGCACAAGAAATATTTTACGGACCTGAAGGTCTTCCCCTTCCACCTGGTTTGATTGCGATTGAAGAAATTGTAGAAGATCCTCAAACAAGTACTCCAACGCACTTTGGAGTCGGGGTCACTCTATTTCCTTCTTCATCAGAAGTTGGTCTACCACCAGTGGAAGTTCCTGTAGAATCGCTAGGAAATCTTTTGGATAGACTCGAAATGTCTGAACAACCGTCAACATCTAGGACTGTGTCGACTGACACAGCAACAGCAGAACTCCCTGCCGTCACTCCAACAATGTTCGCCGGCATACCATCTGTCCCAACTAGCTCTCAAACGCTAGAAGGAGCCCACTCAGGGGCTATTTCAACAGTCTGGTTCGTTCCTGTTTGTTCATCTGGAATAATATCCGGAAACTCTTGTGTTGAGTCTCAACAAATTGATCCATTTGGAGGTCAATTTGGGCAGTCTGGTCCCCAAGGGAAAACAATCCCCTTGAGTTCTGGATTACCACCGTATGGGGGGCAGTATGCCCTATCATTATCCCCTCCGGGAGGATATCCATACGGGAGTTCACAGCAATATTCAGGTTATACTGGAATTACCTCAAGTGGTTGGGTACCTATACTACCTCAACAACCAAGGGTTGTGTATTCGATGCAACAATGTGTACCTATGTCGAATATCCCGACTACACCAGCTATTGTGACAGTGTCACAAGTTCAAACGCTGCCTGTTGTATGTCAACCTCAGATTTCTCAGGTTGTAATGCAACAGCCCCTTGACCCTGTGACTCAACCACAATCGCCAACTAGTGGGGCGACACAGGCCCAGACGGGTACAATTACCCCACACCTTGGTCCAACGGTTAGTATAGCGCAACAGCGCATGGCTTCTCAACCATGGCTGGTGCAATACCAACAACCACAATTCCAACAAGTATACCAAGGTTCTGAGCAGCAAATCTTTGCGAACAGTGGACAGCCGTACATTCAAAACGGTCAAAATCAACCATTTTACAATGGTCATGTCCACCAACCTTATCAGTCATACCAGCATCAAATGCATTATGCTGGCATGCAAAGACCAACTGCTCAGGCAATACCATCTTACCCTGGGTATGCTTCGCCTAATCTAAATCAGCAGTTACCATTCGTGGCAACTTTAGAGTTACCTGATTTAAACCGGTTAACAAACGATCCAATTGCTTACGCCCCTTGGTGGCCAGCGATTCCACATAAACTTCCATCAGATATTCCTAAATTTAATGGAAATCCGGGTGAAGATCCATCGAATCACGTGATGACATTTCATCTATGGTGTTCATCAAACACCCTAAATGATGATTCGATAAGGCTTCGCCTCTTTCAGAGGACGTTAACGGGTCCGGCGGCAAAATGGTACATTGAATTGCCTAGAGCTTCGTTCGACAACTTCAGTACCTTAGCCACAACCTTTTTAACCCATTTTCAATTACCGATAAGGTATGAAATGGGAACAGAACTCCTTACGAACTTCAAACAGACAACGACCACTCACATATCTGATCATATACATGAGTGGCGACGTCGTCGTAGGATGGTAAAAACGTACGTTCCCGATCAGCTATTAGCTGAATGGTTTATCAAGTCATTACTACCTTCCATTACGGAAGATGTGGCAAAGGGGGGAGTCGTAACGGAAGAGCAAGTTATCGCTCGTGCGCAATATCTGGACTTGATCTATACTCAGTCTGGCACGCTCTACGACAAAATACCTGACGCCCCTAGACCAGAATTCTCAATTCCTCCTCCTCCTAAATCAAACAATGACTCTCACGCCGGCGATGGTGTGATTGGCACAATGGACACGAAATCGACAAAGGCTACATCTAAGAAGGCCCATAAGATTTCAGATCAAAATGCAAAAGACGAACTTCTTGCTTCGGAAGTAAATGCCGTATCGACAGATAAGGGCAAAGAAACCAAACAACCAGGAAGCAAGAAGAAAGGCAAAGGGAAGAAGAAGAAACGGGATGAATCATCACCTGAAAAATCTTCTTCAAACCCTCCTGGAAATAGGAAACCAAAAAATCCATGCTATATATGTGATGGGGATCATTGGACCGCAGATTGTCCACACAGAGCTGAGCTTAAAAAATTCTTTAAGAGTTCGAAAACTTCAGCAGTGTTAACTGATCCGTTTCCAAATCCAGGAGCAAATCTGGTTGAAAGTGGAAATGCTTCCCCACCTCAAGTGCTAATGTTGTCGATTTCGAAACAGCAGAATGATGCTTTGATTTCGACAAGGAACAAAGATTACGGGAATCCGCAGCTGTCGAACAACAAGGATAAAGATCAACCAAGTAGTTCAACCACAACTTCGACAGAAGTTGTACCACCCATCATTCCTGAATTAACAATAAAACCGCCAAAGGGAGTAGTACACAAGTCGACATTTAATCCCCGCACTAGAGCGGCACAGCATTATAACATAGTGGAAGATTTGGCCCAATCGCCATCCGCTATGTCGACTCTTGAAGTACTACAAAATTGCCCATCCCAAAGGCAGGCTTTGTTATCAGCCATTGGTGGGATTGATCCTAAGGATTCCAATCTTGTATCCTTCGACCATAAAGGATACGATCCTCAGTTACCGGCTCAGCTAGCTTTCCTTGTTCAAGTGAAAGCCCTCAACAAAACTGTTCATCGAACAATTATTGATGAGGGGGCATCTACATGTATTATGTCGATGAGTTGCTGGAAAACTTTAGGATCTCCAACCTTGTCACGATCTGCGACAACGCTAAAAGCATTCGACGGAAGGACATATACCCCATATGGTATCCTAAATAACTTGAAAGTTGAACTAGGGGGGAAAATGGTAGAAATAGATGTTGAAGTCATCGATGGGAATCTTGATTACAACATCCTACTAGGAAGACCATGGATATATGCCATGGCAGCTGTTGTGTCGACCTATTTTAGAAAGATTGCATTTCCCTTTCAAGGAGGGATTACAATCGTCGATCAACAAAACTTCCTCCCCAATGGTTCTCAAGTTACAGGAAGCATTCCCATGATCCATGGAAGCCCCCATTCGCTTCAGAATATCGGAGTAGGCCTACTAAAAGATCCTATACTAATGGGAACTTTCGCTTTTCCACCTCCGATCAATCTGGCGGAAGTAGCGTCGATAGGAATCTGCAATATGATATCTTCTACAAAGATCTCAGAAAACGATATCAACATGGATCATGCAATGGTTTTGCCCCCAAGCCCAATAGAAATATTATAGCAATCAATGTTTCTAGCATGGGAGGCAAACCCAAATCAACGCTCATCAAGCGTTTGGATAGATAGGTCTAGAGAATATGGTACTCCTTCAGATCCTTGGTCGCAAGTGCATGTCACCGACGAAGGAATTCTCCAAGCTATGGTAGTTGAAGGAGCACCATGGAATGATTCCCACCATCGTTCCCTTCTTCCGGATTGTGAAGAAGAGACTCAACATGACCTTTATCATCCATCAGTACTCGATTTCCTTTCAAATACTGTAAATACGGTGGATTCCGAGCGAAACTTATCCAACATTGAAGAGACTATAGCCATAAATATCTCGACTAAAACAGATGTTGTAGAGAATATTTATGTTGGCAAATGTTGTTCTCCTTCAGAACTGGAAATATATAACGCTCTTTTTCGCGAATTCAGAGATGTCTTTGCTTGGTCATACAGTGAAATGCCAGGCATCGACTCGAGTATCGTTGAACACGAAATTAAGATGTATACAGATGTCAAACCGGTACGACAACGGCTCCGGCAGGTGCACCCCAAGAAAGCCGCTGCCATTAAGGCAGAAGTTGAAAAACTTCTCCATGCTGGTTTTATCTACCCGGTTCCTTTGACCAATTGGGTATCCAATATTGTCCATGTTATGAAGAAACAAGGGACAATTAGAGTGTGTGTCGATTATAGGGATGTAAATCAAGCTTGTCCAAAAGACAACTACCCTACACCCTTCATCGACCAGATAATTAATGAATGCGCCGGATGCGAAATCTTTTCATTCATGGACGACCTTCCGGCTCATTCGCAAAGGCGGACTGATCATCCGCAGCATTTAAGAGCGATATTTCTACGTTGTCGACACTACAAGATACGACTCAATCCGCACAAATGTGTATTTTGCGTCAGTTCTGGTCGTTTACTTGGCTTTGTAGTCTCCAAGGATGGGATTCGTCTCGACCTGTGTAAGGTATAGGCAATCATAAATTTGCCTCCACCTTCAAATTTGGTTCAGATTCAGAAACTCCAAGGGAAAGCAAACTTTCTGAGGAGGTTCATTCCAAATTACGCTGAACTTGCTAAAGGTTATACACGTCTTTTGAAAAAGGAGGTACCCTTTGTCTAGGATCAGGTCGTGCAAGCTTCCTTTGATGCTTTAAAAGATTCCCTAATGAAAGCATCATTAATGTATGCCCCCGATTATCAAAGAGATTTTAACCTGTATCTGGCTGCAGCAGATACAACCATCGCAATGGTTTTAGTTCAAGAAGTCGATGGAATTGAACATCCTATATATTATTTAAGTAAGAACTTAAATGATACAGAAAGCAAATATTCTTACGTTGAAAAACTGGCGCTTGCAGCTGTTCAAGCGATACAAAGATTTCGACACTATGTCCTCTTTCGGAAAACTACCATTCTGTCTGATTGCAACCCCATGACTTATATATTGTCGCGACAGTTGCTGGGGGGCAAATATTTGAAATGGATAGCGATCCTTCAAGAGTTTGATCTGGAATTCGTAAAATCCAAATCAAAGAAAGCTCTAGTTTTTGCAGAATTATTATGCGATCTCCCATCGTCGTCCAACGATGAAACATCCGAAGAATCAATCGTGGATGAAAATTTGTTTCTGATATCTACAAGCAATGAGTGGTATGGAGATATAATAATTTATCTCCAAACCCAAAAGTTTAGGCCTAACACCTCACACTCTGAACAAAAACGTATTCGATACCAAGCAAAAGACTACATGATAGTCGGTGATACACTTTACCGTCGTGGTATTGATACAGTTCTGAGAAGGTGCCTCATCCATGAGGAGGCCGAAAAAGCCCTAAATGAGTGTCATTCAGGGGCTTGTGGGGGGCATCAATCTGGATATGCTACAGCACAAAAAATATTACGAGCAGGATACTTCTGGCCAACAATGTTCAAAGATTGCATAACCGCAGTCAGAAGTTGCCATGCTTGTCAAATTTTTGATAGCAAAACCAGAAGACCACCCGCACCTCTACAGCCAATAGTTGCTGTTGGGCCATTTGCCAAATGGGGCATCGATTTCATGACATGTAACCCCACCTCGACCGGGGGGCATGGGTATATCATAGTCGCAGTTGACTATTTTACCAAATGGGCCGAGGCGATGCCTACATTAGATAATACTGGTGAAACAGCTGCCCTTTTCTTTTTCAATCATGTAGTCGCTAGATTCGGCGTACCACAGGCTATAGTCACAGATCATGGATCGCATTTTCGCAATCACATGATGCTCGAATTAGCTTCCAAACTAGGATTGTCTCACGACAGCTCTACTCCGTATTATCCGCAAGCCAACGGACAAGTTGAAGCGATCAACAAGGTCCTGAAGCGCATGTTGCAAAGGATGATTGGAGTTCACAAAAGAAGGTGGCACCTAATCCTGTACTCAGCCTGGTGGGCTTACCGAACATCGGTAAGGAATGCAACCGGGTTCACACCCTTCCAACTGGTATATGGCCTGGAAGCAGTCTTACCAGTCCAGTGCGAAATCTCGTCTCTTAAACTCGCAATCGATCTCCTCCCCGGAACTTCAGAAGAAGAGGCTCGTTTCTTGGAATTAATCCAATTGGATGAAACCCGTCGTAATGCCGCTTTGGCTAATGAAGCCCATAAGAAACGAGTCAAGGCGCAGTTCGACAAAAATGTCAAACCCCGTGTCTTCTCAGAAGGTGACTTGGTCTTGCTTTACGACCAAGAATCCGATAAATTGGGAGCAGGTAAATTTAAGTCTTTATGGATGGGCCCCTATATTGTTAAACGGGTGTTAGCAAAAGGAGCCTACGAGTTAATGGATTATGACGGAATTCCACTGGCGCAACCTCGTAATGGGTTGTTCCTCAAGCGTTACTATGCTTAAATAGTAACCAATATGCTTTTGTTGTATTTTGTTTGCGCTAAAGTGTTTGTTTTGGTCGAGTAATCCACCTTTTTACATTTATTGCAGATGTCAAACCTTTTGGAGACATGTGTTGGATATGCCGACGGAGCGAGTCGTAGTTCGCGGAACCTGTCCTCCGCAGCCTGGGCCATTTTTGATCCAAGCGGCGAGTTAGTAAGTTTCAGAGGTGTATGTATTGGTCAATCAACGAATAACATCGCTGAGTATAGCGCGTTGATAGAACTTCTCTCTGATGCCATCACCCATGGTATATGCCGACTAATTGTCAGGCTAGACTCACAACTCGTAATACTACAACTCAATGGTATATATTCCGTCCGAAACCCAGCTATTTATCGCATGTTCCTAAGGGTTAAGATTTTGGAAAGACAATTTGATCTTATTCAATACCAACATATTTCCAAAAACTTAAACACATTAACCGACTCATTAGCAAACTATGTGTTAGATAGACATTTGCAACATTTATAAAAAGAAACACATCATCAATGTTTTACATGTGGATCATGTAGCTCAACCAGAATAAAACCCCGAAAATCAAAATATATATATAGCTGTTTATGGTTTACATATAATGTTCTGTAACCAAGACAAAATCGGTCACATGACCCAAAAACTCAAAATGCTAGGGGGCACCCTAGTCTAATGATGCTCGTGATAGCAAGTCACAACCTGTGCGATCATGCGTAAGAGATGAGTCCATCGTCTAGGCACACCAGTAGTATGCCGCTGTAACTGCAAAGGTAGCTCGTCGATCCTCACATCTGGAATACCAAGAGTAAGGCTCTCAACCTGCTCCTGCACAGCTGTGAGAGTCTCGGCCACATCAAGGTCACGAAGAATAACCCTCCCGGCGGCCTCTCCTGCTGGGGCAATGGCTGGCACTCTCAGGCGAACTACTGGACGAACAGGACCAACATCTGCATGTACACATGAGTTTGATTAAAGTCTTGATAGAATAAAGCACAAGGACATTATACATAAAAAACAGTAAACAGTGATATGGTCAAAGATTTTACCAATAACGCCCCACTGCTCGCCATCCGGCAGTACTAAATCTGGATCACCCCGGAAGTCCATGCCAACATATGGATACTCGGCATAAACCATCTCCTGACGATCAAACCACCTGAAGAAGGTATCAGAAAACGAAATCTGAGACTGGCCAGCATGCCTAGACATATGGTCAACCCATCTCTGCATACGTGGTTCAGTAGGAGAAGGTAAGTCGAGTGCAATGTACTGCGGCTGCATCAGTGGTATCTTCTCCAAGGCAAAGGCGGTCAAAATAGAACCGAACCCAAAGTTCTTCAACCTCCCGTCCTTTATCTTGGTCAACTGACTTTTCATCACAAGAAGTACTGCATCGCACCAGTTGAATATTTTCGGTTGGAGGCATTCCAAGGCATGCTGCATATAGGATCTGTTGGCTACATGAAGAGACGCACTACCGGCCATCCTACCAAAAGTAAACAGGATAGACCTAAGGGACCTGTCAGTGACATCACGGATGATGATCTTGCCGTCTTTACTCGGCTGAGATCCTTCCCTGCAATACTGGCGGACATAATCTCTCACAGAGTCACTTCCTCGGGCCGAACCTGACAAAGAGATGGGGGCACCCCGCCTCGACAAGCCAGTCAAGAAGTAAATGTCTACTACAGTCAAGGGGATAGATTTGCCCCTAATCTGGAAAACTTGATTGATAGGATCCCAAGCATCGAGCAAATACTGCAGTAGGTTGATCTGCTGTCTCATGCTAGAGATGCGGAAGAACTTCAGCAAGCCACAGTTCCACAGAGCGTTCACTGTAATCGGATCATGTAAGGCAATCATGTCCTCTTCTTCATGTTCTCGTTCTCGCCACGTAAGGGTCATCTTGCTCCGAGATCTCTGAAAAACAAACAAGAGAGGAGTTAGATCCTGATTTTGATGAGAAACAGGCAAAAATTTTCATCAAAAACTATGCAACAAATTCCTTTTCTGCGCCCAACGCACCTGCAGCAGTGTTCCACCTGCGTTGAATGTCAAACTGCCTTCATACTGGCCAACATTCAGCGCAGGTTTCGATGTACTTAGGGTGCGTTGATGGCAGAACGAACCCCTCAAACCCCAGGGGCTCAGAAAACAGAGAATGAAGCACAGAATGCAAAAAGGAAACCATGAAATGAAAGAGCTCGGGTTTAACTCCTACCTGGTCCAGACGGCACCGAGAATCGTCCACAGAATCTCCCGAAATCAGCTGATGAAAAGCAAGGGGGGGAAAGCACCTCCAAAGCTCCAACAAACCAAGTTCAAGTGAAATGGTAAAATGAGAGGTAAAAACACTTTTTAATTGCCTTTTACGTAGTTCAAAGTAAAATATTAGCATTTTAATCTCATTTTCAAGCAAATGTTGTTCATTTCTAACTAGTTTTATGAAGCAGTTGAAAATACAGTACTATCTTTGGAAAGACGAAGCTATTTATGGTAAAAAATCAAAACAAGACCATATAATCGAGCAGTTTTAGCACATAGTTCAAGCTCGTTAAAAAATAAACATAAGACATGAGCAAGTGTTTCCACCCGCGTTTAAGCTCGTTAAAAAATGAACTATTCCCCAGTAAATAACCACCGTGAATGAAGCGTTTCAGCCATTAAAGCCTTGGTCGTGTTTGCACTGTCACCTCCACTTTTCCATTGGCCGATCATTCACCTCCATTTGATTGTTTACCCATTTTGAGGAACAGCTGCGAAGAGTGATTTCACTAGCCATCCTTGTGACACTGCCGTGATTGGAAAATTCCAAACCTTACCTGGAATCAGCTGCTACCCATTTTATCACTCGTTCCTCAAAAGACGAGTCTTCTTTAAGCTCTTTTCAACTGACTCGTAAAATATGAAAAGATTGCCGAGTTTTGGCCTTCCAGCTCGTTAAAGCGACCGGAAGTGCTATCCCTCCTCTAGATTTTAATCTTTTTGGACCTGAGGGATTATTGCACAAAAAGATCGAGCGCTTGTTTTGTTCGGCTCGTTAAAACTATCGAAAATTCATCCCTTCTGTATTGTTTTATACTTTTTCGAGCTTAAGGGATTAGATGACGAAAAAGGAATCTTGGAGTTACCTTTACATACCTTTTCAGACTCTCTAAAAATGAAAAGGACCGAGTTATCTTTGTCGTTAAACTCGTTAAAAAGATTAATAGCGACAAACTTGTCTTTAGACGAGAACGAGTTTCACTATCGCTAGGCTCGTTAAAACATAGCGATGGGTTTGCCCGAAGGGAAAATTATAGAACAAGCATATGTTATCCTCCTCAAGCTTGACAAAAATAAAGAGGTACTGGTCAGCAATGATTGGGAAAAATTGGGAAGAAACTCAAAGAATCTTTATTGGTAGCAAGTCGCTCTTGAACATGACACTTCCACTCCGTGCCTGAGTCGGGTTGGGTTGTTTCATTCACCGGTCACATCACCATGGTCACACCATACCATCCACATTTGGGGTAAATGCTACCAATCCATCACATAAGTGTCGCCGACATGTTCAAGAGAAGTCATCCAGAGAAGTCACCCGTGTTCCATCCACTACCATACATTATGCTTTATTCCTTCATGACCGCCATCCTGAACCATATATCATCAGATCGTTTTCACCTCCATCAAAATCATTTGCTCCGTTCCGTGTCATTGATGTGGGATTCATTAAGGCCCTCCTTTGACGGGTCGCTTCTTGTCGACACCAGCTCATTATCCAAGAAGTTGATCTAGGAACACCCCATTCAGTACTTTGAAGCTTGCATGCCTCAATGGCAAGTTTCTCACTTCCGACGACAGGTATACATCAATGACCTTCGACCGAAAGATTTTGCGTGGTGTTCGACGCCAAGTCCTTTATTCACACCACGTGAATTGTACTGCAGTACCTTGAGGGTCATCATCATTATCGGTGATTCCTCTCGCGCTTGTTAACAATTTACATCATCGACTGGTAATCAAGCGATGTCTTTCCATGTTCGACTTCAAAACATTTCTCACATGGATCGACTTGTACTTCGAGTGAAGATCGAACGAGATTGAAGACCCCGGATCTAGTTTCATCCATCTGGGCTGCGATATATATTCAGGAAAAATAAAAACATTGACATGTACAGCATTGCAGCACAGATAGTCATCCTACCAAAAGGATGATGACTCCATCAGAATCATCAGTCTACCATCAGACGATTGTCTGTCCTGTGTACATAAAAATGAGTTTATAGAGCTGAGCATGGGAATGTCCGCCTCAGCTAGATCATGAAAACAGTATGAAGATAATGTATTGTATTGTATCTTATTACAGGTCTCCTCCCAGCATTGAAAGAACTTCGGATCCTCCTAATAAAGCATTTCAACCGATAAACGGCCTCATACTTTAGGGGGCAACTGTTATAGACATTTTTGTGCCTTACAGCTCTAAGCATGAAATGTCCATAATCCAAGGGATCCTAAGTCCCTAAGTGTGTTGTTCCTATCCCTAGAGGAACAAGGTCAACCAATTACAGCTTCTCCCAGAAGTTCTCCACCAGAAACTGCTCAGAATCAGTCAAATCAGGATCATTTCAGCTGCTCCACTAGCTAGCTGCGTTGTATAGCACCCCAGTACACTAGCTAGGTGCGTTGCAACGCACCTAAATGCACTACCAGGGTGCGCTGAGCAGGAAATGACAAATGGCAGTGTCATTCGGCGAGGTGGACAGACAATGGAAGCTTCCAGAATCTTCCCCAATGACACTTGCCTCACTGAGTTCGACCAAGGATGAGTAAGAGGCTCTCAGTCTCCAAGTGGAAGCAAGAACTGATAGAGAGAGGCCACAAGTCAAATCATAAGCTGACTCATCCTCTTTGCATACATCTATATATGGATCCCTCATCCTAGAGATCCAGAGGCTGGAATTTTGTACTTTGCAGAGAATTGTTGTTGGTTTTGAGATAGAGATCAGTGCATTGGGTGATTTATGCTTTGTTGGAGGTGAAGAGTGGATTCCTTTGCTGGGGGGTTGATGCTGGATCAGGAATCATCGGTTGTAACTCCTCCTGGACCTTCTTGTGATATCAATAAAACTATTTGAGTTTCTCCTACATGTTTGTGTATCAATGATGTTTTTGTTATATTTGCATGTTTAGCTTAAATCTGATCCTAAGCTATTTATGAATGTAAATCCATGTCTTTGTGTAGTTTTCCTCTTCTGTGATCTTGTAGGAACTTGGTGAAGCTGGGCAAGTAAGGGAGCAGATAGCTGGAAGCTGTCAAAGAGGAGAGAGATTGGATCAAAGGACTAGCGCAAGACACAGGTTGGTTCATCCTATTCCTCTTCGTTTACAGTTCATAAAGAAGAATACGAAAGTAGTTTTCCTTGTTTGTTGCTAAGGTATTGTCACACCTTAGTGGGATAGGGGCGTTCTGAGTAGACACTTTTCCCGTCAACACCATCTTCCATGGCTTGGGCCTCTGTATTAGCTCAATATGGAAAACATGTTGTTTACAAAGATTTAATGCTTCTGAAACCTATTTCAATGTGTTCAAAATGCTCAAATTAGCAAGGAACACCTTTTCCTGAGCTTAATTTGGTTGAATTTTTCTCCAGTTATGACCAAAATTGTTACCTCCTAGTAATCCTCCACTAACACTGGAGGAACTCTAGTTAACTCCACTAAACTTGGACTTACCGCCAAATTTTGGGGGTCCACCATAATCTCTCCAAATTAAACTCTAGTTTAACTAGTGTTAACTCATATTAATTAAGCACTAATCTAGTTTTAACGAAATTACCACGCGTTTTCCGCTAACCGTTTGAGCTAGCAGTTTGAGTGGACACATGTCACAGTTTTCGGCATGGTTTTTGCAAACAGTTATGTAACACTGGCCCTTATATAAGTTGTGACTGCTAATATATGATGTGTCACATGTATGGCATTAAATGTCACAAATCGTGGTTTATGTTGTTGTAGGATGATGTGGTAACCATAACCACCAGAGCGTTCACATGGGAGGGATGGCCCTCCTAACCCACAACCATAACATGTTTAAAATTTAAGTATGCATGGACAGCAATACAGTTAAGAAACAAAATGTGGTGTAGTGGTATGGCATGTGGTATAGTCATAGCAGGTCCTGGGTTCGACCCCTCGACCTGCCATAAAATTTGGAAAGCACTGTGCACCGAGCCAAACTTTGGGGAGGGACATGTGGTAGCCTCTAGGCTTGCCACTTGTCCCCTCTTCATTGGTCCTCCATTAACCAACCAAATCATGCCATGTCACCACATTCGATAAACAACCAAAATATGACACTTTTTGAAGCCTAATTGGACTGTTGACCACTGTTGACCTTGCACAGTCACTTGCCACATCAACAATATAGACTGTTGACTGTGCAATGGCTATGCATTTTTTTTCAAAATTTATTATGTTTGGCAAAGTGGACAGAACTCAATATCTTCCTCATACAAACTTGATTTTCAGTGAAATGAGCTGCATTGGAATTTTTTCTGAGTCGGACGCGGTCATTCAGGTTTCGAGCCATTCTAAGAACTTTGATTTTTGAGCTAAATACTGAGCACCTAATCATTCCTCCCCAATAGGGGCCTTTTGGACCCCAAACTATACTATCATTTGTTCATCAGGTGAGGGTACAACTCCCTCACCTTCTCGATCTGCAACCATTTAGATTTAGAAGGCTTTTTTCCCTTGAGCCCCACCCTAAGGTATTCGACATTCCCTCTCTTCGAACTTCTGGTTCTTCTATCAAGTAAGAGAGCCTGCTGAATTTCATCAAGATA
Organism: Pinus tabuliformis; assembly: GCA_031772625.1. Taxonomy (NCBI): domain Eukaryota; kingdom Viridiplantae; phylum Streptophyta; class Pinopsida; order Pinales; family Pinaceae; genus Pinus; species Pinus tabuliformis. The sequence continues at coordinate 402,921,939 of CM062811.1, read as the reverse complement.
TTCTAGCGATAAATCATCTATTGCGGCATCTGAACATGCTCTCCTTGATCATCAATCAAAAGAGGCTCAAACAATCTCAAATTCTCAACGTTAACAATAGAGTATATTTGCATATAAGGAGACAAATCTAGCTTAAATGCATTGTTACTAATCTTTTCCAAAATTTTAAAAGGACCATAACAGATTGGCTTAAGCGTTTTACCTTCCCCTTGAAGTATCCCTTTTCTAATATATAACCAAACTTCGTCTCCAACTTGAAAATTGTGATTAATACGGTGTTTTTCATGCCTTGCCTTGTAGCTTCTCTGACTTTTTCAAGTTGTTCCTGCACTGTGTGATGTATCAACTGAATTTTTTCTATGAACTTCCTTGCCTTATCAATGTCACTGTGACCACCGATGGCGACATCTTTCTCAAAGATGAATTCCAATGGCGATCTTGGCAAGTACGCAAAACATGCCTCAAATAGTGATATGTTTGTGGAAGAATGCTTTGCCCTGTTGTATGCATGTTGTATGTAATGCAAAAATTCATCCCACAACTTGGGATGTTTGCTACAATATCCTCTAAGAAGATGAATGGTTGTTCTATTGACCACCTCGGTTTGTCCATATGTTTGTGGATGAAAGGTTATACTTTTCTTCAACTTTTTGTCCATCATGTCCCACAAATTTGGCCAAAAAATCCCAACAAATAGAGAATCTCGATCACTTACAATTGAAGTAGGAAGACCAAAATGGATAGAAATGTTTTGGAAGAAAAGATGAGTTGTTTGCTCAACTGTAATTTTCTTTTTACATGCTGTTATAATACACATTTTGTTGAACCTGTCTACAACTACATACAAGTAATCATGACCTTTCCTTAACAATGGAAGAGCTCCTACAAAATCCATTGAGATACTCTCCCATGGATGTGAAGGTGCTGGAAGTGGAGTGTACAATCCTAGTTTCCTATTTCTAGGCTTACTTGTTGCACACATATAACATCCTCTTATAAAACGAGATACATTATCAAACACGCGTGGCCAATAACAATACCTTTGGAGATTCGCTGCTGTCTTGCCTACACCAAAGTGTCCAACTATCAATGAAGTGTATGCCTCCCTCATGATATTGTTTCTTTCTCCCCATGGAATACATAACTTGCCCAAGTGATACAAAAAATTGTTGTGTACATGGTAATCCAACTCTTCAATTTGGTTTCCTGATCCAGGTGGATATTGGTGGCCACCTGCCAAGTCCACCTGGACCCCCACCATTGTCTTTCTCAGCATTTTCAGTTTCCTTAATTGTAGCACAACTTACTATTTTTAGCAGTTTTTCGGGTCCTGAACTTCCGGAGCCGTTTTGAGGCCCTAAACGACGTTTTTTGGGGAATCCGGGGGCAACACGAGTCCATGGAATGGACTGGTGTTGCCCGTTCCAACAATGATAGTGCTCGGATAGATCTTTCTAATGAGCTATTGTACGCGTCAAACGGAGATCATATGCCAAAGTTACGACCCCGGGAAGTTGATGTACCAACTTACCCCCAAACGGGGCCCACAGTTTGGCGTTTCATCTCCTAGGGTTAGGTTTTGGAATGTTAAGGGTTTTTCCATTGTTTCTCAACAATAAATAGGCCTTCGAGCCTCATTGTAACACAGTTCAGAGGCATGTAGCCATCACATCTCTTCTCAGAGATAAGCTACCATCGCCCTAGCTAGTTTATTTCCATTTCTGTTGTAAGCATATTTCAGTATTTTCCATTAATGAAATGAAGTATTATTTCCGCTGCATCTTTGTGTATATGGTTGTCTCTGTAATTTGTTGCGTTCCTGTTTAAATCCGGATCAGTGGTATCAGAGCGGTCTGCTTTTTCTCTGTTTTTCTTTGCATGTCCCCAACAAGGTCGGGATATAAGGAGTTAGGGCTTGAACTGGTTGAACCTTTGCAAGACCAGCCTCGCAAATCCCGACGGCCTCCCATGGCGGACGAGAAGAAAGACGAGGGGGCAGGAGATCCCATCAAAATCTTGCTCGAAGAAGCGCTCGAGCGACAACGGAACGCGATGATGGACAGCTTTGCGCAGATCCTTCAACGGCTACCCAGAAGCGGCGCATCGGCTTCCAGTAGCTCCTCTGGAAACGCCACACCCTTTAAGGTACAAGTTAATTTTGAAATCCCCATATTCGAGGGTCAGATAGACGCCGATGCCGTAGATAAATGGTTAAATCTGCTAGAGGGTTATTTTTCTGTTCATGAATTTTCGAGTCGGGAAAAGATTGTTTTTGCTCTTCTCAAAGCAGCCCCCCACGTCAAGGACTGGTGGGAAACCTACTGCGAGCAGAAGGATGAAAGTACTGGCTCACTATTTTCAGCCGCACCCACCTGGGATTCGTTCCGGGATGCCATCAAGGAGCAGTACTACCCTGTCGGAAGCTATGAGGATGAATACATAAAGTGGACCACGCTGCGGCAGGGAAGGGACCAAGATGTGCCGGAGTTCACCAATCTTTTCCATACCCTTCGCACAAAGTTGGGTATCAAGGATTCGAGCAACATTTGATACTCAAATACCGTGGCTGCCTGCACAAGTACATCCAGGAAGAAATACAGTTCCTAAACATCCCCTCGCTCGGCGCAGCATACCGATATGCCGTCAAGGTCGAGCAGAAGTTTAAACAAAAGAAGCGAGACTTTGGATCTGCGAATCCAAAGCAGGGGAAAGGTGCCCCTAAACCACAGAACAAAGGACAAAGCCAAGGCGGGACAGCCCAAGACAACCAGCCGAAGTTGCAAGCAAAGAGCAACGCCGCGAAGCCGAGAAAGGACACTGGAAAATGGTGCGAGTTCCATAAGAGCTCCACTCACAACACAAGTGAGTGTCGGGCCAAGCAGTCACTGGTGGCTGAGCTAAAGGTTTCAGAATCAGATGCATGTTCCGACTCTGAGTCAGAACCCGATAAGGGGTATGAAAAAGGGAAGCAGATCATTGATGCGGATCCCAGCGCCACTGTTGCTACCGCAAAGATCCAGAAAAATGAACCCGAAGATCCAGAGGAGGAGGAGCGTCTCTTCCACTCCCAGATGTGGGTAAAGGGCTCCCCGATACAGTTCATTGTTGATAGCGGAGTCAAAAGAACCTCATTTCGGCAGAGGTCGTGAAGCGGTTGGGTTTACCGACCACAGCACATCCACAACCATACACCATTGGGTGGCTTCACCAAGGGCGAGATCTTCGCGTGAGCCAGCAGTGTCGCCTTCCATACAACATCAAGCCCTTCACGGATGAGGTATTGTGTGACATTGCTCCCCTTGAAGTTTGTGATGTATTACTAGGACAACCATACTTGTGGAAGCGACATGCTGTGTATGAATCAAGGCCCCGTGCTGTTATTATTACATTGGGAAATAAGTTGTTCAGGATACCAGAGGTAGCACCACCTGCCGCCATCTCTTTGATTACTGCAAAACAATGCAGTAAGATCATTTCCAAAACCAGGAAATTTGTTTTCCTGATGATACGCCCTCAAGGGAAGAAGAAGACAGTGGCCGCGGCCTCCAAACGGGGTCCCTCTGCACGGCAGCTACAGATGGACAAGATTGTGGAGGAGTACGAAGACATCTTCACCTCCCCGGCAGGGGTTCCTCTGCACTGTCAAGTCAAGCACTCCATCGATCTGACCCCAGGTGCACCGCTACCCAATGGACCAATTTATCGGCGCTCCGTTCTGGAGAACAATGAAATCAAGAGGCAGATTCAGGAGCTCCTGCAGAAAGGTCACATCCGTCCGAGTTCTTCGCCCTGTGGGAGCCCGATAGTGTTGGTACAGAAGAAGGATGGGACGTGGAGACTCTGTATTGACTATCGGGCGCTGAACAAGATCACTGTCCGTAATAGGTACCCGATCCCGCGGATTGATGACCTCCTAGACCAACTAAAGGGGGCGAAATATTTCAGCAAGATCGATCTGAAGTCAGGATATCACCAGGTACCAATTGAACCCTCAGATGTGTGGAAGACTGCCTTCAAATCCAAGGAGGGCCTCTTCGAATGGTTGGTCATGCCTTTCGGATTGACGAATGCTCCTGCAACCTTTATGAGGCTAATGGATGACATCTTGCGGCCATTCACCAACTCCTTTGTAGTAGTATACTTGGATGACATTCTGATCTTCAGCCAGAGTTGGGAAGAGCACCTCCAACACATCCGACAGGTTCTCCAAACACTGCGGCAACACAAGCTATGTGCCAATTTGGAGAAATGCACTTTTGGCATGACCGAGGTTCAGTATCTGGGATACATCATTGATGAACAGGGGGTGCATGTCGATCCAGCCAAGGTCCAAGTCATTCGGGATTGGCCCTCTCCAACCACTCTAACAGAGCTCCGCAGCTTTCTAGGTCTTGCCAACTTCTACCGCAGGTTTGTGTTGGGATTTTCTCATATTTCTTGGCCCTTGAGTCAAGTCACCAAGGGCGGGGCGAAAGCAAAATTCTTTTGGTCTGAATCTCAACAGAAGGCATTCAGGGAGTTGAAGGATCGCCTCTGCACGGCACCAGTGCTCGCGTTACCAGATTTACAACAACCATTTGAGGTCGAGACAGATGCCTCTGACTATGCTATTGGGGCAGTCCTTACTCAACATGGACATCCAGTGGCATATCACAGTGAAACACTTTCAGACACAGTCCGGAAGTACCCCACTTATGATAAAGAGATGTATTCCATTGTACAGGCCTGCCGACAATGGAAGCATTACATTTTGGGGAAGGAAACGGTCATCCACACAGACCACCGACCTCTGCAGTTCATACAGACCCAAGGGAAATTGCAGAATGATCGCCATCAGAAGTGGTCTACATACCTGCAACAGTTTCACTTGAATATCAAGTATAAAAAGGGCAGCACCAATAATGTTGCAGATTGCCTCAGTCGACCACCGATCATGGCGCTAACCACCGTGCTCAACTCTTGCGGGCACGAGACTTCTGATTGGCCACTTCTCTACAAAAGCGACCCAGAATTCGGCCACACATACCAGACACTCTTGGAGGGTCGGCAGGTTGCAGATTTTCACCTCCAAGATGCCATATTATGCCACCTCGGTCACCTTTGTGTTCCTTCAAGCGAGCGTGCCAAGATGATTTGGGAAGCACACTACAGTCGGGCTGCTGGGCATTTCGGGGTCGAGAAAACAGTGGCAGTACTGCAAAACTATTTCTATTGGCCGAATCTTCGACAGGATGTTGGGAAGTACATCCGATCATGTACTGCCTGTGCCATTGCCAAACCGACCATTAAGAAGCAAGGCCTCTATACCCCGTTGCCTACCCCTAGTCGACCTTGGGAATCCATCTCCATGGATTACATGTCAGGCCTTCCTTCCACTAAGCATGGAAATGACTGTGTTTTTGTGGTCATCGACAGGTTCTCAAAGATGGCCATTATGATGGCCTGCAAGAAGAATATCACAGCAGAAGCCACTGCTAAACTCTTCTTTGAACGAGTGTGGGTGCACTTTGGAATCCCACAGTCTATCATCTCAGATCGGGACAGTCGGTTTCTCAGCACCTTTTGGTCCAGTCTCTGGTCAATGCTGGACACCAAACTCACGAAGTCCACAGCCTTCCATCCTCAAACTGATGGCCAGACAGAGGTTGTCAATAGGATGATTGTGCACATTCTGCGCATGTATAACTCAAAGCATCCACGCACATGGGACGAGAGCCTCCCCTACGTTCAGCACAGCTACAACCGAGCTCTTCACAGCTCCACTGGCCATAGCCCTTTTCAGGTGGGTTTGGGATTCCAGCCACTATGCCCCATTGATGTGGCCATGCCACTTGCAGCTACTCACATGAATTCAGCTCATGTCCAGTCCGAAACAGATAAGGCCACCAGCTTCATTGAGCGCATCCAACATATTCGCCAGCAGGTCCATGACATTCTTGAGAAATCAAATGCCAAGTACAAGCAGCGACATGATCAACATCGGGTGCCACACAAGTTTCAGGTGGGCGACAAAGTCTGGTTGCATTTGCAAAAGGAACCCCTTACTGGAGCCTATCGGAAATTGAGACCACTCCGATATGGTCCTTACACCATTACTAAGGCTATGGGAGACAATGCATTTGAGCTCAGCATTCCCCCATTCCTTGGCCTGCACCCAGTATTCAATGTGGACCGCCTTCGGCCATACTTTCCACCATTGCTAGACACATCCGACATTGCAGAACAGCTCAAACCCACAGAATTAAATCCAGATTGCATGGAACAAGCTGCAACTGATCGGATCATGGACACACAGATCAAGAACACTCGCCAACAGAATATCCAACTGTATCGAGTTGTCAAAGCGGGCCAACTCCTTCAGCAGGGCAAGTGGCTCACCAGGGAACAAGTTCAGCAGAAGTTTCCTCATCTCATGGAGGAGCTCAACGCAATGGGGACCATTGCTTCCTAAGGGGGGAGGAATGATCCAGGTGGATATTGGTGGCCACCTGCCAAGTCCACCTGGACCCCCACCATTATCTTTCTCAGCATTTTCAGTTTCCTTAATTGTAGCACAACTTACTATTTTTAGCAGTTTTTCGGGTCCTGAACTTCCGGAGCCGTTTTGAGGCCCTAAACGACGTGCTCGGATAGATCTTTCTAATGAGCTATTGTACGCGTCAAACGGAGATCATATGCCAAAGTTACGACCCCGGGAAGTTGATGTACCAACTTACCCCCAAACGGGGCCCACAGTTTGGCGTTTCATCTCCTAGGGTTAGGTTTTGGAATGTTAAGGGTTTTTCCATTGTTTCTCAACAATAAATAGGCCTTCGAGCCTCATTGTAACACAGTTCAGAGGCATGTAGCCATCACATCTCTTCTCAGAGATAAGCTACCATCGCCCTAGCTAGTTTATTTCCATTTCTGTTGTAAGCATATTTCAGTATTTTCCATTAATGAAATGAAGTATTATTTCCGCTGCATCTTTGTGTATATGGTTGTCTCTGTAATTTGTTGCGTTCCTGTTTAAATCCGGATCATTTCCTTAACTCAAGCTTACACACACATCTTGAAAGTCATTATCATATGCATATTGCTCAATGTAACTTTCATGCAAAACAAAATTATGCTTGAGTATAACAGATGAATTTACAATAGGCCTAGAAATCATATCAGCTACCTTATTGTAGATTCCCTTTTTGTACTTGATAACCAAATGAAACTGTTATAGAAAACCCATCCATCTGAAATGTCATGAATGTTGCAACTTTGATTGTGACTGTAAGTATTGCAATGGTTGATGGTTAGTATGGATAATGGTCTCCTTTCCCATCAAGTAGTGTTTCCATTTTCTGACACTTTGTACCAATGCATAAATTTCTTTGTCATAAGTGGGATAGTTAGTCATAGCTCCATTAAAAATTTCAGAATGAAATGAAATGGGCTTACCATGATGCATAAGAATTACTCCCATGGCATAATCACTAGCATCTGTTTGAATCATAAATGGTTGTCTAGTATCTGGAAGAGCCAATATCGGTGTTGAACTAATATTTTGCTTCAAAGCATCAAATGCTTTTTGTTGTACAACTCCCCAATGGAATACTTTCTTGACAGTAGCCAATGCATGTAATGGTGTTGCAATGGAAGAAAAATTGTTGGGTGTAGGAATTACACCTAAGTAAACTCCTCAACACTTAAATTTTCAACCTGGGGGATTCGTAAACTTAGAGACGAAGCACAGGCAATGCCAGAGATGGTATGAATATTTCTAATATCAACTCCTACTTTCTTTAAAGGGATAATTGCAGAATCAAACTATAGAGGAAAAATGAGATTCAGAAAGAAAAGGAGGCAATCACTCTAGCTGACCATTGATTAACTACTGAGAATGTGTTCTCTTTAGCAAAGACACCTTAGCAGTCTTCAACAAATGGGCCCCTTCAAACCTGCTTATGTAAAGATGTCCTTCTCGCAAGAATCGATCTTGCACTAATGCAGTCTACTTGCACTAGTGCAAGAACAATGATTTATGCAAAAGGTGTAAAGTAATGTCTGTATTAAAAGTGCTTTTCTTCGTGCAAGGGCTTGAACTTTCTCAAGTCCAAAGCACTCAGATCTAGTACCAAGAAACTGGTTCTTGTACCTGATCAGAGCTTCTTACACTTTAACTTTTAATTCTTGAAATCAATGCTTAATTACTACAAGTGTTATGAAACCAGATTGCATATCAAAAAGATGAATGTCTGCAGAAGTAAAGAAACAATATTTTCAATTTATCCTGTTGTGAAATGTTAATGAAAGCAAGAAAGCTGTTAGAAGTAAACTAAAGAGGCTTACTGCATCACACTATCTAGCACTGGTGCAGGAACAGTTCTCCTGCTTGGACCAGGGGGAAACCAAACCAAACGTGCAGAAAGTGAATAGCACACCAACGTGCACTGGTGCAGGTAATTTCTCCTGCTTGAACTAGGCAGGGAAAACCAAACCAATCATGTAGAAAGTGAATAGCACACCAACGTGCACTGGTGCAGGTAATTTCTCCTGCTCGAACCAGGCAGAGAAAACCAATTCAAAATCAGATGCAGAAAAGGAAATTTAACTACTTCACGCTGCAGATCTGCTTTCACTCAGACAAAAATTCAAATGTTGTAAATTAAATCACACTTGGTAGTTCAAAAACATAAATTACAAGATCAGAAAAGAGGGAGAACGTGCTGGGTTGGCTGGGCCCTAGCCAACCAGTGCGTTTCCCTTTCAAATGGAAACGCTACTCAGTACTGAATCAATTCATCAACTGTTAAACATAAAAAATAAAATTCATGAAGTGTAAGGCAGAGCTCTTCTTATTAAATCATCAAAGCAAATACATGCGTGATTACATATCCAGCCTAGATTTGGGCGATAACAAAAGATAGGCCTGTTACCGCCTTCCTGGTTCTATTCTCTATTCTATACAATTCTATCAACCATTCCCTATTTTGACCTATTTACATTTCTCCTTATATAGATCCTTAGCCGAAGGCCAAAAGGATCGTTTAACTTGTTACATAGTCGATTTCAGAATAAGCTTTTGTTACAAAAAATTACATAATTGATTACAAAATAAGCTTTTGTTACACCAGATTACATAACCGATTGCAAAATAAGCTCTTAGCCTCCACAATTAGACATTTTAACAGAACAGGCTGTGGCTATCTCTAGCTGTTCGTTCCTCCTAAGTCTGATTTCAGCTACTCCAGATTGTCTTGCTGTCATAACTGGGACTCAACTGCCTTCAAATCTGTTATGTTTTTCATGGCTAAGGCGATGCAAAATTAGGTGGCAATCTAGGAGATCTGGATTTTCTACCAAAATTCACGACGCTAGCACTGGTGTGAGATCTGATCTGCACTAAAATTAGTGGTCAAGGTGAGCATTTAACTATTAAATAACATAGGAGGTAACAATAAGTTACAAAAGTAATTCTAAGCAGGAAATCACGTAATAAATAGTTAATAAATACTAAGTTAAATTAAAAATGTAAAATATGAATTTAATGCAAAATGTGTCATCGTTCTCGCACTAGTGCAAGGTGAGGGTGCATAAGATAAGTAAAACAGGGGTAAATGGTTATGATTTGGGAAGGGAAAAATGGTCAAAAAGGATGCAAATTAGGGGACTAACATCCTCCCATCCCTAAATTGTTGCGTGTCTGCACACAACTCTTTACCTCTGCAAAAAACTTCAAAATTTTGAGCACTCCAACTCAATCCTGTTCTGGCACGTTGTCCTCAGACTGTACTGTTTCGGCCTTCTTCCTCTTGATGTGCCTTAACTTCTTTGCTACCTTTTTCAATCGCCTGAAACAACGTCCAGCCCAATATTTCCAAACTCTAACCTCACTTTTCTTTTGTTTGAGCTCTGCCATTAATTCTTCTCTGCTTTGTTCTTTCTCCTCTTGTGCTTTGGTCACAAGTTGCTCCAAGTTTTGCACTTGGAGCTCTAACTCAGCTATCCGAGCAGCAGGAATCACCAATTCTTTTCCTCCCTCTATCTCAGCAGGGGTTGTCACTTTCTTAGGGACTTCCATATCTGCCATGGTCATATCAAGGAATTCTTCTTCCTGTGGTCCCTCTTTTTCCAGGTCTCCTTCCTTTTGCTCTTCTTTTGGTTTTTCCTTTCCTTTTTCAGGTTCTTCCACCTCTTCTTCTTCTTCTGGTTCTTCTTCCTCCAGTTCTTCTTCTTCTGTGGGTTTTGTCTCTTCTTTTTTGGGTTCTTCATTGTTTGGTTCCTCCCCTCCTATCTCTTCTTCTCTTGTGTCTTCTTTTTCTTCAGCTCCTCCTTCTGTCTCTTGTTCTTCCTCTCGGGCTAGTGCTTCCTCTTGTACTGGTGCAGGATGGGGTTCCATACCCTATGGGGGTTGTGGTTATTTACCTACACCAGAGATTTTACTCTTCTTATGGGGCCTTTTGATAAAATATCCCAGCGGAGTATCGTCCCCAACTTGTGCAATATTTGCCGCGTCTTCAAGGACTAACAGATTGCCGTGCTCAGAGGCTTGTGCCTATGTAGAAGGGGTTTCTTCAGCGGATGCACCAGATGTTTCCTTAGTGGAAGACGAGGTCTTCTCTTCTATTGATTTCTCTAATCGCTTCCTTTTCTCACTAGTGTGAGAAGGACTTCCCTTTTCGCTTCTATTCGGGCCCTTGCTTGTACTAGTAGGGGCCTTTGTCTTCTTTTCCTCAGCTGACTCTTCGTGCAGCTATTTCAACAACTCTTCCCATGACATACCTTTGCTCTCTAGTTATTTTAGGACCAAGATCTTGATTAGGCCGTGATGGTATAACCTTGTGTAGACCTGGTCCTCCCTTCCATCCTGTATGCTTCTGGCCATTTCCTCCAGGCTTTTAAGCAAGAAGTGAGGGAAGTTCATCCTCCAATGAATGTGTCGGCCTACTTCAAAGTGTTGTAGCAACTAAAAATGGTACACCAGGGTGCAGGTGTATCTCCCTTCGTAGGTAACGAATTTATACAAAATAAACAGGAGGTCCTGCCATTGACCCAGTAGGGCTTTGCGCGAGACTCTGCATTTCTAGTTCACCTCTATATTTTTATCCTCGACAAAACGCTACCAACGTTTTCTTTCCAGCTTCTAGTTCTTGAACCACTTTTCTCCCATATTCTCCAAACCCGTTGCTGCTGCTACAAATTTCTCGTGACTTTAAATTTTAGCGGCCCAATTCTCACTTGGCCGTTCTTAAAACTTCTTGCAAATTGTAGGGCGACCTCTCTGTCATACCCATCAAACTTCTGCAGGAACTGTAGAAATCCTGACTCTCGCAACAGTGCAAGACTGTTGCGATATTCGACAGTTTGCTCAATTTTGCTGAGAGACAAGGGTTCATTTCGGACAGGCGGCATTGCTGCTAGCGACTGTGAACAGTTGAGCTCTGAGACTTTGCATGCAATACCGGGGAATTGGCCCTCATAAATAAAAATCTAATTGTTCATCCATCATATCTCTGATTCATTTTCCATAGATACTCATCATTTCTGGTCAGGCCTAATTGGTACGCGCGACGACAGTTTAACGATTAAGTGCAATAATAATCACAGTGAAGGGACGTTTAGGATAAATGGAGGAGTAGGGGAATTATGAGTGAAAGATGTTTAAAATCATGGCGGATTGGGGTAGATTATATGCAAGCAATGATTAACACAATTCTTACATTTCTTCATAATTACAAAAAAAGGACTTAGCATTCATTAAAAAAAGATCATGATTTCTACTTAAAAACTTTGTACTTTTAACTAATTTCCTCCTAGGTAGTATAATAGCATAAATACTTGTCGATGACATGAAAATATGTCATATAACTTTCCATAATGACCACTTTCTTATGTCATATGATAACTTGTACTATGCTGCCGACGAAGTGCATGCTCGTACTGATCTTTGTACCTCTTAAATCATATCATTATGCTGGTACTTTTATACTCATCTTATCACATAGGAAAACATGCTTGCACTAGTGCAAGCATAATATTAAGACAGAGAATTAAAATATAGGTTGGATTTCACATGATTTCCTCAACTTTATTCTGAAGTTTGCTTCACCCTTCCTTATGTTTCAGAGCACATCCTTTTGGTCTTTGTATGCAAGATCATGCAATAAACTCATGAGGGAATAAAGGAGTGGGAAAGGGGAATTTTTAGAATGGGAAGGAATTCTGTTACAGGGATTCCAGGAAAGTACCAAAGAGGGAATAAATAGAAGTGGGATAGGGAAAAAAAATTCAGGGTTAAAGTGGGATTTCTTCGACGTAGACAGGGTAAATTTAGAAGAATGTGGGAAGGTCAATATTCTAGGGTCAAAGAAGAAAACTGAGGGAGTCTTACAAAAGTGGAATATGAAGAAAGGCAGAAAATGTTTTGGAAAATCTGCCTGCACTAGTGCAAGAAAAAATAATTGCAGCGAAAATTAAGCGTTACTTGAATAAAAAATATCCATGCTAATTACCCCAACTGTGTAAAGGTTGGTTTTGCTGAACCTGCTTCTACTTGGTGGCAGCTTAGCACATCTAAAGATCAAGCAACATTTTCTTTTTATTAGGAATTTTTGATCTTCCTGCCAGCAAGCTGGTTTTCAGGTTGATCCTTCTGCAATCATGTCAGCAAACTGATTTTCATAATTACAGGAAAAGATTTTTTTTTAATGTTCCTTATTTTTTTATTTTTTTTGAGAAGAAGAAAAATTCATGTCTCCAAAAAGTTGGTATTACCATTCTCCACTACCGTCCCAAATTGTTGTTGGACTTGTTGTGAAAAATCTTTCTTGGTAAGTGGCTGAAAGTACTTCTTTAACCTGTGTCCATTTACCAAGAATACTGAATCTTGTCCATCAATAGTTTTAACTTCAACTGCTCCATTCTCGAATACTCGGATCACTTCATAAGGTCCCATCCACCGTGTATGGAATTTCCCTTTAAAAATTTTAAATCTAGAATCATAAAGGAGCACCCAATCACCTGGTTGGAACTGCTTTTTCTGAATAAACTTGTCATGCCATCTCTTACGTTGCTGCTGAATTAATATGTTTTGCTGAACAACATCCCTTCGAAATTTGTCTAGCTCATTTAATTGGAGAAGACGTTGTTGCTGTGCCTCAGAGAGATCTAGTCCTAACTGGACTACAGTCCTGAAAGTTTTAATCTGGAATTCAATTGGTAACAGAACCTATTTGTCATATACCAGCTCATATGGTGTATGTCCCATGCTATTTCTCCAAGTGGTTTTGTATGCCCACAAAGCTTCTAGTAATCTTTCAGCCCAATCTTTTCGATGCATATTGATTGTCTTTGTAAGAATGGACTCGATCACTTTGTTTGTAGATTCCACCTGGCCATTTGCTTGCGGGTGATACGGCGTGGACTTCCTGTGTCGGATCTTGTATTGCTCCATTACACCTTGTACCAGATTAGAAATAAACTGTGGACCATTGTCAGAAAAAATTTCTCTAGGCACACCAAATCTAGTAAAGATTTCAGTAAAAAGAAAATGAACAAGAACTTTTTCTGTCACAAAAGAAACAGCTTTAGCTTCTACCCATTTTGTAACAAAATCTGTACAAACCAAAATATGCTTTTTACTTAATGATGTTGGATTTATTGGCCCTATAAAATCAATAGCCCATTTTTCAAATGGCACAATCATAACTTGAGGGAATAAAGGCATTTCATTGGTTTGATTAGGCTGGCCCATTCACTGACAACTGTCACAGCACTTGACATATTGTTTGGCATCCTTAAACATGGAAGGCCAAAAGTAACCAGTGCACAATACTTTATATGCAGTCTGCTTATCACCAAAGTGGCCTCCATAAGGTTCATCATGAGCAGATTTCAAAATGTCAAACACTTCCTCCTCTCTTACATATCTGCAGATAATCAGATCTGGGCCTGTGTAAAAGAGATCTCCTTCAATCCAGGAGTATGCAGCACTTTTCTGAATAATATTCCGCTTTTCACGAGTGGACAAGTGGGGTGGTGTTTTCCCAGTAACCAAGTAATTAGCAATGTCAGAAAACCACGGATAATCTGTTAACATAGAAAAAATATGTTCATCTAGAAAATCATCATTAATAGGAGTTGTTTCACCAGGATTATCTAATCTAGAAAGAAAATCCGCTACAACATTAGATTTTCCTGGTCTATCAATAATAGTAATATTAAACTCTTGCAACAATAGTAACCACCTAGTCACTCTACCACTAGTTAAAGGTTTGTTCATCAAATATTTAATTGTGGAATGATCAGTATGTACAAATACTTCATATCCTGTAATATAGTGTCTGAACTTATTAATTGCAAAAATCATAGCTAAAAACTCTTTCTCTGTAACTATATAGTTTAATTCAGCAGAAGACAAATTTTTACTAATATAATAAATAGCATAGGATTGCTTATTTTCCTCTTGTCCTAGAGTTGTGCCAATAGCCAAATCTGAAGCATCAGAGGAAATATGAAAAGGCAGAGACCAGTTACGACCTCTCAGAACTGGTGCCTGTACTAACTTTTCCTTTAATGTTCCAAAAGACTGTTGGCAAGTTGTAGTCCAAGAAAATTTACTATCCTTAGCTAGAAGTCTAAAAAGAGGAGCAACTATCTTAGAAAAAATTTCAATGAATCTTCTATAGTAACCAGCATGTCCTAAAAAACCTCTTACTTCCCTTTGAGTTTTGGGTGCAGGAATATGCAGAATGATTTCAATCTTTGTTGGATCGACCTGGATACCTTTACTAGAAATCAAATGGCCAAGTACCACCCCTGCTTTGCACATAAATCTACATTTCTTGTCACTCAAAGCGAGATGGGCTTCCTCACACGGAAGAAGTACTTTTTCCAAGTTTTCAAGAGCTTCCTAAAAAGAATCACCAAACACAGAAAAACCATCCATATAAATTTCCACAAATTCCAAATCAGCAAAAATAGCCAAGACTGCCCTTTGAAAGGTAGTCGGGGCATTACATAAGCCAAAGGGAAGAACTCTATAAGAAAATGAACCCCATGGACATGTAAAAGTAGTTTTATCCTGATCTTCGGGTGTAATCTGTATCTGGTTATAACAACTAAAGCCATCCAAAAAAGAAAAGTATTTCTTTCCTGCAAGGGTATCAAGCACCTGGTTAATGAATGGGAGAGGGAAATAATCTTTGAGAGTGGCTTTGTTTAATTCTTGATAATCAATACAAATACGCCATCTTCCACCTTTCTTAGGTACTAGCACTAATGGAGAGACCCACTGACTGTCGGAAATAGGATAGATAAAACCAGCATCCAAGAGTTTCTATATTTCTTCTTTCACAATATCTCTTAGAGCTAGATTCATTCGCCTTTGGGGTTGTCAGACAGGTTGGGCTCCTTCTTGAATATAGATATGATGTGTGAAATTTTCAGGAGGGATACCCTTCATATCTTCATAACCCCATGCAAAGGCACTAAGATGGTTTCACAACAAATTCACAAGTTGCTCTTGCTGAGATGAGTCCAAATCTAAACTAATATACAAGGATTTACCAGGGCTAATCTCAACAAGAGTAGTAGCAGGGTCGGGAGTACTCAAGGGAGTGGTCAAATGAAATAGTGCCGAAGAATGGGGATCATGATCTTCTTGAAAATATAGGCTGAAAATTTGGCTCAAGGGCTCAAAATTAGGCATAGTGTCTAGATTATTCAGGAAGTCTTTTGAATCTCATCTTCTTGTGAAGACCCAGTACAATGATGGATAAGGGATATGGGTTGAGTCTCGTCATCGCTAATTTGATCCAACCACAAAGTATCTTGAAGTTCCTAAATGGATCTGGCATGGGGATATAGGGTAACTTTCTTCCTAGAGTCTCCAAGTGAAATATACATATCACCAGAACGACATCCAATATATGCATCGGTGGTAGCAAGCCATGGTCGACCCAAGATCAAAGGTTGTCCTCCTACTGGGTTCTTTGGCTAAAGCACAATGAAATAAGCAGGATATTCCCAAGAATCTAATGAAATGATCACATCATCCAATAATCCTTCTGGCTTAATTTTAGATCTATATACTAATTCAAGCACAGTGGGATTTGGGCAAAGGTGTGTTAACTGAAGTTGATCCATGGTTTTCTTAGTCATCACATTAATGTCTGCCCCTAGGTCTATAAGAACATTAAAGACAAGGACATTACCAATGTGAACTGAGACAACAGGGTTTCCGGGGTCAGTATATTTTTCCATAGATATACATCCTTTCATTAACTCTGCTGCCCTGCCAACAAATTGAATGGTTTGGGGTTCCAATTTCTTCCTCCCGGGTTTCTTGAGACAGATTTCCTTAATAATATTAGTGCAAATAGGGATCTCTTTGATGGCTTGAAGCAAAGGTATCTTAATGAAAAGATTTTGAAGCTCTGATGCCAAGCTAGTCTCAGAAATAGGCTCACTTCTTTCCATAACTAGCCTCTCTGGGAAGGGAGGCTGGTTGGAAGAAGGTGGCAAGGATCAAGAGGGTAAGGGTTGTTTGGTGACTGCTTTCAGAGAATGGTTAGGAGTTTCCTCTCTCCTTTCTCAACGACAATCACTGTAGGTCGGTTCTGATTTTCTGATGTTACAGTCCTTCGTAATTTTAACTAGATATCATGAACCCCAATTGAAATAAACTGGTACTCAAATGATAAAGGTGGGTTTGTTACATAAATCATTTGCACTGCTTTGTTATTGTTAGGATTAGGCATAGGTTGAGCGGGCAATTGAGGAGGTTGAAAGGGTGGAGGTAAAGGTAGTGGTCGATTAGAATGACTCGGAAGTTGCGCATTGAATTTTTGTATGAGGATACGACTGCATAGGTGGCTGGTAGGAATATGGGGAATGAGTTGGCCCTATCCAACCTTGTTGCCATGGTTGAGAAGGTTTTCCATGCTGATATTGATTTCCATATTGCCACTGCTGATAGCATTCAAGTATTTAGCTTTAGGTTGTCCCCCTGTGAATACAGCTTTAAGTCCTGGTATGGAAGGACATTTTTCGGTGATATGGTCTTCTGCACAAATAGCACACTTATTAGTTTCTTTTAAATTAAGAGGACACTCTTTAGGTGGATTCTTATCTCTACATTTAGGACAGAAAATACATAGTGACTCTTGTTCCTTTATAAGTTTTTGCTAAAATTTTAAAGAGATCAACTATTTAGAAACATCATTCATTATATCAATTTTCATGTTTTCTATTTTATTTTCTAGTCCAATAATCATAGCATCGGTAGATTCAATTTTTCTATTTTTATTTCGAGTTCCTCTACTAGATCTATATTGATTTCTTGAAAATTTCCTGCACAATTCACAAATTTGATCAAAATTTTGCTGAGAGATGTCACCTTGTCCTAGTATATTTAGATTATTTCTAGCATTATCAGTAAGTCCTCTTAAGAACAAGGTTCTAATAGTGCTGGAATCAAGCTTAAGTTTCGAAATTTGTAGAATATATAGAAATCTCTCTAAGTAATCTTCAAGAGTTTCATCATCATCCTGTATGATCATAAAAATTTCATCCTGCATGTCCCGAGTTTTGCAATATTCCTGATATTTAGACAAAAACACTCTCTTCATCTGTTCCCAAGAGGTTATAGAGTTTCCTCTTAGCCCCATGAACCAACGCAAGGCTGAGTCCTTGAGGGTAGCAGGAAATAATCTTAACTTCTGAGCATCAATTGAATAATCATAACTTCTACACAAAATATCAAACTCGAATAGAAAAGAGTCAGGGTCTTCATGAACTTTACCATGGAAATGGGGGAGAGCTGATGGTGGAATATTCTTCATCTACGCCACAGTATCAGGATCCATAATTGGAAACACAAAAGTGGATTGTTCTTCGCTTACCTGATCTTGGTTTTCACCAGACCCTTCCACATAATTTTCATGATCTGCCATTGTCTCTTTCTTACTCTCGACAGGCTGAACCACACCTGAGTTGTTGTCACCAGAATCTAGGTGGATTGTTCCTGCATGATGGGTTTGATTGGGCTTCCTACTCACAGAAGGAGACCCAATATGAGAATTGTTTTCAAAATTATTTTGGCCCTTAGTGGGCTTTGAAACCTTACCTTTCCTAGGTATTCATTTCAAAGAAAGAAAAACAAGAAGTAGTTCCTAATAAAAATGCTATCAGAAATCAATTAACACTAATAAAATTCCTTCAAAAGAAAAATCTTTCCCAAACAATGCTGAAAGAAAAAATTACTTCTATTGTACAATCAGAAAATTTTTACCAAATCAAATCGCCTCCCCAGCAACGGCGCCAAAATGTTGGGTGCAGGAATTACACTTAAGTAAACTCTTCAACACTTAAATTGTCAACCCGGGGGATTCGTAAACTTAGAGACGAAGCACAGGCAATGCCAAAGATGGTATGAATATTTCTAATATCAAATCCTACTTTCTTTAAAGGGAAAATTGCAGAATCAAACTATAGAGGAAAAAATGCAACTCAAACCATCAAAATAATCCAAGGCTGGAACAAGAAGAAATGTACTTGCAAAAGAGATTCAGAAATAAAAGGAGGCAATCACTCTAGCTGACCATTGATTAACTACTGAGAATGTGTTTTCTTTAGCAAAGACACCTTAGCAGTCTTCAACAGATGGGCCCCTTCAAACCTGCTTATGTAAAGATGTCCTTCTCGTAGGAATCGATCTTGCACTAGTGTAGTCTGCTTGCACTAGTGCAGGAACAACGATTTATGCAGAAGGTGTAAAGTAATGTCTGTACTAAAAGTGCTTTTCTTCGTGCAAGGGCTTGAACTTTCTCAAGTCCAAAGCACTCAGATCTAGTACCAAGAAACTAGTTCATGTACCTGATCAGAGCTTCTTACACTTTAACTTTTAATTCCTGAAATCAATGCTTAATTAATGCAAGTGTTATGAAACCAGATTGCATATCAAAAAGATGAATGTCTGCAGAAGTAAAGAAACAATATTTTCAATTTATCCTGTTGTGAAATGTTAATGAAAGCAAGAAAGTTGTTAGAAGTAAACTAAAGAGGCTTACTGCATCACACTATCTAGCACTGGTGTAGGAACAGTTCTCCTTGTCAGACGAGGGGGAAACCAAACCAAATGTGCAGAAAGTGAATAGCACACCAACGTGCACTGATGCAGGTAATTTCTCCTGCTCAAACCAGGTGGGGAAAACCAAACCAATCGTGCAAAAAGTGAATAGCACACCAACGTGCACTGGTGCAGGTAATTTCTCCTGCTTGAACCAGGCAGAGAAAACCAATTCAAAATCAGATGCAGAAAAGGAAATTTAACTACTTCACGCTACAAATCTGCTTTCACTCAGACATAAATTCAAATGTTGTAAAGTAAATCACACTTGGCAGTTCAAAAACATAAATCACAAGATCAGAAAAGAGGGAGAATGTGCTGGGTTGGTTGGGACCTAGCCAACCAACATGTTTCCCTTTCAAATGGAAACGCTGCTCAGTATTGAATCAATTCATCAATTGTTAAACATAAAAAATAAAATTCATGAAGCGTAAGGTGGGGCTCTTCTTATTAAATCATCAAAGAAAATACATGTGTGATTACATATCCAACCCAGATTTGGGCGATAACAAAAGACAGGCCCATTAATACCTTCCTGGTTCTATTCTCTATTCTATACAATTCTATCAACCATTCCCTATTTCGTCCTATTTACATTTCTCCTTATATATATCCTTGGCCAAAGGCCAACAGGATCGTTTAACTCGTTACATAGCTGATTGTAGAATAAGCTTTCGTTACAACAAATTACATAATTGATTACAAAATAAGCTTTCATTACACCAGATTACATAACCGATTGCAAAATAAGCTCTCAACCTCCATAATTAGACATTTTAACAGAACAAGTTGTGGCTATCTCCAGCTATTCGTTCCTCCTAAGTCTGATCTCAGCTACTCCAGATTGACTTGTTGTCATAACTCGGACTCGGATGCCTTCAAATCTATTATGTTGTTCATGGCTATGGCGATACAAAATTAGGCGGCAATCTAAGAGATTCAGATTTGCTGCCAAGATTCACGACACTAGCACTGGTGCAAGATCTAATCTGCACTAAAATCAACAGTCAAGGTGAGAATTTAACTATTAAATAACATAGGAGGTAATGATAAGTTACAAAGTAATTCTAAGCAGGAAATCACGTAATAAATAGTTAATAAATGCTAAGTTAAATTAAAAATGTAAAATATGAAGTTAATGCAAAATGTGTCATCGTTCTCGCACTAGTCCAAGATGAGGGCGCATAAGATAAGTAAAATAGGGATAAATGGTTATGATTTGGGAAGGGAAAAATGGTCAAAAAGGATGCAAATTTGGGGACAAAATTAGCAATAAATTTCCTCCAATATTGTGCTTCCCCTAAAAAGATTCTTACCTATGTAACTGTATTGGGCTTGGGCCAATTCAAAATGACCTCAACCTTAGAGGGGTTTATCTTCAGCTCACCTCCTCCAACAATGTGTCCCAAATACATTAAACAAGTCTTGCCAAATTCACACTTCAACATCTTTAAAAACAACTGTTCTTTTCTAAAGACACCAAGTACTTTTTTCACATGCATGATATGTTCATCTCTGTATTTGCTGAATATGAGAATATCATCTAAGTAAACAATGAAAAATTCATTTAGAAATGGTCTCAATTCATCATTCATAACTCTCATGAAAGTAGCTAGAGCATTTGTAAGACTAAAACGCATAACAAGCCACTCAAACAATCCTTGTTTAGTTTTAAATGTGGTTTTCCAATGTCCTCTTCAGCTATTCCAACTTGATCATGATAACCACTTCGTAAGTCTAACTAAGTGAAATACTTTGCATACCTCAACTAATCAAGCAAATCATCAATTATTGGGAGTGGATAACAATTCTTTACCATTATTTTGTTCAGTGCATGAAAATCCACACACATGCGCCAAGCCCCATCCTTCATTGGCACCAAGACAATGGGTGAACCACATGGCGAAGTAAATGGGAGTATGATACCTTTGTTTAGCAATTCTTGAATTTTATTTTTGATTTCCATACTCTCCATAATCAACATGTGATACATGCCAATGTTTGGAAATTGACATCCTGCTATAGCTGTATCTCATGTTGATTTCCCCTCTTGGGAGGTAACCCCTTTGGTTCCTGAAACATCTCGCCATGCTTTCTTACCACATCAAACAAATCAAATTTTAATTTTTCATCACAACCTTCAAAATATTCATAGTTAGTATCATTATTTTTCTTGATCATGAGAAGTACAAAATTTTTACTTGCATTTACTAGTCTCTTCATCTGCCCTTCATTAACCAAAGAAATGTTTAACTTTTTGCGATGGGCTCTCACAATGTTCTTCACCCCATTCTTGAGAAATAAGTATTTGTTCTCATGGTGATAAAATATTTATTTCCTATAATACAAATATGGACTACCCAAAATGATTCCTGAGATGTCAAGTGGAACTACATCTAACTCAACTTCATCAATGAACTTTTCAGTAATGGCGAACTTGAATAAACACTTCCTTGTAACCTGCAAATTTTCATTATTGACTATCCAACCCAATGGATATGGCTTATGATGAGGTACAATTTCAAGGTTAATATTTTTTACCAAGTATTATGAAATTAAGTTTGATTGTGTCCCACTATCAAATAATGCATCAATCTTTGTATGATTTGAAATTACACTTACATTGAACAATTCTATTCTTGATTCTTCATTTGGAGTGTTGTTGTGACTATGTGAGGAACTAGTGCTTGCAAGAACTTCTTTTCCTTTTGTAACCATGGCTAAAATCTTGGTCTCATCACCAGAATTTGATCCAGGATCATGTTGTGTGGTAGCGATCGTCTTTTGTTTTCCCTTATTGTTTTGTTTCTTAGGCCTTAGTTCGGGATGTAATTTCCAACAATGGGCTTCATCATGCCCAGCATTGGAACAATTTTGGAATATGGTTTTCTCCCCTTCTTTCTTCATACTTGCATTCTTCTTTCCCTTCCATTTGCCTCCCTTCTCTTTCTCCTTATGCTTGAATGAATTCTTCTTACTACCCTCTTCCTGAATGTTGTTTCTTCTTGCTTCAAGGTGTGTGGCTTGCACACATACCTCATCCAAATTGCTTGGTTTGAACATAAGGATAGTATGTTTTAAATAGGAATGTAAACCCCCAATATATTTCAACAATGTATCTTGGGAATTCAAGTTTACTCCTAACAACAAAGCCCGCTTTCTAAACTCTTGGGTATAGTCTTGAACTGTTTGGCCTTTAGGTTGCCTAAAATTTTGCCAACTCATAATGGCTTTTTGCATATAGGCTAAAGGATAAAAATGTATTTTAATTACAGAAACAAATTCAACACAAGAAATGGATATCTTACCATGCATTCACATTTCCTCTTGATTCTTTTCTTCCCACCAGACTAATGCTTCTCCTTCTAGCCTCAATGAAGCCAACTAGATCTTTATGTCATCTTCTTGAAGGTTCTAAATTCTGCAGTAAACCTCCAATTGTCAAATCCAATTGTCTAATTTTTCTGCATTAACCTCACCATTGTACGTGGCAAGTTCAAACTTAATGTCCAATTTGAGTAAGGGAGTTTTTCCTTTTGGGGTTTGGGAATGAGTATGAGAAGTTTTTGTGGTGGAAGTGGAAGATGTTGTTGTTTGAGATGTTGAGGATGATGAAGATGGTGGAGATGGTGGAGATGGAGGAGGCTCTTCTCCATTAGCCTTTGAATCCTTATTATCATCATTTTCATCTCCTGAGCTTCCCTCTCCATGTGGAGGCTTAGAACTCTCTCTATCAATTCTAGTATTCCTCTCTTCATAGAAGACTCTAACCATGTAAGTCAAGTCATAGAAATATTTCTTGAATGCTTCCTCTTCTAAAATACCTTTAGTCTCTCTTGCTCCAGACATGATAGCTTTGGATTCAAGCTCAGCTTCGGGAACTGCTTGTACCTCCTCAATCTCAATTGAAGGTAAAACTTGAGGTTTTTCAAGTGCAGCTGGAATTGGAACTTTGGGTGGAGATTGTGGCCTTGTGGCCCTTCTTCTTCTGGGCATTACCTCAGGACCAACAGTTTCCCTTCTCCTCTCGGCAACTTTAACCTTGTAAGCATCACAATTTTGCAACCATTAAAACCCTACTTGTACAAAATTCAAGCAATAGAGAAAATAAACCTTTGCTCTGATACCAACTTTAATTGTTGTTGAATGTTAGTTTTCATGTGCTAATTTCAACTTCAAATTTATAAACAAATGCTTGTCAATTGCTTCATGTGCATGGTTCTCTTATGGTGTTTGTGATTGGAAACAGGTAAATTTTTATCAAGTTTTATGTGAAATACATGAGAAAAATAACATGAAAAATAAGTGTTGAACAACAACAATGAAAAGTATAGCAAACCATCAACATGAGCACTTAACACAATTTTTTTATGAAGGAGTTCACCCCCCCGGGATACATCTCCTTGGTCCATCTTCCATGGCTTGGGCCTCTGTATTAGCTCAATATGGAAAAAATGATGTTTACAAAGATCTACTGCTCTTGAAACCTATTTCAATGTGTTTAGAATGCTCAAATTAGCTAGGAACACCTTTTCCTAAGCTCAATTTGGTCTCATTTTTCTCCAGTTATGACCAAAACTATTTTCTCCTAGTAATCCTCCACTAAAATTGGAGGAACTCCAGTTAACTCCACTAAACTTGGAGTTTCCTCCAAATTTGGGGGGTCCACCATAATCTCCGCCGAATTAAACTCCAGTTTAATTAGTGTTAAATCAGATTAATTAAGCACTAGTCTAGTTTTAATGCAATTACCACGTGGTTTCTGCTAACCGTTAGTCATGGCTTTTGATGCAGTTTCTGCAAACAGTTATGCAATGTTGGTCGTTATATAAGCCGTGACCGTCGGACATATGATGTGTCTCATGTATGGCATTAAATGTCGCAGGTTGTGGTTTATGTTGGCGCCGGATGGTGTGGTAATTGTAACCACCGGAGCATTCACATGGGTGGGTTGGCCCTCCTAACCCCTAACCATAACATGTTTAAACTTTAAATACGCGTGGACAACATTACGGTTAAGAAACAATTTGTGGTGTAGTGGTATGGAATGTGGTTTAGTTGGAGTAGGTCCTGGGTTCAACCCCCCGGCTTGCCATAAAATATTGGTAAGTGCTGCGCGCTGAGCCGACCTTTAGGGAGGGACATGTGGTGGCCTTCGGGCTTGCCACTTGTCCCCTCCTCATTGGTCCTCCATTAACCAACAAAATATTGCCACTTCACCACATATGATAACCAACCAAAATATGACACTTGTCAAAGCCTAATTGGACCGTTGACCACTGTTGACCTTACACAGTCACCTACCACGTCAGCAGTACGGACTACTGACTATGTAGTGACTGTGCATTTTTTTTCAAAATTTCTTATGTTTGGCAAAGCGAACATAACTCAATATCTTCATCATACGAACTTGGTTAGTGAAATGAGTTGCGTTGGGATCGTTTTGCCTAGGCGAACGCGGTCGTTTAGGTTTTGAGCAATTCTGAGAACTTTATTTTTTAGCTAAATACTAAGCACCTGATCAGTTACTAGGACATGTGTTATGTTATTCAAATATCCACCTCACTCAGCTTCGAATCCATCCGGAAATCTAGCTCAACTAAAACATGAGAACCCCATCACACCATGGTTATCCGCAAATGGCAAGGCTAGGCTGAAAACATTGTCACACTTGGAAAAACCCATGCCATGAAAGAAAAGAACAACATGCAATACCGTTCATGCCAAATCTAGCAAGGAAAACACACATAAAAATTGATACCTGCAAGAAATCCTACTGTAGTTGCTTGATCCTTCTCTTCCTTGCTTTCTCCTTCCTTCCTCTTGCCTTCTTTACCTTTCTTGATCCAATTTTGAGCAAAATCTTGAGCCAAGATCTCTCCAAATGGTCCTCATAAGCCCTTTTATTAATGAAGCCTCTATTTTCTTCATTTTGCATTATTTTCCTTCATTTACTCCTCACATGCAACCTATGACCCTTCACCTTCCTTTTCTCCTAATTTCCATTATTTTCATAAATAAATGGGCTAAACATACCATTTTTCCTTTCCAAATCCTTTGTCATTTCCTTTGCCAATTTCCTTAACCATAATAACTAAAATGAACACACAATAGGATTTTTTTCCCACCATTCAGCTTGGAATATGTGTCCCATGACTGTGATCTTATATATTTTCAATGGATTTTCAACCAGGGTTGTTACAGAATCCTCCCCCTTGGGGGAACACCATCCTCATTGTTCAATCACACCTATAACCAGCATGACTAATATGTTAGAGCTTAGATCAACCTCAGGCTAAAGGGAGGCGATCCTAGGATAACCACAAACCACGCTTAACCTGGTAGCTAGCCCTACTAGGTCGGAAGAGGGCTCTCTCCTTGTAGATCTCAGTTAGGATGACTGCAATTACAGCTTGAGATGACTGAATTGAAATTATAATTTAGGCAAGGTATAGTAGCTCTATGGTTTTCGGTTGATTTTGATGGTTGGTTGCTGGATCAAATGGAGCAGGCAGCTTTGGCTCCAGGAAATCAAGTCAGAATTACAAACATGTTCTGTGGGGCGAGATAGATAAGTGTCTATGCACTTGGAATTGAATGATATGGTTGATTTAAGACTGCTGAGGGGCTGAGGAGGGCATGCAAAGACCATGAATCCTCTTCAAACTACTGAAAACATTAAAAACTAAATGCATTCCCAAGGCAAAGCACTGTTATCAATGTATTTTTCCTATTTCTCTTGATTCATTTAGTTTAGAAGAATAGAAATATTTTGAAACATATAACACATAAGAATAACTTATTACAGAAGAAGAAACAATACAAAAACACAGTATCACAAGAATCCCACAAAAATAGCTGCAAAACCTGGTTTTAATCCTTGCCAATCTACTATAGTGATGTACAATGAAGCTCAAATCATCCACAAGAGTCCAACCTTTTCAAATGATTAAGAAAGTACATAATATAGGCATAAAACCACCAATGCTAGCCATCAAGGGTCGAATCCATGAGAAAAGGATTGGTTTCAACCATATCTAAACTAAGAACAAGAATATAGGCAGTGGAACAGCTTGCCTCTAAAACCATGGAAACTGATTCATTCCACCCCCAACCACTTCAAAATGATGAATCTACCCCCAAGAGTCATTTTGTAATTATATTTACATCCCATAGCATCAATTACATTCATATATTTACCTAAAAAGAGTCCAAAATTCAAATTACAAAAAATCCAGGCGAAATTTTGATTTTGGAGCCAAACTAGCAATTTTCATCCAATGTGCAACGCCCATGATCCAATGCGCAGTGCTTTTTCCAAGCTAGTTTTGGGGACCTTCCCAGGGTCCAAATTGGGTGCATGATAGCTCGATGGAAAGCTTGTCAAGTATAATTCTTGGACAAACTTGAATTTCTTGATTTGAATGTCATTTTCCTCCTCAAAAATGGAATATCCCAAGACTGCTTCCTATGTGTCAAAAAAGTGGCAGAGAGGTCATATTTTTATGGTTTTTTGGCCTTTAGGTGACCAAGATCTACTCCAAACTTGATGAAACTTTTTGGGTTTGCTTGTTTTTTCATTATGAATCCAAAAATTCAAACCATTCTCTCAGAGGAACCTATTGAGTTTTCCTATGTTTCACATTTCAAAATTTGAAAATTGCAAAATTTTCTCAAAATTATCCCAAATTTGGTACAAGGCACCCTCAAGCACTGCTATGATGAGCTAATGAGGCATCAACAAGAATTTCTAATTTGTTTTTCTCCTTTTTGCTTCTCAAAATTTTCCTCAACCTTGCCTTTAGCTTTCTCATTCTTATATTGCATATCTTGTTCTGAGTTAAATAGTGATAAGCCATGTGACGAAGAATTTTCTTCTCTTTGTTGGCCTTCTCAAGTAGCTTCTCAAGGTGAATGTTCACCCTCTCTAACCAAGATTCTTGGTTATTCTCAATTTCTTGCTCAATTGAGGTCATCTTGCCCTTTGCTTTCTTTGCCTCTTGCCTTTCTTCCCTAATCATTTGCAATTCCATAATAGCTTGTTTATTAGTTAATTGCTTGCTTTCCTACTCAAGGTATTTGATTATCCACTTTGCTCTTTCTAAATTGACTAATAGGGCTTGAATGTCAGCCTCTTTTTCCTTGATGATCAAATCCTTCACACTCCTTGGATTTTGAGCATCCAAGTCCATGACATTCACCTCTGGTGCCACCTCATGGTCCACAAGGACAAAATCTCTCTCTTGCACCTCACTAAGATCATCCTCATGCATCTTTTTCTTTCCTTTATCTCTTCCCTTCTGTTGCTGCCCAACCTGTACCTGTTCAGCTAGAGAAGAAAGCAAAGCCCCTTCCAATCCTGGTGGAGATAGAATTTGCCTGTGGACTGTAGATGAAGGCGAGACCCCTTCCACTCTTGTGGAGATAGTACTTGCCTGGCAGTTGCAAAAATCCTCCTAGTGCCTCTCTCGTAGGTGAAAAACACTGGCACTCCCAAGGTTTCAGTTTCTTTGACTTGTTCATGTCCTGAAGGTCCACCTTCCTACTGATGCATTGATGAAAATATTTGAGGAACTTTGAAAACCTCATGAGAAATGAACGTTTCCCATGGTATATTTAGTCTATTCAACTGATGCAACACAATGATCTTGATCAGAGAGAAGTGGTAGATGCTATTCATTTGTTGGGGATATGGCTTTTTCTTGACATAGTGTGCTATCTTTTCAATATTCCGGAACATGAAGAAAGGAAGATCCATCATTCTCACTCTAGTAAAATGCATCAATAATCTAATGTGGTAGGCATACAACCGTGAAAACCTACCTTCACAAGTAAAATATTTAATGATGATCTTCATGAGTGGGGCAAACCTGTCCTGCAAGAATTTAAATGGAAACACTCTTTTCAGCTTGCTGAGGCATGCAACCTTGATGTAAGGCTCATAAAATTCCCTGTCAATGTACTGCCCTTTGTTCCATTTTTCACCTATGTTTGGAATGCTTGTAGCCTCTGAAATAATAGCAGGTGACAGAGTGAAAGTAACTCCAGCAAGTTGTACTTCATTATTGTCCAGGTGTGTCACAAATAGCCTTGCTAATTCATGGTGGAATTTGACCCTCTCCACCATTTCACAGAAATCATAACAAGACTTATGCTTGAAACATGTGATGGCAAATGGACAGGCAAGTAATTCCCTGAGGCTAATGGGCTCCTCCTTGGTTATCTTCCCTCCTTTGTGAGGTCTTCTCGACTGTAATTTTATTTCCCTAGAACTGTCACTGAGGGTCTCTTCCCCAGTTCCATAATCACTGTCCATTGGCTTGATTCACTGTAAATGCTAGTGAGGAAAGAAAGGTAGTGTGGGTGAATGATGAGTATGAAGAGATTTTCAAAAGAAAGAGAATGAGTGGGATGGAATAGGGATATGAGTGAGATTTGATGGAGTGTAGGGTTTAAGGGAATAGGGTATGAAGGGAATGAGTAGGGTCTTGAGAATTTAGGGTATAGGGGTTGTGTATGTAAGTAGGGTTTTGGGGAGTGTCATGTGAGGGAATGGGAAAACATGAAGAAAATAACCTTAGGGAACTGTGTGAAGGGGTTATGTTTTTAAGGAACAGCCACCAAGTATATAAAAAGACAGCTATTTAAACAATGAGCTATGGAAAAACTTTCTTTAATAATAGCTAGGGTTTCAAAAGACCTAAGCACAAGAATTCCTTATAGCAAGAGCAGCAGCAATAGTTACATGTAAAGGGGAGAAATCTTTGCAAATTGGAAGAAGTTTGAGCGATTTTGGCTTTGTTTGAGGGTTTTTGCACTGTGTGGATAGTTTCCAACAGGTGCGGAGTGCCCTCCAATAGGTGCGCAGTGCCAAACGAATTCGCAGTGCCTTTGTTAATTTGCACTGCGAGAAACCATCCAATGTGTAGCGCTAGGCAATAGGTGCGCAGTGCCTGAGTTTTTCTCCAATAACACCACGACTTGTTCCTTTTCGTCAAATGACAACTCAAAATCACCTTTTGGATTCTCCTTAGCACTTTGAACTTCACAATGAGGTGATATGAGAGATGAAAAACCTTTTATACTTTTTAGCTCTTTTGATTTTTCATTTAACATAACCCACTTTCTAATGTTTGTTTACTTCCCTGAAATATTCTGTTTTAGCTGATATTTGACTTTTGGCATGTTCACAGGTGGAATGATGCTCATCTATTTGACTTTTGCAGTGGCAGGAGTTGACCAAGTTGGCAAGTGACCAGGAGCAGCATATGAATAGTTGTTACATATAGGAACCATAAACTTACATTGAATTACATGAAGTGAAATAAAAAAATACAACTGCTCTACTCTTTTAACTCAAAACAAGTTTTGAGTTTAAAGAGATTTATTTAGCTTACAAACAAAGAAATTATGATCTTTTACACTCTGGTTAACCTCCTCATGTGCCCTCTGACATTTATTTTTCATGTGAATGACCATGGTGAAAAAACCCTAAGACCTAGTGAGACTAAAGTCTAATATTGATTTTTATAAACGATGTGAACGAGAATGACTATGAATGACTAAAAAAATATGTGAAACAAGCCAACAGATATATAGCATGAGGGATAAATGAAATGAAACTCTACCATCAGTTGATCCATGACCTAATGGAGTGCAGCTCATCAGAATGGGACACCTAATATGAAATACAAAAGATAAATTTGATCATTGATGGCAGTGTGAAAGTACTGACACTAACATTGGCTCCAATGGGGATGGTAGCTCCTTGGAGGTGCCAAGAACTGTAGATCTCTGGAAAAAAATATACTAGTGCCTCTTCCATTGGGCAATACGGTCAATACATTTCAAAAACTGAAATTGATACGATTAGATTGACTCAAGACTCAAACTGACAAACTCAAACTGACAAACTGACACAAAACTCAAACTGATACAAAACTCTCAACTTTATAGCCTTCACCTTGGGCCCAAGCTGAAATGAATTGCATCTTTTGAAAACTTGCAGTGAAAAGAAAATGGTATATACAATGATTATTTCATGATTTCAGAAATCACTTTACAAGAAGTAGCGCTTCAGGAGCCTACCATTAACTGGTCCTCCTGGACAATATTGTCCATTCATCTCTTTGAGCAAAAATGCAATTTTCCCTCTGTATGCAGCAATCTTATAAGGTCCCTTCCACAAGTTTTCAAACTTTCCATGCTTTCCTTTGTCGTAGCAATCTTATAAGGTCCGCAGTATGGTCGCCACTATGTTAGAGCCTAGATCAACCTCAGGCTGAAGGGAGGAAATCCTAGGATAATCACAAACCACGCTATCTTTCTTCAACAAATTAGTGATTTCTCTCAAATGTTCAGCAAGATTAGGTACAAATCTTCGTAAGAGATTCATCTTACCATTGAATGCCTATATTTCTTTCTTGTTCCTGGGAAAATCTATCTGTTGAATCGCTTCTACTCTTGATGGATCAATGCGAATGCCTTCCTTCGAGACAATATGGCCAAGCAGCTTCCCTTCATCAATAGCAATGAGACTCTTCTTCAAGATAAGTGATATCACAAACTTTCTGCATCACTGAAATCCAATCTTCAAATGGTAAAGGTGCTCATCATCTAAATTTGAAAACACTGTCAAATCATCAAGATATACAACTAAACATACATCTTTTTTGTTTGCAAAGCGATGTCCATGGCACGCTGAAATGTGGCTCTAGCATTTTTTAAGCCAAATGGCATCTTGGCATAATGAAATGTTCCCCAAGGCATGGTAAGTGTTGTCTTGTCTCTGTCATCTTCATGCACTAAAATTTGATTGTAGTTTGAATATCCATCGAGCTTCGACATACGAGAAGCTCCAACCACTCTCTGAAGGATGTGATCCATTTTCGGCAGCAGGTAATTGTCCTTCAATGACACTTTATTTAAATTTCTGAAATCAATGCACAATCTGATATCCCTGGTCTTTTTCCTCACGAGAACAAGATTAGAAATCCAATCAGAAAATCTAATTGGAACAATTATACCAGCCTTGTATAATCTATTTACCTCTTTTTCAATTGAAGGCAACAACTTGGGATTAATCCTTCTCAGCTTCTGACAGAATGGCTTCTGATTTGGCTTGATGGGAATTGTGTGCTGAATTATGTCTTTGTTATACACCTTTAAATCTGAATAATCCCAAGCAAACACATCAGCAAATTCAGACAATAATTTGACATATTTAGATTTTACCTCCGGGGGATAAGGACTTTGATAGTTTCACAAATTTTGGCTTCTCGGTTGTTCCAAGATTCACATCTTCAACATCCTTATCTGTTGGCACCAAGCTTGGCTTTCTAGCCACATCGTCCTGATCAAAGAGTTCTTCTAAAGGAATAAGACCTTTACGAATGACATTGTCCTTAAGCAGCAATACTTCCATCTGATTTACTTCAATTTCCGGTTCATCTTCATCACGATCATGATCTATGGAAGCATCCTTGTAGTTGCCTTCATTTTGCAAGAAATCATTAATCTCCTTATCATCCCAAAAGACCTGCCAATACCTTAGATTGTCTGGGACAACTGGATGGTGTTTGACATGGATCTCAAACTTATTATTGGAATTCATTGGGATCTTCAAATTACTAGCAATTGTAGCAAGTGAATTTGCAATTACATTTTGTGCACATGGAACACATGTCAAGGTATAATCTGGAAACATCCTTAGGATATCTAAAACTGCATTATAGTAGTCCCTCATCCTTAGATGTTTGGCCTGATATTCGCCCTTCACTTGCTTGATTATCGATTCTGAATCCCCATAGACTGATATTCTTTTTGCTTTCAGCTTTTTGAGAATCTTTAGTCCCGCAATCAGCTCTTCATATTCCGCTTCATTATTAGAACAATCAAAGGCTAACTTATATGAGCAAATTCTTACATTTCTAGGGACCTTATTGGGCTAAAAAATAGGGTTGTAGATCCAAATTCCAATGCTGACACCATCCTTACCCATAGCTCTGTCAAAATCCATGCTCCATAAGCATGCTTCTTCCTCTAAGTGCTGAAATTATGTTTCATCTTCTTTCTTACCTTGACTGATCTCTTCAATTTGCTGCTTCTCATTACCTTGCTGCTGCTACCGGAATGTAGACTACTTAGAGGTGCTTGCAAGTTTTTGTCTTTCTTGATCAAGGATTGCTCTGAAATTTTCTGAAATCTCTGGCACATCTTCTACTTCAACTAATTGACTATCAATATCATTCAAACCACTATCTGAATATAATACAAACGATTCTAAATCTGTATGTACAACATTAATTGGATGATTAAGTGGTTTCTCCTTGCTTGTGATCATGTACTTCATTTTCTTCTCCCTATATAATTTTCTCAATTGACCAAACACGGGAATGGTAGCATAGGAGAAATCTAGCTGTAAAGTCCCTTTAAGATTTGCACCCCACGATCTGGACAAAAGCATACCAAACCATGGCGGAATGTCCGCAACAACCACATCCATGAGAAAATTCTTGGCCAGGATTTGATCTAGAGACACCACTAAGTCTTTGATAAGACCAATACATCAGACCCTACCGGAATCAAAAGAATAGAGGTCATCATATTTGCAAGTAATGTCAAGGCCCAATTTCTCCATAATAGCTTTTGGAATCAAATTATGGGAGGCTCCAGAATCAAACATGGCATTATGAAGGATATATTCATGCAACATAAGGCTTATATAAAACAGAGGCACTTCACTATCCTCAAACTAACCTTCTAAAGCAGGGCCAAAGATAAGCTCCAGGTGATCATCTTCTACATTGACCATATCAGATAAAGGATCTATGTTCAAAATTTTGGACACTTGGTTTTTATAACTACTGTTCTTCATCAATTCAGTCAAAGGAATCAAAACCTTTAATTTAGCTATCTCATTCTCTAAACCAAAAGCTAAAACTTTATCTACCTCTTTGACTGAAGAGTCCTTCTTTTCGACCTTTTCCTTTGCTGCACTTTGCTGATTGGTCTTCTCATTTGTAGATGGTCCTTTGCTGGAAGTTGGATCAGTAGGCTCCTTCCCTTTCTTCTGAGTATTTGAGGAGTCATTCTTGGGTTGCAACTCTTTTCTCTTTTGAACCGGGCTGACTGGTACATCTCTGCTTCTCAATGAATATTGCTTCTGTTGTGCTATCAATGCATTCATATATCCCCTCTGATAATCATTTGATTCATCCTCTAAGACTCCTTCATTTGCTAGTATGAAATCTTCATCTGTTTGAACATTTGAAACCTCTGAATATTCTTCATCTTCCGTGAGAAAAATGGGCAAACCATCAAAAGTAAAGAAATGATTAGCTTCCACCACCGGATCATCATCATCTTCACTTTCCATCCCATGCACATAATTTTGCTACAAAGGTGTTTTGACTTGCTGTTATGATCACTAATCTTGTGCCTTTTGCTCCCTTTGCTTAATCCGGAACTGAGGTTGCTGCTATCCTCTGAAATTTGGATTTTTGATTGTGTTCTCAGGCTTGTCTGCAATTGTCAATTGATCAAACATCTTTTCAATTTTCTGGAGTATATGATCTGCTTTAACATCTGAAGAAGAAGCTTCCTCCTTTATAGTCACTTTCTTTTTAGTCTTCATCCTTGCTCTCTTGGCTAGCAGATTTGCCTCTACACTCATCGCATTCTTCTGCATGTCCTCAATTGTGGTAGGATCTCTTTCTCTCAACTAATATGCCATATCAGCATTGAAGCCATCAAGAAATTTGATCAATGCTAAGCCCATTAGTCACTTAATGTCAGTTGGAATAGCATTATAAACTATATTGAACCTTACACAGTAATCTTGGACACTTTCACCTACATTCCTTTTTATATTTTCATACTCAAAGAGAATTTGAAGTCGATATTTCTTTACCTCCCATCGATCCAGAAATTGTCTGTGTAGAACCGGCAAAGTATTGATGGATCCTGCTGGTAGTGCTCTAAACCACCTTCGAACCTCACCTCCAAAATTTTGCACAAATAAATGCATGGTCACATTTTCTTCATCTACCTCATGGAGATCATAGAAGTCATTCATCCTGTCAACATGTTTTTGCACTGTGATACCTTGAGTAGCATCAAAAAACAATATCTTACTTTGGTAATCAGTAGGCATAGCATCCAAATTCTGAGGTAGAATGAAAGGTGCATATCTGGCAGCCATGGCTCATGGAAGATTTGAAATTGATGATGAAGTAACTAAGGGATTTGTGACAACAAGAGGATTTGATGTAGCAGAAGTGATGGGTGTTTGAGGGATAATGATAGGGATTGAAGGTATGAATGGTGTTGTGGAAAGACTTACAGGAATATGGGGAATTGATGATGAAGCAAAAGATGTCAAAGCCGAATCAGAGAGTTCAGGAATTTGATCGGTGGTGACAGATGACTGAGGAAATTTTTGAAGATTACGGTTATTTATCAAATTGGCTCATTGGATTTCAAGCTCGTTGACAAATTCTGGGTCTACAACTATGTCCAACAATTCACTGTCTGATGTGGTTCTAAACAAGGATAAACCAAATTGTTCATCAAAAGGAAGATCTTCGAGGAACAACCACTTCACAGGACATGAAGTAGATCTAAAAACCGGTCTAGGACTTGATAAACTCTCTTGTCTGAGGATATTGGGAATGAGATTAGGATTTTCGAATACGGGAGGAGGATCAGGATTAGGATTGGACCTGGTGTATCTTCTTGAAGCCAGTGTGTTAAGAAATTCTCAAAAGTTTGATATTGCTTTACAACTTTCCAATTTTCAGCCTACTGAATTCTAAACTTATCATCCAAAAGTTCAGAACTTCTCAAATGAACTGGGGTGATTTAACTTTCTTCCCCAGTATTGTCGCCACTATGTTAGAGCCTAGATCGACCTCAGGCTGAAGGGAGGCAATCCTAGGATAACCACAAACCACGCTTAACCTGGTAGCTAGCCCTACCAGGTCGGGAGAGGGCTCTCTCCTTGTCAATCTCAGTTAGGATGACTACAATTACATCTTGAGATGACTGAATTGAAATTAAATTTTAGGCTAGGTATAGTAGCTCTATGGTTTTTGGTTGATTTTGATGGTTGGTTGTTGGATCAAATGGAGCAGGCAGCTTGGGTCCGGGAAATCAAGTCAGAATTGCAAACATGTTCTGTGGGGCGAGATAGATAAGTGTTTATGCACTTGTAATTGAATGAGATGTTTGATTTAATACTGCTGAGGGGCTAAGGAGGGCATGCAAAGACCATGAATCCTCTTCAAACTATTGGAAAAATTAAAAACTAAATGCATTCCCAAGGCAAAGCATTGTTATCAATGTATTTTTCCTATTTCTCTTGATTCATTTAGTTTAGAAGAATGGAAATATTTTGAAAAATATAACACATAAGAATAACTTATTACAGAAGAAGAAACAATACAAAAACATAGTATAACAAGAATCCCACAAAAATAGCTGCAAAACTTAGTTTTATTCCTTGCTAATATGTTGTAGTGATGTACAATGAAGCTCAAATCATCCACAAGAGTCCAACCTTTTCAAATGATTAAGAAAGTACATAATATAGGCATAAAACCACCTATGCTAGCCATCATGGATCGAATCCATGATAAAATGAGTGGTTTCAACCATATCTAAACTAAGAACAGGAATATAGGCAGTGGAATAGCTTGCCTCTAAAACCATGGAAACTGATTCATTCCACCCCCAACCACTTAAAAATGTTGAATTTACCCCCAAGAGTCATTTTGTAATTATATTAATTAAATTCATAGATTTACCTAAAAAGAGCCCAAAATTCAAATTACAAAAAATCTAGGCGAAATTTTGATTTTGGAGCCAAACTGGCAATTTTCATCCAATGTGCAGCGCCCCTGATCCAATGCACAACGCCTTTTCCAAGCCATTTTTGGGGACCTTCGCGGGGTCCAAGTTGGGTGCAATATAGCTCATTGGAAAGATTAGAGAGTCTACTTCTCCAAACAACTTGAATTTCTAGATTTGGATGTCATTTGCCCCCTCAAAAATGGCATCTCCCAAGATTGCTTCCTATGTGTCAAAAAAGTGGCAGAGAGGTCATTTTTTTATGGTTTTTTGGCCTTTAGGTGACCAAGATCTACTCCAAACTTGATGAAACTTTTTGGGTTTGCTTGATTTTTCCTGTTGAATTCAAAAATGCAAACCATTCTCTCAAAGGATGCTCCAGTCAAAAGCACAACGCTAGTGGCGCTGTGCACCTATTGGGTTTTCCGGTGTTTCAC
This sequence comes from Pinus tabuliformis, assembly GCA_031772625.1. Classification (NCBI taxonomy): domain Eukaryota; kingdom Viridiplantae; phylum Streptophyta; class Pinopsida; order Pinales; family Pinaceae; genus Pinus; species Pinus tabuliformis. The sequence goes on along the minus strand of CM062811.1, from coordinate 402,885,552 downwards.
ATTTCAAAATTTGAAAATTGCAAAATGTTCTCAAAATTGTCCCAAATTTGGTACAAGGCACCCTCAAGCATTGCTATGATGAGCTAATGAGGCATCAGCAAGAATTTCTAATTTGTTTTTCTCCTTTTGGCTTCTCAAAATTTTCGTCAACCTTACCTTTAGCTTTCTCATTCTTATATTGCATATCTTGTTCTAGGTTAAATAGTGATAAGCCATGTGACGAAGCATTTTCTTCTCTTTATTGGCCTTCTCAAGCAGCTTCTCAAGGTGAATTTTCACCCTCTCTAACCAAGCTTCTCGATCATTCTCAATTTCTTGCGCAATGGAGGTCATCTTGCCCTTTGCTTTCTTTGCCTCTTGCCTTTCTTCCCTAATCATTTACAATTCCATAATAGTTTTTGTATTAGTTAATTGCTTGTTTTCCTGCTAAAGATATTTTATTATCCACTTTTCTCTTTCTAAATTGATTGATAGGACTTGAATGTCAGCCTCTTTTTCATTGATGATCAAATCCTTGACACTCCTTGGATTTTGAGCATCCAAGTCCATGACATTCAACTCTGGTGCCACCTCATGGTCCACAAGGACAAAATATCTCTCTTTCCCCTCACTAGGATCATCCTCATGCATCTTTTTCTTTCCTTTATCTCTTCCCTTCTATTGCTGCCCAACATGTACCTATTCAGTTGGAGAAGAAAGCAAAGCCCCTTCCACTCCTGCTGGGGATAGCTTTTTCCTGTGGACTGTAGATGAAGGCGAGATCCCTTCCACTCCTTGTGGATATTGTACTCACCTGGAAGCTGCAAAAATCCTCCTAGTGCCTCTCTCATAGGTGACAAACACTGGCACTCCCAAGGTTTCAGTTTCTTTGACTTGTTCATGTCCTGAAGGTCCACCTTCCTCCTGATGCACTGATGAAAATATTTGAGGACCTTTGAAAACCTCATGAGAAATGAAGGTTTCCCATGGTATATTCAGTCTATTCAACTGATGCAACACAATGATCTTGATCAGAGAGAAGTGGTAGATGCTATTCATTTGTTGGGGATATGGCTTTTTCTTGACACAGTGTGCTATCTTTTCAATATTCTGGAACATGAAGAAAGGAAGATCCATCATTCTCACTTTAGTAAAATGCATCAATAATCTAATGTGGTAGGCATACAACTATGAAAACCTACCTTCACAAGTAAAATATTAATGATGATCTTCATGAGTGGGGCAAACCTGTCCTACAAGAATTTAAATGGAAACACTCCTCTCAGCTTGTTGAGGCATGCAGCCTTGATGTAAGTATCATAAAATTCCCTATCAATGTACTGCCCTTTATTCCATTTTTCACTTATGTTTGGAATGCCTGTAGCCTCTGAAATAATAACAGGTGACAGAGTGAAAGTAACTCCAGCAATTTTTACTTCATTATTGTCTAGGTGTGTCACAAATAGCCTTGCTAATTCATAGTGGAATTTGACCCTCTCCACCATTTCACAGAAATCATAACAAGACTGATGTTTGAAACATGTGATGAAAAATGGACAAGCAAGTAATTCCCTTAGGCTAATGGGCTTCTCCTTGGTTATCTTCCCTCCTTTGTGAGGTCTTCTCAGCTGTAATTTTGTTTCCCTAGAACTGTCACTGAGGGTCTCTTCCTCAGTTCCATAATCACTGTCCATTGACTTGATTCACTATAAATGCTAGTAAGGAAAGAAAGGTAGTGTGGGTGAGTGATGAGTATGAAGAGATTTTCAAAAGAAAGAGAATGAGTGGGATGGAATAGGCATATAAGTGAGATTTTATGGAGTGTAGGGTTTAAGGGAATAGGGTATGAAGGGAATGAGTAGGGTCTTGAGAATTCAAGGTATAGGGGTTGTGTATGTAAGTAGGGTTTTGGGGAGTGTCATGTGAGGGAATGGGAAAACATGAGGAAAAGAACCTTAGGGAAGTGTGTGTAGGGGTTATTTTTTTAAGGAACAACCACCAAGTATAGAAAAAGACAGCTATTTAAACAGTGAGCTATGGAAAAACTTGCTTTAATAACAGCTAGGGTTTCGAAGAAGTTTGAGCGATTTTGGCTTTGTTTGAGGGTTTTAGCACTGTGTGGGCAGTTTCCAACAGGTGCGGAGTGCCCTCCAACAGGTGCACAATGCCAAACGAATGCGCAACACCTTTGTTAATTTGCACTGCAAGAAACCATCCAATGCGCAACGTTGATCCAATGCGCAACGCTAGGCAATAGGTGCGCAACACCTGAGTTTTTCTCCAATAACACCACGACTTGTTTCTTTCTGTCAAATGACAACTCAAAATCACCTTTTGGATTCTCCTTAGCACTTTGAAGTTCACAATGAGGTGATATGAGAGATGAAAAGCCTTTTATTCTTTTTAACTCCTTTGATTTTTCATTTAACATAACCCACTTTCTAATGTTTGTTTACTTCCCTGAAATACTCTATTTTAGCTAATATTTGACTTTTGGCATGTTCACAGGTGGAATGATGCTCATCTCTTTGACTTTTGCAGTGGCAGGAGTTGACCAAGTTGTCAAGTGACCAGGAGCAGCATATGAATAGTTGTTACATATAGGAACCATAAAATTACATTGAATTACATGAAGTGAGATAATAAAATACAACTGCTCTGCTCTTTTAACTCAAAACAAGTTTTGAGTTTAAAGAGCTTTATTTAGTTTACAAACAAAGAAATTATGATATTTTACACTCTGGTTAACCTCCTCATGTGCCTGCTGACATTTATTTTTCATGTGAATGACCATGGTGAAAAACCCTAAGACCTAGTGAGACTAAAGTCTAATACTGATTTTTATAAATGATGTGAACGGGAATGACTATGAATGACTGAAAAAATATGTGAAATAGGCCAGCAGATATATAACATGATGGATAAATGAAATGAAACCCTACCATCAGTTGATCCATGACCTAATGGAGTGCAACTCATCAGAATGGGACACCTAATATGAAATGCAAAAGATAAATTTGATCACTAATGGCAGTGTGAAAGCACTGACACTAACATACTGAAAACAAAACATACTACCCATGGATCTTTATAAATAGCTCATTATAGTATTTACAATGACCACTGCTGAGACATGACAATCATATCATTTACTGGATGTTTATAACATAACTCCTTACGGTATTTACAGTAATAACCACATATACAAATTTACTTCACCAAGAAAATAATCATACTATCTATGGAGCTTTATAAATCCAACTTGATACAATATTTACAATAATATACGCATATGCACATTTTCTCAACCAACAAATAAAAGGATACAATGGCAACATGAACAACAAGGGAATCTAGAGGCTCACACCTCTGCCCTCAAAGTAATACCAAGATTCACCTCCTTCCCACGAAGTGCTAAATCCACTGCAAGGTAAAATTTGCATCCAATGTCTAGCGTTATAATCATGTGCCACTTGTCCTCTCAGTGAAAATTTATCAGCTCATTGTTCCAGGGCACACTCCTAATGTGCATTGATTCCATCTGGAAATGCTAATGACCAAAAAATATATATCTTCGTCCTTCCCTTATCTACTACACAATCCCTCAAGAAATTCAGTCACCCCTTTCGTGCAGTCACTCACCTTCCAAGTTCCCCGACATCCCCTATCTCGGGCGATCTATCCCTTGGCAAAGCTTCCTGGCATCGGAAGTTTAAACAACCAAGGCATATACCTTCCTCAAAACCATCATACCAGTCATAGCATGCTCATGGAAATCAATGGACACTACTGGATACCAATGTCCCACGATGGCCTTACTCCCGAATTATTGACGAACATACTTCTTCCTGTTCCAATTCCTTTTGCTATTGTTGCTAATGCTTGTCCTCAATTTCGACCACCCAACTAGGAATTTCATGCTTCTATGTAACAAGCATATAATTTCCATTAGACTCAAAATAAATTGAAATAAATTCACATCATACCTCATCGATGGCTTGTTAATAAGGTAAACTTGCAATCCTTTTCACTTCGTGTCACAACAAGTGAAACTAACTTTTTTATCAAATCATCATGAATAAACATATCACATTTGGTTAGCTCAAAACGCAACCATCATAAATTAGAATCGTGAATCGTATGAAATCATCCTAAACCATAATCATGAATCACATGTAAACATCATAAACCATAATCATAGATCACATATAATCATCATAGACCAGAATCATAAATCACATGCATAATAAAAATGAAATAAAATATTGATACTTATCCTTTAATCAATCCTCAGCTTCTACTTTTTTCCTTATTTCGTACACACCAGATCAATTTCCACACCCGACAAACACCTAGTGCCTTCTCCTCAACCATGTGCACATACACATAGTGTGCATCACACACATGCAAGCACGCACAACATATAACACCACCTACACAACATCACATGTCCACGACACCACCTGCACAATGTGTACACAATGCCACATGTACATCGCACCACCTGTACAACATGTACACAATACCACATGCACTACATGTACATGATACCACATGTACACAACATCACATGCATGACATGTACACAACATTGCACATCCAACATGTGCACAACACCATATGCACACAATGTCACATATCCATCATGCACATAGTACGATATGTACACAACACTTCATATCCAACATGTACATAGAACCATCTATACCCAACATTGCATATTCAATATGCACACAACACTATCTGTACATCCATGTACATAACATTGCATAAACAACATGTACGCACACTATATATACACAACACCACATGCACACAACATCATAGATGCAACATGTGCAGCATATACAACATATGCACAACAATAGTACCACACATCCAAAACCACATTGTATCTACCATGAAAATTTACTTCCAGTGTCTTATCCATGCTTGTCCTGCATGTTTTAGACCACACTGCTTTCATTTCATTGATGTATCCCTCAGTATAGCCTGTCCATAACATAAACATACTATAATAACATAATATCAATTCATATCCACATGATACTAACCTCATATATTTGTCAGGGCTACTCTTCCCAATTTATTCCACTTGAGGACGAGAACCTCTTCATGCCATTCATCTACATAAGCAATCATTCTTCCACAAGAATTATCCCTGATGACCCTGTTGAACAGTGACATAGATACATAGAGACATACATATCTATAAACATTAGTATAAACAACCATAATCCTATCGAACAACGATATGCATACATACACATATATACATATAAAAATCAACATAAAACAATAATGATCCCTAATAACAACATACATACATACATACATACATGCATATAAAAATTAGCATAAAGCAATCATGATCACAAAAGAATTACTAGATCTCAAGGTCAAGGTTAAGATAACTTCCTTTTTTCGTGCACAACATGCACAACATTGAGAACAACAATTACCAAGGTAGCCAAGGCATCTGAAACCTTAAATCCATTTGCTTTACCTTTCTTGTGACTGTCCTACCACCATCCATTATCTCAATGGACCAAACCAATCCAACTAGTTGTCATATGCTTGCCTTCAACCTCCCTTATGCTTGAAATGGATTCATCTAAGTCTTGCATTGCCTGCTGGATTTCATTCAACTCTCCCTGAGCTCCACTAACTTTCCTCATTCCCAACCAATTCCCAAGGCTCTCAAAACATAAAAGGAAGTACGAATATGTAAACAAGAAGAAGACCATGAAAACCAATAACAAAACAACACCAAAAAAAAGTGGCAAGCCCTTGCACCAAACACAAAGAAAACTACAAATCAAACTCAACAAAACATAAAAGGCCAAACGCACAATACTAGAAAAAGACACCATGACTCCATCCCCATGGGTTTCCAATGCTTCCAAGTGAAAGCTCAACCCGAGCCTTCTTTAAGATTTCATGGTGATCTCTTTTGTCATGTTATCCCTTGCATCATATTGCCATAAACACATAAATTTCGGTGCATAAGTGAACATAACATTACACCAATTACCTTACCTTTTTGTTCCAAGAACATTTCCTTGTAACTGCACATGTTCATTCCATCTCTCAAGGTACTACAATTCCCTTGACATATCTACCTATAACTAGACACCATCTGTTATACCCATAAAATACATGTCCATGAATATATCCCATATCCACATAATTTCAGACAAATTAGGGTTAATAAGACTTCCCATATGCAAAGCACCCATTTGTTTGGAATTATAGTTTCAAAACAAAACAAAAGGAATTTTCACCCAATTCCTTTATTTTACCTTTACCTTGTTGCAACTGAGTCTTACTACGTACTCTTACATCATCCAATGGATAGTTATATAAACAAATCAACTATTACCTTGTCATACTAATTCCAAGCATGTTACCTTGCAACTGCTCACACATGTCAACCACATGTTCAAAATATCAAGATAATCATATCTATCAATTGGAAATCAACCTATACCAAGACTAATAATCATGTTATAATCCATAGTAAACTCATAGCCATTAGACATAATGCTACAATTATCACCTACTTACACTCAAGTACATATCAAATATCTCAACACATATGTGTTAGTACAATCAACTTAAAACAAGATCATTTGAACGCATGCTCATATTATGAAATTCATCAAACATTCAACAAACTTGCAAACATACCATGTTAAATAAATCAACTAGACATCATAATAGACACCAAACACTCAAACACCAAATAGACGACATAATCAAAAGTCAAGCACCAAATATACGACATAAGAAAACTCATACCTTAATGTATCTTGGGGGAGGCTATCTTGTCTGCACAATCAAGCTAGATTAGTACAATATAACTTCAAAATATATCAACTCAACCATAAATAAGGTCGTGATATCCATAACAATAACTAGCTAACATGTTCACATCATAAACTCATAACTAAGTTTCATTCATGCATAACAATCACATATGCACTGTCAATCTAGATTAGTATGACATAATATCACAACATATTAGCTCATACATGAATGTCATAACCCTAACCTTTTGCATAGACCAATCCAAATTAATATGATACATATAACATCAAGATCTTAATGTAATAACCATAATCATCAAGTTACTAACATATAACAAGAAAAAGTTATATATCATGCTCATCAACATCATATAACCTAATAATCAAGCTAAGTATCATATAACAACAACAAGTTAACCTATAACAGACTCATCAACAACATATAACATAATAATCAAGTTATCTAACATAAAACAACAATAGAAATGCATACAACCACATGTTACTATCATTCATGACTATATGACCACACTGATTCACTAGCATCTACCATGTATGTAACCACAAAAACAATAAAATGACAAACATGTATATAACCCTAATGCATATAACAATCCATTAATTAACATACCTGCATGCCAAACATACAGTACATGTATGACGATATTCTCTTACCCCAAATTCTAGTGTTGCAACCTCACTCTAATGGTTTGCATCTCCTGCTCTATCTCGGTCAACACATTAGAACCATAACATAACAACTACAGCATGATGACATAACTACATGCAATGACCTCACAATGCATGTCTGGCCTAGCATACATGCATAACCATAACCATGAAAATGCATGCATAACAACATATAGACACTGACATGCATAACAAATGCATATACAACTCACATGCATTGATGACTAAAACATACCAACCATGATCCACACCATGCAAATGCAACAAGTGCATGGACTATAAGCATAAGAAACACATATGCAACCGACATGATATGTTGTCTTACACATAAACTACTATCTGTAACTTAGAATAATTGCAGAGATAAGAACTTCAAGTATAGGAGCGCTCATTTAAGGGATTTTAACTTCATTTACATAAGAAAATAAAGACTTGCAGCTTCATTACCATACTTAAAGGAAGAAAACATATGATGACACATAACAGAGAAGTCACAAAATCATACCAAACAATGTGTGGAAATCTTCTGATTCTTTCATTAATCAACAGTTTTATCAAGAATATAGTGGCCTAATCTCCAAGTTCTCAAAATTTCAAACCCTTTCTCTGTAAATTTTCCTCCTTTTATACATTATGAGACAGTTGGTAATCACCAAAACTGTCAAACTACTTAACTACCCCCTAACTGCTTAAAGTAAAAGTTATTGCAGAATATTACAATGGAGGGTAAACACACCTCATTCTCAAGAAAATAAAATAACAGGATGTAACGGAATTTAGAAAACTGATGATAGTTGTTCATTGTTCAGATCTGTGGCTTGGTTGCTGATGAAGCTTCTCTATTGATGTTTTAATAATGGTTAAACTGTTTTAACACAACACAATGCATTTTAACAAAACCCCATGCGTGGACTTGTGGGCCATGTATATATCGGAAATGTTCAGATTAGCTAAAATGCAAGGAAACCTGACCAATCACTGTTTTCTAAAACAAAGGAATAAATCCCCAAATCATTACATATCGGGTCCACCTGAGCCGTTAACCCCCACACACATTTGAGTGTGATCATTGTCCGATCACTCATCCAATGGACGATCCGATCCTTCAGAACTCAACGAGACCTTAAGCCTTTTGAGCAAAACCTTATCACGTCTGTTTTTTCAACAACCCTTTGACTCCCACATGATAAGAAATAAAACTTCCATTTAAAGATTTATCAGGTCTGATTTTAAAAATAAAACCCAATCACTTTTTGATACGATATCCATTGGATCATGTCCCTTTCGATGAACAGTTGCGATTGATCCATACTTCAATGTATTAGACTACATTTCATACCCCATCGCATCTGATTTCCAAAAGAAGGCTCGTCCATGTTATCTGCGCGACTACCGTCGAATCTGTGGCTTGCTGATAGGACGGCCCAGATCTTCTCGCGGGTTTATCACTTTCAAAAGCCATTAATAATATAAAATCAACCATTTCTTTCAAATATCTGCATTTCCCTTTATTTCCATTATAACATAACATTTGTTTTTTTTCTTTCATATTTTTTATTTTCTTTCATTTTGTGATAAAACTGAAAATAAACTTAAATAACAACTGATGCTACAACATCTAACTCCACCTAGGGATAGTGCTTTTGCCACAAAAACACTAAGAACTGCAAATCAGTGCCTTCACCTTGGGCATGGAGTCACATATTGCTTAGCCACTTAAACTTCTATGGAATTTGTACAATGAATTCACTCTAGTATATACAATGAAAGGATGCTTATGCTTCAAAATTGGAAGTAATGTTTAAGGTACTACCCATTAATAGGCAGCTACAAAGATTCACCATCGAGATTTTCCAGGAAGAATGTATTATTTGTCCTTGCTTCTATAATTTTGAATGGGCCATACTAGAGAGGATCAAACTTTCCATGCTTACCTTTACCTTCTCTTCTAGTATCCCACCTTAATACCAGGTCTCCAACTTTAAAGTCAATCTCTTTAGCTTTTTTGTCAAAAATACTCTTCATCTTTGATGATACATAATCAAGTTGTCACTTACCTTATCCCTATTTTCACTCAACTCCACTACCTTACTCATTCTTCTTATCAGAGCATTTGGCTCTTCTTTTGCCTCCTAAATCATTGCAATCATAGGCTTCACAAGATGACTTGGGAACAGAGCTTGAATTCCATACACTAACTCAAAAGGTGATTTTCCTGTGGACCTTCTTGTAATCACTCTAGCAGCCCATAGAGAAAACTTTAACATAGAATCCCAGTCTTTCTGGTTCTCTGTAATAGTTTTCTTAAGGATCTTCATCAAAGTCTTGTTAGTAGATTCAACTAATCCATTTCCTTAAGGATGATAAGCTGTTGAATGGGATAAAATAACATTATACTTTTGACAAAAAGCAATAAACTTACTTGAATTCAAGACTTGAGCATCATCTGTTATGATTTTGATAGGGCATCCAAATCTACTGAAAATATTCTCCTCTAATAACATCATCACCACCTAGTCCTTTGCCCTTTTAGTAGGTATATCTTCTACCCACTTGGTGAAATAATCAGTAGCTGTGAGAACCCACTTATTCTATCCACTTGAAGGTGGGTTAATCTCTCCAACAAATTCTAGTCCCCATTGTCTGAATGGTTCTTCTATGAAGATTGGGATCAAAGGCAAGGGAGCTAACCTCTTCTTCTCAGCAAAAAGCTGACACTTCTGAGAGCTTCTGACAAACTTATATGTATCACAAAATTGAGTAGGCCAATAAAACCCTGCCCGGAGGATTTTATGTGTAGTAGCCTTCCGACTATAATGTCCTCCGCATAACTTCTAATGATAATCCTTAATGGTCTCTGTAAATTCATCCTTTGTTAAACATAACAACAAAATTCCTACAGGATCCTTCCAATACAATCTTCCTTCAACAATCACATATGGTTGTGCTTTGATCTGTAATGCTCTATACTTTGTTCTATCCAAAGATTGAGGACAAGACAGAAAACACAAATAATGGACTATGTTCTTGTACCATTCTGAAAATAAAAACTTATACCTGATATTCATCCCTGGGTCTAGATTTTCTTCACTTTCTTCAATTACTTCTTCATTCACACGTGTCAGCAAGTTGATTCCCAATGCCTAAAAGTTTGACTCTATCAGCATCTTTGCCAATCCTTGCCCTTTCACCAGCTTTGTGGGCTTTATGTACAAGTCATACTCTTGGATCTTGGCTATCCATTTTCCTCTTTTTCCTTCCACATCACTCTGGACTAAGACATCCTTTACTGCATCATTTGATACATAAGCAATGACCTGTGGCTACAGCACATAAGTCCTGAAGGCCTTTAGGGCTTTTACCAAGGCATATACCTGTTTTTCAAGAATATTATACTTTAGTTCAACATCTCTAAGAATCTTGCTAAAGAAAGCAACTAGCTGCTCCTTTTCTTCGTCATTTTTCTGCAACAAGACAACAGCTATTGAATTAGGTGATGCAAATGAGAAAACTTGGAAAGGCTTTTGATAATCAAGGTTAATTAGGACTGGAACAGCTTGTAATGCTTCTTTAATCTTGGAGAATGACTCCCTGGCTTCCTTGGTCCAATGCACTTCATTCTCTTTCTTCAACATATTAGTAATTTCTTTTACAATTTCTGCATAATTGGACACAAACCCCCTTAAAAAATTTATTTTTCCCAGAAACTTCTGAATACCCTTCTTACTCTTGGGTAGGGGTATTTTCTACACATCTTTCACTCTTGCTGGATCTATCTTCACTCCAACTCTAGAAACAATGTGCCCCAGCAGTTTTCCCTCCTCTAGAGATAATATGGACTTCTTAGGATTCAAGGAAAGCCCAAATATTCTACATTTCTCAAAAGTATTTTTTAGATGGTCCAGATGCTCCTCATCAGACTTAGAGAAAACAGTGATGTCATCCAAATATATCACTACAAACTTATCTCCCACAAAATCAATGTCCATAGCCCTCTGAAATGTAGCACCTATGTTCATCGACCCAAAAGGCATTCTAGCATACATAAAGGTTGACCCCAAGGAGTTGTGAATGCAGTCTTCTTATGATTTTCTTTATCCACAGCCACCTAGTTATACCGAGAAAACCCATCCAGCATTGACATCCTGAATGATCATGTTACCTTCTACAGCACATGATCCATTTTAGTTAATGAATAGTTATCTTTCGAGGAAGCCCTGTTGAGATTTCTAAAGTCCACACATAGCCTTATCTCTCCATTCTTCTTCCTTACAGGCACTAAATTGGCCACCCAGTCAAAGTACCTAAGTTGAACTATAATCTTGGCATCAAGCAACTTTTTGACTTCTTTCTCCATCAATGGTAAAAGCAGAGGGTTTATTTGCCTAAGCTTTTGTTGGAATGGTTTAATCCCCTCTTTCAAGGGAATCTTGTGCTAAATAATACTTACATCATATGTTTTAAGATCCTCATAGGACCAAGCAAAAACATCAACATAGTCCTTGAAAAGTTTAATATATCTCTCCTTATAATTAGGTGGAACTCCATTGAATAATTTAACTAACCTGGGTTCCTCCTGGGTTCCAATATTGTGATATTGAATCTACTCATCCTGTGGAATTTTCTGTGAACTAACAACTACATCATTGGAGTTAAAAAGTCTTTCAAGGGGGACAAGTCCCCTTCGTAGAGTGTTATCTTTTAATTGAATAATTTTTTGATTAACTATAGAATTTTTCAAACCACTTACTTTTGCACCTTTTGTTGCTTCATCTTCATCCTGATCAATCTTTGTGCCCTGAAAATCTTCAATCATAGTAAAAAATTCTTTAATCTACTGATCATCTTAAAAAATCTGTCAGTGTTTAATATTATCAGGAACAGAAGTCCTATGCCTTATTTCAACCTCATATCTCAGCTTTGGATTAATAGGAGGCTTAAAAGTACTAGTGGCCATAGCCAAAGAGTCTGCCAATCTGTTTCCATCTCTTGGAATGAACTGAATATTTAAAGCTTCAAAGAATTTCTCAACCAAATCCCACACTTCATTTCTGTATGCCCTAAGCCTAGGGTGTTTCATTTGACAGTGGTTCTTTATTTGCTTTATAATTAGCTTTGAATCTCCAAAGACAGAAATTGACTTGACTGCCATTTGTTTTGTTGTTTGCAGAGCAATGATCAAGGACTCATATTCTACCACATTGTTTGTTACTTCGAACTCAAATTTAAAAGAAAAATGGAACATATTACCTCCAGGTGCAATCAGAAGAAAACCACCACTTGTTCCTTCCTTAGAATAGCCTCCGTCAAAGAAGCACTTCCACACCCCTTCTGTTTGCAGCTTTGTATTTACACTGACTGAATTAAGTTGCCTCTAGTTATCTTCAGCAAGCTTTGCATTATCATGCAACAGAAAGCAAGCAAAGTCATCTTTCTCCTGGCTATATACAGGTGAATTACTTGCTCCGTTTTTTGTAATTGGTTTTACAAATCTAGTTTCTCTATACAACCTCCTTTCTTCTCCACCAAAAATTGGTATAACAGCATATGTAAAATCTAGCTTCAAAACACCACCTAATTTGGCTCCCCATGACCTCGATAGCAACATTCCAAACCTAGCAGGGATATTTGCTACCACTACATCCATGACCAAGCTTCTAGCTGGGATCTGGGCTAGTGACACCACCATATCTTTAATGACCCCCAGACACTTGACTTTATTTGAATCAAAAGAATACAAGTCTTTGTAAGGTTTAGTAACTTTTAGGTTAGTTGTTTCATCACTGATAATGGCATAAGGGTATGTGAGGCTCCTGAATCAAACATACAATTATGCAAGAGGAAATCATGAATCAATAGAGAAATGTAGAAAGGAGGGGTTGAAGAATCTACCTCCTCCACATGTGGACCAAAAACCACTACTAGTTTATCTTCTTGTAGATTCACAATGTCATTTACATTCACATTCAGCAATCTCTCTTTGATAAACTAGTGTTTTGACCAACTCTATGAGGGGCACTTGAATTCTGATTTTCTCAAATTCTTTAGTTAGACTAAACACATGACCTTGTTTAGTATTTCTTTCATTTTCATCTTCACCTCTCTTCATGACTGAACTCTCTTGTGGAATGGAAACAAGTTTTTCTAAAGGGATTTTTTTACTTTTTTCTTGAGAAGACTCACCTTGAAGCATTTGAATCTTGCTACTTGTATTCTGTTGCTGCTTTCCTTTATTCAATTGTTTTGCAGGCTGTGGTCTTGTGGAGTCACCTTTTGTAAGGGAGCTGGAACTTGCTGCTCACCTTCATCTTCTAGACCTTTTCCTTGATCTCAAGTCATATTTCTTATGTAGTTCTGCCTGCAAAAAATCATAAAACTGCTTCCAATACTCATCAATTTCATTCTCATCATAAATGGCATCTGTTTCATCATATTCATATTCTTCTCCCTCAACACCTAGTTCATCTTCATCTATTGCATACAATGTGGAAATATGATCATCATGGTCCTTGGAATGCTTTGGTATTTCTTCAAGATCTGCTTCTATATACAGTGGTGCTTGAATCTAATTTTGATCTTTTCTCTACTTCTGAAAAATTTGCATAGGTTGTCTTTTATATTCAGGATTAAAATTTATGTTCTGTTGTGCTTGCCTCTGAGAATTCTTACTCTCCAACTCTAATTTAATCAATTTATTCGACAATGTTTTAATTATATTACTCATATCCTCTAATGTTTGACCTTGAGAGGACTCTAGTTTATCCTTTCCCTTATCTTGGATAGCCTGTGTCTCTGGTGTTTTACCTGCAGCCACCAAATTTTCTTCTATCTCTAATGCATCAGTTTGGATCTAATCAAGGGTTGTAGATATTCTCTCCCTCAATGTAAATCCAAAATTTGACTCAAAAGCCCCCTGCAAAAGTTATTTTTGCACCAATAGGAGGGGGCTTAATCTCCATTGGAAGACTATTGTACAATTTATTAAACCTTCTGATGAAATCAACAACACTTTCAGCAGATTTCTTCTTGATAGCATTAAACTCTGTGAGTGAGTACCCATGGTCTCTTTTCTCTCCCCGTCTCTGGGTGAATAGGCGCTCCATCTTTTCCCATGTAGGAATAGAGTTATTAGGAAGCCCTTTAAACCACTTTCTTGCTTCTCCATCCAAGGATTGGACAAAAAGTCTTAGAAAAACATCCAGGTGTTTAACATTTAGGTTTTTTGCAAAATTACAAAATACTAATATATGACTCTCTGTTGTCTGTTGATCCTCCCCCGTGAAACGAGGAAGAATACTCAAGTATTCTTATGGCATTTGATTCAACTGTTGTGGCAATTGAATAGGTGCATACCTATTCATCAAGAATGCAGGTGCTGCCATGTTTGCTCCTGAATTTACTGAACCTTGATTACTAGCAAATGTGGAACCTGATTGAGGAGTATATGGAGTATGAGAAGGTGGCAATGTAGTTATAGGTTCAGGTTGAATAACTATAGCAAATACTGAAAAAGAAATAGACTCTAAAGAATGTTCTTGATAATTGGGTTCTTGAAATGAATTGGATGTAAAAGGTGACTCTTGGTCAATAAAATATGAATGTGAAAGATGTGATGAACCGCTGCCTGGTGCAGATAATGTAGGACTTGGTGTAAGTGGAGTTTTAGGCCTTCCAACCCTCTTGGAAACTAGCCTCCCAAGATCTGAAAGGGCTTGAACTTTCTGCTGTGAGGTATCTGACCTTGTATGGGGTCTCTTCAGAGCCAGATTCATTATTTTTTGTTCAATACAGTCAAAAGTTTCCTCCTCATTGAACAACCAGAGGAAAATATTAAAAACCCAAGGAAAAGTATTCTTGTATTCTCTCCCTAGCAACGGTGCCAATTAATGTTTTTCCTTAAGAAACCAATTTTCTGGTTGTGTAGAAATTGTGCTTAAGACATTAACGTTTATAATTATTGTCACTTGTTTTTCACTTAATTGTATGTTGTATTCTCAAGTGAAGGACCTGAAAGACTTGGTTTTTAACCCTTAATATTTAGGTTACATGAAAATCTCAGAATGCCATTTGATTTCTGAATATAAATGATGAAGGAAGAAAGCTAAAGAAGTCAGAGACAATATGTTGTTTTACACATAATCTACTATTTGTGACACTTGGAGAAGTTAAATATAATATGATGTCTTACACAGAAACTACTATCTGTAACTTAGAAGAATTGTAGAGGTAAGAACTTCAAGTATAGGAGCACTCTTTTTAAGGGATTTTAACTTCATTTACATAAGCAAATAAAGACCTGCAGCTTCATTACCATACATAAAGGAAGAAAACATATGATGACACATAATAGAGAAGTCACAAAATCATACCCAACAATGTGTGGAAAACTTCTAATTCTTTCATTAATCAACGGTTTTATCAAGAATATAGTGGCCTAGTCTCTAGGTTCTCCAAATTTCGAACCCTTTCTCTGTAAATTTTCCTCCTTTTATACATTATGAGGCAGTTGGTAATCACCAAAACTATCAAACTACTTAACTACCTCCTAACTGCTTAAAGTAAAAGTTATTGCAGAATATTACAATGGAGGGTAAAGACACCTCATTTTGAAGAAAATAAAATAACAAGAAGTAACGGAATTTAGAAAACTGATGATAGTTGTTCGTTGTTCAAATCTGTTACTTGGCTACTGATGAAGTTTCTCTGTTGATGTTTTAATAATGGTTAAATTGTTTTAACACAACACAATGCATTTTAACAAAACCCCATGTGTGGACTTTTGGGCCATGTATATATCAGAAATGTTCAGATTGACTAAAATGCAAGGAAACCCGACCAATCACTGTTTTCAAAAACAAAGGAATAAAGCCCCAAATCATTACATATCGGGTCCACCTAAGCCATTAACCCTCGTGCACATTTGAGCACAATCATCGTCCGATCACTCATCCAATGGATGATTCAATCCTTTGGAACTTAAAGAGACCTTAAGCCTTTTGAACAAAACCCTATCGCGTTCGTTTTTTCAACAACTCTTTGACTCCCACATGAACCTGATAAGAAATAAAAATTCCAGTTAAAGATTTATCGGGTCCGATTTTAAAAATAAAACCCAATTACTTTTTGACGCGATATCTATCGGATCTCATCCCTTTCGATGAACGGCTGCGATTGATCTGGACTTCAACGTATTAGACTGAATTTCATACCCCATCACATCCGATTTCCGAAATAAACCTTGTCCATGTTATCTGCATGACTATCGTTGAATCTGTGGCCTACTGATCAGACGGCCCAGATCTTCTCATGGGTTTATCACTTTAAAAAGCCATTAATAATATAAAAGCAACCATTTCTTTCAAATCTCTGCATTTCCTTTTATTTCCGTTGTAACATAATATTTGTTTTTTTTTCTTTCATATTTTTTATTTTCTTTCATTTTGTGATAAAACTGAAAATAAACTTAAATAACAACGGATGCTACAACAGTAGCATTGGGATCCCCGGTGGAAACAATTATGGGTGGTAGCAGTGGGGTGAAAGCATGGAGTTGGGTTACACTTTTTGGCAAGAGAGTGCACATTTGGGTGGAAAAAATTATGGCTTGATCGAGCCTTTTTTAAGCGATCGATAGAGTTGTTTGAGGGCTTAAACAATGTAACCTGAGGTTAGCGAGGAGCTCGGTCGATCCATGTTTTTGAAATTTCCCGCCAATATAACCTGGGCATGGAATTAAAAAAAGTGGCTCAATTGAGCCTTAAAGCTAGATCTAGCCTTAGATCTAGATCTAGCTATAGGTTAGATCTAGCCTTAAAGCTAGATCTAGCTATAGGCTATATCTAGCCTTAAAGATAGATTCAACCTTCAAGTTAGATCGATATTTAAAGCTAGACTGAACATTTATTTAACAACGATAAGGGCTCAATCAAGGGTTTTTTAGACCCTCAATCGAGCTATTCGAATTTCGAAATCAAGCACTTGATCGAGTGTTTTAAGAGCTTGATCGAGCCTCTTAAGTCCTAAAATCCATAATTTCAATACCTCTTCTGCAAAATTTCCTGCAACACCATTTTGTACCATAGTGGACTTAGGGATAAATTTCTCCTTGGGTGGTGGAGTTGATCACATTGGATTCATGAAGGAATACTCTATCCAATGGCGTATGAGTTTGACATTTTCGAACTCATATGCTAGTTTTCATCTAATTTCTTTTAAACATAATTCTTAAAGTTATTTTGAACTGTTTTAAAGAGGTTGAATAAAAAATCATATCATAAAATATACACAATGAAAAAATTCAAAAAATACCACTATCTTCGTTTATCAGTCCTCTTTAAAAGTGTACTTTTGGTTTTTCAATTTATTTAAATAGTTGAAAAAAAACCTTACATGAACACGTGTTTGCAAAATGCAATTGAAATATTACTTTGCCAAATTCGACAAATAATAAAAAATATATTTTTCATAAAAAAATAAAAAATTTAAAAAAAAATTAATATGAAAAACTTATCTCTCTCCGTGTATATCTTTCTCATATATATATTTTTTAAAATTTACACATTTTAGACTAAGTTATGCTATGTGAACACACGCATACCTCTTAAGATGTGTGAAAATTTGCAAGGACAAGCATTTCATTTAATGAAAAATTGACATACTATACAAAACTAAATATTTATGTAGAAAATATCATTAGGACAACAACATAGTTGTCCAAAATTTGTCTTTTTACTCTGAATCCAAATTCACAGTGCTTATATTAATTTTGAGGGTTTCAATTGTTGGGTTGTGTTATATTCTTTCCACGTAGATAACAGGGGGTTTGAAGGGCACTCGTAACCACACATTATGGGGTCCGGGGCAGCGCCCCGGAAAATTTTGGTTTTGGACCCTATGTTAGGTTGGGCAGACCCACCTATGGTTTTGTGCATGATTTTCGCACATGTTTTTTTTTTGACACGATGGTTTTTCGATCCATGGTATTGGATGCAATGGTTTTCGGTCCATGGTATTGGATGCTTCGGCATGTATAAATATGTATTGTAACATTGAAAGGAACATAATGAAAAATCAAGCTGGTAGTCCCGGTTTTGGGATCCAGGGGAAAATCTCTGTGTATATGTGTTTTATGTGTTATGCTCTCGCATTGTTTATTTTCTGTGTTTTAGAATTTGTATGCAGGTAATTTCTGTACGAGGTTAAAACCTGCATTTGGTATCAGAGTAGTTTTGGCTTCAAGGGGACGTCTTTGTTGCTGAGGGGTTTCACTCGGGCCTGTGGTAGACCCTGTTCAGTGGGAGATCTGCAAGATCGATTCTGGTGGTGAAAGAAGATGGAAAGCAGTGGAAAGATAGAGATCGAGAAATTTAATGGTCAGAGTTTTGAGTTGTGGAAACTCAAGATGGAGGATCTATTGGTGGATAAAGATCAGTGGATTGCAGTAGATCTGGGTACTAAACCAACAGGAGTGTCCGATGAAGAATGGAAGAAGTTGGATTGAAAGGAAAAAAGCACAATATGATTGTGTGTCTTAGATTCAGTATTGCTGAATGTATCAGGGGAAGCTACGGCGAAGGCTTTGTGGGACAAGTTAGGGACTTTGTACCAATCTAAGTCTCTGGTGAATAAACTGTTCCTGCGAAAAAAGCTATATAACCTAAGGATGAAGGATGGAGACTGGTGACAAAGCGTCTGAACGCATTTAATACTGTGGTAAGTCAGTTAGCATCTATTGATATTAAAATTTGAGATGAAGATAAGTGCATCAGTTTGTTGTGTTCTCTACCAAATTCATGGGATAGTCTGGTTATTGCAATAGGTAGCAATGTAACTGCCTTGTAGTTTGATGAAATAGTCTCATCTTTGCTAATGGAGGAGATGAGACGGAAAAATATGGAGAGCCAAAATGGTGATTCCTTGTATGTACGAGGATGGTCCCAGAATAGAAACAAAAATAAGTCATCGAGTGGGAGATCTAAATCTAGAGGGAGATATAAATCTCCATGAAAACCAGTAAAGGTGGTGTGCTGGAAATGTGGAAAGGAAGGCCATTTTAAAAGGGACTGTAAATCTAAAGTTCCCAACAAAGGAAAGGGATCTGATGAGGCTCCTTCTGCAGAGGTGAAAACCACCTCAGATAAAGGTGGGGATGTGTACTTGTCTTCTTCAAGTACACATGTAGATCATGAGGCATGGTTGATTGACTCAGGCACATCCTTTCACTCCACTCCCCATAGAGAGTGGTTCTGCGAGTATGAGAAATATGATGGTGGTGATGTCTTCTTGGGGGATGACAGGAAGGCTAGAATCATTGGTCGTGGAAAAGTAAAGTTGAAGTTGCAAGGTGGAAGGGTTAGAACACTTCCAGGTGTTCTACATATTCCTACATTAGCCAAAAATCTGATTTTTGTAAGCACGCTGGATGATGCAGGTGTAAAAACAGTGTTCAAGAAGGATACCTACAAGATGGTTCAGGGAGCACTAGTATTGATGCGGGGAGTTCGGATTAGAACTCTATACAAGCTGCAAGGTAGCATTGTTATTGATAGGTGCAATAGTTCTATGGTCCCTGAAAGTGGAGTAGAAAATCTAGTGGTCTCTGGAGAGAAGACCATGTTGTGGCATCAAAGGCTTGGACATATTGGAGAGAAGGGCCTTCGAATACTTCATGGTAAAGGTATGGTAGAAGGTATGAGTAATAATTATTTGGATTTTGATTTCTGTGAAAATTGTGTATATGGGAAGCAGAATCGGGCGAGTTTCCCCTTTGGTGGTAAGAGGGCGAAACAGATATTAGAACTTGTGCATAGTGATGTGTTTGGACCTGTGAAGGTTCCATCATTGGGTAAGTTTGTGTATTATGTATCATTTATAGATGACTTCTCAAGGAATACATGGATATATTTCCTTAAGAAGAAATCTGAAGTCTTTGACAAGTTTAAAGAATTTAAGGCTCTAGTGGAAAACCAGACAGAGAAGAAGATAAAGGTGTTGAGGACAGATAATGGTGGAGAGTTTTGCAGCAAGGAATTTGAAGAATTATGTAAGAAGTGTGGTATATCACGACAGAAGACTACTCCATATACACCTCAGCAAAATGGAGTTGCAGAAAGAATGAACAAGACGTTGATGGAAAGGGCAAGAAGCATGCTCAGTGGTACCGGGTTAGGAAAGGAATTCTGGGCAGAGGCGGTGGATACTGCAAGTTACCTGGTCAACAGGTCACCTTCATCAACGTTGGAGGATAAGACTCCACAAGAGGTATGGACTGGTAAAAAACCCTCTCTTTCACATCTAAGGGTATTTGGATGTGATGCATATGTACATGTTCCAAAGGAGAAAAGAACCAAGTTGGATAGTAAATCTAAAAAGTGCATCTTTATTGGGTATAAGGATGGTTTAAAGGGTTATAATCTTTGGAACCCAGTAACAAGGAAGGTTGTGTACAGCCGAGATGTGGTGTTCAGAGAGGTGAAAGATGTTATTAAACATGAAGTCCAACCAAAGGAACTTGAGAAGATAGAGTTTGAGCTAAAGGAGTAAGAATCAGACTCTACAACAGAGGAGGAATCAGAGGATGAAGAGCCACAAACTCCGGCTGTGAGAAGATCAGTTCAAGAAAGAAGGCAGCCAGAAAGGTATAGTCCATCTGCTTTCTATTCAAATTTTTCTTTGTCTGTTACTGATGATGATCCCAGAACTGTGAAGGATGCAGTGGATTTAGAGGATGGAAAACTCTCGAAAGAGGCCATGGTTGATGAAATGGCATCTTTGCACAAAAATGAGGCTTGGGATCTGGTGGAGTTGCTGGTTGGAAGGAAACCCATTGGCAGCAAATGGGTGTTCAAAAAGAAGACAAATGCAGAAGGAAAAGTGGAGAAATACAAAGCTTGGTTGGTAGAAAAAGGCTATTCCCAAGTGTGGAGAATTGATTTTGGTGATATTTTTTCTCCTGTTGCCAAGGTCACTTCTATTAGATTACTTTTATCTGTTGCTGCTGCTTTTGATTTTGAGGTAGAACAGATGGATGTGAAGACAAAATTTCTTCATGGGGATCTAGAAGAGGAGATCTACATGAAGCAACCTGAAGGCTTTGCGGTGAAGGGTAAGAAAGAACTGGTATGTAAGATAAAGAAGTCTCTATATGGGTTAAAATAGTCACCAAGGATGTGGTATCAGAAATTTGATACATTTATACGGGGACTTGGCTTCACCGGAAGCAAAGCAGATCACTGTGTGTATTTTAAATTAATTGGTGATCGTGTTATTTATCTGGTCTTGTGTGTGGATGATATGTTGTTGGTTGGAAATGACAAAGAAGTTATCTAGGATTTGAAGACCTAATTGTCCTCCAAATTCAACATGAAAGATCTTGGTGCTACAAACTATATTTCGGGCATGGAAATTAAAAAAGATCAGGAAAAGAGGAAGCTCTGGTTAAACCAAAGGAAGTATGTTGAGACAATATTGCAGAGGTTTAATATGCAGGACAGTAAACCGGTGAAGGTTCCTATTCCTATAGGTGTGAGGTTATTTGCTGAACAGTGTCCCAAGACACAAGAAGAAGAAGAGGACATGTCCCGTGTTCCATATGAAAGTGTAATCGCTAGTCTGATGTATGCAATGGTCTATACTAGACCATACATTGCACATGCAGTAGGAGTATTGAGCAGGTTTATGTCAAAACCAGGGAAGGAGCACTAGATAGCAGTGAAGCGGGTTTTCAGGTATTTTCGTGGCACTAGTGATTATGGTCTGTGCTACCAAGAAAGACCGGGATTGGACAGAGTGTTGGATATTCGTGGCTTTGTTGATGCAGACAGGGCTTGAGATCTGGATCAGAGAAGATCTACAAGTGGGTATGTGTTTAACCTATTTGGAGGTGCAGTCAGTTGGATGAGTAAGAAACAATTTGTAGTGGCACTGTCAACTACGGAGGCAGAATACATGGCAGCCACTCATGCAAGCAAGGAAGCATTTTTGTTGCAGAGATTGTGTTCAAGTATGGGGTTAGTACAGGAAGCTATAAGGATAGACTGTGATAGCCAAAGTGCAATTTTCTTGGCAAAGAACCCTGCATATCATTCAAAGACAAAGCACATTGATGTTCAGTATCACTTTGTGAGGGATATCATAGAAGACAAAAAGGTGTTGCTTGTAAAGGTGGACACTTTGAAGAATGTTGTAGATGCATTAACAAAATTTGTGAGGTCTAAAAAGTTCTCTTGGTGTAGAGAGACAATGGGCATTTCAGGGCTAGAAAAATGACTAAGCTCTCTTGTGGTCCCCTGTGGAAAGAAAACAACAAGTGGGAGAATGTTGGGTTGTGTTATATTCTTTCCACGTAGTTAACAGGGGGTTTGAAGGGCACCCGTAACCCCACTTTATGGGGTCCAGGCAGCGCCCCAGAAAATTTTGGTTTTGGACCCTACGTTAGGTTGGGCGGACCCACTTATGGTTTTGTGCATGATTTTCGCACATGGTTTTTTTTGGACACGATGGTTTTTCGGTCCATGGTATTGGACGCGATGGTTTTCAGTCCATGGTATTAGACGCGATGGTTTTCGGTTCATGGTATTGGATGCTTCGGCATGTATAAATATGTATTGTAACATTGAAAGGAACATAATGAAAAATCAAGCTGGTAGTCCCGGTTTTGGGGATCCAGGGGAAAATCTCTGTGTATATGTGTTTTATGTGTTATGCTCTCGCATTATTTATTTTCTGTGTTTTAGAATTCGTATGCAGGTAATTTCTGTACGAGGTTAAAACCTACATCAATTCGATAAAAGAGGAAAAACTTGAAATTCCATCGCCACATTTAGCCCAAAAGTGTAACCCATCTTCATGCTTTCACCTAGTGGCTCCACGATGGATATAGGGTGGTAGCTTAGGCTCCCCTCTGATGTCAAATTATTATTCTTTTAGATTCAATAATTTTCAACATATGAGTAGGGACAATCAAGAGATAAGTAGGAATAAGGAGAGATGAGCAAAGATGAGAAAGTGATGACATTTGATGACTAAACACTTGATTGGATATGATTTGATGATAGGATTATTGCTGTGATTACATGATGTAGTTTTAATTTCTCCCATAGATGAGAGGGAGTATTAATTTGGTAGCTCAGTGAAAAATTCTAACCATGGGACAAGATTCCTCTTTTCGAGAGTACTAGTTTCGACTATTGAAGGAAGTAGTCTTCCATACATCGCAAGTGTAATATCCTTGATTGAATTTCCATGTAAAAAAATATAAGACTAAGGCCATGGGACACATATTCCAAGAAGAATGTTTGGAAAAACATCCTAGTGGGTGTTCATTTCAGTTTATTATGGCTAAGGAAATTGGAAAAGGCAATGGAAAAGGCTTTGGAAAGGAAAGATGAAATTATTGGCATTTTATTTATGAAAATAATGGAAATTAGGAGAAAATGAAGGTGAAAGGTCGTAGGTTGCATGTGATGAGGAAATTGAAGGAAAATTAAGAAAATAGAGGCCTCAATGATAAAAAGGATATTGAGGATCAGTTCATGGCATTTGTCAGTGTTAGTTTTTTGGAGCTCTTATTTTCTACTCTCTCTCTCTCTTATACTCTTGGACACTTAGAGTTTTCTTGGAGCACTCTTGGAGGAGTGTGGCATACTTTGGATTCAGAGCAAGAAGGAAAAGGAAGAGCATGAAAGTGAAAGAGGACATCGGGATCAACATCTACAATGGGTTTTGCTTGTAGGTACTGAGTTTCATGTATGATTTCCTTGCTAGTTTTGGCATGCATGGCACATGCATGTGGTTTATTAGTTATGATATGTCATTGGCATGGAGGATTTCCTGGATTGATAGTGGAATTTTCTAGCCTTTCCATTTCCTAGATAACCATGGTGTTGTGGGTGTCTTTCCTTTTTGTTTTCTGGTTGGTTCTCATGTTCCTTATGGTTGTGGGTTAAGTTACTAATTCCTAGAAGCCTTGCTTGGGCAAATGCTCTAGAAGCCCTGTAACAACTTGGGTTGAGCTACTGATCCTGGAAGCCTTGGTCAGAAAAACGTTATGGAATCCCTTGATGGGTTGAGTTACTAGTCCTGGAAGCCCTAGTTGGAAAAATCTCTTTGGAGCCCTAGACATCTTGGTAAGAGACCAATCTAGTGATGGTTGGTGATGTACGACCGTGAGGTGGAATCACTGGTTGAGGGTTGAGGGTTGAGGTGTTTTGGCCTCTATAAGCCCTACTTTGGTTTTTCTAGATGTGTTCCATGAGATCCCACATTCATGCTTTGAATATGGCACGGGGGTGATTGGCTAAAAGAAAGATTTGGTTCATCCATTCTATCATCGAGTGGTACATGAAAGTCCCAAACCTGGTTGCATTTTGCATATGTTAATAAGAACTTCTTTCCTCTTGTATTTGATGGGTAAATATACTATTTCATATGTGGATTTTATGGTTGTTATACCTTTCTTATTTATGTTCAATATATGTTGGTTAGGAGGATGTTTTGTGACAACCTTGATGTATGGATCTCATCATGTTTTGATTAGCACACGAATGAACAATGAATATATGACCTAATAGATCATAATGAAACTATTGTGATAACGCATTAATTATTCTTAGTGATTCTCATATAATTATGAGACCCCTATGCTCAGATTTGTTGTTATGACCTATAAAATGCATATTTTTGACATGTTTAATGAAATGTCTATCATGGCTAGTAGGGGTCTAGTCAAGTAATTGATCAAGTATTTTCATTAATATCATTATTTCGATGTTATCTTTCATTTCTGGAAGTTTTGTGAAGTTCTAGGTAGTGGTCTAAGATTTAGCCTTGAAAAATTCCACAGTTGTTGGCATGCCCTTGTTCTGGGAGCAACTAGAGGGTCCCATTCACATGCATGTCCATGCCATGGGAGTGAATTGGGCTCTAGTTCAGTAAAATCTCAAGTTTCCTCTAGGGTTGATCACCTGGAAGGGTTTGTTGTCTTCTGAAGGTTCTATAACATGTGTAGAAGGTTAGATTGGTTGTTTTTTGTTAGATCCACTTCCTTAATTATACATGAGGAGTTGAATTAGATCATAGTAGCACCTCGTCACATTCTAACCCCGGTGAACCGGTTAACTTGGGTAAATGTGGGAGGATGGTGTTACAGAGTGGTATCAGAGCAGATTTCATTCTCTTTGGGGAATGTTGGGTTTCTATTCTCTTTGGGTGGTATTAGATCATGGTTCACCCCTTGGCCTTGATGGGTGGTGTCTATTGGTCATGCATTCATGTCGATTGCATGTGTGTTCCTTATGCTTTTGTTTCATATGCTTGTTGTCTATGCATGGTGTTGGTCATGGTTCCAATGGAATTGCAATGTGAAAGTTGATGGTGTTGTTTTTGGATGTGGTCGTCATGAGTGTATGTCAGTTGTATATGCATTTTTTATGCATGTCAGTGTCTGTATGTTGTTATGCATGCATTATTTTGGGCATGGTTTCTGTGCATGAGGTCATTTTATGCATTCTAGGTCATCATGATTTTATTGGTATGTTATGATGTTGATGTGTTGGTTGATATAGATCACCTGAGAAATATTGCAGCACTAGACCTTGGGGTAAGAGCAGATCATCATATAGGTTTGTATGTTAACATGCAGGTACGTTAATTAATGGATTGTTATGTTAATTAAGGTTATGTACATGTTTCTCATTCTATTGTTGTTGTGGTTATATGCATGATAGATGTTAGCGAATTAGTGTGGTCATATGCACATTTGTATGATAGTCATGCATGGTAGTTAACCGGTTTTATATGCATTATGGTCATATGCATGATGGTTATGGTCATTGCAACTAAGACCTTGATGTTATACGTGTCATGCTAATTTGGATTGGCCTATGTAGATGGTTAGGGTTATGACATTCAAGTATGAGTCGACATATTTGTGATATTGTGTTGTACTAATCTAGACTGACTATGCATAGGTGATTGTTATGCATGAATGACAATTATATATGATTTTATGATGTGAAGATGTTAGCTAGTTACTGTTATGGATACCATGACCTTATTTATATTTGAGTTGATATGTTGTGAATTTATATCTTGCTAATCTAGATTGATTGTGTAGATGTGATAGCCTCCCTTGAGATACATTAAGGTATGAGTTTACTTATGTCGTCTACTTGGTGTTTGAATGTTTGATTATGTCATATATTTGGTGTCTATTATGTCTTCTATCTATTGTTTGAATGTTTGATTAACTACATGATATGAGTATGTTTCTATAATATTGCATGAAGGAATGATATTGCTTTAATATTGTTGTAATAACACATATGTGTTGAGACAACTGATATGCGCTTAAGTGTAAGCAGATGCTAGTTGTAGTAGTATGAGTAATGACTGTTATTTGATTATGACATATTTGTTAGTATTGGAAAAGGTTTATTTCAATTAATAGACATGATGTTTTGATCCTTAGAACATGTTACTAACATGTGTGAATAGTTGCAGGGAAACATGCTTGGTAATAGCATGACAAGGTAACAATGGATTGCTTATATAACTAACATTTTGGTGATGTGATAGCACATAATAAGACTTAATTGCAGCAAGGTAAAAAGGTAAAATAAAGGTTTTGGGTGAGAATTTTTTTGGCTATGTTTGGAAATCGCAATTCCAAACGAATGAATGCTTTGCATACAAGAAGTATTCTTAACGTATATTTTTTCTGATATTACTGGATATATGTTATATTCCTAAACATGTATTTGACATGTATATTAAGCTAGTTTCGAGCTATGGCTAGATTCGTCGAAGGGTTGGAGTCCCTTGAGAGATGGCATGGATTTGTTCAGTTGCAAGGCAACATGCTTGGAACAACAAGGTAAGATAATTGATATATTTCTATATTTATTTATGTGCTGACAATTATAATTTGATGGAAGTATGATGCAGGGAATTGCACGGCGAAGAGACTGCCATGAAATCTAAAGAAGGCCTAGGTTGATCTTTCCCTTGGAAGCATTACGAACCCATGGAGATTGAGTCATGGTGTCTATTGAGAGTCTTTTGATTTTAGTGTTTTTTTCTTTTTTTGTGCTTGATATGCAGTTTTGTTTATGTCTAGTGTATGGCCATACCACTTTTCTTGTGGTGTTGTCTTGCTATTGGTGTTTCATGGTTTTCTTCTTGTTTGTTTATTTTTATTGCCTTTATGTTTTGATGGTCTTGGGAATTGGTTGGGAAGGAGGAAGTTAATGGAGCTCAGGGATAGCCCTGTGATACTTGATAGGTAATGTAAGGCCCAGATGAAGCTTAGTGCATGAGTAAGGGAAGTTGAAGGTAAGAATATGACAGTCGGTTGGACTAGTTGGGCCCATTGTGGTAAATGGATGGTGATAGGACATTCATGGGAAAAGTAATCAGGAAAGGTAGAGTAAATGGATTTGAGGCGTCAAATGCCTTGGCTATGTTGGGAACTATTGTTCTCAATGTTGTGCATGTTGTTCATGCATAAAGGGAGATATTTTAACCTTGACCTTATGATATTTGGTGATTGTGTTGTGACTGTGATTATGTTGATGTTTTTATATGTATGTATGTATGTATGTCGTTGACTAACAGGGTTGTTAGGATTGTTTTGTGCTAGTGTTCACATGTATATATATGTATGTATGTAGTTGTCTGACAAGGTCATTAAGGATCATGATTGTTTTATGTTAATGTTTATATGTATATATATATATATATACGTATGTATGTCATTGTCTGATAGGGTCATCAGAATCATTCTTATGGAGGAATGATTACTTATGTATGTGAATGGCATGAAGAGGTTCCTTGTTTATGAGGAATCAAGTCATGGGAGGAGTAACCTTGACATATCTACAAGGTCAGTATCATGTGGATATGAATTGATATCATATGTGTGTACTATGCCTATGTTTATGTTATGGATAGATAATGTTGAGGGATACATCAACCAAATGGCAGTAGTGTGATCAATGGCATGCCAAAACATGCTTGAATAATAGAAAGGCACTAACAGCAAGGTTGTTTGGTAGAGTCAGTGTGTGGTTTATGGATGTGTAGTACTACTGTTGTATATGTGTTGTACATGTTGTACCTACAATGTTGGATATGCAGTGTTGTGTACATATGGTGCTATGTACATGTTGTACATGCAGTGCTATGTACATATATTGTTGCATGCATGTGGTACATGTGGTGCTATGTACATATGTTGTGTGCATGTTGAAAATGTGGTGCTATGTACATATGATGTTGTGTGCATGATTGTACAAGTGGTGTTGTGTACATGTCGTGCATGTAGTGTTGTGTACATGTTGTACATGTGGTGTAGTGTACATGTGGCATTGTGTACATGTTGTGCAGGTGATGCCATGTAAAATTGATGTTTTGTAGGTGGTGTTGTGTATAGGTGGTATTGTGTACATGGTGTACATGTGGTACTGGTGTACATGTGGTATTGTGTGCATGTCGTACATGTTGTGTTGTAAACATGCAGTACTACATATGTGCATTGTGCAGTTGTGGCATCGTGACATGTGCATTTGTTGTGTTGTACTATGTGTATGTATGTGTATTGTGTTGTACACCAAATGTAGGAGTATGTATTGTGTTGTGTTGTACATCAGGTGTAGGTGTACGCGTTGTGACTTATATCAGGTGTAGATGTATGTATTGTGTGGTGGAATATGTTGCGTGTGGATGTATGTATTGTGATGTACATTGTGTATGTGTATGTGATTGAAGAAAGAAAAGGGGACTCAGTGCTTGCTAGGTGTGACAACCAATCTGGTGTGTACAAAAGGACAAAGGTAGAAGCAAATGAATGATTATTAGACAAGTATCAGTATTTTATTTTAGTTTTATTATGCATGTTATCTATGATTATGATTTATGATAGTTACATGTGATCTATGATTTTGGTTTATGTTGATTGCATTCCATTCATGGTTTTGATCTATGATGGTTGTGTTTTGAGCTAACCAGATTTGATATGTTTATACATGATGATTTGGTCAAGAGATAGTTTGAATTTTTATGATAGGAAGTGAACATAATTTCAAGTGTACCTCATTGATGAGCTACTAATGAGGTATGATGTGAATTTATTTCAACTTATTTTGAATCTAATGGAAATTATGTGCTTGGTACAGGAAAGCATGGGAATTTCCGGTTTGGATGATTGGAATTTTTTACCAAAGAATGTTAGAAGCAATAGTGAAAGGAATTGGAACAAGGAACAGTATGCTAGTAAAGCACCTCAGGAGCAGGGTCATTATGGGACACTAGTACCCAATAGTGTCCATTGATTTCCATGAGCATGTTATGACCGGTATGATGGTTTTGAGGCAGGGATATGCCTTGGTTTTTTGGACTTCCGATGCGAGGAAACCTTTCCAAGGGAGGGGTCGCCCAAGGGACTGTGTAGCAGAGAAGGGAAGGTCGAGGATGGATTTGTTTTGGTCATTAGAATTTCCAGATAGAATCAAATGCACATTGGGAGTGTGCCCTGGAACAATGAGCTGGTAATTTCTCATTGAGAGGACAAGTAATATTGGATTGTAGGACTGAACATTGGATGCAGTTTTGACTTTCGCAGTGGATTTTAGACCTCCTTAGAAGGAGGTGAATCATGGTATTACTTTAAGAGTGGAGGTGTGAGCCTCTAGATTCCCTTGTTGCGGATGCAGGCATCATATCCTTTTATTTGTTGGTTGAGAAAATGTTCATATGTATATATGTGTATGTTATTGTGAATACTATATCGAGCTATATTTTTAAAGCTTTGTAGATAGTATGATTATTTGTTTGTTGAAGCAAACGCATATGGGTGTATATGTGGTTATTATTTTAAATGCCATAATGATTTGGGTTATAAAGCTCTAGTAAATGGTATGATTGTCATATCTTCAACAGTGGTCATTGTAAATACTGCAACGAGTTGTGTTATAAATCTCCATATGCAGTATGATTTGTTTATAAGCGGTATTGTTGGTTACAGGTGTCATTCAACACCGAGGACGATGTTCCCCCAAGGGGGAGGGTTCCGTAATAGCTATGGTTGAATTTCCATGTAAAAAAATATGAGAGCAAGGTCATGGGACACATATTCCAATTTGAATGTTGGGAAAAACATCCTAGTGGGTGTTCATTCCAGTTTATTATGGCTAAGGAAATTGGCAAAGGAAATGGAAAAGGATTTGGAAAGGCATGAGGCAATTATTGGCATTTTATTTATGAAAATAATAGAAATTAGGAGAAAAGGAAGGTGAAGGTCATATGTTGCATGTGAGGAGGAAATTGAAGGAAAAATAAGGAAAATGAAGAAAATAGAGGCCATAATAATAAAAAGGATTTTAAGGATCAATTCATGGCCTTTGTCAGTGTTAGCTATCTTTTAGTTTAGTTTTGGAGCTCTCATTTTCTACTCTCTCTCTCATACTCTTGGAAACTTATATTTTTCTTGGAGCACTCTTGGAGGAGTGTGGCATACTTTGGATTTGAAGAAAGAAGCCAAAGGAAGAGAAGGAAAGTGTAAGAGGACATCGAGATCAACAACTACAACGGGTTTTGCTTGAAGGTGCCGAGTTGCATGTATTATTTCCTTGCTAGTTTTGGCATGCATGGCACATGCATGTGGTTTCTTGGTTATGATTTTTCATTAACATGGAGGATTCTGTGGATTATTGTCTAGCATTTCCATTTCCTGGAAAGCCATGGTGTTGTGGGTGTCTTTCTGTTTTTCTTGCTGCTTGAACATAGTTATCGATCAAACGGGAACTATTACCTCAAAACGGGTACTCGAACCCAAAAACTCCAAAAAAACATTAAAAAACAACCCAAAAATAAAAAAAAAAGTGTTGATTTGCATCACCATTTTTTCAGAGTAAACTTTCAAATATTTTTTAAAAATAACAGGTAAAAAACAATAAAAGCCACTTTGTTTGGTGCAAAACACACCTTGAAATCGAAAAGTGATGATGCTGGAATAACGTCTTCTTTTCAGGGTACATTTTCAACATTTTTTAATAATGATGTTAAAAATAAAATAACATGACTCTGAAAAACTTTAAATTTCCAAGGATTTTCAAGCATGACATTAAAGATAAAATATCACATCTTTGAAAAGCCTTAAAATTCCAACGGTTTTTAAGCATGACATTAAATTTAAAATATCACTTCTTTGAAAAACTTTAAAATTCCTACAATTTTCAAGCATTGTGCTAAGAAAAAATACTTATAATTGTTTTCAACCATTGCATTAAAGCTAAAATATCACGACTTAGAAAAACATAAAAATCTTGACAATTTTTCAACCATGGAATTAAAACCAAAGCTTATTTTTCTTGAAGCACTCTTGGAGGAGTGTGGCATACTTGGGATTTGAAGCAAGAAGGCAAAGGAAGAGAAGGAAAGTGCAATAGGACTTTGAGATCAACAACTACAACAAGTTCTGCTTGCAGGTATCGAGTTGCATGTATTATTTCCTTGTTAGTTTTGGCATGCATGACACATGCATGTGGTTTCTTGGTTATGATTTGTTATTAACATGGAGGATTGCCTAGATTGTTGTCTATCATTGCGATTTCTTGGAAAACCATGGTGTTGTGGGTGTCTTTCTGTTTTTCTTTCTGCTTGAACATAGTTATCGATCAAACAGGAACTATTACCTCAAAACAGGTACTCAAGCCCAAAAACCCCAAAAACACATTAAAAAACAACCCAAAATAAAGAGTGTTGATTCTGCATCACCATTTTTTTCAAAGTAAATTTTCAAATATTTTTTAAAAATAACATCAAAAAATAATAGAATTAATTTTGTTTGGTGCAAAAAACACCTTGAAATCGAAAAGTGTTGATGTCAGAATAACGCCTTTTTTTCAAGGTACATTTTCAACATTTTTTAATAATGATCGGTGAAAAACATTAAATTTCCAACGATTTTCAAGCATGACATTAAAGATAAAATATCACATCTTTGAAAAGCCTTAAAATTCCAACAATCTTTAAGCATGGCATTAAATTTAAAATATCACTTCTTTGAAAAACTTTAAAATTCCAACAATTTTCAGGCATGGTGCTAAGAAAAAATACTTATAATTGTTTTCAACCATAGCATTAAAGATAAAATGTCACGACTAAGAAAAACATTAAAATCTTGACAATTTTTCAACCATGGAATTAAAACCAAAGCTTATTTTTCTTGGAGCACTCTTGGAGGAGTGTGGCATACTTGGGATTTGAAGCAAGAAGGTAAAGAAAGAGAAGGAAAGTGCAAGAGGACATCGAGATCAACAACTACAATGGGTTTTGCTTGCAGGTACCGAGTTGCATGTATTATTTGCTTGCTAGTTTTGGCATGCATGGTACATGCATGTGATTTCTTGGTTATGATTTGTCATTAACATGGAGGATTGCTTGGATTGTTGTCTAGCATTGCCATTCCTGGAAAACCATGGTGTTGTGGGTGTCTTTATATTTTTCTTTCTGCTTGAACATAGTTATCGATCAAACGAGAACTATTACCTCAAAATGGGTACTCAAGCCCAAAAACCCCAAAAAAACATTAAAAAACAACCCGAAAATAAAAAGTGTTGATTCTGCATCACCATTTTTCAGAGTAAATTCTCAAATATTTTTTAAAAATAATAGTAAAAAACAATAAAAGTCATTTTGTTTGGTGCAAAAAACACCTTGAAATCGAAAAGTGTTGATATCGGAATAACGTCTTTTTTTTCAGGCTACATTTTCAACATTTTTTAATAATGATCGGTGAAAAACTTTAAATTTCCAACAATTTTCAAGCATGACGTTAAAGATAAAATATCACATCTTTGAAAAGCCTTAAAATTCCAAAGATTTTTAAGCATGAAATTAAATTTAAAATATCACTTCTTTGAAAAACTTTAAAATTCCAATAATTTTCAGTCATGGTGCTAAGAAAAAATACTTATAAATGTTTTCAACCATAGCATTAAAGATAAAATATCACAACTTAGAAAAACACTAAAATCTTGACAATTTTTCAACCATGGAATTAAAACCAAAGCTTATTTTTCTTGGAGCACTCTTGGAGGAGTGTGGCATACTTGGGATTTGAAGCAAGAAGGCAAAGGAAGAGAAGGAAAGTGCAAGAGGACATCGAGATCAACAACTACAAGAGGTTTTGCTTGCAGGTACCGAGTTGCATGTATTATTTCCTTGCTAGTTTTGGCATGCATGTGGTATCTTGGTTATGATTTGTCACTAACATGGAGGATTGCCTAACTTGTTGTCTAGCATTGCCATTTCCTGGAAAACCATGGTGTTGTGGGTGCCTTTCTGTTTTTCTTTCTACTTGAACATAGTTATCAATCAAACGGGAACTATTACCTCAAAACGAGTACTCGAGCACAAAAACCCCAAAAAACATTAAAAACAACCCGAAAATAAAAAGTGTTGATTCTGCATCACCATTTTTTCAGAGCAAATTTTCAAATATTTTTTAAAACTAATAGTAAAAAACAATAAAATTCATTTTGTTTGGTGCCAAAAACACCTTGAAATCGAAAAGTGTTGATGCCAGAATAATGTCTTTTTTAGATCGGTCTTTGTCCAAGCCTTCCAGGGATCCAGAGAGTTTTTCTAACCAAGGCTCTAGGACTAGTAACTCAACCCACAACTTTTACCGAGCTCTAGAGAGTTTGTCCAACCAAGGCTCTAGGGCTAGTAACTCAACCCACCAAGGGCTCCAAAGCATTTTTCCAACCAAGGCTCCACGACTAGTAACTCAACCCAAGTTTTTCTAGGGCTCCAGAGCATTTTTCCAACCAAGGCTCCATGACTAGTAACTCAACCTAAGCTAACGAAACATGAGAACCAACCAAAAACTCAACAATGAAAATAAACCCACAATCATTCAGGTTATCCAGGAAATGGCAAGGCTATGCAATCCACTATCAATCTCGACCATCCTCCTGCCAATGATAGATCATAACCAAAAATCTGCATGCATATGCCATGCATGCCAAATTAGTGAAGGAAACATACATGCAACTTGGTACCTGCAAGAAAATATGATGTAGTTGTTGATCCTGGTGCCTTCTTACACTTTCTTGCACTTCCTTTGCCTTCTTGCTCCAATAATCCAAGTATGCTACACCCTCCAAGAGTGCTCCAAGAAAACTCTAAGTCTCCAAGAGTATGAGAGAGAGAGAGAGTAATGAGAGAACTCCAAAACTGAACTGACAAAAGGTTACCAACTGATCCTTAGAACCCTTTTTATGAATGAGGCCTCTATTTTCTTCATTTTCCATTATTTTCCTTCATTTTCCTCCTCACATGAAACATGTGACCTTTCACCTCCCTTTTCTCCTAATTTCCATTATTTTCATAAATAAATGTGTCAAAATACCATTATTCCTTTCCAAAGCTTTATCCATTGCTTTTTCCAATTTCCTTATCCATAAATAACCAAATGAATACCCCCCTAGGATGTCTTGCCCAACATTCCACT
Source organism: Pinus tabuliformis (assembly GCA_031772625.1). Lineage (NCBI taxonomy): Eukaryota > Viridiplantae > Streptophyta > Pinopsida > Pinales > Pinaceae > Pinus > Pinus tabuliformis. The sequence continues at coordinate 402,850,560 of CM062811.1, read as the reverse complement.
TGGAATAACTGTTCCATCAACCGTGGTTATTGTTTTCAACTTTTATTACATGGAATTTTCACCAAAGTTGTTACAAAACCCTCTCCCTTGGGGGACACCGTCCTCGGTGTTCAATCACACATATACCTCAGTAACCTGCTAAAAGAATACATACTTCTCATGGATCTTTATAACACAGCTCATTACAGTATTTACAATGATCATCCTATTGAGTACCAACCCACATGACATCATAACATCATGATAACATAACCACATGATAGTATAGTAATATGACAACATAATCATAATGACATAACACACATACCGCATAGTGGAGCTTTATACATAGTTCATGGAAGTATTTACATCGATATACATGTGTAGATATATCAACATTACCAAAAATATATAACAAAACATATACCAAATCATATACCAATGCATATATCAAAACGTACACTAAACACCATATATAAGCATATATCAAAACATCATATAGCATATACGAAACCATCATAAAGCATATATCAACCACCATAAAGCATATACCAAACCAACATAAAGCACAGATAAAACCACCATAAAGCATATACCAAACTACCATATCGAAGTTGCTTTGCCTCAACCAGAAAACAAGGAAGGATACATAGCCCGCATCTGATCCGCCATCTCCCATGTAGCTTTGTCAGGCCCAAAGTGCTTCCATTGCACTTTAAATTGCTCAATTTCTCAGTTTCGAAGCATGAGCACCTTTTTCTACAATATACACTGAGGCTCTGACTGGAATTCTCCATCTGGTTCCACCTGTAATACAGACTTGTCAATCACATGATCGGCATCCTCAACATACTTCTTAAGAAAAGACACATGGAAAACATCATGGACTTTCACTGTTGGAGGCAGTGCATGTCGATAGTCTACTGACCCAATCCTATCAATAATGTTGAAGGGTCCACAAAACCGTGGTGCCAGCTTGGCACATGATCCAATCCACAAGGATCTCTTCTTCAGTTTAATCTGCAATTACACCTATTCCCCAACCTATAACTCCTTAAACAACATGTTCCTATCTGCATAAATATTCTACCTATCCTATCCTGCCTTTAGATTCTTCATGATTACCTACATTTCTTGTTCCATGTCTGCCAACATATCTGGTCCAATCAACACCCTATTAACTAGATCACTCCAACTGATAGGAGTGTTACAACTCTGCCCATACAATGCCTCAAAAGGACTCATTCTCAATGACTGCTTATAACCGTTGTTGTACACAAACTCAACCAGTGGAAGGTAATCTTCCTGCTTTCGTTGTGGATGCATCATATACATCCTCAACATGTCCTCCAATATCCTGTTAACCCTCTCTATTTGTCCATCTGTCTACAAATGATAAGTTGTGATGAAGGCCAACTCTGTGCCCAAACTTGCAAATAACTCCTTCCAAAACTTGGAAGTGAACTTCACATCCCTGTCTGACACAATATTATTTGGAGCACCATGAAATATAACCACATATATGATGAATACATGTGCTACATCGCTAGCTGAGAATGTACACTTCACTGGAATGAAGTTTGCAACCTTTGTTAACCAATCCACAATGACCATGATGGAATCATGTTGCTTCACTATATTCAACAAACTTGTAATGAATTCCATGGAAATAACCTTCCATTTCCACTATGAAATCGCGATTGGCTATAGCAGACCACTTCGATGTTTGCATTCTTATTTCACTTGCTGACAATCAAAACATCTAGCCATGAACTCTGTTACATCTCTCTTCAAATTCAGCCAATAGTAAAATCTCTTCATTGTTGTCAGCATCTTCTGGTAACCTGGGTGACCTAAATAAGGTTTCGCATGAAACTCCCTCAATATCACCTTCTTGAGCTCACTGTTATCTGGTACATATATCCTGTCTAAAAACCTATCCAACCCATCTGTTGTAAAACAATAATCCATACCTTGTGCACCTGCACCTGTACCTGTACCCATACATATACATGTACATGCACCTATACATGTACTACTACCTATACATGTACCTATACCAGCATCTTGCTCCAACCTATGCACAATCTCCATATACCTGACATCCTGCTAACCTGCTATTGATGCCTCTAAAATCATTGCATCAACATCGGGGAAAACCACCTGGTTCGGACCTTAGTGCAACTCCTTTTCCGTTTGGTGTGGTGGTTGTGACTGGATGTAATGGGACTAGTTTCCTAGTGATATATGAGTTGATGGGTGATTGGTTTGTAATTTATAATGGAAGTGATAAGTGTCCTATTCTACAATGAAAAAATATACAAAGATAACTAATCTATCCCGGGTATTCTTTTATCAACACGATTTTTGATAGTTTCTATTAAACAAATAACCATAAAGATGAATTATTCATAAAATATAAATATGCATTCATATGATAATTACTTTGTTTAAGTAGTTAAACAAAGTAATAATAATAACATTATTGCATTGATCATAATATATCACTGACATATATATTCAAATGATAACAATTCTAAAACATTAAGAAATGACAAGCTAAAGAATTGCTGGAGAAACATTATTATATATATCAATAATAACAATGTTGAAATATGTTCTTTCACATAGAGAAACAAGACAAGCACAAAGATAAAAGTACCGTATGCATTTGAATTCTCCCGATGTAAACAACATTCAGATTCTGTCTTCCTATCAGGGAACACCTTCAAAAGATGCAATAGTGCAAATCTTATAAAAGCCTCTTTAATAAAAATGCAGAATTTTGGTCCAGTTTCTGATCAAAAAATATTGGAAGTACAATAGTGCAACTCCCAAGTCAAGTCTTAATACAAATTGAGGACCCTTTCTAAATACATGAAAGGGTCTTTAAATACTAAAAATAACAACAAATTATCAATAAAGATAATTATGCGCTGGTTTAACTATAAACATATAAATCTGGGATTTATCCTGAAAATAGCAGTGTTGTGGCGGTTGAAATGAATTCATTGTATCGACTTCTTTTCCTGTGTTTGCAGTTGATAGATTGCGAGCATAGGCTGGATTTCTAGAGGCTGACTCATCCGGGAGTGTAGCTAAGCTATATAGGTGGCATCGAAGAGTTCAAAGATCATGTAGTTTATCGTTTCTGAAAGACACTTCATGGCCATTTGTTAGTTGTGTGGCTTGACAAGGAAAAACCAGAACGTTTCCCATGTCAAGCTCTGGATTCCTCCAATCTGCCTTTCCTTGTGTGCCAGCTCCTGTTTCCATTATTGTTCCAATGATTTTTCTTTAGGGAATCTTCTTGGAGAGCAATCAGTAATCAAATTGGACATATGCAAACTATTATTTATCAATTCGATCAGACTATTCATTGCAGCTCTGCATTTGGACATTGCTCTTTCAGCTTTTATTAATTGAGACTCCCATTCAAAAAACAGGATTTCCTTATGCGATTCCTGTATTCTAGGTAGATTGGCAGCCATTCCTTCTTTGGAATCTTGCTAGGACATAAAATTATTTAACTTTTCATCTATCTTATCTAATTCAAGTCTGGCGTCTACTGCCTTTTCAATCATTGATGTAGAGATATCGCATAAGGGGTTGGCTAATGATATATTGTGGAAAATAATATCCAAATATAAGGACAAGGCTTTGGTTATTTCCAAAGCTTCTGTTCTGAATTCACTTACCTGTGGATAACCTTTATATCTTTCAATCCATTCTTTCATTTTTGGAATTTGTTCCTCCTTTGCCTTCTTTTCTTTCTCTCTTAATATCTGAAGCTTGCTCAACTCTTGAGACAACTCCTTTTGTTTATGGAGAGTCTGCTCATCAATCCTCTGCTTTTCTAGCTTCAATTGCTCTTTTAATTGTTCATTTAGTTGCCTCTGTTCTATTAACTGTTGTTCAAGCTAATTTATCTTTTGTTGTTGCCCTGCCGATTGCACCTCAAGTTGGGTAATTGTCTGAACCTTTTCCCTTATCAGATGGCTAGCCTTTGTAGCTTTATCCATTGTTGCTGTTGTGCGAACTAAGATAGCTTTGTCAAATCCTCGGAGGGATCGACTTCTGATTTCCATACCACGTTCATTATCTATGCTTGGGGAGTTAAAAGGGGAATTTGATCAATTTTCCTCCTCTTCCTCTATCTTTTAACTATATCCCTATGCTTCATACTGTAGAAGACATCAAGTGGTGGTATTTCTTCAGTTTGCAATACAATATCCTCAGTGAGATTCTCAGGAATAATCTCAATGTCCTGTTGAATTCTAGGTAGGCCACTTGTTCCTCCAATCAGAACTGTGATAACCTCTGGTTTCTGTACTGTAGGCATTTCTGGCATAGTGAGCTCTTGGGATTTATTCAGGTTATTAATGATTGAGTCGAAATACTCCCATTCCTTGATTAACTTAGGATTAATATGAATATTCGTATCAAGGGGCTCACTGTTCCTTCTTGTGTTTTCTCCCTTTCTGGGGTCCTTTCTTTCTCAGGAGTCTTTGCACTAGTTTTCTCTTCAATCTGGTCTTGCGGTTGAACCACAGAGGTAGTATTTAACAAGTCCAGAGGTGGCGTTTCCAATCTTTGTGTTTTGAACTTGTAAAATCCCTCTAGTCCCTCTACTCCTAATTTTATTTTAGCCAATTGTTTTCCTGAGAAAATACCATGGCTGAAGCAAATAAATCATCATAAATATCCTTCTCATGATCAAACTTGGCGATTTTGGCTTCAGAAGTGACATTGTAGGCAACTGATTTGGGGTCATACTACCTTTTTGGGATGATTGCTAACTTTAGCATTTTTATTTTCTCAGCTTCCTTCTCTGCATGTTTGAAATCATGCAGAGTGAAAGCACCACATCGGAGGGGAAATGAAGGCCACATGTGCTTTTTAGATTCCTTTAAGTTCCTTGATGTCCCTTCTACTGTTATCTGGTATGCCAATTCTCTGGCAAGTAGCTTATCCGGGATGTATAAAGGGAGAACATGAGGGTTAGCAGTGCTGTCGAAAAGTCTAATGTAGGTGAACGTTTCTTCACCAAACCAACTACCAATTGCATTTAGGTTGACAGAGGCTTCCTCGGACAATCTAGGAGCAGGTTTATTGAATATGGAATAATACACGGGGAGGATGAAACCTTGACAAATTCTATACAAATGACTTTTGTAATGGGTTTTCCATAGTTCCTTATTATAGATGTGAATGGGGTTCAGGTCCTGTGAGTCCATTTCCATACTAGAATGGGATATTCGGAATTGAAACAAATAGTGTCTATAATATAAGCACTCATGTAAAATGGGGGTATCACCCGGGTAGTCACAAACCTATTTTTTCTATAATCAAGTATCTAGTTGGCCATTTTATCAGACAAAATAGTCACCTAATCCATGATATAGGCATTAATTGCAGCCTCCATTAATGGTACCATCTCTATAGAAAATTTAGCAGAATCATGGACTCCGAAGAGTCTGCACATCATTGCACCAGCATAAAAATAAGGAGAGGCCAACGAATCTACAGAGTACATACCCGATGATTCATGTTTGTGTTTGGTCGGAAAATGCCTCCATTGTCTGATAGGATCTGATTCGATGGCATTTTCTTTGGCGAAAGCCTCCAAGAATGCTTTGTTATATCTCTTCTCTGGTTTGGGAAAATGGTACATTGCTTTGATATCTTCTGCTCTGAACGACCCAAACATTCTTCCATCAGTTGTAAAGAAAGTTCTATCTATGATATTGATGCTCTCAATAACCCACCTGACCATGTCATTATAGGGTAAAACTTTGGCGCGAGCTGCTATTCTATGAAGATAGGAGCAGGCCAAATCTTTAAGAGTATTTTCTAACTTATCTGTGCCATCTGTTGTTGCTTCCTCTTTGATTTCTTTAGGATCCTCAGCTTCTAGCAAATTGTAGATACTCTCCCATGAAGCTTGGCCTAGACCGAGGTAGGTAGTATCCGATATTAGGAATTTCTTCACTGGTTCTTCTTTAGCTACGATAGGGGCCTTTAGTTTCTTTGCTTTCTTTGTCATTTTAGCCAGATTCATCAACTCAGACTTGTTCTACAGAGGAAACAAAAGAATGTAACAGAGAAATAAACCCGTTCAAAGCCAATGCATAATACAAAGCTTAATGGTAATTCAAGCGTGATAAGTAATACGAAATGAAATATTACCACAGATGAAATCCTCGAAGGATTCAACCTTAACTGTTGTATTAATGACTGCCATAACTGCCAATCGTGATAATTGAATGTAATCATGATATGTCGCATCGTACAATTTACTAAAAATCTCTTAAAGTAGATCTCTTGGCTTTCCCGATCAGTGATTAGCGAAAATCACATATCGCAGATCAGGAGGTTCAAAGGTATAACTCAAGTTGTTACCTTAGGTAGCTCCGATTGCGATAAAGGTGGGAAGTATCGTAAGAAGTGTTATCGGGAAAACTAGTGTCCATTTAGAGCTGCTAGTCCCACTAAGATAGGTAGCTATCTTAGAAACAAACTAACTAAAGTTACTTGTGTCTTCCTTTATGAGAGTTAGATGAGAGAGAAGCAAAGAGTACCAACCTCAGTCTTTCGCTAATCTCCTTGCTCGTTTCATCTCTCCCTTGATAGAGCTTTCGCCACTCCTTTCTCACTTGTCCCGCTTCAAAGAACACCTGTAGAGTCAAGGCAACAAAATACCATCAAAGCATAAAGATCTATAACCATAAACAATGTAGGATCAGTTGTACATTAACCATATAAATGCATATACAAATACAAGATTCAGAGATATACAAGCATATGGAGGAAAACTCAAATAGATTTATTTATAGAAGTAGTAGAAGAGAGGATTACAACCAAGTTTTCTGATCCAGCATCATCCTCCCAGCATGAAAGCCCTCTTCACCTCATACAAAGCAAGATCACCCAATAATGTCTTCAAAGAGAAACCAATAGCACTTCCTTGCAAATTACAAGATTCCAGCCCGTGGATCTCTAGGATGAGGGATCCATATATAGATGTTTACAGGAGAGTGAGTGAGCTTCTGTGATTTTGATTAGTGTCATTTCACTGATAGTTATTGGTTCCACTTGGAGATTTCATGATCTCTTACTCATCCCTAGGCGAATTCAGAGAGGCAAGTGTCATATGAGCAGTTTCTAGAAGATTCTTTGAGTTTCCACCTAGCAAACTACTTCTACCATGTGTCTGCTCTCGTTCATCGCACCCTACAAAAGGGATTTTCAGTATGCATCACACCCCCCATGTGTAATAGGTGAGATGCATCGCACCCTTAGCATGGAGCAGTCTGTATGGTCCAGTTTTGACCAGTTTTGAGCAGTTTTTCAAGGAGAACTTCTGGGAAATGATGTAATCAGCTGACCTTGTTTCTTTAGGGTATGAAACAACACTTTTATGGGTTTAGAATCCCTTGGTTTATGGACATATTTGATTGGGGTTGCAGTGCCCAAATATGTCTATAACAGTTGCCCCCTAAAACATGAGGTCGTACATCTTCTGATGTCGGGTGAAATGCTTTATAATGAGGATCCGAGGTTTTTCTAACTGGAAGGTGACCTGTAATAAGATACAATACAATACATTATCTTCATAATATTTTCATGATCTAACTGAGGCGAGCATTCCCATGCTCAGCTTTATAAATTCATTTTCATGTACATAGGACAGACAAGCGTTTGTGTGGTAGACTAATGATTCTGGTAGAGCCATCATCCCTTAGTGTGGGTGATTATCTATGTAGCTGTGATGTACATTTGATGTCTTTATTTTCCTGAATATATCACAGCCCGAATGGATGAAACTAGATCCGGGGTCTTCAAACTCGTTCAATCTTCACCCGAAGTACAAGTCGATCCATGTGAAAAGATGTTCTGATGTAGACCATGGAAAGACATCGCCTAATTACCAGCCAATGATGTAAGTTGTTAACAGGTGCGAGAGGAATCACCGATAATGATGATGACCCTCAAGGTACTGCAGTACAATTCACATGGTGTGAATACATGAGTTGATGTCGAACACCATGCAAAATCTTTTGATCGAAGGCCATTGACATAAACCTATCGTCGGAAGTGAGAAACTTGCCATTGAGGTATGCAAGCTTCAAAGTACTAAAAGGGTTGTTCCTAAGTCGACTTCTTGGATAATGAGCTAATGTCGACAAGAAGTGACCCATCGTACGAGGGCCTTAATGAATCCCACATCTACGACATGGAATGGAGCAAATGATTTTGTGGAGGTGAAAACGATCTGATGAAACAAGGTTCAGGGTGGTGGTCATGAAAAATGGAGAGTGAAGGTATGCAGCGGATGAGGTGTTAGCTAGGTTGGTGAATTCTCTGAGCGAATTCTCTTGAACATATCGGTGACATTGAAATGGATTGGTAGCGTTAACCCCAAAATGGATGGTACGGTGGACCAATGGTGATATGACTAGTGAACAGAATAACCCAACCCGACTCAATCATGGTAACAGAGTGAAAGTGCCATGTTCAAGAGCGACCTGCTACCAGTGAATTTATTCAAATTTTCTTCTCCTTTTCCCCAGTCATTGCTGACCAGTACCTCTTTATTTTTGTCAAGCTTGAGGAGGATAACATATTCTTGTTCTATAATTTGCCCTTCGGGAAAACCTGTCGCTATGTTTTAACGAGTCTAGCGATAGTGAAACTCACTCTTGTCTGCATGGACAAGTTTGTCACTATTGTTTTAACGAGTTTAACAACAAATATAACTCAGTCCTTTTCAATTTTAGAGAATCTAAAAAGAGACGGAAAGGCAACTCCAGTAGTCCTTTTTCGTAATATAATCCCTTAAGTCCGAAAAAGTATAAAATAATACGAAATGGATGACTTTTCGATAGTTTTAACGAGCCGAACAAGACAAGTGCTCGATCTTTTTGTGTAATGATCCCTGAGGTCCAAAATGATTAAAATCCAGAGGAGGGATGGTACTTCCGATTGCTTTAATGAGCTAGAGAGGCCAATTGCTCGGCAATCTTTTCATATTTTACGAGTCAGAAGAAAAGAGCTTAAAGGAGACTCGTTTTTTTAGGAACGAGTGATGTTTTGGGATAGCAACTAGTTCCAGGTAAGGTTTGGAAATTTTCAATCATGACAGTGTAAAGAAGGTGGCTAGTAGTGTCACTCGTCATAGTTGTTCCTCAAAAGAGGTAAACAATCAAATGGAGGCGTATGTTTAGCTAAAAAAGAGTGGAGGTGATGGTAAGAACACGACCAAGGTTCAAAAGCTGATAATTATGCGATCTCAATGGTTATTTACCAAAGGTGGGTTCATTTTTTAATGAGCTTGAACTCTGGGGGAACATTTGCTCATTGCTAGGTTTGTTTTTTAAAGAGCTTGAACTACGCGTAAAACTGCTCGTGCCAGTCGTATAATAAGGATGTCTCATCGATAGGTTCATTTTTTAGGGAGCTTGCCCCATTCGAAACTTTGCTCCAAAGCCTTTTGTTATGCAAGCTAGGAAAAACCAACCTACGAGTTTAAAGGGTTGAGAGCCTACAAACTAAGAAAATAAATGGTCATTTTTCACTTGCATGCAAAAAGGTTTGCATTCCCCCAGGTATAATGAAATAGAGCTTCCAGGTTACCATACAGAAGTTCTTGCATTAGCAAGATTGTTCCATCCACATAGCAGATAAAACGCTTCCTCAGCTTTGTCCATCGAAATGGACGAAGGTGATTCAAGTTCCAATCACCTAACCTTTGACGGAGGAATCCTTTTCCAGTTTGATCCATTTTCCTAAACGGACAGGATAGTCAAACTAGTCATATTCCTACGCGGAAACCTACCTTATATCTGGGGTTTTCCTGCCGAAGCAGACCAGGGCGCATGCCTCCTGGGTTTCAGTCACAATCTCTGAATCACTCGCGCTCATCAAGTGGATGGACTGGAGATTGATGAGACATTCCTTGTGCAAAAAGACCAGTTAAGGATGGCATCTGACTAGTAGCTGTGTTTGAATCGGGGAATGAAAGCTGGTCTACAAGCTTGACCATTCCGCCTTCATGCGGAAAACACATCACTCGAAAGAGTGAGGAAAAAATAATTCCCATGTTATAAATGTAGTCACGCCCAAGGAGTAGATTGTAATCTAGGGGCCCTTGGACTACCATCACATTTAGATGAATGGTTTTCCTTCTCAAAGTTATAGGAAAATTTGGAAGGATCCCTAACGGCCAACTGGTTCCTTTGTTGAAGCATGTCAGATTTCAAATCTCAGGCAAAAGCGATGGCGAACCAAGAGCTTTCCAAGCAGGAAAGGATACTCACAGAAGCCACTTCATCTATGATAGTACCAACCATGATCATTCTGTAAGCTTGTACTATGATTTGGAATGGTACATTAGATGGTAGGCGGGGTCTCCCTAGTAGATTCCAATTGAAGGAAACGACTAGATTACTTGGAGGAGGGACCGAATAAACGGTTGGATAAATCTCTGATGAACTTCCTTCCTATGGTAAAGGAACGGGTAGATTGCCCCCATGTTCATTGGATTCTATGTTAATGAAAATAATTTGAATGGTGTCGTTCTCATTCTCTTTAGTGACAGTATCATTTGAAGGTAGACCTTATGAAGACAAGGCTGGGTCGACTGTTGTCTCGACCTGTTGACTTTGGTCTGGTGTGGACTCAGAGGGTTTATCTTCAATGATAGGTGCTTCGACTGACAACAAAGGTGTGTCAGTCAGATTTTCAACTAGCGATGGACTCGACAAGAGTTTCTTGTATCCAGGAGGAAGTCACTACGGTGAAGCAAGACGGTTATCCAAGACTCTTTTAGCTTCATTTAGGAAAGGACAGTGGTGGAGGGCATGATCACCTTCACACAGTCTACAAGGAAATTTAGACCCTCCTTTCTTTCCATTGACTTCATTTTCACTAGTTGATGGTGTACTCTCAACACGATCGTCAAAGGTTGAAGACACCAGATTGTGCAAACGGGGAGACCAATCCCTCAAGATCCGTGGGATGTAAGGACAATCTTGATGATAGTGGTCTCCCTTTCAAATGACACAAGGAGATTTAGGTTTGGATTGTGCAGTGTGTAGATTTTCACCGGATGATGCATGGTTGCCCCCTTTCGCCACTGGATTCTTCTTCTTCTTCTTCTTCTCCTTCCCTTTCTTCTTCTTCTCAGTTACTTGGTTTTTAGCATTACTAGCTTCACCAAGCGAAGAGGAAGAAGGAGAGGGAGAAATAAACGAAGTAGAAGGTGGGGGAGCGATTTCAAGATCATCTGATTGCTGATTTGATTGCTGAGGAATTGCGGTGTTTTGAACGATAGAGGTCGAGAAAATCCATACTGGCAGGCCAATTGTGAGTCCTAGAAGGGACAATGTAGCCATGCGTGGAGCACCAACATCTCCCTAAGAGGAGAAAGGACTAGGATTTCTCCCAAGGGGAAATCCTTGATTGGTAGACTCCATTTTCTCAACCTAAAGACCAACGAGGAAATAGTGACGTTATTCCAATTAAAATAAAGTTTATGATGCTTTGACACAACTTGCTTTTTCAATTTTTAAGAGTCGAGAAAAAGCTAAAGATGACTCTAGTCACCTTTGATTTTTAATGAGCCTGAAGTGACAAGTGCTCAGATGGACCTTTTCTTTTAAGGAGTCTGAAAAGGAACAAAAGTGACTACTCTGGAAATCTAGACAGAGGGATTACCAAACCAATCATAAAACTACAGAATACTTTTTATGGTATGGCAGTCAATCTTCCTGAATGCTATGTCCAGTGCATTGTGTTGGATAGGGCGGCAGACATGGCTTCCTAAGGATAAAGGATGTAGCCTATTGTGGTCTCCCAATATATACTTGATGGTACGTGGGAGCACAAGTCCATACTGGCACTTTTCGTCTCAAAGAGGAGGAGTCATCCAACCTACGATGAAAGCGATAGTTACCAGGATTTACGATGTCAGAATACGTCTCTAACCTAGACTTCTAGATGTTGTGCGTTAGGTTCCAAAGCGTTTTTATGTTCATTGAGGTTTATTTTACAATTGATCTTTCTTAAGAAGTTTGCCTTTAAGGTTCACCACGTGATGTAGATATACAATTCCTAAATGTGCAATCTAAGATGATGAACAGTCGTTTACTTTCTTTTTGTAATGAAAATCCTAGCTACTAAAGAAAGAGAAATGAAATTCTTTCAACATAGAGTAGAGAGCACACACTAGATGCACTTTTCCTAAATCAATTTCAGCATGCAGTCTAAATGCAAATGCACATGCATGTATTTTTTTTCAGTTTCCTTAATGTGAGAATGACAAAAGAAAACTAAGTATGGATCTGAACTATCTTCTTTCAAAGCGACAGTACTAACAATTTTCTCTTCAAAAAACGAAAGGAAGGCTAAGACTATACTTTGCGATTTCGAATTTAAAATTGCTTTCGACACTTGAAATACTATTAATTCAAATCAAATACGATGGCAAAAGTGTAATCGATTATATAAAAGAGAAATTATTTACGACACTCTTTTTCTTGACTGAAAATGACACCTGCGACACTTTCAAATCAAAAGACGACAATTCGATTAAGCTACTATTTGCAAAGGAGAACTGTAAATGATGAAAAATACGTTAAAAAATAAATAAATAAAATAAATAAATTAATTAAAAAAAAAAATTCACAATTCCTTCTGATGGAGGCTGAAATAATGCAAAGGAAGAAGGTTTCAATAGTGATATATTGATCATAGACAACAAACTACTGAATAAAGCTGAAGACAATGAAGAAAAAACCAAAATCTGGAGGCAGAAATAGTCTTACTCAATCATCGCACCTGTAACACAAGGAAACAGGGATGTATCTCACTTGCAACACACGGGAGGTGCGATGCATCCAGATTGCCAATGAGAGACAATGTGATGGTCCAGGGATGAGACTGAGATTGGTTTTCACTCACAGTTTGCAGCTATGTTCAGGGAATTAGGGTAAGCTAATGATTGTCAGTAAACACAAAGTATAGGGGCTGATCTAATGAGGTTATTTGAGCTACCACCAGGGCACTTAGGATGTTTGCAAGCTAGAGGTTCAGTTCATAAACCAACTCGGAGATTAACTAAAGCAGCGTTGATCTACTTTGCAGTTGCATATCAAAAGCAATTCGAAGGCTAGCTGGCTTAACTTCAAGCTCTGTCTATGTTTTATAAAGCAAACAACAGTAACAAAACAAGCAAACTACTCGCTCCCCAACGAAGTCACGACTTTGTTATCGGGAAAACTAGTGTCCATTCAGAGCTGTTAGTCCCACTAAGATGGGTAGTTATCTTAGAAACAAACAAACTAAAGTTACTTGTGTCTTTCTTTATGAGAGATAGATGAGAGAGAAGCAAAGAGTACCAACCTCAATCTTTCGCTAGTCTCCTTGCTCGTTTCCTCTCTCCCTTGATAGAGCTTTCGCCACTCGTTTCTCACTTATCCCACTTCAAAGAACACCTATATAGTCATGGCAGCAAAATACCATCAAAGCATAGAGATCTATAACCATAAAAAATGTAGGATCAGATGTACATTAACCATATAAATGCATATACAAATACAAGATTCAGAGATATACAAGCATATGGAGGAAAACTCAAATAGCTTTATTGATATAAGTAGTAGAAGAGAGGATTACAACCAAGCTGTCTATTCCAGCATCATCCTCCCAGCATGAAAGCCCTCTTCACCTCATCCAAAGCAAGATCACCCAACAATGTCTTCAAAGAGAAACCAACAACACTTCCTTGCAAATTACAAAATTCTAGCCCATGGATCTCTAGGATGAGGGGTCCATATATAGATGTTTGCATGAGAGTGAGTGAGCTTCTGTGATTTTGATTAGTGTCATTTCACTGATAGTTCTTGGTTCCACTTGGAGATTCCATGATCTCTTACTCATCCATGGGCGAATTCAGAGAGGCAAGTGTCATATGAGCAGTTTCTAGAAGATTCTTTAAGTTTCCACCTAGCAAACTACTTCTGCCATTTGTCTGCTCTCGCTCATTGCACCCTACAGAAGGGATTTTCAGTATGCATCGCACCCCCCATGTGTAATAGGTGAGATGCATCGCACCCTTAGCATGGAGCAGTCTGTATGGTCCAATTTTGACCAATTCTGAGCAGTTTTTCAGGGAGAATTTATGGGAAATGATGTAATCAGCTGACCTTGTTCCTTTAGGGAATGAAACAACACTTTTAGGGGTTTATAAGCCCTTTGTTAATGGACATATGTGATTGGGGTTGCAGTGCCCAAATATGTCTATAACAGAAGGCGGGATAATTAACAAATCATCTATTTTTCGTTTATTATTGATTTAAAGTTTAAACCCACTAATGTACGTTTAACAGCCTTTTATCGAAAAGCGCACTTTTCCTTTATGAGATTGCATCAGCGAATTTCAAAGGTCTTTCATTATGTGTCTCACGGTATCTGCGATGGCTGATTGCAATTGTATTATCGCATCAAGGGTTTGACATAGACCTTTGGGATGCTTCGTTATTCAATTTGTGATTTGCGATTTCCGATAGCATTATCACATCGATATTTTGCCAATGAGAAATTATCCTTTTAAATAAAGGATGTGACATATTATTTTACATTTTTACAGAAAGGTGTTGGACAATATCTACATTGGATTGAACCTTTTCATAAAGACTTGTATGTATTATGTGATTAAATCCAAGCTTGCGATTATCATTGAATTATTAATTTTAACTTAAAAAAGGGGCCCCATTTCATGTTAAAGTTTTGGATAAAATTTTGAAATGGGGAGGGTTCTTGTATAGCACAACAATTGATGATTCACTGGGAGAGACAGTTATCTTTGAGAAAATAATGCAACATCTATAACTTTCTAGATTTGGAAACCATTGAAGATAAAGAAAACAATCTAAGAATAGTTAGATAAAAATTAACTCTGAATATAATGAAAAGTTCTTTTGTAATTCCTTTTCCAATCCTAAAAATAAAAACATTCTAAGTTTATTCAAGCTTTTGATTGGTTGGTATAGATAAAGTAGGGGGTTTCTCCAACTTGGCTTTTAAGTTTACTCTATTGTCACAGGTAGTGCCTCTGCTGCCAGCAGACGTTTATAGTCTCGACAGGGTTACCTTTTAACCATTTAATCATCCATTGTTCCATCCATCTAAGAGTATGACTTTTGAAAGATAAATTCAAAAATATATGTTCACACATATTTTTTCTTTTTGTGTTTTTTTATTCTTTCAAATTCTTTTAAAAGATAAAAAGCCATTGTCCTGGTTTGGTGGCCAGCTATTGACAATGCCATTCACTGGTTGTAATTAAACTGAACAAGTTGGCTCATGATGAGACCCCTTGTCTTATGATTATAAGTCATTACCCTGTTTTGATATGCAGTATTGGTAATGTCAGTTTGATTAGTTTCCTATGATCATGGTAAGCAGGCTCATGATGAGACCTCTTATATTTTATATCTAACATATTTTAGAATTACACTCTGAAAAATCATAAACTTAGTGGATGGGGTGAATGATTTTCTCGTTAAGAGTATATGGATAACAATTTTAGAGCTATAGATGCTAAGTATGGAAAAGTCTTTACTTTTGAAGAATAACCTCTCTTGGCTCTTTTCAAACTTTTGAATGATTTACAGTGTTTCCAAGGCTTGTGAAGGTTTTTACAAATCTAAAAGAGGGTTTTCAGAGTTTTATTTTGACTAAATTTCTAGAACTGTGGTCTACTCCTTAAAGATTTCCATCTCTCGAAAGTAAGTATTTACAATACTTCCTTTAATAACTTTCCAACAGTAAAAGGTCAATGGAAGACTATTTACAACCTTATTTCCTAACAAAATTTGAAACAAACAAAACTGCATAATGAATATTTACAAGTAAGAAGGGGTTACCTCCTTAAGTAAAGCATTTTTTCAAGATAAACCCATTGACAGGAAGAGAATCTCCCTTCCTGATAGATCTTGCAATATGAATGTTGATGAGCCTATCTTCTCAACGATTTGAAACGGTCCAAGCCACATCTTTTGAAATTTAGTGTGTTTGCCTTTATCTTCGTGTGCTTTATCCCATTTCAAAACAAGATCACCAATTTGTAAAAATTTTGGGCTGGTAGAATTTGTATCAAAAGAAGATTTAATAATCTGTTGATGTTTTGCATGTGTAATTCTGGCTTTTTCCCTTTCTTCTTCTAATTTAAGGATTTGATCATATCTCAATTGAATAGAAGAGGAAGGATTTTCTTCAATAAACTACACTAAGATAGAGATGGAAGTGCTAAGTTTGTTGGTATGACAGCTTCTTTCCCATATGCTAAGTTGAATGGAGAAGTGCCTATTGAGGCCTTCTGTGTTATGCGGTCTACCCATAATGCAAATATTAAAGACTTGTGCCAATTCTTTTGGTTCTGGTCAACAGTCCCCTTAATAATCTTGATAAGATTTTTGTTGGTTGATTCCGCTAAACCATTACCCTGAGGATAGTAGTTTGCAAAATATTTGAATTTAAAACATCTCTTGAGAGCAAATTCCAGTATGGTATTTCCAGAAAAATAAGATGAATTATCAAAAATGAGAGCATTAGGTACACCAAACCTGGTAATGATGAATTGATCGATGAATTCAATGATTGCATCAGAGTTGGCTACCTTCAAAGGAATTGCTTCCACCCACTTTGTAAATTAATTCGTGGCTGTAAGGATATATCTATTCTGCTTGGAAGAATGTGGAACAATCTCTCCTATGATATCCAGTCCCCATTGTTCAAATGGTTGTTCAATGTTGACTGGTTGCAAAGGAAAGGTTGGTTTCCTTTGTCTTCCACTGATCGTTTGGAAAATTTTGCATTTCCTTACATAGTCATCGGTATCTTTGAATAAAGTGGGCCAATAATATCCAGCATGTATTATCTTGTGAGCTGTTGTATCACCTCCAAAATGTCCACCTACTAGACCATCATGTAATTCCTTCAACACCTTTTGTGCTTCAGTTTTTTCAAGGCATCTTAACAAAATCGAATCATAATTCCTTCTAAATAACACATCATCAATGATTTCGAAGTGGTTTTCTTTCAATCTTGAGGCACGTTTGTTTTTGTAAGAAAGATTAGGAAGAGAATATCCATTTTTTAAATAAAAGACAAGATCTGCATATTGAGATTCAGAGTTCATAATACTTATCTCGTTTATCTGAAGAGCATTGTCTAAACCTTCATGTTCTGGAATGTTTGAAGCTCCTACTAACAATCTGCAAAAACCTTGACCTCTAACAATTTTCGTTGGTTTAATATCTAAATCATATTCTTGCAATGTTGTAACCCAGTTGGCTCTCTTCTCTCCCACTTCTCTTTGGACTAGTAATTGTCTCACTGCTGAGAATGGGACTATTACTTTTGTATGAGCCTTTAGGAGGAATGGCCTAAAGTGTTTAATAGATTTGAACACAATGAAAGCTTGCTTTTCTACTTCAGAATAATTAAGTTCAGCACCTTGTAGATTAGAACTGAAAAAGGATATGGGTGCTTCAACTTGCTGATCATTGATTTGTGTTAACACAACTACATAGGAAGTTTCAGATGCTAAAGTATACAAAATAAAATGATTAGAGAAATTTGGAGTGTTCAATGCAGGAGCATTAATGATCACCTTTTTGATTAAATCAAAAGCTTCCTTTTCGTTATGCCCCCATTTGAATACTGAGTTTTTCTTAATCATGGTCTGTAAAGGTAAAACAATTTGGGAAAAATCAGGAACAAATCTTTTTACAAAATTTATTTGACCTAAAAATGATTGCATTGATTTTTTATTGTGTGGGAGAGGAATATCAGAAATCTCCTTGATTCTTTCTGGATCAATATAAATGTCATCTTTAGATACGATAAACCCTAAAAGCTTCCCTTGATCAAGAGCAAAGAATGATTTCTTGGGATTTAATGAAATCCCATACCTCATACAGCGTTCAAAGATTTGCTTCAAATCATGTAAATGATTCACTCTTTTCTTGGAGAAGACAGTAATGTCATCTAAATAGACAACAACTGATTTACTAATCAAACCCTTGAATGTTATATCCATTGCTTTCTAGAAGTGTTATAGACATTTTTGGGCCCTACAACCCCAAGCATGAAATGTCCATAAACCAAGGGCTCCTAAGTCCCTAAAAGTGTTGTTCTAACCCCTAAAATAACAAGGTCAACAGATTACAGCTTCTCCCAGAAGTTCTCCATGAAAAACTGCTCAGAATTGGTCAAAACAGGATCATTTCAGCTGCTCCACTGGCTAGGTGCGTTGCATCTCACCTAAATACACTGTGTGGGTGCGTTGCATTTCAAAAATCCCTTCTGTGGGGTGCAATGGGCGAGAAATGACAAATGGCAGTGTCATTCCGCGAGGTGGAGAGGCAATGGAAGCTTCCAAAAACTTCTCCTGTGACACTTGCCTCACTGAATTCGACCAAGGATGAGTAAGAGACCATCACTCCAAGTGGAAGCAAGAACTATCAGAGAGAAGACACTAATCAAATCACAAGCTGACTCTTCCCCCTTACAGATATCTATATATGGATCCCTCATCCCAGAGATCCAGAGGCTGGAATTTTGCATATTGTAAGGAATTGTTGTTGGTTTCTTGAGACAAACATCAGATTGTTGGGTGATCTAAGCTTTGTTTGAGGTGAAGAGGGGCTTCTTTGCTAGGAGGTTGATGCTGGGTCAGGACAACTGGTTGTAACTCCTCTTGGCTCTTTTCTTGTTTATCAATAAAAGCTATTCAAGTTTTCCTCCATGCTTTTGTGTCATTGATGCTTGCTACATTTGTATGGTCAATTTACATCTGATCCTAGATTGTTTATGATTATAGATCCATGTCTTTGTATAGTGCTATGCTTCTGTGATCTTACAGGTACTTTGTGAAGCTAGGCGTGCAAGGGAGCAGGTAGTTGAAGACTATCAAAGAAGAGAGGAATCAAATCAGGAGATTAGCGCAAGACAGAGGTTGGTCTTTCTGTTCCTCTCTATCTATAATTCATAAAGGAAAAACGAAAGTAGCTTTTCTCTATTTGTTTCTAAGGCAGTTGTCACACCTTAGTGGGATAGAGCAGTTCTATATAGACACTTTTCCCTGTAACAAAATGGCGACTCCACTGGGGAACTAATTAGTTTGTTTGTTTATCATTCTTTGTTGTTTGTTTCATAAACTTACAAGTAGCATTCGAACTGCATTTGCCATAACAAATGCAAAGTAGATAACTGCTACTTCAATCCATCTACTGGATCTGTTTATGATTTAAACAACTAATTCACAAACTATCTAATTGCCCTTGTGATAGCTCTTAGATCCTCCTTAGATCTACCCCTGATTGTTGCATTACTGATTGCTTTTTGCTCGGCCAAAACCCAAGAACTGAACTGCAAACTGTGACCTGGAACCCGAACAGAGTCTCGTTTCTGGCCCAGCACAGGTACTGTTCAGAGAATCTGAATTTCAGCGCACTTCCTAGTGGACAAGCTGCGCTGCATTTCAAATTCTCTATGTTACAGGTGCGCTGATCAGACTAGCTCTATGCAGTTTTGGCTTCTGTGATTCATTCTTTCCAGTTCTATTCCTGAATTTTGCTGCATGTGATCAGTATATGTCTGTTTGAAACCCCTTTTCCTTGCTGTTATTCCACCTCCTTTGTACAAAAGAACTGTAGATGTTTTTGTGTGTTTGTTGAGTCATTTACAGTTCTCCTTTGCAAAAGTAGCATAATCGTACTGTCGTCCTTTGATTTGAAACTGTCACAAGTGTCGATTTCAATCGTAGGAAAGAGTTTGATTGCTGTTGATGGTCGATTATCCTGTTACTATTGCTTTTGGTCTGAATTTGTAATTTTCTAGTGTCTAGAACAAGTATTCATTTCAAAATCGTAAGGTGTTGTGATCGTCTCCATTTTTTATTTCGAAAAGAAACTTGTTGATATTTGTCGCTTGAAAATAAATTCATATTTGTGCATCAACTTTCTTTTTAGCATTCATATACTAAGAAAGTCGAAAACAAATACATGCATGTGCATTTGCATATAGACAGTCTGATTGGCTTGATTTAGGAAAGTGCATTTAGAGTGTGCTCTTTGCTCTTTGTGAAAAGATTCTGTCTTTCTTTTCCCTAGTAGCTAGGATTTTCATTGCACAAAGAAGATAAAAAGTTTGTTTATCATCTTAGATTGCATTTTAGGAATTACATCTACATCTTGTGGTGAACCTGAAAGGCAAACTTCATAAACAAGATCAACTTAAAATAAATTCAATGAATCTAACAATGCTTTGGAACTTAACGCACAACACTTAGAAGTCTAGGCTAGAGACGTATTCCGGCATCGTAAAGCCTAGTAACTGTTGTTCTCACTGATGGTTGGGTGATTCCTCTACTTTGAGACGATAAGTGCCAGTACAGACTTGTGCTCCCACGTACCGTCGAGTATATTTTGGGAGACCCCAATAGGCTCAATCCTTTATCCATAGGAATCTGTGTCTGCTGCCCTATCGATCGCAATACACTGAACACAGCATTCGGGAAGATTGACTGCCATACCGTAAAAAGTATTCTGCAGTTTTGCGATTGGTTTGGTAATCCCTCTGCCTAGATTTCCAGAGCAGTCCCTTTCGTTCCTTTTCAGACTCCTTAACAGAAAAGGTCCATCTGAGCACTTGTCACTTCAGGCTCATTAAAAATTGAAGGAGACTAGAGTCATCTTTTGTTTTTTCTCGACTCTTAAAAACTGAAAAAACAAGTTGTGTCAAAGCGTCTAAAATTCATTTAATTTGGAAACATACTTCCCATTTATTTTAGTTGATCGAGTAATCCGCAATCGTGGAAGAAAGTCAATTGAAACCCCGTCGTTCGTGGAGGCTTACGAGTCAACCGTCTTTGTCTCTGGAATCGAAGCTAGTACGGACAAAGCGGACTCGTTTAACCGGTTCCAAATCTCCTATTAAAGTTAGAACAGGTGTTCCAACAACATCAGAGATTCCGGTTACTCCAAACATTTCTGGAATCCCTGCCTCTACAGAAGAAGTTCACCAGACATAGAAGGACAGTAGTACTGATCCTAGTCTGAGAGTAAACACTTGCGTTACCAAACCAGTTACATCTACAACCGGTTCGGGGATTCTTGCTCTTCAAACATCTATAGATGCTGATTCCATACCTTCTTCGGCACCAGAAATATTCTACGGACCTGACGGTCTTCCCCTTCCACCTGGCCTGATTGCCATAGAAGAAATTGTGGAAGATCCTCCAACTAGTACTCCATCGCAATTTGGAGTCGGGATCACTCTATATCCTTCTTCATCAGAAGTTAGTCTACCGCCAGCGGAAGCTCCTGTAGAATCGCTAGGTAATCTTTTGGATAGACTAGAAATGTCTGAACAACCTTCAACATCTAGGACTGTGTCATCTGACACAGCGACGGCAGAACTCCCTGCTATCACTCCAACAATGTTTGTCGGTATACCATCTGTCCCGACTAGCTCTCAACTGCTAGAAGGAGCCCACTCAGGGGCCATTTCGACAGTATGGTAGACTCCTGTTTGTTCATCCGGAATAATATCCGGAAACTCTTATGTTGAGTCTCAACAAATTGATCTATCTGGAGGTCAATTTGGGCAGTCTGGCCCTCAAGGGCAAACCATTCCCTTGAGTTCTGGATTACCACCGTATGGGGGGCAGTATACCCTTTCATTGTCCCCTCCGGGAGGATATCCATACAGGGGTTCACAACAACATTCGGGTTATACTGGAATTGCCTCAAGCGGTTGGGTATTGATACTACCTCAACAACCGAGAGTTGTATATTCTATGCAACAATGCTTACCTATGTCAAATATACCAACTACGCCAGCTATTGTGACGGTGTCGCAAGTTCAAGCGCTGCCTGTTGTATGCCAACCTCAGGTCTCTCAGGTTGTAATGCAACAGCCCCTTGACCCTGCGACTCAACCACAATCGCTGATTGGTGGAATGACACAGGTTCAGACAGGTACGATTACCCCTCATCTTGGTCAAACTGTTAGTATCGGACAACAACACGTGGCTTCACAACCATGGCTAGTGCAATACCAACAACCGCAATTCCAACAAGTATACCAAGGTTCTGAGCAACAAATCTTTGCCAATAGTGGGCAGCCGTACATTCAAAACGGTCAAAATCAACCATTTTACAATGGTCATGCCCACCTACCTTACCAAAGTTACCAGCATCAAATGCATTATGCCGGTATGCAAAGACCAACTGCTCAGGCGATCCCATCTTATCCTGGGTATGCTTCGCGTAACCTGAATCAGCAGTTACCCTTTGTGGCAACTCTAGAGTTACCTGATTTAAATCGGTTAACAAACGATCCAATCGCTTATGCCCCTTGGTGGCCAGCGATTCCGCATAAACTTCCATCAGATATTCCTAAATTTAATGGAAATCCGGGTGAAGATCCATCGAATCATGTGATGACCTTTCATCTATGGTTCTCATCAAACACCCTAAATGATGATTCGATAAGACTTCGCCTCTTTCAGAGGACGTTAACGGGTCCAGCGGAAAAATGGTACATCAAATTGCCTAGAGCTTCATTCGACAACTTCAGTACCTTAGCCACAACCTTTTTAACCCATTTTCAATTACCAATAAGGTACGAAACGGGAACGGAACTCCTTACCAATTTCAAACAGACGACAGCCACTCACATATCTGATCATATACATGAGTGGCAACGTCGTCGTAGAATGGTAAAAACGTATGTTCCCGATCAGCTCTTAGCTGAATGGTTTATCAAGTCATTACTACCTTCCATCACGAAAGATGTGGCAAAGGGGGGAGTCGTAACAGAAGAGCAAGTTATCACTCATGCGCAATATTTGGACTTGATTTACACTCAGTTCGGCACGCTCTACGATAAAATACCTGACGCCCCTAGACCGGAATTCTCAATTCCTCCTCATCCCAAATCAAACAATGACTCTCATGCCGGCGATGGCGTGATTGGCACAATAAACATGAAATCGACAAAGGCTACATCCAAAAAGGCCCGTAAGTTTTCAGGTCAAAATGCAAAAGATGAACTTCTTGCCTCGGAAGTAAATGTCGTATCGACAGATAAAGGCAAAGAAACCAAACAACCAGGGGGCAAGAAGAAAGGAAAAGGGAAGAAGAAGAAACAGGAAGAATCATCACCTGAAAAATCTTCTTCAAACCCTCCTGGAGATAGGAAACCCAAAAATCCATGCTTTATATGCGATGAGGATCATTGGACTGCAAATTGTCCACACAGAGCTGAGCTTAAGAAATTCTTCAAGAATTCAAAAACCTCCGCAGTGTTAATTGATCCGTTTCCAAATCCAGGAACAAATCTGGTTGAAAGTGGAAATGCTTCCCCATCTCAAGTGCTAATGTTGTCGATTTCAAAACAGCAAAATGATGCTTTGATATCGACAAGGAACAAATATTATGGGAATCCACAGCTGTCGAACAACAAGGATAAAGATCAACCTAGTAGTTCGACAACAACTTCAACAAAAGTTGCGCCGCCCATCATTCCTGAATTGACAATAAAACCGCCAAAGGGAGTAGTACACAAGTCGACGTTTAATCCCCGCTCTAGAGTGGCACAGCATTATAATATAGTGGAAGATTTGGCCCAATCGCCATCCGCTATGTCGACTCTTGAAGTATTACAGAATTGCCCATCCCAAAGGTAGGCTTTATTATCAGCCATTGGTGGGATAGACCCAAAGGATTCCAATCTTGTATCCTTCGATCATAAAGGATACGATCCTCAATTACCAGCTCAACTAGCTTTCCTTGTTCAAGTGAAAGCCCTCAACAAAACTGTTCATCGAATGATTATTGATGAGGGGGCATCTACATGCATTATGTTGATGAGTTGCTGGAAAACTTTAGGATCTCCAACCTTGTCGCGATCTTCGATGACATTAAAAGCATTCGAAGGAAGGACATATACCCCATATGGTATTTTGAGTAACTTGAAAATTGAACTAGGAGGGAAGACAGTAGAAATAGATGTTGAAGTAATCGATGGAAATCTTGATTACAACATCCTACTAGGAAGACCATGGATATATGCTATGGTTGCTATTGTGTCGACCTATTTTAGGAAGATTTCATTTCCTTTTCAAGGAGGGATTACAATCGTCGATCAACAAAACATCCTACCCAATGGTTCTCAAGTTACAGGAAGCATCCCTATGATCCATGGAAGCCCCCATTCGCTTCAAAATATCAGAGTAGGCCTACTAAAAGATCCTATATTAATGGGAACTTTCGCCCTTCCACCTCCAATCAATCTGGCGGAAGTAGCATCGGTAGGAACCTGCAATATGATATCTTCTAAAAAGATCTCAGAAAACGATATCAACATGGATCATGCAATGGTTTTGCCCCCAAGCCCAACGGAAATATTGTAGCAATCAATGTTCCTAGCCTGGATGGCAAACCCAAATCAACGCTCATCAAGCGTTTGGATAGATAGGTCTAAAGAATATGGTACCCCTTCAGATCCTTGGTCGCGAGTGCATGTCACCGACGAAGGAATTGTCCAATCAATGGTAATTGAAGAGGCACCATGGAATGATTCCCACCATCGTTCCCTTCTTCCAGATTGTGGAGAAGATACTCAAGATGACCTTTATCATCCTTTAGTTTTTTATTTTCTATCAAATACTGTAAACACAGTGGATTCCGAGCGAAACTTGTCCAACATTGAAGAGACTATCGCCATAAATATCTCGACCAAGACAGATGTTGTAGAGAATATTTATGTTGGCAAATGTTGTTCTCCTTCAGAACTGGAAATATATGACGCTCTTTTTCGCGAATTCAGAGATGTCTTTTCTTGGTCATATAGTGAAATGCCAGGCATTGACTCGAGTATCGTTGAACATGAAATTAAGATGTATCCAGATGTCAAACCAGTACGACAACGGCTACGGCAGGTGCACACCAAGAAAGCCGCTGCCATTAAGGCAGAAGTTGAGAAACTTCTCCATGCTGGTTTCATCTGCCCGGTTCCTCTAACCGATTGGGTATCGAATATTGTCCCTGTTATGAAAAAACAAGGAAAAATTAGAGTGTGCGTCGATTATAGGGATGTAAATCAGGCTTGTCCAAAAGACAACTACCCTACACCCTTCATCGACCAGATAATTGATGAATGCGCCGGATGCGAAATCTTTTCATTCATGGATGGATTCTCCGGGTATAATCAAATAAATATCCGCCCACAGGAGCAGTCGAAGACTGCATTTATTTGTCCGTGGGGCACATTCGCATATCGAAAATTACCCTTTGGTTTAAAGAACCCAGGGGCGACGTTTCAGAGGGCAATGAATTATGCCTTCCATGACATAAAAAACATCGTTCAACCATACCCCGACGACCTTCCAGCTCATTCGCGAAAGCGGACTGATCACCCGCAGCATTTGAGAGCGATATTTCTACGTTGCCGACACTACAAGATATGACTCAATCCACACAAATGTGTATTTTGCATCAGTTCTGGTCGTTTACTTGGCTTTGTAGTCACAAAGGACGGGATTCATCTCGACCCATGTAAGGTTCAGGCAATCATAAATTTGCCTCCACCTTCGAATTTGCTTCAGATCCAGAAACTCCAAGGGAAAGCAAACTTTCTGAGGAGGTTCATTCCAAATTACGCCGAACTTGCTAAAGGTTATACACGTCTTTTGAAAAAAGAAGTACCCTTTGTCTGGGATCAGGTTGCGCAAGCTTCCTTTGATGCTTTAAAAGAATCACTAATGAAAGCATCATTAATGTACGCTCCTGATTATCAAAAAGACTTTAACTTGTATCTGGCTGCAGCGGATATGACCATCGCAATGGTTTTAGTTCAAGAAGTCAATGGAATTGAACATCCTATATATTATTTAAGTAAAAACTTAAACGATACAGAAAGCAAATATTCTTACGTTGAAAAGCTATCACTCGCAGCTGTTCAAGCGATACAGAGATTTCGACACTATGTCCTCTTTCGAAAAACTACCATTCTGTCAGATTGCAACCCCATGACTTATATATTGTCGCGACAGTTGCTGGGGGGCAAATATTCAAAATGGATAGCAATCCTGCAAGAGTTTGATCTGGAATTTGTAAAATCCAAGTCAAAGAAAGCTCTAGTTTTCGCAGAATTATTGTGCGATCTCCCATCGTCGTCCAACGATGAAACAATCGTGGACGAAAGTTTGTTTCTGATATCTTCAAGCAATGAGTGGTATGGGGATATAATCATTTATCTCAAAACCAAAAAATATAGGCCAAACACCTCCTGCTCCGAACAAAAACGTATTCGATACCAAGCAAAAGACTACATGATCGTCGGTGATACACTTTACCGCCGTGGTATCGATACAGTTCTGAGAAGGTGCCTCACCCATGAGGAGGCCGAAAAAGTCTTGAATGATTGTCATTCAGGCGCGTGTGGGGGGCATCAATCCGATTATGCTACAGCGCAGAAAATCTTACGAGCAGGATACTTCTGGCCAACAATGTTCAAAGATTGCATAACCGCAGTCAGAAGTTGTCATGCTTGTCAAATTTTCGATAGCAAAACCAAAAGACCACCCGCACCTCTATAGCCAATAGTTGTTGTTGGGTCATTCGCCAAATGGGGCATCGATTTCATGACATGTAACCCCACCTCGACCGGGGGGCATGGGTATATTATAGTCGTAGTTGACTATTTTACCAAATGGGCCGAGGCGATGCCTACATTAGATAATACCGGTGAAACAGCTGCCCTCTTCTTTTTCGATCATGTAGTCACCAGATTCGGCGTACCACAGGCTATAGTCACAGATCATGGATCGCATTTTCGCAATCACATGATGGTCGAATTAGCTGCCAAATTAGGGTTGTCTCACAACAGCTCTACTCCATATTATCCGCAAGCCAACGGACAAGTTGAAGCAATCAACAAGGTCCTGAAGCGCATGCTGCAAAGGATGATTGGAGTTCACAAGAGAAGATGGCACCTAATCCTGTACTCAGCTTTGTGGGCTTACCGAACATCGGTAAGGAATGCAACTGGGTTTACACCTTTCCAACTGGTATATGGCCTGGAAGCAGTCTTACCAATCCAGTGCGAAATCTCGTCTCTCAAACTCGCAATTGATCTCCTCCCCGGAACTTCAGAAGAAGAAGCTCATTTCTTGGAATTAATCCAATTGGACGAAACCTGTCATGATGCCGCTTTGGCTAACGAAGCCCATAAGAAACGAGTCAAGGCGCAGTTCGACAAAAATGTCAAACCCTGTGTCTTCTCAGAAGGTGACTTGGTCTTGCTTTACGACCAAGAATCCGATAAATTGGGAGCAGGTAAATTTAAGTCTTTATGGATGGGCCCCTATATTGTTAAACGAGTGTTAGCAAAAGGAGCCTACGAGTTAATGGATTATGACGGAATTCCGCTGGCGCAACCTCGTAACGGGTTGTACCTCAAGCGTTACTATGCGTAATGGTAACCTGTATGCTTTTGTTATGTTTTTGTTTTCGCTAAAGTGTTTATTTTGGTCAAGTAATCCACTTTTTACATTTTTTGTAGATGTCAAACCTGTTGGAGTCATGTGTTGGATATGCTGACGGAGCGAGTCGTAGTTCGTGGAATCTATCTTCCGCGGCCTGGGCCATTTTTGATCCAAGTGGCGAGTTAGTAAGTTTCAGAGGGGTATGTATTGGTCGATCAACAAATAACATCGCTGAATATAGCACGTTGATAGAACTTCTCTTTGATGCCATCACACATGGTATACGCCGGCTAACTGTCAGGCTAGACTCACAACTCGTAATACTACAACTCGCTGGTATCTATTCTGTCTGAAATCCAGCTATTTATCGCATGTTCCTAAGGGTTAAGATTTTGGAAAGACAATTTGATTTTATTCAATATCAACATATTTCTAGAAACTTAAACACATTAACTGACTCATTGGCAAATTATGTGTTAGATAGACATTTGCGACATTTATAAAAAGAAACATACCATCAATGTTTGCATTTGGATCATGTAACTTAACCAAAATAAAACTCCGAAAATCAAAAATATATATAACTGTTTGTGGTTTACACATAATGTTCTGTAAACAAGACAAAATCGGTCAAATGACCAAAAAACTCAGAATTCTAGGGGGCACCCTAGTCTAATGATGCTCGTGATAGCAAGTCACAGCCTGTGCGATCATGCGTAAGAGACGAGTCCATCGTCTTGGCACACCAGTAATATGCCGCTGTAACCTCAAAGGTAGCTCGTCAGTCCTCACATCTGGAATACCAAGAGTGAGGCCCTCAACCTGCTCTTGTAATGCTGTGAGAGTCTCGGCCACATCAAGGTCGTGAAGGATAGCCCTTCCCACAGCCTCTCCTGCTGGGGCAGCAGCTGGTACTCTCAGGCGAGCTACTGGACGAACAGGACCAACATCTGCATGTACACATGAGTTTGATTAAAGTCTTGATAGAATAAAGCACAAGGACATTATAAATGAAAAACGATAAACAGGAATATGGTCAAAGATTTTACCAATGGCGCCCCACTGTTCGCCATCCGGCAGTACTAAATCTGGATCACCCCAGAAGTCCATGCCAGCATATGGATACTCGGAATAAACCATCTCCTGACGATTAAACCACCTGAAGAAGGTATCAAAAATGAAATCTGAGACTGACCAGCATGCCTAGACATATGGTCAACCCATCTCTGCATAAGTGGTTCAGTAGGTGAAGGTAAATCGA
This sequence comes from Pinus tabuliformis, assembly GCA_031772625.1. NCBI lineage: Eukaryota > Viridiplantae > Streptophyta > Pinopsida > Pinales > Pinaceae > Pinus > Pinus tabuliformis. The sequence goes on along the minus strand of CM062811.1, from coordinate 402,821,758 downwards.
GTGTAATATATTGCGGCTGCATCAGTGGTATCTTCTCCTAGGCAAAGGCGGTCAAAATAGAACCATACCCAAAGTTCTTCAACCTCCCACTCTTTATCTTGGTCAACTGTTCTTTCATCACAAGAAGTACTGCGTCACACCAGTTGAACACCTTCGGTTGGAGGCATTCCAAGGCATACTGCATATAAGATCGGTTGGCTACATGGAGAGCCGCACCACCGGCCATCCTACCAAAAGTAAACAGAATAGTCCTGAGGGACCTGTCAGTGACATCACAGATGATGATCTTGCCGTCTTTACTCGGCTGAGATCCCTCTCTGCAGTACCGGCGAACATAATCTCTCACAGAGTCACCTCCTTGGGCCGAACCTGATAAAGAGATGGGGGCACCCCGCCTCGACAAGCCAGTCAAGAAATAGATGTCTACTACAGTCAAGGGGATAGATTTTCCCCTGATCTGGAAAACCTGGTTGGTAGGATCCCAAGCATCGAGCAAATACTGCAGTAAGTTGATATGTTGTCTCATGCTAGAAATGCAGAAGAACTTCAACAAGCCACAGTTCCGCGGTGCGTTTACTGTAACCGGATCATGTAGGGCAAGCATGTCCTCTTCTTCATGCTCACGTTCTCGCCATGTAATGGTCATCTTACTCCAAATATCTCTGAAAAACAAACAAGAGAAGAGTTAGATCCTGATTTTGGTAAGAAACAGGGAAAATTTCCATAAAAAATTGTGCACAGAATTCCTTCTCTGCGCCCAACGCACCTACAGTAGTGCTTTGGGTGCGTTTCATGTCAGATAGCCTTTAGATAGGCCAAAATTCAACGCACCTTTCGATACACAGAGGGTGCACTGAAGGCAGAATGAGTTTTTCAAACCCCAGAGGCTCAGAAAAACTAGGAATCAAGCTCAGAATGTAAAATGGAAACCATGAAATGAAAGAGCTCAGGTTTAGCTCATACCTGGTCCAGACGGCGCCGAGAATCGTCCACAGAATCTCCCGAAATCAGCTGATGAAAATCAAAGGGGGAAAGCACCTCCAAAGCTCCAACAAACCAAAGTTCAAATGAAATGGTAAAATGAGAGGTAAAAACACTTTTTTATTACTTTTTACGTAGTTCAAAGTAAAATATTAGTGTTCTAACTCGTTTTCAAACATATATTGTTCATTTCTGACTAGTTTAATGAAGCATTTGAAAATACAGTACAATCTTTGAAAGAACAAAGCTATTTATGGTAAAATCAAAAAGAGACCATTCAATCGAGCAGTGTTACCGCAAGGCTCAAGCTCGTTAAAAAATAAACCCGCATCGAGCAGTTTTAGCACATAGTTCAAGCTCATTAAAAAATAAACATAATCCATGAGCAAATGTTTTCCCCCGCGTTTAAGCTCGTTAAAAAATGAACTATTCCCCGGTAAATAACTGTCATGAATGTAGTACTTCAGCCATTAAATCCTTGGTCGTGTTTGCACCGTCACCTCCACTTTTGCATTGGCCGATCATTCACCCCCATTTGATTGTTTACCCATTTTGAGGAACAGCTGTGAAGAGTGATTTCACTAGCCATCCTTGTAACACTGCCGTGATTGGAAATTCCAAACCTTACCTGGAATCAGCTGCTATCCATTTTATCACTCGTTCCTCAAAAGACGAGTCTCCTTTAAGCTCTTTTCAACTGACTCGTAAAATATGAAAAGATTTCCGAGCCATTGGCCTCTCCAGCTCGTTAAAGGGACAGGAAGTGCTATCCCTCCTCTAGATTTTAATCTTTTTGGACCTGAGGGATTATTACACAAAAAGATCGAGCGCTTGTTTTGTTCGGCTCGTTAAAAGTATCGAAAATTCATCCCTTCTGTATTGTTTTATACTTTTTCAGACTTAAGGGATTAGATGACGAAAAAGGAATTTTGGAGTTACCTTTACGTTCCTTTTCAGACTCTCTAAAATTGAAAAGGATCGAGTTATCTTTGTCGTTAGACTCGTTAAAATTTTAATAGCGACAAACTTGTCTATAGACGAGAACGAGTTTCACTATCGCTAGGCTCGTTAAAACATAGCGATGGGTTTGCCCGAAGGGCAAATTATAGAACAAGCATATGTTATCCTCCTCAAGCTTGACAAAAATAAAGAGGTACTGGTCAGCAATGACTGGGGAAAATTGGGAAGAAAACTTGAAGAAACTTTGTTGGTAGCAAGTCGCTCTTGAACATGACACTTCCACTCCGTGTCCGAGTCGGGTTGGGTTGTTCATTCACCGGTCACATCACCATGGTCACATCATACCATCCACAATTGGGGTTAATGCTACCAATCCATCACAGCAGTGTCGCCGATATGTTCAAGAGAAGTCATTCAGAGAGTTTACCTGTGTCTCACCTGCTACCATACATTTATACTCCATTCTTTCATGACCGCCACCCTGAACCTTATATCACCAGATCATTTTCACCTCCATTAAAATCATTTGCTCCGTTCTGTGTCATTGATGTGGGATTCATTAAGGCCCTCCTGTGACAGATCATTTCTTGTCGACATCAGCTCATTATCCAAGAAGTTGATCTAGGAACACCCCATTCAGTACTTTGAAGCTTGCATGCCTCAATGGCAAGTTTCTCACTTCCGGCGACAGGTTTACATCAATGGCCTTCGACCGAAAGATTTTGCGTGGTGTTCAACGCCAAGTCCTTTATTCACACCCCGTGAATTGTACTGCAGTACCTTGAGGGTCATTATCATTATCGGTGATCCCTCTCACGCTTGTTAACGGTTTACATCATTGACTGGTAATCAAGCGATGTCTTTCCATGTTCGACTTCAGAACATTTCTCACATGGATTGACTTGTACTTCGAGTGAAGATCGAACGAGATTGAAGACCCCGGATCTAGTTTCATCCATCCGGGCTGCGATATATATTCAGGGAAATAAAGACATTAAATGTACATCATTGCTGCACAGATAATCATCCAATCAAAAGGATGATGGCTCTATCGGAATCATCAGTCTACACTCAGACGATTGTCTGTCCTATTTACATGAAAATGAATTTATAAAGCTAGGCATGGGAATGCCCGCCTCAGCTAGATCATGAAAATATTATGAAGATAATGTATTGTATTGTATCTTATTACAGGTCTCCTCCCAGCATTGAAAGAACTTCGGATCCTCATAATAAAGCATTTCACCCGACATCAAAAGATTAACGACCTCATGCTTTAGGGGGCAACTGTTATAGACATTTTTGGGCCCTACAACCCCAAGCATGAAATGTCCATAAACCAAGGGCTCCTAAGTCCCTAAAAGTGTTGTTCTAACCCCTAAAAGAACAAGGTCAACAGATTACAGCTTCTCCCAGAAGTTCTCCATGAAAAAATGCTCAGAATTGGTCAAAACAGGATCATTTCAGCTGCTCCACTGGCTAGGTGTGTTGCATCTCACCTAAATACACTGTGTGGGTGCGTTGCATTTCAAAAATCCCTTCTGTGGGGTGCGATGGGCGAGAAATGACAAATGGCAGTGTCATTCCGCGAGGTGGAGAGGCAATGGAACCTTCCAGAAACTTCTCCTGTGACACTTGCCTCACTGAATTCGACCAAGGATGAGTAAGAGACCATCACTCCAAGTGGAAGCAAGAACTATCAGAGAGAAGACACTAATCAAATCACAAGTTGACTCATCCCCCTTACAGATATCTATATATGGATCCCTCATCCCAGAGATCCAGAGGCTGGAATTTTGCATATTGTAAGGAATTGCTGTTGGTTTCTTGAGACAAACATCAGATTGTTGGGTGATCTAAGCTTTGTTTGAGGTGAAGAGGGGCTTCTTTGCTGGGAGGTTGATGCTGGGTCAGAACAACTGGTTGTAACTCCTCTTGGCTCTTTTCTTGTTTATCAATAAAAGCTATTCAAGTTTTCCTCCATGCTTTTGTGTCATTGATGCTTGCTACATTTGTATGGTCAATTTACATCTGATCCTAGATTGTTTATGATTATAGATCCATGTCTTTGTATAGTGCTACGCTTCTGTGATCTTACAGGCACTTTGTGAAGCTGGGCGTGCAAGGGAGCAGGTAGCTGAAGACTATCAAAGAAGAGAGGAATCAAATCAGGAGATTAACGCAAGACAGAGGTTGGTCTTTCTATTCCTCTCTATCTATAATTCATAAAGGAAAAACGAAAGTAGCTTTTCTCTGTTTGTTTCTAAGGCAGTTGTCACACCTTAGTGGGATAGAGCAGTACTATATAGACACTTTTCCCTGTAACAAGAAGGTAGCTCCAGCATTAATCAAACCGAAAGGAATTTTCTGGTAGCCTTATGTTACCCATTTGGTTCTAAAGGTGGTCTTTAGTCTGTCATCTGGGTGCACCGATATTTGGTTATATCTAGAAAAACCATCCAAAAAGGACATTAATTCAGAACCAGCAACTAAATGAAGAGTCTGTTCCATAGTTGGCAGTGGGAAATTATCCTTTTGGCTTTCTTTATTAAGATTTATGAAATCAATGCAGATCCTAATGTCACCATTTTTATTTCTAACAGGTACTAAGTTAGAAACCCATTTTGAATGTCTAACTGGGAAAATTATCTTAGCTTTCAAGAGTTTATTCAACTCTGCTTTAATCTGACTCTCTAGATTCGGATGTATTTTCCTCAATTTTTGCTGCACAGGTTTCTCCTCAGAAATCATTGGAATTGTATGTTGTATGATAGAAGTATCATACGTTTTTAGATCATCATAATTCCAAGTGAAAACATTTCTATATTTATTAAGCAACCTGATAAAGGAAAATCTTTCTTCTGGAGTAAGCCCTAGTCCCAGATTGATATTCTGTGGTTTGGCCTCAGTACCAAGATTAATTAATTCAAACCTCAAAGTAGAACTTTGAAGTTTTGAATTAGTGACTTGTTTAAACCTATCCTTGATATCATAAAGATCCTCAAGTTTGACCACGGATTTAGGTATGGATTTTTCCTCTGTTTTTTGTTTTATTTGAAGATCATGGTCATTCTCATCAATAATCTAGTCATCATAGGATTTCTCAGAAGTTAAGAAATTCAAAATGTCTTCGTCATGATTAAATACCCTCCAATTGGTGACATTGTCTGGAACGGATGGTCTAAAAATCAATTCGACTGAAAACCTATCAGGGCTATAATCCTCCAATGGAAGGAGCTTAGAAGCAACATTGGCTAATAAATCAGCTGCTGCATTCTAAGATCTAGGAATGGGAGAAATATTAAATGCTAGAAAATGGGATATGAGGTCTTGAACCAAGGGCTGATAATGCTTGAGGTGCCCTAAAAGGAAATGGATAGTATTCCTTACCTGCTTGATGACAATCTCAAAATCACCAAATAATTTTAGATATTGAACCTTCAGGCCTATCGCTTTATAAAGTCCTTGAATCAATGCCTCATATTCAATAGTATTATTTGTACATTCAAATTCTAGTCTGCATGATAACATAGTTTTTCCCCCTCAGGACTAACTAAAATACATCCTGCTCCTGCACCGTCATTAGATTTTGACCCATCGAAATATAAAGACCAAAATATAGGCTTATCAACAATTTTATCTACAATTTCTTCAGCAATAGTAACACATCTTGATGTATCTGTATGAGAAAAAATTTCTATTTGTGATGTGAAACTATTAACAGAGAAAGGTGATGATTGAGCATTAAAATTACCAAAGAATGATTTGGCTGAGTAATTTCCAAGAATGTTATTATTGAAAGCTATGGGTTGATTTTCCTGCTCAAACTCCTTTACAGTATGGGTCATGCGACTTTCTCAATCGATCTTAATTTGATTTGGTTTCCCTTTATATGGAAGCCACATATGAGACCAATCAATAGAAATGTAACCATGGAGTTTCTCAGACCAATCCCTGCTTAAAATTAACCCATAAAACTCAAGGATGTCAGCAATCAATATATCAATTCTCTGAACTACTCTAGGATAAACTGATAACCTAATGGTGACTAAATTAATTTCTCCTAATACTTCAACCTTAGTTTGATTCAACTGAACAATATGTACTACAAATTTTTGGGGCTCAATGTTCAATTTTGAGCAAACTAATGCTGGCATTATGTTTTATGAAGCCCCTGAAGCTATTAAGCAATTGTGTAGATTTTTGTTGTAGATTTCATAGGTCAAGAGAAAAGGAGAAGTATGAGAATTAGATCTATCTCCGATTAACATAGTGTCAGTAGCATCTACACTATCTGATGGTGGCTTACCTGTTCCCTTAGCCACCTTGGACAGTACAGCATTGGGAAGGGGAGAAGAAGGTACTGCATTTAACTCTTTGAGTAACAATGTCTGTTTATGTTTAAGTTTGCTAATCTCAAACAAAGAAATATTTGCTCTAGTCTTCTTCATGTCTTCTATAATGTTGTAATCCATAGAGTCAGAGACTACCAATGTCTTGGATGATGAGGGCGGATTGGAAGATGATGGCTGATTTTGAGTAGGCAACGCAGTAGATTTCTTTATGGGAGCCTTGTCTTTGGAAGTTGGGCTTGCATTTTTCTTCTTTTGAGTTGGTTGAACAAGTTCTGCAGCAACTTTACTCCTGGTAATTACTGGGAGAGCCTCCTATTCGCTATCAGTATCAGAATTGGGCAAAATGAAGTCCCATATACCGTGGCATTCAACAACCTCATCTTCTTATGTGTCCTCGGATGACAAGACCGTGTCTTCATCCTCATCATTATCTGGATCTGATTCTGCATTAGATATGGCATTAGGTGGTTTTGATTCAACTCTTTTGAAGTTCTTAAATGGCTTTTTAGTGCAGGTTTTAGCTACCTGTTTCTTTATTTCTACCATTTCATTAGACATAATATTTAACACTTTTGCAAACCCTCAATATCGTATGGATCTTTAGCCACTTTCTTCTTTGAATCATCTTTAAAAGTAACTTTTTTGGACTTTCTCTCCTCAAGAGCGGTTTTCTTTTCTAAAGCTATTATTCATTTTTCAGTGGTGATTTCTTCTTTCATATTCTCTGCTAAAGTAGGCTTTGCAACTCTATCAATGAAGATTGCTATATTCGAAGGTAAGGTAGAAATATACCATTCACTTCGAACCTCTTCATTGGGCTTAGACATAGCAAGAATTTTATTTAAGAGTTTATTAAATTGTGAGTTGAAATCTTTGATAGGTTCTCAAGATTCAGTTTTAATATTGGAGAGATCATTGATTAATGTCGTTGTGGATCTATCATCTCCGAACTTAGTCAAAAACTGCTCTTAGAAAGCATTCCAACTAGTAATGGATCCTGCTGGTAATGAAAAATACCATGATCCAGCTACTCCTTGTAAGGTGTATGGGAAAAGCCTCACAACAACATCTTCTTATGTCACTCCATTTAAGTTTATTGACAACATAAAGTTGTTTATGTGTTCTTCTACCAGTATGCCGATATCTGGATTAAACTTTGGCAACCATTTTTCAGGATGGGCCGGTAATTGACTCAAGGGAGCAGGCATTGCAACTGCCCCTAGATTTTTCCATGGCCTTGGTTGAGGTTGATTGTGTGCCATTGTGCTAATAGCAAAAGAAAGTGAGGATGTAGTTACAAGTGGTTGGGAAGAGGATGTTGGAGTACTTGTACCCTGTTGGACAATGATATGAAGTTGGGGAGTGGATGGTTGACTTTGCAATGGATTGGATGAAATGGATGATGATGATGAAAGAGTCTCACTGTTAGACTCTTCAGGTGTCTTCCTAGCTCTTTTCCTTTTAGGCAGAGGAAATTTTGTTGGTTCAATACCAAGCTTTTCACTCTGTAATCTTGTAAGAGGATGAGAAGGAATGTATTGCGAAGTCACACTGCCTTGGGATAATTCAGACTTTTCTTGAGATATTGAAAACCCTTGAAGTTTGTGAATTAACGACTGAACTTCAGGGGGTTCAAGAGTGGATTTGTCCGATATGTTCAAGTCTTCAGCAGTGGTTGTTGTCTTTTCAACTTCTCACTTGGGAATTGGAGATTTAGAATGCGAGGGAGAAGTTGGAGAAGATAATGAGGGAGATTTACTCTCAGAATGGGCTATGGATTTGGATTTGCTCGCCATTCACAGTTCAAGCCCTCCTTCTAGTGCCAAAAATGTTGATGCCTCTAAAATTGCTGCATCAACATCGAGGAAAACCACTCAATCCGGACCTTAGTGCAGCTCCTTTTCCGTTTGGTGTGGTGGCTCCAACTGGATGTAATGGGACCAGTTTCCCAGTGATATATGAGTTGATGGGTGATTGGTTTGTAATGTATAATGGAAGTGATAAGTGTTCTATTCTACAATGCAAAAATATACAAAGATAACTAATCTATCCTGGGTATTCTTTTAACAACGCGATTTTTTATAGTTTCTATTAAACAAATAATCATAAAGATGAATTATTCATAAAATAGAAATATGCATTCATATGATAATTACTTTGTTTAAGTAGTTAAACAAAGTAGTAATAATAACATTATTGCATTGATCATAATATATCACTGACATATATATTCAAATGATAACAATTCTATAACATTCAGAAATGACAAATTGAAGAATTGTTGGAGAAACAGATATATATATATATATATATATATATATATATATATATATATATATATATCAATAATAGCAATGTTGAAATATGTTCTTTCACATAGACAAACAAGACAAGCACAAAGATAAAATTATTGTATGCATTTGAATTCTCCCAATGTAAACAACATTCATATTATGCCTTCCTATCAGGGAACACCTTCAAAAGATGCAATAGTGAAAATCTTATAAAAGCCTCTTTAATAGAAATGCAGAATTTTGGTCCAGTTTCTAATCAAAAAATATTGGAAGTATAGTAGTGCAACTCCCAAGTCAAGTCTTAATACAAATTGAGGACCCTCCTAAATACATGAAAGGGTCTTTAAATACTAAAAATAACAACAAACTATCAATAAATATCATTATGCACTGGTTTAACTATCAACATATAAATTTTGGATTTATCTTGAAAATAGCAGTGTTGTGGCGATTGTAATGAATTCATTGTATCGGCGTCTTTTCCTGTATTTGAAGCTAATAGATTGCGAGCATAGGCTGGATTTCTGGAGGCTGACTCATCCGGGAGTGTAGCTGAGCTGTATAGGTGGCATCGGAGATTTTGGAGATCATGCAGTTGATCACATCTGAAAGACACTTCATGGCCATTTGCTGGCTGTGTGGCTAGACAATGAAAAACCAAAATGTTTCCCATGTCAAGCTCTGGATTCCTCCAATCTGCTTTTCCCTGTGTGCCAACTCCTATTTCCATTGTTGTTCCAATGATTTTGCTTTTGGGAATCTTCCTGGAGAGCAATCGGTAATCAAATTGGACATATGAAACTGTTATTTATCAATTCGATCAAACTATTCATTGCAGCTCTACATCTGGACGTTGCTCTTTCAGATTTTATTAATTGAGACTTCCATTTGGAAAACAGGATTTCCTTATGCGATTCTTGTATTCTGGGTAGATTGGCAACCATTCCTTCTTTGAAATCTTACTAGGACAGAAAATTATTTAAATTTTCGTCTGTCTTATCTAATTCAAGTCTGGTGTCTACTACCTTTTCAATCATTGATGTAGAGATATCACATAAGGGGTTGGCTAATGATATATTGTGGCAAAGAATATCCAACTGTCGGGACAAGGCTTTGGTTATTTCCAAAGCTTTTGTTCTGAATTCGCTTACCTGTGGATAACCTTTATATCTTTCTATCTGTTCTTTGATTTTTGGGATTTGTTCCTCCTTTGCCTTCTTTTCTTTCTCTCTTAATATCTGAAGCTTGCTCAACTCTTGAGACAACTCCTTTTGTTTATGGAGAGTCTTCTCATCAATCCTCTGCTTTTCTAGCTTCAATTGCTCTTTTAATTGTTCATTTAGTTGCCTCTATTCTATTAACTATTGTTCAAGCTGATTTATCTTTTGTTGTTGCCCTGCCGAATGCACCTCAAGTTGGGTAATTGTCTAATCCTTTTCCCTTATCAAATGGCTAACCTCTATAGCTTTATCCATTTTCGCTGTTGTGTAGGCTCCTACAAACTAAGATAGCTTTGTCAAATCCTCGGAGAGATCAAATTTTGATTTCCATACCACGTTCATCATCTCTGCTTGGGGAGTTAAAATAGGACTTTGATCAATTTTCCTCATCTTCCTCTGTCTTTTAACTATAGCCCTGTGCTTCGGACTATAGAAGACATCAAGTGGTGGTATTTCTTCAGTTTGCAGTACAATCTCCTCAGTGGGATTCTTGGGAATAATCTCTATGTCCTGCTGAATTCTGGGTAGGTCACTTATTCCTCCAATTGGAACTGTGATAACTTCTGGCTTCTGTATTGTAGGCATTTCTAGCGTAGTGAGCTCTTGGGATTTATTTGGGTTATTAATGATTGAGTCAAACTACTCCCATTCCTTGATTAACTTAGGATCAATATGAATATTCGTATCAAGGGGCTCACTAGTTCCTTCCTGTGTCTGCTCCCTTTCTGGGGTCCTTTCTTTCTCAAGAGTCTTTTCACTAGTTTTCTCTTCAACCTGGCCTTGTGGTTGAACCACAGAGGTAGTATTTAACAAGTCCAAAGGTAGCGTTTCCAATCTCTATGTTCTGAACTTGTAAAATCCCTCTAGTCCCTCTGCTCCTAATTTGATTTTAGCCAATTGTTTCACCTGAGAAAATACCTCGGCTGAAGCAAATAAATCATCATAAATATCCTTCTCATGATCAAACTTGGCAATTTTGGCTTGAGAAGTGACATTGTAGGCAACCGATTTGGGGTCGTACTTCCTTTTTGGGATGATTGCTAACTTTAGCATTTTTATTTTCTCAGCTTCCTTCTCTGCATGTTTGAAATCATGCAGAGTGAAAGCACCACATTGGAGGGGGAATCACTACAACAAAACCCTGTGATTAGCGTCCCTTTTTTCTTCCTTTTTTGCGTCTAGAGCCCATTTTTGGTGCTACTTGTGTCCATTTATAAAATATGGTGCAAAAATTGATGCAAATTTTGCACCAAGTTTAGCACTAGGTATTGCAATAGGTGTTGCATCAGGTTTTACACCAGGTTTTACGCCAATTTTTATGCCAATTTTTTTGTCATCCTTTGCACCATGTTTTGCATCAAGTTTGGCACCTAATTTTGTTTCACCAACTTTTGTATCATTTATTGCATCCAGTTTTTGCGCCTACACTTGCATCAACTTTTTCATCATCTCTTGCATCCTCTTTTGCATCATTTTTTAAATTATTTTTTGCATCCATTTTTACATCATTTTTTGCATCCCCTTTGCGTCAAGATTTGCATCAGGTTTTGTGTTGCATAATGTATCTACTTTGCATCTAATTTTGTTGCATCAACTTTTGCATCATATTTTTCATCCATTGTTGCACCCATGTTTACGTACACTTTTGCATCCCTTTTTGCATCTTATTTTTCATCTTCATTTGCTTCTTTTTTTGCATCTATCATTACATCCACTTTTGTTGTGACACTATTTGTACCATGTTTTGTACTTACTGTCGTACCCACGTTTTCTTCCAATTTTGCATCCATCTTCGCAGCCACTTTTGCATCAAAATATTGCATCTATTTTTGCATCCACTTTTGTGTTGGGTTTTGCATCTCATTTTGTATCATCTTTTGCATCTACTTCCATTGAATCCATATTTTTCATCCAATTTTGTTTCTTCTTTTGCACCCATGTTTGTATCCACTTTTTCATCCCTTATTGCATCTTGTCTTGCATCCAAGTTTGCATTTTTTTTGTGTTTTTTTATTACATCCACTTTTGTTGTGCCATATCTTGTGCCTATCATTGAAACCCACATTTTCTTCCAATTTTGCATCCACATTTTCATCCTCTTTTCTGTCCAAGTTTGCATCAAATAATTTTTCTATTTTTTGCATCCCATTTTGCATCTACCTTTACATCCACTTTTGATGTGTCCAATTTTGAATCTGATTTTGTGTCCACTATTGCACCCATGTTTGGTCCATGTTTACATCCATTTTTTAATCCAATTTTGCCTCCTTTTTGCATCCAAGTTTGTGTTTTTTTTTTTTTGGTTCATTATTGTATCCACATTTATTTCACAACGATTCATGCTAAGTTTTATGCCTATTATTACACCCATGTTTTCTTCCACTTTTTCATCCATATTTGCATCCTATTTTGTGTCCAAGTTTGCATCAACTATTGCATCTACTTTTTCATCCACTTTTGTGTCAATTTTTCTGTCTTGTTTTGCATCTATTTATGTTGTGTCCACTCTTCATCCAATTTTACATCTATTGTTGCCCCCATTTTTGTTTTTAACTTTTGCATCCATTTTCCAACTCTCATATATTTTTTGCATTGATGATATTTCTTATGACATTAACAATTATGAAAAACTGATGACAATATCAATAATTATGATGATGATGATAATGAAGATGATGACGATGACATGAATTGTGATCATTATGATAATCAAAATGATGATAAAGATGATGGGGGTTATAATGACAATTATGCTGGAGATGCTAATGACCTTGGAAAATCTTCCCAATTTTTAAATGTTGTCATGGTCATAATCATAATCATTATCTTTAGAGTCATCTTCCAATTCATCATCATTTGATCATCATTATCATTATTTTCATCTTGGTAATCATCAACAACAATAATGCATGAATGATGATTATGATGTTCATGACGAAGTTTACAACAATGATGATAGAAATTACATTAATTATGATGATGGGGATGATGAAAATTATAATGATGATGATAATGGTAGTGGTGATGATGACCATGGATCATCTCTAAAAAATAAAGTTGTCATTTCTCTTGCATATATCATGTGTCCTAACAACCCTTTTTAAGCACTCATAATATTTTTTGGGTTGATGATATTTCTTACGACACCTATAATTATGAAAAAATGATGACAATGTCCATAATCATGATGATGATGATGATGACGATGACATGAATGGTGATTATGACAATAGTGCAATGATGAGATTGATGGTGGTGATGATGATGATAATGAAGATTATGACACTGCCTCTAAACTAGGGAGATACTCATAATGAGACAAAAAAGTACTCTCAAGTTGAAATATTCATATAAGAAGGGATCTGGATTGATAAGCATCAACAATGATTTAAATCATCATAGCCAACATTGTCAAAATAGAAAGGCCTTTACTAACAAGTTATATATCTCCATTAGATCATAGCACAATGTTGGGAGGCTTAAATTTGGACACCACTACCTCTTTAGGCACTTACCACACTAGGATGTTCATCAGGCATGTCCTCACATGATTATTTCCTAATCCACTATCATAATATTTGACACCAGGAAATGTCGATCCTCATGACTATTCTTATCTTGGATTAATGTACTTGACTTATGGTGGTTAGTCCTAGTCAAAGCACAAATTCTCAAAGAATATTGGTCCAAGATGTTTATCTAATCCACCATCCTCCCTATTGGGGTCTTTAGTAGGCTTACGACTATTAATCTCAGCCATAGTACATGACAAATGGATAATATGGTGTCAATTCTCACTCCCTCTCAACCAGGGAGGAGACATCCACAAGCATAAGCATTTCTCAAGAATACCCATCATTTTCATTGGGAATAACATCATTAATTTGTTTTCATCTCATGACGCCTTTATGATTAAGCATTCATAGATTTGTGGCAAAATATGTCCCATTTTTGTCATTTGTGATGAAAGAAAATAAAAAAGTGAAAGCCAAAATCATTAAATATACATTATAATGATTTATCTAAGTCTAAACTCTAAGGTTAAAGTGAAAATTTATGTAAATATTATATCTATGAGTTGTTCAAAACTTATGAAAACCTTATTCCTTAAGTCCTATATATAAGAAAAATCAAAAGAAAGAAAAATAAGGCCCAATGAATGGCAACTCATGTATTCACACCCTCTTTGGAAAAGATATGAATATATACGCTCCTAGTCACACTTGATCACATGTTTGTGATGGTTAAATCATGAAGTCCTCTTTTCCCCTTTCATTTTCACTTCATCATTTAAGCACCTATTGAGGATCTATGGAATTTTTCTTGCCTAAGGGTTTCATGTCTACTCTTGGTTTACTTATGTCACACTACAGTCAATCATGTGACGAAGTGAAATACTTAAGTTTGTGGAGTTATTAGAATAGTGTGTTAAGTTAGTCACCACACACACATGTATTACATGTCATTGATCCACATGTGTGGGTTGGAGACTCATTTCTTGAGAAATTTAATGGATACTACTTTAGGGCCTTTATGGTATATCTTACAAATCTCTTGGTAAACACTGTGATTCATCCTTTCTGTTCCTCAAGACACTTGATAATATTGAAGTCACTCCCAATAATCCATGGAGATGGGGAGTATAAATTACTTGTGTTGGAAATAGAATTGAGAAATAGAGGTTTTCCATTTGCGATATTGGATTCATAGACATTGGATACATGGTAGTAGTCCTCGATGTCAATTAACTGAAATTATATTGTCATAATGCGAAAAAAGGTAAACATATTGGTAACCTTAATGTCTTGAACGTTCCAAATAATAGCCATTCCACCCAAGTATATCTAATCATCAATCACTACTACTTGTAAATTCCTCCCCCATTTTCTAATTGTATGAGGTAGAACCTCACTTAATATTTTTATTTCTTATATCAACATTATTGATGGGTGTTTTGCATACCATTTTTCTTTTAGGAGTATTTGTTTTCCTTTACTATTGAGGTCCCTCATGTTCCATGAGACTATTTTCATAGAGAATTTACATAGAAAGGAAGTATAATGTGACTTAAAAAAACATGTTCCAAGATTTAAGTTATTGGACAATGCCATTTCATGACTCCTATACTTCCTTAACCTGGGACTAAATGGTGAAATTGATAGCCTTAAGGGAAATTAACCAATGAAAATCTCAAAAAGAGGTGACTTTTGACTTTATCACATACAAGTTAATATACTAAAAAGAGTATCCATAAAAATTTCATCAATCAATGAATCTTTAAAAAAAATATCCAAAACAATTTCATCAAGCAGTGAAGCATTACATTATAAATTACAATCTATAAACCTTTTGGTAACTTTTTGCTAAACCATGTTCAAAACCAACATATTTAATATTAATATTTAACAATAATATGGAAAATAAGACATTTTCATAAATTAAATAACATGTTATAAAAAACTAAAAAGCATGCAACTAATGGGAGTGGCCACTCAAGGCCACCATAAGACAATTAATCTATTAAGACAAGGAGCAATGGGGAAAGAAATCTACAAAGGTCAAAGGCAAACCTATTTTAACTTTATTGTTTTATTAGGTGCAAGTTGAACATCTCAAGATATAATGAAGAAAAGAATTAATTTTATTGCATTAAGAAAACCCAAGCACATTCTATAACTTAGCAAGGAAGAGATGTATAATACCCATCTCAGCGACACAACACATGGCATTAAGTTACTTTTTTATATATAATTTAAACTTATATCATAAAATCACAAATTTAGCATGAATGAATGTTTAAAATCCATTTTTATAAAAAGAAAATTTAATTTTTGTTATAAAAAAAACCGGAAACTAAATATATTATTTTAGAAAATAAAAAAAATACTAAACTGAATATATATTAAAAAAAAAAACTAAACTTAAGCAAATACTTTTTTTTTTAAATTTAAAATATTTTTTTGAATTCTTTTAAACACTTCCCTCCATTCTAAGAAGCAAAAATAATAATAGAAATAAGGATGGACCAAAAATATTCCTTTCCTTGGTAAGTGTTTCCCACCATTCATTCCACTCACTCGAGTTATTTCATAAAACAGAGATAAGTGTTATTTCACACTCTTTTGGTAAAGCCTATTGAGATTCTCTTATGATATATCTATTCCTTGATGGAGTCCTTGATATATTGATCAAGTTTTGATTCCTTGGAGATTAATTAGAGCAAAGAAAACATGAGTACTCTTAATTCCTAGTTCAATGCCTCTAATGGTGGACACAAGGCAAGGGAGGGGTTGCTATCGTGGTCATAACTCCAAGTTCATTGTCTCTAATGGTGGAAGAGGCAAGGGAGGGGGTTGTGGTTATGGAGTTTTCTATTTTAAATTATATCTAGGGAGTTCAAAGAAATTTGAATGGAATCATTGTCATCACTAGGTATAATGGATTAAGTGTGATAATGGATAAAATGAAGTAATTATTTGTGAGAATTTGTTCTTGAACGAACATTAGGATCCATCTTATTATAGAGAAAAGTACACGCATCAAAAACAACTCAATATTTCATGTGACATTCATATTGTATGCGACTTATTTTTCATTAAAAACAATTTACTTTTTCATATGACATTCTTTTTTTGTTAAAATTTCTTCTATTTCTAATTTGAATTACAATTGTAATTTGAAATAAAGCTTCTAGTAAATATTAATTTACCAATTCTGTGTGGAAATCATAAGAAACATTCACAATATAATATGACGAAGAAATGAGTACCTACTTCATATGGATTAAAAATTGTTTGTACTACTTAATGTGAATTACAAGTGTAATCTTAGTTGGATCTCCAATATATCTTAAGCCATATTTTCATTTTACTTTTAGTACTATTAAATGTTATTATGTTCTACCTCATTTTATTGTTAGCATTGTAATAAAAATATGCATTTTGCTATAGAATTAGTACTAACATGTAATATTGTTTTTTTTCCAAAACGCTATAGGTAATGACCACGAAGATGATGATATAGACTATGTTTAGATTACATCATATATTAGAGATGCTGATGATGATGAGGATGGGGATGGTATTGGTGATTATTATGTGGATGATATTATCATGATGGTCAGGATGATGATCATGGAAATGATCATGAGGATGAGCTTGGCTATGATTTTCGTGGTGCTAGCTAGCCATGCGTTATTTTTTATATTTAGTTGGATGTCTTAATATGGTAATCATACATTTGAATTTTAGTTTATTTGAATAATGATGATGATACTATCGGTACTATCTTGCTACCTTGTGAATATGTTCAAAATTGTTTACAATTTTTTATGAAGAATTATTGTGTATGATGAGATTCCTATTTTTTTATGGATGTTGTGAATTTACCTTAGCATAATGATATCTATGAAACATTTTTATTTGGTAATCTTAAATTGATTTTTAGTTGATTTGATTAAATATGATGATGATATTATCATTTTTATCTTGTTGTTTTATGTATATATTGAAAATTATCAACATTATTTTGATGGAGAATTATTGTGTATGATGATATTACTATCTTTTGATGGATGCTGTGAATTTACCTTAGAATAATGGTGTTCATGAAATATTTTGATATGATAATCACACATTTGAATCTTAGTTGATTTGATTAAGGATGATGAGGATATTATTAGTATTATCTTGTTACTTTATATATGTGTTGAAACCTGTCAATGTTTTTTTATGGAGAATGATTATGTATGATGACATTACTATTTTTGGATGTAATGTTGTGAATTTACCTTGGAATAATGATATCTACGATAAATGTTGATTTAGTAGTAATATATGTATATTTAAAATTGTCAATGATTTTTTGATGGAAAATTTTTATATATGAGGATACTGCTATATTTTTTATGAATGTTGTCAATTACCCTTAAATTTGTTTACAAATACTAAGTTATGAATTTGAATTGTGATATATTCTTAAATGTGTTATACATGAAAATACCGACTCATCATCTTGGAGGAGAATACTATGTTGTTGGTTGAAATACCCCTTTCTCCTAAACTATATAAGCCTATAATACAAGTTATGTACCATGAGGACCACGGTATACTAGTCTATAACAAGTTGTCCCCTTCATCTAACTTTTGTTACCAAAATAATAACCACCTAAGAAAAAATTAAGAAACTAATAAAATAATGCCATGTAGACAATTTTTTAATATATCATTTTTATTATTCTTTTACCAAAATTACCCAAATAAATGTCACATTTATCAAAATAACTGTATATGTATTTTATATTTAAATTAATATATTAGCACAACATTTAATAAAATTTAAATTAAAAAAGCAAATTCAAAATTTAAAGGAAATTTAAATTTAAATTTAAATTACCCAAATAAACGTCACTTTTATAAAAAATAACCATCTACATGTATTTTATATTGAAATTAATTTATTAACACAAGATTTAAGAAAATTTAAATTTAAAAGGAAAATTTAAAATATAATTTTAAGATACTCAAATAAATGGATTTTTATCAAAATAACCATATATTTATATTTATATTTATATTAATTTATCAATAGAAGATTTAATAAAATTTAAATTAAGAAAGTAAATTTAAAATTTAAATTAAATTTAGGATTTAGGATTTTATATTTAAATTTATTTATTTAACACGCCATGATGTACCCTTCATTAAAAATATTCTAGATATTCTAAATTTTATAGATTAAGATATTAATTTTATTTTTAATATTTAATATAGTTTTGGGTCATTTGGGCAAATAAATTAGGTAAGTTATATTATTAAAAAAAATGTCCACTGCATAGTCACACCTATAGGTCTTTTAAATTTTAAAGGATTTCGATTGGCTTACACATTATGACATGGAAATTCAATGTTAACATTTTAAAATGTAAATTCCTCTAATGCGAGGAAAAAAGCTCGAGTTAACTAGAATTTGACACTCTTGTTCACTTTCAGAAACTCATATGGTGGAATGTGATCTCTTTATCCTCATCTTTAGATTTTTCCTAAAAAATAAAAGCATACAAAAGTGGGAAAGAGCCATAAAGCATGGGGAAGCTTTTTCCTAAGCACAAAAGCATCTAAAAAGTGGAAAATGCCATTTTTATATGAGGAAACATTATTCACCCAAAAGCTTTTGCCAAAATTGAAATAATGAGGAATCTGGGAAATCTTAATAGCCTTCACTTTCCTATATATTGGAGGCTTGGCCATTGAGGAAATGATGGGAATTCATGTATTGTCACCCTGCTGAAAACTATATTGAGAGGGAGAGTTTTGGATCTAGGGGTTGTTCATTCTTTACTTATCCTATTTAACTAATGAATGTATGGGATTTTGGTTTATATTTATTTATTCAATAATATTTATATGTTTATGATAGTTTCAATTATCAAGATATTGTGTTGTGAAGTTTTGTTTGTTCTCTCTCTTGTGTGTAGGACCAAGATTTGGAGCTATCTAGGAGCACTTCTCAGCTACACTAAAAACTCCAACAAGACCTACATGCGAGGACTCATATGAATTCATTCTTCTTTTCTTAATCTATACTCTACATCTTGATCTACTAAGAATCGTGAGCCCTAGAACAACCTTTCTCTTAATCATTCTATCTTAGGTTTCTAGGATAAACTGAGAGGGTTTTATGTTCATCTAACTGTGCATTAAATCCTACAGCAAAATGATATTTAGAAACTATAATATATTTCACTATGTAATAAAACTAGTAAAATGGAAGTAAAAGTAAAACTCTAAACAAGAAGCCAAAAGTGGATGTAACAATCGATGAAAAATTGGGAGTAGAATTGGATGTTAAACTAGCCATTAAAACAAGATGCAAACAATGAGACAAAAAGAGTTTTAAAGTAGAATTAAGAAAGGGTGTAAAACTAGACACAAAGAAGGGAACAAAATAGGGCATACAAAAAGATACCAAATTGGGCGCAAACAAGGATGTAAAAATGGAGACCAAAATGAGGATGCAAATAATGGTGTAAATTTAGGATGAAAAATTGGGTGCAAAAAGGATGTAAGAAAAGACACAAAACAAGAAGCAAAATGGGACTAAAAAAGGGTGAAACTAAGGATGCCAAAAATGATGCATAACTAGATGAAAATTCAGACTAAAATCTAGGTGCAAAATGAGATGCAAATGTGGACACAAAATGTGGCATAGAAAATGATGCAAATTTGGATGCCAAAAAGGATGCAAAATTGGACATAAAAAATGGTGAAAATTTGGACATAAAAGTAGAAAAAATGGTGCGAAAATGGGCATAAAATGGCTCAAATTTGGATGCAACATTGGATGCAAAATGAGGTGCAACAAATGATTCAAAACTTGGTGCAAAAACAAATGCAAACATAGATGAAAAAAATGGCTCAAAATTGAACATAACATTAGACACAAAATGGGATTCAAAGGTGGTTGCAACACATGGTACAACAAAGGGTGAAAATTTAGATGCTCAAAAGGATGCAAAATTGGATGCAAGAAATGTTGTTAAAAATGATGTTAAATTGGATGCAACAAATGATGCAAAATTAGGTGCAAAATAGTATGCAAAAAGGGAGACAAATGAACCGAAAAAGTGGATGAAAAAAATGGTGCAAAAATGGATGAAAATTTTGGCACTAAATCAGATTCAACATATAGTGCAAAATTAGATGCAAAAAATGGTGTAAAAAAAGGCAGAAAAATTGATGAAAAAATAGATGTAAAACTAAGTACAAAATTAGAAGCAAAAAATGGCATAAGACTAGATGCAAAAACTGGCACAAAATCGATGCAAAAAAAGGCACTATATTAGATGCAAAAGATGGTGTAAAGCTCGATGCAAATTACAACACAAAAATAGAAGCAAAGAATGGCACAAAATAGGAAGCAAAAAATGATGCAAAAAATGGCACAAAACTAAAAGCAAAACCTGTTGTAAAACCAAATGAAAATCTTGGTGCAAAATATGATGCAAAATTTGGCGCAAAAAATGACGCTTTAAAAATTGTACAATAGAGCCAGATTTAGCACCAAGCTGATCATTCCAATGGAGAGAAAAATATACTCAAATCTGGTGCTAAATCTGGCGTAAATTGCTTGTTTTGTTGTAGTGAATGAAGGCCACATATGCTTTTTAGATTCCTTTAAGTTCCTTGATGTCCCTTCTACTCTTATTTGGTATGCCAATTCTCTAGCAAGTAGCTTATCTGAGATGTATAAAGGGAGAAAATGAGGGTTAGCAGTGCTGCCGAAAAGTCTAATGTAGGTGAAATTTTCTTCACCAAACCAACTACCAATTGTAGTTAGGTCGACAGAGGCTTCCTCGGACAATCTAGGAGCAGGTTTATTGAATATGGCATAATACATGGGGAGGATGAAACCTTGGTAGATTCTATACAAATGATTTTTGTAATGGGCTTTCCACAGTTCCTTATGATAGATGTGAATAGGGTTCATGTCCTACAGAGTCCATTTCCATCCTAGAATGGGATATTCAGAATTGAAACAGATAGTGTCCATAATATAAGCACTCATGTAAAATGGGGGTATCACCCGGGTAGTCACAAACCTTTTTTTCTATAGTCAAGTATCTAGTTGTTCATTTTATCAGACAAAATGGTCGCCCAATCCATGATATAGACATTAATTGCAGCCTCCATTAATGGTACCATCTCTATAGAAAATTTAGCAGAATCATGGAATCCGAAGAGTCTGCACATCATTGCACCAGCATAACAATAAGGAGAGGCCAACGAATCTACAAAGTACATACTCGATGATTCATGTCTGTGTTTGGTCGGAAAATGCCTCCATTGTCTGATAGGATCTGATTCGATGGCATTTTCTTTGGCGAAATCCTCCAAGAATTCTTTGTTATATCTCTTCTCTAGTTCGGGAAAATGGTACATTTCTTTGATATCTTCTGCTCTGAATGACCCAAACATTCTTCCATCAGTTGTAAAGAAAGTTTTATCTGTGATATTGATGCTCTCAATAACCCACCTGACCACGTCATTATAGGGTAAAACTTTGGCGCGAGCTGCTATTCTATGAAGATAGGAGCAGGCCAAATATTTAAGAGTATTTTCTGACTTATTCGTGCCATCTGTTGTTTCTTCCTCTTCGATTTCTTCAGGATCCTCAGCTTCCAGCAAATTGTAGATACTCTCCCATGAAGCTTGGCTTAGACCGAGGCAGGTAGTATCTGATATCAGGACTTTCTTCACTGGTTCTTCTTTAGCTATGATAGGGGCCTTTGGTTTCTTTGCTTTCTTTGTCATTTTAGCTAGATTCATCAACTCAGACTTGTTTTACAGAGGAAACAAAAGAACGTAACAGAGAAACAAACCCATTCAAAGCCAATGCATAATACAAATCTTAATGGTAATTCAAGCGTGATAAGTAATATGAAATGAAATATTACCATGGATGAAATCCTCGAAGGATTCAACCTTAACTGTTGTATTAATGATTGCCATAACTACCAATCGTGATAATTAAATGTAATCATGATATGTCGCATCGCACATTTTACTGACAATCTCTTAAAGCAGATCTCTTGGCTTTCCCGATCAGCGATTAGTGAAAATCGCATATCGCAGATCGGGAGGTTCAAAGGTATAGCTCAAGCTGTTACCATAGGTAGCTCCGATTGCGATAAAGGTGCGAGGTATCGTGAGAAGGCGGGATAATTAACAAATCATCTGTTTTTTTGTTTATTATTGATTTAAAGTTTAAACCCGCTAATGTACGTTTAACAGCCTTTTATCGAAAAGCGCACTTTTCCTTTATGAGATCCCAAATGAAAATTTCAAAGGTCTTTCGTTATGTGTCTCACGGTATCTGCGATGGCCGATTACGATTGTATTATCGCATGGGGGGTTTGGCATAGACCTTTGGGATGCTTCGTTGTTCAATTTGTGATTTGTGATTTCTGATAGCATTATCGCATCGGTATTTTGCCAATGAGAACTTATCCTTTTAAATAAAGGATGTGACATATTATTTACATTTTTACAAAAAGGTCTTGGCTAATATCTATATCAGATTGAACCTTTTCATAAAGACTTGTATGTATTATGTGATTAAATCCAAGCTTGCGATTATCATTGAATTATTGATTTTAACTAAAAAAAAGGAGCCCCATTTAATTTTAAAGTTTTGGATAAAATTTTGAAATGGGGAAGGTTGTTGTATAGCACAACACCTGCCTGCAAGATCCTATCATGTAAGTTTGTCCCATAGGAGCTCATAGCTTCAAAGTGATTTACCTATATCTGTCAGCTGAGATCATCTGCCACCTTGTTCTCTTTACCTTTGATGTACTTGATCTCAAAATCAAACTCACTGATCATGGCCAACCATCTAGCCTTCTTGGCATTCAAATTCGGTTGGTCAAACAAATACCTCAATCCAATGTGATCACTCGTAAGTACAAACCTCCTACCAAGCAGATAGTGTCTTCACATATTCAATGCATGTATGATCATTGCTAACTCCAAATCATGTGTCGGGTAGTTCTGATCATGCTTGTTTAGTTTCCGCGACTCATAGCATACCACCTGTCCATCCTGCATAAGGAAACCACCAAGAACTCTCTTGCAAGCATCTGTTCATACCACAAAATATTTGTCTGGATCTCCAATCTGTAGTACTGGTGCATGCGTCAAAACTAATTAAGTTGTTCAAAACTAGCCTCACACTCCTCTGTCCATTCGAACTTCTTACCTTTCCTTTGCAATGATGTAGTAGGATAAGAAATCTACAAGAAGTTCCTAATGAACCTCCTGTAATAGCTTGCCAAACCCATGAAAGATCTCACCACATCCACACTTTTAGGAGCTACCCACTCCATAATGGCCCTTATCTTCTCTAGATCAACTAGAATGCCTTCCTTGGAGACAACATGCCCCAAGTAGTGTACCTCAGTCTGAAAGAAACTACACTTGTTGAGCTTAGCATACAATTGATGCTCTCTCAACAATCTTAACACTGCTGCTAAATGCTCGACATGATCTTCCTCATTTTTAAAATATACTAGTATATCATCAATGAACACAATAGCAAACTTATCTAAATATGGATGCAAAAAGTTACTCATCAAACACATAAATGTAGCTGGAGCATTAGTTAAGCCAAATGGAACAGAAAGAACTCATAATGCCCATACCTGGTTCGGAACGCAATCTTGTAAATGCCTTCCTCTTTGATGTGTACCTGATGGTATCCAGGACTTAGATCAATCTTCAAGAACACTGTTGCTCCCTTCAGCTGATTGAACAAGTCATCAATCCTCAGAAAAGGGTACATGTTCTTGATAGTTATTTTTTTCAACTCCCTGTAGTCAATGCATAATCTGAGTGTTCCATATTTCTTCTTCACAAATAATACTGGTGCACCCCATGGTGATACACTTGTACTGATGTATCCCTTGTCCAACATTTCCTTCGACTGCAACTTTAACTCAACCAACTCAGGTGTGTTCATCTCGTAAGGTGATTTTGATGCTAGAGCTGCCCCTGACACTAACTCAATAGAAACGTATACCTCCCTGTGAGGTGGAAACTCTGTAATGTGCTCAAGAAATACATCCTTGAACTATTGCAAAACTGGGTACCTACTCAACACATTTATATCTTCAACTTCCTTACCCTTATCACTAGAAACGTGCACTATGAATAGCTTACACCCTTTCCTATGACTACGCTTTGTTTGCATAGTTGTCACCATCCTAACTGATGTAGATTTCTTCTTACCCTGTAAGATTCTTGGTTCTCCATTGTCATCAACATACTCAATAGATTTGTCATAACAATATACCTTGGTTCTATGAAGATACAACCAATCCATGCCCAACAACATATTGTATGAACCCAATGGTAATACATTCAAATGTGTTGCGTTAGGCATACCATTCAAGTCAAATGAACAAACTCTTACCCAATGATGAACTCGTTTCTTCATACCTATGGCAAACTACACTAACCAAGACTCTACATGTGATTCCTCACTCAAACCACACTTATCCACCAAGTCAGGACTAACATAACTATAATTAGATCTAGGGTCAATCAAAATAGAAATAACTTGATCACAAAGCTTACCGTCCATCTCAATGATATATGTCTGATGCTCTACCTGTTTGTTATCCAATGCTGCATAGATACATGGAATACTCTGACCAACATCTCCAACAGTCTGTGCCTCCTGCGCACTATATATATTAGGCCTATCACTATGGTACTGTCAACAATCCTTCTTGTGATGATCTCCTCCACAATTCCAACACTGCACAGAGTCCTTATTCTGTTCCTCATATCTGTGTCCATGCCCTCTA
Organism: Pinus tabuliformis; assembly: GCA_031772625.1. Lineage (NCBI taxonomy): Eukaryota > Viridiplantae > Streptophyta > Pinopsida > Pinales > Pinaceae > Pinus > Pinus tabuliformis. Next base: position 402,796,581 of record CM062811.1, on the reverse strand, counting down.
TCTGATACATTGAACCTCTTAGGTGGTGCAATATTCTCCTTGTTACTTGTGTCCTATAGTTGTACTCACTTCTTGTCCCACTTTCCTTTGTTCATTGCATTACCTCTTCAATTTGACTTTGTCTCAATTTTGTGCTTCTATTGTTCATAGCAATCCCTCAGTTTTCGGATAACCTCCTCCAATGATATAGGCTTGTCGAACTCAATCCTATATTTGAATTTAACTAATAACCCACTAAAAAATCTCTAAATTTTAGCCTTCTTCTCCTTGAGGTAAGGCACATACCTCAGTAACTCCAAAAATCTGCTAGTGTACTCATCACCTATCATGGATCCCATCTTTAGTTCATAGAATTCTTTCACCCTATCATCAAAGCATCTTTCCAACAAATACTTCTTCTTGAATATCCGCACAAACTCACTCCAAGTCAAATCATCCTCATTTATATCTCTAACATTCTTCACGTCTTCCCACCAAATGTCTTATTTTCCTTTGAGACTAAATGTATCCACTCTATCTTTCATGTTCTCTGAATAGTCATGCAATCTGAAGAACTTCTTCATTCCTAGCAACCATGCCTCTACATATTTCAATTTATTTACCTATCCATGAAAAGTAGGTGGCTTTTCTTTCTTAAATTCATCTGGAAAATACCCCTTATCACTCCTCCTGCAAGGATGATACCGATGATGATCATAGTGCTTATCTGAATCAGAACTAGAATCATACTTGTGTCTATCCCTTCTCCTATCCGGAGTGTCCAACAATCTGCCATCTCTGATTGTGTCATCTCTATCTAATATGTGACCACCATATGATCTACTACCATATGCCCCATTAGTTTTATCCTTCTACTCATGGCTGATCTGAAGCAGTCCCTATTGTTGCAAATCTAAAAAGCTCTGAAGTATGATTGCATTTACCTCTGCTAATGTTTCCTGTGCCTGTATGATTATGTCATTATCTGCCTTACAACTCCTTATTTCTTCCTTTAAACTTCTCAGTGTCACTACTAAGTCGGAAGAGTTCCCAACACCATACTTCTCTTTTGATTCATAGGGAGAGTCTTTGTAGTCAACCATCTTACTAGCCATTTGATATTTCTTCCTGCAAGGTATATCAAATCAACTAAACCAAATAGCAATAAACCAATGTACCTTAGTATAATTTTGAGAGGATACCTTGTCTGCAAGATCAAAAAATTAGCATGATACATGTATAACATAATCATGACAACATATAGAAACATAAAACATAAGCATATAATTATGCAACTGTCATTCTAGCTAGGGTCCAGTCATCAATGAATGACCTCAACAACAACAACACACACCACGACCACATGCATGAAAAACATAATCATTACATCATTATACACTTGACCACATGCAAACATGAACATGCATAAGTGATGCATAGCCATCCACACATATACGTAAACACATATGATGAAGCATGAATGAACAATACTTGAAATCAAACCTGCAAGATTGATACATTCAACTGGCAAGCATACAAGAATGTAACCACACATGCAAGAATGTAACCAAGCATACTACAACGATACATGTAGGCGACGTAAATCGACATGTAACCAATCATACACTCACATCGATGCATTCCACAATAACACCTAAAATTTCACATGACGACATCACTCCAACCATGAACAAAATCATGCAAATGCAACAAGCACAAGGAATGCAAGGGTGAGAAACACACATGAAACTGACATGCATGCATGACCAACAGATAGCCCATCTAGTCCAAGGGGTGAACCATGCTTTGATACCACTTTGCAACACCCTCCTCCCACATCTACCCAAGAAACCATCCAGCTAGGGTAAACATCTGATGAGAGGTCACTATGATATGATTCGACCTCCTAAGTCATGTTAAGGAAGTGGAACCGACACAAACACACCATACATACATTAATCATCAGCTACAGTACTCTCAGGAACCAATCAAATACCTTAGACAACTTGCCTTGGGGTCCCACTGAGATTTTGGAAAATTTAAGGCTCGGTCGTTCCCATGCTATAGGCATAAGTGCGACCAGTAACCCAAAGTCACTCTAACAGGATTGCTTGCCAACGCCTAGAGACCAAAACTGTTAGTACTATGCCAACGACTTCGGGATTTGAGGCACTTTTTCAGGCTTAGAGCCTAAGTCGCTACCCATAATTGAACCATCTCTTCAGATCAATAAAGTAACATGGAAATGACAGTACTAAAGAAAATACTTGTTCAAGACCTTGAATGGACCCCTACTAGCCAAGAAAGACATTTTTTCAAACATATTGCAAATGTGTAATCTATAGGTGTAATTAACAGTTCTGAGCATAAGGGTCTCATACTTAGCTGAGAAATGTTAGGAACCATTAATGCCTCAACACATCAACCACTATTCCATCCATTAGGTCATAGATACATTGATCATTCAATTAAAAGTAAAAACGTGGCGAGAGCCACACATGGCTACTGTCATAAAATACATACATAAGCAACATAATAACAACATAAATACTCACAAAAGTACGGCCATATAGACCACATATAATCCATCAAAATGCTCATATAAATACAATGGGAAATACCCTTTCATTAATGATGCAAAATCCAAACATGGGATGGGACTTCCATGCTCCACCTGACCATAGAATGGCTTAGCCAAATCTCTCTTCATCCATTCACCCTCGTGCCATATTCCAAGCATGAATGTGGGATCTCAAAGAACACATCAATAAAAAACCATCCAGGGCTTCCAGAGGCCATCCACCTCAACCCATCAAATCATTATTCCACCTCACAGTCGAGCATCACAAAACCATCATCAAATCGGTCTCTTTCCAAGCTTTCCAGGGCTCTAGAGCGTTTTTCCAAACAAGGCTCTAGGACTAGTAACTCAACCCACAACTTTTATTGGACTCCAGAGCATTTGTCCAACCAAGGCTCTAAGACTAGTAACTCAACCCACTAAGGGCTCCACATCATTTTTCCAACCAAGACTCCAGGATTAGTAACTCAACCCAAGTTGTTTCAGGGCTCCAGAGTGTTTGTCCAACCAAGGCTCCAAGACTAGTAACTCAACCCAAGCTAAGGAAACATGAGAACCAACCAAAAACTAAACAATGAAAATAAACCCACAATCACCATGGTTATCTAGGAAATGGCAATGTTAGGCAATCCAGTGTCAATACCAACCATCCTCCATGCCAATGACAAATCACAACCAAAAATCCACATGCATATGTCATGCATGCCAAAACTAGTGAAGGAAACATATATGCAACTTGGTACCTACAAGCAAATTTGATGTAGTTGCTCATCCCAATGCCTTCTTGTGCTTTCCTACTCTTCCTTTGCTTTCTTGCTCCAAGAATCCAAGTATGCCACACCCTCCAAGAAAACTCTAAGTCTCCAAGAGTACGACAGAGAGAGAGAGTAATGAGAGAGCTCCAAAATTGAACTAACAAAAGGTCACCAATTGATCCTCAGAAGCCTTTTTATGAATGAGGCCTCTATTTTCTTCATTTTCCATTATTTTCCTTCATTTTCCTCCTCACATGCAGTATGTGACCTTTCACCTCCCTTTTCTCCTAATTTCCATTATTTTCATAAATAAATGTGCCAAAATGTCATTTTTCCTTTCTAAAGCCTTAGCCATTTCCTTTACCAGTTTCCTTAGCCATAAACAACCAAATGAACACCCCCTAGGATGTCTTGCCCAATATTCAGCTTGGAATAACTGTTTCATCAACCGTGGTTATTGTTTTTAAATTTTATTACATGGAATTTTCATCGGGGGTATTACAATTATAATGGGAGCATCAAAGTAATCAAATTTTAGATATCCAAAACCTAAACCTAGTTAAGTCCACAATAAAAAAGAGTTACATCTTCATTCCCTAGACTTTCACATCCACCTATGCTAGGGTTTTCATCATAAACCCTAGTTTCTATTTATTGAAACTAATGCTTTAGATATCAACAATTATATCAGGTTAGAATGCCAATTATAGCGAAAACATTTTACATGTAGGGTTTCTTCATAATGTCCTAGAAACTTATATAAATCTTTACTTGGGTTTTGTCGTAAACACCCTAGGCACAAACGTTAAAAATTCCAATGCTAGATATTCAACAATTTCGACCAAGTTAGGGTTTTAATCATATGGAAGCATATAAACCTAGGGTTTTACAATGACTATTGCAAGGGTTTTGTCATAAACCCCAATTCATCAAACCCTAAAAATCTAGGGTTCATCATTTAACCTAAACATCAACAACAAACCCTAAAAAGCTAGGGTTTCACATCAACATCCTTAAACATCAAGATATTATGATTTTATTACATATTCTAAACTTTATCAACAAACCCTAAGTAGGTTAGGGTTTAATTAAAACATCACCAAACCCTAGACATCAAATGGGTAGGGATTTCCTAGTGAACCCTAAAGATTAGGGTTTTTACCAAAAGTGAACAAAAGGTATACAGTATGGTAAGGGTGGATTAAATCTATATATTAATAACCCCAACAATATAGAATCTTAATGATTCTATAACAAACCCTAGAGATGAAAGAGTTAGTAATACAAAGCAAATTTTAAAAGAAAAATTAATAAAGAGAATTAGTTACCTTGAGTTGCTTCTTTTACAAACCTTGTAGGGTTACATTATTGAAGGACTCCCTCTTAGCGTCTTCATGGTTCATTGCGATATGAATCCACTTTTATTAAAGTGTTTGATTTACCAAGTCTCCATTCCTAAGAATAACATGTCTACGTGTAATATTGACAAGCACAACCAAAATATACAAGTACAATAGTGTGATGATTATTTTGGGTTTCCATTACCTTTTTTGGAGAATGGATTCCAAGGGATTTTAAATACAAACACTTACTAGCTCTAAAAGGTAATAAAAACTAAATATCATTCAATTCTATTTTCAAGAATATTATGATATACCTTTTGCAAACCCTAGGTATTATGAGGTAGGGTTTCTAATAGGGAACAAACAAATGAGGATATATATATATATATATAGTAATCATATATATTAGCAAATTCAGAACTTGTCAATACAAGAAACCAACCCTAAAACATGAAACCCTAAAAAATTTCATGTTATGCTCTTAACTAATGAGCATGTTATACATACCTCAAGATTACATACCTTTGTTTATCATGATTGAAAGGTGAATGTTTTCATTGAGCTTGTTTCTCTCCCTACAAGCTAAAATGATATTGTTAGATATTTAAATCATAAAAAATAATATCATCAGTTACTTGAGTTTCAAGGTTGATCCAAAGTGCTAGATGCTTTCTCTTGAGAGTTCCTATATGTTTTTTAATAGACTTCTCTTCATACTGATATAAATTGCTCTTTTTGAGATACACTTTTCTTAACGATAGAATTTTCTTTCACTTTCTTTAATAGGACTTAAATACTTATTTCATAAGGAATGTAGATTCTTTTCAACGAAACACAAATTGTAGGATTGATGACCTTTACTGAATTAGTTTTCTTAAAACAGATCAAACACTGTGATCCTTGGAGTTTGACCTTCATGTCACTGTTGAGGCTAAAAAATTATATATAGTTCAACAATTTTTCGTCCTGGAGATGCCTCGACTCCTTTAATTTAGGGGTGACTACAGCTTTGTAATAGTCATTTCTAAGGCCTCTAAACAACTCGGCCTACGATCCCTTCTTGGCTTCAAAGACTATCTTTAATCTTCAAACTTTATAATTTGATCACCTTAATAGAACATGTGGTAATTCAGTGACTTCAAGATTGATTTTGACGCTATCATTCATGCATTGAACTTCATCTTATCTTATAATAAATTGGGTTTTGTCTATGAAAATAACATAACATAAAATGTTTAATTACATTAAAAAAATTAATAAAAAAAATGGTTGAACAAATATTGATATAATATATTTTAACCCAATATAATATATTTTATAGGGTTAAGAACATATGTTTTCTTTTAAAAGGTCACAGGTTCAAAACCAGAGAGGTAGAGTATGTATGTCTTCGTAGACTTAGCAGTGAAATCGTTGTGAAGAGATGAATCCCTTGTCCCACAAACAAGGGAGTCTCATACACCAATTTGATAATAATAATAATTATTGGATAATAATAATAATAACTATTATTAGGAGCACTTCTTACAACATATCATGATATCAAAATATTTTAAACTAAGTAACGGGAAAGCTAGCTATACCGCCTTTTTAATTATACCTATTTACTAGATACAAAAAATTCTACAGTCAAGGCAGATTTGTAACATCGATAAACAACAACATTAATTATATTTAAATTAATTTTAATATAATTCCTTAAAATAATATATATTTCTAAATTTAAATAACATAAATTATTTAAATTAAATAGATTAATTCGTTTTTTAAACTCATATTCATGAATTATGGACTAGTTTAATTCCTATTAATTTTAGATATTAATTTCATTGGGAAGCAGCGGCGTTATTTTGTTTTACTCATCAAAACCAGAAAGCTTTATTGAGTATGATAATATTGTGTACCGTAAGATCTCATTCCACTTCCTTGCAGTGTTGAAATGACTACCAGCATATGGAAAAAATGCGTGGCCCTTCTACTTTCGCCTGTCCATATATCGTGCGGGGAAGGAAACATGTCTAAATGAAAGTCCATGCCTGCACACATTGTTTGGATGTATCTACATTTTCAACGTAATCAAATGGAAACTGAACTACAATCAAAATCATTCACGAGATTTTGTATACATATAATAATGTCCACTACACAACTACTGGCAACGTGCTATTTGCAGCTTGTGGCATATAGCGCTTTACACCTACTCCACGGATTTTAGTTGCAGAGAGGAATACTCTAAATTACAAGTCTTTTAACTACCAACGTTGACATGGACCCCATTCTGCATATACACTTTTGCCTACCTGGTACAGGATCGCACTGTCTTTCCCATGTAATTACAAAACCATCAAATTGGATGACAGCCCTTGACTTCCAATATTTGTAATACGTCAGTATTTCAATGAGAGCATTTGGAGATTTTCCGCTGCCATGGAGAAAGCTATATAATACATATGTGCAGCAGCTAGCAAACTGCACAGAGCTTATGCACCGTTCGTAAGGAAAGATGGGGACGAAGATCATTGAGGTTTGGATTTCACCCATGAGCTGGTTGGTCTGTGCATGGAGCTTGGCATCATTTATTGTTAATCCATGGTGCCAAGCTCTTCCTCAAGAGGCTCAGATCCTCCTGCAAATGAAGGGAAGCTTCAACGATGATCCCCACACTGCATTGGACAACTGGAAATTAGAATCCCCTGATGCGCCTTGCAATTGGAATGGAATCACCTGCGACAATTCTACAGGTATGGTCATCGAAATCACACTCGAAGCCAAATCTCTCAATGGCCCTCTTTACTCCGGTTTGTGTAGTTTGCGGAGCTTGAAAAAGCTCCATTTGGGTTTCAATCACTTGTATGGTACTCTGCCGCTGTCTCTCATGAATTGCAGTAACCTCGAATCCCTCGACCTCAACACAAATTCTCTCTCCGGCACGTTGCCAGACTTTTCTGGATTGAAGTCCTTGAAGACAATCGACCTCACGACCAACAACTTCACAGGGCAATTCCCTGCTTCTCTGGGAAATTTAGCAGAGCTCAAGTCCCTGAACCTTGCTGAGAATCCTTTCACTCCCGGGAGAATACCCCAAGAACTCAAGACTTTGAAGAAACTCAACACCTTCTATGTGGCCTCCTGCAATTTGATAGGAGAAATCCCCCTTTTCATCTTTAATTTCACAGAGCTGAGCCTCCTGGATCTCTCCAATAACAACCTCAACGGATCCATTCCCAAGGAAATCTCCAACCTGAAGAAGCTCTCTTATCTGGAGCTCTACGGTAACGCTCTCAGCGGGAGTATTCCTCCAGAATTGGGGGATCTCAGGTCATTGCAAGACTTGGATGCGTCGGACAATAAGCTTACTGGCAGCATTCCACAAGAGCTCGGGAATTTGAAGAATGTAACATATATCCAGTTCGATAACAATAATCTTTGCGGCCAAATTCCTGAAAGCTTCGCGGATTTGCCGCTTCTGGAAGGGTTATCAGTATATCGGAACAATCTTACAGGACAATTACCGCAGAAGCTCGGCAGTCTCTCTAAATTCAACATGCTGGAAGTGTCGGAAAATCGGCTCAATGGCCCGCTGCCTAAAGACATGTGCAGAGGAGGAAACCTGCAGTACTTTCTTGCTCCTAGCAATTCTTTCACAGGAGAATTGCCTCTCTCATACGGAGCCTGCAAAAGCTTGGTACGTTTCAGAGTCAATAACAATAATCTCAGCGGGAGAGTGCCCAGTGGAATCTGGGGTCTGCCCAATGTCAATATTATTGATCTGAGTTTCAACAATTTTGTGGGCGCAATCAGTGCCGAGATCGGGAATGCAAAGAATTTATCCCAATTGGCCGTTTACAACAACAGATTCTCTGGCAACTTGGTGCCAGAGATTGGCATGGCGGTACAATTGGTCAGAATTGAAGCGAATAACAATCAGTTTACAGGTCCATTGCCGAAGGAAATCGGGAGGTTGAGTCAGTTGAATGCTCTGTATTTGCAGGAAAATATGCTGGAAGGATCCATTCCAGATGAAATCGGCTCCTGTAAATCTCTAATTGTCATAAATCTTGCGAGAAATCGTCTGGACGGAAACATTCCAAACAATTTGGGATCAATTGAAGCTTTGAATTCTGTAAATCTTTCAAGTAATGAACTCTCCGGATCAATTCCCAGCAGTCTTAGCGAATTGACTTTGAGCTCTATTGATTTCTCCAACAATCAGTTAAGCGGCCCCGTTCCCAATTCGCTCATCACCGTCGGAAACAGGGGAAGCTTTTCGGGAAATCCAGGGCTCTGTGCTAAAATCTTTACTGGAGATGACACACTAGCGGCTTGCTCGACTTCTTCTTATTCTCGGGATGAATCCAAAAAACTGAAATTGGCTGCCGGTCTAATTGCAGGTGCAGCGATGTTAATATCCGCCATTGGACTGATTCTTTTCCGGCGGTTCCTTCAATACCGGGCAGATTCACTGGAGAAAAAGGAAAATCCTTCATGGAAACTTATAGCTTTTCATAACTTGAGCTTCAATGCGGAAGATATTTCCAGGGTTTTTTTACTGAAAGGAGATGAAAATGTGATTGGGAGCGGAGCATCCGGTAAGGTTTATCGCGTTGACATACCCAACAATGAAACTGTAGCAGTGAAGCATCTGTGGACATCCACCAAAATGGATATGGACGATATCTACATGGACAAAAATAAGAAGAATTCCTACAATTCCTACAATAACAAAAATGAGAACATTTACAGAGACCATGACCATCGATTGGCAAAGGCAGAAGTTGAAACATTGGGGACCATTCGGCACAAAAACATTGTGAAGCTCTATTGTTATCTGTCCAACAGTCATTCAAATCTGCTGGTGTATGAATACATGCCTAATGGGAACCTGTTTGAAGCTTTGCATAGCCATAATGATCTGGATTGGCCATCACGCCACCAGATTGCATTAGGGGCAGCTCATGGTTTGGCTTATCTTCATCATGATTGCTCCCCTGCAATTATTCACAGAGATGTCAAGTCTACCAATATCTTGCTGGATCAATTTTATCAGGCCAAGATTGCTGATTTTGGTGTTGCAAAAGTTCTTCAAGCTTGCAACAGAGGAAGGGATTCAACCACAGGTTTTGCAGGCACTCACGGTTACATTGCTCCTGGTAAGTTTCTTTACTATTTTTTCTGCCACATGTATTCCATTTTCTTTCTGATGTTTACACACACAGCTTTTTGCTCTCAACTGGTGTGTTTTTAGGTTTTGCAGTCCTTGATCTCTAAGTTCATTAGCATGCATTTTTTGACATCTTCTGCAAACGTATGAAACCTGAATGGTGCCATGTTTATATATTTTTCAGAATATGCATACTCCTTGAAGGTTACCGAAAAGAGCGATGTTTACAGTTTTGGTGTGGTTCTGCTGGAGCTCATAACTGGCAGGGGGGCCATTGAACCAGAATTTGGGGAGAACAAGAATATTGTTTCTTGGACTTCAGGCGAAATCCTTAAGAGCGAAGATTTAATTGCTGTTCTCGACTCAAAAATTTCCAAGTCATTTAAGGATCAAATGATCCAGGTCTTGAAAATTGCAGTGTCTTGCACACATAAACTGCCAGCTTTGCGGCCTTCCATGAGAGAAGTTGTGCAAATGTTGCTGGATGCAGATCCTTGTAAGTTGCAAGTCAAATTCAACTCCTAAAGTGGTTATTGATAGACCTGTTCAGTCGTAAGGCCAATATCAGCTAACAAGAGCAGATTGTTGCTGATCAGAAGTGCATTTCATACAGTAACTACTATCAGTCTTCTTCTTTCTTCCTTAGTTGTGCTTATGCATCTTTTCACTTTAAGAAAATGAAAACACTCATGTGTCTACCTCTATGGGTAATACTCCTGTAACTTCATGTTCCAGCAAAATTTGGTCACTTCCTGTAACTTCAGGGAGGTAAAAAGAGCAACCAAACCTGATAGTTGCAACTTCTATGTATATCTGTGTGGGATTCTTGATGGAGGATCTTCATTTTTTAATTGGACGTGATTACAAGATGATATCCTTTATGTTTGTTTACACCTGTTTAACAGGCTATCTGTCAGCTTTGAAATGGAAGAAATTGTTCAGTCCACTTAGATAAGCTCGACACAGTTAACACTATTTGATCCTGTTACTGGTATTTGTTCATTCCTTCATGATTTCTGTTTCTCCAGGGGGTAGGTTTTTGTTGAGAATTGGTCAGAAACAGAGAGTTGTTGCAAACATGGTAAAATTTGTTTCTGGTAAAGGTGATAAGAGTGACAGGTTTGTTGGTTTATGAAATAGACCACAGCCTTGCAATTGTATTTACAACTGGCAGAGCAGTTTCAGTGGAAAAATCTGCCAGGTGTTCATCTCTAACTGCAAAATCTGTACGTTGAAGTGGGTGGGTGGGTGCATATTAGAGTTTTGCTTTGCTTAGCTCAGCTAGCAGAGTAGTGGGTGTACTGGAATCAGCTCTCTCTCCGTGTTTATCTTCTTGTGGAAGTGATTCGACGTGGGCAACGTTATAAAAATAGAGTTTGGATCGAAAACGGAACGAAAGATTTTAGTGGGTCGGTGCTGTTGCAGACGCTTATTGAGAGGAACACGTGGGTGAAATGGATCGTGCACGGATAAACAATCGAAACTTCCGACCTCAAAGAAGTTGTCTATGGTGTGGATATGGTTTTATTGGTGACCCTGAAAGTCATTAATTTTCTAAAATTCATTAAAACTTTAATTTTCATCGCTAGCAAAATAATGATTAAAAAATTTAGGCTTCAATATATTATTAAAAAAATAATAATTTAATATATTATTTTAATATTATTATTTTAATAATCAGAGGAGAGGTTTTTGTGAGGATTCCTACAACTACCACACGTAAATTATGGGATTTGAATCTCCCATTTAACACTTCATTATGGGATTTGAATCTCCCATTTAACACTTCATTATCATTAATTATGGTATTTGAATCTCTAATTTAACATTTCATTATCATTTAGATGTTCAATTTTGTCGGTAAATATTTAAAGGGATTTGAACTGGATTTTTTGGTTTTTTACAAAGTGATTTAACAAACTCCTAATTTATTATTAATCTAAAGTTTTATGGATTTAATAATATTTTATATTTTATGTTGTAGGTTTCTGTGATTCATAATAAATTAAATAAATTATTTTGGTAGAAATCATATAAAAGAAATTTACAATTTATCTGTTTCGAACTAACAAGTGTGGTTCCCAAAGGAAGAGGTAGACCATGGCAAGGCAAAGACTTAAATAGAGAGCAATGTAGAGACATAATTTCAGGTAACGACTATATTTGAACAATAATATTTAGATTATAATATTAAAAACAAATATTATTAAGTAAGGGATTACTTTAGTAATTTATATAGGTAGTTTTTGAAAAATAATATTTAAATAATGATATTAATTTATTAATTTATTAAAAAATATTAATAAGTAATGTTGTATTAAACTGTTAGTTTTTGAAAAATAATATTTAAATTATGATATTAGTTTATTAATTTATTAAAAAAAATAAAAATAAAAAATCAATTAGAAAGCAAGTTAAAAATTTAAAAAAAAAAGCAAGGCTTTAATTTGAGACAAGATCATTTAATAAATAAAATAAACTAAATTAAAAATAATTGATGGAAAAATAAATAAAATAAAACAAATATATACACAAGTCAAAAGAAATATATAGTAATCAATAAATAAAACAGGGTCAACAATAAAATATGGGGCTGGGGCTCATTAAACAAACAATAAAAATATTAAAAGGAGTTAAGAACGAATAAGATGATAAAATACATAAAAAACAAGAAGAATCAAGAAAATAAACTCTAATGAAGAATAAATCAATAACAAATACTACAAAAAGGACACCAATAATTACATAGATAAACAAACAAACAAAATCAAACCTCTGTGTTATTTATTTATTTTATCATCCTATTAGTTCTTAACTCATTTTAGTATTTTTGTTATTTGTTTAATGAGCCTCAGCCCCATATTTTCTTGTTAACCCTGTTTTATTTATTGATTACTTTTCTTTTGAGTGTCTATATATTTTATTTATTTATTTTTATTTTATATATATATATATATATATATATATATATATTTCTATATATTTCTTTTGACTGTGGTATATATTTGTTTAATTTTATTTATTTTGCCATCAATTATTTTTAATTTAGTTTATTTTATTCTATTAATTATTTTATTTATTAAATGATCTTGTCTGGATTAGGGCCTTGATTAATTTTTTACTTCCCTCCTTGTTTAGAGTTTGGTTTATTTTTAATAAATTAATTTAAATATTACTTTTCAAAAACTAGCTATTTAATATAGCAAATACTTATTAATATTTGTTTTTAATAAATTAATAAACTAATATCATAATTTAAATATTATTTTTCAAAAACTAACTATTTAATATAGCCGTTACTTCTTAATATTTTTAATAAATTAATATCGTTATCTAGATATTATTTTTCAAAAATTGGCTATTTAATATAGCCGTTATCTATTAATAAATTAATAAAACTAATATCATTATTTAAATATTATTTTTCTAAAACTAGCCCTTTAATATAGCTGTTACTTAATCATATTTGTTTTTAATATATTAATAAATTGATATCATAATTTAAATATTATTATTCAAATATAATCGTTACTTGAAATTATATCTCTACATTGGTCTCTATTTAAGCCTTTGACATGGTCCGCCTCTCATCTGATTCTAATGATAAACCACACTTGTTGGTTCGAAACGCGTTGACCAAAAATTTCTCTTATATAATTTCTACAGAAAAACTTTACTTAATATTTTATATTATTAAATAAAAAATATTTTATTATATAAAAAATGTTTTAATATTTTATACATGGTTTTTGTTTGATTTGTTTTATGTGTTTTATTTTGTTTTTCAATTCTATTATATATTTTCAAAAACATTTAAATTATAATGATAATAATGGTTAACTTTTTAATTTGAAAAGCTATTCTATCTTTAGAAAACATCGAATTTGAAAAGGTATTTTGTACTCATAAACCATGAAAATAAAACATTAATTAAAGCATTAATAGATTGTTACAGTTGGCTATGGAAAAATGTTTTACCATATATGATTTTTACTTTTGTTCCTTTTTCTAATGAGATTGGAATTTAATAATTGATGAGATTATATACCGTACAAACCAAGTAAAATTATCTTTTAACTTTTTTCCAAATGATTTTATTAAGGTTGGGCATTTTCATGTTATGGAAGGTAGGATAACATATATTACTTTTAATTTGAAATTATAAATTATAATTTTTTTAAAATGGGTTAGTGCACAAGGGTTATCAAGTTTAGGTGTTATAGTATGTTTTTGGTGTATAGCTTAACCTTATTTGTGTCTTTATCGATACGGATCAAAATAATGGTCTACCAAACCATCTCGCCAAGATAAACCAATATATGAAATGATTATATTGAGTTATAATATTATATTAAAATAATAATAATAATAATTTTAAATCTCTTATATTTTTTATTTATTTTCAATTTTAATTTCTAAAAATTATATTTTTAATGAAGAAGATCAAATAAATATATTATTTTTTATTTTGAAATTATAAATATTATATATATTTTTAATTTTCTATATATGTTATTATAATTTTTTTAATTAAAAATAATAATAGTAGTTTCAAATATATTATATTCTTTTTATTGGAAATAAAATAAACAAAATCATTATACATAGTGCACTATTAACCCTTTTTACACTGTGGACATGAATGTTACATAAAAAAAAATTGATCCAGTCAGAGTGGTACCTTCCATTAATCAAGAAAATTACATAATGTACATAAAGTACGGGGTTATGAATAACAACACAACCCCTTACCTAACTCAAAAAAAACCTACAAAAGGATTAACTCACTTAACTAGCACTCAAAGCAACACTGAAGAACCTGCCTTCTTAACCCGAAAGAGAAGAAATAAAGGGTTTTAAAGTCTTTTTGGGACTGCTGAAAGACAAAAGTTTTGGGTCACGAAGAACCCGACAGCCTTTGAAGTCGAGGGCCTATAGTGCAACAATAAATGACTTAAAACAAGCATTAAACTTTGGTTTACATAGCAGCCCGAAAACCAAGCGATCCGGCCCTTGCAGATCTAACGGTTAAGAACTGATTTCGGGTTACCAACTAGCCCGCTCCTTATAATTTCATACGGACCCGATGAGAAGCCTAAACCACCAATCTAAACAATTTTGGGTCCGGATTAGGGCTAACCGTCTGTAATCTTGATGGCCCGAAAACCGTGCGATCCATCCTTCGTAGATCTGACGGTCCTGAGCCAATTTTGGGCCGGTAACATGCCCACTCAGTAATTATCCATTCAGACCCAATGAGTGGCATTAGCCATTGCTCTAAAGTATTTCGGGTTCGTTTGAAGGTTTATCTTCTGAGCATTTAACTGCCCAAAATTTGTTGTATGCCAGAGATCACTACAATCGATGGTCAGCTGCCAGTCAACCTGCCCGCTGTTTACCCCCTGCTTCTTTTCTGCGATTGGTTTTGTTTCCTCTGTTTCCATAGGCCTAATTACTGCTTATCTTTCATAGATTGATAATGCTCCCTGTCTTCGATCGCTTGTCTATTACAGTCCTCTCGCAAATTTCCTGAGGGTGTCGACTCCCAAGCATATCTTCTATTGTTTCTAGTGCAGAGCACGCCTTCATTTGCTAGACGATCCGCTAACCTGTTGGATGTTCTGCGAATGTGAACAAATCTGAGTGTTCTTAGGGTTCTCAGGTGGGATTGTATTCATTGGTAGACTTGCAGTAACCGCCAGTGATTTGAAACTTTTTCTGGTGCTGTGCCATTGCCTATCTTCTTGACTGAATTGATTATCAATTCAGAGTCTGCTTCTATGATGGCATTGTGTAAAATGGAGTTAATCAAGATTTCTAGGATTTTCTCTAAGGCCATGAGTTCCACCATATTATTAGTGGCCTTCCCTAAATGACTATGAAAGATTATTTTTATGTAACCCTGCTCATCTCTTATGACTCTGCCATAACCAGCCACCCTAGGGTTTCCTTTAGAGGCCCCATCTATATTAAATTTCAAAAAGCCTTGAGGATGCAGTTGCTAGAAGTCCTTTCTTGTTGTTATGTGTCTTACTATCCTACTTATGCCCTGAGGGGCAAGTAACTGGAGACCCAAATGAAAAAGTATCTGAGCCTCCTGCCTTAGAGGAGGGTTCTCAGGGGGTTTCTTTAGAAGGGTGCTCACAGTTTCTTTGAGTTTTCTTATAATCTGAGCTATGATGCTCTGGGTTGAGCCAATTTTGTTCTTGAAAATCCTATTGTTGTGCTCTTTCCAGACATCCCAGATCAAAAAACCTGGTATCAGAGTCCAGGCTTTGTTGATTATTTCATTTTCTGAGAAGTCTTTTCTCCATTTCTTCAAAGTGCCAGTGATACTATAATCGTCCCTGTCGGTTTGTCTGAAGATTGAGGCTACCCAATTCCACAAGGTAGAGGTGAATGGGCAGAGGTTGAGTAGGTGATCCATCGTTTCTTCTTGCAGACCACATAACTGGCATCTAGATGGACCAACTAAACCTCTTTTTCTAAGATTTTCCCAAGTCAAAATTTTTTTATGTTGCACCAACCATATGAACAGTTTGATTTTCATCCAGTGTGGGTTCTGCCATATGTCCTTCCATGTCTTGTCAGGGTTTGGAAAGTCAAGCCCCATGGCAATTCTTTTGGCTTCTTTGAGGTTGAAATTGCCTTCGTTGTTTCTCCCCCACCTTAGTTGGTCAGACGAAGTTGAAGTCAAAATCTTTCTCTGTTCCAAGATCATTGCAAGAGCTTCTGCCTGGGCCTTCAAAGGGGTCTCTTCACTGTATATTAGGTCCTTCCATGTTCTCCATTTTCCCTTGTTCCTTGTCTGATCCCAGAAGTCACCTACCCTAAATAAACCTTTATTGTCAGTGTCATTCTTGAGAATGGCTAGGTCTTCTCTACACAGGTTCGGTTCTTGCTGCTAGTTGTCCTCCCAGAACCAAGCTATGTTTCCATCTCTGATCTCCCAGAAACAATGCTTTTGTACTATGCCTCTATTCTCCCAAGCATTGTTCTAGATGTGGGAGCCCTTGATGAGCCCCATCATCTGAATAACATCCCTATCTTTCCAGTTATTTGCATACTTCTGTTTCTATAGCTTGGCCGACGGGGTTCTTGTTTCCTTTAGCCATCTCCACCAAAGTTTAGCCCCCAAAACTTTTCTTAGGGTTTCCGGGTCGTGAGGACCCAAACCTCCATGGGTCTTGAGTTTACAAATCTTGTCCCAAGCTACCAAAGCCCATTTCTTTTTCTCTTCCCCTTTGCCCCAAATAAAATCTCTCTAGATGTTCCTGATATGTTGTATAACTCCTTTAGGAGCGGGAAGAGCTGAAAACATAAAGATATAAAGATGGCAATGGTTTGCAAGACAACCTTTGTAAGCACTAGCCTTCTTGCTAAATTCAAAGATCTGCTTGTCCATTTCCTGACTTGTCCTATAGTTTATTAGTCACTGGCTCCCACACTTCTTTTCTCAGGGGTTTGTCAGTGAGAGGTTTTCCCAGATATTTGGAGGGAAGTTGATCTCTTTGAAAGCCGAGGATTCTGGAGAGGTTTCTCCGAATGGCAATGTCAGTATTAAAAAAGAAAATCTTTGATTTGGTAAGACTTACCTCTGTACCAGCGGCCATAACAAACTCGTTCAGGATGTGTTTGAAATCTTTAGCTTCCTTGACTGTGGGAGTGCCCTGCAACATGGTGTCATCCATAAATTGCTAATGAGTCAAGGTGTTCCCATTCAGGGTTAGTTTGAGACCCTGGATTCTTCCTTCTACATTAGTTGATTTGATTGCTTTGCCTAATCCTTCCACCGTGAGAATAAAGAGGAAGGGGGAGAGCGGATCTCCTTGTCTAAGGCCTCTCGAGGGCCTAAAGACTTTGGATGGGGAGCCATTAAGTAGGATAGAAAAACTAGTTGTGGTTACTATTAGCCCCTGAGGTGCAGTGCTGCTGTTTTTAGTGGAAATGTCCCTTGTTTTAGCTCCAACAGCCACGTCTCCTCTTGCTCCGCTTTGGCCATAAGCCAGACTTCAAAAATACTACTCTCGCATCTATAATTGCATCAGGTCCTGTTAACCCTGAGGTGCTGATCTAAACATGTCCAAAACACTCTCTAAGTCTTTGAAATCTTCTTAAAATCATTCAGAAGATCAAAACCATCACATAAGGGGAACCTTTAAACAAATGGAAAAACACTATCAGGAGGCAAAAAACACTAGAAAGCAGTGAAAAACAGAGAAGTGGAGGCTTGAGCAATGAATTCACAGTAGCCGTCAGATCTGGTCGATCAACAGTCTAGATATGATCGGCAACCACGACAGAGCGCTTACAACGGCCCGGGGCTATCGCGATATGCGATTACGACTGATCGCATCGCGATATCGCAATCGGAGAAACATTATGGAGCGGGGCCTATACACATATATATGCGCGATACAGTCAACCAGACCGATAACATTATGAACCATATTATATATATTGAAGTCCAGGGAATGCTTATTTCCGTTGTATTTACGTATTTCGTTTATTAAACGAAATACAAAGGATGAAGCATCGATGTGACATTACGGACCCGAAAGGGTTTATTAATGCTGTTGAACACCATTTCAAGTCCAATAAAGCAGGATTTTCACATTTTAATGTATTTTCCAATATAAAGAGGAAATCACAAACCAGGCAAGATTTTGGGAGATCCAAAGGCGATAAGTGGTTTAGGCTAGGCTTCGCCCGATCCCATACAACGGCTGCCATGTGTCTAGGCTGAGGAGAGAGAAAACCACCCTCATCGAGCAGTTAACTTCCGTATGAAAGAGCCACCCGAAATGGATCACAATCGTTGGATCAAGATCTCCCAGATCAACGGTGGAGATGTGATATAGCTACAAAGGCAGACCCGGTAGGAAAATAGACCGTATTTAAGGACTTTTGAAGTCCGAAATAAACAGAGTTTTGGTGGAATTTCACAGTGTTGCAGAATTTCTCTATGTTAATAGAAATCGGCTATTTAAAGTATTTCAAAGGCCCGATGCACTCATCCAGACAGAGGCCAGGAGATGGAGGCCGAGAGACAGATGGCTGGAAGAGGAAAAATCCACAGCACGATGTAGCGCACAACAGAAGCAATCATGGAGCATCGCTGGCACGAGCGAGCCACCTGAAAGCACAACAAAATTACCAGAATTTGGTTACTGTGTTGTTAGAAAAAGAGACCTTTGGCTCATGTCTATGTAATCATGGCATCAAGCAGTTAGAAGCCAGAGGGGATAGATTAAGACACCTTGAGCCTCAAAGAGCCCGAGGGGCATTATAAAAAGCCTATAAATGGCTGAAAGTTAGAAGTATCAGGGGTTCAACTTTTGGAGACTGTGGAGACTCTGCTCCTCTCAGCGTCTCATCTTCATTCCAGTAATACAAGCTTCTTTTGCTGTTATATGTTCAATCCCCATCTTTCCCTCTGTCCTAAGCTTGCACTTGAATGGGTTATTCATGTTTTCTTCTATGTCGAATGCCAGATAACTGTCATCTTATCTCTACATTGATAAATTAGATTTGTAAGCTTCATTTGCTTTCTATAGCTAGCCATTCATATGTGTTTATGTATGCATCTACTGATACAATCAATATTCTCCATTTATCCATTGAATCTATAATCTATTGAGCATTAGTGGTTGAAAGCCTTGTCTAGTTGAGGGTGTTCATGCATGTTTTGACTGAAATAGAGTTGAAATGGTCATCTGACTTGATCCAAACCCAATCCATTCCAATAGTTTAGAGAACAATATTGAAGATTTATATGTTTCCAGGCATCTCTGAGCTACAACCTAGGAGAGCTTCCTGGAGTGCTAACATAATTTGCACAGTTGTTGGGGATCGAGACTAAAGCTCAACTTCCCTAGGAGACGACACAGATCCAGCTTTGATGATAGACAAAGTCTGAACGCTTTTTTGGTTGTAATCATCTATTTGGCGACTCTACTAGAGGATGAACCTCTCGGCGACTTCGCTTCATAGTTCTGGCTCAGTTTGTGAGGCATACTCAGAGAAATTTTCAAAAGACACAAGCTGACCCAGTACTTGACCCTAAAAGAATCATCAAAGAAAGAAAGGCATTGCAGAAAGGAGCATCAGGTTCAGGTAGTTCTAAACAATATTCTATATCTCTTCAAGAAAATCCTGTAATAGAACAAATACATGTTGAGAGTATAGCTTCTAATACTAGCAGCGAGGAAAAGATCTCAGAGATTCATAGAGCTCCTTATTCTTTAGCTTCTCCTTTCGTTGTAAGCCCAAAGGAAGCCTCTCCTCCTATCCATCATACTCCTTTAGTCTTATCAGTCACTTGTCAACCCTCTGTCATTCAAATTTCCAGTACCCTTATAGCCACCACAACTATGGCAAGTCCACAAGCACCTACCAAAATGGAAAGAATCATAGCTGCTAGGTATGGACCTCTAGTACTACCCACTCCTTTGAATGCCATGCCTACTAGAGAATATCAGAATTATTTGCCTAAGTTCACTGGGACTGAAGGTGTTTCAGCCGAGGAACATCTTGAATCATTCTATAGCTATGCTGATAACCTGGACATTAGTGAAGATGATGTATGGATGAGAGTTTTTGTCCAAAGTCTAGATGGAGAGGCTACAAAATGGTTCAGAGAACTGACCCCAAGGTCTATAGCAAATATTGAGGCTTTAGATGATGCATTCCTAAATCATTGGGTGGATAAGAAGGATCTACTATACTACCACACCGAGTTTGGCAACTTAAAGAGGGAAAATGGTGAGTTGTTGTCTGATTTTAATAAGAGATTTAACCGCATGTACAGCAAGATACCATCTGAAGTAAAACAAACCATTACCTCTGTTAAACTCATCTATTCTAGTGCCTTTGATTCTGACTTCTGTCTACTGTTGAGGGAGAGACAATGTGCTACCTTGTCTAATATGCAGGATGCAGCCTTGGAAGTAGAATCAAACATCATGGCTGCAGAGAAGCTTAAGGGGAATGTTGATAGAAGGAGACAGAGGGATGAATTTTCATTATCTTCAGATCCCAAGATAGATAAAATGACCAAGATGATAGAGTCGTTAGCCTCTGAAATCTCCAAATTAAAGGTTGAGCAGCACCTTGGGAAAGGAAGATTTATATACCTTTGCTATAGAAGAGCTAATGAGCAGTTGCAGATTCTGCAAAGAAGCAAAGATGCCAATGAAGACCAAATGGTGAAGACCCCTTTTCCAGAATGTAGTCATGGAAGAAGAGCAGTTTGAAGAAGATGATGAGATCCATTGTCTAGAAGACAAAGGTAGTGCCTCCTTTTTGACCTCAGCTGCCTATGAAAAGTCATTATTCAATGACCAGATCAGCCAAGAGTGGGATGGTGAGCCATTCTGAAAACTGATTATCAACACAATTATGATCTAAGGTCGAAGATGAATAATGCCAATGAAACTCCTATTCAAAGAGCTGTTGTCCCTACAATACAACAAGCTAAAAAGTAGAAACGACCGACAGTTGATCCCATCATCCTCAAAGCTCCAGCTCACGAGGTAAGAGGCCTTGACAAGTCTCCTTCTCCTTTCAGTTTTGAATCAGAAATTCAGAAGCTAAGCATACCTATACCTTTGATTGAACTAGTGAATAATGAGTCCTTCAAGAGATCTATCCTTGAGGCCCTTGAGCCTAAAGCCATCCAAGCCTCCATTGACTATGTAAATCTGCAAGACGACAAACCAGCTGTTGTTCTCAGCCCAATGATTGAAAATTGTGATCACAACTCCCCATCATTCTATGTCTCTTTGACTATTCATGACAAAATCCTTCACAACCGCATTCTGGACATAGGAGCCAACCATAATATAATGCCCAACGCTGTCATGGATGAGTTGGGTCTTAACATTACCAAGTCTTATCATGACCTATTTTCTTTTGACTTTAGAAAAGTGAAATGTTTGGGATTAATCAAAGACCTAGCCATCACCTTGTCTTTGCTGCCCATGAAGAGCATGATGATGGATATTATGGTAGCAGATGTACCCCCCAAGTTTGGCATGTTTCTCTCCAGAGGTTGGGTCAAGAGATTAGGTGGAACATTGCAAAATGATCTATCCTATGCTACTATCCCAGTTTTTGGAGGTGAGAGTAGAAGATTATACAGAGAAGCTCAGTTGTCTTATATCATCAATGATGAAAGGAATCCCACTAATCATCCCATCTATGCTGTCGACACTGATTTTGGAGCCTGTATTCTTCATATTGAAGAATCCTAGTTGGCCTCCACGCAGCTTAAGAAACTAGTTTGCTAGATCATAGAAGAAGAAGCCCCACAAATTTGGCACATGTTCTTTGATGGAGCTTGCTCTAAGGAAGTTGCAGGGGTAGGTGTAGTCCTTGTGTCCCCCACACAGGAATGCATTCATTTATCTTTCAAACTAACTTTTCAAGTCACAAATAACATAGCAGAGTACGAAGCCTTGATATTGGGCTTAAACGCTGCTAAAGAAATGGGCATCAAAGGTCTAAAGGTGTTTGGAGAAGCAGACCTTATCATTCAGCAGGTCAACAAAACTTTCCAAGCTAAGCATCCAACGCTGAAAGCATACAGAGATGAGGTATGGAGGCTCAAGGACTCTTTTAATATTTTCAGCATTTCTTACATCCCGAGAATGAAGAGCCAGCTTGCTGATTCCCTTGCTATGTTTTCTAACACGTTTATTCCTTCTTTGCCTCCCAAATTGACTTATGAAGTTCAGGTGAAATATAGACCATCTCTGCCTGACAATGTCAAATATTGGAAAGTTTTTGAAGATGATGATGAAATTAATAAGTTTTTACAAGTCATTGATGAATTTTCTGAAATGCACATTGACCAAGAAAATGAAACCAATGAAGAATGCAACTAGTCCAAGCTAAAGGACGAGATTGGCTGGGAAAGCATTGTCTAGCTTCCTAGTAACTATATACCCAAAGGATTGGTGCCCCTAGAGAATTTGTTTGATCAGTGGAGGTTTGTTTGGTTTCTAGCTCAAGGGCCTCAAGGATAAGCTTCCTGAATAATTTACTCTTCACCAACTCAACCAGAGGCACATATATTTTCAATTTTTGAACCTCTGACTCAAAGCTGAAAGAAGAAGATGACTTATCAAAACTTTTTACTTCTTGAATTGGAGCTTTGAGGATGACTAGATCAGCTGCTGGTCTTCTCTGCTTGCCATTCTGTGGTTCTGTTTGGACAACATCTCTTTGGGCAGAATTTTCTTTGACATTCTTTGCATTTGATCTCAGGTTATATCTCTGTTGCTGTTCAGTTTGTAGAACAGCTCCTCTGTCCCAACCTTGACTGTCTTGTTCTTGCAGTAAAGATTTTTCATATTCAACCAATGTCAAAAATGCAACACTGCCTTTATCTTCCATGCAGTGAATTTCATCCTCACCCTCTTCAAATTGTTCCTCCTCCATGACTAAATTTTGGAAGGGAGTTTTTACTTTATGTTCTTCTTTTGATTCTTCACCCCTCTGCATTATTTGTAACCGCTCATTTTCTCTTCTGAATGGATTGGAGTTTCTTGGAGAAAATGTGTTTTGCTACCTTGTTTTCCCTGAGTTATGTTCCACTTTCAGCTTAGAAATTTTAGCAGCCAATGACTCAATCATCTTAGTCATTCTGTCTAATTTAGGCTCTGAAGATGATGCAAAAGAAGTAGAAGCCTGATTTCTTTGTCTTCTCCTGTCAGCTTGTCTCTTTAGTTTCTCTGCAGCCATAATATTGGATTCTACTTCTAGAGCTGCATCCTGCATGTCAACTAGAGTGGCACATCTTCTTTCTCTCAATAACACGCAGAAATCAGAGTCAAAAGCATTGGCATAAGTGAGCTTGGTAGAGGTTGGAGTAGGCTTTACCTCAGCTGGTATCTTACTGTACATTCTATTGAATCTTTTATTAAAATCAGGTATTGATTCCCCATTTTCCCTCTTCAAGTTACCAAACTCAGTATGGTAATACAACAAGTCCTTTTTATCTCCCCATTGCTTCAAAAATGCATCATCTAATATTTCAACAT
The DNA here is from genome assembly GCA_031772625.1 of Pinus tabuliformis. Lineage (NCBI taxonomy): Eukaryota > Viridiplantae > Streptophyta > Pinopsida > Pinales > Pinaceae > Pinus > Pinus tabuliformis. Next base: position 402,772,717 of record CM062811.1, on the reverse strand, counting down.
CTGTTATTGATCTCTAGGGTAACTCTCTAAACCACTTCCTAGCCTCTCCATCAAGGCTCTGGACAAAAACTCTCATCCACACATCATTCTCACTTATATCTAAATTATTAGCATAACTGTAAAAGGCTTCTAAGTGTTCTTCTGCTGTTACTCCCTCTGTACCAGTGAATTTAGGCATATATTTTTGATATTTTCCCACAAGCATAGGGTTTAAAGGCACATGCAACGCCAATGGTCCATATCTAGCAGCAACAATTCTTTATATTCTTGTAGGTGCTTGTTGTCCTACCATGATTGGAATATTTGGAAGAATACTAGCAGATTGAATGGTAGGGAGTAATGTGATGGATGGCAAAGATAAATGGATGTTTTGGACTGAATGGGAAGCTTTCTTTGGACTAAGATTCAAAGAGGAACTAACTATAAAAGGGGTTGAACTGATCTCTGAAGGTTTTTCCTTATTAACAATGCTAGACTCTAAGTCTTCAAACTGTAAATCTTCAGCTACAACTTTATCTTTCAGAGATGAATGAGACTTCTTAGGCTTACCTGATCCTGATGCCCCTTTCTGTGAAGCTTTCTTTGATTTGACAGTCTTCTCAGGTTCAAGCACTGGTTCAGCTGGTAATTTTTAAGGATCCCTTAGAGTATTTCTCACAAACTGAGCCAGAACTTCAATGTGGACTCGCCAAATGATGGTGTTCCTCCAATGGAGTCGCCAGACAGATGATTACAACCAGAAACTGTGTTCAAACCTTGTCTGTCATCAAAGCTTGAAGTTGTGTCGTTCTCCCAGGGAAGCTGAGCTTCAATTCTCCTCTCCCTGGCAACGTCGCCAATTAATGTTAGCACCCCAAGAAACTCACCTAGGTTGTATATCAGTGATGCTCGGGAACATTACAAACTCAACAAAATGTTGGATAAATGGTGGACGAATGAAAGAAATGATGCATATTCAAGCCAGATAACCACTCCTACTATTCTTAACCTCAGACATGGGTGAACACCCCCAGACTACAAGGCTTTTAACCACCAATTACTCACAGTTTTAGGATAAGGTGATAATGGGGAAGACTGACCACACCAGCAGATGCACAGGACCCTGTGATGGCTGGCTGCAACCAGTTAAAAGGTATGTAAATATATTGTCCAACACACAGACAGGGTGACAACTCTCTGGTATTAGAACAACAGAAACCTGCATACAAATTCAATGATACAACGAAATTCTAGCACAGAGGTGGGATGACAGCCCCTTTGATGCTAAACATTCACAGCACATGAACAGATGCGAAACAGGCACAACCTGGAACATAGAAGAAGTGAAAAATGAGCAATTGACAGCAAAAGAAGCTTGTATTAGCTAGAAATGAAGACCAGAAGCTGCAGGTCTCACAGTAGTTACAGTCTCCAGAAGTTGAAGCTTACAACAGGATTACATTCATCTAACACTCATCAACCTGATTACATTGTTTGTCTGGGTATATATGGAATTTGCTTACAAAATATCTCTGCTATGCTATGCGTGGAGGTGTCTTAATGGATCACCAACCGCATTTATAGTTAGATATGGGTCTTCTGCTACAATCTGAATGTTTTAATGAACAAAATGGCTCTTTTTGTACTTTGGTGTACTGCCTGAATAGGTGGAATGTTTCCTGCATAAACGTCCGTAACTGCTGCTAGAATTCAACTACTCGAGGCAGTACTTTCTTGTCCTTGATTGTGTTGTTCTTAAATGCAGGTAGCTGAAGGTTTGAATACGCAGGTTGCTGGATCGATCTCTTCCTTCTTGATCACTTGGTGAGCAGCATTGGAATCAAACAGGAGCATGATTAAATATTAGCCGTGGATGGAACGAATCGGACGACAGAGGTCGGCATATGGAAACCATCAAGGGAAAATAGGAACGAAGGGACAAGGGCCGTCTGATCGCAAGTTTGATAATCAGACAGTTGACGGGCAGCAAAGGTAATTGAGAGTTAATGCGTGGGGAGACGTACCAAGAGGGCGGTAAGCGGTCTCCCCGCACCGCTTTTTTGGTAGAGGCAGTTTACGTACAAGCGGATGCGATGGAATATTACAGAGACACATGGCAGGTAGGTTGACGAGGAAAGCCACTTTCCAGGGGTCTATCGAGCAAGCAGTTAATGGTATAAAGGCCTCCGAACACCGTGGGATGATGAGCCGGGATCATCGGACGGTCAGCATAAATGCACGGGTTTATTGTTGATATGACGGACGATGTGACAGGTCAGGTGCGGGCCCGGCTATGAATTATATTATGCGTGATGTTACAAGGGTTAAAACTATAATGCCGGGGTAAAACAAATAATAAGCTTATATATGGGTTTTGATAGAAATAAAACAAAAACTCCCAAAAGCTGTGAGCAATGGGTTAATGCAGGACCTTTGTAATGTTTAAAAAAAAAACACCGGGGAACTAGGAAAACAGGGGTTTTATGCCAAAGTGGATGTGAAACAAGGATATAAGGGGATGAAAGAGCATAAGGAGGATTTATGAGGAAAAAGGAAATGGAGGAATAAGGAGCTAACAGAACATAATTCAAATGGAAGGGAGAAATAAAACAACTGTTGCAAATCCTTTGCAACCCAAACCAGCGTTTTCCAACCTGATCTTAATCCTCAAACACTGAATCTGTAGTAGAGCTAACAGTTCCAAGCTTTAAGTTTGGATTTAATATATTTCAGTCTCTGCTGGAGCATGTACATTTTAGTGCCCTGAATATTCAGATCCTCTTTCTACCATTTTTCAATGTTACCGGTGAATTTGGGGTGTGAGAGCCAGGCATTCTCGAATCTGAAGGGCCTGTTCCTCGGAGTACCCATAAAGGTAGCTTCTAGCTGAACTGGCCAATGATCCGAACCTCCAAAGGGCAGAATGGACACTGTGATGGCAGGTCCTGTGAGGAGGAGATCCCCAGAGACGATAAATCTATCAAGTTTTGAAGCCACCTGAGAAGATCCTCCCCTTTTTTTGTTCCACGTGAAGGTTCCATTTATTGTCTCGGTATCCACTAGTCCCATGTTCATGATGAAATCTTGGAAGGCTTCAGAATCTCTGCCTAGCTGTCTAGTGCCTCCTTTTTTTTCTGAAAGAGATCTTATCATATTGAAATCACCTGCAACTATCCAAGGCATATCGGGATATCATGCTCTTAGATGTTCCAGGGAGGTAAGAAGCTTAAGTTTATCTACTTGCTTCTGAGGTCCATAAACATTTGTTATCATATATGTTTCCTTATCACCTACCAGACTGCACACCAAAGATAGATAGAAGCATCCAGGATTCCAAATTTCTGTGGATCCCACAGCGTAAGAATCCCACCTGCTGAGTTATTTTCCTTGACCTCTAAATACTCATACTTGCTTAACCATTTATTATGAATTCTCTTATTTTCTCCATTGAACATTTGGTCTCCTGAATAAAGACCATGTTTGGTTTTTCTTCTTTAATTCTGTTACTCATATTCCTTTGTTTCCTTCTACTACCTGAACCTCTAATGTTCCATGTTGTAAGCTTCATTAAGAAAGGTTAGTAGAGGAATAGCTGGTAAGATCTTTCATATTACCTGAGTTAATGAATAGTTTTCCACATTTGTTTAGTAGTTCATTTTGTCTTTTCCTTCCTTTTTTCCTTCTTGAGTTCTTTGGAGATTGTGCCTATGAGTTCTCCATAGTTTTGACCCCACTTTGCTCCTGGCTTTCGTGGTTTCTGTTGACACTAGTTCCCTTCGATTGTGCCCTCTATAGAAAGAGTTGTTGAACTTGATCATAGTCTTCTTTTGGCAAGGAGTCCACTCCTTTGTTCCTGCCTTGTTCCAGAAATAGTTCTAGATCCAGATTTTCCCTGTCTAGAATCTCCTGTAGTTCATGGTCCTCTGTTCCTGCCTCACTTGGAGTCATCTCATAATCTTTATTGATCTCCATGCAGCTTGGTAGATCCTCCTTCTGCTAGTTATTTACTGTGATATCCTCCATTTCAACTTCCGTTTCCTGCTCCTTGGATGCGTTCTCCCTGTCCTGGACTGTCTCCACATTCTCCTCTACTTCCTCTAGGATTTTGAAACTATTGTGTCTTGTATTTCTATCTTCACTGCTTTTCTTGTGTGGCCTCTTACCCCCTTTCCCTTTGGCCCCAACCTTGGTAAAACGCTCGTGATCTCTATCCAAATGTGTTTTCCCATTTCCTTCCATATTGTTTGTTGGGCAATCTCTAAACAGATGACCGTGTTCATGACATTTGCGGAACCTGAAAGTTATGTGCTCATAGTCCACCGTTTGCACCCAATCTTCATCATATACCTCTAAAATTATTGCTTCTGGAAGGCCTCCAGATAGATCCATTTCCACACATATTCAAGCAAAGGAGGTATATTTACCTTTGAGAGTTGCCTTCGATATCTTCAGAAAATGCCCCAGCTTGTTGCCTATGGTTTTCAAAGATTCTGGGAGACAGTAATCCAGAGGTAGTGAGTATAGTCTGATCCCAACCAGTGCAAATGTAAATGTTTCACGTTCCGGGACAAAGTTCATCATCCATGGCCGCATGTAGAGTCCTACCGCAGCATAGAAATAAGGCCCCCCTTCAAACACTCTGTCTTTGTCCTCTAGGTTCACGAACACCACCGTGAAGAAGCCCTTAGAACCCAAATGTAAATGTATTTCTCCCTTTGGCTTCCAATGGCTCCTAATCCAGATGTGTAAAGCCCTCTTCATTGGCCATAACCCCATGAACTTGTAGTTGATCGCATGTTCTTTCATATGGTCCCTGTGCGCTTGAATCACAGGATCACTCAATACGACCTGGGGAATGATGCTCGATTTGGGTTTTCAAATTCCCGTAGTTCTTGTGGAAGTTGTTTTTCCGCTACCACCTCCCTTCTCCTTTTCTTTACTTGTTTCCTGTTGATTCCCTTCCTAATCCTGGGATTCATTTCTTCCAACTGTCTCCTTGCCTCTTGCTTTTGAAATCTTTCCCGACAATTTTTTGAAATGCTTCCCTCTTGCTTCCTTGCTTCCTTCTGTGACTACCTGACTGTAGGAGGGAGCGGTGCTCCCCACTGTGCGTCCCTCCATGGAACCCTAATGCAAAACCCTAGGATCAACTTCGATCCTCATTCAATTTGCAGACCTCGATTCCTTGAGTTTTCAATAATTAATGAATCTATTTATTTATTTATTATTATTAATATTATTATTTTTATTTTTTTTCCTTCTGTAATTATTTTATGTTTTTTATAACGAGGTTTTTATTATTTATTTGTTTTTTTTTATATATATATATATATATATATATATATATATATATATATATATATATATACTCGGCAGTTCTGAACTCGGCATTCAAAACTATATCCTCGCTCCAGTTCTGCACTCGGCATTCAAATAATATATATATTTGATTAGGGTCTCTTCGGTGATCTTGGGTCTGTCGACAGCATCTTCTGAACTCGACACGGCCATTGTCTTCGAAATTCCAGATCCAATCAGGTCTGCGGGCTGCGGTGGGCACATGCGATCTGCAGTCAAGTTTGCTGATATTAGGTGCACACTTTCCTTATCTTTTTCTAATACATATTTGTTTCAAGTATGAATATTTCACCACAACTACCAAAGATTACCAAAGGCAGACCTAGCACAGTTACTCTACAAGGCCTTTATGAGTACATAGAGTCTTTAGAGAAACGTAGAGAAGAAAGAGAAGTCAAGCTACAAACAGAGTTAGAAGCCATGCTGGAAAATAAATTTGCATCTCTTGAAAACACAATCCAAAAACAAATAGAAAATAAAATAGAACTATTGGAGAATAAAATGGAGGAAATAGAGACTAGGTTCCAGGTTATAGAAAAACAAAACCAAGATACTAACCAAACATCCCAGCAAGGAGAGGCTGATACTTTAGAGAGTCTTAAAATGAAAGACATGATTAAAGAACTAGAAGAAAAAGTTAATAGCCGCCTCACCCTAAATAATGTGGTAGATAAATTAGATATCAAACCAATTAAAGATGAAATGAAAAAATTAATAGAATTAGACCATGAGCGTAACAAAAGGGCCTTGAACCTTATAATCTTCAGTTTAAAAGAAGAGGTAGATGAGGATACTTTAGCCATAGCCCAGACAAAATTACATAATAGATTACAAATTGAAACAACGTGTCTCACAGAAGCAACAAGGTTGGGAAAATTAACTGAAAATAAAGGAAGATTGATCCGAATAAAGGTGAGCTCTACTGATCATAAGTATGACATACTTAGTAAAACCTCAAGTCTAAAAGGAATAGGAATATTTATAAATGAAGATCTCATTCCAGAAGATCAAGCAAAATTAAGAAAGGAGGTTCAAAAGGTAAAAGAAGCTAGAAAGGAAGGAAAATGGGCAATAATCAGAAATAGAAAAGCCTTTATTAGGGACAGAAACCAAAAAGATAGTACTAAATAGCAATTCAACATGCTCCGGATTCTTTCCTGGAACTGTCGGGGTTTTCCATGGAACAGAGGCCCCAAGCTAAGCTGGATCTCAAATGATGTTGATATTATTTTTCTTGTTGAAACTTGGGAGCACTAAGAATCTAAAGTCCCTAACAAAGATGGCTTTACGCTATGGTTTACCTGGAACAAGCGATCCTCTCGTAGAGGCATTGGGGGAATAGATTGTTCCATTAAGAAGAACATCTCCCCCCATGCTAGGATTTATAAAAACAACCCTTACAACCAATATAGTTGGATAGAGATCACTGATATTAATAATAAAAAGACCTACATAGCAATATGTTATTTTCCCCCCATCAATTCTAACTTCTATAAGAAGAAGAATCTAGATAAAAATAGTCCTTACAATGGTTTAGAGAATGCCTAAGGAATGAAGGTAATATCCTTTTAATAGGTGACTTTAATGCTCGAACTTCAAGCAAGCAAGCTATTATTCTAAGCAATCATTCCAACCCTAATCCTCTTTGGTTAGATGAAGACCCTACTCTGGCTAGTAGGTACAAAAGGAGCTCTGAAGACCTCGGGGAGAATCTGTTTGGGTCAGAGCTAGTTAAGCTCTATAGTGCTCAGGATCTCATAATTTGCAACGGTCTAAAGAAGTGGCCCAATTCTAGCCAGATGACCTGCATCCATGGGCTTGGTAGCAGCGTGGTAGACTATGTTATTTCTGATCTCCCTTTATACAACAAAATAATAAATTTTGACATCTTAAACGACCAAAAGCCTGACTCTGATCATAGACCTTTACTTATAACTCTCAATTTTTTCATGCATAGAGATCCCATAGAAAATAATCCTTATAGCCAAAAGAACTTAATTTTTGATAGAAATAAAAACGATCTCTTTCTAAATGAATTAAAAACTAATTTGCTTCCTTTATCTAGTATAGACAACATAGAAGACCTCTATCATAATTTTACTACAACCCTCTCATATTCTATTAACAAGTTCTCAATTGAAGTTTCAAATAATAAAAGAAATAGCAAAACCAACCCATGGTATGACAAAGATTGTAAAAGTGCAAGGAGAGCAATTAAGGAAGTTGTTGATGAATCTCTTAAAATGGGCAAGATAAAAATATACAAAGCCCTAACTAAAAGGAAAAAGAGGCAGTACATTCGTAAAAGACAAGAGAATCTCTTACACCTCTCTAAGGTAGCTCCTAAGAAATTTTGGAGGTAGATTCTGACTAGGAAAACTAAAGATAATAATAAAATTGCTTTACATGATTGGAATTCCTATCTTAAAAAGCTTTATGAATCTCCAAATGTCATGGATAACTTTGAAACCCTGCCCACAACGAAGGAATTTTTCTCTCTAGAAGACATTTATTTTGGGGTTAAACGCCTGGCTCATGGGAAAGCTAAGGACATTGAAGGGTACCAGGTGGAAATCTTAAATATTGGAGGCCCTGTCCTCATCCCCCACATCCACAAGCTTTTCAATCAAGCAGTCAAGAAAGGGTTCCGTAAGTTATGGACTGAGAGCCTCATTATCCCTATTTTTAAAAATGGGGATACAAATAACCCCTCTAATTATCAGATAATTATGATGAGCCCTCTCTTAGCCAAGTTATATGGTAGTATTTTGGAAAAGAAGTTGAGCATATGGCTTGAAAGTGAAGGTAAGCGAGCTACAGGCCAAGCAGGTTTTAGAAGGCATCACTCAACAACAGACCACCTCGTTACGCTTAGGATTATTGTGGAGGATTTTCGTAATGATAAATCCAATCTCTTTTGTTGCTTTGTGGACTTTAGAAAGGCTTTCGATACGGTTCCTAGAAACAACCTTTGGAATAGATTAGAAGAGCTAAAGGTTCCTTTCGAGTTGAGAGCTACCGCTATAAGGTTATAAGAGAACGTAATTGCCAAGTTAAAGAGCAATGAGGGGTGGTCGAAAGATATTAAGTGTAATATCAGAGTTAAACAAGGTTGCCCCCTCTCCCCTACCCTATTTGGCATTTACATTGACAAGCTCAAAGGTTATTTAGAGGAAGCAGGATGTGCTGGCACGATCTTAGCTGGGATAGTCGTCATCCTTCTTCTCTATGTTGACGATATTGTTCTCCTCGCAAGGTTTCCATCTGATCTTGATAAGCAACTTAGGCTTCTTAAGTATTTCTGCTCTACCATGGGTATCACTGTTAACACTGACAAAACAAAAGTTATGATTATCAAATCCAAGAAGGACACCTACGTTAATTTTATGTATGACAATAATAACTTGGAGGAAGTGTATTCTTACAAGTACCTAGGAATTGATATTCATCACAAACTCAACTGGAACTATAGCATTGAGAAGCGGATTAATGGGGGGTGGAAAGCTTACTCTGGTCTTGAAAATAATTGTAAAACGGCAAATCTCGTAATGTGGGATAAAAAGAAGTTCCTCTTTGAAACTTTAGTCACTCCTGTTATCTTATATGGATGTGAGTTTTGGGGTTGCAACATCTCTAGAGAATCCTGGAGAAAGATTGAGCAAATCCAGAAGCGGTTTATAACGTATAACCTGAAAATTAAAAGCAATACACCCTATCCTATTCTTCTTATAGAAGTAGGTTTTTACCCTATCGAGAGCTTAGCTATGACTAGGCTTCTATTGTACAAGAACAAGCTCAATAACATAGGAGATCACAGACTTCCTAAGCTAGCTTTAAATTCCAGCCAAAACCACCTAAGGCTGAAACGGGGGTGGTATAAAGACACGAGGGCCTAGTTAAACCATTGGGATATCAACGAGAATGATGCATTGCAAAATATTAATAACATTAAAAATATTGTTACTTATATGTTCAAATAAAAAATGTGGTGTGAGAAATATTTAGCAACTAAAAGAAAATTAAGTTATTATAAGAAGGTCATCAACCCCACCCTAGAAGATCAAAAGTATCTCTCTGTTTTAACTAGCTCAAAGAAGAAAATTAATATAGCGAAGATTAGAACGAACTCTCATGAGATCCATAGTGAAATAGGTCGTTGGGCAGTTCCTAAAATACCATGGATGGAAAGGATTTGCCATCTCTGTGAGAATAGGAACATTGAGGATGAAAACCACTTCCTCTTAGAGTGCCCTGTGTACAACCACATTAGATCTCAGTTTCATAATCTTTGTTGCAATACTGACCTCCTTAGCCTTTTATGATGTCAAAATTATAGTGAGCTAGTGAGCTTGGGAGGCTTCTCTCCAAGCTTTTTGAGCATAGGAATAAAATCTTAAATCAAACTAAATAATTTGTTTCTTTAGGTCTGATAGACCAAAGTTTGGTCTCAGTGGACGTTAACCATCATCATCATCATCATCATATATATATATATATATATATATATATATATATATATATATATATATATGTTTAATTTGTTTTTCTTTAAATTATATATATATATATATATATTTTTTTTTTTTTTTTTTTTGAAAAAAAATCCATTTTTTTATTTTTATTTTTTATATTTATTTATTTTATTTTTTCATTAATTTTTTATTCAATTTTTTTATTTTTACGAGTTAATTTTGGTATTTTTTTACATTTTTATAAGTTTCTTTTTTGTTTTTTCTTTTTTCTATATATTTTTTCGTATTTGATTTTTTTTGTCATGTTTTTTTAATTTTATTTTTATGTTTTACTACTAACATGAAAATCACCAACATTTAAAAAAAATTATCCACAATTAGTTCATTAGAAAATTTAAAGTGTAAAAACTAAGCCCTCTAAACAAAAAGGGTTAATGCTCATGAGCACTTTTCAAAATCAAGATGAAAATCACTAACAAAAAAAAATGTTCACACTTGATGCATAAAAAAATTTAAAGTGTCAAAAATAAGCCTTCTAAAAAAATGTGTTGATGCTGCATCAACAGCAGCATCAACACTTTTCAAAATCAGCATTAATATCACTAACATTTAAAAAAATGTGTTGATGCTGCATTAACACTTTTGAAAATCAGCATGAATATCACTAACATTTAAAAAAATGTGTTGATGTTGCATCAACACTTTTCAAAATCAGCATGAAAATCACTAACATTGAAAAAAAAATGTTCATACTTGATACATAAGAAAATTTAAAGTACCAAAAATATGCTCGAAAAAAAAAATGTATTCTGGCATCACCACTTTTCAAAATCAGGTTAGTTTTTGCTACCTCAAAAAAACAGGTACTAGTTCATTTTCTCGTTTGATCGGTAACTATGTTGAGCATCTAACACATTTGAGAGCAATCTTCATTAGATGTAGGCACTACAATATTCGTTTGAATCCACACAAATGTGTTATTTAAATACAATCCAATTGACTACTAGGATTTTTTGTTTCAAAACAAGGCATTCATGTCGAACCTCTTAAGGTAGAGGCGATCCTAAACTTGTCTGCTCCTTCTAATATTCATCAACTCCAAAGTTTGCAAGGGAAAGAAAACTTTTTACGTAGATTCATACCTAACTATGATAAAATGACCAAAGGTTTTACCCAACATTTGAAAAAGGAATTCCTTTCATTTGGGACAAGCTTGCTGAAAAGGATTTGGTTGCACTGAAACACGCATTGACCCATGCATCGTTATTTCATTTTCTTGATTATCATCAAGATTACTTTCTATAACTAGCTGCGTCAAATGCCACCATTGGCATGGTATTAGTTTAGAAAGATGAATCTAACAATGAACATGTGATCTATTACCTAAGTAGAAATATCACCAAAACTGAGATGAAGTATGCACATGTGGAGAAATTAGCTTTAGTAGTCATTCACGTTGTTCAACTTTTTCGTCACTATACCTTGCGAAAAACGATAGTCATTTCAGATTGCAATCCTATGATGTATATTCTTACAAAACAATTACTAGGGGGCAAGTATTCCAAATGGATAGTTGTCTTACAAAAATTTGATTTGGAATTCGAAAGATGTAAATCAAAGAAATCATTAGTTTTCGTTGAATTATTATATTACTTTCCCTATATTGCAACGTAAACACTGGTAGAAGATTATTTGGCAGATGAATCTCTCTTTTTGATTAGTACGCCGATCATTGGTATGGAGATATCATCACATATCTTCAAACCCAAAATTTTAGGCCTAAGTTATCTCAAACTCATCGCTGTCGCATCCGCTACCAATCCCAACAATATAACATTGTTGTTGATACTCTTTATCATTGCAGTGCTGAATCTATCTTTCGAAATTGTCTAACTCATCTAAAGGTTGAAAAAAAACTAAAAGAGTGTCATTCTAGAGCATGTGGTGGCCATATGTCTGGGCATACCACTGCCCAAAAGATATTGTGCACTAGCTATTTTTGGCCTTCCATGTTTAAAGATTACATAATTGCAATAAAAAAATGCCATAATTGCCAGGTTTATGATCGCAAGATGCGACCACCCCTAGCTCCTCTTCACCCTATTATAGCTATCGGTCCTTTTTCAAAATGGGGCATAAATTTCATCACATGTAACCCTCACTCAACCAGGGGGCATAGGTATATTATCTTTACAGTTGATTATTTTACAAAATGGGCTGAGGTGATGCCTACATACAAGGACGACGATGAAACTGCAAGAATTTTCATTTTCAATCATGTGATTTCTCGGTTCGATGTCCCACAGCCATTGTTACGGACCATGGTAGCCATTTTCACAATTTTATGATGACAGAATTTCCTGCACAACACGGCCTACACCATGATATCTCTACCCCATATTATCTGCAAGCAAATGGTCAACTCGAAGTTGTTAACAAAGTTTTAACAAACATGATTAAACGAATAGTTAGCATTCATAGAAAAAACTGGCATACCATGATTTTTTCAACCTTGTAGGCATATTGTACTACTGTGAAAACATCTATGGGTTTCACTCCCTTCCAACTTGTCCATGGTTTGGATGCAGTTTTACCAATTGAATGTGAAATTCCATCTTTGAAACTAGCCATCGAGTTATTACCAACTACCTCTGCAGATGAAGAGCATTTTTTTCACTTAGCACGTCTAACTAAAACTCGCCATGAGGTCGCTCTGGCTAGTGAGATTCATAAAAAATGAGTTAAGGCTCAATTTGATCAAAACATGAATCATCATTCTTATGCAGAAGGTGACCTGGTCTTGCTCTATGATCAAGCACATGACAAATTAGGTGCGGGTAAATTCACGCCTATTGGCATGGTCGTTACATTGTAAAATGTGTATTAACCAAAGGGGGCTATGAGTTGGTCACTTATGATGGTGTTTGTTTAGGAAAGCCCATAAATTATCTTTATCTAGAGAGATATTATGCATAAATTATTTCTTGAAGACTTGTACATTACTTGTATTATATTTTTATAAGTGTGTGCGGTAATTTTATCATTTTTACAATTCGCTACTACTTTTCCTTCTTATCTTGTTCTACTCTTGATTTGCAAATGTCAACATCCACTCAAAATTACATTGGCTTTGCTGATGGCGCTAGTCATAGTACTCAGAACTTGCCTTCCACATATTGGGTCATTTATTCACCCAGTGATGAGTTAGTTTCCATTCATGGGATATGCCTTGGTCAAACAATGAACAACACAATTGAATATAGTGTAGTTATTGAACTATTATCTGAAGCCATCTCATTTGGCATTCGACGTTTTATTGTTATGTTAGATTGGCAACTCACAGTATTACATTTGAATAGTGTATATACAGTAAGAAGTCCATTAATGTTAAGAATGGTTTTATGGGTCTGTCTTTTGGAAAGACAATTTGATTACATTGAATATCAAAACATTCCAAGAAATTCAAACACATTAACTGATGCATTATCCAATCACATGTTAGATAGACATTTGAAACATTTGTAAGTAAAAACAATATCCATCCACATATTGAACAAGATAAACTGAAATCAAAAGTAGTAGTCTCCATTAGAAAAAGTTTGTAGAAAGTGTGTTTTACAAAAAATATGTCATCCAAGGACATAAGGCCTCATGGCCTTCATTATCTGAATATTTCGATACAAAAATCAAAATGTAGCCCTAGAAGACTAAGCAGCTAAGAATGATGATGATCATGATAGCAGACTATAGCACGAACAACCTGGCGTAACAATCGCTTGAGTGGTTCTAAAACCCCAACCACGTGGCATGAAGAGTGCAATCCTCCCTAGAGTAAAAGAAATAAGAATGGAACCATAACAGAAATTTTTCAATTCACTCTTAGCTCTGGTCAGTTTCCCTTTCATTTTGGCAACCACTCCCTCACACTAGTTAAAGATCGTGGGCTGCCAACATTTCACAATGGTCTGCATTTGGGCCTTTGTGGCCAAGTGAAGAGTTGTGCTACCACCAAGTTTGGTAACAATGAAAGTTATGGTTCTTAAGGCCAGGTTGTCAATGGTTTTGATATCAATCCTACCATCCTTGAGCTATGCATTCCCACAATATCGTCAAAGGTATCCAACAGTAGTATCTCCACCCGGTCTTTGTCCATGATATAGAAAAATATCAAGCCCTCTATGGGAAATCCCAGTAAAATTTTTTATATCATCAACATCAACGAAGAGATGTTAATCCATGATCATGAAACACTGATACTGGACATCCCAGGTTCTCACCATCCATGTCGTAATCTCTAGTTGAGCTTTCATTCCTAGAATAATCCAGTATTTATAAAGGCCACAATTTATCAACACTTGCAAAGCTGCCCAATCATCCAAAGTCGCTACATCTTGATTTTTCATGTTCTCTCTTCCTCCATTCCATTTTTAATGGTCAAAAGTTCTAAAAATGACAATTAAAGGGAGCTAATCAAATAGTTAAAACAAATTTTCAAAATTTGGGGGGTATTTTCTGCGTTTTTGAAAACCCTCGGCACTTACGCAACTGATTATTAGTAAACAAAGCGCAGATGCGTAGACCCTCAGGAGAGAAACTGTGCAAATCACGTTTCTTTGTACACTAAAAATTACCAATGTGTGCAATCTATATGAAGGGAAACATCAAACATCTGAGGGTGATTTTTTCAAAAGAGAAATCCCCCAAAAAATCAAATGAAGGCTTAAAATTAAATTTTAAATGGATGAAAATGAAGATATTAGAGAGATCTCTTACCTGGAGGAAACAACTCGTGATTTCATCCATCGGTTTGCTCAAAATCAGCCTTGGAAGTTTGGTGGTAAAAAGCCCTCTTTTTGCTCTCAAATTGGTTAAAAAGAAAATGGTAAAAAATAAAATTACTTTTTGAACTTTTATAAGTTTTTGGTGATTAAAATATTATTTTTTATACCTTGAACCTTTTAAAAGTCAAATTTTTAGTGTTTTTACCCTAATATCGAGCAGTTATGATAATTTATTGAGTTTAATGTGTAGAACAGGTTACAGAATAAAAGTGGATCATTTTAACTGCGAGCAGACTTTTATCACTTTTTTGGGCTCTTGAATTTCATAAAAAAAGTGAAACCCTAGAGTTTATTTTAAGCCATTTTCAGACTCTCGAAACATGAAAAAGATTTCCGAGTACTTGATTGTTCGAACTCATAAAAATAAATGAACAACCGTCCATTCAGTATATGTTTACCCCTTTTACGGACTGAACTAGAATATTTATGGAAAAGGTATATGTTGACTAATTATAGTCAATAGAGTTGTCTCCTGCATTATTTTATCCTTTTTCGGGTTTGCAGGACTAAATTTATGAAAAATAACACTCTGGAATTTACTTATGTTTTTCTCCTGACTCCCTAACACTGAAAAACACCTAGCTTTACTTTCCCTGGGCTCATTAAAATTTTATGGTAAAAGAGTTGAACGACTTTTTTTTTGTGTCTATTTCAAACTCTTTAAACATGGAAACGACATCAAGTTACCCCTTTACTTGACTCGTAAAAATTAGACAGTATAGGACTCATTAAACATGATGAGATCAAACCACTCCTTCTTAGGGTTCATTAAAAATACTTCGGAGAACTCTTTTGAAGGATGAGCTTATATGACAAGCATGTGTTATCCTCCTCAAGCTTGTGAAAAAACAAAGAGGTACTTGCCCATAATGGTTCAAGGAAATTGGGTAAAGGTATTCATTTTACATTCATTATAAAGGCAATATGTCTCTCTTGAACACGACACTCCATTACACCTATGTTCAGGTTGGGAAATCCATTTGTCTTACAGTTAATCAAACCCCATTGAAATTATTCAGCTTGTTTTGAGTATTATTGTTGAGTCAAATTCTGCAAAGTCAATTGACATTGTGTTTTATGTTGTAGGCACTCCTGCGACGAGTCACTTCCTATCAACAGCAACTCATTATCTAGGAAGACAATCTAGAAACCTTCAGTACCTTGAGACCTGCATGCCTTAATGATAGGTTTCTTGCCTTCGACAATAGGTTCTCATCATTGGCCTTTGATTGAATGATTCTATGAGTGTTCGACTTTAGATCATGTTTTCACACTCTATAGATTGTACTGAAAGTACCTTGAAAGACATTTTCATTATTGATGGTTTCTCTCGCACTTGTTAACAGTTCACACCATTGATCGATAATCAACTGGTTTCTACCATGTTCGACTTTGAGACATTCACTCGCATGGCTAGATTCATACTACGAATCGAGAGATGGAGATCAAGACCCTGGATCTAGTTTCATCAATCCAGGTTATGAGGCGTTTTATGTTCATGATTATGTAGAAAAATTCATAGCTAATGGTTGTGTCAATGTTGTGTCTACTATTGATATGATTCTTGAGTTTTTCCGTACTTGTTCATTGAGTTAGTTTTACTCTGAGTATGGGAATGTCTACCTCAATGATGATTATATATTGCATTGTAATCCTTGAATGATTCTTGTAGGCTTCTGACCATTGTCTCTGATCCAATCTTTGGCATGATAAAGTGCTCCAATCTTTAAAAAATTATTTTTCAAACTTCGTACTTTAGGGGCAATCTGTTACATGCCATTTTGTCACCATGACAATTGACTATTAAAATGGATCTCTCGTTATCCATAAACATGTTCCATTACACTCCCTTGGAGGTCAAACAATCAAAAACCCTTGAAGGATATGTGAATTTTGGGTTAAATGGATTTATAACTTATTTAATATGACCTGCGTGCTTTTTCTAGTCACTTTCCGTGCATTTGCAGTTTCTCTACTTGAAACCTGCGTAGAACTGCACTATGTCTTCCACTGTAGACGATGCACATAACTCAAAGAAAAGTAAAAAATAAAAAGTGAATTCTATAAGCATTGTTGGGTGAATATATCCCAATTGAAACCTTCTAGGTCATATCTATTCAAGCCATACCCCTCAGATCATGGAGCTAATTCCCCCTCATCAAGGAACCCTAATCCCCTAATTAGAGGATCTCATCCTTCTCTTTTGGATCTGAAACTGATTTCTCTTGGCTTATAAATTGACTACAGGCTAGAGGGATTAAGAGGTTCATAAAATATAGACTTATGTTGTTAGATTTAGATTGGAAGGTTTATCATCTAAGGAGAGGGTTGGAGATATTTGTGAGGAATCTCATGACATCAAGGCAGAGGTTGTAAGGCTCTTCTTTATCCTTAAATTAATACAAATGAATCCCTTTTTTCCATTGTATTGTCTTACTGAAATGATGAATGATTTATGTCTCTTGATATTCATTAAGATAATTTCAATTTCTAATCTCCTTGATCATTAGATTATGCTTGTTTGAATTGCTATATTGCATATGCCTTTGATCTTTCTTATGTCTATGATTGCAGGTCTTTTCGAGCATTGAGAAGCTGCATCGAGTCGGAGTAGGGATCTCCATCAAGCATTTCACAAATAGGTAAGAGGCTTATTTTCCTTCTCTTGTATTTACAATTCAAACGAGGTAAGGTTAGGAAAAGATTTATTCAATTGTTTGTTTGTTTCTAGTTTCCTTTAGGATATAGGGAGATCACTCTTGTCAGCTAGAGGGATTTATCCAACTAACACATAATTTCAAGCACATCTGGAAAAACAACATAAATTTTTTTAGGCGTCAAATACGTTCAAAATGCCCATCAAATTCCATCCCTCATTACATGTCTTTTGCTATATTTTGTTGTGAGTATAAAAACAATTTTTTGGTACTATATGTTTTGTGTTTTGTCTTCATAAATTTTTTAATTATAGATTGAACATAAAACATATGTATATGCTTTATATTTTTTTTTAAATATCAGATAAATTATTTTTTATCCTAGAAAGTTATTTTTTTATTATGTATTTAATTTAGTGAATTGTGAGTGACTCACTTCTATTTTACTTTTCATTAAGACAAGAAAATTATCTTACTTGCATTAGGAGGACAAAAATATAATTCCACATAAGGGCAAAAATATAATTCCACATAAGAGACTAATTATTTTAATTAATTAAATAATAATAATAAATAAATTAAAATTATGATTTAAATAATCATCTTTATTTTATTAGATTATTTACTATTATTTTAAAAGCATACTTTCAATCTTAATTAACTATTAAATTTTTATGAGTAGAATCTCTTTTGGGGTAACTTATGAAACACATAAGAAATATTTGTTATATAATCCAGCGTCGGATATGAGACTAGAGAGGTTAATTATTTTGATCAATTAAATAATAATAAAAATAAAAATTATCATTTAGATTTGATTATTGAATAATCATCGGTCCCCATTTGTAGATTGTCTTATTTTTTAATCATATTCTGTAAGGCATGACAATTTGTTAAAAATCAAGGAAAAAGCGTTTAACAAAATTGATTTGACCAAGAAAGGATTGAATAGATTTTCTGTTACGAGGACGGAAAAACCAAGGTTTTAGACTGATACATAGGCGTTCTCCATGGACGGACGCAAAGGAGGGAGCTCCACTCCCTCCTACAAGCAGGCAGTGGCCAGCAGGGGAAAAAACCAATGGAAAATGACAGAGAGCCTTCAGAAGGAAGGGAAAGAAACAGTGAAGAAGAACAGGAGGGAACTAAGTCAAGGAAGCATAATGATGCAAAGGAAAATGAGGAAGAAGACAAGGAGAAAGGAACAAAAGACAAAGCACACATGGGACCATGTAAACCCAAAGCGGCGGTAACTCCCAGGGTCATTTTAAATGAGCCAGCATTGCAGGCACATAGGGATCACATGCAAACTTATGCAATCATTTGTAAATTCATGGGTCTATGGCCCACTGAAAAAGCCTTACAAATGTGGATTAAATACCACTGGAAACCAAAAGGCAGCATTGACCTACATCTTGGGTCTAAGGGTTTTTTCACTGTTGTATTTGCAAATATTGAAGATAAGGATAGAGTGTTTGAAGGAGGGCCCTACTTTTATGCTGCAGCAGGCCTCTATATGCGACCCTGGATTATGAATTTTGTTCTGGAACGCGAAATTTTTACATCGGTTCCGGTTTGGGTAAGACTCTATTCTCTACCTCTTGATTACTGGCAAACAGAATCTCTAGCCACCATAGGAAATAAGTTAGGTCGATTTGTCAAAGTTTCTGAGGCCACTAGAAGGGGAAAGTATACTTCCTTTGCCAGAATATATGTGGAAATCTCTCTGGAGCTCTGCCGGACGAGGTTATTTGGGAGGTTTTTGATGAAGAATGGATACAAACAGTAGATTATGAAAATATCCAATTCAGATGTCGCAAATTTCACGAGCATGGACACCTGTTCAGAGACTGCCCTCTCAGTAAAATAGAGAACAAAAACAAAACTGACACAATGAAGGATTTAGAAAGCTTCGTCAAAGTGGAACATAAAGGAAAAGGAGGCAAAAGAGGACCAAAACCATGTAAATCAGCAGGGCAGCAAGCTAACCAGAACATGTTTCATGTCCTTGAAGTAGACGAAGGTTCCATAGAAACAGATCAGGCAAAGGAAGGAAGTCCAGTGGAGGAGGAAAAAGTAGAAGAAAGGGAACAAATACAAGATAACAACAAACAGAAAGAAGTGATGATGAATGATGCAAAATAAGAGATGGATCATGAAATGACCCAAAGTGAGATGGAAATGGAGGACCATGAGCTCCAGGAAATTCTTGAGAAAGAAAACCTAGATTTGGAAGGATTCTTGAATCAAGGAACCAAAGAAGGGTTAGACTCGTTACCCACAGAGGAGTTCAATAGAGTTCAGCAGCTGTTTTTATGGAAAACCCAGACTAAAGGGGTGGACAAACAAAAACACAAAGATAGGCAGGGCAACGAAGGAGTGAAAACAATGAAAAACACAGCGGGACTAGCACTCAGAAACCCAGGGAAGAAATGAGGCAGAAAAAAGCAGAATGAGTTGTTGATGGAATGTGGAAAGCTAATGATAGATTTAGGTAAGATGAAAGACCTATCCAGTTACTCCTTTACTAATCTTTAATTATGAAGTTCACTTCTTGGAATATCAGGGGTCTAGGTAGTAAAAGGAAACAAAGATTACTGAATAATAGAATGAAACAAGCAGCTCTGGATATGATTTTCATCCAAGAAACTAAGTGTTCCATCTAGAAGATAAGAGATATCCATAGTAAATGGCTCAATAGATTTGAGTTTCTGGAAGTCAAAGCAGAGAATACAGCAAGAGGTATTATCACTCCTTGGAATCCACAAAAAATCGGCTTATTAGATGCGGAGGCATCTAGGGATTATTTATCTGTAGTCATTCAACCTGTGGGAGACAAGGATACCTACCTGGTAACGAATGTTTACGGTCCTCAAAGAATGGACGACAAACTTAGGCTTCTAAACTCTCTGGAGAATCTTAGAGACAGACATGCAAGAATACCCTGGATCCTGGGAGGTGATTTCAATATGATCAAATCACTTACAGGAAAAAAGGGGGAACTAGAGTTCTAGGCAAAGATTCTTTGGCTTTTCAAACCTTTATTGATAAGATGAAGCTGGTGGACATTGTAACGAGTAATGGAATCTTTACTTGGAACAATAAAAGAGGAGGAGAGTCTCAGGTGGCCTCTAAATTAGACAGATTCCTAATCTCAGAGGATCTTATGTTCAATGACAAGGAAATGGTAGCAAGTATGCTCCCCTTTGGAGGCTCAGATCACTGGCCGGTACAACTGGAGGTTCAGGGCATTGGCACCCCCAAGAACAGACCTTTTCGATTTGAGAACATCTGGCTTACCCACCTAGACTTCATCAACAACATAGCCAAATGGTGGTCAGAAGACTTAAAAATTTAGGGCACCAGCATGTTCCTTCTTCAGAAAAGACTAAAACACGTCAAACTCTCGCTTAAAGACTGGAACAAGAATGAATTTGGTAACATCTTTGAAGGGAAAAAAATTATTGAAGGTAAAATGCAGGAATTCAACCAAGCCCTTATTGCGGAGGGACATGACAAAGCCAGAAGTGACGAAGCCACCAAATATCATCAAAATTTGGAGAATATATGAAAACAAGAGGAAATATTTTGGAGACAAAAATCTAGAGTTCAGTGGCTAAAAGAAGGTGAACGTAATACCAGATTTTTCCACAAATCCACCATAGCAAACATAGCTCATAACATAATTTCTTTGATCAAGGATGAAAGAGGAAATCTTCTCAATTCTCATGAAGAAATAGATGCAGTTCTAGTCCAACACTTTCGAAACATAGCAAAGGAAACTTGTTATGATAGAGAACTCCACATCCGGGACTTCACTAAGCATATACCCAGGATGGTTTCCAGAGAGGATAATGCCAATCTTTACAGGCTAGTGACTAAAGAGGAAGTTAGTGGAGTACTCAAAGAAATGCAGAATGGGAAGTGCCAGGCCCGGATGGTTTCAATGTTGACTTCTTCAAAGCTTGCTGGAATATTGTCAAACAAGACATTATGCAGGTGGTTGAGGATTCCAGAATGAACAAAACCATTTTGAAGGCTCTGAACACCACCTTTATAGCCCTGATCCCTAAACAGGAATTGGCTCAAACCCCTGACAGGTTTAGACCTATAGCTTTGTGCAACGTGGTGTACAAGATAATATCTAAAGTTGTTGCTAATAGACTCAAACCCCTCCTTCCTTCACTAGTCTCGGGGGAACAATCTGGATATGTGGAAGGAAGGCAAATTCTTAATAACATTATTCAAGCACATGAAGTGGTGCATTCTCTTACTAGCAAAAGAAAGGTTGGAATGATCATGCAACTGGACATAGCCAAAGCTTATGATAAGCTGAACTGGATCTATATTAGGAAAGTTCTTACTGCTTTTGGGTTCAACCACAATTGGGTAAGATGGATCATGGCTTTGGTCACTTCTTCCAGCTTCTCAATTCTGGTCAATGGTTCTCCTTCGGAGACTTTTATTCCTTCCAGAGGCCTTAGGCAGGGTGACCCTCTCTCACCCTTCCTCTTCATCCTCATGATGGAAGGACTGGGAAGGTCTATCAAGAATGCAAAAGAAGTTGGTAAAATCAAGGGTCTTCAACTCTTGGACAATGGACAGGCCTTGACTCATCAACAATTTGTGGATGACACCATGCTGCAAGGAATCCCTACAGTCAAAGAAGCACTTGCATATAAACAAATCCTCAGTGACTTTGCCATGGCTTCAGGTATGGAAGTAAATCTTTCCAAATCCAAAATATTTTTCTTCAATACTAACATTGCTATTCAGAGGAACATATCTAGAATTCTGGGCTTTCAAAGGGATTCTCTCCCCTCAAATTATCTGGGAGTTCCTCTAACGGCCAAACCATTACACAAGAGCATCTGGGAGCCGATAATTAATAAATTACAAGACAAAACCAGGAAATGGACTATGAGATCTCTAAACTTGGCTGGCAGGTTGGTCCTCACAAAGGTCGTACTTCAATCAATCCCAGTCTTTATGCTTTCAGCTATCCCTGCTCCTAAAGGAATCCTGCACCAAATGAGAAACATACAAAGAGACTTTCTATGGGGCAAGGGGGAAGATAAGAAGAAATGGGCCTTGGTTGCCTGGGAAAAAATCTGTAAACCCAGAAACCATGGGGGTCTTGGATTGGATGATCCTGAGATTCTGAGCAAGGTTTTAGGGGCAAAATTATGGTGGCGATGGATCAAAGAACCAAAAGCACAATGGGCAATCCTTTGGAAAGAAAAATATGCAAGCTCTTGGCTAGATAATGACCGCATAAGGATGGATGGTAATATAAGAGGATCATATATTTGGAACAAAGCCTGGGAAAACAGAAGCATAATCCAAGATCACAGCTTCTGGGAAATTAGAGAGGGAGACTTAGCCTTATTCTGGGAGGATAGATGGCAACAAGAACCTATCTTGTTAAAGGAGGATTTGGAGGACCTCAAAGCAGAGACAGACACCAAGGAGCTCACCAAAGTTAAGGATTTTTGGGATCAAAACAACAGTTCAGGGAAATGGAGAAACTGGAGGAAACTTGATCTCAAAAATGACAGTCCCCTAAAAGCCAAGGCTGAGAGGCTAATGAAGATGTTAGAACAAAGGAAAATTCTAGTTTCAAGGGGGCATGACCAGCTGAGATGGGGTAACAATAATGAGGGGACTTATAATCTCAAGGAAGCTAAACTCATACTCCTTGAACTAGATTCCCAAGCTCCAAACAGGATTTGGAAAAACCTATGGAAACTTCAAGGGTGGATGAAAATTAAACTTTTTATGTGGCTGGTACTGCACAGAAAAATTCTGACCTGGGATAACATTAGGAAAAGGGGTGTCCTGGGACCTTCCAGATGCCAGCTCTGTGAAGTTCAAGAGGAGACAATGGAGCACCTTCTCAACAACTGCATTTTTACTTCCAGATTATGGGATTCTTTCGCCTCTATCTTCCAACAATCTGATAGAGACATTGGAAGTATTTTCAATACCCTCACCAATTGGAGAAAGAACTTTTCAGATAATGAAGTTTTGAGTTCAGCTTGGGCTCTAACACCAAGCTTCATTATTTGGAATGTCTGGAAAGAAAGGAACAATAGAATCTTCAAGAATACTAAGAAATCTCCCCAGTATCTCTATGATCTGATCCTAAAACAGATTAAGGAAACTGTTGGCACTGTTGTCCGAAATCTCCCTACGAAACCCCCTTCTACTACAGAATGGAGGATTCTCTGTAAGCTAGAGATGCAGGGGCTTGCTCCTCAGGGCTTAGTCAGGAAAGCTTCAATTTTGGATCCTGAGCTAGATTTCTGGCATCCTCCCCCTAAGGGTTTTCTGAAATTCAACATTGATGGTGCTTCTAAAGGTAATCCGGGCATGGCCGACCATGGAGGGGTGTTAAGGGATGATAATGGAAGGATTCTGTTTATCTTCCATGGTCATTTAGGCAAAGCAACCAACAACATGGCGGAGCTGATGGCCATGGAACAATGTCTGGAGTTCCTGGTTCAGGAAAACCGCCAAAATACGATCATTACAGATGATTCCGAGTTAATCATTAACTCGGTCAACAGAATAAGTTGGGGAACGAAACCGGAAAAGGCCATAAGAAACTGGAGGCTAATCCAAGTATTTCAATGGATTCACAGTCACCTACAGAGCCTGAGAATAGTCAACTTTGCACATGTGTGTAGAAAGGCCAATAAACTGGCAGATTTGCTAGCCAATCAAGGAGTGATCAGCACAGATAATAGAGTGGCGATGGACTGGCAAGAGCTCCCTCAAAATAGATTAAAAATGGAGTGTCAAAACCAAGCAGATGAAGATAAGATAGTGTTCCGTGAAAGAGCCATGGAGGCGAGCACAGCTGACCAACAACTGTTTGCTTAGAGGCTTGCTCTCAATCGGGTCTTTGGAGAATGGCTTGCAGTGGTCAACAAGTGAATCCCAGGTCATTATGTTCACTATAGGGTCCAGTTGCAACAACGAGGATGTTTTGATATTGTGGTTAACTGAAAGTATGGCGGTTGCTTTAATGCACATCGGCTCAAGGAGGGTTGACGCAGTGAACGGTCGAAAGCCGGAGACCATTGGAGGCCAAGAAACCAGAAGTTTTTCCGGTTGGTTCACTTTACCGCGACTTGAGTAGTTTTCAGGGATCGCGGCCCTCAAAGGCGGGAAGTGGTATTTCCTTTTAGGGAGCGATTCCATTCAACGGGCTCCACGTGGCAGTGGGGACGGGAGGAATACCGCCCTCATCGCACGCTAACGTGCGCGAAGGTTGGCGGGTGCGATATCAATCTCAACCGTTGGATCATTCACAACAGATCAATGGCTGGGAGTGATCGTGCATGTCTGCGGGTCCCAGTGGTAAACAGCGGGCTCACTTTACCGCGAAGTTTTTCCAGTTGGCACACTTTACCGCGAAGTTTTTCAGGTAGGCTCACTCTACCACGACCTAAGTGGTTTTCCAGGGATCGCAGGCCACAAAGGCGGGAAGTGGTTTTTCCTTTTCGGGAGCGATTCCATTCAGCGTGCTCCACATGGTGGTGGGGTCGGGAGAAATACCACCCTCATCGCACGCTAACGTGCGCGAAGGTAGGCGGGTGTGATATTAGTCTCAACCGTTGGATCATTCATAGCAGATCAATGGATGGGATTGATCGTGCATGTCTGTGGGTCCTAGAGATAAACAATGGACTGCTTAACACAGCGAAATGGTCCATAGTCGTTGGATCGAACGAACAGGTTCAACGGTTAAGATTAAAAGGGCAAGTTAGGATTTGGCGGGAAGCAGGTGTCCTTGACATCAAAAGACTTTTCACTCTGGCCATTGTGCCGTGGGTTAAGAAATCGGACGGATGCGATACCCTTATTTTATTGACACTTTTGGTTCTTTTCGGGTCCGTTTCCTAATTCTTGTTACATTCCTTTGTGAAATGTAAGGTTTGGTTGTAGGGAGGGAGGCATGGGCTTTGATCCCGGTTTCAGGTTTTGATAGGGTCTCTCCATGGTCCACGACCATGCGGGATTATTTGTATTTTATGTACTCTATTTGATGATTAATGAATTGGAAGGACTGACTCTTGCATTAGCAAAAAAAAGATTATTGAATAATCTCCTTTATCTTATTAGATTATTTAATATGATTTTAAAGCATACTTTTAGACTTATACAACCATTGAATTTTTATGGATAAATGTGACTTTAGAAATAAACAAATTCAAATTAAAACTAAATTACTATGATTTTAAATCACTTTGAGTGTTGGGCAACCATTAAAATTTTATGAATAAATGTAACTTTAGAAATAAATAAAATCAAATTAACTCACAAATACAATTTATAGTGTTCCCCAAAGCTCTCCTCTTCATTTAGCTTCATAATGACAAAGATCATGCATACATTAAATAAAATTCAAATCAAAATAAATGAATCATTGAAAAAAGAAAACTTTCTTAGAGAAAATCTAAACAAATATTAAAATTTACATATTTTGCATCAAGTGGGTGTGTTTTTCTTGACTGTATTGATAAAGAAATTGATCACATTACTCCTACATTCCATAACAATACCATCGGCAAGGGCAAAACTATGGGTTGTTAAAACTTGAAAACCATCAATGTTAAATTATTAGTTTTGTTTTGAATAGTTTTAAGTGCGACCTTTTGGAGTTTTAGACGGATTTCTGTCTAGAATAAGGGGAAAAAATGTGATAAAAAACCCACAGGCACTTCTATGGTGAAGAATTCAATTCTCAAACTTATGATTTCAATGAATCCAATTGTAGACAAATTAAATCAGAAAATAAACTAGAAAAATTTTCAAAAAATCACAATTAAAGATTACTTTATTTTATTTTGTTATTTTATTTCAGCCAGTGAAAATATTTACCTAACATATCAAAACATTGCGATATCTCTTCCAAATTGAACGGACTTAAAGAGACTCTAGACTCAATAAATAGTTATGTGAAAAATGAAATTTTCCTTAAAATACAAGTAAACACACGTGATTGAAATGCATGGTGCATTCCGATTCCACCTCTCCCACAACTCAAGTTACGTAGGGTGATGAACAACTTCTATGATTCCACTATCATCCACTGGCTGGCTTCATGATTTCCACATCTTGGCCACAATTATTGATGGATTTTGCGTGAAGGCTCGCCGCTCAAGTGAGAAGGGCCACAGCTTTCTTTTCTGTCGGGCCACATGCTCACATATGGAAAATAGATTTTTGATGGAAAATGTAAGGGAGAGTTGCAGTGGGTCGCTGTTGTTTCCCACGAGACGTAACAGAAACACGTGATTCAAAATCCATGGTGCGTTTTGATTTGGTCAGCATTGAATTTGTATGTACGATCTCCCAATGGCTCGCTGCATCATTTCTCAACATTTGTGGGCCCTATTCTATTCATAATCTCTATATAAATGTTAACACACAGTTTTGAGCGGTGCTACGAAATTATTATCATTTCACCAACGAAATTATTTGACCAAAAATATCTATATAAAAACAATGGAAAACTAAATTTCTTAATCAATTCTTTGCCCACGGCGCTGGCAGAATAACCAGTCAAGAAAGAGAATAAATCTTTTGAGAATGTATTGGGTTGGGCGGATTGTATTATTGAAAGAATACTTATGTATTAAAATGAAGGGTAATTTGTTAAAATAAGCGACTTATTTTTGAACGAGGAGTTGGTTAAAGTTAGAGAGTGTGTTGAGTCAAATCAAGTTAATTTATAATCGAACTAATGGTTACATGGTTAAATGTATTTATATTTAGCTTCTTTGCCAGCCTGATTAAGAATGAAATAATGAGGGTATGCACTAGCAAGAATATTTTTAGTATTATTAAGTAACAAAAATGCTTTTAGTTATACATTGAGCAAATATCTTATCAAATATCAATTTGTCGGTTGGTTTCGGAAATGAAGTGTAGGTAGCAGCCCAAAAAGAATGGGCTCGCTATATGACTTTTGGCTTTTTGTCTATGGAAGTAGTGGTGGATGTGATGTCCTGGCCTCTTGGAATTTGTTTCTCCTGGTTATTTTTTGGTGCATTTATGCCATGATTCTTGAACCTGATGTATATGTTTTGTAATTCGGTTTCCTGTATTCTCACTCTTTTATGTTTCCATGTTGATGTATTCGTCTTTTTGCACAAGGTGCCTTTTCGGACATCTGACTTTTGCTTGTTTCTCTAAACTTCTTTTACTACACTTTTGTATCTTATGATGATTTTTATATTGTCTCAATATAATCTAAGATGCTTTTTTCTCTGAAAAAAAAATATCTTCATTTTTATCTTAAAATGTTTCCATCACTCTTTTTTCATTTACTATTTGCATCACTCTTTTCTAATTTCCTATTCTTACGACAACAATCTCAGTGATAATAATCTCGGTAATGGAAATTATCAATATTTTACAATACTCATACGACAATGGCGCATTTAAACGTGGGACATTGCCCATTACTCTTACAATAATAGCGCATTAGGAGATAGGGACATTGCCAATATCAAGCACCATTGTATTCAAGTTTAAGGAAGGTTAAGTTTGAGAAAGGTTGTATTTCTATTTTAGAAGTTCAAATTTCAGAACAAAAGGAAATTAAGAAATGCTTATTCCTTTCGGTTGTCATATCCATTGACAATTTGATCCAAATTTGTTAACAAAGCTATTTATTTTATCATCCAAATTTGTTAATAAAGCTATTTATTTTATCAAGTATTTTGTGATCAATGGATACTAAGAAATATTTAAGGAATGCAAATAAATACTTATTCTTTTCGGTTATCATATCCGTTAACAATTTAAGCCAAATTTATTAACAAAGTTATTTATGTTTATCAAATATTTTGTTTTTATGTGGTGATTAATGAGTGAAAATAGGTTGAATAGGAAATATATTGGCATTTTCTCCACAGTAAGAGATTTTTTTTAATGTGGAAAGAGAATTTATTCAAACTCTTCTCATAAAAAAATCAAAACTATGATTCAATAAAATTAAGCATATCTTTTGTGTATATTTTTTTCAAATCTGTAGAAATTTTGAATAATTTAACACATATTCAACAGAGATTATCCTGATCATGTACTATTGCGGAATACATACACAATACATAAGCTCCTCTACGTTGATCATCAATATAGCAGCATCAATAACAATAAAACATCAAGAGCATTCACACATTAACACAGTATGTATCCCGGGGAAAGCATCTCGTTAAAAACCCCAACTATCTGTATATTAATGATTGAGTCATATAACATTACACAGCATAATACTTCTCACAAGTATCTCCACCTCTGTTACACACAATACAGCTCAGATCTGATCTCCAAATCTCTTCCACTGCTTGCCTGCCTCCACTGCTCAATACCTGCTCAAGAACTGATGAGAATGGCTTACCAAACTCGTTTTTCACCTGCAAAATAGTCACTCACACTTTGTTGGACATGAGCACAAGCTATAATGTGGGCAAATACGTGAGCAAACTCATTGTCATACTCAATCCCTTGATTGTGCAAGATCTGGTGCACAACTATAGTCACAACTGATAGCAATCTGATTCTCTACCACCTGTCCCTGTTGAACTGAACATGCACTGACATGCAACTGAGTTAACTGATGTATTCATTAGTTGTATTATGAGTTAATAACTTGTGAATTAATTAATAACTAATTCACCCAACTCATCTCTAGTCTATTTGCCATTTAGACTAAATACAACCAGTTTAACAAAGCTAAACTGAACACAACTCCATCAACTCCACAATCAACTCCATCAAACTCAACTGATTGAGTTCTAACTGAAGTCATGCATGCAACAACTCAACTGACTCATAAGAAAAGTGTATTTCCTTCTGACAGCTGCACGTGCCACCTCTGTAGCTCAAACTGAAGTGCTCCAAGAGAATAAGATCAAGTTTATAGTCCAAATATTATTATGAGACAACAATATTTGACTTTTCTATTTTTGACAGCCAGTCTAAAAATAGACTTTGATCACTCACACTGTGATCACTCACACTTTCATCAAAAATAGAAGTCCATCTATTTTTTTTTTCCCAACTTGATCAATCATCCATAAACAACAACCTGCAATCCATAAACATGATTCATATGTCTAAAAATAGACATAGTCTAAAAATAGACTTGCGCCAAAAATAGCCTGCGGGCCCACTTAGTGAAGGCGACTCTTTTCACTAAGCTCCATCATCTTGTTGCAATCTCAACACTCCCTCTCGACATGATATGGATTATCAGCAACCCCTATCCTACCTCGGTGGTACTCGAATTTGCTCTTGGTGAGAGCCTTCGTCAGAATATCAACATCCTGATCCTCCGTTGGAATGTACGAAAGTAACATGATCCTCCGCTGCACACAATCTCTGATATGATGGTACCTGATGTCAATATGTTTAGATCTATCATGAAATACAGGATTAGCCGAGAGTTTAATGCAACTCTGGTTATCACAGTAAATCACAGTAGGATCCAAATGAGAACCGAACAAACCAACCAGGATCTTCCTCATCCATATAGCCTCGCATGCAGCCAAACTTGCTGCCATATACTCGGCCTCCGCTGAACTGAGTGCCACGGATCTCTGTTTCCTGCTGTACCAAGAAACTGCTGTCGATCCAATACTGAAGACCCCTCCTGATGTGCTCTTTCTGTCTGTTGGGCTCCCTGCCCAATCTGCATCCGTGAAGCCACATAGCTTCACCTCATCCTCCTGTCTGTACCACAAACCATATCCCGATGTGCCTCTCAAGTAGCACAATACATGCTTGCCCGCCTTCCAAAAGAGCTTGGTAGGCTTAACCATAGCTTGTGAAATCTGGTTAACTGCATAGCATATATCAGGTCGTGTATTGACCAAATACATCAGCGAACCCACCAACTGTCGATAAACAATGGCATCCACTTCTTCTCTCGAAGTGGCATCCTCCTTCCTCCAACCTCCAGGAAGAGGAGTATCAACAGGCTTGCAGCCATGCATGTTGAACTTCTCCAGTATCTCTCGAGCATACTTGCCCTGAGAAACAAACAGTCCACCACTGCGCTGCCATATTTCCAATCCCAGGAAATAGTGAAGGAGGCCCAAATCCTTCATCTCAAACTCTGTAGCAAGATCCTTCTTGCATGACAGTATCAACAGCTCATCACCCGTTAGAATCAAATCATCAACATACAGTGCAATGATAAGCAACTTACCCTCCACCACAATCTGGTATAGGTTCGGATTCGCCTCGCTCTTGGAGAATCCAAGTCCTGTGAAATAGCTGTCTATCCGTGTGTACCAAGCACGTGGTGCTTGCTTCAACCCATACAACGCTCTCTTGAGCCTGCACACATGCGACTCGCTGCTGAAGACTTCAAAGCCTTCGGGTTGCTCAATGTACACCTCCTCCTCAATGACTCCATTGAGGAACGCAGTCTTCACATCCATCTAATGAATGTGCCATCCCATCTGCGCTGAGAGAGCAAGAATCGTCCGTATGGAAGAATACCTTGCGACAGGTGCAAAGGCCTCCTCATAATCGATCCCCTCAATCTGTGAAAAGTCTCGGGCAACAAGTCTTGCCTTGTACTTCTCCACACTCCCGTCAGCTGCCTGCTTAACTTTGTAGATCCATCTTGAACCCACCACTGATTTCCCTTCTGGTCTAGGAACAATCTCCCATGCACTATTTCTGACAATAGAATCATACTCTTCCACCATGGCGTCTACCCATGCAGGATCCTCCACAGCTTCCTCGAAAGAGGATGGCTCAGTCACAACACACTTGCTCATAAGAGCCATGTATCCAGTGTACTGATCAGGTGACTGTCTCTGCCTGCGTTGGGCTGTAGGTGGTCCTACAACTTTCTCTGCGTCTTGAGCCAGTCGCTCAGCTTCTGTCAAGCGCTTTCGCCCTCTGATGGTTGGCGCTGCATGTGTGGTCTCTTCCACTCCATGAACCTCGTCCTGTGGCTGATCCACGTCCTGAAGCTCATCCTTAGGAACTAATAGCTCCTCATCTGCATGCAAGTGTAGCTCCCTCTCAAGCGAACACTTCATGGCTTTCTCCTCCTGAAATTTTATATCCCGTCGCACAACAGTTTTACCATTGTCTGGAAAATACACACGATAGTTGTGGGGCGTATCAGTGTACCCCACAAATATCCCAACCTCTACGGTCGGCTCCAACTTCTTTCTGGCATCCTTCGTCACATGCATGTAAACGTTAGCACCAAAAATCCTCAAATGAGAAAGATCAGGCTTCTTACCAGAATAAGTCTCCTCGGGTGTACTCATGCCAAGTATCCTATGAGGACAACGGTTCTGCACATAAACTGTTGTATTGCATGCTTCCGCCCACAAGTGAAGGGGTAGGCCCTGATCATGCAACATTGCCCGTGCAGAACCCACAATCGTTCTGTTCTTCCGCTCAGCTACCCCGTTCTGCTGTGGGTTATGGGGAGCTATGAGCTCTCTACGAATCCCTTCTGCCTTGCAGAAATCCTTGAACTCGTCCGAGATGTATTCACCACCATTATCGCTCCTAAGAGCCTTCACCTTCTTCCTCGACTCCTTCTCGACCAGTGCTTTGAATTCACAGAACTTTGAATATGTCTCACTCTTCTTCTGCATGAAGAAGATCTAGCACTTACGAGAGAAATCATCAACAAAAATCACATAATACCTGTGTTTTTTTGTCGAAGAAACTGAGAAAGGTCCACACACATCTGTGTGAATTCTCTCAAGGATCGTCGTGGCGCGACTATCCTTCTTGTGAAAGGTGGCTTTCACAAACTTCCCCAAAGTACACCCCTTGCACTGATCTGACTGCGCAAGTGTGCCTTTAGGAAGCCCTATAGTGATCTGCTGCAGTATCTTCAAGGCTCCATGGTGAAGGTGACCCAATCTCCTGTGCCACAACTCGCCATCATCCCGGCTCACCAATCCTTCTTCCTTGCCTGCCATTGCTGCGCATCCATCTACATGCAACTGATAAAGGTTCCTCACTCGAACCCCTATCTTCCGGGTCTCACCAGTTGTCTTGTTGCGCAGGAAGGCCTTTCCCTCGCTGAAAACAACATCATACCCCTTATCTTCTAACATCGCCACTGAGATGAGATTCTTCTTCAATCCTGGAACATGCATGACTTCCTTCAATACAAAGGGTTTACCAGACTCCCTCTCAAAGGAAATGGTACCGATACCGGTCGCACTGTATCTACCATCATCGCCCATCTCGATGTGCACTCCAAGATCCTTGTCCTCCAGATCAGAGAACAAATCTCTATCTCCCGTCATGTGAAAAGACGCACCACTATCCAAGAACCACACTGATCCCATCACACTTGAAACCAAGCATGCGATCAATGAAAAATCAAGCTCAAACTGAGAAGCTAAGGCCTCTCCCCCTGCAGATCCAGCAGCTTGCTTGTTCTTCTTCTTCTGCGGACAATTTGTGGCATAGTGTCCGTGCTGGTGACAGTGAAAACACTTCACCTTGGACATATCCTGTTTCTTGCCTTTCGCACCAGACTAAGAAGCTTTCTTGCTCTTCCCTTTCTTTGCTTTGGTAGCCAAAGCACAATTCTCTTCATCAGATACCTTTGATGAAGATCCATTCTCACCTTTATTGTTACTGAGTTTATCCTTGAGCGTCAGGTCGCTCTTGCTTTGGAATAACATTTGCAATTCGTTGAAAGACATTTCAACAACACTGCTGCAAATTCGATTTTCCACCAGCTCCAAACTCAACCGCCTCCGATCTAAAATTCGTGAGAACACAATATTTCTCGTACAGAGATTGACTGTATGGGCATTCACCGGATATCTCACCTTCCAAAGGAAGGATGAATCCAGAGGCTACCTGGCCCGATTACAGACTCTGCCTGAAGAAATAGAATGTAAACACTTCTTGAATAGTAGATCTGATGATCAACAGCTTTGATACCATGTAGAAACTTTTTCTACAATTATCTAGCTCGCTCTGATACCATGTAGAAATTTTGAATAATTTAACACATATTCAACAGAGATTATCCTGATCATGTACTATTGCGGAATACATACACAATACATAAGCTCCTCTACGTTGATCATCAATATAGCAACATCAATAACAATAAAACATCAAGAGCATTCACACATTAACACAGTATGTATCCTGGGGAAAGCATCTCGCTAAAAACCCCAACTATCTGTATATTAATGATTGAGTCATGTAACATTACACAGCATAATACTTCTCACAAGTATCTCCACCTCTGTTACACACAATATAGCTCAGATCTGATCTCCAAATCTCTTCCACTGCTTGCTTGCCTCCACTGCTCAATACCTGCTCAAGAACTGATGAGAATGGCTTACCAAACTCGTTTTTCACCTGCAAAATAGTCACTCACACTTTGTTGGATGTGAGCACAAGCTATAATGTGGGCAAATACGTGAGCAAACTAATTGGCATACTCAATCCCTTGATTGTGCAAGATCTGGTGCACAACTATAGTCACAACTGATAGCAATCTGATTCTCTACCACCTGTCCCTGTTGAATTGAACATGCACTGACATGCAACTGAGTTAACTGATGTATTCGTTAGTTGTATTATGAGTTAATAACTTGTGAATTAATTAATAACTAATTCACCCAACTCATCTCTAGTCTATTTGCCATTTAGACTAAATACAACCAGTTTAACAAAGCTAAACTGAACACAACTCCATCAACTCCACCAAACTCAACTGATTGAGTTCTAACTGAAGTCATGCATGCAACAACTCAACTGACTCATAAGAAAAGCGTATTTCCTTCTGACAGCTGCATGTGCCACCTCTGTAGCTCAAACTGAAGTGCTCCAAGAGAATAAGATCAAGTTTATAGTCCAAATATTATTATGAGACAATAATATTTGACTTTTCTATTTTTGACAGCCAGTCTAAAAATAGACTTTGATCACTCACACTGTGATCACTCACACTTTCATCAAAAATAGAAGTCCATCTATTTTTTTTTTTCCCAACTTGATCAGTGATCCATAAACAGCAACCTGCAATCCATAGACATGATCCATATGTCTAAAAATAGACTTGCGCCAAAAATAGCCTGCGGGCCCACTTAGTGAAGGCGACTCTTTTCACTAAGCTCCATCATCTTGTTGCAATCTCAACAAAATCTTGAAAAAACTATAAAATTTAATATAATTTAAAATATGGGGAAACATAATATTATTATAAAATATTTTCATTCAAATTCCAATACTTTTTGTACTTACTTAAATCCTTTACGATGTTATATCTGTAATTCCTTCAATGTCTATTAAAAAAAAATGGATATACATGTTTGGTTAGTTTTAATTAGAAGCATTATAAAACATCAATAATCTAACTTTCATCTTGCTTGATTGATTTATGATATTATAACCTAGTGTAAAGGAGATGTAAAAATATTCCACCCTCACTCTCAACCATAAATAAAATATTTAGATGTCCACATAATATAATTTTATATCAACTTTAAAGAAAAATAAAGTAATAATTCTTATACTTATAAAAATATTTCAATAGGACTTAATTAATTGAATATCTATGTTAACTAATATATTTTAATATCAATTTTATATAAAAAGAAAGAGGAAAAAAATTAATATTGACCATAATAAAATATTCCAGAACCCAAAAGAAGATAGTTAAAAAAAATACATTTACTTCAAAATGGTAATAAAAGGAAGATATGCAATTCATTCAATTTTTAATATCAAATTTAAATATATGGGTTTTAAAAAAATATTAATAATAATAAATATTCAATATAGATTATAAATAAAATATTTTAATATGGAGAGTTAATTAATATTGATGAGTATTTAAAAAAATACTAATAACAAGAAAAAGATTAAAATGTGAACAACATGATCCATAAATAAAATATTTCAATCTTCATGTAAAATAAAATATTCTAATGTCTATTATGTATATATTATATATGGTTTTAGAAAAAATAAGTATATATTAGTTAAAACAATTAGAGAACAAAAAAAAAAAATTATGGTTAAAACATTCAAAGTAATCTAACTATTTTACATTTTGATCAACAATTTTGTTTAAAATCTAGCAAATATTTGTTAGATTTGTAAGTTTAACATTTACAATCTACACAACCTAAATGTTAAAAGAAATTGTCAAGAAATTAAATCCATTTATATATTAAAAAATACAATTTAAACAATAAAAGTTTATATATACATATATTGATATATATAAATCTAGTATAGATTTATCTACATTATTAACAATCTGTTTGCACTAAAAATTTATTAAACATCTTAAAAAAATCAAATTTGAAAAAAAAAAACCAAAAATAAATTTATATAAATAATTAAATTAAAAACTTAAAAATAAAAATAAAAAATTTCTTTCCATTTTATTATATACCCATGTGAAAAACTTTATTTATTTTACTATCCTAAAAGCACAAAATATTAAAAATAAAAATAAATCAAACTTTAACCAACCATTACATGGAAGTAATTTTTCTCTAAAACGTTTGACACAAAGAGTAGGCTATCGAGATTAGGGACACATGTCAATTTCTACTGCAAACTCACACATTACATTAGACATATAGACATAGTAAACTTTCCAACGGACTATCGATTCATTCAAATCCCCAAAACCAGCGTTGTATAGGGTCTTACTTACAATTCGGGTTCGAATGATCTTTCGACCGACTTCACTCCACAAAGCTTCCTTTTCTCTGGCCCCACTAAACCTAGTTGTCTTTCTTCTTCTTCTTCTTTCTTTTTTTTTAAGTACAGGGTTGTATATGTTTATCGTTAAATTTGGGTATATTAATTATTTAATGATGAGTATATACAGCTTCACTTATTTAATTTTTATTGACAAATTATATATTTGTAGACAAAAAACTTTAAATTTCAATGAATCCAATTGTAGACACATTAGATTTGAAAATAAACTAGAAAACTTTTCAAAAAATTATATTTAAAGACTACTCCATTTTATTTTACTAAGTTAAAATATTTACATAACATATCAAACCAACACAATATTAAAACTATTTATTATTTAATTGAAAAATAAAAAATAATATTAAAACTATTTGTTATTTAATTGAAAAATAAAAAATAAAAAAAACTTTTCGGTAATTTATAGAAAAGTCAATAAAATAAATATTAATATGTAAATTTTAAATATACTTAAAAAATGACGTTTTAAAAATATCAGGCAAATTTTAAAAATAACAGCAAATAATGGTTAAAAAAGTGAAATATAGATAAACAGGCGATTGATGGATTTTGCGTGAAGGCTGTGTGAGAAGGGCCACAGCTTTGTGAAGTGAGGTGCAATGCAGATATATGTGAAGAGCCATTCGCCGACGTGGTCCTTTCGTTGAACACAGTCCGACATGGTCACAATCAAATGGAAAATGTAAAGGACACTTGATTTCTCACCAAACGTGATTTAAGTGCTTCTGATTTGGTCAGCATTGAATTTGTATGTACTATCACCCAATGCCTCGCTGCATCATTTCTCAATCTTGGACCACTCTCAACTGTTGTGGGCCCTATTCTATTCGTTATTTCGTTATTTCTATCCAGAGCCAGCCAAGAAATATAAATGGATTTTTCAATATAAATTTCCATTTATTTGAAGGCGG
Organism: Pinus tabuliformis; assembly: GCA_031772625.1. Taxonomy (NCBI): domain Eukaryota; kingdom Viridiplantae; phylum Streptophyta; class Pinopsida; order Pinales; family Pinaceae; genus Pinus; species Pinus tabuliformis. The sequence goes on along the minus strand of CM062811.1, from coordinate 402,735,722 downwards.
CTATGGTTAGAAACGCTGAATGCAATAGCGGCATACAAAACGTCAAGATTGAAAAATCATGCAGCTAGTTAGTGGGAGATAATAGATATCACTTTAGATTTATTTAATTCAAGGCCTACGACGTGTATAAAGAGATCACATCTCTAAATGTGCATTTTGATCTAAAATTAGATGAATGGGGCAACAATGTTATATTTTCAAATTATCATAATTATGTATATTTTTGGATTGTACATCATAGTTTGAAAGAGTGTGCAGTGGCCGTCTTGTTTGTACTATCATAAAATCTTGGATTGTACATCATAGTTTGAAAGAGTGTGCAGTGGCAGTCTTGCTTGTACTATCATAAAATCGAGCATTTTTGTGCGTGGAAACCATTGGTGACAGAATGAAGGTAACAAAGGGGCCAAATGTACAAATAGAAATATGTGATAATCTAAGTTATGTTATGCCAAAAAAATCATTATATGGAATTTATTTGTAAGTGTTATGCCCAAAAATCATTATATGGAATTTATTTGTAAGTAGAGAGCACGAATTCAACAATTCAAAGCCATAACAAATCCAGTATTATGCTCAAAAATCATTATATGGAATTTATTGGTAAGTAGAGAGCAAGAATCCAACAACTCAAAGCCATAACAAATCCAGTGAATGACTCACAAATTTTTAATTGTTTATTTATAAGGTTATTTGTCACATCTCTTTAAACAACAATAATTATAAACAAACTTTTGATTTCATTCATTTATAAAGTATTAATGCCCAGGATATTATATGGCCACATGTAAATTACATATTCTATGCATATTACTCGTAATAATATATATATTGATTTGTTGTAATAATGGTTTACATATTTCGTATGATTTTAAGTTTGATGATTCTATAATTTGACATAATGAACCTTGGATTCCCACCCCCAAGAGTTGACGGGAGTAGACTTCTGGACTCTTCCGGTTTCTTCCAGCTGTTCATCACCTTCTCGGTATGATCGCCTCATCAACGATCCTTTATGGCTCAACTCCATCGGACAGCTAAGAGTATTTTCCTTAATTCCTTTTTCCTACGCATCCTCAGGCATTTTTGGCATTTCTCTCTTTATCTGGCAGAGCTACCCGTTCCACGTCATGACTTCAGGGTTTGTCTCTGGTTCGCATTTACTTCTTCATGTTGTTGATGATACATCCCTTACTCTATCGTAGTTTCATTGTGGCTTCTTGCTCGGTGGTTAGTTCACTGAGACAAACCTGGTGCTTCTTCCTTGGACGAATTTCACACAATATACCAATCCAGGTAATAGAATGTCTGTTTGTTTTTAATATTTTCGTTTCGTAACTGACATTTGTTAGCTCTTCTTTTAATAATTAACAGTGCTTACTATTTTGGTTAGGTTTCGCCAAAGGCTTCCAGCAACAGGAAAATGATCATTCTAGGTCGAAACCCTACCTCCCTGTGCCAGTCCGCGGGTTTGCAATCTCAATGGGCCATCCAATCTCCGGGTAATGTGAAAGATTATCTGGAAAATTCTTGGAACGAAGAGGTTCAAAATCTTAAGGCTTTAGTTGGCCTAACTTTGCCAACTTCTTGTTTAATCCTTGGACTGTTCGTAAAACTTGTCAATTGTTGTTTATACATTTTCTGGATCCAGTGTATAGATGCCCAGGGAAATATATTTATTGACTCTGCTCATAAAGCCGTCGTTTTGTTTAAATTTAAGTTCTAGGTATGCATCCCGAGATGGGTTGTTAGTTTTCCCTTCAAATCATGTTGTAATTTAACTTATGGAAGTCATGGAAGGATGGTTTTTGTAATCCGGCTTCCCTGATTCGAACAAAACTTTACTATGCCGAACCTTTGTTCTTTGCATGTTTGTTAATTATCTAATTTTTGTGTATTTGAAAGGATTTCGAAATTCTTACTTAGCATAGGGCTTATATTTTACAAAGTTTTTATAAGGTTTTCAATCCGAGTTGGCTTGTCCTTCTCTGGTATTATGAGGGCATTAGTCAATTAACCAATTTCAAGGTTTTGTATTTCACGCAATATTAATATATGTTTCGTTGCCAATTTCGCATTCATACTACTACGCGGTTGGGGTTTTTACCCATTTCTTAACAAGAATTCGTTTTATGCGTACCTTTGTTACTTTCTATGGCATAAACTTGTTAGTCTTATTTCTCAGCAGTTTCATATATATTTGGTTTAAAATTCTTTTCCTCCGCATTAATTTCCGCATGATAAGACTTAGTTTGGTATTTGTATTAGTTCCCATTCTGCCCTATCTGTTAGGATGAATATATTTCGGGTTTTCTTCTTAGAGTGAACTCAATAAGCCTGATTGGCTGTAGAATTTTATCTATTGTTTCCACTTGTTTTTAGTAGCTAAAGGGTATGAAAGTGTGGAAACCCTACAACAATAATTTTCCTATCTGGAATGTTAGCAAATAATACCGTTTCCTTTCTAGAATTGAGAATTCCTTTGCTAGGAAAGTTTTCTAACAGTTTCATTATTTACTAAGAGGTTGTTTGCTTTTCTAACTTCCATTCATAAAGATTTGTATATATTAAATTCTAATCTCTTTTATAGTTTTCCACTATGGTTTTTCTTTAAAGTTTGCACATTCTTGCTAGACAGCTAATATGCCAAAATATTTCTAAAGACAAACTTTGGACTTTACTGAAATAAGTCATATATTTATTTCATACAGAATTCAAAGTTTTATTTTTTTAACAGTATGTTTTCATGTTCCAAGATATAAATACTTATCTTGTTTATGTAGAATTTACTGTTGTCCTCTTGGACCAAGTTCAACTATAAGTTGACAAATTTCCTCCCAACCATGAGACTCGCTTTCAGGCCAAAGTCTCCCCCCGAGCTATTGCTCACATGAGAGATGATTTCCTGTAAGACTAACAATCTTATCATTTCACTGCTATCTGGTCTTAACCAGACTTAGCTTTTGGTTCCGTCTGACATATCAACACGGAAACATCTCCTTTACTTCTCCCTTCTTCATCTCAGGTACCAATACCCTCTTGATTTCTTCCCAGAGAATAAATCTTCAAGAAAGTAGTTAGGGATAGGTAACTACATAGCCTGACTACTTGACATGTGAGAGTTACAAGATTTGTTATCACCCAAAACTTTGTTTCATGCATAACTTAATCAAAATTTTAAATGTATAAATTTAAATAGTAATATCCAGTTTGTTTAACTGCAGTAATTAAATATTTACAATTACTGGGGACATCACATCTTCCCCCCTAAGATTAAACATCGTCCTGATGTTTCTCTGTTGAAAGAAAATTTGGAAAGGTCTCCTTCATGACCTGTTCATCCTCCCAGATGGCCTCCTCTGGCCAAGGTGTTGCCATTGCACTTTAACCTGCGTGATAACTCGTCTCCGCAACATTACTTCTCTCCAATCGAGTATACCCAGGGGTTCGACCAGGAACTCACCTTCCGGTTCAACCTACACATGATAAAATAAATTTAGTCAACCCTTTTCTTTGGTATTCTGTCTTGGTAATTATTTATAATGCTTTATAAATAATCTACTTACCTGTATATCCTGCCAATTGATTATATGCTTGGGATAATAAATATACTTTTTTAACACAGAAACATGAAAAAAATTATGCACACATATGTGGTTGGGCAAAACACGTTGATAAGCCACAGGTCCAATTCGACCCAGGATTTGGAAAGAACTGCAAAATCGGGGTGCTAATTTAGCACACCCATCCCAATGTAGAGTACTCTTCTTAGCTCGTATACGAACATAAACATGATCCCCGACTTGAAACTCTCGAAAACTTCTCTTTCGGTCAGCGAAATTTTTTTGTTGAGCTTGAGCAGTCTTTAAATTGGAGTACATCTTTTTAACCATAGCTTCCATATCTTTTAACATGTCAGGACCCATCATTAACTTATCCTCTGGTCTGCTCCAACTCGATGGTGTCCTACACCTGCGTCCGTATAATACTTCAAACGAACTCATTTGCAAGGATTTATGGTAACTATTATTGTCAGCAAACTCCACTAAATGTATATAATCCTCCCACTTAAAAGGTTGGTGCATTACGTAAGTCCACAACATGTCTTCAACTATCTGATTCACCCGCTTAGTTTGGCCATCTATTTGAAAGTGATAGGCAATGCTAAAATGTAGTTGTGTGCCTAAACCTCCAAATAATGCTTTCCAAAAGGCTGATGTGAATTTTACATCACAGTCGGAAATTAAAACCTTTGATATTTCATGTAGCCTAAAAATATTTTGCATAAATATATTAACAATTTGAACAACCTTAAAAGTACATTGTACTGGTATGAAGTGAGCAGACTTGTTCAACTTATCTACCACCACAATTATTGAATCATTCTACTTTTTAGACTTAGGTAGTCCTGTAATAAATCAATGGAAATAGTTTCCCATTTCCATTCCAGTATGGGAAATGGGTGGAGTAGTCCAGCTGGGTGCTGGTGTTCTACTTTCACTTGTTGACACTCCAAACCGCAAGCCAAATATTTGGCCACCTCTTTCTTCATACCGGGCCAGAAATATTCCTTTATGAATGTAGTGATTAATTTTTGATATCTGGGATGGTCGGCTCAAGGAATTTTATGGTATTCGTCTAAAATTAATTGTTTAATATCTTTTTGGTTTGGCACATACATTCTTCCTTTGTAAATCAACATACCTTCTTGATTTACCTCATATCTCAGTTGTTGTTTTCTGTTGTTTGGTTTTTTTTTCTTGCTGCCATAACATCTTATATTCAGGATCTTGTATTGTTGCTCCTTTAATATGTTCTTTAAAAGTGGTATGTACCTCACTAAAAGAAATTCCATAAATGTAGTTTACCTTCCGACTTAAGGCATCCGCAGCTCGATTTTATTTTCTTTTTATGTGTTTTATGTCAAAGTCAAATTCACTCTGGAAATCGATCCAACGGGCTTGCCTAGCATTCATAGTAGGTTGCTTGAAATAGTTAGTTAAACTACGATGATCTTTCATTAATAAAAACTTCTTACACAACAAATATTGACTCCACATTTTAATAAATGGATTACTGCCGTCAACTTCATGTTGTAAGTCAAATACTTTTGTTCATGCTCCTTAAGTTTCCTAGACTCATAAGCTACAACGCTGCCTTCTTGCATTAGCACGCCACCAACTCCTTCCTTGTTGGCATTTGTACATACAACATATCATTTATTTGGGTTTGCAATAATCAGAACAAGTGCAGTAGTAAGTGATTTAGCTGGTCAAAACGTTTTTGACAATCCGTGGTCCAAGTGAATATTTTTCCTTTCTTTTGCGAAAAGGTAATAGGGTATGCCACCTTGGAAAAACCTTCAACAAACCTCCTATAGTACCCATCTAGACCCATGAATGATCTTATATCAGCAACATTCTTTGGTACGAGTCATTCCATGATGCTTTTGATTTTCTCTGGGTCCACAGCTATCCCCTCCTTGGTAATGATATGTCTTAAATATTGAATTTGTTTCTTAAAGAAATCACATTTTTTGTACTTGGCATACAACTGATGCTCCCTCAGGGTTTGTAGAACAATCCGACATGTTCCTTATGCTCCTCTATATTTCGAGAATAAATCAATATATTATCAATAAAGATTAGTACAAACTTATCCAAATATTGATGAAAAACATTATTCATTAGACACATAAAAGTTGTTGGAGCGTTAGTTAACCCAAATGGTAACACAATGAACTTGTAATGCCCATAGCAAGTTCTAAAGGTTGTTTTGGCTATATCTTCTTCCTTTATTCTAATTTGATGGTACCCTGAGCAAAGATCAATATTCGAAAATACAGTTACTCCCTTTACTTGGTCAAACAATTCATCAATACGAGACAAAGGGTATTTATTTTTAACTGTTACCTTGTTTAGCTGTTGATAGTCCATGCACATCCGTAAGGTTCTATCTTTCTTCTTGAAAAAGAGTACAGGGGATCCCCAAGGTGAGACACTTGGGCATATATATTTTTTATCAAGCAGTTCCTGTAACTGCATTTTCAATTCAATGAGTTCTGGTACACTCATGCAATAAGGGGCTCAAGATACCGGGGCAGCTCTAGGAATCAGCTCAATGGTGAAGTCTGTATTCCACTTTGGAAACAGTCTTGGAATCTCCTTGGGAAATATGTCTGGAAACTCTTGTACCACAAGTATATTTTCTAAAGTACCAGATTTTTCTATTGAATTGATATACCCCACCTGTATAACATATATCTGAGATCCCTTTCGAATACAATTTGCTAATTAGGAGGCTGTTACAGATCTTATTTTTAATGGTCTTCGTATATCCTGAATTTCTTGTTTCAAACCTCTTCATCTATGTAATTAATAATTTTGTCTTTACAATTAATGAGGGACCAACGCTTCTCCAGCAAGTCTATTCCTATTAGAACATCATATGACACTAATGGAAAGAGATTTAGATCTGCCATAATAGGCTAACCTACTAGTTTCAGAGTTAAATTGCTAACTTTAGCCAACACCCTTCTTTTTGCTCCTGTGGCGAGTTGTTCTAGCCAAGGGCTTTTAAATTTAACAGATTGCAAATGACATTGCTCAACCAATTTTGGACTTATATAACTCAAAGTAGCTCTTAGATCAATTAAAATAGATACGGTTTAGTCGAAGATCTTGCCTTCGAACTCCACCATTTTTGGTTGGTATTCTGCCTGAAGATATTTGAGGGCAGCATTGATTTTAGGAATATTCCTTGCTACTTCTCCCACAATTGATGCTTCTTGAATCAGTGCCACTTTATCTATTCCCTTGCGGTACAAACAATTTTAAACATAATGTAGTCCTCCACATCCCTAACATTGTACTGGGGGTCTAGCTGCTATCTCCACTTCTGTTTTTCCAGATTGTTCATTTGTTTTGGACTCACTTTGAAATTTGAATCTGGGTTGGTTTCTGCTCATATTTATGTTTAGTTGACTTTTATGGGGTCCCTTGCTGATAGCAGTCTTATTTCCTTTGCTTCCAGAGACAAACTTAATTCCCTTTTTATTAGACCACCTCTTTCCTCCATCACCCTTTGGTCTGTTTTGCTGATAACATAGACGAGATTTTTGTATAACCTCATCCATGGTCTTCAGATTGTCAAATTCGAGATGTTCCTTCATGAATAATGACAAACTAGTGATAAATCTTTGTACTTTTGCTTTCTCTTCTCGTATGTAAGGACCATATCATAGTAAGGATGTGACTTTTGTTATGAATTCAGCTTTAAACAACTGACCCAATCGAAGGTCATGAAACTCTTTCACCTTCTCATCATAAAATCTTTCAGTTAAGTATTTTTCCTTAAAATACATTTGAAACTTTTCCCAAGTCACACTATGCTCACTAACTCCACGCACCATCTTCACCTCCTCCCACCACGAGGTGGCCTTTCCTTGCAACTGATAAATGGCTAAGCAAGCCTTCAAATTATGATCATATTCATAGAACTGGAAAAACTTATTCATGTTGATAAGTCAGGCTTCAGCAACTTCCTCCTGTTCACTATCAAATAGGGGAGGTTTGATCTTTCGAAATTCATCTTGCAACTCAATTTTCTGTCGTTTTTTCGTTTTAATACATTATCAGATTCCTCTTCTTGGATCTCTTTGCCCCCTTCTGTGTCCGAGTTTTCATTTTTGAATTCCTGCTCTCTAGACATGTTTCCATGCTCAGGACTGGGAATCGGTTGCCATTGATACGACCTATCAGACAATTTTTTTCATAATTTTCTCCTGTTCTTGCATCAGTCTTTCGTTATCTGCCCACAACCTAGCCATTTCGTCCTTTAATTCTTGCATAATTTCGAAAATAGTAGCGTTGGTATTACATGGCTCCTTTCCCAATTGTACCCATACCTCAGGATTGGCTTCTGGAAAGGATGTTGGTCCCATTCTTGTCACGGGTCTGTGGTGTAAGCCCAATCGTCAGGCGCATGCTGGTTGCTTTTCCTTCATTTTTTTCTACTCTTTGTCTCTCTATGCACATCACAAAAACTGTTATTCTTTTGAACCAGAGTTCTCAGTTTTGCAACCTGATCACTCTGATACCACTTGTTGCATCTCTCTAAATAACAATAATTACCACAGTATATTGCTAAACATAAAAAAAACTTTTGATTTCATTCATGTATAAAGTATTAATGACTAGGATATTATATGGCCACATGTAAATTATTGTTTAACACATATTCTATGCATATTACTCGTAATAATATATATATATTGATTCGTTGTAATAATGGTTTACATATTCCGCATGATTTTAAGTTTGATGATTTTATAATTTGACATAATGAACCTTGGATTCCCACCCCCAAGAGTTGGCAGGAACAAACTTCTGGACTCTTCCGATTGCTTTCTAGTTGTTCATCACCTTTTCAGTATGGTCTCCCCATCAACGGTCCTCTATGGGTCAACTCCATTAGACGACTAAGAGTATTCTCCTTAATTCCTTTGTTCGACGCATCCTTAGGCAATTTTGGAATTTCTCTCTTTATCTGGCAGAGCTACTCGGTTCTGGGTCATGGCTACGAGGTTTCTCTCTGGTTCACATTTGCTTCTTCATGCTGTTGATGATACCTCCCTTGCTCTGTCGTAGTTTCGTTGTGGCTTCTTGTTGGGTGGTTAGTTCACTGAGATGGCTTTGGTGCTTCTTCCTTGGAATAATTTCACATAGTATACCAATCCAGGTAATGGAATGTCTGTTTGTTTTTACTATTTTCATTTTGCAACTAACATTTGTTAGCTCTTCCTTTAATAATTAACAACACTTATTGTTTTGGTTAGGTTTCGCCGCAGGCTTCTAGCAGCAGGAGAATGATCATTCTAGGTTCAAACCCTACCTCCCTGTGCCAGTTTGCGGGTTTGCAATCTCAATGCTCCATCCAATCTCCGGGTTATGAGAAAGATTATCTGGAAATTTCTTGGAACGAAGAGGTTCAGAATCTTAAGGGTTTCATCGACTTAACTTTGCCGACTTATTGTTTAATCCTTGAACTATTCGTAAAACTTGTCAGTGGTTGGTTATACGATTTCTATATCCAGTGTATAGATGCCCAGGGCAATACATTTCTCGGCTCTCCTCATAAATCTGTCGTTTTGTTTAAATTTAAGTTATGGGTATGCATTTGGGATAGGTTGCTAGTTTTCCCTTCAAATCATGTTGTAATTTAACTTATGGCAGTTATGGAAGGATGATTTTTGTAATCCGGCTTCCTTGATTCGAACATAACTTTATTATGCCAAACCTTTGTGCTTTGCATGTTTTTTAATTATCTAATTTTTGTGTATTTGAAAGGATTTCGAAATTCTTACTCAGCACAGGTCTTATATTTTACAAAATTTTTATAAGGTTTTCAATCCGAGTTGGCTTGCCCTTCTCTGGTATTATGAGAGCATTAGTCAATTAACAAATTTCAAGGTTTTGTATTTCATGCAAGATTAATATATGTTTCGTTGCCAACTTCGCATTCATACTACTACGCAGTTGGGGTGTTTACCCATGTCTTAACAAGAATTCGTTTTATGCATTCCTTTGTTACTTTCTATGGCATAAACTTGTTAGTTTTCTTTCTCAGTAGTTCCATATATATTTGGTTTAAAATTCTATTCCTCCGCATTAATTTCCACATGATAAGACTTACTTTGGTATTTGTATTAGTTCCCGTTCTGCCCTATTTGTTAGAGTGGATGTATTTCAGGTTTTCTTCTTGGAGTGAACTCAATAAGCCTGATTGGCTGGAGAATTTTATCTACTGTTTCCGCTTGGCATTTTTAATAGCTAAAGGGTATGAAAGTGTGTAAATCCTACAAAAATAATTTTCCTATCTGGAATGTTTGCAAATAATATTGTTTCCTTTCTAGAACTAAGAATTCCTTTGCTAGGAAAGTTTTCTAACAGTTTCATTATTTACTGAGAGTTTTCTTGCTTTTCTAACTTCCATTCATAAAGATTTGTATATAATAAATTCTAATCTCTTTTACAGTTTTCCACTGTGGTTTTTCTTTAAAGTTTGCACATTCCTGCTAGATAGCTAATATGCCAAAATATTTCTAAAGACAAACTTTGGACTTTACTGAAATAACTCATCTATTTCTTTTATACATAATTCAAAGTTTTATTTTTTAATAGTATGTTTTCATGTTCCAAGATATAAATACTTATCTGGGTTCTGTAGAATTTACTGTTGTCCTCTTGGACCAAGTTTAGCTATAAATTGACAAGTTTCCTCCCAACCATGAGACTCGCTTTTAGGCCAAAGTCTCCCTCAAGCTGTTGCTCACATGAGAGATGCTTTCCTGTCTCACATGAGACTGTCTCACATGAGAGATGATTTCCTGTAAGACTAACAATGTTATCATCAGCTGGTCTTAACTAGACTTAGCATTTGGTCCCCTCTGACATATCAGCATAGAAACATCTTCTTTACTTTTCCCTTCTTCATCTCAGGAACCAATACCTTCTTGATTTCTTATCACCCAAACATTTGCTCTATGCATAACTTAATCAAAATCTTAAATGTATAAATTTAAATAGTAATATCCACTGCAGTAATTAAATATTTACAATCACTGGGGACATCACATTATTTAAATGTTTTTATGAGTTGACATTATCTAAATGTTTTGTATAGTTTTTTTTTAGATTTTTAAAAATTTTATTTTGGCCAATATGAGAAAATTTTCATTTTTATGTTTAGATTTTTAAATTTTTTATTTTGACAAACATAAACAAAATTTCAACTTTGTTGATAGGCGGACATCCTTACACATCAATAATGTTAATGATGATTTTTTTTAAGAACTACCCTTTGTGAAATCACTGAATAAGTTTTATAATCATATCATTTGTCATTGTTCGAAAAGATCTCTGACTATATTGGTTTGTATATATGATTTGATAAATCATAGATCGCTGAATTCGATTAATCTGTCGTGGACATTGCTAATCTGAATTAAATTTAGAAACAACGAGAAATCTTTAAATCTTCCCTGACCATATTTATTGTATTTGGTAAATTAAAACATTTGAATCTGATCAAACTTTTGTACATTTTGCTAATCAGATATTGTAGATTATGTTTAACACAGTTTTGTGCGGAGGAAATTACAGCTACAAAATTATTATCAGTTGACCAACGAAATTATTTGACCAAAAATATCTATATAAAAACAATGGAAACTAATTTTTTTAATCAATGCTTTGACAACGGCATTGGCGGATTGTATCCAGTTAGGCTGATTGGCGGATAAATCTTTTGAGAATGTATCCAGTTAGGCGGATTGTACTATACAAAGAATACATATGTATGTATTAAAATGAAGGGGTAATCAAGAGTGCAATAATAAGGGTATGCATTAGGAAGAACATTTTTAGCATTATTATGTAACAAAAATGCCTTTAGTTATACTTTCGGCAAATATCTTACCAAATTTCAATTTGTTAGTTGATTTCCAAAAATGAAGTGCAGGTAAGTGTCTCTCATCTTTAGCTTAAAATTTTTCCATTACTCTTTTCTCATTTCCTATTTCTATCACTCTTTTCTAATTTCCTATTCTTACAACAATACTCTTACGACAATTGCGCATTCGGACATAGGGACATTGCTAATTACTCTTAGAACAATAGCACATTAAGACATAGGGAAATAGCCCATTACAAGTCACGGAATCGATATCAACCACCACTGCATTTAAGTTTAAGGAAGCTTGTATTTTACTCCTACATCAATAGCACATTAAGACATAGGGACATTGCCAATTACAAGTCAAGAAAGAGAATAAATCTTTTGAGAATGTATCCGGTTAGGCGGATTGTATTATACAAAGAATACATATGTATGTATTAAAATGAAGGGGTAATCAAGAGTGCAATAATAAGGGTATGCATTAGGAAGAACATTTTTAGCATTATTATGTAACAAAAATGCCTTTAGTTATACTTTGGGCAAATATCTTACCAAATTTCAATTTGTTAGTTGGTTTCGAAAAATGAAGTGCAGGTAAGTGTCTCTCATCTTTAGCTTAAAATGTTTCCATTACTCTTTTCTCATTTCCTATTTCTATCACTCTTTTCTAATTTCCTATTCTTACAACAATACTCTTACGACAATTGCGCATTTGCATAGGGACATTGCCAATTACAAGTCACGGAATCGATATCAAGCACTACTATATTTAAGTTTAAGGAAGGTTGTATTTTTATTTTAGAAGTTCAAATTTCATAATTAATTTTTTTTTTAAGAAATACATATTCCCTTGGGATGTCATATCCATTGAAAATTTGATCCAAATTTGTTAACAACGCTATTTAGGTCTATTAATTATTTTGTATTTTGTTTTTTGTGTGGTGATTAATGGATACTAAGAAATATTTAAGTATTTATGTGGTGTTTAATCAAAAGATATTTAGTAGTAAAGTGGAAGCCAATTTTTACCTTCACTATTTATGAATTTTCTTAAAGATATTGGGAAGGTTTTCAAGGTATACACACACCTCATGATAAGATTAACCAATTTCTATTGCTAAATGGATTCTATGAATATTTCTTAAGAGGATTAGATTCCAATTTGATTATGGTGGAGAATTATGGACAAAATCATTGCTACAAGGATGTTTAGATAAAACTTGTCAAAAGCTGATTTGTTGAAGCATCACAAGAAGGGTGTTCATTTCCTAATGTGGAGCATGCAATTCCTAAACTAGGACATGCATTTCTTAAGGAAAAGCATGTATTTTCTAAGGTAGGGTGTGCATTTCCTAAGACAAGGAGTGCATTTGCAAAGGAAGGGTGTGCATTTCTAGAGATAACGAATTCATTCCCTCAACGAACAGAACCAACAAATGATGTGCTCAATGCAAATGGAATGATGTATAATATAGGCCCAACATGTACAACAAATTTAGCTTACATAAAAATTTGCAAGTACATAATAGTTGGTGAAAATTCACATTGGATTGAATAAGTGAAAAATGTAACCCTTGATAACACCCTAATTTCAATCATTGGTCACAAAGACCACACACGAGATTGCCCCATACACAATGTTAGAGTTGTTTGACCAAAAATTGCTTCTGAATCATTCTATTAACACACTCTCTATTGAATTATTTTCAATATGTTGAAAATAGCAACAAGAAATGTTAAAAATAGCATCTAGAAATTCTAATTTAATTTGTCCTTGAACTAAATTATGAATTAAATCCAAATTATATTCTCATAGCAACTTGTAATAGTTAACTAAGTTAAGTTGACTTAGTTGGCTTAGGAAATTCGAGTTGGAAGTCTATCTAGAGTCATGTAGAGTGATCCCTAAATTTTAGGGGCCCACGTTGAGTGTTTTTTACTTGTAATTAATTAACTCAGTCTATCTAAGTTATAGTCAGTTAAACTAGATCCAACTGTTAAAGGAACTAGTATGCGGTTTATTATTGGGGACGACCACCAGTGCATCCTTAGTGCCACACTAGTTAATTGAAGTTTCACTCATAAATAACTCATGCATGTCAGTTTAGAGGAAGACCCAGTTGAGATTAGAGTTTAGGGATACTGTACTATCAGTTGTATAATTTTCCGAGTTGTAAAGATGGTGCATGCATTCAGTAGAAGGCCTATGGATGGATTGCGTAGTTATGGAGTGAGGATTTCCCAATTAAATATGGGATAATTCTCTCATGAATTGCGCAAGGAAGTAGGGGCTTGGCAGACAGTGGATTTGGCTAAGTGTTGGCTTGAGCTGGTTTGTGAAGCAGAGAAATAGATTGTACTAGTGCAAGAATTTTTTAGGATGAAAAAGCATTGTATTTTCATCTTAGATCTTTTGGTTAATTCAATATATATAGTTGAGGTTTTTAGAAGTTGTTTTCCCCAGAGAAATATTGTGTTTTGTGCGTTTGATATTCTTCCTTTTCTGCTTATTGTTTTCACTGATCAATTTTGGTTTCCGCTGAAGAGTAGAGTAGATTCTTGTCTTCTGTTTTAGCATATCACATAACTTGTTGAATCTAAAAGTAAAGATCTACATGGTATCGAAGATGAAGACAATATAGAAGAGGAGAATTCGAGTTTTTTATGCAGGTGAAACTAAATTTGCAAGTTCATACTTTTGAGTTAGTAATATGCCATTTTACGTCCTGAGACTTGAGTATGCCTTGGAGGGAAGCTCCAATTAGATAGCTTGGAAGGATAGGATGGAGGCAGTGTTGGAAGACAATGGCCTCAAGGAATTCATAGATGATGACATTCCTAAGCCTCCAACATTTGATGCTAAAGATATGGCTAAATGGAGAAAGCATGTGGCAAAAGCAAGAAGGATTATCATGGAAGTTGTTCGAGACCACATTGTCTCGAATCTCCACAGTAAGGATACTCCATACTAAATGTGGAAGGCATTGACGGGCCTGTTTCAAAATAGCAGTGACCATAGAAAGTTGGCACTAAAGGACAAACTCAAAAATATCAAGATGGAGAAGGGCGACTTGATTCCGAGGTACTTGAGCAAGTTCACCCATTGTCAGGATGAGGTTGGAAGTGTCGGGATTTTTGTTTCCGAAGACGATATTGTGAACCTAGATCTTCTAAGACTTCCCAAGAACTGGCACAATTACCAAGACTCTGTTAATGGGAGGGAGAAGCTACCAGATTGGGAGCAACTGTGGTCAGATTTGGTACAAGAAGAGTTTTGACGGGACACTAAAGATGGGACCTCTTCCAAAGAAGTGGAAGAAGACTTTGCATTAGTCAACAAAGAAAAGAAAGCCAAGGGAAAGAGGTCCCAAGGCAAGGAGAGCGGCAAGATGAAGGACTTGGTGAAAGTCAAGTGTTTTCATTGTCACAAGTACAGTCACTTAGCCACGAATTGCCCACAAAAGAAAGCAAGAAAGAAGGAGCCTGCAATTGCAACAGTGGGTGAAGCTATAGCTTCACAATTCAAACTTGATTTCACTCTCATTACATGCATGGCCAACACTGTAATGGGAAGCATGTGGTATCTCGACAATAATGCCTCGTTCCATATGACGGGGAATAGATATCTCTTCAACAACTTTAAGGAGAAAGACCTCAAGAAGAACATAGAGTTTGGAGATGATGGGAGGTATAATGCAACCGATGTTGGTACAATTACCTTTCAGAGGGTGTTTGGCTGCCCTCTTAGAATCATAGATGTGATGTATGTTCCAGGGCTAAATAAGAATCGTGTTTCTGTTGTGGCATTCGAAGACCGTGGCTACGATGTGATTTTTAGCAAAGGAAAGGTTTTCCTTAGACACATCGCCACAGGACAGGTGAAACAGATCAATGTGCGAGTCAAGAACCTGTATCCTCTCGAGGTCAAAGATGCAGACGAAGCCTTGAGGAGCAAGGAAAATGTTAGAGACTTGGTGGTTGAGAGGGAGCATGAATTACCTCTCAACATGTATCCCTAGAAGCAGGCTCAGAAGCAACCTCAAAAGTAGGCTCAGAAGTAGCCTTAGGAGCAGGCTGAGAAGAAACCTCAGCAAGTTGTGGAGCAGCCAAAATTAGATAAGAAGAGAGGAGATCAAGTGGAGACATCCACTAAAGCAGAGAACTCCAGTGGCAGGAAATTTCGAGCCAAGTGGGAAGAGGGAGCACATGCAACCATACCTCCACATGAGAGGTGGGGCGATGTGAAGCAATAGTTACAAGAAGTCAGAAATTGGGAAGGGTTCATTGAGATGTTTTGTCTCATCGATCATTACCTTGCTATGGGAGCCCACAGTACACAAGAGCAGGATGGATCAGTGGCAGTTGATGCAGTCAGATGTTAGAGTGACAAAGGTAGAGACTAGCAGCAGTCAGATACTGGGGAGCGCAGAGTAGAGTTAGTAGCAGTGCAGACGGCATAGTGTAGAGTGAGTAGAAACGCAGAGTTTTCAGTAGACAGTGCAATAGATAGTAGCAGTCAGAGACTCTGGTGATAGATGCATCATACTGATTCAGTTTGGATGTTTTCTTAGTTTCAGAAGTTGCAGCAGCAATAAGACTAGAGAGAAGTGTTGCATGCAGAACATTTCAAAGGTACCAGATCAAGATAGAATTTAATTCCTTTCTTATTGAGAGGGAGTGTTGAAAATAGAAACAAGAAATGTTAAATATAACATCTAGAAATTCTAATTTAATTTGTCCTCGAATTAAATCGAAATTCTATTCTCATAGCAACTTGTAATAGTTAACTAAGTTAAGTTGACTTAGTTGGCTTAATAAATTCAAGTTGGAAGTCTATCTAGAGTCATGTAGAGTGATCCCTGAATTTTAGGAGCCCAGGTTGAGTTCTTTTGAGTTGTAATTAATTAACTCAGCCTAACTAACTTATAGTCAGTTAAACTAGTTCTAACTGTTGGAGGAACTAGTAGGAGGTCTAGTAGTGGGGACGACCACCAATGCATCCTTAGGGCCACAACGATTAACTGAAGATTCCCTCATAAATAACTCATGCATGTCAGTTAAGAGGAAAACCCAATTTATATTAGAGTTGAAATACAATGTACTATCAGTTGTGTACTTTTCTGAGTTGTATAGATGGTGCAAGCAATCAGTAGAAGGCCCATGGATGGATTGCGCAGTTATGGAGTGAGTATTTCCCAATTAAATATGGGCTAATTATCTCAATAATTGCACAAGGAAGTAGGGGCTTGGTAGACAACAGATTTGGCTAAGTGTTGGCTTGATATGGTTTCTAAAGCAGAGAGATAGATTGTACTAGTGCAGGAATTGTTCAAGACGAACACGCATTGTAATTTTTTCTTAGATCTTCAAGGTAATGCAATATAGATAGTAGGGGTTTTTAGAAGTTTCTTTCCACAAAGAAATATTGTGTTATGTGCTAATGAAATTATGTTTTTTGTTTTCACCAATCAATTTTGGTTTCTGCTAAAGAGTAGAGTAGATTCTTGTCTTGTGTTTTAGCATATCACATAAGCTGTTGAATGTACAAGTACAAATCTACACAATATATGCCATCTATCAAAAAATGGTTGCATGAATCCACATTGCTCGCTCTCCACAAGGAAGCATGGGAATTTAATGTATACAATATCATAAAATATTTTGAAATTAATAAATTTACATAAGACATAAAACTACAAGTAGAGAAAACAAATAATTGTCAATGTCAAAGTTTCGATTGATAGGAAGGGTGAATTTTGAATTCCATGCTTGGGATAATCTATCTCAAGCATGTTTTAGAAGATTTCCTTCAATTATTATTATTGGTAAACCCCCTAGCCTCCTCATGGCAATATCATTTCTCCTTTGTCAATGCACCATACACTTCTCTTGGAATTCGTTGGCCAAAACAGTCTAGGACCCCCTCTTTCCTGTTTTTTCTGCGTCCTTTCATACTTTTGGTCCACAAAGTTTTCTCCTTCTCTTAGCTCAACTACTCTAGTGCTATGTTGTTCTAATGCTCTTGGGTGCGGTGGAGCGGAGGGGGGTAATTCTACATCCTTCGAAGCTTAATTTCTCATTGCCACCCATGGTTGGTCCATTGTGTCCCTCTTCTGTGGACACCCTTGACACTATTGATTACCCTATTAACCACTCTTTCTCTGGTGAACATGTGGCATAAAGTTGCGCCTTTGTTAAATTCTAAAAATCATGTAGGTATTTGTTAGTTAAATTATAAATTCCATTGCCTAAGTAAGGAGTCGGAGTAGTTGAGGTGCCTTAAAGCATCCTAGACTCAAGCTTGCAACCATGAAATGATGGTCATCAACAATACTGAATTAATGAATGGAGCAAATATTTTTCACTGAAAAAGAAAAGAAAAAAACATAAATTGAAAATGACTTATTTGTTTTCTCAACCTCACTGAACATATTCTCAATGTTCTAATGTAAGGATGGAAGAAACCTTAGCCAGTCAGGAGTTGATGAAGTAAGGAAAAAATGGCTACTCCATAACAACTCACAGGAGATAACCCACTGGTCAATTTTTATTTAAAATTGTAATAGCTGACAATTTTGAGGTTTTTTGTAAATTAAGTTGTTCTCCTCAGGAATACTTATGTCATAATTTTGTAATGGACAATGCTTCTTAGGAAGTTAAATTCCCTCAAGCTACTTTTCTACATAAAGATGGTAAAAAAACATAGGAAGAATTTTGTAATGGGCAATGCTACAAATTGGCAGGAAGTCAAAACACATCACATTTGTGATTATCTTGTCTATATGTAAACATAATAGCCTTGTGGTAAAAGGGTTTGAAATATTTTGTTTCTATAAGTTGGGTTTATTTAACTCATCATTGGGAGCGCAAAAAATTGCATCATGGCAGTATTATTTGAAATTTACAGAGATTAAATGATCTTAACTTGAGTGGTTTGATGAACAATTATTTCCCTGGCAACCTGGGTTCAAGTGTTTGCAGACATGTTCTAACTGGCCTGTTTGTGGAATTAATGAAATAGTTGTATCTAGTGAAATAGTGGAAGTCGATCTTTCAAAGTTATCAATTCCCCATAAATTCTATTATAGTTCAAAAAAAAAATTACTAAGAAGATTGTAGTTGTGAGTCTATTTGGGAGTTTGATTTTATGAATCCTATAGTTATTCCCTAGAGGGTTCTCTAGTGAGAAAATTATCAGTGTCTTTTATATTGTGGATTTTGTTCCTCTTTTTTGAATTCATTTGTTATTATTGGTCTCATTTGTTTGAGTAGACAAGTTTGCTACACTAATAATAAAATACAAAACAAAAAATTTGATTGTTAGACAATTTGTAAAAAATACGAAGAAAAAATTCCATTTTCATATAATTTTGCAATAGATATACATTGATAAATGTTGACTTTCACACCAAGATATGGTTAATTGTAGTATCAAATCATTTATTTGTTTTGAGGATATTGTATGGTGAATATGAGACTTGGTTATGTGTTAATTGGAGAGCCATCACCATGGTGTTTAACTCATAGTAGAGTTTCAAGAAACCTTGAAATGGTGGTTGATGATGAGATAAATGAAGGTGAAGCAATATCAAGAAGTTTAAGTATCACATGGAAGGCATGGCATAGCTTTTGCAATAATTGGTTCAAGCTATGATTACCAAGATCAGTAAAGTAGGCATTGAATCATTTAGAGATTAAAGGAAAAAACCAAATAGTCCTTTGAAAGAATCATTAATTATTTCTCATTTATAATATGATGACCATGACTACAAGAGATTAATGAATCCATTCAAATTCGATGCCAAATTTGACATTAATGATTATGATAATTAGGTGGACTCTCTAAAACTAAGTAATTAATGAAGGTGACTAGGGCCTTATTTTAGTTGTTATATATTAACAAATATTTAGAATATATACTTCTCTCAACTAGATATGGAAGGATATGCATTGCTATGGTGGGAAATTTTATGTCAAGAGAAACATCTTAGAAAGAAGAAATAGGGGGAGGATTGGAAGCATATCAAAAGTCTTGTGAATTACTAGTTCTACCTAATGGGGAGGGAAGGATTGGGAGCGGTTCAAAAGAATTATGAAGAAGTACTTCTATCCAGTGAAGAGTGAGGAATAAAATTAGTTAAAGAGTATTATGAAGAACTAATTCTACTGAAAGAAGAATGAGGAAGAACATGAGTTCACCACTTTTATGTAAAACTAGTTCTATCCAATGGAGAGTGACGAAGAACATGAAGAAAATGAGTTCACCAATCACTATTTTAAACAATGAAGAGTGCATAGAGTTTATGAAGTTCAATGATCTAAGTATTGATTAGTCCTTCATGAATATAATAACTGAGTATACTAGTTCGTTTCACAATCTATTAAAAAATAGGTGCTTATGGTTGAAGTTAAATAACTCAACTAGATTTTCAAGAAAGATATGTACATAGAAACAAAACATGAAATTAATTCAATTGATGTTGCTAGCACTTCTTGTTAGAATTACTTCTTACATTAATATAATAATTCACATTCTATAAGTGACTAATTAGTTTGTGAGATGTTAGAGGTGATTGAGATATTTTCTCAACTTTTTCTCCTAAATTAGGAATAGGTTATATATGATAACAAGCTAAAAACTCTATATAATAGATTTATAGTTGAGTGTAATACAATTTTTTGTTTCTACTTATGAAATATTAACATTGTGTCAGAGATGGTAGATTTGGGTGTCAAAGATGGTAATATAACAAATTGAATTTTATTATTTTAAATTTTACGTACACTACAACATCTCCCTATACTTGGCTCTATATTACTTTTATCTTTTTATTATTATATAATTGAGCTTACATCCACTTTATGTTACATACGTAGGCTATTTAAATTAGAGCTCCATTGAATTGAAATGACAGAAGGAAGAGCTCCATAGGATTGAAATGACAGAAGGTAGCTCTAAGACCGTCCGATATTTACATGATAATATATTAGAATTTGATGAAAAAACTTTATAATTAAACAAACATTTTTATCTTATAGTATGTTGTAGCAAGAAACCCCAATTTGTACTTTGCTACAGTCATATTGTTGTTGTACTGTTGAACTGTTGTTATCACTGCCGTAAAAGGGAATTTTTAGATCTGGCAATTGGGTGATCTGGTTTCATATTTGGTTATTCTCCTTGAATTGCCAAGAAGTTTGGGCGTTTGTAAATGAAACAATGTACTATTTCTGCTATTGTTTCATACCTTGTTTTACAACAGACCAAAGGCTGAAAATTCACAGGGCAAAGATCTGAAGGTAATTTTCTGTTTTGCATGAAATTTTGAATTTTAAGAAATTTCCACACCAAAAGCACATAAGCTTAGGCAAAGAGACTCTATAAACCATATTTCTCAAAAACGGAAATTTTTTAATCATAATTAAATAAATTAATCTCGAGTAGGAATACCATATGAGATCTTGTCAAACTTGTATGTCTTCCCTGCATATTTTATTAAGGTCCACCAGTTTCAAGTCAATATCTAAATACTCGATAATGAAATAACAATTTTAATAACAAAATGTTCCTTAATCTGTTACCCAAGATCCTTCTTCCTCGAGCTTAATCCCAGGTTCATTAATTGTCTTCAATCAACTACTGAATTTCCTTCACTGTAACCATTGGGAAATAAATATTCTATGTGCCACTGATTTTCTCTAACTTCAGACAAACATCCCTTTCTGACAATATTCATTTAACTTCAGCCATCAAAAATAAAACCAATAGTCATTAAGAGAATGTCGGTGTCTATATTCCTTCTACTTATAGCATTTTGTTTCTTCTCATCAAGATATCCTTGTATTTTCCAATATGTTGATGCATCATGAACTTCCATTTATTATTTTTGGCATGCATTTCCAAATCTAATAAGATTATTATAATTCATCCATTCTGATCATTTGAATAACAAGCTTCTATTTAGAATCATCTTATGACTTTCAAAATCGTTGGTATGATTTACATCGCATTTTTTCACCATGACGCGTGCCTACCTCTACTTGGATCAGTGGCCTGAGCTGTTGAATAGCCAAGATATTTGTTATATTGAATCTCCAAGTAAGGAGTGTATGATAAAAGGAGCAATTACAAATACAGGGCCATTAAAATTATAATTTGATATGTTATTGCATTTCATATTTTTGAAGTATTTCCTGGAAAAAGAAGAGGTACTGTAGAGTAGGACACATGGCTTGATTGAATCCTTTTGAAAGCTTATCATCTAGGGATTTCTGCAATTCTGAATATCCCATAGGGGGTTATGAACCACCATGTCAAGCTACTGTTAGCACCCAGTTTTGCATGCAATCCTGCTATTAACGTCAACATCAACAATCCAATTTTAATTAGTATTATCTTCTAGGGCCTTATTAGTCATTTTCATTTACATGCATGATTGCATGCATCCATCATCAGATCAGTTCTAGGTACAAGTATACAATTGTTTGACATGGAGAGCAAACATAGATTTCAGTTGTGCTCTTCAGGACACCTACACTATGAGTTTGGGAGTGTGTCTATTTTTTATGATGTATGTTTATATGCATTACTATTTTAGTAAGTGTCATCATTGTTCATAATTGGATTTCCGAGGACTTCCTATTTTAGTAAATCCTATTTTTAGATTTTGCTATTGATAACAAGTTTCTATTTTTAGCTGGGACCATTCATGCTTACTTCTTAGTGGCAGAACTTCAAGTTTTGATACTTCCTGTCTTTTTAGGAGGTCATTGCTATTTTTTGCAGGTGCCAATCTGTGGAAATTCAGTTACCATGTGTGGCAGGTGTTTCACACATTTTGGAAGACATCACTTTTTTGGGTAGGGGGATGATATGGACAACATCCATATCCGTTTATGTCATCATAATTTAATTCAACATAGAGGTTTCTTGTATCAATACTCTGAACAGATTTTTTTTTTTTAAACACCTGGGGCATACCAAACATTTTTTATACTGTTGATCTAGTGATCTAACGTTCTCAACACAATGCTACCTTTGCCTTTTACTTGGTAAGTAGCTTCAATGACAATTGACAATGTATTTAAATCATCATCCATGTCCACCAACTCTTTACACCTAGTGATATGTTAGGTTTAACCCGTGCTGGGCACGTACAGAAAACATAGCTGTCCATGAGACATGTTCGGGCAGATTATGAGCATGTTATAAAAGTTTTAGAAACATTGTTATGGTTTTGAGAATGTTTAGACACATACCTTACATACATAGCATGGAACTTACATAAAGCATTTTTAATTTATGCCAAAACATGTTAAAAATTTATGTCCTAAAAGGTCAGCCTGCCTTTAATAGTGATGTGAATGACAATCTCAGCAACTCATGTAGTAAGTTGTTTATTAAGTTCTCTGCCTCATCCATGTTCCCAACATGCGCAAGAAGATCAATCAGCTAAGTATATTGCTATGTATTCGGTTTAACCCGTGCTGGGCACATGCACAAAGCATAGCTTTCCATCAGTCAACATGTTTAGGCAGATTCTGAGCATGTTATAAGAGTTTTAGAAACATCGTTACAATTTTTAGAAGGTTTAGACACATACCTTACATACATAGCATGGAATTTACGTAAAACATTTTTAATTTATGCCAAAACATGTTAAAAAATTTTGTGCTACAAGGTCAGCTCGTCTTTAATAGTGGTGTGAGTGACAATGTCACTCTCATATCTTGTGCCCTTATTATTGTTTCACCATCAAAAGTTAGCCTTGTTAGATTACATTTCGCATTCACATCACATCTTTCTTTATTAGAATTTTGTGTTGTGGTGAATTTGATGAATTACAGGTATTACTATCATGGAAAAAAGATTCCCTCTGTTAATATTATGGAGCCAGCCTTGACTATGAACGCCATTCCTCTGTTGCTGAATGGTTCCACTGAGATTCAACCACTACTCCAGATAATCGATATTGGTTCTGTTACCTCATTAAAAACTACATCCTCCCACTTCCACATTACTCTATCTGATGGAACACATCAACACAAGACTTTGCTACCATCTGCATATAGCCCACAAGTTGCATTTGAAGACATCCAAATTGGCTCAATAATTTTGCTTTAAAAAGAAGCTTGCACAGTGCTTCAAAACTCCTCATAAGGCCCAACATTTGAATTTACCCTCTTTTATTTTTTGTCTTCTATACTCTTCCTGCATTACAAAATAAAAACCAAAAATGGAATCTTCATTAATTCATTTCTCATTTGTTTACATAAGGTCCATTCGAGTGGTTGAGCTTGAAGTTGTGATGCATACAACAACATTGACCAAGGACTCATCAACACTACTACATGCAAAGGTAGGTACATCCCAATATAGCTCTTCATCAGCACAAGAGAACTTGCCCTCTGTAGTTACTCCACTAATTACGACGACAACTACAACTATTCCATTCAAGGTACTCAATCCCTACCGAAAGTATTGGTCAATCCAAGGTAGAGCATCTGCAAAAACATAACTGAAGACTTACAACAATGTGCGAGGCTCAGGAATTTTTTTTGGATTTAACCTCATCAATTGTGATAAGGAAGAGATCCACCTTTCTGCATTTGTTGAATTGGCTGAATCTCTTTACAGTCTAATTCAAGTTGGCCAGCTATACATTGTTTCAAATGGCACAGTTAAAGAAGAAAACCCAAACTACAACCACCTCAAGAACAAATGGGAAATTTACTTGTTTGCTACTTCCACTATTAATCCATGTTCCATAGATGATCCAACATTTCCTTATCAGAGCTTTCACTTCAAAACTATTGCTGAAATAAAAAATGCAAGTCCAAATACGAATGTGGATGTCATTGGTGTTGTTACCTCCACCTCACCTGCATCAACAATTTGACGAAAAGATGGAACTGAAACATTAAGGAAAACACTCATATTAAAAGACAAGTCAGGTTTTAGCATTGATGTAACATTATGGGGAGATCATTGTGACTCTATAGGACAAAACCTTGCTGAATTCTACTCTTTTGACAACCCACCAATCCTTGCAATCAAAGGAGGTCGTGTATCTGAATTTAATGGAACCACAATAGGGACGATATCAACGAGCACTCTCATCATAAATCCACAAGTTGAAGAAACTCATCAACTACATGCATGGTTCCGTGAAACAAGTTATAGCTCTTCTTCTCCATCTTTGAGTAGAAACTATGGTGTTGCTTCGAAACGTGCCCTAGCACAAAAGACGTTTCATGAAATTTCTTGCATGCAAGCCTCCGATAAAGAAATATGGGTTTCAGTTCGTGCAATGATAATTGCTCTTCACATGGACGACTTCTACTTTCTAGCATGTCCATTAGATTTCAATGGAAAACAATGCATGAAAAAGGTTATGGAGCATTCTAACAATCTTTGGCATTGTACAAAATGTAACGGTGACTTCCCAGAATGTGACTACCGTTATAAACTTAAAATTGAGCTGCATGACCACACCGGGCACCTACAGAACGTCACAACTTTCAATGATGCAGGAAATGAGCTCATGGGCATCACGGCAAAAGACTTGTTCCTTCTTTCTATCGAACCAAATGATCTGCAAGAAATTTGTGGCCGAATTTCAGGACGCCGCTTCTTGCTAACACTTTCCATTAAAACATATTACTTCAACGGTGTTGAGCGCTTGCAACCAATACTGATAAATTCAGAAGAAATTCAATATGCCTCTGCATGCAAAGAAGCCCTCAATGACATTCAAGCAATGTCCACTTCAAAACGACCTATTGTTCACCGCCTTTGAAATTTTTTCAGGGTTTCTTCAAACACTACTGTTTGTACATAAATTGACATTTCTGCATAGCTCATTGTTCCATATTGTTGTAAATTACGCCCATGTTGTTGTGCTGCACACTTTTGCTGCAAATACTCTTTTTCAGTTATTCCAAAATATGTATGTTTACCCCTTTGCATTTTACATAATATAGATATCAACATTTGTAAAGACTTACTACATGAGTTTTCTGTTCGTTGTTTACATGGCTATACATTGATCTCTTGCTTGCTAATCTATTCATGCTATCGTTCAATCTTGTTGAAAAAAAATGAAGAAGAAGAAAGAAAAATATTGGTTATCTTGCTCTTCTCCTCTCAATAATAGATGCCATAATAACATATGTTTTTGTAATACTCCTAATTGCATGTTTTTCCTTTTACCTATTCTACCTACACTTCACCGATGTTCAAATAAAAAAAAGTAATTCTAAAACTTGTAATACATTCTCCATACATGCAATACTCATTTATGAAAACTAACAATAATTATTTGTACTTGTTTAGATATGCCAAAAAACACTCAAAATGCAGATAAAAACGAGTGGCGTCGTCTTCTTTATGCACAACACAAGGATACAATAAATGCACATTGACAACTTCTTTATAAAAACTACAACAACCCTACTACTTCCTCTACATCCCTTCCCACCTCAAATTCTCTCCCAACTATACAAACCAACCCACCTCACCTTCATCAAATCCAATATAACCCTCCCCTTAATGAAGAACATCGTCGCTTTCGACAAAGGATAGATGAACTTTCTACCATGCATGTTTGCACAATATGCAAAGAATCATACCCAGGAATGAAAACAAGACTTTTACATGGTAGCCTTTCTTGTTTTCGTTGTGCATCATCTAATTCTACCAATCGTTTTTCTCAACTGAACAACATGAACCCTGGTGAACAACCATATGTCCTTCAACATTTAACACAAGTTGAAGAAATTCTCATTGCACATGTAAACCCCATTCTACAAGTCACTCATGCCCGTGGTGGTCAATACAAATATAGTGACCATACAATCAGCTTCCCCCAAGACATCACTAATATTGCCAAATACTTACCTCGAATGATTTCTGACTTAGACATCCTCATTGTGAAAAGGCACAATCCATCTGAAAAGGCTTATGAATTCTTCGTTTGCAAATCACGTGTCCTTGCAGCACTTGAATATAAAATAAAAAATGACCCTTACTATAATGATGTTCAATTCAGTTCATCTGTAATTTCTACTCTACTAGATCACCCTACAGATATTTCTTCTCTTCTCCATAATGTAACCACCTCCTCTTTTGAAACCCATCAAACCACTATTGATTCTACTTATGATACTGATGTCATGTTACGTCCATTAGAAATCCAACCCTCTTCTTTCATTCCAATACTCCCAAATTCATGTACTAAACTTGAGCACGTTTGTGATTATTTGCACTTGACCCATTCAAATTCAACAAGCTCTGTTGATTGGCCTCTAATATCTTTAATAGCTATGAATGAATACAACACCATAGGCCTCTTTTCCATGGCATTCCCCACACTCTTTCCTACAGGAATTGCCATGATCCTGCAACCAAGACTTACAAAAGTTGAGATGCATGAATACGCTTTGCACTTGCTACACTACCATGATAACCACTTTGGCCAACACCCAAGATTCTGCTACTATCTTTATAACATTCTAATGTGCCACCGTAGTCAAACAACTGCTAGCGTTTTTGTGAAGAAGTACATTGAGAACGACTTGCCAACAACGGTTTCTGACCTAAGACAATGTCTTCGTGATTCTCCAGATTCAAAATTACCCAAGCAAATAATGCGGTTCGGTTCAGGCCTATGAGGAACACGGTCTTTCTGGAACAAATGACGATCTGAGTTGACTGACATGATCACACAAATAGGAAGCTCAACATTCTTTTTCACTCTCAGTGCAGCTGATACTAAATGACATGACTTGCACATGATCATGCCTACCAATGTTCCTTCCAGTTTAGACAACCACTTCCAATGGAGAATTCAAAACATAATTAAAAACCCACATCTAACATCCCAATATATGCATTGCAGATTTACAATTTTCCTTGAAGAAATCCTGCAAAAAGGCCTCCACGCAATAGACTACTGGTGCAGGTATTTTTTAATATCCATTTCCCTCTACATTAATTTTCTACGCTGCATATATGTTTTAACCAAATTTTACCTTCATATTATATTCAGATACGAATGGCAACATAGAGGATCTGCACACATTCATGGCTTCCTCTGGTTGCAAAATGCACCAAATATGGACACAATTGACTAGAACAATGCATTAGAAGTTGCTAATGCACAAAAGTATTTCGAACACTATGTAACTGCCTGGAATCCATGCCAGCCAGAACACCAAAATCTTCTGCTTCACCAATCAGCAATTCATAACCCATGTCTTCTTGACACAACATCAATATTCAAGTCCAACCAGTCTGAAGACTATACAGAGCTCGTCAACTGCGTTCAACATCATACAAAGTGTCATGAATCTTCTTGTCTTCGCAAGAAAGACAATGTACTTAGCTGTCGGTATGGAGTACCATGGGAGTTAAACTCCACATCTTCACTTTTCATTGATGATAAAGGTCATAACACCTACGTCCCTGCTCGCAATGATGAAAGATTGAATATTCACAATGCCAATCTACTTTCTATCTGGAGAGAAAATGTTGATTGTCAACCAGTTCTATCTCGCCATGCTGTGTTAAACTATATTTCAAAGTATGCAACAAAAGCAGAAATAAGATCTGAGAGCTACATCAAATGCTATCATGACTTTCGCAAAGTGCCATTCCAGAAGCACCTATTGTTGTTGTTATCTGGAAACTCCTTACAGAAAACATTGTAGATAGAGACATTGGAGCGCAAGAAATATGCCATATGTTACAAAAGATACCTCTCTCTCTTTGCAGCCATACATTTCTTTCTTTGAATGTCAACAAGATTGTTTTCAAACGTGTTTCTCAAGATACTGAGAATCCCCATTCGACACCAAACTTTATCCTTGCATACATGAACATGCCTATTTCATTGGAATCATTGCCCCTCCTTGAAGCTGCACGCTCTTGGTCATATTCTGCCCATCGGAAAAAAAACCAATGGAAACACATATTCCCTCCAATGATTGTACATGTCTTGCCACGCTACAATGTCATTCCTTCCTCTGATGATCCTTCTTATGCCACTTTTTGCTGGAGTGAATTACTATTGTATTTCCATTTCTGCACACTCCCCAATGATATTGGTTCAACTGATGCAGAAATAATTGCACACTGGGAACAAAAAAGGGTACATATACACCATGGCATGTCCACCGAGAAATTGAAAACCCACAAACCCCACATATTGAAGATCAATCTACCTCTGACACCCCTCCTGATTCCATGCAAATGAATGAATGGAAAATCCTCTCTCAGCTCCACCCAGGTTACAATATTGAAGTTGATGACCTTGACATGATTGGCTACCGCGACTTCGATGCCAACCACAATTGGTCACATACTACTATCCCTCTCCACTTGCAAGAAACTGCCATAAATTTTGTTGAATTCAACCGCTCAACTATTCAAAACCAACATCATTATTTTTCCAACCTTCCCCAAGATCACACATTATCTCCTACCCAAAACATAGCTTTTACCACTATTTTTTCACACTTCAAAACCCCTTCGCCAAAACCCCCACGCAGAATCATCATACAAGGAACAACTGGGACAGGAAAATCCCATTTGATTAAATGTCTACACCATGTATTTGTGGAAAACTCACCAACAAACAAAAACCCTTTGTTGTTACTTGCACCAACCGGTGTTGCAGCTTTCAACATAAATGCCCTCACAATTCACTCTGCCCTTCGTATCCCTATCCAAACAATGCATCCTCTTGAAGGCCAACCACTCCTACAACTGCAAGAGCAACTTCGTCATGTAGAATACATTCTCATTGATGAAATGAGCTTCATCGGTCAAAAATGCTTTCTCGCATTGACGATCGTCTAAGAGAGGCATTCCCCCTTCACCGAAATGCACCATTTGGTAATCGCTCAATTATCCTTGTCGGAGATTTAGGCCAGCTACCACCTGTAAAAGACATTCCTCTATACGTTGGGACATCACATGGCATTGCACTTTGGCGCAGCTTTGACACATTCATAACACTTTCAACTGTTTTTCGCCAACAAGGAGCTAGCCCATCCTAGGTTGCTTTCTGGCAAATACTCACAAATCTCAAAAATGGAATATCTACACTTGAAGATTGGCAACTCCTAATGTCAAGGACAAATTCCTCTCTTACACATGAAGAGCAACGCACATTTGAAGAATCCATGCACCTATATGCAATGAACAACTCAGTTGTCTTGCATAATAAGAAAATGCTTAAAAAATTGAACATTCCAGTCACACTTTGCTCTGCAGAACAACAAAGGCAGAAAACTTCTACTACAACAGAAGATGAGCATTTGCCCGCAAAAGTGCTCTTATGCAACAAACAAAAAGTTATGCTCACCAACAACTTGTGGGTAAATGCAAGCCTTGTCAATGGCGCACTTGGGAAAGTCATTTCAATATTTTATTCAATTGACTCAAAGCCCCCAGAATTACCATCCTTCATGGTTGTCGACTTTAGGCAATACAAAGGAACACCATGGGACATTTCACACCCAACATATGTACCCATTTCTCCCATCACAAGGGGTACATGCCATCAGATACCACTTCGAATGGCATGGGCTTTAACGATACACAAGTCACAAGGAATGACATTAGACAAAGCAACAGTAGACATCGACACCAAAGAACGACAAGGGCTAACGTTCACTGCAATTTCAAGAGTGCGGTCATTGGCAAACATTCAAATCAATCCATCATTTCCATTCTCACGCATTGCACAAATGCACAAGAATCCATATCTTAAACATAGACAACAAGAGGAATCATTGCTCACATAAAAATATGTGCAGGAGAATACACTCTAGCCAATCGTACAACTTGTCTTCCAAATTTACCCACATGGTAAACACCACTTACTACATAACCAAATTTCACATACATTTTCTTTCTATTACATTTAACCTCATATTATTTTATATTAGTTTAAAAATCGTTTATTTTATTTCAAACCTTCAAACAAAATTTTTCCCGCAAAGAACGACAAGGTCTAGCATTCACTGCAATTTCAAGGGTGGTTAAGTAGCAAGAGGAATCACTACTCACATCAAAATATGTACAGGAAAATGTACTCTAGCTAATCGTACACCCTGTCTTCCATACTTACCCACATGGTAAAAACCACTTGCTACTTAACCAAATTTCACATACATTCCCTTACTATTCCATTTAACCTCATATTGTTTCATAATTATTTAAAAATTTATTTATTTTACTTCATTTCTTAAAAAAATATGCTTTCAGCAAACACATCCATTGTCACTTACAATGTTTTATTTTTTGTTGGCCATAGGTATGGATACAGGCTACCTACGAATGCTGTATGATTATTGCCAAGAAATTCAGCAACAAGAACTTATCTTACAAGATACGCAAGCAAGGATCCTACCTCGAAAATCATTGCCTCTTTACCGTTTGTGTCCAACCATTGAATTGTTATGGAAGATAAGAAAAATACTCAAAAAAACAATTCACATCCATGAAAGGGATGCACACAGGAAAACACAGAATCAATTGTAAGAACAACTTGCACAATTTGGCACCACAATAAACATTACTTGGTGTTGCCGATGCCATGCCCCATCATGCATATATGATTAGCTGCTCATTGTAAATTAAATCTATATGTCATAGAATGATTTTATTGTATATATGTTTAGATGTCAAAGAATATTTTCATTGTATATATGTTTAGTTATTAACTACCAAACACGTCTCTATGTATAGACCATATGTAAAATTTCAAGAAATACATTGCAAAGCATGTACAAAATTGTTTCCACTTTTATGACAATACTCGTCAACATTGTATATGATTCAAATTTCAGTTGCTCATCATTGTATATAATTACTTGGTAATGTTTTACTTTTAAATATATCACTTAAATACGTTTCTGGTACGACTTCATCAACCAAAATGCTCAATTACACCTCTGTTTTTAGATAATAAAATACTATTAATTTCATAAAACACATAATGCTAAAGCTCTTGCCTCTGTTTTTAGATAATAAAATATTATTAATTTCTTGAAACACATAATGCTAAAGCTCCTGCTATTCTGGTTTGTTTCAGCCCATTAATATCCTTGCCCTTCTTTGCTCATTTGAAAAATTTTAGGAGCTAAACTGACGCTTTCTAGCTTCACTACATTTGTATGCACAACTGGCTTTTCACTATGACTATGCAACATGTCTTCCTTTGCCTCTTCCTCCACATCATCCAATACAAAATTTGTGTCCGCGACATACCCTCCTTCCTCCATCTGCTTAGCCAAGCTGTTCAACATTGTATATATTTTCTCAGATTGAGGGTGTGCCTTGTCTCCCACAATGAATGCATGCCATTTGGCAGTTCCACGAATTTCTAACATATCAAACCATAGCCACAACATTGTGCCAACTGACAACATTCAACCCCAGGGGATGTTCTGTGCAAAAAAGAATAGTTACTTTTTCTTAAAACTGCTCTGTTATTAGTGTTGTATGCAGGAAGATGACAAGAACACTAGGTTAAACAACAAATAGGGAAAAGAACAAAAGTTAACTGTGAAAGAAAAAGGAGGTTAGCTTGAACAGAAAGGATTCCAAAGAGTTGAATGCCATGGCAGTGAACATGTCTATTATGCAAGACTTACATATCAAAAGTGAGACTTTCCATGTTGACAATAACGGATGGACCATGGTCTCAAGAAACCCAATGGTAGAGCAACCTACTCCAGCATTGCATTGGTGCAAGGTTGACTACAAGGCCTCTGTTAAAGTCTATATTAAAATGAGGTGTGATAGGTGTGCCTTGAAAGAGAAAGATACACTTCTAGATCAAAATTTTAAAGGTACCTATCATGAATAGACATGTAGCTTCACAAAAAAAGGAGAAAATAGTAGAAAATGCATTCTCATTAAACTTTGGTCACATTTTTGAGCAGCAAAAAGTCCCCAAAAAATGCATAGGCTTGTCCAGCTGGGTATTCATCCTAAGCATTTGTTTTCTTGTTGGTTTTAGTTCTTTTTCATAATTGTGCTTCTAATCTCTTCAAAATGTTTGCATTCTCCCAGCCTAATAATAACAGATGACAGGATGTCCAAACCCCCTAACTCTAACAATCATGGGCAAGATAGGGGACTGATATGCAGTATCACTATCAAAATCATCAATGACTTTGAGAGGGTCAATGCAATCATGAATGATATCCTTAGGGAAGTGATCAGAGAGCTAAGGTGACCCAACTATAAGATCATATCCCTTACCAAAAACTCCTAGCCACAGGATAGATAGCCACTAAACAGCCTATTAACTCCCAGCCCTCGAGAGACCATTTTACCATAATCCCAACAAAGAAGGTCTCCCACTACTTTTTCTCCAATTGCATTCTGTAGATGCTCCAATAGTATGCTAAAAAATTCCTTCTACCATTTCCTCATGGAATCCAATCTGTAGTGTAGCTACCAAACACATGAAAACGTGACATGATGTACAAATTTCATGTTTCAGAATCCCAACTCATCTAAGATGCACAACATATTCTGATTCTGTTTTTCCATTTTTAAAATCTTACCTTCCAATTCAAAAAATATCACCATATTTCACAACATTCTATGTAAGGTTGGAAATTTTTTATATGAGCTTTCCAAAATGACCTTAAATATATCTTAAATATGCATATATGTAAAAAATGTTGCACAAACTTCTTTGGTTTTCAACTTTAAAATTTATGCTTTTTTATTAGGTGGAAAGGGGCTAAAAGAGAGGGGGAATAAGTCATTTTTAGCTTTTCCTGTAATTGTTGCTTGTTGTAAGACATTATTGGTTGTTTGAGATATTTGGATGGAATTTTAAACAGAGGTGGACTATGATGGCTTTACTTATGGGGAGTATTTGGAGTCTTCTAAATCGATTTGAGGTCAACCCAAAGGAGATTCTCTGTGATGTTGATCCGGATCTTGAGGGGAGGCCCCCAAGATCTATAATATTGAAACGGATCTTGGGGGAAAGACCCCAAGATCTGAAAATTTTTTTTTGAAAATAACAGAAGAAAAAAGAGAGGAGAATGCCCAATAAACAAAAAACACAAAGAAACTTTTTATTAAAACCTATAATAATTGTAAAGGCTACATTGTGGCGGACAATCTGTCCTTTTACAAAATGTGACTTGTTACTTATAGTATTTTTCAGTTACAATACCATGGTTTAATTCCAAGGGTGAATGAATACCATGGGTGGATTTTACAATACCACAGGCGGATGCCATTTACAATACCATGGGTAAATTCCATGGGTCGATGAAGAATATGGGTGGATGAGTACCATGGGTGGATTTTATAATACCACGGGCGGATGCCATTTACAATACCATGGGTAAATTCCATGGGTCGATGAATAATATGGGTGGATGAGTACTATGGGTTGATGCCATTGTCCATTCAGATCATTCCTCCCTCCTTAAGAAGCAATGGTCCCCATTGCGTAAAGTTCCCTCCTGCAAAGCCTTTGTGGAATATGAAGAGCCAGTGAAGATAAGGGTTTTATGTGGTTAACCCAAAACCCTAATAAACGAAGATCTGAGGATAGAGATACCCTGTAATGCTTGTGACCAACTGTGATTCTGACAGTGTGCGGCCTAGCAAATGGACTTCGATGACAAGGATTTTATGCGGTTGACCCATAACCATGATGTTAGTTGCTGATGAAGTAGCAGGTGCCTACATAGCCTGGGGTGGGAGGGCACATCTCCAAATAACCCAAGCCGAATGCTGCTATGTGAAACTAATGAATGTGAAGCAGGTGCCTACTAAAGTGGGGTGGGAGGGCACGTCTCCAATGGAAACCCACTCCGAATGCTGCTCCAAAGTTAAAGTGGACATAACTCGGCCAATACAACTCAGAATATTTATCATAACCTATTATTAGAAGCAGAAGGATCATTTTTAATCTTTCCATGAGTTGGAAAGCCCTATCTGGACACTTTGAGATCTCAGATTCGCGCTGCAACAGTTCCGCCGTCACAAAAATTCTGATAAAATAGCTGATTTTAAATCAACGATATCTCCCACATCCGAACTTCGATTCGACCCATTTTTTTTTTGAAATTGAGTGATTTTTCGAGAGGAATCCAGATCTGGTATTTGTTTTTGTAAATTTTGTACCAAATCTTTCAGATCTGATCTTCAAATTCGCTGCCCAAAAAAATTCCTTCAAAAAAATGAAAAAAGAAAAATTCTTCCTGCTTGACCCAAGAAAGTGCTCTGTGGAGGCTGTAGCACATGCCTAAAGTTTTTCGAATCTTTCTGCAAAATTTGAAACTGAAATATGCATCAAACCCTCATTCCCATGGAATCAGAACCTGCTCTGATACCACTGATCCGAATCTTGAGGGGAGGCCCCCAAGATCTAAAAGATTGAAATGGATCTTGGGGGAAAGACCCCAAGATCTGAAAAAAAAAATGAAAATAACAGAAGAAAAAAAGAGAGGAGAATGCCCAATAAAGAAAAACCACAAAGAAACTTTTTATTAAAACCGATAATAACTGTAAAGGCTACATTGTGGCGGAAAATCTGTCCTATTACAAAATGTGACTTGTTACTTATAGTATTTTTCAGTTACAATACCATGGGTTAATTCCATGGGTGAATGAATACCATGGGTGGATTTTACAATACCACGGGCGGATGCCATTTATAATACCATGGGTAAATTCCATGGGTCGATGAAGAATATGGGTGGATGAGTACCATGGGTGGATTTTACAATACCACAGGAGGATGCCATTTACAATACCATGGGTAAATTCCATGGGTCGATGAATAATATGGGTGAATGAGTACTATGGGTTGATGCCATTGTCCATTCGAATCAGATGTCCTGTTCAGCGGGTTCATTTTTCCTTTTGACAAGTTGCTATGAAGATCCTTCTTCTGCAAATGAGCCCTTCCCTTACTTCTCGTTATGTTGGATTTGTATTCTCACATCTTAGTAAAACATCCTTTACAAATGATTTGCAATATTGATTTATTTCTATTTTTGTTAGTTGTATTTCAACTTCTTAACACAATATATTTTTGTCTTCCAATTCTGTTTACAACAACTGTCAATAGTTGATAGACACGAAAGAAAAAATTGTCAATAGATCATATACACCTGTAAAGTGGCATTAAGGGGTGAGTCGAATTTGAGATGGGAACTAACTTATGCCACTTACTATCTCAAAGTTTTGGAACAACAAACAGAAAAACAAAAAAGCACATGCCTTCTTTATGTATTCATGAAATTGAACCAACTTGCACAACTTGCTGCAATTAGGTTGGTTGTAAGAGACAAGATGATAAAGCAATTGCTTTCAAAACTGACAGAAACAGTCATAATTTGGTAGCATAAGGTCAGTAGTTTCATTACTAACCATAAAATTAAAAATAAACTTAAACTTTAAGCATTGGGCTTGAAAAAGTGAAAATAAGCTTTGATCATTGGGCATGAATAATTATTTTGATTCAAGGAAATACTGTGAATTCCATTTGGATGAGGGAAGAGATGTATTTATTATACAGAAAACTTATAGATGAGGGAAAATATATATTTATTATACAAAACTTAGAATTCTTTTTCATAAAAACAAGAAATAACATGAATTAATATTATTGTCAAGGTCCTGAACAAAATTTCTACTCAACAATAAATAGTAAACATGAAGGACAATGTGGGTTGTATTGTAAAACCTACAAAATTCCCCAAAGAATGGCATGAAATCCAGTGTAGTCTCCCTCTACCTTCTGTCAACTGAGTAATAAAAATGCACTCTTTCACCTGGGTTTTTCCATCATAAGCAACTACACTAGAAGACTCAACAAATTCTATGGGAATCTTTAGGCCGTGATTTTTTAGTTATAGCAACCTACTATGTGCAGGTTGCCTCACTTTGGCCATTAAGTGGAAATCACCATCATCAGGTTTGATCTCAATTTTTGGTTCTGTTCTTTTTAATCTTTCTTAGTTTATCTGAATCTGCCTCCAAAGTGAGCAAACTAAAGTAAATTATCTGTGGGAAGTTAACAATATCATTTTGTGGTTTGCAGTTTCCAGCTTGCAATACTGGCAACATACATGGGAGATGAAGTCGTTGTAGTCTATCGGTATTTTCGAAGCTTGGCAGTTGAAATTCCATTCTCTACTACAAGAGCAAATTTGATTAAAATATTTGACAAGGTATTCGTCTTCTTTCCTTTGAAGTAAATCTTATTACAATGAATATAATTTTTATCTGGTATGGCTCTTCACGTAGGTGTTCAAGGGCTATAATAGGCAGTGGTATATTCGTTTAATGTATTATATTTTTAGTCTCTTCAAAATTATTGTTACTATTTAAGTTGCAAGAACAATAGTTTGCTGCATGAATCAGAGATGATGGATCTTTCTCCCTATCAAAATTTTTATTACTGTTCATCAGGTTTACACACACAAGGAATGATCTGTTTCATTCTTTCAACTTTTCAAGCCAATTTTTGACATTGTGTTTGGTGTTTTCCTAGTTCACAGATACCTCTTTACTTATAAATTTCAAAAATTTTAAATTTCCAGCATCGAGACAGTTGATGAAGTTTGTTCCTCTGCAATATTGGTCGATGGCTCAACTTTTAGTGGACTTGTGGTTCTTCAGATTGTGTCAATTCTAATATTCACAGTTCATAATATAATCCTTCTGTTGCGTTTTTCTTCCAGAATGACTCTGAAGAATGCTACCAATATCAGGAGATCAAATCCTTGGAACAAGTCTCAAATGAGAGCATTAGGACATTTATCATGGGTTTGGATTGTTGTCATGATTTTTGCACTAGGCTTTCTTACATGAATATATAAGGTGAAGAAGAAAATGGTGAAGCCTAAGTCTGAACAAGATGAATTTCTAAGGCCTTATCTTCTTACCTAGACATAATACTATATGGGAGCTCATGGTACCTCTTGTTGGCGGTGAACTTCTTGTTGGTGACTGAGATCAGAAGCAGGGACTGTTAACATCCTTGTTGGGTGTGAACTTCTTGTGGGTGGCTGAGAACAGAAGCAGGGACCGTTAACTTCCTTTCTGGGTGGCGTGGATACCTAAATCAATTGTGTACATTACCAGTAGGGGTTTTATACCATCTGGGAGTTGCATCTACAACATGGAGGTGTGAGCACTGAAGGGAAAGATAGTCATTCTCATTTCTGGGCATTACCTCCTCTTGGTAACTTGATATTCATCCTTGTATCAACCATACAGTCAATATAAAGACCATATACATGTTGTAACAACCAATGTTGTGGAAAACACTCATTATCTACATTCCTATGCAATTGGTCAAACATTTCTAATAGTGTGGTATTCATTCCCTATTTGTTTTCTTGCTTGTGATTGGCAACTTTTTCTTAAGTGCACTTTTGTATTTTTGTTTTCAGCACTTGTGCCTGGATTTTTCACTCTCTCTCAAGCAACACTAGAGAGAAATCTATCTCTAGGGTACTTGTAAGGAGGCTATTTCAATTTCTGGGTGATATTTGGTTCCATCCTAAGCTGTAGGAAATGCCTAGTCCAACCATGTTTCAATTTCTGAAATACCCAAACGGGTACAAAATTGCCTTGGAAACATTGCCAACCATAGCATATGACATTTCCAAATCTAGAAAGATTGCACAATAAGGCCAAAACTATTTCCAAGGCATTCCATCCATCTCTAATGACATTTTAGGCACTTTATTAAAAGTTTCTAGGCCCATTTAAGAGCTCGAGAGCGGTATGAGACACTTAGGAAAATATCACCCTGTCCATGACTCCATGCCAAGCACCTTTTAAGACAAAACAAAGATAGGGATTCAACTTTGAGGAGCCTGTCACCTTGGTAATCACTGGTAATATTAAATCTTAAAGAAATAGGATAGAAAAGGTAAGATAAAGGATAATGGATAGAAAAGGTAAGATAAAGGAGAATGGATAGAAAAAGTAAGATAAAGGAGAACACCAACTTTGACTTAAATTTTTAACAATACCATTAATTGTTTCAAGATGCTTGAGAGTGGTTCCAAGAGAGAAGCAAAGGTGTATGTATGTACTTGTCAAGGCCGCTTCCTGCTGAAAATCATGACCATGATAACTTGGCATGTTTGAAGAACGATGAAGCTATTAGGTTGATTAGTCTTTACGTCAACCTAATTGCATTCATCATACCAAGTATAACAAAGGTCCAAAGGAAATCTATAATAACTTCAAAAGTCTCTTTGCAACAATAAATACTACTCTAGTCCACTCACTTGAAACTAATCTCTCCAACCTAAAGAAGGGTGACTTCGACATAGCTGAGGAATATATTGAAAAGTTTAAAAACCTGAAGACCAACATTATTCAAATAAGCAAAAATGACAAATCATATTTGGAATATGTAAGTGTTTTTGAAAATAGGATCTCTACGACATTCAATATATTTTGATTTTATATTCTATAGCATTTCTTTATTTTCAAGGATCTCATAACTCCTACTCTTGAAGAGGATTTCTCTAATCTCATTCGGCATCAGATTACTTTGAGGAATATGGGTGAGTTTCCCTTTTGAGATCAACCCGATCCAAAGGTTGTCTCAACCCATTCTAAATTTGAGTCCAACAAAGGTAAAGAGGAATACTCAAAATCCTTCCAGAAGGAAAAAGTCATGTGAGGTTGTTCTCATAAGAAGGTCCATCTATTCAAGTTTTACCTTGTCTTCAAAAAATTGAAGGGCTTGCAATAACTACAATAGGCACTAAAGACCCTTTCAATGAGAATGTTGCATCTCCTCATAGTGCACATTTGGTAGTGTACTCTACACTTTTTCCTTCTTCTTAGAAAGAGTCAATTGTTGATTCTGAAGCCACCCAACACATGACCAAGCATGTCCATCTTCTTTCTAATTATAGACAACACCATAATAGAGAGAAAGTGGTTGTTGGCAACAATTCAATGACACATGTTGTGGGCTGTGGTGATGTCATCATTACTACAACTAAGTTTATCTATAAGTTTGTCCACCTTGTTAGGATCCTCAAATTGAGAAGAAGTTGTAGTTTGTGTTTCACAATCATGCTCTTGAAACATTAATTATAATATGACATATTGTAGTCTCAAAAAACTAGAAAATTTAGTTTATCTATAAGTTTGTCCATTTTGTAAGGATTGTCAAATTGAGAGGATGTTGTAGTTTGTGTTCCATAATCATTCTCTTGAAACATTAATTATAACATGAAATATTGTAGTCTCCAAAAACTGAAAAATTGATTTTATGTCATTGTGAACAAATAATGAGTAGAAATATGAACCAATGTTGGAGCAGAGTTGTAATTGTGGAAGCATATGTTTATGTAAAAT
The DNA here is from genome assembly GCA_031772625.1 of Pinus tabuliformis. Taxonomy (NCBI): domain Eukaryota; kingdom Viridiplantae; phylum Streptophyta; class Pinopsida; order Pinales; family Pinaceae; genus Pinus; species Pinus tabuliformis. Next base: position 402,695,875 of record CM062811.1, on the reverse strand, counting down.
TTTTAATTTTCATGACAGATAATAACATCAATTTCTATACATATTTATAGTTCGTCATTTTGGTGTTCCATAATCCATATTGTGTGCAACCAATACCCAAATTGACAATACAATTGCGATTTTAATTAATTTAGAAATATATATATATATATCTATATATATATATATATATATATATATATGGAAATATGTTGAAGATGGAGGCGTCAGAGTTGTAGACAGGTGAAAATGGGTAGCTGGTGCGTGGCTGTAGCAGATCGAAGCAGTTGGCTGTACCAGCAGAGTACATGTCCCTATCAATTTTCATGCTGCCTTTACAATATGCCCGCGACCCCATAACTTGGTTTTTACTCTGTTTTTTTTACCTGTATTTTTACCTGCCCGCCAGCTCCTGCTCCACGATTCTGTTGTTTAACCTCTGGCCTCCATTGTCGGTTTTTGTCTACTTGCTGCTCCTCCCCCTGGCGGTTACCATAGGCAGCTGGCGTTTCATATTCCCTGACAGCGATGGACCTCGATATGGTGGATTACTCAGAAGAAGTGTTAGCGGAGGGTTCTATCTGGATGACCCCGAGACCTGCTAAGTTAGGGTCAATTTCTTTCAGCAATGAGTTGCATGAGGCTATCTCTGGCCTCCCCTCGCTCTCAGGACCATCGGACCACCAGGTTGTTCTGCCGGACGACCCTCCAACTTGGCCATCCCTCTCCACTCCCCCGCCATCTCCGTCTTCCCTAGGGTTTGCTACGGGATGCCTTAACCCTAACCCTCCATCCCCTACCCCTGGTCACTTACCTCAACCCCCTCATTCCGCTAACCCCTCCACTCCCCTTGCTCCTTCTTCCTCTACAGTCCCCCTGATCTCGCCGTGCTCGACCACTCTCCCCTTTGGCAGTTTCACTAGCATTCCCCCTTTAGCGGAAAGCCTCCCTGCCGACTCATCTCCTCCCCCGGTGAACCCTCCTGCCCCGGAGCACATCCTAGATTGTCGAGGAGACTCAGCAGCCGAAGTCAGGACAAGCAAGAAGACAAAGTGCTTCCGGACCAAAGAGGTGGATACCTTCCTCAAACTTGAGGAGGACATTCGGCTTGGCGACACTATGGACTTTGCAGACAGGGTGCTAGTAGGCAGAATAAGGGGCCGAAGCTATACAGTGGCCCGTCTGAAAACTTGGGTCTCAGAGGTTTGGGGGAACCATTTGGCCGACTTGCCCACTGTTCAGACGTTTGTGAAGGGGTGGTTTGCACTCCGCTTCTCCAGGCCAGATCTCACGAATTGGGTCCTCTCGTCCTACTGGCACTTCGAGCATGCCCCTGTCTTTCTGAAACATTGGTCCCCACTCTTCGACCCGGACACAGAGCAGCTTGGTGTTGGCCCGATCTGGGTAAGATTACCAGGGCTCCCGTTACACTTCTGGTCCGAAGACATCTTCAGACGAATTGGGAATTCCATCGGCTCATATATGGAATCCGATAAATCGTATTTATCTACTGGCAAGATGGCCTTTGCCAGAATTCTGGTGCATATGGATACAAGGGGAGGGCTGCAGGAATTCATCACCATTCAGTGGAGGTCTTTCACCCAGAAGCAGCCACTGGACTACGAGGGCATACCATACAGATGCCGCAGATGTCACAAAGTCGGTCACGTGTACAAAGATTGCCCTCTGGTCATCAAGAGAGGACAACAACCTATGGATAATGTTTAGGAAACCCGTACCTCACAGGAGGAACCTCAATCGACAATAGAAGAGGAAGATTCGACTCATCAAGAACAGACCGAAGCGAACAAGGTACACGAGACATATCCAAAGAAGAAGTGTGGGAATGCTCCTCTTCGGCCACCCTCCCCACCTCTGACAAGAGCTCGGGCAGCTATAGGGGATGCTCACACCATGGGTATGTCATCTTCTCCTTTCTCATCTGCTTATTCTTCTATTGATTCTCCTGTATTGCCTTCTCTATCTAGGTAGGACTTTGCTATGGCATTCCCAGGTGCTCCTTTAATCTTTCCCTTCTCGCCACCCCCCTGGATCTTCCATCAGCCCCCTATGATCCAACATTGCACCATAGCACCTCCCCCTCCCACTTTCTCCTTCCCTCAGCCTTCCCTCTCTGAGGCTCCCTCTTCCCCTCCTCCCGACCTTGTCAACCCCGAGTCCCGATACCCCCTCCGCTCCCGAATGCGTTCTCAAGGCCTCGATATGATTGGTTTCGAGGTCGTCTCCACCCCCCCTCCCAAACCCAGGGGGCGTCCCTCCCATCTCTCCAAAGCTAAACATCAGGCTGGGGAGGAGATTGCATCTGGCAAACAGAAGACCTTAAACTGGGCCCTTAGAGCAGAGCAAGCCCCTCTTCCCCCCCCTCCATGAAGCTGCTCTCCTTTAATTGTCAAGGGGTGGCTAGCCCGGATAAAAAACTAGCCCTCAAGTGCCTATTTGCCTCTGAACTGGTAGACATTATTTTTCTTCAAGAAACCCTTGGCTCTGCTAGCACAATCTCTCTCTTACTTGAATCCTGGCTCCCAGGCTGGACATTCCACTCTCTTGATGCCACAGGCAGATCAGGGGGATTAACCCTGGGCATTTGTAACAGATCCATTAAAACTTTGAGGGTTTGGGGAGGTCGGGGTTTTTTGGGTGTTGATATCTACTCCCCCACCCTTGAATCTGAATTCAGGATTCTCAATGTATATGGCCCATGCCAGGACAGAGCTGGATTTTGGAGATCTTTGTTTAACTCACCCCTCCTGCAACAAGATAACATTATCTTAGGGGGAGACCTCAATTTCTCCATGGGGTACACGGAATCTTGGGGCAATCATGCACAGGTGGATGCTTTGTCTGGTTTCTTTGAAAACCTCCTGGAGTCCCATAATTTCATAGATATCCCCTTAGCTAAAATGCAGCCCACCTGGAGAAACAATAGAGTAGGGGAAGCAAGCTTGGCCAGACGGCTTGATCGCTTCCTCACTAAAGAATTCTTGGTCAATGGAGGACCCAACATCAGACAATGGGTGAGTACAGGTGGCCTATCGGACCACCGTCCCATATACCTGGAGCTGCAGGATGTTATAGATAAGCCTAAGGCCCCTTTCAAATTCAATTCCACCTGGCTGCAAGATATGGAATACATCAAACTAGTGACGGATTTTTGGAGGGAAAACCCCCCAAGCTCATCTGGGAACCTAACTCAGGACTTCCTCCATAATATGAAGGAGCTGAAAAGCCTATCCAAGTCATGGGCTCAGAGGAAAAAGGAGGCGGAAGAATTGACACTCAGGGAGGTAGAGGAGGCCATTTTTTCTTTTGAGGAGGGCTCAGGAGGTGTCATGATGTCTCAAGAGCAAAAGGACATATACTCTGATTCTCTGCAAAAGAGAACCCAAATCTTAAGGAACAGAGAAGCGAGCTGGCGGCTCCGCAGCTGGGCTATCTGGCTAAAGGAAGGGGATGATAATACCAAATTTTTCCACAAACATGCTAATGGTAGGAAGGCCATCAATACTATCTGGGAGCTCAAGGATACACAGGGGCGATCTGTTCAATCCTTTAGAGAGCTAGCTGCCCTAGCATGTTCCCATTTCCAAAATATCTACAAGACTCCTCCTTATGCTACCCTTGCTGAAGTGATGCAGACTGTTCAGCTCTTTCCAAGGTTTGTAGATCAGGAGATGGAATAGGAACTCGTGAGAGAAGTTACTATGGGAGAGCTGGAAGACACCTTAAAGATGCTAAAGAAAGAAAAGAGCCCGGGGCCAGATGGTTGGTCTGTAGAGTTCTACACTGCCTTTTTTGAGGTGTTAGGAATGGACCTCCTGCAAATCATTGAGGAAAGCAGAAGGAATGGGAGAATTTTGGGAAGCCTAAAATCCACTTTCATTGCTCTCATCCCTAAAACTAATAAGCCCTCCTCCTTTGATGACTTCAGACCCATATCTCTATGCAATTGTATTTACAAAATTATAGCCAAGATTATAGCCAATCGCATAAAGCCAATCCTGTCCCTCCATATCTCCCAAGAGCAATTTGCCTTCCTGCACAACAGACAGATCCATGAGGCGATTGGCACTGCTCAAGAACTTCTCCATTCTGTCCAGCTTCGGAAAATAAAAGGAATGATACTGAAGATAGACCTTTCTAAAGCCTTTGATAGGGTCAACTGGCTCTACCTCCGAATCCTATTAACTCAAATAGGATTCCTCTTTATTTTCATTAAGTGGATTATGAGCTGCATAACTGATGTCCCCTATAGTGTTCTAATAAATGGATCGGCCTCCCCTTTCTTTCATGCTGAAAGAGGACTCAGACAAGGATGCCCCCTGTCCCCTCTACTGTTTCTTCTCATCATGGAGGGCCTCAGCAGAATTATAAAAGAAGAACATAGACAGGGGAGAATTAGAGGCATCAAAATCACTGAATCAGTTATCTTGACTCATTTGTTCTTTGTGGATGATGTCCTCATCTTTCTCAATGGCAGCCTTGGAGACCTCACCGCCCTCCACCAAGCCATGGGCACTTTCCAAAAGGCCACGGGAATGGTACTAAATGAATCCAAATCCACCTTATCTGCATATGGCTGCACCCAAAATGAATTACAGTTCACCCTCAGGAGATTTCCCTTTGTTACCTACCCTATTGAAGATGGGCTGAGATATCTGGGGTACCGTCTGAAACCCTTTGGCTATAAAATTGCAGATTGGATCTGGCTCATCACAAAGGTGGAAAAGCGTTTGAACATTTGGTACCATAAGTACCTTTCCAGAGCAGGCAGGTTGATATTGATCAAAGCGGTTCTAGAAGCAACACCTGTATATTGGATGACCTTAGCTTGGATTCCCAGGGGCATCCTGGATAGGTTGCAGAAAATATGTTGTCGGTTTCTGTGGAAGGGGAATCAGATAGGAAGAATTTTTTCTTGGACAAGATGGGAGACCCTGGCGCTGCCTAAACGTTGGGGGGGTTGGGGGATTAAGAGACTAGACACTTTTTCCAAAGCACTAGCAGCAAAATTGGGGTGGCAGCTTCTCAATAATTGTAGTCTTTGGACGAAGGTGGTCACTTCAAAATATATCACCCCTTCAAATCCTCTAGATTGGATTCGACATGGTCATCCAACTAATGGGAATATATCTATCATCTGGAAAGCAGTAACTAAAGCCATGGACCTGATAAGAAATGGACTGACTTGGAGAATACGATCAGGATCCCTAGTGCGCATAGGGGAAGACCCATGGGTAGGCTGTGGCAATGCACACAAACTCCCAGAGGAGCTGAGATTTTTCTTAGCAGATCAAGGGATAACTCACATCAGTCACATTGCAGACAATGAGCATTCCTCACTGGTTCAGTAGGCCTGGAGAACGGGCGCAGGTCGAAACCTTCCCCTGCACTGGCAACAAGAATGGAGACACTTCATTTCAGCTCTAACGGAGGCCCATATTAGGATAACTGAAGGGGAAGATGAACTCATATGGGCCTTCGCAAAGCACGGTCTCTATGCCCCCAAGACTGGATATCTTGTTCTTATGGATCCCCTCAAGCCGCCAGCCTCTGAGACATAGTGGAACCTCATATGGAAACTCAAAGCAGCCCCAAGAACAAAGCTGCTTCTGTGGTCCATCCTGAACAACAAGGTCCCGACAGGGGCAAACCTCATGAAACGATCTTTCGCCAGGCCCTTTTGGTGCCACCTTTGTAAAAGAACGAGGAAGATATTGAAAACCTTTTCTTGTTTTGTCCTTCCTCACAAGAGCTATGGAATGGTATCCTTGCATCGCTCTCCATTCGGAACAGATGGCATGGAACCGCTTTAAAGGAGGCTTGGAATAACTGGTGGAAGGACTCCTCTGGGAAGGAAAGAAATATACCTTTGCTAATATGCTGGGAGCTATGGATAGCAAGGAACCAAATTATATTCCAGCAAAAGCCACCTCACTGGCCTTCCATTCATAATAGAATAATAGCAGAATATCACATGATTCCTGAAGATTCCTCACAAAACCATCACCGAAATATCAAGATAGAGGTCATCAACAAATCCATTCCTTGGGCCTATTTCAATGGTTCAGCTCAGGATTCGGGCTGTGGAGGTGGAGCAGTTTTGCATATATCAGAAACTCACTCTTTTAAAATTCAAATGGGGTTAGGCAGGGGAACCAACAATTATGCCGAGCTTGTTACTGCAAAAAACCTCATCCAATATGCTTTACTCAAACAATGCACAAATATGCAACTATATGGTGACTCAAAATTGGTTATAAACTGGATCAACAAAAAACATATATGCAATGCATACACATTGAAGCATATTCTGGATGAGATTCATAGACTTGTCTCATTTTTTGACTCTTTCATTTGTCATCATATTTACAGGGAGCGGAACACCATTGCTGACCACTTATCCAAAGAAGCAGCGCTCAGGGATGACGACACTTGGTTGATTTGCGAGGAACTGGATGGTGTCGTTTATCAGCACTATCACAGGCCCTTTATAGACCCTGAAGCTCTCTGAAGCAGCACTAGAAAAAGACAACTTTCTTTCTTTGATGATTATCCGTTTTTATTTATTGTAAATAGCTATCAGGACATCACACCCTCTCAGCAAAGAGGCCAAATAGTTACTTATTTTTGTTATTTTCACTCACTCCCTGCGTGGAGGAATGCACAGTTTCTCTATTTTTGGTCAGGCACAGCCTCATTAAAGCAATGCGTATGCATATACAAAATGTAATTTTCACTTATAATGGGAATTACGACTTTTTCCATGTATATATATATATATATATATATATATATATATATATATATATATATATATATGAATTAATAATATAATTTAGATTCTCTATTTCTAATATTGTGTTAGAAAAATACTTGTACTAATTGAACTTTTATAGAAATTCAGCGATTCCAACTTTATAATTCTATCGGCCTCTCTTTGTACCTTTTGGGATAATTGCTAGTAATATAAATTCAACATATTGAGTCAACATGTAAAAATGTTTACTTAACACCTAGAGATCTCCCCTAAGTTGTGTAGTCTAATCCAGGTGCCTTTTCAAGGCAATGAATTCATTTATGCATTCAAAAATGCAATCTAAACAATCAACAAATATATATACATACATATTAAGAACCCGCTAGTCTAATTCAGGTGCCTTTTCAAGGCATTGAATTCATTTATGCATTCAAAAATACAATCTAAACAATGAAAAACTATATATACATACATACATACATATTCATAACCCATTATAGATCCATCTTAGTCACAATTTATCAACTCCCAAGAGGGATATTTGTAGTTTTTCACTCTAAAAGAAGTTTGCACCTCAAGAGATTTGATTCCTCTTAGGACTTACTAAATATGTGGTTAACATGTGTGTGTATGTGTGTGTGTGTGTATATAAGGACGACATCATCATTTGTTTTTGGTTTTGTTTGGTATTATAATTTTAAATTTTTGAAATTTAATGTGCCAACTCCAAATAGTTACTTATTTTTGTTATTTTCACTCACTCCCTGTGTGGAGGAAAGCACAATTTCTCTATATTTGATTAGGCACAACCTCCTTAAAGCAATGCGTATGCATATACAAAATGTAATTTTCACTTATAATGGGAATTATGACTTTTTCCATGGGATATATATATATATATATATATATATATATATATATATATATATATATATATATATATATATATATATAATATAATATAATTTAGATTCTCTATTTCTAATATTGTGTTAGAAAAATTCTTGTACTAATTGAACTTCTATAGAAATTCAGCAATTCCAACTTCATAATTCTATTGGCCTCTCTTTGTACCTTTTGGGATACTTGATAGTAATATAAATTCAACATATTGAGTCAACATGTAAAAATGTTTACTTAACACCTATAGATCTCCCCTAAGTTGTGTAGTCTAATCCAGGTGCCTTTTCAAGGCAATGAATTCATTTATGCATTCAAAAATGCAATCTAAACAATCAACAAATATATATACATACATACATACATACATATTAAGAACCCGCTAGTCTAATTCAGGTGCCTTTTCAAGGCATTGAATTCATTTATGCATTCAAAAATACAATCTAAACAATGAAAAACTATACATACATACATACATACATACATATTCAGAACCCATTATAGATCCATCTTAGTCACAATTTATCAAATCCCAAGAGGGATATTTGTATTTTTTTCACTCTAAAAGAAGTTTGCACCTCAAGAGATTTGATTCCTCTTAGGACTTACTAAATATGTGGTTAACATGTGTGTGTGTGTGTGTGTATAAGGACGACATCATCATTTGTTTTTGGTTTTGTTTGGTATTATAATTTTAAATTTTTGAAATTTAATGTGCCAACTCCATGTTGAACATGGAACAAATAACACAAATTATTATAAAAAACACAAATGAAATCAAATTAGAAAATGTTTACTTTCAATTAGTATAATTATTTATAAAATTGATATTCATTAAAGCACCATTGCTATTGAGAGGTCACTGGTTCAATTCTCTCGACACTCTTGGGGTCATGCTCAGTGGTTGAATTGACAGGAAGTTCAGTGTCAGGCTCCATGGTTGAACTGACAAGAAGTTCAATGTGAGGCTCCGTGGTTTAAATGACAGAAAGTTCACTTCCTTCTTGTGGATATGCCTGATACAAATATTATGTGGACATAGCAATTATGTGGATATGCCTTATACAAATATTATGTGGACATAACAATAATGGTGTAATTATTCGAGGGTTTTCGATTGTTTGACCTCTAAGGGAGTGTAATGGAACATGTATATGGATAGCGAGAGATCCATTTTAACAGTAAAGTGTCATGGTGACAAAATGACGTGTAACAGATTTCCCCCTAAAGTACAAAGTCTGAAATATATTTTTTTAAAGATTGAAGCACTTTATCATGCCAAATATTGGATCGGAGACAATGGTCAGAAACCTACAAGAATCATTCAAGGATTAAAATGCAATATATAATCATCATTGAGGTAGGCATTCTCATACTCAGAGTAAAACTAACTCAATGAAAAAGTATGGAAAAACTCAAGAATAATATCAATAGTAGACACAGTATGGGCGCAACCATTAGCCATGAATTTTTCTACATAATCATGAATATAAAACGCCTCGCAACTTGGATTGATGAAACTAGGTCTAAGGTCTTGATCTCCATCTTTCGATTCGTAGTATGAATCTAGCCATGCGAGTGAATGTCTCAAATTCGAACATGATAGAAACCACTTAATTACTGATCAATGATGTGAACCATTAACAAGTGCGAGAGAACCCACCAATAATGAAAATGTCTTTCAAGGTACTTTCAGTACAATCTATAGAGTGTGAAAAGATGATCTGAAGTCGAACACTCATAGAATCATTCTATCGAAGGCCAATGATGACAACCTGTCGTCAAAGGCAACAAAATTGCCATTGAGGCATGTAGGCCTCAAGGTATTGAAGGTTTCTAGATTGACTTCCTAGATAATGAGTTAATGTTGATAGGAAATGACCAATTGCAGGAGAGCCTATGACATGAAACACAATGTCAAGTTTTGAAGAATAGATTACAAGGATTGACTCAGGGATGGCCAGCGTGATTGAAGGCTAAAATTTGCAAAGGAACATGAACTGAGGTTGAACTTCTCTTTAACACATAGTGACATGACAATTGACTTGCCAGCATTTGACTCAATGAAAATACTCAAAACAAGCTGAAGATTTTCAATGGGTTTTTATTAATTGCAAGAAAAATGGATTTCCCAACTCAGACATAGGTGTAATGGAGTGTCGTGTTCAAGAGAGATATATTGCCTTTATAATGAATGTAAAATGAATACCTTTACCCATTTCCCTGCACCATTATGGGAAAGTACCTCTTTATTTTTTTCACAAGCTTGAGGAGGATAACATATGCTTTTCATATAAGCTCATCCTTTAGATGAGTTCTCTAAAGTATTTTTAATGAACCATAAGAAGGAGTGGTTTGATCTCATCATGTTTAATGAGTCCTATACTGTTTAATTCTTACGAGTCAAGTAAAGGGGTAACTTGATATCATTTTCATGTTTAAAGATATTGAAACAGACACAAAAAGAAAAATCGTTCAACTCTTTTACCATAAAATTTTAATGAGCCCGGAGAAAGTAAAACTGGGTGTTTTTCAATTTTAGGGAGTGAGGAGAAAAACATAAGTAAACTCCAGAGTGTTCTTTTTCATAAATTTACTCCTTCAAACCCGAAAAAGGATAAAATAATGCAAGAGAGCTCTCTACTAACCATAATTAGTCAGCGTATACCTTTTTCGTAAATATTTTGGTTCATCCTGTAAAAAGGGTAAACTTCTACTGAATGGACGGTTGTTCATTTATTTTTACGAGTTCGAACAATCAAGTACTCGACAATATTTTCATGTTTCGAGAGTCTGAAAAGGGCTTAAAAGAAGACTCTAGGGTTTCACTTTTTCATGATTTTCAAGAGTCCGAAAAAGTGATAAAAGTCTGTTCGGAGTCAAAATGATCCACTTTTATGCTGTAACCTGTTCTGCACATTAAACTCAATAAATTATCATAACTACTCGATATTAGAGTAAAACACTAAAAATTTGACTTTTAAAAGGCTAAAGGTATAAAAAATAATATTTTAATAACCAAAAACTTATAAAAGTTCAAAAAGTAAAAGTTCAAAACTTATAAAAGTATGTCTTCAAATGGAAGTGATTTAGGACCAAAATGTTTTTATTGCGGTAGAGTTGGTCATATAGCTAAACATTGCTGGAAGAATAAGTTTGATGAAGGTCAACAGAGACACAAGAAGCATGCAAGTCATCTGGTTAATGCAGATCAAAATTCGAATATCAGATTATTCGTATCTAATTCTGCACTATCGACTAAGGAGGATGAAGCAGAAATATGGTTTGTGGACTCAGGAACCTCCTCCCATAAGATAGGTAAGAGGCAATGGTTTAAAACATTCATAGAATCTAGCACTGGTATGAAGGTCTACCTTGGATACGATAGAGGGTATGAAATCAAGGGATATGGTGATGTCCCTGTCATACTACCTGATGGAAACATTAGGCATATTCATGATGTTATGTATCTACCTGGGATAAAAAAGAACCTGATTTCTGTATCTAGAATAACATATCAGGATCTTAAGGTAGAGTTATTTAAATCTTATTGTGTAATTAAAGACTTTTTGGATCGAATGAAGTCCATTGCAACAGGTGTACGTGTAGGAGGATTGTATAAACTGGATGCCAGGACTGTGTCACATCAACCGTTGGCATCATCAACCATGTCTGCAGAGAATATATGGCATTAGAGATTTCGGCATATAAATTTTAGTGAATGGTCTTCCTGTTTTGAAAAGTATGCATGTTGACTGTGAATCACATGCCCTTAGTAAATTACATAGAGATGTATTTACTATTATTGTTGATAGGAAGTAGAGGGATATACTTGAACTTGTACACACTGATCTTTGTGGGTCAATGCAGAAAAGGTTGTTAGGAGGGGCCTACTATTTTCTTATTTTTCTTGATGAATGTACAAGGTTCACCTGGGTGTATTTCCTCAGGCAGAAAAGTCATGCTTTTGAATATTTAAGCAATTCATAATTATGATTAAGAAGCAAACATGAAAGTTCATCAAAATTCTTCGCTTAGACCAAGGTGGAGAATTCAAGAAGGGTGACTTCATCAAATACTTTAAAGAACACAGAATCCAGCAGTAGTTCACAACTCCTTATAGTCCTCAGCAAAACGGGGTTGCGAAAAGGAAAAACAAAACTCTCGTGGAGTGTGCCCAAATTATTTTGAAAGGTAAGAATCTGACCAATGGTTTTTGGGCAGAACCTGTAAACACTGCAGTGTACCTTAAGAATAAGAGTCTTACTAAGTAATTAGATTATAAAACTCCTTTCCAAGCATTGTTTGGCTTCAAGTCTGTAGTAAGTCATCTTAGAGTCTTTAGAAGTAAGGCTTTTGCTCATGTCCTGAAAGAAGATAGGAATAAGTTAGATTTAAAATCCATTAAGTGTTTTTTTATTGGATACCGCAGTGAGTTTAAGGCTTATAAGTTGTTTAATCCTTCTACTCACAAGGTGTTTGCAAGCAGAGACGTGGTATTCCATGAACAAGTAGATGATGGGAACCTTGCTCGGAGTGATGAATAATGGAATGTGCCTTTACTATTAGAAGAAGGTGATGAAACAGGGGATGTTGAGCAGAAACATAAGCAACAGGAGAAAGAAGAAGTGGATGATCAAATTAGGTCTGAAACCAGACCGCAGAGGGGAGATCAAAATAGATTTGAGGCCACACCACCACTCAAAATATCAAGCATGCAAATTCAATTTCCATCTAGATATAGGGATCATGCACTGATAACTGGTATGTTAACTATTGTTGAACCATCTAATTTTAATGAAGCTAGTCAAAGTAGTGAATTGAGGGAAGCTATGAAGGAGGAATATGAGTCAATCATTAAAAATAATACGTAGGATTTAGTTGAACTTCTTGTTGGCAAACAACCCATAAGATGCAAATGGTTGTATAAATTAAAGTTTAAGTCAGATGGAACTATAGATAAGCATAAAGCTAGGCTAGTTGCAAAGAGGAATTCTCATAAAGAAGGTATTGATTATGAAGAAGCCTTCGCCCTGGTAGCTAAGTTAAACACAATTAGAATGATAATTTCATTAGCTACTAAATATCATTGGAAAATACACCAACTAGATGTCAAATATGCATTCTTAAATGGAGATTTAAAAGAAGAAGTATACCTAATGAAACCAGAGGGATTTGTCAGAAAGGGGGAGGAACATTTAGTCTGCATATTAAAGAAATCTTTGTACGGACTAAAACAGGCCCCCAGGTCATGGTATGACAAAATTGATTCATTTTTTCTTAAGCATGGTTATATCAGGAGTAAAAATGACCCTAATCTATACATTGTGTATGATGATAAGGGGCAGATTGTGTTTATTTCTTTGTATGTAGATGATCTCATCATGACAGGAAATGCAAACAAACTCATTGAAGAAATCAAGCAGCAATTATCACAAGTGTTCGAAATGAAAGACCTTGGAGAGCTACATTACTGTTTGGGTCTAGAAGTCTGGAGGGATTTTGTCCAAAATTCTCTATCCCAAGGTAAGAATGTCAAAAATGTGTTGAACAGGTTTAGAATGGATTAGTGTAAGCCTGCATCAGTACCATTACAACAGAACAACAATTTACAGGTTAATGATGGTTCCAAAGAGGAAAATGCAACATTATACAAACAGCTAGTTGGTGGTCTTATTTATTTGACTACAACTAGGCCTGATTTGGCTTATGCAGTCAGTGTATTAAGCCAGTTTATGTTAAAGCCTCATGAGAACCACTGGGTTGCAGCAAAAGGAGTCCTAAGGTATCTGCAAGGAACCTTATATTTTGGCATTATATATTCTGATTCATTTGATGTTAGACTGGCAGGTTTCATAGACTCTAAATAGGCGGGAAATTTTGATGATCGGAGATCCATTACAGGATATGCTTTCAACATTGGATCCGAGGTCATTTCATGGTGCAGTAAGAAGCAGAATATTGTAGCCTTATCCTCAGTAGAAGAAAAATATAAAGCTATGTGTGTGACAACGTGCGAAGCAGTTTGGTTAAGAAGACTTCTCTAGGATGTAGGAGAAGAGAAAAGAGAGGCCACAATTATCAGATGTGATAATCAGAGTTCCATCAAACTTTTTTATAATCCAGTGTTCCACAAAAACACCAAGCACATTGACACACAATTCCATTTTGTTAGGGAAAAGGTGCAGACAAAAGAACTATGTGTTGAATATTGTAGTACTTGTGATAATGTAGCTGATATATTTAGAAAACCTCTAGGAAGAATAAATTTTGAGTCATTTAGGGACATGTTAGGTGTATTGTAGAATCCTTTCTCCATTAAGGGGGAGTGTTAGAATTAATGGAGAAAGTTGCTTTTCTATTTAGTTATGTGAGTTTCTTTCATTAGGATTTAGACCCTATTTTTTAGGATGATTAGTTTCATGTTCCTAATTACTTGTAAACTGTTTATTATTGAGATCAATGTGAATTTCAAAAGAGCGTTCTGCAGGAGGTTGTCTCCAGGTGAATCCCTCACCTGTGAGCTCCTCACAATTTCTCAATAATTTGTTTGTCTTCCATTCTCTTTAACATAATTCACATAACCTAGCAAACAAACAAAACATGTGTAATTCTTTATATTTATGAAGTTGATCTAGTATTTAATCCAAAAAAAAATCAAGATATAAAGAATTTGAATTTCAACTTGAAAAAGTGTGATAATATATATCTATCTATATATATATATATATATAGATAGATAGATAGATAGATAGATAGATATACATTATCACACTTTTTCAAGTTGAAATTGAAATTCTTTATATCTTGATTTTTTTTGAATTAAATACTAGATCAACTTCATAAATATAAAGAATTACACATTATTTTTTGTTTGCCAGGTTATGTGAATTATGTTAAACAGAATGGAAAACAAACAAATTATTGAGAAATTGTGAGGAGCTCACAAGTGAGGGATTCAACTTGAGAAAACTTCCTGCAGAACGCTCTTTTGAAATTCACATTGATCTCAATAATAAATAGTTTACAAGTAATTAGGAACATGAAACTAATCATCCTAAAAAGTAGGATCTAAATCCTAATGAAAGACACTCACGTAACTAAATAATAAAGGAACTTTCTCCATTAATTCTAACACTTCCCCTTAATGGAGAAAGGATTATGCAATACACCTAACATGTCCCTAAATGACTCAAAATTTATTCTTCCTAGAGGCTTTCTAAATATATCAACTACATTATCACAAGTACTACAATATTCAACACATATTTCTTTTGTCTGCACCTTTTCCCTAACAAAATGGAATTGCGTGTCAATGTGCTTGGTGTTTTTGTGGAACACCGGATTATAACAAAGTTTGATGGAACTCTGATTATCACATCTGATAACCGTGAAATGACCTCGGATCCAATGTTGAAAGCATATCCTGTAATGGATCTCCGATCATCTAAATTTCCCGCCTAGTCAGAGTCTATGAAACTTTCCAGTCTAACATCAAATGAATCAGAATATACAATGCCAAAATCTAAGGTTCCTTGTAGATACCTTAGGACTCCTTTTGCTACAACCCAATGGTTCTCATGAGGCTTTAACATAAACTAGCTTAATGCACTGACTGCATAAGCCAGATCAGGTCTAGTTGTAGTCAGATAAATAAGACCACCAACCAGCTGTCTGTATAATGTTGCATCTGCCTCTTTGGAACCATCATCAACCTGTAACTAGTTTTTTTGTTGTAATGGTACTGATGTAGGCTTACAGTGATCCATTCTAAACCTGTTCAACACATTTCTGACATACTTACCTTGGTATAGAAAAGTCTGGACAGAATCCCTCCAGACTTCTAGACCCAAATAGTAAGGTAGCTCTCCAAGGTCTTTCATTTTGAACACTTGTGATAATTGTTGCTTGATTTCTTCAATGAGTTTGTCTGCATTTCCCATCATGATGAGATCATCTACATACAAAGAAATAAACATAATTTGCCCCTTATCATCATACACAGTGTATAGATTAGGGTCATTTTTACTCCTGATATAACCATGCTTAAGAAAAAATGAATCAATTTTGTCATACCATGACATGGGGGCCTGTTTTAGTCCATACAAAGCTTTCTTTAATCTGCAGACTAAATGTTCCTCCCCCTTTCCGACAAATCCCTTTGGTTTCATTAGGTATACTCGTTCAATTAAATCTCCATTTAAGAATGCATATTTGGCATCTAGTCAGTGTATTTTCCAATGATATTTAGTAGCTAACACAATTATGATTGTGAGAATACCTCTTTTTAACAAGCCTAGCTTTATGCTTATCTATTGTTCCATTTGCCTTAAACTTTAATTTATACAACCATTTGCATCCTACGGGTTGTTTGCCAGCAAGAATTTCAACTAAATCCTACGTATTATTTTTAATGATTGACTCATATTTCTCCTTCATAGCTTCCCTCCATTCACTACTCTGACTGGCTTCATTAAAATTAGAGGGTTCAACAATAGTGAACATACTAGTTATGAGTGCATGATGCCAATATCTAGCTGGAAATTGAATTTTCTGCTTGATCTTCTGAGTGGTGGTGTGGCCTCAAATCTATTTTGATCTTCCCTTTGTGGTCTGGTTTCAAACCTAATTTTATCATCCACTTCTTCTTTCTCTTGTTGCTTATGTTTCTGCTCACCAACCCCTATTTCATCACCTTCTTCTAACAGTAAAGTCACATTCCATTCTTCATCACTCCAAGCAGGGTTCCCATCATCTACCTGTTCATGGAATACCATGTCTCTGCTTGCAAACACCTTGTGAGTAGAAGGATTAAACAACTTATAAGCCTTAAACTCACTGTAGTATCCAATAAAAATACACTTAAGGGATTTTGAATCTAACTTATTCCTATCTTCTTTCGGGACATGAGCAAAAGCCTTACTTCCAAAGACTCTAAGATGACTTACTGCAGACTTGAATCCAAACAATGCTTGGAAAAGAGTTTTATAATCCAATTACTCAGTAGGACTCCTATTCTTAAGGTACACTGCAGTGTTTACAACTTCTGCCCAAAAACCATTAGTTAGATTCTTACCTTTCAACATACTACGAGCACACTCCACAAGGGTTATTTTTTTCCTTTCCGCAACCCCATTCTGATGAGGACTGTAAGGTGTTGTGAACTATTACTAGATTCTGTGTTCTTTAAATTATTTGATGAAGTCACCCTTCTTGAATTCTCCACCTTGGCCTAAGCGA
Source organism: Pinus tabuliformis (assembly GCA_031772625.1). Lineage (NCBI taxonomy): Eukaryota > Viridiplantae > Streptophyta > Pinopsida > Pinales > Pinaceae > Pinus > Pinus tabuliformis. The sequence continues at coordinate 402,678,978 of CM062811.1, read as the reverse complement.
ATAATTTTGATGAACTTTCCTGTTTTCTTCTCATTCATACTTCTAAATTACTTAAAGAGTTCAAAAGCATGACTTTTCTCCCTGAGGAAATACACCCAGGTGAACCTTGTACATTCATCAAGAAAAATAAGAAAATAGTAGGCCCCTCCTAACAACCTTGTCTGCATTGGCCCACATAGATCAGTGTGTACAAGTTCAAGTATATCCCTCTACTTCCTATCAACAATAGCAGTAAATTCATCTCTATGTAATTTACCAAGGGCACATGCTTCACAATCAACATGCATACTCTTTAAAATAGGAAGACCATTCACCATACCTTTTTTCTGAAGAAGTAGTAGGTCACTGAAATTTATATGCCCAAATATTTGATGCCATATATTCTCTGCAGACATGGCTGATGATGCCAATGCTTGATGTGACACAATCCTGACATCCAGTTTATACAATCCTCCTACACATACACCTGTTGCAATGGACTTCATCCGATCCAAAAACTCATTAATTACACAATAAGATTTAAAGAACTCTACCTTAAGATCCTGATCTGTTATTCTAGATACAAAAATCAGGTTCTTTTTATCCCAAGTACATACATAACATCATGAATATGCCTAATGTTTCCATCAGGTAGTACGACAGGGACATCACCATATCCGTTGATTTCATACCCTCTATCATATCCAAAGTAGACCTTCATACCAATGTTAGATTCTATGAATGTTTTAAACTATTGCCTCTTACCTGTCATTTGGGAGGAGGCTCCTAAGTCCACGAACGATATTTCTGCTTCATCCTCCTCAGTCAACAATGCAGAATCAAATACGAACAATCTGATATTCGAATTCTGATTTGCATCAACCAGATGACCTGCATGCTTCTTGTGTCTCTGTTGACCTTTATCAAACTTCTTCTTCCAACAATGTTTAGCTATATGACCAACTCTACCGTAATAAAAACATTTTGGTCCTGAATCACTTCCGTTTGAAGACATACTTTTATAAGTTTTGAGCTTTTAATTTTTGAACTTTCATAAGTTTTGGTCATTAAAATATTATTTTTTATACCTTTAGCCTTTTACAAGTCAAATTTTTAGTGTTTTTACCCTAATATCGAGCAGTTATGATAGGTTATTGAGTTTAACATGCATAACAGGTTACAACATAAAAGTGGATCATTTTGACTCCGAGCAGACTTTTATCACTTTTTCGGGCTCTTGAAAATCATGAAAAAGTGAAACCCTAGAGTCTTCTTTTAAGCCCTTTTCAGACTCTCGAAACATGAAAATATTGCCAAGTACTTGACTATTCGAACTCGTAAAAATAAATGAACAACCGTCCATTTAGTATAAGTTTACCCCTTTTACAGCCTGAACCAAAATATTTACGAAAAAGGTATACATTGACTAATTATGGTCAATAGAGAGCTCTCCTACATTATTTTATCCTTTTTCAGGTTTGAGGGACTAAATTTATGAAAAAGAACACTCTGGAGTTTACTTATGTTTTTCTCCTGACTCCCTAAAACTGAAAAACACCGAGCTTTACCTTCTCTGGGCTCATTAAAATTTTATGGTAAAAGAGTTGAACGAGTTTTCTTTTTGTGTCTGTTTCAATATCTTTAAACATGAAAACGACATCGAGTTACCCATTTACTTGACTCATAAGAATCAAACAGTATAGGACTCATTAAACATTACGAGATCAAACCACTCCTTATGGTTCATTAAAAATACTTCAGAGAACTCGTCTAAAGGATGAGCTTATATGAAAAGCATATGTTATCCTCCTCATTCTTGTGAAAAAAATAAAGAGGCACTTGCCCATAATGGTGCAGGGAAATTGGGTAAAGGTATTCATTTTACATTCATTATAAAGTCAATATGTCTCTCTTGAACATGACACTCCATTAGACCTATGTCCGAGTTGGGAAATGCATTTGTCTTACAGTTAATTAAACCCCATTGAAAGTCTTCAGTGTGTTTCGAGTATTATCGTTGAGTCAGATGTTGCCAAGTCAATTGTTGTGTTGCTATGTGTTCAAGAGAAGTTCAACCTTAATTCATGTTCCTTTGCAAATTTTAGCCTTCAATCACGTCGGCCATCCCTGAGTCAGTCCTTGCAATCTATTCTTGAAAACTTGACATTGTGTTTCATGTCATAGGCTCTCCTGTGACGGGTCGCTTCCTATCAACATCAACTCATTATCTAGGAAGTCAATCTAGAAACTTTTAGTACCTTGAGGCCTGCATGCCTTAATGGCAGGTTTCTTGCCATTGACGACAGGTTCTCATCATTGGCCTTCGATTGAACGATTCTATGAGTGTTCGACTTCATATCATCTTTTCACACTCTATAGATTGTACTGAAAGTACCTTGAAATACATTTTCATTATTGTTGGGTTCTCTCGCACCTGTTAACAGTTCACATCATTGATCGGTAATCAAAAGGTTTCTACCATGTTCAACTTTGAGACATTCACTCGCATGGCTAGATTCATACTACGAATTGAAAGATGGAGATCAAGACCTTGGATCTAGTTTCAACAATCCAGGTTGTGAGGCGTTTTATATTCATGATAATGTAGAAAAAGTCATAGCTAATGGTTGCGCCCACACTATTTCTACTATTGATATGATTCTTGAGTTTTTCCGTACTTTTTCATTGAGTTAGTTTTACTCTGAATATGGGAATGCCTACCTCAATGATGATTATATATTGCATTGTAATCCTTGAATGATTCTTGTATGTTTCTAACCATTGTCTCTGATCCAATCTTTAGCATGATAAAGCACTAAAATCTTTAAAAAATATATATTTCAGACTTCATACTTTAGGGGGAAATCTGTTACAAGTCATTTTGTCACCATGACACTTGACTGTTAAAATAGATCTCTCGCTATCCATAAACATGTTCCATTACACTCCCTTAGAGGTCAAACAATTAAAAACCCTTGAAGAATATGTGAATTTTGGGTTAAATTGATTTATAACTTGTTTAATATGACCTGCGTGCTTTTTCTAGTCAGATTCCGCGCATTTGCAGTTTCTCTGCTTGAAACCTGCGCTATGTCTTCCATTGTATACCGTGCACATAACTCAAAGAAAAGTAAAAATAAAAAGTGAATTATAGAAGCATTGTTGGGCGAATATATCCCAATTGAAACCTTCTAGGTCATATCCATTCGAGCCATACCCCTCAGATCATGGAGTTAATTCCCTCTCATCAAGGAACCGTAATCCCCCAATTAGAGGATTTCATCCTTCTCTTTTGGATCTGAAACTTATTCATCTTGGCCTATAAATTGAGTACATACTAGAGGGATTAAGAGGTTCATAAAATATAGACTTATGTTGTTGGATTTAGATTGGAAGGTTTATCATCTAAGGAGAGGGTTGGAGATATTTGGGAGGAACCTCATGACATCAAAGCAGAGGTTGTAAGGCTCTTCTTTATCCTTAAATTAATACAAATGAATCCTTTTTTCCATTGTATTGTCTTACTAAAATGATGAATGATTTATGTCTCTTTTGATATTCATTAAGATGATTTCAATTTGAAATCTCCTAGATCATTAGATTATGCTTGTTTGAATTGTTATATTGCATATGCCTTTAATCTTTCTTATTTGTGTGATTGCAGGTCTTTTTGAGCATTGAGAAGTTGCATCGGGATGGAGCAGGGATCTCCATTAAGCATTTCACAAATAGATAAGAGGCTTATTTTCCTTCTCTTGTATTTACAATTCAAATGAGGTAAGATTAGGAAAAGAGTTATTCAATTGTCTGTTTTTTCTAGTTTCCTTTAGGATCTATGGAGATCACTCTTGTCAGCTAGAGGGATTTATCTGCCTAAGACATAATTTCAAGCACATCTAGAAAAACGGGCATAAATTTTTTTTAGGGCCTGAAATACGTTCAAATGCCCATCAAATTCCACCGTTATTGCATGTCTTTTGCTATTTTTTATTGTGAGTATAAAAACAATTTTATGGTACTATATGTTTTGTGTTTTGCCTTCATAAATTTTTTTAATTATGGATTGACCATAAAACATGTCTATGTTTTATATTTCTTTAAAAATATAAAATAAATTATTTTTTATTATAGAAAGTTATTTTTTTATTAAGTATTTAATTTAGTGAATTGTGAGTGACTTACTTCTCTTTTACTTTTTGTTAAGACAAGAAAATTATCTTACTTGCATTAGGAGGAAAAAATATAATTCCACATAAGAGACTAATTATTTTAATTAATTAAATAATAATAATAAATTAATTAATTAAAATTATGATTTAACTAATCATCTTTATTTTATTAGATTATTTACTATTATTTTAAAAGCATACTTTCAATCTTAATCAACTATTAAATTTTTATGAGTAGAATCCCTTTTGGGGTAATTTATGAAACACATGGGAAATAATGAGACTAGAAAGGCTAATTATTTTGATTAATTAAATAATAATAATAATAATAAAAATTATCATTTAGCTTTGATTATTGAATAATCATCTTTATCTTATTAGATTATTTACTATGATTTTACAACGTATTTTTAGACTTATACAATGATTAAATTTTATGGATAAATGTGACTCTAGAAATAAACAAATTCAAATTAAAACTAAATTACTATGATTTTAAAGCACTTTCAATGTGGCAACCATTAAAATTTTATGAATAAATGTAACTTTAGAAATAAATAAAATCAACTTAAGTCACAAATAGTGCTCCTTAGAGCTCTTAGCTTTTTTTAGCTTCACAAATCAAAATAAATGAATCATTGAAAAAATAAAACTTTCTTTGAGAAAATCTAAACAAATATTAAAATTTACATATTTTGCATCAAGTGGGTGTGTTTTGCTTGACTATATTGATAAAGAAATTGATCACATTACTCCTACATTCCATAACAATACCATCGGCAAGGGCAAAACTATGGGTTGTTAAAACTTGAAAATCATCAATGTTAAATTATTAATTTTATTTTGAATAGTTTTAAGTGGGACCTTTTGGAGTTTTAGACGGATTTCTGTCTAGAACAAGGGGAAAAATGTGATAGAAAACCCAAGGGCACTTCTATTGTGAAGAATTCAATTCTCAAACTTATGATTTCAATGAATCCAATTGTAAACGAATTAAATCAGAAAATAAACTAGAACTTTTTCCAAAAAATCATAGTTAAAAATTATTTTATTTTATTATTTTCCTTCGGCCCGTCAAAATATTTACTAACCTATCAAAACATTGCGGTATCTCTTCCAAATTGAACGGACTTAAAGAGACTGTAGACTCAATAATTAGTTATGTGAAAAACAAATTTTCCTTAAAATATAAGTAAAACACACGTGATTGAAATGCGTGGTGCATTCCGATTCCACCTCTCCCACAACTCAAGTTACGTATGGTGATGAACAACTTCTATGATTCCACTATCATCCCCTGGCTGGCTTCATGATTTCCCCATCTTGGCCACAATTATTGATGGATTTTGCGTGAAGGCTCGCCGCTCAAGCGAGAAGGGCCACAGCTTTCTTTTCTGTCGGGTTTTCTCTTTTCTTTTCTGTCGGGCCACATGGTCAGACATGGAAAATAGAATTTTGAGAGTTGAAGTGGTCGCTGTTGTTTCCCACGAAACGTAACAGAAACACGTGGTTTAAAATCCATGGTGCGTTCATAATCTCTATGCAGAGTCTGCCGAGAAATAGAAATGGAAACATAAATGGATTTTTATCCATAGTCGCCTTTGAAATAATGAATACAATAACGGCCCACAAAAGGTCAAGACTGAGAAATCGTGCAGCGAGCCAGTGGGTGATAGTAGATACAATGTTAATGATGAAAATTTTCAAAAAGTAGGCTCTCTTAAATTTCTCCATATGTTTTGTAATTATATTATTTGTCATTGTTCGAAAAAGATCTCAAACTATATTGCTTCGTATATATGATTCTATAAACCGTAGATCTCTGAAGATTTGATCAACTTATTATTAACTCACTATTAATTCAACTGAAGATTATATCAAGATCTTCAGCGATGTGTTTATAGTGATTAATCACTATACTGATCAATATCGGGTCATTATCAAACTATATTGCTTCATATATATGATTCTATAAATCATAGATCTCTGAAGATTATATCAACTTACTGTTAATTTACTATTAGTTCCTCAAACAGTTTGGAATTAATTTAACTGGACTTAACTCGGTAGACTGAGTTAAATAATTACAACTCAAATATAATTCAATCTTGTCTCCTTAATTTAAGGGTTAACTCTTGCATGACTTCAGAAAGACTTCGAACTTGAATTTCTCCAACTAATTAATTTAAAATAAATTAATTAATTATTTCCAAGTAGCTGTTAAAACTAAATTCGATTTTAATTCACAATTTAATTCAATGACAAATTAAATTGGAATATTCTTGTTGCCATATTTCAACAAATAGCAACAAGAAATGTTTAAAATAACATCTAGAAATTATAATTTAATTTGTCCTTGAATTAAATCAAAATTCTATTCTCATAGCAACTTGTATTAGTTAACTAAGTTAAGTTGACTTAGTTGGCTTAAGAAATTCAAGTTGGAAGTCTATCATGTAGAGTGATCTCTGAATTTTAGGGGCACGGGTTGAGTTCTTTTGAGTTGTAATTAATTAACTCAGTCTAACTAACTTATTGTCCATTAAACTAGTTCTAACTGTTGGAGGAACTAGTAAGAGGTCTAGTAGTGGGGACGACCACCAATGCATCCTTAGGGCCACAACGGTTAATTGAATATTCACTCATAGATAACTCATGCATGTCAGTTAAGAAGAAAACTTAGTTGATATTAGAGTTGAAAGGCAATGTACTATCAGTTGTATAATTTTCTGAGTTGTATAGATGGTGCAAGCAATCAGTGGAAGGCCTATGGATGGATTGCACAGTTATGGAGTGAGGATTTCCCAATTAAATATGGGCTAATTCTCTCAACAATTGCACAAGCAAGTAGGGGCTTGGTAGACAACAGATTTGGCTAAGTGTTGGCTTGAGATGGTTTCCTAAGCAGAGAGATAGATTGTACTAGTGCAGGAATTGTTCAGGACGAACACGCATTGTATTTTTTTCTCAGATCTTCAAGTTAATGAAATATAGATAGTAGGGGTTTTTAGCAGTTGCTTTCCCCAGAGAAATATTGTGTTATGCGCTATTGAAATTCTTCCTTTTCTGTTTTTTGTTTTCATCGATTAATTATGGTTTCTGCTGAAGACTAGAGAAGATTCTTATCTTGTGTTTTAGCATATCACATAAGTTGTTGAATCTACAAGTACAAATCTACACGATATATGCTATTTGTCAAAAATTGGTTGCATGAATCCACATTGCTCGCTCTCCACAAGGAATCATGGAAATTTAATATATACAATATCATAAAATATTTTGAAATTCATAAATTTACATAAGACATAAAACTACAAGTAGAGAAAACAAATAATTGTCAATATTAAAGTTTCAATTGATATGAAGGGTGAATTTTGAATTCCATGCTTGGGAGAATCTATCTCAAGCATGTTTTAGAAGATTTCCTGCAATGATTACTCTTGGTAAACCCCCTAGCCTCCTCATGGCAATATCATTTCTCCTTTGTCAATGCACCATACACTTCTCTTGGAATTCGTTGGCAAAAACAGTATAGGACCCCTCGTTTCATGTTTTTTGCTCCCTTTCATACTTTTGGTCCACAAAGTTTTCTCCTTCTCTTAGCTCAAATACTCTAGTGCTATGTTGTCCTAATGCGCGAGGGGGCAGGGGTAATTCTATATCCTTCGAAGCTTAATTTCTCATTGCCACCCATGGTTGGTCCATTGTGTCCCTCTTCTGTGGACACCCTTGACACTATTGATTACCCTATTAACCACTCTTTCCCTGGTGAACATGTGGCATAGAGTTGCGCTTGTGTTCAATTCTAAAAATCATGTACGTATTTCTCATTTAAATTCTAAATTCCATTGCTTAAGTGAGGAGTTGGAGTAGTTGAGGTGCCTTAAAGCGTCCTAGACTCAAGCTTGCAACCATGAAATGACGGTAATCTACAATACTGAATTAACGAATGGAGCAAATATTTTTCACTAAAAAAGAAAAGAAAAAAAGATGAATTAAAAATAACTTATTTGTTTTCTCAACCTCTCTGAACATATTCTCAATGTTCTAATGTAAGGATAGAAGAATCCTTAGCAAACCAGGAGTTGATGAAGTAAGGAAAAATATGGCTACTCCATAACAACTCACAAGAGATAACCCAGTGGTCAATTTTGATTTAAAATTGTAATAGATGACAATTTTGAGGTTTTTGGTAAATTAAGTTGTTCTCCTCAACAATACTTATGTCATAATTTTGTAATGGACAATGCTTCTTAGGAAGTCAAATTCCCTCAAGCTACTTTTCTACATAATGATGGTCAAAAAACATAGGAAGAATTTTGTAATGGGCAATGCTACAAATTCGTAGGAAGTCAAATCACATCACATTTGTGATTATCTTATCTATATGTAAACATAATAGCCTTGTGGAAAAGGGTTTGAAATAATTTGTTTCTATAAGTTGGGATTATCTAACTCGACATTGGGAGTGCAAAAAATTGTGTCATGGCTATATCATTTGAAATTTACAGAGATTAAATGATCTTAACTTGAGTGGTTTGATGAACAATTGTTTCCCTGGCAACATGGGTTCAAGTGTCTAGAGACATTTTCTAACTGGCCTGTTTGTGGCATTAATGAAATAGTTGTATCTAGTGAAATAGTGGAAGTCAATCTTTCAAAGTTATCAATTCCCCATAAAGTCTATTACAGTTCAAAAAAAAAAAAAAAACTAAGAAGATTGTAGTTGTGAGTCTATTTGGGAGTCTCGTTTTACGAATCCTATAGTTATTCCCTAGAGGATTCTCTAGTGAGAAAATTATTAGTGTCTTTTATATTGTGGATTTTGTTCTTCTTTTTTGAATTCATTTGTTGTTATTGGTCTCATTTGTTTGAGTAGACAAGTTTGCTACACTAATAATTAAATACCAAACAAAAAATTTGATTGTTAGATAATTTGTAAAAAATACAAAGAAAAAATTCCATTGTCATATAATTTTGCAATAGATTTACATTGATAAATGTTGACTTTCACACCAAGATATGGTTAATTGTAGTATCAAATCATTTATTTGTTTTGAGGATAGTGTATGGTGAATATGAGACTTGGTTATGTGTTAATTGGAGAGCCATCACCATGGTGTTTAACTCATAGTAGAGTTTCAAGAAACCTTGAAATGGTCGTTGATGATGAGATAGATGAATGTGAAGCAATATCAATAAGTTTAAGTATCACATGGAAGGCATGGCATAGCTTTTGCGATAATTGGTTCAACCTATTATTGACAAGAACAATAAAGTAGGCATTGAATCATTTAGATATTAAAGCAAAAAACCAAATAGTGCTTTGAAAGACTCATAAAATATTTCTCATTTATAATATGATGACCATGACTACAAGAGATTAATGAATCCATTCAAATTGATCCCAAATTTGACATTAATGATTATGATAATTAGGTGGACTCTCTAAAACTAAGTAATTAATGAAGGTAACTAGGGCCTTATTTTAGTTGTTGTGGATTAACAAATATTGGGAATAGATACTTCTCTCGACTAGATATGGAAGGATATGCATTGCTATGGTGGGAAATTTTATGTCAAGAGAAACATCTTAGAAACAAGAAATAGGGGGAGGATTCGAAGCATATCAAAAGTCTTCTGAAAAACTAGTTCTACCTAATAGAGAGGGAAGGATTGGGAGCAGTTCAAAAGCATTGTGAAGAAGTACTTCTATCCAATGGGGAGTGAGGAATAACATTAGTTAAAGAGTATTCTGAAGAACTAATTATACCCAAAGAAGAATGAGGAAGAACATGAGTTCACCACTTCTATGTAAAACTAGTTCTATCCAATGGAGAGTGATGAAGAATATGAAGAACATGAGTTCACAAGTCACTATTTTAAACAATGAAGAGTGCATAGAGTTTAAGAAGTTCAATGATCTGAGTATTGATTAGTCCTTCATGACTATAATAACTAAGTATACTAGTTGGTTTCACAGACTATTAAAAAATAGGTGCTTATGGTTGAAGTTAAAAAAATCAACTAGATTTTCAAGAAAGTTATGTACAGAGAAACAAAACATGAAAATAATTTAATTGATGTTTCTAGCACTTCTTATTAAAATTACTTCTTACATTAATGTAATAAGTCACATTCTATAAGTGACTAATTAGTTTGTGAACTTTTTCTCCTAAATTTGGAATAGGTTATATATGATAACAAGCTAAAAACTCTATATAATAGATTTATAGTTGAGTGTAATACAATTTTTTGTTTCTACCTAGAAATATTAACATTGTGTCAGAGATGGTAGATTTGTGTGTCAAAGATGGTAATATAACAAATTGAATTTTATTATTTTAACTTTTTACGTACACTACAACATCTCCACTATACTTGGCTCTATATTACTTTGATCATTTTATTATTATTTAATTGAGCTTACATGTAAACGTTTACAAATCGTTTAAATTGAACATATTAATATAAATTCAACATATTGAGTCAACATGTAAAAATGTTTACTTAACACCTATAGATCTCCCCTAAGTTGTGTAGTCTAATCCAGGTGCCTTTTCAAGGCGTTGAATTCATTTATGCATTCAAAAATGCAATCTAAACAATGAACAACTATATATACATACATACATATTAAGAACCCATTAGTCTAATCCAGGTGCCTTTTCAAGGCGTTGAATTCATTTATGCATTCAAAAATACAATATAAACAATGAACAACTATATATACATACATACATATTCAGAACCCATTATAGATCCATATTAGTCATAATTTATCAACTGCCAAGAGGGATATTTGTAGTTTTTTTACTCTAAAAGAAGTTTTCACCTCAAGAGATTTGATTCCTCTTAGGACTTGCTAGATTTCTGGTTAACATGCGTGTGTGTGTGTGTGTGTGTGTGTGTCTATATATATATATATATATATATAAGGACAACATCATCATTAGTTTTTGGTTTTGTTTGGTATTATAATTTTAATTTTTTTAAATTGAATGTGCCAACTCCATGTTGAACATGGAACAAATAACACAAATTATTATAAAAAACACAAATGAAATCAAATCAGAAAATGTTTACTGTCAATTAGTATATTTATTTATAAAATTGATATTGGTTAAAGCACCTTTGTTATTGAGAGGTCATTGGTTCAATTCTCTCGACACTCTTGGGGTCAAGCTTAGTGGTTGAACTGACAAGAAGTTCAGTGTCAGACTCCATGGATGAACTGACAGGAAGTTCAGTGTTAGGCTCCGTGGTTTAAGTGACAGAAAGTTCACTTCTTTCTTGTGGATATCCCTGATACAAATATTATGTGGACATAGCAATTATGTGAGGTCCTTGAACAAAAAAAATGATATAAAAAATTTCCATAAAGGTGAGAAATTGAAATATTTTTTTTAAATTATATATATATATATATATATAGATTATCACACTTTTTCAAGTTGAAATTCAAATTCTTTATATCTTGATTTTTTTTGGATTAAATACTAGATCAACTTCATAAATATAAAGAATTACACATTTTTTGTTTGTTTGCCAGGTTATGTGAATTATGTTAAAGAGAATGGAAGACAAACAAATTATTGAGAAATTGTGAAGAGCTCACAGGTGAGGGATTCACCTGGAGACAACCTCCTACAGAACGCTCTTTTGAAATTCACATTGATCTCAATAATAAATAGTTTACAAGTAATTAGGAACATGAAACTAATCATCCTAAAAAATAGGGTCTAAATCCTAATGAAAGAAACTCACATAACTAAATAAAAAAGCAACTTTCTCCATTAATTCTAACACTCCCCCTTAATGGAGAAAGGATTCTGCAATACACCTAACATGTCCCTAAATGGCTCAAAATTTATTCTTCCTAGAGGTTTTCTAAATATATCAGCTACATTATCACAAGTACTACAATATTCAACACATATTTCTTTTGTCTGCACCTTTTCCCTAACAAAATGGAATTGTATGTCAATGTGCTTGGTGTTTTTGTGGAACGCTGGATTATAAAAAAGTTTGATGGAACTTTGATTATCACATTTGATAACCATGGCCTCTCTTTTCTCTTCTACTACATCCTAGAGAAGCCTTCTTAACCAAACTGCTTCGCACGTTGTCACACACATAGCTTTATATTTTTCTTCTGTTGAGGATAAGGCTACAATATTTTGCTTCTTACTGCACCATAAAATGACCTCGGATCCAATGTTGAAAGCATATCCTGTAATGGATCTCCGATCATCAAAATTTCCCAGAGTCTGTGAAACCTGCCAGTCTAACATCAAATGAATCAGAATATATAATGCCAAAATATAAGGTTCCTTGCAGATACCTTAGGACTCCTTTTGCTACAACCCAGTGGTTGTCATGAGGCTTTAACATAAACTGGCTTAATACACTGACTGCATAAGTCAGATCAGGTCTAGTTGTAGTCAAATAAATAAGACCACCAACTAGCTGTCTGTATAATGTTGCATCTGCCTCTTTGGAACCATCATCAACCTGTAAATTGTTGTTCTGTTGTAATGGTACTGATGCAGGCTTACACTGATCCATTCTAAACCTGTTCAACACATTTTTGACATTCTTACCTTGGGATAGAAAATTTTGGACAAAATTCCTCCAGACTTATAAACCCAAACAGTAATGTAGCTCTCCAAGGTCTTTCATTTCGAACACTTGTGATAATTGCTGCTTGATTTCTTCAATGAGTTTGTTTGCATTTCCTGTCATGATGAGATCATCTACATACAAAGAAATAAAAACAATTTGCCCCTTATCATCATACACAATGTATAGATTAGGGTCATTTTTACTCCTGATATAACCATGCTTAAGAAAAAATGAATCAATTTTGTCATACCATGACCTGGGGGCCTGTTTTAGTCTGTACAAATATTTCTTTAATATGCAGACTAAATGTTCCTGCCCCTTTCCGACAAATCCCTCTAGTTTCATTAGGTATACTTCTTCTTTTAAATCTCCATTTAAGAATGCATATTTGAATCTAGTTGGTGTATTTTCCAATGATATTTATTAGCTAATGAAATTATAATTCTAATTGTGTTTAACTTAGCTACCAGGGCGAAGGCTTCTTCATAATTAATACCTTCTTTATGAGAATTTCTCTTTGCAACCAGCCTAGCTTTATGCTTATCTATAGTTCCATCTACCTTAAACTTTAATTTATACAACCATTCACATCCTATGGGTTGTTTGCCAACAAGAAGTTCAACTAAATCCTACGTATGATTTTTAATGATTGACTCATATTCCTCCTTCATACCTTCCCTCAATTCACTACTTTGACTAGCTTCATTAAAATTAGAGGGTTCAACAATAGTAAACATACCAGTTATGAGTGCATGATCCCTATATCTAGATGGAAATTGAATTTGCCTACTTGATCTTTTGAGTGGTGGTGTGGCCTCAAATCTGTTTTGATCTCCCCTTTGCGGACTGGTTTCAAACCTAATTTGATCATCCACTTCTTCTTTCTCCTGTTGCTTATGTTTCTTCTCAACAACCCCTGTTTCATCACCTTCTTCTAATAGTAAAGGCACATTCCATTATTCATTACTCCGAGCAAGGTTCCCATCATCTACTTGTTCATGGAATACCACGTCTCTGCTTGCAAACACCTTGTGAGTAGAAGGATTAAACAACTTATAAGCCTTAAACTCACTGCGACATCCAATAAAAATACACTTAATGGATTTTGAATATAACTTATTCCTATCTTCTTTCGGGACATGAGCAAAAGCCTTACATCTAAAGACTCTAGGATGACTTACTACATACTTGAAGCCAAACAATGCTTGGAAAGGAGTTTTATAATATAATTACTTAGTAAGACTCCTATTCTTAGGTACACTGCAGTGTTTACAGCTTCTGCCCAAAAACCATTGGTCAAATTCTTACCTTTCAACATAATGTGGGCACACTCCACGAGGGTTCTGTTTTTCCTTTTCGCAACCCCGTTTTGCTGAGGACTATAAGGAGTTGTGAACTACTGCTGGATTCTGTGTTATTTAAAGTATTTGATGAAGTCAGCCTTCTTGAATTCTCCACCTTGGTCTAAGCGAAGAATTTTGATGAACTTCATTTTTGCTTCTTAATCGTACTTATGAATTGCTTAAAATATTCAAAAGCATGACTTTTCTGCCTGAGGAAATACACCCAGGTGAACCTTGTAAATTCATCAAGAAAAATAAGAAAATAGTAGGCCCCTCCTAACGACCTTGTCTGCATTGACCCACAAAGATCAGTGTGTACAAGTTCAAGTATATCCCTCTGCTTCCTATCAACAATAACAGTAAATACATCTCTATGTAATTTACTAAGGGCATGTGATTCACAGTCAACATGCATACTCTTCAAAATAGGAAGACCATTCACCATACATTTTTTTTGAAGAAGTAGCAGGTCACTAAAATTTATATGCCAAAATCTCTGATGCCATATATTCTCTGCAGACATGGCTGATGATGCCAACGCTTGATGTGACACAGTCCTGGCATCCAGTTTATACAATCCTCCTACATGCACACCTGTTGCAATGGACTTCATTCGATCCAAAAAGTCTTTAATTACACAATAAGATTTAAAGAACTCTACCTTAAGATCCTGATATGTTATTCTAGATACAGAAATCAGGTTCTTTTTTATCCCAAGTAGATACATAACATCATGAATATGCCTAATGTTTCCACCAGGTAGTATGACAGGGACATCACCATATCCCTTGATTTCATACCCTCTATCGTATCCAAGGTAGACCTTCATACCAGTGCTAGATTCTCTGAATGTTTTAAACCATTGCCTCTTACCTGTCATATGGGAGGAGGCTCCTGAGTCCACGAACCATATTTCTGCTTCATCCTCCTCAGTCGATAGTGCAGAATCAGATACGAACAATCTGATATTCGAATTTTGATCTGCATCAACCAGATGACTTGCATGCTTCTTGTGTCTCTGTTGACCTTCATCAAACTTCTTCTTCCAGCAATGTTTAGCTATATGACCAACTCTACCGCAATAAAAACATTTTGGTCCTAAATCACTTCCATTTGAAGACATACTTTTATAAGTTTTGAACTTTTACTTTTTGAACTTTTATAAGTTTTTGGTTATTAAAATATTATTTTTTATACCTTTAGCCTTTTAAAAGTCAAATTTTTAGTGTTTTTACTCAAATATTGAGCAGTTATGATAATTTATTGAGTTTAATGTGCAGAACAGGTTAAGGCATAATAGTGGATCATTTTGACTCCGGGCAGACTTTTATCACTTTTTCGGGCTCTTGAAAATCATGAAAAAGTGAAACCCTAGAGTCTTCTTTTAAGCCCTTTTCAGACTCTCGAAACATGAAAATATTGCCGAGTACTTGATTGTTCGAACTTGTAAAAATAAATGAACAACCGTCCATTCAGTATAAGTTTACCCTTTTTACAGGCTAAACCAAAATATTTGGAGGATGAGATTATATGAAAAGCATATAAGTTTACTCATCTAAAGGATGAGCTTATATGAAAAGCATATGTTATCCTCCTCAAGCTTGTGAAAAAAATAAAGAGGTACTTGCCCATAATGGTGTAGGGAAATTGGGTAAAGGTATTCATTTTACATTCATTATAAAGGCAATATGTCTCTCTTGAACACGACACTCCATTACACCTATGTCTGAGTTTGGAAATCCATTTGTCTTGCAATTAATAAAAACCATTGAAAATCTTCAGCTTGTTTTGAGTATTATCATTGAGTCAAATGCTGGCAAGTCAATTGTCATGTCACTATGTGTTAAAGAGAAGTTCAACCTCAGTTCATGTTCCTTTGCAAATTTTAGCCTTCAATCACGCTGGCCATCCCTGAGTTAGTCCTTGTAATCTATTCTTCAAAACTTGACATTGTGTTTCATGTCATAGGCTCTCCTGCAATGGGTCATTTCCTATCAACATCAACTCATTATCTAGGAAGTCAATCTAGAAACCTTCAATACCTTGAGGCCTACATGCCTTAATGGCAAGTTTCTTGCCTTTGATGACAGGTTGTCATCATTGGCCTTCGATAGAATGATTCTATGAGTGTTCGACTTCAGATCATCTTTTCACACTCTATAGATTGTACTGAAAGTACCTTGAAAGACATTTTCATTATTGGTGGGTTCTCTCGCACTTGTTAATGGTTTACATCATTGATCGGTAATCAAGTGGTTTCTATCATGTTCGAATTTAAGACATTCACTCGCATGGCTAGATTCATACTATGAATCGAAAGATGGAGATCAAGACCTTAGACATAGCTTCATCAATCCAATTTGGGAGGCATTTTATATTCATGATTATGTAGAAAAATTCGTAGCTAATGGTTGCACCCATACTGTGTCTACTATTGATATGATTCTTGAGTTTTTCCATACTTTTTTATTGAGTTAGTTTTACTCTGAGTATGGGAATGCCTACCTCAATGATGATTATATATTGCATTGTAATCCTTGAATGATTCTTGTAGGTTTCTGACCATTGTCTCCGATCCAATATTTGGCATGATAAAGTGCTTCAATCTTTAAAAAAATATATTTTAGACTTCGTACTTTAGGGGGAAATCTATTACATGTCATTTTGTCACCATGACACTTGACTGTTAAAATGGATCTCTCGCTATCCATATACATGTTCCATTACACTCCCTTAGAGGTCAAACAATCAAAAACCCTTGAAGAATATGTGAATTTTGGGTTAAATTGATTTATATCTTGTTTAATATGACCTGCGTGCTTTTTCTAGTCAATTTCCATGCATTTGTAGTTTCTCTGCTTGAAACCTGCACAGAACTGCACTATGTTCCACTGTAGACTGTGCACATAACTCAAAGAGAAGTAAAAAATAAAAAGTGAATTCTAGAAGCATTGTTGGGTGAATATATCCCAACTGAAACCTTCTAGGTCATATCTATTTGAGCCATACCCCTCAAATCATGGAGCTAATTCCCTGTCATCAAGGAACCCTAATCCCCTAATTAGAGGATCTCATCCTTCTCTTTTGGATCTGAAACTTATTCATCTTGGCCTATAAATTGAGTACACGCTAGAGGGATTAAGAGGTTCATAAAATATAGACTTATGTTGTTGGATTTAGATTCGAAGGTTTATCATCTAAGGAGAGGGTTGGATATATTTGGTAGGAACCTCATGACATCAAGGCAAAGGTTGTAAGGCTCTTCTTTATCCCGACATTAATACAAATGGATCATTTTTTCCATTGTATTGTACTGAAATGATGAATGATTTATGTCTCTTTTGATATTCATTAAGATGATTTAAATTTCTAATCTCCTTGATCATTAGATTATGCTTCTTTGAATTGTTATACTACATATGTCTTTGATCTTTCTTATTTGTGTGATTGCAGGTCTTTTTTAGCATTGAGAAGTTGTATCGAGACGGAGTAGGGATCTCCATTAAGCATTTCACAAATAGATAAGAGGTATATTTACAATTCAAATGAGGTAAGGTTAGGAAAAGAGTTATTCAATTGTCTGTTTGTTTCTAGTTTCCTTTAGGATCTATGGATATCACTCTTGTCAGCTAGAGGGATTTATCCACCTAACACATAATTTCAAGCACATTTGGAAAAATGGGCATAATTTTTTTTTAGGCCCGAAATACGTTCAAAATGCCCATCAAATTCCATCCGTGATTACATGTCTTTTGTTATTTTTTGTTGTGAGTATAAAAACAATTTTATGGTACTATATGTTTTATGTTTTGTCTTCATAAATTTTTTAATTATGGATTAACCATAAAACATATGTCTATGCTTTATATTTCTTTAAAAATATCAAATAAATAATTTTTTATTATAGAAAGTTATTTTTTAATTATATATTTAATTTAGTGAATTCTCAGTGACTCACTTCTCTTTTACTTTTTGTTAAGACAAGAAAATTATCTTACTTGCATTAGGAGAACAAAAATATAATTCCACATAAGAGACTAATTATTTTAATTAATTAAATAATAATAATAAATAAATTAAAATTATGATTTAACTAATCATCTTTATTTTATTAGATTATTTACTATTATTTTAAAAGCATACTTTCAATCTTAATCAACTATTAATGTTTTATGAGTAGAATACATTTTGGGGTAACTTATGAAACACGTGAGAAATATTTGTTATTTCCCATGTATGAGACTAGAAAGGCTAATTATTTTGATTAATTAAATAATAATAAAAATAAAAATTATCATTTAGCCTTGAGTATTGAATAATCATCTTTATCTTATTAGATTATTTACTCTTTCAGACTTATACAACCATTAAATTTTTATGGATAAATGTCATTTAGAAATAAACAAATTCAAATTAAAACTAAATTACTATGATTTTAAAGCACTTTCAATGCTGGGCAACTATTAAAATTTTATGAATAAATGTAACTTTAGAAATAAATAAAATCAAATTAATTTACAAATACAATTTATAGTGCTCCTCAGAGCTCTGAGCTTCCTTTAACTTCATAATCACAAAGATCGTGCATACATTAAATAAAATTTATTAATATCAATTCAAATCAAAATAAATGAATCATTGAGAAAAGAAAACTTTCTTAGAGAGAATCTAAACAAATATTAAAACTTACATATTTTGCATCAAGTGGGTGTGTTTTGCTTGAGTGTATTGATATAAAAATTGATCACATTACTCCTACATTCCATAACAATACCATGGGCAAGGGAAAAATCATGGGTTGTTAAACTACCATCAATGTTGAATTATTAATTTTATTTGGAGTAGTTTTAAGTGTGACTTTTTGGAGTCTGAGACGGATAAGGGGAAAAAATTTGTGGTAAAAAACCTTTAGACACTTCTATTGTGAAGAGTTTACATGTCAAACTTGTGATTTCAATGAATCCAATTGTGAACAAATTAGATCAGAAAATAAACTAGAAAACTTTTCAAAAAATCACACTTAAAAATTGCTTTATTTTATTTTCTTATTTTATTTTATTTTTATTTCAATGAGTCAAAATGTTTACATAACATATCAAAGCTTCATGATTTCCTCATCTTGACCATAATTATTTATAGATCACAACTTTCTTTTCTATCCGGTTTTCTCTTTTCGTTGAACAGAGTCCGTCATGGTCAGACATCGAAAATAGATTTTTGCTGCATCATTTCTCAACTTTTGTGGGCCTATTGTATTCATAATCTCTATCCAGAATCAGCTAAGAAATATAAATGGATTTTTATCCATAGCCGCCTTCAAAATAATGAATACAATAACGGCCCACAAAAGGTCAATTCTGAGAAATCGTGCAGGGAGGCAGTGGATGACAGTAGATACAATGTTAATGATGAAAATTTCCAAAAAGTAGGCTTTCTTAAATTGCTTCATATGTTTTATAATCATATTATTTGTCAGGGTTCGAAAAAGATTTCAAACTATATTGCTTCGTATATGTGATTCTATAAATCATAGATCTCTGAATCCAATTAAATTTAGAAACGATGGGAAATGTTTACATCGCCCCTGGCCATATTTATTTTATTTGGTAAGTCCGAGACATTTGAATCCGATCAAACTTTTGTACACGTCCCTAATCAGGGACAGTAGAAAATGTTAAGTCTAGTTTTGAGCAGAGGAAATTACAGGTACGAAATTATTATCATTTCACCAATAAATGTATTCCGTTAGGCTGACTGTATTATTGAAAGAATAATTATGTATTAAAATGAAGAGGTAATTGGTTAAAATAAGTTAATTATTTTTGAATTAGGAGTTAGTTAAAGTTAGAGAGTTAGTTAACTGAGCATTGAGTTAAGTCGAGTTAATTCAAGTTATGTGGTTGCAATATATTTTAGGCAGGTGGCTAGTTAAAAAAAGTTAAATACTCTTCACTTCACTAGAATCATTATAAAAATCAAATTTTGTATGATCAATAAAAAACCACAACTCATATATTTAGGATGAATTTGTATTTTAACTTCTTTTCCAAATCTTGAAATGTTTCCATCACTCTTTTCTCGCTTACAATTTGCATCACTCTTTTCTAATTTCCTATTCTTGCAAGAATACTCCAAGTGATGGAAATTATTAGTCTTTTACATTACTCTTACGACAATGGCGCATTTGAGCGTGGGACATTGCCCGTTACTCTTACAATAATAGCGCATTAGGAGATAGAGACATTGCCAATTACAAATCAAGGAATTGATATCAAGCACCATTGTAAGAAGGTTAAGCTTGAGAAAGGTTGTATTTTTATTTTAGAAGTTCGAATTTCATAACTAAAAGAAAATTAAGAAATGCTTATTCCTTTCGGTTGTCATATCCATTGACAGTTTATCCAAATTTGTTAACAAAGCCATTTATGTCTATTAAATATTTTGTTTCTTACGTGGTGATTAATGAATATTAAGAAATATTTAAGTATTTTATTTTTTATGTGGTGATTAATGGATACTAATAAATATGGAAGTTTCCATATTTTGTTTTTTATGTGGTTATTAAGGGATATAAAGAAATATGTATTCCTTTCGGTTATCATATCCATTGATAATTTAAGACAAATTTATTAACAAAGCTATTTATGTTTATCAAATATTTTGTTTTTTATGTGGTGAAAATAGGTTGAATAAAAAATATATTGACATTTTCTTAGTAGTAAGAGATTTTTTTTAATGTGGAAAGAGAATCTGACCAAACTCTTCTCATAAAAAATCAAAACTATAATTCAATAAAATTAAGCATATTTCCTATGTGTATATTTTTTAAAATCTTAAAATAAAAATATTTACAAAAACATAAAATTTAATACAATTTAAAATATGAGGAAACATAATATTATTATAAAATATTTTCAGATTTTCATTCAAATTCCAAAACTTTTTCTACTTACTTAAATCCCTTACAATGTTATATGCAATTCTTTTAATGTCAATTAAAATAAAAACAAAAATGAATATAGATGTTTGGTTAGTTTTAATTAAAAACATTATAAAACATCAATAATTTGACTTTCATCCTACTCGATTGATTTTTTATATTACAATCCAGTGTGAAGGAGTTGTAAAAATATTTCACACTCACTCTCAACCATAAATAAAATATTTAGATGTCCACATAACATAATTTTATATCAACTTTAAAGTGAAATAAAATAATAATTCTTATACTTTTAAAAATATTTCAATAGGACTTAACTAATTGAATATCCATATTAACTAATATATTTTAATATCAATTTTATTTAAATAGAAAGAGGAAAAAAATTATCATTGATCACAATAAAATATTCTAGAACCCAAATTTAAAAAAAAAATATTAATAATAATAAATAAATCAAAAATCCATTTACTTGATAATAAAAGGAAGATATGTAATTCATTTAATTTTTAATATCAAATTTAAATATATGGGTTTTAAAAAAATATTATTAATAATAAATATTCAATGTGGATTATAAATAAAATATTTTAATATGGAGAGTTAATTAATATTGATCAGTGTTTTAAAAAATACTAATAATAATAAAAATATTAAAATGTGAGCAACATGATCCATAACTAAAATATTTCAATCGTCATGTAAAATAAAATATTAGAATGTCTATTATGTATATATTATATATTATATATGGTTTTAGAAAAAATATGTATATATTAGATAAAACAAATAGAAAAAAAAAATTATGGTTAAAATATCCCAAGTAATCTAACTAGTTTAGATTTTGACCAACAATTTTATTTAAAATCTAGCAAATATTTGTTAGATTTGTAAGTTTAATATCTATAGTCTACACAACTTAAATGTTAAAAGAGATTTTCAAAAAATTAAATCCATTTATATATTAAAAAAATACAATTTAAATAATAAAAAATTATATATTGATATGTATAAATCTAATATAGATCTATCTACGTTATTAACAATCTATTTTACACCAAAAATTTATTAAACATCTTTAAAAAATCAAATTTAAGAAAAAAAAAAAAAAAAAAACAAAACAAAAAACAAACTTAAAATAAATTTATATAAATAATTAAATTAAAAACTTAAAAATAAAAATAAAAAAATTCTTTCCATTTTATTATATACCCATTATATACCCATTTGAAAAACTTTATTTATTTTACTATCCTAAAGCATGGAATGATGCTAATTTTTCTCTTAAAGGTTATCAACATTAGGGACGTGTCATTTTCTACTGCAAACTCACACCTTACAAACTCACACCTTACATTACATTAGACGTAGTACACTCTCCAACGGACTATCGATTCACCAAAAACCACCTTTGTATAGGGTCGGTGTTACAATTCGGGTTCGAATGACCTTTCCACCGACTTCACTCCACAAAGGTCTAAGCAGAACAGGATGTGCCTTTCCTTTTCTCTGGCCCGACTAAACCTTGGCTCGACCTCATGGGTCCCATCCAGAGGTATGAGTTGGGGTTTGTTTTTTTGTTTTATTTGAAAATAAGTAATTTTTTAATAGGTGTTCAATGAGAGTGGTTGTATATGTCTATCATTAAATTTTGGTATATCAATTATTTAATAATAAACTTAAACTGTTCTACTCTTTTGATGCTCATTGACAAACTATATATTTATTGTCTTTAATTCCTCCTTTGTCACAGTGTACTGAAACGGCATGCTCTACTCTGTTAGGCTTGACCAAGCTGACTTGGTCCCACCTTAAGTAACTTGTTAATAGATATTAAATGAGTGAGTTGTATATGTCTATCATTAGATTTTGGCATATCAATTATCTAATAAGAAACCTATACTGTTCCACTCATTTGATGCCCATTGACAAACTATATATTTATTGTCTTTAATTCCTCCTTTGTGACAGTGTACTGAAATGGCATGCCCTGCTCTATTAGGCTTGACCAAGCTGAGTGGGTCCCACCTTAAGTAACTTGTTAATAGATATTAAATGAGTGAGTTGTATATGTCTATCATTAGATTTTGGCATATCAATTATCTAATAAGAAACCTATACTGTTCCACTCATTTGATGCCCATTAAACTATATATTTATTGTCTTTAATTCCTCCTTTGTGACAGTGTCCTGAAACGGCATGCCCTACTCTGTTAGGCTTGACCAAGCTCACTGGGTCCCACCTTAAGTAACTTGTTAATAGATATTAAATGAGTGAGTTGTATATGTCTATCATTAGATTTTGGCATATCAGTTATCTAATAAAAAACCTATACTGTTCCACACTCATTTGATGCCCATTGACAAACTATATATTTATTGTCTTTAATTCCTCCTTTGTGACAGTGTCCTGAAACGGCATGCCCTACTCTGTTAGGCTTGACCAAGCTGACTGGGTCCCACCTTACACGGAGATCGATATCTAGACTCCTATCACGTCATTCTCTCCTGATCTTCATCGAACCAAATTTTTTTGTGAGAACTCTTTACACTGACATCACAGGCCTTCTAGAGGCTTCAAATTAATGAAAATTTACCGGTAGACCTCATACTAGTGAAAATTTACATAAAAACAAAGAAAATCATGCGCTTCTTCTCAAGCTGCCACGATACCCTTCTCTCAGTGTCCGGAATCAATTTCAGTTTTGGGGTGAGGTCGATGCTTGTGCATGAAATTCGTAATTAGTATAATTTTAGTGTCTCAACACAATTTTAAAAGGTCAAATCTATTTATAGATTCAACGAACACATGGTAACCCTAAATAAATAAATAAAAATCATAATATGACTCAAATATATATGAATTAATTCTAACATCAAAAAAACAAAACATCAATTATACGGTTACTTGAGATTTTCAATATAGACTTCTCTGATTTATGGTGTGGTCCATACAACTTGAGAGCGGTCAAGATTGAGACTTAGAAATCATTAGTCCTTCACCAAAAGTTGTTTATCTTGAGACGCAACTTCAGATTTGTGAACGGCGGAATCTCGATTCATCATCATGCGGGCATTTTGGCATTTCAAGTCACATATTCCCGTTAGGTGGATCTTGGGTTTTTCAAGAAACTGATAAAATAGTAAAGAAAAAGTTGTTACATGGAAAAAAAATATGTGGTTTAATTTTGATTTACTTTATATAAATTGGTATTTTAATATATATAGATTCAGAACTCTAAAAAAGCTTTCATATATTTTTATGGTGAAAAATTCACCATCAAAATACATCATAGTTTGAACGAGTGCGCAATAGCAGTCTTGCTTGTATTATCATAAAATCGTGCATTTTTGTGGGTGAAGACCATTAGTGAGAGAATGAAGGTAATAAAAGAGACTAAATGTACAGAAATATGCGATTGTAATCTAAGTTATTGGGTTTAGAGTGTATTTGTTAGTATTATGCCAAAAATTTATTATATGGAATTTATTTGTAAATGGGGAGCATGAATCCAGCAACTCAAAATCAAAACAAATAAATTTAAAAAAAAATTATTTAGGTTAATTTTAGTAAAATTTAAATTTTATATTTAAAATTTTTATTTTGGTAAATATGAACAAAATGAAATCTTAATGATGAATTTTTTTAAAAAATAACCTTGGTGAAATCACTCCATCTGTTTTATAATCATATTATTTGTCATTGTTCGAAAAAGATTTCTGACTATATTGCTTCGTATATATGATTTGATAAATCATAGATAGCTGAATCCGATTAATCTGTTGTGGACGTTGCTAATCTAAATTAAATTTAGAAACGACGGGAGATGTGTAAATCTCCCCCGACCATATTTCTTGTATTCCGTTTTCAAAACTTCCAAGCTGACTATCTGTTAAAGAAGGGACTGATTTTAGATTCTGGCTCATGGTCCATGATGGTTACTGATGGAGAGTTATTCTGCTTCATCCAAGATTTTTCTATTCCTGGGTTTTGAGTCTCCTTGGTTTTTAATACTGTGTCTATCTCTTCAACTTTTCTGCTTTTAGTATATATCAAGTCTTCTGGCTGTCCTTATACACTATCTCTTTTTTTAATATGTGTCTAGTCATCTTATGCTCTTTTATCTGAAGATTTTTAGCTGTGATTATGGACTGATGATGTTTGGCTTCAGTCTTTGGGAAGTCCTATTCTCACAGGATTTTTGTCTCATATATTCTGGTCTGCTGGTCTGCTGGCTATTTTTGAGCGTTTTTATATAATCTGATCTTTTATATTGACTCAATATAATACTATGATGCTTTTTCCTCTCTGAAAATATTTGTTGTATTTGATAAATTAAAGACATTTGAATCCGATCAAACTTTTGTACACGTTGCTAATCAGATACCATAGAGAATGTTTAACACAGTTTTGAGCTACGAAATTATTATCATTTGACCAACGAAACTATTTGACCAAATATCTATATAAAAACCCTGGAAAACTAATTTTTTTAATCAATGCTTTGACGACGGCATTGACAGAATAACAAGTCAAGAAAGAGAATAAATCTTTTGGGAATGTATCCGGTTAGTATGTATGTAGTAAAATGAAGGGGTAATCAAGAGTGCAATAATGAGGGTATGCATTAGGAACAACATTTTTAGCATTATTATGTAACAAAAATGCCTTTAGTTATACTTTGGGCAAATATCTTACCAAATTTCAATTTGTTAGTTGGCTTCCAAAAATGAAGTGGAGGTAAGTGTCTCTCATCTTTTAGTTTAAAATGTTTCTATTACTTTTTCCCCATTTCGTATATTTATCACTCTTTTCTAATTTCATATTCTTATAACAATACTCTTACTGTTACTCTTTTCTAATTTCATATTCTTACAACAATACTCTTACGACAATTGCGTATTTGGACATAGGGACATTGCTAATTACTCTTAGCACAATAGCACATTAAGGCATAGGGACATTGCCAATTAGAAGGGAAATGATATCAAGCATCGGAATTATATCAAGCACCACTGTATTTAAGTTTAAGGAAGGTTGTATTCTCAATTTACTAGTTCAAATTTCATAACTAAATTCCTTTTTAAGAAATACATATTCCTTTCGGAGGTCATATCCATTGAAAATTCGATCCAAATTTGTTAGCAACGATATTTAGGTCTATAAGTATTTTGTATTTTGTTTCTTGTGTGGTGATTAATGGATATTAAGAAATACTTAAGTATTTATGTTGTGATTAATCAAACGATATTTAGTAGTAAAGTGGAAGTCAATTTTTTATCTTCACTATTTATGAATTTTCTTAAAAGAGTTGGGAAGGTTTTCAAGGTATACACACACCTCATGATAAGATTAACCAATTTCTATTGCCAAATGGATTCTATCAATATTTCTTAAGAGGATTGGGTTCCAATTTGATTATGGTGGACAACTATGGACAAAATCATTGCTAGAAGGATGCTTAGATAAAACTTGTCAAAAGTTGATTTGTTGAAGCATTGTTGTAGTG
Source organism: Pinus tabuliformis (assembly GCA_031772625.1). Classification (NCBI taxonomy): domain Eukaryota; kingdom Viridiplantae; phylum Streptophyta; class Pinopsida; order Pinales; family Pinaceae; genus Pinus; species Pinus tabuliformis. The sequence continues at coordinate 402,652,412 of CM062811.1, read as the reverse complement.
TTTTCTTCTCAAAGATGTACGAACAGAACCCACTTAAGATTGTGGATGACAAACAATCTCAACAATATAAATGGCTATTAAACATTGTAGATCTGCAACAACTGATAGAAACAAAACCTGCCAAAGTCCGGATCTATGCCACAATGATAGTTAAACAGCAAAAAGGAAGAGTAATAACTTCAATAATCTAATTGAAACTAGATATGTAAAGAATAATTTTATTATATCACCTGTGAAGGGAACAAATTAATGTTACCAGTCCCCCTCTACGGGATGGGTGCTTGGCTATCTTCAAACATCTTCAGCTTATGTAGAGTCTTTCTCCTCTATAATGTGTAAACCCAACAAAAATATGGTGTGCGACAATGAAAATAATCAAAGTTACAATAGTGAGTGCAACACTGAAAATAATCAAAAGTAAATAATGAATGGAAAACCCTTCTATTTATAACAAAATATTGAGTTATCCTCGAATAATGAACAATAATAAAATATTATTGATCCCATTCTTGGAATAACCACTTGGAATATTTTATAATATTTGTTTAGGAGAGAAAAAATATTTAAACTTTTATTTAGAAATAATAAATAAATAAATGATTTATTTATCATCTCAATGAATTAGTTAAGGAATAATAAATAAATAAGGATTTATTTAATTATTCCTAAGGGATCTAGTCAAATTTGAGTTAATTAGTGATTAATTAATTATTCTTAAAAAAAATAAGATAATTAATGATTTATCTGTTTATTTTTCATATTTGGGTCAAATATGACAAGGCATAACAATAAAACAATGGTTAAATTGATTATTCCTAGAAGAAAATCAAATAAATAGTGATTTATTTAATTATTCTTCATGAGTTTAACTATAAATTATTTAACAAAGGTGGTTTATTAAGTAATTTCTCACAGTGAAAGCAATTTTACTATGGTAAAATTGGCTTTACATGGTGTACTTCGATCCATCTAGTAAATCAGGCTAAATGATTAACTTTTTTTGTTATAACATATTGCCCCCAACATACGAGTGTTAGGAGCAAAACGTATGACCGAAGTACATTGTAAAGACACAATCACTAGACAACACAGGGGAGTCAGAGAGAGAGAGAGAGAGAGACCAATGAAGTTGAATTTGAAAGAGGATAGGGACAGAGGGGGCGAGACTAATGCAAGTCTCCTTTTATGTTGTGGTATCGGACCTCACTGAGGCGGGGGAGGCATACCCATACCCGCCGAGATAACTTAGTACAAAAATAATGGTTCACCCAGAAATATAAAACTGAGCAATGAAGTACATGTTGAATGGTACATGACATGCTGGCATAATAGAGCCAAAAAATAATACAATGTATCCCATATACATAATGCACATGGAAAAACATGAGCCATGACTTAATATAATAATATCTGAGTACATGAGATACAAAACCCCTTGCCTCAAAAAAATTGGTGGGAGGGAAGGTAAAAAAACTAGAGAAGCCCTGCTGAACAAGGAAGGGCTTTGCAAAACTGAATGGATCATTTGGAGGAGACGTGCATACTATGAACACTGTGATCGGTAGAAACGAACCTATCAACTATGCCGAACTTCATCTGAGGTTGTATCATAGTAGGTATACGTCCAGGCATGTGGGGGGCTACCTGAAGGGCCACCCCTTCATGAGGTTTGAAACATCTCACACACACCCGAAAATCACTGGTACAATCTACTTCATCAATGGACCATCGAATGTATGGATCACAAACATGAAACAACCAAATCAAAGGGAAATAATGAGACCCTCTACTTGATCCAAGGTACCGAACAAGAATGGAAGGTGGAACCAAGATACACCACCCTCTAGGCCATTCTTCTAGAATAAATGAGTTGATGTCGATAGAATATGGCCCGTGATAGATGAGGCAATGAGGATCCTCAACTAAAGCACGAGGGAAAATAGTAATGTGACTGATGGGCTGAAACAAGGGATAATGGGGAAAAAGTGGGACTGAGGGACAAACAAACGACTACCCTTGTTAGAGCATAAAGTGTATGGTTGAACTGGTAGAAATTGACTCAACTCTGGAGGGCACGAGGACAATATGACTGGAGGCCAAAATGGGAAATATAGGATGAACGGCATGCAAATATGGATGGAATAATGTGACATGATATGATGGGACATGAAATAGACTCCAAGAATGCAAGGGTGACTCATCGTGGATGCTCTGAACAAGGGTGACTCGATGACGTTGCCACACAGACTAGGCCCAGTGGGGACCATAAAAACATGAGTAAATGATGGTTACTCATGACAAAAATAGACATATGGTATGAAAAATATTAAGAGGAGGTGGACCTCAAAGTACAAGTGTCTCTTTATGAATAAATTTGATTTTAAGAGGCGACAAAGTGATCTTTCATGGAAAAATGGTTTCCTAGTGAAGTGTCAAATCATCAAAAACTAAGGAAGACCCATTATAGTACTCGATGAGAGATTTCCAATGGTGCTAATGGTTTTTCAAATTGAGCTACGATCTAGTTGCAATGTGCGACAAAAAAACTATGGGTTTTCTTATAAAATGGTGTTTTCCCTCTAATTTGAGAGGAGGAGAAAGCCATAAATCTTATGGAGATCGTAGCAGACAAACCTACCATCGAAATCAGGATCTACGAATTTTAGGTAAGTGGCCTTACTTGTCTAAATATGGCCTTAATGGTTCTTGTAATGATGGTTCCTGGTGAATAATTAAGGGAAGTGGAAAACAAGAATGAACTACTAGAAGAGGCCTAAGATCATTCTCGCCCACGAAGTCAAACATGGGGACAATGTAGACATAGAGTAGAATATTTGAAGATATGGTATCAAATGTCTATGATATGCAATGTGCATATGGCTTGCCGGGTAGGCTGGTAGGACAAACTATCCAAGAAATGGGAGGATAATCGACCATACCTAGATCCAGTGGGATCTAGGCCGAGACTTAATTGAGAAGATGGCTAGGGAAAACCATCATGCCCCCAAGCATGGGATGTTGATCTGGTATGAAAACGTGGGAATGATGCCCCCCCTAGTAGGAGGAGTTTTTAGAGTGCCATTGTGTTCCAAGTGCTCAAAAAAGGGATTCAATCATCTCAGCCCAACTTGGCACGAGATCCTCCAAAGGATGATAGGCCTATGTGCCTCCCCAGTACGCTATGGGCGTACTAGATGTATTTAAAGTTAAGAGCTCCAAACACTTGTATGATACATAATATGGTTATGCATTTTGTATGACAATGATGGTTCGTCATGTGTTTTGTTTATGGTTGTCTTCTATGGTATACATGTGATAAATGCCAATCTAGAATGTTATTTGCAATGGTATCTACATAGTGATTTTGGGCTCTAGGCACATGACTAAACGTAATGGTTTCAAATTCACGTACCAACATCTTAACTCATATATATTTTCTAAATAGGACTTGGTTATGCACATGATACACACCATGCAATTGCATGACAAGTAGGAAGGAATCTAAACGAACATGAAGATGAAAGATGCAATGAGTGAGGGAATCGAATTAAAAACCTATCGCTGCATCATATTTGGCCTGATTATTGATGGAAAATCCAATGCACACGCCATTTGAAAGGACTAATGTATGCAAAGGGGTAAAAATGGCCCAGGCTACTGAGGCTAGATTTCGAGAGAAGTGACTTGCACCATCGGCATGACCGATATATGGTGTGGATGATGGATCCATCTGAAAGGTGCAAAAGACAACTAATGAGATGATGCAATCTGCCTAACTTCATGGTAGAAATAAGGACACTCAAATATGAGCGGAATTTCTTGAGGTAGAGCGCATTAGGAGAATTAGGAAGGAAATGGCCTTCAAAATCCTCTAAAGAAATGCCCCCTTACTTAAGGGTAGGGGTAATCAGGGGTAGACATAGCTTCCATGGTGTCCTCATCAAGCTGAGAGATGGGCGAACAGGAGGAAGACTGACTACATGATGCGGCGGCATTACCTGGTGCATCAACCTGAGAGAGAAGGTTCACATATGCATCATGTGGAATGGTAGACGACGGGCTGGTAGATGGTGGATCTACGGATGTTGAGACCTAGGATTCTATCGAAAGAGGTTTGATAGAAGTGCGCGCAGAAACCTCTGAAAGGTTTGCCTGCGAGGAACTCAAGGATGATGACAGGTAAAGGATGGGGCCTGTGGTGTCCGTCATCTCGACATTGGGGGGAGGGATCACAATAGTGGGGCTAGAGTCTCCCTATTCTGGTTGACTAGTGGTACCAGAATCCACGGGTAGAGGAGTAGATGATCCACTATGAGTGGCCTCGTATTCACAAATCGCCCCAAGGCAATCGCGAAATTCATCGAGATGAGGGCAACAATGGGAATAGTGACCATGATGATCATACTGAGCACAAGGGTGGTTTGTGCACAACATTTTGAGTTTCTTGGGTGGGATCGGTAAGTTAACATGGAATCCTAGGATATTTGACTCAGGGAACGCTTCATGAACCAAAGTTTTAAGTTGAGGAAGCTCAGGACAATTATTGGTGGCGTGCTCAACAACCTCACGCAAAGCACATGGGGGTGTCGGCTTTGGGGCCTTAGGGGTTAGAGGAGCTTGGGGAGCCTTGTCTTTCAAATCTTTCCTTTTAGCTTTGCCCCCCTGGCCAAATGACTTCGCAACAGGAGCTGGTTCCTATTGAGGTTGTGATGGAACTGAAGCAGCGGTAGGGATCTGTTATGAAACCAGCTCACAAAAAGATAGAAAAGATAGATCAACGCCTTAGAATTCAGCGTCTTCAAGGGGGCTACCTCATTTACATTACACAAATGAATGATTCTTTGATGATTCAAATGACAAAACCTCCTTTCTATATATAGGAGTCTAAGAAGTCACAATATAACCTAGCTGACCTAACAATAATAATATAAAGGCACAAAAGTAACAATAGAGGGATTCTATGGGGCACAGTAATAACAATATGGGGATAATAGGGGCACAACAATATTAATAAGGGATACAACTACAATAGTAATGGGGTAATCACTAGTATTATAGGGACCTAACATGCCCCTCTCCTTCAAAAAAGTGTTGTTCTCAAGGCTTGAGTAGTTCTAGATGCTTTTGTATAAAATTCTCATCCTCCCATGTGGAATCTTTAGCGGATAAGTTCTTCCACTTGATGAGATACTCCAAAATTGATTGCTTTCGTAGCTGTCGAGTTCTTGTTTCTGTGACTGCTTCTGGTTCCAATATAATTTTTCCTTCCTCGTCAAGTTCTGGCAATATTGTTTGAATTGGGAGCTTGTCACCTATAACCTTCTTTAAACATGAAACATGGAAAACTGTGTGCACTTGAGAAGTTGCAAGAAGCTCCAATTTTTATGCCATAGTACCAATCTTTTGCAACACCTTGTACAGACCATAATACTTTGGTGATAATTTATTATCATTCTTAGCTTGCTTGAGGGACATTTGTTTATATGGCTGTAGCCGTAGGAATACCCAATCACCTACATCAAAACTTCTTTCGCTGCGATGTTGATCTACATGTTGTTTCATTCTATTCTGCACCAACACGAGGTTATCCTTTAAGAGTTGGAGGACTTGTTGTTGATGCTCGATGTGATGTTCCACTGCTTGAACCTTAGAATTTTCTCTTAAATATGATGTGATGGATGGTTGTTGATATCCATAAAGTGACATAAATGGGGTCATTTTTGTTGCTGTATGGAAGGAAGTGTTATACCACCATTCAGCCAAAGGCAACCATTTGACCCATTGTGTCTGTTTATCAGATACAAAGCAACAAAGATATCCTTCCAAACATTTGTTTACTATCTCAGTTTGCCCATCAGATTGAGGATGATAACATGAGCTATGAGCTAACTGAGTACCAAGACAAGAAAATAATTCTGTCCAAAAATTTCCAGTGAAAATGGGATCTCTGTCACTTACAATAATCTTTGGGTTTCCATGTAGCTTTTGAATTGTTTCCATAAATGCAATAGAAACTGTACTGGCTTTAAATGGGTGTTACAATGCACAAAAGTGTGCATACTTGGTAAGTCTGTCAACTACCACCATGATGACACTCTTTCCCTCAGACTTGGGTAAACCTGTGATAAAATCCATTGAAACCTCCTCCCAACATTGGCTTGGAAGGGATAAAGGTTGTAATAGACCTGGGGTCTTAATTGTTTCAACTTTATTTTGTTGGCAAACCAAACATTCTGCCACAAACTTTTGAATATCTGATTTAAGGCCATCCCAAAAAAATTCCTTCTTAACCCTGTGGTAAGCTTTTAAAAATCCCGAGTTCCCTCCTAAGGGAGAAGTGTGCAATTCCATAAGAATATTTTGTTTGAGTTGGGAATTCTTACAGAGGTATAAGTGATCTTTGTACCATAATGAATAATTTTTCCAGCTAAATGTATCAGATGTACTGGAATCTTGTTGTAACTTTCGAATAAGTGCCCACACTTCTTCATCATTCTTCCATTCCTCCTTTTCTTCATTTATCCAATCTGGTTGGATAATAGAAATGGCGCACAACAATGCTTCCACATCCTCATCCTTTCTTGAGAGTACATCTGCCACCACATTTTGCTTCCCTTTTTTGTAGATGATTTTAAAGTCATAACCCAACATCTTTGTGACCCACTTTTGTTGCTCTTCAAAGGATAATCTTTGTTCTAAAAGGTATTTAAGGCTATCATGATCCATTTTTACCTTGAAGTGTCTTCCCATTAGGTAGGGTCGCCATTTCTTAAGTGCATGTAGTATTGCCAACATTTCCTTCTCATAAATAGCTTTGTGTAAAAACTTTCCTTTGATTGGATGACTTTCAAAAGCAATGGGTCTTTCATGTTGCATTAAAACGACACCAATTCCATTTCCTGAAGCATCACATTCCACAATAAAGGTTTTTGTGAAGTCTGGTGTAGCTAAGACTAGTGCTTGGCACATTGCCTCTTTAAGATGTTCGAAGGCCTTTGTTGCTTCTGGAGTCCATGAAAATGCATCTTTCTTCAATAATGTTGTTAGAGGTGCTGCTATTCTTCCATAATTCTTAACAAACTTGCGATAATACCCTGTCAACCCGAGAAATCCTCGCGGATGCTTTATGCATGTGGGGATTTTCCATTACTTAATAGCTTTAATTTTGCTAGGGTCTACCTTAACTCCTTCATGAGATACAATATGACCCAGATATTCCACCTCTTGTACTCCAAAGAAACATTTGGATCTTTTTGCATATAATTGTTTCTCCTTCAATAGTTGTAGCACCCTGTCAACATGTTCAACATCATCCTTCCAAGACTTGCTGTAGATTAGTATATCATCAAAAAATACTAACACAAATTTTCTAAGGAAGGGTTTGAAAATGGAATTCATCAAACCTTGAAAAGTTGAAGGTGCATTGGTAAGGCCAAAAGGCATGACCAAAAATTCATAATGACCCTCATGAGTTCTAAATGTTGTTTTCGGAATGTCTTTAGTCTTCATTCTGATTTGATGATATCCTAAACAAAGATCCAACTTGGTGAAGTAAATTGATCCATCAATTTACTTCATCAATGACAGGAATGGGAAACTTATCTTTAATAGTGAGCTTGTTGAGCTCCCTATAATCCGGACACATGCGCCATGATCCATCCTTCTTGTGCACCAATACTACTGGAGTGGAGAAAGAACTTTGACTAGGTTGAATTATACCCGCCTCTAGCATTTCTGCAACCATACGTTCAATTTCACTCTTTTGGGCATTGGGATATCTGTACAACCTTATGTTTGGAGGAACACTTCCTGGAATCAGATGAATAGCATGATCATGATCACGAATAGGTGGGAGATCTTTGGGAGTCTCAAATACCTTGGAATGATTGTCCAAGACTTTTTGGAGATCTGGAGAAATAGATGATTTCGATGTGGAAACATCTATCGAACATAATTGTGCAATTACACCTCTTTGTTCATTTTTTAGAAGCTTTGTCATACCTTTAGAGTTGATTGTCTTTCCCAGTTTCCCTGCAATACCCCTTAATTCAACTTCCTTTCCTTCCGCAGAAAATTTCATGAAAAGTTCTTGAAAATTAAAAGCTATTGTACCCAAGGATTGTAGCCATTGGACTCCTAGTACAACATCAACACCTCCCATTGGAATGGAAAGCATTGGGCTAGTTAATACATATTCTCCCATGGATAGCTTGATATTATGCCACTTTCCAGAGAAATTTATCGTTCCTCCATTTGCAACCATCACTTGACACTCTGGTGTTGGATATAGGAAGCAATTCAATTCTTTTGCTATCTTACAATGAATAAATTGTGGGTACTTCCTGAATCAATCAACACTATTACCTTTTTCTTCTTGATTTGTCCTTCTATCTTGATTGTTTGAGGAGTCGTAATTCCAGCCAATGCATTACAAGATATGGTCAGATTCATTTCTTCTTTATCTAGGCTTTATTTCTGGAGTATATCCTCTTCTTTTGACCTTTCTTGCTCATTTTCTTCTTCCTCTTCACAATCTATGTAGAATAATTTCTTCTCAACACACTTATGACCTTTAGTGTATTTGCTATCACAACTGTAACAAAGCCCTTTTGCTATTTTTTCTTCCATTTGTTGTGGTGTCAACCTTCTAGGTTGTAGAAGGCTAGGGGCAACAACACTTCCATCTTTATAGTTGTGAGTAGTATGCTTCCTAGTTGCCATAATTTTGCTTTCCATTTTTCTTGCTAACCTGAATGCCTTCTCTAATGAATCAGGTTCCCAAAGGCGAACATCATGTTGGATATTATCCTTTAAAGTCCTTATGAACACATCAATCTTATGCTCATCTGGAATATTTTTTACCTTTATGTTCAATTTTTTGAACACCTCAATGTGCTCCATTATTGAACCCTTTTGTTTGAGAGTTATCAATTGGCTAAAAAAAGTGTTGCTTTTTGTATCCTCATAATGTGTTGTCAATTCTTCCATAAAAATTGCCCAAGTAATAATTTTTTTACGAAAGCAAAGCCATTGATACCATACAAACTGATTTGGTTCCAAATATAAAGTTGCAATGCGTACCTTTTGTGTGTTTTGTACGTTATTGAGATTGAAAAATTGCTCCATCTGTAATATCCATGTTGCGGAATCCTTGCCATCAAACTTCCTCATATCGATTTTTCGAATATGATGGGTCTTCGATCCAACATTAGAGTCTATGAAATCATGATTAACATTTCTTTTGTTCTCATCATGAGTTTCCTTTACTACCCTTTCACCATTAGTAAGTATTTCTTGTAGAAAATTTGTCAAATCTGTCTTCAAATCTGCCATGCTTGTCTTCAAATCTGTCTTCAAATCGTCCATCTTAGCTTCCACGTCATTCATCTTAGCTTCTACATCTTTCTCCATCTTAGATGTTGTTACTTTTTGTGCGAGTGACATTTGTTGCACTTGGTCTTGTATTTTTGATATATCATGTTGCATTTATTCCTCTTCTTAATAAGTCATGCTAGAACTTTCAGGTTGCTTACTAGATGTTTGCATTTTCTTTCCTTGGGGTATCAGTTACCGATAATAATGCTCTACTATGCCCTTTGAATTCCTTCAAAATAATTTTTCAGACCAAGCTTAAGCAAAAATTTAAAAAAATCTACACACCTTTTTTCACTTTGTAGGAGCTCGATATTGCCTCTGATGTATCTCTATAATTTCGGATCATCCAATTCTGAAATTGTGACCTACAGTAGCCCACTGTGTCCTCTTACCAATGCCACCAGTCTGATCGAATTTAGATTCTCCAAGGCAGAGTTATGCACAATCTCCCAAGATGACTTGATTATAGACCTTTTGAGAAGAGAAAACTTGTAGGAAGTGCCACGTGTCACTGTTTCGACCTTAGGATCTGAAAAATATATACAGGAAACTTCAATCCGTCCTCTTTCTGTAACTTTTTACGAAATTTCAATCTGATGCTTAAACAAAAGTTATGACTATTTTCCCCAGGTCACCTGTTTGGAATGTAATTCGAGAGTCTGCAAAAATGCCAACTTCCTTAGATCATATCTCCGCAAATATAGCGCAAACAGCTCTAAAATTCAGACCCTTCGGTTCAAAACGATTTCGGCCCAAATGGGTTTTTTTTAGCGTCTGATACGTAGCAGAAAAAAAGTTATAGCGCAAATGCCACGATGATTTGTTTGGAGCAGCGAAACCCTAGAATTCAAAGCTCTCATACCAAATGTTATGAAACCAGCTCACAAAAGATAGAAAAGATAGATCAACGCCTTAGAATTCAGCCTCTTCGAGGGGGATACCTCCTTTACATTACACAAATGAATGATTCTTTGATGATTCAAATGACAAAATCTCCTGTCTATATATAGGAGTCTAAGGAGTCACAATATAACCCAGTCGACCTAACAATAATAATATAAAGGCACAAAAATAACAATAGAGGGATTCTATGGGGCACAGTAATAACAATATGGGGACAATAGGGGCACAACAGTATTAATAAGGGATACAACTACAATAGTAATGGGGTAATCACTAGTATTATTGGGACCTGACAAGGTCATGGAGATCAGTTGAATGATCTTGATCTTGGGGGGAGGCCCCCAAGATCTAAAATATTGAAATGGATTTTGGGGGAGAGGCCCCCAAGATCTAAAAAATTAAAATGCCAAAAGAAAAAGAGGAGAATGCCCACTAAACAAAATCACAAAGATTTTTTTTATTAAAACGAAGAATAACTGTAAAAACTACATTGTGGCAGACCAACTGTCCTTTTACAAAATATGACTTGTTGCTTATAGTATTTTTCAGTTACAATACCACGGGTCAATTCCATGGGTGAATGAATACCATGGGTGGATGTCACTTACAATACCATGGGTGAATGAATACCATGGGTGGATCTCACTTACAATACCATGAGTGGATAAATACCATGGGTGGATGCCACTTACAATACCATGGGTAAATTCCATGGATGGATGAATAACATGAGTTGATGCCATTTTCTATTCGGATAATTCCTCCCTCCTTAAGAAGAAATGGTCCCCATTGCATGAAGTTCCCTCCTGCGAAGCCTTTGTTGAATATGAAGAACCACTGAAGAGAAGGGTTTTGTGTGGTTAACCCATAACCATGATGAACAAAAATCTGAGGGTAGAGATACCTTGTAATGCTTGTGACCAATAGTGATACTGACAGTGTGCAGCCTAGCAAATGGACTTCGATGAAATTTGAGTTTGTGGATGACCCATAACCATGATGAACGAAGATCCGATGATAGAGATACCTTGTAATGCTCATGACCAACTGTGATACTGACAGTGTGTGCCCTAGCAAATGGACTTCGATGAAGTGTGGGTTTGTGGATGACCCATAACCATGACAAACGAAGATCCGAGGATAGAGATACCATGTAATGATTGTGACCAACTCTGATACTAACACTGTGCGGCATAGCAAATGGACTTCGATGACAAGGATTTTGTGCAGTTGACCCATAAACGTGACGCAAAGATGTAAATGGAAATGGAAATGATGTGTGTGTAACACGTTAATTGTATTTGGTCGTTTGCCATTTATTCTACCCATTCATAGACTCCGGAAAGAGTCCGGTCTTTTCTGTCTGGTTTTCTCCTTTCGTTGAACACAGTCCGACATGGTCACAATAAAATGGAAAATGTAAAGGAGAGTTGAAGTGGGTTGTTGTTGTTCCCACGAAATGTAACAGAAACACGTGATTTAAAATGCATGGTGTGTTCTGATTTGGTCAGCATTGAATTTATATGTACTATCACCAATGCCTCGCTGCATCATTTCTCAATCTTTGACCACTCTCAACTCTTGTGGGCCCTATTCTATTCATTATTTCTATCCAGAGCCAACCAAGAAATATAAATGGATTTTTATCCAGAACCGCTTTTTAAATATTTCCATTTATTTGAAGGCGGCTATGGTTAGAAACCCTGAAGGAAATAGCGACATACAAAAGGTCAAGATTGAAAAATCCTACAACTAGTTAGTGGGTGATAGTAGATATCATCTTAGATCTATTTAACTCGGGATCTATTATGTGTATAAAGGGATCAAATTCCTGGATGTGCACCTCAAAAAATTTGATCCATAAAACCAAAGTTAAATGAATCTTGCTTGTTCTAATTAGGGGCAACAATGTTATATTTTCGGATTATCATAATTATGTATATTTTTGAATTGTACATCATAATTTGAAATAGTGTGTAGTGGCAGTCTTGCCTGTATTATCATAAAATTGAGCATTTTTGTGCATGGAGACCATTGGTGACAGATGAAGGTAATAAAGAGACCAAATGTACAAACAGAAATATGTGATTGTAATCTAAGTTACTGGGTTTAGAGAGTATTTGTCAGTGTTATGGAATTTATTTGTAAGTGGAGAGCATGAATCAAGCAACTAAAAGCCGTTATGGAATTTATTTGTAAGTGGAGAGCATGAATCAAGCAACTAAAAGCCAAAACAAATTGAGTGAATGACTGACAAATTTTTAATCGTTTATTTATAAGGTTATTTAAATGTTCTTATGAGTTGACATTATTTAAATGTTTTGTATAGTTATTTAATTTTTTAATTTTTAGATTTTTTTTATTGTGGTCAATATTAGCAAAATTTCATTTTTATGTTTAAATTTTTAAATTTTTTTTATTTTGACAAATATAAACAAAATTTCAACCGTGTTGATAGACCAACATCCTTACACATCAATAATGTTAATGATGAAATAATTTAAGAAATAACATTTATGAAATCACTCCATAAGTTTTATAATCATATTATTTGTCATTGTTCAAAAAAGATTTCTGACTGTATTGCTTCGTATATATAATTTGATAAATCATAGATCGCTGAATCCGATTAATTTGTTGTGAACGTTGCTAATCTCAATTAAATTTAGAAACGACGGAAAATGTTTAAATCTCCCCTGACCATATTTCTTGTATTTGGTAAACTAGCAATTGTCCCAAAAGTTGGGACAAAGAGAGGCCGATAGGATTATTAAATCGGAATTGTTGAATTTTTCTAGAAAAATTAAGGTGATTAATAACAAATAAAATAACCTTATTAATTTTTCTAGAAGAGGTAAAGTGATTAGTAACAAATAAAATAACTTTACTAATCACCAAACTAATCTAACTTCATTCCTATGAGTCCATCTCATTCCCAAATATTCCAAAACATTTCTGAAAATGGAAATTCGAATTAAATTCAATTGGAATGATTATTTCTTTACATTTAAATACACTGCTCCCGAATTCATAAATATGACATGTCAGAAGGAGATAAAACTAATATTATATAAACATGTACATGGACTCAATTTTTTTAATATAATAAAAATTAAAAAATTAAAATATAACTAAAATCAATCATGTTATAATTTCATTTTAAATTAAAAATTATATAAATTTTAATCTAAATTGATGATACCCTAATTTTAACGCTAATTATGATTTATCAGCAAAGAGGGTTATAGGTTTTGTACTTAACTGGAAAAATTCGATGAATGCCTCTGACAACTGCACATACAAGTAAACATGTACGAATAAGACATCTCGGAATACTTATTGCCTATTCAATGCTCTCTCCGCTGTAAAAATAAAACACTAATTGCATGTCACAATCGCTTTTATTATGATTTTCATAGGAGTTTATTATGATTTTCATTTTCATAGGAGTTTATTATGATTTTCATAGGAGCGTTCAATAGACAACCCCGAAAACTGTCGGGAAATGAGAATGTGAAGTGAATTTTCCTGAGAAAAGGAATTGAAGCATAAACGGGAGTTAACAAACATTTATAAAGGGTTTCTAGGCTACCTCAATTATTCTCTGCATCGGAATCAATCATAAAAAGCTTCCATTATTATTGTGGAAATTCTCAGCGAGAATTGGAGCATGAGCGGGAGCCACCAAATACTTAAAGAGGTTTTCTCAGCTACCTCTACTCTGCATTACAAATCAATCACGAAAACCTTCAATATTACTCTGGAAAATTCTGATTACATGTATAATTAATACAATATTATTATTTTTTAATACACCATAATAAATTTGTAAGACTGAATTATAAAATTGTTATTAAAAACTAAAAATAATAGCAAAAAGGAATCTTGTGTTTATTGCTGTTACGGAGGAGAGACGTGTCTTGTTTTGGTGAACAGATCATGTCTGCCACCAAATATGCAAGGAACAATTTTCCATGACATACAGTATCAATCGTATTCAAGAGTCGGTGAAATTGGCACATAGATGTGACATTATTATTTTTGGAATACAGAAATCGCGCTGAAATATTCTAAAGAATACGCGTGAAGAACAAAACTATTTTTCTCATTACTGGAGCTGCAAAAGTCGTGCAAGCCACCTATAAACTCAGCTTTGACAAATCTCTTATACAGAGACAGCTACAGGTTGAATGGAAGTAAAATAATGGTAATAGTGCGGACGTCGCATCGTGTAACGACCATGAGCATAACAAAACAAAAATAATTAATGGTAATAGTGCGGACGTCGCATCGTACAACGACCATGAGCATAACAAAACAAAAATAATTGAACAACTTCAAACTTCCAGCCATTTGAATGGGGCTCCTCAGCAAACACGATTGGCCTTCTGCGCAACAAATTTCTTCCATGCCTTTACGGCCTTGTGGGAGTTAACGATTTCGTTGAACACAACAGAGGACTTAAACTTGGTGACATCTATACCTAGGTCTTTGACTTCTTTGAGCTCTGGATGGGCATCTACCAAAGACGCAGCCACTTCCCTCGCTATCTTTGAAGGAAACATGTCAAGTTCATGCAACACCTTCTCGATGTCATGAACCAGTCGTTCTGCCAGGCTCCGGTTGAAATCTTCACGCACCACCACACGCAGAAGCTTCACCTCTTGTGCGTCCGGAGCCATGGTGTACGCGGGCACGATCCAACCAAACCTTCTCAGGTGGTCAGAAATCTCATACTCATCGTGCCTGCTACTGTCCTTTAGCGAAAACGCCACCAGAGGGACCCCGATCTCCTTCGACAGAATGTTGAACCGCCTGGTCTTCACCAAACCATCTGACAGAGCCTTGGCGTTTGCCGCGCAGTTGCCCATGATATTCCGGTAGCCCTGTTCAATCAATTCAAAACCCGTCACGCACTATACATTGAAAGGGATTACAGCTGAAATAAAAGTTTGAGACGTCTCAACACACCTCGAACCCTAAACGTATGAGCTGGTAATATTGCGCAATTATTTGGCTGGCACCTGCAGGGTTTCATGGTCAAGGGCTTTGATTCAAAGATGCTTTTCCCAAATAAAAGCTGGAATATCAATCAAGGTCTTCCTGGTAATAAAAACTAATTATACCTTTGGAGAAATTGAGGGTGAAGGTGGGCTGATCGGCGCCCAAATAGTTGATGTGAAAGATGAGCTCCTCAGGGAGATCTTACTTTGCTCTCCAGATAACCCATCCGATTCCGGCATAGACGAGACCATACTTGTGCCCGCTGACGTTTATGATCTTCACCAATGGAAGCTGGAAATCCCATTCCAACTCAGGGTACAGAAACGGTGCAATAAATCCGCCGCTCGCCGCGTCCACATGTATGGGCATGTCCCACCTGCAACCCCACACGCAATCAATGGAAACAATCAGAATTTATTTAAGCCCACAAAATGCAATAACTACTTCACTGTTTAAATCAATGAAGTCTATGTCAAACAGGACTGAATGCAGACGATGGTGCTGCAATGAAAAACCCAAATTGGCGCATGGAAATCGTCAACCCCAGGCAGAGAGTGAGTACCCTAGATTACCAGGGTTTAGATGGTTCTATACTATTTAAGTTTGTCTAGATAAAATTATTTATCAAACCCATCAGAGATTATAAGGATATTGAAAAATCTGAAGAGATTTGAAGACGCACCCTGTTTCCTTGTTTTTCTGGATTAGGAGATCGTTCACCAGCTTGACATCTTCGAACTCTCCATTGTAAGTGGAACCCAAGATGGCTGCCACACAAATAGTGTTCTCGTCCACCATTTCAACTGCCTTAACAGGATCCATGATATAGTAATCCTTCTTCAGTTTAACTTCCTTCAGCTCTACTTCAAAATAACGAGCAAATTTCTCCCAGCACACCTGCAATAGTTGCGCACAGTCCTATGTAAATAAAATTGTCAAAGCTAAGCAAAAATTCACAATTTTCCCTACATCTGCAAACAGAAACGAGGTGTAATACAGGGGCGATCTATCCATCACCAATACACCCTACATTACTAGGTGCAATGAATATTTCTAGGTCAAACCCATCTAAATTCTTCAGAATTTGGTGAAATACAGAGAGCCCTGATTCTATTTGCATAGATTATGAACTCCAGATATGTAACCTCGACTTCATCAAGCTCGTTTTAAGGTTAAGATGCATATCAAACCAGAATCTAGATGGATTTGATTTAATCTAACTAATATACAAAATCCATGAATTTGGGCTTCAAATTGATATACAGAATCCATGTTGACATAAGATCAGAATTTAGATGGGCTTGGGCTAATCGAATTGCGTTAATCTTACCTGGACATTTGCACCTGTCACAATGTTTGGCTTGTCATACGGCTTCCCCTCTGCCTTGCGCTTGTTCTGCCATTTGCGTTTGAATGCAAGGCTTGCCAACATGATCGCCTCTGAAGATCCAACCGTGCCCACACCAACAGCTTCCTCTCCATCGCCAAGTGGGGCGTTAAACAGATTGGCTATTATGTTCACGCGGCACCTGCAGGGTTTCATGGTCAAGGGCTTTGATTCAAAGATGCTTTTCCCAAATAAAAGCTGGAATATCAATCAAGGTCTTCCTGGTAATAAAAACTAATTATACCTTTGGAGAAATTGAGGGTGAAGGTGGGCTGATTGGCGCCCAAATAGTTGATGTGAAAGATGATCTCCTCAGGGAGATCTTGCTTTGCTCTCCAGATAACCCATCCGATTCCGGCATAGACGAGACCATACTTGTGCCCGCTGACGTTTATGCTCTTCACCAATGGAAGCCAGAAATCCCATTCCAACTCAGGGTACAGAAACGGTGCAATAAATCCGCCGCTCGCCGCGTCCACATGTATGGGCGTGTCCCACCTGCAACCCCACACGCAATCAATGGAAACAATCAGAATTTATTTAAGCCCACAAAACGCAATAACGACTTCACTGTTTAAATCAATGAAGTCTATGTCAAACAGGACTGAATGCAGACGATGGTGCTGCAATGAAAAACCCAAATTGGCGCATGGAAATCGTCAACCCCAAGCAGAGAGTGAGTACCCTAGATTACCAGGGTTTAGATGGTTCTATACTATTTAAGTTTGTCTAGATAAATTTTTTTATCAAACCCATCAGAGATTATAAGGATATTGAAAAATCTGAAGAGATTTGAAGACGCACCCTGTTTCCTTGTTTTTCTGGATAAGGAGATCGTTCACTAGCTTGACATCTTCGAACTCTCCATTGTAAGTGGAACCCAAGATGGCTGCCACACAAATAGTGTTCTCGTCCACCATTTCAACTGCCTTAACAGGATCCATGATATAGTAATCCTTCTTCAGTTTAACTTCCTTCAGCTCTACTTCAAAATAACGAGCAAATTTCTCCCAGCACACCTGCAATAGTTGCGCACAGTCCTATGTACATAAAATTGTCAAAGCTAAGCAAAAATTCCCAATTTTCCCTACATCTGCAAACAGAAACGAGGTGTAATACAGGGGCGATCTATCCATCACCAATACACCCTACAATACTAGGTGCAATGAATATTTCTAGGTCAAACCCATCTAAATTCTTCAGAATTTGGCGAAATACAGAGAGCCCTGATTCTATTTGCATAGATTATGAACTCCAGATATGTAACCTCGACTTCATCAAGCTCGTTTTAAGGTTAAGATGCATATCAAACCAGAATCTAGATGGATTTGATTTAATCTAACTAATATACAACATCCATGAATTTGGGCTTCAAATTGATATACAGAATCCATGTTGACATAAGATCAGAATTTAGATGGGCTTGGGCTAATCGAATTGCGTTAATCTTACCTGGACATTTGCACCTGTCACAATGTTTGGCTTGTCATACGGCTTCCCCTCTGCCTTGCGCTTGTTCTGCCATTTGCGTTTGAATGCAAGGCCTGCCAACATGATCGCCTCTGAAGATCCAACCGTGCCAACAGCTTCCTCTCCATCGCCAAGTGGGGCGTTAAACAGATTGGCTATTATGTTCACGCATCGATTCTTTTTCCAAATCCAGACACATGAAAGCACTGAACACTTTCAGATAAAGAATTGAGAAAACAAAGAAAAATAAATAAAATTAACGCCCAAAACGGATCTGAGAAGGGCCTTCAGATCTAGTATCCCAAACCCTGCCATTACCTGCAATTCTGTAGTGACAGGATACTCATCCATGTCGACATAATTCTTGTTGATTGCCTGCATGATGAGCTTATCACATTCTGGTTCCATCCATGTGGTGACAAAAGAAGCAAGATTAAGTCTGGGGTTCCCATCCAACATGAGCTCGTCGCTGATGATCTGATAGGCAGCATCTTTGGGAATCGACCTACTCGGAATTTGAAACCTGCCAACACAAACATTCAAAGGAAACCGAATCAGAAGCCCTGCTCAGGGCCATTTTATTGGAAATCCCAATGTCCGGAGGGTTTATCCTCAAGAAAATACTATTGCACAATAGCGGAAGCAAACCCATCCAGTGAAATAAGCTTTCATAAGAGCAGTTTATGTTCCTAGATTTCCCTCCAGAGTTTATACATACCGAGGCAAGGATTCCTGAACATATCTGGAGGCAAAGGTTGAATGTATGGAGCCATCAGAATCAGTAGCGCTGCTCAGAGCCATTTTTGGTTGATTTTCAAAAGAAACCCCACTCCACACTACTGTTTCCCGATATTCGGTAATCGGTTGCAACTGCAAAGAAGAACCGGAATTAAATGCGAAACTGCAAGATGAAAAAAAATGCCAGGTGTCAACCTTAGAGTGCGAAACTGCAAGATGAAAAAAAATGCCAGGTGTCAACCTTAGAATGAAAGGGACGACGAAAGTCTCTTTCAAAGGGAAGGCCTATCGGCCTAATTAAAGACATTTGAATACGATCAAACTTTTGTACACGTTGCCAATTAGATACTGTAGAGAATGTTTAACACTGTTTTGAGTGGAGGAAATTACAGCTATGAAATTATTATCATTTGACCAACGAAACTATTTGACCAAAAATATCTATATAAAAACCCTGGAAAACTAATTTTTTTAATAACGCTTTGACCACGGCATTGACAGAATAACAAGTCAAGAAAGAGACTAAATCTTTTGACAATGTATCCGGTTAGGCGGATTGTATTATACAAAGAATACATATGTATGTATTAAAATGAAGGGGTAATCAAGAGTGCAATAATGAGCGTATGCATTAGGAAGAATATTTTGAGCAGTAACAAAAATGCCTTTAGTTATACTTTGGGCAAATATTTTATCAAATCTCAATTTGTTAGTTGGTGATTTTAATTATAATTTGGGTAAATATTTTATCAAATCTCAATTTGTTAGTTGGTTTAATATTTTGAGCATTATTAAGTAACAAAAATGTCTTTAGTTATATTTTGGGCAAATATCTTATCAAATCTCAATTTGTTAGTTGGTGTTTTTAATTATATTTTGGGCAAATATTTAATCAAATCTCAATTTGCTAGTTGGTTTCGAAAAATGAAGTGCAGGTAAGTGTCTCTCATTTTTAGCTTAAAATGTTTCCATCACTTTTTTCTCATTTCCTAATTCTATCTCTCTTTTCTAATTTCCTATTCTTACAACAATACTCTTACGACAATTGCGCATTCAGACATAGGGACATTGCTAATTACTCTTACAACAATTGCGCATTAAGACATAGGGACATTGCCAATTACAAGTCAGGGAATCAATATCAAGCACCACTGTATTTAAGTTTAAGGAAGGTTGTGTTTTTATTTTAGAAGTTCAAATTTCATAACTAAATTCTTTTTTAAGAAATACATATTCCCTTGGGATGTCATATCCATTGAAAATTTGATCCAAATTTGTTAACAACGCTGTTTAGGTCTATCAAGTATTTTGTATTTTGTTTCTTGTGGAG
This sequence comes from Pinus tabuliformis, assembly GCA_031772625.1. Lineage (NCBI taxonomy): Eukaryota > Viridiplantae > Streptophyta > Pinopsida > Pinales > Pinaceae > Pinus > Pinus tabuliformis. The sequence goes on along the minus strand of CM062811.1, from coordinate 402,632,205 downwards.
TGATTAATGGATACTAAGAAATACTTAAGTATTTATGTGCTGATTAATCAAAGATATTTAGTAGTAAAGTGGAAGCCAATTTTTTACCTTAACTATTCATGAATTTGCTTAGAAGATTTTCGGAAGGTTTTCAAGGTATACACACCTCATGATAAGATTAACCAACTTCTATTGCCAAATGGATTCTATGAATATTTCTTAAGAGGTTTGGGTTCCAATTTGATTATGGTGGACAACTATGGACAAAATCATTGCTAGAAGGATATTTAGATAAAACTTGTCAAAAGTTGATTTGTTGAAGCATCACAAGTAGGGTGTTCATTTCCTAATGTGGGGCATGCAATTCCTAAAGTAGGACATGCATTTCCTAAGGCAAAGCATGTATTTCCTAAGGTAGGGTGTGCATTTCCTAAGACATGGAGTGCATTTGCTAAGGAAGGGTGTGCATTTCTAGAGATAAGGAATTCATTTCCTCAGCCAACAGAACCAACAAATGATGTGCTTAATGCAAATGGAGTGATGTATAATATAGGCCCAACATGTACAACAAATTTAGCCTACATAAAAAATTGCAAGTACATAATAGTTGGTCAAAATTCACATTGGATTAAATAAGTGAAAAATGTAACCCTTGATAACACCCTAATTTCAATCATTGGTCACAAAGACCACACACAAGATTGCCTCATACACAATGTTAGAGTTGTTTGACCAAAAATTGCTTCCTCATTCTATTAACACCCTCTCTATTGAATTATGTTCAATATGTTCAAAATAGCAACAAGAAATGTTAAAAATAGCAGATCTAGAAATTCTAATTTAATTTATCCTTGAATTAAATTATGAATTAAATCGAAATTATATTCTCATAGTAACTTGTAATAGTTAACTAAGTTAAGCTGAATTAGTTGGTTTAGGAAATTCGAGTTGGAAGTCTATCTAGAGTCATGTAGAGTGATCCCTAAATTTTAGGGGCCCACGTTGAGTTCTTTTCAGTTGTAATTAATTAACTCAGTCTAAATGAGTTATAGTCAGTTAAACTAGTTCTAACCGTTGGAGGAACTAGTAGGAGGTCTAGCAGTGGGGATGACCACCAGTGCATCCTCAGTGCCACACTAGTTAACTGAAGTTTCACTCATAAATAACTCATGCATGTCAATTCAGAGGAAGACCTAGTTGAGATTAGATTTCAGGGACAATGTACTATCAGTTGTATAATTTTCCGAGTTGTAAAGATGGTGCATGTAATCAGTAGAAGGCCTATGGATGGATTGCACAGTTATGGAGTGAGGATTTCCCAATTAAATATGGGCTATTTCTCTCAAGAATTGTGCAAGGAAGTAGGGACTTGGTAGACAAGAAAATTGGCTAAGTGTTTCCTTGAGCTGGTTTGTGAAGCAGATAAATAAATTGTACTAGTGCAGGAATTGTTCAGGATGAACAAGCATTATATTTTCTTCTTAGATCTTCTGGTTAATTCAATATAGATAGTCGAGGTTTTTATCAGTTGCTTTCCTGAGAGAAATATTGTGTTATTTGAGATTGATATTCTTCCTTTTCTGCTTATTTTTTTCATCAATCCATTTTTGTTTCTGTTGAAGAGTAGAGTAGATTCTTGTCTTGTGTTTTAACATATCACATAAGTTGTTGAATGTACAAGTAAAAATCTACATGGTATTGAAGCTAAAGACAATATAGAAGAGGAGAATTCTAGTTTTTTATGCAGGTGAAATTGAATTTGCAAGTTCATACTTATAAGTCAGTGATATGTCATTCTACGTCCTAAGGATTGAGTATGGGTTGGAGGGAAGTTTGAATTACATATCTTGGAAGGATAGGAAAGAGGTAGTGCTGGAAGACAATGGCCTCAAGGAATTCATAGATCATGACATTCCTAAGCCTCCAACATTTGATGCTAAAGATATGGCTAAATGGAGAAAGTGTGTGGTAAAAGCGAGAGGGATTATCCTGGAAGGAGTTTGAGACCACATTGTCTCGAGTCTCCACGGTAAGGATATTTCATACTAAATGTGGAAGACGTTGACGGACTTGTTTCAACATAGCAGTGACCATATGAAGTTGGCACTGAAGGACAAACTCAGAAAGATCAATATGGAGCAGAGCGACTCAATTCTTAGGTACTTGAGCAAGTTCACCCATTGTCGGGATGAGCTTGGAAGTGTCAGGATTACTGTTGCCAACAACGATATGGTGAGCCTAGATCTTTTAGGACTTCCCAAGAGCTGGCACAGTTACTAGGAATCTGTTAATGGGAGGGAGAAGCAACCAGATTGGGAGCGACTGTGGTCAGATTTGGTACAAGAAGAGTTTCGAAAGGACACTAGAGATGGGACCTCTTACAAAGAAGTGGAAGAGGACTTTGCATTAGTCAACAAAGAAAATAAACCCAAAGGGAAGAGATCCCAAGGCAAGGAGAGTGACAAGAAGAAGGACTTGGTGAAATTCAAGTGTTTTCACTATCACGAGTACGGGCACTTTGCCACGAAATGCCCACAGAAGAAAGCAAGCAAGAAGGAGCTTGCAGTTGCAGTAGCGGGTGAAACTCTAGCTTCACAATTCGAACTTGATTTCACTCTCATTGCATGCACGACCAGCACTGTAATGGGAAGCATGTGGTATCTCGACAACAGTGCCTTGTTCCATATGACAGGGAATAGAGATCTCTTTAGTGACTTTGAGGAGAAAGACCTCAATAAGAACATAGAGTTTGGAGATGATGGGAGGTATAACGCGACCGACGCTGGTACAATTACCTTTGAGAGGGAGTTTGGATCCCCTCTTAGAACCATAAATGTGATGTATGTTCAAGGGCTAAAGAAGAATCTTGTTTCCGTCGCAGTATTGGAAGACCATGGCTTTGATGTGATTTTTAGCGAAGGAAAGGTTTTCCTTAGACACATCGCCACAGGACAGGTGAAACATATCGGTGTGCGAGTCAAGAACCTGTATGCTCTCGAGGTCAAAATTTCATGCAAAGGCTTGAGGAGCAAGGAAAAGGTTAGAGACTTAGTGGTTGAGAGGGAGAATGAATTACCTCTCAACATGTAGCCCCAGGAGCAGCCTCAGAATAAAGCTCAGAAGCAACCTCAGAAGCAAGCTCGGAAGCAGGGTCAGAAGTAACCTCAGCAAGTTGTGGAGCGACCACAATTAGAGAAGCAGAGAGGAGACCGAGTGGAGACATCCACTCAAGCATAGAACTCCAGTGGGGTGAAATTTCGAGCCAAGTGGGAAGAGGGAGCACATGCAGCCATACCTCCAGGTGAGAAGTGGGGCGATGTGAAGCAATAGTTCGAATAGTTTAGAAATTAGGAAGGGTCCATTGAGATGTTTTGTCTCATGGATCATTACCTGGCTATGGGAGCCCACAATACATAGTAGCAGGATGGATCAGTGGTGGTTGATGCAGTCAGATGTCAAAGTGACAAAGGCAGAGACTAGTAGTAGTTAGATAGTGGGGAGCGCAGAGTAGAGTTGGTAACAATGCAGATGACATAGTGTAGAGTGAGCAGAAGCGCAAATTTTCAATAGACAATGCAATAGCCAGTAGCAGTAAGAGACTATGGTGACAAATGCATCATATTGATTCAGTTTGGATGTTTTTTTTAGTTTCAGAAGTTGCAGCAGCATCAATACTAGAGAGAAGTGTTTCATGCAGAACATTCCAAAGGTACCATATCAGGATAGAGTTTAATTCCTTTCTTATTGAGAGGGAGTGTTGAAAATAACAACAAGAAATGTTAAAAATAACATCTAGAAATTCTAATTTAATTTTTCCTTGAATTAAATCGAAATTCTATTCTCAGAGTAACTTGTAATAGTTAACTAAGTTAAGTTGACTTAGTTGGCTTAAGAAATTAGAGTTGGAAGTCTATCTAGAGTCATGTAGAGTGATCCATGAATTTTAGGGGCCCATGTTGAATTCTTTTGGGTTGTAATTAATTAACTCAGTCTAACTAAGCTATAGTCAGTTAAACTAGTTCTAAATGATGGAGGAATTAGTAGGAGGTCTAGTAATGGGGATGACCACCAATGCATCCTTCGTGCCACACCAGCTAACTGAATATTCACTCACAAATAACTCATGCATTTCAGCTCAAAGGAAGACCCATTTGATATTAGAGTTCAAAGATAGTGTACTACCAGTTGTATAATTTTCTGAGTTGTACAGATGGTGCATGCAATCAGTGGAAGGCATATGGATGGATTGCGCAGTTATGGAGTGAGGATTTCCAAATTAAATATTGGATAATTCTCTCAGTAATTGTGCAAGGAAGTAGGGGATTGGTAGACAACGGATTTGGCTAAGTGTTGGCTTGCACTGGTTTGTGAAGCAGAGGGATAGATTGTACTAGTGCAGGAATTGTGCAGGATTAAATGATCTTAACTTGAGTGGTTTGATGAACAGTTATTTTTGTGGCAAAAAGGTTCAAGTATCTGGAGACATGTTCTAACTAGCCTATTTGTGGCATTAATGAAATAGTTGTATCTAGTGAAATAGTGGAAGTTGATCTTTCAAAGTTATCAATTCCCCATAAATTCTATTACAGTTCAAAAGAAAAAATTACTAAGAAGATTATAATTGTGAGTCTATTTGGGAGTCTCATTGTATAAATCCTATAGTTATTCCCTAGAGGGTTCTCTAGTGAGAAAATTATCAGTGTCCTTTATATTGTGGATTTTGTTCTTATTTTTTGAATTCATTTTTTGTTATTGGTCTCATTTGTTTGAGTAGACAAGTTTGCTACACTAATAATAAAATACAAAACAAAAAATTTGATTGTTAGATAATTTATAAAAAATACAAAGAAAAAATTCTATTATCAAATAATTTTGAAATAGATATACATTGATAAATGTTGACTTTCACACCAGGATATGGTTAATTCCAGTATCAAATGATGTATTTGTTTTGAGGATATTGTATGGTGAATATGAGACTTGGTTATATGTTAATTGGAGAGCCATCACCATGGTGTTTAACTCACAGTAGAGTTTCTAGAAACCTTGAAATGGTGGTTGATGATGAGATAGATGAAGGTGAAGCAATATCAATAAGTTGAAGTATCGCATGGAAGGCATGGCATAGCTTTTGCAATAATTGGTTCAAGCTATCATTGACAAGAACAATAAAATATGCATTGAATCATTTAGAGATTAAAGGAAAAAATCAAATAGTCCTTTGAAAAACTCATAAAATATTTCTCATTTAGAATATGATGACCATGACTACAAGAGATTCATGAATACATTCAAATTTGATGCCAAATTTGACATTAGTGATTATGATAATTAGGTGGACTCTCTAAAACTAAGTAATTAGTGAAGGTAACTAGGGCCTTATTTTAGTTGTTATGGCTTAACAAATATTGAGAAGATATACTTCTCTAAACAAGATATGGAAGGATATGTATTGCCGTGGTGGGAAATTTTATGTCAAGAGAAACATCTTAGAAAGAAGAAATAGGGGGAGGATTGGAAGCATTTCAAAAGTCTTGTGAAAACCTAGTTCTACCTAATGGGGAGGGAAGGATTGGGAGCAGTTCAAAAGCATTGTGAAGAAGTAGTTCTATCCAATGGGGAGTGAGGAAAAACATTAGTTCAAGAGTATTGTGAAGAAATAATTCTACCCAATGAAGAATGAGGAAGAACATGAGTTCACCACCTTTATGAAAAACTAGTTCTATCCAATGGAGAGTGACGAAGAACATGAGTTCACCACTTTTATGAAAAACTAGTTCTATCCAATGGAGAGTGACGAAGAACATGAAAAACATGAGTTCACCAATCACTATTTTAAAGAATGAAGAGTGCATAGAGTTTAAGAAGTTCAATGATCTGAGTATTCATTAGTCCTTCATGAATATAATAACCAAGTGTACTAGTTGGTTTCACAGTCTATTAAAAAATGGGTGCTTATGGTTGAAGTTAGAAAAATCAACTAGATTTGCAAGAAACCTATGTGCATAGAAACAAAACATGAAAATAATTCAATTGATGTTGCTAGCACTTCTTGTTAGAATTACTTCTTACATTAATGTAATAAGTCACTTTCTATAAGTGACTAATTAGTTTGTGAGATGTTAGAGGTGGTTGAGATATTATCTCAACTTTTTCTCCTAAATTAGGAATAAGTTATATATGATAACAAACTAAAAACTCTATATAATAGATTTATAGTAGAGTGTAATACAATTTTTTGTTTATGCTTATGAAATATTAACATTGTGTCAGAGATGGTAGATTTGGGTGTCAAATATGGTAATATAACAAATTGAATTTATTAATTTTATTATTTTAACTTTTTGCGTACACTACAACATCTCCCCTATACTTGGCTCTATATTAATTTTATCTTTTTATTATTATTTAATTGAGCTTACATGTAAATGTTTACAAATTGTTTAAATTGAACATATTAATATAAATTCAACATATTGAGTCAACGTGTAAAAATGCTTACTTAACACCTATAGATCTCCATTTTTACTTAACACCTACAGATCTCCCGTAAGTTGTGTAGTCTAATCCACATGTATTTTCCAAGGGGTTGAATTCATTTATGCATTAAAAAATGCAATCAAAAGAATGAACAACTAGATATGCATACATACATATTAAGAACCCATTATAGATCCATCTTAGTCAAAATTTATCAACTGCCTAGAGGGATATTTGTAGTTTTTGCACTCTAAAATAAGTTTGCACCTCAAGAGATTTGATTCCTCTTAGGACTTGCTAAATATGTGGTTAACATGTGTGTGTGTGTGTCATCAATTTTTTTTTGGTTTTGTTTGGTATTATAATTTTAAATTTTTAAATTTAATGTGCTAACTCAATGTTGAACATGGAACGTGTTGTAGTGGCTACAACCACCCTCCAAAATTTTTCCTTAGGTTCGTTTTGGAGCGCCCCTACCAACCTTTCATAGCATCATGTCTTGCTTCATCAAGTACACAAGATTCAGTGATATTCCCTCAGATAGACGGCCTATCCGTCAAAGCTTGATCCACTCCCCTCACAGGTTGTTCTCCTGGACTTGGTCGAGTTGCAGGCTGAGCAACTCCCTCAAAAATTTGCGCAATTCTGGAGGGTGTTAGGATATTCCGACACATAGGAAATAGTTAAGTTCAACTTGGTCTAGTATAGAGTTAGGTAAAGTGTGTTTCTTTACCGTTGTACATTTTGTAACTTACAATCCGACGGTCACGATATGTAGTGATCCGACGGTTCATTCTCTCCTCGGTATTACCGACACTTGATCCGTGGCTTGACACCCGATTGGTCCATGAGTTCTATTTAAAGCGCATGGAGGGTCATTGTTCGGGTAATCTGTGCATGAGAGAAGCTTATGTAAATTTTCATTCTTTGATTAATAAATTGCCTGTAGTACCCACGTTGGGACAGGCCGTGGACTGTTTCCCTCTTTGAGGGTTTTAACCACGTCAAAAATACTGGTGTATTGATCTGTGATCTGGTTGTGAGCGGTGTCCTTTTGGTATTCTTTCTGAGGAACTTACCCTGTAAATTCCTACATGGTATCAGAGCTATTTGAGGGCCGCGTTCGTTGGTGATCCAAATCTGAAGCCGGTAGAACTGCATGCGGCTGTCGTTTCCTAGATCTGCTGTTTCTGACTGCTTTCGGGCCGAGAGGACTGCTCTGTTGCGTTCGGAGCATCTGTTCCAGTGAGGAACCCCTTTCGTTTCATGAGAAAAGGTTTCCGGTAGCCCTAGCTGCGTCATTTTTCAGATCGGGAGGTATACAGTTTTTTTTGCAGTTTACTGTTATTTTCTCTCTGCTTATTTCGGTTTCGGTTTATTTAGCCTTTTTTTTAACCAGATCTATACCTTTCATTTCTGCGTATGCTCTTTGCCCTGCGACTCTGTGCGATCTGGGCAAATCAGAAACAGAAAGGAAGGATTTTTCTCATGCGTATGCTCTTTTCCCTGCACCTTAGTGTGATCTCGGAAAATCAGAAACATTGAGAAAAATATTTAGTTTTTCGGCTAAAGCTAACTTTGAGATTTTTTTAAAAAATTTCTAGTTTTTTGGCTAAAGCTAACTTCGAGCCGCAAGGTTCGTTTTTCTTTGCATATTCGTGTTGGGTTTTGTGTTTTGTGTTTTGTAGGGAAAAAGAGCTTTCTCAAGGCAAGCACGCAAACCAAGGCCCCCCCCCCCCCTCTCTCTCTCTCTCTCTCTCTCAAATTTTTTGTATAGATCAATTGGTTCAAAGCTATTTTAAGAGAGTAGAGGTCTTGGGTTCAAGTCTCCATTTTGTGGGGGCGGATTTTTTCATTCCCGCACATTCGCGCACTTTGCCGGCAACGTCAACAATTTTTTTTCAAAAAGCCATAACTTCTTCATCCGGAAGCCTTTTTCAGAGCCGTTTTTTTTAAAACCGCCTATTTTTCGAGATCTATCCATTGGAACACTTACTTTCAGCATCTTCAGCTTCAGTTTTTTTTAAAAATGGAAAGTCCATGCCAAGTCATTCTTGACAGCACTAACTACTTCCAATGGGTAGCCTACATGGAAGATTTACTTAGAAGTAAAGGTCTCTTCAGAATAGCCACAGACCAAGAGAAGAAACCAAAAGATGAAGACAAGGCTGCAAAATGGGAAAATAGACAAGATCAAGCACGTGGTTTGATAGGGATGTCTATTTCTCCTGATCTTAGATTCCACATTGCAGAACTTGAGACTCCTCATGAAGCATTAGAAAAACTCGCTAAAGTTTTTGGGATTAAAAATGAAATTAGAGCCCATCAACTTGAAAATGAGTTGCTTACTTTGGATCCTAATAATTTTTCTTGCATTGAAGATTTCTTGTCCAAATTCAAGACCCTTAGATATCTCTTGGAAGGTGTTAAAGTTAAGAAAGAAGATGGTAACCTTATTTATTCCATCCTTACTAAGTTGGGACCAGCCTACTCTGTATTTGTTTCCACTTTCCATTCTACAAGGGAAGCTTTCATTTGTCAAGGAAAAGACTACAAGGCCCCTTCCTTTGACTCCTTTTGTGATTCCTTAATAAGAGAACAAGAAAAACTCTTACACCTTGGTCTTCTTAATCTTGGAAACTCTTCCACGAAAGCGTTAGCCGCCCAGCAGCAACCAAATTCAAAGAATCCTAAGAAGTCATATCCTCAAAAGAATGGTCCTAAACCAACTCAGCCTCAAAATGAAAGATCATTTCAGCAAAATGATAAGACCAATAAAAACAAATGGAAGAAGACTGATAGACATTGTAACTTTTGTAATCGAGATGGCCACTTAGAATCTAAATGCTTTAAGAAGATGGAAGCCTTGGAAGCCGCAATGAAGAAACATAACATCCATGTGGAGCCTACTTCAACTTCAACTTCCGGAATGGCACTTTCTGCATGTCGTTGTCAATCATCTCAGTCTGGTTATGCATTAAATGTATCTTCTTCTTCTTCTCATTCTCATGAGTGGCTCATTGATTCTGGAGCCTCTTATCACATGGCCAAAAACCAAGCCATGTTTTCTTCTTTAAATGATTGTAACACCAAAAATATATATGTTGGTGATGATAGATCTCTTAATGTTGTAGGGACTGGAACTGTTCATCTAGACAATGGTCAGTTTAATGATGTATTATGTGTTCCAACCTTATCCTGCAACCTTCTATCTGTCTATCAGATAACTCATTCAGGTGAAGGTAAAATTGTTGAATTTTCACCTCATGATGTTGTAATCAAGGATCTAAAAGATCCTAAACAGATTCTAGCTACTGGTCTTGCTGATGATTCCACAAGGTTGTATAAGTTTCACAACTTTGGGTCATCAAATCTTCCCTCAGTATTTGTTGCTCATAATGATGAAGTGAGCAAACTTTGGCATGAGCGATTTGGTCACTTAAACTATCGCTCCCTTCAGCATCTATGTAAAGAAAATATGGTGACAGGTCTTCCTATGGTATCTTGCAGAGATGGTGTTTGTTCCGGATGTGTACTCGGAAAACATCATCGGGACAGTTTTGAAAAACGTGCCTCTTGGCACGCCTCAGCCCCTTTACAGCTTGTGCACAGTGATTTATGTGGTCCTCTTCCTGTTGCTTCATTCTCTGGCTGCAAGTACTTCTTAACTTTCATTGATGATTTCTCCAGACGCACTTGGGTATACTTCTTAAAACTCAAGAGCGAAGTATTTAACACATTTTTGGCCTTCAAAGCCTTTGTTGAAAAACAATCTGGACATCAAATTCTTAAGCTAAGAACTGATAATGGTGGAGAATATGTTAAAAACACATTCATCAACTTTTGCACCGAAAATGGAATTCAAATGCAACATACTGTTCCATACACTCCACAACAAAATGGTGTAGCTGAAAGGAAAAATCGCACCTTAAAGGAAATGGCTAATTGTATGCTGCAATCTAAAGGACTCAGTCTTAGTTTTTGGGCCGAAGCAATTAATTGTGCAAATTATATAATCAATCGCACTCCTACTAAGGTTCTAGAGAATATCACTCCAGAAGAAGCTTGGAGTTCCATTAAACCAGATGTAAGTCACTTTCGTGTGTTTGGAAGTGAAGCATGGGCCCATATTCCAGATGAAAAGCATAAAGCTTTAGAACCTAAGAGTGAGAAATGTACTTTTGTTGGATATTCTGAAGATGTAAAAGGTTATAGACTTATTCCATTTAAGTCCAAAAATGTTATCATTAGAAGAGATGTAAAATTTGATGAAAATAAATCGGCCTGCGAGCCTAGTCCGGCGGATGTGCCACCTCTTCCTATCTCTTCTACTTTTGAAAACATTTCTTCTTCAGATGATGAAAGCGAGGATGATAATCCTCCCCCACCTTCTCAGGATCCTCAACTTCCAAGATGGGTCCGTGCTACTCGGGATGCAGCAGGTGATCTTGCCGGTGATCCTACAGATCAGCGACGTACACGTTCTCAGTTTGAAAGAGCCTCTTCTTTACTGGCTCAAGCTCCAGTAAATCATGATCCTGACACTTTTGCAGAAGCTTCAGGCCATCCACATTGGGAAGCAGCTATGAATGAAGAATATCATTCATTGATGACAAATGATACATGGGATCTTGTTCCTCTACCAAAGGGACGCAAACTTGTTAGATGTAAATGGGTTTACAGAACCAAGTATGGACCAGATGGGAAAGTTGATAAACATAAAGCTCGTCTCGTTGCTAAGGGCTTTTCACAGGTTGAAGGCATTGACTACACTGAAACCTTCTCCCCTGTTGCCAAAATGAACTCTATCCGCCTTGTTCTTTCCCTTGCTGCCTCTTTAAAATGGGAAGTCCATCAGATGGATGTTAAATCTGCCTTCTTGCATGGGGACTTGCAGGAAGAAATCTATATGGAACAACCCATTGGCTTCATACAAACAGACTCCAGCCTTGTTTGTCGACTTAAGAAATCCCTTTATGGCCTCAAGCAAGCTCCTCGGGCTTGGTATGCCAAAATGGATAGCTTTCTTTTAGAATCTGGCTTTTCTAGGTGTCATTCTGACAATACTGTCTACACCAAGAAAGTGGGCAACTCTCTTATCATCCTTGTTCTTTATGTTGATGATCTTATTCTTACTGGTAGTGATCCCAACCTTATAAACCATGTGAAGTCCAGCCTTAAAAAGAAATTTGAAATGACAGACTTAGGACACTTACACTATTTTCTCGGTCTTCAAGTCTTGCAATCCAAGGAGGGTATTTTCCTTTCCCAGTCCAAGTATGCTTGTGATATTCTTCGTCATTTTCACATGGAAGACTGTAAGCCAGCCCCTTCTCCCTTTCAGTCTGGAGTCAAACTTTCAGTCTCTTGTACTTCTCCTGAAGTTGATGCTACCTTATACCGTCAACTTGTAGGAAAACTCTTGTATTTAACCCATACTCGTCCTGATCTTTCCTTTGTTGTTGGCCTTGTTGCTCGTTTTATGCAAAACCCCCGTGAAAGTCATTGGAAAGCAGCTAAAAGAATACTTCGTTATGTTCGAGGTACAGTACAGTTTGGGATTCATTACAGTGCCAAAGCAGCTCCTCTGTTAGTTGGTTTCACTGATTCTGATTGGGCTGGTGACCCTGATGATCGGAAGTCTACTGCCGGTTATGTCTTCACTCTTGGTTCAGGACCTATTACATGGGCTTGTAAGAAACAGGCTGCCATTTCTCTTTCGTCAGCAGAAGCAGAGTATCGTGGTGCCGTGGAAGCTAGTAAGGAAGCCTTGTGGCTTCGTCAGATCCTATCAGAGTTTGGCTTTGAGCAGCAGCATCCAACCACACTTTGGTGTGATAATCAAAGTGCCATTCAGCTATGCAAAGATCCAGTCCAGCATCAGCGCAGCAAACACATTGAACTACACATGCACTTCATCAGAAAGCTCATTCATGACCATGTTCTTGAAGTGCAATATTGTTCAACAGATGATCAGGTTGCAGACATCTTCACAAAGGCTCTCACAGAGGCGAAGTTCACTAAACTTCGATATATGCTTGGAGTTCAGGAAGTTGTCACTAAGGGGGGATAGGCTCTAGTGCCTCCTTCCTTCTCCTATTGTGTCATATTTGTAAATCCTTCAATCCTATCCCAAGTTGTTCTTAAGGGGGGATGTTAGGATATTCCGACACATAGGAAATAGTTAAGTTCAACTTGGTCTAGTATAGAGTTAGGTAAAGTGTGTTTCTTTACCGTTGTACATTTTGTAACTTACAATCCGACGGTCACGATATGTAGTGATCCGACGGTTCATTCTCTCCTCGGTATTACCGACACTTGATCCGTGGCTTGACACCCGATTGGTCCATGAGTTCTATTTAAAGCGCATGGAGGGTCATTGTTCGGGTAATCCGTGCATGAGAGAAGCTTATGTAAATTTTCATTCTTTGATTAATAAATTGCCTGTAGTACCCACGTTGGGACAGGCCGTGGACTGTTTCCCTCTTTGAGGGTTTTAACCACGTCAAAAATACTGGTGTATTGATCTGTGATCTGGTTGTGAGCGGTGTCCTTTTGGTATTCTTTCTGAGGAACTTACCCTGTAAATTCCTACAGAGGGCAACCAACCTTCCCTCCAGAAATTGCGCAATTTTGTCTAGCAGCCTGTTGGGCTCCAGAATTGCGTCATTATGCCAGTCAAGCTTCATCCAGAAGATTGCACAATTCCTCCCAGTATAGCTGCTCAGCCCAAAATTTGCGCAATCCTGGGCAGCAGTCAACTGGTTTGCCCAGAAATTGTGCAAATCTTTTGGGCAGCCAACCCATCTCCCTTCTAGAAATGCGCATTTTCTCCCAGCAGTTGAGCAGGCTCTTGCATGTGCAGTTGATTTGATCAGTTCCCTTCGAGACCGAGCAAAACTGATTTGCATGCATGGACTGCTCCTCCCAAGGAAACATGCAAAGGCATCCCTTGATTCAAGGATCTGTTTTTAGCAGCTGGAGGTTACATGCAAGGATCATCTCAGAAACCTCTCGCCAAGTGTTGTTTTTCCTAGATTTATGGCATACATGTCACAACTTCGATCTTATCAAAACTCATCAACCGGACACTGTAGAGCTCATTCCTCACATCGATCTTGCAGCTCTAACATCCCACATTTCATCTAGGAGTTGCCAACACATTCAACTCAGTTGTTTTGGGGTAAGACCACTTTTCATGTTTCGCATTTCATTTCTCGCACTTTTTCTGTTTTGCTTCATATGAAAGTTGTATGCTTGATTTCAGTTAGCGCTTGCTGTCGTTTTGATACATACTAGCTTGCACTAACACCGTTTCAGTTTTCGTTAACATCTCACTGCTATTGCATGCATCAAACTGTTGTTGCATGAACGGTCGTCGTTGTAGCGACTCGCTTCACACACATGCATGCCTTCCCATTTCCTGAATCCTGCACTTGTTGTTTGCATGAATGATTATTCACTCTTGTTTTCACTCATGTCACCACGCATTTAGACTTCTCATGTTTCCAGTCGCCCATTAGCCGGACTAGGCTACCTTGGCCCAGACCGTGCCTTGCCCAACTAGCACTACGCATTTCTGGAAGCGACAGATCTGCCTTCCCTCCATAAAATGTGCAAGCCTAGCCAAGCATTGACCTCCAGGCTTGCATTGCGCAATTCTTGGAGGCAGTGTCCCGTTGGCCCCATAAATTGTGCAATGCAATTTGTTGGTTACATGTCACTGCTCACTAAAATTGCACATTGCGCAGTTTCAGTCCTCAGTAAGCCAGGATGGACTTTTCATTGCGCAGTTCCAGTAGTCAATCAACCTCCCAACAACCCAAACTATGCCTTGCGGAGTTTTGGCAGTCAGTCTCCCGACCTCCCGATGGAAATTGTGCAACCTTCATGATCAGTCACACAGGTATGTTGCAAGTCAGTTCTCAAGTTTGTTTCAGTTTTCGACTGACAGATTTCTTGCCATGAGTGTTGCTATGTATATAGGCATCATAAGTGTTCTTCTGTCTCTCAGCAACACAATTACAATGGCCTTCAGGAGAGAAGATTCAAAGGACATCGTTGAGAGCACAACGTGGGTTGCAGCCAAGCAAGTGTCTATGAGCTTGCTTACCTATGAAGACATCAAGTTGTTCATGGACAAGGGCATCAAGATAAGATGGAAGTAGCATCACAGTAACCAACACCATCAGGAGCAGTAGAAGGCAACACACCTTCACGCAACGAACTCAAGAGGAAGGATGTTGACAACACAGAGGCAGAGCAAAGTTACAAGCTCAAGAAGATCCACTTGTGATGAAAGAAACTTTGGAGACTCAAGCTATGAGGTGACGTCATGACATGAAGAGCGCGCGAAGACAGAGAACAGAACAGAGAAGGAGTTGCATGTGTTGAAACAGCAACTCAAGGAAGAACAGGAGCTGCATAAATGAGAGAATGAGTTGTAACAGGAATAGGTACAACAACAGGTGCAACATGCATTGACGGATGAAACTGTGCCGGTACAAGTTATAGATCCATCCCAGCAGCTAGCACGGAGCAGACATGGTGAGTAGGGTTGTTGATCGTATGCATGCATGTCATTGTGCGCATGCATGTAATCCAACCCATTTGGCACACTCACCAAGGCGAAGACCAGAAGAAAGTACAACTAGAATTAAACATGTAGTTGACAGTTGATGCGCATGACCACCAGTACACACTGGAAGATCAGCACGGACACTATGCATCAGTGTGTTTTTGGTTTAGTCGCACCCAAGAGGACCATGTGCATGCTAGTAGATGAGTTGGATAGAGGAGCCATACCAATGCACCCGAATGCAACAGAGGCAAGAGTTTGCTTCAGCAAGATGTCACCATTGAGCACATGCACACCATCATGGACGACCAAGCTTGGCATCAGCTCACCACCTTCACCATCACAAGCATGTCAAAGAGTTAGTCTCACCACAATAGACTGAGTGTCAGTGATGTCTTGCATGACTTTCTCAAGCCATATTGTCTCACATGGGCACATGTGCATTGTAATGTAACGTCTTGTCAAGTGGAAGTTCAAGTGTCGATAGTTGGATGTAACAGTCATAAAGTAGATGAAGAGTCATGAGAGTAGATGAACTGTAACAAAGGGGAATGTCAAGGGTCACCCCACCCTTTGCTATAAATAGAACCTCATAACTCATTGTAAAGGCTTTTGGTAAACCAAGCTTTCGATAAGACTATCTTAGAGAGAGCTTGGACAGTGTTGTAATGAGCCTTGGCTTCTCCACTGTGCAGAGCTAGTACATCTCTTTGGAGGAGAAAGTGGTTGTGGCTGTAACGTTCTGCTATCAGAACTAGTGGTTGGACATGGACGTATTGTATGACTAGAACTTACACTTCTTAATATAACAAGACAACACGTTTCATGCATATGTTGTATTGTATTCTATGCTATATGGTTTACTCTAAATGATATATGTATATGTTTTCTTACGAATGCATGTATAGCTATCTGTGTATGTATGTATGAATCTTTCTTATATGTGTTGTTGGTTTAACCATCACTTTGGATTGCTAGCTAACTTTCCTTCCATGTTGTGATGCATCTTTGCTCATGTGTTCCCTTCTTAACTCCATGCTATCATAGGTTTCCAAGGGGCACACTCACCTCAACCCCTGTGTGTTAAAACCTCTCATGCACCTTCCTTGGCTCACTGCAACTGTCACACCCTTTCTACCAACAGAGTTACCTTACTTGCCTCTGTGCGAAATCAGCATTACCATACGACCCGCTGCTGGGACTCCTACACCAAATGGTCTGAGGTCTAATTGGGACTTCTTTCCGGGTAGATCCCCTTACATGTTGTTAGGTCCAGCACCATCAACATTTTGGGGCTAGAAGGAGGGCCAAATGACAAGCTGAGCCCTCATCATATGTTTTGAATATTTGCACATCTATCATGGAGTTTGTTATGGATTCTGTGTTCTTTAAAGTATTTGATGAAGTCACGCTTCTTGAATTCTCCACCTGGGTCTAAGCGAATAATTTTGATGAAATTTCATGTTTGCTTCTTAATCACAATTCTGAATTGCTTAAAGTATTCAAAAGCACGACTTTTATTCCTAAGGAAATACACGCAGATGAACCTTGTACATTCATCAACAAAAATAAGAAAATAGTAGGCCCCTCCTAACGACCTTGTCTGCATTGACCCACAAAGATCAGTGTGTACAAGTTCAAGTACATCCCTCTGCTTCCTATCAACAATAACAGTAAATTCATCTCTATGTAATTTACCAAGGGCACATGATTCACAGTCAACATGCATAATCTTCAAAATAGGAAGACCATTCACCATACCTTTTTTCTGAAGAAGTAGCAGGTTACTGAAATTTATATGCCCAAATCCCCGATGCCATATATTCTCTGCAGACATGGCTGATGATGCCAATGCTTGATGTGACACAGTCCTAGCATCCAGTTTATACAATCCTCCTACACGTACACCTGTTGCAATGGACTTCCTTTGATCCAAAAAGTCTTTAATTACACAATAAGATTTAAAGAACTCTACCTTAAGATCCTGATTTGTTATTCTAGATACAGAAATCAGGTTCTCTTTTATCTCGGGTACATACATAACATCATGAATATGCCTACTGTTTCCACCAGGTAGTACGACAGGGACATCACCATATCCCTTGATTTGATACCCTCTATCGTATCCAAAGAAGACCTTCATACTAGTGCTAGATTCTATGAATGTTTTAAACCATTGCCTCTTACCTATCATATGGGAGGAGGCTCCTGAGTCCACAAACCATATTTCTGCTTCATCCTCCTCAGTCGACAGTGTAGAATCAAATACGAACAATCTGATATTTGAATTTTTATCTGCATCAACCAAATGACCTGCATGCCTCTTGTGTCTTTGTTGACCTTCATCAAACTTCTTCTTCCGGCAATGTTTAGCTATATGACCAACTCTACCGCAATAAAAACATTTTGGTCCTGAATCACTTCCGTTTGAAGACATACTTTTATAAGTTTTGAACTTTTATAAGTTTTTGGTTATTAAAATATTATTTTTTATACATTTAGCCTTTTAAAAGTCCAATTTTTGGTGTTTTTACTCTAATATTGAGCATGTTATGAAACCAACTCAAGAAAAAGATAGAAAAGATAGATCAACGCCTTAAAATTCAGCCTCTTCGAGGGGGCAACCTCCTTTACATTACATAAATGAACAATTCTTCGATGATTCAAATGACAAAACCTCCTTTCTATATATAGGAGTCTAAGGAGTCACAATATAACCTAGCCGACCTAACAATAATAATATAAAGCCACAAAAATAACAATAGAGGGATTCTATGGGGCACAGTAATAACAATATGGGGACAATAGGGGCACAACAATATTAATAAGGGGTACAAATACAATAGTAATGGGGTAATCACTAGTATTATAGGGACCCAACATGCCCCTCTCCTTCAAAAAAGTGTTGTCCTCAACGCTTGAGTAGTTCTGGATACTTCTGTATAAAATTCTCATCCTCCCATGTGGAATCTTCAGCAGATAAGTTCTTCCACTTGATAAGATACTCTGAAATTGATCGATTTCGTAGCTGTCGAGTTCTTGTTTCTGTGACTGCTTCCGGTTCCAATATAATTTTTCCTTCCTCGTCAAGTTCTGGCAATATTGTTTGAACTGGGAGCTTGTCGCCTATAACCTTCTTTAAACATGAAACATGGAAAACTGGGTGCAATCGAGAAGCTGCAGGAAGCTCCAATTTGTATGCCATAGTACCAATCTTTTGCAACACCTTGTACGGACCATAATACTTTGGTGATAATTTATTATCCTTCTTAGCTTGCTTGAGGGACATTTGCTTATATGGTTGTAGCCGTAGGAATACCCAATCACCTACATCAAAACTTCTTTCACTGCGATGTTGATCTGCCTGTTGTTTCATTCTATTCTGTGCCAACACGAGGTTATCCTTTAAGAGTTGGAGGACTTGTTGTTGATGTTCGATGTGATGTTCCACTGCTTGAACCTTAGAATTTTCTCTTAAATATGATGTGATGGATGGTGGTTGATACCCATAAAGTGCCATAAATGGGGTCATTTTTGTTGCTGTATGGAAGGAAGTGTTATACCACCATTCAGCCAGAGGCAACCATTTGACCCATTGTGTCTGTTTATCAGATACAAAGCAACGAAGATATCCTTCCAAACATTTGTTTACTATCTCAGTTTGCCCATCAGATTGAGGATGATAAGATGAGCTATGAGCTAACTGAGTACCAAGACAAGAAAATAATTCTGTCCAAAAATTTCCAGTGAAAATGGGATCTCTGTCACTTACAATAATCTTTGGGTTTCCATGTAGCTTTTGAATTGTTTCCATAAATGCAGTAGAAACTGTACTGGCTTTAAATGGATGTGATAATGCACAAAAGTGTGCATACTTGGTAAGTCTGTCAACTACCACCATGATGACACTCTTTCCCTCAGACTTGGGTAAACCTGTGATAAAATCCATTGAAACCTCCTCCCAACGTTGGCTTGGAATGGATAAAGGTTGTAATAGACCCGGTGTCTTAATTGTTTCAACTTTATTTTGTTGGCAAACCAAACATTCCGCCACAAACTTTTGAATATCTGATTTAAGGCCATCCCAAAAAAATTCCTTCTTAACCCTGTGGTAAGTTTTTAAAAATCCTGAGTGCCCTCCTAAGGGAGAAGTGTGCAATTCCATAAGAATCTTTTGTTTTAGCTGGGAATTCTTACAGAGGTATAAGCGATCTTTGTACCATAACGAATCATTTTTCCAGCTAAATGTATCAGACGTACTGGAATCTTGTTGTAACTTTCGAATAAGTGCCCACACTTCTTCGTCATTCTTCCATTCCCCCTTGCTTCGTTTATCCAATCTGGTTGGATAATAGAAATGGCGCACAACAATGCTTCCACATCCTCATCCTTTCTTGAGAGTGCATCTGCCACCACATTTTGCTTCCCTTTTTTGTAGATGATTTCAAAGTCATAACCCAACATCTTTGTGACCCACTTTTGTTGCTCTTCAGAGGATAATCTTTGTTCTAAAAAGTATTTAAGGCTATCATGATCCGTTTTTACCTTGAAGTGTCTTCCCATTAGGTAGGGTCGCCATTTCTTAAGTGCATGGAGTATTGCCAACATTTCCTTCTCATAAATAGCTTTGTGTAAAAACTTTCCCTTGATTGGACGACTTTCAAAAGCAATGGGTCTTTCATCTTGCATTAAAACAGCACCAATTCCATTTCCTGAAGCATCACATTCCACAATAAAGGTTTTTGTGAAGTCCGGTGTAGCTAAGAGGTGCTTGGCACATTGCCTCTTTAAGATGTTCAAAGGCCTTTGTTGCTTCTGGAGTCCATGAAAATGCATCTTTCTTCAATAATGTTGTTAGAGGTGCTGCTATTCTCCCATAATTCTTAACAAACTTGCGATAATACCCTGTCAACCCGAGAAATCCTCGCAGATGCTTTATGGATGTGGGGATTTTCCATTCCTTAATGGCTTTAATTTTGCTAGGGTCTACCTTAACTCCTTCATGAGATACAATATGACCCAGATATTCCACCTCTTGTACTCCAAAGAAACATTTGGATCTTTTTGCATATAATTGTTTCTCCTCCAATAGTTGTAGCACCCTGTCAACATGTTCAACATGATCCTTCCAAGACTTGTTGTAGATTAGTATATCATCAAAAAATACTAACACAAATTTTCTAAGGAATGGTTTGAAAATTGAATTCATCAAACCTTGAAATGTTGAAGGTGCATTGGTAAGGCCAAAAGGCATGACCAAAAATTCATAATGACCCTCATGAGTTCTAAATGTTGTTTTCGGAATGTCTTCAATCTTCATTCTGATTTGATGATATCCTGAACGAAGATCCAACTTGGTGAAGTAAATTGATCCATGCAATTCATCCAGTAATTCATCAATGACAGGAATGGGAACTTATCTTTAATAGTGAGCTTGTTGAGCTCCCTATAATCTGGACACATGCGCCATGATCCATCCTTCTTGTGCACCAATACTACTGGAGCAAGGAAAGAACTTTGACTCGGTTGAATTATACCAGCCTCTAGCATTTCTGCAACCATACGTTCAATTTCACTCTTTTGGGACATAGGGATATCTGTACGGCCTGATGTTTGGAGGAACACTTCCTGGAATCAGATGAATAGCATGATCATGATCACGCATAGGTGGGAGACCTTTGGGAGTCTCAAATACCTTGGAATGATTGTCCAAGACTTTTTGGAGATCTGGAGAAATAGATGATTCCAATGTGGAAACATCTAGCGAACATAATTGTGCAATTACACCTCTTTGTTCCTTTTTTAGAAGCTTTGTCATACCATTAGAGCTGATTATCTTTCCTGGTTTCCCTGCAATACCCCTTAATTCAACTTCCTTTCCTTCCACAGAAAATTTCATGAAAAGTTCTTGAAAATTAAAAGCTATTGTACCCAAGGATTGTAGCCATTGGACTCCTAGTACAACATCAGCACCTCCCATTGGAATGGAAAGCATTGGGCTAGTCAATACATATTCTCCCATGGATAGCTTGATATTATGGCACTTTCCAGAGCAATTTATTGTTCCTCCATTTGCAATCATCACTTGACACTCTGGTGCTGGATATAGGAAGCAATTCAATTCTTTTGCTACCTTACAATGAATAAAATTGTGGGTGCTTCCTGAATCAATCAACACTATTACCTTTTTCTTCTTGATTTGTCCTTCTATCTTGATGGTTTGAGGAGTGGTAATTCCGCCAATGCATTACAAGATATGGTCGGATTTATTTGTTCTTCATCTAGGCTTTGTTCCTGGAGTATATCCTCTTCTTTTGACCTTTCTTGCTCCTTTTCTTCTTCCTCTTCACAATCTATGTAGAATAATTTCTTCTCAGCACACTTATGACCTTTAGTGTATTTGCTATCACAACTGTAACAAAGCCCTTTTGCTCTTTTTTCTTCCAATTGTTGTGGTGTCAACCTTATAGGTTGTGGAAGACTAGGGCAACAACACTTCCGTCTTTATAGTTGTGAGTGGTATGCTTCCTGGTTGCCATAATTTTGCTTTCCATTTTTCTTGCTAACCTGAATGCCTTCTCTAATGAATCAGGTTCCCAAAGGCGAACATCATGTTGGATATTATCCTTTAAAGACCCTATGAACACATCAATCCTATGCTCCTCTGGAATATTTTTTACCCTTATGTTCAATTTTTGGAACTCCTCAATGTGCTCCATTATTGAACCCTTTTGTTTGAGACTTATCAATTGGCTAAAAAAAGTGTTGCTTTTTGTATCCTCATAATGTGCTATCAATTCTTCCGTAAAAATTGCCCAAGTGATAAATTGTTTACGAGAGCAAAGCCATTGATACCATACAAACTGATTTGGTTCCAAATATAAAGTTGCAATACGTACCTTTTGTGTGTTTTGCACATTATTGAGATCGAAAAATTGCTCCATCTGTAATATCCATGTTGCGGGATCCTTGCCATCAAACTTCCTCATATCGATTTTTGGAATATGGTGCGTCTTCGATCCAACATTAGAGTCTATGGAATCATGATTAACATTTCTTTTGTTTCATCATGAGTTTCCTTTACTACCCTTTCACCATTAGTAAGTATTTCTTGTAGAAAATTTGTCAAATCTTCCTTCAAATCTATCTTCAAATAGTCAATCTTGGCTTCCACACCCTTTATCTTAGATTCCACTCCATTTATCTTAGCTTCTGTTAGCTTTTGTGAGAGTGACATTTGTTGCACTTGGTCTTGTAATTTTGATATATCATGTAGCATTTCTTCCTCTTCTTCATGAGTCATGCTAGAGCTTTCAGGTTCCTTACTAGGTGTTTGCATTTTCTTTCCTCGAGGCATCAGTTACCGATAATAATGCTCTACTATGCCCTTTGAATTCCTTCAAATAATTTTTCAAACCAAGCTTAAGCAAAAATTTAAAAAAATACACACCTTTTTTCACTTTGTAGGAGCTCGATATTGCCTCTGATGTATCTCTGTAATTTTGGATCATCCAATTCTGAAATTGTGACCTGTAGTAGCCCTCTGTGTCCTCTTTCCAATGCCACTAGTTTGACCCAAATTGGATTCTCCAATGAAGAGTTATGCCAAATCTCCCACAGTGACCTGATTATAGACTAGTTCAGTAGAGCGAACTTGTACGACGTGCCACATGTCCATGTTTTCACCTTTGGCTCTGAAAAGTATAAAGAAGAAACTACAGTCCGTCCTCTTTTTGTACCTTCTTACAAAATTTCAATCCGATGTTCAGAGAGAAAGTTATGACGATTTTCCCCAGGTCACCTGTTTGGAATGTAATTCAGGAGTCTGCAAAAAGACCAACTTCCTCAGATCATATCTCCGCAAATATAGTGCGAAAAACTCTGAAATTCGGACCCAAGGTCAGCACGATTTCTTCTCAAATGGGTTTTTTTTAGCTTCTGAAACGTCACAGAAAAAAAGTTATAGCGAAAATGCCACAATGACCTGTTTGGAGCAGCGAAACCCTAGAATCCAAAGCTCTGATACCAAATGTTATGAAACCAGCTCAAGAAAAGATAGAAAAGATAGATCAACGCCTTAGAATTCAGCCTCTTCGAGGGGGCAACCTCCTTTACATTACATAAATGAACAATTCTTGGATGATTCAAATGACAAAACCTCCTTTCTATATATAGGAGTCTAAGGAGTCACAATATAACCCAGCCGACCTAACAATAATAATATAAAGCCACAAAAATAACAATAGAGGGATTCTATGGGGCACAGTAATAACAATATGGGGACAATAGGGGCACAACAATATTAATAAGGGGTACAACTACAATAGTAATGGGGTAATCACTAGTATTATAGGGACCCAACAAAGCAGTTATGATAATTTATTGAGTTTAATGTGCAGAATAGGTTACAACATAAAAGTGCATCATTTTGACTCTGAGCAGACTTTTATCACTTTTTCGGGCTCTTAAAAATCACGAAAAAGTGAAACCCCAGAGTCTTCTTTTAAGCCCTTTTCAGACTCTCGAAACATGAAAATATTGCCAAGTACTTGATTTTTCGAACTCGTAAAAATAAATGAACAACCGTCCATTCAGTATAAGTTTACCCCTTTTACAGACTGAATGAGAATATTTACGAAAAAGGTATACGCTGACTAATTATGGTCAATAGAGAGCTCTCCTGCATTATTTTATCCTTTCTCGGGTTTGAGGGACTAAATTTATGAAAAAGAACACTCTGGAGTTTACTTATGTTTTTCTCCTGACTCCCTAAAATTGAAAAACATCGAGCTTTACCTTCTCCAACTCATTAAAATTTTACGGTAAAAGAGTTGAATGAGTTTTCTTTTTGTGTCTGTTTCAATACCTTTAAACATGAAAACGACATCGAGTTACCCATATACTTGACTCGTAAGAATTAAACAGTATAGGACTCATTAAACATGACGAGATCAAACCACTCCTTCTTATGGTTCATTAAAAATACTTCGGAGAACTCGTCTGAAGGATGAGCTTATATTGAAAGCATATGTTATCCTCCTCAGGTTTGTGAAAAAAATAAAGAGGTACTTGCCCATAATGGTGCAGGGAAATTGGGTAAAGGTATTCATTTTACATTCATTATAAAGGCAATATGTCTCTCTTGAACACAACACTCCATTACACCTGTGTCCGAGTTGGGAAATCCTGTTGTCTTATAGTTAATAAAAACCCATTGAAAGTCTTCAGCTTGTTTTGAGTATTATCGTTGAGTCAAATGTTGGCAAGTCAATTGTCATGTCACTATGTGTTAAAGAGAAGTTCAACCTCAGTTCATGTTCCTTTGCAAATTTTAGCCTTCAATCACGTCGGCCATCCCTGAGTCAGTCCTTGCAATCTATTCTTCAAAACTTGACATTGTGTTTCATGTCATAGGCTCTCCTGCGACGGGTCACTTCCTATCAACATCAACTCATTATCTAGGAAGTCAATCTAGAAACCTTCAGTACCTTGAGGCATGCATGCCTTAATGGAAAGTTTCTTGCCTTTGATGATAGGTTGTCATCATTGGCCTTCGATAGAACGATTCTATGAGTGTTCGACTTTAGATCATCTTTTCACACTCTATAGATTGTACTAAAAGTATCTTGAAAGGCATTTTCATTATTGGTGGGTTTTCTCGCACTTGTTAACAGTTCACATCAGTGATTGGTAATCAAGTGGTTTCTATCATGTTCAACTTTGAGACATTCACTCGCATGGCTAGATTCATACTACGAATCGAAAGATGGAGATCAAGACCTTGGATCTAGTTTCATCAATCCAGGTTGTGAGGCGTTTTATATTCATGATTGTGTAGAAAAATTCATAGCTAGTGGTTGCGCCCATACTGTGTCTACTATTGATATGATTCTTGAGTTTTTCCGTACTTTTTCATTGAGTTAGTTTTACTCTGAGTATGGGAATGCCTACCTCAATGATGATTATATATTGCATTGTAATCTTTGAATGATTCTTGTAGGTTTCTAACCATTGTCTCCAATCCAATATTTGGCATGATAAAGCGCTTCAATCTTTGAAAAAATATATTTCAGACTTCGTACTTTAGGGGGAAATCTGTTACATGTCATTTTGTCACCATGACACTTGGCTGTTAAAATGGATCTCTTGCTATCCATAAACATGTTCCATTACACTCCCTTAGAGGTCAAACAATCAAAAACCCTTGAAGAATATGTGAATTTTGGGTTAAATTGATTTATAGATTGTTTAATATGACTTGCGTGCTTTTTCTAGTCAATTTCCGCGCATTTGCAGTTTCTCTGCTTGAAACCTGCACAGAACTGTGCTATGTTCCACTGTAGACTGTGCACATAACTCAAAGAAAAGTAAAAAATAAAAAGTGAATTCTAGAAGCATTTTTGGGTGAATATATCCCAACTGAAACCTTCTAGGTCATATCTATTCGAGCCATACCCCTCAAATCATGGAGCTAATTCCCTCTCATCAAGGAACCCTAATCCCCTAATTAGAGGATCTCATCCTTCTCTTTTGGATCTGAAACTTATTCATCTTGGCCTATAAATTGAGTACACGCTAGAGGGATTAAGAGGTTCGTAAAATATAGACTTATGTTGTTGGATTTAAATTGGAAGGTTTATCATCTAAGGAGAGGGTTGGAGATATTTGGGAGGAACCTCATGACATCAAGGAAGAGGTTGTAAGGCTCTTCTTTACCCTTAAATTAATATAAATGGATCCTTTTTTCCATTGTATTGTCTTACTGAAATGATGAATGATTTATGTCTCTTTTGATATTCATTAAGATGATTTCAATTTCTAATCTCCTTGATCATTAGATTATGCTTGTTTGAATTGTTATACTGCATATGCCTTTGATCTTTCTTATTTGTGTGATTGCAGGTCTTTTTGAGCATTGAGAAGTTGCATCGGGACGGAGCAGGGATCTCCATTAAGCATTTCACAAATAGATAAGAGGCTTATTTTCCTTCTCTTGTATTTACAATTCAAATGAGGTAAGGTTAGGAAAAGAGTTATTCAATTGTCTGTTTGTTTCTAGTTTCCTTTAGGATCTATGGAGATCACTCTTGTCAGCTAGAGGGATTTATCCGCCTAACACATAATTTCAAGCACATCTGGCAAAACGGGCATAATTTTTTTTTAGGCCTAAAATACGTTCAAAATGTCCATCAAATTCCATCCGTGATTACATGTCTTTTGCTATTTTTTGTTGTGAGTATAAAAACAATTTTATGGTACTATATGTTTTGTGTTTTGTCTTCATAAATTTTTTAATTTATGGATTGACCCTAAAACATATATCTATGCTTTATATTTCTTTAAAAATATGAAATAAATTATTTTTTATTATAGAAGTTATTTTTTTATTATGTATTTAATTTAGTGAATTGTGAGTGACTCACTTCTCTTTTACTTTTTGTTAAGACAAGAAAATTATCTTACTTGCATTAGGAGGACAAAAATATAATTCCACATAAGAGACTAATTATTTTAACTAAATAAATAATAATAATAATTAATTAAAATTATGATTTAACTAATCATCTTTAATTTATTAGATTATTTACTATTATTTTAAAAGCATACTTTCAATCTTAATCAACTATTAAATTTTTATGAGTAGAATCCCTGTTGGGGTAACTTATGAAACACATGGAAATATTTGTTATTTCCCATGTAAGAGACTAGAAAGGCTAATTATTTTGATTAATTAAATGATAATAAAAATAAAAATTATTATTTAGCTTTGATTATTGAATAATAATCTTTATTTTATTAGATTATTTACTATGATTTTAAAGCATACTTTGAGACTTATACAACCATTAAATTTTTATGGATAAATGTGACTTTAGAAATAAACAAATTCAAATTAAAACTAAATTACTATGATTTTAAAGCACTTAGGCAACCATTAAAATTTTATGCATAAATGTAACTTTAGAAATAAATAAAATCAAATTAACTCACCAATACAATTTATAGTGCTCCTCACAGCTCTCCTCTTCCTTTAGCTTCATAATCACAAAGATCCTGCATACATTAAATAAAATTCATTAATATCAATTCAAATCAAAATAAATGAATCATTGAGAAAAGAAAACTTTCTTAGAGAAAATCTAAACAAATATTAAAACTTACATATTTTGCATCAAGTGGGTGTATTTTGCTTGACTATACTTATATAGAAATTGATCACATTACTGCTACATTCCATAACAATACCATGGGCAAAGGCAAAACCATGGGTTGTCAAAACTTGAAACCATCAATGTTAAATTATTAATTTTATTTGGAGTAGTTTTAAGTGCGACTTTTTGGAGTTTCAAACAGATTTCTGTCTAGAATAAAGAGAAAAAATGTGATAAAAAAACCTGACACTTTTATTGTGAAGAGTTCACTTCTCAAACTTGTAATTTCAATGAATCCAATTATAGACAAATTAAATCAGAAAATAAACTAGAAAACTTTTCAAAAAATCACAATTAAACATTACTTTATTTTATTTCTCTTTCTATTTAAAATATAACCTATCAAAACATTACCATATCTCTTCTTCCACATTGGACAGACTTAAAAGACTCTAGACTCAATAATTAGTTATGTGAATAATCAAATTTTCCTTAAAATATAAATAAACACGTGATTGAATGCGTGGTGCATTCCGATTCCACCTCTCCCACAACTCAAGTTACGTATGGTGATGAACAACTCTTGGTCGGCGCTCTATGATTCCACTAGCTCGCTTCATGTCAATTTGTCGGTTGGTTTCGAAAAATGAAGGTCTCATCTTTATCTTAAAATGTTTCTATTACTCTTTTCTCATTTACTATTTGCATCCCTCTTTTCTAATTTCCTATTCTTACAATAATACTCCCAGTAATGGAAATTATCAGTGTTTTACAATACTCTTATGACAATGGCATGGCTCATTTGAGCGTGGGACATTGCCCATTACTCTTACAATAATAGCGCATTAGGAGATAGGGACATTGCCAATATCAAGCACCATTGTATTTAAGTTTAAGGAAGGTTAAGTTTGAGAAAGGTTGTATTTCTATCTTAGAAGTTCAAATTTCATAATTAAAAGGAAATTAAGAAATGCTTATTCTTTTAGGTTGTCATATCCATTGACAATTTGATCTAAATTTGTTTATTCTTTTAGGTTGTCATATCCATTGACAATTTGATCTAAATTTGTTAACAAAGCTAGTTATGTCTATCGAGTATTTTATTTTGTTTCTTATGTGGTGATTAATGGATACTCAGAAATATTTAAGTATTTCTTAAGTGGTGATTAATGGATATTAAAAAATATTTAAGTATTTTGTTTTTATGTGGTTATTAAAGGATACACAAAAATATTTATTCTTTTTGGTTATCATATCCATTAACAATTTAAGCCAAATCTATTAACAAAGTTATTTATGTCTATCAAATATTTTGTTTCTTATGTAGTGATTAATGGGTGAAAATAAGTTGAATAGGAAATATATTGGCATTTTCTTTGTAGTAAGAGATTTTTTTTTAATGTGGGAAGAGAATCCAATCAAACTCTTCTCATAAAAAATCAAAACTATGATTCAATAAAATTAAGCATATTTTTTGTGTATATTTTTTTAAAATCTTGAAAAAAATATATTTACAAAAATATAAAATTTAATATAATTAAAAATATGAGTAAACATAACATTATTATAAAATATTTTCATGTTTTCATTCAAATTCCAAAACTTTTTCCACTTACTTAAATCCTTTACAATGTTATCTGTAATTCCTTCAATGTCTATTAAAATAAAAATAAAAATGAGTATACATGTTTGGTTAGTTTTAATTAAAAGCATTATAAAACATCAATAACCTGACTTTCATCGTGCTCGATTGATTTTTGATATTAGAATCCAGTGTGAAGGAGGCAAAAATATTCCACCCTCACTCTCAACTATAGATAAAATATTTAGATGTCCACGTAATATAATTTTATATCAACTTTAAAGAGAAATAAAATAATAATTCTTATACTTTTAAAATGTTTCAATAAGAATTAACTAATTGAATATCCATGTTAACTAATATATTTTAATATCAATTTTATATAAAAATAAAAAGGGAAAAAATTAATATTAATCATAATAAAATATTCAAGAACCCAAAAAAATTAGTTAAAAAAATTCCATTTACTTCTTAAAAACCATAATAATAATAAAATATCTATTTTACACCAAAAATTTATTAAGCATCTAAAAAAATTCAAATTTAAAAAAACTTAAACTGAGTTTATATAGATAATTAAATTAAAAATAAAAAATAAAAATAAAAATAAATCTTTCCATTTTATTATATACCCATTTGAAAAACTTTATTTATTTTACTATCCTAAAAGCACAAAATATTAAAAATAAAAATAAATCAAACTTTAACCAACCATTTCATGGAATGATGCTAATATTTCTCCAAAACGTTTGACACATCACTTAAGAGTAGGTTATCGAGATTAGGGACTCATGTCATTTTCTACTGCAAACTCACACATTACATTAGACATAGTACACTCTCCAACGGACTATCGATTCATCAAATCCCCAAAACCACCGTTGTATAGGGTCGGTCTTACAATTCGGGTTCGAATGATCTTTCGACCGACTTCACTCCACAAAGATCTAAGCAGAACAGGATGTGCCCTTCCTTTTCTCTGGCCCCACTAAACCTTGGCTCGACCTCATGGTTCCCCTCTTCAGAGGTATGAGATGGGGTTTGTTTTTTCGTTTCACTTGAAAATAAGTAATTTGTTAATAGGTATTAAATGAGTGGAGTTGTATATATTTATCGTTAGATTTTGGTATATCAGTGATTTAATGGTGAGTATATAGATTTTATTTATTTAATATCTATTGGTAAACTATATATTTGTAAACAAAAAATTTTGGTTTGGATTTCAATGAATGCAATTGTAGACAAATTAGATTTGAAAATAAACCAGAAAACTTTCCAAAAATATACTTAAAAACTACTCCATTTTATTTTGTTATTTTATTTTACTAAGTCAAAATATTTACCTAACATATCTAGCCAATACAATATTAAAATTATTTATTATTTAATAGAAAAATAAAAATACTTTTCTTTAGTTTAGGAAAAAGTCAATAGAATGAATATTAATGTGTAAATTTTAAATATACTTTAAAATTGACGTTTTAAAATATCATGCAAATTTTAAAATGACAGTAAATAATGGTTAAAAAAGTGAAATATAGATAAACAGGTGATTGATGGATTTTGCGTGAAGGCTGTGTGAGAAGGGCCACAGCTTTGTGAAGTGAGGTGCAATGCAGATATATGTGAAGAGCCATTCGCCGACGTGGTCCTTTCGTTGAACACAGTCCGACATGGTCACAATCAAATGGAAAATGTAAAGGACACTTGATTTCCCACCAAACGTGATTTAAGTGCATTCTGATTTTGTCAGCATTGAATTTGTATGTACGATCACCTAATTCCTGGCTGCATCATTTCTCAACTTTTGTGGGCCCTATTCTATTCGTTATTTCTATGCAGAGCCAGCCAAGAAATATAAATGGATTTTTAAACAGAACCGCTTTTTAAATATAAATTTCCATTTATTTGAAGGCGGCTGTGGTTAGAAACGCTGAATGCAATAGCGGCATACAAAACGTCAAGATTGAAAAATCATGCAGCTAGTTAGAAGGTGATAGTAGACATCACTTTAGATTTATTTAATTTCGGGTTTATGATGTGTTTAAAGAAATCAAATTTCTAAATATGCATTTTAAAAATTTGATTTAAAATTAAATGAATTCTGTAGTTACAATTGGAGGCAGTAATGTTATATTTTCCGATTATCATAATTATGTATATTTTTGAATTGTACATCATAATTTGAAAGAGTGTATTTGTCAATATTATGCAGAAAAACCATTATATGGAATTTATTTGTAAATAGAGAGCACGAATCCAACAACACAAAGCCCTAACAAATTGAGTGAATGACTGACAAATTTTTAATTCTTTATTTATAAGATTATTTGTCACACCTCTTTAAACAACAATAATTACCACATTGTATTGATAAACATAATGACTGACAAATTTTTAATTGTTTATTTATAAGGTTATATGTCACACCTCTTTAAACAACAATAATTCCCATAGTGTATCGATAAACATAAACGAACTTTTGATTTCATTCATTTATAAAGTATTCATGACCAGGATATTATATGGCAACATGTAAACTATTGTTTAATACATATTATATATATTAATTTGTTTTAATAATGGTTTACATATTTCACATTATTTTAAGTTTGATAATTCTATAATCTGACATAATGAGTTGTTTGACTAAAAATTGCTTCCTCATCCTATTAACACTCTCTTTATTGAATTATGTTCAATATGTTGAAAATAACAACAAGAAATGTTAAAAATAAGATCTAGAAATTCTAATTTAATTTGTCTTTGAATTAAATTATGAATTAAATGGAAATTATATTTTCATAGCAATTTGTAATAGTTAACTAAGTTAAGTTGACCTAGTTGGCTTAGGAAATTCGAGTTGGAAGTCTATCTAGAGTCATGTAGAGTGATCCCTAAATTTTAGGGGCCTAGGTTGAGTTCTTTTCAGTTGTAATTAATTAACTTAGTCTAACTGAGTTATAGTTAGTTAAACTAGTTCTAACTATTGGAGGAACTAGTACGACGTCTAGTAGTGGGGACGACCACTAGTGCATCCTCAATGCCACACTAGTTAACTGAAGATTTACTCATAAATAACTCATGCATGTGAGTTCAGAGGAAGACCCAGTTGAGATTAGAGTTCAAGGACAATGTACTATTAGTTGTATAATTTTCTGAGTTGTAAAGATGGTGCATGCAATCAGTAGAAGGCCTAGGATTTCCCAATTAAATATGGGCTAATTCTCTCAGGAACTGCACAAGGAAGTAGGGGCTTGCCAGACAACAAATTTGGCTAAGTGTTGGCTTGAGCTGGTTTATGAAGCAGAGAAATAGATTGTACTAGTGCAGGAATTATTCAGTATGAATAAACATTGTATTTTCTTCTTAAATCCTCTGGTTAATTCAATATAGGTAGTCGAGGTTTTTAGTAGTTTCTTTTCCAGAGAAATATTGTGTTATGTGCGATTGATATTCTTCCTTTTCTGCTTATTGTTTTCATCGATCAATTTTGGTTTCCGCTAAAGAGTAGAGTAGATTCTTATCTTGTGTTTTAGCATATCACATAAGTTGTTGAATCTACAAGTAAAAATCTACATGGTATCAAAGATGAAGACAATATAGAAGAGGAGAATTCGAATATTTTATGCAAGTGAAATTGAATTTGGAAGTTCATACTTCTGAGTCAGTAATATGTCATTCTACGTCCTGAGACTTGAGTATGCCTTGGAGGGAAGCTCGAATTACATAGCTTGGAAGGATAGGATGGATGCAGTGCTGGAAGACAATGGCCTCAAGGAATTCATAGATCATGACATTCCTAAGCCTCCAACATCTGATGCTAAAGATATGGCTAAATGGAGAAAGTGTGTGGAAAAAGCGAGAAGGATTATCCTGGAAGGAGTTTGAGACCACAATGTCTCGAGTCTCCACAGTAAGGATACTCCATACTAAATGTGGAAGTCGTTGACGGGCCTGTTTCAAAATAGCAGTGACCATAGAAAGTTGGCACTCAATGAGAAACTCAGAAATATCAAGATGGAGAAGGGCGACTCAATTCCGAGTTACTTTTAAGCAAGTTCACCCATTGTCGCGATGAGCTTGGAAGTGTCGAGATTAGTGTTGAAGACAATATGGTGAGCCTAGCTCTTTTAGGACTTCCCAGGAGCTGGCACAGTTACTAGGATTCTATTAATGGGAGGGAGAAGCTACAAGATTGGGAGTGACTATGGTCAGATTTGGTACAAGAAGAGTTTCGTCGAGATGCTAGAGATGGGACCTCTTCCAAAGAAGTGGAAGAGGACTTTGCATTAGTTAGCAAAGAAAAGAAAGCTAAGGAAAAGAGGTCCCAGGACGAGGAGAGTGGCAAGAACAATAACTTGGCGAAAGTCAAGTGTTTTCACTGTCACGAGTATGGGCACTTTTCCATGAATTGCCCACAGAAGAAAGTAAGCAAGAAGGAGAGGCTCAGAAGCAACCTTAGCAAGTTGTGGAGAAACCACAATTAGAGAAGCAGAGAGGACTAGACCGAGTGGAGACATCCACTCAAGTAGAGAACTCCAATAGGGGGTATTTCGAGCCAAGTCAGAAGAGGGAGCACATGCAGCCATACCTCCAGGTGAGAGGTGGGGCGATCTGAAGCAATAGTTCCAAGAGTTCAGAAATTGGGAAGGGTCCATTAAGATGTTTTGTCTCATGGATCATTACCTTGCTATGGGAGCCCACAATACACAGTAGTAGGATGGATCAGTGGCGGTTGATGCAGTCAGATGTCAGAGTGACAAAGGAAGAGACTACTAATAGCCAGATACTGGGGAGCGTAGAGTAGAGTTGGCAACAGTGCATATGGCATAGTGTAGAGTGAGCAGAAGCGCAAAGTTTTCAGTAGACAGTGCAATAACTAGTAGCAGTCAGAGACTCTAGTGACAGATACATCATAATGATTCATTTTGGATGTTTTTTTAGTTTCAAAAGTTGCAGCAACAACAACACTAGAGAGAAGTGTTGAATGCAGAACATTCCAAAGGTACCAGATTAGGATAGAGTTTAATATCCTTCTTATTGAGAGGCAATGTTGAAAATAGCAACAATAAATGTTAAAAATAACGTCTAAAAATTCTAATTTAATTTGTCCTTGAATTAAATCAAAATTTTATTATCATAGAAACTTATAATAGTTAAATAAGTTAAGTTGACTTAGTTGGCTTAAGAAATTCAAGTTGGAAGTCTATCTAGATTCATGTAGAGTGATCCCTAAATTTTAGGGGCCCAGGTTGAGTTCTTTTGAGTTGTAATTAATTAAGTGATTCTAATTGCGTTATAGTTAGTTAAACTAGTTCTAATTGTTGGAGGAACTAGTAGGAGGTCTAGTAGTGGGGATGACCACCAATGCATCCTTAGTGCCACACCAGTTAACTGAAGATTCACTCATGAATAACTCATGCATGTCAGTTCAGAGGAAGATCCAATTGATACTAGAGTTCAAAGACAATGTACTATCAGTTGTATAATTTTCTGAGTTGTACAGATAGTTTATGCAATCAGTATAAGGCCTATTGATGGATTGCACAGTTATGAAGTGAGGATTTCCTAATTAAATATGGGTTAATTCTCTCAAGAATTGTGCAAGGAAGTAGGGGCTTGGTAGACATCATATTTGGCTAAGAGTTGGCTTGAGCTGGTTTGTGAAGCAGAGAGATAGATTTTACTAGTGCAGGAATTGTTCAGGATGAACATGCATTGTATTTTTTCTCAGATCTTCAGATTAATGCAATAGATATAGTAGGGGTTTTTAGTAGTTTATTTCCTCAGAGAAATATTGTGTTATGCACTATTGGTATTCTTCCTTTTCTATTTTTTGTTTTTCATCGATCAATTTTGGTTTCCGCTAAAGAGTAGAGTAGATTCTTGTTTTGTGTTTTAGCATATCACATAAGTTGTTGAATCTACAAGTACAAATCTACACAATATATGCCATCTGTTAGAAATTGGTTGCACCAATCCACATTTATTGCTCTCCACAAGGAATCATGGGAATTTAATGGATACAATATCATAAAATATTTTGAAATTCATAAATTTGCATAAGACATAAAATTACAAGTAGAGAAAACAAATAATTGTCAATATCAAAGTTTCAATTGATAGGAAGGGTGAATTTTGAATTCCATGCTTGGGATAATTTATCTCAAGCATGTTTTAGGAGATTTCCTTCAATGATTACTCTTGGTAGACCCCCTAACCTCCTCATGGAAATCTCATTTCTCCTTTGTCAATGCACCAAACACTTCTCTTGGAATTCGTTGGCCAAAACAGTCTAGGACCCCCTCTTTCATGCTTTTTCTGCTCCCTTTCATCCTTTTGATCCACAAAGTTTTCTCCTTCTCTTAGCTCAACTACTCTGGTGCTCTGTTGTTCTAATGCTCTTGGATGCGGCAAGGGGGGTACTTCTACATCCTTCGAAACTTAATTTATCATTGCCACCCATGGTTGGTCCATTGTGTCCCTCTTCGGTGGGCATCCTTGACACTATTGATTACCCTATTAACAACTCTTTTCCTGGTGAAGATGTGGCATAGAGTTGTACCTGTTTTCAACTCTAAAAATCATGTAGGTATTTGTCATTTAAATTCTAAAGTCCATTGCTTAAGTGAGGAGTTAGAGTAGTTGAGGTGCCTTAAAGTGTCCTAGGCTCAAGCTTGCAACCATGAAATGACAGTCATTTACAATACTGAATTAACGAATGGAGCAAATGTTTTTCAATGAAAAAGAAAAGAAAAAAAAAATGAATTGAAAATAACGTATATGTTTTCTCAACCTCACTGAACATATTCTCAATGTTCTAATGTAAGGATGTAACAAGCCTTAGTCAAGCAGGAGTGGATGAAGTAAGGAAAAAACATGGCTACTCCAGAACAACTCACAAGAGATAACCCACTGGTCAATTTTGATCTAAAATTGTAATAGTTGACAATT
This sequence comes from Pinus tabuliformis, assembly GCA_031772625.1. NCBI lineage: Eukaryota > Viridiplantae > Streptophyta > Pinopsida > Pinales > Pinaceae > Pinus > Pinus tabuliformis. The sequence goes on along the minus strand of CM062811.1, from coordinate 402,596,477 downwards.
TTGAGGTGTTTTGTAAATTAATTTGTTCTCCTCAAGAATACTTATGTCATAATTTTGTAATGGAAAATGCTTCTTAGGAAGTTAAATTCCCTCAAGCTACTTTTCTACATAAGGATGGTAAAAAAACATAGGAAGAATTTTGTAATGTGCAATGCTACAAATTGGCAGGAAGTCAAACCACATCACATTTGTGATTATCTTGTCTATATGTAAACATAATAGCTTTGTAGAAAATGGTTTAAAATATTTTGTTTCTATAAGTTGGGATTATCTAACTCATCACTGGGAGTGCAACAAATTGCATCATGCCTGTATCATTTGAAATTTATAGAGATTAAATGATCTTAACTTGAGTGGTTTGATGAACAATTGTTTCCCTGGAAACATGGGTTCAAGTGTCTGGAGACATGTTCTAACTAGCTTGTTTGTGGCATTAATGAAATAGATGTATCTAGTGAAATAGTGGAAGTCGATCTTTCAAAGTTATCAATTCCCCTTAAATTATATTACAATTCAAAAAATAATAATAATAAGAAGATTCTAGTTGTGAGTCTTTTCGGAATCTCATTTTATGAATCCTGTAGTTATTCCCTGGAGGGTTCTCTAGTGAGAAAATTATCAGTGTCCTTTATATTGGGGATTTTGTTCTTCTTTTTTGAATTCATTTTTTGTTATTGGTCTCATTTGTTTGAGTAGACAAGTTTGCTACACTAATAATAAAATAGAAAACAAAAAAAATGATTGTTAGATAATTTGTAAAAAATAAAAAGAAAAAATTTCCATCGTCATATAATTTTTCAATAGATATACATTGATAAATGTTGACATTCACACTAGGATATGGTTAATTGCAGTATCAAATCATATATTTGTTTTGAGGATATTGTATGGTGAATATGAGACTTGGTTATGTGTTAATTGGAGAGTCATCACCATGGTGTTTAACTCATAGTAGAGTTTCAAGAAACGTTGAAATGGTTGTTGATGATGAGATAGATGAAGGTGAAGCAATATCAAGAAGTTGAAGTATCACATGGAAGGCATGGCATTGCTTTTGCAATAATTGGTTCAAGCTATTATTGGCAAGAACAATAAAGTAGGCATTGAATCATTTAGAGATTAAAGGAAAAAAAAAATAGTCCTTTGAAAGACTCATCAAATATTTCTCATTTAGAATATGATGACCATGACTACAAGAGATTCATGAATCCATTCAAATTCGATGCCAAATTTGACATTAATGATTATGATAATTATGTGGACTCTCTAAAACTAAGTAATTAGTGAAGGTAACTAGGGCCTTATTTTAGTTGTTATGGCTTAACAAATATTGAGAAGATATACTTCTTTGGACTAGATATGGAAGGATATGCATTGGTATGGTGGGAAATTTTATGTCAAGAGAAACATCTTAGAAAGAAGAAATAGGGGGAGGATTGGGAGCATTTCAAAAGTCTTGTGAAAAACTAGTTCTACCTAAAGGGGAGGGAAGGATTGGGAGCCGTTCAAAAGAATGGTGAAGAAGTACTTCTATCCAATGGGGAGTGAGGAAGAACATTAGTTCAAGAGTATTGTGAATAACTAATTCTATCTAATGAAGAATGAGGAAGAACATGAGTTCACCACTTTTATGAAAAACTAGTTCTATCCAATGGAGAGTGGCGATGAACATAAAGAACATGAGTTCACCAATCATTATTTTAAACAATTAAGAGTGCATAGACTTTAAGAAGTTCAATGATCTAAGTATTGATTAGTCCTTCATGAATATAATAACTAAGTATAGTATTTGGTTTCACAGTCTATTAAAAAATAAGTGCTTATGGTTGCAGTTTAAAAAATCAACTAGATTTGCAAGAAAACTATGCACACAGAAACAAAAAATTAAAATAATTCAATTGATGTTGCTAGCACTTCTTGTTAGAATTATTTCTTACATTAATGTAATAAGTCACATTCTATAAGTGACTAATTAGTTTGTGAGATGTTAGAGGTGGTTGAGATATTGTCTCAGCTTTTTCTCCTAAATTAGGAGTAAGTTATATATGATAACAAGCTAAAAATTCTATATAATAGATTTATAGTAGAGTGTAATACAATTGTTTGTTTCTGCTTACAAAATATTAACATTGTGCCAAGAGATGGTAGATTTGGGTGTCAAAGATGGTAATATAACAAATTGATTTTTATTCTTTTAACTTTTTAGGTACACTACAACATCTCCTCTATACTTGTGTCTATATTACTTTTATCTTTTTATTATTATTTAATTGAGCTTACATGTAAATGTTTACAAATCCTTTAAATTGAACATATTAATAGAAATTCAACATATTGAGTCAACGTGTAAAAATGTTTACTTAACACCTATAAATCTCCATTTTTACTTAACACCTATAGATCTCCCCTAAGTTGTGTAGTCTAATCCAAGTGCCTTTTCAAGGAGTTGAATTCATTTATGCAAACAATGAACAACTATATATACATACATACATATTAAGAACCCATTAGTCCACTCCAGGTTCCTTTTCAAGGCCTTGAACTCATTTGTGCATTCAAAAATGCAATCTAAACAAAGAACATATATATATATATATATATATATATATATATATATATATATATATATATATATAATATTAAGAACCCATTATAGATCCATCTTAGTCATAAATTATCAACTGCAAAGAGCCATATTTGTAGTTTCTGCACTCTAAAACATGTTTTTTTGGTATTATAATTTTAAATTTTTAAAATTTAATGTGTCAACTACATGTTGAACATGGAACAAATAACATAAATTATTATAAAAAAAACACAAATAAAATCAAATCAGAAAATGTTTACTTTCAATTAGTCTCTTTATTTATAAAAATTGATATTTGTTAAATCACATTTGCTACTGAGAGGTCATTGGTTCAATTTTCTCGACACTCTTGGGGTCAGGCTCAGTGGTTGAACTGAACAGTTCAGTGTCAGGCTCCATATTTAAATTGACAGGAAGTTGCTCTGTGGTTGAAGTGACAGGGAGTTCACTTCCTTGAGTGGATATGGCTGATACAAATGTCATGTAGACATAGCAATTACGTGAAGTCCTTAAACAAAAAAAATTGATATAAAAATAATTTCCATGAAGGTGAGAAATTGAAATAATTTTTTTAAATTATATATATATAATTTTGAAATTCTTTATATCTTGATTTTTTGGGATTAAATATTATATCAACTTCATAAATATAAAAAATTACATTTTTTTGTTTACCAGGTCTGTGAATTATGAGATTACTAGCCCCTCTAACTTAAGGATAGCCACAACTACCTCTAACCTAAGTGCTAACCTAAGGATAGCCACAACTCAAATGCACAGCTGCATCTAAGTCGTGAAAATCGCGAGTAAATCATAACATCTCGTCACCTTCACTAATTAACACATCTCTTTTACAGACATATTATAAAAAAAAAAATTATAAATATATATATATATATTTATAATTTTTTATAAACATTATGATTTTAAACCTGACATCAATACGTTACACATTTGGGACTGAGTAGTCTCGTGTCTCCCTGCAATTATAATTTTGACATGAGTGTTGTAAATATGGTAAAGTTTGAGTGGGTTGGAAAAAGATTTGTTTGCTAAAGGTCATTGGATGGCCAGTGTTAGAGAACTGTTTAGGGCGTAGGCTTGCGATGGTGAAAGACTGATAAATATAAAATTTTATTTGTATTTCGAAGGCGGCTATGGGTAGAAATAATGAATCATTGAACACAATAGTGGCCCACAAAATTTCAGATTGAGAAATCGTGCAGCGAGCCAGTGGGTGATAGTAGATACATTTTAAAGATGAAAAAGTTCAGAAAAGTCGACCTATTAAATTGCTCCATATGCTTTACAATCATATTATTTGTCACTATGTGAAAAATATTTTGACTATATTGCTTGGTATATATTTTGACTATTATCTCTGAATCCGATTAATATGTTGTGGACGTTGCTAATCTGAATTAAATTTAGAAACGACAAGAAATGCTTAAATCGCCCCGTGACTATATTTACTTGTATTTAGTAAATCAAAGACCTTTGAATCCTGTCAGTTTTCTGTGTAGTTCGCTACTCAGAATTAAATTAAAAGACTGAAAATGTTCAAACAATATTTTTGAGTTGTCGACATTACACGTATGAAATTATTATCATTGGAAGCGTTGGATTTGACCCAAAGATATCTGTATAAAAATCATGGAAAACTAATTTTTTTAATTAATACTTTGCCTACGGCATTTACAGAATAACTAGTTAAGAAAGAGAATAAATCTCTTCAGAATGAATCTTGTAATGATATCATTACAGATTGAGATAGTGAAGCGGATTAATGTTACTTATTGAGTCGAGAGGCTTATTTTATAGTTCAGTATGATATGTAACTTTGTCTGTATGTTGTCAAAGTTGAAATTTTATTCATTTCAGCTCAAATAAGAAAAAAAAATTAATAAACTATACAAAATATTTAAATAATGTTGGTTCATAAAAAATTGTATGTGAAGAAATTGGATCCCTCTAGATCCATGTTAGATCAGTGTTTAAGATAGATCTATGCTGGTTGTATTAAACAATACATACGTAAGTATATATTAAAATGAAGGGGTTTATCTTAACATTAGTCAAGGGTGCAATGTGCAATGATGTTGGATCCCTCTTGACCCATGTTAGATCAGTGTTTAAGATGGATCTACGCTGGTTGTATTAAACAATACATATATATTAAAATGAAGGGGTTTATCTTAACATTAGTCAAGAGTGCAATGTGCAATGATGTGCAATGATGAGTGTACACATAGGGAAGAATATTCTTATCATCATTAAGCAACGCAAATACTTTAGGCAAATATTTCATCAAATCTCAATTTGTTAATTGGTTCTATACAATGTGAAATGATGAGTGTATGCATCATTAAGCAACAAAAATGTCTTTTGTTATACACTTGGCAATTTTTTATCAAATCTCAATTTGTTAGTTGGATTTGAAAAAAGAAGTGCAAGTATACACCCCTAAATTTTTAGTTTAAAATACATCACTCTTACAACAATAGCCCATTAGACCATAGGGACATTTCCAATTAAAAGTGAGTGAATTGATATCAAGCACCATTACATTTAAGTTTGAGGAAGGTGGTATCTTTATTTTAGAAATCCAAACTTCTGTTGGAAACAATGATAATATAGAGGGGGGAGGGGTGAATCAGTATTCTGGCTAATTCTAAACTTTTTATGCCAATTTTCTTTTCTTATTCAAACTTGGCAACCATCCATATAATCAACAACAACATATAATATGGCAGCAATATCAAATCAACATACAAGCACACACCATGAGCATCATACACTTGACACACAAGGATTTACGTGGAAACCCTTTCCGGAAAAAAAAACCACCAAAGCTTGTTGTTGTTATTGATGTAAAATAAGAGCATCTACTTTATTACATCAATATGTTTTTGTGAGCCACCACTCACAAGAAGCACTAACTCCCTTTGATTGTTTGCTAGTACCCACTAGTAGGAAGCACCAACTCCCTCTTTTTGTAGATCCTTGTCTAGCTTACAAGAAGCACCATGTGAAGCACCAACTTCACGAATTTGTTGCAAGCATCAACTTGCAGCTCAGATTTATGCAAGCACCAACTTGCAGGAGGCACCAACCCCCAAGCCTTCTCAAGCACCCACTAGAGATGGAAGCACCAACTTCTTGTATGTAGGCTCCAACCCACACTCAGATAGGAACTGAATGTTCTCTGTAATTTGGCAGCCACTCTGCCTAATTTTAGCTTTGTTCTCTTCACAACCTTCGACCCATGCAACGCTCTCTGCACCTTTACTTTCTATTTTCACTCTATAGTAGCACACTGATCTGCTCAACGACAGTCACTCATCACAACTCCTCGCAACACTCTAATGTTCTTAGCCCTTTGAATGATTTGCAACAACACGTTGTTTCACTCACCATCTCAAGCCTCCACACAGTCCTTCTACTCTCTTCTCTTCAACTACATACAATAAGCTCTCAGCCTTCTTTCTCTACACAGGCACCTTCGGCCTTACTCACAACAACACAGCTTCTCTCAGGGTCTCTTACCTCTGCATAGGAAATCTCGGGCTTTCTCTGCAGAACTGGCTCTGTTAGCCTTACACAACAACACATACACATAAATCTTTTCCACTTACCTCTCTAGCAACAATGCTACTTCCCCCCCTTTTCTCATCTGAGCTCCCGAGCTTTGTTCCTCTGGTGCCCACTAATCGATGCTGCCACTCATGTCCTGTATTCACACTACCCAAGTGTACCTCAGCATGGATTTTCCATTCTGCTGTTGCATCTGAATTGGTATCTGTTAATGCATTAAACATGAGAATGACCACTTGAATGTTTTCTCCATACTGAGAATTAATTCTTAGTCCACCTGCACACTCCAACTAAGCATAGTCCTCTCTGTGAACAACTCTCCTATCACTGAGGCTCTCCATGCTTAATCATGGTTTCACATAGCTTGGTTGTACTTCGGGATGGCTTCTTTGTGGACCATTGTCCTTGTTGCCTTGTCTCAGAGTTTTCTACAAATCCATCTGACTCCATGAACCAACTCCGTCGATCTGCATTTGTTCTTCGGTAGTCGACCCATTCATCTACCTAACTCACTGAGACGTGCATCGGAGCACAGAGATGGCTTGTCTCACCTCAAGGAAAACCCAACACTCTTTCCTAAAGATCGTGGTCCTTGTTGCCTTGACCCAACGATCTTTGATAGTTGCCATTAATCCTGAGACCAACTCCTCTGCTCCTGCATTCAATCTCACAGCTACTGACCCATATGCCTTTAACTCTCTGTACTATCTTATCGGAGAAATTCCACATCATTGCTTCACAATGGTGCAATGTTAAGATACTCCTCAGTCCCTTGGAACTTAGCTCCTTTGGAATTTGCTTTCTCATATGACTAAGCTAGTGACCATTGGCTTAATGTCATATCGGAGCCCTCTTTGTATCTTAACTTTCACGAATTTTGATTTCATCTTGGCTCCTTTTGCTTACCTGCCGAGAGCTATGACCTACCGCTTAGCCTTAAGGTGCTAGGGCGTTTTGTTCCTACTGAGGGCCATTCTTCCTTTGTTAACTGCTTTGCGCCCTTTATTCTTTAAACTCTCACGACCATGTGCTAGCCTAATATCAGAAACCCCATTTATTGAAACTTTTCCAAACTCTAACTGTTCTAGATTTCCAACGAATTCAACCTCTGATATGACCTCATCACTCCGTGTGACGATTCCTTAGTGGTGACACATGTCACCCGATTCCCATTAGGCTACCCAATAAGGTTGAATATGCCTGCCACATGTCCTGTCATACTTCCACATCATGCTGACATCGGATGCCACTATAGCTTATCAAGGTCTATCAACCTTTGGCTTTGTAAGGAAATTATTTGTTAATCTTCTTCGGCATTCCTTGATGGTTTTTAAAGCTTAGCGGAACTACTAGACATCAGAGCTTCTTAAAGTACCTCAGTTAAGAAGTTTTGATACTCCAGTATCCCAATCCTCTAATATTTCTATATCCTGTTATGTAGATGCGCTGATACGTCGATCTTCGGGGTTCTGATATCCTCCAAACTCTGATACAACCTTATATGATGTACCAAACCTATAATATTTTGATATCGCAATGTCCGAATTATGATATACCTAAGCTCTGATACGTTGACCTCCAATATTCCTGATGCGCCGATATGTTGACCTCTGACATCTTGCTCTCCGATATGCCAATGCGCCGATATGATGACCTTCGACATCTTGTTCTCTGATATGCTGATGTGCTGACCTTCGATATGTTGACATGTTGGACCTTTGACATTCTAATCTCTGATATGCCGATATTCCTTCCTTCCTAAGGCTTAAAATCCCTAAACTTCAGCAAACCATATCTTTTGATCCAGGAGTCCACTTTTGGATTTCCACATGTCATTGGAAAGTTTGTTCAGAGCACTTTCCAATGGAGAGGGTCCAATGTAGGATTTGAGTCCTTCTGTTGCTTGGAAGATGACTACACACTTATCTTCTTATTGACTATTTAGACAGTTGAAATCACACCCACCATGATGATCCTCTACATGAAGTGTACAACTACCATGGACTTCCATCTGTTCCATCACTATAATCATAATTTTATGGCTTTTCCACTAGGCTTGATACTATGATGATTCTCTACTTAAAGCTTGCAGCTATCATAGAAATCCTTCTGAGCCATGAAAAACCATGGAATTCCTCCTCGACCATCACTACCAACATATGTTGCGAAAAGCATCCAAGATAGTCTGGTTGACATCAAATCCAACACTCCTACCAACATTTAGGTAATGCCAACTGCCCAACACATCTCCCCAGCATGACTATTGACATTAATGCCAACACACTTGAAAATATCTTCACTAGGCCATTCGCCATCTAGACAGTGCCAACTGTCCAACAATCTCCCCCTTTGGCATTGATGACAACACTTCATCCTTATATTCATTTGATGGTCAAACCTCATGTTGCTTCCACACATATCATTGCATGAGCCAGCAATGGCTTGCTTTCTTCTCCATAGGCCATCACGACTTCTCCACAAATTCTCTCCCCCTTTGACATTAATGGAAAGGGGCTATAAG